>OY856409.1:1613259710-1618059710 GCA_963693085.1 Alisma plantago-aquatica | reverse complement strand
AGGAATGGTCCAACTATCTTTAATGATATGGACTCATCTCAGTTTAAGGCATTGCTTACAATAAGTTTGCCTATAATCAACCACATTAAATGTTTCACCTGTATAAGGCCATTCCTTCTATCTCATCATTAGGGTTTCCTTATACCCTTATTTAAAATTAGGATTATAATTCATTGTCATATTGCCCAAGATTAGGGCTTTGTGTATTATGACTCCACATTAGAGTCTCACATACCTTCACCCTTCTTAGGGCCTCTCATCACAACATAGCATTAGAGATTCATGTGATGTTAACTCTTAATTAGGGTTTCTCATGGAATCACCCTCAACTAGGGTTTCTCATGGAATCACCCTCAACTAGGGTTTCCACCTTAGTCACCCACAATTTGGGTTTACTATGCATCTCCATTAGGATTTCATTCAATTGTCCATAATTAGAGATTCACTATTCATCCCAATTAGGGTTTTACATCTCATTTCCCTAAATTGGAGTTTCACACATCACTACCCTGACTTAGGGTTACATCCTCACCCTGGATTAGGGTTACATTTAGAATTGCCTCGATTAGGGTTAAAACCCAAAATCCCTGTCAATTAGGGTTTATATTCATGATTAGGGTTTCATGATCTCTCTTCTTAAGGATCATACCCTTAATCACCAAATGAATCATATTCATGTATGAATTCATGTTAACATCATCTCAAATTGATTATGTCATATCAACCCTTCAATCAAGAGCATACCACTATGATTAACGTAGTGTATCAAGTCATTGGTCCAATAAGCAATTAGGGATTCATTCCTTAATTGGTACTAGTCCCTTAGGTACTGTTAGGGTTTCAACCTTTGTACCTTCTTTGTTTATCATTACTAATCATCATTGGGTCAATGGATCATTCATCATCTTAATTCACAAGAGATTCAATCACATTGGACCTCCATTACATAAAGCATCCAATTGAATTAGGGTTTCCAATGTTGATTCCTTCAATCATTGGATTCATGGAACCAGTCATCAATTGGACCTACCCTCATACTTCAATTGAGTTTAATAGGTCAACCTTCAACTGATTTGACCCTCAATTGGTCATCAAACAGGGTTTGATTCAATTGAATTAGGGTTTAGAATCGATGATTCAACAACACTAATCAATGTAAGACTAGTTACTTTGAAACCATTGAACCATCATCCAAATTGGGTATGACCTGACCCCAAACGGTCTTCAGGTTGTTTGGATGACCTCCAAACGGTCTTGAGACCGTTTTCCCATCATATCACTCAAAACCAAGCCATCCAAGTAGGGTTTGGATCATTGAAGTGCTCACCAATTCAGCAATTTATTGCAGATCAACTTGGTACCTTTAGGCCTTCAAACACCTAACCATACTCAACCCTAGACCTCCAAACGGTCTTGGGTGACCACCAAACGGTCTTGAGACCGTTTGGATGAGCTTCAAATGGTCTTGAGACCGTTTGGCTCATCCAACCTTTGGACTTTAGTGAAAAATCATCATGGATTGGTCTATCAAATTGATCAACAAATCAGCATTGAGTTGCAGTATGATTTGGTACCTTTGGACCTTCAATTGGTCAACTATACTTGACCCCAGACCTCCAAATGGTCTTGAACCCGTTTGGATGATCCCCAAACGGTCTTGAACCCGTTTGGGCTAATCAACCCAAAATCTCAACTTAACTCATTGGAATTTCAGCACTGTTTTCAATTATGGTTTGCCTAATTGAATAGCCTTCAACTCACGATTCCTTTAGAGTTAACCCCTCAAATTGGGAGATTCATTAACCAACATAATTATGAACAGGAATACAAAACGGTCAATGCTTGGTCAACTCACTCAAACGGCCTTGAACCCGTTTGCCCAAGCAGGTCAAGTTAATCAGGTTGAAAATCAACACTTAATCCAATTAGATTTTCCTAATTGATTAGCCTTAAACCTATGATTCCTTTGGAGTTAATCCCTAAAATTTGGAGGGTCATTAACCAACATAATTATGAACAGGAATCCCAAACCGTTAATGCTTTTTCAACCATCTCCAACGGTCTTGAACCCGTCTTCCCAAGCAAGTCAAGTTATTCAGGTTGAAAATCCGCACTTAATTCAATTCTATTTGTCTAATTGATTGGCCTTCAACCTATGATTCCTTTGGAGTTAACCCCTCAAATTTGGAGGGTCATTATCCTACATAATTATGAACAGTAATCCCAAACGTTCAATGCTTGATCAACTCCTTAAAATGGGTTTGAACCCGTTTGCCACCAAACGGTTTGCAACCCGTTTGATCACCAAACGGTTTTGGTGAAACCGTTTGGTCCCAACTTTTGAGATTGTTTGCTCCCAAGATATTTGGTGAGGTGCTTTCTTATGATGATGTCATCATCATCTTACTTCGTGCACCCCAGAACAGCAACCGTTCTTGATGGAAATTGCAGCAAAGAATCAAGTATGTATCAAATTGAAGAAATCAATCAACAAAGCATAGAAGATTGATGCAATAGCAATGTTTAAGGGTTTAAGTTATAAAACCCGCCTCCAATTGAGCTCCAAAGCTCCAATCTCACGCCATTAATGGTGTATGAAGCTCTAGAAACTCCCCCTAGGCTCGTCCTCAAGCTTTTGATTGCAAAAGTTGGCTAGGGTTGAAGAGGAGATCGAAATAAGAAGGAATCCATAATTTATTTTTGATTTCCACCATGAAATCAAGGAGAACGAAGGTCAAGGGCTTACCCACAGGTTGGGGACGTGCTCCCTGCTCCTCCCTAGCTCCTTGGTCGGTTTTGCAAGCAAGGGGAAGAAGCAAATCCGAAAAAGGCCTTGGTTTGGGCTTGGAAATGGCACTTTTATAAAGAAATTGATGAGAGAGAATATGCCTTATAAAAATCTAATTAATCCAAAAATTATGGCCGCCTCTTCCCCCTCAACTCCATGGATACGAGGCATATCCCTTTGCCTTTAATTCTCCTTCATTATCCTCAATTTAAAGAAAAGCAAATTACGCACCTTAATGCTTATTATATTAATATCCCATATGTGAGTGGAAATTACTTTTCTTTGTAATAAGGTGAGTGGAATTTCCCCTACTTAAGATATTTTCGTTCCTTATCTTGGATAAGGAACGTCCATCCTTATTCAAAATCAACCCAAAACATTTTGGTTGAAAGCCCTTCAATTATGTTTATTCATTTTTGCCCTAAATTGAATTAGGGTTTCAATTAGGATTAAATCTTGATTATTTTAATATCAAGATTCTCTCTCCTCCATCTTAATTCAAATGAGATGCCCCACTCATTTTATTTTCTCTACATGATGCCAAGAAACATTAAGGACCTTATTGAAGTGGTACTTTGCATATTGAACCCTGGATTTTGGGTAAATTGCACTTTACTCCAAAACTAGGTTTTAATGCACAAGGATTGCTTTACAAGCTTAATCTTGGTGTCCATGCTTGTGGAAACCATACCACAACATCATATTCATTCTTATGATGTCTCAACATCATAGGAACATATTATCATGTGCAATTTGCAAGTTAACCCCTCAACTTGGGTAATTTGCACTTTAGTTCGAAATAAGCAAACATTGCTTCAACATTGTTCAAACAGGACCAAAATTGAAACATAGGTTCCTCTTGAGACCTAATCGCTTTTCAAAAGATAAGATTAAGCATATAATCATCTTTATTAATCAAAACACCTAGGGTTAAAGCATAACCCATGTCAGGGATGTTACAGTTTCTCACCCCTATATAAAGGGGTAGAACCCAGGGTCGAGTTCATAAGGGTTCCACATATCTTTCTCTCCTTTCTCCCTCCTTCTCTATTTTCATCTTCAAACCCTAACCCCAAGTACCACCGTGAGCATGATGCAAAGAGAGGGAACCAGAGGGTTGCGATAGACGTCTGGTGTACCACGGTGCCAAGGAGAAACCTAGCCCTCAAGACCGTGCCCTGGAGCATATGCAGCAGAAGCAACTGCGCTGTAGGGACGACCTCGAGTGTATGGCCTAAACGGATGAGAAACCGACCATCTTGGCTGCGGATTGTTGGCACCCCATGTGCGCATGAGATCGGCAGAGGCAAGGGCTAGTTTTCTGGTGAAGTTTAGGTCTAGATTCGGGAGCAAGAGTCGTGCTCTGGCCAGCATTCGGCGGCTAGGGCGGCGGCCACCGTGTTGCCCAAGTTTGAAGAAGGGGCAGTGGAGCGTGGATAGAAATGCCCTTCACGGGCTGAAGAGCCGACCAACTTAACTGAGGGCGATTTGTTCTTTTCAAAATGTTACAAACTTGAGATACGTTGCATGGGAGAGGCGACGTGGCATCCTCCGATTGGCCGAAAAGGCAATTCCTTGATTAATTCATATTTAAATATCGGTAGCTCCGATTAGGACAAGTAATATATGAAAATTGATCCCCAGAATGAGAGGAACAGAAAGAAATTATTTTTGAAGCCTAATTTAGCTTCCTATTCAAAAAGTATATCAAGATGCTATCTTTAATAGTTTAATCAAGGAAAAATCCTAACCTTTGATGATTAATGAATTAGAAAAGGGTTACGTGAGTATTTAAAATAGATATTAACCTATTCTTAATAAAAAGGGCATATTAGATCTAAAAGGATGATCTTCATGCATAATTTGATTAATTTAGGGTTCCATATGATTTAATGAACCGTGAACCCTAATTGTGGTAATTATGACCCTTAATGATTTTAATTGGTCAAATTCATGTACAAAGCTGAGATGTGATGGTTCTAATCTATTTAGAGTACAACAGTCCTTAATTCTGGATAAATACCCTAAAAGTAGTAATTAGGGTTTTCTCATGAATAAATGGTAGAATTGATGGCAAAACGAGTTCATATGTTAATTAGACCCTAATGAACTTTGAATTGATGATAGAGGTGTACAATGATCTTGTCGTGGATTAAAAGGATAAAAATAGTAGATTTAATGTAAAAGAAGCTTAATGAATTAATTGATGATTAATGTGCCTGTAATATGAAAATAGAGTTATATGTTGTTAAGATAACCTTAATATTGAAGAATAGATGAGATAATTAGGTTTTATGAGTAATGGCATAAAATTAGGGTTTAATATGGTAAAATATGAAGGGAAACCCTAATTGTAAAACGAAACCCTAAAATGGATACAAAAACCCTAGAAAGTGAATCCAAGTCAATACAGTAGATTCTTGATAAAGTGTAATAAATAGAGTACATATTCTTTTCAGGAATTATGTGATTATTGAATTGCTTGCTTGGATTGCATTCTTGGTTGGATTTGCTTAATGATTGTGAAATCATTAAATCAGGTATGTGGTTATGCTTATGATTATCCTGACTAGTTTTCTGAGGATTTTATCGACGTTTCCCTCAGGGCTTGAAATAATTGTTGGATGCTTTTATTTCATGCAACTATAGAGTGACTATGACTATCACTATGAATATACATGTATAACTGGCTAGATCTAGGTCCACCTCTGTTGCTTGTAAAGGCTAAAAAGGGGTAACCTAGAGTAGGGTCTAGGTTATCGTGGGTTAGAAATTGGGCTACCAAGTGTAGTGCCATGAGACCCATTAGAATGCCATGAGTTAAGGAGTGGGCTACTTACGAGTAGTGCCATGTGACTCAACCCTAGAAACTGGTTCACCTATAGGTGGGACCATGAGGGGTTTAATGGGGATCTACCATAAGGAAGGTAGTATCCAGGTCCACTACAGGGATAGAATAGAGGATAGGGTACTCATGGATCACAGAGTTATATTTAAAATGTAATCTTGGTTGTTAAATGATTAATTGAATGATTACGTTGTTATCATAGTTGCATGTTTATTGTTTCCCCCATATACCAGCTTCGGCTGACCGACGTTTTGTTTGTTGGCGTTTTAGGTACAAGCCAAAAGGACAAATAGTAAATCGTCATATTGTGAAATACATGAAGTAAAATACAAGGAGGATTAGTTAGAATAGAATCCATAAGTGGATAGAAGTTTAGAGATCTAAGTTTTCAAAAAGGTATCCAAAAGTTTATTTTCTTATAGTTTTCCCATTTAGTCTATTAAAATTTGATAATTATTCTTGGTTAGTTGCCGAACCTTTCATTCGGAAGTTATGGGTGCGGGTTCGACCTCTCGGTCTCTCTTAATTGAGGGTTATCGGGAGGTGGAGTCGTAACAGACCTATAGCTAAGGAAGATAAGTCCCCGATGCATGGGTCCATTTGAGATGGATTGGTGGAGTTTCTATGATGAGCCTTACCCCTCAGGATAACATGATGTGTGATGTGTTCCATGAGTCCGATCTAGAGCCCTATGTGATGTACCCGAGCCATGGGTTGAGCCATGAAGCTAGTGAACTTCAAGGGACGCTAAAATGTCTTGAGTCACCTGTGAGGATTCTAGATACCAAGGTGAGAGAACTCAGATGTAAGAATACAAGATGATAGAGGTTCTTTGAAAGCACCATGAAAAAGATGAAGCCACTTAAGAGCCAATGATGGACATGGAAAGTCTTATCCTGATTGTTTGTATGTTAAGTGGAATTTTGATGGAAAAATTCCTATAAGAGGGGAAGGATGGTACAACCCCAATTTTGGGTTCATATAGTAGGAAATGCAATTTCCCCAATGAATGTATGATTATGGGAATTGTATGAATTATATATTGAATGGATTTACTTTTTGCAATAGTTCCTTTGTGCATGTGATTTCGTGGTTCATAAGGTGTTAACGAGTCCAAGATAATAAAAAAGAAAAAGAGAATTAAAGGAAATCAAATAATGCAATTTGAGATAATGATGAAAATATAAAAGAAATATGTGGAAGGATGTATGATTTATCATCATGGATGAGATAATGAGTCCAAATGGTTTCTAATAGAAAAAAAAGGAATTCCAATAAAAAGAAGTTAATTGTGTAAGGTGGGAGGAAAGAAAATAAGAAGTATTGGGTAAATTTCTAATTAAGTTTCCTCACACCAAGTGTGTGAGCCAATTCCATCATAAGAAGAATTGGGTAATTTTGATTGGCGTGTGGGTATTAAGAAAAAATAATAATAATAATAAGTTTCTTTTGGTATTTTATACCACCATCCATCTGAGTGGAAGAAGGGAAGCAT
Source organism: Alisma plantago-aquatica (assembly GCA_963693085.1). NCBI lineage: Eukaryota > Viridiplantae > Streptophyta > Magnoliopsida > Alismatales > Alismataceae > Alisma > Alisma plantago-aquatica. The sequence goes on along the minus strand of OY856409.1, from coordinate 1,618,052,579 downwards.
CCATCTTTCATGGATGCATATCGATTGCAAAGGAAAGTCTTTCCTTTCCTAAAGGGGGTGGTTTTCCATTCCTCAACATTTTCCCCTTCAATGGTTCTGGAGAGTTCTTTTAGGGCCTATATAAGGAACCCTAACCTCTATCCCGGACTCAGAACTTGGTGTCTTTGTAGACCCGAACAATTCTGTAGATGAACTATGGTCGCTTGACCTTCGAAGACCTACCCTTACGTGGAAGACATGCCCTTGCATGGAAGACCTGACCTTGCATGGAAGACCTACCCTTGCATGGAGCAGTGTCCACTGGAGGTTTCTTGGTTCCCAGAGAAGCGTTGGGTGCAATGGAATCTCCTTGCCCCTCTTCCTCCGTCGACTGCAACCTCCTCTAAGAAGGTTTTCCCTACAAACACGACATGTACTCAGCTCTGGTTCTTGCCCCCAAGCTATCTTGACCTTGGCTTGCATCCTTGTCTCGTGCGGCTGGGGGCTACAGAGGGGTGGAACCCTTGCCCAGTCCACCCATGCCCCGGAGAGTCGCCTGAACATGGTGGAAACCCACCATGGCGGCAACAACAGATCATCGGGAGGAGGAAGACGACGCATGTCATGTTGGACCAAAATGCCCCTCTAGCATGTGAAGGAGCAACCAACGGCATGGGGGAAATTTGGACAATGTGTTATAACTTAAGTCGACCCATGAGGTATGTGCATGAAGAGTAAGTTGCCTACGTGGCAATACTCTATTGGTCCAATTACATTTATTTGCAAAATTCATAACTAATTCTAGGAAACTCAGATTGAGACAAGTCCTATATGAAAATTGATCCTCAAAATGAGAGGAAAACAAAGAAATTATATTTGAAATATTATTATGCTTGCAATTTTAAAGTAGCTAAATTTGTTACATTTAATGAATTTATGAATGAAAAACCCTAAGTCTTGATGGTAATGGGATTTAATGATGTGCTTTAGAAAATTAAAGCCAATATTAACTTGTTGTTAATAAAAGAGAAATTAGGTCTAAAAATATGATCTTTATGTATAATTGGTTTATTTAGGGTGTCATATGTATAAAGGGCAATAATGAACTTAAAAACCTTAATTTAGGGTTAATGTTTTCTTATGTGGACTAATTTGAAATTCATTAGAGGAAAATGATGTTAAGTTGGTCCTAAGCCTATTAGGAAAATTTTAAGGAGATAATTAGGGTTTGCATCCAGTTTTACTAATTTTAGGGTTTGTAGTTAGAATGATTGAAAGTTAAAGATAAACCCTAATGAAACCCTAAAAAGGAGTAGGAAACCCTAGGAAGCAAGTTCAAGTTGAATAGATAGAATCTTGATAAAGTATGTAGTAAATAGAGTACAAGTGCTTTTTACGATCCTTGATTGTGTGGTTGAACTACTTGATTGGATTTCTTTATTGGATGGAATTGCTATTAGCTTGTGAAATCTACTAAAAAGGTATGTGGTGAAATTATGAATAACTAAATTATGTTTCATGACATTTTCATGAAGATTCTTGATTGCTATGAAACCTAAACTGCTTGGTTGTTTCAATTCTGCTATCTCATAAAGTGACTATGTGTGTAACAATTAAGTATAAATGTGACTGTTTCGAACCTACATACCATCCCTAATGTATGATGTAAGACCAAGCCCCGGAGGGAAGGTCTGAAGTGGTCAAACCCCAGAGGGAAGACCATTGAGCAACCAGAGAGGTGACCCTAGGCACCAAGCTCAGGATGGAGAAGGTGGACTTACGTCTCTTACAAGGACAAAACCCTAAGAGAGGGTATTCTGGGGTATGTGTAAAAGCGGTTGAGAAGTTACATTGAAAACGTAATTTGGCTTGTTAATCCACTATTTGCTATGTATAAGTTGTTAGAGCTTAATTGTGATGTTGTGTTTGTCCCCACATACGAGTATAGAAACATATTGATTGACGTTTTGTTTGTCAACGTTTTAGGAACCATCTGAAATTGGACAAACAATAAAACATAATCGGATAAGATAAAGTTAATTATTCAAAGGAGGATTAACTAGCGAGATTTCTACCATGGTTAGAAGTCTTAGTACCTACTTTTGCAAGGTATGTAAAATTTAATTTATTCCATCTTTCAAGTTTAGTTTTCATAGAATTTCATAATTATTTCTAATTAATTGTTAAACCATTGGTCATGTATTTGGGATAGCGCCTTCGACCTTTTGGTCTCCCTTGATTGGGGGTTACCAGGAAGTGGGGTCATTACGATATTGGGTCACACACATAAGATGTCATTTGAGTAAGGGTATAATTGTGGGTGTGATTGGAAATGTTCTGAATCACATTGATTAGTAAAACGTTTAGGTAATCTAGTAGAATAATATTGGAATATCATATAAAGTAATTGATTAAAGTGTTTAATTCAATTAATTAGATTCAAATTGTCAACTCATCAAGCTAATCCTGAGCGATTGATTAGAGCTAGATGATGAAAATTAATTAATCAATTAACATGATTAATTAGTTAATTAATTGATTCTAAAATATTCTTTTAATAGTCCATGAGCGGTACGCTTTAGACACGACTGCAACATTTTTGTTTTTCTAGGGGTTTTGGAAAACCCTACTTTCTTTCATGTCATATTTAAAGGGGCATGATGGGTGGACCATTAAGATATGATCTTGTATGTGAACAGTAACAACCTTGACCTATGTTTTGGGATAACCCTATTTGTTTTGCTTAAGTAAGTTGTTTATAGCTTCAATCTAATCCTTTAAGGTGTTTAAGGAATTATCTTGCAAAATGTCACGTGTTGAGTGTGCCTTAGTGATTTAGCATCATAAGGAGATGACGATTCTATGGGGCACCTTGTGGAGATCTTTAGTTTGAAGTTGAGTCAGTGTGGATGATGCTTGTGCTTTGTGTACTAGTTTTAATGTAAATTGTAATTTACCCAAAATTAGGGGTTAACATGCAAATTACCATATCTAGAGTATCCCTTCTCTCTCTTAGCATCTTTTAGAAGAGAGATATTGGAGGGGGTGCCTCGCTTGAGTCTTAGTTGAGTGATAGCACTCTTGGTGGTGAAAGAACCAAAGAATGTTGAGTATCTTGAACCCTAGATGAAGTTGCGTTGAGTTATGAAGAGTATATGGGAGTTCCTATCAGTTTAGAAACCATAGAGGAGGTTCCATATTGGTTTAGAAACTTTTTGGAAGTATTCATATCAGGATAAGCACCACAAGTAGTTGAATGATATCGGTTTAGGACTTCCTTGGAAAAGTTGTATCAGTTTGCATATAAAGTTATGTTGAGTTGTGATATCTTGCCAAGCAAGCTACCCAATGGCTGATATCTCATCCTTGAATTATCCTCAAGAGTTTTGCATGTTGAGATAATCATGGATGCATAGAGTCACCTCTAAACCTGATATGAGGTCAATAGGGCTAATCTGATATACCCTAACCCTAGCAACCTGACACACCTCTAAACTGATACACCTCTAGCCCGACACAAGTGTGATGGGTGACACACCTTGGCTGACACACCTTGTGAAGGTGTGGGTGACACACTCCTTGAAGTCATGGCCAACACACCAAGTCATGGTGAGGCAGGAACCTTGATAGGTGAAAGCGTATAAGGGTCTTGTTGAGGGTTAACTCGATACAATAAAAACCCTAGAACCTCATATGTATCAAAACCCTGGAGGCCAATACCACTCGGTGATAGCAAGGTTGATATACTAGATAATAATGAGGTTGATACCCTAGAGTATGCCATGGACGACACACAAAGTGATAGGATGGCCAATACACAGAGTGATAGGGTGGCTGATACACAAAGTGATAGGGTGGCCAATACCCTAAAGTCAGGTCAAGATGTTAATCTTAAGTGAGGTGAAAATATTATGCCAAGTGTGAAGAAGGTGATGCACCAAGGTATGGTGAAAGTGATACACCAAGATATGATTCATTGTCAATGTCACCTTAAGTACCTCTAAACCGATATCACTTTGATGTTCCATGGGCGACACAAGTTACAGTGTCTAGGAAGACACAAGTAAGACTGTCTAGGCCAACACAAGTGAGAGTGTCTAGGCCGATACAAGTGGATATGTCTAGGCTGACACAAGTGAATGTGTCTAGGACAACACAAGAGTTAGTGTGTAGACTGATACACCTTGATGAGTGTAGGTCGATACATGATGAATATAATCAATTGATACACTAGGAAGTAATGAGATGGATACACTTTGATAAGTGAAGGCTGATGAACCCTAAAGAGGATTAAGACAATGTAATAAGTATGTTGAAATTAATATCCTCGTAAGGATGAGAAAGAAACTTATACTAATCAAATGAGAAAGGTAATGCTTCTTGTTGATAATCAATTGATGATAATTGATGAGAGTGATTAAATATGCTTGAATACTTATGGTAATGGTATAAGCTCTTATGATGTGAAATAGGGTTTGGTTGAATAAATTGAACTTGAAAACCCTAATAGTCTACAAGGGGAAACCCTAACCCTAATTATGAGAGGGTTGGAATTTGAATGATTCTCTTTATGGAATGGTGATGATATTTACTTGATATTAATTTTACCATGGAATCCTAACCCTACATGTATTATGAGATGATGAGAATAGCCAAGTATGAACTATGATGATTTAGCATGACTAAGATTAAATAGTCTTTGTGAGCCATGTGATATACTTGTACAACAAGTATGACTTATATATGGGTCTAATGACTTAGAGATGATTGTTTCCTGGTAAGAGGTGACATTGTTTAATGATGAACTGAGGATTTGATACCCAAGACATGTGATCATGATAATGAAAATGTTGAAGGCATGAGATTCCCAGTAATAGGTTCAAGGGATTGAGATCCCTAGATGAGTATAACAAGATGTGTTCTAATTGATACAAGATTTCTTGAAAAATATATTACACCTTTCTATGTAGAATTTATCTATAATTCATTCTTGTAACTTGATTGATGCTAAAAGATGTTGTAATTCACTTAACTTATCAAGTGAAACTAAAAATGTAGTTTTCCCTGGCCATAGATCCATTCAGTGTCAGAACTTCCTAGATGGTGAAATGAGTTTTACGCAGAGCACATATTGATGAATATGCAGGGTGCAAGTTGAGGTAGCTCATTGTATCCTTAACTAATAGGATTGGTTGTGGGCCATAGCCTAAAAATTAGCATTGGATTCGGGCCATGACCTAACAAGAGTGTGTTTGTAGGCTGTGACTCAATATACATACAAGATTGGTTACGAACCATACCCTGATATAATCAATATTCACTACGGGTCAAACCCTGATGAGGGAAAAACTATGGGTTGTATCTCTCTAGTGATGAGCCTGTATACCCAGGCTAGCTAATTGCAGTTTGACTCATAATGTCACTTACGGTAATCTCGTACTGAATGAGGGGGTGAGGTCATGGAGTCTGATTCTTCCATGGACCTTGTATGGAACTGATGCTACCTTATTTTGGTTGATTGGAGCATGAGAGGTATACCTCATCTCCTTAGGGCATAATATTAATTGCTGAAAGTTATAATCAGCCGTGTAGCATAGTTTCTTAAGGATCGAATACAAAAACATTGAATGAGGCTGCAAGTACTTATGTATGTCATAGTTGATATATGTTATACATGTTCTTAATATTCCTTCTAAAAGTAATTGGATGATCTAATGCTCATTTGTAGATATATGAACTACTTAAATGATGAGATTACTCTACTCTTCATATAATAAGTGTTTGAACCTATTTATTTCAATAAAGGTTTCTTTTGCTCTCTTTTATATTTATCTGTGATAATAAAAATTTTGGCAGAGGGTTATATCTCCTGCAAGGACTTTTGTCTCACTCCATGGGTTCAACAACTTTTTAGGTGGACATGCATGAGGTAGCAAAGATTATGTAGCTGAGATAGGACAATAGCAAGAAGAAGACCTAAAATTTTGAGGTGGTGTCATGTCAGCTGTGTCTTGTTGTAAATAGAAGTGCTATGTGTTATCCCTATACTCTCAGGTCCTTGTGGGATAGTTTCATATCTAATTTTACGATCGATCTGAGTTTTTGGCTAAAAAGGTTGTTATTACTAATAGTTTGCTCTTGTACATGTTTTTGGTAAAAGAAAACTAATATCAGGTGAAACATGGATGTTGTTGAGTTAGCACATGTGTGATTTATCATGCTGTATATGATAGGCTTTGGGCCTTTCTATAATAAATTTCGTAGAAATGGATCTTTGTGTATAATGGTTTTAATTTTTAGTGGTTTTCAGTAATCCGATGTTAATGGTTGTTTCCACATGGTTTTGTGTGATGTCCTTATCAGTTTGACAATAGTTTTCACAACTTTTGGTTTCAGGGCTATAGATTCACTGAGTCTTTAGGGAGATAAGATTAAGGTTGTAGAGTATGCTCTAGTGTCCTCCAGTATGTCTAATAGTGACTTCTGCTCATGCAAAAGAAAGGATAAAGCTTAAAGATGTCTGGAGAACACAAGGAACATGTTGCTGAGAGCAACATCACTACACTAGGAGGAGGTGTAAGGGAACATGTGAGAGAAGAACAAGAGCCTGAGAATCCCCAGTTGCATCAAACTATGATAGAAAACCCTACTTCTCATTCTCTCGTTGGGCAGGTTATGACAACAACAATGCATATAGTGGACCGGGCGCTAGCAATACAACCTAGGGCACCAATCCACAATATAGAATTTTTGAGTTTTGGCAAGACCTTTGAACAGCTACGCCATGTAGGAGCTATAGAATATGTTGAAATAGTGGAAAATGTAGGAAAAACTAAAATATGGCAAGAAGATAGAGTCTGCCACAAGTGTAGGCTGATAGGACATCTGAGGTGGCAATGCCCAAGGAGGGGTAATAAACTAAGTATTAATGAAAGGTTTGCACAATTCCAGGGACAGTTGTCTAGTAGATCTAAAAAGCCACAGTTTTTGGTGACACCAGTATAACAAACACCTAGTGCACCAGGGAAATGGCCACCAAGTACGGGCAAAGGTTCTAACTCTCCACCTATAAAAAATCCTAGCTTAGCCTATACATCAGTAATAAGACTGATAAGACCATGGTATGAGGATAAGACATGTTATATATATCGATAGATTGGGCATACTAGACCATTTTGTCTAGAAAGAAAGTGTGAGATGGCCCAACAATAGAGGCAGACTCAACAGGGCTTATAGCAGTTGCACCCCAATAGTGCAATAAAAGGAAAAAGTGACAACATGCAACAACTAGAGTCCATGCTTTTTGTCAACCAAAGACGGTACATGACCCGCAAAGGGTGATAGGTCAGATAGAACTGTTTCATTTTGAATTGTCTTGTCCTTATTTTACATGTTAGTCATAAGAAGAGTAGTTGTTGTTAAGTTCCCTTTGGTTAGTCCTATGGGGACATGACAAAGAGATGAAGAGGACTAGAATTTATATTTTTTTTCCATTATTCTCTAAAATGTTTTATAATTTCTTTTGTTCATAAAAAAGTGGAAGAGGTGTAAAAGAGACACCTGGAGAGAACCAGAGATACTAAGTTTTAGAACTTAAAAGAGATGTTTAATGTAAGAAACATGATATAAAATAAAGTGCATACTACCTAATCTCAATGCTTGAATACCGTGGCCAGGTATTCAATTATTGAAGGCAAGGTAAGTATGGGACTCCTAGATTGCTATCTTTTTTATTACTCTAATCAAGTAATCATTTTGATGCAATATAAAGAGCATAAGGAAATCAGAAATGCAGCATAGAAATTCTTACCAAATTCTAAATTATGACAAAGTGGAAGTTGAGTTAATCTCAGACCAACCTATGAGTATAAGAAAGTATAAAGAGTAATCTTCATGATACGAGAAAAGGGAAAAATGATGATGATCCTTGCTCAATGAAGAATATGTAAAGAATAATGATCCTTTCTGAGGTGTAAAGATGAAAAATGTGGTAAAACAAGGAAATGTTCATGAACAAGAAGAGAAAAAAATCAAAGAAAAAGTAATGACATGTAATCATCTTTACAGTTCCTATGCTAATGGCAAGGAAACCAAGATAAAACTAGATTGAATGAAACATGAGCAGTGAAAACTCGTATAATAACCAAAGAAAGATCGTAATCTCCTTCTCCCTATTAGAGATCCCTAGATGATAATGTGGTGATAAGGTAAAGTATGTTTCCTTTATCTACTTCCTTTCCATGGATGTGATGTTCAAGTGAATCTCATATCACTTGATATGCATATTTTTGAAGTGACCTTGAGATGGATACTTGAAAAGTATCATTTGGGGTTTGGACTTTAGTTCCAAGATGGTGACATATGTGAATAATGATGTTTTGTCAATCCTTTAAGATGATAGGAAGATTCTTCTAAAATGTTTGGAATCAATAGTGATAGTTGAGAAGCTGAATGAACATGAATGTGATGCATTTTGGCATATGTGATGGATACTAAGGTAAGGAATCCTAGTATCCAAGAGGTGACAGTCGCATGTGAAATTAAGAAAAAGTTTCATAATGAGAATTTGATGGATAATACCCTTGAAATTGTAGTCTTATCTTTTCCCTCAGATAAATATAATGACTCCCAGATCTGTGAACCACCTCTTGTAATGTTACAAGTTGTGAAGGTGGCTTAAAAGTTAGGGTTACCATCTGAGTTGTAAAAATTACATACAATGTTTCTATGTTGAGAAAGTATGACTTCACAAAGTGTAAACTCTACAAGCCTGAAGTGGTAGAGTATACTAAGTGTGTATCCTATGTGATAAATCTTATGCTAATCTTGGATAAAGTTCCATGAAATCATTGTAATGTAGAAGATTTTTAATATAAGAACCTTGTTTGGTCATAAGTAAGTTTATTGTTTTGAGATTCCTTAAGATACAAGAACCTTGCTTGGTCATAAGTTAGTTTATTGTTTTGAGATTCCTTCAGATGGATTCATACAATATTAATGAAGAGTTAAAAGATTAAGTACCTTTCTCTTTTCTCTTGAGATTTCGGGGACAAAATCCTTGTCAGGGGTTGATGACATATAACTCCCCTGACTTAGGTTTTGGGATCACCCTAATTGTTTTGCGTAAGCTATTTATAACTTCAATATAATCCTTTGAGGTGTTTTGCTAAAATGTTATGCCTATGTTTCAAGTTTGGTTCCTTTTAAATAATGTTTGAGCAATGTTTGCTTATTTTGGACAAGAGTGCAATTTACCCAAGATAAGGGTTATCTTGCAAAATGTCACATGTTGAGTGTGCCCTTAGTGATTTAGCATCATAGGAGTAGGATGATTCTATTAGTCACCTTATGGAGAGCTTACGTTCCAAGTTGAGCCTATGAAGATGATGCTTGCGCTTTGTGTACTAGTTTTGATGTAAATTGCAATTTACCTCAAAGTAAGGGGTTAACATGCAAATTACCATCTCTAGAGTATCCACTCTCTCTATTATCATCATTTATAGGAGAGATAAAGGAGAGTACATCTCGTTTGAATCTTGTTTGAGTGATAGCACTCTTGGTGGTGAAAGAACCAAAGAATGTTGAGTATCTTGAACCCTAGATGCAGTTGTGTTGAGTTATGAAGAGTATATGGGAGTGTCTATTGGTTTAGAAACCATAGAGGAGGCCCCATATCGGTTTAGAAACTTTTTGTAAGTATTCATATTGGGCTAAGCACCTCAAGTAGGTGAAGCATATCGGTTTAGGACTTCGTTGGAAAAGTTGTATCGATCTGCATATAAAGTGATGTTGAGTTGTGATATCTTGCCAAGCAAGATGGCCAATGGCCAATATCTCATCCTTGAATTATCCACAGGAGTTTTGCATGTCAATATAATCATGGATACATGGAGTCACCATGCATGGACAATGTCACCTAGTTACATATGGTGATGACACCTCACATATGCTCTCCCTCTCTCTAGAAACTCAACTATATATGTCCCTCTTTTCACAATCAAGTACACCTTTCAACTCTCATTTCATCCCTTTCTTGGTAGACAACCCTAGGAGCTCAAGGATAAAGAGTTAGGTCGAGCATCTTGCCTAAGGTGATGCCATGAACTTCTTCAAACTCTGAAAATTATGTATCTCAGATCATAATTCTTTCTTTCTTTTCTTGTTCACCAATTTTCTAACTATGATGCCTTCTTCTTGATGGAGGTGAACCTATAGTCAAATACTAGACCTTTGAATAGGTCAATTCAACCTTGGGAACATGGAGATTTGAAGCTTGAATATCTAGTTATTGTGAATGTGATCTTGAGGCGGGCTATATAACTCTACTTCAATTCTATTATTATTCACTTTCAATTGTACAATACTTGGTGAATCGTTCTCAATTTCAATTTTCCTTGATTGAATGATGATTCTATGAGATATAATGGATATATGGGGATGTTTTACATAAAATAGAGTGTTAATGGACGAAGGGTTGACGCTTGATGATGATATAATTACCCATGCACAAATCGATATTGGTTTAGGAAACCCTAACCCGATATGGGGTTATGTGAAGAGGAAACTGACACACATGAGTGCCTAACCTGTTACCAGTTTGTTACATGTTAAAGATTGTTGTTTTTACAATTATTTATCCTATCACTTAATGCTAAATATGGGAGTAGTTTGATATCTTAAAGTTGAGTGAAGATATGGGGTCAATAGGGCTAACCCAATATACCCTAACCCTAGCAACCCGACACACTTCTAAACTGATACAACTCTAGCCCAACACAAGTGTGATGGTGACGCACCTTGGCCAAAACACCATGTGAAGGTGTGGGAGACACACTCATTGAAGTCATGTCTGACACACCAAGTAATGGTGAGGCTGGTACCTTGATAGGTGAAAGCGTATAAGGGTGTTGATGAGGGCTAACTTGATACAATCGAAACCCTAGAACCTGGTATGTATCAAAACCCTAGAGGGTGATATTACTTGGTGATAGCTAGGCCATACACTAGATGATAGTGAGGTTGATACCCTAGAGTATGTCGTGGATGACACACAAAGTGATAGGGTGGTCGATACACAAAGTTATAGGGTGGCTGATACACAAAGTGATAGGGTGGTCGATACCCTAAATTGAGGTCAAGATGTAATGCTTAAGTGAGGTGAAAATATTATGCCAAAGTGTGAAGAAGGTGGTGCACCATGGTATGGTGAAGGTGATACACCAAGATATGATTCATGGCTGATATCACCTTAAGCACCTCTATGCCAATATCACTTTGATGTTCCATGGGCGATACAAGTGAACATGTCTAGGCTGACACAAGTGATAATGTCTAGGCCGACACAAGTAAGAGTGTCAAGGCCAACACAAATGGGAGTGTCTAGGCCGATATCAAGGCCAACACAAATGAGAGTGTCTAGGCCGATACAAGTGGATGTGTCTAGGCCAACACACATGAATGTGTCTAGGCTGACACAAGAGTTAGTGTGTAGGCCGATACACATTGATGAGTGTAGGTTGATACATGATGAATATAATCAATTGATACACTAGGAAGTAATGAGATAGATACACTTTGATAAGTGTAGGATGATGAACCCTAAAGAGGGTTAAACTAATGTAATAAGTATGTTGAAATCAATATCCTAGTAAGGATGAGAGAGAAGCTTATACTACTCACATGGGAAACATAATACTTCATGTTGATAATCAATTGATGATAATTGATGAGAGTAATTAAGTATGCTTGAATACTTATGGAAATAATATAACCTCTTATGATGTGAAATAGGGTTTTGTTGAATAAAATGAACTTGAAAACCCAAATCGGCTATAAGGGGAAACCCTAACCCTAATTATGAGAAGGCTACAATTTGAATGATTCTCTTTATGGCATGGTGATGATATTTACTTGATCTTGATTTTACCATGAAATCCTAACCATGCAGGTATTATGAGATGATGAGAATAGCTAGGTATGAACTATGATGGTTTAGCATGATACAGATTAAATAGGCTTTGTGAGCCATATGATATACTTGTACAACAAGTATGACTTATATATGGGTCTGATGACCTAGAGATGATTGTTGCCTGGTAAGAGGTGACACTTTTCAATGATGAACTGAGTTTTTGATGCCCAAAACATGTGATCATGATAATGAAAATGTTGAAGGGATGAGATTCCCAGTAATAGGTTCAAGGGATTGAGATCCCAGGATGGGTATAACAAGATGTGTTCCAATTGATACAAGATTTCTTGAAAAATATATAACACCTTTCTATGTAGCATTTATCTATAATTCATTCTTATAACTTGATTGATGCTAAAAGATCTTGTAACACACTTAACTTATCAAGTGAAACTAAAAATGTAGTTTGCCATGGCCATACAAGAGAAACTAAAAATGTAGTTTGCCATGGCCATAGATCCATTCAGTTTCAAAACTTTCTGGATGGTGAAATGAGTTTTACTCGGGGCACATATTGAAGAATATGAGGGGTACAAGTTGAGGTATCTCCTTGTATCCTTAACTAATAGGATTGGTTGTGCGCCATACCCTGAACATTCGGATTGGCTTTAGGCCATACCCTAAAAAGAGTGTGGTTGTAGGTCGTGACTCAACATACAATCCAGATTGCTTACGAACCATACCATGATATAATCAAGATTGACTACGGGTCATACCCTGGTGAGGGAACAACTATGGGCTATATCTATCTAGCAATGAGCCTATATACCTGAGTTAGCTAATTGTATCTTGACTCATAATGTCAATGCCAATAATCTCGTACTGACTGAGGGGGTGAGGTCATGGAGTCTGGATCTTCCATGGACCTTATATGACACTTATGCTACCTAATTTAGGTTGGTTTGAGCATTAGAGGTATACCTCATCTCCTCATGATATAAGATTGATTGTTGAAAGTTATAATCAGTCGTGTAGAATATTTGCTTAAGGATCAAATACAAAAATATTAAATGTGGATGCAATTACTTATGTCTGTCATAGTTGATATATGTTATACATGTTCTTGATACTCCTTCTAAAAGTAATTAGATGATCTATTTTTCAGTCATAGATATTTGAACTACTTAAATGATGAGATTGTTCTACTCTACATATAATAAGTGTTTAAACATGTTTATTTCAATAAAAGTTTCTTCTGTTCTTTTATGAAGATTTATCTATGATAAAAATATTTTTGGTGGAGGGTTATGTCTCCCACTCAGACTTTAGTCTCACCTCGTGGATTCCACAACTTTTTAGGTGGATGTGCACGAGGTATCAGAGATCGTGTAGCTGAGACAGGACATCAGTAGGAAGAAGACCTAAAATCTTGAGATGGTGCCATGTCAGTTGTGTCATGTTGTAGATAGAAGTCCTCTATTTTGTCCCTACACTCCTAGGTCCTTGGGGGATAGTTTCATATCTAATTTTACAATCGATATGAGTTTTTAGCTAAAAAGGTTGTTATTACTAATAGTTTTCTCTTGTACATGTTTTTGGTAAAAGAAAACTAATATCAGATGAAACATGGATGCTGCTGAGTTAGCACAACTGTAATGTATCATGTTATATGTGATAGGCTTTGCGCCTTTCTATAATAAATTTCCAATTAATGGATCTTTATGAATAGTGGTTTTAATTTTTAGTGATTTTCGTTAGTCTGTTGTTAATGGTTGTTTCTGTGTGGTTTTATGCGATGTTGATATCAGTTTGATAGAGGTCGTCACATGAACCATAGCCATCATCATCCCTAAGAGAGAGAGAGAAGGAGAGAAAATGCAATGCTAACATATCATAAAGTAAAAGTCTACTCCTTCCTATCGGCTTGAGAAGCACGACGTGGAGTTCCAGTCCATCCATGTAGATGAAGTAGAGATGCAGAAAGTAAAGTACCTACATTCTGAGGACATTGATGATGACCGTCTATGCACATGAGGGGCTACTCACATCACCACATGAAGGGATGTCCCCGGACTTACTCAATGACGAGATATATCCCACACACCCTCTTTTTTAATATGTTGTAGTCAACGAGATCTGCTTGTAGGGTATGTAAAGAATATATTATTATTTTAGTTGCACTTGTCACCTCTATAAAACACGACCTGGATATCGACCCTTTTAGAGTGAGTTTACATAGATATTTTCCAGAGGTTGGTGAGAATAATGTGAAAACTAGCATACTGAATGGCGGTGAGTAGGAAGAATTTTGTCCAAAGTGTGTATAACCAATTTATGGTTAGTAAGGGGTATACATCCTTAAGTAGATATTGCATCCTTAATGTAGAGTGGTATTAAACAATAACCAATGATCATGGGTGTATCAAGTACTGAGAACATAACTAAGATTAGTTGATGAGCTACTTAGACAAATATAGTTACACGAGGTACGACAATAACTAGATCATGAACTTGTGTACCTACGATATCCAAATTGAACTAAAAGAATCTTCGGCCTGCTTTGGCTATTCATGTCTTAAATCCCAGTAGTTAGTAGATAACAATGGTATGTTGAAGGTGGCTGGGAGGTGAGATGCACCCAGATAATTGTTTTTATGGATAAGAAAGAAGAAATTTGACAAGAAACCAGCCAAGAAGTTGGCATCCTGAGTATTGGCATGATCAACGTGATTAGAAAAGATGCCTATTACCGTTACACTAGTTCCTAGGCAACAATTTCAATTTTATCATACAACACATTGGACTATCTATTATTATTCGAACTGACATGATTTTGGAAGATCTCGACCAAACCATTCCTTACAATATCTATAGTCAAATTATGGTATGAGGGGCATTCCTTCCCATTGTCCACTTCAGGTGTGATATTCCTTGGAACATGAAGTCCTAGTTTTGTCTAGTTGTTTATCCCACTTTATATATATCTGGGTACATTATTTCACATCAAGTATTCATTTATTTAGTATAAAGGACATGGGTAACCCATAAAATTTCTATAATGAGTTAACCAAGTCAACTGAGTGGTTGTCACTTGGACATAACTATCCACGTGATTTCATTCAATATACACAATATAAAGGAAGTGTCAATTCAGTATTAGAAATTAGTAGACACATAAATAAAAATTTTTGAAAGACAAATTAATGATGATGACCTATGATTACAAATTGAATGTTTTAACATTGTATCATAGTAATAATGTAATATTTTAAGATCATGGTTTCAATGTGGAATGTATTATCACACCTTTTGTCTTATTTTTTACACATATCAATGAAACAAGCCTATAGTCATAGGTAATATGTTTGAATTCAACATTTGAACATAATCAAATGATTAAATTGATCAAGAGAAATCTAAGAGAAATCAGATTACAAGAAGGCATGATACATGCAATACTTGTGGTAATGGAGATAATACATCAGAATATTCTACTAGTCCATTGAAGTATATATTATCTGGATCACTATTATATCTGTGTGAATTTGGAATGCATGGGTACTATGATATATGTTTACAAAAAATAATAAAATGAGTCATAGCATAAATATCATGTATTATTTATAACTTTTGGTGATAGAGATGAAGATTTCAAAAATCATTTTGAGAAATTAATTTAGGTACGTGTATATTTAACATCGAATATATATATAGATGTACAATTACAAATATGTTAGAATAAAATAGCAACATATATTCTAATTTGGTAAAAATGTCATACTAGTTGAACAATTACACAAGACTCAATTAATGTTCATAATATCATTTGGTCTAAATCATGCATAAAATATTATATTAATTAGAAAATATAAAAATCATGGTATGCTATTCATAAGAGAACATAATTATTTATAAACGAAAATTACTAAATTAATATTCCTCTGATATCATTATTATTAACAATATCTAAATTTTTTTGACTTCGTATGATTTTTTCTAAATATATTTAAATGATAAACAAATTATCATTTCATTTTTAATAAGAATAAATAAAATTAAATAGGATAATAATCTCTAATATTGTGAATCTAAAAATAGTTTCTATGAAGGACATAGAATGGAGTATTGTTATACCAAAAATGCATAAAATGGTAATTGCTTAGTAAAGATAATATTTCATCCAAGTTGTAAGACCCCTGCCATGGCTTTATGTTTGATCTTGCTTTCTTTGCAGAATAAGATACTTAAACCTTAATTTATTCATTTAATGTGCTTTAATAACATGTGACATGCTTATGCTATCGGTTTGGTCTAGTTTGGATGACCTTTGATATAGTTGTGCTTAATGCGTGCTTGTTTTGGACCATGGTACAATTTACCCAAGTTGAGGGTTTATGTTGCAATTTGTTACATCAGGAGAGAGAGAATGATTCTTAGGGGTGCCTCATTGTACCTTGGATGTTGAGGTGACACCTTGAGTGGATGTTTAGGGTTTGCTTTGGTGCCTTGTGTAGATGGTTGACCTTGCTTGAGTGTTCACCGTTTGAGTTGGTTTTCAGCACCCACCATGTTGTGTCTTCAACCTTGGTTCCTTTGGTCGATGAGGTTTTGAGTGCACCTAGTGTCCTTGGTGATCGAAGAGCTAAGTAACCCTAGGATGCTTTCTATGTGATTGATGACCCTCCTTGTTTCTCTTTGACCGATGAACCTTGTGGACTATGCTTCTCTTCGACCTAGTGAGGTCACTTATCTACCTTGGTTTTTACGACACTTGTTGGATGTGCATGTTTACTTGAATGTAGGCTCTTTGATGGACAATTGGCATGTTTAGTCGGCCACCTATCTTCCCACACCTTCCTCCTACTCTTGAATATGTATACCTCCCTTCTTGCATGCAAATGATCCTTTTGCATCCTCTCTTTGTTTCCTCTTGCTTGGAGCTCATCCCTCTTTGGTGTTCGGAAGAGATGGAGCTCAACCTTAGAGCAAGGTGTCTGAACCCTTGTATGTGGTGATCTAGGGTTGGAGCATCTTTCTTTGTTGTACCTTTGGTGATCCTTATGCTCAATAAGTGGTTTGTCCTTTTTGATCTCATTTTTCTTGAAAGCCTACCCTCTCTTTTACCCATTTACCAAACCATGGTTCTCCATTGTGGTCTTCTTGAGGAACTTCTCTCTGATGGAGGTCTAATCCATGGTTTTCGATGGTAGTACCTATGTGAATTGGACATCTCCTCTTTCCCCTTTCTTTTCGGCCTAAGGTTTGTACCCTCTCTTCTTTGTTCACCTTTTGATCTTGGCTTGTTCTTCTTCTCTTGATGTTATCTTTATTGACCATGGAGTTGATCCATGATTGGCATTTATTCTCTCTCTTGGAGCTACGTCAATTGGGAGTTGAGCTTCACCTCAAGGCGGGTTATATAACTCTTTCCTCTACTATTGTTGCACCTTTAATCTTGCATGCAAGTTTATCTTATCTCCAAAACATGATTATAAGATGCTAGATGATGATACCTTGTTTTAGGTTTTATGATTATGTAGTAATCTTGCTTAGATTAGCTCTTTTTCATTGATCCTAATCTTGTACCCAAATTACTATGAATGGTGGAAGTGCTAGTTTCACATTCACACATTTAAACATTAGTTTCTCATCATAATTATGGTTCAAATTCTCTCTTTTGGTGATGGAAGGTTTGGATGTATGTTATTCTTTGAAAAGTTGGTTCTTTCCTCCTTGATTTAGGGTTCACTTTCCCTTATGTTAGTGATTGGATTCTGGGGTTTTGGATGATGTTTCCTTTGATGTACCTCACTCCTTGAGGTTTTCAGTTTGATGTTGGTAATCCACCTAATTTGATCATGCATTGATAGCGATTTTCTCTCTCCTAATGTTCTTCATGAGATGGTCCATGATGGAGCTTCCACTGGCATGGAATTTTATGCACCATTAAAAATCCTAAAGATAGTAAGTCTTTAGGTTTAGCCTTGCTTATACTAGATTAAAAACTCCACCCACATATGCTAGGATATGTGGAAGTCTTATCATAGTATATTTAAGGGTCGAATCCACATGACAACGGTCTTGTTAAGATCAACAAGATAGAAAACATTAGAATTTCATTTAACTCCTTAACAGTCAGTATTTAGATCAAAGAGTTGGTTTGGTTGTTTAAACTAAGTGCAAGTAAAGTAAAAGAAAGAAAGTAAATTTAAGGTTGTAAACAATGTTAAGAAACCACTAGGATGTGATTGGCTTTCACCACCACTACACATGGATCAAAACACACATCGCAATAACTTGGCTTGCAAAGGAATGAGTCCAAACAGTTAGTATCTTTGTAGACTTAGCTTCCTTTAGGATAACTAAGTACGAGAAATGTGGAAGTGTTGCAATTCTAACCATCCCCAGACGAATGGTCATTCACTTTACATCACTCCCCTCACAAAGTGTGTTCCTCGACCTATCAAGGTTGTACTTTCATACGTCAATTGATTCCATTTCATAGAATGAAAGTATAACAATGGAGGTGAGTTTACTCCACTCCTTGAGAAATACTCCTAGATACCGAACCAAACATACGGTGACTACATACGATTTGGAACCAACAAACAGTCGATATTCGAATCTAGAAGTACAAACATAGACAATTTCCACTAACAGATAATAGATAACACAAGTTGGTGATCAAGCAACTACCATTCATTAAACGATTGATGTTGAACTGGAAAGATAGTGTTTTTCTATTGCAAACTGAAGAACTACAATGTATGAAATGAAAACATGGGTAATAGGGATACTCCACACACCCTAGTGTATGAGACTACTCGCTCATGGAAAGAACAAAGAAGGAGGCGGGAAGAGAGAGAGAGAGCATCATCTCCACATAGGAGGGAGGAAGGTCGACTCCTTGGAGGAGAGAGAGCAACGATATTCACACTTCGTAGCTTGCTTGATGATGAATCCTCCTCTTCCCACCTTCTTTGTCGATGAGAGAGAAAGTAGCTTGGCGATGGAGTATGGATCTCAGACCGGCAACCTCAAGGTAGTGGGTGAAGGATGGAATGGCTCTGGAACAATAGAGGCAGTCT
This sequence comes from Alisma plantago-aquatica, assembly GCA_963693085.1. Classification (NCBI taxonomy): domain Eukaryota; kingdom Viridiplantae; phylum Streptophyta; class Magnoliopsida; order Alismatales; family Alismataceae; genus Alisma; species Alisma plantago-aquatica. Next base: position 1,618,033,601 of record OY856409.1, on the reverse strand, counting down.
TTGGACGTCTAAAACTTGATTATCTGTGAGGACCCCTTTGGGTTCTATTTATAGGATTTTGAGCAAGCCTTAAATGGTTTGGGGTATGTGGGTCCAAATGGTCTTGGAGACCTTTTGGATTTTCACATGGTTTGGAAACCGTTTGGACTCTCTCGGTCTGGAGACCATTTGAGTCATCTCGGTCTAAAACTGTTTTCTTTCATTTGATCTTGGGGTCAAGTGGCTTCATACAGTCTCGGGACCGGTTGATCTCCATTCGGTCTTGGGACCATTTGGCTTCATACGGTCTCGGGACCGTTTGACCTTTATTCGGTCTTGAGACCATGTGGCTTCATACGGTCTCAGCACCGGTTGATCTCCATTTGGTCTTGGGACCGTTTGGCTTCATACGGTCTCGGGACCGTTTGGCTTCACACGGTCTCAGGACCATTGGACCTTTATTCGGTCTTGGGACCATGTTGCTTCATACGGTCTCGAAACCAGTTGATATCTATTCGGTCTTGGGACCGTTTGGCTTCATACGGTCTCGGGACCATTTGGCTTCACACGGTCTTGGGACCGTTTGATCTTTATTCGGTCATGGGACCATTTGATCTCCATTTAGTATTGTGACCATTTGGTTTCCATTTGGTCTTGCGACCGTTTGGGGTTTTTGTAATTTTTTTGTGTGCTTTTCTGTAAGAAGTGAAAAGGAGAAGTTAATCTAATGGTATATTTACAAAAAGGTGGAAAGTTAAACATTCTATCTAATTTAACTAAGAAAGAGTATGGAAAAATGAGGAAAACTAGTAAGATAACATCACAAAATGGGAGGTTATCACCCCCCTAACTTAGAGTCTAGCCTGTCCTCAATCTAGATAGAGCTAAGGCATGTAGTGGCAAGGCAATTTTATTTAGTGAAGATTTCCATACTATTGCTTCAATTCTAAACCAGAGATCTCTTAGAGTTTTATCGGGGTTCTACTCGCACTAACTCTTTCAGGGATTGGGAGTTGTGTGGCTCTCAGATTTCTTCTATATCGCGTAGCTCGCATTGGGACCACCTTTTCCTCGATCGCATTCTGTGCATGTTTTCAACTCCAATCAGTTTTATACTTCTTTGAAAAACCTATTGGAAACTACGACAGGCATGAGGGTTGGCTAAAAGATGATGTGTAACTCCCCCTTTTAGTGGGGGAGGGTTTATCTAAACTTTTAGGATCTCATTACCGGGCGCGACACATCTGCCTTTGTGAGGGCAGCTAAATGTATCAGCCGGGTGAGTCCTTTATCAGCTTTTTCATATATTCAGAGACCTTAGGATCTCATTACCATGTGCAACACATCTGCCTTTGTGAGGGCAACTAAATGTACTAGCCAGGTGAGACCTTCATTGGTCCTTCATATAGGTCATTAGGTGTGGCACAAATCTCATGTTTTTATTCAACACTCTAGGTTTTATTCTTATACTCACAGGCTTAGGAGTTGGATATTTAGGGATTTTGTTTGGGCTTCCATGCCTCTTTTGAAAAGAAGAAAATTGTTCTTGGAGTCTCCTGACATGCACTTATTTCGGTTTTGAACTTGGTGGTCCACTTGCGAGGTTCCTTGATTTTGATTTCGCCTAGTTCCCTCCCGTCCTTGAGAGAATTTTGGCTGGCTTCGGCTATGATGTTAACTTGTGGAGAGTCCGGAGCAGAGTTGAAGCAAAATCATGGAAATCGAGTGTGAAAGTGATTTATTAATTCTCCATTACATGCCGAAATGTTTTTTCTGTTATTGCTTTTTGAGGACTACTTCGATTCTAAATTTAGCTGGGGGTGACCTTTTCCGAGAGTGATGTTATACTTATGTACAAGAATTATTCTATCAAAGAAATTACTGAAAAAATCTAAATGTGAAAAGAAAGATAAAAAAACAATGCATAGAAAAATAGGAGTGAATAAAAAGAGCAAAGGGAGAAGGGTTGAAAAATGATACCCCACCCTTGTTCAGTGTACCTCCCCCTAACTTATCACTCACTCTGTCCTCAGAGTGTCAAAGTGATAGGTTGATAAGTACATGGACAAGGGCATTAGGCTTCTGTTAGTCCTTTGTTAGCTCCATGCGTTCGGAGAATATTAGCTGCGAACTTTCCACATAGAGCATGGTAATCCATGTCCGTCATGTCCTCTACTGGTCTTCCAAGAATAGCGAGGGTGTACATCCAGTAGAGGATGTGCAAATCGCAGTCGTTTGATTCTCGGAGCTGCTGGGGGCATCTGTGGTTGAAGGATGGGCGATGAAAGTGTTCTTTATCGTACACCCTTGTGTGCTTGCTTAAAAGATCGTGTAGTTTGTTAGCACATTCCTTTGCCACCTCCTCCGTGGGTGTGTTAGCTGTCACAACATACTGGTTCTGGTTAGGATCAAATTGGCTATTGGAACTGTTATAGATGATTGTTGTTCCTTCAGGAAGGTTTGTCGCCAGTAACATCCAGTGCTATAAGTGAAGGAAAGGAAACATAATGAACTTCAGAGTTGTATGTTGGAGGCAAGAGATAAGCGCCTCTGTGGTTCCAAAGTTCTTTAACTTTAGTAGGTCATCCTTCATGTAAGCTGACGCCATGTAAACCGTAGGATGGTTCCGTCCGAGGAGATATTGATAAGCAGTCATCAGGCTCACGAATAGAAATCCTTGTAATTGTACAGTTTCACAGAGGGTATCTGCCATGACTAGAATATCTCCAACTAAAAAATGAGCTCATCTTTCTCGGCATATAGCCTAGAAATGATGAGTCATAGTTCATTTTCAAAAAGACTCTTGCAAGCTGCAAGGTCGAAGTTAGGAAATGCCAGTTCTATGGCAGGTAGGGGCACCATTTATATGGAAGGTCTGTTGATGGTGGCCCCTGTTATCAAGTCAATGTCCTCTGTGTCTTCCACCAAATTAAAAGTGTAAGGGTCCCATTGTCTTTTTTCAGGGACCGTGCCAGCTTGTTGTTCTTTCTCCAACTCTGTTAATGTTTGTCAGAAAGGTCATCTTTGTGGACGTTGGATGGCCGAGAAAAGATAGCGAGGGACGTCGTCTGGCGCCATAGTTGGGTCCTTGAATAACCTTATGTCACATATGAGCTCCATGGCGTAACACCCTCATAGCGAGTGAAAATCTTCTGTGGCTAGCTTGGTGAAGGGTGTTTGTTGATTAAGTGCTTGTATGTGGCATATAGTACAGAAAGTGCAATCCACGGATCCGTCAGTGGTTTGGACTGGTGGAGCGATGATTTGGAACCAAGTTTGGTTCCAACCATTCTTGAGATAAGGGTAGGCAGACCAAATTAGTTTGAGAAGCCGGAAGGGGATGCATCTTGCTTCTCCGGGTTCTTCTCCAGCAAAGTTGATTGTTCTGGCCTTTAGTTCACTGGCACAAAAGTTGTACACCTTGGCATCATGGGCCATGGTGTCAATGATCATGAGTAGCCAGTGGTCGGAAACTTGAAAGGGGACCATGAGATATCGCACATTTCGAGCGATCCCAATGCATAGCCGCTCTATAAACTTATTGTGTAAGTCTTTGTATAATAGGCTCATAGCCAGAGCTAGTGAGGTGTTGAAAACTAGATGTGGTCGCTTTGAGCTTCTATATATTTCGATAGAGTTGGCACGAAGGACACGGCAGATTGCCATCTTCACGATTGATTGTGGTCGAAGGATGGTGTGGAAGTCTTCGTGTGTCAACTTACACTTAGTTTTTATATTTGTGTAGATGATGTCCCCCCCCCCTCTTTGGCATCATCTATGATAGTGTTCAGGATGAAGATATCCTAGACATCTAGGGTAGATATCACCTCGATGTCTAGGTCGTGCATCATCTTAGGTAGAGGTGGTGGTGGGGGAAGCTCTTACAAAGGTGGAAGAGAAGTCTGCTCTAAGTCATCCATATAATGTTGCAGATCTTCATCTTTCTCTGATTCAAAATCAGAGTCGAGTCCAATATCTATGTCTAGACTCACTCTGTCTACCTCTTCATGGTCTAGGGGAAAAGGTGAAGATTGCTCCAGTATGGAGTGTTGTGGAAGGTTTGTTGTTGGTTGACTTGTGCTAGTTCCCAATATACATTGCTGGAACACAACAAAGGCTGCTTCTTTGACGATTTCCCCCAGAGATCCCATGGCTGACTAGTCAAGGAATTGATCCCCATATGACATGTTAACATTCTCATTGTGATCATGGGATTAGGGATCATTTCCACCTTCATGGTGGTCTTTGTCATCTGCTTTCTTTGAAGGTTCTGCTCCTCGGCTGGTTCCCTCCCCAGCATGTCCTAGGTCATCAGGTTTGTCATCTGAAGAGGAAGTATCATTGTTTGAGTTAGCAGAGGAGTCAGAAACTTCTTCATCTTTGTCTTCTTCTTCTTCGTCATCGTCTTCCAGTTTATCTTTTGTTTTTGTCATTGAAGTCTTCTTGCACTGCCGGTGAAGGTCTTGTAGTTCGTCGAAAGCCACTTGCACATGCTCACGTGTTTCAAGCAGTGTGTTGTGGGTTTCTGTAAGATCTGAATATCTAATCTCAGAGGAGAGGAGTCATGTAGTAAGATCTGTCACCTGAGCTCGTAATTTGTTGATTTCATTATTTGATGACTCCTCTTGGCAGCTATGGAGCTGTGCAAGGGTGTTGTTGATGTCATCCAAGCATATGCTAAAAGCAATTTGTTGTTGCTTAAGCTCGTACAGGGTCTCAGGCAGAGGTCGAGTCTAGGCAGAGATCCTGTCAACTTGCTGAGCCAATGCTGCTTGCTGGCTTTTTACCTCAAGAACCAACTGTGGCAGTTGGTGTAGGCGGTCGTCGATGTGTTCGACTTGCATGGCCACTGCTTCCTACCGTTGGTGGATACTTGAGAGGATGCCCGGTAAGGCATGGTTTTACTCATCGATCTTGGCGACCTATTTAGTAAGTCCTGCACATAAGAGAAAATATATTGCATTATGTTAGAAGGGTTGGTGAGGAGGTTTCGGATGGCGTCAAATTGACGTCTGAATTCCTCACCAACATTTGTAAAAGGGATGCCAGTTATGGATGGGTGTGGTGGTTGGGGTCGGGGTGGAAGGGCGGTAGTGCCTTGTGAAAAAGACATTGTGGATGGTCCCTCAAACTGCATGGTGACTGTAGATGGAGTCACCAGCAGTGTCAGGGTGGCGGATGGGAAGGGTGGTGACATTCTGGGAGAGAAGTGTGGAACTGAGAATGTCAAGGGAAAAGCGGTGGAGGTGGAGGTGAAGGAGGTGAAGTTGGGCAATGAAGTGGGGAATGGGATGCCCGAAGAGAAAAGGGTGTAGCGGAAGATGCAGGTGGTGGTGTGGTTGCAGAGAAAGGAAATTTTGTGGACATCATTGTGGATAATGATGGGAGAGTTGTGGATTGTGGAATAGTGGAGGATGGTAGCATGGTGGGGGTGGTGGTGGAGGTAAGTTCAACATTTAGACTCATGATGAAGGAGTCTAGTGATGAGGTGATGATATTTTCTTCGGGGAGGGGGGTTCTACCTCTGGATTTGGTTTTGATGTCGGCATTCCCGACAACTATTGTGTCTACAAATGCCCTTTCGATGGTCGTCACACTAGTATTTTTGTTATTCTTGCTGTCGGGGCAGTGATGTTGTGCTCTGTCTGTCCCACTTTGGATTTCTTTTCTTATATTTTGACTGAAGCTAGGAGGATTGCAAGCTCCTCGACGGTGAAGAGAAGCTTTTCCTTTTCGTAGTCTGCAAGCTCCGGAAGTGGTAGCAGAGTCCTTGAGGATTTTAATACAGGGCAAAAGATATAGTGCAGCTTTGCATCCTTTTCTTTGATGATGTATGAGTTTTTTAAGGTATGCTCATTGGTAAGGATGTCACCCTTGATCTTTGTGCACCTGGGGAGCAGTCTGTCCATGTTGAGATATTTTAGGATGGATGTTATGTGACCTCCCATAAATATTTCTTTCCCGAGGGCATAATCTATGTGCTTGTGTATCAATTGTCGTTAAATGTTGACCGACTGCCCTTTTAGAATGGACCAGAGGATGAAAAGATCGGAAATGCTAACATTTCCACCCTCTGTCCTGGGGAAAAGTGCACCTGTAAGAATTTTGTGCAATGTGCGCACCATGCCAGATTCAATATCAGAGGTCTTTTAGGTTTTTGCCTCATAGGTCGGGATCCCTGTCAGGGATTTCCAGAAGATATGCTTGTTGAACTTGGAGCTTTCTATTCCTATGGCTTTGGCCTTCTTCAGCTGCTCCTGGTTGTCTATAAATATTTCATTCAGTAGGTTTTCTGTTATGACAACCTTATTGACAAAGAGTTTGGTGACCAACCTATGGTCACCTTCGTCCCTTGATCTATCTGTAATGTCCACAACTTCTTTATTGAGATATGTGAAGAATTCAGTTGTAGGCTCAACATAAGAAATCTTAGGGATAAAGCAGAGTCTTGAAAGGTTGGCGTTATCGAGCAGAGTGAGGATTCTGTCATATATCCCCATCTTTAGTAGTACATTGGAGAAAACATACTTTGTTGGCTTTAGGGTCTTATCGATAGATGGCAGGGTGTGGATGAAAAGATTTGCTGGTCGTGGTGCTGTGGTGGTGATGGTGGTGAAAGCAAGGGCAACGGTGGTGGCAGGAGCGGCATTGGTTGATGGAACATATCCCGCCAGGGTTTATTCCCTTGCAGTGGAGGGATGTACCTGCTTCCTTGCTCGTTTCTTTGTTGGTTGTTCTTTTATAGCTTCCCGGGTCTTCCATTTCCCTTTTGTTTTTGTGGATGGGGATTCCTGCTCTGGAGTTGGCTCATATTCCGAGGCATCATCGGATGAGGAGATATCTTCGACCTCTTCCACATGATCGACTGCTAAGAGTTGGTTGATTTGTTCGAGGTCTTGGATGACCATGGGTAGGTCAGCTGGAGTTTTTCCCATCTTTTCACATGAGTCGATGATGCGCAGGAGCTTAGTTCTGCACGCCATCAACTATTTTGTAGTCCAGGTGGTGATCTCCTTTGCAGGTGATGCCATTTTGAAAGTTGACAATGAATCTTGAAGTTAAAATTGGTTTGAATAGAAGAAATTGTGAAGGTGAAAACCGTTTGGGTTTAAACGGTTTGAAGATCATTTGGGTCTAAATGGTTTTAGAACCGTTTGGGTCCAAATGGTCCCAAGCTCAAACGATTTTAGGACCATTTGGCACCAAACAATTTTAGGACTGTTTGGGTCCAAACGGTCCCGAACTCAAACGGTTTCAGGACCGTTTGGGTTCAAACGGCCCCGAGCTCAAATGGTTTCAGGACCGTTTGGCACCAAATGGTTTTAAGACTGTTGGGGTCCAATCGGTCCCGAGCTCAAATGGTTTTAGGACCGTTTGGCACCAAATGGTTTTAAGACCATTTGGGTCCAAACGGTCCCGATCTCAAATAGTTTCAGGACTATTTGATCCGTGATCGTTAGGAAGGCGAAGCGTCTGGAAGGTTGGAAATGAGAGGAAGCAGCAGACGACGGCGACAGCGCACGCGTCAGTGGCGAAGATGACACCGATGAAGGAAGAACTCATCGTTAGCATTAGAATGGACAACTTTGGCTGATTCTACCTTGCTACTACGGATGAAGAAGATGACGGTGCAGCGGGTGAAGGTGACAATGATGGCAATGAAGCGACAAACGGAGATAATGACAGAGATGAAGTCGCGAAGGGGTGTGGATATAGGGTGGCATCGGCAGCGACGTCGGCGATGGTCGTAGAATGAACAGGAGTCAGGAGCAGAGAAACAAAATGGAACAGGGTTCACGCGAGGGTTTAGAGAAATCAAGAATCTAGGGAAAGAAAATGATGGGTGGGTTATATTTATAGAAAATGTTGGGTGTCACTACAAATTCCCAAGGGCAAACAGTCTTGAGACCATTTGGGGTCCAAACGATTTTGAGACCATTTGGGTTCCAAATGATTTTAGGACCGAAAGGACCAAACGGTTTCAAGATCAAAAGGACCAATCGGTTTCGAGACTGTTTGAGTCCAAACGGTTTTGAAACCATTAGGTTAAGATTTAATTAGGTTTTTGTATTTTATATTTTTATGTTTGTTTTGGTTATTTATGTGAATTTTTATATTTTCATATTTAAAGATGATAAGTCTAAATTAAATGAAGAGATTAGAAAATTAGCAAAACTAGGCAAAATAAAATGGTGGTACTCAGATCTTGGGTTGTCTCCCAAGTAGCGTCTGGGTTTTACGTCACTGGCTCGACGAAAATCCGATTTGGTTATGTCAATTTGAGGGATCGTTGATCTCGATAGTTTGTCTTGGTATTTTGTTTGTTGGTGTGTAATATCTCTTCAATCTGTGGCCATTAACAGTTTGTTCTCCCCCATTATTATCAAGGATGATGACTGCTCCGGTGGGGTAGATGTGTTTAATTGTGAAAGGTCCATACCATTTCGTGTGGAGCTTTCTAGGAAACATCTTAAGTCTAGAAATGAATAGGAGGACCTTATCTCCGATAGTGATGCCTTTTCTTTTGAGGTGGCCGTTGTGCCACATCTTTCTTTGTTCTTTATAGATTCTGACACTTTGGTAAGTTGTCATTCTAAGCTCCTCAAGTTCTTGTAGTTGAAGTTGTCTATATTCACCAGCACTTTTGAGATCAAAGTTCATCTATTTGATGGCCCACCAAGCTTTATGTTCTAGTTCAACCGGTAGATGACACGACTTTCCATACACCAGACGGAACGGGGTTGTTCCTATCGGTGTTTTGTAAGATGTGTGGTATGCCCAAAGGGCATCGGGAAGCTTGGTAGACCAATTAGTACGATGTCTATTGACTGTTTTTTCTAAGATAGCTATCAATTGTCTATGTGAAACTTCAACTTGGCCACTTGTTTGTGGATGGTAAAGTGTGGTGACCTTATGGTTGACCCCATATTTTCTCAGGAGGGCTTTGAAGCTTCTTTCCATAAAATGGGTTCCGTCGTCTGATATGATAGTTTGGGGGACTCCACATCTAGAGAAGATGATATCTTTGAACATCTTGATGACTGGCTTGGAATCACAGGATATGGTGGGTATAGCTTCTACCCATTTTGAAACATAATCCACAACGACCAATATATAAGAGAATCCATAAGATGAGGGGAAGGGACCCATGTAGTCTATTCCCCAAACATCGAAAAGTTTAATTTCTTACCACAAAGTGAGAGGCATTTCATTCCGTTTAGTTATACTGCCAGAAAGCTGACATTTATTGCAGGATCTTACAAAATCATATGAATCTCTTGCTATTATTAGCCAAAAGAATCCGGATTGTAGAACTTTGAGAGCGGTTTTCTTCGAACTCATGTGCCCCCCAGTGGGGCCAGAATGACAGTGCTCTAAGATAGGGGTAATTTCTTCTTCTGGTAGGCAGCGATGGAAAAGTCCATATGCACATAGACGAAAAAGATAGGGTTCGTCCCAGAAGTATTGCTTAACATCATGGAGAAATTTATTTTTATCGTGGTGAGAGGTGGAAGGGTGGATGATTCCTGTAGTTAGATAGTTCACTATGTCGGCGTACCAGGGAAATTTGGTGGTAATTTTCATAAGCTGGTTGTCAGGGAGGGAGTCTCGGATAGGCACATTGTCATCCTCTTGACACTCGATGCGACTTAGGTGGTCAGTGACGACATTTTCCACTCCGCTCTTGTCTTTTATTTCAAGATCAAATTCTTTCAGCATCAATACCCAACAGATGAGTCTGGGTTTTGCATCCTGTTTCTGATTAAGATATTTGATGGCAGAGTGGTTTGTATATACTACGACCTTTGATCCAATTAGATAAGAACGAAATTTTTCGAAGGCATAGATGACGACTAAGAACTCCTTTTCAGTAGTAGTATAATTCTTTTGCGCCTCATCTAACGTCTTGGATGCATAGTATGTTACATATGGCTTTTTATCTATTCTCTGCCCCAACACTGCACATATAGCATAGTCGCTAGCATCACACATTATTTCAAAAGGTTGTGACCAGTCAGGCGCTCTCAGAATGGGTGTAGATATTAGAGCATTCTTTAAGGTTGTAAAGTTATGCATACATTCATGGTCAAAGTTGAAATCAGCATCCTTGGTCAATAGGTAAGTCATAGGTTTTTCTATTTTTGAGAAGTCTTTGATAAATCTCCAGTAGAACCCGACATGACCCAAGAAAGCTCACACTCCCCTTATGTCTTTGGGTGGTAACAACTTTGAGATGACATTGATTTTTTCCTTGTCTACTTCAATTCCTCTTTCGCTCACTCGATGTCCGAGGACAACACCTTCGGTCACCATAAAGTGACATTTTTCCCAGTTTAGGATAAGGTTTGTTTCCTCACATCATTGTAAGACTTTACTTAGGTTGAGCAGATAGTTGTCAAAAGAGTATCGGTATACTGAAAAATCATCCATGAACACCTCCATAATGGTTTCAGTTAATCCTGCGAAGAGAGCAGTCATGCACCTTTGGAAGGTTGTTGGTGCATTGTATAGCCCGAAAGGCATCCTTCTGAAGGCGTATGTTCCAAAGGGACAAGTAAATGTCATTTTTTCTTGGTCTTTGGGGTGAATTGGTAGTTCGTAAAACCCAGAATATCCGTCGAGCTAGTAGAAAATTTTTTGGTGGGCTAGCCGCTCAAGGACTTCGACAAGGAAGGGTAAGGGAAAATGGTCTTTCCTTGTTGATTTGTTTAGTTTTCAATAATCAATGCACATTCTCCAACCAGTAACAGTCCTTGTAGGTACTAGTTCATTCTTATCATTTAAGACAATAGTGGTTCCCCCCTTTTTAGGGACCACTTGGATAGGACTAACCCACTGAGAGTCAGAAATTGGATAGATAATACCCGCTTTCAAGAGTTTAAGAACCTCGAGGCGAACTACCTCTTTCAGATTTGGGTTCAGTTTTCTCTGGTGCTCCCTCGAGGGTTTGAACTCTTCTATCATAGGTATTTTATGCATGCATAGAGATGGGTTTATGCATGTTAGGTCAGTCATCTTGTACCCAATTGCTTTCTTGTGCTTCCTTAGTTCAGTGAGAATCCTTTCTTCCTGATTGTCAACCAGAGAGGAGCTAATGATAACTGGACATAATTTTTCTTCATCTCGGAAGACATGTTTGAGCCCAGTTGGTAAATTTTTCATTTCTGGGGATTTGGGTACTTCTGTTGTCTCTAATATGGTGACCGATTTCAGTTCTTCAAAAGTAGCTTCTGGGGCTTTTTCAGCTTGCTCCAAGTATTGCAAGCATTGTTGAACTAGCTTGTTGGTTGAAAACTCAGCTTCTGGATTTATTAGAGTGTCCTCTAGGGAATCTACTGGTTCTGGAGCTGCTTGCTTGAGTTGATACATTTTATCAATTGCTTCAAGAAGAAAAACCTCTTCATGGATACTAGGGCTCTTCAGGTTGTTGAAAACCCTGACGGTTTCTTTACCCAACCTCAAGGTAATTGTGCCAACCTCGACATCAATTAATTCTCTAGCTGTGGCGAGGACGGGCCTACCGAATATTATTGGATACCTTAGATCTTCTTTTATATCCATAATGACGAAATCACAAGGGACATAAGAGTCACTCCCCACTCTTATTGGAATATCTTCAATGATTCCCAGGGGAGCAGTAATGGTGGAATCAGCAAGCTGGATGGTCATTGTTGTAGGCAACAAGTCAATGAACCCCAATGTTTTGCACATGGAAAATGGCATAATTGATATGCTGGCTCCCAAGTTGTCCAATCCCTTTTTACAATAAGTGTTCCCAATAGAGCATTATATGCCAAAGGAGCCAGGGTCCTTCTGTTTTTTCGGAATTTTATTCAAAATGATATCAGAAGTGGTTTGGGCTAGCTTGACAGTTTCATGCTCCTATGTCATATATTTCTTTGACAACAAGGTCTTCAGATATTTGGACCAGGCTGGGATTTCAGATAAGGCGTCAAGAAAGGGAATATCAACATAAAGTTTCTTCATTGCCTCTTTGAATTTCTGGAATCTAGAGTGTAGTCTGGTTTCCTTTAACTTGCCAGGATAGGGTATCCTTGGCTTATATTGTGGAACCTCTGGTTGTTTGGGACCTTATTACTTTTCTTTCCTTTCTTTAGCTTCTTGACCTGATTCTTCAGTTGGGATGATTTCAGTTACATCCCTGTCTTCTTGATTAACCAATATGGCTTCAGTGAGAGCACAACTAGACCTTGTTGTAATAGCATTTAATTGTTCGGGTCTATGTTGATTGCATCTTGGATTTGCTTCTGGCTGGCCAGCGAAAGTGCCCACTGGAGGCTTTATCTGAGCTGCTATCTGTGATAATTGGGTTTCCACAGCTTTTTGTTGGGCTTGCTAGTCAGCCAACATGGTTTACTGTGATTGCAACATCTACCTTATTAAGGACAGTTCATCAGTCTGCTGTGGTGGGACATTCTTCTATTGAAATTGAGTGAGTTGTTGCTGCCCTTGAGGTGGTTGTTGTTGAGGTGCTGGCAATTGAGGTTGTTGCGGCTGTTGCAGCTGAGTTTGTTGTAATTGCGGGTGTAGAGGAGGGTGAGTATATTGGTAATATGTAGAGGGATTTCTTGGGTAGTTGGATCTATGGACATTGTTTCTAAAATTCCCTTGATTTTGTTTGTAGTTTCTTTGAAATCCAGGTGGTAGTCTATTGTAAGATCCACCTTGTGTTTGATGTTGCGGGTTAGCAGTCCCCACAGGATTTCCATATTGAAACCTAGGATGGTTTCTCTGTTATTTGGATTGTAGTAAGCTTGTCCTGGTATGGAATGGATGGAATTTACTTGTTCTGGCATCTGATCCTCATGGTGTTCAATGATCGGCTCATACTGTGGTTGAGGTGGTTGCAAATCCATCATTACATTGTATAGGAGACCACTTGACAATGTGGGATGATCAGATGCATGACAGGCCTCGCAAGTTCCTGTAGCTACTTTAGCTTGTTGGGGGTTCTTCTTTCTGGCATACTCCCCAAATGATGCTTCGAGAGCTTGTTGTTTGTTGGATATGGTTTTTAAAGCTTTGTCTATGGATTTCATTTCCATAAATTCTTCAGCTTTACAAAGCTTTAGAACTCCTCCTGTGGTTGCCCTCCCCGAATTGGATTGATTTTCGGCTCCGAGAGTGACGATCCTCCAGGAATCTTCGTAGTTCTGTCTCATAAAGTTTCCTCCAGATGAGGAATCTAAGAACTACTTAATTTCATCACTTACTCCCCTATAAAAAGTTTCTATGAGCTGATTTTGTTATATTCCATGGTGAGGGCATTTCCTCAAGAGTTCCTTAAACCTTTCCCATGAGTCAGCCAGTGACTCTCCCGGTAGTTGAAGGAATTAGTTGATTTGTCCTCTGATTTGGTAGGTTAGTGAAGGGGGGAAGAATTTCTCCAAGAACTTCTCTTCCAAGGGAGCCCAGGTGGTGATTGGCTCCCCGTCCAAAGAATTGTACCAACTTAGTGCTCTTCCAGACAAGGTCAAGTTGAAGAGTCTGAGCATGACTGCGTCCATGGTTGTTCCAGCTTGTGGTACCAACCTGCAAAGAGCTTTGAACCTCTTTAAATGGTCCATGCAGTCATCTTCGACACTTCCAGAGGATGAGATACCCTGCATTATTTGGATCCATTGTTTCTTAATCTCAACATTAGGAGTGTTGATGAGTGGTGGTTGGATTGGATGGTTGTCTTTGTAGTTCTTGGGAACAACGTAATCCCGTAATTGTTTTCTTCTTACCAACAATTGAGCAGCAGCCTTGGCTGCTTCATTCTCAGCACGGATGCGGGCTTGCTCTTCAGCCTGTACTTCAGCCTGAACTTGGGCACGCGTGTCAGCAATGAGTTGCGCTCGCTAGGCTGCTATGGCAGCATTGACCCTTTCCATCACTAGTGCAGCTTGGCATTGATCTTCGGCCATTTGTAAGCTAGACGGTTAAGTCTAATGCGGTGGTGGAGGCTTCTCTCTACCTCAGAGTCATACTCTGGATCAGGGGAGAATCTGAGATTATGCGATGGTTGCATACACGTCTTCTACCTGAGTAGAGGAAGAAACACATTTTTTAGATGATGCAGGAGATATGATGAAATCAAGAGAATATGGGGTAATGTTTAAAGAAAAAGTGTAAAACCCTAACCAACTAGCAAGATGATAAATGATATTAAAAAGTTTCATTGTCCCCGACAATGGTGCCAATTTTTGATAGAGCTTCCACTGGTGTGGAATTACGTGCACCACTAAAAATCCTAAAGATAGTAAGTCTTTAGGTTTAGCCTTGATTATACTAGATTAAAAACTCCACCCACGTATTCTAGGATATGTGGAAGTCTTATCGTAGTATAGTTAAGGGTCAAATCCATAGGACAACGGACTTGTTAAGATCAACAAGATAGAAAATGTTAGAATTTCATTTAACTCCTTAACAGTTGGTATTTAGATCAAAGAGTTGGTTTGGTTGTTTAAACTAAGTGCAAGTAAAGTAAAAGCAAGAAAGTAAATTTGAGGTTGTAAACAATGTTAATAAACCACTAGTATGTGATCAACTTTCACCACCACTATGCATGGATCAAAACATACATCACAATAACTTAGCTTGCAAAGGAATGAGTCCAAACAGTTAGTATCTTTGTAGACGTTGTTTCCTTTCGGATAACTAACTATGAGAAACATGGAAGTGTTAAAATGCCAGTCATCCCCAGATGAATGGTCACTCACTTTGCATCACTCCCCTCGCAAAGTGTGTTCCTCGACCTGTCAAGGTTGTACTTTCATACGTCAATTGATTCCATTTCATAGTATGAAAGTATAACAATGGAGGTGAGTTTACTCCACTCCTTGAGAAACACTCCTAGATACCGAACCAAATGTACGGTGATTACATACGATTTGGAACCAACAAACAGTCGATATTCGAATCTAGAAGTACAAACATAGACAACTTGCACTAACAGATAATAGATAACACAAGTTGGTGATCAAGCAACTAGCATTCATTAAACGATTGATGTTGAACTGGAAAGATAATGTTTTTCTATAGCAAACTCAAGAATTACAATGTATGAAATGAAAACATGGGTAATTGGGCTACTCCCCACACCCTAGTGTATGAGACTACTTGCTCATGGAAAGAACAAAGAAGGAGGTGGGAAGAGAGAGAGAGTATCATCTCCACATAGGAGGGAGGAAGGTCGACCCCTTGGAGGAGAGAGAGCAACGATCTTCACACTTCATAGCTTGCTTGATGATGAATCCTCCTCTTCCCACCTTCTTTGTCGATGAGAGAGAAAGTAGCTTGGAGATGGAGTATTGATCTCATACCGGCAGCCTAGGGGCAGTGGGTGAAGGATGGAATGGCTCTGGAACAATAGAGGCAGCCTTTGGACGTCTGAAACTTGATTATCTGTGAGGACCCCTTTGGGTTCTATTTATAGGATTTTGAGTGATCCTTAAACGGTTTGGGGTATGTGGGTCCAAACGGTCTTGGAGACCGTTTGGATTTTCACACAGTTTGGAGACCGTTTGGACTCTCTCAGTCGGGAGACCGTTTGAGTCTTCTCGGTCTGAAACTGTTTGCTTTCATTCGATCTTGGGGTCGAGTGGCTTCATACGGTCTCGGGACTGGTTGATCTCTATTCGGACTTGGGATCGTTTGGCTTCATATGGTCTCAGGACCGTTTGACCCTTATTCAGTCTTAGGATCGTGTGGCTTCATACGGTCTCAGGACCGGTTGATCTCCATTCAGTCTTGGGACCATTTGGCTTCATACGGTCTCGAGACTCGGGACCGTTTGACCTTTATTCGGTCTTGGGACCGTGTGGCTTCATACGGTCTCAGAACCGGTTGATCTCCATTCGGTCTTGGGACCGTTTGGCTTCATACGATCTTGGGACCATTTGGCTTCACGCGGTCATGGGACCGTTTGGTCTCCATTCAGTCCTGGGACCGTTTGGTCTCCATTCGGTCTTGGGACCGTTTGGCTTCCATTCGGTCTTGGGACCGTTTGGGGGTTTTGTAATTTTTTTTGTGCTTTTCTGTAAGAAGTGAAAAAGAGAAGTTAATCTAATGATATATTTACAAAAAGGTGGAAAGTTAAAGATTCTATCTAATTTAACTAAGAAAGAGTATGGAAAACTGAGGAAAACTAGTAAGATAACATCGCAAAATGGGAGGTTATCAGTCCAAGTGGTCAAAGGTTTGGTGATGGTTTTTGGTTGCTAAGATGGTAATCTTGAGAGGCCTCATTGATGACCTAGGTTCTTTGGTCGATGGGGTTTCCCTTTTGTTTTCCTTCGATCACAGGATTTTGGATTCATGGGTTTGTTGATGGTTGAACTTCTCTCTTCAGTCTAAGACCAACCTTGTATCTCTTTAGTCGATGACCTGACATGGTCTTCTTTTGTCGTTGATTCTATACCCTTGAGGTAGTCGAAGGTGGAAATCTTATGCGGTCGATGAAGGGTCAACCTATCCTATACGGTCACTGATGTTTGACCCTCTTAGCGGTCGATGAAGAGGTGCATGACGCTTCAGTGAGTTATAATTTGATGTTTTTCAATGATCATGACCCTATGATCTCCACAATTATACCATATGTTTTCAGTAGTCCTTTGGTGGTTGACCATGGTGTTAAAAACCTTGATCTATAAGATCCAAGAATGTTGGAGGTCTTGATGATTTGGGGTTTGATGCTAGTTGTTGTTTGGAAACCCTAATCCTAATGTTTGAGTACATTGTAATTAATGCTAACCTGCTTGAATGATTAGCATGTATTGAAGTATTTTCTCTCTCCTATTTGTTTAACCCTTATGTTGTTGGTTGAATGAACATCATAGCTTGTGATTGTTGTGAGTGATGTAGATGAGATTTCTCCCTCCTACATGAGTTTGATATTCTGGCTACTTGATAAGCAAGACTGAGAAACGCATGGCCATGCTGGTGTGAATCAATATATGATATTGAGCTTACACATATCTTAGGCAATCTTCTCTAGTTAAAGGAACATGGATTTAATGTTGAATGGGATGACGATTCCATTTCTTGAGTTCAATCTAAATATCATAGACAAAGGAACTATACAATCACTATAACACCAACCACAAATTGTAGGTTGAAGTTGTTCTACAACTTCTCCAATTACTTGGTTAGCAAAGAAGTCTTGCTAGATACCAATTATTCCTTTTGAATTCATAATATGATTATGAATATCACTACCAAGATAATTTGGAGACTTTCGGGTCACATGCATAGGATGTCATTAGAATAGGAGTATAATTATGGGCGTGATTGGAAATGTTTCGAATCAAATTGATTACTAAAACATTTGGGTAATCTACTAGAATAATATTGGAATATAAGCTGAATTAATTGTTTAAAGTGTTTATGTCAATTATTAAATTCAAATTGTTAAATCGGCTGGATAATCCTGAGAAATTGATTAGATCCAGATAATGAAAATTAGTTAATTAATTAATATGATTAATTGATTAATTAATTGATTCTAGAATATTCCTTTAATAGTCCATGAGCGGCTCGTTTTAAACGCAACCACAACATTTTTATTTTTCTAGGGTTTTGGAAAACCCTACTTTCTTTCATCTCATATTTATAGGGGCATGAAGGACCATTAAGATATGATCATGTAGGTGAACTGTAGTCATTATCATCCCTAAGAGAGAGAAGAAGAGTGAATGTGATACTAGCATGTCATAAAGAAAATGGCTACTGGTTCCTGCAGGCTTGAGAAGCACAACGTGGAGTTCCAATCCATACGTGTGGATGAAGTACAGACATAGAAGTTGAAGTACCTATGTTCAGAGGACATCGACAATGATTGTATGTGCACACAAGGGTCGACACACATCACCTCATGAAGGGATGTCATCGGACTTGCTCAGGGATGAGGTATATCACGTGCACCCTCTTTCTGAATACATTGTTGTCGACATGATCTGCTTGTAGGGTATGTGAAGAAAATTTTATTGTTTCTATTGCGCTTGTCACCTCTACAAAGCCCAACATGGATATTGACCCTTTTGGAGAGAGATTATATAGATCTTTTCTAGAGGTTGGTGATAAGAATGTGAAAACTAGCATACTGAATGGCGGGGAGTAGGAAGAATTTGGTCCAAAGTGTGTATAACCAATTTATGGTTGGTAAGAGGTATGCATCCTTAAGTAGATCTCACATCCTTAATGTATAGTTGTACCAAACAATAACCAGTGATCATGGGTGTATCAAGTAATTAGAACATAACTAAAGTCAATTGGTGAGCTACATAGACAGACATTACATGAGGTACCACAATAAGTAGATCATGAACTTGCGTATCTAGGATATCCAAATAGAACTACAAGGATCCTAAATCTAGTTTGGTAGATGATATCTTAAATCCCAATAGTTAGCAGACAACACTAGTATGTTGAAGGTGGTTTTGAGGTGAGATACACCCAGATAATTGTTGCTACATGGAGAAGAACGATGAAATTTGACAACAAACCAAACTAGAAGCTGACATTTTGAGTAATGTCGAAATCAACATGATTGGAAAAGCTGCCTATTACCTATACACGAATTACTGGGAAACAATTGCAAGTTTAGCATACAACACCTTGGGCTATCTATTATTATACTAACTAATCGGATTTTGAAAGATGATGACCAAACCATGCCTTACAATATCTCTAGTCAAATTATGGGATGAGATACATTCCTTTCTATTGTCCACTTGAGGAGTGATTTTCCTTGGAATGCTAGTCCTAGTTTTGTCTAGTTGTTTATCCCACTTTATCTGTGTCTGGGAAGCTTATTTCACACCAAGGTCTCATTTAGTTAGTATAAAGGTCATGAGTTTCCCATAAAATTTCAATAAAGACTTAACTAAGTCAAATGAGTGGCTTTCACTTGAACATAACTATCCAAGAGATTGCATTCAATATACAGAATATAAAGGATGTGCCAATTTGGTATCAGAAATTAGCAGAACACATAAATCACAATTTTTGAAAGACAAATATAGACATCAACATCATCAATTAGTGGTGATAAACTATGATTACAAACTGAATGTTTTAACCTTGTATGATATTTACTATTCAAATTTCTTATAAAAGTTTGTGTTTAATTAAACATATGCTTACTAAATACTTTATCTTAATTGTTCCCAAAAATGTCTTCATTTTCATGTGACATATACTTAAACCTCAATTAATGTCTTGTCCTAGTAGTTTGGTGTTGTCTTCATAGTGTATATCTCATCTCTTTATCAAACAACTCTTAGGTAACTCAACTTTTGGTGGAAGAATCAACCAAATAGTATTTTTGTGAGGTCAAATAGAGACTGGTTATATCATTAGTTAGTCAGTCCATATACAGTCTATGTCATTCATAATAAAGTGATTTGCAAAAAACACTAGTGATTGTTTGAGGTATATAGTTTGAGATAAGTTCTATCTATTCTTGAATTTATATGAGGTTACAATTTTACAACATTTTATTATGGGTTGCATCCATTTTGTTTATCTTAGTTAAGATTTGTTTTGTCTAGTGTAATGTATATATACCTAATGTAGAAGATATGACAAAAACATATCATTTATGTACTAAAAACACTTGCATTTTCATATTTTATGACATTTATGATTATGGAGTGAATGATTCTTGAGGAGTCAAAGACCTTTGTTTTATAAACAAGTTAAATATTGCAACACCCATAGAGGGTCACTCTTCATCAAGATTATTAGTATATGACCATTTTCACTAATTATTAGATGAGGATGAACTGAATATCGATATTTACAACACCAAAAACACTATGGCACAACCCCAATGACATGTGCAAATCACATGATTAATCAGATGACACAGTTTAACACATGCAACAATATGACACCTTTCTAATAATAGTAGGGGTTCTCATTGAATAGATTGCCATATAAAGTTTCATTAGTTGCCCTTTCTTGTCTTTCAAGGATATTACTCCCCTATACTAACTAACCATGTCTGACTCTACATGACAAACCAAAGTGTGTCTTGAGTATGGTAGATCCATTGCAGTCATTCAACTATTAGTTTTAGGGGTTGATGGACCCTAAAGAAGACATGCACTTCTATGTTATAAACACATCTCCCATATGAATAATGATTCGTAAAAAATACATAAGAGACTATCTAAAAGGTTCATAATATAGGGATATCAAAATACATTAGTAATAAATAATCTTTGACATTGATCGTTTCCCATCATAGTAATAATGTAATATTGTAGGATCATGGTTTTTAGTGTGGAATGTGTTATCAAACCTTTTGTCTCATTTTCTACACAGTAATGAAATAAGCCTATAGTTACTGGTCAAAAAATATGTTTGAATTCAACATTTGAACATAATAAAATGATTAAATTGATCAGGAGAAATCTAAGCGAAATGAGATTAAAAGAAGGAATGATACATGCAAGTACTTATGGTAACAGAAATAATACATCAGAATATTATACCAGTCCATTGAAGTATTTATTATGTGGATCGCTATTGTAATTGTATGGATTTGGAATGTATGGGTAATATTACATATGTTTAAAAATAATAATAAATGAGTCATAGCATAAGTATTATGTCTTATTTATAACCCTTTGTGATGGAAATGAAGATTTCAAAAGTCATTTTGAGAAATTAATTTATGTACATGTATATTTAACATCGACATATATATACATATATATATATATATTTAGATATTTAAATGTATAACAATGATTATATTAGAAGGAAATAGCAACATATATTCTAATTTGGTTAAAATATAATACTAGTGGAGCAATTACACAAGACTCAATTATTGTTCATAATTTCATTTTGTCTAAATCATTCATAAAATATTATATTAATTAGAAGGTATAACAATCATGGCGTTCTATTCATAATAGAACATAATTATTTATAAACCAAAATTATTAAATTTATATTCCTCTGATGTCGTTATTACTAAAAATATCTAAATATTATTTTGACTTTGTATAATTTTGTAAAAATATATAAAAATGAAAAAAATTACAAATTTATTTTTAAAAAGAATAAATAAAGTAAATTAGGTGTAGAGTGGCTTATATTGTGAATCTAAAAAGGATTTCTATTAAGGAGATAGAATGGATTACCATTATACCAAAAATGCATAAAATGGTATTTGTTTAGTAAAGGTAATATTTCATCCAAGTTGTAATACCCTGACTTGGCTTTATGTTTGATCTCGATTTCTTTGCATAATAAGATACTTAAAACCTTAATCTAATGATGTGATGTGCTTTAGTAACATGTGACGTGCTTATGCTTTTAGTTTGGATGATGTTTGAGATAGTTATGCTTTATTTGTGCTTGTTTTGGACCATGTTGCAATTTACCTAAGTTGAGGGTTTAT
The DNA here is from genome assembly GCA_963693085.1 of Alisma plantago-aquatica. Taxonomy (NCBI): domain Eukaryota; kingdom Viridiplantae; phylum Streptophyta; class Magnoliopsida; order Alismatales; family Alismataceae; genus Alisma; species Alisma plantago-aquatica. Next base: position 1,618,012,201 of record OY856409.1, on the reverse strand, counting down.
CTTGCAATTTGTCACATCTTAGATGTTCCTTCTATGTTTTAGCATCAGGAGAGAGAGAATGATTCTTGGGGGAGACTTGTTGTACCTTGTATGTTGAGGTGGAATCTTGAGTGGATGTTTAGGGTTTGCTTTGGTGCCTTTTGTAGATGGTTGACCTTGCTTGAGTGTTGACTATTTGAGTTGGTTTTTTGCGACCCACCTTGTTGTGTCTTCAACCTTGGTGCCTTTGGTCGATAAGGTTTTCATTGCACCTAGTATCCTTGTCAATCGAAGAGCCAAGTAACCCTAGGATGTTTTCTATGTAATCAATGATCCTCCTTGTTTCTCTTTGACCGTTGAGCCTTGTGGCCTATGTTTCTCCTCAACCGATGGTCCTTTTGACCAAGTGAGGTCGTTGATCTACCTTGGTTTTTATGACCCTTGTTGCATGTGCATGTTTCGGTCATTGATGTTGGACCCTCTCAATGGTTGATGAAGAGGGGCATGACCCTTGAGTTCAACATGTATAGTCCCAAGATCTTCTATAGTTATAATCTCATGTTTTTTAGTGATCATGATCCTATGATCTCCATAATTATACCATGTGTTTTAGTAGTCCTTTGGTGGTCGACTTTGGTGTTGGTGACCTTCACCTATAAGTTACAAGAATGTTGGAGATCATGATGATTTGGGGTTTAATGTTAGTTGTTATTTGGAAACCCTAACCCTAATGTTTAAGTACATGGTGATTAATGCTTACTTGCTTGAATGATTAACATGTATTGAAGTATTTTCCCTCTCTGACCTTCCTAAATCATGCGTCCAAAAGGTGCAGATTAAAGTAGTCTGACTTTTAAAGAAATAACCTGACTCTCATGACCCCGCAACGATAACGGGGTCTGATGTAGCGATCGGGGTCGAACACAGGGACAAGGTTGGTAGTGCTAAGAACGCGGAATCAACACTCTATACTCTGGTATAAAAGAGGATTAAAAGGTGTTCCCCAAGGAATGGAAACTTGAAAACAAGAACAATAAAACCAAAGAAGTAAAAGAAAACAAACTATAACAAGCATATGGGAAAACTCGGATCGGGGTTCACCTAACCAAAATGTCCCTCCAACAAGCATACTATCTCTCTCCTACATACTCATATCAAAATTACAAGAAACCATAAAAATGCCTATTCCACTCTCTCTCGAGATGAGGAAAGAACTAGACTTAAAAGAAGTCTCTCTCCCGAGATGACAACTCAAAAGTCTCACAGCAAAACATATGGTTTAAAGCATTAGCAGTCCAACACTTTCGTGCATTCATGCTTCTCCATGTCATGGGATAAAAGAGATATTACTCTCTCAAGATATCGACAATCAAACATCACAAGATGATAGCTAAACATACAAGTGAAGCGTTAAAGTAAGTGCATGGGGATAATTTTTATATGAATATGTATATTCAGACAAGAAAGGATAGATATGCTGTAACAAGGAAACATCGTAAAGAAAAATAAACAAAAAGACTATCTCCAACTGGAGTTACAAGAAAGATTATGGTTGTAGGGTTTTAGCAGTTTTTAGGAGTTTAGCGCCACAACTTCTAAGGCGTTAAAACTATTGTTAAGGCAAAGCACAGAGGAAGAAAACTTAGGAATAACAAGCGGGAGCGGAAAACATCTAGCACTCTCTTCTCTCAAAGAGGGTACCTCCAACTAAATGCCAACACCCTCTCTCAAAGGTAATGGACATAGGTTGGAGTGGGAAGGCAACCCGAAGCAGCCCCAACCCTGGGTACTTTCGTACTCCCGGATCGGACCAAGCTCTAGAGTTACAACATCCTTCTCTCGAAGGAGTTGAAACGGGAAACATGATTTGATAGCTAGTCAAAACATGATCCAAACATACAAGCTAGAGCTCATATGCTATATAAGAAATCATCCAACAAAAGGGAACCAACACAGAAAAATAGGTATTAAATTGCACAGATTCTATAAGAATAGACATTGTGTAAAAAGGGTTCAGTTACAATGTGTAATAAATGAAAGTAAAAGTTGAAAAGGGAAGATAGGTATCAGCCTCCTTGATGTGGGAGGTCAACATACAGCAGTAGACCCCCAAGTCATCGCTAACCCGATATCGGGCGGGAGCTCTGCCCGATATGCCCGTATCGGGCAGCCGCCGTATCAGACGACATACGGTGATGGTCTGGCGTATCGGTCAGGGCTTTCTACCCAATACGGTCATATCAGGCAGCAACCCTGCCGGGCGACACACCCTAACGATTGGTCTGTATCGGGTTCGGTATCATGTCAGATTGGAGATGACTTAGGTTCTCAGGTTCCTTGTATCGGGTGTAGGGGGCGAGACGTCTTAGGTTGAAGCCCATCTAGGAACCTGGCACACTGGGAGGCGTTCTTGGTTGTATCAGGTTGATGCGGCTACCGGGGCAGGTTCTAAATGAACCACTCCCATCCCTCTCGGGTTAGGGGTGAACTCACCTAGTGTTTCCCGGTACACCTTGGGATCCGACGAACTAGCTCCATATGCTTTCCAAAGTTAGCTTTTGTGAGGTTCCGAACTGTCCCATCGAAGTCATGTACCTACTATTTATAGGCAGCAACTGGTAGAGGTTGCGGTTCTTGTAGGGCCACGTGTCCTTCATCAACTCCGTTTACGTGGCCTCGGGGATGATCGACACATGTGTGTCACCATGAATGACACATGCGTGTTGCCCAGCACAGTAGGTCATCACGTGTCAGGTTACGAGCGTATCGGGTGGCCTTGGCAGGCAGCCACTTCCGATTAGTGACTTGTATCGCGTGACACACCCATGTCAGGCTAACTAGTCATGACAGGAAAATCTCTCTATTGGGTAGGTAGCATACTGCCTGTCGAGGGCCTCCTCGCGCAATACGACCGTGTCAGGTTGCTGCCATATCAGGCAATGATCACGACGGATAAATGTGCGTGTCGAGTGACCAGTAGAAGGGTCGTTGCAGGTGTGCGTTGTAGATGGGTCAGGACGGGCCTTTTGCGGACTTTAGGTGGAAAAATAGGGAAAATATGTACAAACGATGGGAACAGAGTCAGGGGCATAGTGCAGGTTATTTTTGTGCAATAACAAGATAAAATTAAGAGGAAAAACAGTTTAGAGGGAAGTTTTGACAATGAAATCAAGGCTATAAATGGCCATAAAATGGGTGTTATCAATCCCCCAAACATAGCATTTTGATTGTCCTCAATCAATCGTACTTATCTTAACACTTTATTTACAATACCCTTCATACCAGACATAGTCCTCAGACAAGGGGTTTACATGAGTTCTGAGATGTCTTTAGGAAAATTACATCTGTCCACGAGCAACGTGCTTTATTTTTCCCTGCCTTATTTTAAGCAAAAAATATCTTTTCAGCTTCGGCGAGACTTAAGTGCATGATTTCAAAGTTAGCTTTCACATTAAACAGCTTGGGAGTAAGGAGTTGGGTTTTTGGGTAGGCTTAAGGCTTTTTGGGTTTTTTCTTGTTTTCCATTGGTCCATCCAGGTACGGGTCTGTTAACAGGCAAGTGGTCCCTGCAGTCCAAGCCAGTTGCCTTTAGAGCAGTGATTTCACATTCTACGTACCACTGCCCCAGATCTACCATGCGTAAAGATTGGTACTTTTGGAGAGACAAGTGTGTTTTTCATTTTTTTTTCCGGCACAACTCTCATTCTTTTATTCGCTCTCATAAGGCTTTTCTCTCTTTTTGGATTTTGGGAAAGGATGAGTTTGTTGTTTAGACAGCTTTTTCCTTCACATGCACATCTCTTAGTTGTTATAAGATTATTTTTCAAAATTGGCATAGAAAGGTTGTAGCCTTTTTCGTTTGAGATTGCATTTTCGAAAAGAAAATAACAGAAAAATGCACCACCTTAGACACAAAGAGTATAGTCTGGAAGAAGTTGTATCTGATATTTACTATAGAGCATCTTTGTACAATTGTAGAGAGGCAAGGAGTTGTGTATTCACTATTTTGTATTAAGCATGTGTATATGTATGGACACAGGGTATGTTTAAGGAAAAGAAGAAAGGCAAAAGGGGAGAATCTTTAGTACCTCCCTTATTGATATATAGTACCCCCATCAAACTTACCCCACACTCTGTACCAGAGTTGTGAGATAGATAAGGTAGGGTAGTGATAAGTCAGTGAGGGTTTAGCTGGTGAGTGCGCCTCCATCAGATATAATCTCCCACACATATTCTCCATGTTTGCTATGGTAGTCGATGTGGTGGAGCTTGTCAGGCGTTTGTTGTAGTGTCACCGAGCTAGCAATCCATTCCAACATGTAGATGTCACAGTCATTTGATTGTGGAATTTGTTGTGGACTGCTGTGGCAGAATTGAAGTTTGTGCCATTTACTCTCTGTTGTCTCCAGAAATGATTGGATCAATGTTGTCACCTCAATATAGTATTTTCTTGCTAAGCGTTCGAGGGGTGTCAACACGGTTGATGTACACTGCACCGGATGATCATTGTTGCTGTTAGAGCTGTTGTAGAAGATTGTTGCTCGTTGGCGAGTATACACTGTCAGGGGCGTCCAATGATTGTTGTGCAACACTGGAAAGAAGATGATACGTGGCATGTCGCTTTGTATCTTTGCTATAAACTTTTGCTTTGCTTATGATTCATTAGCTATGTAGATATTATTGAACACCATCGGATGGGCGATGTAAACATGCTCAAACTTCTTCTATAGAACATGGATGTAGGCTGCTTCTACTGACAGCGCTAAACATCCTCCTGCCTTTACTAAGTCCCGAAGGTCATCAACTGGGACTATGACATTTTCTGCCTCATATATGATGTCTGCAGGTGTAGAATCAGCTAGATTCATGAAAATTTCTTTGACCTATTCCTGGGTCAGTGTAGAACATGTGGAACGGTCAAAGTTGCTGATCATTTCTTCTGACACATTAGGCGAAGCGGGGTCTTCATTCGAGAATACTTCTCACATAATGTACATCTGCTTGCCTACCCCGTATACATCTGTGGCCATCTCGGCCTCTTTTCCTAGAAGGTTTTTGGTTAAGGAAGATTCATCTGCTTGATCACTTTCCAACAACTTCTCTGGGACGCCTACGTCTCGAAAATAACATATGTCCTTAATGAGCAGTAGCGCGTAGGTGCTCCTTAGCTGATAGATGTTTTGGCTTTGGATTTTCCTTATGTATCCAAAGATGTGGAGCATCTCCATGGCGTGAAGGACTATGAAGGCGATGTTTCTGCTTCCCACTTCTTCTTGAACGGGGAAGTTTCCGAGAGTGAAGAAGTTCCAAATGTCGTTGTGACGCTGGACTCCTCGTTTGATTGCACGGAGAAGATGTAGTGGGAGAAGTTTGAGGTTCTTGTCTTCAGGACGCACGAATGTGTGTCTTGAGCATGAGACCTCCTCGTTGTAGCAGTTGAGGAGTTGGACATCATGTCTTCAGAGATCTGCCATGCACATGAACCAGTTTCCTCAGTGCTTTTAGGGGGGAACACACTATTTGGGTTGTGTTCTTTAATGTGTTGGAGCATGTTGGCCACCTGGATAGCATCGAACGCCCCTCTCATCAGTCTTCTTACCAAGGCTAGGGTGGCGGTGTAGATTGGCTTCCTGCCTATCCTGGTGCCTATGTTCTCTATCATTGCACCCTCTAGGATGTAGAAGAGGATCTTCCCGATGACGGATGGTGAGCGGAACATGCTCCTCAACGCTCCCCATCATATGGAGAAATAACCATCGCTCCAGACGACATCCTCTTCATCTTCGTGTGACCTCAGGACCTTGTTCAGCAGTTTCTAGTCTCTGATCATTAGGTACCTGATGGATCTTCGGTCGAAGTCCACCATCTCGAAGGAGGGGATCTCCGACGGCGTAGAAAACATGTCTGTCATCGAGCTCTTTCCTCTAGGGGGTGTTTGTCGTTGGCATGGCAGATGTACTCCCCTTCTCCCTTTAATTTGTCAGCAGAGTCATCCTCTACGCCGATTGATATATCTACATCTTCAGCGTCATCTAGGGAGGGAGAGGGAGATTCCTCGTTGACACCGTGGGCACTCTCATGTCCTACTGGAGCCCCGTCAGTGGTCTTGTTCTTCTTTTCTCCCTTGGGCATTATGGAGGGCCCACTGGAGGAGGGAGAAGATGATGTTCCTGAAGAGGACGCTGATGACGATGGCTGAGAGCCCGAGCCAGGAGGCGATGGGGACCTCCTTGGCTGTCTCGAGTGGGGGTGGCCATCCCTCCGGTTTAGCCTCTCTTCAATGGCGTCGAGGCATTGGAGCGCCAGCTACAACATGTTGTTCAATGCCTCTAGTTGGCCAGGAAGGCCAACTAGAGTTAGCAGCTTCTGCTCCTACTCGCTAAGCCTCCTCTCCTAGAAAATAGTGAACTTGCGGGTTAGGGAAGCAAAAGTAATAGAGTGGTTTCTTGTTACCTCCCACAAGTGGTCAAACTCTTGACCGAGGATTTGTCCCAATGATGGGGGGACTACAGCTGTCCTGCCTCTTGTCCTCGAGATGTCACTCGCACTGGAAGTTCAGCCCGAAGAGTGCACGTCTTCAAGCGGGTCTGAATTCATCTGAATTATCTGGGAGGGCGTTGCTTCAGGGTGGGGCATTGGCACCTTCGTGGCTGCCTCTTCCTCGTCTGTTTATAGTGGTGGAGAAGGGCGTGGGGAAAGCGATTGTTGTTCCACCATTTGATTATCAGTGAACTCCTCTGTAGCAACCACAAGTGATGTTGGTGGTGGTGTCGGTGTGGGATACGCAACCCTGAGCTCCATCTCAAGGAGCTCAACGAATGCATCACTACTTGCGTCCAGCTGTGCCACAACTTCCACCATCGAAGGCGTAGTAGAAGCTTCAAGAGCTGCGACCGTCTCTTATGCGGCAGCTTCCTCTGGGGATATTATTGTTGTGTCAGCCCTAGTTGTGTCAACAACCTCTACGATCATCATTACTTCTTATACAACTACGGTGATCATCATTGTGGTGGCCGCGGCTGGTATAGGAGTAGCGATCATAGCTTTATCAGCAGCTAGCGCCGGTTGTGCGGGGGCGGTGGGTGGCTCGGCCCTTGTGGTTGCTGCTGCTTGTTGGAAGGTTATGCTGGCAGTGCAAGCAGCCTCGACTATTTGATTGGGTAGGGCTTTGACCTCCACTGGTGTGAACACCAACTTCTCTGCATTGTAGTTGGTGCAGAGCGGGAGGGGTAGTAGAGTGGAAGTTCTTGTGAATTTGTAGAAGTAGCGGCAACCCTCCTTCTTGATTATGTTGGCTCGTTGCAAGAACTTTAGATCAATCCTGTCATCGCCTTGCATTCTTGACAGGTTGTGCGACTCCATTGGGTATCCCAACCCTATCGCGATCAAATTGACAATGACGCCCATGTAGTACTCCTTGGTGGTATCTTTTATTGGGTGGAGCCGGCTCAGCAGAAAGTGCCCCACATTGACCACCTTGCCACCCATCATGTACCACATGAGATGGAGTTCTTCAGTGTAGAGGTTGCTCATTTCATATTTGCTGAACAGTAGGCATGCCACTATTTTGTGGATGATCCTTCGGAAGCAACAGTGGATAGTTGCCACCTTGCTCCCCGGCTTGTATGATGATTCACTAGTCAGCTTCTTCCAGAGGTCAACTGGGTTTAAACTATCACCTTCGCTAATCCTGGCACCATTGTTCAGCATCTCTTTCTCAACTTTGGTGGAGGAGAAGATTTCATTGAGTAGCTTCCCAGACATGTCGTGCTCAACGTTGTATAGCCATCCCTGCAGCCTATCTATTTTGCCAAATCTTTTGACTTCGTTTGGCTTGTTCTGCACCCGATGGAGTGAGGACATGAACTCCTTGGTGAGTTCAGTGTAAGACCCAGAGAAGCTTATGCATATGTTTTTCAACTCGACGGCTCCTAAGACGTTGTCGAGCCTACTGAAGATGTCGAGCTAGTGGCAGAACTGGGTTGGCCGATAGATCTTGGCTGCCAGCACGGTGTATCGTTGCTGATGCTCTGCATCCCGGGGCACGAACCGGCCTGGGGAGTGGGCCAGGGATTCTGCCGCTGTTGCTGGGGCTGTCGTGGCTTCTCTCTTTGGCCGCTTCTTGGCCTCATATGGCCCTGCTGCATCGGGGTTCGGGCGCTTCTGCCTAGCTGTGGTGGCTCCAGTTGTGGCCTCGGGGTTGATTCTCCGACCGTGCTCATTGACCTGGACCACCGTCTGCTTGGTGCGATCCATGTCTGTAATGTTTAAACAAAAAGTGGGGTAAACAATAAGATTTTGATTGATTCATTTCACCTGATAGTGGGCGGAAAATTGAGAAAATTATGTCGGTCGATATCAGATGGATGGGGTTTTGAAAAACTAATAATCGGTCAAAACTAACAGAATCCTGACATAAGCAAGTCGATATCAGGTGGGGGTAAACACGTCGTACTTCCCGATACGATCTGGTCAATATCGCTGGTTGATATCATGAAGCGTTAACAAACGATGCTTACCCGATACAGATGCCCGATATGGATGCCCAATATGGGTGTTGTGGGATACTCGTGTCACCTGGTGGAGATTCGGAAGTCGATACGATTCAAATGGGTTACATATCACGTGGCAAAACTAGACACATATCGCCAATCCGAAACTGACTACCCGACACGGTCGTGTCGCCCGATATAATCAAAGCTAAGGGAAACCTGACACTGGTGCCATGTGATACGGTGTATCGCCCGATGTAAGTTCGACCACACGATACAAGTTGCCATCCGATATGGTGTGTCACGCAATACAAATTCGACTGTGCGATACACGTTAGTCGATACTATGCGCGACACGAGCGATAAAACTACGTGATAGGCATATCGTGTTATACCCATATCAGGTGGAAGGCTGGTGATATTTCCTATCAGGTGATAGGCATATCGTATTATATCGTGATATTTCCTAATTCATATTATTTTGTTATGCATGATTAAAAGCATATATGTTATGTTATTCTTATATAACCATGCTTATACATTTAAAAGTATATATTTGTATATGTGAAATTTACATTAACTTAAATTAATTTACCAATATGATATTTGAAATATTCATCTCTTTCATCAAATATTACTGATAAGATGTGATTTTTGAACTATGACTGATTTATTTGTTGTAATTGTATAATGCTATCATAATACCAAGACATTATAAATTCATGCATATATAATAGTGATCCATGTAATACATACTACAATGCGCTAGAATAATATTTTCAAGTATTTTTTCCATTACCATACTTACGTTATTCATGCCTTTTTTATATCATTCCCGTTTGATTTCTACTGATTAATTAAATTATTTGATTAATCTAGGACATGGAGTTTAGACATATGTTTTAACTGTAACTAGGGGCTTGTTTCTTAAATGGATGTATCCAACAAGAGAAAAGGTTTGTTAATATGTTCCATAATAAAACCATGATCCTACAATTTTACTTTGTAGGTATGGTAAAAACATGTTACTATTAAAGTTTATCTAGTACTACTATGCCTTGACATCCTTATACTATGGTTAGGCTTTTTTGATGATCTCTATTTTCCTTTTATATATTTATTTTTCTATACAATCCTTCAAATACTAGAGATGTGTTTATAATAAAGTGGAGCATGTATCGTTTTGGGTTTGTCAAGTTGCATATGAGATCTATGTCCCTTAAAGTAGCAAATGAATGACTACAATGGATTTACCATCCTCAAGACACTCCTAGATTTGTCATGCAGAGTGAAGAATGATTATTTTGTATAGGGAAATAGTATCCTAGTAAGCTAAGATAGGATAAGTAATGAAACTCTAGGTGATAAGATATTCAATAAGCACCCTCTACTATTATAATAAAGGTCTCCTATTGTTTCATGTGATAATCCTAGTCACCTGGTTGATCATGTGGTTTGTAAATGTCATTTGGGGCATTCCAGAATGACTTAGGTTTTAAAATATCTATATTCGGATACTTAGCTAAGAATTTGTGAAGATGGTTATATAAATTCATATACCAAAAGTTATATACTTACTAGTGTCCTATAGGCTAATATTATATGTACATGTATTAAAATCTTTAATTTGTTTATAAAATATAGGTCTCAGACTCATGCGTTGTTCACTCGATAGTCATCAATGTCATAAGATTTGAAATGTATGTTTTATGAGTACATAAATGATAACTTGGTCACTGCTTCTACAACATTAGACCAGTCAAAACTAATAGAAACTAAGATTGACACAACAAGATGCACCCAACCCATAATAATATGTTGTAAAATCTCAATCTGATATAAAGTTCATGCGTAGAAATAAATCATTTCTAATTGTCTACCTCAGATGATAACTACAACTTTTTAGAAAATAACTTTATTATCAATGACCTATGTTAGACATAGACTCACTAACTAATCATTATTGACTAGTCTATATCCGACTTCACAAAGAACATTATCTGGTTGATTCTTTATTTCCAGCATAAGCTAAGTTATGTAAGAGTTGTTCAATAGAGAGATGAGATAATAGATAAATGAATGAGTTCAATATGGTCTTCTTATTATCTTTAACTCTATGAGTATCCATCTACAATCACATCATATATAACAATCCAATTATTCTATTAGTATGGCGGTCCATTGTACGGAAAAAGATAAAAAAAACATAATTCAATTACTTAAATGGAGCTCAAACAATTTTTTATCATAATCAAATGATTCAGTAATCCTAACAACTGATTGGAATAATTCTAAAGATAGAAAACTATTCATACTAAGGGTTTTCCATAGAATAATATGGTATACAAAGAGGAAATTTTCTACTCTACTACTAATTGCTTCATGTTGCAACTTTGCTTCACTAATTCTTTTGGTTATCCGTAAACTTATAGGATTTGAATTTTCAATTCTAACAAGGCATTATCTATATCATATTCACATTTTCCATATATATTTAACACTTCATAAACTTTCACTATCCAAGCTTTTCTTTTAAAAACTAAATGATTCAATTAAACATGATCAAGGCTTAGAATTTGTCTCTACAATTCCTATAATTGAAATGACTAACTATCCTTTTTTGTTTCATGACAAATATTATAAAATAACTTTTCAAAAAGTTTTTTTTTAACATAGAAACTGCCAATACATGCTCAAATTTGTTAATATACATGCAGTTACATATTTTGAGGTACTTTTGTACAACCAATCAATATGAATTTATTTTAGATGTTGTGCAGGCTGGTCAACCAGTCACCACATGATATCCTTAATCAAACTCTTAAATGTGAAAATCATTTGGGGATTAAAAAGACTTCGAGACCCTAGACAACCAATATCTTGATTAGTCTAGTTAAGGGGAAAATAGTTTAAAATGATAAAAAGTTCCTTAGATTCAACTCATGTCAGGGTGATTGAATATGCACTCATACTATTAGGAAAGTTAGTACATATTATTCTAACTAAAGAAGGATTAAGTAATATTAAGTAATTAATAATATTATTGTTCAACAAAAATACTCTTTTTCCATATGGGGGTATGTCTAGAAAAGAACAGGGGAAGAAATGAATGCAGGGTTTGGTTGATTGAATTAGGTTAGAACTAACCTGATGTTGGATAAGAACCACTCTATACTAGAATTTTTACAAACTGTAGATGTCAATTTCATATTGGCCTCTCCAACTTTGCATTGAGAACATAATAAGAATGGAATGATGATGGTCATAGTTTCCTTTAAAAATGAATTGAAATTCTTGGAGAAATACCATCGTATCCCTCTTTAGTTTTTAATTTCCTACCTTAATAAATTGGCCAACCTTTCTAGAACTTGGTCACCTTATATCACATGTGGGACAACTTTGACTATTCCATTGACTATTGCCATGATTCTTGAAAGCACATAGAATATGTGTTCAACCTATAGGTTATGCTAGTTGATTCTTGTGCTACCAATTTGATACCTTGTGTAGTAGTAGATTGAATTATCTTACAAGGTCAATGTTGATTTATCAATCCAAATTATCATTGTTCCTTATCATAAATTATTCTGGCGATAAACTGGCATGGTTGGTGTAATTACTTTGAAAGTCATATTGTTTTGTGTGGGGACTGTTATGATGGTCATTTTTCCATTTTAGTATCTATTTTGAAGTCAAAATTGATATAATAAAATAAATATCAACAAACATTGCATGGCTTTGACTACCCAGTACAACTTCTTGATGTGGATAGTGGCCATTAAATTTAGTGGTATTCTACTTATTATGTATTGCATTGCACTTAGTAATCAGTAGGGAATATGTTCATAAACCCGAGAAAAATAATATATCAAGAAGTGGATGAGAATATTGCAAGTGGTTGTTAGAATTATGTTAGATAACATACCCTTATGTAAGTCCTTATCCATAAAAATAAAATCCATTCTCCAATCCTTGTAAAGACTATCCATCTTCCTTCATATATTACAGAATAATTCATTCATAGACATACCTATAACATAACAGTTCAAATTCCCACATGAATGTTCTACCGGCCCACACAAACACGAGGTTCTATGATGACCCCTTAGGTGATACACTCAATTCTTGGTCATGTTTGAACTGACTTAGATAATACACTACAATTAAGATATGTTACAACACTTGCTTAGATACATATTTATAAATTGACTTAAAGAAATATGTACCAAACAATACATGTGTAGTGTACAACTTACTACTTGTCATACCATATAAATAAACAAGTTAATTTCGAGTTATGTGTGCTTGAACATATCCAATATATTTATGAGGTATAGTTAAAAGTTTATCTAGTCATTTCTTTAATTTCTATAAATCAACATAAATTAAAAATATATATTGTATTTCAGTAAATGGTCCACAAATGTTTTGTTGAGATGATTTTCAAGGCATATTGAATGCATGTAATATACATCCCATTAATAAGGTTAGATGGTGTTTCTAGTTATTGTAAACATATTAAATAAAAAATACAATAGATATAGATTAAAATGTTTTCTTTTATATTTTTAGCCTTATTATTTTGTAATTAAATATATTTTGGATAAAATGTGGTTCATAAACTTTATATTTGAACACATATTGCAAAGATATATAGAATATATATATATATATATATATAGAGAGAGAGAGAGAGAGAGAGTCAGGGTAGAATACACTCGAGTATACAGATCCCGCCGTACACCCCAATGGTGTTTTCCTATCTAGACCATGTTTTTCCAAAATCTAATCCATTGACCTTTATTGTTACAATAATAATAGGTCACATACAAAATTTGAACTCATTTGGATGAGTATAAATCAGTCATCCAAGGACAACAAAATTGACACACAAAACTAATTTGAAATACATGATTTTTGCCTCCTTTAGATGCACGACCTATAAGTTTCCAAATGAGCTAAAATTTATTATATAGTATGTTCTTATGATAATTAAGAAGATCAACAGTTTAGATTTTTCAAAAATTTATTGCATCTTCAAAAATGATTGAGGTGTACGGTGCCTCTGGTACACTCGAGTGTACACTAGCCTGATTCTCTCTCTCTCTCTCTCTCTATATATATATATATATATATATATATATGTGTGTGTGTGTGTGTGTTTGTGTATATATATAGAGAGAGAGTCAGGCTAAAATACACTCGAATGTACAGATCGCACAAACACACTCAAGTGTTTTTATATAACAAGACTATTTTTTGCAAAATTTTAACCATTGATCTTCACCGTCAGACTATAACTAGAATACATACAAATTTTGAGCCTCTTTATATGAGTCTAAGTCACTCATACAAGGGCAACAAAATCGATCTGCGAAACTAATTTAAAATGGATAATTTTTGTGGTGTTTATAACATTACATATAAATGTCCAAATATGCTCAAATTTTGCATATGAGCTATTCATAAGATGTTTAAGAAGATCGAAAGATTATATTTCTGAAAAAAATATTGCATCATGAAAAACTACTTGAGTGTATTCTACTATGAATACACTCGAGTGTATTCTAGCCTGACTCTCTCTCTCTTTCTATATATATATATATATATATATATATATATATATATATATATATATATATATATATAATATATATATATATATATGTGTGTGTGTGTGTGTGTCTATATATATATACACACACACAGACACACACACACACACACATACACACACACACACAAAAACATATATATATATATATACATATATATATATACATACATATATATATATGAGTTAGGCTAGAATACACTCGAGTGTATAGATCGCATGAATACACTCAAGTGTGTTACCATATCAAGACTATTTCTTACCAAATATAAACAATTGATCCTCACCGTCATACTATAACTAGGCTACGTACAAATTTTGAGCCCATTTGAATGAGTTTAAGTCACTCATCCAAGGACAACAAAATCAAAACGCGAAACTAATTTTAAATGCTTAATTTTTGCGGTCTTTATAACATGATCTATAAATATCTAAATATGCTCAAATGTTTCGTATGAGCTATTCATAAGATGTTTAAGAAGATCAACGAATTATATTTAAAAAAAAAATATTGCGTCAAGAAAAACTACTTGAGAGTGTATTCTGCTTTGAATTTACTCGAGTGTATTCTAGCATGAATCTCTCTCTCTCCCCAGGATGACTTTCTCTCTCTATATATATATGTATATATATATGTGTGTGTATTTATATATAGAGTCAAGCGAGAATACACCCGATTGTACAGATCGCACGAATACACTCAAGTGTGTTTGCATATCAAGGCTATTTTTTGCAAAATTGAAACCATTGATCTTCACCATCATACTATAACTAGGCTACATATAAATTTTGAGCCTATTTGGATCAGTGTAAGTCACTCATCCAAGAGCAACAAAATCGACACACAAAACTAATTTATAATGCATAATTTTTGCAGTTTTTATAACATGACCTATAAATGTCCAAATATGTTCAAATTTTGTGTATGATCTATTCACAAGATGTATGATCTATTCACAAGATGTTTAAGAAGATCAACGAATTAGATTTTTGAAAAAAATATTACATCATGAAAAACTACTTGAGTGTATTATGCTCCGAATACACTTGAGTGTATTCTAACCTGACTCTCTCTCTCTCTCTCTCTCTCTCTCTCTATATATATATATATATATATATATATATATATATATATATCACTCATCCAAGGGCAACAAAATCGACGCGCGAAACTATTTTAAAATGTATACTTTTTGTAGTCTTTATAAAATGACCTATACATGTCCAAATATGCTCAAATTTTGCGTATGAGGTATTCACAAGATGTTTAATAAGATCAACGGATTATATTTTTGAAAAAAAAAATATTACATCATAAAAATCTATTTGAGTGTATTCTGCTGAGTGTATTCTAGCATGACTCTCTCTCTCTCTATATATATATATTTATATATATTTATTTTTATATATATATAAATGTATATATATATATATATATATATATATATATGAGTCAGGCTAGAATACACTCGAGTGTACAGATCGCTCGCTACACTCAAGTGGTGTTTGCATTCACAACTATTTTTTTGAAAAATTTAAATCATTGATCTTCATTGTTATACTATAATTAGGCTACAAACAAATTTTGAGCTCACTTGGATGAGTATAAGTCACTCATCTGAGGGTAACAAAATTGACGCACGAAACTAATTTGAAATGTATAATTTTTGTAGTCTTCATAACATGACCAATAAATGTCCAAATAGGCTCAAATTTTATATTTGAGCTATTCACATGATGTTTAAGAAGATCAATGGATTATATTTAAAACAAAATATTACACTATGGAAAACTACCTGAGTGCATTCTGCTCTGGATACACTCAAGTATATTCCAGCATGACTTTCTCTCTCTCTCTCTCTCTCTCTATATATATATATATATATATATATATATATTGAATATTCAGGTTTTTAAATTTGGTGTTACATTGTTCCTGACCCAATCCGTATAAACAATGCGCTTCAAATTTTCGGCCCAGACACATCAAGGAAAACTGTGGACTGGGTTAGTGTTGAGTTATATGGGTCGGGTCGTGGGTTGAATCTGATTGGCCAGTGTAATGCACATACCTAAGGGCTTGTTTGATACGGTTTAGTGGACGACAACGTATGAGTTTATTGTATTTTTTACATTGAGAATTCACACAACCAAACTAGATCTAAGAATGCCAAGGCATGTAAAACAAGGGGGTCGATTTCTGGTACATTTTTGACTAGTTTGGCGGCGCTTAAAAGCTAGAAAAGAAAAGTTTGGCGGCGCTTCTAGTGGAGCCCATGCGTTCTAATGATTAAGAACAACCCAGTAAACACGTGAAGGGACATTTCTAGGGTTGGCAGTTCCTAGTCTAATCTAATTCTATCCGAATTCTAATTCTAATTCTGATCTAAATGACCCATTTCCCCATCCCCGACTCCCTCACAAGCGCGCAGTATTTACACCCCCAAAATTTTATTTCAGTCTTTCCTTTGCATCCGCCGTTTCCATCTATATCTATACTACTATAAAAAGAACGAGTTTGTTGTTTAAATTACATATGATGCCATTTTCTTTTCCGAAAAATTATTCCAACCAATCAGAAGCAAGGATTCAAAATCCCTGCAATCTCCTTGACCCTCTCTCTTCTGACGTTTTTTCTCTGTTTTGTTCCGTTTTTATCCTGATTTCTCTCTCCTTCCAAAACAAGCTCACATCAACAAACCCACGATTCTTTTGGCCACTCTCTCCATCTCGCTAACATCCTCATAACTATCCTGCCGTACAATCTCATTCATTGCACAAAGCCGAACAACGCTGCCATGACCGAGGGAGTGGTGCCACACGTTCCCTGGGGTAAGTTCCCTTTATCTCCCATTCTTGCAGATCTTCCACAACTATCTCTCATGAAGGAACGCTCATAGGAAGATGGTGGCAAATGTATCTCCTGTGTGAACGATCCACGACCATCGTCGAACAAAAGAAGGGTGAACAGGGTTGCATTGTTGGAACCACATTGATGGGTTGCGAGTGTGTCACCACAGCAAGCTTAAAGGACGGCTATCATACTACTTCCATAGGCTAGCTTTTTAGGGTCTTCGTCAATACTCTATCCAACAAATATTTCAATATGCCTATACGCTCCATCAAGGTGAAATATGCCGAAGCTGGAAACGACACACATCAGTAATTGTAACCCATCCTCCCATATTGTGTGTTTCTACATTGCCGGTTGTAGCAGTTGATTAGATGCATTGTTCGTGGAGGATTCATGATACATGATACAAAGTCAAAAAATATCCAGGGAGCTCGCCTTACTCTGCAGGTTCACACATTTTTTCAACATCTTATTTATTCTAATTGAATTCTTCCTCTCAATACGTGTTCTTTCCATAATGACTTTATTATCAAGTCCATTCAATTACGGAAACATGTCTAGGTGAATTTTTGGTACTATATAATGTCTATTTATCTTTCTTGCTGGAAAGAAAAGGATCATCCCAACAAATCAACCACCATGGACCACTTATGTATGATATTATTGTTTTTTAAAATAGCTACTGTAAACTGAAGTTAATATCTAGATAAATGATGTGCCTATTTTACAATCAAGAGTTGAGATGTGTTATTTTTGGTATTAGATCAGGTCCTGCTCAAGGTTTAAAACTATTTGGTTTATCTTTCGGCCACAGTGTCATGGCTTTGGAATGTCTGAGAATGAAACTAAGGGAACCAACATGAATCGGCTTAATGTGATGATGCATATTAACAATGAAGAAGGCGAAGTCGACATTCGCAATTGGGTGGAATAAGAGACGTACTTTATTTTTCTTGAGCTGGATGTCCAAAACATAATCTTTAATTTTGCTTCACTCCTCTCATCCCATAAAAAATGATTCGATAACTTTCTCTTTCCCACTCCAATTAATTCGGTCCTCCATTGTAATTTATTACGATCTTCTTGTTTTTCTCCTTTCACACATATTTTTTATCAGATAAATTATTTTTAGTCAAATTAAAACTAAAAAAAAAACATGCTCAATCTCGGAATATTTCTCCTTAAATTGAATACTTGATCGTCTTATTTTCCATTTCGTTATATTTACTAACAATTAATCTTCAACGTTTCTAATATTCCTAAATCCCACCCATTAATCTCTTGCGCTCATCTTCATTACTGTTTTTCTGGTCCACCACTCCTCAAATTCCCCCCCCTATTTTCTCTCCTCAAATATCTCCCCTATTTACTCGGTCCTTTCCTTCCCATCTTAATTGTGATTCCCAACCCCACTCTCATTATTTATGACCAAGTATCAAACCAATAGTCCCATAGCCCCACAGTCAAACAAATCCACCCTAACTCCACGCTTCCCTTCCTCTCTCACCACGTATTCCTCCCTCCACGCTTCCCTTCCTCTCTCACCACGTATTCCTCTCAAATCTCAACTGACTACATCCATAACAAACCATTCCGTCTTTTATATTTGTTTAATTTTATATTTTTTTTCTTTTATGATAAAAGGACCATTATCCTTTTTAGCAGTTATGAGATTATCATTATCTTTTTGAAAAGTTTTATTTTTTGAATATTTAATGTAAGATAAACATATTCAATGGGACATGATTACCATTATCCTTTTCAAGAGTTTTATTATTTAAATATTTAAAATAAATATGTCCAATGGGGTATTATATATTTTGTATATAGTGATTTAACATTTAAGTTTTTGTATCAATTAACTTATCTATACTACTATAAAAAAGGGAAAATTTTTTGCCTAATTAAAAACGCATGCCATTGCAACCTTCTCAACCAATCAGAATACATTATTTTAAAATGACGTTCTCTCCTTCACTCACTCTCTTCCCACAATTTTTCTCATCTTTTCTTTTATTTCTATTGGCTTTTCTCTCTCCCCACTAACTGGCCTACTTTCAGGCCTCCACACGTTCTCAAAAATAGCAACTTACTCTCACAAACTCCCTCCGCAAACTTCGCTTCTAACTTCTTCTCCCCCCTCTTTCATTGCACACACAAATGTTTATAACGGATGAAAAAAGTGGGGCGATGTTTGGGTATTTACATGTTGGGCACTTTCAATTAAAAATATCTCCGTGTTGAAACTGTCACGATTATTTCTCCACTTCTTCTCATTATCACACAATATTTACTCATAGATAACGTTCATTATCAAGTCTACACGTTTATTTTGTTTGTAGTAAAAGTCTCTTGAAATAAAATAAAAAAATGACTACCTTATCAAAGTTCCCAAGTAATTACACTTACTATTTCTCTTTCTTCTCGACCAACATTGAACGGGCTCATCCCTTACTCCACGAACCCGCACACGTTCTGTCTTCCCTTCCAAACCGCCATCCACTCTCCCATCAATAACGCTTCCATCGCCGAAATTATGGTGTACACATATCAATTCATCCCGGAGATCATGGGAAAAGTGTTGTTATTAAGAGGAAAGTCAAAAAACAGTAGAGCATCTATTAAATCTGTTGCTAATATAAAGAGTGGATTTTTTAAATAATTACTACACAGCCATGTTTATTTTTCTACAAAATACCAACCAATCACATTGTAGAATTTTAAAACGGCACAATATCTTTAACTTCTCTCTTCTCACAGTGTAACAACTCTCTTATCCGAAAATCTTTCTCCTTTTCATTCTTGTTCACGAAATTGTTCTCTTAAATAACAAACTCACGCTCAGATTAACGAGACACGGTCAAACATATACAAAATAAAAATCGAATTCTCCTTATTTTACTCCTCTCTTCCACGAACTTGCCTCTCTCCAATAACTAACTTTTGGAAACAAATGTAAAAAGAAGTCAATTCTTTTATATTTTTTAAATTATCTTTGCATCTCAAACGATTGTTCACCACCCCTAATTCGGTAGATGCTTTTTTTACTTTTTAAAGTAAATATTTCTTTTATTTAAGTTTTTTACTCCTCTCTTCCACAAATTTGCCTCTTTACAATAACTAACTCTCATACGAAAACAAATGTCAAATTTTTAATATTTTTCAATTACCCTTGTATCTCAGGTTGTTCACAACCCCTATTTCGGTGGCTCTTTTTTCTGCTATTTCGAAGCAAATTATGTATTTATTTAAGTTTTTCATTACTGGATCTTCGGTGGTGTTACAATAATTCTCGCAGAAAATGTGTTACAATCATTTTAAAAAACTGATCTAACACACCAATATCGTGGGGGAAGAAGGTGTCCTTGCGGTTCAAGCATAGAGTACTCTTTACATAAATTAAAAATATATATTGTATTTCAGTAAATGGTCCACAAATGTTTTGTTGAGATGATTTTCAAGGCATATTGAATGCATGTAATATACATCCCATTAATAAGGTTAGATGGTGTTTCTAGTTATTGTAAACATATTAAATAAAAAATACAATAGATATAGATTAAAATGTTTTCTTTTATATTTTTAGCCTTATTATTTTGTAATTAAATATATTTTGGATAAAATGTGGTTCATAAACTTTATATTTGAACACATATTGCAAAGATATATAGAATATATATATATATATATATATAGAGAGAGAGAGAGAGAGAGAGTCAGGGTAGAATACACTCGAGTATACAGATCCCGCCGTACACCCCAATGGTGTTTTCCTATCTAGACCATGTTTTTCCAAAATCTAATCCATTGACCTTTATTGTTACAATAATAATAGGTCACATACAAAATTTGAACTCATTTGGATGAGTATAAATCAGTCATCCAAGGACAACAAAATTGACACACAAAACTAATTTGAAATACATGATTTTTGCCTCCTTTAGATGCACGACCTATAAGTTTCCAAATGAGCTAAAATTTATTATATAGTATGTTCTTATGATAATTAAGAAGATCAACAGTTTAGATTTTTCAAAAATTTATTGCATCTTCAAAAATGATTGAGGTGTACGGTGCCTCTGGTACACTCGAGTGTACACTAGCCTGATTCTCTCTCTCTCTCTCTCTATATATATATATATATATATATATATATATGTGTGTGTGTGTGTGTGTTTGTGTATATATATAGAGAGAGAGTCAGGCTAAAATACACTCGAATGTACAGATCGCACAAACACACTCAAGTGTTTTTATATAACAAGACTATTTTTTGCAAAATTTTAACCATTGATCTTCACCGTCAGACTATAACTAGAATACATACAAATTTTGAGCCTCTTTATATGAGTCTAAGTCACTCATACAAGGGCAACAAAATCGATCTGCGAAACTAATTTAAAATGGATAATTTTTGTGGTGTTTATAACATTACATATAAATGTCCAAATATGCTCAAATTTTGCATATGAGCTATTCATAAGATGTTTAAGAAGATCGAAAGATTATATTTCTGAAAAAAATATTGCATCATGAAAAACTACTTGAGTGTATTCTACTATGAATACACTCGAGTGTATTCTAGCCTGACTCTCTCTCTCTTTCTATATATATATATATATATATATATATATATATATATATATATATATATATATATATATATATATAATATATATATATATATATGTGTGTGTGTGTGTGTGTCTATATATATATACACACACACAGACACACACACACACACACATACACACACACACACAAAAACATATATATATATATATACATATATATATATACATACATATATATATATGAGTTAGGCTAGAATACACTCGAGTGTATAGATCGCATGAATACACTCAAGTGTGTTACCATATCAAGACTATTTCTTACCAAATATAAACAATTGATCCTCACCGTCATACTATAACTAGGCTACGTACAAATTTTGAGCCCATTTGAATGAGTTTAAGTCACTCATCCAAGGACAACAAAATCAAAACGCGAAACTAATTTTAAATGCTTAATTTTTGCGGTCTTTATAACATGATCTATAAATATCTAAATATGCTCAAATGTTTCGTATGAGCTATTCATAAGATGTTTAAGAAGATCAACGAATTATATTTAAAAAAAAAATATTGCGTCAAGAAAAACTACTTGAGAGTGTATTCTGCTTTGAATTTACTCGAGTGTATTCTAGCATGAATCTCTCTCTCTCCCCAGGATGACTTTCTCTCTCTATATATATATGTATATATATATGTGTGTGTATTTATATATAGAGTCAAGCGAGAATACACCCGATTGTACAGATCGCACGAATACACTCAAGTGTGTTTGCATATCAAGGCTATTTTTTGCAAAATTGAAACCATTGATCTTCACCATCATACTATAACTAGGCTACATATAAATTTTGAGCCTATTTGGATCAGTGTAAGTCACTCATCCAAGAGCAACAAAATCGACACACAAAACTAATTTATAATGCATAATTTTTGCAGTTTTTATAACATGACCTATAAATGTCCAAATATGTTCAAATTTTGTGTATGATCTATTCACAAGATGTATGATCTATTCACAAGATGTTTAAGAAGATCAACGAATTAGATTTTTGAAAAAAATATTACATCATGAAAAACTACTTGAGTGTATTATGCTCCGAATACACTTGAGTGTATTCTAACCTGACTCTCTCTCTCTCTCTCTCTCTCTCTCTCTATATATATATATATATATATATATATATATATATATATATATATCACTCATCCAAGGGCAACAAAATCGACGCGCGAAACTATTTTAAAATGTATACTTTTTGTAGTCTTTATAAAATGACCTATACATGTCCAAATATGCTCAAATTTTGCGTATGAGGTATTCACAAGATGTTTAATAAGATCAACGGATTATATTTTTGAAAAAAAAAATATTACATCATAAAAATCTATTTGAGTGTATTCTGCTGAGTGTATTCTAGCATGACTCTCTCTCTCTCTCTATATATATATTTATATATATTTATTTTTATATATATATAAATGTATATATATATATATATATATATATATATATGAGTCAGGCTAGAATACACTCGAGTGTACAGATCGCTCGCTACACTCAAGTGGTGTTTGCATTCACAACTATTTTTTTGAAAAATTTAAATCATTGATCTTCATTGTTATACTATAATTAGGCTACAAACAAATTTTGAGCTCACTTGGATGAGTATAAGTCACTCATCTGAGGGTAACAAAATTGACGCACGAAACTAATTTGAAATGTATAATTTTTGTAGTCTTCATAACATGACCAATAAATGTCCAAATAGGCTCAAATTTTATATTTGAGCTATTCACATGATGTTTAAGAAGATCAATGGATTATATTTAAAACAAAATATTACACTATGGAAAACTACCTGAGTGCATTCTGCTCTGGATACACTCAAGTATATTCCAGCATGACTTTCTCTCTCTCTCTCTCTCTCTATATATATATATATATATATATATATATATATTGAATATTCAGGTTTTTAAATTTGGTGTTACATTGTTCCTGACCCAATCCGTATAAACAATGCGCTTCAAATTTTCGGCCCAGACACATCAAGGAAAACTGTGGACTGGGTTAGTGTTGAGTTATATGGGTCGGGTCGTGGGTTGAATCTGATTGGCCAGTGTAATGCACATACCTAAGGGCTTGTTTGATACGGTTTAGTGGACGACAACGTATGAGTTTATTGTATTTTTTACATTGAGAATTCACACAACCAAACTAGATCTAAGAATGCCAAGGCATGTAAAACAAGGGGGTCGATTTCTGGTACATTTTTGACTAGTTTGGCGGCGCTTAAAAGCTAGAAAAGAAAAGTTTGGCGGCGCTTCTAGTGGAGCCCATGCGTTCTAATGATTAAGAACAACCCAGTAAACACGTGAAGGGACATTTCTAGGGTTGGCAGTTCCTAGTCTAATCTAATTCTATCCGAATTCTAATTCTAATTCTGATCTAAATGACCCATTTCCCCATCCCCGACTCCCTCACAAGCGCGCAGTATTTACACCCCCAAAATTTTATTTCAGTCTTTCCTTTGCATCCGCCGTTTCCATCTATATCTATACTACTATAAAAAGAACGAGTTTGTTGTTTAAATTACATATGATGCCATTTTCTTTTCCGAAAAATTATTCCAACCAATCAGAAGCAAGGATTCAAAATCCCTGCAATCTCCTTGACCCTCTCTCTTCTGACGTTTTTTCTCTGTTTTGTTCCGTTTTTATCCTGATTTCTCTCTCCTTCCAAAACAAGCTCACATCAACAAACCCACGATTCTTTTGGCCACTCTCTCCATCTCGCTAACATCCTCATAACTATCCTGCCGTACAATCTCATTCATTGCACAAAGCCGAACAACGCTGCCATGACCGAGGGAGTGGTGCCACACGTTCCCTGGGGTAAGTTCCCTTTATCTCCCATTCTTGCAGATCTTCCACAACTATCTCTCATGAAGGAACGCTCATAGGAAGATGGTGGCAAATGTATCTCCTGTGTGAACGATCCACGACCATCGTCGAACAAAAGAAGGGTGAACAGGGTTGCATTGTTGGAACCACATTGATGGGTTGCGAGTGTGTCACCACAGCAAGCTTAAAGGACGGCTATCATACTACTTCCATAGGCTAGCTTTTTAGGGTCTTCGTCAATACTCTATCCAACAAATATTTCAATATGCCTATACGCTCCATCAAGGTGAAATATGCCGAAGCTGGAAACGACACACATCAGTAATTGTAACCCATCCTCCCATATTGTGTGTTTCTACATTGCCGGTTGTAGCAGTTGATTAGATGCATTGTTCGTGGAGGATTCATGATACATGATACAAAGTCAAAAAATATCCAGGGAGCTCGCCTTACTCTGCAGGTTCACACATTTTTTCAACATCTTATTTATTCTAATTGAATTCTTCCTCTCAATACGTGTTCTTTCCATAATGACTTTATTATCAAGTCCATTCAATTACGGAAACATGTCTAGGTGAATTTTTGGTACTATATAATGTCTATTTATCTTTCTTGCTGGAAAGAAAAGGATCATCCCAACAAATCAACCACCATGGACCACTTATGTATGATATTATTGTTTTTTAAAATAGCTACTGTAAACTGAAGTTAATATCTAGATAAATGATGTGCCTATTTTACAATCAAGAGTTGAGATGTGTTATTTTTGGTATTAGATCAGGTCCTGCTCAAGGTTTAAAACTATTTGGTTTATCTTTCGGCCACAGTGTCATGGCTTTGGAATGTCTGAGAATGAAACTAAGGGAACCAACATGAATCGGCTTAATGTGATGATGCATATTAACAATGAAGAAGGCGAAGTCGACATTCGCAATTGGGTGGAATAAGAGACGTACTTTATTTTTCTTGAGCTGGATGTCCAAAACATAATCTTTAATTTTGCTTCACTCCTCTCATCCCATAAAAAATGATTCGATAACTTTCTCTTTCCCACTCCAATTAATTCGGTCCTCCATTGTAATTTATTACGATCTTCTTGTTTTTCTCCTTTCACACATATTTTTTATCAGATAAATTATTTTTAGTCAAATTAAAACTAAAAAAAAAACATGCTCAATCTCGGAATATTTCTCCTTAAATTGAATACTTGATCGTCTTATTTTCCATTTCGTTATATTTACTAACAATTAATCTTCAACGTTTCTAATATTCCTAAATCCCACCCATTAATCTCTTGCGCTCATCTTCATTACTGTTTTTCTGGTCCACCACTCCTCAAATTCCCCCCCCTATTTTCTCTCCTCAAATATCTCCCCTATTTACTCGGTCCTTTCCTTCCCATCTTAATTGTGATTCCCAACCCCACTCTCATTATTTATGACCAAGTATCAAACCAATAGTCCCATAGCCCCACAGTCAAACAAATCCACCCTAACTCCACGCTTCCCTTCCTCTCTCACCACGTATTCCTCCCTCCACGCTTCCCTTCCTCTCTCACCACGTATTCCTCTCAAATCTCAACTGACTACATCCATAACAAACCATTCCGTCTTTTATATTTGTTTAATTTTATATTTTTTTTCTTTTATGATAAAAGGACCATTATCCTTTTTAGCAGTTATGAGATTATCATTATCTTTTTGAAAAGTTTTATTTTTTGAATATTTAATGTAAGATAAACATATTCAATGGGACATGATTACCATTATCCTTTTCAAGAGTTTTATTATTTAAATATTTAAAATAAATATGTCCAATGGGGTATTATATATTTTGTATATAGTGATTTAACATTTAAGTTTTTGTATCAATTAACTTATCTATACTACTATAAAAAAGGGAAAATTTTTTGCCTAATTAAAAACGCATGCCATTGCAACCTTCTCAACCAATCAGAATACATTATTTTAAAATGACGTTCTCTCCTTCACTCACTCTCTTCCCACAATTTTTCTCATCTTTTCTTTTATTTCTATTGGCTTTTCTCTCTCCCCACTAACTGGCCTACTTTCAGGCCTCCACACGTTCTCAAAAATAGCAACTTACTCTCACAAACTCCCTCCGCAAACTTCGCTTCTAACTTCTTCTCCCCCCTCTTTCATTGCACACACAAATGTTTATAACGGATGAAAAAAGTGGGGCGATGTTTGGGTATTTACATGTTGGGCACTTTCAATTAAAAATATCTCCGTGTTGAAACTGTCACGATTATTTCTCCACTTCTTCTCATTATCACACAATATTTACTCATAGATAACGTTCATTATCAAGTCTACACGTTTATTTTGTTTGTAGTAAAAGTCTCTTGAAATAAAATAAAAAAATGACTACCTTATCAAAGTTCCCAAGTAATTACACTTACTATTTCTCTTTCTTCTCGACCAACATTGAACGGGCTCATCCCTTACTCCACGAACCCGCACACGTTCTGTCTTCCCTTCCAAACCGCCATCCACTCTCCCATCAATAACGCTTCCATCGCCGAAATTATGGTGTACACATATCAATTCATCCCGGAGATCATGGGAAAAGTGTTGTTATTAAGAGGAAAGTCAAAAAACAGTAGAGCATCTATTAAATCTGTTGCTAATATAAAGAGTGGATTTTTTAAATAATTACTACACAGCCATGTTTATTTTTCTACAAAATACCAACCAATCACATTGTAGAATTTTAAAACGGCACAATATCTTTAACTTCTCTCTTCTCACAGTGTAACAACTCTCTTATCCGAAAATCTTTCTCCTTTTCATTCTTGTTCACGAAATTGTTCTCTTAAATAACAAACTCACGCTCAGATTAACGAGACACGGTCAAACATATACAAAATAAAAATCGAATTCTCCTTATTTTACTCCTCTCTTCCACGAACTTGCCTCTCTCCAATAACTAACTTTTGGAAACAAATGTAAAAAGAAGTCAATTCTTTTATATTTTTTAAATTATCTTTGCATCTCAAACGATTGTTCACCACCCCTAATTCGGTAGATGCTTTTTTTACTTTTTAAAGTAAATATTTCTTTTATTTAAGTTTTTTACTCCTCTCTTCCACAAATTTGCCTCTTTACAATAACTAACTCTCATACGAAAACAAATGTCAAATTTTTAATATTTTTCAATTACCCTTGTATCTCAGGTTGTTCACAACCCCTATTTCGGTGGCTCTTTTTTCTGCTATTTCGAAGCAAATTATGTATTTATTTAAGTTTTTCATTACTGGATCTTCGGTGGTGTTACAATAATTCTCGCAGAAAATGTGTTACAATCATTTTAAAAAACTGATCTAACACACCAATATCGTGGGGGAAGAAGGTGTCCTTGCGGTTCAAGCATAGAGTACTCTTTACATGAAGATGCACGACAAGTGGACAACTGCGAAAAGAAAATTCCAGCCTCGGCAACCACCACAAAAATTGTGATCTCTTATCCGTATTTTGAAGTTCTAATACTTTCTTCACTTCTTTAGAGTTTAGGCATCCTTTCTTGCCGATCATGATTCTTCTTTATTTGTTTTCCAGAGGAAACAGTTTGTAAGAAGTCTTGTAGAAAATTAACGACTGCACAGAGTTAAGTTTCTTTGAAGCTGCGGAGAGGATTCATGATCGTTTAGCCAAACAAGAAGAATGACGCTCAAAATCAACCATCCAGGAACTAACATTGCATCGTGCCCCAACTGTTGATGGGCAGGTGTTAGTAGCTAACTGAACGGGTATTCATGTGTATTCAGCCTCCTCACTCCATCACATTTGACTCTATCGTCATGAAGTTCAATCTCATGGTAGGGGTCATCCCACCACACGCTCAATACAAATCTCCTTGAAATTTTCGCCATCATCGGCCACAGATTCAGAAAAAATAAAGATTGTTCGATTCAAATAGTCATGAGAAAATTACTAAGAAAGTTAAGAACGCTTATTCATTCGACTTCTTTTGGTCGATCTTTAATATAAACTTGAGTAGTATTTCTTCATTGTATACAATTTTAATAGAATTTTGGCAATGTCATTGGCTTGTGGTCGACATACAATCTCATCATTGTTGCAACTATATTGATGAGAAAAGTGGTGTAACTTCATTTCTTTTTATATTGGTGGTTATTCTTAACCAGTTACGCGACTAAAAGTATACTTAATATATTATGTTGAATTTAAAATAGTTATTGCCTATTTTATAATTGAGTTTTTTTACTTTATCTCATATTTTTAGCTTAGTAAATGTTTTTTTCCTTTTTTGTTCACGTGCATGTTGCACGTGTGTATTTACTAGTATATATATAACCGTGCGAAAAGAGGCCGGCTCAGTATCGCGATCCCCCATCAAACGTCCAACGCCCTCTTATTGTTATCCCCCTCCTCGCTGAGCGGTTGTGGAACCGTCTGGTTAGGCTTACGGCAACGACAGATCTGACAACCACAAAGCGCGGAATCTGGCAGCCGTGACGAAAATCAAGATCTTCGCAACCCTTGTATCACTCCTTGCCACCGGGCTGGACGCAACCATGGAAGTGTGATGGAAGTCGCTCCCTAATTAAGCCGTATGCCTTGGTAGGGAGACGCCAACTGCACCGTCAACAATTGTGTGTTCTCGACTGTGGTGGTTTGGACTCTCGGGTATGTGATGATGGTCTTATGGTGGAGAAATGCCTCGGCAATCAAGACAATGTATGTATGAATCACTCACGCTGTTCGCCCTCTTGTATGGATCTTTCTGCATGGCACATTTGATCAATAACAATCACGTAAGGAACAACCGCCCTCCCTTTTTTTATCGTTGATTACTGTGCTCCAGGATGCTGATGGCAGTTGGTTTGGCCGGTTGGTAGTACGCCGGGCATCAGGAAAGGTGGCTCTATACTATATCATGTTGCGATCAGTTTTTAGTTGTCATGCGATGCAGATCTTTATTCATACTGGTTGATTATCTTTGTTTTGGGCTCTTGTAGATACGTTTTTCCTCGTGTCATGAGTGTCGCATAGATTTTGATAAACCCTCCTTTTGTTTATACCCAATGAAAGGCTATACGAAATCTATGTTTGCATTGTCTACAGGAACCTGTTGGCGTTTCCTCTTGTCAATTTCTAATCAAGTGACCCTTCTCCTGTATGCCTTTGACCTGAGATTAAGTTAAGGGTAATAAGTGGGTTTTGACATGTTATCTAATATCCCTGCTTCCTTTAAACCTGAATTCAATATGATATTGGAGGGATTAAAAACACTCTGGGTCGAATTTTGCTAAGTTATACGAACCTACTCTACTTCTAAAAAACAAATAAACAAATCATAGTTTAATTTTTAAAACGTACCATTATTTTGGCACTTCAATCCAACTTGTTTGATAAATCTGCAACTATTGAGATTTCATGATTTACCTAATCATAAATATTATCACACCATGCAAGATTTCTATAGATGGGTACAGATTGGCCCTACCATCATTTGAAATATTTAGAGGGGTGTCAAACATGGAGAACCCTTATCTCCTCACATGTCTGTGCTTTCTCTACACTAACTTGGCCACACTATATGAATGGAGGAACAAGAAGGAAGATGGTGCCCAACAAGAACACTTAGGAGTGGACCGAGCTTCTCCCATTTGTGTTTCACAAATGATATCATCTTATTTGTAAGCGTCTCAATAACATAAATGAAAAAAAGAAAAAAAATGATGGAGTGTTTGAATGCATGTGGTAAAGTTTTTGTCTTATCCTTGCAAATGAAAACCCATCCATATGTTTCACAAGAATGTGCTAGCAGTCGCAAGGTCAGTTTTTAGAAAGGATGACATCATCGGATTGAGAACCCATGTAAACATTTACCGGTACCCATTCCATAGGTTCAAGCCATCAAAGCCATATATCTTGGCATTATCAATAAGTTTGAATCCAAAAATGTTCAGTTGTATATATAAGTATGTCCTTGTAAAATGAGTGACTTTGGTGAAGCAATGTTGAACATGACACCCATTTATCCAATGTATATGGTCACAACATTTGAGCACGGTATGTGATAAGATGGATCCAACTTCTACTTTTTTGCTTCAGTAGTGTCTTTTCCTATAGGATGGACTTCGATTTTCAGTAGGTGGAATAAGCTTTGCAGAGAAACTTCCCCAATTCACATGTAGAAACTAAAGAAGGGTGATTTGAGTGGGCACACAAAAGAGAGTCAAATCAAGCTAGGGTGTCCTTTACCAATGGGTCCATATATATGCGCTATCTCATAAGGGGGGCTCATTTCACTGCCAGGTGTTTAGAATATTCATATTGTCACTCTACCTCAAATTGTCTCTAGGCAAAATTGATAAGAAATGCCACACACATCTAGTAGCGTGAGAAAGGTGGTTACAAACAAGATGGATGGTGCTTGAACATTAAATTGGCTATATTTCTAAACAAAGCAATGGTGTTGAATTCTTTTGGGATAAATCCACCGAGAAAAGAGTCTACTGGAGATTAGTTATTGAAGCCTAATATGCCCATTGAAAAGATACCCTTATGAAAGATCACTTGAATTTACTTGGTAAACCATTGGAAAAATTATGGTAGAATTGCAATGAATGGTGGTGATGTATCAATTTGTAGGGATCTATGGATCAAGGACCGATTCATATCACAACACTAAAAATCAATAATACAACACCAGAGGATCTGAAGGAACTCAAGGTCGGTTCCATGAAGAAATTTGGAAGGAAATTGGGTTGAAAATTTTCTCAACTTCTGGATAGAGACACATATTGAGTAGATTATTCCAAGCATCTCTAGGACTAATCCTCAAGTAGGACATAATAGTTGATGTTACAAAAGATCAATTATCCAACTTCACTTTGAAATGGCAAGTAAGGAAACTATTAAACAACATCATACCTTTACACATGGTTGTTGAACAAAGATCTGGAGTTTAAAATTCCACCAAAGATCAATTAATATCGGATAAAAGACATTACATAGTGGCTTCATGAACAATATCAATAAAAATAGAAATGGTCTTACTATTGGTAAAGACTATCCATATTGTTGATAACAAGCAAAATTAAGCTAGCACACTACCTCATGATGAAAATCAAGATCTTCAACAATACTGTATCACTCCTTGTTGTTAGATTGGAAACAACCATGTCAGTGAAATTGAAGTCACTCCCTAAGTTGTGTGAGTTTTTAGGGAGACACAAATTGAACTATCAACTAAACGCATGATGTAGAGTCATGGACGCTTGGGTATGTGATCTCTCGACAATCAATGTGTTCTCGAACTGTGACCAAGTCAATGTATGTATGTATCACTTACGCCACCCTCCCTATTGTATGGATCCTTTTGCATGTGGCACATTTTGGTTAACAACAATCAAATAAGGAATAACCACCATGCCCTTTTTATCAGTGTACCTCAACCCTCTGATTATTGTGTTCTAGAATGCTGATGGAAATTGATTTTCCAATGAAGCTGTTGGTTGTACGTTGGGCATCATGAATGATGGTTGTATAGTATATCATGTGGTGATCAATTTTTGGTCCTTATACGTTTCTTATCTTTATTCTTATACATTGCCAATATTTGTTATCGACCCTTATAGATACACATTTCCTAATGCCATGGCTATCACATATATTTTGATAACCCCCCCATTTGTTGTCATACACAACATTCACCTAGAAAGGTTGTATAGAATCATAATGTTAACATTGTTTGGAGGGACATGTTGGTGTTTCCTCTTGTCACTTTATGGAAATTGCAACTAGGAGTGACCCTTCTTTGTACGCCTTTGACATTCGATTAGGTTTAGGGTTATACGTGGGTTTTTTACTATTAGATTTGACATGTTATTTAATATCTATGCTACCTCTAGACCTGAATTCTATATGATATTATAGGGATTCAAAGCTTTGCGTCTATGTAGAACTTTGGTACATGTCAAAAAGATAGTCTACTTAAAAAAAAATCATAGTTCAATTTTCAAAACAGGCTACCATTATTTTGGCACTTCAATCCAACTTGCTAGATATATTTATAACTTCTTAAATGTCAATGTGATTAATCTAATCATGATATTATCAAATATGTGAGGTTTCAATATATATGAATAGATATACCTTACTACCATTCAAAATATTGACACGAGTCAGACATGGAAAGCCCTTATCTCCTTACATGTTTATGATTTATCTAGACTAGCTTAGCCACATTAGTCATGCAGGAACGAGAAGGAAGATGGAACCCAACCAAAACAACTAGGAGTGGATCTAGATTCTATCATTTGTGTTTCACAAATGGTATCATCTAGTTTGTAAATGTTTGAACAACACAAATGAATAAATGATGTAGCATTTGATGCCTTTGGAAAAGTTTCAACCTTATCCTTACAAAGGAAATCTTGTTTCACCTGAACATGCAAGTAGTAATGCTAGCCAAGTTTTATGTAAGGATGATATCATTAGAGTGAGAACCCAGAGAAACACTTAGTGGTATCCATTCCATATGCTCAAGCAAAAAGGCCATGTATGTT
The DNA here is from genome assembly GCA_963693085.1 of Alisma plantago-aquatica. Taxonomy (NCBI): domain Eukaryota; kingdom Viridiplantae; phylum Streptophyta; class Magnoliopsida; order Alismatales; family Alismataceae; genus Alisma; species Alisma plantago-aquatica. The sequence continues at coordinate 1,617,979,221 of OY856409.1, read as the reverse complement.
GACATTATCAATAAGATTGAATCCAAAACTCTTTTCTTATAAATATAACTATGTCTTTCTTTAAAATGAGTGATAGTGGTAAAGTTAGTGTTGAACATGATTCCCCTTTATCTAATGTAGATGACACAAATTGTAATCTTGATTTGTGGAAAGATTAGTTAATCCATTATTTCCTATGAGATGAAACTGATGAACATTGTCAAATGTGTTTAGTATCACTAGGCAAGGTGGTAGCAAACAACATGGAAGGGGGGCTTAACATTAATTTGTCTATATTGTTGAATGAATCAATGGTGATGAAAACTTGTTGGGACTATGCCCTAGAGGTTAAAAAATATAATTGTACTTTAATTGTCTAAACCATTTATTAGTATTTTGGCCCTTCAATCCAATTTTATTGATAAATATTGAACTCTTGAAATCTCAATATAAACTTCATCTAATCATGAATATTATCACAACATGTAAGATTTCTATAGACAAGAACAGATAGACCTTACCACCATTCAATACATTTAGAGGGTTTAGACATGGAGACCCACGATCTCTCTACATGTTTGTTCTTTCTCTATACTAGATTAGCCACACTATAGCCATGGAGGATCAAGAAGGAATACGACGCCCAAATAAACAAATAGGAGTGGACCAAGCCTCTCCCATTTATGTTTGACAAATGACATCATGTTGTTTGTTAACTTCTTAACAACATACATGAGAAAATGATGTATTGTTTGAATTCCTAAGGATAAGTTTTAGCCTTATCCTCGCAAGGGAAAAACCATCCATCTTAATCCGCAAGAACATCCAAGAAGTCATGTTGAGCAAGTTTTAGAAAGGATGACATCAGTAGGTTCATAACCTAGGTAAACACCATGGGGTATCATTCCATATGATCAAGCCATCAAAGCCTTATATCTTGATACTATCAACAACATTGAATTCAAAATTCTTAATTTGTAAACATAAGTATGTCCTTTGCAAAATGAGTGACCCTAGTGAAGTTAGTGTTGAGAAAGATGCCCTTATATCTTATCTAGATGACACAACATCTAATCATGGTCTGTCACATGATTAGTTAATCTACAATTTCCTTTGAGGTGAAACTGATAAGACACATCATTCACATTTAGTAGCATGAGGCAAGATGGTTTCAAACAAGATTGGAAGAATGTTGTAAGATTCAATTGGCTACATTCCTAAATGAAGTAGTGGTGATGAAAACTTGTTGGGAACATGCCACTTAGAAACGAGTCCATTGGGGATGAGTTATTTAAGCCTAATATGTTCATTTAAATGACACCCCTCTAGAAGTTTATTTTAAAGAACCCAGTAAACCATTGAAAAAATAATGGAAGAATTGTAATGAATGGTGGTAATGTTTAGTTTGAAGGGATTGGTGGGTCAAGGCAGTCCATCACAACACTAATCACATCGAATATGAAGGAACTCAAGGTTGTTTTTTTTTGCAAAAATTGGAATGAAATTGGGTTGAAAGTTTATCAATTACTAGTTTGAGCCTCATACTTAGTATGCCATTCCAAGCATGTTCCACCTAATTGGTAAGATGAACAATAAACAAATGTTCACAAAAACATAGTTACCCATCTTCACCTTGAAAATGGCATGTAAGAAAACTATTAAGTAACATCATGCCCATACACATGGTTGTGGAACAAAGATATGGAGTTTAAAGACCCTCTCAAGATCACCGAATCTCTAATGACAAACACTACACATTGACCGCATGAAGAATATCAACAGAGAGAGACATTGTCGTATTATTATAAACTTATATACATTGTTGATAACAAGCAATGAAAATCTTGTACATGCTATGCGACTACAAGTTTTTGGTTATAGTTTGGAAGAAGCTTCAAAGAACCAACAATGCCATTCTATTTGATGAAAATAACATTACATAATTATTTCAAGGGAATATGATATGTTAGACTGGGGATGATGTGTAGCCTATGTATTTTGTTATATGAGTATGGAATTTTAGTAATTTGAGGAAATGTTACATCCTTATGATCCTAACCATGCTTTATAATTATTTTAAGACAAGTGAATACATGTCTCTCAATATTCAAAAACACAACTAATGATATGCTAGGGAAGGAAGCTCCAAACCAGCCATGGTAGAATCCTCCCAAAGGACTGGTTAAACTAACTCAATCATGGATGAATCTCTTCACAAAAGTAAGATTAGGATGGCCAAAGCTTCATTTTGAGGAATTATAAAGGATAATATCAACATGTATGCTTCAAGCATATTGCCAACTCTTATATTCTTGAAGTGGGGATTATGGAAATTTTTGAATATATGATACATTTATTATCCTACAGTCAGTCAACCTCTACCTTAAAAGTTCCTTAATGGCAAATCAGACATTCCTCCAAATATAAATCTTGATTTCATTTTATTAGGAATTCAAAAGAGATAAGGAGCGACATGGAGGCTAGGTTCAAAAGAAGGTGCACCAACAAGCTAGAGAATAACATTACTAAATGGACTATGTGTTGGGTTTTGTGGAGAAAACATGCGCGACGGAAGCGATAAAATCCACGCAACCCGAAACAGGATCTCGCAACATATTTGGAAGGATTGTTTGTGGGATATACCTTATCACGGAGCAAGTCCGGCGATGTCCCGCTGCACGACGGTGCAACGCTGATTGTCGACACGGACGGAACTTCTCTCCCGTTCGCTGTCACAGGTTGATCCGGCGGCGCTTCTTTGCGGCAGTGATGTCCGCCGCTCGTAGCGCGTACAAGTGGTCGTCGACGTCCTCCGAACGTAGGCGTCAATGCGTCTGCGTCTCTACTTCATCCACGCGGATGGACGGAACTCCACGTCGCGCTTCTCAAGTCGGCGGGAAGGAGTGTGTCTCTGCAGCGGCGTGCTAGCGGCGCATTTCTCTCCTTTCTCTTCTAAGGACGGCGACGACTAGGTTTACGTGCGTGAGAGTAAACTAAAAGTGTCTATCTATCTTATATAGATATCGGCCGTCAATCCTCCTTTAAACAGGATATGAAAGGAAATAGGGTTTCCTAAACCCATTGGTAAACAGAAACGTTGCGTTAATTAAAACGCCCGTAGATTAATTAGAATATTCCGGAATTCATTAATTAACCAAATAATCACATTAATTGATTAATTAATATCCGACTCCATGCAATCGCTTGGGATGGCTCTACGGGCATACATATACCAACAGACTTAGAGCCAGTCACTCCAATATCATTCTAATCCATTACATAAACATTTTAGTAATCAATGTGATTCGGAGAAATTCCAATCAAATCCACAATTATACTCCTATTCCAACACATCCTATGCGTGTGACCCGGTAGGCTCCAAATTACGTTGGCAGTGATATCTATAATCATATTATGATTTCACAAGCAATGATTGGTATCTAGCAAGACTTCATTGCCACCCAAGTAATTGGAGAAGTTGGAGAACAACTTGACCTATCATTCATGACTGGTGTTACAGTGATTGTATAGTTCCTTTGTCGCTGATATCCGGATTGAACTTGAGTCATGGAATTGTTATCCTTGTCAACGTTCAATCCATGTTCCTTGAACTAGAGCAGACTGTCTGAGATATATGTAAGCTCAATATCACATATTGACTCACATCAGCATGGCCATGCATTTCTCAGTCTCTCTTATGAAGTGGCCGGAATATCAAACTCCCGTAGGAAGGACAAATTCCATCTACATCACTCACAGTCATCCCCATGTGTCACAGTGCACCCAAGCACCATCTTTATAGCAATCCTTATTCAGGACCACGGTGGATGATGTCAAAGTACACCGAACGACATGTGATAAGTGTAGTGACTTCAGGCCTAAGAACCACAATCACCACCATCATTATGAGATGTGACTCTAACTACCAATCATGGTATCCATGTGTCACTCTCAAGGTGGGTCTATCCGATACACTATTCTCTAACAAGTATCTATGTATTTGGTTTGATATCTCCATATCATGGATAATGAGATTCTTCCATCAACCAACATACATTCTAATCTTATGTGTTATTGATGTCTATGGATATTTCCACAATAACAACCGATTAGGGACAAAACAAGAATACATACTCTTAGCATATGATCTCACTGTTCAGGTCATCAACCCGAAGACATATGTCATTGAGTATATTATTTTATAGACATCTATAAGTTTTATGGTCATCTCACAATATAAAACACAAACATATAGATTGGAAACTTGCCTTTATTGATATGATCAATGTAGTATTCCAAATCATTTACATAGTATCCCATTACAATCATCGAATGATAGTCTCTATGGGCATACATACCAAAAGATTCCCACTTGCACTTATACCCAATCACTCATGAATCTCAATCCAAGTGATCGAACATGTCCGTCATGTTTTTGCTGTGAAAGTGCTTTTGTGAGCGGGTCAGCCACATTGCTTTCTGTAGGTACTCTGCAAATCTTCACATCTCCTCGTTGTACGATCTCTCGTATGAGATGGAACCGCCGTAGAATATGTTTGGAACGTTGGTGCGATCTTGGTTCTTTAGCCTGTGCAATTGCTCCATTGTTGTCGCAAAACAACTCAATTGCATCACCAGTGCTTGGAACCACTCCAAGTTCAGAAATGAACTTCTTGATCCACACAGCTTCCTTTGCAGCATTAGATGCGGCAATATATTCGGAATCTGTTGTAGAATCTGCAACCGTCTCTTGCTTGGAACTCTTCCAGCTCACAGCTCTGTTGTTCAGGCAAAACACAAATCCAGATTGCGATCTGTAGTCATCTTTGTCAATTTGGAAGCTAGCATCGGTGTAACCCTTTACCACAAGCTCTTCCTCACCGCCGTATACTAAGAATTGATCCTTAGTCCTTCTCAAGTACTTTAGGATGTTCTTTACGGCTCTCCAGTGACATTCACCTGGATCTGACTGATACTGGCTCGTCATGCTCAAAGCATATGACACATCAGGATGAGTACATAACATTGCGTACATGATAGATCTAATTGCTGATGCATATGGAATCTTACTCATGCGTGCCCATTCATCACATGAACTAGGACATTGGGATTTAGAGATCGTAACCCCGTAGGACATGGGCAAGTTACCTCTCTTAGAACCCTCCATGCTAAACCTCTTTAGCACCTTGTCAATGTATGTGCTCTGGCTTAGGCCTAGAAGCCTTCTAGATCTATCTCTATAGATCTTGATCCCTAGTATATAGGATGCTTCGCCTAAATTCTTCATAGAGAAAGTATTCCCTAGCCAACCTTTTACTGTCTGAAGAGTAGGGATGCCATTTCCCATCAATAGTATGTCATCCACATACAATATGAGAAATACGACTGTGCTCCCACTAACCCTTTTTTAAACACAAGGTTCATCTTCATTTTGACTAAAGCCAAACTTTTTGACTACTTCATCAAAACGTAGATTCCAACTCCGAGATGCTTGCTTCAATCCATAGATTGACCTTTGTATCTTACAAACTTTATTGGATTCCTTTAGATCGATAAAACCCTCAGGTTGTGTCATGTACACATTCTCAAGTAAATTCCCATTAAGGAATGTTGTTTTAACATCCATCTGCCAAATCTCATAGTCATGATAAGCTGCAATGGCAAGCATGATCCTGATGGATTTAACCATGGCAGCTGGTGAGAAGGTATCATCATAATCAACACCTTGAATTTGACGGAATCCTTTTGCAACCAATCTACCTTTATAGGTTTGAACATTTCCATCCATGTCAGTCTTCTTCTTGAAGACCCACTTGCACCCTATGGGTCTTACCCCTTCGGGTGGATCCACCAAGGTCCATACCTTGTTGGTGTACATAGATTCCATCTCAGATCTCATAGCTTCAAGCCATTTCTCAGATTCTGGTCCCTTAGTAGCTTCTAGATAGGAAGTTGGCTCATCTGCTATGCCCAATTCATCACTATCTTGAGTCACGAGAAATCCAAATCTCTCAGGCTCAAGTTGTGTCCTACTAGACCTACGAGGTTCCTGTGTTACATTTGGAACTTGAAATTCCACAACAACTTGTGAGTCTTCATGTTCCTTATGTACCTCCTCAGGTTCTCTACTTTCTTATTGGTCTCAAACTTCTTCTAGTTCTACATTCCTCCCACTAATTCCTTTGGAAATAAATTCCTTTTCAATAAATACAGCAGTCCTAGCAACAAACACTTTGTTGTCAGTTGGTGTGTAGAAGTAGTATCCCCTAGTTTCCTTGGGGTATCCAACAAAATAGCATTTTTCTGATTTGGGTCCAAGCTTTTCAGGAAATTGTTTCCTACATAAGCTTCACATCCCCAAATCTTTAACATAGACAAATTGGGACGATTCTCATTCCATATCTCATATGGTGTCTTTTGAACCGATTTGGAAGGCACACGGTTAAGTGTAAATGCTACAATTTCAAGAGCATATCCCCAGAACGATATTGGAAGTTCGGCTGAACTCATCATTGATCGTACCATGTCTAATAATGTACGATTCCTTCTTTCTGACACACCATTATGATGTGGTGTACCAGGTGGAGTCCATTGTGATACAATACCACGGTCTCTCAGAAGGTCCTCAAACTCTTGGCTTAAGTATTCGCCACCTCGATCTGAACAGAGTGCTTTAATACTCTTACCAAGTTGCTTCTCTACTTCATTCATGAAAGTCTTGAACATTTCAAGAGTTTCTGACTTGTGTTTCATAAGATATACATAGCCATACCTACTAAGGTCATCAGTGAAGGTAATGAAGTATTGATAGCCTCCTCTAGCATTTGATCTAAAAGGTCCACATACATCAGTATGTATGAGCCCTAGCAGATCACTGGCTCTCTCACTGTGTCCAGTGAAAGGAGTTTTGGTCATCTTCCCTAATAAACATGCCTCACATGTCTCTAATGATTCAAAATCAAAAGAGTCTAGATAACCATCCTTATGGAGTCTAGATATGCGCTTCTCGTTTATGTGCCCAAGACGACAATGCCATAAGAATGTTTTGTTTGAGTTGTCAAGTTTTAACCTTTTAGTATTTACGTTATATATGCTAGTCTCAAGTTCTAACAAGTAGATACCATAAGACATAGGGGCATTGCCATAAAAGATCTCATCTTTAGATATAGAAATAATTCCATTCTTAATGTGAAATTCAAATCCACTCTTGTCCATACAAGATACAAAAATAATATTTCTATTAATGGCAGGTACGTAATAGCAATTCTCTAATTCTATTACAAGGCCCGTAGGCAAAGATAAACTAATAACTCCAACTGCGGTGGCAGCAACTCTTGCTCCATTAGCAACCTGCAGCTCGACTTGGCCCTTTCGTAAAGGCTTACTTCTTATCAGATCATGCATATTAGAACATATGTGAGATCCACATCCGGTATCCAGTACCCATGATGAAGAAGTATGTAAGTTTATCTCAATAACGTATATACCTGAAGTGGAGATCTCTATCCCCTGCTTCTTCTTCCTCAGTTCCTCCAGGTAGAGAGGATAGTTTCTTTTCCAATGTCCAGGCTGGTGACAATGGTGACAACTGCCTTCTTTGGAGATCCCACCTTTAGCTTTGAGCGCGGATGACTTTGGCTTCTGCCCGGCTTTAGAACCTTTCTTAGCCTTGCTTTTGCCTTTTGACTTTCCCTTTGCCTTGCTGATCACCATCACAGACTTGGGCTTGTCTTTCTTCATCTATGCTTCATCTGTCCTCAACATGCCCAACAATTCTGACAACAGCTTATCAAAATTGTTCATGTTGTAGTTCATGATAAAATGACTATATGATTCAGGCAATGATTGTAGAATCACATCAGTAGCCAACTCTTGACCTAGGGGAAATCCCAGCTTGGATAGACTTTCCACATACCCAATCAAGGTGAGTATGTGGGTGCCAACTGAGTCTCCCTCTTTCATCTTGCTTTTGAACAAAGCCTTTGAGACATCATATCTCTCCTGTCTTGCTTGATGTTGATACATGTTCTTGAGATGTGTAACCATCTCCATGACATTCATTTTCTCATGTTGCTCTTGCAACTCATAGTTCATTGAGCACAACATCAGGCATTTGACATCGACGACATCATCAAGGTGCTTCTTGTAAGTATCCTTTTCAGCCTTGGGCGCATTTATGACGGGCTCCTCTGGCTCTGGTGTTTCAAGGACATAGAGCTTACGCTCATGTGTGAGAACAATTCTCAGCGTCCTAAACCAGTTTTGAAAGTTGGTTCCGGTAAGTTTTTCCTTCTCAAGGACCGATCACAACGAGAAAGTGTGAGTGTTGGTTGCCATTTTATTTCTACAAAAGAAAAATTTGCATTTAGTCCAAAACATTTTGACTTGTAAAGATTTGATAAACGAGATTAATTAGGCCTTTAATTAATTACGCTCCCACTATTTTATTCAAATTGATAGCCCTCACTATCAACTCGAAAGATTGCAACGCACAACCTTCTAGTGAGCCAAGACCCAAAATAATTGGATCAATGCCCATCCAACGCTAGCATCAAAGACCAAATACTAAGGTAGGCAACTTTTGCCAATTACATCATATGCAACTCTTGGATAGATGATCATGCACAACTCCTTGCCATGATGCATCTGTGTGCCTCTAGGTACTTGATCCTATCAAGGTTCCCTAGTTAAGTCCAACCCATAAGCCAACACGATGAGTGTGCACCCTACGGAGGCAGACCCACACAACCACCTTCACACTTCCATGAGATAGACAGTGTACCACGCGGAGGCGTGCCCACACATAGTCGATCAAGCTTTTCATGTGTGTTGCTTTATGGAAGGCAACTAAAACTTAATATTATTAATTGAGGGATTTTATTAATACATATACATATCCAAACACCATGTACTTATAGTACGTATCATATACTACTATATCCACAACCACAAACGATAGACATGCAATCACAAACACAAATACATCGGTTATGGCCATACTATTGTAATCTTTTGGAGCAACAAAGGATTACGGTCCACCTATGGTCTTATGCATCTCATGCAACAACTGTGAATCAACCTGTAAGCCTGTAATGATCAACATTACAATGAACAACTTCATGGATGCTTCGTGAGGTTGGAACTTCAAGTTGCTTCTTGGAATGGGATCTTCTTATTGCTTCTCCTTGGACGCTCCTTGGAGTTGGATCTTCAGGTTGCTTCTTGGAATTAGATATTCATGGTGCTTCTCCATGGACACTCCTTGGAGTTGGATCTTCAAGTGGCCTCCTTACATCAAGTGTACAAAAACTAAAACTAATCCTATCTCTATTACATCATGTGAGTACAAATATAAAAAGAAAGAATTAATTACACTTTGAAATAAGAGATGAGGCTCGACATGCAAGCCGAATACTTTATACAAAGGATCCATATGTAACCATTATACATCCATAGAATTCACAAACAAACATATCCACAAGATTGACATCCACATTCATTCATAACATTCACACAAGGGGATACTAGGCCATAACCGTGCATGCACTCACCACATAAAACAGATTTTAAAGGCGACGTGTATGATATCATAGGTATATATACATATACGTATATACATATTAAAATTGCAGTACTTTTAATGCGGGACATTCCCCATTAAATAAATTTTTGACTCCCACGCAGACTATGCGGGGTACACAGGGGCAGCGCCCCTGTGCGGGGATCCCGCTACCTAGTCAGCGGGCGGGGGTCGAGGGGAGGACGCCCCTCGCGGGGTCTCAGGGGCAGAGCCCCTGAAAGGTCTACAGAATTTTACTTCCGTGCACTAAGGAAAATTAGTATTTTCCATAGTCGACCCCGTCCATAACGTCAAAAACAGTAGCCTGCGGTGTATGTGGAATTAGGTTTAGATTTACATATTAACAGGTTTAATTCGCATTGTATGCAACTTAAAAACAATATACAGCGATTCGATCATATCGAAACTAATCCAAATACGCCATAGATCGACGCTGCTTTGATACCACTGTTGGGTTTTGTGGAGAAAACATGTGCGGCGGAAGCGATAAAATCCACGCAACCCGAAACAAGATCTCCTCGACAACAACGTATTTGAAAGGATTGTTTGCGGGATATACCTTATCGCGGAGCAAGTCCGGCGATGTCCCGCTGCACGACGGTGCAACGCTGCTTGTCGGCACGGACGGAACTTCTCTCCCGTTCTCTGTCGCAGGTTGATCCGGTGGCGCTTCTTTGCGGCAGTGATGTCCGTCGCTCGTAGCGCGTACAGGTGGTCGTCGACGTCCTCTGAACGCAGGCGTCAATGCGTCTGTGTCTCTACTTCGTCCACGCGGATGGACGGAACTCCACGTCGCGCTTCTCAAGCCGGAGGGAAGGAGTGTGTCTCTGCGGCGGCGTGCTAGCGGCACGTTTCTCTCTTTTTTCTCCTAAGGACGGTGACAGCTAGGTTTACGTGTGTGAGAGTAAACTAAAAGTGTCTATCTATCTTATATTGATATCGGCCGTTAATCCTCCTTTAAACAGGGTATGAAGGGAAATAGGGTTTCCTAAACCCATCTGTAAATAGAAACGTTGCGTTAATTAAAACGCCCGTGGATTAATTAGAATATTCTAGAATTCATTAATTAACCAAATAATCGCATTAATTGATTAATTAATATCCGACTCCATGCAATCGCTTGGGATGGCTCTACGGGCATACATATACCAACACTATGGCACACAACATAATGAAGGGGATGTGGAACACCTTCCATCATCTATGCGATCTAAATGGGATAACTAGGGCAACGCCTTGTAAAAGCTAGTTTACCCATAATGTTAGCCTATAATAGAAGGGAAGGAAGTATAATAGTAGCCTCTTGGTATCATACAAAATCCACAATAAATTCAAGTTATTTGAGGGGGTGAACTAGGTAAAGACCATGTAGAAGCTCGATGTACCCACATTTCTAGGATCATAACAAGAGATAAGGATGAATAAGAATAACTTCCTAGTATCTAAATCCAAATCTACAATCAATTCAAGTATAGGTGAACCTCCACCCAGTTGTAAGGCAATGAAAACCACCACCAGATTTTTATTATTTCTTATCATTGAAATATCTAAAATTAAGGTAGAACATGTTGAAGGACCGTGATTAAAATGATTTTCTCATAGTATCAACTTTATGGACTTGAACATTCCCAAGAAGTGCTAGAATTCATTCCTCTTGATTGAAATTTCATTCTTGATTGTGGTGTTGTTCATGAAGAATACATCCAACCTAAAGCATACAAATTATTATAATTATATCATATTTAATATATTATTAGGAGCACAATAGTGGTGAGCGTAAGAACAAAACAACACCAAGTTCAATTGAATGAAGTGTTGTGGCCAATTTCCCCTAGAAGTTGTTGATGTTTTAGCATGAAATGAATGTTTCACCTACAATGTTGACATACGCAAAGACAAGTTATTTTGAGAACGCTAGAAAATGGTACAAAAATCATTATAACTCATAATATAGTTTCCAAGTTCTATCGATTCATCCATACATAACCCTAGAATCCCACTTCCAAGTCATATACATTGCAACTAGTGAGGCTATGTGATTAGTTATAGGAATTGCATAAAATAAATCACTAAAGAAAGTTATGGTAGAACAAGGCTTTCATAGGTAGATGAAGAAACCCTAGATCAAATGATTCAGAAAATGTCAAATCATGGAAGAGGATGATGAAAGAAAACATTCAAAGGTGGGAGATTTAGTTTCACACACCAAAAATGTTAAAGAAAGAAAACTTGACTCTAATAAGCCTACTCCTCAAGGATTGAAAATGTATGATTACTCTAAAGAAACTCCATTACCTTGGTGGAACATATCTCATTAAAATTAAATTAGCACCATCAAATACTATTAGTAATTGCATCAAGAATATTCTTCACTATATTATGACAAAACATTAAAATTTTACAGGAAAATCTAATGAAAGACTTTTTAATTGAGTTTCAAATTCCTAGCATATTTTGTAGAGCCTTTTCACTTATATGGAAATGTTGTTATGAATTGCAGTAGTCAAAGCACTAGCCAAATATCTAAGGGAAAAACAAGTATTACTTGCAACTATTGGTGTTGTATATGGAAATACATGCAACAAAGAATCTGAAAGACAATTTTTTTAATATAATTCTTCTATGCTGTACTATGCACAACTTTACAATTTTTGAACTTTTTAAAAAATAAACAACTAAACATAATTATATTTCATATACTAATATGATGGTGGTTTCTCTATTGGATTTCTAAATTCCCACTTATTGTAATTTTAGTGTATGCATAAATGTAAAATTAAGTGACTCCATGAAGATTGTTATGTATATACATTAAATACCTTCTCATTTTCATGAACACAACTTAACTACTATCATTGCCAAGGTCATATTGGTATACAATCAACTATTGACTATCTAAAATGTCTCATAATAATGAATTACTATATACAAAAAAATTATTAATTTTTATGAATTAAAGATCACATTTGTGATTTACAAAGTAGTGTAACTTAATAAAATTTTCCGTCTACATAATCATTTATGATTTTTGTTAAATATATAGGTCAAATTATTGTAGTATTTTAATGAATGACACTCTATTTAAGAGAATCTTATATATACATTGTCTTTGAGGTAATTAGATTTATCTAAACATTTATTAACCAAAGTAAAAGTTCAGAAGACAATTTTTTAATAATTATTATTTTCAAATTTGAAGCAATATCATGATTGGTAGGAACAAGCACATATAAATATATGAAACTTAATTACCCAACAAGCGTAATAGTATTGAATAACTCTATACTCACTATGTTTATAAGTGTTAAATAATTCAATAAATAAACTCTATTTCTACAAAAAAAGTCAAAATTTGGCATTACTAGCAAGGCAACTAGAATAGTTAGGTATTTTGTACTCTTAAATAGAATTAAGCATGTTTATGTTCTTAATAACATCAATTTTCATAGTAAACTGAATGGTTTCACAATTCACGATAATTAAACTATCATTAATTATTTGGACAATAATAATTTCTTGGAAAATAAAAAATACAACAATAAGACATGAAGCTCCTTATGGAGTCTTGAAGAGAGATACTTGTTTATAACCAATATTATTATGAAAATAAAGCGAACTTATTTAAAAAAAGTTGTAAAGATCACTAGTCAAGTTTGTTGTATTTTTTTTTGGTCGGTAAAAATTTGTGTTACTAAAAAATTTGATGCCCAAAACTTTGGGTACAAAGAAGATTGTGCCCCAATATAGACCTGGATGAAGCATCCAAACAACTAAACAAAACATTCTCACACTAAAATACTAACTAGTAATCAACTACCTAAATAATAGGAGGAACATTATAGCAATACAAACTCAGGAGATACCAGAGATACAAAAAAAAATGACACTCCCGAACAACTCAAGTTGACAATAGCATTAGATCCAATCTTTTGAAAGTATGACAACAAGGGTAGCCAGTATTGTCAGTTTAGGATCAAGGAACTCGCAGGAGTAGCACCGCAATAAGGCCTGCTACTATCATTTGGGTCATCAGAATTCTGGAAAACAAATAGAAAAACCACAAAAACCTACGAACCATTAATCCTTTTGCATAGATTGGATCAGTCAACTGAGAAATCACACAACTGGCATTAACCTCATCTTCCTAAATGTGAGTGGACTAAATAGCCAATAGAAAGCCAAACTGAAGCCAAAGAATAAAAGTCCAAAGATCATCCGATCAATTCATATGTAAAGCCAGAAAAACCAGCTGCTTACTCCGACATATAAGACACTCATCAAGGACACAGAACTGGATTCAAAGCCATAGAGTCCCTGTTAAACTGAACATTCACCCACTAGCAATAAGCTCACCACTGAAATTGTGAGGAGTGGTCAGCTAGATAGAGAACAGTGTAACCTTGAAAAAACCAACACCAAGCCCATTGATCAGCCCTTATGCACACATCCCGAGACCTGCAGCATAAAAAGAAGAGGGCCAAAGCAGAAAATCAACCCCATCTCTCTTCATCTTTGCGGATTTCTTTTTCCTATTGTCCCATGATTCTTCAAACTCCAGGGATTCAACCACCAAACGGTCAGATTCAATACCTGAATAAGAGTCATCCATGGAGCCATCATCTTCCTTGAAAAGTTGTTCTTTTCTAAGTTGGTAGTTAGTAGAGAAGCCACCACTTTCCCAGATTTTATTAACCTTCTAAGATTCAGAGCAGCTATGAGAAAACTCCAATTCCCATTCTAGATTGAGACTATCGAGCTTGCATATTAGGGAAGACCCAAACATGTCTGGTTTCATAATCCCGTCTCTAACAACTTTGGGTATATGATCGTAGGCCGATGTAGTGCAGGTAATGACAACGTCCTGAACCTGCTGAGCAATGAGATTCTGCAAGCAATCGTCGTCTTCAACAGTACCACCCATCAACGATGAACCCCCTAGCTTTGTAGCAGCTATATCCACCTTCTCTGAAGAGGCATTTAAACAAACACCTTTCTTCTTCCCGTACCTAACCTGTAGATCGTTGTTCGAAGGAGGTTTCCTGGCCTTTGACAGGAAGGAAGAAGCTCTGTGACCAAACAACTTGCAGTTTGGGCATGAAGCAGGTTTTGAAACTATCTCGATCTTCAGTTGCTTGATGATGGAGTCCAGTTCAACCTTTGTTGACTTGGGCAAGGTGGAGCCACTGAACACTTCTAAGCAGGCTGCTGCAGTGCCAAGGCATCCAGTAGTCGTTGAGCTATCATCGTAGTCCATTGGCCTCCCTATTGTACTAGCAACTTTTGCAATGCTATCTCGCATCCAAGGAACACCGACATTCTCGATTTTAACCCAGATCGGAACCTAAGAGAAGGACAGAGGAAGAGGAGTGCCATGCTTCCACTTATGGGCAATAAGCAGTGACCCATCCATGAACCATGGTGCCTCATCCAACACTTGATCATTCTCAATTTTGGATGGTAGCTTGATTATGAACCCCTCCCTCTCTTCAGCAAAGATTGCAATAGACCCGCTGGGACGCCATTGCCTTCTAATCTACCCTGCCAGTTGCTCCCGGTAGGGTTTCTTTCCTTCAAACCGAACGGAGACGAATTTGCCCCAATTCGATACAGCACACTTTGCTCCATCCCTGAGAACTGGTTCAACATATTCGATGGCAGCAACCCCTTCAACCTCCCAATCTTGTCTATTGGAGATCAACCAGTCGAAGATCCGAGGAGCAGTGGTTGCTTCGTTTTCAGGGTGGGTGGCGGGGAGGAATAGGAAGAATCTTCCGCCGCCTCCTTTCCTTTTGGTTGTGTGGGCAAATCCGAATGACCAGGATAGATCTGCTTGCCTCCATCTCCAGATTCTGCTGATGAACGATCTGGAGGAGTCATCGAAGACGGCTCTGCAGCAGCATGGATCTTCTCCCCACGGCTGCTAGGGATTCACCCCCTACCTCTCCCACGCCTTCCGCGTCCCCGAGTCATCTCCCCCCACAATCTGTATAGTTTGTTGAATTTAAGCATAAGGATGCCTCATATTAGTTGTTAAAGATCATCCTTCATAGGTGTAATATTTAATTGTTGTTATATCTATCATCTTCATAATTATAATGATGCCTTTTATTTTTAAGTGCATTATATACATATAATCTTATCTAATTGTCTATAATGTGTAGCATACAAATATGTGCACAAATGTTAACATGAAATCCATCAATGCTTGTTTTAATGCCAGACTAATCTATCTACTTTCACTTGTAAGGTTTAGATGTAATTGATACATTCGTAATTTTTTGTATTACATGTGTTGAAGATGAATAAATGTTAACAAATGAGTTATTAATATTTATGATTTGAAATCAATATTAGTTATCACTATGATATTTCAATTTATGTTTTTATCCTATGCTCTTTGCTATTTGAATTATTTGTCATCATATGATGATGATACCATTAGAGAGGTGATGTTTAAAAAATAAATATAAAAATTATCTAATACAAATATATATGACAACAAATAATCTGAGACTTTTGATATGGATATATCACACAATCTTTTTAACTATGACTACAAGTGATACACTTTGATAAAGAAATTGTGTTTTAACTAATATTAATTAAAGCAAAAAAAACCTTACACTTTTACATTGCAAAAGAAAATGTTATCAATATGTATGCACACATTGGTGTATGTTAGAGCACGGGTTGGTTTAGACATCATGAAAATACAAGAAAGGTTACTGCATTCCTAATTAGATATGTAACACTTTAATTGAGAAAAAGAATTTCAATTCCTTACTCATAGTATTTGTAGTACTAAAAATCAATTAAACTAATTAATTTTATATTGATATTTATTATCTTATAAAATATTCCACACTTATTATTACTGTTCTTTCCTTCATCATGCTATAAGTATTATAATTGCTAAGAAGCATGGGAGACTTGTATAGAGGAGTTTGTGCACACTAAACTTAAGTGTTGGATGTGGAAATAGTAAGGAGAACATGTTAGAGGAAGTCTTCATATCAATATTAAATAAAACAAAGAAGAAATCCAAAATAAAATCTCTATACTAAAACAATATACATACTAGAGCCATTTAAAAATGATTTTTGTAATACCACTTTTTTGGGAAAATACCCCTAAATTTCATATCCATTCACCTTCCCAAGGGAATGTGTTGAATTTTATACGCATCCATCCATGTGGTCAAAAATACATATGTAATTCAGACACAATAAATAAAAGTATCTTAATATCAAATGCAGCCCACTGAGATCATGTTAAAATATCTCATATTATAATTAGTTTTTCTCCTTGAAGAAGATGAATTTATCAATGTTTGCAATGAATAATAGGCATTTATTTAAAAAACTATACAATGCAAAAATGTTTTTAAACTATATTATGATGCCATTTTTTTTTAAACTATATATTAAATTGGTCCCTTATTTAAAATAGTGCTAAATTAATTCACTGTACACATACATACATATATATGAGCATTCATAATTAATTTCTAAGCATACCAAAAACATCCATCTTGTAAAATTTTAAGAGTTTTAGTTAACATTCTATTTTTAATCTTAGACTACAACACATATTTCTATTTGAGCATATTCATGTTTTTGACAATATATATGAACGCATATTGGTACATACATTTAGTGTTGTTTTGAAAATTCTTTCACCATTTTGTTAATGCATTGAATTGTTTTGGGTAATAGTAACAAAATTACAAGGATGTGAATATACCATGATGAGATGACCAATACTCAAAAGATCCATCTTTACTAGATAATAGCAGCCTCATTACAAGAACATAAAATGTGCTTGAAAGGAAAATCACAAAAAGAACGTGTAAGCCTTATGATGTCTTGAGATAGCATCTCAAGGTATTCCCTTTTTTTGAAGGATTCTTCAGAGCATGTGTAAGAATCATGGAGTATGTTTTGAGATTAGGTTTGAGTTTCATGCATTCTTGATTGTTTCATGAGAAGAATAAGGTTTAGCAAGATCCGGCGGACACCTAGCATTAACCACGCATTGTTAGAACAACTGCAATCATTTTTGAAGACTTGCTCAAAGCAACTTTATCATTCTTGTCGACTGCAACATCTATATTGATGTGAGAAACACCTCCTACATGTTTCGACCATCATTACCTACTTAATGCACCGAAATCTGCTCTGATAAGTTGTTTCTCCAAATGTTGTCGTAAACAATACTAGACAAACAACTACCCCAAAACCCACCCCTAAAAATTGATTGGATGTTTTAATAGTAGAGATTTAATGCAACATGTTTGGAACAATGTTTCACAACAAGGAGTTTGGACCCATACTTAATGCATAGTCTGGGATTGTCTGTGTTTCAATTAGTGTCATCAACCGACCATGATTAGAAATTAATGCTCATGTGTATTGAAGCAAAGGTCGAGTTTTAAGAGATTAATCTCTAAACACTCTAGAGTTCCTATCTAGAATTTCAACAACATAAACTCTAGTTTATCAATCATATGCTTAATATATTTGATGTAGAGATCTTGTAGGCTCTCAAACCAATGGTGATCCTACTTGTTGCTCATGATCTTGCATGTTGCTCACATTGTGCTAGCACTTGTGCAGACCTTAAGCATGTTTGGTATTGGTTCTGGTGTTGATTCAAATATATTTCATGTGGCATCATCAATAACATATCTATCTTTAAGTGTACTCTTCATGGCCAATCTCTAGAGAAACACAATAATACCACAGTAAATGGTACATATCACATATAGTATATCTTTTGGTAGAATCTAGATGGTGTCAATGCAATTTTCTAATTCCTCTTTGTTACTTTAAACAAGAAATTGTAGTAAAAGATAATTTCTTTTGTTTGATGATTTGGTTCAATTCTAAAAACCCACATGCAGTGCTTAAACACATGATTTAGTGAAGTGGTGATAATAAATAGAAAATAGAAATGATAGTTTCTATGCGATAAAGACCATCTTAAGAATCTTTAAATTTTAAATCATACAATGATTCCATAATTCAAGAACTAGTTGTCTCATAATATTTTTAATCTATTTCTAACATTTATCAACAAACGAACTATAGAGTAAAAGATAATAATATGATGTCTATCTATAATTATTGGACTCTAATCAAAATTTTGAAATTATGTGCAAAGTCATAACATTTTCATACATTTTAGTGCCATAAAACTAGCTGTAGTTCAAATCTTAGGACTTTTTATTGAGAAAAATAAAGAAAAACATATCAAGGGGTGTTCAATCTAAGAAAACACATTCCCATATGAACTAGAAAAGATTGCAAAAAGATGAACCACAAAATTATACAAACCAAACAAGGGATACTATATTTCTCCGTCATCGGAAACCCTACCAACTTTAGTGATTAGGGAGGAAACTAATTTTTACCCCTCCTCCCTCTTGGTTTTACCTATCTTGCATAGTGTTCCTAAGATCAATGTCCTGACTATGGCTAAAGACTTGGGCAATAGATGTGCATTGTTAGGATTGGACAAAGAATAAGAGGAAGACATAGTGGACTTGGTCGAAGAAGAAGTTGTAGTTCTCGTCTCTCTTGCCTTGGTGGTGGGGCTTCTTACCAAATGAACATACACTTTTTGGGCTTTGAAGTGAACACTCACCAATGCTTTGTCAGTCTCTAATAAGGTGTTGTTCAACCAAATAGATTCTTTGGTCTCATAATGCAATTCTTTCATTTAAAAGAGAAGAGAAAGGTGATGAAAGGTAGTCCTCCTTTTGGTATCCAAAGTAGTGGATTGTATTGGTCTTCATGGATGTATTGACTTCTCCAAGTTTATTTTATGCATACAACTGTATGGATTTCCTTTGGGACATCGATCTGAAGATGTGATCCATAATAATACTAGAAGAATACACTATGTTGTTTAGGTTAATAGCAAAAAACTCTACTGGGAGTACTCATCTAGGGTTAGGATGGGCCTTGACATCTAAAATCCTTTTAAGAGGATAGAAAAGGTAAGGGATAAAAATGGAAATGTGATTGTGTTGGATACAATGTATAAATGTTTTCCTATGTTTTTCTATCTTTCATGTCGCCTTGGCCATGTAGACTAGGGATTTAATAGGAGGAAGACAAGGAGCACCAATGATGATCATGGGGTGCATGTCCTTAAATCATCACCATACAAACCAAAGATCTCTACCATTGAGGAACTGTATGGTGAGCAATCTTCTAAGAGGTCATTGTTTTTCCACATCAAGCTTGAAAGATCCTTTTCTTCTTGGTGGAGTGGGAAGACACATTGGGATGATGCGATCAATAAAACTTTCTAGGATGGGGACCTATCATCGAATGGGCATTCCAATTTTTATAACCAATCAAGCATTAAAAGGAGGAGAGTGTCAAATAAACCTACATGATACTAAAAAAATTTAGGCAAAGAATATGGAGGAAACTACAAGGATGGAAAGAGAGCTACTCTTGAAACTTGAGGAGGTACTGATCAAAGCCATCACCTAAGGAATTATAACACATGTGATGGGTATTTTCCATCTATGGACATGAGTGATTAGTGAGATAGATTTTAATCTGGAGCAAAGGACAATATCATGGCATGTCGGGAGAACATGTTCAAACCAAAAAATGAAGGAATGGGCTTTAAGGACATGAATACTTTCAATCACACTTTTTTTGGAAAAACAAATTTAACAACTAGCTATAAAGTACCTATTTTAAGAAATATTGTGCCTAAATTCTTGATATGCATGAGGTTCTTTTGTGGGGGGACCTTCGGTTATGGAGGATTAATTGGGGACTAGGAAATGGGTGAAATATTTAAGCATGGAGGGAAAGTGGATCTGATAGTGGGATGAGAACTTGGAGACTATCATTCTTCTAGGAATTGATCATATGATCCTAGAAGATAGTAGCAAATGGGATGTGATAGAGGTGAATATCTACTTTTCTTTAGAGACTACAACAATAAAATAGCACCTTTCAGACATAATGGGAAAGATGATTGCCTGACGTGGTGGCCACACAACTTGAGTTTGTTTAGGATTTGATCTTCTTCTTAGATAGGTAGGGTCAAATGATCAACATATATAAGAAAATGATAAAGAAGCCTTGACTGTATATGGTGCTAAATCTGGAACTCAAAGTGGCCACTAAAAATCTCTCACTTCCTTTGGAGGGTTGTAATAGGGAGCTTGACAATAAATAGTATAATTAGATATAGACATGTCATTGCATTTGTAAATCAAAATTGGAAATAATACCACACATACATGAGGCCTTCATAGAGTGATAGAGTGGTGCAAGAAACAAGAAGGTTCCCAAGTAATATGGTTTCTTTTAGTGGATAGATTGGCAGTGGTGAGCCTACTAGAACTCTACATGGATGTTGATTAGCAGAAAATTGATGAACTAGTGGTTGTGTGGTTGACATGCTTGAACCATAGGATCTCGAGAGTGTTTGTAGATGAACCTCTTAAACCCTAATCAATTCTTCAAACCACCCATACATGGATTTCTGATGACATCAAATGAATCACATATGCACGCAAAATGTGCATTAGTTTCACAATAATGGTTGACAATTCCATTAGGTGTTGGTGGCATCAACACAGATGTTGCAATTAACGAGGGTAAGGTTCCGTTAAGAACAATATTTAAAAATGATTATGGAAATCTTCTCATTATAATGCAACACCTAGTAAATACAAGGTGGCCATTAGATTTTTCTTATTGCTGCCCATGAATGAATCAAGCAAGCATGAAAATCAAACTCCTTCATATAGAGCTTGAAGAAGAATCCATGGTTCTCATACATGCTCTAAAGAACCCATCAACCAAAAGGGATTACCTTGATATGCTAGCTCAAGACATCCTAAAGTACAACAATTCTTTTTCTAGTTATCTTTCAAGCACATCTCCCCATTCTAATAATGAGGTTCCCATTATCTTGAAACTCAAACTCTATCTATTACTAGTCGCCTCAATGTGGTGGATTCATTTCCTCATGATTTACTTATTATTACACTTAATGATCTGATTCATAAATGAATGTCGAAATAGATTAAAAAAACAAATTAATAAAAATATATACATAAACATGCATGTATATACATACATATGTATAGCAGATACCCACACATAGGGCTGCCGATTTTTTTTCCAAACCTATGAATCTGATATTGTCCGACCCAAAACAAATGTGTCATAGTTTTATATTTTATCAATACGTTGGTTCCAGATTTAGATATTGATGTCTGAATTGGAATTGGGTCAATTTTGGGTGGTGATGTTTTTTAACCCAAATTTTATATTAATTGACAAAATTATTAAATGTAATTAATAAAATTTTATGACCCAAGTTCGGTTAGGGTTACACATTATGAATCCGAGTCTGGTTTCAGACATACAACCTTGCCAAGAATTTGGTTCTGGATCGATTGTGGGTTGAGATATTTTATATCAACCTACTTGCTATCCGACCAGTAACCATCCTGGAAATATTTTTTAACACCAGTAAAACCCAAATTATATATGGATTGAATATAAATATTATGTGTAATTAACAAAAATATATGACCCAAGTTAGGTTTTGGGTTACACACTATCAATTAGAGTCCAGTTTCAGACATACGACCTTGTAAAGAATTTGGTTTTGGATCGATTATGGGTTGAGCTATTTTATATCAACCTAGTTGTATCCAACCACTAACCATCCCAAAAATATTTTGTAACACCCCTACACACATATATATAATATATATATAAATATATATATATACACACACAAACACACACACACAAACACAAACATGACAAGAATAAATAAAAATACATATATAGACAAAGCTTATCAAAATTCCAAAAATTTTTATAAGATGGAAATATTTTATATGCTCAATTTGGATGTATATGAATATTGATATCATATTAAGCATATATTATATGCTTTGCATTTATACATGCTAACAACATGTATGTAAATCAAATACAAGTATATCTAATGTGTGCATATACATAAATACGCATACTCGTTATCTAGAAAAGTAGACTCTTTTGGTTACCGGTCGTCTCATCATGGTAGATTTGTTTCCTCATGATTTAGTTATTATGATTAAAAATACTTCGATGCATTAACTACATTGGAGAAGTAATTTTAAAAATAAATGCTAGATATGCATGCATATATATCTCTATAAATAGATAGAAATATTAATAAGCTCAAAGAGAATTATATATATGTTATCAAAGATTATTAAAAGAATCTTAATTGAATTTATAAAATTTATATAAGATGAATGCATTTTAATTCTTTGATATTAATGTATATTAATATAGATATTTTAATAAGAATATATCTTACATTTTTATATGGACATACAAAAAATATGTACGTATAATAATATTAAGTATATATCTTAGTGTATCCTTATACATATACATACATCATATATATATATATATATATATATATATATATGTGTGTGTGTGTGTGTGTGTGTGTGTGTGTTTGCGTTTGTGTTTGTGTTTGTGTTTGTGTGTATGTATTATTGTAAATAAGGAACCGATTCAAGTATGTAGTTAGAATAATTTTAGGATCATAATGTAATTTTTCCTAACATTTTATACATTGTATATTCTTACAATAAAATCCCTCTTATTGATTACAAACATTGATAGATTTATCTTTTCCAATGATTAACATCTATTACAATAGGAGATATTTTACATGATATCAATGCCCAAAAATTTTTTGAAGTCATTTTTGTTGAATGTATCTAAATTTCAGATGTATTTTGTCACAAAGATGAATGCATCTAAAATTCAACACACTCACATGGGAAGTTGAATGCATTGGGAATTCATGTGTATTCACCAAAAAGGTGATATTTTCAAAATTATTTTTAACATAGTGCTAGTTTTGGAATTTTTTAATACAAAGGTGTTATTTTTATTTTTTCTCTATTTTCTCTAAAATTGATATGAAGTATATCTCTAACATATGTTCTTTATTACTTTTACAACCAATATTGAACTTTTTGGTGTACAAACTCGTTTATATAACAATATAGTTCATTACATGTTGGTATTTTGCATACTTGTTGTCTAGTAAAGGAATGAACAAGAAAAATAAGTATGAATTATATTCAAAACACCATCAACCAATATAAAGTCAATTATTTTATTGATTTTATAATTTACCAACACTAAGAATATGTCATTGTTTTAATGTTTTTCTCAAATAAGGTGATACATATCTAGTAGGAATAGAATAACATTTCCCTTTTTTTCATGATGTCTACACCCCCAACACACAAGGTGTGGACACATATTTAGATTCTACTTTCTAGGTAAAAGTACAATGTTTTATTTACCTAAATTAGAATAAGTGAACAAACTTTCTTTGTGATATTGTATCACTTATACCTATAGTTTTATATTTTGCATGATATACAATTCATAATTAATGCAATACAAAGACTTAAATTACTTATAGTTTATATGCTTGTATTGTAAAAAAAAACTCATTTTAGATTTGATTTTGTTTATTAGGTCTTTACTAACTATTACTCTCACTTATAAGTATTTGGTATTTGAGTCATACATCTCAAGGTATCCTCATATGATGAAAAAAATATGTACGGTATTGAATATAGTAGAGAAATTATAATGAAATTTATTAGCAATAAACGATATTTACGTCAAATATTGAAAAATATTTATTTGTTTGTAAACATTTCCCCATTTTCATTAAATATTTTTCAAATAAAATTATCAATGTTCCCACCTTGGTTAAATCTTAACAATGAAAGTAGAGAAATTAGTCTGACATAGTAATAGAAATTAGTGGATTCATTTTATCATTTATGAACATATTATTATTGTACATTTTATAGATAATTAGACATGGTTATATCTATGTAATGTACTTAAAAACAAAAAAAAAACATCATTGAGAATATTTGATAGGCTTAACAACCACATAAGATTATATTGATAAAGATGGTCTAATGCAACCAACTTGGCTATTAATGTTCACATTTCCCCACTAAGTTCATTTTTTAAATTAATATTACTGGTATAGAAACATGTGTCTCTTTTTAAGGCTCTATTAGGTAGGTTGCGTGTTGCATATTGTAAATTGTTAAGATGAAATCACCATTTGAAGTTCTCATAGAGCCCTTATTTAATGCCAACTACGTGCTTATTTATTGAAATTCAACTACTACTAATACATTTATCATCTAGGTCCATTCATTAATGTCTACCCTCACATCAAATAAAATCCAAATACATATAAATACTAGGATGCACACATTCTCCAACTAGGGTTGTAGCAATTTATACTCGTATTAATTTTCTAACCACCTTCTTAACTAGGTATCTTGGGTACATATTTCAAAATATCTCAACCCAATGATCATCCCGCTTAATATTAATTGATTATCGATTAATCTATGGATTGATTGTTAGTTAATGCTAGCATTGGCCATATGTATATTTTTGACCATTGACTATATTTATAATTGTAAATAGGATCTCCTCCCCTTTATATAAAGGGACATACTCCTTTATAACAAAGATATTGAAGCATACTTGTTTCAAGTTTCGATGCATTCACATGGTACTAGAGCAAGGCTAGGATTTTATTTATCTATCTGTATTCCATCAATACTTTGTTGCCACTCATTGTATTTTCCATTTTTTCACAATGGAAGCCAACAATAACAACAATGGCTTCCTCCCACATCATGTATCAGGAATTCTTTTACACACCGCCAAAGATTGGCAGCCATGGCAGGCAACTGTTTGGGGTGACCTCCTCAGGCACACGTTCTCTCTTCATCAGACAAAACTCCCTCCTTTACTAAGTCTCATGGCTTCTCAATTTTTTATCCTCCCTCTCTAGGGATTAGCTAGAGACTACTATAGTTGTCTCAAACCTAGTTCTCCTTCTAGCCCTCATATCACATCACATATCTAACTTAGATCCTATGTGCTGCTGTATGTTGAAGTATTCATGTGTCGAATGGGAGAAGACACATTGACATTATTTCTATTTCTCAAGATTAAAATATACTCATGTTTCTCATCTATATTATGTTACCAACCATGTAAGGGGTTTCATACAAATTATTCTTACACCCTACTAGAAAGGTTATACTATTGTCAACCTTTATTATTGTGGTTAGATATAACCAATAAGGGCGTAACCCAAAATATTTTAAGTATCGTCCCATATTCTTGTTCATTACATTATTTTACCACTTGCTGATCACAAGTTCACCCTAGCCCTATTCATGCAAGTGCACTATATTTTGAAGATAGGTAATACCTCTATGTATTGGATTGTGTTATTATTCCAAGCTCAAGATATTCATGAATATCACATATACAATGTGTATATATTGTTGGTAGACAATTTGTTACCCATATACTAAGATGAAATAAATATGTTACTGTAGTCCAAATAAGAAGTGTAGCTTTTTTCATGTGTAGAGATCATGAATCAACATTTTATCATACAATTCTGAAGATTAAGTGAACTCATTCTCAAATTGTGACTCATAGTACATAAACATATTTGTGACCCCTAATTAACTTAGGGGGATGTTCTTTCGTTATGTCTCTTGGGTTTGTGCAGAACGTCTATTGTTTCATCATTTTGTTCACACGCTATATTCATGATGAGCATTTCAAACTATAGTCAGTCTTACTTGGTCATGCTTGATTGAAGAGACTATCTCCTTTTATTATGATTTAATACCATACCTCTAGATTATAGATTAAACATAGTTTTACCTATAAAATAATTATCATATGAGTCCTTATAATTTTCATATGTTTCTCATATATTATTGGTCTCTATGAGATAGAACATACTAGTAGGTCTTATCATATCAGAAAATAAGCAAATACTACTATTGATCAAACAGAGAAGCGTAGAGGGCCTCCTCAAGGAACCCCACAACAATGCAATACTAGAACTTGTGGCAATGCATGCAACAAGCTTTTGTTATAGTGATTCTTCTCTTATGATGTAACATGGTGAAGGACATGAAGAAATGGAAAGGAAGAATATGCTATTAGTGAGGGAGGAATTAGAAGACTTCACAAGTATTAATTTGTCTACATTAAGTTGTATTGATGATAGTAAGTTCAACCAATGAAATCATGGTAAACAAATTAGAAATGAGATGAAATCTAAAAGAATGGTGAAACTAAAGGCTTTCAAATGAATAAATTCTCACTTACATTGATACACATCTGACAAATTATTACAGTTTAAGTTCACATGGGTTGATCCTATTTTGTTGTAACACACTCTTGGGGCCTATAAACCTTCCTAACTATATTTCTACCAATTGGAAGTCCAAAATGAAACCAATGGATTTCTAGTCCTTCCAGAGGATTTGTAATAATGAAGTAAAGTGACATAATTGTCTTTAGGATACTAAATATCTCAGTAAGGTGCTTATTCTTAGGTGAAAATACTTCCACAATAAAATTCCATTTCAAGATTACATATATTAAAAGATTAGGATTTAGTTTTTCTTCTGAGTTGCCCTTGTGTTATGAAATAAAGAACACTACCATA
This sequence comes from Alisma plantago-aquatica, assembly GCA_963693085.1. Lineage (NCBI taxonomy): Eukaryota > Viridiplantae > Streptophyta > Magnoliopsida > Alismatales > Alismataceae > Alisma > Alisma plantago-aquatica. The sequence goes on along the minus strand of OY856409.1, from coordinate 1,617,952,064 downwards.
AAATCATCTTTGATTGTGTGGCCTACTGGGATGTCTAGAAGGCCTAATCTATGCATTATAATTATCTTGGTTGTTAAGATGTGTGCCTACATGCAACCAGGTGGCAGGACACCCAGGTGTGTGCCTACTAATTGCTTCCATGCCTATAGTTCCACCTTGACCTATTTTTGTGGGTCCTATAATATATTGATTTGTGTATGTGACTGTTCTAATGTCAAAAAGTAAGATTGTTGTTTGTGTTATCTATCAAGCATCATTTTTTGTATCTTATATTGTTTATACACATTTTTTATTTTTCCTATTTTTCTCCTATAAAATTCTATTTCTGCTCAATAGCTACATTATAAAGAACAATGATTAAATTGCATAATATTTGGATATTTCACACTAATATCCATTTACCTATATCTCTTTCTATTATATTGTCTACATTGGGTAAAAGACAATGATAGAACATATATAAACTTAGTTATATCTCACATTTATAGACTTCTCTATACTAACATTTAATACAATGGTGTGTAAACATATGATATATATTAACTTATTTGCATGGTTAGTATAAGTGAAATATATAATAATTGTAGTTCACGATAATATATTAAATAAAGAGGAGGAACTGACATTGGCACCTTTTAGGGGGTTCAAAATCATTTATAGTCAACATATTGTGAAAACATACAATACTAGTAGATTGTAATATTTGAAAGGAGTTTCAAAAATACACTTGATAAATCTAGTATGTGAAGTCTAGATGAATCCTACAATTCATATCAGTTTATAATTTGTCTATGAAGCCGAAAGTAAATGCATATATTTATATACAATTATATGCTAATAATTTTTGATCAATCAATAAACATCATCATTTGACCCACAATCCCAACCATGTTTGGCTATCTACATGAATTCTTCTTTATCTACCAATAATATCTAGAGTTTGTGTAACTTTAAAACAATACTTAAGCAAAATTATATATGTTTTTAGACATGTTCATTCAAGATTAAAAGCTAAAGTATGAATTATGATTTTTTCAAAAAAATACTAGCATATAATTCATCTATAATTTTGATCATGTACTTAGAAAAATATTTATATTTTTTTAATAAACTAGAATGTACTTTTACTAGTGTTAGTTAAATACTTATTATACATATAAAATATATTGATAGTTTTATATTGAACTTCTTAAAGCTAGATATTTTCTGTAATTTTAGAACTTAATATTTTTTTTTGAAACATGATGTTACATTGCACTATATTTTAAAGAAAAATTATTATATTTCTATAGATGCATATTTCATCCTAATATAGTCCACAAAATTTAAATACTAAACATATTATGATATTTATATACTCTATTACAAGCCTTACAAAAAAGTAGTACTTTAGTAATTATAATTTATTTAACCAAGCATTTAAATATATACATGTTATTTGTTTAGATTAGTATTGAATGATTATGTGTAAGATTAAATTTCACAAAGTATAGGCTATTTTTGTCTTTGAAATCTAATGTAATATGATTATACATTTGAGAAAGTTATTAATTAATAACTTTTATAACTTTTATGGTGTATGGTTTATCTATGTAGTACTCCAACTCAGAATACTTATAACGACCTTTCTACTTACAAAAAAATGAATTTTCCATTTATGAGTACCTACTCTTTAGGTATGTTGATTATAGTTGTCGACAAGAATAGATTTTATAGAAAAATATCATTTCATGAAGTATTTTTTTATCTATTTAATTTCTTGATCATTCAATACAAGTACATAGAGGTATACATGTCTCAAACGGTCTCAAGACCATTTGGAGGTCAAACGGTCTCAAGACCGTTTGGAGGTCAATGGTTGATTGTGGTGGATGGTTGGAGATCCAAGGGCTACAATCTGATGTACCTTCAATAGTTCAATCGATTGACGATTCAATGAGTACAAACCCTAAATCAATTTGATTGGAGGAACCCTAATTGGTCCATTCGGTTTCAAGGTAGTCTGGACCAAACGGTCTTGAGACCGTTTGGGATCAAACGGTCCTCAGACCGTTTGGAGAGCAAACGATCTTAAACCATTTGATGTTCATTCGGTTTCAATGTTAAGTTGCTCATTCGATTTCAACACTCAATCGGTTTCAATGTTGGAATGTCCATTCGATTTCAATTCAATGGTTGATGATTCAGTTTCAAGGACGAATAGAGAGATTCGGTTTCAAGACCAAATGGAGGGATTTGGTTTCAAGACCGAATGGCGAGATTTGGTTTCAAGACCGAATGGAGAGATTCAGTTTCAAGATCGAATGGATGCATTCATTTTCAAAACCAAATGGGTTGATTCGATTTACGATTAGTCAACACCGTTGGAAGTTCTAATTGATTCAAACCATGTAGGTACAATTAATCGCATGATTATTGATGATGTCTATCAAAGGTAATTACAATGGTTGTAACTTCAAGGTACTTAAGTGATTAGTACCTTTTTGAGTGGTTAACCTTTGATGCTTATGGAAGCAATGACTTAATACAATATGTCAACCCTTATTCAAGTTGAGTTAACTTAATCTAATCAAGTTTTATGTAATTAACCTCCTAGAGAGGATGAGATAGATGAACTTATACATGAGTGATAATCATATAGTGATTAAACCTCAACACTCTCAACATGAATACACTATGTAATTAGGGTATGATCCTTGTTGGAGAGATCATGAAACCCTAATGGAGAAGGGTGATAAACCCTAACCCTAATTTAGGGCAATGTTAGATATAGCCCTAATACAGGGTAATATGATGTGTAACCCTAATTTTGGGTAATGATATGAGAAACCCCAATTGAGGGCATTTTGATGAAAAACCCTAATTTAAGGGAATGCTTCATGAAAACCCTATTTTTTGGGTAAAGCTACATGAAACCCAAATTTTAGGGGAAATGTTATGAGAAACCTTAATTGAAGGAAAGGAAATAATGTGAAACCCTAAATACATGGTAATGTGATATGAAACCCTAATATAGGGTGATGATATGTATTATGAAACCCTAATTTGAAAACCTAGCCTTAATTTGTGTAAAGGAATAAGTAACCCTGATTGATATGAATTGGGAAACCTAAACCCTAATAAGGGTATAGGTGGTGTTACTTTGAATAGCATGGTGCTAAAATGTAATTTATATAACTGTTATGAAATGTACTAACCATGCATGTATCATGAGATGATGAACATAGCCAGGTATGAGCTATGATGTTTCATTTATTAATGTTAATGGGCCTTGTGAGCCATAACATGCTTTGTTGCTTAGTGAGAGGTAACAAGAAATGAAATGGGCTTTGAGAGCCATGTGAGATGCTTGTGTAGCAAGTATCATACTTACCTTGGTTAGTTGATCTGCATGTGTTTAGTTACCTGATAAGTGGTAACAAGTGTTCTTTGATGAACTGAGGGTTTGAATACCCATTTTCTATAATCATGATGATAAGTTTGTGAAAGGATGAGAATGCTCCTGATGAGATGAGGGATTGAGATCCCAAAGCTTTGTTAAAGATTTTAACAGTACTTGATGAAAGTGTTACACATTCTTTGTAGCAATTGTTAAAATAATTGATGTTTGGAAACTTGCCTGGTGCTAAAAGAATATGGTAATACACTTAATTAATCAAGTGATATCATATAATGTAGTTTCCCTGAACACAGATCCATCTGCGTCAAAATTTGTTGAATGGTGAAATGAGTTAAACTAAGAGCACATATTTATGAATATGTGGGAGTAATTGGGCAATTATATCCTCATGCCCCATAGGAATGGTTGTGGGCTATATCCTATGTACGAGATTGGTTACAGACCATACCCCAGTATGAGTATGGCTACGGGCCATGACTCCATGATATGATACCAGGCATTGGCTACGGGCCATAACCCTGAAGAGAGTATATGATGCGGGCGATAACTCTATAGAGAAGATGCCAATATACCCCGACAAGCTAATTACAGTTTGAAATGTGATGTCTCTTCCATATAATCTCGTACTGACCGAGAAAGTTGAGGTCTTGGAGTCTGGCTCTTCCATTGACCTTGTGTGGTACTGATGCTTAACGTAATCATGGTCGGTTGGAGCATGAATGGTATACTTCATCTCTTCAGGGCATTAAGAATGATTGTAAACCATAATCAACCGTGTAGCGTATTTCCTTAAGATTGAAATATGAGAATCACTAGTTGATGTTATCTTGCTTAGTATAGCAGATCTCTTCAGGGCATTAAGAATGATTGTAAACCATAATCAGTCGTGTAGCGTATTTCCTTAAGATTGAAATACGAGAATCACTAGTTGATGTTATCTTGCTTAGTATAGCAGATAAATGTTATACATGTTCTTCATATTCCTTATTGGATAAATGACATGCTGCTTTCTCAAGTTATAGCTGAAAAGCTTGAATAAGAATATTGCTCTAACCTATTTACACATTATCTTAACTGTTGTTGAATATATATAATTCCTTTGTTCAGTTTTATTTTATTAAACTGCAATAATAACATTTCTGGCGGAGAGTTATATCTCTCGCTGGGACAATTTTATAATTGTCTCACCCCCGTGGGATCCAACTTTTTAAGTAGAAACGGATGAAGAGGCAGAAACCCTACAGTAGGGGAAGAGCAACAATAACAGTAGGGACACCAGTGAATTCTCAGGTGGAGACACTGGTTGTCATGTCTCGTATATATAGAGTCCTATGTGTCGTCTTTGTACTCTCAGGTCCTCGGAGTCGGTAGTTAGTTTAATAAATCGATCTGAGATTTTGGCTTAATGCCTCAATGTTTTTATGCTGCCTATGTATAGTTTTGAGCAGGGCAGCTGATGCTTGTAATCCTAAAGAAGGAATGGTACAACAGATGTACTTGTGAACCAAAATGTAATTGAATTACTTTGGTTCTTTGTGAAAGAGTTTTCCAGTCCATGGATCTCTTTGTAATTGGTTTTAATTTTTAGTGATTTTCAGTAATCCGCTGCTAACGAACGCTTCCGCTTAAGTAAATCATATTTTTGCGATTTGTATGCCACAAGTTTAGTGGTATCAGAGCTCTAGGTTCACTGAGTCTATAGAGACATAGGATTAAGTCATTAAGTATGTTCTAGTGTCTTCCAGTTTATCTTATAGTGTCTTCTGCTCATATAGGAGAAGAAGAACTTGAATATGTTTGGATCACATGAGTAACATGCTGCTGAGAGCAGTGTTGCTACACCAGGAGGAGGTGCAAGGGACCAGACTAGGGAGGAACCTGTACCTGAACAACCCCAGTTTGACACAACTATGATAGAATATCTAGCTTTCAACGCTTTGTTTGGGCAGTTCATGGTAGTTATGACACACATGATGGATAGGATGCCACCGCATGCACCTAGGGCACCATCCCATAATGAGGAATAAGGAGCTGGTAAAACTTTTGAGAGGCTTTGTCGGGTAGGAGCCACAGAGTATGCTAGTACAGTTGACCCAACAAATGCTGACTTATGGGTGACCGAGCTGGAGAAGGCTTTTAGAATCCTCAATATTCCTGAAGCCGAAAAGGTGAGGCATGAAGTGTACCTACTAAAAGGGAGTGATGGTCACTGGTGGACTATTGAAGAAGGCAAAATGCCAGGTGTCAAGGTCGGATGGAAAGAATTCTGACGATAATGTTTCACTAGATACTTCCCTAAGACTTACCTAGATGAAAAGATATCTCAGTTTGAGAAGATAAGACAAGGACCGATGAACATTAGCGAGTATGAGGCTAAGTTCATGGAGCTTTTGCGGCTCTGTACGCATATGGCAACTATTGATGAGGAAAGGTGGTTACAAACAAGATGGATGGTGCTTGAACATTAAATTGGCTATATTTCTAAACAAAGCAATGGTGTTGAATTCTTTTGGGATAAAGCCACCGAGAAAAGAGTCTATTGGAGATTAGTTATAGAAGCCTAATATGCCCATTGAAAAGATACCCTTATGAAAGATCACTTGAATTTACTTGGTAAACCATTGGAAAAATTATGGTAGAATTGCAATGAATGGTGGTGATGTATCAATTTGTAGGGATCTATGGATCAAGGATTGATTCATATCACAACACTAAAAATCAATAATACAACACCAGAGGATCTGAAGGAACTCAAGGTCAGTCCCATGAAGAAATTTGGAAGGAAATTGGGTTGAAAATTTTCTCAACTTCTGGATAGAGACACATATTGAGTAGATTATTCCAAGCATCTCTACGACTAATCCTCAAGTAGGACATAATAGTTGATGTTACAAAAGATCAATTATCCAACTTCACTTTGAAATGGCAAGTAAGGAAACTACTAAACAACATGATACCTTTACACATGGTTGTTGAACAAAGATCTGGAGTTTAAAATTCCACCAAAGATAAATTAATATCGGATAAAAGACATTACATAGTGGCTTCATGAACAATATCAATAAAAATAGAAATGGTCTTACTATTGGTAAAGCCTATCCATACTGTTGATAACAAGCAAAATTAAGCTAGAACACTACCTCATGATGAAAATTGAGATCTTCAACAATACTATATCACTCCTTGTTGTTAGATTGGAAACAACCATGTCAGTGAAATTGAAGTCACCCCCTAAGTTGTGTGAGTTTTTAGGTAGACACAAACTGAACTATCAACTAAATGCATGATGTAGAGTCCTGGACGTTTGGGTATGTGATCTCTCGACAATCAATGTGTTCTCGAACTATGACCAAGTCAATGTATGTATGTATCACTTACGCCACCCTCCCTATTGTATGGATCCTTTTGCATGTGGCACATTTTGGTTAACAACAATCACATAAGGAATAACCACCATGCCCTTTTTATTAGTGTACCTCAACCCTCTGATTATTGTGTTCTAGAATGTTGATGGAAATTGATTTTCCAATGAAGCTGTTGGTTGTACGTTGGGCATCATGAATGATGGTTGTATAGTATATCATGTGGTGATCAATTTTTGGTCCTTATACGTTTCTTATCTTTATTCTTATACATTGCCAATATTTGTTATTGACCCTTATAGATACACATTTCCTAATGCCATGGCTATCACATATATTTTGATAACCCCCCCATTTGTTGCCATACACAACATGCCCCTAGAAAGGTTGTATAGAATCATAATGTTAACATTGTTTGGAGGGACATGTTGGTGTTTCCTCTTGTCACTTTATGGAAATTGCAACTAGGAGTGACCCTTCTTTGTATGCCTTTGACATTCGATTAGGTTTAGGGTTATACGTGGGTTTTTACTATTAGATTTGACATGTTATTTAATATCTATGCTACCTCTAGACCTGAATTCTATATGATATTATAGGGATTAAAAGCATTGCGTCTAGGTAGAACTTTGATACACGTCAAAAAGATAGTCTACTTAAAAAAAATCATAGTTCAATTTTCAAAATAGGCTACCATTATTTTGGCACTTCAATCCAACTTGCTAGATATATTTATAACTTCTTAAATGTTAATATGATTAATCTAATCATGATATTATCAAATATGTGAGGTTTCAATATATATGAATAGATAGACCTTACTATCATTCAAAATATTGACACGAGTCAGACATGGAAAGCCCTTATCTCCTTACATGTTTATGATTTATCTAGACTAGCTTAGCCACATTAGTCATGCAGGAACGAGAAGGAAGATGGAACCCAACCAAAACAACTAGGAGTGGATCTAGATTCTATCATTTGTGTTTCACAAATGGTATCATCCAATTTGTAAATGTTTGAACAACACAAATGAATAAATGATGTAGCATTTGATGCCTTTTGAAAAGTTTCAACCTTATCCTTACAAAGGAAATCTTGTTTCACCTGAACATGCAAGTAGTAATGCTAGACAAGTTTTATGTAAGGATGATATCATTAGAGTGAGAACCCAGAGAAACACTTAATGGTATCCATTCCATATGCTCAAGCAAAAAGGCCATGTATGTTGACGTTATCAATAAGATTGAATCCAAAACTCTTTTCTTATAAATATAACTATGCCTTTCTTTAAAATGAGTGACAGTGGTAAAGTTAGTATTGAACATGATTCCCCTTTATCTAATGTAAATGACACAAATTGTAATCTTGCTTTGTGGAAAGATTAGTTAATCCATTATTTCCTATGAGATGAAACTTATGAACATTGTCAAATGTGTTTAGTATCACTAGGCAAGGTGGTAGCAAACAACATGGAAGGGGGGCTTAACATTAATTTGTCTATATTGTTGAATGAATCAATGGTGATGAAAACTTGTTGGGACTATGCCCTAGAGAAATGAGTCCACTGGATACTAATGATTTAAGAATTTGGTAAACCATTGGAAAGTTGTAGAGAATTGTTATTAATTGAGGTGATGTACTGATTTGGAGGCAACATGGATAATAAATTGTGCAATCCCATAAGATTTGAAGAAACTCAAGGTTGGTTCTAGGAAATATTTGGAAGGAAACTAGGTTGAAAGCTTTATCAGCTACTAGTTCAAGCCTCATACTCATTATGCCATTTGAAACATGTGCTTTCCTAATCCTCAAGTAGGGAAAAATAAGTGGATGTTCACCAAAACATAGTTAGCAATCTTCACCTGAAAATGGCATGTATGAAAACTATTAAACAACATAATACTCATAATCATTGTTTATGAACAAAGATTTAGAGCTTAAAGATCCCCTAATGGTCAACAATTCTCCAGTGACAAATGCGACATAGTGGCCTCATTATAAATATCACATAAAGAGAGATGGCCTTTACTGATAAAACATATCCACACTATTGATAAAAATCTGAGACATGCTAGCATACAACTTCCATAATGAAAATTAAGATCTACAAAAACCCCTATATCTCTCCATGATTCCGAACCTGAGGGAGAAATAGAGAAAGCCTCCTCATGGAGGATTATTTCATCTCTTCTTGGATGAGACGCTAGCCAGGCATCATCCCAGCCTCCATGTTCATCTCCTCCCTTCTTTTATCAAGAAATCATTCTTTCATAGCATTCCTACAGACCTCGCGGTGCCATTGTACTTATCTTTTATATTTCTCATAGACCTTTATCAAAAACCATCTTGATGATGATCCACAGACTCATTCCTAATAAGTTAGTGCTTTATTTGGTTGCACTAAATGATTTTTTATTGCAAGCACCTCCCTTCTTCTCTCATCTACACCCTTTATCTAGTAACTCTTTTTCTCAATCTACAATGATTCAATCTTTTTTTCTTTATGTTGATTGTGTCTTTCCTTTTTCCAACTATTGCATCTTTCCATTCCAATCATCACACAGTTCCATAATCTCCCTTATCCTAATCCCCCACTCTCCTTTATTCTTTTCCAACAACCTTTTTTGACCCTGTCACCCTTTTTTCAAAGAAGTTCTCATTGCGTAACAAATGATTGGGGATATCCTCCCCTTTATTGGCTCACCAACCCTTTGACTGGGTCAACTTATTTGGTTTACACTTTCTCCACAAATTCAATATTAAACAATAACAATCCCACACCAACTCATCTTTCCTATTAAGCTAGTTACTTATTTTTTCTTACTAGATTGTCTGCACTATGTTGGAGACAACATTGTGTGGAGATGCAGTGTACACATAAAAATATAGTGGAAGAGTTCTCAATAATACAGATTGACTACATGCACATTAAAATTGGACTCCTTGTTGATATGCCTCCAAGATTCCAATATCCATTGAACCAATGACTATATGTGGGTAATAAATGAGTTTTTGCTATTGTTTTGACATGATGTCAATTTTAAAAAATATAATTGTAATTTGATTGTCTAAACCATTTATTAGTATTTTGGCCCTTCAATCCAATTTTATTGATAAATATTGAACTCTTGAAATCTCAATATAAAGTTCATCTAATCATTAATATTATCACAACATGTAAGATTTCTATAGACAAGAACAGATAGACCTTACCACCACTCAAAACATTTAGAGGGTTTACACATGGAGACCCACGATCTCCCTACATGTTTGTTCTTTCTCTATACTAGATTAGCCACACTATAGCCATGGAGGATCAAGAAGGAATACGACGCCCAAATAAACAAATAGGAGTGGAACAAGGCTCTCCCATTTATGTTTAACAAATGACATCATGTTGTTTGTTAACTTCTTAACAACATAGATGAGAAAGTGATGTATTGTTTAAATTCCTAAGGATAAGTTTTAGCCTTATCCTTGCAAGGGATAAACCATCCATCTTAATCCGCAAGAACATCCAAGAAGTCGTGCTGAGCAAGTTTTAGAAAGGATGACATCAGCAGGTTCATAACCTAGGTAAACACCATGGGGTACCATTCCATATGCTCAAGCCATCAAAGCCTTATATCTTGATACTATCAACAACATTGAATTCAAAATTCTTACTTTGTAAACATAAGTATGTCCTTTGCAAAATGAGTGACCCTAGTGAAGTTAGTGTTGAGAAAGATGCCCTTATATCTTATCTAGATGACACAACATCTAATCATGGCCTGTCACATGATTAGTTAATCCACAATTTCCTTTGAGGTGAAACTGATAAGACACGTCATTCACATTTAGTAGCATGAGGCAAGATGGTTTCAAACAAGATTGGAAGAATGTTGTAAGATTCAATTGGCTACATTCCTAAATGAAGTAATGGTGATGAAAACTTGTTGGGAACATGCCACTTAGAAACGAGTCCATTGGGGATGAGTTATTTAAGCCTAATATGTTCATTTAAATGACACCCCTCTGGAAGTTTATTTTAAAGAACCCAGTAAACCATTGAAAAAATAATGGAAGAATTGTAATGAATGGTGGTAATGTTTAGTTTGAAGGGATTGGTGGGTCAAGGCAGTCCATCACAACACTAATCACATCGAATCTGAAGGAACTCAAGGTTGTTTTTTTTTGCAAAAATTGGAATGAAATTGGGTTGAAAGTTTATCAATTACTAGTTTGAGCCTCATACTTAGTATGCCATTCCAAGCATGTTCCACCTAATTGGTAAGATGGACAATAAACAAATGTTCACAAAAACATAGTTACCCATCTTCACCTTGAAAATGGCATGTAAGAAAACTATTAAGTAGCATCATGCCCATACACATGGTTGTTGAACAAAGATATGGAGTTTAAAGACCCTCTCAAGATCACCGAATCTCCAATGACAAACACTACACATTGACCGCACGAAGAATATCAACAGAGAGAGACATTGTCTTATTATTATAAGCTTATATACATTGTTGATAACAAGCAATGAAAATCTTGTACATGCTATGCGACTACAAGTTTTTGGTTATAGTTTGGAAGAAGCTTCAAAGAACCAACAATGCCATTCTATTTGATGAAAATAACATTACATAATTATTTCAAGGGAATATGATATGTTAGACTAGGGATGATGTGTAGCCTATGTATTTTGTTATAGGAGTATGAAATTTTAGTAATTTGAGGAAATGTTACATCCTTATGATCCTGACCATGCTTTTATAATTATTTTAAGACAAGTGAATACATGTCTCTCAATATTCAAAAACACAACTAATGATATGCTAGGGAAGGAAGCTCCAAACCAGCCATGGTAGAATCCTCCCAAAGGACTGGTTAAACTAACTCAATCATGGATGAATCTCTTCATCAAAGTAAGATTAGGATGGCCAAAGCTTCATTTTGTGGAATTATAAAGGATAATATCAACATGTATGCTTCAAGCATATTGACAACTCTTATATTCTTGAAGTGGGGATTATAGAAATTTTGAAATGTCTGATACATTTATTATCCTACAGTCAGTCAACCTCTACCTTACAAGTTCCTCAATGCCAAATCAGACATTCCTCCAAATATAAATCTTGATTTCATTTTATTAGGAATTCAAAAGAGATAAGGAGCGACATGGAGGTTAGGTTCAAAACAAGATGCACCAACAAGCTAGAGAATAACATTGCTAAATGGACTATGGCACGCAACATAATGAAGGGGATGTGGAACACCTTCCATCATCTATGAGATCTAAATGGGATAACTAGGGCAAGGCCTTGTAGAAGCTAGTTTACCCATAATGTTAGCCTATAATAGAAGGGAAGGAAGTATAATAGTAGCCTCTTGGTATCATACAAAATCCACAATAAATTCAAGTTATTTGAGGGGGTGAACTAGGTAAAGACCATGTAGAAGCCCGATGTACCCACATTTCTAGGTTCATAACAAGAGATAAGGATGAATAAGAATAACTTCCTAGTATCTAAATCCAAATCTACAATCAATTCAAGTATAGGTGGATCTCCACCCAGTTGTAAGGCAATGAAAACCACCACCAGATTTTTATTATTTCTTATCATTGAAATATCTAAAATTAAGGTAGAACATGTTGAAGGACCGTGATTAAAATGGTTTTCTCATAGTATCAACTTTATGGACTTGAACATTCCCAAGCAGTGCTAGAATTCATTCCTCTTGATTGAAATCTCATTCTCGATTGTGGTGTTGTTCATGAAGAATACATCCAACCTAAAGAATACAAATTATTATAATTATATCATATTTAATATATTATTAGGAGAATAGTGGTGAGCGTAAGAACAAAACAACACCAAGTTCAATTGAATGAAGTGTTGTGGCCAATTTCCCCCTAGAAGTTGTTGATGTTTTAGCATGAAATGAATGTTTCACCTACAATGTTGACATACACAAAGACAAGTTTTTTTGAGAACGTTAGAAAATGGTACAAAAAGCATTATAACCCATAATATAGTTTCCAAGTTCTATCGATTCATCCATGCATAACCCTAGAATCCCACTTCCAAGTCATATACATTGCAACTAGTGAGGCTATGTGATTATTTATAGGAATTGCATCAAATAAATCACTAAAGAAAGTTTTGGTAGAACAAGGCTTTCATAGGTAGATGAAGAAACCCTAGATCAAATGATTCAGAAAATGTCAAATCTTGGAAGAGGATGATGAAAGAACACATTCAAAGGTGGGAGATCTAGTTCCACACACCAAAAATGTTAAAGAAAGCAAACTTGACTCTAATAAGCCTACTCCTCAAGGATTGAAAATGTATGATTACTCTCAAGCAACTCCATTACCTTGGTGCAACATATCTCATTAAATTTAAATTAGCACCACCAAATACTATTAGTAATTGCATCAAGAATATTCTTCACTATATTATGACAAAACATTAAAATTTTATAGGAAAATCTAATGAAAGACTTTTTAATTGAGTTTCAAATTCCTAGCATATTTTGTAGAGCCTTTTCACTTATATGGAAATGTTGTTATGAATTGCAGTAGTCAAAGCACTAGCCAAATATATAAGGGAAAAACAAGTATTACTTGCAACTATTGGTGTTGTATATGGAAATACATGCAACAAAGAATCTGAAAGACAATTTTTTTAATATAATTCTTCTATTATACTATGCACAACTTTACAATTTTTCAACTTGTTAGAAAATAAACAACTAAACATAATTATATTTCATATACTAATATGATGGTGTTTTCTCTATTGGCTTTCTAAATTCCCACTTATTTTAATTTTAGTGTATGCATACATGTAAAATTAAGTGACTCCATGAAGATTGTTATGTATATACATTAAATACGTTCTCATTTTCATGAACACAACTTAACTACTATCATTGCCAAGGTCATATTGGTATACAATCAACTATTGACTATCTAAAATGTCTCATAATAATGAATTACTATATACAAAAAAATTATTAATTTTTATGAATTAGAGATCACATATGTGATTTACAAAGTAGTGTAACTTATGTTTCATCAAAGAAACCATAAGAATATTCTGGGAGGTAAATTACTCTTGATTCATTATTCCATAGACTACATATGACTACTCATACGTTCTTTTCATAAAATTAATAAAATATTCTATCTACATAATCATTTATGATTTTTGTTAAATATATAGGTCAAATTATTGTAGTATTTTAATGAATGACACTCTATTTAAGAGAATCTTATATATACATTGTCTTTGAGGTAATTAGATTTATCTAAACATTTATTAACCAAAGTAAAAGTTCATAAGACAACTTTTTAATAATTATTATTTTCAAATTTGAAGCAATATCATGATTGGTAGGAACAAGCACATATAAATATATGAAACTTAATTACCCAACAAGAGTAATAGTATTGAATAACTCTATACTCACTATGTTTATAAGTGTTAAATAATTCAATAAATAAACTCTATTTCTACAAAAAAGTCAAAATTTGGCATTACTAGCAAGGCAACTAGAATAGTTAGGTATTTTGTACTCTTAAATAGAATTAAGCATGTTTATGTTCTTAATAACATCAATTTTCATAGTAAACTGAATGGTTTCACAATTCACGATAATTAAACTATCATTAATTATTTGGACAATAATAATTTCTTAGAAAATAAAAAATACAACAATAAGACACGAAGCTCCTTATGGAGTCTTGAAGAGAGATACTTGTTTATAGCCAATATTATTATGAAAATAAAGCGAACTTAGTTAAAAAAAGTTGTAAAGATCACTAGTCAAGTTTGTTGTATTTTTTTTTGGTCAGTAAAAATTCGTGTAACTAAAAAATTTGATGCCCAAAACTTTGGGTACAAAGAAGATTGCGCCCCAATACAGACCTGGATGAAGCATCCAAACAACTAAACAAAGCATTCTCACACTAAGATACTAACTAGTAATCAACTACCTAAATAATAGGAGGAACATTATAGCAATACAGACTCAAGAGATACCAGAGATACAAAAAAAATGACACTCCCGAACAACTCAAATTGACAATAGCATTAGATCCAATCTTATGAAAGTATGACAACAAGGGTAGCCAATATTGTTAGTTTAGGATCAAGGAACTCGCAAGAGTAGCACCGCAATAAGGCCCGCTACTAATATTTGGGTCATCAGAATTCTGGAAAACAAATAGAAAAACCACAAAAACCTACGAACCATTAATCCTTTTGCATAGATTGGATCAGTCAACTGAGAAATCACACAACTGGAATTAACCTCATCTTCCTGAATGTGAGTGGACTAAACAGCCAACAGAAAGCCAAACTGAAGCCAAAGAATAAAAGTCCAAAGATCATCCGATCAATTCATATGTAAAGCCAGAAAAACCAGCTGGTTACTCTGGCAGATAAGACACTCATCAAGGACACAGAACTGGATTCAAAGCCATAGAGTCCCTGTTAAACTGAACATTCACCCACTAGCAATAAGCTGACCATTGAAATTGTGAGGAGTGGTCAACTAGACAGAGAACAATGTAACCTTGAAAAAACCAACACCAAGCCCATTGATCAGTCCTTATGCACACATCCTGAGACCTGCAACATAAAAAGAAGAGGGCCAAAGCAGAAAATCAACCCCATCTCTCTTCATCTTTGCAGATTTCTTTTTCCTATTGTCCCATGATTCCTCAAACTCTAGGGATTCAACCACCAAACAGTCAGATTCAATACCTGAACAAGAGTCATCCATGGAGCCATCATCTTCCTCAAAAGTTGTTCTTTTCTAAGTTGGTAGTCAGTAGAGAAGCCACCACTTTCCCATATTTTATTAACCTTCCAAGATTCAGAGAAGCTACGAGCAAACTCCAATTCCCATTCTAGATTGAGACTATCGAGATTGCATATTAGGGAAGACCCAAACATGTCTGGTTTCATAATCCCGTCTCTAACAGCTTTGGGTATATGATCGTAGGCCGATGTACTGCAGGTAATGACAACGTCTTAAACCTGCTGAGCAATGAGATTCTGCAAGCAATCGTCGTCTTCAACAGTACCACCCATCAACGATGATGAACCCCCTAGATATGTAGCAACTATATCCACCTTCTTTGAAGAGGCATTTAAACAAACACCTTTCTTCTTCCCATACCTAACATGTAGATTGTTGTTCAAAGGAGGTTTTCTGGCCTTATACGGGCAGGAAGAACCTCTGTGACCGAACAACTTGCAATTTGGGCATGAACCAGGTTTTGAAACTATCTCGATCTTCAGTTGCTTGACGATGGAGTCCCATTCAACCTTTGTCGACTTGGGCAAGGCGGAGCCACTGCACACTTCAACGCTGGCTGCTGCAGTGCCAAGGCATCTAGTAGTCATTGAGCTATCATCGCAGTCCATTAGCCTGCCTATTGTACTAGCAACTTTTGCAATGCTATCTCGCATCTAAGGAACACTGACATTCTCGATTTTAACCCAGATCGGAACCTAAGAGAAGGACAGAGGAGGAAGAGGAGCGCCAGGCTTCCACTTATGGGAAATAAGCAGTGACCCATCCATGAACCATGGTGCCTCATCCAACACTTGATCATTCTCAGTTTTGGATGGCAGCTTGATTATGAACCCCTCCCTCTCTTCAGTAAAGATCTCAATAGACCCGCTGGGATGCCATTGCCTTCTAATCCACCCTGCCAGTTTCTCCCAGTAGGGTTTCTTTCCTACAAACTGAACGGAGATGAATTTGCCCCACGACCGCTAGGGATTCGCCCCCTACCCGTCCCACGCCCTCCGCGTCCCCGAGCCATCTCCCCCACAATCTGTATAGTTTGTTGAATTTAAGCATAAGGATGCCTCATATTAGTTTTTAATGATCATCCTTCATAGGTGTAGTCTTTAATTGTTGTTATATCTATCATCTTCATAGTTATAATGATGCCTTTTGTTTTTAAGTGCATTATATACATATAATCTTATCTAATTGTCTATAATGTGTAGCATACAAATATGTGCACAAATGTTAACATGAAATCCATCAATGCTTGTTATAATGCCAAACTAATCTATCTACTTTCACTTGTAAGGTTTAGATGCAATTGATACATTCATAATTTTTTGTAATACATTTGTTGAAGATGAATAAATGTTAACAAATGAGTTATTAATATTTAAGATTTGAAATCAATATTAGTTATCACTTTGATATTTCAATTTATGTTTTTATCCTATGCTCTTTGCTATTTGAATTATTTGTCATAATATGATGATGATACCATTAGAGAGGTGATGTATTAAAAATAAATATAAAAATTATCTAATACAAATATATATGACAACAAATAATCTGAGACTTTTTATGTGGATATATAACACAATCTTTTTAACTATGACTACAAGTGATACACATTGATAAAGAAATTGTGTTTTAACTAATATTAATTAAAGAAAAAAACCTTACACCTTTACATTGCAAAAGAAAATGTTATCAATATGTATGCACACATTGGTGTATGTTAGAGCACGGGTTGGTTTAGATATCATGAAAATACAAGAAAGGTTACTACATTCCTAATTAGATATGTAACACTTTAATTGAGAAAAAGAATTTCAATTCCTTACTCATAGTATTTGTAGTACTAAAAATCAATTAAACTAATTAATTTTATATTGTTATTTATTATCTTATAAAATATTCCACACTTATTATTACTGTTCTTTCCTTCATCATGCTATAAGTATTATAATTGCTAAGAAGCATGGGAGACTTTTATAGAGGAGTTTGTGCACACTAAACTTAAGTGTTGGATGTGGAAATAGTAAGGAGAACATGTTAGAGGAAGTCTTCATATCAATATTAAATAAAATAAAGAAGAAATCCAAAATAACATCTCTATACTAAAACAATATACATACTAGAGCCATTTAAAAATGATTTTTTTAATACCACTTTTTTGGGAAAATAACCCTAAATTTCATATGCATTCACCTTCCCAAAGGAATGTGTTGAATTTTATACACAACCATCCATCTGGTCGAAAATACATATGTAATTCAGACACAATAAATAAAAGTATCTTAATATAAAATGCAGCCCACTGAGATCATGTTAAAATATCTCGTATTATAATTAGTTTTTCTCCTTGAAGAAGATGAATTTATCAATGTTTGCAATGAATAATAGGCATTTATTTAAAAAACTATACAATGCAAAAATGTTTTTAAATTATATTATGATGCCAATGTTTTTTTAAACTATATATTAAATTGGTCCCTTATTTACAATAGTGTTAAATTAATTCATTGTACACATACATACATATATAAATGAGCATTCATAATTAATTTCTAAGCATACCAAATACATCTATCTTGTAAAATTTGAAGAGTTTTAGTTAACATTCTATTTTTAATCTTAGACTACGACACATATTTCTATTTGAGCATATTCATGTTTTTGACAATATATATGAACGCATATTGGTACATACATTTAGTGTTGTTTTGAAAATTCTTTCACCATTTTGTTAATGCATTGAATTGTTTTGGGTAATAGTAACAAAATTACAAGGATGTGAATATACCATGATGAGATGACCAATACTCAAAAGATCCTTCTTTACTAGATAATAGCATCCTCATTACAAGAACATAAAATGTGCTTGAAAGGAAAATCACAAAAAGAACGTGTAAGCCTTATGATGTCTTGAGATAGCATGTCAAGGTATTCCCTTTTTTTTGAAGGATTCTTCAGAGCATGTGTAAGAATCATGGAGTATGTTTTGAGATTAGGTTTGAGTTTCATGCATTCTTGATTGTTTCATGAGAAGAATAAGGTTTAGCAAGATCCGACGGACACCTAGCATTAACCACACATTGTTAGAACAACTTCAATCATTTTTGAAGACTTGGTCAAAGCAACTTTATCATTCTTGTCGACTGCAACATCTATATTGATGTGAGAAACACCTCCTGCATGTTTCAACCATCATTACCTACTTAATGCACCCAAATCTACTCTGACAAGTTGTTGCTCCAAATGTTGTAGTAAACAATACTAGAAAAACATCTACCCCAAAACCCACCCCTAAAAAATTGATTTGATGTTTTAATAGTAGAGATTTAATGCAACGTGTTTGGAACAATGTTTCACAACAAGGAGTTTGGACCCATACTTAATGCATAGTCTGGGATTGTCTGTGTTTAAATTAGTGTCATCAACCGACCATGATTAGAAATTAATGCTCATGTGTATTGAAGCAAAGGTCGAGTTTTAAGAGATTAATCTCTAAACACTCTAGAGTTCCTATCTAGAATTTCAACAACATAAACTCTAGTTTATCAATCATATGCTCATTAGATTTGATGTAGAGATCTTGTAGGCTCTCAAACCAATGGTGATCCTACTTGTTGCTCATGATCTTGCATGTTGCTCGCATTGTGCTAGCACTTGTGCAGACCTTAAGCATGTTTGGTATTGGTTCTGGTGTTGATTCAAATGTATTTCATGTGGCATCATCAATAACATATGTATCTTTAAGTGTACTCTTCATGGCCAATCTCTAGAGAAACACAATAATACCACAATAAATGGTACATATCACATATAGTATATCTTTTGGTAGAATCTAGATGGAGTCAATGCAATTTTCTAATTCCTCTTTGTTATTTTAAACAAGAAATTGTAGTAAAATATAATTTCTTTTGTTTGATGATTTGGTTCAATTCTAAAAACCCACATGTAGTGCTTAAACACATGATTTAGTGAAGTGGTGATAATAAATAGAAAATAGAAATGATAGTTTCTATGCGATAAAGACCATCTTAAGAATCCTTAAATTTTTAATCATACAATGATAATAAATAGAAAATAGAAATGATAGTTTCTATGCGATAAAGACCATCTTAAGAATCCTTAAATTTTTAATCATATAATGATTCCATAATTCAAGAACTAGTTGTCTCATAATATTTTTAATCTATTTCTAACATTTATCAACAAAAGAACTATAGAGTAAAAGATAATAATATGATGTCTATCTATAACTATTGGACTCTAATCAAAATTATGAAATTATGTGCAAAGTCATAACAATTTCATACATTTTAGTGCCATAAAACTAGCTGTAGTTCAAATCTTAGGACTTTTTATTGAGAAAAATAAAGAAAAACATATCAAGGGGCGTTCAATCTAAGAAAACACATTCCCATGTGAACTAGAAAAGATTGCAAAAAGATGAACCACAAAATTATACAAACCAAACAAGGGATACTATATTTCTCCCTCATCAGAAACCCTACCAACTTTAGTGATTAGGGAGGAAACCGATTTTTACCCCTCCTCCCTCTTGGTTTTACCTATCTTGCATAGTGTTCCTAAGATCAATGTCCTGACTATGGCTAAAGACTTGGGCAATAGATGTGCATTATTCGGATTGGACAAAGAATAAGAGGAAGACATAGTGGACTTGGTCGAAGAAGAAGTCGTTCTAGTCTCTCTTGCCTTGGTGGTGGGGCTTCTTACCAAATGATCATACACTTTTTGGGCTTTGAAGTGAACACTCACCAATGCTTTGTCGCTCTCTAATAAGGTGTTGTTCAACCAAATGGATTCTTTGGTCTCATAATGCAATTCTTTCATTTAAAAGAGAAGAGAAAGGTGCTGAAAGGTAGTCCTCCTTTTGGTATCCAAAGTAGTGGATTATATTGGTCTTCATGGATGTATTAACTTCTCTAAATTTATTTTATGGATACAACTGTATGGATTTCCTTTGGGACAACTCTGGGACTATCTGAAGATGTGATCCATAATAATACTAGAAGAATACACTATGTTGTTTAGGTTAATAGTGAAAAACTCTACTGGGAGTAGTCATCTAGGGTTAGGATGGGCCTTGACATCTAAAATCCTTTTAAGAGGATAGAAAAGGTAAGGGATAAAAATGGAAATGTGATTGTGTTGGATACAATGTATAAATGTTTTCCTATGTTTTTCTATCTTTCATGTCGCCTTGGCCATGTAGACTAGGGATTTAATAGGAGGAAGACAAGGAGCACCAATGATGATCATGGGGTGCATGGCCTTAAATCGTCACCATACAAACCAAAGATATCTACCATTGAGGAACTGTATGGTGAGAAATCTTCTAAGAGGTCATTGTTTTTCCACATCAAGCTTGAAAGATCCTTTTCTTCTTGGTGGAGTGGGAAGACACATTGGGATGATGCGATCAATAAAACTTTCTAGGATTGGGACCTATCATCGAATGGGCATTCCAACTTTTATAACCAATCAAGTATTAGAAGGAGGAGAGTGTCAAGTAAACCTACATGATTCTAAAAAAAATTTAGGCAAAGAATATGGAAGAAACTACAAGGATGGAAAGAGAGCTACTCTTGAAACTTGAGAAGGAGGTACTGATCAAAGCCATCACCTAAGGAATTATAACACATGTGATGAGTATTTTCCATCTATGGACATGCATCATTAGTGAGATAGATTTTAATCTGGAGCAAAGGACAATATCATGGCATGTCGGGAGAACATGTTCAAACCCAAAAATGAAGGAATGGGCTTTAAGGACATGAATACTTTCAATGACACTTTTTTTGGAAAAACAAATTTAACAACTAGCTATAAAGTACCTATTTTAAGAAATATTGTGCCTAAATTCTTGATCTGCATGAGGTTCTTTTATGGGGGACCTTCGGTTATGGAGGATTAATTGGGGACTAGGAAATGGGTGAAATATTTAAGCATGGAGGGAAAGTGGATCTGATAGTGGGATGAGAACTTGGAGACTATCATTCTTCTAGGAATTGATCATATGATCCTCAAAGATAGTAGCAAATGGGATGTGATAGAGGTGAATATCTACTTTTCTTTAGAGACTACAACAATAAAATAGCACCTTTCAGACATAACGGGAAAGATGATTGCCTGACTTGGTGGCCACACAACTTGAGTTTGTTTAGGATTTGATCTTCTTATTAGATAGGTAGGGTCAGATGATCCACATATACAAGAAAATGATAAAGAAGCCTTGACTGTATATGGGGCTAAATCTAGAACTCAAAGTGGCCACTAAAAATCTCACTTCCTTTGGAGGGTTGTAATAGGGATCTTGATAATAAATAGTAGAATTAGATATAGACATGTCATTGCATTTGTAAATCAAAATTGGAAATAATACCACACATACATGAGGCCTTCATAGAGTGATAGAGTGGTGCAAGAAACAAGAAGGTTCCCAAGTGATATGATTTCTTTTAGTGGATAGATTGGCAGTGGTGAGCCTACTAGAACTCTACATGGATGCTGATTAGCAGACAATTGATGAACTAATGGTTCTGTGGTTGACATGCTTGAACTATAGGATCTCGAGAGTGTTTGGGGATGAACCTCTTAAACCCTAATCACTTCTTCAAACCACCCATACATGGATTTCTGATGACATCAAATGAATCACAAATGCACCCATAATGTGCATCAGTTTCACAATAATGGTTGACAATTCCATTAGGTGTTGGTGGCATCAACACAGATGTTGCAATTAACGAGGGTAAGGTTCCATTAAGAACAATATTTAAAAATGATTATGGAAATCTTCTCATTATAATGCAACACCTAGTAAATACAAGGTGGCCATTAGATTTTTCTTATTGCTGCCCATGAATGAATCAAGCAAGCATGAAAATCAAACTCCTTCATATAGAGCTTGAATAAGAATCCATGGTTCTCATACATGCTCTAAAGAACCCTTCAACCAAAAGGGATTACCTTGATATGCTAGCTCAAGACATCCTAAAGTACAACAATTCTTTTTGTAGTTATCTTTCAAGCACATCTCCCCATTCTAATAATGAGGTTCCCATTATCTTGAAACTCAAACTCTATCTATTACTAGTCACCTCAATGTGGTGGATTCATTTCTTCATGATTTACTTATTATTACACTTAATGATCTGATTCATAAATGAATGTTGAAATAGATTAAAAAAAACAAATTAATAAAAATATATACATAAACATGCATGTATATATACATACATATGTATACCAGATACCCACATAGGGTTGTCAATTTTTTTCCAAACCTATGAATCTGATATTGTCCGACCCAAAACAAATGTGTCACAGTTTTATATTTTATCAGTAGGTTGGTTCTAGATTTAGATATTGATGTCTGAATTGGAATTGGGTCAATTTTGGGAGGTGATGTTTTTAACCCAAATTTTATATTAATTGACAAAATTATTATATGTAATTAATAAAATTTTATGACCCAAGTTCGGTTAGGGTTACACATTATGAATCCGAGTCTGGTTTCAGACATACGACCTTGCAAAGAATTTGTTTTGGATCGATTGTGGGTTGAGATATTTTATATCAACCTAGTTGCTATCTGACCAGTAACCATCCTGGAAATATTTTTTAACACCAGTAAAACCCAAATTATATATGGATTGAATATAAATATTATGTGTAATTAACAAAAATATATGACCCAAGTTAGGTTTTGGGTTACACACAATAAATTAGAGTCCAATTTCAGACATACGACCTTGTAAAGAATTTGGTTCTGGATCGATTATGGGTTGAGCTATTTTATATCAACTTGGTTGTATCCGACCACTAACCATCCCAAAAATATTTTTTAACACCCCTACACACATATATAATATATATATATAAATATATATATACACACACAAACACACACACACAAACACAAACATGACAAGAATAAATAAAAATATATATATATACAAAGCTTATCAAAATTCCAAAAATTGTATAAGATGGAAATATTTTATATGCTCAATTTGGATGTATATGAATATTGATATCATATTAAGCATATATTATATGCTTTGCATTTATACATGCTAACAACATGTATGTAAATCAAATACAAGTATATCTAATGTGTGCATATACATACATACGCATACTCGTTATCTAGAAAAGTAGACTCTTTTGGTTACCGGTCGTCTCATCATGGTAGATTTGTTTCCTCATGCTTTAGTTATTATGATTAAAAATACTTCGATGCATTAACTACACTGGAGAAGTAATTTTTAAAAAAATGCTACATATGCATGGATATATATCTCTATAAATAGATAGAAATATGAATAAGCTCAAAGGGAATTATATATATGTTATCAAAAATTATTAAAAGAATCTTAATTGAATTTATAAAATTTATATAAGATGAATGCATTTTAATTTTTTAATATTAATGTATATTAATATAGATATTTTAATAAGAATATATCTTACATTTTTATATGGACATACAAAAATATGTATGTATAATAATATTAAGTATGTATCTTAGTGTATCCTTATACATATATATATATAAATAAATAAATAAATAAATAAATATATATATATATATGTGTGTGTGTGTGTGTGTGTGTTTGTGTTTGTGTTTGTGTTTGTGTTTGTGTGTATGTATTATTGTAAATAAGGAACCGATTCAAGTATGTAGTTAGAATAATTTTAGGATCATAATGTAATTTTTCCTAACATTTTATACATTATATATTCTTACAATAAAATCCCTCTTATTCATTACAAACATTGATAGATTTATCTTTTCCAATGATTAACATCTATTACAATAGGAGATATTTTACATGATATCAATGCCCAAAAAATTTTTGAAGTCATTTTTGTTGAATGTATCTAAATTTCAGATGTATTTTGTCACAAAGATGAATGCATCTAAAATTCAACACACTCACATGGGAAGTTGAATGCATTGGGAATTCATGTGTATTCACCAAAAAGGTGATATTTTCAAAATTATTTTTAACATAGTGCTAGTTTTGGTATTTTTTAATACAAAGGTGTTATTTTTATTTTTTCTCTATTTTCTCTAAAATTGATATGAAGTATTTCTCTAACATATGTTCTTTATTACTTTTACAACCAATATTGAACTTTTTTGTGTACAAACTCATTTATATAACAATATAGTTCATTACATGTTGGTATTTAGCATACTTGTTGTCTAGTAAAGGAATGAACAAGAAAAATAGGTATGAATTATATTCAAAACACCATCAACCAATATAAAGTCAATTATTTTATTGATTTTATAATTTACCAACACTAAGAATATCTCATTGTTCTAATGTTTTTCTCAAATAAGGTGATACCTATCTAGTAGGAATAGAATAACATTTCCCTTTTTTTCATGATGTCTACACCCCCAACACACAAGGTGTGGACACATATTTAGATTCTACTTTCTAGGTAAAAGTACAAGGTTTTATTTACCTAAATTAGAATAAGTGAACATACTTTCTTTGGGATATTGCATCACTTATACCTATAGTTTTATATTTTGCATGATATACAATTCATAATTAATGCAATACAAACACTTAGATTACTTATAGTTTATATGCTTGTATTGTAAAAAAAACTCATTTTAGATTTGATTTTGTTTATTAGGTCTTTACTAACTATTACTCTCACTTATAAGTATTTGGTATTTGAGTCATACATCTCAAGGTATCCTCATATGATGAAAACAATATGTACGGTATTGAATATAGTAGAGAAATTGTAATGAAATTTATTAGCAATAAACGATATTGACGTCAAATATTGAAAAATATTTATTTGTTTATAAACATTTCCCCATTTTCATTACATATTTTACAAATAAAATTATCAATGTTCCCACCTTATTTAAATCTTAACAATGAAAGTAGAGAAATTAGTCTGACATAGTAATAGAAATTAGTGGATTCATTTTATCATTTACGAACATATTATTATTATACATTTTATAGATAATTAGACATGGTTATATCTATGTAATGTACTTAAAAACAAAAATAAAACATCATTGAGAATATTTGATAGGATTAACAACCACATAAGATTATATTGATAAAGATGGTCTAATGCAACCAACTTGGCTATTGATGTTCACATTTCCCCACTAAGTTCATTTCTTATATTAATATTACTGGTATAGAAACATGTGTCTCTTTTTAAGGCTCTATTAGGTAGGTTGCGTGTTGCATATTGTAAATTGTTAAGATGAAATCACCATTTGAAGTTCTCATAAAGCCCTTATTTAATGCCAACTACGTGCTTATTTATTGAAATTCAACTTCTACTAATACATTTATCATCTAGGTCCATTCATTAATGTCTACCCTCACATCAAATACAATCCAAATACATATAAATACTAGGATGCACACATTCTCCAACTAGGGTTGTAGCAATTTATACTCATATTAATTTTCTAACCACCTTCTTAACTAGCTATCTTGGGTACATATTTCAAAATATCTCAACGCAATGATCATCCCCCTTAATATTAATTGATTATCGATTAATCTATGGATTGGTTGTTAGTTAATGCTAGCATTGACTGTAGCATCCAACTAACAAAAACATAATTAACTAATGCGGAAGTGTTCACTAAGCAGCGGATTACAGAAAATCACTAAAAAATTTAAACCTTTTTCAAAGAGACCCAATCATAGGAAAACTCTTTCAACAATAACCAATGTATTACATTTACATCATGGTTCATAAGTATATATCTTATACCATCTCTTCTCGAGGGTTACAACATCAACTGCCTTGTTAAAAGCTAAACACAAACAACATAATAACCTCGAGGCATCAAGCCAAAAATCTCAAAATGATACATTAAAAGCACTAAGTACTAACTCCGAGGACCTGAGAGTACAGAGACGACACATATGACTTCAATCTACCAAACATGATAGACAACATACTCAACATGAGTTGTCACTACTGTCCCTATTGCTGCTGATGTTCTTCCTCTGCAAGATATTCTCAGTCCCTTTCACACTCGTCCACCTAAAAATGTTGGTTCCCACGGGGGTGAGACAATTGAAAATTGCCCCAGTGAGAGATATAACTCTCTGCCAGAAACATCATTATTGTAGTTTAATTAATATAAAACTGAGCAGAGGATAAGCAGTTTAGATCATTCTCATCTTTTAAAGTATTACACCTATCTATGATTGAACAGTAATTCATCTCTTCTCTTTATAAGAAATAGAAAGAACATGTATAAAATTTATCTACCATACATTTTCAACATCTCAAGCTTTGCTCATGTCATTCATTATTCTGATCTGTCACCCATGATTCATTCTTGTTTCTATTTGTTGGCCTTAGCCAATCTGCTAAACAAGTATTCACTTATGCCAGACATGTGATTATATAAATCATCATGTCTTATTGAAGCATTAAACTATATCAATCAGGTATAAATGTTTCAGGCATTGGACTATACCAATCCTAATTACACAACCAGGCATTAAGCCTCTGTCATGTATTTCTAATTATAGAGGCATGGATAGCATGCGAAACATAACTATCAACATGAGATATCTAGCATCATGATTATAATCAACAGTAGCAGTAGGATATCAACATAAGCATGACTATTGTATGTACACATTTACAGTCTTATGCATACCCACAACATAAGTATAATTACTATCTCTTAGTTGCACTAAGCATCATCTTTATGTAAAGAGAACAAACTAGGGTTATCATCCAATGTGAAGCGTCATGTATAACCCTAAACAGATATGTTATACGGCTGTATTATATCTTTTATTATGTCCTGAGGAAATTGAGGATACCACTCAAAATCCAACTGACCACTGCTAAGTCAAAATCAGTGCCATACAAGATCTAGGAAGAGCCGGACTCCTAAGATCTTCTCCGCCCCCGGTCAGTACGGGTCCGCCACAGTGACACAAAAGGTCAAGCTGCTAACAGCCTAGTCCGTCCTTGGTATAGGTCACGACACTAGTGAAAGAGGTGGGTACGCATACCCTACCATCTGAAGTACAACCACATTTGTCCTCTAATATCATCACATATATAATCACCGAGACACGACCGCAACCGTTCTCAAACTAAGGGCTAGGTATGACCACAATCATCCTCCCTAAACACTTGAATTCAGGATGACAAGCACCCCGCATACTCATCAGTATGCGCTCCGAGTTTCCCTTAGGAATACTCGTTTCACCATCTGGCAAGTTCTGACACTCAGATGGATCTATGGCACAGGACACTATATGATTAGAGTTGCACTTGATTAGTTATGCCAATTGGGTGAATTAAGGCTGCATCAAACAAGTGGACATACAAACCCTAATTCACTTCTAGCAAGCATATAAATATCAAAACCTAAAAAGATATAAAACATATGAAACATAATTTCTCATCTCATCATCACATGGTAATATTCACTTGCCATTCATGAGACTACACCAGTCATCATGCTATCACAGGATATAAATCTCTTTCACAATATTACAGGGTATCTACCCTTATCAACATAAGAGGAATACACCTCATTCAGGGCTCAATCATGCCCATGAAACATCTTGTTACTTCTTACTAAGTAACATCTAACCATATCGCTCACAAGGCCATTAAACATCTTGTCACCTCTCACTAGGCAACAATAACATATTAACTCATGTAATATAATAGTAACACCACTATTTCCTCCACAGGGTTAGGGTTTACTATTCACATCAATTAGGGTTTCATGTTCATTTTATCAATCCAACCCTAATATATTGTTCCATACATCTAGGAGCATCCATCGACATTCCAAGTATTTAATATTCTTATCATTTATCATTAAATGATCATCAACACAAGGTATGAGTTTATCTCTCATCATTATCATGGTATGATTACATCATACTCATTTTAGCTTACTTATCAAGTATGTTAAACTCATTACATTTCATTGTGACAATTTACATAACACTCTCCTTGTGTATCTTATCTAAAAATATTGGATTTGAGATGCATCAATGTATATCAACCCTGAAATGCTAAATGTGATATCTATCATGTCTCAATGTATCACTTCCCTCATCACTTCTATCTTACATGAGTTTATTAACTTATCTTATAATAAGGAATTTCACATCTTAATACTTTCATCAACCAACCTATCACCTTTACCATGATGTGCATAGATCACACACAAGGATTGTCCAACTATCTTCAATGATATGGACTCATCTCAAATTAAGGCATTGCTTGTTATAAGGTTGCCTATAGTCAACCACTTGAGATATTTCATCATTATAGGGTATTACTCATTATTTCATCATTAAGGTTTACTCATATCATTACCCAGACATTAGGGTTATGATTTATCATCATATTGCCCATGATTAGAATTCCATGCACTATATCCCAAATTTAGGGTTTTACATAGCTTTACTCTGTGTTAGGTTTAAGGTTTCATATGACATCGCCCTCAATTAGGGTTTCACATGGAATCATCCTCAATTAGAGTTTCTCAGGGAATCACCCTCAATTAGGGTTTCACTAATCATCCCAATTAGGGTTTCATTCAATTACCCATAAATTAGGGATTCATTATTCCTCCAATTAGGGTTTGGTATTTCATTACCTTAAATTAGAGTTACCCAAGTCATTACCCTTAATTAGGGTTACATTATTACCCTTAATTAGGGTTACACTATTACCCTAGATTAGGGTTTTACTCAGAATTTCCCTAAATCAGGGTTAGGGTTCGTTAACCTTCTCAATTAGGGTTTCTTGATCTCTTTACTAAGGATCCTACCCTAAATCACCATATGAATCATACTCATGTATGAATTCATTTCTATCATTCTCTCCACTTGATTTGGTTACATCAACCATCTGATCAAATACAAACAACTATGTTTGACATAGTATCCTGAGTTATTGCTTCCATAAACAATTAGGGTTTGCTTAATTGAATAGCCTTCAACTCATGATTCCTTGGGAGTTAATCCCTCAAATTTGGTGAGTCATTATACCACATCATTAGGAACAGTAATCCCAAACATTCAACCCTTGGTCAATGCATTCAAACGGTCTTGAGACCGTTTACTCAAAAAGGTCAATTAAATCAGATTGAAAATCAGCACTTAATTCAATTAGGTTTCCCTAATTGATTAGGCTTCAACTCACGATTCCTTGGGAGTTAATCCTTCAAATTTGGAGGGTCATTAACCAACATCATTCTAAACAGGAATCCCAAACGGTCAATGCTTGGTTAACACACTCAAATGGTCTTGAAACCGTTTTCCCAAACAGGTCAAGTTGATCAGGTTGAAAATCAGCATTTAATTCAATTCGATTTATCTAATTGATTGGCCTTCAACTCACGATTCCTTTGGAGTTATCCCCTAAAATTTGGAGGGTCATTATCCTACATAATTAAGAACAAGATTCCCAAATGGTCAACTCTTGTTCAACCATATCAAATGGTCTTGAAACCGTTTTCCCTAAAACGTTTGCTGAAACCGCATAGCCAATCAATTTAAAACGATTTGGAATAGATATCAAGACCATTTGGCTTGGTACTTTTCTTTGGATAAGCATCTAGGATGATGTCATCATACCCTTCCTTTGAACAACCAAGAACAACAACCGTTCTTGATGGAAATTGCAGCAAGGAAACAAGTATGTATCAAATTGAAGAAAACAATCAACAAAGCATAATTGATTGATGCAATAGCAATGATTAAGGGTTTGAGTTATAAAACCCGCCTCCAATTGAGCTCCAAAGCTTCAAGCTCACGCCATTAATGGTGGATGAAGCTCTAGCAACTCCCCCTAAGCTCGTCCTCAAGCTTTTGGATGAAAAAGTAGGCTAGGGTTGAAGAGGAGATCCAAATAAGAAGAAATCAATGATTTATTTTTTATTTCCACCATGGAATCAAGGAGAACGAAGGTCAAGGACCTTACCGACAGGTTGGGGTCGTCCTCCTGCTCCTCCACAGCTCCTTTGTCGTTTTCCAAGCAAGGGTAAAGAAAAGAATCCGAAATAGCCTTTGTTTTGGCTTGGTAAAGGTACTTTTATAAGAAAATTGATAGCCTTTGAAAAACACTAGAGGGGGGGTGAATAGAGTTTTTAAATAATTTTAACAATTTATTGAACTCAAACAACCACAATTAAAAATTAGAAGAAGGAGACAGGTGTTTAGAGTGGTTCCAACTTTAGCAAATACTAAAGTTGCCAGTCCACTACCCGGTTTCTTACCCAACCGAGATTTTGAAAGTATTTATTTTATTACCTTCTCAAGGATTTATACAAAATACAATACTTTCCTTTACACCCTTTGAGCAACCTTCACTTGAAGTAGGTGCACCAACTTTGAGGTAGCCTTCTTGAAGTAACTCCAAGCTCCCCCTTGAAGTAGCCTTCCTCTCTAGAAGTAACCTCCCGTTGCACCAGCCTTCTGAAGTAGCTCAAAGTCACCTTCTTCGCCAAGAAGAACTCCACCCTCTCCAATCAGCAGCCTCCAACCTAGGAGTAGCAAGGAGAGTACAAACGGTAAAAGAGAACAAGAAAGAAAAAGGAAATTACAACTTATCCTTTGTAGACCAAGGCTTGATTTGCCTAGATCAAGCGTATAGATCTCCTAACCAAGTGTGTGAACTTGTGATTGCAGTGGGTAGGAGATACTAGCCTATAGGACACGAATTATGAGCTAAGGAAGGAAGTAGCCAATGTTCACAATGCTCAATTTTCTCACAAACAGATTGCTCAAAGTATGCTCAAAGAATTCTCAAGTGTAAACAAGTGTGTTTGAGTGTCCTATGGCTTGTCCTATTTATAGGAATGGCCTAAGAATGCTTAAGGACGTTCTAGACAACTTCTAGGGGTTTCTAAGTGCTTAACTATCCGTTAGGTACAAAGTTGTTGCTTTAACAATGACTAATTAATTAATTCTGCAGTTGCTGTCAGAGACAATCTCGGTCGAGGAATGGTCGACCGAGACACCTACTCGGTCGAACTTTTGTCGACCGACAGGCACTCTGGAACAAGTGATTTGCAACGTCTTTCTCCAACTGCCAACTAACTTGTCTGTTGTGTCTAACGGCTACTTTGGATCTTTCTCGGTCGAGAAGATTGTCGACCGAGAGTGTCTCGGTCGAGGAGTTTGTCGACCGAGATTGATCATGTTTCAATGTTGCAATTTAGGCACTAATTATATGTATGAGTGTGCATATGTGATCCTATATGAAGGGGATGACTTATCTAAATGTGATGTTTAGCTAGGGAAGATCTAACACTTGATTTACATGCAATCTAAGTACTTGTACATTATATATTTGTACAAGTTTTTACAAAGCGATTACATTGCATGAAAACATTAATGTAAGCATATGGATTTCCCTAGTTGCTTTGGCATCTACCTTAATCCTGTACACTCAAGTAGCTCGTTAGATCAATAAGAATGAAATGTTTGTCATAATCAAAACAAAGGGATTTATAGATGTCCATTTAGCCAACAATCTCCCCCTTTTTGAAGATGACAAACATTTCCAAAAATATAAATAAAGGAAATATAAACCATATGAGTTTCATACCTGAAAATTTACCTTTGTAGCCATCTTTGATTTTGCAAGTGACTGCTGGCCAAGATTTATAAAACTCATTTTAATTTTATGTTTTTTATATTATTTCTCCCCCTTTGTCATTTCAAAAAGATATCCAACATGATCATGTAGTATGACTTTGTGCCTACCTTTTTAAGCTTTGCTCCCCCTTAAAGAGATATCCAATTTAAAATCAAGGGATTTTTTATTGTCAAAAGTTAGCCACAATTTGTTTCTCAATCATTTGCAAAGGATGTTAAGCCTTGAAATGATATGAGTTTCTTTTAAGTTTATGGCCTATGTGTATTGATTTCTCACCCATTTTACAAGGGATGTTAAGCCTTAAAAATGAAATGAGAATCCTTTAGTTTTAGAGTGCATAAAA
The DNA here is from genome assembly GCA_963693085.1 of Alisma plantago-aquatica. NCBI lineage: Eukaryota > Viridiplantae > Streptophyta > Magnoliopsida > Alismatales > Alismataceae > Alisma > Alisma plantago-aquatica. The sequence goes on along the minus strand of OY856409.1, from coordinate 1,617,919,456 downwards.
ATGTCTCTTAATTAAATGCATGGGATGTTAAGCCCTGATTTGTTTAGAGAATCCCTTTAAGAACAAGATATATCATTTTTATGAAATTCATAGATTTCTTCATAACTAAGAGTAAAAATACTAAGGTCGTAACAAGCTCGAAATGATGTTTGCAATGTTTTTGTAAGCTTCTCAATCAAATAATCAAATTTGTTTCTATGAGCTCCCCCTTAATCTTATACTATGCTCCCCAAGATATAAGTATTTTGCAATAGATGTCATTTTAGCCATAACTTGAACTTTTAGGTATTCGCAAAGATGTTCATCCTTTTTGATTTACTTGTATTTATTACTCCCCTTATTTTGTATGTTCTACAATAGTCTTATAATCCAAATTCAAATGATGCAAAAAAAAAATCCATTATAAAGATAACCAATGTCATTACAAGCATGAAAAGATAGCCAAAACATGTAACAATAACCCATTTATTACAATTTTGCAAAGATTCCATTACAACTCCAAATCTCACTGGAAAGACTTAAGAATTACATCAATATCAGGGTCTTTCCCAAGAAAAGGATCAGCTCCATAATACTGGACCAAAGTTTGCCACTCCAGAGCACCTGTCTTGGTTAAGGCATATGCCTCCAAGAAGGTTGGAACACGATCAAATCGGAAATGAGCAGCAATATCTTGTAGTTGCATTGATGAAAACTGAGTATGCGTGAGATCTGTAGATGGTGGAGGTGGAGGTTGATAGTAGTTGTAAGATGGGTTATATGGTTTGACCATGCCAGGATTTAAAGAATAAGGATATTCATCTGGTTGGTTTGGAGAAAGAGTTTGCATTCTTTGGTTTAGATAAGTCATGGCATGGTGGTTATAATCTAGTTGTTTACTAAGATGATATTGTGACCCAACAACATAGGTTAGAGTGTTTTGGATGGGGTCATAGGGTAGGCTGGTAGGAGGAGGTGGAGGTGGTATGTCTTGTGTAGATGTTTCTCCTTCTACCCTAGCCCTCTTATGACCGAAATCAATCCCCATTTTTTCTACAGTATTCTTACTTATTTTTTGTGGTCTACGCTCCCATGTATATCCCATATCCTCAAGTTGAGTCTTAAGGAAATGTTGAGTAATTTGGCATACAAAATCAGCATATGGAGGATTGCCAGAAAACTCAAGCATGTTTTTAAGAATGATGCGGATAAAATTTGTGGGAATACGTTGGATAATAGCATATATTAGACACATACGAAAAATAGGAACTTCAGATTTATTGGCTCTAGGATGTATGTTTGTTGAAACAATAAGGTTTACAATCCTAGCAGCTGGTTTGAGATTTATAGCATAATATGTGCCTCTATCTTCGTGACAGGTTGTATTGGATTGAAAAATGGTCCTTTTGATGTCACTAAGACTAACGGTATGGTCATCTTGGGAAAATTGATTAAGTGGGTTTCCAGAAGTAAGGTCAAGGGTGTCTTGATATTCATCTATGTCAATATCTAGCATGTCAAGAATATCCCCTTCAGTAAATCGGAAGCTATGCCCGTTGACCATAGTATAGAAGAAGATGGTTTCATTTTCAGAGTGAGAGATGAGGTTAGCATAGAATTCATTCACTACCTTGATGGAATAGGAAGGAAAAGAAGGGTTGATGAATTCTTTTAACTTTTGCACCTCGAAAAGGTCCTCCAAGTCGACGATGTTGAGGAAGTCCATAACTTCAACTGGTCGTCATGGGAGAGGAGCTTTGGAGGAGAGCCGTAGATAACGATCACCAGCATCTCCGTCGACGAAGGCAATGTCGTTGATGATCGTCAATGGTGGAGTAGCCTTCCTTTGTTTCCTGCCAGCGACCTTCTTCTTTCCACGAGCAGAGGATGATGCCATTGTGTTGCTTGAAGGTGGAGAAGAAGCAAGGAAGTCTTGGGGATGAGGATGCTAAAGATTTGCACAAAAATTCACTAGAGAGAGCCTAAGGAAACAAGAATAAGAAGGTGTGAAGAAATGACCCGTTTTTGCTCCTTTTATAGCAATCCAGTGACCGGGTCGGTCGACAATTTGTCGACCGAGCGTCCACAACGGTCATATTCCATACGCGCCACTTCGGCCGTCCAACGGTCGACTTGCAACGGTCGGCCGTTAACGGTAACGGTCGGATTGCAACGGTCATATCCCAATGGCTCTTTCTCGGTCGAGCAATTGTCGACCGACAATGTCTCGGTCGAACAATTGTCGACCGGAAGTGTGTCTGATGCTAGGTTTGTCTAGATTCTGTCGGTCGAGAGAGGTGGGCAGACCGAGAGGTTTTCGGTCGAAGATTTGTCGACCGACAATCTTACTGGGTACGAATTTTTTAAGCTTATTTTTAATGCAAATGATACCATGATTGACTGAATTTGTAGAGCATATATATTTTCTAAGGGAGTAATATTTTTTGTTTTATTATTGACAATATTGGAACAATTTTTGTGATCATAAATTGATTTTGCTTTTAATCAAAATGATATTCAAATAATTATTTTGTCAAAACTTATTTTAGGTCGATTTTGACTACGACCATAGTGCCCCTTGGTCAAATTTCATTTTAACCAAGAGGCAGATTTGCAGATTTTTCAATTTGAACATTATGAAGTATAATATCTGCATAAAATTTGATTTGAGTATCAAGTTGAAGCATAATACTTAATATGAAAACATTTGTCCTTTTCTTAAAATATAGGCTTTGCTGTAGTAATATGAATATCAAATTTCATGTCGTTTAGTATCCTTATAAGATTCTTTACTGAAGGCACACTAAATATAAATTGTAAGACACTAAATATCTCAATTGAAAAGTACTAAATATTTCAAGTCTTTTAAAGATATGAATTGAGAGATTTTCTCTTATGTGTTGCAAGCATAACATATTACCAATAAAGCATTTGCTTGCCTATCATGGATTCATGTAGACAATTATCTATCAAACTAATCTCAGTACCAAATGGTGAAAGTATATCCATGATGTAATAATAACAGTAAATTAATCACTTGATTTCTATATGGATAGACCAGGAAATCATAGAAATTTTCTTTTCATTAAACTAGGCATAAACTAATATTAATTTAAATTTGTAGGGATGATTTCCGAAATAAATATCCAATCATTAATCACGAATAGATAGCAATTTCATCAGTTTCAAAGAAATTTAGCAATTTTTGCAACAGACTGAAAATCAGTGACATGATCGGTCGACTATTTCTCGACCGACAGTGTCTCGGTCGACAGTCTCTCGACCGACAATATTTCTGAAATTGCTTCCAAATAAAACATAACTATGCAAGTTAAATATTTAGATACTTAAATTTATTGGTTATCCCATTATGTTGAGTTGAGATAGACGTAGAAATATGCAACTAAGGTCCTTGGTCATATCTCAACTTGATTCTGTTCATTTAGTTTGGAGGTTTTGGAACCCAAACTAACTCGATATCTTTTTTCTTGTAAGGGCATGAAAAAGAATAGTGACCAAGGCGCAAACAATAATGACAGCATATCGAGTCAACCTCATATCTTTTTCTATGGTTGTGTTCTGTGTTGTCCTTGGGTGAAGATGTTCCTTTAGGTACATATATAGATTGATGGGTTTGTGACTTTCTCCAACTAGGTTGTTGATAGGATTTCCCTTTAGGCTTGTAACCTAGTCCTCTTCTCCCAATTTGATGATAGGAATTATCTAAGATTTGGTCAAGAATGCCATTATTATTTAAATTACTAACTTTTTGTTGTAACTTGGCAATCTCTTCCATTCTCTTCTTGATATCTAGTTTTTCTTGATCTAGATTAGATGATAATGAATTTCTTTCTTTGACAATAGAATCATAATCTAGATGGTTGCATAAAATGGGTTGTTTTTGAAGATCATTCACTTGACTTTGCAAATTATTCTTCTCTAAAGAAAGTAGATTACAATTTGCCTCTATAGATTTTATCTCAATATCATGATCTTCAATGATCTTTTTAAGATCTTCGTTTTCAGATGTAATAGCAAGAAGCTTAGCATGTAATTCATCATTTGCTTTATTTGATTTCTTTAATTTTTTCTTGCATTCAACATACTTAATATGTGTTTCTTCAAGGCTAGCAACTAGTTCTTCTTTGGATAAATCAAAAAGACTTACCTCTTCTTCTTCTTCCTCCCTAGTTGTAGCAATGAGACAATCTTTGTTCTCATCTTCCTTCTTTGATCTCCATGGGCATCTAGTTGTTGTGTGGCTTGTTCCTAAGCACCAATTGCAACATGTTGTAGTTTTGTCCAAGCAGCACCTTTTTTTGTGATTGTAATCACCATTACCCTCCATTCTTCAAGACCTGATTAGGGTTCCTTGAAGCCTGCTCTGATACCAATTGAAAAACACTAGAGGGGGGTGTATAGAGTTTTTAAATAATTTTAACAATTTTTTGAACTCAAACAACCACAATTAAAAATTAGAAGAAGGAGACAGGTGTTTAGAGTGGTTCCAACTTTAGCAAATACTAAAGTTGTCAGTCCACTACCCGGTTGCTTACCCAACCGGGATTTTGAAAGTATTTATTTTATTACCTTCTCAAGGATTTATACAAAATATAATACTTTCCTTTACACCCTTTGAGCAGCCTTCACTTGAAGTAGGTGCACCAACTTTGAGGTAGCCTTCTTGAAGTAACTCCAAGCTCCCCCTTGAAGTAGCCTTCCTCTCTAGAAGTAACCTCCCGTTGCACCAGCCTTCTGAAGTAGCTCAAAGTCACCTTCTTCGCCAAGAAGAACTCCACCCACTCCAATCAGCAGCCTCCAACCTAGGAGTAGCAAGGAGAGTACAAACGGTAAAAGAGAACAAGAAAGAAAAAGGAAATTACAACTTATCCTTTGTAGCCCAAGGCTTGATTTGCCTAGATCAAGCGTATAGATCTCCTAACCAAGTGTGTGAACTTGTGATTGCAGTGGGTAGGAGATACTAGCCTATAGGACACGAATTATGAGCTCAGGAAGGAAGTAGCCAATGTTCACAATGCTTAATTTTCTCACAAATAGATTGCTCAAAGTATGCTCAAAGAATTCTCAAGTGTAAACAAGTGTGTTTGAGTGTCCTATGGCTTGTCCTATTTATAGGAATGGCCTAAGGATGCTTAAGGATGTTCTAGACAACTTCTAGGGGTTTCTAAGTGCTTAACTAGCCGTTAGGTACAAAGTTGTTGCTTTAACAACGGCTAATTAATTAATTCTGCAGTTGCTGTCAGAGACAATCTCGGTCGAGGAATGGTCGACCGAGACACCTACTCGGTCGAACTTTTGTCGACCGACAGGCACTCTGGAACAAGTGATTTGCAACGTCTTTCTCCAACTGCCAACTAACTTGTCTGTTGTGTCTAACGGCTACTTTGGATCTTTCTCGGTCGAGAAGATTGTCGACCGGGAGTGTCTCGGTCGAGGAGTTTGTCGACCAAGATTGATCATGTTTCAATGTTGCAATTTAGGCACTAATTATATGTATGAGTGTGCATATGTGATCCTATATGAAGGGGATGACTTATCTAAATGTGATGTTTAGCTAGGGAAGATCTAACGCTTGATTTACATGCAATCTAAGTACTTGTACATTATATATTTGTACAAGTTTTTACAAAGCGATTACATTGCATGAAACCATTAATGTAAGCATATGGATTTCCCTAGTTGCTTTGGCATCCACCTTAATCATGTACACTCAAGTAGCTCGTTAGATCAATAAGAATGAAATGTTTGTCATAATCAAAACAAAGGGATTTATAGATGTCCATTTAGCCAATAGTCCTCCTGCTCCTCCACAGCTCCTTAGTCGTTTTCCAAGCAAGGGTAAAGAAAAGAATCTGAAATAGCCTTTGTTTTGGCTTGGTAAAGGTACTTTTATAAGAAAATTGATGAGAGAGAAAATGCATTATTAAAATGCATTAAATTCCAAAAATATGGCCGCCTCTTCCCCCTCAAATTCCCCTCAGAGGACGAGGCTATCTTCATTGCCTCTTATTCCTCTTCATTATCCATCATTTAAAGAAAATCAAATTAAGCACCTTAATGCTTATTATATTAATATCCATATGTGAGTGGGTTTTCTTTTCCTTATAATAATGGTGCGTGGAATTTCACCTTCTTAGGATATTTTCGTTCCTTATCTTGGAAAAAGAACATCCATCCTTATTCAAAATCAACCAATAACATTTTGGTTGAAGGCCCTTTAATTAATACATTCATTTTTGCCCTAATTTGAATTAGGGTTTCACTTATGATTAAATCTTGATTATTTTAATATCAAGATTCTCTCTCCTCCAACTTAATTCAAATGAGGCACCCCTCTCATTTTATTTGCTCTACATGATGCCAAGGAACATTAAGGACCTTATTGAAGTGGTAATTTGCATATTGAACCCTAGGTTTTAGGTAAATTGCACATTACACCAAAACTAGGTTTTCATGCACATACATTGTTTTATCAGATCTTTCTTGGTATTCAGGCTTCCATAAGCCATACCTCAGCATCATCTTTACTCTCATGATGATTCAACACATGAGGAACATATTATCATGCAAAATTTGCACTTAAACCCCTCAACTTGGGTAATTTGCACTTTAGTCCAAAACAGGCAAAACATTGATTTCAACAATGTTCAAAAAGGACTAGAATTGCAATATAAGTTCCTCTTGAACCCTAATTACCTTTCACAAGATAAGATTAATCATTTAATCATCTTTCTTAATCAAAACACCTAGGGTTAAAGTATAACCCAGGTCAGGGGTGTTACATTGACCATATGTATATTTTTGACCATTGACTATATTTATAATTGTAAATAAGATCTCCTCCCCTTTATATAAAGGGACATACTCCTTTATAACAAAGACATTGAAACATACTTGTATTTTCAAGTTTCGATGCATTCACATGGTACTAGAGCAAGGCTAGGATTTTGTTTATCTATCTGTATTCCATCAATACTTTGTTGCCACTCATTGTATTTTCCATTTTTTTACAATGGAAGCCAACAATACCAACAATAGCTTCCTCCCACATCATGTATCATGAATTCTTTTACACACTGCCAAAGATTGGTGGCCATGGCAGGAAACTGTTTGGGGTGACCTCCTCAGGCACACGTTCTCTCTTTATCAGACAAAACTCCCTCCTTTACTAAGTCTCATGACTTCTCAATTTTTTATCCTCCCTCTCTAGGGATTACCTAGAGACTACTATAGTTGTCTCAAACCTAGTTCTCCTTCTAGCCCTCATATCACATCACATATCTAACTTAGATCCTATGTGCTGATGTATGTTGAAGTATTCATGTGTCGAATGGGAGAAGACACATTGACACTATTTCTATTTCTCAAGATTAAAATATACTCATGTTTCTCATATATATTATGTTACCAACCATGTAAGGGGTTTCATACAAATTATTCTTACACCCTACTAAAAAGGTTATACTATTATCAACCTTTATTATTGTGGTTAGATATAACCAATAAGGGTGTAACCCAAAATATTTTAAGTATCGTCCCATATTCTTGTTCATTACATTATTTTACCACTTGCTGATCACAAGTTCACCCTAGCCCTATTCATGCAAGTGAACTATATTTTGAAGATAGGTAATACCTCTATGTATTGGATTGTGTTATTATTCCAAGCTTAAGATATTCGTGAATATCACATATACAATGTGTATATATTATTGGTAGACAATTTGTTACCCATATACTAAGATGAAATAAATATGTTACTATAGTCCAAATAAGAAGTGTAGCTTGTTTCATGTGTCGAGATCATGAATCAACATTTTATCATACAATTCTGAAGATTAAGTGAACTCATTCTCAAAGTGTGACTCATAGTACATAAATATATTTGTGACCCCCAATTAACTTAGGGGGATGTGCTTTCGTTATGTCCCTTGGGTTTGTGCATAACTTCTATTGTTTCATCATTTTGTTCACAAGCTATATTCATGATGAGCATTTCAAACTATAGTCAGTCTTACTTGGTCATGCTTGATTGAAGAGACTATCTCCTTTTATTATGATTTAATACCATACCTCTAGATTATAGATTAAACATAGTTTTACCTATAAAATAATTATCATATGAGTCCTTATAATTTTCATATGTTTCTCATATATTATTGGTCTCTATGAGATTGAACGTACTGGTAGGTCTTATCTTATCAGAAAATAAGCAAATACTATTATTGATCAAATAGAGAAGCGTAAAGGGCCTCCTCAAGGAACCCCATAACAATGCAATACTAGAACTTGTGCAATGCATGCAACAAGCTTTTGTTATAGTGATTCTTCTCCTATGATATAACATGGTGAAGGACATGAAGAAATGGAAAGGAAGAATATGCTATTAGTGAGGGAGGAATTAGAAGACTTCACAAGTATTAATTTGTCTACATTAAGTTGTATTGATGATAGTAAGTTCAACCAATGAAATCATGAGATGAAATCTAAAAGAATGGTGAAACTAAAGGCTTTCAAATGAATAAATTCTCACTTACATTGATACACATCTGACAAATTATTACAATTTTAGTTCACATGGGTTGATCCTATTTTGCTGTAATACACTCTTGGGGCCTATAAACCTTCCTGACTATATTTCTACCAATTGGAAGTCCAAAATGAAATCAATGGATTTCTAGTCCTTCCAGAGGATTTGTAATAATGAAGTAAAGTGACACAATTGTCTTTGGGATACTAAATATCTCAGTTGGATGCTTATTTTTAGGTGAAAATACTTCCACAATAAAATCCCATCTCAAGATTACATATATTAAAAGATTAGGATTTAGTTTTTCTTCTGAGTTGCCCTTGTGTTATGAAATAAAGAAAACACTACCATAAAATCATCTTTGATTGTGTGGCCTACTGGGATGTCTAGAAGGCCTAATCTATGCATTATAATTATCTTGGTTGTTAAGATGTGTGCCTACATGCAACTAGGTGGAAGGACACCCAGGTGTGCGCCTACTAATTGCTTCCTTGCCTATAGTTCCACCTTGACCTATTTTTGTGGGTTATAATATATTGATTTGTGTATGTGACTGTTCTAATGTCAAAAAGTAAGATTGTTGTTTGTGTTATCTATCAAGCATCATTTTTTGTATCTTATATTGATTATACACATTTTTTATTTTTCCTATTTTTCTCCTATAAAATTGTATTTCTACTCAATAGCTACATTATAAAGAACAATGACTAAATTGCATAATATTTGGATATTTCACACTAATATCCATTTACCTATATCTCTTTCTATTATATTGTCTACATTGGGTAAAAGACAATGATAGAACATATATAAACTTAGTTATATCTCACATTTATAGACTTCTCTATACCAACATTTAATACAATGGTGTGTAAACATATGATATATAGTATAAGTGAAATATATAATAATTGTAGTTCACGATAATATATTAAATAAAGAGGAGGAACTGCCATTGGCACCTTTTAGGGGGTTCAAAATCATTTATAGTCAACATATTGTGAAAACATACAATACTAGTAGATTGTAATATTTGAAAGGAGTTTCAAAAATACACTTGATAAATCTAGTATGTGAAGTCTAGATGAATCCTACACTTCATATCAGTTTATAATTTGTCTATGAAGCCGAAAGTAAATGCATATATTTATATACAATTATATGCTAATAATTTTTGATCAATCAATAAACATCATCATTTGACCCACAATCTCAACCATGTTTGGCTCACCTACATGAATTCTTCTTTATCTACCAATAATATCTAGAGTTTATGTAACTTTAAAACAATACTTTAGCAAAATTATATATGTTTTTAGACATGTTCATTTAAGATTAAAAGCTAAAGTATGAATTATGATTTTTTCAAAAAAATAATAGCATATAATTCATCTATAATTTTGATCATGTACTTAGAAAAATATTTATATTTTTTTAATAAACTAGAATGTACTTGTACTAGTGTTAGTTAAATACTTATTATACATATAAAATATATTGATAGTTTCATACTGAACTTCTTAAAGCTAGATATTTTCTGGAATTTTAGAACTTAATATTTTTTTTTGAAACATGATGTTACATTGCACTATATTTTAAAGAAAAATTATTATATTTCTATAGATGCATATTTCATCCTAATATAGTCCACAAAATTTAAATACTAAACATATTATGATATTTATATACTCTATTACCAGCCTTAAAAAAAAGTAGTACTTTAGTTATTATAATTTATTTAACCAAGCATTTAAATATATACATGTTATTTGTTTAGATTAGTATTGAATGATTATGTGTAAGATTACATTTCACAAAGATATAGGCTATTTTTGTCTTTGAAATCTAATGTAATATGATTATACATTTGAGGAAGTTATTAATTAATAACTTTTATAACTGATGGAGAATGCTCCTGATGAGATGAGGGACTGAGATCCCAATGCTTTGTTAAAGATTTGAACAGTACTTGATGAAAGTGTTACACATTCTTTGTAGCAATTGTTAAAATAATTGATGTTTGGAAACTTGCCTGGTGCTAAAAGAATATGGTAATACACTTAGTTAATCAAGTGATATCATATAATGTAGTTTCCCTGACCACAGATCCATCCGCGTCAGAATTTGTTGAATGGTGAAATGAGTTAAACCTCAGAGCACATATTTATGAATATGTGGGGGTAATTGGGAAATTATGTCCTCATGCCCCATAGGAATGGCTGTGGGCTATATCCTATGTACTGGATTGGTTACAGACCATACCCCAGTATGAGTATGGCTACGGGCCATGACTCCATGATATGATACCAGGCATTGGCTACAGGCCATAACCCTGAAGAGAGTATATGATGCAGGCTATAACTCTATAGAGAATATGCCAATATACCCTGGCAAGCTAATTGTAGTTTGAAATGTGATGTCTCTTCCATATAATCTCATACTGACTGAGAAAGTTGAGGTCTTGGAGTTCGACTCTTCCATTGACCTTGTGTGGTACTGATGCTTAATGTAATTGTGGTCGGTTGGAGCTTGAATGGTATACTTCATCTCTTCAGGGCATTAAGAATGATTGTAAACCATAATCAGCCGTGTAGCGTATTTCCTTAAGATTGAAATATGAGAATCACTAGTTGATGTTATCTTTCTTAGTATAGCAGATCTCTTCAGGGCGTTAAGAATGATTGTAAACCATAATCAACCGTGTAGCATATTTCCTTAAGATTGAAATACGAGAATCACTAGTTGATGTTATCTTGATTAGTATAGTAGATAAATGTTATACATGTTCTTCATATTCCTTATTGGATAAGTGACATGTTGCTTTATCAAGTTATAGCTGAAAAGCTTGAATAAGAATATTTCTCTAACCTATTTACACATTGTCTTAACTGCTGTTGAATATATATAATTCCTTTGTTCAGTTTTATCTTATTAAACTGCAATAATAACATTTTTGGCCGAGATTTATATCTCTCTCTTGGACAATTTTATAATTGTCTCACCCCGGTGGGATCCAACTTTTTAGGTAGACGTGGAGGAAGAGGCAGAAACCCTACAGCAGGGGAAGAGCAACAGCAGCAGCAGGGACACCAGTGAATTCTCAGGTGGAGACACTGGTTGTCATGTCTTGTATATAGAGTCCTATGTGTCGTCTCTGTACTCTCAGGTCCTCGGAGTCGGTAGTTAGTTTAATAAATCGATCTGAGATTTTGGCTTGATGCCTCAATGTTTTTATGCTGCCTATGTATAGTTTTGAGCAGGGCAGCTGATGCTTGTAATCCTGAAGAAGGAATGGTACAAGAGATGTACTTGTGAACCAAAATGTAATTGAATTACTTTGGTTCTTTGTGAAAGAGTTTTCCGGTCTATGGATCTCTTTGTAATTCGTTTTAATTTGTAGTGATTTTCAGTAATCCACTGCTAACGAACGCTTCCGCTTAAGTAAATCATATTTTTGCGATTTGTATGCCACAAGTTTAGTGGTATCAGAGCTCTAGGTTCACTGAGTCTATAGAGACATAGGATTAAGTCATTAAGTCTATTCTAGTGTCTTCCAATTTATCTAATAGTGTCTTCTTCTCATATAGAGAAGAAGAACTTGAATATGTCTGGATCACATGAGAAACATGCTGCTGAGAGCAGCGTTGCTACACCAGGAGGAGGTGCAAGGGACCAGACTAGGGAGGAACCTGTACCTGAACAACCCCAGTTTGACACAGCTATGATAGAAAATCTAGCTTTCAACGCTTTGTTTGGGCAGTTCATTGTAGTTATGACACACATGATGGATAGGATGCCACTGCATGCACCTAGGGCACCAGCCCATAATGAGGAATAAGGAGCTGGTAAAACTTTTGAGAGGCTTCGTCGGGTAGGAGCCACAGAGCATGCTAGTATAGTTGACCCAATAGATGGTGACTTATGGTTGACTGAGATGGAGAAGGCTTTTAGAATCCTCAATATTCCTGAAGCTGAAAAGGTGAGGCATGAAGTGTACCTACTAAAAGGGAGTGCTGGTGACTGGTGGACTATTGAAGAAGGCAAAAGGCCAGGTGTCGAGGTCAGATGGGAAGAATTCCAACGATAATTTGTCACTAGATACTTCCCTAAGACTTACCTATATGAAAAGATATCTCAGTTTGAGAAGATAAGACAAGGACCGATGCACATTAGCGAGTATGAGGCTAAGTTCATGGATCTTTTGCAGTTCTGTACGCATATGGAAACTATTGATGAGGAAAGAATTTGACATTTTGAGAAGGGATTGAACATTGAATTGACCACTCCTGTGTCTTCTTTGGAGAACAGGGAGAGGTTTACCACATTTATGGAATCTGTTAGACAGATAGAGAGGTCTGTAATTGAGAAGCGAGAGACCAGTGGCAAGAAGGTGTACACTCAGTTTCAAGGACAAAGGTCTGAGGGTTTTAAGAAGCCAAGGTTTTCTAGACCAGCAACACCATCAAGATTCAATACCCAGACACAATGGATGTCAAGTAGGGGTAGGGGTCGGATGGGAAGAATTCTGACGATAATTTGTCACTAGATACTTCCCTAAGACTTACCTAGATGAAAATATATCTCAGTTTGAGAAGATAAGACAAGGACCGATGAACATTAGTGAGTATGAGGCTAAGTTCATGGAGCTTTTGCGGCTCTGTACGCATATGACAACTATTGATGAGGAAAGAATTCGACATTTTGAGAAGGGATTGAACGTTGAATTGACCACTCTTGTGTCTTCTTTGGAGAACAGGGAGAGGTTTACCACATTTATGGAATCTATTAGATGGATAGAGAGGTCTGTAATTGAGAAGCGAGACTAGTGGCAAGAAGGTGTACACTTAGTTTCAAGGACAAAGGTCAGAGGACTTTAAGAAGCCAAGGTTTTCTACACCAGCAACACCATCAAGATTCAATACCCAGACACAATGGATGTCAAGTATGGGTAGGGGCCATAGTTTTGTTCCAAATAGAGTCCCCAGTACAGCATCAACATCGGTGACTGGACCTCAAAGACCCTATCCTGAGATCAGGATATGTCATCAGTGCAGACAAGTGGGACATCTGGCAAGGGAGTGTCTAGTCGGGAACACAATGGTGACTCAACCCCAGAGGCAGAGTCAACAAGTCTCTCAGAGTAGGAAACTTCCTAGTGGTGCTCAAGGATGTGGGTAAGCGTCCCAAGCTGGTTCATCAACACCTAAGAACCGAGCATTGGGTCAACAATAAGCAATGGCTAGATTCTATACGATGAATCAACCTGATGCAGTAGTTAACCCACAGGTTGTGAAAGGTCAGATGGAACTGTTTTATTCTGATATGTCTAGATCCTGCTTCATATCTGTTTTAATTGATCCGGGTGCTACACATTCCTTCATCACTAAAGAAGTGATTCTTGACTGCAATATGACAGTTGGTCATAGGGCAAAGAGTTTGTTATTAGAAACTCCTTTGCTTAGATCTGCAATGTTGTGGGAGGTGTGTTCTCCCTGCACTCTTTCCTTCTCTAAACATCACATTCAGGTGGATCTTATTCCACTTGAGATGCATGGGTTTGATATAATCCTTGGGATGGATACCCTAGAAAAATATAAGGTTGTCTTGGATTGTGATTTCCGTCAAGCTGTGTTCAAAGATGACTGTGACACATGGATCTTTTAGAGAGATAGAAATATTCTTCCAGCCTATCTTGTGTCAGCTATGGTAGCTGAGAAGCTAATGAGACAAGGATGCTTTTCATTCTTTACACATGTGGTAGACACCACAATGGAGAGCCCTAATCTTTCTGAAGTCCTGATAGTTAGGGAGTTTGAAGATGTATTCCCTGAGGAACTTCCAGGTGTACCTCCACCCTGAGAGATTGATTTTGAGATTATATAATTTCAGGCATGCAACCAATAGCACAAACACCGTATAGAATGGCACCTGCTGAGATGGCAGAGCTCAAGAAATAGCTACAGGAGTTGCTTGAGAAAAGGTTTTATCCGACCGAGTACTTCACCATGGGGTGCTCCGGTCCTCTTTGTTAAGAAGAAGGACGGATCGATGCAATTATGCATTGATTACAGACAATTGAATAAAGTAACTACAAAGAACAAGTATCCCTTACCAAGGATCGATTTCTTATTTGATCAGTTGCGTGGTGAAACTATCTTCTCTAAGATAGATCTGAGGTCGAGATATCATCAATTGCATATCAAGGAGAGTGACATACCTAGGTCTGCCTTTAGGATAAGGTATGGTCACTATGAGTTCATAGTTATGTCGTTTGGACTAACTAATGCACCAGCTACATTCATGGAACTCATGAATATATTTTTTTGGCCTTTTCTTGATCAGTTCATAGTATCCTTCATAGATGACATCTTGGTATATAGTAGGGATGTTGAACAACATGAACAACACCTCCATCGGGATTTAGCTTTGCTAAGAGAGCATAACATGTATGCTAAGTTTAGCAAATGCGAGTTTTGGTTACCAGAAGTTTCTTTCTTAGGACACAATATCTGCCTTAGGTATCCGTGTTGATCCTAAGAATTTAGAATCTATCCTACAATGGGAACAACCAAAGACACCAACGGAGATACGCAGTTTCCTAGGATTGGTAGGATATTATCAGAGGTTCATTAAGAACTTCAGTTCTATAGCTTTACCCCTAACCAAGTTGACTAGAAAGGAGGTTACTTTTGTCTAGAGTGACAAGTGTCAACATTCTTTCCAGATGTTGAAAGAAAGGTTAATGAGTGCACCTGTGTTGGTGTTACCTGAGCAAGGGAAGGGGTACATAGTTTTCTGTGATGCATCTAAAAATGGTCTAGGATGTGTGTTGATGCAAGATAATCAAGTGATTTCTTTTGCCTCTCGACAGCTTAAGAAACACGAGGAGAATTATCCAACACATGATCTAGAACTAGCTACTGTGGTCCATGCTTTGAAGATCTGGAGACATTATCTTTATGGAGAAACATTCCATATTTTCACAGACCATAAGAATCTAAAATATATCTACTCACAACATGAGTTGAACATGAGACAACGTTGCTGGATGGAGTTAATCAAGGACTACGATTGTACAATTGATTATCATCCATGGAAGGCCAATGTAGTAGCTGATGCACTAAGTAGGAAATCATCATCACCAATCCTAGATAAAGCACAATTGAACTCCTTAGTGTGCTCTAAGAGAGATATGCTTATTTCCTTGAGGCAAAACAATATACAGCTTAAAGTATCATTTTTTGCCGGGCTATTAGCTGAGATGCACATAAAACCTACTCGGAGACAATAGATTAAAGAAGCACAACAAGTTGATACTGTGGTTAAGCAAATCAGGTCAGAGTATGGTAGTGAGAAATGGGATGGCTTTTATGAGTTAAGGATCAGGTAGTCTATTACCATGGTAGAATGGTAGTACCTGATGCCAATGACCTAAGGAAGTTAGTCTTGGAGGAAGCTCATTTTTCAATGTATGCAATGCACCCAGGGAGCACCAAAATGTATCATAATTTGAAAGATATGTGTTGGTGACCCGGATTGAAGAAGGATGTAGCTGAGTTTGTTATGCGGTGTTCGGTGTGTCAGTAGGTTAAAGCTGAACATCAAAAGCCCGTAGGAACAATGCAACCTTTGCCTATACTGCAGTGGAAATGAGATCATGTAACCATGGACTTTGTGGTTGGTTTGCCTAGAACAACCAAAGGTCATGATTGCATATGGGTGATAGTTGATAGGTTGACTAAGACAAACTCATTTACTTCCTATCAAAACAACCTACACTGCTGAAAATCTTGCACAAATATATATAGATGAGATAGTGCGATTGCACGAGGTTCCAACCACAATTGTTTCTGATAGAGGTCCCCAGTTCATGAGTCATTTTTAGGGACGACTACATAAAGCTTTGGGTATGCAGTTAAGGTTTAGTACTTCTTTTCACCCACAGACAGATGGACAATCTGAGAGGACCATACAAACTTTGGAGGATTTTCTTAGGGCATGTGTCCTTCAGTTTGTAGAAAGTTGGGATCTACACCTGAGCTTGATAGAATTTGCTTATAATAATAGCTATCAGCACAGTATTGATATGGCACCATATGAAGCAGTATATGGTAAACATTGTAGATCTCCTTTATGTTGGTATGAAACTGGAGAATATCAACTTTTGGGTCCTGAGCTTGTGCAACAGACAACTGAGAAGATTAAAGTAATACAACAACAGTTAAAAACTACACAAGATAGACAAAAAATTGTATGCTGACTAACGACGGAGACCTTTAGAATTCCAAGTTGGAGATAGATTATATCTCAAGGTCTCACCTTGGAAAGGTGTCCTTAGATTTGGAAGGAAGGGAAAATTAGCTCCTAGATTTATGGGGCCTTATCCAATCATTGAGCGGATTGGAAAGGTAGCCTATAAGCTAGAGTTACCACCTGAGTTGCATAAGTTGCATCCAGTGTTCCATATCTCCATGCTGAGAAAGTGTCATCCTGACACAAAGTTTTGCAACCTGTGGAAGTAGAATTAAATGATGATATATCACATATTGAAGGACCTGTGATGATCCTTGATAAAAGAATTAAAAAGATGAAAAAGAAAGACATATGTCTTGTGAAAGTTCTCTGGCATCACCGTGGCATTGAAGAAGCTACGTGGGAGCTTGAGTAAGAGATAATGAGGAAGTACCCTTCTCTTTTCTCTTGATGATTTCGGGGACGAAATCCCTATTAGGGGTGGGTAATTTGTTACATCCCTGACCTGGGGTACGTTTTAAACCTTGATGTTTTGTTTAATAAAGTTGATTAGATGCTTGATCTTATCTTTTGAAAAGTAATTAAGGCTCAAGAGGAGCTTATGTTTCAATTTAAGTCCTTTTTTAATACTGTTGAAATAATGTTTTACCTGTGTTGGACTAAAGTGCAAATTACCCAAGTTGAGGGGTTAACTTGAAAATGTTACATGGTGAAATGCTCCTCAAGTGTTTAAGCATCGTAAGAATGAGAATGATGCAGAGTTATGGCTTGTGGTAGTCTGAGCACCAAGAAAGAGCTTATTGAGCAATGTTTGTACATTAAAACCTAGTTTTGGTGTAATGTGCAATTTACCCAAAACCTAGGGTTCAATATAAAAAATACCACTTCTAGATAGTCCCTCATGTTTCTTGGCATCATGTAGAGAAAATAAAATGAGAGGGGCATCTCATTTGAATCACTTTGGAGGAGAGAGAATCTTGATATTAAAATAATCAAGATTTAATTAAGCATAATTGAAACCCTAATTCAATTTAATGCAAAAATAAATACATTAATGGAAGTGCCCTTCAACCAAAAATGAGATGCTTGAATTTTCATAAGTGTGAACGTCCTTGTGCCTTGCAAAGGCCACAGAATATCTAAAGTGAGTGGAGAGCCCACTTACATTAGTTAACTAAAAAGTAATATCCACTCAATTTTGGATATTATTATTATAATGGTTAAGGTGCTTAATTTGCTTTCTTTTAAGTCATGGATAATGAAGAAGAATTACAAGGTGGGGGAGATGGCTTCGTATGCAAGGTATGGAGGAGAGTATGTGGCACCAATTTTGGGAGTTGAAGGGTTTATTATATCAATTTCTCTCTCATTGAAATTCATTGAAATTTCCTTATATACATCCCATTTCCAACCCACATGAAAGGCTTTTTCGATCCCTTTTTCTTTCCTTGCCTTGGTTGAACACAAAGGAGCTAAGGAGAAACAGGAGGACGTGCCCGAACCTGTAGGTAAGCTCCATAGTCATCTTCAACCTTGATTTCATGGTGGAAATCGAAAATCAGTGCTTGATTTCTTCTTTTCTCCATTCAATCTTCAACCCTAGCCATTTCTTTTCACTCAAAAGCTTGAGGACGAGCCTTGGGAGGTTGATAAAGATTCATTCACCATTGAATGTGTGAAGCTTAAAGTTTGGTTTCAACTTTGAAGGTGGGTTATATGACTTAAACCCTTAAATAGTATTACATACAATTCTTCTTCACTTGTTGATCATTTTGTTCTTCTTGAAATTCCTTTGAATAATTGATGAAATTTCCATATGAATGGAAGTAGATTTTGAAGGATCGAAGCTTGATGATGATGACATCATCATTAGCACACACCTCAATGAATGTATTTGGAAAACAGTTTCAACATTTGGAACCAATCGATTTCAAGATCGATTGAAACCAAAGGGTCTCAAGACCATTTGGGAGTAAACGGTCTGAAGACCGTTTGAGATCAAACGTTCTCAAACCGTTTGGAGGATCAATGCTGATGTGGATGGATGATGATCTAATGATACCAATTGATTTTATTTTAAAGGCTCCATGTATGGATGATCACTAATTGCAAACCCTAATTGATTGAATTGATCGAAACCTTAGTTGAGGGAATCGGTTTTGAGGTGGTTTGACTCAAACAGATTCAAGACCGTTTGGAGGTCAATGGTTGATTGTGGTGGATGGTTGGAGATCCAAGGGCTACAATCTGATGTACCTTCAA
The DNA here is from genome assembly GCA_963693085.1 of Alisma plantago-aquatica. Taxonomy (NCBI): domain Eukaryota; kingdom Viridiplantae; phylum Streptophyta; class Magnoliopsida; order Alismatales; family Alismataceae; genus Alisma; species Alisma plantago-aquatica. Next base: position 1,617,900,411 of record OY856409.1, on the reverse strand, counting down.
TAGTTCAAACAAGTGATATCATATAATGTAGTTTCCCTGACCACAGATCCATCAATGTCAAAATTTACTGAATGGTGAAACGAGTTAAACTCGGAGCACACATTTATGAATATGTGGGGGTAATTGGGCAATTATATCCTCATGCCCCATATGAATGGCTGTGGGCTATATCCTATGTACGTGATTGGTTATAGACCATACCCCAGTATGTGTATGGCTATGGGCCATGACTCCATGATATGATACCAAGCATTGGCTATGGGCCATAACCCTGAAGAGAGTATATGTTGCGGGCTATAACTCTATAGCAAAGATGCCAATATACCATGGCAAGCTAATTGCAGTTTGACATGGGATATCTCTACCATATAATCTCGTACTGACCGAGAAGGTTGAGGTCTTGGAGTCTGACTCTTCCATTAACCTTGTGTGGTACCGATGCTTAACGTAATCGTGGTCGGTTGGATCATGAACAATATACTTCATCTCTTCAAGGTATTAAGAATGATTGTAAACCATAATCAGCCGTGTAGCATATTTGCTTAAGATTGAAATACGAGAATCACTAGTTGACGTTATTTTGCTTAGTATAGCAGATAAATGTTATACATGTCTTCATATTCCTTTTTGGATAAGTGGCATGCTGCTGTATCAAGTTATAGCTGAAAAGCTTGAATTAAAAATCTTGCTCTAACCTATTTAGACATTGACATAACTGTTGTTGAATATATATGATTCATCTGTTCAGTTTTATCTTATTAAACTACAATAATAACGTTTCTGGCAGATACTTATATCTCTTGCTGGGACAATTTTACAATTGTCTCACCCCCGTGGGATCTAACTTTTTAGGTAGATGCGGAGGAAGAGGCAGAAACCCTACAACAGGGGAAGAGCAGCAGTAGCAGCAGGGACAACAGTGAATTCTCAGGTGGAGACATTGGTTGTCATGTCTTGTATATAGAGTCCTATATGTCGTCTCTGTACTCTCAGCTCCTCGGAGTCAGTAGTTAGTTTAATAAATCAATCTGAGATTTTGGCTTGATGCCTCAATGTTTTTATGTTGCCTATGTATAGTTTTAAGCAGGGCAGTTGATGCTTGTAATCCTCAAGAAGGAATGGTACAAGATATGTACTTGTTAACCAAAATGTAATTGAATTACTTTGGTTCTTTGTGAAAGAGTTTTACAGTGTATGGATCTCTTTGTAAATGATTTTAATTTTTAGTGATTTTTAGTAATCTACTGCTAACGAACGCATCCACTTAAGCAAATCATGTTTTTGCGATTTGTATGCCACAAGCCCAATTTGGGAAACTGTAACAAATAAAGTAAGGAATCGATTCACATGTTCTCTCTCCTTGATCAACAAGGAGTCCTAAAGATTAAATATTTGATCTCAGGAGAGGAAATCAGACAAGGATGACCCCTGGTTTCTCAAGATTGGTGCACGATCATGATTTCCCCAATCTTATATGACTCTTGTTAAATCCTATAGGGACCAACAAGTATATAAGGGGGGGGTAAGAAACCCCTTTGAGAATACCCAGATGTTTTCCAATCACCATCGAACTCCTGACCCTCCTCCCTTCTCCTAATTTGGTGTGGAGACTTGGCCTGGGCTTGGTGTTCTTCTCGAGTTCTGCAGGGAGCCCTTCCCTTACCGTCTACCAAGTAGGGGCCAACATAGATCAATTTGAACCCACCAATGAGTCTGGTGGGTTGTGGCGAAGGAAAAGGATCTCTTGTTCATCACAATGGAGTATGATCTCTAGGAGTCAACCCTGCGGTAGACCGTTAGTCAAGGCTGGGTTGTGTGTAGGGGCAGCACGTAAGGTTGGAGATGAAGTAGGAGGACTATACCTCCTTGCCCCCAATGCTCGTGAAGGAAAGGAAGGGGTAAAGCAGTCATTCAACCATGTTTTATGACTCAAACCTTGTTGGAGTGAGCCGCTGACGTGGCGACATCCTATTGGCTCATGTAATCTAATCTTGCAAAAATCATAAAAATTGCTAGACTGCTCCGATGAAGTCATGCTATATATGAATTTTGATCAGAAAACTATGTAGAATCCAATAATAATATTATTAGGATCAAAATATGTTCCTAGTTTGAAAATAGTATAAAGTTATTATCTTTAAGGGTTTAATTAATGAAAAACCCTAAGAATTGATGATAATTATATCTAATAATGTTCTTTGGATGTTATGAGAAAATATTAACTAGTTGTCATTAAAAGGAAGAATTAGATCTAAAAAGATGACCTTTATGAATATATGGCTTAATTTAGGGTCCCATGTACATGAATATGCATTAATGTGCCTAAAACCCCTAATTTTGATAATTATGACTTTTAATGGTTTTAATTGTGCAAATCCATGAATAAGATAGAGATATGTTGTTACAAAGCCAATTTGAGTATAAAAGATCCCTAATGTGGAAAATTTGAGTAATTAGGGTTTTTATCTGTAGAAAAGTTGTTTTAGGGTTTGTTGAACTAAAAAGGATAAAGTTTGAGAAATTGATATAAGAAACCCTAATGCATATTAATGAGACTTAGAAACCTTAGAAAGGTGTCCCAAGTCAATAAAGAGTTGTTTGGGATGTGATGGTAACAACTAGGTGTTATACATGTTTTCAAGATCAATGTTTGCTTGATTGATTGATTGGCTTGCTTGATTGGACATCTAGTTGGATTTGGATATATTTCTTCTTTGAGTCTCCAATCAGGTATGTGGTTACGCTTATGTTTAAATCACTTTTGTTTCACGGATATTCCTAGGGTTTTATCGGTGGCTTGGAAATAATTGCTTGATTGACTGTTATTTCATGTAACTATAAAATGACTATGGCTATCACCACAATTATACATGCATGACTAGCTCGAATCCTGGTCCTCCTCTATATCTCTAATGATGATGAGATAGATGACTAGTATATGGTCTACCTGTGAGGTAGGATCATCAGGTTATCATGAATGTGTTGGTCTACCCTTTAGTAGTCCCATACGACTCCATGACCCTATGTATTGATCTACCTGTAAGGTAGGATCATGGGGATTAGTTGAGATCTACCATATGAGAGGTAGTATCCATGTCCACTACAGGGACATCGCAGAGGCTAGGGTATGTAAGGATTGAGTAGTCATGTTTAAATCATAAAGTTTGTTTTGTTAAATCATAATTTCTTGCAATATGTTGTTACAATTAAATGCAAGATTATTGGTTCCCCCACATACTAGTATAATTTATTATACTGACTGTCGTTTTGTTTTCCGTCATTTTAGGTATTATCTAAAATTGGACAAATAGTAAAGTGGCACCTGTGAAGTTTAAAATAAAAATAATAAAGGAGGATTTAGGTAAATTCTACTTTGGGTAAAAGTCCCAGTTACCTAATTTTGAAGGTATGTTAAAAGAAAAAAATTATTCCAGTTTTTAGTTTAGTCTTTAGTAGAATTTATTAATTATTTCTTATTATTTGCAAAACCACTAATCCTATTTTTAGGATAATGCCTCTAACTTCTTGGTCTCCCTTAATTGGGGGCTATCGGGTAGTGGGGTCATTACAAAATCATTCAATGATCAAGAAGAAACAGATGAAGAAACATTCTTTTATTGAAAGAGGGATTCGATTACATAGAATAAACATAAACTAGAGGGTTAGGCCCCATGCCTCAATATGAAACTACTAAGACATAATTCATAAACTCGAGGGTTAGGCCCCATGCCTCAATATGAAACTACTAAGACATATTGCAAAGGATGGAAGCAAAAACTTTATAATAAGGGATGCCCCTTTTTCTTTGGAGTCCCCCCTCCTTTTATAGGGGAGGGGGGGAACCTATAGGAATGGAATTTGGTGGCAGCTAGATTTCCTTCTCTTTGGTTTCAATCGGTCAACTACATTTAATCACTTACTTCATCCCAAAGTCACATTACTCAAACCTTTGCTATGGAAGAGAACCAACCTGGTGATCAATAGATTCAGAAAGTTGGTTAGTTGTAGATGTTAGTAGTAGAGTCCTAGTGTCGTCCCTATACTCTCAGGTCTGGGTATGGGATGTGTTTTCTAGATGATATACTCGTATCGACACGAGATTTTAGTAGTATGCCAATGTTTGTAAATATATGGCATGTACATGTAAAATATCTTTTGTATGCAAGATGTGACTAAGGTCTTTGGGCCCATGTGTAAATACTTGTTACAGTATATGAGAATGGAATGATGGACCTTTTGTAAATGTTCTAGAGTTTATTTACATTATTCAAATTGGTTTTAATTATTTCGCATTTTTACTATGTGATTAATTAGTAGTTGATCATGTTTTGTGAACATTAATTGTTTTCCCCCAAATGGGCAGATTTATTGAGTTGGCTTCTTTTAATATTTTGACCATGTGACTTTCATTGATGTTGATTCCTGAAACAACCAAACAATCAGCTCATAAGGCCATCTGACCGACTGGAAATCCATTATACATTTTCCATCTAGAGAATTCAATTTTCTTTTCAAAAAGCATACTTGTGTGTTAAATTCCTCCATGGAATGCAGAAGTTATTATATTTTTTGCAGTGGGTATATGTATCAGGTCTGCTAGAAATTGTGCAAATATAATCCAAAAGTATTTAATCTTTGGAGTGATTGGGCCATTTTCCTATAAAGTACAAGCATATATAATTAAGATTCTTACTAGAGAGAGAAAATCTAAACTAATAAAATTAATTCTAAAACTAGGAAAATAATCAACAAAACAATCCTCAAAAGATATCTAAAAGATTCAAATAAAATGAATAAATACACATGTATCAAAATACCCTGGACTGGAATGTTTGCTTGTCCTCAAGTAAAAAGAATAACAAATTATTCCAATTTGTACTAACAAAGTATCTTTGCTCTCCCTAATAGCATTAGTTTGCTCCTTACCTCCTTTCTTGGCCATTCTACCCAATCCCCGAGAATCACGAAACAAAAAATTCAACATGACAAATTTCATAACTTATTTCTATCTCAAGACATTCTAAGTAAACAACATATTTGTTTCTATCTGAAGAATTTCTAAGTAAACAACATATTTATTTGGAAGAAGATGATCCCTCCTCTATTAGACTTGATCTTTTCATTCGTAATGCAATTACATTGACTATATTTCTTTGGTGTGCACTTTGGCATCTTTTGATGGTATGCCTCTATTAAATTTATGAGTGATATGGCTAAAATTTTAGATGGGGATTATCATGTCACCCCATCTCTAGAGTCACTAGGAGACCCTAGTAGCTCAAAATAATGTCCAACTGAAGGGATATCGATGATGGCTGGATATTTAAGTAGAGGAGCTTCATGGTACACCTGATGAATGGGTGGTCATGGAAGCTCAAAAGGGGTTTCATGGTTGGTTAAAATGGCATTTCTTGTCACCTCACAGTCCCTCTAGTAGGATCCACATATCTTCCTTCACTAGTGGATGAAGTGTTGATTTTGTGTTTGGATGGGGGGTTTGATAATGTTCATCAGTTGACTATGGGTTACTACCTCCCAAAATACTCGAGGTGGATCATATTTTTTGGAAGGGTAGATGGCATAATATGAATCAACTATATGTAGTGTCGGTAGTGGTAGATCAGGTGTAGGGTTCGGTTTGGTTTTCTCTTCATGACCTGGATCTACATGTAAGATACATAATGCCATTGTCGAATGAACTATCTATTTAGCTTGTTGCATATTTGTATCAGGTTGTGTGTCCTCTTCATCTACCACATCATGAATATGAAGGTTTATGGAGGAATCAAGGCCCTTTACCATGCTGATGGGGATATATGATTCTTCCATAGAACATGTGCCCAACTGAATGAGCTCAAAAGGGATCACCTCACAATATAATGGTGTCATGTAAAGTTCTTGCGGAGGTGGAATCACCTCATCAAGTTCAACTAGATGTGGAACAAAGGGTGTTTGAGGAGGAATATATAGCTCTTGATGAGGAATCCCTTCTTCAAAAGGATCCACCAATGCATCCTAGGAGAGTGATGGTACATTGTCTGCAATAGGCTCAACCAAACTTGGATAATTAGTGTAAACAAAAATTTGGGCATGTAAGAGAGAAGATTGGTAGAGCCTTAGCTTGTTGTAAGGTTCTTTGATGCCACCACTTTTTAGAATTTTTGTTAAAAGACTCTTGATGCATGAATTTATTGCATATGTATCATCATATTCATTAGAAAAAGTATACATACTCATCCTAGGGATACTTGCTGCATCCATACAGAACACAATCACACAAGGGACCAGACTTCTTGCAAACTTGTTGGTCCTGGCACTTGCAGATCTTCATTTGCTTATCCAACACATATTTCTCTGAGGTCTTATAAAAAATACATGATTATTATATGGCATTCGAATCCATGGATCAGGTGATCACGCCACCATGGAATATAACAAACAAATGGAGGGATTTATTGAGTTGCCTTCTTTTTATATATTGATCATGTGACTTTCATTGTTCTTGATTCCTAAAAGGATTAAATGATTGGCTCGTAAGGCCAACCTATTGGTAGGAAATCCGTCAAATATACATTTTTGATATAGAACATTCAACTTCCTTTCCACTGCTTGTGTGTTACATTCCACCATGGGATGTAGAAGTTATGATTTTTTTGGTACGGGATATATGTATTAGGACTGCTGGAAATTGTGCAAATATAATCCAACAATTTTCAATAATGGAGTTATTGGGCTATTTTCCTACAAAATACAAGCATATATAATTAAAACTCCAACTCAAGAGAGAAAATCTAAAATAAGAAAATTAATTCTAAAACTAAAAAAATAATCAACAAAACAATCCTAAAAAGATACCTAAAAGATGTAAATAAAATGAATAAATACACATTCATTAGGAGACTATTTTAAGATACTACCCATGTGATCATTGTTGCGGGTCAAAGATATTTGACACTTGGGATTGAGAACGGAAGGGTGTAACTTTACTGGCGAGATCACTCTTCACCACCCATTGTTGACTATCCAAGATAGAAGTAACAATCATGTCAGACTTAAGAGACTAAACAAGGGTGCTTGGTGGGAGGAAACCCACATGTTTTTGCTATCTTAAGTAGTTTTGATGCGATTTTATGATTCCTTGATGAATTTATTGAATGTGTAGGGACAATAACATGTCAAAACCACAGACTACAAGTCGGTGGTAATGATGCACCATTGATTGAGTATCCATATTTTGATAGTGAAATGTTTGTTCCACTGACAATCCCGATGCCATTGACCATGAGCTGGTGGTACCAACCCACACTTATGAGTGCACACAATTTCTTTAATGAAGATACACGAATTGATCGATGGAACCGACCCAATTTACCCAGACAAGGATGAAACATGATCCCTGAAAACCAGTAAAAAATACCATCAAGAATATTTTATCTTCATGGAGCCTGATCATCTGGTACACTTGTTCCATCTCTAAGTACATTTTCAATAATGGGGACACTATAAAATTCAAGCTTAGGGGGGTATGGAATGAGATCTATCTTGCTTCTACCTATCTTACTTTTATGTTTTATCTTAGTTTGCATCTTAGTTAGTTCATATTTTCTTTTTTTTTAGTTTTCATTTTCATGCATGTATCCAATCTATCTAGTGTAAAATTGGATTTAGAAGAAAAAAATGTTGCTCAATTGAAGTAAGGGTTTATGTGTACCCTTGTTGTTCAAATGTAGATTGCATGAGGATTTGAGTGTATTAATAAATTTAGAGCCATATGTAGAACACTTAACAACTAATTATTCCTAAATTTATTAATGAGTATGATGTTTCAGTCGAATTTAACAACATTAGAATTATCTTTTATGTTAATTCAAGAATAAATATTGGATCACAATGACGTGAATGTGTATCTTAGTGACCTAATCTCATCCACTTCCATTTCATTCCATCACCACGACAAACTTCATACATGATTCAAATCATTTTCTTCTCTGATTACTATCATCAAGATAGCAAGCATGCCACTTAGTTGTACATTTTAGAAAATGAAAACATAGTTGCATATATAGCTCATTCATAGAAGTTATCTTGCATAACAAAATTCCATAGAGTTTTGTTCCACATTACAGTTTCCATAAGGGTGTAATGTATGTGATTCACATCTTTTCTCAATATAGTAAGCAAGCAAGTTGTATATATCCTGACTCCTAATGCAAGTTGTAAAATCTATCAATTTGTACGACTAATAAAGGGATAAAGAAACAAATTGATGAAAACTGACAAACAAAAAATAAAATGAAAAAGGAAAGTGGAGGAAGAGGATGAGAAAGAAAATAATCATATCTCTCTTGCATAAGGAATAAGATTTTGTCATTCTATGCTAAATAACCTTCCACCTACACACATCATTAGGATGAGGCATTCATTACATCCATCACTCCACCTAAAATAGTGGGAATTATGACATATTTAATTTCATTCCATCCATCATCTAGGTATATAATTTTATTCTATTGTATAATTGACTTTGATTATGTGTAATTTCAATTTCTAATTGACCATTCCCTCCACCCACTGCTCTACATGGTAAAACAAAGACTTATTCCCTTATTTCAATCATATTGAAGGAACTACATCATATTATATGATGTTTTTGAACATATTAATGTAGATAGAGAGATCTTGTGATACATTCATCCTAGCTCAAACTTTCCATTAGAGGTGAGAAGAATATGGTTAATAATTGATAGTTGAATTGTTGAATCCAAATGGCTAACTTTTTGGAATAAGTTGGTTAATTTATTTTAGTTACTTGGTTAAATGGCTAAACTTTTAGTTTAAAATGTTTGCTATTTGGTTATATGAATAATCAAATATTCATAATTTATTTGAAAAAGTTATCCTATACATATATATAGTTGTTCTTTTAAATAAAAAAACCTCCACATATATCTAGTCATCATGTTTTGATGAACCATATAGAACTAAATTTATATGCAATATACTATAAAATAACAATTTTAAAAAAATTATGAATATTCTCATACAACATTATTAAAAGAGTGTTATTTGGTAAACCAACTTACTGACCTAATCAACCATTAGCCACTTAACTATAACTTAATTAACCGATCCTGATTTGGGTAGTTTAATGGTTAAAATATCAAATAAAAAACTAACCATAATTGACTTAAGTAATCAAATGTGCATCCCTACTTTCCTTGATATCTCTCTATTTCAGATTATTTATGTGCTAAGTGGTCTGACATTCAAAATTTTGTTTTCAATAGTTGGTCGCTTGTATAGTAGTTGTTTCCTTTGCCGTTGAAGAGGACCAGTTTGTGTCTGTTGAGTCAAGAATGATTAGAACGATCTAGTTCACACATTTGTCTCTCTTTTGACTTTGTTAACCAAATCCAAAGCAATGTTGCTTAAGGGTGAGCAACATTCAAACTTAAGGGATTTTGATGAACATGATATCTCTATCAAAATTATGGCTAATTTAGGCATGTTATCATCAGGATTTCTCTCATATTCATGTTTTTATGTACATTTTCCTTAAATTATCCAAAGTAACTCTTTTGCATCCATATTATCTATTTTTCATGTATTTGGTCTGAAATTCCTACATTTTTTATTTACCCTATACATTTAGCACATATTAAACTAAGAAAAAACAAATGAACATCAGTACCAGTGACTCAAGTTAGTGGCACAAACATGATTAAGAGGGAATAAACAACACAAGAAGAACAATCAAAATGAAAGGAGAAGAAGCATCAAATATATTTATGGTACCACTATACCAAGTAGGTGGCACTAGGATCATAAGCCCTAATTATATTAAATTGAAGAATTTGGTGGCATAAACTCCCAATTCAATGACACTGACATTTGGTTGATGATCAAGATTAAATAAAGCACAGTCGATGGTCTATTTAATAAGTGGCGTCTTGCCTCTTCCTTTATAAACCCGGGGGGGGGGGGTATACACAAAGGGAATCTTATCTAGGAGGCATCTCTCCAAAGGGAATCTCTTTGTAGGGAATCACATTTTGAGGACATTCCACATTCCATCCTTGGAGGAACCAGAACCAAAGGAGAAGGAGAGAAAGAGACTTGGGAGAAAATTACAATCTGGGGTGTCATTTGAATATCATAAAACCATCAGGTTGCAGCATTCTTCCTTGCACTATGTTACATGAGTTTTCCATGCCTTTCTCTTTTTCATTCCATCCATGATGAGCATGACGGTATAAACCCCCATTTTGAGGACCTCAAATTAACACTGTGTTGACTCTATGCGTATTTATGTTTGATTTGATATAGTTTATCTTTTTATTTGGATTTTGAACATAGAAAAGATTTATTACCTTATTTATGAATGATCACTATGAATATATGTTAGATTATTAATTTTCGTGTATGTGGGATTAACAATAAAAAAAATCAGTTATCCCCATAGTCAGTAACGTGGTGTAAAAGTGGGCTAACCATAGTGAAATATTTTTTCTAGAGAGAAAGATATTTTCATTTAGTCTTTTTGTATTATTGTTGTGAAAGTGGACTACTAATAAGGATAAATAGTGTGTTGTGTTGTAAAAGTTGGAAGTATAAGCTACATATGCTAAACCTAGTGAAGCAGGACAAGTTGTATTAATTGAATGGAATAGATGCATAGTTTAACATCACGGTGAAATTTGTATTCTATAGAATCCATCAATCTGATCTTCCATCCACTTCACTCAATAAAATAGTTTCTTAGGTTTTGTTGATCTTTTTTGGTTAGTAGTAGTTTTTGGTCGTCTAAATTCCCTAGGTTTCATATTTTGGCCTCCAACTATCCCTTTATTACTCTGAAGTGTACACTTACATTTATCACGTGTACTAAAGTTGTGTCAACCACCAGGATTCTAGTTTCCATTATGAGCTTAAATCTCCATCTCCCATCGACCAATTCAATTAGTTGATGGCCACACCAACCTATGATCACTTTCCACCATCATCATCCACCTAATCTCCCATTACTTCTACTAGTCCAAGCCAAATAGAAGAGGAGTGAATAATCCTTATTCACCTCGAACAACATCAGCATGTGTTCTTATCCTCTACTCCATGCTTAAAGAAACTCTCTGCACACCACAAATGTGTCTCCTTCTTCTACTAGGACGATGGATATTCCCTTCTTATTTCTTATTGGATTGTTATAGTTTCTATATACAAGTAGTGCTCCTGCTAGGGTGCAGGAAGTAGCCCCGCTACTCGATTTTGTTCCCTTTACTACATATCTTTTTGTATGAACCATTCTATGTTTTGAATCAAATTCTTCTTTGTTGCAAATATATTTTGACGAACTATTTTTCTATTTATCATGTTTTGGATGTAGATAACTTTGAACCTAATATCTAGGATTTTGTTTGTTTCATGTTAAACCCTTGATGAGAACTTAGGATGTATTTTCCAAGGTGATAGGTAAATGATCTCCGGGTAACATGTGATAGAGATCTGGTTTTAAACCTAACACCAAAATGGGGATTTACATGGTATCAACATATGTGTGTTCATGCTATTTACGATACAATTAGACAGTAAATGTTTGGTAGTATTGGTGAAACCATCCACCCTAGAATTTTCATTCATTTATTATAAAAACCTTAATCCATCCTTGTTTTCATTTTCAAACTTAGTTCAATAAAATAAAAATCAAAATTTTGCTTTAGGTGCTTGTCCTTGGTAAGTTACAATGATAAAATAATTATTAAATAACATGTCTTTGGGTTCCATCCTAAACAATACCACTATAATATATGTGTGCTTGCATATGGGATTTCTGTACACTTATTTAGAGTAAAATATAGGTATTTCATCCCTAAAGAATTTGTTGTTCCATTAAATCTATCCCTAAATAAATTTTGTGCGATTGAATTGTACATTAGGACTCTCTTTTTGGATGCTAAAGCTTTGTGGGTTTGATAGAATTTTGTGCGATGTAGGGCTTTCATTCTTCATTCTTCCACATGTTGACATATCAGATGTGGCCTTTGACCTGTAATGTCTCATGGATTTTGACTCCTTATAGTACTCAAAGATATGTGATCTTAAACTCCATTGGAAGGGATTCCTATATACCATATACAAGAAAGGAAGGCATGTCTCTATGGAAGTTCTAGTATATGTTTATTATGCCAATGGAGATATCCATAGATGATTGTTCCAACCATCAATTTATATGTTGTCTTATTAAGTATCTTTATAGAGTTTGATTCACAACATCTACAAATTCATTCATCTAGTGCCAGTGTGGAGACATGTGATGATGTTTATTTCATAGAGCTCAAATACTCCTTGAAGGAATAGACAATGAAGTTCATGGTATCATCAAAGACAAATTCATGTGGTATTTTGTATTATCCTATGATGTTGTTCTTAAGGAAGATGATTATCTACTAACCTGAAATGTTGGTAATAGATATAACTTCCACCCATTTGGTGATGTAAGAAATCATGACCAAAATGAAATAGTTCCTATTTGATGCTAATGGATGTAACTTTCCAATCATTTTGATTACCCTAGAATAGAAGGCACCAAAGCATGACCAAGTTGTATATATGATTAGCTAGTTCAAGGACATTGTCACCATGCATTTGGAAGACACGACATATATGGACGTACATGGAAATAATATATATCTTTGGTGGTTTAGTAGTAGACCTAAAGCTATATCTTCTTCATGACAATGACTCACTCACATGTTTTTTATATGATCCTCCATGGACCTTCTTCATTAGAGTTGAAAGCTCTGTCTTGTTGACATACCGATGGAGGGTTTGATTTTATGATTTAAAATAAATACATCATACTCATAGATGTATTGAATGCCTTGTTGTTTAAGCACTTGATGTTCTATTTTGCAGAGACCTTCAAGGATGACTAGGTTCTCAAGATATGGTGTGATTTCATTGAACCATGTTGTTTTTTCTTTTTTGGTTGCATTATTGGTTGTCATGCAATAGGCTTATCATGATACCATTCGTAATTTGATTGAGAAGATTTGGTTACCTTGTATGCTGATACATGAGGTGAATGTGGCCAAATCATTGAATTAGGAAATATGTTCATGTTTTATGACGTTGATGTAGATTTCTCCAAAATATCAGGAAATTGAAAACAATTAATCTTGATGTGGATTTTATTCTAATGGAAGGTTCTCCATTTTCTCTTGAACCAGGAGTAATGATGAGAGAACTCGAATAAGTGACATTCCACTTGCCACTTGGCAATTCGGGGTACCATAATGTATGCTTCATGTTCAACCACATTGTTAATGATATCCAACTCTAGCTTTCTCACCACAGACAATTTTTTCCCTATGAACCTATGGACTACTGAAATCCTAGCTCCTTTGTGATTTATGGCTCCTTTAAAAATCATCCACAAGTATGGCTTCAAAGGATGATGATGTATGGTGAGATGATCATTATGATGTTTTGTTAAGGAAATCGTACTAATTCATTTGTTCTTTAGAGAGTGAGAGAGAAAAGTTTGCCAGTTGATATGTTATTGCTTGTCAATTTAGACAAAACACTTGCCATTTGGCACATTTATCTATAAGCGTAGGTCACTCACACAAGTTGCATAGTGGATCGTGTCTTATGATGAGTTAAAGTGAATATGTCATCAAGTAGTAACAAAATTGCATTATTTCATATAGTAGGGCCATGTAGTAATTTTAACTATGGTGTATCATACCTTAGTGTCATTAAATTTCTTGGATAGATAGTAAATAGAATTCTCACCATCGACCATCAATTGGGATCGAAACACCCCCCATTTATGTTTCACGTACGTATAGTTGAAGGGTGAGGGGATATCCTAGTATGGTAGGTTTTAGAATGAGTGGTCTAGAGAGGTCATTTTCAAGATTCTAGAACACATTCTTACATTTTTAGTTACACAAGAGTAGAAATTTTCTTTAGTACCTTGAAATTTCACTCACATATGAGAGTTAGTTCTAAAATGTAGAACACAATGAACTACATATGTCTGAATAGGCATTTAATCTCCCTTTTGGTTATCTATAAAGGTATTTTCCTGATGACGCAAACTTTTCCAAGGTCAAATTTTATTTCTATATGACTAACAATATACACTATGACTAACAATATATACCACATAACTCAAAGGTACATTTTGTTGGATTCAGACATAGAGAGAATCTTTTTAGTCATTGTAAGAGTTCCTCCAGGTGAGTGATGTGATCTTTTAGATCTTTGATTTAGCAATCATATCGCCCACATTGACCTCCACCTCCATGTGCATTATGTCACAAATAAGGGCACCATCACCCTTTGGTAGGAGAATTCAAGATTTTTTAGGACAAAAGACAACTATGTGGAAGAATATTCCCCATTTGGTGATTAGGTTGTCATATTTAGTCATCTTGATCTTATTGTATTCAATGAAATCATCCATAAAGATCAAGAGGCATGGATAGACATGTTGTCAATTAGTATGTCTAAGTATTATACTGGAAAGTCATGTTTCATGGATGCCTTCTTAACATCACAGTAGTCTGTGCACATACATACATCATATTTCTTCAGTAGTACATAACATTCCATTTTGGGCTATTGGTGACTTTTAAGAAACCAACATTGTATTTCTTTTGAACCTCATCTTTGATTTTAAGGTTTTTTTGTAGTCGTAGTCATCTAGATTTGTTCTTAAGTAGGCAACCTTGTTAGGTTATGGATTATGGTCTACTCTTCTAAGGATGGTATGTCTTAGAAACTCCTAGAAAATACAATCAATGTAATTGCTAAACAGTTGTGTAAGCTTGTATTTGATGAAATCAGGTAGATACACCTCCATTTGAACTTTGCATCACTCAGATCAAAGATGATATTGATCAATTCTATTTCATCATCTATGTGAAAGGACATGGGCTCCTTCAACATATTGTAGGATGGAAATGTCTTGGAGACTCCTCTACATTGTTGTTACGATATATGTGTTCTACTAGAAAATAGTCATCATTGAGCTCCTATACAGTTAGAGTATTTTTTATTCTCTTTTATAGTTTATGAAAAGTTTTGGTACTTTTATGTTTGGTGGATGGTGGAGACATCGTGAAACATGGTAAAATATGGGATCTTCATGACATCAGATTGTCTTTTCTCAGATTAGCCTTTTTGGGCAAAGGAGGTGGATTCATGTTCAAAACAACACACTTCTCCTTGTGACAATGTTGTAGCTCGTCCCCTCATTGAATAGGAAAATTGTGTCATTGTGATTTTTCTAGGTTATATGTTTCAAGATGATATTTATGTCTCATCCTTCAATATTGCATATGTATCATCATATTCATTAGAAAAAGTATCCATACTCATCCTAGGGATACTTGTTGCTCCACTCATTGGGTTAGAAGAGTGTGGTGTACTGAGAATGGATTTAGTTCCTATGAAGTAGGCAAGACTAAATGACCTCAACATATCTTTGGGAGTATAATCTATGGGTTTCTCCAGCTCATTGATGGCATTCACTCCTGATCAGATGATTATGCCCTTATATTGTCGATTGTTATGAGAATTTTGAAAATCATATGGACATTTGGTGATGTCGGTGATTTCCTTGATGTCATTGTATTGATCCTATTCTTCCTCATCGATCTCCTAAATGAAGTAGGGTATCGTCATGAGGATGAAATATTTTTTTGCATCTGCATAAAAATGTATTGTGGTGGGGATGCATGGGAAGATAATGTGGGGGCCTTTGAACTTCAGGGCCATGCCAACTTGTGCAACATCCTAACTTGACACTTTTTTTGTAGCATCCTCTAAGTTTCCTTATGTAGGCATGTTAAGGAAGGTTTTTGTTGAGGTAGCCTCAAATTTTCAGGTCCTTCTGTGTAGGCCTAAGAAGAAATGGTCTTTAGTTGGGCTTCCACTATGTGAAGCATGATAGATGTATTGTGGTCTATTTAACCCTAGGACCATATTATTTGAGCATGATATATTTTTATGATCTCTATGTTGACTTGTCTTCTAGATCCTAGAACTTGATCTTAGTGGATGTCCATTTCTAGTAGGCTTCAAGTAAATTTCACGAGATCATATGACAATTGTCATGGTCAATATTGTACCATAGACACATGGATGACAATTATAATGTTTAACATGTGAAGTTAGAGATGAAGGTCATCATATTCCATGCGTTCTATGGTTCCAATTGGGATGTCTACATAGATACAAAAATTGTTGTTCCCAACCTATATTTGAGATTTTAATGTAGTGATGATGGTTCTACTTTATTCAGATGAACCCATGGCCTTCCTAAGAGGATATTGAAGGTTTAACTTAACAACATAATGACAGATTGTATTGAGAAAGTTTATGGCAAGATATGGATCTCAAATGTACTATCAAAGAAGGTGACTTTCTTATTAAGATGATGTATATCTATAGGTTCTATCTCCAAGCTCATGAGTGTCTTTTCGGAGCATACATTAGGCACACCCCTTTTTTGCAGAAGCATATAAAAAAATTAGGCTTCATTTTCTCATTATGGTAAGAAGTGGTCTATATTTTTCCTCTCCTTTTAGTATCTCATCCTCAAGAATGAGATCAAGTGTGGGGTTTTCATGAGCTTGATTGTAGAAAAAAGTGCCTCAGGTTTACCGTCTTAGAGACATAGACTACTTGGTGGGTCTCAATCACAACCTTATGATGGGATATAGTTTTGCATTATTTCCACAAGTAATACCTCTCCTTCAGGTTTGCCCACAAACGGAACGATATCTCTCCCTTCAACATTTGTTTTAATACATAGCTTAGGAGTAGGAGGAACTTGATTTAGATTAACCTTCGGGATGATGATCCTTATGGTTTTTTGTTATTTGGATTCTTATGGAGTGTCACTATGGAACCCTTAATATGTCATAACCTTCATATTTCCCTTGTGTAGGGATGATCACATCCATTTTTATTATTGTGATGGATATAAATAGTTCCATATTGCCTTATTTGAGATTTCCAGTAGTTATGAATGAACCTTGACATCTTTATTTTCTAACATGATAATGGAAGTAACTTTTGATACAATTTTGACTTCAAATGAGGTCTCATTCGACCATTATTCCAAAGCCACTTCTCAATCTATCTTTAGCACATAAAAAGATTATAGAACTGACAAAAAAGGCCCCATCATTGCTGAAGGGACTTTCCATACTCATCCAAGCTATTTGACTAGATGTGTTTTCAAAATAAGATAACCAAGTATTGTACACAAATCATCATGATAAGTAGAACTCAAGTAACTCAGAAGAAGTTACACGCTCCTACTCTTCACATCCAATTTGACTACTCCAAGTTGATTTGGTCACATAAAAGAGCAACCTACAAATCAATCATGGATCCCAACAATGAATTTTCCAAGCACTCATTTCTAGAAATCATAGTCTATGACTCAACCAAAGGCTTTTACAAGAAATAATGCAAAACCATTAGTCTCATGCACAAACCAAGATCTATTAAATAACATGGATATAGAAAATTATTGTCCTTAGACTCATCCCCAAATGCAACAAACTACTCAAATGTTGAAGGACCTTAATCTAGGATTCAACATCCTCCCTATTGAATCCACTTGAGTACCATAGAAAGAACTCTTATACCATTCCACTGGTCTCTACACCTATAAATAGTACCCTTCACCAATGTGCTCAAAGTTCAAAAGTGACCATCCACGTCTACTCTTATATATGCTCGTCCCCCACTCTCCATGGCAATGTGAAATTTCCACAAACATGCTAATTATACTCAGACACAAGTCATCCTTCCACTCTATTTCATCATGTCATTCAACCACTAGAGATAGGATACATGTCAAAGTTGTGGTCATGATATAGTGTCATAGGATTGTAACTACTACAATCAATCCCACCATTAGTTCCATAGAATTTTAATCTCCCCAAGTAATACTTCATGGTAGAAACTTAGCTATATCTTAAAGCATTGTAAGACAATTCAAAATCAAGCATCTAGTTTCTTTCTTTAGACAATTATTCTAATTTCCAACCTTTCTTTCTATTTGTCTAAAACTATTTATATAATACATATTTTTCCTACTTTCACTATTCAACTATATTTTTACATCGAATGTTCCTTAGACTTCATAATTAGCCATTATGTATTTCTGATGAAGTGAACTTTTGGCTCTTTTAACATCTAATGACAACTGAGTTTATTCTTTTGGATAATACCAAGGGTTCCAAGAATTTGGAATAAGTATGGATGTTGATTGGTGTTAACACCATGATAATGATTCTTATGTTTATGACTTTTTGAGGTATTTATATTGTGGACCAGGTGGCCTTAGGCTTTAGTCTAAGTATTAGATATTCGCTTGTGTGATGTGCCCCTTTACTTATCAGCTAGGGCATCATAGCTAAATTGTGACCATGAATCTCAGATTTAGTGGTCTTGCTCCTTGCAAGAGAATGACCACATATCCCTGTATGAAATATGAGATTGTAGCCTTCGATTTCTCATTGGATGGGTAGATATTTATCCTTTACCAATAGTTAGACCAAAGATCATGGTGCAATGTAACTCCCATCCTTGTCCCATGTCGTGTTTGTGGCCTGATAATAGACTTGGTGTGGGAGGTTGCACTTGGCTAATTATGAACCATATGAGGGCCCTCATTCGTACCTTTGTGACCAGAATGGAGAGAACAACCCTTACATCTACCGATCTTATTCAGCATCATTGACAGTAGAATGTTGGAGGTGGAGACTGAATTTAGGGAGGGGGTCAATGGATTTTTCTTTGAGCTTTGGATCGTTGGTGGAGTTAAGGGAGACTCGATGGTAGAAGTTAATAGTGAGGTTATCGGGACCATGGGAAAAACCCCCAGAAGTAGCGGTCATGTCCAATGAGTCCATCGTCACAGAACACTTGCCGAAGATCTCCCGATGATGGCAACTTAGCAGAGAAGGAGATCTGTTGACAACTGGAGGAAGGAAGAGAAAGGAGGAGGAGATGTGTCTGATCACTCCCGATGTTCCAATCCCATGGTGGTAGGATCTCCAAACTACATGGAGGAGGCACCACTGGAGAGAATAGAGAGGAGGGTGGAGCTAGGGCGGCCAACCGCTGACGAAGATATTCCCCCACGACAAAGGCTGCCACAGACGGAGAACAAAGGCCATGAGCAATGCACTTATGGCTTCAGATGAGAAATTAATGAGGATGAGGAAACCTCAGCTAGTATCTCACCGATACTGCTATCCATCGGTGGCACTCACACACTCAAAAAACCCAGGAGGGCTCACAAGAAACAGAGAGAAGTTGGCATTGATCGCATGATAGTGAGAATGCGAGAAGAAGAGGAGTGTTGAATCAAGTCCATGCACAAACTGGATGGGTTGAAGCTAAACCAAGTAGACATCAAGTGAACTCGTGCCTTCACATGGATACATGGAGGCCTTTGATTGTCCATTGGCCACAAAAGATAAAAACTCAATAAATTGTCAGATCTTGTAAAATTTCCTAGTAATTAGCCCTGTTGTCAGAAAAATACAAATAAGATACCAAAATTCTCGGAAAAATGAGTAGAATAACATGAAAGTATAATATCAGGCTTTGGATGCACTAATCTCAGTGTTATCATGTAATTTATAAAATTCTTGTTTCATGACTAAGAAATATCAAATGATGGGTTAAAATTATGATAAAATGTCAGTAAATCCATATTCATGCTTAAAATTATATGATGTTATATATGATAATGTAATGACATGTAATCATGTAATTTTATTAGAATGTCTATTTAGGGCTAATAACCTTAATTAATGTGCAATAATTACATAGATGCACATGAAATTCTAAAAATTACAGTTTAAACTCATATCAATAATCAGAAGGTAATACGTAACTTTGAGATGATAATTATGCATATAAATAATGTTACATATTAAATGATCCTAAAATAATGAGAAAACTTTAACATGATTAATACATGTGACCTAGGGTTAATACATGCACAAAATAATGTGAAACTTGATTAGTGGATAATGAGACATAATATGGAAAATGAGATCAATAAGATAATTCTAAGAAAAGGATGCAAGTAATGATGGAAATGCCCTAATGATCTAAGTGAAACCCTAAAATGGGCATAACTAGGGTTAAGGATGATGAGAACCTAGTGGTGATATGTATGATCTTGTCTTAATCAAGGTTTGACCAAGAGTGATAGTTGACTCAAGATTATATGGTGTTTAGGTTTGTCCTTATTCAAGGTTTTCCATTACCTCTTACTTGGCATATTATACAATATGCTTGCATTATATGTGCAGTAAAATACTTGGTACATGATATTGGATGCAATTATTGTTCTTGTATGATATCTTGCTTCATTTTCCATACTTATGGCTATGACCACATGAAACATAATATATTTGTTCCATTCTATGACATCACTAAACTCTTTGGTAGTACAATGCTTGGCAGTATTATCAAACTCATTGGTAGTAGATCACACGTATAATGATCTCAAACTCTTTGGTAGTAGATCACATGTATAATGATGTCAAACTCTTTGGTAGTAGATCATAAAGGCCATAATGCATTCAACTCTCAGGTAGTAAATGCATGGATGATATAATAAAAAATGTGCCTAAAATATGTGTTCTCTTTTGTTAATGAACATCTTTGTGCGAGTATATACTTTTTCTTATATTTATTTACTGCTGCCAAGTATTAGTTTTATCTTATTTCCAAGCTTAGTAATGAGAGGCATATAAAAGATACGTAGGCGTACTCAGTACAATATTCTTGAATATTGTGCTGACGTGTACCACATATAATCTTTTGTTTTAGGTATG
Organism: Alisma plantago-aquatica; assembly: GCA_963693085.1. NCBI lineage: Eukaryota > Viridiplantae > Streptophyta > Magnoliopsida > Alismatales > Alismataceae > Alisma > Alisma plantago-aquatica. The sequence goes on along the minus strand of OY856409.1, from coordinate 1,617,879,526 downwards.
TGGACATGTGAACATATCAGAACCATTATAGTTGTGAGTTGTGTGGCTAGCTGATGTACAGGTGGACATGTTGTCTGAAGATCCTGCTGTTTAGTGGTAGTATATGTATGTGTAGAAGTTTGTTATTCAATATGCAATATCAAATGTTGTAACAATTCATTATGTAATTATATGTTGAATGGTGAACATGTGTTGTATGGTTTTATTATTGTTCATGTGCATGTGCTACCATTGTTTCCTTTTGACTCCCTCAGTTTTCTTCTTCTCAGCCTAGTGTGTGGTGTTTAAATTGGGATTCTTGCTGAGGTGAGGCTTCAATTTGGACGTCATACATCAGATTAAGTTTTAGAAAATCTAGGGATGTCATAGGTGGTATCAGAGCATGAGCAATATAAAAGCCTAGCATTTTCTCATTATGCAACTCAAAATAAAATACCTTGAACTTAAAAATCTATATGGTTAGATTAGTAGTCTTTTAGAGACTAGATCTGACCTAGCCTCTAGGATAGAACCTAGATGTCTGAGAAATAGGTCTAGACTGGTTCTTGTTGTATAGTAGGTCCTTAGATGTTGTTCTTTCCTTATGGTGCAGTGGTATGGGATGTTACATCATTTGGAAATGACGTACATCAAGGGAAGAGAAACCCAAGACATATGACGCTTGTTGTCTAGAGTAGCTACCCTAGTCTATACCATGTTTTCACCCTTTTCACTAGTTTTCATGGCACTGTACTCTCTACTATGTGTGGGACACTCATTTTCTAGATTTGGTTTTTGATGCCAATCGAACCAACCATTTATAGTTTTCTCTAACACATATTTTATCAGAGGAAATCTATATAATATTTTATTATATATGTAAGTATTACAAAAAAATGTGTCCCCAGACATGTACGAGTTGGAGGTGGTCATCCAACCTAACTGAAAGTGAATGGCATTAGTCTAGAAGAGAAAATAGTAGTAGATTAGATGTCTAGAGCCTTGTTGGAATATATGATAGAAGAAATAAGTTTTGATGATATCATATAAGTCTTATATAGATGATATAAGATGGTTTATGATGATCAATGTTTGTCTTTGAGGACCTATGTTCAAATTTGAGGATTTGAGATAAGCTTAATGATACAAGTACATAGGCTTTTATGAGATAAGATAATGTTTGTCTTTGAGGACCAAAGTTCAGATTTGAGGATTTGAGATAAGCTTAATGATGCAAGTACATAGTCTTTTATGAGATAAGATAAGTTAAGATAAGCTATGTAAGACAAGGATGTAAATTAGTACGAGCCTTAATCTCTTTTATGAAGGAGGACCTCTAGTGTTAGGACCAGTTTTAGGGTTAACTCTAGAGAGAGTGAAACTCATTGGGAGAGGGTCAGAGAACCTAAACTCCAAGATATCAAAATGATGAGAAATATGTGATATGATATGTCCTAAACTAGACTACTCCTGAGTGAACGAGTTGAGTTTCTTAATGCATTATTCTTATAGATGTATTGAACCCTAGATGTCCTTGGGAGGAACAAACCCTAGAGTTGAGAAAGAGGCTGGTTATATATGTGAATATGAATATGAGAACCTACCATCTGGGTGAGGGAGAGAGTCCCAAGACCTTGGAGGAGGTAACTATGTTTTAGTTTCTATGAAGCCTCAAGATTGGGTCGGTGGTTCCTTTTAGGAATCTAGTGGTTGCATATATAAGAGAGTTTGGGTAAGCATGATTCACGGTTATAGAACCTATGGAGAGTATATCATAACATGTTTTGGTTTGTGCTTATGTGGCTAGAGCTTGTAAGGCTATCACTAGTGCCAATGAGGTAATCTGAGAACCCTAGGCTAAGAGAAGAAAGATAAAGTATATGCATATGGGATACTCATAGAGTTGAGCTAGCTCAGAGACACTAAACATGGCACTACCCTCAAGATAAGGGTTAAGAGAACCTTAGTTGGACTAGATGAAATTTTGATATATGATTAACAAGCCACTTGTATAAGTTTGTTTAGAACAACCGTGGTATAATATAAGGATGTGATCCTATATTGAAATGTGATATAAGTAGATATGGCATGATGGAACAACGAGTAAAGTTTGATAGATCTCTATGTATACATGGTTAACCATATACACGAATCATAATGATAATGTGATATTGTTGGCTAATCTAATGATGAAATCACTAATACTATTTGTAACCTAATGTGAACATTGAATGAGATCAAATTAACGAAACATGTTACATGAGGTGTTAATCTTAGTTATTAATAAATATGAAAAATATAGTTCGACAGTTAGCACAACATGATGATTATGATACCTTGATATGATATAGATGGATAAAGTGGGTTAACTATAGTTAACTCCCTCCTAAAATGCATATGTTAATGTTGAACATGTTCTAACTTTTTGCTCAATAAAATGTTGATGACATATAATGGGTTAATTTTAATTAACTCCTTTAGAACTTGGTAATATGATGTGGGAACCCTAATGCATGGGTAAGGATAAGGATGCAACCCTAACATATGAGATATGTCATGACATATCCTAAGCATCTAAACCATGTTTCATGGTGATGGTTGATTCTCCTTAGATGTTTTAAAACCTCCTAATGGTGATTTGGATATGATTATGGAGCTTTTGTTTGTGTATATGTTACACTTAGAGAAGTGCCCTACATATGGAAGAAGATCCTTAGTTTTCCTTGAAGTAAGAGAATAGCCTAATTTTGAGCGTAAAATCTTTTTTAAGATGTATATGATATGATGGATTGGATTTTTGCTTAATTTCGACGATGAAATTTCCTTTAAGGTGTGTAGAATGTGATGAAATGAACTTTTGGATCTTTGAACATCTAATGACAATTGAGTTTATTCTTTTGGATTATACCGAGGGTTTCAAGAATTTGGAATAAGTATGGATGTTGATTGGTGTTGACACCATGATAATGATTCTTATGTTTATAATTTGTTGAGGTATTTATATTATGGGCCAAGTGGCCTTAGGCTTTAGTCTAAGTATTAGATATCCGCTTGTGTGATGGGCCCCTTTACTTATCAGCTAGGGCATCGTGGCTAAATTGTGACCATGAATCTCAGATCTAGCAGTCTTGCTCCTCGCAATAGAAAGGCAACATATCCCAGTTTGGAATATGAGATCATAACCTTAGGTTTCTCATTGGATGGGTAGATCTTTATCCTTTACCTATAGTCAGACCAAAGATCATGGTGTAATGTAACTCCCATCCTTGTCCCACATTATATTCATGGCATAATAATGGACTTGGTGTGGGAGGTCACACTTGGCTAATTATGAACCATATGAGGACCCTCATTCATACCTTTGTGACCAGAATGAAGAGAACCACCCTTACATCTACTGATCTCCTTTAGCAGCGTTGACAGTAGAAGGCTAGAGGAGGAAAATGAATTCAGGGAGGGCTACGATGGATTTCATTGTGAGCTTTGGATTGTTGGTGGAGTTAGGGGAGACTTGATGATAACAACTAAAAGTGAGGTTATCGGGACCATGGTAACAACCCCTAGAAGTGGTGGTTGTGTCCAACAAGTGCATTGTCGCGGATCACTTGCCGAAGATCTATAGACGATGGCAACCTAGCATAGAAGAAGATCTGCGGACAACTGGAGGAAGGCAGAGAAAGGAGGTGGAGATGTGGTTGGTCACTCCTGACGTTCCAATACCATGGTTGTAGGATTTCCAAGCTGTAGAGAGGAGGTACTACCGGTAACTAGAGAGAGGAGGGTGGATCTAGGGCAGTCGACCGCCACCGAAGATTACTCCCAAGGCAGAGGCTATCATAGATAGTGAATAGAGGCCATGAGAAATGCACTTAGGGCTTTAAGTGAGTAATTGGAAAGGAGGAGGAGACCTCAGCTAGTCTCTCACGGACACTCCCATCCATTGGTGGTGCTCACACACACAAAGAACCCAAGCATGCTCATGAGAAATGGAGAGAAGCCAACATTGATCGCATGAAAGTGAGAACGCGAGAAGAGGAGGAGTGATGAACTGGGTCCAGGAGCAAACCGACTGGGTTGAAGCTGAACCAGGCAGCCAATAAGTGAAGCCACACCCCATGTGGACATGTGGTGGGCTTTGATTGGCCACAAAAGGTAAAAACTCAATAAATTGTCAGATCTTGTAAAATTCCTAGTAATTAGCTCCGTTGTCAAAAAATACCAATACGATACTAAAATTCTCAGAAAAATGAGTAGAATAACATGAAAGTATAATATTAGGCTTTTGATGCACTAATATCAGTGTATCATGTAATTTGTAAAATTCTTGTTGCATGGGTAATAAATATCAAACAATGGCTTAAAATTATGATAAAATGTCAGTAAATCCATATTCATGCTTATAATCTATATGGTGTTAGATATGATCATGTTATGACATGTAATCATGTAATTTTATTATAATGTCTATTTAGGGATAATAACCCTAATTAATTTGCAATAATTACATAGATGCACACAAAATTCTAAAAATTACAGTATGAGCTCATATCAACAATTGCAAGGTCATATGTAGCTGTGAGATCATAATTATGCACATAAATAATGTTACCTATTAAATGATCCTAAAATGATGAGAAAACCCTAACATGATTAATACATGTAACCTTGGGTTATTACATGCACACAATAATGTAAAACTTGATTATTGGATAATGAGACGTAATATGGAAAACAAGAACAGTAAGATAATTCTAAGACAAGAATGCAAGTAATGATGGAAATGTCCTAATGATCTTAGTCAAACCCTAAAATGGACATAACTAGGGTTAATGATGATGAGAACCTAATGGTAATACGTATGATCTTTTCTTAATTAGGGTTTGACTAAGAGTGATAGTTGACTCAGGATTTTATGGTGTTTAGGTTTATCCTTCTTCAAGGTACGCCATTGCCTCTTACTTGGCTTATAATACAATATGCCTGCATTATATGTGTAGTAAAATACTTGGCACATTATATTGGATGAAATGTGTTCTTGTATGATGTCTTTCTTGATTTTCCATACTTATGGCTATGAACACATGAAACATAATATATCTATTACATTATAAGAAAGCACTAAACTCTTTGGTAGTACAGTGGTTGGAAGTGATCACAAACTCTTTGGTAGTAGATCACATGTATAATGATCTCAAACTCTTTGGTATTAGATCATAAAGGCCTTAATGCATTCAACTCTCAGGTAGTAAATGCATGGATGATATAATGTAAAATGTGTCTAAAATATGTGTTCCCTTTTGTTAATGAACATCTATGTGCGAGTATATGCTTTTTCTTATATTTGGTTACTGCTGCCAAGTATTAGTTTTATCTTATTTCCAAGCTTAGTAATGAGAGGTATGTAAAATAAACATAGGCGCACTCAGTACAAAATTCTTGAATATTGTGCTGACGCGTACCACATATAATCATTTGTTTTAGGTATGTGGACATGTGATCATAGCAAAACCATGATAGATGTGAGTTGTGTGGCGACTTGACGTACAAGTGGACCTGTTGTCTTAAGATCCTATTGTTAGTGGTAGTATATGTATATGTAGAAGTTTGTTGTTCAATATGTAATATCAATTGCTGTAACAATTCATTATATAGTTATATGTTGAATGGTGAACATGTTTTGTATGATTTTATTATTGTTCATGTGCATGTGCTACTATTGTTTCCTTTTGAATCCCTCGATTTTCTTCTTCTTAGCCTAGTGTGTGGTGTTTAAATTGGGATTTAAATTTGGACGTCACACATCAGATTAAGTTTTAGAAAATCTAAGAACGTTACAGTATTAGTGACTTTACTTTGAGAGAAGATTTGCCTTGACCCTAAAAGAGGATGGGTGTCTTGAATCATTTTTCTGCCATGTGGTAATACATATGCACTGATATTTGGCCTTAAGAGATGCAGTTTCCACTAAAAGTACATGTCCATACATTTGATTGGAATTGAGTAAGGGTGTTCTTGAGAATTCATTCAGTAGATTAAAAACTTTGTGCTCATGATTGTTTCAATTGAAAAAGGCAATTGATTTGGAAATTGCAAACACTTATCTAGATATTCGTCTCCAAATTAGCATTGTATGTTGTAGGATTCAAGTCAATCTATCTAGTTTAGTTTTAATTTCTTTATCTAGTTCAAATGTAGTCATTGTTTATTATAAAATTATTTTATATTCAGAATAAAGTATGAGATACAATGAAGACAACATTTTGCAGTTCTTACCAAGATCACGTTAACGGGATGACTCTGCTAAAACTAACCACACACACTTGAAAGAATACAATGTTTTGTGATTGGTTTATAAATTTACAACTTTGATCTTGTACTCGAGATTAGTAGGTTCATATTAAATGAAAGAATATGCCCATACTTCATCAGATACACACTTTGTTCCCTATCCATTATACACAACATGTTTTTGACATCTTTTCTATGTAACAAGATGAATGTGAGAGGGCATTAGTATAACTAGTTTGAATCACAAATTATTTATTGTTTTCTTCTATCAAATGTATAAATTTTCTTGATCTTATATAATTATATTGGTTGTTCCTATCTCTTTAGGTATATCTTGGTAGCTTATGCTAAAGAGATCTTTGTGTCCATTCAGATTGAAAATCCTCATCCTGAAGATCAAAATATTTTCCTCAAATGCTTGGGATCTAATAAAAAAGTCCAACATAGGTAATAACGACTGACATGGGAGATCTTGATGAAAACCTCCATTAAAAGAGAGAGATTCAAATAAGGACATTCATGTGGTAGTTATCTAATGAATTTCATAATCTAAAGATAACTTCTATACTTTTGGATGTAGTTAAACCTCCTCTCGATCTCAATAACAACTACTTCCATACTGGACTTATTACATTGATCTAGACAAGGAAATTCAGAGGCAGTGCATTAGAAAACCTCACACAACATATCCAAACATTTAGAAAGCTTTGTGACACTGTTGAAACAAGTAGTATATCACTAGAGGATATTTACATGCATACATTTCACTTCTATGTGATAAGGAAGAAAAATGGAATAATGTTGTTTGCATGGGTAGTATTAGCAAGAGCTTACCAAAGTTATAGAAAATAGGACCATGCCAAGGGATGTTTGCATTCTATAAGGAGGTTCTGTTATTGTGTATTATAGCGATACAAAGGATTTTCTAAGTAATCTAAGACTGAGATGGTCCAGACATGTCAAAGTTGTACACATTGACACTAATGGTGCAATTGATATTCACAATATCAAGACTGACACACTGCAACTCACCATACATATTTTGAATAAGTGCTACATAAGTATGATTTGCATCATAAATCAAGTTTTGATGGGGAAAAACCATGTCCAAAAGGATGAATGTAAACATCATCAAGTTAGCTCCAAATATATTTCTTTTCAGAGGTAACCCATGATTACCTTTAGTTTGTACCTTACTTTCTACTCTTTTCAATCAAGACAAAAATTTAAAAAGTAATGTCATCCTTCCTTTTACCAATATACCTTGTTTTGAAAAAAATAGCATTTCAAGATGTTGAACAAAAAAAGAAATATCTGATAGGGACCACTACTATATTTTGATATATATGACCACTTAGATGTACAACTATGGCATTGGTCCTAAATTCCTCCACCCTTATGAATAAGAGTTTAATTTTGATGGAGAAGGTGGTGGGGTAGAAACCTCATCCAAACACATATATAAGTTCAACTAGTTAGGGGAAACCCAATGTAAGTAAAGCACATACTTGTTCCAGATTTCACACTCTGTCTACAACTATTACCACCACCTTCGATATAGTGAAAAACAAGTGAATCTACATACTTGTAATAAGAGAAATTTCTATATATTTTTATGTATATATTTTATGATATCTTCACCCTAATTTTTAATATCAATGAATGATATTTTGACCTACTAAATAATTTGAATTTGTCTCTCAAACTTTGCCAATATCTAAAATTTGCAATTTTTAGGGTAAGTTTCAAATTCCATTTGATTTTAGCATTCCTAGATCTCTCAATGCTTTTTGAAAGATTGAAATAAATTTTTATGTTCATTATATTTAAATTATCTCAACAAATATAGTCTTCAATTATCAATATCAATCAGCCATGACACATTAAATGTTACAGAAACAATGATCTATATGCGATCCATGGGCCTGCAACATGTCTCAATCTCAACCATTGCATCTTGATTTGACAACTTGGGAGTCGTCTTCCACATTTTAAACTTCTGACACTCTCTAGGAAAGAACAAAAATAACTCTTCCCGAATGACCATTTCCACTCGCTCACTTTTGCTCCAAACATGAGTAGCATTTGAATTCTCGTCATTGTGGTGGCATGCACGACACCAATCATGACCCCTATCATCCCTGTGATCGGGAGATCTAAAATCTTCTCCTCTGCTCATCTCATCTAGGTGGGAGAACAATTTGGGCATCTTGAAAACACTACTCCTCACCCCCGCATCATCCTTGCAAAACTTCTTTAGACCCTCAAGACACTCATTTTTGCAAACCCAACCTTAGATGGCTTCTCTATTGACTTTGTCTTCTCAAACCCATTCCTCCAAGGTAGGATCACCGACCAGACCCCAAACCCCATCACAACTCAAAATCAAACTCCCTTCAACTTTGTGACACTGTAAGGAACCTAAAATGGCTCATCTCCAATGTGTGAGTACCTCCTCTACCTCTCTTCCATCTTCTTCTCTCTACAACTATTAATGTGCCTTAGTCACCTTAGCAATGAATCACTCTAGAGGGAGTCAAGCCTCATGACCCCACATCCCTGACCCATAAGAGCTCCTTGAAGGTAAAGGACGCCTCCTTTGCATATCACCAAGCCTATTGCCAGCTTCCAAGCTATATAGAGTTGTGTCTCAACTGCTAAGCAACTGAAGAGGAGAGGAATCTCAAGTGTTTTCTGGATCCCACGTGGACTAGTGAGGTAATCCACCTCAATGACTTGTTTTTCTTTTATCCTTTATTTCAGATAATTGCCAATAATTACTCTAATTTTAGAAAATTAAAATAAATTATAGGGGCTATAAAAATTACAAATTAGTGATGTAATTTTGATCAAAAAATTACAAAGAACATAATTATTAACTCTATTATTAATCAATCCATACCATGTAGTAGCTTTTACTCATTCATGGTCTTATCTCATTCAATTACTCAAAAAATATTTCTATGAAGATAAATCATGAACTCCTCTACCTATCTATTACATGTACCAAGTTAATTATTAGACACTCACTTCTAGTTACTATAACTCAAATATCAACAAATTATATTCTACTCTTCATACATATCTTTATCCCCACAAATTCTTATAATTATCTATAGGATCTAAAGACCAATTAATCTCCTAGAAATCTGATGTTGATTTTGTGACGACTGCTATCAAATTGATAATGACAACTCACAAAACCACACAGAAACAACCATTAACATCAGATTACTAAAAATCACTAAGTATTAAAAAAACATTATTCATAAAGACCCATTGTTAGGAAGTTTATTATAGAAAGGCCCAAAGCCTGTCACATACAACATGATACTTCACACATGTTCTAACTCAACAACATCCCTATTTCATCTTATTTTAGTTTGCTTTAACCAAAACCATTTACATGAGCAAACCATTAGTAATAATAACCTTTTTATCCAAAAACTCAAATCGATCATAAAACTGGATATGAATCTATCCCCCAAGGACCTGAGAGTACATGGATGACCCATAGGACTTTTATCTACAACAAGACACAACTGATAGGAAACCACCTCAAAATTTCATGTCTTCTTCCTAATGTTGTATTGTCTCAGGTACATGATCTCTGCTATCTCATGCATGTCCACCTAAAAAGTTGTAGAACCCATAGGGTGAGACAAAAGTCCCGGTGGGATTATAACCCTCTGCCAACAATATTATTATCATAGATAAATCTTCATAAAAGAGATCATAAGAAACATTTATTGAAATAAATAAGTTTAAACACTTATTATATGTAGAGTAGAGCAATCTCATCATTTAAGTAGTTTAGATATATATGACTGAGAAATCAATCATCTAATTACTTTTAGAAGGAATATGAAGAACATGTATAACATACATCAACTATGACATACAGAAGCAATTACAACCTCATTCAATTTTCCGTATTTGATCCTTAAGCAAATATGCTACACGGATGATTACATCTTTCAACTATCAATCTTATGCCCTGAGGAGATGAGGAAGACCGCTCATACTCCAACCAACCTTCATTAGGTAGCATCAGTGCCATACAAGGTACAGGGAAGAGTCAGAATCCATGACCTCACCCCCTCAGTCAGTATGAGATTACTGGCAGTGACATAATGAGTCAAACTACAATTAAAAATCCTAGGCATATAGGATCATCTCTAGAGAGATACATTCGTAGCTATTCCCTCATTCGGGTATGACCTATAGTCAATCCTGAATATATCAGGGTATGGTATGCAACTAATCCTGATTGTATATTGAGTCATGGCATACAAGCACACTCTTATTAGGGTATGGCCCAAAAACAATCCTAATTTTCACGGTATATCTCATAGCTAATCCTATTAGTTAAGAATACAAGGAGATATATCAACTTGCACCACACATATTCAACAATATGCGCTCCGAGTAAACTCATTTCCCATCCAGCAATTTTTGACACTGAATGGATCTATGGCCAGGGAAAAGTACATTTTTAGTTTGACTTGATAAGTTAAGTGAATTACATCATCTTTTAGTATCTATCAAGTTACAAGCATGAATTATAGATAAATGCCACAAAGTAAGGTGTAATACATTTTGCAAGGAATCTTGTATCACTTGGAACACATCTTGTTACACCCATCCTAGGATCTCAATCCCTTGAACACATTACTGGGGATCTCATCCCTTCAACATTATCATTATAATGATCACATGTTTTGGGTATCAACCCCTTAGTTTAACATTGTACAATGTCACCTCTTACCAAACAACAATCATCTCTAGGTCATCAGACCCATATATATCATACTTGTTGTACAAGCATATCACATGGCTCACAAGTCCTATTTAATGTGTATCATACTAAATATTCATAGCTTAGACCTGGATATACTCATCATCTCATAATACCTACATGGTTATGATTTCATGGTAAAAGCAATATCAAGTAAATATCATCACCATGCCATAAGAGAATCTTTCAAATTGCAACCCCCTCATAATTAGGGTTAGGGTTTCCCCTTGTAACTGATTAGGGTTTTCAAGTTCATATTTAACAACCAAATAGTAATTCACATCATATGAGCTTATTTTATTTCCATAATTATTCAAGCATACTTAGTTACTCTCATAAATTATCAACATGAAGTATTACCTTTCTTATATGAGTAGTATAAGTTTTTCTCTCATACTTACTAGGATATTGATTCCAAAATACTTATTACATTGGATTGACCCTCTTTAGGGTTCATCATCCTATACGTATCAAAGTGTATCCATCTCATTACTTCATAGTGTACCAATCGATTATATTCGGCATGCATCGAACTACACTCTTCAAGGTGTATCAGCCTATACTCATCAAGGTGTATCGACCTACACTCATATATGTATATTGGCCTACACTCATAAAGGTGTATCAACCTACACTCAAAAAGGTGTATCATCCTACACATTATCCCTTGTGTTGACCTAGACACTATTTCTTATTTTAGCCATTGCACATCAAAGTGATATCAGTTTAGAGGTGCTTAGGGTGATATTAATTTTGAGGTGCTTAAGGTGGTTCTTAAGGTGATATTGATTTTTAGGTGCTTAAGGTGATATCATTCATGAATCACATCTTAGTGTAACACCTTCACCATACCTTGGTGCATCATATTCTTCACTCTTTAGAATAATATTTTCACCTCACTTAAGGATAAGATCTTGACCTCACCTTAGGGTATCAACCACCGTATCACTTTGTGTGATAGCTGCCCTATCACTTTGTGTATTGGCCACCATATCACTTTGTGTATCATCCACCATATCACTTTGGGTGTCAGACATAGTATACTCTAGGGTATCAACCTCACTATCATCTAGTGTATTGTCCTAGCTATCACCAAGTGATATCGGCCTCTAGGGTTTTGATACATATCGGGTTCTTGGGTTTTGATTGTATCGGTTTGCCATCATCAACACCCTTATATTCTATCATCTATCAAGGTGTCAGACTAACCACTACATGATGTTTTGGCCATAAGTTCAAGGAGTGTATTGGGAACACCTTCACAAGGTGTGTCGACCTAGATGTGTCAACCATCATACTTATGTCAGGCTAGAGGTGTGTGGGGTTTCTAGGGTTAAGGTATATCAGTTAACTACATATTTTCACTCAAATTAAAGATATCGACTTACCCCCATATTTATCCTTAGGTGATAAGATAAAAAACTATAAGAATGATGGTCCTTTGTATGTAACAAGCCGCTAAGGAGCTAGGACTCCATGTGTATCAATTTTCCTTCATATAACCTTGTATAGGGTTAGGGTTTTCTCAAACTAATATCAGTTTGTGCATGGGAGATTCCATCATCTTCAAGCTTCAACCCTTCCTCCACTAACACTCTAGTTCATGGAGAACATCCCCATATATCCATTAGACTTCATATAATCATCATTCAATCAAGGAAAGTCAAAATTTAAAAGGAATCATCAAGTATTGCATGATTGAAACTGAATAATAATAGAGTTGAGTTGAAGTTATATAACCCATCTCAAAATCACCACTAGAGCTTCAAGCTTCAAATCTCCATGTTTCCAAGGTTTAAGATGACCTATTCAAAGATCCAAGATTCAACTATAGCTTCACCTCCATCATGAAGAAGGCATCATAGTTTGAAACTTGGTGAAGAAGAAAAGAAAGCAATAATTATGATATGAGAAACATAATTCTCCAAGGTTGCAGATGCTCATGGCATCACCTTAGACAATATGCTCAACCTCCCTCTTTCTCCTTGATCTCCTAGGGTCGTCCACCAAAAATGGGAGAAATAAGAGTCGAAAGGTTTACTTTCTTGTAAAAAGAGGGACTTATATGTTGAGTTTCAAGATAGAGTATATGTGAGGTGTGATCACCATATGTAACTAGGTGATACGTGTCCATGCATTGTGACTCCATGCATTCATGATTATCTCAACATGCAAAACTCTTGTGGATAATTAAAAGATGAGATATTGGCCATTGGGTAGCTTGCTTGGTAAGATATCACAACTCAACATCACTTTATATGCAAGCTAATACAACTTTTCCAAGGAAGTCCTAAGACGATATGCTTCATCTACTTGAGGTGTTTATCCTGATATGAATACTTCCAAAAAGTTTCTAAAATGATATGGGACCTCCTCTAAGGTTTCTAAATAGATAGGCACTCCCATATACTCTTCATAACTTGATACAACCTCATCTAGGGTTCAAGATACTCAACATTCTTTAGTTCTTTCACCACCAATAGTGCTATCACTCAACCAAGACTCAAACAAGGTGCCCCCTCCTTTTTCTATCATCTAAATGATGATAAGAGAGAGAAGGGATACTCTAGAGATGGCAATTTGCATGTTAACCCCTTACTTTGGGTAAATTGCAATTTAAAACACAAGCATCATCCTCACATGCTCAACTACGAACTTAAGCTCTCCACAAGGCTCCCCATAGCATAATCCTCTCCTTATGATGCTAAATCAATAAGGGCACACTCAACAAGTGACATATTGTAAGATAAACCCTTAACTTGGGTAAATTGCATTTTGGTCCAAAATAAGCAAGCATTGCTCAAACGTTATTCAAACAGAACCAAACTTGAAATATAGGAATGTCACATGTTAGTAAAACACCTCAAAGAATTATATTGAAGTTATAAATAGCTTACTTAAGCAAAACAAATAGGGTTATCTCATAACCCAAGTCAAGGTGTTACAAGTCATCAACCCCTAACAAGGATTTCATCCCCAAAATCTCAAGAGAAAAGAGAAAGGTACTTCCTCTTTTAACTCTTCATTAATCCTGTATGAAGACAACCAAAGGAATCTGAAAATAGTAAACTTACTTATGAATAAGCAAGGTTCTTATATTAAACATATTCTATATCACAATGATGTCATTGAACTTTATCCAAGATTAGCACAAGATTTATCACATAGGATACACCCTTAGTTAACTCTACCACTTATGGATTGTAGAGTTAACACTATGTCAAGTCATAATTTCTCAACATAGAAACATTGTATGTACTTTGTACAACTCAGATTGCAACCCTAACTTTTAAGCCACCTTCACAACTTGTAACATTACAAGAGGAAGTTCACAGATGTGGGAGTCATTATATTTATCTGAGGGCAAGGGTAAGACTACAATTTCAAGGGTATTAACCATCAAATTCTCATTATGAAACTTTTTCTTGATTTCACTTACCACTAGAACATCTTGGATACTAGGATTCCTTACCTTGATATCCATCACATATGCCAAAACACATCACATTCATGTTCATTCAGCTTCTCAGTTGTCACTATTGATTCTAAACATGTTAAAAGAATCTTCCTATCATCTTGGAGGATCCACAAAACATCATTATTCACAGATGTCACCATCTTGGAACTAAAGTCCAAGCCCCAAATGATACTTTTCAAGGTCACTTCAAAACCATGCATATCAAGTGATATGAGACATAATTGAACATCACATCCCTAGAAAGGAAGTACATAAAGGAAACATACTTTCCCTTATCGCCACAACACCATCTAGGAATTGCTAATACGGAGAAGGAGATTACCAACTTTCTTTGGTTATTATACAAGTTTTCACTGCTAATGTGTCATTCATTTCAGTTTTAACTTGGTTTCCTTATAATTGGCATAGGAACTGTAAATATGATTACATGTCATTACTTCTTCTTCAATTTTTTCTCTTCATGATCATGAACATTTCCTTGTTTTACCACATATTTCATCTTTACACCTTGGAAAGGATCATTATTCTTTACATATTCATTATTGAGCAAGGATCATCTTCCTTATTCCCTTTTCTCATATCATGAATATTACTCTTTATGCTTTCTTGTACTCAGAGGTTGTTCTGAGATTAACTCAGGTTCCACTTTATCATAATTTGGAATGTGTTAGGAATTTTTGTGCCACATTTCTGATTACATTATTCTCTTTAGATTGCATCAAAATGACTACTTGATCATAGTAATTAGAAAGATAGCAAACTAAGAGTCCCATACTTACCTTACCTTCAATAATTGAATACCTGGCCAGGGTATTCAAGCACTGAGATTAGGTAGTATGCACTTTATTTTATATCATGTTTTTTACCTTAAGCATCTCTTTCAAGTTATAAAACTTAGTCTCTAGTTCTCTCTAGGTGTCTCTTTTACACATATTCCTCTTTTATATGAATAGAAGAAATTATAAAACATTTTAGAGAATACTGGACAAAATATAAATTCTAGTCCTCTTTATATCTTTCTCATGTCCCCATAGGACTAACTAAAGGGAACTTAACAACAACTATTCTTCTTATGACTAACAGGTAAAATAAGGAAAAGACAAATCAGAATGAAAAAGTTCTATCTGACCTATCAACCTTTGCGAGTCATCTACCATCTCTGGTTGACTCAAAGCATGAAGTCTAGTTGTTTCCTATTGTCGCTTTTACCATTTTGCACTATTGGGCTGCAACTTCTGTAAGCCCTGCTGAGTTGGCCTCGATTGTTCGACCATCTCATCCTTTCTTTCTAGATAAAAGGGTCTAGTATGTCGAACCTGTCCACATCTATAACATGTCTTGTCCTCATACCGTGGTCTTGTCGCTCTTATTACTGATGTAGAAGCTAAGTTAGGAGTTCTTATAGGTGGAAAGTTAGGACCTTTGCCCTTACTTGTTGGCCATTACCCTGGTGCACTAGGTGTTTGTTGTACTGGTGGCATCAAAAACTTTGGATTTTTAGAGCTACTAGAAAACTGCCCTTGGAATTGTGCAAACCTATCATTAATACTCAGTTTATTGCCCCTCCTTGGGCATTGCCACCTCATATGTCCTATCTGCCTACACTTGTGGCAGACTCCATTTTCTTGCCATATTTTAGTCTTTCCCCCATTTTTCACTGTTTCAACATATTCTATAGCTCCTATACGACATAGCTATTCAAAGGTCTTACCAAAACCCAAAAGTTCTATATTTGGGACTGGTGCCCTAGGTTGTATTACTGGTGTCCGGTCCACTATATGCATTATTATTGTCATAACCTACCCAATGAGCGAATGAGAAGTAGGGTTTTCTAGCATAGTATGATCCAAATGGGGATTCTTAGGCACTTGTTCTTCTCTCACCAATTCCCTTGCACCTCCTCCTAGTACAGCAACGTTGCACTCAACAACATGTTCCTCATGTTTGCTAGACATTTTTAAGCTTTATCATTTCTTATGCATGAGCAGAAGTCGCTATTAGACATACTGGAGGACACTAGAACATACTCAACAACCTTAATCCTATGACCCTATAGACTCAGCGAATCAATAACTCAGATACCAAAAATTGTGATAACCGCTATCAAACTGATAACGAATTCACACAAAATCACGCCAAAACAATCATTAACAGCGGATTACCAAAAATCACTAAGTATTAAAACCATTATTCATAAATATTTATTTCCAAGGAATTTATTATAGAAAAGCTCAAAGCCTGTCATATACAACATGATACATCACACATGTGCCAACTCAACAACATCCCTATTTCATCTGATATTAGTTTGCTTTTACCAAAAACATGTACATGAACAAACTATTAGTAATAATAGCCTATTTAGCCAAAAACTCAAATCGATCATAAAATCAAATTTGAAACTATCCCCCAAGGACCTGAGAGTATAGGGACGACACATAAGACTTCTATCTACAAAAAGACACACCTGATAGGACACCACCTCAAAATTTTAGGTCTTCTTCCTACTATTATCCTGTCTCAGCTACACAATCTATGCTACCTCATGCACGTCCACCTAAAAGGGTGTGAAACCCATAGGGTGACACAAAAGTCCCAGTGGGAGATATAGCCCTCCACCAACAATATTATTATCACAGATAAATCTTCATAAAAGAGAGTAGAAGAAACCTTTATTGAAATAAACATGTTTAAACACTTATTATATGTAGAGTAGAGCAATCTCATCATTTAAGTAGTTTAGATATCTATGACTGAGCAATAGATCATCTAATAACTTTTAGAAGGAATATGAAGAACATGTATAACATATATCAACTATGACATACAAAAGAAATTGCAGGCTCATTCAATGATTCCATATTCGATCCTTAAGCAAATACACTACACGACTGATTACATCTTTCAACAATCAATCTTATGCCCTGAGTGCATGATGTATATTGTTCATACTCCAACCAACCTAAATTAGGTAGCATCAGTGCCATACAAGGTCCATGGAAGATCCAGACTCCACGACCTCACACCCTCAGTCAGTACGAGATTATTGAAAGTGACATTATGTTCAAACTACAATTAGCTAGCCTGGGCATATAGGCTCATCGCTAGAGAGACACACCCTATAGTTGTTCCATCATCAGGGCATGACCCATAGTCAATCCTGATTATATCAGGGTATGGTATATAACCAATCCTGATTGTATATTGAGTCACAGCCTACAACCACACTCTTATTAGGGTATGGCCCAAACTCAATCCTAATGTTCAGGGTATGGCCCACAACCAATCCTATTAGTTAAGGATACAAGAAGATACCTCAACTTGCACCCCACATATTTAATAATATAAACTCTGAGTAAAAACCATTTCACCATCCAACAAGTTTTGACACTGAATGGGTCTATGGCTAGGGCAAACTACATTTTTAGTTTCACTTGATAAGTTAAGTGCATTACAACTTCTTTTAGCATCAATCAAGTTACAAGCATATATTATAGATAAATACAACAAAGAAAGGTGTAATACATTTTGCAAGGAATCTTGTATCACTTGGAACACATCTTGTTACACCCATATTGGGATCTCAATCCCTTGAACACATTACTGGGAATCTCATCCCTTCAACATTGTCATTATCATGATCACATGTTTTGGGATCAACCCCATAATTTATCATTGAACAGTGTCACCTCTTACCAGGAAACAATTATCTCTAGGTCATCAGACCCATATATAACATACTTGTTGTACAAGCATAGCACATGGCTCACAAGGCCTATTTAATTTGTATCATACTAAATCATCATAGCTGATACATGGATATACTCATCATCTCATAATACATGCATGGTTAGGATTTCATGGTAAAAGCAATATCAAGTAAACATCATCACCATGCCATAAAGAGAATCATTCAAATTGCAACCCCTCATAATTAGGGTTAGGGTTTTTTCTTATAGACGATTTGAGTTTTCAAGTTCATATTTAACAACTAAACCCTAATTCACATCATAAGAGCTTATTTTATTGCCATAAGTATTCAAGCATACTTCATTACTCTCATCAATTATCATCAATTGATTATCAACATGAAGTATTACCTTTCTTATATGAGTAGTATATGTTTCTCTCTTATCCTTATGAGGATATTGATTTCAACATACTTATTACATTGGATTTACCCTCTTTAGGTTTCAACATCCTACACTTATAAAAGTATATCCTACTCATTACTTCATAGTGTATCAATTGATTATGCTCATCATGTATCAAAATACACTCATTAAGGTGTATCGACCTATACTCATCAAGGTGTATTGGCCTACACTCATCAAGGTGTATTGGCCTACACTCATCAAGGAGTATTGGCCTAAACACTATCCCTTGTGTCATCCTAGACACTATTACTTATGTCGGCCATGGAACATCAAAATGATATCAATTTAGAGGTGCTTAGGGTGATATCGGTTTTGAGGTGCTTAGGGTGATATCAATTTTGAGGTGCTAAAGGTGATATCAGTTTCGAGGTTCTTAAGGTGATATCGTCCATGCATCACATCTTGGTGTATGACCTTCACCATACCTTGTTTAATCATCTTCTTCACACTTTATAATAATATTTTCACCTCACTTAAGCATAACATCTTGACCTCACCTTAGGGTATTTTCCACCCTATCACTTTGTGTGATGGCCACCCTATCACTTTGTGTATCGGCCACCCTATCACTTTGTATATCGGACACCCTATCACTTTGGGTGTCAGTCATAGTATACTCTAGGGTGTTTCCCCACTATCATCTAGTGTATCGACCTATCTATCACCAACTGGCATCGACCTCTAGGGTTTTTATTAATATCAGGTTCTAGAGTTTTCATTGTATCAGTTAGCCATCATCAACACCCTTATATTATTTCATCTATAAATGTTTTGGCATCGCCACTACTTGGTGTGTCGGCCATGACTTCAAGGAGTGTATTTCCCACACCTTTACATGGTGTGTTGCCCATCATACTTATGTCAGGCTAGAGGTGTTTCGGGTTGTTATGCTTAAGGTATATCTATAACTACATATCTTCACTCAACTTCAAGATATTAGCTTTCCCCCATCATTAGTGTTAGGTGATAGGCTAAAACACTATAAGAACGACGGTCCTTTGTATGTAACTAACCGGTAAGAAGTTAGGACTCCATGTGTATTGGTTTCCCTTCATATAACCTTGTATCATGTTAGGGTTTTCTCAAACCAATATCGGTTTGTGCATGGGAGATTCCATCTTCAAGCTTCAAATCTTCATACACTAACAATGTAGTTCATGGAAAACAGCCCCATATATCCATTAGATTTCATAGAATCATCATTCAATCAAGGGAAGTCAAAATTGAAAAGGAATCGTCAAGTATTGCATGATTGAAGGTGAATAATAATAGAGTTGATTTCAAGTTATATAACCCACCTCAATATCACCACTAGAGCTTCAAGATTCAAATATGCACATTCCCAAGGTTGAATATGACCTATTCAAAGGTCCAAGAGTCATCTATAGCTTCACCTCCATCAAGAAGAAGGCATCATAGTTAGAAACTTGGTGAAAAAGAAAAGAAAGAAAGAATTATGATCTGAGATACATACTTCTCCAAGGTTGAAGATGGCCATGGAATCACCTTAAACAAGATTATTGACCTCCCTCTTGATCCTTGAGCTCCTAGGGTCATCCACCAATAAAGGGGTGAAATGAGAGTCAAAAGGTTTACTTGCTTGTGAAAAGAGGGACTTATATAATAGTGTTTCAAGAGAGAGAGTATATGTGAGGTGTCATCACCATATGTAACGAGGTGACACATGTCCATGCATGGTGACTCCATGCATCCATGATTATCTTGACATAAAAAACTCTTGTGGATAATTCAAAGATGAGATATCGACCATTGGACAACTTGCTTGGCATCACAACTCAACATCACTTTATATGCAAACTGATACTACTTTTCCAAGGAAGTCCTTAACCGATATGTTTCACCTACTTGAGGTTCTTAGCTCAATATGAATACTTCCAAAAAGTTTCTAAACCGAAATAGGACCTCCTCTATGGTTTATAAACTGATAGGCACTCCCATATACTCTTCATAACTCGACACAACCTCATCTAGGGTTCAAGATACTCAACATTCTTTGGTTCTTTAACCACCAAGAATGCTATCACTCAACAAAGATTCAAGCAAGGCTCCCCCTCCTTTCTCTCTCCTCTAAATGATGCTAAGAGAGATAAGGGATACGATAGAGATGGTAATTTTCATGCTAACCCCTTACTTTGGGTAAATTGCAATTTACATCAAAACTAGTACACAAAGCACAAACATCATCCTCACATGCTCAACTTGGAACTTAAGCTCTCCACAAGGTTCCCAATAGCATCATACTCTCCCTATGATTCTAAAGCACTAAGGGCACACTCAACATGTGACATTTTTCAAGATAACCCCTTATCTTGGGCAAATTGCACTCTGGTCCAAAATAAATAAACATTGCTCAAACATTATTCATACAGAACCTAACTTGAAACATAGGCATGTCACATGTTAGTAAAATACCTCAAAGGATTATATTGAAGTTATAAACAACTTACCTAAGCACAAAAAACATGGTAATCCCAAAACCCAGGTCAGGGGTGTTATAGATTTGATCTTTTTGTCTATGGACTCTCTTCATAACACATACTGTATACTCATGATCCTAATTAGGAAAAAAACAATTTTACTCATTTAGAAATAAATCATGACATTGCAAATATATATAACTAGCATTGAATCTCTTATAATTTCAAGATTACCAAGGTACTAGTGAGGAGAATATCTAGATTCCCCACTTATGAGTTGAAGGTACACAAACCTCATACTTGACCTATTATAAGGTAGAAGTGTACATTATGTGTACAAACGACTTGTCATGTGATATTGGATGAATTACGTCTTCTAGATGTTACCTTGCTTGCTTTTCCAAAAAAAATATAGTTTTGAGCTCGTGAATATGATATGTTTTTCCTTATATAAAAAATTATTTGGCTTTTGTAGAATCGTGATGGAATGTGATCATTCTTTTTGATAGTATATCTCTTTGTACAATGATCTAAATATTTCGTAGTAGATTATAAGGGATTACATATTGGGAACCTGGTAGCCAAGATGATGCATTATACCCTCAGGTTGCAGATGCATGGATGATATAATGGAAAATATTCCTAAAATGCATGTCATATTTTCTTAGTTAATTTTTTTTTCTAATATGCTTAAGTGTACATATTACTTACAAGTCATAGTTATTAATTAGGTTACTATTGTACTTTATGTGTACTCAAAATGTTTGTGCTAATGTGTACTGATTTTAAAAATCTAGGCATTTTTTCCAATGATGATGCTATGTAAATATCATATGAATGACTCAATAGATTAGAATTCCATGGTAATGATAAATAAATGGAACTCTTTATTTAGCTTTTACTTCTTCTGTAGGTACATTCTCATGGATTTAGTTTGTTATGTAGTACTCCTTGTCTTCGGGCCCTGTATATATATCACTTGGTTCATTTATGGAAGCTAAGTTATTTGGTGCATTACTTTGCTTGTGTGTTTGATCCACTCATGGAAAAATAATTTTAAATCTCTCTTCATAGAATTACCTTTTTGGGTATAATGTGTGCATTGGGATTAAAAAATTTAACCCCTGACATATGGTATCAGGGCAGGACACACAAGTGAATGAATGTGCATTAAATAACCTAGAAACCCTAATTAGGCCTATGATAAGCAATACTTAATCATAAATTTCCATGGTTTCTAGAAATGTTCTTGTGGTATGTTTTGGAATTACCACCCTCTATCTATATTACAAAGTGGCTAGGGTCCCCCACCAATCTTGAAGAATCCTACCTGAACAACTCAAGTATTGAGATCAATATGGGCACTCTTATCCTAGGCAAATCCATATTATTGTCTCCTCTCAATTAATGACTAACCAAACATCTATTTAGTAAATAAAAAACACTAGGATTCTCATCTATTTCTCCTTACCCCTTTAATGATTAATGATAAAATACTCTCTCTATTATGTAAGTATTTAGGAGAAATGGGAACATCCAAAAGACAGGAAAACTTTAAAAATCTTGATGATGAATAAATAATTTTATTGTTATTTTGACATACACGGAATAATAAAGTAAATAATAACTTAAAACAATTACATGGTGGTGCAATAGGGGCGATCGGGGGGGAGGCGGCATGACGAACGATATACAGAGAACCCTAGAAGATGACGGTGGGGGCACAAGGAGCGGCGACAACCGATCAACATCGGTTACTTACTCGACCAGACTTGGGAGTCAGGCGAGTTTGTAGAAGGTTGGGATCAACCTTACGTACAAGGGGATGAGGGGTGAAGGACCCTCCGAGAAGCCTGGAGACCCAAACCAGATGGAGTTAGATCAAGGCTTTGAAGAGGACGGTAATCCTTTCCTTGCGGGAAACTCTTCATCGGAACCAGCAAAATCCTTCAAACAAGCAGTCACTGGCAATAGCAGGGGGGTGGCGGCGGATCCGTTCTTCATAGATGATGAACTTGAAGAGATAGTAAACCCTGACAACATCGAACTAGTTTGTGAGCGAGGGTTCCTAGAAATCTTCGTGGCACTGAAGGCAGAAGAAATAATGAGTAAACCATTCAAGTATGTTGTCATCGTCAAGTTAATCGACAGACATGTCGGTTTCCTCACCATGGTCGAATCTCTGAAACTCCTCTGGAAACCGGAAGACTAATTTGAACTATATGAACTCGATGAACAACACTATGTAGTGTAATTCTACAACAGAATAGATCAAGAGAATGTTTTAACAAAGGGACCATGGTCTTTCTTCGGAGGCTGCCTCGCCATTTGGCCATGGGACGGATACTTCGAACCATCGAAGGGACTTCCAAGCCACATAGTTACGTGAATCCGAGTCGTAGGACTCCCCATCCATTACTATAATAGAGAGATGTTCCATACTATTGGTCAAGTGGTTGGGCGCCTTGTGAGGGTAGATGATCACTCAACTAATTGCACAAGGAGCAGGTTTGTGCTGATTGCAGTAGAACTCGACATAGCTAAACCCATCCACCCTGCCATCATCATCAATGGTCAGGAGTACAAAATTGAGTATGAGTCGCTGCCGGATATGTGTCTCAAGTGTAGCAAACTAGGCCATGATGCGGTTGATTGCAAGGGGGTTGACAAAGAGCCATCTCAACCCACCACCGATCCTAATGAAGATGAGGCGGGGGTTAGATGGATAGAGGAGGAGGAAAAATGGTAGGTCTATTATGGCAGGAATGTGATTGCCTGGAAACCACAATGTAATAAGGAACCAAAGAAGACCAGCGGCTCGGCCAATAAGTTTCAAGAATTAGACATTGAGGAGGAAGGCAATATTATCGATATGGGGAATAAAAATGAAGAAACACCTGTGCAGGTTAACCCAGAAGATGCTTGTGGTCCCAAAGTCTGGAGGAAGAAGCAAAGAAGGAATGAAGATGTCAATGTTTCAACTAAAAAGACACCTGAAGACCAAATTGCGGAGAAAGATGCACAACCTGCTCCGGAGGCCAATCCCAAGCACACTGTTGTCAGTCCTATAGGAAATGAGGTTATTGAGGGGAGACCAGAGGATAACACAACCACATCAAATACAACTACCCCAATCATTATTGAGGAAATTACGCCACCTGCTGGTAGCACCTGAACCAAAAGTGGAGCTAAGAAACTTGTTCTACCAGGAAGGAAAGCTAAAGAGAAGATGAACCATCCAAGCATGGGCATCCCATAGAAAGAACATCTTTATGTTGCCCAGAATAGAATGAGGAGAGGGTCTGAGGCTATCAAGGGAGGGATTTCCCCATCAATCTAAAACCCTTCCTTTTTCTTCATGATTAATACGATAGCTTGGAACATAAGAGGTGTCGGCAAGCCAGAAGCTAGGTACTTCATCAAACACCTTGTTGCTAGACATAGAGTGAAACTTGTCTCCATTCTTGAGCCTCACATCTCGGGCAGGGAGGCACAATCAGCTATCCATGACATTGACATTTCTAGCTCACATAGAGTAGAGGCTAATGGGTTCTCAGGAGGCATTTGGTTACTTTGAAATAATGATGAATGTGACGTCCAGATTTTGGAGAGTCACAAGTACTTCATCCATTGCTGCATTGACAGCAAGACTCTCTACACCTTCGTCTATGTGTCCCCTAGCCTTGGAGGGTGCCCTATTCTTTGGGAACACCTCATTAGGCTAATCCAATCGATTAATATGCCTTGGATTACTATGGGTGACTTCAATTGCATGTTGACCCCAAATGAGAAAATGGGAAGTAAGAGGTTCAATGTTTCTCAAGCCGCAAGATTTGGCACTGGAATCACTCAGGTTGGCCTCGCTGACATTGGCAGCACAGGCTACACATTTACTTACAAGAAAGGCCTTCTCCATGAATGGATCGACCACACTTTAGCTAACAGGGAATGGATACAAGAGTACCCAAACATTATATGTGAGAACCTACCCAGGATCGGATCCGATCATAATCCTATTGGTCTATTTAATACCGCTTGTGTGAAGCAAGCTGCACGTTTCAGAACCAGAGCATCTTGGATGAAAGAGCCTAGTTTCCGCAACATTTTGGAGCTTTATTGGAATCCCCACATTCATTTCCACACTGCCTTTCAACATGCTAAAGCACACATCATCAAGTGGGACACCAAGTCTAGGCACACTCAAAACAAGGCCAAGAAGAAACTTATCACTCAAATATCTAGCATACAATGGGGGATGGAAAGATAATATAATGAAGAAAAGGATCGGCCGTGCCACCTACTCGAGAACAAGCTGCACGAATTCCTCTTGAAAGAGGATGAAAACTAGAAACAGAATATCAACATGGATTGGCTTGTGGATGGGGACAATAATACCAAGATTTATCAAGCTTATGTCAACAACAGAAGAAGAATGAACAACATCAGAAGCCTACAAGACAGCGAGGGGAACTGGATCTCCAACAATACTGATTTGAAACATTTGATCTCAAATCACTTTGAAAGCATGTTCACTGAAACTAGGCCGCCGAACACTACTACCATGGACAACATTCCCGCTAAGTTCAAAGATCTCAAACCTTGTCAAATGTGCATGTTGGGTGGGGCAGCTACTGAGACGGAGGTTTGGCAAATTGTTAAAATGTCCAATCCCTTCAAAGCAGCGGGTCCCGATGGCACATATATGCACTTCATCAAATCAAACTGGAAGTATGTCAAACATTCCCTCCTCCATCTGATCAGAAGTATGATGAATGGGAATGAGATTCTGAGTATAGTCGTTGATGCTAGCATCACCTTCATCCCAAAAGTTAAACACCCCACTAACTACAGCCAACTCAGACCGATCATGTTGAATAATGTCTGCCTCAAGTTGGCCTCCAAGGTCATAGTGGGCAGAGTCAAAAGATACATTGCTCAATGGGTGTCTCCAGTGCAGGCAAGCTTCATTCCAGGAAGGTGCATATCTGATAACATCATCATTGCATAGGAGATCATCCATAATCTCAGGCGTAAGTCTAGTGCACCCTACATGGCCATTAAAGTGGACCTCTCCAAGGCTTATGACCAAATGTCATGGAAGTTTATTGAGCACAGTCTAAACAAGATGACCTGTCCTCCTCACATCAAATCTTATATTCTAAATTCACTATCGCCTGGTAATACGAGCATCAAAATCAACGGAAAATCACTCCCACCTTTCAAAACTTCTAGAGGTCTCCAGTAAGGCAACCCTCTGTCCCTGTACCTTTTTGTTCTGTTCATGGAACGCCTTACGCAGCTAATCAACCAGTTTGTGGAGGTTAAACAGTGGACCCCTATCAAGATCTCTCAACAGGGACCATACATTTCCCACATCAGTTTCACTGACGATATCATCATCTTCACCAAAGCATCTCTGGAATAGATAGCTGCCATCAACCAATATTTCAATAGGTTTGAGGAAGCATCGGGCCAAAAAATCTCTATTGAAAAGTCCAAAATTTTCTTTGCAAGCTCTGTCATTAGAGCCACTAGATCTTCTATCTGTAGAGCCAGCGGAATCATGGAAACTGATGACCTAGGCAAGTATTTGGGTGTCCCTCTGCTGCACAAAAAAGTCAGCAAACAAACATATTCCTTCCTTGCAAACAACCTAGAAACTAAGGTTAATGGCTGGATAGCTAGGGCACTCTCCCTCGTGGGGTGGATCTGTCTTGCCAAATATGTATTGGCGACCCTCCCTACCTATGTCATGCAAACTGCAAGAATTCCCATCTTCACGTGTACTAAACTAGACAGAATTATCCGCAGGTTCATCTGGGGCGGTTGCCACAAAGATAATCTTGTATCCCTAGTTTCCTGGAGCAAAGTGAGCACTTCTATGAGCAATGGAGGCCTTGGTATCAAATCTATGGCTGATTGGAACAAGGCACTTATATGGAAGAACAGGTGGAAATTTCTAAACAACAAACAATCACCTTGGGTTGAGGGGTTGTTGTACAAATATAAGAAGTATAATGGTCATTCTGGCAGGAGGGCAACCCCTTTATGGAGAAACATCCATGAGGGGCTTGATTTCATCAAAGAGAATTGCATCAAAATGGTTAATAATGGGAACACGACCCTGGTTTGGAAAGACCATTGGGTCTCGGGTTTCAAAGAGCTACTTTCTGTGTGCACTAAACCTATCAGTAGTGACATAGCCGATCTCACAGTAGATTGCCTAAGAGATCTCAATGGCAATTTGGGATAAGGGTTTTCTGTTGAGTTACCTTCCTAATACCTGCGTCAGTCGTATTACGGATCTCCCAGTGCCTTCTATGACCAAGGGAGAAGACACATGGAGTTGGATGCACAATGATAATGGAGGGTATACTACTTCTTCTGCCTATGACCTCATCTGTACTGATAACCAGTACCCCAAAAACAAGCTGCGGAAAATTATTTGGAAACTGCAGGTGCCCAACAAGATCAGAATTTTCATTTGGCTGGTTACTCATGAGGCCATTATGACCAATGTCAAACGTAAACAACAGAAGTTCACAGACTGCACTATTTGTCCTAGGTGCGAAGACTATGAGGAAGACATACTGCATGCCCTTTGGCTATGCCCTAATACACAGGAAGTTTGGCTCAGACTTAATCTTACTACTCTGCCTGATCATTCCTATATTACTATCCAGGAATGGCTCATGCACCATTTGCAAGGGGATCACCCTACCTGATTTTTTATTGGTTGCTGGATCATCTGGAAGACTAGAAATAATACGGTTTTTGACGATACTCATGTCAGTATGACTATACAACTCGTTCAGATCGACGATCTCTGGAATAAAATCACCACTGGAAGATACGTGAAGGCTCCAGCTAAGACCAACCATCCCAATGACGACTATGAAAACACAAGCATCCCTGATAATGTCAAGGTCTGCTATGTTGATGTTGTTGTTAAAGGAAAGGAGGCTGCTATAGCCATAGTGACACCAGATGAGAATAACTGTTGGACTGGCGGGATAGCTAACTAAACATATGTTGAATCTGTGACTGAAGTTGAGATGCGTGCGATAGATTTGGCTATGAGGTCTGGGTTTGCAACTGCATCTGGTACTATACTCGTTGTCACTGATAGTAATAGACCTTTGGATGTTATTGAAGGACATTCGGGAAATTTCCCTGCTTTCAATAGTTGGATTCGATCCATTGAAGATAACATCAAGAGAAATCCGAATATATAGATTGTTCACCGACCAAGAAAACATACTACCTTGGCTGATACTCTAGCCAAACACCACCTAAAACATTTCAAGGATAGTCATACTTATACGAACCCTCCACTCGACCCTGTGGGTCTCCCTATCCCTTTCCCTTTATGTAATGGTAGGAGTCCTACCAAATTTCTTTTCATAGCTGACAATGTATTAGATTCTTGTTTAATGCCTGCAAGAGGAGAGTGGGTTGAATAAGAAGATCTCCTGACTTATTTTAAAAAAAAGTAAATAATAACTTGATTTACAAACTTACAAATGCCTCCAAAAACTAGATCCAAGAAAAAGAAGTCAAGAGATGAATATGATTATGAATCTAACTCTACCCTTAGTAAGTCCATGGTTATAGGTAAAAGGGAGGAACAAAGAAGGTGATGTTGGCATGGATGCCTGAACTAGACATGAAAGAAGCCCATAACATGTCTTCCACACGTATGTCCAAGACTGGTATTGCCATTAATGATTTCCTTAACCTTGAGCCTAAAGCCTTTAATGGACAATATTTAGGTGAAGCCCTAGAAAAAGTTGATGCATGGATCCTATCT
The DNA here is from genome assembly GCA_963693085.1 of Alisma plantago-aquatica. Lineage (NCBI taxonomy): Eukaryota > Viridiplantae > Streptophyta > Magnoliopsida > Alismatales > Alismataceae > Alisma > Alisma plantago-aquatica. The sequence continues at coordinate 1,617,850,578 of OY856409.1, read as the reverse complement.
ATTGAAAATTCCTTTCAAACCCTTAAATGTTTCGAGAAAGATAAGGTCACTTTTGCAACCTATCAACTTCGGGGATCCACAAATTGTGGGAAGCTATTTCCATGGCCAATAGCTTCCAGCTACCCCTATGAGAGTCACTGAAGTTTAAGGTGATTTTTACTACCCGGTTCATGCCCATAGATTCTAGAAAAGAAAAGTAAAAATAGTTCAATAACCTCAAAAAGGGATCCTTATGTGTAGATGATTATTTGAGGGTGTTTAGATTCCTAAAGAACCATGCCACTCATGTTGATGAAGATGAATGGATTGAATAATTCATTTATGGCCTTAAACCCACCCTAAAAGCCTTCTTGTACACATCGAACCAAACTACCTTTGAAGCAATCATCAATAATGCCCATGCCCAACAAAGTAAAAAAAATTAGTTTGGGATACCTAGACCTAACTGATGACATCACCAAGGACAAAGAAAAGTACAATGACAAGAAAAGCCTCATACAATGGCATGGGAAGATGAGGAGGCAATTTATGTAAGGGTCAACCTTAGATAGTAGGGACAAATAGAGGAGTTTGTGGCCAAGGATGAGGTGGGCTATGCCAAGAATCACCATTGGATCACTTCCATTGTAGGAATTATGGAGTAAACTTGGGAAGATGCATATTTGTGAAACATGTGTGTTTTAATAGAAAAAATAAAGCACATACATAGTTCAATAGACATAGTTTGTTCCATGTGGTTCCAGAGAATCATCATGCCCCATCAGCTCACCCTGGAGGCCCACCTATTCAACCTAATGCTCCACTAGCTCAAGATCATCTTGAACATTGTCAGGGTTGTGTTTTTGTAATTGATGCAAAGGAAGTGAAGGCCAATGGAAACAATCTGAAGAAGGAAATAATGTTAAATGAATATGTTCTTTATGTGAACCACCATATTCATAATCTCATATGGAAATCCTATTGTAGTTATGATATATCTCCAAGATCATCCTAATGTGTCAATACTTGATTCATGATTGAATCATACCTTCATCTCCTAAAATATTGCCTCTACGACCAAATTAAGATAAATGATCGAGGTTATATCTTGGATGTAACAATTCCTAGTGGAAAAATCTATACTTATCTTCAAAAAATTGAATCCTACCTATCTTTTATGTTGGTGATAAGCTTCATTCTAATTTTATTCTTCATAATATGGAAGATTTTGACTTAATTCTAAGGACAGATTGTCTTTATGCCAAGCTTGATTGTCTAATCAATAAGGTAATCATTGATGAATCCATATGAATCTTTGATTATACCCAAGAAAAAAGAAATAAATTAAAATATGATTATCTCTTCCATTGAAGATGAAACCTTGATTCCAAAGGGTGTATATCCTATCATAGTCATATGAGTGACTAACTCTAAGGTGAGACCTTTAAATATTTTGGATGTGGTGAAAGATTACTCAAATGTACTTTCCAAGGAGCTCCCTAGGTTGCCTCCAACATGTGAGTTCAAATTATCAATTGAGTTAGTACCAAGCACCATGCCAATCTTAATGGCACGTATACAATGGCACTTACTATGCTTGAAGATCTCAAAAAGAAATTAGAAGATCTACTTGGTAAGGGTTTCATTTGTCCTAGCCCATTTACCATGGGTGCACCTATTCTCTTTGTTAAAACAAAGATGGATCAACATAAATGTGTATTGATTGCCCCATGATCAATAAAGCCACCATATAAAATAAGTACCCCCCGTAAAGAATTGATGGCTTATTTCATTAGCTCCCTCCTACCACTATGTTCTTGAGGATTGACCTTAGGTCATGTTATCATCAATTTCAAGTGAAGGATCATGGTATTCCAAAGACAACTTTTAGAATTTTTCATTGTATGGGGGATCTCTCTCTCTCTAAAAAAACCTCACTCGGTTCCATCTCTAGGTTACCGCTGGCATGCAATGATGGGTGGGCCGCCGTCGCGACCACCTGAAGCCTCTCCGGCGGATAAGGGGAGTGGGGGTACCTCTCTGCAAATGGAGGTCCCCCCAAAGACAACCGAGAAGTGGAGCTCCCCTGGAGCTGACGTCACTGTGGCGAGGGATTGGGCGAAAGTCGTGTAAGGACCGCCGATGCACATCTGGGGCAGATTTGCAGATGATGCCAAGAAGCCTTTCTTTAAAGAAGGTGATAAGAGGAGATGGATGAAGTTCTCTACACCTACAATGGAAGAGATGGACGAATACCATAAGTACTCCGTAATTGTCCAGATTGTGGGTACTTTGTTTGTTGTTCCCTAGCTCAAAGGGTGGATGCAGACAATGTGGAAACCTAGGGGCGATCTTGAGGTTTTTAGTCATACTGATGGCTTAATCCTTGCAAGATTTGCCAATGAGAAGGACTTGAAGAGTGCTATGAGCAGAGGACCCTAGTTCTTTGATGATCAACTGGTCCTGGTGAGGCGATGGACCTTGAACGCTGACATCTGGCGCACTGCCCTAGAAACTTCTCCGGTGTGGGTTTCCTTGCCCGTTGTGGGGAAACATTGGTTGTCCAGAGCAATCAATGTTATAGCTCATGTTAATGGGGAACCTAGGGCCATCAAGAGAAGGGTTGATGGGTCAATGCTTGGGTGTGCCCGATTCTGTGTGGATATTATAGCAGAGGAAGAACCTCCACCTATGATCATGGTGGAGCTGCCTGATGGAGGCGAATGGGAAATAAAGGTCAGATATGAGGCCTTGTCGGATCGTTGTGACACCTGCAAAGTGTTCGGTCATGCTAATGGGGGTTGCCTTGGTGAAAGGTGCTTAAACCCGCTACCGACACCCCCAATTGTTGCCCCTGACATGCGTAGGACACAAAGTAGAAGGAACACCCACCCTAAGAGGTATGCTAGCAAGAATACTTTCAATAGGCGTGAGCAGGAGTTTGAACGCAGGACTGTGAAACTGAATGATGCTGATAAAGGTAAGGCGGTGGTTGAGGTGGAGCAGGAAATTGTATTTATTGAAGAAGGGAAGGCCATAATGAAGGTGAATCCAGTGGCACGAAAGTGACTAAAGATACTGTGATCAACACCGTGTCTGACCCTGCCATGGTGGTGGGTTCTACCCCAATGGTTGAGACACCAATGATTATTGTGGTCAGCCAATTTGCAGCGTTGGAGAAAGATGATGATGGAGACACCCCTACTGATGAAGGGGGAACTCGTAGCCGTAGTCCCAGGCAGACTAGGAGTGTGGTGAGCAAGACAAAGGAATGACCCAAATCCAAGAATGGAGGTGGGTCATCAAACCCAAATAGTTAGATGTCTATCATGGCATGGAATGTCCGGGGGGCTTCATTGCCAAGGACACATAGGAAGCTCAGAAAGATTCTGATTGATATTCAAGCAGAGGTTGTTTGATGCTTTGAGACTAAGATCAAAAGGGAAACTACTGATCGGGTGAATACCCTTTTTCTTCTGCACTAGAGGAACATGAACAATCTCAATGAGGTGGATGGAGGTAGAACTATCATTGGTTGGGACCCCAACAGATGGCATATGGAGCCTATAAGATCAACTGATCAGATTATAACTGTAAGCTACTTTAATCACAGTGGATTCTCCTGTATCTTATCTTCTATGTATGGGGAGAACCATGAATATGATAGGGATAGATCGCGGCCTGTTTTGGAAGCAACAGCTCAAGATGGAATACCCTGACTTGTTTTAGGCGACTTCAACAATACAAGACAATCGGGAGAGAAGTATAGAGGCAAAAGAATACCTGAAAGAATCCTAAACAAGTTCAACACAACTCTTGATAAAGCTGGACTACATCAAATTAACACCATTGGTGGCGTCACCACCTAGTCAAACAAGCAAGGCCCGACTGCACGCATCCCCAGCTGCCTTGACAGAGGCTTTGTCAATAATGCCTGGTTGGATGTGCTCCCCAACATGGCTATCAGACTTGGGGCACATATCTTCAGCGATCAAGCTTGGATGAAGTTTTGCATTAACACTTCCACTCAACCTCCTCACCCTTTCAGGTTCCTTAATATGTGGTGCGATTGGGATGGCTTCAATGACATTATCAAAGACAACTGGTCTATTCATATTGATGGGAACCTATTGTTCAGGGTCCTTAAAAAGATCCAGCACACCAAGAATGCCTTAAAGAAGTCGTCGAAAGAGAAGGTGAATTTATCTAACCTCCTGCAGGAAGCAAGAATGAATTATGAAAAGGCTGCCTTGAATCTACGGTTTAATCCTCTGGAGAGGGGGTACATTAAAGATGAAATGAAATGTGTGGACAGAATCAAAAAGCTAGAGAAAGCATAAAAAGTGATCCTATGGCAAAGAAGTAGAATGAAATGGATTGTCGATGGTGATCGGAATTCTAAAATCTATCATGCCTCTATTAAGAAGAGGGAGATGAGGGATTCTATTTATGAGCTTATCAATGATAAGTGTGAAACAGTGGATAGTCCTGAGGAGATGGTAGGGTTGGCTACTCAGTATTGCAACAAGCTTTACAATAATGGCCATAAATACCCTATTGATGAGGAAAAACTCCCTGCCACAAAAGTCATAGAAGAGATGAATATAGCCCTTTGTAGAGTGGTGTCAGAAGATGAAGTTAAAGAGGATTTGTTCTCTATTCATTATTCTAAAGCCCCTGGACTAGATGGTTTTAATAGCTACTTTTTCCATAAGTGTTGTACTATTGTCAAAGGTGATGTCTGCCATGCAGTGAACTAGTTTTTGGAGGGAGGCTCGATGGTCAGAGTAGTTAACCATGCCTTTATAAAGTTGATCCCCAAGAACAACAATGCAAAAGAGATGACAAATTTTTAGACCAATAGCATGTTCCTCAGTTCTCTATTAAATTATTTCTAAACTGTTTGCCACAAGATTGAAGGAGATACTTCCGTATATCATCTCGCCTAATCAGAATGCCTTTGTCAAAGGCAGATACATGGTTGATTGTTCTATGTTGGCCACATAATTCCTCAACGAATTTAAGATGAAGAACTCAATAGCTAAAGCTTGTATGAAAATCGACATTAGCAAAGCTTATGAGCATGTGAAATGGGACTATCTATGGAAGGTTATGACTTCTATGGCCTTTGATCAGAAGTGGATTGGCATTATAAAATAGTGTGTGGAGACTTGTTCCTTTTTTGTCCTAATCAATGGCTCCCTAACAAGGTTGTTTAGATCTACTAATGGGATTTGACAAGGCGATCCCATATCCCTTCTCCTGATGGAGGGTCTGACCAAGATAATCAACATAGCTGAAGAAAATGGGCTAGTTAAAACTTATAGAGTCAAGGGCATCAAGGTGTTGACACACATAATCTTTGCAGATGATGTTCTTCTATTTTCAGCTGGCAATATGAGAAGGTTGAGGGTTTTCAAAACTCTTCTGACCCGCTTTGGGAAGCTTACCAGTCATTATGTGAGTGCTATAAAATCTCAAGTGTTCCTTTCTAAATCTTGTGACAATAGAAGAGGAAGAATAAAAAAGGCAATAGGCATGTAGGTGGGTAGGCTTCCCACCAAGTATCTGGGGTTCCCCCTCATCACTGGAAAGGTTACTTCCAAAGATTTTGGAGGGTGTCTTGATAGATACAGAGCCAAAATTTAAATGTGGACTGAGCTTAAGATCTCTATGGCTGGCAGGATGGTTTTGATCAAGTCTGTTCTTCAAGCTATGGTTCAGTTCTGGACTAGTATGGGGTTTATTCCCAATCCCATCCTCCATTCTTTTAGATCACTCACTTCCAACTTCTTATGGGCTGGTAAGAGCCACGGTGCTTCCTGGAACACCATAGATAAACCATTCTCAGAGGGTGGCTTGCAGGTGATGGACACTGAGGTGGCTATGCAGAGAAGCAACAGTAAAAGGGTGGAATGCTTCATGAACTCTCAATCCAACTACTGGGCAGACTGGTTGAAGAAAAGATATGGTCCAAACTTTGTCTGTGACAGGGGTAGCAGACCCTCGCGCATATGGCCCATGATGTGCTCTCATGTGGTGAATCATCAACACCTGTATAGTGTTGATCATTTGGTGTTTGGATGGTTAATCTGTCACCACCTATCAACACTAATATAGGTAGCTCCTCAGGGGAGAGTTGGTCAGATTTCATTTGGGGCCGCGCCCACTATCCCAAATGGAGTGTGTTTTTCTATAGAGCTATCCTCAATAAACTCCCTTCTCTAGACAGGTTGGCTGCTTGGGGGATCCCTGTAGAGGAGATGTGTTGTCTTTGTAAAGAAATCAATGAGAGGACCAGTCACATGTTCTTCAAATGCAGATGGATGGCTCAGACCTAGACCATTTTTTGCCTCAGAAATGGTTGGGGTCAGGGGGTTCCTAACAACCTCACGGATGCTATTGGTTGGGTGGATGCTAAGTTTAAGCATGACAAAAATCTTAAAAGCTTTGCCTTGTTATGCATCACCGGGCTGAGCTACTAGATCTGGAATGAAAGAAAGAAAAGAATACATGAGAAGAAAGAAACCAATCAGCTGTGCTTCATTGATAAATTTGCTAAAGAACTCAAATGGCACATGAAGATAAGGAAAAATATTCTATAAAGTCTTAATGCTAGCACACAAACCTACTGGGGATTTTGTATATAACACCTGGTTAGTTTCGGACCTGTTTAAGGGTGCCTTGCCTTGTTTTGTATAGTTAATTCTATACCCCTTTTTGGTCTAATACATTTACCTTACTCCAAAAAAAAGACAACTTTTAGAAGTAGATATGGACATTATGAATTGTTGATCAGGTTGACCAATTCTATTGGAGCATTTACAAACTTGATTGACATTGTCTTCAAGCCTTTTATAGATGACATTTTTGTGGTCTTTGTTGATAGAATTCTCATATAAAACTGTATTGATCAACATCATGAGCACCTCTAAAAGGTATTATATATCGATAGCCAGGAAAGTATATGTTAAACTATTCATATATGCATTATGGAGTGATTAAGATATGTTTCTTGGCCATGTCATTATGGGTGGAAATATTTCAGTTGATCCTACTAAAGTTTGAGTTGTTCTTGATTAGAACTTCCCTACCAATGCCTATGGAACTACCACTTTTTTATTCTTAATTTAAGCAAAATAGTCTTACCATGACCATGCTTACCAGGACAAATATATAATTTACCAGGACATTGAGTTGAAATCCCATTTGACTACTTCTCCAATTTGACCTTACCTATTGGAAATGACATATTTATGATATTTTCTAATTCCACTAAAATGGTTTTTAGTTTTTTCCTAATGTAAGTTGGAAAAGTGTTTGCCTATGAATCTAGAAAATTGAAATATAATGACATCAATTATCCACTCACAGTTTGGAGTTAGTTTCTATTATTTATTCTTTCAAAATTTGGAGTCATTATCAACATGGTTCTACATTGGACATATTTATAGATCATAATAGAATCAAATGTCTCTTGACTCTGGAGGAACTCAATATTAGACAAAGGAGATGGTACCTAAAAGATTGTGACTTTACCATTAGCTATCACCATAATAAGGAAAATGTCATAGTTGATGCAATATGTGCATTGGTGCTTACTTCTGAATGAATAAATATTAAATCTTTAACTCTTGATCACCTCAAATAGAAAGTGACTTGGTTATATTGGAAAGTATCAATATCATTCCAGAACTTCATTCTAAACTTCTAACATCCTAGAAGAATAGGCCCTAGCTTGGAGGAGGTGACATATCTTTTATCTAAGTTGCAAACACATTTATCAGTTGGTATGGATGGCGAGTTAGGTACAAACGTCAGATGTGAGTACCTAAAGAGTTTACGAATAAGAAGTGTATCTATTGGAAACACATAAGTCCAACTATTCAAAACATTATGATTCCACAAAGATGTAAAAGGCCTACAAATACACTTTTTGTTGAAAGGTATGAAGAATCATATAGTAGATTTCCACTCCAAGTGCCTTACTTGTCAGTAGAGAAAGGCTAATCATAAATGGCTAGGTAGTCTATTGCAAACTTTACCAACTCATGAATGAAAATCAGAGAGATCACCATGGATTTTGTGGTGGGTTTACCCAAGACTATGAAGGGATATGATGTGGCACTGGTCATAGTAGATCATATGACCAAGTTTGCAAATTTATTACCTATGCAGATAATTACAAAGGTTTGTGAGTTAGCTAATATGTACATAAGGGAGATTGTATGATTGTGTGGAGTTCTAGTTTCTATCATTTTAGACTGGGATCGAAAGTTCACATCACACCAATGGAAGCAAGTTTGGAGTGAAGTATACACATAGTTACATTTTATTTATGCCTATCATCCCCAAAGTAATGGTCATCCAACACATACTATCCAAATTTTAAAGGATCTTCTTAGAGCATGTGTCCTAAATTGGGGAGGTTATGGAAATTACTACCTACCAGTAGTAGAGTTTGCAAAAAATAATAGCTATCAATCAAGTATTGACATTCCCTCATACATGGATCTCTATAATGGCCCATGTAGATCTCCTCTTCATTGGGATGAATATGGAGATAGGAGGACGTTGAAATATGAAGAGTTACAACTCTATATAGATAAGTAGTATTAATCTGACACACCAAGTTGTGTAGCTATACACGCGACTTCCCTTAGGGTTAGCGCTGCCTGACTACGACGTACGGGCGATCTCGAGGAGTGCACCTCCCATCCCCCCGGAGGGGGGCGTTCCTCCCCTCTCTCCGGTGTCATGGCTATGGAGGAGCTGTCTAGTGAGGGGGCTCTTGTTACGATGACCGAGCGCCCCAACCTGATCCCTAGGAGGGCCTGGAACCAGGTCTTGGCCAGGGGTGACTTAGGGATCGATAAGCACTCATTTAGCCCTCCTGAGAAGATTGATGGTAAACACTTTGTTACCATTGACGATTCTACCTTTGAACCTATGGAGAAGTGTTGGGAACACACAACGATCTTTTATGTGATGGGCAAGCGACCATACTACTTCCATCTCTTTGCTTGGATACGTCGAGTTTGGAAACCTAAGGGAGGCTTCAACCTGTTTTCTAAACTAGACAAGTTCTTTCTTCTCCGTTTCAAATCGGTTGAGGACAAGAAGAGCATCATCAATGGTGGTCTACATTGGTTTGATAATCATTTGGTGGTGGTCAAAGATTACAAGACGGGGGATGACTTGAAGAAATATTTCTTCAGCACCATACCGGTCTAGATTAGTATCCCTAATATGGGACGCAATTGGTCCCCTAGGGCTGTTGGCATTGTGGCAAGTGGAGTAGGAAAGCTACTTAGGATTGACTACAAGTCGTTAGGTTAGGAATCTCTGGGAGAGGCGCGTGCTTTGGTGGAAATTGAAGCTGATGAAGAGCCTCCTCAAGAGGTATGGGTCAATATGCCTAGGCATGACCCTATGTCGGTGAAGATCCAATATGAATATATCTTGAAGAGATGCGGTGAGTGCAAGGTTTTTGGTCATGATGGTTCTGATTGCCCAATCAATCCGATTGTCAATGTAGAGGTCCCTACCCCAAGATCAACGCAAACCTGGATGGTTGTGGGAAGGAAGGACAAAGCAGTGGTTGTTGATAATGCAACTACAAATGAGTAGGGTGTCAATGATCATGTTGAGGTTGTACACTCTAGCAACAGCCTGGGTGGTGGTGCATCCTCCTCGGGTGGTGGAGATGATACTGGTGATGGTGCTTGTGACGGCGATGGTGTTACCAGTGTTGGGGATCTTGTTCTTCGTGCCACAAATGTGAGGGTTGAGGCCCCTTCCTCCAGTGGAGGTGCTGAGACATGGGCAGATGGTGGTGGAGCTTCCTCTTCAGTTGGTGGCACTGCTCCTAGGGCAGATGGTGGTGATGGCTCAACACTGCATCTCAGGTTGACGGTGTCACCAATGCTGCGTCTCTAGGCATTACCGATGTTGTGTCTCTGGGCATCACCAACACGACATCATGGGTTGATGGTGTGATGTTGCATCGCAATGCAGATGGCGTTATGGGAGATGGTGTTGCAACCGATTTTGTTGGTGTTATGAGCGATGGCTCGGGTGTTTTTGGCGTTAATGGAGCTCTTGGTGGGTCAATTGTTGGTGTTAATGGTGCCTTCGATGGGTCAGGTGTTGGTGTTGCGAACCATGCACCTGATGGCACGATGGTGGGTGCTAATGTTGTTGGCTTGGGTGAGGTTGTTGATTCATCAACTAAACACTCCATTGGTGCTTCTTCTTCTTCGTCGTCTAAGGTTCCAAAGACGTCCAAGGGTGATGGGTCTCATAAGACCCATTCTACCTCTAGAGGTCATTAATGACCTTTCTTAAGACTAATGTTCATGGCTCAGGGAAGCCACATAAAAAGAAAGAAGTGAGGAGAATCATACTTGATAACAAAGCTACTATGGCCATTCTTGTTGAGTCTAAAATAAAGTCCCATATGACTCACACATCTGATCGTATGTTCCCTAAAGGTTGGCTATGGGTTTCTAATCATCAGAATGATCCTAATGGTTGTATCTATATTGGTTGGAATCCTAAATGATGGATTACTACTGTGACTAATATGGATGATCAATAGGTCACTATGAAATGCATTAACAAAGGTGGCCTTACTATCTATACTACGACTATCTACGCTAGGAACTATGTGGCTGATCATTCTGTTCTCTGGAATACCTTGGTGAGGATTGCTGCTAACATAGATGATGCTTGGCTTACCACTGGTGATTTCAATAACATCAAAAAGCAAGAGGAGAAGGTGGGGGTTTGTGAGGTTCCCTCTACCATCCTTATCTCTTTTAATGTTGCCCTAGATAATGCTGGTCTTACTGAACTACCTGTCATTGGTAAAGAGGTTTATACTTGGCATAACAAAAAAGGTGTTGCTAAAAAGGTTGCTTGCAATCTTGATAGAGCCTTTGTCAATGATGCTTGGCTGTCTAAATTTCTTGGATCCAAAACAAAGTTCATCACTTGCAACTATTAAGATCACTATGCTTTAAACATCAATATGAGACATATTTCTTTCAAGAAGAAACCTTTTAGATTTCTCATTTTCTGGTTGGAATGGGAAGGTTGTTGGGACATTATTAAAGATGCTTGGGCTATTGATAACAACGGCAGCCCGCTCTTTCAGTTCTATCATAAACTCAAGATTGTAAAGGATAATTTGAAGACTTGGTCCAAACACTATGTCATTCTCAAGAACCTTATTGTAAGAGAAAGAATGGAGCTTGATGACATCTCATTCATGGTTCGTAGATGCCCACTAGATCCTGATCTCATCCATGCTGAAAAACAAACCCTTGAGAGATTGGGCATGCTTCTTAAGGCTGAGGAGGGATATTTCTGGCAACACAGTAGGATGGAGTGTATTTCCAATGGAGATAGGAACACTAAATTATATCATACCATTATTAAGAGAAGGGATGCTATTAACTCTATAACTGAGCTTTTTGACTCATTTGGAGATCTTTTGTAGGATAATGATGCCATTGTGGAGACACTGTATAGTTTTTTGAGTAGCTATATAATCAACCTCATGTTGCATCCAGCTCTTGTATTCCAGATTGGACCCCTCTAGTCTCTGTGAATGATAATGCCATGATGTGTTCTACACTGAGTTTGAATGAGGTCCGTGATGCTGTGTGGATCATAGGGCCTCACAAAAGCCCAGGCTCATATGGCTTCAATGGTTATTTCTATAGGGAAAATTGGAATGTCATTTGTGATGATCTTCTTAAGGCTGTCCAGTGGATATTCAAAGGTGGAAGCATGGTTAGACAGGTCAATCATGTCTTCCTTGCTCTTATTCCTAAGAAGGACATTGTTTCGTCTCCAACTGATTTTAGGCCTATTTCTTGTTGCTCGATGCTCTATAAAATTATTGCCAAAGTTATCTCAATGAGGTTAGCCACTCTTTTACCAAATATTATCTCTCCTTACCAAAGTTCTTTTATTAAAGGTAGGAGTATTGAGGATTGTTCTCTTCTTGCGGCTGAGTTTACCCTTAAATTCAATCGAAAATCCTGTCCCCCTGTCGCTTACATCAAGTTGGATATCACAAAGGCCTTTGAATCTGTTTGTTGGTTCTACTTATGGGATTGTCTTACTGGCCTTGGGTTCAATGAGAAGTTTATATCCATTCTAAAGCAATGTGTGGAGACTCCATCCTTTTCTCTCTTACAGAATGGCTCTTCGGTTGGCTTCTTCAAAAGTTCCAATGGTCTTAGGCAAGGTGATCCCTTATCATCCTTGTTATTCACCCTTGCTATGGAAGGTTTCAGCAGATGTCTTGAGGCAGCGTATGATAGCAATCTCATTAGAAGCTACCCTATCAACAGGACCAAGGCTCTTAGCCACCTTCTTTTTGTAGATGATGTTCTTATTTTCTCCGAGGGGCGCTTGTGTATTCTTACAAATCTCAAACAATTTTTTCTTTAGTTTGGTTTTGTCTCTGGTATGAAGTGCAATCCGAATAAAACCCATATATTTTTGTCTTCTTCTTGCCTCAACAAGGATGCCTTGATCAATTTCTTGGGTATTCAGCAAGGCACATGGCCCACGAAGTATCTTGGGTTTCCTATGGCTGGTGGAAATATCAGGAGGTGCCACTTTCATGAATGCTTGGATAAGCTAAGAGACATGATATAGAGTTGTCCTGGGTCTAAAATCTCTATGTCTAGTTATCTTGTTCTTACTACGAAATGTTCCATGGGTTTGATTAGCTACTGGTTATGTATGGGTGACATTCCTCCAGCTATTCTACATAGGATGGAGTTGTTGTTTTTTTATTTCTTATGGGGCAGTTTGGTGCATCCCTCTTATTGGTCACGGCAGGCCTATCCACTTTTTGAAGGCGGTCTTGGACTAAAGAGACTTGATGAACTTGCGGATTACCATACTTTACGTCGTATTAAGAGGTTCACTCAAGTTCAATGCATTTGGAGCTCATGTCTTTCTTGTATGTATGGTGATTCGTTGGTTACCTTTTCCAAGAGTGGCTCTACTTGCCATAGGTGTATGGTAGCTCTGTGGCCTTCCTTCTCAATGTGGGCTTGAGATATATAAGTGCATTGGTTTTATTTTTGGGATATAGGTTATGTGCCCCATACCCTAGGTTATGTGCCCATGTTATCTTGGGATGGAGGTTATGTGCCCCATACCCATATTCTGTGCCCACTTTATATACTGGGAGTTTGGTTATGTGCCTTACTATATTAGATTTTAAGGTTTTGAGCCTTAGCTACATTTTGTTATTTATATGTCACTAGTGTTATGCATGTCTACATGCATGTAGGTTGATTAATGTTGTTGATGGATTATGTGCTTTACATTCTTTATGTGTGCTTTAGTGGCACATCCTATATTTGTTTTAATTGCAAGTGCAACAATTTTTCTTGATCATAATCTTATTGAAATTCATAGTCTTTTATGTCCACTTGGTTAGTACTTTTCTTCTTCTATGGGGATCCTTATTATATTTAATGTTCTTTTTCCCTTATATTCCTCAAATCTCGATTAATATGCACACACCAACCTTTATGCTGACAAATTTCATTTTGTCTTCTCTTGTGAGGTATGCTTCCAACCCCTAGGTAGAGAGATAGGAGGAGAAAATTAAGGTTGACTAGGACAACTTCAAAAGTAGTTGAACCTTCTTGGGAGATAAATTCCAGGTGGTCAGATAATCCTTGGTCGATCCTATACTATAGTTATTTTTCATATGTATCACCCTACATGGTGAAGGATGGTGATAATATCAAATACTATATTAGTTAGATATTTTATACTCCACTACTACATTTGGTATCTTGAAAGATACTTTTGAATAAACTAAATTACCATCCCTTTACAAAAATTTGGTTGTGTTTGGCATATGGGATGTTTCCTTTTATTTTATTTAGTAGGGAGTGAATCCCCTCATGGGTCCCACTCCAAACATTAAGCCACATAGCTGGACAAGGATCACATATAGATCATTTATCGCGTGACATTTAATATATATGCTAATAGATATTGATAATAAAAGACTATATTTGTGAGATTATTAAATATAATGAACATATTAATACTACTTTTTTTTTGGAAAATTGGGTAAGTATATTACAAAAACCCCTGGGAAGGGGACAAAGTTACAAGCCACACCCATAGATGTGACTACACACTCCTAAGAATTGGTTACAACAGATCCCAATTCCTAGCAATAATAGGAGAAATATCAAGACATGATTTAAAAGTAAAATACATTCTCTTGATCTCTAGAGCTAGATGGTTGAATATGACAACAAAGTCTGAAGTTCCACCATTATGCAGTAGTTTATTGTGTTCCTCCCAATTGAAGTGGACAACACCAGTAATGGCCCAAAGTTTGAAGATTATGGACTGTTTCGACCTCTTACCAAGGTTAGTAAGGCAGGCATATAGAGAATAAGAGGACCTAATGTTGAGTTTAAGTTGAGCTTGACTCCAAATATATTTCCAGTATTTGCAGGCCTCAAACAAATGGGCTATCGAGTCATTGTGTTGGCCATACAGTAAGCATGCTAGGACAGGAGCCCCCGACCAGGAGCTAATCTTTTCTAATGTAGGAAGAACATTAGTGAGAGCTCTAAAGGTAGTGAGACTCCACCTTGGATAGTGCTTAGAGAACCAAAGACTTTCATAAGCCTTATCATATGGATGTTTTTTGCTGGAATTTTCCCAAAGATCAATGCACGGCCGTGGTGGTTCAAAATGATCGTGGTCCACTGACACCACCACAACCGTGTGATGAGGCCACGACCATGGTAGATCATCCCCAACGTCTGAGCTCTCACTCGCCACGATCGTGGTCGCCGAGCCACGACCGTGGCACTCCACATGCATCGACTCTCTCTCTCTCTCTCGCCATGCCTGTGTGATGCAACACGACCGTGTGGAAGTAGCCTCACCACGACCGTGGTGTCACGCCACGGCCATGGCACAACGCCATCAGAGCCCAATTACTCACCGACCACACCCATGCAAGGCGGCATGGCTGTGGGGCAGTAGCATCGCCACGGCCGTGGTGCGTCATCTTTTTCCTCTGAATAGGTTGACGACCGTAGCAGCACTACCACCTCCATCAGGCAGTTTTCTTTTCAATCCACCTACACTGGCAGCCACTGCGCCCCACGACCTGTAGTTGCGCCACCTTCCCTTCTTCTTCTTCCTCCAATCTCCACCATCGCAGCCACGCCGACTGCCGTCTTCGTCCAGCAACCGCGCTACACCTAGACCTACCCTCCACCGTGCTGTGCTAATCACGTAGACCGTTTGGTCGTTTAGCTCACCTACAAACCGAATGAGCAATAGATTGAATGACTAAAGCTGTGTGGCAAAACCGTTTGCCCCAGCAGCCGTGAAACACAAGACTGAATGAAGAAGGGAAATCAGCAAGACCGTTTGCCCCTTTGTGTGAAGACTGAATGGGCAGTCAAACCTGCATGACCGTTTGATTTAGATGACTAAAGACTATATGAACTACTCATTTGGTCTCCAAATTGTGAGACCTCTCACGGTCTCAAGACTGAGAGGCACAAGACCGCAAGGCCACATACCATTTATACAATATGCTTCTAAACTATTAGGAAAATTAATGCCAAGACCGAATGGACCTGGTCATGAGACTGTTTGCTGCTAAAATCGCCAGACCATTTGGCCATAACTAACAGTAAACTATTTGAGAAAGAAAATATCTCCTAAACTGGTTGATTTACACCAAGACCGTTTGGGGTCAGTCCTGTGCCTATAAATAGGACCCCAAGGGTCCTCACTTGGGCATCGGTTCTGGGATGCTGACAGGCTGCCTATATACAAGTCCGATCCAAATCCAGTGCCATCCGTGCCAGTTTCATTCCACCTACTACCCGTGTTGCAACCAAGGAGGCTGAAGAGAGAAGGAAGACGGAGCGAGGGAGACTGTCCGATCTATCTTGGCAACTCCTGTTCATGCCCAGATCTGCTCCGACCCGACGTAGAAGGTTGTATCTTCTTCACTGAGCTGCGACTACCTTCTACACTGAGTTCATGGTGGATTTCTCTCTCTTTCTCATTCTTCTTTTTTTTCACATCATGAGCGAGTAGTACCTTTTCGCTGGGGTGTGGGGACTAGCCCCGCTGCCCATGCAAATCATATTCTTTTGTTAAACTCTCCATGGCAATGTATATAACTTCCCATTTCGTTTTTAATTGGTATGTTCGTAGTTGATTATCTCCTTGCTTTCATCTTGTTCTTTCCTATATTGTGAAATCTTAATTCTATATGTGGGATAGAATGGCGGTTTACAAAGTTCGACTCTTTGATGAGAACTTCTGATAAGATTCCTTGAGGTCATAAGTGTATGATCCGTGAGGGAATGAGATATCTAGCCTACGGTGACACTTCTGTGGTCTAAACATCCCTCCGGGAGGACCACAACCTTAGTTGGGTTTTGTATCGTCTTTGTTTATCGTCGATGTTAGTATGTAGATCTATCATCTGCTTGGTTATCGATTAATGTGGTTGACTCCCAAACTAGAAATAGAATGGGATTTCTTTGAGGTCATAATTGTATGATCCATGAGGGGACGATCCATCTAGCCTTCGGTGACACTTCTGTGTGCCTAACACCTGTATAGGGGGGCCACAACCTTCGTTGGATTTCTGTATCTTCGGAGCCGTAAGTAAGTGATCCGGTAGGTGATGACACATCTGATGCCTAAGGTGATGCTTACGCGAACCTAACGCCCCTATGGGGGGTGATGCAGCAGCTCTATTTGGATTGATATATCTTGCCTGGTTTGTTTGCGGTTGAATGTGCTTGCGTGTGTAGCGGTGGGGAAACCCGATACCATCCCAACGATTCCATATCATTGGTCGAATCCAACTTTAATTCAGCTTTTACTTTCTTACAATTAATTTAATTAACCTCAAACCAACCAATCGTTCTAAATATTAGTTTTACTTGAGCTAGATTTGACTGACAAGGATTCTTAAAAATGTTGTCCTTTGGGTTAGATCCTTAACTATACTGCAATAAGACTCATATGCTTGCAGGTGGTATTATTGCACTTTGGTTTTGGTAAAAGCTCGGGGATTTTAATCCCGAGTGAGTTTGTTAGTGCGACAAAATTCCACGTCAAATGTCTGCAAAGTGTTGTTTGAGTGCAAACTGATAGGTGGAGACCAATTAGAGCCCCATGTACTCAATATGATTGAGCATATGAAGAAATTGGGATTTCTCTTAGGTCAACAGTTTACCACAGATATGATTCTATAAAATGTTGCATGAATCATATAGTCAGTTTATCAAATGTTTGGCATGTTGATACCAAAGAAAGGAACAAGAAGGAAAAATCCATGATGGTGATCAGCAGAAGTGAGTCCTACAACAAAGGCAAGGCCAAGAAGTGTTTTGTGGCTAAGCTAAAGTCCATGTCTTCTGCACTTCATTTTGGAATAGGGTGACTGGAAAGGAATTTGTTCTTTTCACTTAATAAACTAAGGAAAGAAAGTGCCACCATCTAGACATTGGAAAGAACATTCTTATTTATAGAGGATCTCAAGAAGAAGATGGAGATAGAGATCTCTACTTCAGGACCTAAGAAAAAGTAAGCTAGAACTATGCAGACAAAGGGTTGTTGCCTCTATAGTTGGAAGATGTCATTCATGAGAAAATTATATAATTAGTGAATTGCTATATATGTACTTTCCATTAATCAAACATCACATGTCGTGTATGACAAGAACATTATGTTTCATTGTAAAGGATATGATCTTTTATGGAAATGCCCTATGTCTCACAAACTATACTTGATAGTTGTAGAGACAAATGTGTATTGAACATATACTGAATGACTAGACGACTCAAACATTGAATACCTATAGCATTATTGTACATACCACATAAATGAGAAATGCATCTCTAGAAACCATTTGATGGTTATCAAGACTCTTTTAGTTATTGAACCAATAGAGACAAGCATATCTTATTTGTTGTGCAATATGACAAAAGTATCTTTACTAGATGTAGTGGGAGAGTGAGTATTCTATTAGGGCTAGTACATATTGATGTACATAACACCTTTTATAATAAATTCTTAAGGTAGTTAATAGTACCTCATTAAATTTACTAATGTTATCAGTAAATATGGAAGTTAGTATTTAATGAAATACAAGTTTGGATCTCTTAAAGTATTCTAGGAGATCATAAATGAAGCACATAACTAACTTGGTAAATGTATTAAGATACTTTGATGTGATGATGTTGAAATATTTTTAAACGAATAGTTTGATAACCTTCTGAGGAGATCATGATAGTGTATCATGATGAACTCCACACTAGTACAGGAATGGTCTGTAGCGTCGGTTTTTTTAAGCCTGCAGTGTCACTTTTTAACCGACGCCTAAGTGGTCGTCGCTATAGACTTTGCTCTATAGTGTCGGTTTATTTGACCAGAAAAAACTGACCTTACAGAGTAAACACCGACGCAAAAGGTTGTAAAAAATATGACCCAGGCGAGAAAAAAGGAGCCTGTAAGGTCGGTTATTCCAAAAAAACCGACCCTGTAAACACTCTCGGTCGAGAATATTGTCGACCGAACACATTTTCGGTCGACAATTTTCTCGACCGAGAGAGTTTACAGTGTCATATTTTTTAGAATAACAGACGCTGAATATTGAATAACCACTTCAGTGCTCCTTCTCGATCGACGAATTTGTCGACTGAGGGAATTCTAGGGTCAGTTATTTGGAAAAAACTGACGCTAGAGGTGCTTATACATGTGTGAACTTAACTGGATCCAAGATGTATCTCGGTCGATAATATTGTCGACCGAAGGGACTTCTAGGGTCGGTTATTTGGAAAAAACCGACGCTAGAGGTGTTTATACATGCGTGAACTTAACTGGATCCAAGATTTATCTCGGTCGACAATATTGTCGACCGAAGGGATTTCTAGAGTCAGTTATTTGGAAAAAACCGACGCTAGAGGTGCTTATACATGTGTGAACTTAACTGGATATCGGTTGACAATATTGTCGACTGAAGGGACTTTTAGAGTCAGTTATTTGGATAAAACCGACGCTAGAGGTGTTTATACATGCGTGAACTTAACTGGATATCGGTCGACAATATTGTCGACTGAAGGGACTTCTAGAGTCGGTTACTTGGAAAAAAATGACACTAGAGGTGCTTATACATGCGTGAACTTAACTGGATATCGATCGACAATATTGTCGACCGAAGGGACTTCTAGAGTCGGTTATTTGGAAAAAACCGACGCTAGAGGTGCTTATACATGCATGAACTTAACTAGATGTCAGTCGATAAATTCGTCGACCGAGAGAGTTTACAGTGTCGATTTTTTAGAATAACCGACGCTAAAAATTTAAATAATCATTTCAGTGTACCCCTCGGTCAAAAAATTGTCGACCGAAAATATTTCGATCGACAAAATTTTCGACCGAGGGGTACACTGAAACGTTCAAACTGAAATAGAAATGAATATTCATATATTCTGGGAGAGGGGAGCATTGATGCTCAACCGTCACCATTCAAAACCACACATTCATGACAAAAATGATTCATAATCACATCATAATTTACAAAATGATAGATTGCTTGAAATATAAGGAGGAAAAATTAGTTTGAAATCCTAGAAATATACATCTTTTGAGAGATTAAAAGCTATCCATATGCAAACAAAGTCTATGATTACCACTTCCTTCAAAAAAATCATGCATTTGATGTAGGGTTCATCTAAGATGATACAAAAAGCTATCATACAAGCTCACACCCTAGGTAAAGGTACATCTTTATACTTGGATCAATAATTTTAAGGCATAATCATGTACATGTAACGTAAGAGTGAACAATAATCATGGATAAAGTTATATAACTCACCTTAGAGATGATGTAGAAACTCCAAACAGCAAGGTAGATTGAAGAAAAATGGGGAAGAACCCCTAGCTTGGGCACTCCTCTTCACCAAGCTGGTTCCTTCTCCAAAAAGGAAGCAAACCCTATGTTGAAAAGGTAAGAAAAAGATAGTGGAAGATGTTTTCAACCATTATCTCAAGATCCACCATGGAACGTCATGGATTCAGCCAAGAAGAAGAGAGGGGAAGATAGAACAACAAGAAAAACAAAGAAAAAGAGACAGATCTCACTTACCAAGACTAAGAAAGGTGGATCCGAACCCGGAAACGAACTCGGGAACCTTACTTGGAAACGGCGGTCACCTTCCTTGGAAATGGAGGCGACCTTACTTGGAAACAGCGGCGACCATCATAGAGGATGAGACAACCTTCACGGAGAGGCGGCGACCTTCGTGGAAGTGTGGAGAGGCGGCGACGATGAGCTCTTTTCGTGGAGAGGAGGCAAGGGCTTTGACGGCGCGAAGAGGTGGCAAGGGATTCATGGCAGAAAAGGTATCTGCGCCACGGGAGAGAAAAAGAGAACGAAAATTTTGTTTCATGGGGGAGAAAGACTAGGTTTTGGCCATTTTAAAAGAGAGACTCGACCTATAGCGTCGGTTAAAAGAAACAAATCGACGCTAAAGATAAGCGGTTCCCGTGTTTGGTTATTTAAAAACACTCAAACACATTTTCAGTCGACAAATTTGTCGACCGAGGGGAGCTCTAGGGTCGGTTAAAAGTAAAAAACCGACGCTAGAGGTGCTTATACATGCGTGAACTAAACTGGATCCAAAATTCATATCGGTCGACAAATTCGTCGACCGAGAAGTCCTTTAGGGTCGGTTATAAGAAAAAACCGACCCTAGAGGTGCTTATACATGTGAAATCTGGCTCCTTCTCGGTCAATAAATTTGTCGATCGAGAGGTTAACGGTCGACAAATTCGTCGACCGAGGAGAGCTCTAAAGGTGCTTATACATGCGTGAACTAAATTGGATCCAAAATTCATGTCAGTCGACAATATTGTCGACCGAAGAGCACTTTAGGGTCAGTTATAAGGAAAAAACCGACCCTAGAGGTGCTTATAAACGTAAAATCTGGCTCTTTGCGGTCGACAAATTTGTCGACTGAGAGGTTATCGGTCGACAAATTCGTCGACCGAGGGAGCTCTAAGGTTCTTATAAAACACTAATATGGGATGATGTTATGTGAAACCCTAATATAGGGTGATGTCGTGTGAAACCCTAATATGGGATAATGTTATGTGAAACCCTAATATGGGATAATGTTATGTGAAACCCTAATATGCGATAATGTTATGTGAAACCCTAATATAGGGTGATGTTGAGTAAAACCATAATATGATAATGTTATGTGTAACCTTAATATGGGATGATGTGATGTGAAACCCTAAGTGATAAAAATGGGAAACTCTAACCCTAATGAGGGAATAATTATGTTATCTTTGTATTGCATGATGTTGATATGAAATTGATATTGTCGTTATCAAGTATACTAACCATGTGAGATGCTTGTGTAACAAATATCCTGAATACCTTGGTCAGATGACCTGAAGGTAATAGTTACCTGATAAGTGATAACCATGTTTAGTGATGAACTAAGGGTTTGAATACCCAGATCCAGCAAATGTGATGATGGTGGTATTAAGGGATGTGAATTCCCAACAATGATATAAGGGTTTGAGATACCAATGCTTCATAAAGTTTTGAAAAGTACTAAAATGGATCAAAAATTCGTGTCGGTCGACAATATTGTTGACCGAGGAGCCCTTTAGGGTTAATTATAAGAAAAAACCGACCCTAGAGGTGAAATATGGCTCCTTCTCAATCGACGAATTTGTCAACCGAGAGGTTATTGGTTGGAAAATTCATCGACCGCGGGACTTCTAGGGTCGGTTATTTGGAAAAAACCGACGCTAGAGGTGCTTATACATGCGTGAACTTAACTGGATCCAAGATTTATCTCGGTCGACAATATTGTCGACCGAAGGGACTTCTAAGGTCGGTTATTTGGAAAAAACTGACGCTAGAGGTGCTTATACATGCGTGAACTTAACTGGATCCAATTTTATCTCGGTCGACAATATTGTCGATCGAAGGGACTTCTAGGGTCGGTTATTTGGAAAAAACCGACGCTAGAGGTGCTTATACATCCGTGAACTTAACTGGATCCAAGATTTATCTCGGTCAGCAAATTCATCGACCAAGGGACTTCTAGGGTCAGTTATTTGAAAAAACTTGACGCTAGAGGTGCTTATACATGCGTGAACTTAACTGGATCTAAGATTTATCTCAGTCGACAATATTGTCAACCGAAGGGACTTCTAAGGTCAGTTATTTGGAAAAAAACCGACGCTAGAGGTGCTTATACATGCGTGAACTTAATTGGATCCAAGATTTGTCTCGGTCGACAATATTGTCGACCGAAGGGACTTCTAGGGTCAGTTATTTGGAAAAAACCAATGCTAGAGGTGCTTATACATGCGTGAACTTAACTGGATCCAAGATTTATCTCGGTCAGCAAATTCATCGACCGGGGGACTTCTAGGGTCGGTTATTTGGAAAAAATTGACGCTAGAGGTGCTTATACATGCGTGAACTTAACTGGATCCAAGATTTATCTCGGTCGACAATATTGTCGACCGAAGGGACTTCGAAGGTTGGTTATTTGGAAAAAACTGACACTAGAGGTTCTTATACATGCATGAACTTAACTGGATCCAAGATTTGTCTCGGTCGACAATATTGTCGACCGAAGGGACTTCTAAGGTCAGTTATTTGGAAAAAACCAACGCTAGAGGTGCTTATACATGCGTGAACTTAACTGGATCCAAGATTTGTCTCAGTCGACAATATTGTCGACCGAAGGGACTTCTAGGGTCAGTTATTTGGAAAAAACTGACGCTAGAGGTGCTTATACATGCATGAACTTAACTGGATCCAAGATTTATCTGGGTCGACAATATTGTCGACCGAAGGGACTTCTAGGGTCGGTTATTTGGAAAAATATTGATGCCAGAGGTGCTTATACATGCGTGAAGGCAACTGGATTCAAGATGTCTAATTACCCACGTTTTTTGTAGACGTATAAGGTCGGTTATTTGGAAAAACCGACCCTATAGATCTAGGCGCGAAGCCAAAATCAAGAAAATTTTTGCCGCGGGAAACTGTAATTGGCTTTTTAATCCAATTGTCCATAAGGTCACTTATTTTATGAAAACTGACCCTATAGAGATACACTACAAGGTCGGTTATTTTAAGGAAAGCGACCCAAGAGGTCTTAAGTGGTGCCCGCGTTTTTTATAGATATATAAGGTCGGTTATTTGGAAAACCGACCCTATAGAGTTACACTACAAGGTCGGTTTTTTTAAGAAAAGTGACCCAAGTGGTCTTAAGTGGTGCCCGCATTTTTTATAGACATATAAGGTCCGTTATTTTGAAAACCGAACCTATAGAGTTACACTACAAGGTCAGTTTTCTTAAGAAAACTGACCCAAGAGGTCTTAAGTGGTGCCCGCATATTTTTTGGACATATAAGGTCGGTTATTTGAAAAAACTGACCCTACAGGTAGTGACGTTATAACCCATTTCTGTACTAGTGCCACCTGAAAGACAATAATAGTGTACCATGAGAGTGTATTAATTAGAAAGAAGGTATGACACCCTATTAAGTCATGGTGTGATTAAAATCTATATGATCTTCCAAATTCTTTTGAGCACATTCTTAAACACTAAACAATGTACCATCTAAAGTGGTTCAAAAGACACCATATGATATATGGCATGGGATGTGTCCCAATGTGTCTTTTACGATGATTAGGATTGAAGGCTTATATAAGAAAATTGTTTCTTAAAGGGCTTTGTCCTCAAATCACATGAATGTTATTTTGTCAAAATACTAGTCTTATCTCAATCCAATAACAAAGATGTTTGTTAATTTGGATTACTGAAAAAAAACTTATTTCCAAAGTAATCAGTGGGAATAAAAGTAGAACTCAAAATGTTTGAGACTGACAAGAAAACATTGAACCTAAAAGAGGTACTATGGGAACCAAGAGAATCACAAGTTGTTGTAGAATCTCAAGTTTGTTATGTAAAACAAAACCTCATCGGTCTACTAGAACATGCCTAGAGCTTGAAAGATAATCATATCTTCAAGAAAGCAGTGGGTTGATCATATATGATGAGTCATCTATCTACCTAGAAGCTATTGAGGGACGAGAATCTGAAAAATGGCTCAAGACCATGAGATTAAAGATGGACTGTGACGACCACTATCAAATCGACAGTGACACCACAAAAAACTACACAGAAATAACCATTAGCAGCAGATTACCAAAAGTCACTAAAAAGTAAAACTGTTTTTCTAAGAGATCACTACCAGGAAACTCTTTACAGAAAGAACCAAAGCCATATATATATCATGGTTCACTTTATACATACATCATTCCATCATATCACAAGGATATGAGATATTGGTTGCTTTACAAAATCACATACAAAAGCAACATTATACATCGAGGCATCTAAGACAAAATGTCAGATCGATTACAAAACTATTTATAGACTAACACCCAAGGACCTGAGAGTACAGGGTTGACAAATAGGACTCTATATCTACAAGACACATAACAACACACTAAACTTGAGTTGTCACTGTTGTCCTTTTTTCTGCTACCCACTCTATGCTACACAATATCTACTACCTCATGCACATCCACCTAAAAAGTGTGGAAACCATGAGGTCAAATAAAATTCCCAGTGGGGAATATAACCCTCCGCCAACAATATTATTATCATAGACAAATATTTATGAAAGAGAGCAAAAGAAACCTTTATTGAATTAAACATGTATACTACTGGTTATATGTAGAGTAGAGAAATCTCATCATTCAAGTAAGTTAAATATTTATGACTGAGCAATACATGATCTAATCACTTTTAAAAGGAATATGAAGAACATGTATCACATTTAACAACTATGACATAAAGAAGTAATTCCAGCCTCAATCAATGTTTCTGTGTTCGATCCTTAAGAAAATATGCTACATGGTTGATTACATCTTTCAACAATCAATCTTATGCCCTAAGGAGATCAGGTATACCACTCATGCTCCAACCAACCTAAATTAGGTAGAATCAGTGCCATAAATGGTCCATGGAAGAGCCGGACTCCATGACCTCTTCTTTATCGATCAGTATGACATTATTGGCAGTGACATTATGATTCAAACTGCAATTAGCTAGCTTGGGTATATAGGCTCATTGCTAGAGATACAACCCGTAGTTGTTCCCTCATCAGGGTATGACTCGTAGTCAATCTTGATTCTTATTAGGGTATGGACCGTAACCAATATTGATTGTTAGGGTATGTCTTGAAGCCAATCCTAATATATATTGAGTCATAGCCTACAACTACACTCTTGCTAGGGTATGGCCTGAAGCCAATCCTAATTGTATCAGGGTATTACTCACAACCAATCCTAAGGTTTGAAGGAAGCAAGGAAATACTCATCTTGCACCTCACATATTCAAAAATATGCACTCTAAGTAAAACTTGTTTCACCATCCTACAAGTTCTAACACTGAATGGATCTATGGCCAGGGCAAACTATACTTTTAGTTTCAATTGATAAGTTCAGTGTATTACAACATCTTTTCACATCAATCAATTTACAAGCATGAATTATAGTTAAATGCTATAAAGAAAGGTGTAATATATTTTTCAAGGAATCTAGTATCAATTGGAAAACATCTCGTTACACCCATCCTGGGATCTCAATCCCTTGAACATATAATTGGAAATTTCAACACTTCAACATTTTCATTATCATGATCACATGTTTTGGTTATCAAACCCTTAGTTCTTTATTTGAACAATGTCACATATTATCATGAAACAATCATCTCTCGGTCATCAGACCCATATATATATCATACATGTTGTACAAGCATAACACATGGCTCACAAGGCCTATTTAATATGTATCATACTGAATCATCATAACTCATACATGGTTATACTCATCATCTCATAATACCTGCATGGTTATGATTTCATGGTAAAAGTGATATCAAGTAAATATCATCACCATGCCATAAAGAGAATCATTCAAATTGCAACCCTCTCATAATTAGGGTCAGGATTTCCCCTATAGCCGATTAGGGTTTTTAAGTTCATATTTAATAACTAATCCCTAATTCACATCATAAGAGATTATTTTATTGCCATACGTATTCAAACATACTTTATTACTCTCATCAATTATCATCAATTGATTATCAATATGAAGTATTACTTTTCTTATATGAGTAGTATACGTTTCTTTCTCATCCTTTCTAGGATATTGATTTAAACATACTTATTACATTGGCTTGACCTTCTTAAGGGTTTATTGGCTTACACTTACCAAAGTGTGTCCATCTCAATACTTCATAGTGTATCAATTGATTATATTCATCATGTATCGACCTACACTCATCAAAGTGTATTGGCCTACACACTAACCCTTGAGTCATGCTAGACACATTCACTTGTGTCAGCCTAGGCACTATCACTTGTGTCATCCTAAACACCCTCACTTGTGTCAGCCTAGAAACCCTCACTTGTGTCATCCTAGACACTCTCACTTGTGTCAGCCTAGACACTCTCACTAGTGTTAGCCCAGACACTCTCACTTGTGTCACCCATGGCACATCAAAGTGATATCAGTTTAGAGGTGCTTAGGGTGATATTGGTTTTAAGGTGCTTAAGGTGATATCGATTTTGAATCATATCTTGGTGCATCACCTTCACCATGCCTTGGTGCATCACCTTCTTCACACATTAGCATAATATTTCACCTTACTTAAGAAAAACATTTTGACCTCACTTTAGGGTATCGACCACCCCATCACTTTGTGTATCAGCCACCCTATCACTATGCGTATTAGTCACCCTATCACTTTGTGTATCGGCCTTAGTATACTTGTTATAACCTCATTTTTCCAATGCATGTAATGAGATTTGCAAATATCTTCTAAATAAGTAAATAAGACCAATGTGTGATTTCATGGTTTGTTTGAATGAATTTCGTATATAATGGCCTTGCATGCTTTCTTGATGGGCATTATTGGCCATTAAGCCCATTTGAAAGAAAAATAAAAAGAAATGACAAAGGGAATTCCATTTAATAAAAGAATACAAGGGAATAATGGAATAATATAAGATAATGGTTGAAAGTGATAAAAAGGCTAGAAAATAATTTCCCATAATAAGTTTTCGTATTATAAAAGATCCTTGGGGTTCAAGGAACCCAAATCAATAGAATAATAACCAAGGAAATAAATAATATGTGGAAAATACCATTAAATAAGGGATAACTTGAAACTGAAGAAAAGGACTCGTTTCCTTGGGATAATGACTCCAGTTTTTGTACAATGAGATATAAACGTGTGAATGACTTTCTTTTAAAATTTGAGGCCAAAAGGACTTATGGATTGGGAGTAATTGAATTTTCAAGTTATCTTTAAAATAGGGACTTTCCTTGTTTTATTGGGATTTCTTTCCCTTTTTCTGAGTCAACGTGAGTAATAGTGACCGTTGGATGTTAATCCAACGAATCAGGATTCTTTGTCAAAGTCCCAAGAGTCGGGGACTGTAGCACGGCTTACAGGTGGAATTTTCCCACCTCTTTCCTCGTCTCCTGATGGATGGTTTATCCTGGAAATATTTCCATTGTAATCAGGAGAGAATTCCGAGCCACCCATACCCTGTTTTGGTTACCTTTAGGTGCTTCTAGATGAAACGCCCAATTGAGCAGATGCACGGGTCGGCGACGGGCTTGGAAACCCTAGAGGGAACACTCCACACCCTATAAATAGGGGTCCTCAGGGTTAAGAGCACCCTCGCAAACTCATACGGCAACCCCATTGGTCTATGATCTCCCCCTCGTGTTCAATTGACTTTGCTCAGGCGAGCTTGCCACCGCGGCGCCGCCGCGTTCTAAAGGAAGGAGACAACGTGCAGTTGCCATTTGATTAAGGAGCATCGTGTCCTCGCAACGATCCAATGGAGGAAGAAGCGACCGGTTAAAAAAAAAGACGCTCGCGGCTCCGAGCGTTGGATCGTGATCCAGCGACTAAGATCAAGCGGCGGGGCGCGCTACTTAACTAGTGGGGGCGGGCGACGCTGAGCGTCAGATCCAAAGGTGATCCCGGGTGCACCAATCCGACGACCTAGAAAAATCCAGGTTTCTTTGCCTTTGCTTGCTTACTTGGCTATTCTCTTTCATTCTATATCTGAGACTGTAATAAGAGGTATGTGGTTACGCTTATGGTTATACCGCTTAGTTTTCCGAGGTTTTATCGATGTTTCCCTAAATGTGTGAAATAATTGTTGGATGATTTAATTCCTGCCTCTATAAAGTGACTATGGCTATCACAATGACTATATATGTATGACTAGCTAGATCCGAGTCCACCCCTGTGGCTATGTCAAGGCTAAGGATAACCTAGAGCAAGGTCTAGGGTATCATGAGTCAGAAACTGGGCTACACATGTGTAGTGCCATGAGACTCTTAGCATACCATGAGTTAAGGAATGGGCTACCCACGGGTAGTGCCATGTGACTCAGCCCTAGAAATTGATTCACCTATTAGGTGAAGTCATGAGGGGTAAAATGGGAATCTACCATAAGGGAGGTAGTATCCAGGTCCACTGCAGGGACAACGCAGGGGATAGGGTACACATGGATCGCGTAGTTATACTTAAAACGTAATATTGTTTTTTAAATGATAATTGGATGCAATAATTGTTATGGATAATTGCACGATTAGTGAATCCCCCACATACCAGCTTTGGCTGACCGACGTTTTGTTTGTCGGCGTTTTAGGTACAAAACTGAAAGGACAAACAATAATCCGTCATATTGTGAAATACACTAATTAAAGTCCAAGGAGGATTAGTTAGTTAGCCAGAGTTCGGGATAGAAGTATTAGTGTTCCAAATTTTCAAAGGTATGCAAAAGTTTTATTTATTGCATCTTTTCAGTTTAGTATAGTAGAGTTTATTAATTGTTATCAATTAATTGCTGAACCTTGATCCGGAATTTATGTGTGCGGCTTCGACCTCTCGGTCTCCCTTAAGTGGGGGTTATCAGGAGGTGGGGTCGTAACATTTGGTATCAGAGACATGGTTCTCCACTTAATTTTTAATAATTATTAAATTTTACAAACTCCGTAGAACCCAAGGGAGTTATTAGAGGATTTTCCGAAAGACTGAGGTGTCTAGAAAAGGATCACTTCCGGGGGCTGGCAAAATTTTCCTCCGCACCGCTAGTCAGAATACGAGGACTCCCGGAATGTGTGACTGCCTGGCCGATGTCCTAGGATTTGAATCGAAATAAGATACCTTTAGGATTTTCTCCTCTTATTCATCCCTTCTCATCATAATTTCTATTAAGGACTTAAGAGTTAGGGATTTCTCTCTCTTCCCCACCCTCATGTGGTATGGGCAAATAAGTTAAGGATTAAGGAATTCTCCATCAAATTAATAAAAGATACGTAATGAGATATCACTGACATAAGTATAATTAGTTTAATGATAAACTAAAGATATGTTTGTTATACTTATGTAGATGGCTCATACAAAGACTGTTTCTATCCCTGAGGGCTCCGGAAAACCGGCTAGGAGTGTTTGGCCTCCCCGTAAAGTAAAGGAGTCTTCTGAAAAGAGGAATAGGAACCATGAGGGTGGATCCTCTAAGAAGAGGAAGAGGCCTGAGGAAGTCACTCAAGAAGTCCCTGACCCTGACCCGGTACCATTTAGTAACCTAAACCAAGAAGAAGACCAAGGATATGAAGAGCAACATGTGTATGAGGAAGAAGCCCAGATGGATGAGGACCCAGTCGATGATTCAGAACCCACCATGATGATCCATACCCCTGATACCTTGTGGTTAGAGCAACATAGGAAGTTGACAGAGGCCATTAATGCTTTGACCCTCCGAGACATAGCTAGAGCTGAGAATGGTGAACCACACCCTGTTCATCCACGTGTGGGAGCCACCATCCTAGACTTTGTCAAGCTGAACATAGAGAAGTTCTGGGGAGAGGATAAGACGGAAGTGGTTGATAAAGCAGAAGCCTGGATACTTGAAATAGAGAATGGTTTCCGCATGCTTGAAGTTCAACCGAGCAAGAAGGTCCTCTTTGCTGCTCATCTCTTGGAAGGGGCAGCTAAGATATGGTGGGAGACCCACATCACTGGCAGAGACTTGACAAAGGAGCCCATGGCATGGGCTGATTTCAAGACGATCTTCACCGCCTGATTCGTCCCAGTCTCAGCTAAGAAGGAAAAGGAAATGGAGTTCACCAACATGACCCAAGGAAACTCTTCTGTGGCAGACTTCGGGCGTAAGTTCCGGATCCTGGAACGCTTTGGGTACAAGATGGATGAAGAAAGGAGGGTGGATCACTTCATAGAGCACCTTCACCCTGCCATCAGGCCCCATGTGATGGCAAGCAAGCCAAGAACCTTCGCTGAAGCCTACAATACTGCTTTAGACATGGAGAGGACCGTGATGCCTGCCCCGTTTCCACCTAAGGGGTACTTGGGTTTCACTGAAGGAGCCCAAGGCCCGAGGAACAACCACAAGAAGGGTCTAGGACGACATCAAGCTAAAGGTAAACATGGAGGAAAGGGGAAACCTCGTCAGGAGAACAACCGACCTCCTTGCCGCACCTACGGGAAGGGCCATGCTGGTGAATGTTGCTACAAGAAGAAGACTTGCTTTTGTTGCCACCAAGAAGGACATCCGCAATCCGTCTGTCCTATGCCAGAGGACAAGGACCTGTGGCAGCCCCACCAGCAGCGACACCACCTGTGGCAGCTCCACCTATAGCTGTAGCCCCACCTGTAGGAGAAAGAAGGCAAGCCCGGGTGTTTGCCATTGACAATGAGGAGGCTCAAGTTAATGCAAATCGGTTGATCGAGGGTAATAACCCTTAGAGTTTTCTTTTATGTTTTAAAGTTAATCATGTAATGGTCTAATGCATGATGAAAAACAATGTAGGCATGCTTGAAGTTATGGGACATAATGTGAAAGCTTTATTTGACTCTGGATCTACTAATACTTTCATTTCGAGAAATCTTGCAACTATGCTTTGTTTGGATATCAAGGATCTAGGTTATGTCTTAGATGTTACAACCCCGAGTGGTCGGATCTTTACTTCCCTTTTGAAAACTCCGGTGATACCTGTGAAATATCAAGATCATGAGTGTCCTACATATTTTATCCTTCTTGACATGAATGATTTTGATGTAATCATTGGCATGGATTGGCTTTATACCTATCAGGCCAACATTGACTGTAGGGAGAAGAAAGTGATCATTAAGAGACCAGGTCACCCACCTTTTGTCATTAGGGGTAGGAAGGATGCCACCACCAGCCTGTATGTGTCGGCTTTGCGGGCAGAACAAATGATGAGTAAAGGATGTCAAGCCTTCTTAGCAGTAGTCACCGAGCCAGAACCCAAAGTACAACCCTTAGAGGAGATAGAGGTAATACGAAGCTATGCAGATGTTTTCCCTGATGATTTACCCGGGATACCTCCTGAGAGAGAGGTAGATTTTTCAATAGAGCTAGCTCCCGGTACAAACCCTATTTCCCAAGCACCCTATAGGATGGCCCCTGCTGAGTTGCTTGAGCTAAAGAAGCAATTACAGGAATTGTTGGACAAGGGTTTTATCCGCCCTAGCACATCACCATGGGGAGTGCCGGTTCTTTTTGTAAAGAAAAAGGATGGTTCGCTCTGAATGTGCATAGACTACCGGATGATCAACCAGGCTACCATTAAGAAGAAATACCCTGTACCCCGGATAGATGACTTGTTTGACCAGTTGAAGTCGGCTCGAGTCTTTTCCAAGATCGATTTGAGATCGGGTTACCACCAGTTGAGAGTCAAGAGTGAGGATATCTCGAAAACCGCTTCCAGGACCCGGTATGGCCACTATGAGTTCGTGGTTATGCCTTTTGGGTTGTCCAATGCACCCAGTGTGTTCATGAACCTTATGAATAGTGTGTTTCAACCATTCCTTGACTCGTTTGTCATAGTGTTCATAGATGACATACTGGTTTATTCTGATGACCTAGATCAACACCGAGACCACCTAAGTAACGTCCTTGATATCTTGAGAAAGCAGAAGTTCTACGGGAAATTCTCTAAATGTGAGTTTTGGATAGACCGAGTCATGTTCCTTGGACACATCATCTCGGGAGGAACGATCGCCGTAGATCCAGCTAAAGTGTCAGCAGTTCGAGACTGGCCAGCACTGAAGAACCCCTCCGAGATACGAAGCTTCTTGGGATTGGCAGGATATTATCGGCGCTTCATCGCAGATTTCTCAAAGACCGCCTTGCCTCTGACTATGTTGACTCAGAAAGATGTGAAGTTTGTGTGGTCCAATGTTTGTGAGGCTCGTTTCCAGGAGCTGAAAGAGAAGTTGACCACTGCACCAATTTTGACATTACCATCAGGCAATGAGGGTTTCATGATCTTCACTGATGCATCAAAGATGGGACTTGGCTGTGTGTTGGAACAGAATCGGCACGTGGTTGCATATGCCTCCCGACAGCTCAAGCCAAATGAGGTGAATTACCCGACACATGACCTGGAGTTAGCTGCTATCATTCATGCATTGAAGATTTGGCGTCATTATCTATATGGTGCCACTTTTGAGATCTTCACTGACCATAAAATCCTGAAGTATCTTCTGACGCAAAAAGACTTGAATCTACGACAACGACGATGGATGGAGTACATGAAAGATTATGACTTCACCATTGCCTATCATCCAGGGAAGGCGAACGTCGTAGATGATGCCTTAAGTTGAAAGCAGCTCAGGTGTGCAACTGTTTTGTCTAGTCAGTGGAAGAGCTTAGAAGAATTGGTGGAATGGTCACCTCAACCGTTGGATGATCGAGTTCGGTTGGCCAATATCCAGATACAGTCTGAGTTACTGAGTGAAATTGTCGCAGCACAGTTGGCCAGTGGAGGACTTGACAAGATGAAAGGCTTGATGCAGAAGCCTCCGACTCGTCTTTCTTTGGGAGTAGATGGAGGAATCATATTTGAGAATCGTATATGGGTTCCTGAAGACTCACCACTGAAAGAACGTATCTTACAAGAGGCTCATGGTTCTAAGTACATGGTACACCCAGGGACTACAAAGATGTATAAGGACATGCAGAGGTTTTTCTGGTGGCCAGGGATGAAAAGAGACATTGCAGCTTATGTAGCCAGTTTTCTTACGTGCCAAATGGTGAAGGCTAAACACCACCGACCCGGCGGACTTTTACAGTCTATAGAGATTCCAGAGTGGAAATGGGAGCAGATCACCATGGATTTCGTGGTGGGTCTACCCCGGACCAAGAAAGGTCATGATGCGATATGGGTTGTGGTAGATCGCCTTACCAAGTCAGCACACTTCCTTGCCTTAAAGACCACTGCCAAGGTGTCAGATTTAGCTGAGCTGTATATCAGAGAGATAGTACGCTTGCATGGCGTACCTGGTTCCATCATTACCGATAGAGACCCAAAGTTTACTTCCAAGTTGTGGAAGCAGGTTCAAGAGGAACTAGGAACAAGGTTAAAGTTCAGTACCGCCTATCACCCCCAGACAGATGGTCAGTCAGAAAGGACAATTCAGACCTTAGAGGATCTGTTGCGAGCTTGTGTGCTCGATTGGGGTGGATCATGGGAGCAGTACCTGCCTTTACTTGAGTTTGCCTACAATAATAGTTACCAATCCAGTATCGGGATGCCTCCATATGAAGCTCTGTATGGGAGACCGTGTCGGTCACAACTTCACTGGGATGAAGTTGGTGAAAGGACCTTATTTAGGTCAGAGGAACTCCAAGTGTATGCTGATAAAGTCGCTTTAATCAGGCAAAGGCTAAAGGGAGCCCAAGACAGACAGAAGTTGTATGCTGATGCGAAGCGAACTGATGTGCATTTTGCTGTGGGAGAACATGTCTTTCTAAAAATTCGACCGCTCCGAGCTATAGCTAAAAATAGAGGAAAGTTGAGTCCCCGAGACGTGGGTCCGTTTGAAGTATTAGAACGGATTGGTGAAGCCGCATATCGTTTGGCGTTACCCCCTCAATACAGTATGATGCATGATGTGTTTCACGTGTCCAATCTGAAGCGATATGTGCAAGATCCAAGCCATGTGCTGAGCATTGAACCAATTGAGCTTCAAGGAAAGCTGTCTTATCCTGAGTTGCCTTTGCGGATTCTAGATACCAAGGTAAAAGAGCTCAGAAATAAGAATATAGAGATGGTAAAGGTTCTTTGGAAGCACCATGGAGAGGATGAGGCCACATGGGAGCTAAAGACGGACATGGAAAAGGCATATCCAAATTTGTTTGTTTGATTGTTGAATTTTGAGGACAAAATTCCTATAAGGAGGGGAGGATGTTATAACCTCATTTTTCCAATGCATGTAATGAGATTTGCAAATCTCTTCTAAATAAGTAAATAAGACCAATGTGTGATTTCATGGTTTGTTTGAATGAATTTCGTATATAATGGCCTTGCATGCTTTCTTGATGGGCCTTATTGGCCATTAACCCATTTGAAAGAAAAATAAAAAGAAATGAAAAAGGGAATTCCATTTAATAAAAGAATACAAGGGAATAATGGAATAATATAAGATAATGGTTGAAAGTGATAAAAAGGCTAGAAAATAATTTCCCATAATAAGTTTTCATATTATAAAAGATCCTTGGGGTTCAAGGAACCCAAATGAATAGAATAATAACCAAGGAAATAAAGAATATGTGGAAAATACCATTAAATAAGGGATAACTTGAAACTGAAGAAAAGGACTCGTTTCCTTGGGATAATGACTCCAATTTTTGTACAATGAGAGATAAACGTGTGAATGACTTTCGTTTAAAATTTGAGGCCAAAAGGACTTATGGATTGGGAGTAATTGAATTCTCAAGTTATCTTTAAAATAGGGACTTTCCTTGTTTTATTGGGATTTCTTTCCCTTTTTCTAAGTCAACGTGAGTAATAGTGACTGTTGGATGTTAATCCAACAGATCAGGATTCTTCGTCAAAGTCCCAAGAGTCGGGGACTGTAGCACGGCTTACAGGTGGAATTTTCCCACCTCTTTCCTCGTCTCCTGATGGATGGTTTATCCTAGAAATATTTCCATTGTAATCAGGAGAGAATTCCGAGCCACCCATACCCCGTTTTGGTTACCTTTGGGTGCTTCTAGATGAAACGCCCAATTGAGCAGATGCAAGGGTCGGCGACGGGTTTGGAAACCCTAGAGGGAACCCTCCACACCCTATAAATAGGGGTCTTCAGGGTTAAGAGCACCCTCGCGAACTCATACGGCAACCCCATTGGTCTCTGATCTCCCCCTCGTGTTCAATTGACTTTGCTCAGGCGAGCTTGCCGCCGCGGCGCCGCCGCGTTCTAAAGGAAGGAGACAACGTGCAGTTGCCGTTCGATTAAGGAGCATCGTGTCCTCACAACGATCCAACGGAGGAAGAAGCGACCGGTTAAAAAAAAAGATGCTCGCGGCTCTGAGCGTTGGATCATGATCCAGCGACTAAGATCAAGCGGCGTGGCGCGCCACTTAACTAGTGGGGGTGGGCGATGCTGAGCGTCAGATCCAAAGGTGATCCCGGGCGCACCAATCCGACGACCTAGAAAAATCTGGGTTTCTTTGCCTTTGCTTGCTTACTTGGCTATTCTCTTTCATTCTATATCTGAGACTGCAATAAGAGGTATGTGGTTACGCTTATGGCTATACCGCTTAGTTTTCCGAGGTTTTACCGATGTTTCCCTAAATGTGTGAAATAACTGTTGGATGATTTAATTCCTGCCTCTATAAAGTGACTATGGCTATCACAATGACTATATATGTATGACTAGCTAGATCTGAGTCCACCCCTGTGCCTATGTCAAGGCTAAGGATAACCTAGAGCAAGGTCTAGGGTATCATGAGTCAGAAACTGGGCTACACATGTGTAGTGCCATGAGACTCTTAGCATACCATGAGTTAAGGAGTGGACTACCCACGGGTAGTGCCATGTGACTCAGCCCTAGAAATTGATTCACCTATTAGGTGAAGTCATGAGGGGTAAAATGGGAATCTACCATAAGGGAGGTAGTATCCAGGTCCACTGTAGGGACAACGCAGGGGATAGGGTACACATGGATCGCATAGTTATACTTAAAACGTAATATTGTTTGTTAATTGATAATTGGATGCAATAATTGTTATGGATAATTGCACGATTAGTGAATCACCCACATACCAAATTTAGCTGACCGACATTTTGTTTGTCGGCATTTTAGGTACAAAATAGAAAGGACAAACAGTAATCTGTCATATTGTGAAATACACTAATTAAAGTCCAAGGAGGATTAGTTAGTTAGCCAGAGTTCGGGATAGAAGTATTAGTGTTCCAAATTTTCAAAGGTATGCAGAAGTTTTATTTATTACAGCTTTTCAGTTTAGTATAGTACAATTTATTAATTGTTATCAATTAATTGCTGAACCTTGATCCGGAATTTATGTGTGCGGCTTTGACCTCTCGGTCTCCCTTAAGTGGGGGTTATCGGGAGGTGGGGTTGTAACAATACTCTAGGTTATCGACCTCACTATCATCTAGTGTATCATCCATAGTATACTCTAGGGTATCAGACTCACTATCATCTAGTGTATTGGTCATAGCATCATCTATTGTGTCTCTGTATCTATCACCAAGTGATATCAACCTCTAGAGTTTTGATTCATATTGAGTTCTAGGGTTTTGATAGTATTGGGTTAGCCATCATCAACACCCTTCTATACTCTCACCTATCACTCTATCATCCATGGAACTACTTGGTGTATCCGACAAGGTGTGTCAGCCATCACACTTGTGTCGGGCTAGAGGTGTATCAGTTTAGAGGTGTGTCGGGTTGCTAGGGTTATGGTATATCTGGTTAACTACATATCTTCACTCAACTTCAAGATATTAGCATGCCCCCATCTTTTACCTTAGGTGACAGACTAAACAACTATAAGAACGATGGTCCTTTGTATGTAACAAACTAGTAAGGAGTTAGGACTCCATGTGTATCAGTTTCCCTTCATATAACCTTGTATCGGGATAGCATTTTAAGAAACCAATATCAATTTGTGTATGGGAGATTTTATCATCTTGAAGCTTCAAACCTTCGTCCACTAACACTTTAGTTCATGGACAACAACCCCATATATCCATTAGATCTTATACAATCATTATTCAATCAAGGAAAGTTGAAATTGAAAAGGAATCATCAAGTATTGCATGATTGAATGTGAGCAATAATAGAGTTGAGTTCAAGTTATCTAACCTGCCTGAAGATCACCACTAGAGATTCAAGCTTCAAAGCTCTATGTTTCCAAGGTTGAAGATGACTTATTCAAAATTCCACGACTTTGATAACAACACTACTTAGGAAAGATGCTCGACATTCCTCTTGATCCTTAAGCTCCTAGGGTCATCCACCAAGGGACGAATGATATGAGGGTCAAAATGTTCACTGGTAGGAGAAAAGAAAGGCTTATATAGTTGAGGATCATGAGAGAGAGTGTATGTGAAGTGTCATCACCATATGCACTTAGGTGACACGTGTCCATGCATGGTTTCACCATGCAACCATAATGATTTATACATGAAAAACTCTTGTGGATAATTCAAGAATGAGATATCAACCATTGGGTATCTTACTTGACAAGATATCACAACCCAATATCACTTTATATGCAAACTGATACAACTTTTACAAGGAACATCTAAACCTATAGTCCTCACCTACTTGAGGTGCTTAGCCTAATATTAATACTTTCAAAGAGTTACTAAACCGATATGGGACCTTCTCTATGGCTTCCAAGCCGATAGGAACTCCCGTATACTCTTCATAACACAACACAACCTTTTCTAGGGTTCAAGATACTCAACATTATTTGCATCTTTCACTACCAAGAGTGCTATCACTCAACAAAGACTCAAACATGTCCCCTTCCTTTCTATCTCCTCTAGCTGTGATTATTTGCACATCAACCCCACATTTTGGGTAAATTGCAATGTGCACCAAAACTATCATATATAACACAAATAGTCTTCAAACAGGCTCAAACATGAAACTTAAGCTCTCCTTAACTCTTCATTACTTTTTAAAAGATTAATACAAGGCTCTAATTATCTTAATTAGGCAAAACATCTAGGGTTACCTCATAACCCAGGTCAGGGGTGTTACATGGACTCCATGCAAAAAAACAAGGTATGACCTTGTTGGATCCTCCTGAAGGGGTAAACCCATAAGGTGCATTTGGGTCTTTGCAAGAAGACCAACATTTAAGGGTAAACTAGTTAAAAACAGTTTCAAACTTGTTCAAGGTGTTAACATGATGAAGTCTCTCACCAGTTACCATGGTTAAATCGACCTAGATCATGCTTGTTGTTACAACTTGTTAAGACTAATGACATTTGGCATATGTATGTTAAAACCACATTCCTTAATTGGAATAATTAAGAGGATGTGTATGTGACACAACCTAATGGCTTTATAAATACAAGAATGCATATAAAATATATAAGCTACAAAGGTAAATATATGGATTGAAACAAGCATGTCAAAGCTAGAATCTTCTATTTTAATAAGATAGTCAAAGAGTTTGACTTGAGTTAGAATCAAGATGAAATTTGTGATTACAAAATATTTATTGGGAGCATACTTATATTCCACATGATGATGGGGAATAACATCCTTATCTTGTAAATGTTAAAACTTGGAAAGGAAAGTACCTTTTATATGAAGGGTATAGGCAAAGCATCCTATGTGATAGGGATTGAGATCTATAGAGATAGATCAATAAAGTTTCTTGACCTATGTAAGAGAACATACATTGGAAAGCTGCTGAAGGGTTCAACATGCACGAATCAATGAGAGAAAATGTATCCATGTTCCATGGTGCTAGTCTCTCAGGAGCATAGTGTTCCAGTTCTTGTGAAGAATACGAACATATGGATAGATGCCATATGCATTCGCAATTGGATCTATTAATGGAATATTATGTACTTATCCTATTATCTCATATATATTGAACATGAAGAGAGGATATCCAGTTATCTCATATGTATTTGACATGATGAGAGGATATCTAGTCATCTCATATGTATTGGACATGATGAGAGAACATATATATACCTAGATTGAAATCTCATATGTATTGGACATGACAAGAGGGTATATGTCAGATTCCAGTGACAGTCATTGGACTACCATAAAGAACAACCTTGGGTTCTTGTGAAGCACTAAAAGGATCGGTTCCATGGTTATGGCAATAAGGAAGAGTTGGGTGTAAAGGATTACACTGATGTAAGCTTCGAAACTAACAAATTAATATTACAATCTAAATTTATGTTTGGACATTGAACAAGAACATTAAGATAGAAAGGGTTCTGAGCTAATGACAGTTGTTCAAATCTACAAAAGAAGTTGAGTTTTTCTGTGTTATGAGAACATCAGAGAATATTGTATGTATCATGAAGTTCATATGGGTGAATATCGGTTGGGTTCCAACTATTGATGACATAGTCTAAAAACCAATGACAACAATAGAGCTACTAGTTAGGCTGGGAATCATAGATAGCATACTATGATACTTCCATATCATATGAGTAGTTGTACAATGAGGAGATGTGAAAATTGCAAAATACCGACTTAAAGCAAATGTTGCTAAACCCGATACTAAAGCACTTTCGCAAAAGAAGCATGATGGTCACGTTAGGTCACTTGGAATACAATTTGTGGGTGATTGGATTTAAGACCAAGTGAGATTTTGTTTGTATGTATGCCTAGAGAGACATTCTTATGATGATTGTAATGGCATAACTTGTAAATGATTTGATTTATAATAAAGGGAAACTTCTAAATTATTATGTTTTTTTTCAGTGAGGAGATAATGAAATAACATTATAAATGTCTAAAGAATGATATTACTCAATGATGTATGTCTTCAGGTTGAGGATGTGAACAATGAGATCATACAGATGTTAAGAGTATATGCATTCTTGTTATGTCCTAGATCAGTTGTTATTGTGGAAGGTAAATAGACAACAATGACACATAAGATCAAAGTGTGAGCTAATTGATGAAAGAATCTCATTAGTCATAATATGGTGATAACAAACCAAGCACTCAGATACATGATAGTGAATTGTGTATCAGATAGACCCTCCATAAGAGTGAGACATGGAAACCTTAATTGGGTAAGTTAGAATCACTTCTTATAGTGATGGTGGTGTTTGTGGTTCTTAGACCTGAAACCACTTCACTCATCACAAGTCATTTGGTATTCTTTGACATCATCAAATGCAATCTTGAAACATGGGTTGTTATAAAGATGATGATTGGGTGACTATGACACATGGGCACTGACTATGAGTGATATAGATGAGATTTGTTCCTACTAAGGGAGTTTGATACCCAAGGCCTCTTCATTAGAATGAATGAGACATGTGTGGAAACACACATGTGAGAGAATATGTGATATTGAGCTTATATATATCTCAGACAGTCTACTCTGGTGTAAATGAAGAGGAGTTTGATATTAAATGTTTATTGGATTGATTACTAAATTGTCCATGTATTCAATTCATGCAACAAATTAGTTGACTTAACTGCCAAATGATCGATTTAAGGGTTCAGACAGCCGTTTGGAGTGTCAGGCTAATTGTTTTGTGCATTGGATGTAATTTAGACTGAACTAGCCTACAAGATACCCATCTCTCTTGTGCGAGATGATCATCTTAGGTTGTGCAAGATGCCCATATCACATGAACCAATTAGCCATTTTGGGGATGCAATACAATTGCATCAAGGATTGATGTTGACGTCATTATGTGCACTGATTGGAATTGAATTGATGGCATATGTACAAAATTGGAGAACTATGAAATGGCAATCTCATAGTGCAAAATGATAGTCTCACGGTGTGGGATGACCGTCTTGCGTGCCAGATGGCCGTTTTGACTATTGTAGGTTGCAAAGTTTCTTTAATTGTTTTGAAAATTTGAGATATTCTGGTCCTTTCCTCTCCCGCACATACTGGGAACCCTAACCCTAACCCATCCTATAAATAGAGGGGTACTGGGGGCTTCCCAGAACACAACATAGATAATTGAGAATTAGTTTCTCTAAAATGTTTTGTCCTCTCTGGTTGTCATAACCAAGAGAGACCAAGTAAGTCCTACCCAACTACAGAGGGATAGCTACGAGAGAGAAATAACTGAGGATCATTGTTGTCGGAGAGAAGATTGGTGACTAATACACCAATGGGAGGGAAAACTCCTTCATGTCTGTTCTAGTAGGATGACATGACTTCTAGTTTGTCTATGTGGACTTCTCTAGAGTTGAGGTGGACTTTCCCCGTCGCTAAGGAGGACGACGTTAGCCAACAATCTCTGACAAGAAGATTTGCTACAGACAATGACGTTTGAGTCTAAAGTCCATGGAAAAGCACTCAGATCAGTCACAATACTATCCCTGGAAGAGCAGTCAGATGAGTTCCAATGCAACTAGGAGCTGCATAGACATCGTCCAAGATAGAGTGTGCATCTACATCGTCGAGGATGTCATTGTACTTTCTCTAGGACTAGATATATCTTCATGAATCCATCCTTTCCATTGCATAGTTTTTTATTCAATCTACTGGTTTACAGGAAATATGTCAGTAAAATTGTTGTTTCTACTATCTATCTGATGTTGTATTTCTCTATAGTGGTATCGAAGCCATATCAGTTAATTATACTTTGGGATAATCGATATGATCAGATTTTTGGTTTTATCGACTTTATTTATCAGATGTGATGTGAATATTTAAACTGGTTAAGAATCACATCTGATTAATCACCACATCAGAACCCAAATGAATATATATATATATATATACATATATATATATATATATATCTGTGTGTGTGTGTGTGCAATTTACATGTGTCACCCTAAAAGTGAGTTTTGATGGTGCATGTGTAGCTTTATTATGGCCAATAACCCCTATTATTTGTCCATGGTTGTGTGGTTGGTTAATCATGATTTATATCAGTCTACGAACCAAGCCTCTCTCGTATCTTCCCAATGTAAAAGCATTATCCTTTCACCTATGCTCCCCTCAAATGTAACACAAGATTTCTCAATTATTACGTAAAAGTAAGATTGTATACTTTGCTGTTTTGACAAAGAAGAAAGACACCAACCGATCGCACAGAGGAGTTGAGCTGATTGAATGGAGGGTCCCAACCGACCGATTGGTGGGACCGAGATGACCGTTTGGCAGGGCCGAGATGATCAATTGGCGATCTGGCCAAGAGTCCAAAGGACCAGACGAGATGACCATTTGGAGGAGTCAAAAAATTGGCTATAGGATGACCAATCAGTCATTTGGAGGAGCTAGATGACCGACTGGAGGTGACCAACCAACCATCCAGGAGGCGAGCTGATCGGTTCAAAGGTTGAACCAGTCAACCCAGATTGGAAATCATAGATCTTCATCAACAACAAGTTTCTGCATATGATGTAGACCTAGTTTGTGGCAATACCTTGTGGCTCCAAGGAATTACATTAGGTTGGCCATAACCATCAC
This sequence comes from Alisma plantago-aquatica, assembly GCA_963693085.1. NCBI lineage: Eukaryota > Viridiplantae > Streptophyta > Magnoliopsida > Alismatales > Alismataceae > Alisma > Alisma plantago-aquatica. The sequence continues at coordinate 1,617,807,957 of OY856409.1, read as the reverse complement.
TTTCATTTATTGCATGTTTTTTCTGTGGGTTATAGCATGTATATGATACGTACTATATATGTGTGGTGATTGGTTAATGTATATGTATTATACAAACTCCCTTAATTAAAATATTAAGTCTTAGATTCTGTACATAAGTAGAACACATGAAAATCTTGATTGACAAAGTGTAGGCACACCCTAGCATGGTGCGTCGTCTATCTCATGGAAGTGTGATGGTAGATATGTGAGTCTTTCCTAGCAGGGTGCATAGTCTATCATGTTGGATAATGGGTCTGCCTGAACTAGGTGATCTTAATTGGATTAAGCACTAAGAAGCATGCAGATGATTATGGAAAAGATTTGCACATTTCATCTATTCAAGAGTTGGATGTGATGCAATTGACAAAGGTTGCTACTTGATAGAATCGAGTTGTGGGTGACAACCCTAGCTGGCTCATGATTTTGATGAAATTAGAATCTTGGCCCTGTAGAATATTGTATGTTGTAACATTCAAAATTGATATTGAGGGATATCAATTTGAATAAAATAGTGGAATCGATAATTAATGAAAGGCCTAAATAATATTGTTAACTTATCAAATCAAACAATTCAAAAAATGTTTTCTAAAGTTACAATATTTCTTTGTAGAAACAAATTTCAAACACAAACATGTTCAATTTGGAATCATACCATTAGAAGGAAAAAAATGGGATAAAGTTCCGCATCTAGTTTAGGACCTTGAGAAATGTTCTTAATCATGAGTGAAAGCTCTGTGTCCTTAAAAGACTAGAGCTAGAGGAACCCACTCCAAATGTGCCTAAGGCTAAAATGGATGCTTATTTGAAGCATGCCAAAGAATCCATAGACATTGAGCATCGTATGCTATTTTGTATGATCTATAAGTTGCATGAACACCATGATAACATGTACATGCTGTAGACGGTAACACATCTTAAGAATCATGTAAAGAAGTCAAGGTATAATGTCTCTAAAGCGTTGTTTAAGTGCAAGCTAACAGATGGAGATCCAATAATCCCCATGTACAAAATATGATTAAGCATATGAAGAAACTTGAATTTTTCTTAGGTCAAGATGTTGAATGTGATGATGACTCTCACTAGATACCATGGTTAAATCCATCTAGATCATTCTTAATTTTGTAGCTTGTTAAGACTAATTAGATTTGGCATATGGATCTTAAGCTTGCATTCCTTAACTGGAATAATTTAGAGGATGTGTACGTGACACAACCTAAATATTATATAAATCCAAGAATGCAAATAAAGTCTATAAGCTACAAAGGTCAATCTGTGGATTGAAACAAGCATCTCAGAGCCAAAATGTCACGGAACCATTCTTACCCCAATCCCAATCCTACTGCCTAAACATCAGTAAAATGATTGAAGCGCTCATCCCTGAGTGGCCCAATAGGATCTAACATACTACAATATACAATAAGAAATAATAACTCAAAAATTGGAGATATAAAGAACAAAGTAACCCAATATGGAGATATAACCAATTTATTCTAATCATCAGAGTATGCAGAGTGTGGAAGCAATCTTAGTCAGTGTCTCATTTGTATTGCCTAAAATCAAGAAAATCAAGACACAAAGTCAATGCAATTGCATTGTACGCTATATTAAAAACAAGTAAAATGGTTTATAACAAAATTAGTGTACTTGGCAAGACTTATATTTCAAAAATATAACAAGAAATTTGCAAAAACCAAAATTATTCGACAAGTTTTTCAAATGATTCGATTTTTATTATGAGATCCCATTATGTTGTAATTTGAGAAGCATGCTTATATATTTTTGTGTGATTTTATCGCCCCAACGCGATGGGGGAAGTCACTGGGCTCCTTCTCTCCATATGAGGTAGGAGGCCAATGTACAAGTCCACCTCCAAATGAGGGGTTTCTTGCACTCAATATAAACATTATCAATATCATCATCATCATCATCCTCCTCCTTCTCATCATCATCAGTATACGGGCAGTCATAATGGGCATGTCATTTATGTTTTCCAGTTTGTCTCAAAATATAGTATAAGAAATATGGAATCCTAGAAAATAGGGAACAATAATTGAACCAATTATATATCTAAGTACACAATCAAGAGATACATAAAAAGTATTTTCATTACAACCAAAGAGGAGGTATAATAGTGTACCTTTCACTGAGGATTTCAAGTATAATCAATATCTGAATCAATAGGTCAACCCTTCGAGTCAGATCCTAAATCATCATGATTAGATCAAGGGTCAAGATCATTATGTTTACAATATCATGTTTTAACATTAAAGATTAGTGTTACACTTTTCCTATGTCAACCATAGGGTCGGGTCATTCACATATAATCAATATTTCAATATGTCCAACATTATTCCAAGTGTACAATATATTCGAGTGTGAATGACTTACCTTGGTTTTCTAGGATCATATGTGTTAACCCTAATTTATGATCATATTCAAGTCATAATCAATTTTATATATCATCATCATCATGATATTTAGCATAATTAGAATTCAAGATCAGATTGATGGGTCAAAGGTATATCAAGGGTTTTGCAAGATTAAGATCAATATCATGATTACTCAATATTCATAAAGATTATAATCAAGTAAATAGATATACATCACTAATGATTCATTTTCAAGAGTATTTGAGCCAACTATATTAAATGTAGGTTACAAGATAATCATCAGAGTCCAAATATAGGGTTTCTAAAGATTAAACATCATTGTTGAATCATTAGACAAATTAAATAAACAAAGGAAAAAGATCTAGGGATATCGATGAAATACATTGGTAATTAGGATCCACAAGTATTTTTAATAAATCCCTTGGGTTTTTCTGATAACGATTGACTATTTACTCGAATTATTTGGAGCTAGGATGCATTTTTTATGATTTAAGAAAAATTTGACCATTTTATTGATTTTCTGAGCAGAGAGGAGCAAAAATACCTTAATTGTGAAAAATGGAGGCCGTTGGACTACACAATTGGATGGATGAGATGGTGCCACGTAGGCATGCAGCTACCTTGCTTGGAAGCCCGGTTCAGAGGCTAAATGGTCGGTTCAAGCTCTTGAATGGCCGGTTCACTAGCGATCTGACCAAGCCTTGGACCTGCTTGGGTCCTTCTTGGACCGAGCGGTCTGGGGACTTTCTCCTCTCCAGACAGTACTCGTGCGAGCCCGTAATAGAGGTGGAGGACCTCTCCATAAGGGGGGGGGCTCTGCAAATAGTAGTGACTAAGGGAGGCTGGGGACTTTCTCCTCTTCGGATAGTACTCGTGTGAGCCCGTAATAGAGGTGGAGGACCTCGCCAGAAAGGGGGGCTTTGCAAATAGCAGTGACTAAGGGAAGCTAGGAAGGTTTCGGTCACGCTCGTTCAAATTATGTGAAGGTGAGGGGGTCCTTGATTTGGGGGCGGGCACGCAACTGCGAGATGCCCAAAGAGGCTTGTGCGGTGGCTGTCATTCTAGAAGAAGAGAACTATAGGGAGAATCAGGGTGTTTTGAGGCCATGTGTGAGCACATAAGAGGGGGGAATCCCTACCGAATGATGGGGGTCATATGGAGAGGTTTTTATACCATTTGGGGGTAGGTTTAGGGTTAAGAGATTTGGGTTGGAAGCCATGGCCACCGGAGTGAGATGGGAGAGTAAGGGAGGCATGTTGGTGGTGCAATGGTGCATAGAAGATAGTCAAATTAGGGTTTAATGGTTTTGAAATCATGAGAGGAGCATTGGGTCACTTAGAATCTCGAATCAGGGTCATAAGTAGGAGATCTCACTCTTTGGTCTCCATTTACTCCTCTCTGCGAATTGCAGGAGGTAGAAGATGGGTCCATGGCCTCTGGATCAGGTTGGGATCCAAGAGAGGTAGATCCAAGGACTGGGATCACCCCAGATCCTTGCCTTGGATTGTTGACATGGAAAAAGGTCAAATAAAAGACAAAAATAATTGTTTTCAACTTCAATAATCCATAGAAAATGCAGGAATGTCCAATTGTTCTAAAATTCGGACCAAAACTTCACAAAAAAGTGAAGAATATTTAGAAAAAGTTTGAGAACAAAAGGATGAAGTTTGATTGACCAATTGTCTTGTTTGGAAAAAGTGATGAATTAATTAAATTTGTGTTTTTATAACATGTATAAAGTTCACATTGATCACCGTATTTTGAATTTGAGTCTCAACAATGATTATGAAGCCAAGAAAAAATATTTGAGACCATGAGTGAGTATACTGAGGTCAAAAGAGTAATTACTTCATTATGATGCTAAAATCCACTTTTACACATCCTTCCTTCCTTAAAAAGGAATTTTGACCCCAAAATTCAAAAACATCCTCAAAATTAGAATTATCCAAAATCTACATCATGTCCTCAAATACTGAACATTTTTCAACTATATAATCAAAATCATGTCCTCAACATTCAAGTAGTACAATCATCATAATTGGTATTTTGTGTTCCATATCATAATCAACTTGGTACTAACACCATTTAATCATCTAATAATACATATATTGTTCAAAGTCATCATATAAGTCACAAATATGGAAAGCATCTATTGATCAAAAATTTGGAGAGATCATATTTTAGGTCAAACAAATAGAGTTCTTGAATCAAGTGTACAAGGTGACTTTCAATCCCAATATCCTAGGGTCTTAGCTTCTACATTGTCCTTGGTGGGGTTACACATCCATGATTTGAGATTTCATATTTCAACATTTTTGAGACAACATCATACTTTCATTATCATGATTTTGAGCTCAAATTCAATGGGGGGTCCCACCCTAGTCCTAATGAGAGCTAAACCGTAAGTCATAAATCGAGAGAGTCAAAATCGCCATTATTTCAAAATTTTCAAGATTTGGGATTTTGAAGTCATTTGTCATATATCTGGGGTGATCACAAGGTTCAAATAATGTGAACATAGGATTTGTATTATCATTGAGATTGATAACTATGAGTTACAATTCTATTAATAAATATCAAGTGTCTATATTTTTTTAGACACAAAAAGTCATAGATCCAAAATTTGATCATATGTATAAATATTCCAATGCTAGGGTTTTTATTCCTATTTAGACCTTAGGGGATATCAATCATCTATATTCAATTTCTAGCAACACTATTCAAGCAATATTTGAGCAACATGTCAAGATTTCATTATCATTGTATCCAAGGTTGATGAATGATCTAGACCTAGGTCTATCTAGGAAGTCAACCACAAGCTATAGTCAACATTATCATATTTTAGGATTTTCATTAAATCAAGATTCAAAACTGAGTATCAATATCATCATGGTTTTATCCTATTAATCTTAGGTAATCCAAATTGGGTGAAAGGGGATACCTTTCCAAACTCTAAATAATCAACCAAATGAAAATTTAGAGGTAGTCATATAGAGATGTGACCTAGGTTAGGGTAGTCATGAGTCAACTACCACCCTAATCTAGCACATTACCTACATTAGTCATTATCCAATGAGCTTATTCAAATAGGGAGAGTATCAATGAGTAAATCATATTCCATAACGTCATGAGATCCAAATTCAAGATCATAATAGGGCAATAATGTCAAGATTTTTCAAGATCGGGGTCATAATTTTATTCTCTTTCTTTCATGATCAAGATATAATTTGAAAATAGATGCATGATTTAGATCCATGGTCATCCTATCAAAATTGAGATTGCAAAAGACATCAATAGTCTATAGGGAAAAGGCTTTTTGCATCATAGTCTTTCATCATGATCTAGTGAGTCTTAGGCTTAGTCACTTGATAGCATAGCCATGATGTGCCTCAAATAGGGAAAAAGTTTTTCTTAACTATGTTTGAGGTTTAATCGGCAATAGGGTGACATGAATATTAATCAAATAGAGACATCATCAACAATTAGGTATAAGATAATAGTCATCCTTATTTCACCATATCATAATTTTTATCATTTACCTCAAACAAAGGGAGCAAGTAGTCTAGTTTTGATTAAATCTAGTTTGCATGATATTAGGGTCATAATGAGTGTTTGATTTAAAGATTCAATGATCAAAATTGAGTCTTCAAATTAAGGTCAGATAATGGTATCAAATTTCAAAATTTAGTGATATTCATTTTTCCCATGCATAAGCTACCCATAATCGAGACATCATGTGGTAAAAGGTCATAAGAAAAAGACCGCATGATGAGATGAGAAGACTACCAAATCTTCATCTACTAAGAGATGAGATGAGATGCTAGAAGACTCTCTAGTGTTTCACAAGATAACCTTTAGATCTAGTTCTGGATCAATTAAGGTCAGGTATAGCTGGGGATGTCATCCACCGTGAAGATGGATAGGAGAAATTATGCTAGGACACCAAGCCTAGACACCTCAATTTTCACCATTATGGACTTTATGGTTTCTTGGGTGTAAGAAACTTGAGAAATTATTTACTTAATGTATATGGGAGTGTGTAATCTCTGATACCAACTATCACAGAACCATTCTTACCCCAATCCCAATCTTACTACCTAAATAATAGTAAAAGTATTAAAGCGCCCATCCCTGAGTGGCCCGATAGGATCTAACACACTGACATATACAATAAAAAATAATAACACAAAAACTGGAGATATAAAGAACAAACTAACCCAATATGGAGATATAGCCAATTTATCCTTATCATCAGAGTATGTAGAGTGCGGAAGTGATCTTAGTTAGTGTCTCATATGTATTGCCTAAAATCAAGAAAATCAAGACACAAAGTCAATGCAATTGCACGATATGCTATATAAAAACAAGTAAAATGGTTTATAACAAAATTAGTGCACTTGGTATGACTTATAGTATAATGAGAAATTTGCAAAAACCAAAATTATTCGACAAGTTTTTCAAATGATTCAATTTTTATTATGAGTTCCCATTATGCTATAATTTGAGAAGCATTCCTATATATTTTTGTGACTTTGTCGCCCCAACGCGACGGGGGAAGTCATTGGGCTCCTTCTCTCCATATGAGTTAGGAGGCAAATGTACAAGTCCACCTCCAAATGAGGGGTTTCTTGCACTCAATATCAACATTATCAACATTATCGATATCATCATCATCATCATCATCATCATCAATATACAGGCAATCATAATTGGCATGTCATTTATGTTTCCAATTTGTGTCAAAATATAATATAAGAAATATGGAATCCTAATCAATAGGGAACAATAGCTCAACCAAGTATATAGCCAAGTACACAATCAAGAGATACATAAAAAGTATCTTCATTACAACTAAAGAGGAGGTATAATAGCATACCTTTCACCGTGGATTTCAAGTATAATAAATATCTGAATCAATAGGTCAACCCTTCAAGTCAGATCATAAATCATCAAGATTGGATTAAGGGTCAAGATCATGATGTTCAGAATATCATGTTTTAACATTTAAGATTAGGGTTACACTTTTCCTTTGTCAACCTTAGGGTTGGGTCATTCACGTATAATCAATATTTCAATATGTCCAACATTAATTCAAGTGGCCCTCTCTCTAACCCCTTCCCGGCGGCTGCCGCTCGGGGGAGGGTTCGCCTCTTCTGCGCGACCCTCCCCCTGGCCTCCAACGTCTTTGAGTGTTGCTTATGGCTGAGGGTTGCGGTGGTTCCCTGGAGTTAGGGTGCTGGTCGGGTTTTGCTGGCGTCTCCTCGGTAGCTCAGGGCTGATGGGGGCGATGCAAGTTACCACGCGGCGGTCGATATGGGTAGAGATTCGGCGTTTTTGACCCTGTCGACTCCATCCGTTCAAGTGTGACGGATGGAGGGAAGCCACTCTTGACCTGGGGGATCTACGTTGGTGCCTCATCACGCGGTGGACAATTGGGGCGTCTTCTCCTTCTTCACCTGAACCCCTTCACCCAGTGTCTGCCGTGGCTGTTTCGGCGGTGCTGGCTCCCTTACTGGGTGACGGGTCTTCCCGACCTGCTCGGCGGAGCCTCAATTCCGACTGGTCTCAGCTTTGGTGTATACGGTGGCGTTGGCTTCCCTGTTGGGTGATGAGTCATCTTGTCTGCTCGGCGGAGTGGCCAATCCATCACAGACACCATCCAGGTGTTGATCGCTGGCGGCGGCAAATCCCCCAATCGCCTTCTGTCCTTCGCTCCAGCTCAGGGCAGAGGTGATCGGGCCCTTGCTCTCATCCGCTCTTTTGTTTTGTTGGTTGTTGGCCTTGGCCACAGCGTGGTGGATCTATTTCGCGACACAGCAAGATGATGAGTGGTGGTGGATGCCTGCTAGGTTCTACTGCTCACCGGCGTCCATGACAGTGAAGTCCATGCCTGCGGGAGCTCTGTTTGTTCGCTGGCGCAGTGGTTCTCTACGGCTAGCTGATCCCAGGAGCTGCTCTACAGGCGTGGTTGTTGTCTATTGCTGTGAGGGTGGCACCCTCAAGGTGTTCGACAGATGTTCTCCGGGTTTGATCCTGATCATGTCTACAGCTAGGTGCTACTGGGGTCGTTTCCTATGTCCCCCTTCCTTGTTGTGTGTAGGAACACCCCTAGGGTGATTTTGGTTTTTGTTCCTATTACAGGACATCTACAGATTGGTGCCTGGTTCGGATGTTAGTTGAACCCCAATTTTTTGGCATAGGACCACACTTTGTGGGTGCTTCCATTAGATAGTCGGCACTGTGCCATGAAGGAAAGGTTGTTTCGAACATCCTAGCTTTGCAGCTCTCTGTTGATAGATCGTGATGGGTCTGGCGATCTGGGAAGATCTGAAGCTAGTGATGTTGTTCCAGGAAGGGCTTCCTGGTGGTTTCTTGTTGCAATCTGTAGTTACTATTTGTGGGTGGGCTTATTGCATGTATCTACAGGTTGTAATTAATCGCTATCCTGGTAGGAATGTCTGGTTTTAGCCTTGTTAGTTTGATGTTCTTCTCGGTTCCTATTATCTTTAGGTCTAGTGTATTACCCCCTGCGTGGGGTATATGATCCTTGGTCGAGCTCTTTAGCTCCTTTTCATGTAAGGGGGTACTCAGTGCCCAATGTTTTGGATTATAGCAACACGTTTTTTGACTGACCAAAAAAAAACATTAATTCAAGTGTACAATATATTCGAGTGAGAATGACTTACCTTGGTTTTCTAGAATCATATATAACGAACAAGATCTAGGGATATTAGTGAAATCCATTAGGAATTAGGCACCACAAGTACTGTTATTGAATTCCTTGGGTTTTTTTTATCAAGATTGACTATTTACTTGAATTATTTGGAGCTAGGATTGACCATTTTACTGATTTTCCCAACAGAGAGGAGAAAAAATACCTTAATTGTGAAAAATGGAGGTTGTTGGACTACACAATTGGAAGGCTGACGTGGCACCACATAGGCACACAGATCCCTTTCTTCGCAGCCCAGTTTAGAGGCTAAATGGCCAGGTCAAGCCCTTGAGTGGCTGGTTCACTAGCGATCTGACCAAGCCTTGAACCTACTTGGGTCCTTCTTGGACCGAGCAGTCTGGGAACTTTCTCCTCTTCAGACAGTAATCACACGAGCCCGCAATAGAGTCAGAGGACCTCGCCGAAAAGGAGGGATTTGGGAGAAGCAGTCACCAAGGGAGGCTGCGGAGGTGCCGGTCATGCTCGTTTGGATTTCACAAAGGTGAGTGGGGTCCTTGATCTGGGGGCGGGCACACAGCTGCGAGATGCCCAAAGGGGCTTGTGCGGCGGTTGTCAATCTAGAAGCAAAGAACTACGGGGAGAATCGGGGTGTTTCCAGGCCATGTGTGTGCACGTAAGAGGGGGGAATCCCTACGGAATGATGGGGGAGTCATATGAAGAGGTTTTCATAGCATTAGAGGGTAGGTTTAGGGTTAAGAGATTTGGGTTGGCAACCATGGCCGCCGGAGTGAGACGAGAGAGTGAGGGAGGCATTTTGGCAGTGCAATGGTGCATAAAAGATAGTCAAAGTAGCGTTTGATGGTTTCAAAATCTTGAGAGGAGAATTTTGGCTCGCTTAGAAACTCAAATCAGGGTTATAGGTGGGAGATATCGCTCTCTGGTCTCCATTTACTCCTCCCCGCTAATTGTGGGAGGTAGAAGATGGGTCCATGTCCTTTGGATCAGGTTGGGATCCATGAGAGGCAGATCCAAGGGCTGGGATCATCCCCAGATCCTTGCCTTGGATTGCTGACATGGAAAAAGGTCAAATAAAAGACAAAAATAATTGTTTTCAACACATTAACTTCAATAATCCATAGAAAAACATAGGAATGTCCAATTGTTCTCAAATTTGGACCACAACTTCAAAAAAAGTGGAGAATCTTTAGAAAAAGTTTGAGAACAAAAAGATGAAGTTTGATTGACCAATTTTCTTCTTTGGACAAAGTGATGAATTAATCAAATTTGTGTTGTTATAACATGTATAAAGTTCACATTGATCACCATATTTCGAATGAGTCTCAATAATGATTATGAAGTCAAGAAAAAAATGATTTCAGACCATGAGTGAGTATAATGAGGTCAAAAGAGTAATTACTTCATTATGATGCTAAAATCCACTTTGTCACATTGAATCTTCTATTTTGACAAGATACTCAAAGAGTTTGACTTGAATCAGAATGATAATGAAATTTGTGATTACAAAATATTTCGTGGGAGCATACTATGAAAAGGGATATAGGCGAAGCAACCTATGTGAAAGGGATTGAGATCTATAGAGATAGATAAAGAAAGTTTCTTGACCTATGTAAGAGAGCATATATTGGCAGGATGATGAAGGGTTCAACATGCAAGACTTAATGAGAGAAAACATGTTCATGTGCCATGGAGTTAGTCTCTCAGGAGATTAGCATTCTAATTCTTGTGAAGAGTAGGAAATTATGGATAAATGACATGCATTTGCAATTGGATATATTAATGGAATGTTACGTACTTATCCCGTTAACTAATATGTATTGGACATGACTAGAGCATATCCAGTTATCTTGTATGTATTGGACATGACTAGAGGATATCTAGTTATCTCATATGTATTGGACATGATGAGATTACATATATATTCCTACCTAGAAATCTCGTATGTATTTGACATGATGAGAGGGTATATGTCAGATGCCAGTGAGAGTCACCGGACTACCATAAAGAACATACTTGGGTTCTTGTGAAGAACTAAAAGGATTTTTTCCATATGGTAATAAGGAAGAGTTGGGTGTACAACGTTACATCAATGCAAGCTTCAAAAATGACAAATTCATAATCACAATCTAAATTTATGTTTGACATTGAGCGAGAACTATAAGCTAGAAAGGGTTCTAAGATAATGAAAATTGTTCAAATTTACAAAAGAAGTCAAGTACCTCTATGTTATGAGAACAACAGAGGATATTGTATGGATCAATAAGTTCATATGGGTGACCTTGATGACAACAATAGAGATACTAGTTAGGCTAGGAATCTTAGAAATCATACTACAACACTTCCATCTCATATGAGTAGTCTTACTACAAAGAGATGTGAAAATTGTAAAATATTGACTTGAAGAAAATGTTGCTAAACCCGATACAAAAGCACTTTCATAGTAGAAGCATGATGGTCATGTCCGGTCACTCAGAATACAATTTGTGGGTGATTGACTCTAAGTGAAATTGGGACTCTGTTGGTATGTATCCCCAGAGAGCTAATCATATGATGATTGTAATGGCATAATTTGTAAATTATTTGATTAATAATAAAGACAAGATTCCAATTTATTATGTTTTTTCAGTTATGAGATAATGAAATAACATAATAAATGTCTAAAAAATGATATTACTCGATGAGGTATGTGTTTAGGTTGTGAACCTGAACAATGAGATCATATGGATGTCAAGAGTATATACATTCTTGTTATGTCCCTGATCGGTTATTATTGTGGAAGGTAAATAAACATTAATGACACATAATATCAAAATGTTAGTTGGTTGATGACAAAATCTCAATAGTCATTATAGGGCGATATAAAACCAAGCACACATATACATGTTAGAGAACAATGTATCAGATAGACCTACCATAAGAGTGATACATGGAAACCATAATTAGGTAAGTCACAATCATGTCTTGTAGTGATGGTGGTGTTTGTGGTTCTCAAACCTGAAACAACTACACTGATCACATGTTGTTCGGTACGCGTTGACATCATCAAACACAATCCTGAAACATTTTTGTTATAAAGGTGATGATTGGATGTCTGTGACACATGGGGACTGACTGTGAGTGATAGAGATTGGATTTGTCCCTCTTAAGGGAGTACGATATCCAAGGCCTGTTGATTAGTGAGACTGAGAAATGTGTGGCCACACATGCATAAGTCAATATGTGATATTAAGCTTACATATATCTCAGATAGTCTTCTCTGGTTCAAGAAACAAGATTGAATAATAATGAGGATGACTTCTCCATGCCTCTAGTTCAATCTAGATATCAATGACAAAGGAACTATACATACACTATAAAATCATACCCAGATTGTAGGCTGAATTTATTTTCCAACTTTTTATTTACTTGGGTAACAATGATGTGTGACTAGGCACCACTCTTTTCTTGTGATGTCATAGTTTATGGACATTGACTGCCAACGTAATATGGGACCTATAGGGTCACACACATAGGAACTCATCTAGAAGAGGAGTATGATCTTGAATGATGATTGGATTGATTACTAAAGTACTTCAATATTCAATTCAAACAACAAATTAGCTGACTAGACTGCCAAATGGTCGGTTCAAGTGTTGAGATAGCCGTTTCAAGTGTCAGGCTTATTGTATTGTGCATTGGATGGAATTTATCTTGAACTAGCCTGCGAGACACCTGTCTCTCTTGTGTGAGATGATCATCTCAGATAGTGTGGGATGCCCATATCACATGCATCCAATGGCCATTTGGGGGATGATATTCAATTGCAACAAGGATTGGTGTTGACGTCATGTCATGCACTAATTGAAATTCAATTGCCAACATATGTGCAAAACTAGGAAACTGCAAAATGATTGTTTGGAAGTGCGAGACGACCAGCTCGAGTGCTAGATGACCATATGGGTTTGTCAGATGGCGTTTCAGCTGTCACAGGTTGCAAAGTGTCCATAATTTTTGCAAAAAATTGACATCTTCTGGTCCTTTCCACTCATGCATAGACTGGGAACCCTATCCCTAACCCCACCTATAAATAGAGGGGTCATGGGAGCTTCCCAGAACACAACATAGACAATTGAGAATCAGTTGCTCTGACAATTGTTGTCCTCTCTAGTTGTGGTAATCAAGAGAGCCCAAGAAAGTCCTACCTGACTAGGGAGGGATATGTACGGGAGGGAAACAACTGAGGATCATTATTATGGGAGAGAAAATTGGTGACTAGTAGACTAATAGAAGGGACAAATCCTTCCTGTCTTTTCTAATAGGACGACATGATTTCCAGTTGGTCCGTATGGACTTCTCTAGAGGTGAGATGGCCTTTGCCCATCACTAAGGAGGATGACTTTAGCCTGCAGACTGTGACAAGAGTTGTTGTTGCAGATGACAAACATTTGAGTCTGTTGTCTATGGAGGAGCAATCAAATGAGTCCCAATATTATTCTAGGAGGATCAGCCAGATGAGTCCTAGTGCAACTAAGATCTGCATAGATACCATCCAAGATAGAGTACACATCTAGATCGACGAGGACTATCATTGGACTTGCTCCAGTACCATGTATATCTTTGTGAAACCATCCTACACATTGCATATTTATTAGTGCGATATGCTGGTTAATGGGAAATATGGCAGTCAAATTTTTGTTTTTGCTACCTATCTAATGTTGTATTTCCATACACATGTGTCACATGATCCTTCATGTACCTCCTTCATTAAAACATCCTCCTATATATCGTTGATGCATCAAAGAAGGGTCTGATAGTAAGATCTATAGTATAGCTATTTTTCCCCTACAACATACTACATGGCTTGTCATTTGAGTTCTAGTTTCTCTTTGTTGGAGAGTTTCTCAATAATGACTTGGTTTTATAAATACATCTTGATGTCATGAAACCAAGCCCTTTCTTCATCGTTGGGTGCATTATCGATGACCCTGCAATAGACCAATTGATTTAGCACCTCAACTTCCAGAGAGAAGGTTTGACCCTCCTAGATATCGATCCATGAAGTAAGGGTTTCTAGTGCATCAAAAAAAGAATTGTGCTCTCTCCTAATGAAATGAAATAAGATATGTTTGCAGCCTCAAGGTAGAGACCACGTGTACTCCGAGTATGGCACCAAATTCTGATGGCATGTTCTCTAATTAATTTGTACTTGAGAGGTAACTATGAGGGAGTCACAATAGGCATGTAGGTGTCGTGCCCTGGTTATATAGTGGCTAAGAATGAAGGATTCATATTCGAACACATTGTTTATGGCATCAAATTCTATTCGCCTTTCTATGAAAAAGATTGTCCATGTGTTAGCATCTAGAGGAATCCCCATGTCTAGTGGGTTGATCATCCCTATATCTTTGTTTGGGAACTCATATTCATTAGTAGCTTCTTCTAGTAGTGGGGAATCTACTAATTGATTTGCAAGGGCTTACGCTTTGACCGCCTTCATAGGGAGGTACGTAATGTCAAATGTTGACAATATCACCTGCAATTTAGTGCGTGTTGGGAGATTGCCTAAATAGAATAGTGGATCGTCCTTGATGATTAGTTGTAGAGGATTTGTTATTATATAGTGGTGCAACTTCTTCATTATGTGGATTAGAGTTGGGTAATATTTTTAGGTTTAGTGTAGAGAGCCTCTATTTTGTTGAACTTCTTGGACATGTAGTAGATGGAATGCTCTCTGTGAGTTGTTTCTTGACCTAGGACTCCACCCATCAATATCTCACATAGAGACATGTACAGGATGAGAGAATATCTAGGCACAACTAGCCTTAGTACTAGAGGATTGATGAGGTAATCTTTAAGCTTCTAGAGCACAACACATTGTTCATTTAATCCAGAGTTGGAGTTCTTCTTTAACAACTTCAACATTTGTTCACATATAGGTGTGAGTTTGGTAATGAAGCAATTGATGTAGTGGAGACATCCAAGCATGCCTTATATCTCCTTCTCAATTTTGGGGGAAAGCATTTCTCAGATGGCATGGACTTTCAAAAGATCTAATTCAATCCCTCTGGAAAACAATATATCCCAGTAGGTTACTAGATGTAACCCCAAAGGTGCATTGGGCGAGATTCAAGCACATGTGAACCATCATAGTCGTTGAAATAGTTTCTCAAGGTTGGTGAGGTGGTTTTCATGATATTAAGATTTAGTGATCATGTTGTCCACATAGACCTCCACCTCTTTGTGCTTCATGTCATGGAAGAGGGCAACCATCTCCCTTAAATATGTAGCTTCGGTGTTCTTGAGATAAAAAGGCATGACTAAATAGCAAAACACTCCCTATTCTATGATGGAGATGGTCTTGCTTTGTCTTCTTTAGCCATCTTGATCTGATTGTAGCTGGAAAATCCATCCATGAAACTCAACAACGCATGGCTGTCCATGTTGCCAACAAATATGACTATGTGTGGAAGTAGAAAGTCATCTTTTAGACATGCCTTGTTGAGGTTGCGGTAGTCCACACACACCCAGAATTTGTCCTCTTAATTTGGAACTAGTACAATGTTTGGGAGCCATGTAGGATAGTTTATCGACTGTATGAAACCAACATTGTATTGCTTTTGAACTTCCTCCATGATCTGGTGTCTCCATTAGGGCCTCAGCCGTCTAGCCTTCTGTTTGATGGGGGGAATGTTAGGGATGATGGATAGTCATTGCACAATGATTTCTTTGTCCAAACCATGCATATCAGCATAGTTCTAGGAAAACATGTCAATGTAGTAGCATAAAAGCTCTATTAGTTGACTTTTTATGTGTTGAGATAAACACACCCAACTATACATATTGAAATTTGATGACTATATATATTTTTAACTTGAATCCATACATTTTAGCTAAACTTCAACTCAATGCAAAGTGGTCCTTGCTTTCAAGTTTGATGTGGTTCATTTTCACATTTCTTAATTCAAATTAGTCTATATTCATTGAAACGAATTTATTCTCATCATTTCATTGAATATTTATAAATTGGTTGGAGAAAGTATCTTCATGATCTTTGCCATCTAATTGTACAATTTGATACCTTTATTCTTGAATACATTGGATTGAACCCTATTCCAATAATACACCAACCTTTCGGCTAATGGCTCTGGAACCACAAAAATATATTCTCAATTTTTATATATTAGTATTTGAATTAGTTAAGAGAGTAATTAGTTTAATCATCTCATGAAACATAAATATAGGACCGATTAGATCCATGGTCAAATTTATAAATCAAATAGATTTGTAACTTGAGCAACAATAATTCCTAAAATTAATGACAAAAAAAGGAAAATTTGGCCGCCTTTAGTATGTGATACTTACCTAGAAACAAATGAAGAGGGAGCCTGACTCCCCTCTAGTATCCTCATCTTCACTTGTTTGACAGTTATACGAGATAGGAAACCCTCATGTCTCCTCCTTTTGCTTCTAAACATTGATCCGACTTCACTTGCCTTACTATAGTTCCATCACTGCTTTAAACCCTAAAATGATCTGCCACCATGACACCTCGCCAGGAAATGGATACAATCCATTACAGGTCGTCACTTCTCATGCGGTCAGATTCAATGCTCCCTAAAAACCCTTACCTTTCATTTACTAGACTACCGACTAGATGTAATGGAAGTCTCGGTCCTCTATCTCCCGCTCCTCCATTAAGCCACCTACATAACCACAGATCCTCATGTCACACCTCCATCGCCAAATTTTGTTCGACCAACAACAATAATAGTGACCTGCTATTCCTTCGTGCCTCCAACACCATTACATGCTAGTCGCCTCCTTATTCCTTCCCTGTCTGCAACAGCCATAGAACGACGCACTGACGACCCATTAAATGATCACTACCAACCTTCTTCTTAGTCTCTCTTCTAGAACCCCAACATCCCTTGTCGCCATCTGACTTATGAACAACCTGCTTCATTATCACCAATGCCACTTGCAACCACCATGTTGTCAGTTATTGACTTACCAGCCTCCCTACCTTATCCACTCACCAAATCTCTACTACAAATCCCTCAACGTCCAACTGAATCCCATATCTCCTCATCAGTGTGGAAAGAACGAATCTACAAACACAACTATCTAGAAGAAACACTGGCCCAACCACTAAAACACTAAAATATTGATCACCTCCTCCTGATCAATGATCAATGGTTGTCTCCTCCTTGAAGGTTGGTGATACTAGTTCTCTTTCCAACCATGGTGACTGCTGCATACAACCCTAGAATTTTGCTAACTCATTTAGGGGTAGTTGCCAATCATAGAGCGTCCACCTAGCTCAGAAGACACAGAAGGATGTCCTTAGACCTTGTTGTTGAAACCTCCGCAGATGAGGTTGCTAGAATTCAGACCATTGGATGACAGTGGGTGACGCTGCTACAGTGTGATTGGGTTGTTCCTCAAACTCAATAATGCTCTAGGGCCACCTCCCTCTAGTATCATCGAGTTACCTGAACCCTCAATCTCTCTTTATCAATTCAACATACCTGATAAATGAGACTAAAACAAACTAGTATCGTAGTAATTATACCATAGCATATACGCATGACCCGAAGACTAGTAATAGATAAGAGAAATCAACATGGAAACCATAATCACATAAAAATCCTAACCAAGCCCGCTGATTGTTGAATAAAATCTTACTAGTATACATTAGAGTATATTGGTATTAGTCTTATAATAAATTTGTAATTTATGTATCATATATAATTTCAAGAATCAGTTATCTCATCTACTATTTACTATACTAAGAGACAAGACTCGTCTCCGTCCCAGTTGAGAATTTGATTAGCACATGGACTCTTCAAACGGAAATATCTAAGTATCCCACTAATATATGGACTCCTATTATTTTTGGTATCGGCAAATCTTTTGATATCTCCTGATAGTTAGTCTGTGTCCATCCTCTTTCCCTTGATACGTTCGCTCACATCGTCTTCTGATTTCTATTAAATAATTTTCAGATTTCACTCTCGATAACAACTTTTCCTGTTTATAGCTTCACGGCATTGTTACATTGATGGGAACAAATATGGTTTTTCCTGCAGGTTCCATGGCAAGTAGCAAGCACGGGCTCCAGTTAATTGTCCTTGGTGAAATCGTTGTTTTCCCCAAGGCCCGTAGCGTGTTGACGGCAGAGTCAGATCATCTGTCTAATACGTCACCATGGTTTCTAAGATGAGTTTGATATCATCACCTTCCTCACACCGTTATCTTGTTAAAAAGCATATCAAGTGTATCGATGGCAGAGCCAGATCATCTAACACATCACCTGTCACCATGACTTCTAAGATAAGTTTGAGATCATCACCTTACTGGCACTGTTATTTTGTTAAAAGACATTGTATGGAGGATCATGTAAACTGAAATTACGTTGTTGGTTGACATTTCATATATGGACAACAATATTTCTAAAGAAGTCTCTGAATACTTTCTGCCTACTGTCTTCTTCTCGTGTGACCTGTATGTGTTCTATTGCCTTTGATTCAAATCATAAAGAAGAGAAAAATCAAAGAGCTTCTTCAAGTGTTATACACTATATGTACAACAGAAACCCGAGCTTAACCAATTTACTAGGTATGATTGGTGCCCGACGTTTTATACTTGAAATAGGCATACTTTCTAAGAGGAGATCAGAGGTTAATTAGGAGAACAACTACTATTTACTTGTAGACACGTTGCTGTCAGAGATCCTGATGTCTACAATGGTTCGATTGCTAGATCATCCACTTGCACACCACTTTTCAACTGTAATGGTAGATGCCCATTTTAACCAAGAGGTCGGTTGTTGTAGATACATAATCAATTTGATCCTTCATTGACTGTGTTATGTAAGCCTATATGGTGCTGGTGGTTTGTGAAGTGTTGTTGTTCTATCCTCGTGCGAGCATCTATTTTAAAAGCGAAGAAGATTGGCATTCTATTCTTCTTCCAACAATTAATCTACTTGTCCTTGACGATGGTTTCTTCGAAAAGGCAACAAGGAGGCCCTATTCATCTAAGTCTTCTGGGCGACGACTCACAATTACAACTACGGAGGTTAGCACTTACTAGAATCAAATATCATCTTTGTTAATCCTCAATCACCTGGATTAGCCAACTTCAACATTAATTTACAGTAGTTAATCTTCTCTTATAGCCATATGACGTACGAGACGTGTAGTTCCTTTTTAGTTGAATTTAATAATAATGATTTATGTCCTCCCATGTTTCATCCCGTCTCACAGTCACAACATAGTTGACCGACCACATGCCATATTTATAATTGGTAAATTAATAGATGGGTGTAGATGATGCCACAGCCTTTTTAATCTAGCAAAATGATACAAGTGATTGTTTGTGCCTTTACCTTCAGATGGACTTTTACCTTCGTTTGCTTTCATTCTATGGCATATTACTCTAACCATTGTTCTCAAGCAACATGTTTGACTCTTAGTAAGGCATGGCTTGTATACATAATTATTTCAAACAACCGTCTTCATACATTGTTAAAGCATAATTCTTATATATCGTATCATGTGATTTTTATTGTAAGGCTTTCTTGTGAAGATCTTTCTTGGGTGTTATATCGGTTTTTATTTTGTATCATTCAACCGACATTTCCCCCTTATAAAATATGTCGAACAAGGAAACTGTGTTGAAATCTAAATTTATTTTGTTTGTATGCAGAAATAAACGAATCATTACACAATAGGAAACTTCCCAATCAGTAATTTTTTACTGGTGGCAACATTATGACGTTACATATGATGTATTTGTGTTAGTCTCATGATATTGTCAAATAACTAAGTCATCTACAAAAGTAGCACGTAGCTAATTCATTTCCCTGAAAGCAGATGCATGCATTGATGTCACTTGATTATTTATTTATTTTAGGGTTCTCCAACTTGAAACATTTCTAAATGTAACTCTCTTATAGTTTATTTAAAGGGTACACATTCTTTAATGAAAATCAGGATGGGCTTTTTCCATAGTTTAATCATTTCATATTCTAGGTCAAATATGGACTCTTGCATATATTTAGGTGCATGCAAATGTGATTATACTCAATGTTGCACATCGAAGTGGGGACAATAATACAATTTGTACTTATGGTAACCATAATGACACATTATTCAAATATTAAAATTTATGCCTTGGATTATTATTCTTGCATGCTTAAAGTTTGATTCATCAACTTTCCCTAAGAAATTCAAATCTTTGTTTGAAGATTCATACTGTATAGCTTCAGATAAGGATGTCAAGTAAACATGGGCTTATGTAGTCTTGCTTGTGAAACATGTGGTAAAATATAACAATATAGAGATTATTTTTTTGAAAATTTATCTTAGTTCATTTACATTTGAAGATTCCAACTAGATATGTAAAACATAAAGTGACATGTATATGAAAGGCAGTCCACCTTCACTACATACTCATTTCATGAAATTATTACCTCGCCTATCTTAAATAGAGTAAAAATTATATGTATATTTTCCTTTTTCCTTTTGTAGGTATTGAATTTTTAAAACTATTTGAGTTAGATCTTGGAAGCATTTATATAGGCTATCATGTAATGTTAGATAACAATGCTTTATTTTGGCTAATGTGATTTATATCACTACGACACTATTACCATTTTCTCTAATATTGACACTATTGTGCAACAAAAACTCAACTACCCCAAAATGAGATTACTTGCAACCTCTAGGAAGCAGTTTTGTTCTCACGTTAAAGATACACTTGATTTTCTTATGTAAATATTAGCATTTGTATGTCATCATTTCAATGGATTAATATGTTGGAGGGTTCCTAATGTATCAAGGTAAAATATGTGTATAGAAATATGTTTATTATACAAAATGTCTAGGGATGTTGTTCAGTTGCTTATTATATAGTATTAGGTTATATATCATATTTCATTATATATCATTTGTAGTTATTTCATATGGGAATAAGTTTTGTCATATATTTCAAGAATTTATTGAACTTTTTTCACCACATATATATTGTATTTTTCTATTCATATTGCTCGATAGTTCATACATAGAAATTATAAGATCACCATGTACTTACCTTGTAGATAAATAAGACATATGTTGAAGAGTGTGTCCAAGGTGATGATGGGCATTGGCCTTACTAATATAATGACAATCATTGTCATTGAGCAGTAAAGGTCGATTCATAGAATGATGATTTTGTTTGATCTTTGTTTTCATTGTATGAATGAATCCCATAGATTCTTTTTTAACCACATAGAATCAATATGATCTATGCAAAAAAGATAATGCCCATCTCCTCATTGAGTATATAAAATAATCTTACCCCAAAAATACTATTATTGATATACAAGTGGAAACATTGGTGCCACAAAAATCCAATATTTAGTCAAATGAATAATTGCTAATGTTGCTAACAACTGGGATTGATTTTAGGCTCTTAAATAATTTCAGTGCATATTATCTCATTTCTAACTAAGTAAAAGATGTGTCTTTTTTGATAAAAAATTATCAAATATTTGTCTAGAGCAAAGAGACATCAGGTTCAAGGTGGAATAATGATTATTAGTGTATTATTTAACTCATTTAAAATAAATTTATGAACCGTTGAGCATGACCTTAGAATTACAATGATAAAAGAAGTGGCCTCAAATTTTCCCTTATTATTTGGGTGCAAATATTGAATGAACTTGTTTATTTGAGAGTAAACTCTACAAAAAGTTAATAAAACAATATTATGACAAGTTTACAAATTGAAATTTCCATTTCTGGATGAAAGATGATATGGCTAAACACTATAATACCAATAACAATAGGGAATTCGTGTATTATTCAAAAAATTTTAAAAAATGAATAAGAATATATCAAATCATAAAATGTAGTGGATATTCACAAAAGGTAATCTTGCATTTATATATGGTGATGCATATAAATAAAAATATAATACTTGTTGAATGATATATGCAACATGCTATATGAGATTGGCCACTCTTATTTAACATTGATGATTTCAATGTACAATCAGATGCAATGCAAAAATAATTGGGTTGCTAATTGCCTATTGAGACGTTGTATACTTATACAATCAAATAAACATACTCATTCAAAACATAGTTATCCTTCATTAATTCATGTATAATATCAAATATCATGCATACAAAATTTTATGTATCAATTCATTGATACCACACTCAACAATTCTTGCTATTATGGTTTAGCGGATAGAGGAAGCTCAATTAGTATTCTTTGAGTATTATAATAATTAAAAATGTAAAAACACTCATTGTCATTGTTTAGGAAGAAAATATCTATATCAACATACACATATTGGTTATGCTCATGTTGACACAATGTATGTTAACTGCCTAGAATTTTCTCCATGTAGAATGGCTTCTCATAATTGTTCTGTAAAACTTACTTTCTAATACATCTTAGATTTTTGAACCACATACTATTTGAGTTGCACCCTCCACTACAAATATATTAATGTGATAAGCGCCAATTAGAATTGTAGTCTTCCTAAAACTACAATGCATATATTACATCATTCTTCTACTAATTTGAAATCCCTACAGTCTAAATCATTTATCTAAAGTTCAACTTTTCTAAAATCATTATTTTCTTTAGTAAATAAAAACTACGTCACTAAAAATAACATACAATAAGAGATCAGATAATGAAAATGATCTTCTATTTCACCTATAAAAAGAAAGAACGTGTATAGGCCCAAGGATAATTATCCATGTAACCCAAAATCTACTAGAAAGCTTGGTTTTTCCTCTCCGTGAGTTCTATTACTTACACATGAGCTATAATACACATTTTTAATCAATACATTGTATTTAGTAGACACATAGTTTTCCTTCAAAACCCACGATAATACTTCCCTCAATGAATGATCACAAGCCTTCTTTAAATTGATGAAAACCATATGAAGATTTCATAAATGTTAAAATAATTTCCAAAAGGCTACAGATCTTGAAAGTTACTTTTGTTGTGGCTCAAAAATGAAATTAGGTTTGTTGTCTGTTGTAATGATACATTTGTATACCTCTATTTAATTATTACCTCATCACACATTCTTGTATATGGGAATTCTTTGATCAATCATATATTTATGGTGATTGAGATATTTTTAGATCAGATGATACACAAATGATATTATTTATATTTGAAATTGGACACCATCTACTATCAATTTAATAGATTCAAGAATAACATAAAAATTGAATATTTTGTTATTGAAACTATCAAAAGTTGAGATTTATTACCCACCACAGTGGGAAAAATCTCCCACATGAGAGGATATTGCAAACCTAAAACCCAAACTTTAAACGAAGTAATAGTTATGTGGGTTTTAAACTGCAATGGGTAGGATAGTTGAAGGGAACGGGTTAGAAGTCCATCATTGAGTGGGATGGATGGTAAAAAGGATAAGGTTGTGCACTAAATATCAAACAATAGCATGTGTAAAATTTGACACGTGCAAAGCACGTGCACTAACTAGTATATAATATACCACAAGATTTGAACATGTTATATATATGAAAATTTCCATAGTGATAACCTATCCTAGCTAATTAATTATGTAAATATTTGTCACATTAGTCTTAATATATATGTCCACATATATATAACTTAATTAATTGATAAATTATGATTTCATAAATTGAGGTATTATTGTTAATCAAATTTGAGGTTAGTAATCTTATTTTAGTTAACAATTAATAACACAAGATTTCAGATAAATTTGATATTACTAGGGAGTATGTTTATCTATATATATTTATTTGAAGTTTTGGGGTAAAAGAAGAAAGAACATATATATGCATACATATACGAAATAACTTTTGCAAACACATATGTGAATTACCCAATGTGTGGAAAATATACCGTAGATGACATGTAGGTTAAGATTTTATTTGAATCTACTTAAATTTCATCCATACTTCATATACTTCTGGCTAGGTGTATATTTAAGTCTTAGATAATAATATTCACGATAATATACCAAATGCATTATGTATCATATGGAACTTATTATTAAAACCTAGAACGATAATTATAGGAGAATATGGAACAACAATCTATTTTTAAAAATATAAATAATAAATAACGTGAATTAAAATAAACTTGATTCTAAGCCAATAGTAACCAATGTTAGTTTATATTTCTAAGTATCTCTCTCTCTCTCTAGATCAAATAGTGGATCTTCCTACATGGAATGGTTGAATTTTGTATGTTTTGATTTAAGGTACGCAATCTCTATTTTTGTTTGGAAAATTATTTCCCTCATTGATTATATGCAGAACTAGATAGGATGGTTGGAAAAAAATGGAATTTGTAACTTAGCCTACCTCTTTTAAAGGTCACCAACACTTATTCTTGGAAAATAGTAGCACAATGTTGTAACATCAAAAAATGGCAGGCTAGTGCCATGGTTTAGTGGAATTTTGCTTCCACACCTCTGTGAAGAGTTAAAGGACATAAGGTCCTTCAATATATTGGAAATTTTAGTTGGCATATTGTCATTCTCCATAGGAGAGGACACATGGCTTCTTCAACAACTAGACATTGACATGTGCTATCTATTGAAAAATTGAATTACTAGTTTAAAAAATTGGATATTGAATCTTATTGAAATTGGAAACCCATTGTTACCTTCTGATAATTGCATATATTATTTATTCCTTTACATATTGGATTGAAAATCCTTTGTATATAGTTTGATACTTTCCTTTACAAAATTTTTTTTTACCATCTTTTGCTGACCCATGTTTTCCTTCTTGGGTTCCATGTGTGGTTTTGTTCGTTCGAGAATTCATGGACACATAATCAAGGAAGACCTAGGCAAGATGTTCTAGAGTTATCCCCAATTGAAGACAAGATAGGAATCAATGGCTATTCATAATTTTGAAATCTTATGTAAATTTTCCGTGACTCTGATGTAAAACATGGCTGTAAAAAGTTTTGTTTATATTTTCTGATGAAATTTTGTAAATATTCAATCATAAGAATCAAGTCTTTACAACATGGTATCTGAGCCTATAAATAGTCAGGACTCATGCATACCTTAGAGAACTAGGGTTAATTATGAATACAAAAGGAGTAGATATTGACAATGAACCTTAGTATCATTGACTAAATCATTAGGATAGACCTAGAATACAAGTAGAAAACATTAAGAGCCCAAGTGGTGGGGTATGTACGTCAGTAGAATTCATGAATCATACCAAGCTTGTCTACTAGTTTTTGGACTGTCTTAGGTACATATTTATTTGGAACTATTATTTTGAATGGTAAGTTTCATATAACTGATAACTCCCACCTGGAACCTGAAAATATATATAAGAGTGAGGCAACATACAATTTGTTAACTAATTTGGAATAATATATCACCATGTATGTGGCATGAGCTGAGGTGTCTAAGGAAGGATGTTTGGTGAAGGCTTTCGTGAAGGAGTTTACTCACTTTGCATACCGATCTAGACAAGGTAATTTCTATTATTTAGGACAAACCTAATATTGACCGAAATCACTAAGAAATGTTCACCTAACACAATCATTGATGGATATGCCCTCCATTTGAGCATAAAACAAGAGGGTAATAATTAAAAAATGGATAATGTATGCCCCTTAAATGTGTAATTACACCTATGGAGAAAATAATTATGTATAAAAGCTATGAGATAAACCTTAGATCCATAAAAGTAGAAAACTAAAGAAAAACTAAAAAAAATTGCATTTCAAATCATAATAAGTTAATTAAATGGTAAAAGTATGATAGATATTATAACGACCCCGCCTCCCGATAGCCCCCAATCAAGGGAGACCAAGAGGTCAGAGACGCCATCCCAATATTTCAGGATCCATGGTTTGACATTTAATCAAAAATAATTATCAAATTCTACTATTACTAAACTATAAAGTTGGAATAAAATTAAATTTTTGCATACCTTATAAAATTTAGATTCTAGACTTCTATCCACAGAAAAATTCTCTCTAACTAATCCTCCTTGAAAAGTTCAGTTGTATCTTCACAAATTTCAATATACTATTTGTCCATTTTGAAAATTGTACCTAAAATGCCAACAAACAAAATGTGGGTCAGTATATTGCTATATTGGTATGTGGGGGGACAATCACAATTTCACAAATATGTTCTAACAACCTAAATATAGCAAATAATTGATTAACAATCCAAATTATGTTTTCAATGTGACTCCTCAACTGCTTTTCCCTACACCCTGGATTGTCCTCTATTAGGGTTTTTTCCTTACAAGGGACATAAGGCCACCTTCTCCATCTTGAGCTTGGTGCCTGGGGTCACCTCTCGAGGTACCCAATGGTCTTCCCTCCGGGGCTTGACCAAATCAGACCTTCCCTACGGGGCTTGGTCTTTCAACATACATTAGGGTGGCATGTAGGTTTGAGATACACATTCATATTTAATTTTGATACATATAGGGACTTTATTGGATTATAGAATTGAACATCAAACAATTTAGGTTCCACATAAATCGAGAAACTTCGTGAAATGTCGTGAATCATAAAGGCAATTATTCATAAAGTAACCACATACATGTTCAGTCGATTCAACAAGCTAATAGTAAATCCAAGCAAGAAAGTGTCTAGGCAAGCAGTTCAATCCACACACACAAGCAAGAACCCTGAAAAGTACATGTAATCTATTTACTATTCACTTTCTCAGATTCTATTCATTGAACTCGCTTCCTATGGTTTCCTACTTCCTTTTAGTGTTTCATTAGGGTTCATCTTCATTATTGACACTATAAACCCTAGAACAACAAACCTATTCACAAACCCTAAACAACTTGTTAAATCCTTCTTAACAGGCTTAGGATCAACTCATAATTACATTATTCCATGGAATCTCGATTTAATCATGTTAATCACCCTTTTTACCCTAAATTAGGGTTTCTATGTGCATTATCATAGATTCATGTGTAAAACCCTAAAGCAATCCAATTATTATCTAATATTAGATTCAAATCTTACTTTACCTTTCGTCAGGTTACTAATACTCGAAATAACCCATTAAGGACCTTAGATATGATTTACAATCATAATTAGTGTTTTTAACTAAAGTCCAAAGCATCATATGATGAACTTTAGGAACTTTTGGAATTAGAAACGAAACCAGGTTCTAATAATATTTTTAATAGGTTCCTCATAATTTTCTAATCATTTTTCATATATAAAGTTTCCTCATACGATCTTCCTATAATTATCTATGATTTTTATCATTTAAATTGACTCTGGCCAATCAGGGAACACCATGCATCCCTTTCGACTCCACTGAGTCGAGCCAGCAGGGCTAGGCGTGAGCCAATTGGATCGTGCCATATCAACGCCCGGGCCAGCGAGGTATGCACCTCATTAGTGAGGAAAACAAACCAAAGGACTAAAAAGTCATCACCTGTAATGAAGAGCCGGAATGCTAGCTTGGTAATCTCATGAGGGGTCATCTTCCACCTCTACGCACTGGCCTACAGTGCTCCGAGGGTCAACTCTCTAATGACTCTGAGCCTTCGACCTTCTGTGAGCAAGCGAACGCTGCTGGAATCTCCGCCTATCTCCCTCAAACTCATTCGTCCACTCAATTGCTCCTCCACGCCGTTCCTTTACCTTGGCTACTCCGACGAGGCCTACTGCTAGATGAGCAGGAAGAACAGGGTACTTTGTCGAGTTGGATGTACTAAAACAATTGTTGTCGCACTCTGGTCACACTGGTAGAAGTTGTGGGATGGCTCGCGATGCCCATAGTTGTACCCTATATATAGGGTAATCCACAAGTCTCTGATGATTTGGCGATTCTTCCAGTCCTCGACGAAACCCAACCAACCTTGGGTTGGATAAGCTCATCATGATCTCCCAAAGGAGATGGACTCATCCAAAGCTTCGCAGGTTGCCTCAATCCTGAGCGATCTTTGATCGAGTTCCTTGCAACCTAAACATTGTGTTCCAGTCTCTCGCGATACGGGGACTTGGTCCTATCCGTGGATCACGGATCCAATGATCGTAAGTGAGCATCTAATTAACAAAAATTGGGATTTAATCCCAGTTAAATCGTGACACATATAATTTAATCCAATTATCCTCTCACTTTAGGAGAAATTCAAAAATCTATATCTCATAAACCGTGCATCTTTTTTCAACCAAATTTTAAAGGATTCTTTACCTTGCCTAAATCTACTCGTGTGACCAATTTAAGTCCCAAATTCCAAAGGAAAAGAACATTATGTTCACGTGCAAGTTTTCCTTTAATAAAGCTTATTTAATTGGTCTTTTCTCTTTCTTATTCCATTATCTTTGTAACTTGGACATCCTTGGAACCCAAGGAATCCCAAAGATACGAAATCCACCTTTGGAGGATACTTCCTAGCCTTCTAGAGGCTTCTACCACTTTCTTTTCTCCTTTTCTTAATTATTCTTTAATTAACTAAATTTCTTTTTCCTTTTATTTCCATTTTCTTGGTATTGGGCCTAATAGCCAATAAGGCCCACGAAATCACACAAGAAAGGCTATTTATTAATGAAATCCATACATTCAAATCAAATAAAACAATTTTTGGTTCATATATATTTTTAAAAGGAGAATTACATTTCAATACATAACTAGGAAAAAGTGAGGTTATAACATCCTCCCCTCCTTATAAGAATTTTTCCCTCAAAATTTAGCAATCAAACAAACAACTCAGGATATGCTTTTTCTAGGTCCGTCTTCAGCTCCCATATGCCCTCATCCTCTCCATGGTGCTTCTAAAGAACCTTTTCCATCTCTATATTCTTACATATGAGTTCTTTCACCTTGGTATCTAGAATCCGCAAAGGTGACTCAGGATAGGTCAACTTCCCTTGAAGCTCAATAGGCTCAGTGCTCAGCACATGGCTCAGATCTTGCACATATTGCTTCAGATTGGACACATGAAAAACATCACATGCATCATACTATACTGAGGGGGTAACACCAAATGGTATGCATCGTCACCAATACATTCTAACACCTCAAACGGACCCATGTATCAGGGACTCAACTTCTTCTATTTTTCCTATTGCTCGGAGTGGTTGAATTTTCAAGAATACATGCTCTCCCACAGTGAACTGCACTTCAGTTTGCTTCGCATCATCATATGACTTCTATTGATCCTGGTCTCTCCTCATCATCTACTTGATCAAAATGACTTTATCTGCATACACACGGACCTCAACAAAGTCCTCTCACTGACATCATCCCAGTGAAGTGGTGACCGACACGGTCTCCCATAAAGGGCTTTATACGGTGGCATCCCGATACTGGCTTGGTAGCTGTTGTTGTAGGCAAACTCAACTAGAGGTAGGTACTGCTCCCACGATCAACCCCAATTGAGTACACAACCTCTCCATAGATCCTCTAATGTATGAATTGTCCTCTCCGACTGTCCATCGGTCTGGGGGTGATAAGTTGTACTGAACTTCAACCTTGTCCCAAGTTCTTCATGTACCAATTTCCACAACTTGGAAGTGAACTTCAGGTCTCTATCGGAGATGATGGAGCTGGGTACTCCATGGAAATGTACTATCTTCCTGATATATAGCTCGGCTAGGTTTGACATCTTGGTAGTGGTCTTTAGGGCAAGGAAGTGTGCGGGGTTGGTAAGGTGATCTACCTCAACCCATATCGCATCGAATCTAATCCCTCCATCTACTCCTATCGAGAGACGGCTCTGTGGCTTCTCCAACAAGCCCTTCATCCTATTGAGTTTTGAATTGGTCAACCGTGCCACCACTATCTCACTCAACAACTGTGACTAAATTTGAAAATTGGCCAATCTAACTCGGTCCTCTAACAGTTGCGGAGTCCACTCCACCAGCTTTTCTAGACTTTTCCACTAAACAAAATAGATGCACATCTGAGCTGCTTCTGACTCGGTGCATCGGCTATGACGTTCACCTTCCCAGGGTGATAGGCGATGGTGAAGTCGTAATCCTTCATGTACTCCATCCATCGTCATTTTCGTAGGTTCAGGTCTCTCTGTGTCAGGAGATACTTCAGACTTTTATGGTTTGTGAAGGTCTCAAAGGTAGCTCCATACAGGCAATGCCACCATATCTTCAAAGCATGAAAAATAGCATCCAGTTCTAAGTCATGTGTCAGGTAATTCACCTCATTGGGCTTGAGTTGTCGGGAAGCATATGCAACTACATGCTAATTATGTTCCAACACACATCCAAGTCCCATCTTTGATGCACCGGTGAAAGATCATGAAACCATCATTACTGGAAGGCAAGGTCAACATTGGAGGAGTGGTCGATTTCTCCTTAAATTCCTGGAAGCGAGCTTCACATATGTCAGATGATGCAGACTTTTCATCCTTCTGGGTCGGCTTGGTGAGTGGCAAGGTAGTCTTTGAGAAATCCTTGATGAAGCGTTGATAGTATCCGGCCAACCCCAAGACGCTACAGATCTCAAAGGGTTTTTTGGTGTAGTCTAGTCTCGAACAGCCGACACTTTAGCTGGATCTACGATGATCATTCCTCCGAATATAATGTGTCCAAGAAACATGACACGGTCTATCCAAAACTCACATTTCGAGAATTTCCCATAGAAATTCTTCTTTCTCGAGATATCAAGGACTCTACCCAGATGTTCGTGGTGTTTCTCTAGGTCATAAAAATACACCAGGATGTCATCTATGAACACTATGACAAAGGAGTCAAGGAAGGGTTGGAGCACACTGTTCATAAGGTTGATAAAGACATTTGGTGCATTGGACAATCCAAACGGCATGACCACAAACTCGTAATGGCCATATCAGGTTCAAAAAGCCGTCTTGGGTATGTCCTCACTTCTTACTCTGACCTGGTGATATCCTGACCTCAAATCAATCTTAGAAAAGAATCGGGCTGATTTGAGTTGGTCAGACATGTCGTCTATCCTGGGTAGAGGGTACATGTTCTTAATGGTCACTTGGTTGATCATCTGATAATCAATACACATCCAGAGTGACCCATCCTTCTTATTCACAAAGAGCACAGGTGCTCCCCAAGGTGAGGTACTAGATTGGATAAAACCTTTATCTAACAACTATTGTAACTGAGTTTTCAACTCAAGCAACTCGATAGGGGCCATTCTATAGGGTGCCTTAGATATAGGGCTAGTCTTGGGAGCTGAATCGATGGAGAAATCTACCTCCCTCTCAGGGTGAATCCCTGGTAGATCATCTGGAAACATGTCCACATACTCTCAAACAACCTCTATCTCCTATAAAGTTTGTACCTTTGCCTCAGGCTTGATGATTATGGCTAGGTATGCTCGGCAGCCTTTGGATATCATCTGCTCAGCCTTCAAAGCTGACACATAAAGGTTGGTAGTCGCATCTCTCCTCCCTCGAATGGTAAAGTGTGGATGACCAAGTTTCCTAATAAGGATCTTCTTTTCTCTATAGTCAATCTATGCTATATAGGTGTAAAGCCAATCCATACCAATGATTTTGTCGAGATCATTCATATCGAGGAGGATGAAGTCAGTAGGAAGCTCATGACTCGGGTACATAACTGGTAAGACATGGGTTTTGAAAATATATGTATATATCCGACCACTTGGGGTTGTGACATACAAAACATAGCCTAAATCCTTGATGTCCAAACAAAGCATAGTTGCCAGATTTCTTGAAATGAAAGTATTAGTAGAACAAGAATAAAAAAGAGATTTTAAATTTTGTCCCATGACTTCAAGCATGCCTACATAGTTTCATATTGGATCGGACTACTATTATATGATCAAACTAAACTGAAAGGAAAACTCTATGGGTTATTACCCTTGATCAACCTATTAGAATTTGCCTGGGCTTCTTCATTGTTGATGGTGAACACTCTGGCTTGCCTTCTGTCTCCAACAGGTGGAGCTCCAACTTGTACTCCTCCTGTTGGGGGTGTTGTTGCCACTGGTTGCACTGCCACTGGACCTCTTGGATCAGGCAGAGTATAGTTGGCGATGAAGTGTCCCTCATGCTAGAAATGGAAGCACACCCTCTTCTCAAAGTGGCACTTCCCAGGATGTGTCTATCCACAGGTACGACACTTCTAAAATAGACTCTCACCACATGTCTTTCCTTTGTTTCCATGCTTTCCCTTGGTGTGGTTATGTCCTTTTCCTTTCTTGTAATCATTCTTCTATCCTTGAGTACCTTCAGTGAAACCCAAATATCCTTTGGGTGGGTTCTAAGCAGGCATCACTATCCTCTCCATGTCTAAGGTTGTGTTGTAGGCTTCAGTGAAGGTTGTTGTTTTACTCGCCATCACATGAGGCTTGATTGTAGGGTTAAGACGCTCTATAAAATGGTCCACCCACCTTTCCTTGGTCATCATGTGCCCAAAACGCTCCAAGATGTGAAACTTGAGACCAAAGTCTGCAACAGATAGCCTACCCTAGATCATGTCAGTGAACTCTCTTCCCTTCTCCTTCTTAGTTGAGGTGGGGATGAATCTGGCTGTAAAGATGGTCTTAAAGTCGGTCCCTGCCATCAACTCCTCACTCAGGTATTAACCCATGATGTGTTTCTCCCACCAGATCTTGGTTGCTACTTCCAAGAGGTGAGCAGCAAAAGGAACCTTCTTGTTCGGCTGCAC
Source organism: Alisma plantago-aquatica (assembly GCA_963693085.1). Classification (NCBI taxonomy): domain Eukaryota; kingdom Viridiplantae; phylum Streptophyta; class Magnoliopsida; order Alismatales; family Alismataceae; genus Alisma; species Alisma plantago-aquatica. Next base: position 1,617,775,225 of record OY856409.1, on the reverse strand, counting down.
CTCCAACATGCAGAACCCATTCTCGACTGCCAACAGCCAATCATCTTCTTTATCGACCACTTCGGTCTTATCCTCTCCCCAGAATTTCTCAATATTCAGCTTGACAAAGCCCATAATGGTGACTCCAAGTCGGGGATGAATGGAAAGCGACTAACCATTTTCATCTCTGACTATATCCAAGAGGGCCAGGGCACTAATGGCCTCAGTTAGCCTCTTTTGTAGTTCCATACATAGGGCATCAGGGGTGAGAACCACCATTGTAGGTCCTAGACCACCAGTCAGGTTCTCCTCAAACTTGACCTCATGCTCGAACATGTATTCTTCTTCCTAATCCATCTCAGGGTTGTCAAAGGGAACTGGCTTAGGATCTGGGCCTTCTTCTGAGGCTTCCTCGGGTCTCTTTCTCTTCTTTGAGGACTCATCACCCCAGTCCCTCTTCCTCTTCTCAGAAGATCCCTTCCTCTTACAGGGAGGCCAACCCCTAGCTGGGTTCTTGGTGGGCTCAACGGGAGTAGCTACGGTCTTCACATGAGCCATCTACATAAGCATACAATCAAACTTTAGTTTACACTTAAACTACTTCTACTTATGCCGATGAAATCTTATTTACATGCCTTTTATTAATTTGGTGGAGGATTCCTTAATCCTTATCATACTCACCCTAACCTCAAGAGGGTGGGGAAGAGAGAAAAAAACCATAAACCTTAGATCCTTAATTGAATTAGGGTTGAGAAGGGACGAAATAGATGAGAGAGTCCTAAAGTTATCTTATTTCAAGTCAAGACCTCAGAGATTGGCCATGCAGCCACACATATCCGGGAGTCCTCATGACCAACTAGCGGGGCAGAGGAAAATATTGCTATCCCCCAGACCATGATCCTTTTCTAGACACCTCCATCTTTGGAAAATCCTCTAATAACTCCCTTGGTTCTATAAAGTTTGTAAAATTTAATAATTACTAAGGATTAAATGAGAAACCACGGCTCTGATATCAAATGTAATGACCCCGCCTCCCAGTAACCCCCAATCAAGGGAGACCAAAAGGTCAAAATGCTATCCCAATATTTCAGGATCCATGGTTTGATATTTAATTAAAAATAATTATCACATTCTACTATTACTAAACTGGAAAGCTAGAATAAAATAAAATTTTTACATACCTTATACAATTCGGATTCTAGACTTCTATCCACAGGAAAAAATCTATCTAACTAATCCTCCTTGAAAACTTTAGTTGTATCCTCACAAATTTCGATTTACTGTTTGTCCTTTTTCAGAATTGGAACTAAAACACCGACAAACAAAACGTCAGTTAGTATATTGCTATACTAGTATGTGGTGGGGCAATCACAATTTCACAAATATGTTCTAACAACCTAATTATATCAAATAATTGATTAACAATCCAAATTACATTTTCAATGTGACTCCTCAACCGCTTTTGCCCTAAACCCTAGATTACCCTCTCTTAGGGTTTTGTCCTTACAAGGGACATAAGGCCACCTTCTCCATCCTGAGCTTGGTGTCTGGGGTCACCTCTCGAGGTACCCAATTGTCTTCCCTCCAGGGCTTGACCAAATTATACCTTCCCTCCGGGGATTGGTCTTGCAACATACATCAGGGTGGTATGTAGGTTTGAGAAACACATTCATATTTAATTGTGATACACATAGGGACTTTATTGGATTACATAATTGAACATCTAACAGTTTAGGTTGCACATAAATCAAGAAACTTTGTGAAATTTCATGAATCATAAAGGTGATTATTCATAAAGTAACCACATACCTATTTAGTTGATTCAACAAGCTAATAGTAAATCCAAGAAAGAAAGTGTCCAGGCAAGCAGTTCAATCCACACACATAAGCAAGAACCCTGGAAAGTACATGTAATCTATTTACTATTCAGTTTATCATATTCTACTCATTGAACTCGCTTCCTAGGGTTTCCTACTTCCTTTTAGGGTTTCATTAGGGTTCATCTTCATTATTGATATTATAAACCCTAAAATAACAAACCCTAAACAGCTTGTTAAATCCTTCCTAACAGGCTTAGGATCAACTCATAATTACACTATTCCATGGAATCTCATTTTAATCATGTTAATCACCCCTTTTACCCTAAATTAGGATTTCTATGTGCATTATCATAGATTCATGTGTAAAACCCTAAAGCAAGCCAATTATTATCTAATATAAGATTCAAATCTTACTTTACCTTTCAATAGGATACTAATACATGAAATAACCCATTAAGGACCTTAGATCTAATTTCCAATCATAATTAGGGTTTTAAACTAAAGTCTAATGCATCATATGATCAACTTTAGGCACTTTTGGAATTAGAAACGAAATCAGGTTCTAATAATATTTTTAATAGATTCCTCATATTGTTTTGATCATTTTTCATATGTAAAGTTTCCTCATACGATCTTCCTATAATTTTCTATGATTTTTACCAATTAAATTGACTCTGGCGAATCAGGGAACGCCATGCATCCCTTTCGACTCCACTGAGTCGAGCCAACTGGGTTGGGCATGAGCCAATTGGCTTGTGCCACATCAGCGCCTGGGCCAGTGAGGCACGTGCCTCGTTAGCGAGAAAACAAACAAAAGGACTAAAAAGTACATGCCTGTAACGAAGAGTCGGAAGGGTAGCTTGGTAATCTCATGCGGGATCATATTCCACCTCTATGCACTGGCCTGCAATGCTCTGAGGGTGAACTATCCTTTGACACTGAGCCTCTAACCTTCTATGAGCAAGTGAATGGTTCCAGAATCTCTACCTATCTCCCTCGAACTCGTTCGTCCACTCAATTTCTCCTCGACGCTGCTCCTTCAACTCCAACTGACCTCGGCTACGCCGGTGAGGTCTACTATTAGACGAGTGGGAAGATTGTCAAATTGGATGCACTAAAATGATCGTCGTCGCACTCCAGTCATGAGGGTAGACATTGTGGGATGGCTCACGATTCTTAGATCCATCCCCTATATATAGGGTAAACCATAGGTCTCCGACGATTTGGGGATTCTTCTAATCCTCGAAAAAACCCAACCAACCTTGGGTTGGATAACACGATCTCCCAAATGAGATGGACTTGTCTAAAGCTTCACAGGTTGCCTCAATCTTGAGCGATTTTCCAACAAGTTCCTTGTTGTAACCTCCCTGACCTGGGTTATATTCTAACCCTAGATGTTTTGCCTAATAAGGTTGAGTAGATGCTTAATCTTATCTTGGAAAAAATAATTAGGGCTCATGAGAAACTTATGTTTCAATTTTGGTCCTATTTGAACAATGTTGAAGCAAGGTTTGCTTATTTTGGACTAAAGTGCAAATTACCAAGTTGAGGGGTTAACTTGCAAATTTCACATGATAAAATGTTCCTATGATGTTGAGACATCATAAGAAGGAATATGATGTAGTGGTATGGTTTCCATAAGCTTGGGCACCAAGATTAAGCTTGTAAAGCAATCCTTGTGTATTAAAACCTAGTTTTGGTGTAATGTGCAATTTACCTAAAACCTAGGGTTCAATATGCAAATTACCACTTCAACAAGGTCCCTAATGCTTCTTAGAAACATGTGGGGTAAAAAAATTAGAGGGGCGCCTCATTTGAATTAGTTGGAGGAGAGAGAATCTTGATATTAAAATAATCAAGATTTAATCCTAAATGAAACCCCAATTCAATTTAGGGCAAAAATGAATGTATTAATTAAAGGGCCTTCAAACAAAATTAAAATGGTTGGATTCAGATGTGTGTGGATGAGCCTAAGGCCTTGCAAAGGCACGAGCATATCCTAAGGAGGTGAAATCCCACTCACCATTATTATAAGGAAAAGAATTTCCACTCAAATATGGACATTCTTATTATAAGGGTTAAGGTTCTTAATTTCTTTTCCCTTAATTCTTTGATAATGGAAGGTATATCGGTGGGATAGAGATGCCTTTGCATGTAAGAAACCAAGGAGGGAGTTGTGGCAACAATTTTGGAATTAATAGACTTTTATAAGAGATTTTCTTTCTCATCAATTTTCTTATAAAAGTACCTTTTCCAAGCCAAAACAAAGCCTTTTTCGGATTTATTTCTTTCCCCTTGCTTGGAAAACGACCAAGGAGCTGTGTAGGAGTAGGAGGACGACTTCCAACCTGTTGGTAAGGTTCTTGACCTCCTTTCACCTTGAATCCATGGTGAAAATCAAAAATCAATGAATGAATTCTTCATAACTCGATCCCCTCTTCAATTCTAACCAATTCTTTTCACTCAAAGCTTAAGGAAGAGCCTTGGAATAGTGAAGGGAGATTCATCCACCATTTTTGCTTTGTGCTTGGATATTTGGAGCTCAATTGGAGGCGGGTTTTATAACTTGAACCCTTAATTTTATTATTGCAATCAATTTCTTATCAATTGGTGATCATTTCTACATTTCTGAAATTGAGTTTGGTTGATTGATGCAATCTCCATGGAAATCATAGAAGATTTCGTGAGTTTGGAGCTTGATGATGATGACATCATCATAAGCACACACCTCCCCAAATATCTGGGGCAAACGGTTTGAATGTTGGGACCAAACGGTTTCACCAAACCGTTTGGTGGTTTGGGTTCCAAACCGTTTGGAATGGTTGACCGTTTGAAATGGTTGACCATTTTAAGATATATGTTGTGGTACTTGGATCTTGATCCAATGATTTCAATTGGTTGATCTTGAAGGTTTCAATTGTAAATGATTCCTTAATTGCAAACCCTAATCGACTAAGTGCTGATTTTGAAATTGGTTGAGTTGATGGTTTGGGTTGATTGGCCCAAACGGTTTCAAAACCGTTTGGGGATCATCCAAACGGTCTCAAGAACGTTTGGGGGTCACCCAAGATAATTTGTAGGTTTAGTATTAAATATGGCTAAGTGTTTGAAGGTCCAAAGGCACTAAATTGATTTGCAACTAAGTCTTGATTTGATAATCGATCAAATGGTTCAAAACCCTAATTGGATGTCATGGTTTTTGATGATGGAATGGAAAAATGGTCTCAAGACCATTTGGAGATCAACCAAATGGTCTCAAGACCATTTGGTGGTCATCCAAGACCATTTGAGGTTAGGTCACATCATGTGATGATGATAGTTCATTGATTTTAATTGATTTGATTCCACAATGTCAACCATTGATGGATCCTCGATTTCAAACCCTAAGTGATGGTTTCTTGATTATCAAACCTAGTTCAATTGGGTTCAAAACCCTAAATTGAAGTTCTAATTGAATGGCGATTCAGATGTCCAATTGATAAATGCTTTAGTGGTTCAAATTATAATTGGTCCATGGATTGAAACATTGAGTCAATTGAGTGTTGAAGTATCTTTTTGGTTCATGTGGTTTTGAGAAGGTTTGGACCAAACGGTCTCAAGACCATTTGTGTCCAAACGGTCTCAAGACCGTTTGGGTCCAAATGGTCTCAAGACCGCTTGGGACCAAACGATCTCAAACCATTTGGAGACCCAAAGTGCAAATAGTTTCAATACCTACTATGTCCAATTGGTTTCAAGTGCCACTTGTTTAAATGGTTTTCAACCAATTGATTTATGAGAACTAAGATCATTGAGGGTCTAAGTATTTAATATTGTGAAGTCCAATATGGATAATCCATTTGAATATATCATATAATTGAAAGTCCAATATGGTGAACCTATTTGGATAGTTAAAGCATTTGAAGATTTCAATGGTTAATCCAATTGGTTACTTTGTGGAATTGAAAGTCTAATTGGTCAATTCTTTTGAATTCCTTATATAAGTGATGGTTTAATTGATTAGACTAATTGGACATCTTATATGATCAAAGGTCAATTAGCTATGTGAATATTAATGATGAAGAACCATGATGATTATGAAGGTTAACCCTAGCTTTGTGTATTCAAGCAAAGAGTTAACCTAAATTAATCATGGAATTGTTAACATCCCAGAGAGGATGAGAGGGAGAGTGAATGGGAGAGATGATTCCTTACTTAAAAAGACTGAATTCTGTTATTATGAATAAATGTGTAATCAGGGTTTGATCCATATTATGAGATCATGGAATCTTCATTGAAAAGATTGATGTACCTTAAACCTAAATTAGAGCAAGGTTATGTGAAACCATAATTTAAGGGCAAAGCTTAGTGAAACCATAATCTAGGGTGATAATATAACCCTAACTTAGTGTCACAATGCAAGAAACACTAATTTAATGGGAATTGTATATCCTAACCCTAATTTGGGTATGAGGAAAGAGAAACCCATTTGGATGTGAATGGTAAACCCTAATCCCTAAAATGGGATAAAGATATATGAAACCCTAATGAAGAGCGATCCTAGGTGAAATCTATATATGTTTGTGAGATGCTAAGTGAACCTCAAATTATAACTGTGGAAATCCTATTCCTATTGATGGAATAGTGATTAATGTATTGACAAATGAAATACCTAGAGGGGTTGATTATGGATATCCTTATATTAATAGTCCCTGACTCAAGGATGAGTCCATACCTTTGGCAATGGTTGTGTTTTCTAAATAGATGAATCATGACCAATACATTGCATGATGAATGTGATGATCTAGTGCATAAGTATTAGGATGAGAAATACCCTAATACAAGCTAAGTGAATAAACTCAAGTAAGATGAAGGTGTTGAGGGAAGTGATACATCCAAATATGATAGATATCACATCCAACACCCAATTCTGATATACCATGATGTGTTATAAGTTCATTATAATTGGAATAGATGACACGTGACATGTGTCATGACAATTGTTACATTGAGATGTAATGCACTTTGTTAAGTATAGGCTAACATGCCTTATGAAAAGGTTAATACAAATCAATAGACTATGATACAATCATATTATGATATAAATGAGAGAGAAACTCATACTTTGTGTTGATAATAAATTCAATGATGAATTATGAGGATATATATATAAGTATGTTTGAATACTTATGATATCTATTTTTGGTTTCTAGCTTTAAGAAGCAATGGAATAGGGTTGATCTTTAATAAAATGATCTTAAGAGCCCAAGTGGTTATTTATGGGACATCCTAATGAAGGGTGCTGATATAAAAGAGAAACCATGAACCCTAAAGAGGGAACAATGGTATTACTTAGTGTTGTATGGTACTGATGTGAAAGAGAAATTATGAACCCTAAAAAGGGATGATACTACTTAGTGTTGTATGATACTAATATGAAAGCATTATAATTGTTACCATGAATACTAATCATGCAGGGATGATGAGATGAGAAGCATAGCCAGGTATGGGATATGATGTTTTGTTTATTGAGAATGTTTTATAAGTCTTCATATGCTTTGTGTACTATGTGTCATACATTGTGTAGTAAGAAACATGATGTCTTTGGTCCGATGATCTAAAGGTATTAAGTTACCTAACAAGTGGTAATAAGTATCCTATGGTGAGTTATGAGTTCAAATACCAAGATGCTATAATCATGTTGATGAACTTGTTAAGTAGTGGGAATTGTACTTGGTGAGTTGAGGGACTAAGATCCCAACACTTTGTGAAAAGAGTATGGCTACAGGCCATGAATCCACAATGACAATACCAGGCTTTAGATATATGATCTAAACCTGAAGAGAGTTAATGTTGTGGTAATGATTATGTAGTGAGTAAATGTTATACATGTTCTTCATATTCCTTAAAAGGATAAGTGACATGTTGCTCTATCAAGTTATAGCTGCAATGCTTTTGATAAAGATAATGTTCTAATCTGTTAGACATTGAAGTAACTGTTGTAAATCAAATATGATTCATATGTGCATATTTATCTTTTTAAGCTGCAATAATAATGTTACTGGTGGAGAGTTATATCTCTCACTGGGGCAATTTACAATTGTCTCACCCCCGTGGGAATCACATTTTTAGGTGGACGCACTACTACAGAAACAACCTTTGGCGTCGGTTGTTTAAACCCCTTTGGCGTCGGTTTCTGAGCGACGCCTATGTGGGCGCCGCTAAAGGTCGCACACTTCGGCGTCGGTTTTTTAACCGACGCCTATTTAACATATAGGCGTCGGTCTTTTACTAGATAACCGACGCCAAAAGGGTTTGCGCCACAGAAAACGGCATCATCTAGGACACATTCTGCGTTGGTTATCTACTAAAAGACCGACGCCATACTTCAAGACGACACGGCCGTGCTTCCCTGCATGGCCGTGTTTAGTACTATAGGCGTTGGTTTTATATGAATAAGCGACACTTTTTCTACCACGGCCATGCTTTCCTGCACGGTCGGGTTGTTTGTAATATTAGGCGTCGGTTTTTATCCAATAACTGACGCTGTAGGTCTTTGCTGACGGTTTTCTATAAATAACCGACGCTTATATCTATTTTTTTTTCATATCAGTTTGCAGGCCTGCTGTAGCTGGTCAGCAAGATGAGAACCTGCAGTTCAGTTTTCTGAACTGCAGGTTTCCGACATCCATTGATATCAGCCTACAAACAGGCCACAAACCTGCAAAAGTCCCAAGGAAAATTTCACACAAGTAGATACATTCAGACATCAATTCAATTCTCACATTCACACATATAGAAACATTCAAATACATGTATTAACATTCAGAAATATTCATTTACAAAGTATCATTCATTATCGCGATCAACATCCCAATTATATCTTACAGTTGCCAGTGCTTGTATGGCTTTTGCCCATTCTTCTCTTATTTCATTTAATGCTTCCATCGTATATGGAGCATGTATATTTTTTAAGCGTTTACCTATAGTGTGGTCAGTTTTAAACACCTGCAAAGAGAATGATGTATATATATAAGTAATAATATAAAAATAAGATTGATATATTTCATACTAACTAATGAGACTATATATAATACCTCATGTATGGTATCGATGTCCAATGCGGCATGTTTGATAATCATCTGCACAAATCGCATCACATAGTATGCGCATGCCCAACCATTGTCTTGTGTAGTGCACTATAAATTGAAACATACAAAATAATACAACTAAGCACAATTCACATCAATAATATATACATTGGAGTCGGGAACTTACTTGTACGTTCTGCCAATTTATTGGCTGGTTCTTGAAAACCCAATACACATTATACACTTACATCCTAAGTGAGATTAGGTGTTCAAGAACAGTCCCAAACCGGGGACTATCCAAGATTTACTCCTAATGAGTCAATCTTGGATGGGTTTCTGGGCCAACAAACACAATAATAGATATGTACATGTTAGGCTTTCATCACAATTAATGTTAGGGTTTCATCAATGTTAGTGTTTAATCAAATAAAATTAGGATGCTAGAATGGACAAGTTTAAATCAAATTAGGGTTTAAATCAAATCAAACACGGCCATGGCTATGTTGGCCTACCACGACCATGCTGGGAAACACGGCTGTGCTGCCCAGCACAGCCGTGGTAGGCCATTCTTCTCAATTCTCAGTGAAAGAAGTAGAACACTAACTAGTCTTAGGTTTTGAAGTCAGAGCAGCAAGTAGAGCAGAGCAGCGGGCGGCAAGGAAGAAGACAAGGAAGAAGGTGCTACGGCTAATAGCTTGTGAGCAGCGGAGGCAAGCAAGAAGACAACGCCGCAGTAGGGCGTGAGCAGGGAGGAAGGAGCGGGCGGCGGCGGCGCAAGGAGGAAGGTGGCGGGCGGCGGCGGCGATGCAGAGCAGCAGCAGGGATCGTCGGCGGCGAGCGAGAAGCAGCAGGCACCAGGCACCAGGAGACAATTTGGGAGAGCGCATAGGAGAATCGATGAAACAGGAAGAAAGGGGGAAGAGTCCGGTGATCGGGCCTCTATTAAGTTAGTCAACGGTGTCGGTTATCTAGGACAACCGATGCCTATTATCTTCAGTGTCGGTTGATCGTAATAACTGACGTCCAATTAGACAATCTTTACCCCAAATTAATTGGCGGGAACTATTATCAACGTCAGTTATCCATGGATAACCGACACCGAAAGTGGAACTTTTTGCGCAAAATTTCACTTCACATAGGCGTCGGTGAATTGTTAAACAACCGACGATGTATGTGACCCAGATTTGTTTCGCTCGAAAATTGGATTTCGCGGGCGCCTTTAGGCGTCGGTTGGTTACACTCATCCGACACTGAATACAAAGCGGTACCCGTGTCTGGCTGGTCTTTGAATATAGACGTCGGTTTGTATAAATAACCGACGCCAAATATTATAGGCGTCGGTTGTCCGAAATAACCGACGCCCAGAAAAGCGACACTGAACGCTATTTCTGTAGTAGTGACGCGGACGAGGAGGCAGGAATCCTTCAGTAGGTGAAGGACAACAACAACAACAGGGACAACAGTGAATTCTCAGGTGGAGACACTGGCTGTTATGCCTTGTATAGATGTAGATAGAGTCCTATGTGTCATCTCTATACTCTCAGGTCCTTAGAGTAGTAGTTAGTGCTTTCAAGATTTTGGCTTAGTGCCTCGAGATTTTATACTACTTGTGTTTAGCTTGACACGATAGTTAATGCTTGTAATTCACAAGAAGAGATGATACAAGTTATGTACTTTTGAAAAATAGAATGTAAATGTGTTACTCTTGTTCTATGTGAGAAAGTTTTCCTTTGATGGATCTCTTAATAAAAAGGTTTTAATTTTTAGTAATTTTTGGTAATTCGCTGCTTGGTGAACGCTTCTGCATTAGTTAATTATGTTTTCATGAGTTGTATGCCACACTTGCAACCTGGACATTGCGTTCCAGTCTCTCGTAAGACTGGGACTTGGTCCTATCCATGGATCACAGATCCAATGGTCATGAGCGAGCATCCAATTAATGAAAATTGGGATTTAATCCCAGTTAAATCGTGACACATATATCTTTATCCAATTATCCTCTCACTTTAGGATAAATTCAAAAATCTATATCTCATAAACTGTGCATCCTTTTTCAACCAAATTTTATAGGATTCATTACCTTGCCTAAATCTACTTGTGTGACCAATTTGAGTCCTAAATTTCAAAGGAAAAGGGCATTATCTTCATGTGCAAGTTTTCCTTTAATAAATCTTATTTAATTGGTCTTTTCTCTTTCTTATTCCATTATCTTTGTAACTTGGACATCCTTAGAACCCAAGGAATCCCAAAGATACGAAATCCACATTTGGAGGATACTTCCTAGCCTTCTAGAGGCTTCTGTCTCTTTCTTTTCTCCTTTTCTTAATTATTCTTTTATTAACTAATTTCTTTTTCCTTTTATTTCCTTTTTATTGGTATTGGGCCCAATAGCCAATAAGGCCCACGAAATCACCCATGCAAGGGTATTTATTAACGAAATCCATACATTTGAATCAAATCAAACAATTATTGGTTCATATATCTTTAAAAGGAGAATTATTCAATACATAACTAGGAAAAAGTGAGGTTATAACAGATATGGGGACAGCTAAATTTCTGCTAACCCCCAAGTTTTAGAGTTATAAAAGTTTTGATAAATTATGTTGAACTAAGCATTATATCGATGGGAAATCTTTCCTACTAAAAATAAAGTGTATATAAATTGTTGACCCTACAAAATGTCAGATAAAGATTAGTTAAGTAAAACATGATAAAAAATTAACTTGGCTATGATAACACTAGTTTTGATAACAAATTTGTGGGATAAATAAAGTTTTGATGTCTATAATTTGGTACTTGAATCTAGAAATGTATGCATGACCCTAGAGAAATTATATGCACCAGACATCACTTGGTGCTCAGATGACTCTTGATGTTTCATAGAATTCTAAATTCCCAAATTACGTCAACTAGTTCTGATGATGGAGTAATAGTAATTAGAATGTAGATATGATGATTATGACTTGGTTCTATGTTGATTTTGGTCATTTAAGTTTTACATTAAAATGTTTTCTCATCGACAAATTATTTTCTTTATAATACTACTATATCGACAAAAATGAATTAAATGAATTTTATCTATGATTTCTTGAGCTAAGTCACAATCAAGGAAGTATTAAAAAACCCTATAGGAGTTTCACATAAAACCCTAGAAGAGGAACCCAAAGTTTTGTGTAGGGTAATTTCTATGGAAAATTGGAGGAGATTACGCTGTAGTTGACTACTTGAGTCCTTTAAATGGGTGAAGAATAGTACTTAAGTAAACCATAAATGTATGGATTTCATTGTCAAAATCCTCTTTAAGGGGAGGATAGTTGTAACACACTGAGAATTGAAGACTAAATCTATATCGAATTATAATCCCTACGTCTTAGCTAAATTCGGACTCTATGCAATGCGGTCCTTCCTTCCAAGTTTGATTCGGTCATTTTCACATTCCTTGATTCTATTTATTCTCTATTTATCTAAATGAATATATTCTCATCATTTGTTTGATTATTTACAAATTGGTCCTTGAAATTATCTTCATTAGTCACTTGGACACCTATTAATACAGTTTGATAACTTTATGCTTGAATACATAGGATTGAACATGTATTCCAATAATACACCCACCTTTCAGCCAATGGATTTTGAAACACATGAAAATATATTCACAATTATTATATATTAATATTTGAATTAGTTAAGAGAGTCATTAATGTAGCCATTTTGTGAAACATAAATATAGGATAATTAGACCCGTGGTCAAATTTATAGAGCAAACAAAATTGTAACTTGAAAGATAAAAATTCATGAAATTAATGAAAACAAGAAAAGGAAAATATGGACACCTTTAATATGGGTTACTTACCTAAAAATAAATTAAGAGGGAGTGACACGTGTATAACGTGCGTTTAATACGCAAGTGTACGTGTCGAAGTAATTAGGGATTATGAGTCTCAAGTTATCGAACATAGAGAGTTGTGAGGTTAAAGACTACAACTAAATAGGATCAATCAGCTAGGCCAGTGATGGATGTTGGAATTGATTTGAATTGCCAAACTAACAGAAAACTAAATGAATTAATGGTTTAAGTAAATCAGAAATAAAATGAATTCTTTAGGACGGTGGTTTCACCACAGATACCACGGTTGAATTAATGGTTTAAGTAAAGACTACTACTAAATAGGATCAATCTATCCCACACACTAATATCTATTATCTCAATTCCTGGATAAGGAGCTTGTAGCCAGAATTACCTACTTCTGTAATGTAATTCACTACCTATACAAATGTCAATCCCACTCCCGTAGTTATTGGTTTGATTAGTTAGGTGCTTTACATCAATACTCTATGTTTCTCTCCTCGTATATTCACCGCTTTTCCCAAAGGGTACAATAAATGAGTAATTCTATGTTTTCCAACCCTTAATCCCTCTCCCGATATGATTAAATGTCTATTAATCCATTCATGGTGATCAAGCATAAATAGTTTAAGCAACATCCATAGAATTATATCCAATAATGAGAGATAACTTGATATTAATGCATGGAATTCAATTGCAATGTATATCTGGGATATTCCCGAATCCTAAAGAATTAAGGGGATTAGCCAAATATGCGAGACATGGTATCACAGTAGATCAAAAATATGCAAAACATGGATTTTGAGATACTAAAAAGAGGAGAAAGAGTTGAGGAGTAGATCTGGAGGTGATGGAGTCATTCCGCCGTCGTTTCCACTACCAAAATGCCTTTTTAGTCCGCTAGGTAGGCTTCTTCCACTTTTTTCTCTCATTTCACTTTTGATGTCATCTCCCTCTGATAGATCTCAGCGTTCCACTACTAATGGTGCCTTTTATAGTTGTCGCACATGTTTAGGTTGAGAGAAACCTAAATATTATTTTTTTATAATACTATGTGTTGGATTTAACACATACAATTAAGGTCGTCAGCGCCGGAGTTGGTACTACCGACTTGGAAGTCGGTACTACTGAGTTAGAGTCAGTAGAAATCATTTCCCTTTCCAATCTGGAACAATAATAATTTTTATACTTCGATACCATGTCGGTACTACCGATTTACATGTTAGTAGTATTGACTTTGCTCCAGTAAATAATAATTATCTACAATAAAATAAGTAATGAATTAATTCAAATAATTATTATAATTAGTAAAATATGTAAAATACATGTACAATACATGCATAAATATAAGAACTAATGCACACATGATTTTATACTAATTTGGTGAAATATGTATAAAAAGATATACAATTAAGAGCAATTGGAAATGAAATCAACCAAATTAGGCAATGAAAATAGCAAAAATTTGAGCACACATCAGGGAGCCTGAATCCTCTCCTGTAACCTCATCTCTGCCAACCCAGATTTTTTAGGAGAGTGGCAACCCTTAGAGCTCTTCCTTTCACTTCTCAGCACTTATTCACCTCACTTGTCTAACTAAAGTTCCGTCACAACATTAAATCCTAAAACCGAACCATTATCATGACACCTCACCAGGAAACGATAGTGATCCATTATAGGTCATCACTCCTCGTGCATCAAACTACAACACTCCCTAAAACCCTTACCCATTCATTTACTTGACTCTCGGCAAGATGTAATAGAGGTCTTAGTCCTATATTTCTTGCTTCTCCATGGAGCCTCCTATAAAACCGTAGAACCCCATGCCACACAACCACTATTAGCATTTTTGTTCGACCAACAACAATAGTAGTGACCTACTACTCCTCGGAACCACAATCACCTTCAAACCCACGTCACCTCCATTCCTGCTCCTACTCCATCTACGAAAGCCATAGCATGATGCACTAAAGAGTGAACAATCACCAACAATCTCCTTCTCAATCCCTCTTCTGAGACCCCAAAACCCCTTGTCACCAACTGCACTCATCAACAACCTACTTCATCATCACCAACACCACATGCAACCACCTCATAGTTAGCCATCAAACTCCTAACCTCGCTAACTTCTCCATTGCCTATCCCTCAACATCTCACTAAATCCCAAATCTCCTCATCAACAAGGAAAGCACAGCTTTGCAAGCACTATGGTCTAAAAGAAACACATTCCTGACCACTACAATATTGAAATATTGATCGCCTCCTCCTGGTCAGAAATCAATGGTGGTCTCCTCTTTGAAGATCGATGGCACTAGTTCGCCTCCCATCCATAATGACCATCACATACTATGTTGTAATTATTCAAACTCATTCATGGGAAATTTCAATCATAGATCATCCACCATTCTCAAAAGATAAACAAGGAAGTCCTTTGACCTTGCTAGTAAAACTACATGTGACGATGTTGTTGGAACTCAGACCATTGGAAGACAGTTGGTGATTCTTCTATGGTGTGATTGGGTTGTTCCTCAAACTTAGTAATGATCCATGTCAAGTCACAATCATAGATCATCCACCATTTTCAGAACATACACAAGGAAGTCCTTTGACCATGCTAGTGAAACTGCATCTGACGATGTTGTTGGAACTCAGACCATTGGAAGACAGTTGGTGATTCTACTATAGTGTGATTGGGTTGTTCCTCAAACTTAGTAATGATCCACGACCACCTCCCTCTACAATTAACGAGGTACCTGAATCCCACCTTCTCCTTTCTACAATTCAACAAACCTAAAAAACGAATCTATAACAAACTAATGCCTTAGTAATTATAACCATAGGATATACAGATGACCTGAAGACAAGTAAAAGACAAGGGAAATCAACATGGAAACCATAATCTTACATGCATGGTAGTAACTAGGGCCCTTAATCATTGAATAAACTCTTACTAATATACATTAGAGGGTATTGGTATTAGTCTTATAGAAGATCTATAATTAATGTATCATTTATTATTTTAGGAATTAGTTAGCCTATATATATTATATAGAATATTTGATTATGTTATACATATGAGTATTTTAATAATGATAACCTATTCTACCTACTGAACTATGTAAATATTTTTATGATCAGTAACTATGTAAATATTTGTCACATTAGTCTTAATATATATGTCCACATATAAATTGATTTGTTACGAGTAATCAAATTGGTTCTTAGTAATCTTATTTTAGTTAACAATTTAAAGCACAATATTTCACATAATTTTGATAATACTAGGGTGTAAGTTTATCTATATAAACTTTATTTGAATTTTTGGAGTAAAACAAGACAGTTAATATATATGCATATGTTGGGTTTTAGGGGAGGCAGAGAAGGCAGCGGAAACAAAAAACTTTTCTCCCCAAACCCAGCACGAGGAAACACGTCAACGTCTATATAATAGGAAAGGATGGTTTGTGGAATCATACCTTGTCCCAAGGCTTGCTTGGCGACAATACCTCGCGCTATGCGCGGTCTTCAACTCCAGTCTTGGACGGCATCTGTGCAGCTCCTGGTCGCACCGGGACTGACTCCTCCTCCTCTTACCGGGACTGTCAGGATTGACAGTTGTCCTCCTGAGCGGCAGAAACCTCCCGCCTCTGAAGTAGTCCACACGGACCACCTAGAACTCCACACTCCTTATCCTACAAGGAAGTGGAAGGAGTCGCACCCTCCTGTTGATGTACTAGTCGCCAACACACTCTCCTGCCTCCAGTTGCAACTATAGTTGTCCTTCCCTTGCTGCACCTCCCTTTTACAGGAAGCACTTGCTCGGGCTCTCTCTCGGTTACCAAAACCAGAGAGAACGACAACTTTGCAGAGCAACTGGTTGCACTGAGTTGTTCTTTGAGAATCCCCCACTACCCCTATATATATAGGTGGGTCATGGGACAGGGTTCTCTGTCCCCGGCAATATGGGACTAAAATAAGGAGTAGAAGGGTTCGAGATTTTCCACAAAAGCAACCAACTCGCAACCTGAACCGATCAGTTCACAAGTGAACTGGTCGGTTGGGGACCTGAATCGGTCGGTTGGAACACCAACCGATCGGTTGGAACCCATGAGCCAATGGGTTCACTTCTGAACCGGTCGTTTCGTGGTCCTGATCAGTTCCCGATTGACTTTCCTTCTTTTGTTTCTAATTGGTATCGAATACCAATCCTTGTTCCAATCAAATTGGGCAAGTGAAACACAAGGAAAATTCTCACTGATCCTATTTTCCAAGTTGCTCGGTTGCACCAGTTGAATCGATCGGTTCAACACTTGAACCGCTCGTTTCACTCTGTACATGAGCCGATCGGTTCAACACTTGAGCCGACCAGTTCAGCAACCTCAGCCGACCGGTTCAACCCTTGAACCGATCGATTGGGAGTGTAGGTTGTGCAGAATCAGTCATTTGCGATTTCAATCAATATGATACTCCAATCAATGTGTCCAACACCTTGTACCATATGATATTGAGCTATCAACTGATTGAGTGTTTAATTGAACTACTAAACTCCTTTCGTAATCAATCTAAACATTTCTTGTGGACAAAACTCCTCTTCCAGGTTAAATCCTATGTGTGTGACCCTACAGGTCCATTTCACGTTGGTAGTGAAAGTCCATAACACTTATGACTTCACAAGCAAAGAGCGGTTCCTAGTCACACATCGGTGCTACCCAAGTGAAAGTAGAAAGTTGGAGAACAACTTTCAATCCTACAATCCGTGAATGGTGTTACAGTGAGTGTATAATTCCTTTGTCACTGATATCCCGAATGAACTCGAGGCATGGAATAGTCATCCTGTCAACGTTCATTCACTTTCTTGATCTCAGAGTAGATTGAACGAGATATGTATGACATCAATATCACATACTGATTCACACATGTGTGCACACGCCTATCTCAATCCTACTCATCAAGTGGCCTTGGATATCAAACTCCCTCAGGAGGGACAAATCCCATATCTATCACTCACCCCTCAAAAGCCCCATGTGTCAAAGCCACCCAATCATCACATTTATAACAACCCATGTTTCAGGACTGCGTTTGATGATGTCAAAGTGTGCCCAATGACATGTGTTGAGTGTAGTGATTTTAGGTCAAAGAATCACACTCACCACCATCACTGGGAGTACTGACTGTGACTACCATGTCATTGTTCCATGTGTCAAACTCACGGTGGGTCTGTCCGGTACACTTGTTCTCTAACAAGTACCTATGTGTTTGGTTTGATATCACGATATCATGACTAATGAGATTCTGTCATCAACCAACGCCACAATCTAGTCTTGTGTGTCATTGCTGTCTATCTACCTTCCACAATGCATCTGACTAGGGACATAACAAGAATGTACAAACTCTTAGCATCTGTATGATCTCATCGTTTAGGTCCTCAACCTCAAGGCATACGTCATTGAGTATTTTCATTCTCTAGACATTCAATATGTTCTATCACTATCTCATATGTTTGAACCAGAAACAATTGGAAGCTTGCCTTTGATGTTTATCAAATCAATCTCAATGTATCCCACCAATCATACCATGATTGGCTCTCAGGGCATACATACCAACAGACTCCCACTTGCACTGTGAGCCAATCACCATTGAATCATATTCATAGTGATCTTCAAACATGTCCCACATGTTACTGTGCTCTAGTGCGATCATAGTGAGTAATGGAAACACCTTGCCAAAGTCAATATAAATTGCATGTCTCACATCTCTTCGCTGTACGTCACACGTATGAGATGGAGTTTCCGTAATATGCGATCTAGTATTCCTTTGCTAACATTTAGCCACATTGCATGATCAAGGATTCCATACTTATCATCAATGAGTGGAATATCTATGAGTTCATCTCATGAACATTCAGATCCATATAGTATCTACTGCTGTTCTCTAACGCATAGATACTCGACATTTCCTTATAAATGATTTTATTGGAACATTTCCAATTATCAACAAACTTTCACTTTTATACATCCTATGTATATTTTGCGATTAATTTTCTGTCCTTTCAGAAGTTCGCATCAATGTAACTCTTTACATCGAACTCTTCCTTATCTCCATAGAACTAGTACTTCACAAGTACTTATCAAGTTCTTATGGTATTCCAGTAACCCTTACTGGAAGAAGACAGACATCCACCCGTCATGTCCCACATACGAGTTATCAGGATGAGCACATCATATTGTCATGTCGTACATACAAGATGATGAATGTATTTTATTCTTGCCATGTCCATACATGCAAGATAATGGGATGATTACATACATGATAGATCCATATCTATTCTTAGTGTACCTATTCTTCATAAGAATTGGACACTTGGCCTTGGGATACCAACTTCATGTAGCATGGACAAGTTTTCTCCCATTAAATCTGTGCATACTGAACATTTCAGTACAGATTGCCAATGTATGCTCTCTCTTTTCAGGTCAAGATATTTTTTCAAGAACTATCTCTATATATCTCTATTCCTATCACATAGGAAACATCTCTATCTTCCCTAAAGATGATTTCCACTTTTGGATTTCCATTTTAGAAAATTTCCATTTCACATCAACATGTGGAATGTGAATACGCTCCCACTAAATCACAGATCCCTTCTTTATCTTTGACATATCAGTCAAACCCTTTGACTATATCATCAAAGTAAAGATCCGATTCTGAGTTTCTTTTACTCAATCAATCACATTGATTAGTCCATTGTAACTTATAGACTTCATTTGCATTAGTGTATTCATAAACCTTATAGGTTGTGTCACGTACACATCCTTGTTTTATTCCTCATAGGAATGCGGTTTTAGTATCCATATGCCAAATGTCTTAGTCATTAAGTTGCAATCAACAAGCATCATCCTTCTTAAAATGTTATCCATGTGTCTTAACACTTAAGACTCATTTGCATTTATGGATTTCATCCAATGAGTGCTACCATCAAGGTCATACCTTATGGTTGACATGGATGTCATTTAGGATGTAATGGCCATAAACCATAACTCAAAATTTGATTCCTCATATTCATCTAGATAGTTGACTCATCACATGAACAACTCATCACATAGATAATTTAGGTGTATCTTGTTAAGGATATAAGAACTCACAACCCTTGTGATTCTTAGTTTCTTTTATTAGTGTGGGGTATTCTTTTATTAAGAAGAATTCAGTTATTTGATAATCATTCTCTAACTCCTTAGAGTATGATTCCTTCTAAATTTAGACATCAACATGCCTTAATCATGAGTTCATTATGATACACTATCATAATCACTCATAAGGATCTCAAACATTTGGTCCAAGTATTTCATTCATTGATCTCATCAAGAATTAACACTTTACCAAATTTATACTTCATTCATGATAATCTTGAACACTTCAAGACATTCATATTGGTATTTCTTTAAACACCATTAGAAGTATTAGCATTTGTTCCAATAGGTATGTAAATACATCACATGTATTATACCTAATAGGATAATCATTCTCCCACTACCTTTAGTGAAGATTGATTAATCATGTCCAAGATATTCATGTCTCTTATTGGTTCTCTAACCAAAAGAGTCTAGATTTATCCATCACATGGACACTAGAAGTGAATTTCTCATGATTGATGCTAATTTGATTGTTTGAGTTATCTACAACCTTTAGGTATCATTTTATCTCATGCATATCGAATACCTCAAGATAAACAAGGAATTGCCACAAAGATCATATCTTAAAAAGATTGAAACATCAATTTTATTGATTGCCATCATTGTCATACAATATGCAAAATAAAGTGTTTCTATCTATTGGCAAATATGAAATAACAGTTCATAATTGTATTACATGCCTTATAGTCTGAAAATAAACTAAAGTACTCCTATCTATGGCGGCAACATTTGCCCCAATTATGAGTGCTTTACACTTTACATCTTGGTATCATATACCTCAAAAGTGTTACAAGTTTACTTTCATGACACCTTTAAGTAGAGGCTTCAGTCGCCTCCTTCTTCTTTTTTTCTTCCAGATAGAGAGGACAATTCCTTTTCCAATGTCCCGGCTTTTGACAATGGTGGCAATTTCCTTTCTTGGTCACACCTCCCTTGGCCTTGAGAGCTGAAGATGGCTTGGACTCCTGGCTAGCTTCAGAACCTTTCTTAGCTTTGCCCTTGCCCTTGCGCTTGGACTTACCTTTGTTGCTTGTGATCACCATCATAGGCTTAGGCTTGTCCTTTTTCATATGTATCTCGGCTGTCCTCAACATGCCCAACAACTCTGACAGTGGCCTATCAAAGTTGTTCATGTTGTAGTTCATCACAAACTGACTGTAAGATTCTGGCAACGATTGCAGTATCACGTCAGTAGCCAACTCTTGGCTCAGTGGAAATCCCAGTCTCTGCAGGTTCTCCACATACCCAATCATCTTGAGTGTGTGAGGACCAACTGGATCTCCTTCTGTCATGACGCACTTGACCAACACCCTAGAAATGTTGTATCTCTCTTGCCGTGCCTGATCTTCATACATGTTCCCGAGATGCTGAATCATCTCAATGACACCCATGTTCTCATGTTGTCTTTGCAACTCATGGTTCATAGAACATAACATCAAGCACTTTGCATCAATGGCATCATCAACATGCTTCTTGTAAGCATCCCTTTCTGCCTTTGGTGCATTAGGAGTGGGTTCCTCTGGAATTGGAGTATCCAGGAAATAGAGCTTTCACTCTTGAGTGAGAACAATTCTCAATGTCCGATACCAGTCGTGGAAGTTTGTCCCATTAATCTTGTCCTTTTCAAGGACCGATCGCAATGAGAAGTGATTGTTGTTTGTCGTCATTTGTACTACAAAAGCAAATATGCAATTTTAGTCCAAAAACTCATTTTTTACTTATTTGATTGATTTGAAAAAAATTGACGATATAATTAGGCCTTTAATTAATTATCACTCCCACTATTTCATTTCAAATTGATAGCCCTCACCATCAATTCGGAAGATTGCAGCGTACAATCTTCTAGTGGGCAAGATCCTGAAATCCTCTAAGCCATGGACCAGCTAGGGCTGTCACCCACAACATAGATCTCTCAGGTAGGCAACTTTTGCCAATTGCATCATATGCAACTCTAGATAAGATGTCATATTCAACTCCTTGCCATGATCATCTCCATGCCTCAAGGTGCTAGATCCTATCTAGGTCACCTTGTTAAGCCCGACCCAAAGCCAACACGATGAACATGCACCCTGCTAGGGCAGACCCACACATTCATCCTTCACGCTTCCACGAGATAGACGGTGCACCACGCTAGGGCGTGCCCACACTTGGTCGATCAAGCTTTTCACGTGTGTCACATTTGGAAGGCATCTAAAACTTAATATTTAATGAGGGATTTGGTTTTTATATACATATACATATCCAATCACCACAATACATAGTACATATCATATACATGCTATATCCCATAAAACATGCACACACGATAAAAGCAATGATTATGGCCATCCTAATGTGATTCCTCGAGCCAAGAGGAATCACGGTCATCTAGGTCTACATCACATGCAACCTGTACAAGATGAACTCTGTGCCTTGCCATATGAGTTGATCAACGCATCCCATGAATGATCTGCTCTGTCCACCCGGTCGTCTGGGTGCCACCAGCCGATCGGTTGGCTGCTCGAACTGATCGGTTCGCCCGGTCGTCATGCATCTCGTCATGTCCACCACCCGCTCGTCTCACTCCTCGAACCGATCATCAACCGATCGGTTCACTCCTTGAACCGACCGTATGGAACGTCAACTGATCGGTTCACGCCTTGAACCGATCGTTTCAGTTGTCATCTTGATGTCCGCCGGTCTTTGACATAACAAGAAATAAAATCTATCCTATTCTTACATTGCTTAAAAGGAGAAACCCCGAGTTACATTCGGGGGGAGCAAAGGTAGGAAAGAATCTCGAATTATTTCGAGTTACATCAGGAATAAGAGAGGGAAGATCGGTGCACAGATCGAGATGCAAGCAACCACAAACAACCACACACAAATAGGGGTTTTTTAGGCCATAACAACGCTATACATCCACCAAAAAACTCATTTAAGGGCGACGCGTATCGAGTGCATTAATAATACATATCATATATGTAATTGGGATTTGTGGATTTAGGAATGGACATGCATAAAGCCGATATTATTCGCATCGTATGCAATAATTAAAGACGACAAACCAAAATCGATCATATCGATATTCCTAAAATATAGAGCAGTTGACGTGGCTCTGATACCACTATGGGGTTTTAGGGGAGGCACAGAAGGGAACGGAAACAAAAAAATTTCTCCCCAAACCCAGCACGAGGAAACGCGTCAATGTCTATATAATAGGAAAGGATGGTTTGTGGAATCATACCTTGTCACAAGGCTTGCTTGGCGAAAATACCTCGTGCTATGTGCGGTCTTCAACTCCAGTCTTGGACGGCGTCTGTGTAACTCCTGGTCGCACCGAGACTGACTCCTCCTCCTCCTACCGGGACTGTCAGGATTGACAGTTGTCCTCCTGAGCGGCAGAAACCTCCCGCCTCTGAAGTAGTCCACACGGACCACCTGGAACTCCACACTCCTTGTCCTACAAGGAAGTGGAAGGAGTCACACCCTCCTGTTGACGTACTAGTCGCCAACAAACTCTCATGCCTCCAGTTGCAACTGCAGTTGTCCTTCCCTTGCTGCACCTCCCTTTTGCGGGAAGCACTTGCTCGGGCTCTCTCTCGGTTACTAAAACTAGAGAGAACGACAACTTTGCAGAGCAACTGGTTGCACTGAGTTGTTCTTTGAGAAGCCCCCACTACCCCTATATATATAGGTGGGTCATGGGACAGGGTTCTCTGTCCCCGACAATATGGGACTAAAAGCAGGAGTAGAAGGGTTCGAGATTTTCCACAAAAGCAACCAACTCGCAACCTGAACCGATTGGTTCACAAGTGAACTTGTCAGTTGGGGACCTGAACCGGTCGGTTGGAACACCAACCGATCGGTTGGGACCATGAGCCGACTGGTTCACTTCTGAACCGGTCGGTTCGTGGTCCTGATCAGTTCCCGATTGACTTTCCTTCTTTTGTTTTTAATTGGTATCGAATACCAATCCTTGTTCCAATCAAATTGGGCAAGTGAAACACAAGGAAAATTCTCATCGATCCTATTTTCCCAAGTTGCTCGGTTGCACCAGTTGAATCGATCGGTTCAACACTTGAACCGCTCGTTTCACTCTGTACATGAGCCGATCGGTTCAACACTTGAGCCGACCGGTTCAGCAACCTCAGCCGACCGGTTCAACCCTTGAACCGATCAGTTGGGAGTGCAGGTTGTGCAGAATCAGTCAATTGTGATTTCAATCAATCCGATACTCTAATCAATGTGTCCAACACCTTGAACCATATGATATTGAGCTATCTACTGATTGAGTGTTTAATTGAACTACTAAACTCCTTTAGTAATCAATCTAAACGTTGCTTGTGGACAAAACTCCTCCTCCGGGTTAAATCCTATGTGTGTGACCCTGTAGGTCCATTTCACGTTGGCAGTGAAAGTCCATAACACTTATGACTTCACAAGAAAAGAGCGGTGCCTAGTCACACATCAGTGCTACCCAAGTGAAAGTAGAAAGTTGGAGAACAACTTTCAATCCTACAATCCGTGAATGGTGTTACAACGAGTGTATAATTCCTTTGTCACTGATATCCCGAATGAACTCGAGGCATGGAACAGTCATCCTGTCAACGTTCATTCACTTTCTTGATCTCTGAGTAGATTGAACGAGATATGTATGACATCAATATCACATACTGATTCACACATGCGTGTGTACGCCTATCTCAATCCTACTCATCAAGTGGCCTTGGATATCAAACTCCCTCAGGAGGGACAAATCCCATATCTATCACTCACCCCTCAAAAGCCCCATGTGTCAAAGCCACCCAATCATCACATTTATAACAACCCATGTTTCAGGATTGCGTTTGATGATGTCAAAGTGTGCCCAACAACATGTGTTGAGTGCAGTGATTTCAGGTCAAAGAATCACACTCACCACCATCACTGTGAGTACTGACTATGACTACCATGTCATGGTTCCATGTGTCAAACTCACGGTGGGTCTGTCTGGTACACTTCTTCTCTAACAAGTACCTATGTGTTTGGTTTGATATCAATATATCATGACTAATGAGATTTTGTCATCAACCAACACCACAATCTAGTCTTGTGTGTCATTACTGTCTAACTACCTTCCACAATGACATCCGACTAGGGACATAAGAAGAATGTACAAACTCTTAGCATCCGTATGATCTCATCGTTCAGGTCCTCAACCTGAAGGCATACGTCATTCAGTATTGTCCTTCTCTAGACATTCAATCTGTTCTATCACTATCTCATATGATTGAACCAGAAAGAATTGGAAGCTTTCCTTTGATGTTTATCAAATCAATCTCAATGTATCCCACCAATCATCCCATGATTGGCTCTCAGGGCATACATACCAACAACATACATATAAGAAAGATATTTTTAAACACATATGTGAATGACCCAATATTTGGATAATATACTTTAGATGACATCTTGGTTAAGGTTTTATTGAATCTACTAATTTATCCATACTTCACATACTTCTTGTTAGAAGTACATTCGAGACTTGGATAATAATACTCATGATAATATACTTAAGTACACAACATTTGTCATATAAAACTTAGCAATCCAATTTGGTAATGAGCTATTATCATGTATTCATATAGACCAATCAGGAATGACGCGCCTCCCACTTATTCAGGTCCTACAAAGCAACAAAAAGTAGAAGACTCTAATGACTTCTGAGGATCTCGATCTGTGTCGGGTTGGTCTATGTAACAAGCAACAATACCTGTAGTTAGAGCCAGTTGCCCATGAGCAGTGAGACGAACTCCTCGAACTACACTTGAACCAACCCTACTATTGAGATAATCTCACGTGTCTCATACGGGTTCCTAGTGACTCTCTAATGAGCATTCAGAGTGATACTACTAGACACGACATAACGACATTCATGAGTGTAGTCATACTTTGGCTGGGCAACATCCCTCAACTCTCTTGAAAGAGAAAACAATGCTCATTTATTCACACTCATGCTTTTAGTCTCTGCATTCTAATTTATAGGCCTGGGTGAGAACTATTTTGAATCTTTTTGGATTTTGTGGGCAGCCAAGACTCTTTTGCAAATTTTTATTTTTCATCTTTTTTAATCAATCTTACATGAAAGGGCGCATAGACCATCAAGAATAAACAATCCTACTTGATTATTGCTAAAAACTCATCATTATCCACTTGATACATGTGTGATAAATAGTAATTATGATTCAAAGATCCTTAGAGTATAAACTAGTATGTAGCTTCTACAGCTTGGATTTTAATCATATTGTAGCTCTTTTCCAATAGTAACATATCTTGGTTTTATCATTCACAACAAAAAATAGGACTTCATATTTCTTATAAAGAAAACCTAATTCACAGAAATTCCATCCAATAAAATGGAAGAATTATAAATCTCCAAAATAATATATAAATACTGCAAATAGAGCCATCGTGACCCCCATAAAAGGGGTAGTCCCCCACCTGGGAGCTACTTTACCATATTCCAAATTCAATGGTTTCAATAAACTTCCTACGTTAGTTCGTCTTGGCCCAGATCTAGAACCATGAGTTTGGACCCATTTGTTTTTGTAACTATATTATATTTATAGTATAGAATCCCATAATAAGATCATCTTTTCTAGGGTTTTGTTTATAGGAAGTCTAACCCCAATCCATATAAATTCCTAATAGGTAATTTTTGACCTTTTTTAGATCTAGGATTTGACCTGACTTGTTGATACACATCTTTGAGGTACATCCACTCCCTTATGAATCATATTATACAATTTACTTATTTCTCTCTCTCTCTCTCTCTCTCTCTCTCTCGACTTGATTGTGGCATGTTGCTCTATATGTCACTTGATTATACATGTTTGATCCAATTGGGCCCAATTAACTCAAAATAATCCTATAGACTGTTGAGAATGTAAATTGGATCTCTTTTATTTAATATTGTTGACGCTTATTCATGTGGCAACCCTTATTGCATTAGTTCATTCCATTTCATAATAGAACCCCTAAATTAATAAATTGCTTGGAATGTACTTATATTTCCTCTCTATTATATGCATGTTTGATTGTTGAGACTACTATTAATTATAATAGTGGTAAATTATGGGTATCAATCCCATTGTACAAATTTTCAGATATATGGGGCTTTGGTGCTCTCACATTAGCCCCAGGTGCTCTCACATGAGATATATACCATTATATAAGATTGTGAATGCTCTCACCTCCTTCCTAGGTACATAATATGTAAGTATCCCAACCCTACTTTTAGATGGTTGTAGTCTAATACTTAATTTACATGCAAAAGATTTATTTATTCTCTAGGATAGAGAGTTCATAATTGTAAACTTTATTGTTTTATTCATATAATCTTTTTTTGTCGCTATATGAAGATTTCTTTTGATATCCAATTGGATGTTTCTTTTCTCTTTTGTTTTGGAAGCTTTTTATATTATTTTTTGTCCCTTTTTCCTAATATTGTCCAATTTGTTTATATCCACAACATTTTATGCTGAAAACATCCACTTTGTCTTCTTTTGTGGGGTATGCTTCCAACCCCTTTGGTGGATATCTTTTATCATTACTAATTTAAGTTATGAAAATGACATAATCATATAGATTATAATTTTCTGATTTCAAAATATATTTATTTATTAATTTCCAACTTATGAATTATTATATATAAATTTTATAAAATTAAAAAACAATTAACAAATTCATAAAAAACACACATTTTATTTATTATAATTAGCTAACAAAAACTATACCAACTAAAAGGTATAATTTTCCTAATTCCAAAACAAGTCTTGTTATTTTTTGACCTTCCAATAAATTACTATCAAAATTTTACAAGTTATAATGATTTGCTCAGATTTAAAATGAAAAACCTGATGCAAAAGACCCAATAACTGTGAGAACACATTACTCTAAACGTGATTACTCAAAACATAAAATACAATCAATCACTAATTAACCACATACCCAAAATATGGGTAAATTAAAACTGATTTCAACGTTAGCACCTGCTCATAAATATTTGCATAAGAGTCCAACATCTTTCATTTATCCATACTATGCAAAGAATTTGATACAAATTTTCTATCACCTTAGCTACAACATATATCCATACTTTGTTTCGTTTACAAAACAAAGTCTTACAAAGCTGAAAATTAATGTTAAATCCAAGGAACATAGAAGATAACATACATGCATGAAAGGAAAGAACAAAAAATGAAAGGCTGAAGATAGAGGGTGGTACACCCAACCACCATACCAAGCTTAAAATTTTGCTCATCCTCGAGAAAATCTCAAACTCTAGATGGTGTGGAAAGTAGATTCTACTAATAATCACTATTTATATACTGTTTTAGATCGTCGATGCCACCTGGTTGATTCTCATAGTCCTGGTGCATCACTTGCTGAAACTGGAATGAATATCCAAAGTCCTGGGGCGACTGGTAGAATGACTAAAAGGGTTGCTGGAATGATTGTTGAAAAGTCAAAGAAGTAGTGGGCAGAGGACTGTTTCGACCCTATGTTTGAGGTACTGCACATCCTAATCCAATGCATCAAATTGTCTATTGGAGTCAGCCCTGAAATCTGTCATAAACTCATAAAGGTTCCCCAAGTTCAGATTTGGGGCATATTGCTCCTACTGAGGAGACTACAAGTAGTCCACATAAGGTATCTCTGTGTAAGGCCCTCCCTGATATTGGATGTCAAGGAAGGTTGCCCCTATCTATTGTTCAACCTCCTAAGTTTCTAGCACTGGTGGTGCTAAAGAAGATGCTCATGCAGTGCCGCCTGCCTGACGAACGTTGCCCTATGCATCTAGATGGGAGATGTCCATGATAATTGTCTAGCATGTAAACCCTACATTTGCAAGCAGTAGTACCTTATTCTTGTTGTAGCCAAAGATATAAAGATAGTATGTGTTGCACTCTTTGATCACCGCTGAGAAAATTAAGTGATCCAAATCCATCTTGGACCACTCAGTCTTATCCTGCATAAGTACCAAGTGGCTATCTCCGATCCCAAGATGGCGCTCCATGAAAGTGATAATGCTTGCCATTGGCATGAAATGGACTTGCTTCTTGAATGAATTGTGAAAGTGGCAGATGATGAAGTTTCCCACATTCACTTTTCTTCCTATTACTTCACACCATAACATGTAGAGATCCGTTGACTGAGTGCTCCTTGACTGTCCTGCTTCTCCAGGACACAATCCACGATCACCCGATGAAGATAACAAAGTGTTGGGTTGTGGATGTGCAAAGCTTTGGCAACTCTAGAGACATATCTATCCTTAACAGTAAACATCTTCCATGCCTGAGGAGGGTCAAAATTGTTGTCCCCTGACTCCATTCCCTGTAGACATCTCGGTGTAGTTTTCAGCAGAACGTGACAACCACCTATTGAGGAGATCCTCAGTGACATGGTGGCTCTGGTTTAGCAGGCAAACATGCATGATATTATACTAGTGGTCATTGGGAGTCTTGAGTGTACTTAGAACTCATAGATGATTCTATGATAAACATCACACTATGCATAAGCAAGGACATCGAGGCCAATAGCTATAAGATATTCATCAACCTATACTTGTATCCCAAGCTTGATGAGTGTGGAGGGGTCGGCATATCGCAGGCCCACATGTCTTCTCTTGCCTTTGTTTAGGGCTCAAACTATTGCTTCTGCTTCATATTTTTGAACATGGGAGGGGGAGGGAATTCTAGTTTACGTCATCAAGAGTAGGGTGGTATCTGCTCCCCTGGGTTGAATCACAAGATGAAGTTGATCGGTGTAAAGACATTGACTGTTCTACTGACTCTATGTGTTGATCTCCTACAGATGAAGCCTGGTGCACAGCTGCTACCGATGGGCCCTCCTAATGTCCTACTGAACTATGAAGCATGGTGTCGCGACATTCTCTAGACCATCTCTCACTTGAGACTTCCTCTAATGAATTTCCATTGTAAGTGTCCATCGGTGTGGTGCACATCCGTTAGTAGTCAGAGTCAGATTTGTGTGAACCAAACCTGGATGATGTTGAGTGCATTGTTTCATCCTCATACACTAGGTTCATTGTTTGCATTGATTTGGGTGGATAGAGACTGCTATGTCCTGCGGGTGAGGAGGAGCTCCTTTCTCCTTTCTTTAAAGAAACTATCTGTTTGAATTTGTGAAATCCACTATGCATCACATCCATGGTTCTTCATGTGGTGATGGTTTTGATCTATTCTGACTGGACACGACCATGCAAAATGGGCTTAGGCATGTGAAGGCAGATGAAGAGGTGGGGCAGTCGGTGGTTGTGCTCGTCTACAGCCTAGCACAATCGTTCATGTGGTGGCATGGCTGGGTTGAGAAGCTGTAACATATCGAATTCTGGACTTTTTACCTTTTTGGTCCTCTTTTCCATCTTTTCCTTTCATTTGTATCCTCTTTGGCCTTTCTATTTAATTTGTGGAGAATATGATGGTTTAATGAACATTTGTTCACCTTTTATTCCAATATTTGTGTTTATGCAGAAATACCCCAGTGGAAGCTTAGTAATGGGTCAAATATGAAAAAAGTCCACTTGAGTGATAAAAAGAATAAAGAAATTCGTATTAGAACTTTCTAGTATCTTTTAGAATATTTAAAAGGAGATAATTCTCGAAATATGCATAAAGGAAATGATAAATGTGGTAATTGGAAATAATATGGAATATAATGGATAAAAGGAGATAATGAGGGACATATTGTCCCAAAAATCATAAGTGGAAACCCATGAAGATAATTTGGATATCAATCTCATTTTCTTGGCTTAAAAGAAACTTAATGGCTAAGTATCATCTAATTTGGATAATAAATAAACATATAAAATCCTTTATTATAGGATAATGGGAAATAAGCCAAGAAAGAGAAATAAAATATCTAATATTCTCAAATTAGAAAAATAACTCCAAATTCGCAATCTAAGGTTGGAAATAAGCCTTCAGGCAAATTTACATCTAATTTGATCAATGCTTAATATTTTATTTTATTTAGGAGAGAGAAAATGATTTGAAGGCCAAAACTATTAAATATATGTTGATAAAAATTAATTAATCTCACAACAGTGTTCCTCACATTTAGTATTACTAGTATACCAAGTTTCATATTTTTAGGAAGCTTCTTGACGCCTCTAATAAATCAAAATGTGAAAAAATCCTTTTTAGCGCAGCGGGTAAGGCTCGGTGTCCCCCTCCGGAGGGAGCCGGGTTCGAGCCATGCTATGGAGCGCTGGATTTATCACCCGCCAGTTATCCAGGCTATGGCTGGAAAAAGGATGCGGGCTCTGCCTAAGGTAGTGAAAAAATCTTTTTTTTTCTAATAAATAAAAATGATAAAATAAATGATAATATTTAATGGTATTAAATAAAATAATAGAACTCTTCATAAAAATAAATTAATGTCAAATTATTATCTAACATACTTAATATGAGTTATGGGTGAAGTTTTGTAATTTTTGGAGAATCCTAGAGTCATTAATGAAGGAGGAAAGAGAAAATGACATTTGAACTATTTAACCCATTAAAGTCCCCATAAGGCAAAACTAATTCCATATTTGGATTTTAAGCATCAAAATTAGTCAGAATATACGTTTTAGCTAATTGTGGATGACGTTTGGGCCTTCAAACGAGGAGAGAGAAAAATATTAAATCACTTTAATCAAATTTGAATAGGACTCAAAAATTTAACTGTGATTTCACGCTGATCGTCGGCCGTTCGATCTTGATCTGAGGATCCGTGTTTTGTCTTCTTCCTCAGATTGATTAGGAAATAGGTGGTTTGTTTTCCAAAAATTCAAATTCAATTATCTTGAGATATACTCGATGAAATTTGATGGTTTTTGGCTCTACGAATTCCTCTCGAGATTCTGCACAACTTTATACTGAGATTTTTGTGTTTTGATGAAAATTCAAGATATCTTGAGATATACTCGATGAAATTCGATGGTTTTTGGTTCTACGAATTCCTCTCGAGATTCTACACAACTTTATACTGAGATTTTTGTGTTTTGATGAAAATTCAAGAAACCCCTTAAGCAAGCCAGTGACCTCTCTCATCTCACCTAGCTAAACCCTAGCCTAGGCCTCCTTTCCTATAAATACCTATACCCTAAGCCCCCCCCATCGTATTTGAAACTCGACACACTAGGTAATTTGGATATTCGTCCATGTTTGACCCTACTGGGAGCCACCAAAGACATCTAGCTTGCGACACTCATAGATCCATGTACTCTTCACCATCGGCACAATTAAAGGTACCATCGAATCCCTCATGTTTTAAGCTTTCCATCACATACTTGCACTTCAAATTTGGTTAAGTATAGCGTAAATGCCCAATCTTTCCCCAAGAAAGATACTGCTTGCTCGCAGCCATGGCATGGGCTGTATTGGGGGAGACAACCTGTGGATTTTTACTATTTGACCCCCACTCTCTTCCTCTCTTTGGTACGAAGTGTCTACGTGGCAATTTCTTATTGGTTCATTTTCAAAAATTCATATCTTCTAAACTGTGAGTCCAAAAATAAATCTAAAATATGTTCTGAACTCGAAAAATTATTGTCTTTCTAATAAAAATATTTACAAAGGTTTATTTCGAGTTTTATCGAAGGTGATTTTCTAGAATATGAATTAATTAAGTAAAAATCACCAAAAATGCATATAAAAGTTCATATCTTCAAAATACATAATAGTATATGTTATTTCGATCAGAAAACCCTAAATAAGAAAATGGTGATGTTTTCGGAGTCCAATTCAAAGGTTTACACAAAAAGTTAGTAACTTCAGGATTTTAAGAATTTAATGAATGAATATAGTTCTAATACATAAACATGGTGTTGATATTAGGAAAAGTGGAACATGGAATCGATTAAGTGGTGCAAGTTGATAATTGGAATCAATATTAAAGGCATGTGCTTAAAACACTTTAGTTGGGAATATGTGTGCATTGACCTACTTTTCAATAATGAGGCTTCATTGAATCCTATTTCTTATACTCTTGATTCTTTTGCTATACTTGCCTCATAATCAGTTTGGAATATTATTCTTGGGTCTTGGTACCCCTTTTCCATGTTCTATTTAAATGATGCTATTACTTGCCATAGTTTCTAGCATGTTGATTTTATTAGACTAATTAACTAGTGTAGTGGTACTCGTATGTACAACCACCCATAGTTGGGCATGTATTTAATCTCCCCGAGGAATGTGATACTCTCCTCCACAGATGACATATGTGTAGGTGATTGGGAATGTGTTATTCTCCCATCACCCTTTGGTTGAAGGTCTGGTAGGTGCCTCAACCCTACATAGTTAAGGTATGCAATATTAATCATACATGCAATGTTGTTGTTTTACTTTGTTTATGGCTTGCATCTATTGAAATATTCTTTTATATGAATGGCCTCATTCTCTTGATTGCCTTCATCATATGGTGAACCATAGAATGTTTTTACATATTTTTCTTATCTTGATATCCTAGAATAGTTTTTGTAACACATACTTGTTTTTCCTTTCCCTTTTGTTGGGTGCCTTCCCAACCACCCAGATGTGGAGCAAGGTGATGAATATGACTTGAAGATCATGGCTTTGGCTTGGACTTAGCTGATGGAGTTATGCTTTGGGAGACAAGGATATGGTAGTTAGACTTCCATCTATCTAGATCCTAGTTTGAGATGTTGATGTAACCCTAAATGGGAGATTTTTGATGTATTTTGTACAGTCTTTTATGAAATTGAATATAGTCAGAAAAAAATTTATTCCGCTTCTTTTCGATGTGTTTTGTTTACCATATTTTAGTAGAGGGTGATTTATCCTACTCTTTACAACATGGTATCAGAGCCCATGGTAGTTGGAATCAGGCTATTTCAAATTTTTCTCCCTAATTAGAACCCTAGATTTTGCATAGTTTACCTTTAAGTTACATGCTTACCCTAGATTTGATATATGTTGATGAAAGGTTGACTTAGGAACCAATAGTTCCACATTAGAACCTTTATGAATAATATCCTAAAATACTCATAACTAAAACATGCATAACTTGATGTTGTTTAGGTTTGCCTTTAGGCAACTATTAGGGCTTGAAGTTGAAGCAAAGGTGTCTAGAAAGGATCAGGGTTTCGGGGGTTGGCAATATTTTCCTCCGTGCCACTAGCTCGGTTTATGAGGACTCACATGCCCATATGTTACTGGCCTGGCCTGAGGTAATATGAATTGTCCAAAATAGTTTTCTTTTAGGTAATAGTAACCTTAGACATATATGTTGTATATCTTTGAGAACCTTAATAGGTCGACCTAGTCTTTCAGGTGTGATAACCTTGAGACTAGTTTGAGGATATATACCCTATATAGTTCCTTATATCCCATAGGACCACTTGCTTGGATAAGTTTATCCATAGAACCTAGACCTTGGAGTTTGGGTGTTTGGGAAGATATCAGAGTGTGCAGTGGAAGCATGATGGATTTTGAGTATGGTTTAGTTAGACTCCTCCTTTAACCCTAATGTGGTTTGTCTTGATGGGTCAAACCCTATAAGGGGTGGAGTATGGTTAGTTGGTGTTTGAGTGGTTAGATTTCGTGGACAAAATCCTTTTTAGGGGGATGGAACCCTGTGATATCTTAAAATCTATCTACTCTATCTTTAGAAACTCTAACTCCATTAATAGGAGGTTAGTATGTTTGGATCTTTGGTCGTGACCAAATATAGCTATAACCTAACATGCTTGTTTACATATTAATGAATAGGTAATGGTCATCTAAGGAGTAACTCATATGCTTGAACCCAAATGAAGATACAATGCACATAATATGAATATCAATGGTAATTGTCAAGATGTAAGATGTTGATCAAGTCATGAACATATAAACCCTAATGATATGATGACTAAGATAATTATAACATAATTCCGAATTAATGCATGATAAGGATGAATAAGTGAAATAAAATAGTCATGTTGACCTAAACCCTAAGTTGTAATAATCTAACCCTAAACAATACATCATGAATACCTTTTGTGATACATTAATGATGTTAAGTGCCATAATCAGTTAAGATACTTTAATACATGTAAATGATATATAATCATCTGATCACATATTAATCGAGTCATCAATATGAAATGCATGTTGTCTTGTTATCTAATACACACGTGATTAGTCAACTAATGTGAATCAATTCACTAATATCTAATATGTTTCACTTGATAATTAAAATACATATAATGGAATCAATATGAATATGAAATGACTAGAATTCACATAAATGTGAAAAATCAATAATATAAAAGAACGAATATGAGAAATGATTAATGATGACATGAAGGTGAGAAATAATATAATGTGACATTGTGACAATGTTAATATGAATATAAGTGACTAATGTGACATCAATTGGAATAATTGTATGCTTAACCACGAATTGAACAGAATGTCTTATTTCATGTAAAATAATTTGTTATAATTAATAAAGAGGTAATATGAGGATAATGAAGTATATATCTGAATTATTAAGGAGAATGATCAAATATAATAATGAATGTTGACATGATTGAGTAACTTCTAATTGTGCATAATAATGAAATATAACCCTTTTGACAACAAAGTGAATATGACATGACATAATTAAAATAGTGATGATAATGTGATATCATAATGAATATGATGTTAATGAGCCAAAAATGTAAATAATGTTAAATCTCGTAAAAAGAATATCTTAATAGTGGAACCCTAGGTGATCCTTGAGAACCCAACCTACGATGAGCTGTATGTGAAGTTTCTGAACCCTTAGGTGTAGTTGAAGTATAAGTTTTGGTGGGGGAACAACATGAAGTTTTGTGATGTGAGGTTGCACACTCACCCTTCCCTAATTGATAGTGATTTCGGGGATGAAATCCTCTTTAAGGGGTGGAGTGCTGTAACATACCAAATTCTAGACTTTTTACCTTTTTGGTCCTCTTTTCCATCTTTTCCTTTCATTTATATCCCCTTTGGCCTTTTTGTATAATTTGTGGAGAATATGATGGTTTAATGAACATTTGTTCACCTTTTATTCCAATATTTGGGTTTATGCAGAAATACCTCAGTGGAAGCTTAGTAATGGGTCAAATATGCAAAATGTCCACTTGAGTGATAAAAAGAATAAAGAAATTCGTGTTAGAACTTTCTAGTATCTTTTAGAATATGTAAAATGAGATAATTCTCAAAATATGCATAAAGAAAATGATAAATGTGGTAACTAGAAATAATATGGAATATAATGGATAAAAGGAGATAATGAGGAACATATTGTCCCAAAAATCATAAGTTGAAACCCATGAAGATAATTTGGATATCAATCTCGTTTTCTTGGCTTAAAAGAAACTTAATGGCCAAGTATCATCTAATTTGGATAATAAATCAATATATAAAATCCTTTATTATAGGATAATGGGAAATAAGCCAAGAAAGAGAAATAAAATATTTAATATCCTCAAATTGAAAAAATCACTCCAAATTCTTAATCTAAGCATGTAAATAAGCCTTTGGGCAAATTTGCGTCTGATTTGGTCAATGCTTAATATTTTATTTTATTTAGGAGAGAGAAAGTGATTTAAAGGCCAAAAATATTAAATATATGTTGATAAAATTAATTAATCGCACAAAAGTGTTTCTCATGTTTATTATTACTTGTATACATGGTTTCATATTTTTAGGAAGTTTCTTGATGCCTCTAATAAATCAAAAGGATAAAATAAATGATAATATTTAATTGTATTTAATAAAAAATAAACTCTTCATAAAAATAAAGTAATATCAAATTAGTATCTAACATACTTAATATGAGTTATGGGTGACGTTTTGTAATTTTTGGAGAATCCTAGAGTCATTAATGAAGGAGGAAAGAGAAAATTAGATTTGAATTATTTAACCCATTAAAGTCCCCAAAAGGCAAAACTAATTCCATATTTTGATTCTACGCATCAAAATCAGTCAGAATATAAATTTTGGCTAAATTTGGATAACGATTGGGCTTCAAATGAGGAGAGAGAAAGCCATTAAATCACTTTAGTCAAATTTGAATAGGAATAAAAAATTTAATTGTGATTTCGCGCTGATCGTCGGTCATTGGATCTTGATCTGAGGATTCACAATTTGTCTTCTTCCTCAGATTGATCGAGAAATAGGTGGTTTGTTTTCTGAAAATTCAAATTCAATTATCTTGAGATGTACTTGATGAAATTCGATGATTTTTGGTTCTACGAATTCCTCTCGAGATTCCACACAACTTTATACCAAGATTTTTGTGTTTTGATGAAAATTTGAGAAACCCCTTAAGAAAGCTGGCAGCCTCTCTCGCCTCACCTAGCTAAATCCTAGCCTATACCTCCTTGCCTATAAATACCTATACCCAAAGCACCCCCGTCGTATCTGAAACTCGACGCACTAGATAATTTGGATTTTTTTCCGCGATTGACCCTGCTACGAGCCACCAAGGATGTCCATCTTGTGGCACTCATAGCTCCCTATACTCTCCACCTTCGACATAATTAAAGGTACCATTGAATCCCTCATGTTCTAAGCTTTCCATCGCATACATGCACTTCGAATTTGGTTGAGTATAGCGCAAATGCCCAATCTTTCCCCAAGCAAGCTATTGCTTGCTCACACCATGGCGTGGGCAGGGTTGGGGGAGACAACCCGTGGCTTTTTACAATTTTACCCCCGCTCTCTTCCTCTCTTTGGTACGAAGTGTGTATGTGGCAATTTCTTATTGGTTCATTTTCAAAAATTCATATCTTCTAAACTATGAGTCCAAAAATAAATCTAAAATATGTTTTGTACTATAAAAAACGTTCTCTTTCTAATAAAAATATTTCTAAAGGTTTATTTTGTGTTTTGTCGAAGGTGATTTTCTAGAATATGAATTAATCAAGTAAAAATCACCAAAAATGCATATATAAGTTCATATCTTCAAAATACATAATATTATATGTTATTTCGATCAGAAAACCCTAAATAATACAATGGTGATGTTTTTGGAGTCCAATTCAAAGGTTTGCATAAAAAGTTAGTAACTTTAGGGTTTTAAGCTTTTAATGAATGAATATAGTTCTAATACATAAACATGGTGTTGATATTAGGAAAAGTGGAACATGGAATAGATTAAGTGGTGCAAGTTGATAATTGGAATCAATATTAAATATATGTGCTTAATACACTTCAGTTGGGAATATTTGTGCCTTAACCTACTTTTCAATTATGAGGCTTCATTGAATCCTATTTCTTATACTCTTGATTATTTTGCTATACTTGCCTCATAATCAGTTTGGAATATTGTTCTTGGGTCTTGGTACCCCTTTTCCATGTTCTATTTAAATGATGCAACTACTTGCCATAGTTTCTAGCATGTTGAATTTATTATACTAATTAACTAGTGTAGTGGTACTTGTATGTACAACCATCCATAGTTGGGCATGTATGTAATCGCCCCGGAGAATGTGATACTCACCCCCACACATGAAATATGTGTAGGTGACTGGAAATGTGTTATTCTCACCTCACCCTTTAGTTGAAGGTCCGGTAGGTGCCTCAACCCTACATAGTTAAGGTAATCAATATTAATCATACATGCAATGTTGTTGTTTTACTTTGTTTATGGCAAGCATCTATTGAAATATTCTTTTATAAAAATGGCCTCATTCTCTTGATTGTCTTCATCATATGAAGAACCATAGAACGTTTTTACATATTTTTCTTATCTTGATATCCTAGAATAGTTTTTGTAACACATACTTGTTTTTCCTTTCCCTTTTGCTGGGTGCTTTCCCAACCACCCAGATGTGGAGCAAGGTGATGAATAGCACTTGAAGATCATGGATTTGGCTTGGACTTAGCTCATGGAGTTATGATTTGGGAGACAAGGATGTAGTAGTTAGACTTCCCTCTATATAGATCCTAGTTTGATATGTTGATGTAACCCTAAAAGGGATATTTTTGATGTATTTTGTACAATCTTTTATGAAATTGAATATATTCAGAAAAACATTTATTCCGCTGCATTCCAATGTGTTTTTCTTACCATATTTTAGTACAAGGTGGTTTATCCCACTCTTTACAGAAGCAGTTGATGGTGTGGGATCTGAGTCATGTGTCTGCCGACACCCGACACAGTAGTGTAGATCTTTGACATAGTCAGGTCGGAGACGAAGTGGAAGCTTCTGGTGGTGGAAGAAAAGCAACTTTGGTCAAAGAAGAAAGAGGGGTTAGTGGTGGCTGGTGCAACTGGTGCGGTGTGCAACCTACTGCTGTTGGCGGCAGAAGGGAGAACGGTTGTGAGAAGTGACCTTGGAGAAAAAGGGAGCGAGT
Organism: Alisma plantago-aquatica; assembly: GCA_963693085.1. Taxonomy (NCBI): domain Eukaryota; kingdom Viridiplantae; phylum Streptophyta; class Magnoliopsida; order Alismatales; family Alismataceae; genus Alisma; species Alisma plantago-aquatica. Next base: position 1,617,735,964 of record OY856409.1, on the reverse strand, counting down.
TCTGTCACCATCAACACCGGGCACAGTCAAGCCAAGTGGTGGAATGGTCATGCTGATGAGGAGGGGAAAGAGTTTCTTGTAGGGGCGGTGGGAGGATGGTTGTATTGGGGTGAGGTATGGTTAGTAGCCCTATAGTCGTAACAAGAGGGTCTGGGTGGATGTTGCAACTGCGGCAAAAGCAGGCATCACTGGCAGCAGTGGCTACTACTACAATGACTTCTACTGCTATGATAGCTTTTGTTGTCTTGGTAATTCTCGGCCTGTTAGACGGTGGAGGAAGCAATGACAAGAGAGAAAAATAGTGGTGGCTGTGGGTAGGGTTTCACTATGGGAGAAGGGAAGTGAGGGATATGGTGTGGAAAGAAAGGATTGGCTTGGGTTTAATTATAGGTCGGAGCACTGTGTGGTAGGCTTAGAATGACAGTGTCAGGCCTAGGTGGGAAAGCTAGAAAAAGGTAGAAAACTTGGTGAAAAGGCAATTATCAGATACAAACTGACACGTCAGTCAGTCAGGCCGACAATCTTGTCAGTTTGACTTGTTGTTGACTGTTGATCGAGGTCTGCATTCAAAAAGTAGTATGTCGCCTAACAAACAGACAGCATAGTCGTGCACAGCTGGGCATGGTCATTTTGAGAGGGAGAAATTCAAAAAATCATCCACTTTTGATCGTTGACTGATACGTGAAAGATCCAGAAAAAAACACGGTAGGGGCCCGACCATGCCGACCCAACACAACCGTACTGAGGCTGGATGTCAGACCCAAGTCTCAAAAAATTCAGATTAAGCAAAAAATGAGGGTGGAAGGCGTTGAAAACAGCTTCATAATAAAACACCACAGGAGAATAGAAAGATAGGCCAATTAACCTTCATTCAAAAAGATAGTCCTATAGCAGCTGTGATGGTGAAAAAGAGGGAATGCATGAAATAAGGAACAAAGAAAATCTAGATGATGCAAAGGAAATTAAAATTAAATAGTTAGAAGAAAGATAAAATTTGAATTGACTTTATTATGCAAACATTTAAAATTTAAAATGAAAAAAATATTATGTAGGTATTAGGGGGTGGCTTCCCTACATCTCATGCACTTGGATCCCAAATCCATAGTTTAGGGGTCCGTGCTACTATGTCATGCCGATAGTGTCCACCATGTAAGGGTAAAATAAGCGGAGATTTGATCCCTTTTGAGTTTGAAGGTAAGGAATAAAATCTGATGACTTGGTGAAGTCATCTTTGTGTTGTGATTAACTTGAACTGTATTGAAATGAAATCTTAGACAAAGCATCCTTAAGGTACCTATTGATGTATGAATCTGAAAAGTAAGGCCCTAGTAGGCCGACACAGGATGAGGTGGAGGGGAGAGGCTGAAAGTTTTCTAGAGTACTCCTCTCTTCTTTCTCCAACTCTAAATTTGAGATTGGATGCTCGAATAAATATTCATGTACAATGTGATTCATCCAATCATTTTTTTAACATAAAGTGTCCCTTTGTAATTTTGTTGCCATTTCTACTACCCCAAACTTGTCACCTTCCATGGGGTATAGGGTATCTTCATGTTTAGTAGCCATGTTGTAGTGGATCATCCATTATGATCCCTTGATCCCAACTTTTCCTTGAAAAGGAATAGTGGACAATGTCTTCTCATGCTTCTCTAACTCTTCATCATTAGTATACTCACTATTCCAATTTGAATAGCTTTCGTCATCATACTCATCTAATAAATTGTTCCAAACCATGATTGGTGCACTGCTCAAAGTGAAAGGACATGTCTCAATATGAGAGATATCACCATGGCCTGGATCAATGTCCGATTCAGGTTCCTCAAACTGACCTCCCTGTTGCGAGGTTGTTTGACATCCCTAGTGAGGATAGGAGTCATCATCATCATCATATAACCATTCATGCATGTGGCTTGTATCTTCCATTGGTTGATCAGCTGAATTAACTGGAAAAAATGAAGGGCTTCCCCAGGTTGGTTGGTCTTCACAGAAAAATCTTGGTGAATCCAATTGATAGTCTAAATAGGACGGCGATGTATACTCCACTTTGGGCCTAATGTAATGGTTTTCATGACTAAAATCTTCAATGTCATTTGGTGACGCTTGCAATTGTGTTGTAACCAAACTGATGATTTCTTGAAGCCTCCTGCCATGTTCAACATCCGATTATTTTTTAATAATTCAGAGGGTATTTTTATTCACCTCGCCCCTCTCATCCAAGCTAAGTTAACTGGAACATTACAATTAAAAGTTCTAGGAACAAAAATAAATTTGGTAGTACTACTACCATTACATGCATCTATGTTGATAATGTCAACAAGGTGACTAGGTGGACTCCTATAGTAATAAGAGCCATAGATGTTTTTAATATGAAACTTTGCCAACTAGTCCGCAACCCTATTCCCCTCTCTTTTTATATGCGAATAGGACCATCCCAACTTGAACATCTTCTTCACAGTTGTTACCAATCTTGCTAGCTTAGGATAGCCTGACTCCTTGCATACCATAGCTTCCCTGGCAATCATAGAGTTTGTTTCAATGGAGATCATGTCACAGTTCAGATCTTGCCCAACTTCTATAACTAGTTCGATGGCTTGGACCTCAGCCTCTAGGGCATGTCCACTTTGATAATTCTTCCCCAACCCCTGCACCAACATCCTCTAGCATCCCGACAGATGGCTACAATAGCAGATCGATGAGTAGTTGTGTTAAAAGTAGCATTAGTATTTATTTTCAATGCTCCCCATTGTGGCTTGACCCAACACATGTGATCCTCTTCTCTATGTGTACTCTGCTCGCTTCCATCCCGCTCTTTCATGCTAAGTAACACCTCCTTGGCGATAAGAGATCTCATATGACTTACCGTAAGCTTTTTCTTTTCAAACACTTGCAGGTTTCTATGCTTCCACATCTTCCAGCAACCCACTGCAAATTGTAGGCTATGAGTGTCATATGTCATCAAGTAGTTGTAGAGCCAACTCCATATGTTAGTTTCTCTGAAGAATGGGCCCCAATAGCTTTGAGAAATGAACTCCTTCCACACACATGCCACTTGACTGCAGTCCCTTAGAGCATGTAATGTAGTTCCCTCTTCTAATTCACATACCGGACAGAGATTATTAGTAGCCAAGTTTCATGCCACCCTCCTACTATTCGTGTGAATAGCATTATGCCCCAGGATCCAAAGGAAGTATTTAATCCTCGAGCCAACTTTCATTTTCCAAACGGTATCCCATCTACCTTCCGTTCTAATGTCTTTCTCTGACCTGATAACGTCATATGCGCTCCTAGTTGTGAACACGATGGATTCAGTGTGGCACCATGCCCGAGTATCTTGAACAACAATGTTCAAAGGGATGGTAGTACGTGATACTTTCTATACTATCTCCTTCAGAAACCACTCCATCAAAAAGTCTACGTCCCATTTGCCTTCCATGTTGACTAGGCTTGCAACTTTGAAATCTAAAAGATCATCTGGTATTGGCTTGAGAGCACTGTCTTTCAGAGGCTCATTGAAGCCCCCCCATCTATCGCACAAGACACTAGTGTCTCTCCCATTTAATGGAACCATAAATGAGTTGCTATGAATGGATGATTTGCCTTGTAGGACTACCCGCCCCAACCGAGAGATATTTGGAACGCACCCCCTATTGAAGTGCTTGTATTTCGCTTGAAGGCCATCACACCACAAGGATGTTTTGTTCGAACTTAGGTCCCAAGCATGCTTGCTAATTAAGGCCTCATTCAGTTCTCTCATTGCCTTTAGTCCCAAACCATCGTACATACTATCACATGTGATCTTATTCCAGGACACAAGTGAAAGAGAGTGTTGTTTATGGTTCCCGCCCCAAAAGAAGGATCTTATGCTACTGTCTACTTGATCACATATTTTCATTGGAATGACAGTCGTTTGCATTATATACCTCAAAACGGTCGTAAGAGAAGCTTTAGCCAAACAGACTCTCCCTACGAGACTAAAGGTTTTAGCCGATCACGAGTTAATCCTAGAAGCAACCTTTTTGAGGATACTGCCATAAGTGTCCAGTTTCACCCTACCATGTATAAGCGGTACCCCAAGGTACTTTCCCATATTTTATGATTGGGTGAAACCACTCAGTCTGCATATTAATTTTCTGAGCTTTGTTGGGACACTCTTGGCGAAATGGATGCATGATTTATTGATTGATATCACCTACCCCGAGACTGCTCCGAATCTATTGAAGCAATCTATCACAGTCTTTATTTCAGCTATGTCAGCCTTTGCAAATAGGAAAAAATCATCAACGAAGCAAAGATGAGATATCTTGGGGCCATTGTTGTATAATTGAACTGGTGTCCACTTCTTGTCTCTCACCAGGCTATCAATGGATTGACATACGCGTTCCAGACACAACACGGACATGTATGGGGATAGAGGATCACCTTGGCAAAGACCCCTTGTATCTTTAAAGGGATCCACATGTGTTCTGATCCAAACAATAGAGGCCTCCCCAATGGAAATAGAGTTTAGTATGTATCTCTGGATATGTTTAGAAATTCCAATCTTTAGTAATGTATCAGCAACAAACGGCCAAATCATTTTGTCATAGGCTTTTGAGAGGTTCACCTTAATTTCCATCATCCTAGGAGCTATTTTCCTTCTCATAATATGAATGATCTCCTACACAACCGTAATGTTGTCCACTATCCTTTGTCTAGGGACAAAAGCACTCTGGGAAGGTGAGATCTAGTCAGATAGGAACCCTTTCAACCTCTCGACCACTACTTTGGAGGCTAGCTCTAGAACAATGTTATTGAGAGAAATGTGTCTGAACTGCTCACACTTCTCGGGTTTAGGTACTTTAGGGATTAAAACAATACTATCTTCACAGAACATCTTCTCAAGTGCCACACCAAACAAAGCTTTTCTAATGGTGGATAGTAGGGAGTACTTCATAGTGTGCCAATTTTTCAACAGGAAGGAGCTATCAATGCCATCTGGGCCATGAGCCTTGTGGGGGTTAGATTTAGATACTATGTTGTGTATCTCCTTAAGTGTGGGGGCTGACGCAATTTTACTATGCGCTCAAACGCAAGTGAACGCGTCGAGTAGTACAGGCCTTTGTGAGGCCCGAGTCGAACACAGGGATACTCGGAAATGTTGGAGACTCCTACTAACTATTTGCGATCAGCTAAGCCGAATAACAAATTGGGGTTGTTGAATAAAATTAAAAGAAAGTATAAATAAAACAAAGCAAACAATCAATTAAAGGTTAATTTAATCAATTCAAAAGGATATCTTTAGGATTGCGATTTCACCGCGGGTTTTCATTGTATTAGATTTCATATAATGCCTCAATCTTCTCTCTCTATCCGGGTAGTGGCCTGAAAACAGAAGTGCCCACTGTCGTGGTGCAATTCACTACTTAGGTTTAGGTCAGTTCCACCGTCGTAGTAACCTATCCCCTAAACTAAGTGCATTATGAACGATCTCTCAGTATCCACCATTAAATTTACACCACCTTGGTCAAGGGATTTATCGATTAATGTAGATTTCGTCTCTTTTCAGCCGTTAATCCTTCTTTCAAAGTGATTAAGGGCATTAGGTTATTATTATGGTGATCAAGCATAACAATATATGGAGAAAACGAAACTATACCACTGATTTAAGAGAGAAAATATGAATTACTATTATAAAACTGTCATATAATGAATTCCCCGGGCTACTCCCGGTCCTAAAGACAAAGGGGATTAGCCCCGCATGGTCATCTCAATGAAAGACAAAGGAGTAGAGAAGAAAAACATGGGAAACATGGAGCAAACTCGTGTAACCCCTGATACAAAGGTGTTCCTGGAGATCCTCCTCGAGAAACGTGCGTTTTGCAGTCTTCCGGCAGCAAAATCGCCCGTCGGAGGTGCCCGGATTGCTCGGTTTACGGCCTTCGTCTTTCGTCTCCTATCTCTCTCTCTCCTTCTTGGATGTTGTGCAACATAATGTCCTCTCCCCCTCGGGCCGTCCGTGCTCTTCTTAGGTCATAGGACCACTTTACGGCTCCGAAAAAGCTCAACCGTCGGATTAAGACGCTCCGTTTTAGTGCTGAAAATCGCCAGATCCCGACGCTGTCGATGGTATCGACCATGGCACAGGTTATTCCTTCCAAGATCGCGTTTTGGGGTTGCTTTTTGATGAAATGTCGATACTATCGACATGGGGGTCGATAGTATCGACTTCGGACAATGCAAAAGTGCCTGAAAAAGTGCCGAAACATGTGTATAAGTCCGGGGATTATATAAAATCATATAAATATTATAAAAGAAGTATAATTTGATACAAAAAGAGTTTAAGGGCCAACTATAGTGAATTATGAAAATATAATCAAGAAAATGACAAATACATGCATAAAACAGATATAAAATAAGCCTATAAAAGTGACTCAAAACCCATGCATCAAACTCCCCTAAGCTTAAACCTTGCTCGTCCTCGAGCAACAAAACTTTGGATTTGGTTGAGATAAGTCAGCAACAGGACATAAATACATGAAATGAATCTACATCATCCCCACTTTCTTTTCACAAACCAGCCCTCATTGACCACTGAACACTAACTGCCATCCAGGCGACCAAAGACCTATGTAAAAGATGTTCGTCCCCCAATCAATGAAACACTATCAATTAAAGCAGTTAATATGATAAACTCATTTGGTCCATACTTGATGCATCTTGTGATCTCCTATCTACGTTGCTCATTTCCTAACTACCATCTAAATGGAAGCAGATCTCCTGATATTAATGAATGAGGAGAATATCATGGGTGGCCTACCGATTAGAGCAACAGGTGGATGGGATAGGTGGTTGTGGAACAGATGGAAGCACATAATAGTCAATCATGCAATACAAAAATTAATGACCTATCATGATGCAAAATGCAAGTGAAAATGTCCTAGTGTTACATTTTTGGTGGAATGATGCATGCATTATCATTCCGTCTCAAGGTGAGATGGAATATCTAAAAAAACTACATCATGTGCTTATTCTTCTTAATTCTCAGGTGAGAACATATTCCTTTTTCCCTCTTCTTCTTTATTACTTCTCAATTCTTTTTTTTTCAATCCTTTTTTTTCAATTTTTTTTTCAGTTTTTTTTAAAGCCCTTATTTTCATATATGACAATGAATTATTTGTCGGGATCACTTCTTGTTACATACGTATACATTTGAAGCATTATATTTGGAGGGTATGGAACAAGTTCATCACCTTTAATGTTTTCAGAGTAACATAAGATACATGGTGTATAATATGCTCAAAAGATGTAAATGCAACTACATAATGACAGTTATGCAACTACTATGACATGCACCTAAGGATAATGTGCATGTATAACTACTCTATCTTTTTTTTTTCATTCTCATGCAAAAAATGTGAAAATAGTTGTAATGCAAGACCTATCTACATGGTATGCAATCAAAGAGTGAAAGACAGTAATGTGCTCCCATTTCTTATGGTGGAGTGTGAATGAAATTGCGGTGGATCAGATCACAAGACTAATTGACAAAACCTTTCGAAAATATCATATGTCCCTCTCTAAAGACCTGTGTACATGGTAACTGAAGGATTTCTCTCTTAAACTTTAGTCTAAGGTCACGTTAGCGTTTGGTCGGTTTGGGCTCAAACATCCTTGTCAATCACTTTTCCTTGGACAATAAAGATGGTCATTCATGTCCCCGTGTCCTGAAGCTGACTCATCCAAGCACTTCCTCAGTTATGCCACTCAATTACTCACAAGAATAAGCACAAAAAGTTTTCAATATGCTCATATTTTCATGTGCCCACAACCCAAGAGTAAAACTCCCAATTGAAACCATGCATTTATTACTCCACAGATTACACTAGATAGATGTGGATCCTACAAAAGTGGTAAACCTAGAAATAAAAACAACTAATAATTCAAAAATCAAATCAACATGAATAAGTAAGTAAAAACTAAGATAGAGGGTTGTTCCAACACCCCCCTAAGCTTGAATATGACTATGGCCTCATAGTCAACATTCTCATTTAAGAGGTAGAACAACGGTACCATTCACTTTGAAGTGTGGTGAAGAAGGATGGTCGGATGCTCAAGTAGACCAAGTGATGCTTGCTATCTCCCTCTTTTTTGTGGCCCATTTTTGTGTCTTAGTGGTTCTAAGACGTGACTTGCTTCATCCATCTTTCCTCTGCAAAAAACAGTTCGAAAAAATCTCGTTTCGATACCTTTTACGGCCTATTTTATGTAGCTGTCCTGCAGGTGTCGATACCATCGACCAAGGTCGATGGTATCGACCCAGACTCAGCGATTTTGTTGAATTGACACATCTAAAAGCCTGGGAACTCAAAAGTGTCGATACTATCGACCCTAGGGTCGATGGTATCGACTTTACTGGCACCAATTTTTCTGTAAATCTTCAGGAATCTCGATACTATCGACCCTAGGGTCGATGGTATCGACTTTTCTTCAGCGTTTACTTCTCCAAACTCGATACTATCGACATGGGTGTCGATAGTATCGACCTTAACATTCTGCACACTTCAAAACACGAGTTAGGGTACCATTTTTACAAAAATTATCAAAACCTAAGCAAAAACTAAGTACATAAACATAAAAGAACATAACCAAACATAAAATTGAACCTAAAGTTGGGTTGCCTTCCAACAAGCGCCCTTGTTTAATGTCCTAGGCTTGACATAAAGATACCTTTAACCTGGGTTGTCAAGATATGTCCCCAATGAGTCATGTGGCAATTTGAATTGAACTCGATCCTGTCCAATCCCCAAGGTCAATGTACCTCTCCCAATGGCAGCGATGACATCAGCTGTAGCTTGGAACGGCCTTCCCAATAGCATCTCACAACTTTGGAGCTGTGGCATGTCCATGACAAAAAAATCTACCGGGAAGATGAACCTGTCTACCTTGATGAGTACATCCTCGCACACTCCATATGGCCTTACAATGGACCCATCCGCCAACTCAATCGTTGCCGCCAATTTCTTTATCTCCTTCAACCCAAGCTTTTGAAATGTGGACAGAGGCATAAGATTAATGTTGGCGCCCGAATCACACTGTGCTTGTGGAAAATGTTGGTCACCTATTGAACATGGGATATAAAAACTCCTCGGGTCTTTCTTCTTCTCTGGTAAGCTCCCAAGAATGATTGAGCTCACCATTTCATTCATCCTGCATACATCAGTATCTTTGATCCGCCTCTTTTTGTTGATTATATCTTTAATGAACCTCCCATAGGCGGGAACCTTCTCAATCATTTCCACCAGCGGAATGTTGATATGCAGCTTGCGGAATATTTCCAAGAATTTCCTATAATGCCAGTGCTCCTTCTTTGGCCCTGGATTTCCTGGACTTGACACAACTGTTGCACTCACACGCCTGTGAGGTGGCACATATGAGCTTTTCGGGGCCAACTCCCCTAAGCTTGCTTCAATCACTCCCTCTGACGTGGGCTTGGGCGAGACATCATCAACAACAATAGCTTGTTGTGGTTTCTGTCTCGCATTAGATGTTTCCACACGTGCACAAACAGCCTTCAATTGTTCTTCCTGCCTAGATGGAGATGCAATATTCATAACTCGCTGTGGTTTTCTGAAGAACGGGTTTCCGCCCGGCAGTCCATAGTAAGTGCGTGGATACGGTATCGCCGGTGACGCATGCGTATTAAAAGTCATTTTTCTTTCTTCTTTAGCTTCTTGCACCTGAGATTCCTCCTCATTGCTTACCACAGACATATACTTGACCTGATGGTGTGCTTGGGCCACGTTTGCATTCTCGGCCGGTTTCTGTTGATTGGCGTGCTTGATGGCTGCCACTTCACTAGAAATCTGTGCCACGGTGGTTTCTAATGCCTGCATTTGTGCTCCATGGCTTTGCAGCGTCTGTCCAAACTTGGTTAGAATATCACCTTGAGATTGCAATTGTTTACCAACCATAGCCATCATCTCCTGATTCTGCTGCACCATTTGACTCAGTAATTCAGTGTTCTTATCTTCAGCTCTAGGCTGTGGGTTCGCCTCCGGATCCTGCAGAAAATTATTCGGATCCTTCCATGAAAACTTTTTATCCTTCCTCCATGCATAGTCATTGTTTCTATAGCCATGTTGTTGCATGAATTTCACTTGGGCTTCCTCATCCTCTGATGCATCTTCCTTAGATATAAGCTTCTTGGCTAGCAGATCTAACTTGTCATTGAACTCCTTAATTACTTTGGATTCACCAACAACTCTGACCTTCTCCACAACGCCTCTTTCACCACATGACTGTTTCCTAGCCATGTTCTTTAATATCTCCCAACATCTGGTGTCAGTATTGTTTAGGAAAGATCCTGACCCGGCTGAATCCAGATTACTCCTATCATGCTCGGAGAGAGCAAAATAGAAGATTTTCACCTGCGTCTCTTTATCCAGCCCGTGATGCGGACACCTCCTCAGCATAACCTGAAATCGCTCCCAGGTCTCAGAATATGTTTCACCAGCCTGTTGGGTGAAATTATGAATCTTCCGGATCATGTCCTTAGTCTTCTCAGGAGGGAAAAACCTCTCAAAGAAGACCTCCACCATATGGTCCCAGGACTCCACAAACTCAACGTCTAGATTATGCAACCACTCTCGTGCTTCTCCCGCCAATGAACTTGGGAAAAGCTTGAGATACAATGCATCTTGTGGAAACCTATCAATCTTAACCATGTCGCAGTTCTCAACAAACTGACTGATGTGTGCGACAGGATCCTCATTCTTCAGCCCATGAAACGCGTTTGATTTCACCAAATTTATCAGTGCCGGATCGATCTTATATGTCGATATGTTGATCACCTGCTTCTTTATAGGCCCCTTTGAAGCTGATGAGGAAGAAGCCTTTATCTTCTCCCATATGGTCGGTGGCTCGGCCATCTCTTCCGGTTCAGATTCAGAATCTACCTCTTCTTGGTACTCTTGCTCGGAATGCTCCTCGTCCTCAGGTCCCGGAAATGGAACCTCAGGTGCGCGTTCCACGTAGTCAGTACTACGCGTCTGCACCATACACAGTACCTGAAATAAGAAAATTCGAGTTCAGTACTAAGCTTAGACGAGTATAAACAATTAAAGCACAATGTAAAAATATTTGAAATTGAATGAAAATCAAAAAGAAATTTGTGGCCTAGAGTGGCCGCTCGTAGCACTCGAAGTGCCAACAATTTTCCGTATCCCCGACAACGGCGCCAAAAACTTGACACAATTTTACTATGCGCTAAAACGCAAGTGAACGCGTCGAGTAGTACAGGCCTTTGTGAGGCCCGAGTCGAACACAGGGATACTCGGAAATGTTGGAGACTCCTACTAACTATTTGCGATCAGCTAAGCCGAATAACAAATTGGGGTTGTTGAATAAAATTAAAAGAAAATATAAATAAAACAAAGAAAACAATCGATTAAAGGTTAATTTAATCAATTCAAAAGGATATCTTTAGGATTGCGGTTTCACCGCGGGTTTTCATTGTATTAGATTTTATATAATGCCTCAAACTTCTCTCTCTATCTGGGTAGTGGCCTGAAAACAGAAGTGCCCACTGTCGTGGTGCAATTCACTACTTAGGTTTAGGTCGGTTCCACCGTCGTAGTAACCTATCCCCTAAACTAAGTGCATTACGAATGATCTCTCAGTATCCACCATTAATTTTACACCACCTTGGTGAAGGGATTTATCGATTAATGTAGATTTCGTCTCTTTTCAGCCGTTAATCCTTCTTTCAAAGTGATTAAGGGCATTAGGTTATTATTATGGTGATCAAGCATAACAATATATGGAGAAAACGAAACTATACCACGGATTTAATAGAGAAAATATGAATTACTATTATAAAACTGTCATACAATGAATTCCCCGGGCTACTCCCGGTCCTAAAGACAAAGGGGATCAGCCCCGCATGGTCATCTCAATGAAAGACAGAGAAGTAGAGAAGAAAAACATGGGAAACATGGAGCAAACTCGTGTAACCCCTGATACAAAGGTGTTCCTGGAGATCCTCCTCGAGAAACGTGCGTTTTGCAGTCTTCCGGCAGCAAAATCGCCCGTCGGAGGTGCCCGGATCGCTCGGTTGACGGCCTTCGTCTTTCGTCTCCTATCTCTCTCTCTCCTTCTTAGATGTTGTGCAACACAATCTCCTCTCCCCCTTGGGCCGTCTGTGCTCTTCTTAGGTCATAGGACCACTTTACGGCTCCGAAAAAGCTCAACCGTCAGATTAAAACGCTCCGTTTTAGTGCTGAAAATCGCCAGATCCCGACGCTGTCGATGGTATCGACCCCAAGGTCGATGGTATCGACCATGGCACAGGTTATTCCTTCCAAGATCGCGTTTTGGGGTTTCTTTTTGATGAAATGTCGATACTATCGACCTGGGGGTCGATAGTATCGACTTCGGACAATGCAAAAGTGCCTGAAAAAGTGCCGAAACATGTGTATAAGTCTGGGGATTATATAAAATCATATAAATATTATAAAAGAAGTATAATTTGATGCAAAAAGAGTTTCAGGGCCAACTATAGTGAATTATGCAAATATAATCAAGAAAATGACAAATACATGCATAAAAAAGATATAAAATAAGCCTATGAAAGTGACTCAAAACCCATGCATCAGGGGCCCTATGAATCATGAGACTTTCCTCACTGGAGAGAGACTTAAAGGAGCTGCAATTGCTACTAACGGCAGCCAAATCTACTTATACTGGTTCTGTGAAGATGTTCCTAAAGTGTTTTCCAGTCATTCTCTTGATCATGCCCGCATCAGTCACCCAAACACCTGTAGCATCCTTAAGCATAGTTACGATATTAAACCTCTTTCTTTGCTTGACATATGCATTATAGAACTTTGAATTATTGTCCCTAATGACTAACCAATTTATGTGACTCTTTTGTTTCAAGTCATCTTCCTCCTTTCTCAGAATCTCTGTGTACTTTGTTTCCATATCAGCTATAAGGCGGACGGTATGAAGGTCATATCCCTCAGATAAGCAAGCCTGGAGCATGTCAAGTTTCTTGATATTGCATTGTTTTTCCTTTACCCGTTGTCGTCTACCATTTTCCACCCATCTCAGCATATGTTTCTTAGATTGATCAAGAGCCACGTGGAAATCCAGCCCCGAGTTCCACTTATCTCTGATAATAGCTTGAAAGTCAAGATATACAGACCATGATTCCCTAACAAAAAACCTCAACATAGCAGTCATTCTTGATGTTGCTCTAAGAAGCAAGGGGCAGTGGTCAGAACACGCTCGAGGGAGGTGCTCCACAATAAAATGTGGAATGCTTTGAATGAACTCAACATTGGCTACTGCTCGGTCCATCCGTTCCCTGAGTTGTCCATGGATGTAGGTATAGTTAGTACCATTGTATCCCAGATCAGAAAGGCCTATTTCAAGATGAGTGTTATTGAAAATATTCACCTCATTAAAGTTGTAATGCCTACTTCCCATATTTTCCTCAGGCAACAGAGTAGAGTTGAAATCTCCGATAACCACCCAAGGCATACTGACATTTTTGTTGATGTCCTTGAGTTGATCCCAGAGTAACGTACTGTCAGTGGTGTCTGGGTTAGCATAAATGAATGTGACCAAAACTGACATGTTGATATTGCATGTAATGAACTGACTGTGGTAATTTATTATCAAAACTTCACTATCCTCCTCCTTCCAGCAGACCCAAATCCCACCCGTAAAACCCCTCACTTCACAGTGGAAGGACTTGGTGAAGCTTAGCTTCACGGCGATATTGGTAGCATTTGGGCCGCTAATACGTGGTTCTAAAATTGCGACCACTTTTGGTTTCTTTGTGAAAATAATGTCTTTTAGTACTCCAACAATATCATCATTTCCTACTCCTCTCATGTTCTAGTACAGGATGTCAGACATAAACATATGATTACATATTAACGAGAAGGAGCTGCAAGATTGGACTAAAGACAAGCTTGGGTAATAACCTTAGTTTTTGCCCTACCATCCTTTCCCTTACTCGATCATTGTAGGTGTTGACATCATTCTCATTAAAGATTGTAGATAGAAGTGGGATCCTTCTTTGTATATTAGGTGGGTCTAGTGGTCTGCTCTTTCCCTTCCTATTCGTGTTTAGGTTATTGCTAGTACCAGTCCTTCTAGGAAGAAGAGCTTTTTCTGTTTCATGTGTTCCTTTCTTTGACTTATCTTTCTTCAATCTTTTTGAAATAGTGATCATTTCTACCTCCTCACCCTCTACAACTTCCCACATGTCCATCTCCTGCTTTGTCTATGTCTTTTTCCTCCACTGTAACCACTTCATTGACATCAGTATTAACTGTGACGTGGTTCTCTTTTCCTTGAGCCTCTTTAGTGACCTTTGTGGTGGTCTCTCTCCTTACAATAGTCTGGTTAGTGATATTCCCAGAAACTATTCTACTTCTCTCTTGTGTGGTTCCTTTCTCTTGCACCTTCTTTTTCCTCCACACCTTCACATGCCTACCCTGCTCCACTCTATCTTCTTTAGGATGATTTGTTGTGTCTGCTTCTTTTCCACAGCTCTCATCATCTTCAAGGACCTCCAACCCCTCAAATATGTTGGATGATACAACTCCTGTATTGTACTTCCTATCTTTGTGTCTTCTACTATTGTTCTTCCTCGCTTGAACCTGCCAGCCTCCCTGGTTAGATCCTTCTGGTTTTTGCTAGTCAGTTTTATTTGCTTCTTTCACTCGATTACTACTCGTACCTTCATTACCCACCACTTCCTTGTAGAATTTTGAGACATGCCCTTCCAAGACACATTTGGCACAAGCCCAAGGTAAGCCTTTGCAATAGAACTCAAACTCCTCCCCATTAATGAGGATTGATGATGTTAGCTCCTTCGTTGTATCAATTTCTATAGCTAGACGAGCAAAGTGACTTTTGGATCTATTCATAGTGTGGTTATCAACCTTCACTAGGCATCCCAATGCCCTCCCAATGTATTCAAATATTTTAGTCATGTATAAGTGTAGTGGGAGGTTGATTATTCTGACCTAGGTCACGATGTAATCTAGACGTGCCTCCGATGGTTTAAAATTAGGGTACCACTCCTAGACTACCAACGAGAAACTGAAGATTTTCCAAGGGCCCCCCATTAATGTTGTATCAAAATTAGTTTGACACAAGAGCGGGATGAGGAAGTGCCCATGATCCAATTCAAACATGTTGAATCGACCCTTTATCTGCCACAACATCTTAATATTATCCCTCAACGTCATATATCCAATATCCGCCCGGATTAGCCATGCTACTACTACAAATTTCCATGGCCTCACTAACTCCTCTTCTACCTTAGGTTCAATAGATAATAGGTGAACTCCATCCATCTCGCTCAAGGAGATTACTTCTAGCGGGAGGTCATGCTCAAAAATCTTAACCAGAAAAAACTCATTAATATAAGTTTCTGTCTGATCAGTCGTGTTTCCCACAGTGACCTTCACGTAGGTACCTTGCAAGCCCAGGGTGGTTGTGCCATAATTCTTCTCCACCATGCAATCACCAGTCTTGGCCTCTGATGATTGGTCCTTGCTTGCTTTTCTATCTCTTGCCATATTGTCAGGGTGCCCCCGCATTCCTACCATATTGAAGTTTATCCCGATCTCTGGCACTACGTGTGTGGCCACATTTTTCCTTTGTCCCCCATGTCTCCTCGACCCAGCAGGAAAGACTGGACTCCTCTATTCCTTATCTGTTGTAGCCCTAAGATTGAAGATATGATCTCCCTCTTCGTCTCTGGGATCTCTTTCTTGATCGCCTATGTGATCCCCACCTGAGCCCCCTTGCACCCTTGCCCTAGTGATGCCATCAACTAACATCCAATTATTAATAATAGTTTGGAACTAAGAGTTCAGAACTAGAACTAGTCCAGCAGATTGTCACAAAATAAAATTAAATAAAATAGAGTGTGTCATATTCTACTAATTAGAGAGGAGTTACTGGTTATGTAACCACAAGTTGGGCAGTCTCTACACCTATTCTCAAGCATAGACAATCCCCGAACACCTCACCAAGCAACTTACATCAAACATTGTATGTACTGTGAAATCTGTTCCTATAGGGGGTCATCCCACTCGCTTTCGCGTAGTGTGACTATAATGCATTAGTGATATGAAACCTCTTTTGAGGATGACGAATCAACACCCTAGAATATTCCAGATATCCTCTCGAGTCTAGAATATTATAAGATATGAGGAACAAATGTGATCAGGATAGAACTTGATGGTGGGCCCGGTCCTGCCCAGGTCTATGGTTCTGCACAGATCACCTGGAATCATCCTCTTTTTAGATTCTAATCCAAACTACCTTCTCTTATCTATTTCTACAATGAATCTTTTGATATAAGAAGAAAAAGAAGTTCAAATAATGAAGAGATCAACCAAACTAGAAATCATAACCAAAAAGAGAAGATAGAATAGAAAACATACTAGATCTAGAATAAAACTATTAGCTTAAGGTAAAAGTACATAAACATGCCGAAAATGGGATACATAGTCAAGAAGGAGCTCAACTAGCCATGGACAAACATAGCTGGCACCGAACAAAGATGGAAGAACATCATTTATACAGAAATAAAAGAGAACAATAGAAGAAAGGAAAAGAAGAAGAGATTTAGCCCATAGAGGAGAGGTGGATCTCACTCCTTAGCCTCCATATGGGCCATATCTCATCTTTGGATTGTCCTCCTTGGTCTTTTGGAATCCTTGACCTCCTTTCTCCTTGATTCCACCCCAAACAACAACTTGTTTGACGTATGGAGGTGGAATGTGACTGGTAATGGAGGGAAGTGAGTGAATGGTGGTGAAAAATGATGGTAGATGGAAGAAAATTGAAGGGATGGAAAGAGGATGATAACTTCAGCCTTTTAGGACCTTAGAACTCTCCCATGAGACTCTAGGAACTAAAAATATGTGGAACCAAAATGTGAAACTAAAGAAATATCCAAACCCCCCTCCAGGTAGGGAGGGCTGGGTATTTATAGCTGAAGGCATAATGTATGTGATAAGTGGTCACAACACATTAACAGGTTGCTACACTTGTCTCGACACGGTTGGGCCGGGTGTAGGGGTCGAGATAGATGGTGAAGTCGAAACGTTTGTAATGGATACATGGCTTGTAGTAGTCGAGATGGTTGTCCCAGTTGAGACAGATGTCTAGGTTGAGATGGTTTTTGGCCCTTGTCCTCGGCCCAACCATGTCGGGCTCGGCATAACCGTGTCAGGCATCTCAATTGCGACAGATGATATTTGGTAGAAGTTTCTTTGTGTTATGGTCAAAACAAGTGGCGTATTCACAACAATGTTGCAGTCGAGATGGTATAGCAGTCGCGACTTTACCTTCTCTGCTAGACCATGCTGGGATGGGCCCAACTATGTCAACTGATGCGATCTCTACAGATGGAAGCCTAGCTGTCGCAAAAACCATGTGTTGGGTAGAAATCTTAGAGAATATATGTCTTTTCAAGTTTGGTGCTTATAGGTCCCAAAATTGGCTAGTTGAGAAACTCTGTCTTTAAAATGATGTAAATTAATAAAAGATAAGAATCTAGGGTTATTTTGGGCATATTAAGGCTATAATGACACCAAACCATAAATAAATACCTAGCATAAATGCCTAAATCATCTTGGCTACCAAGAGCTCAAGATGCAGGGCCTTATGATCTACTACTAGAGATTTAGATCATTTTACAATGTGATCTACTACCAAAAAGAATGATCACTTTCTAAAACTATGCTACTAAAGAAAATGAGTAAGTTCATAAAATGGAACAAATATATTATGTTTAGGTGTTGAAAACTATATTTATGGGGAAAATCAAGAAAGGTAACATACAAGAACAATTATTTAATCCCATATAAAAAGGCTAGGTCTTTTTTACACATAATGTACACAAGTACCATATAATAGGTCAAGTACGAAGCAAACGTTCCATCAATTTACAAGTGGAGAGTCTAGAGATGATCCTCACTAATACCTTGGTAATTCAAAATTATGAGAGATTTGTTGCTAGTTACTAATTGCATTATAGTAATAACTCATCTTTTGGTCAGAAAAATGGGAAGGTAACTATATGAAACTGTTCTAGACTACAAAATACGCATGTGGTCCAAATTTGAGGTTATTATGAGTTAGTTTGACCACCCAATTGAATTATCAAAGAATTCATATGGTCTTTAATCAAAAAATCTTTGATTTTATTATCAGACCTAAGTTTTAGTTTAATGAGCTGTCATACACGCCTTCAGTTGTTTGAGTCGGGTCAGATCCTGACCCAGAGGCAGCTGCATGCTGGGGACCTTCCCCTTTCACCTTAGTCCCAGTCCACAACATACTCTTTCCTCCCAATCTCTCTATCTCTCTGCTTAGTCACTAGCCAATAGAACCTCTCTAATAGCTTCACTTATCATCCCGATGCATCTAATCCCTTATTTTACATGCCTTCATGTCCTATATCTTCTAGACTCCTAGGGTCGCCATCGCTTACCACTATTTTAGTCTCTGTTAGTGACCCAAACTTCTTCGAGTCTTCACCTATATAAGTGAAGCCCCAGAAACATTCACGAAACCGCAAAGAACCAAACCCCAGTACCAATTCAACCATTAGTACCCTCGTACCCTTCTACCCTATAATCCGTCTACTAGTTTGACCACAATGTATTGGCCATGGTGTTCCAATCATCCACAAGCCCTACAGAAGGCAGGGAACTTTTATTGAGAAACATAGAATCTTTTCCAGCCACCAATTTGGTTGGAACTAAGTTAACCCAAAGTACCCACTTTTCCCTTTTTAGTGTGTTTCTAGATCTTCACAACGATTCAAGCGATCGGTGCCGCGCTCTTCATCCATATCTATTTTCTTCTCATCGTCAGTATCCAGCCACTACTCTGGATGCTTTTGACTCCATTTTTTATTTGTTTGTCTCAATTTTGATGGTTCATTCATGGATCGACAGTGTCCCCCTGAAGCTCCCCTGTTCCTCCTGGGTGGCTGGCCGTTTTCCGGCACTAAGCCACTGCGAAACGCAATGTTGGGCTCACCAGGTTCGGTCGGCAATGAGGAAGGTGCCAAGCACCTCAGATTTCAATAACACGAGCAAGATCCAAGCTTTAATCATCTAATTTGCATTGTCCCTCTCATTGTTCGTCTTTCTCGATTGATGAAAAATCTAACATATGTTACTTTGATGACTTTGCACTTTCGACGAATACATTTATGTTAGGCTACCATGTGTGATGTTGGAATCTCCATCCTTTTTCTTGTGTTGACCATCACCTATTTCTAGGGCGGGGTCCACAGACATCATGCCCCTCTGTGATTGGCCCATTTAGGCAAAGTGTCCAAGTGTATGGATAATCGCCAACGTGGCCTTTTTTATTGGTCATATTTCAAAAATTCATATCTTTTGATTGATTTTCCCTATGGAGGAAAGTCTTATATGATTTTTGCTCAGTTTTTTGAGATCTAGATTATGGACAATGTTTTGGTTACTGTTTTGTTTTGCTTTTCATGAAACATTAGATTTAATGTAATTAGGGTTTAATAAACCATGAAACCCTAGAATCTAAGATGAATATTATTATTAATGAACGACATTGGGTTGAATAGGATAATTAGGGTTTCTTAACCCCAAGAATATGAATAAAGTCTCATCAACCTAAGAAGAACAACTAAGACCTTCTCTAAGAGAGAGGTAAGCGGGTTCATGCACTTTGAGTATTTAGTATTAGTTTTCAATCACCTATATTAGATCCATATATTTCAATTTGAATATTCCTGGCATGAGTTCTATTATATTATTTTTATGCTCTCAAGTTCTATTTCAAGATTTATGTCATGGCTTTGAGAAATCCAATTAAAGTTGATTATATCCAGTTAATGATGAATCATGCAATGAGTTACATAATATGTCCTCCTCATGTTAATGTTGAGCCTATGGGCTTTATGAGCACCATTGGTGCAATAGTATCAAAGATACTATAATCAAGCATCAAGACTAAGTTATGTGAATCCAAATTTATTGTTTCTTATTTCTATGTCTCTCCTTATTGCCAAGTTATTATGTCATTTATAATATTACTCAATGTGACTTACTCTAACGTGCTTTTTATTGCATGCATGGTTGGGGGAATGATGCCCGCGGGTACAGAAATAATGTTAAGGATAGATCACACAAATATCACTTTAAGGAATAGATCAAAGTTTTGAAAAGACATATATGGTGGGGTGCCATCTACAATAGAAGATCCTAATGAGTTTAGATAATTTCAAGTATGTCTTCAATAATGTCTAATCATGTATATCTTAGTTAGTTTCAATTTAAGAATTCAATTGTAAATAGTGTATATATCAAGTTCAATATTAATGCATGGTTATTGTTTACTTTATTTGCAAACATTATTATAATTGTGACATCCCTTTGAGATAAAGTATCACGTGTTATGGAAAACATGGGAGCTGCTTCTGTTGTTATATGTATGCTAAAAGGGGGTGTTACAATTGTAGTCTTTATATCATGGTAGATATTTATAATATTTTGTGGGGATCAACATAGGGTATAAAGAGTTAAGTCTGATTTATTGATATTTATGCCACAATAATTGCAAGTGAGTGTCTCATAATCAACTTAGTACATGTAGATTAACATAGGAGTTTACATGATTATGTTTGTATGCATATTTTTTTGGTAATGTTTTTTGTTCGGTAAAAACTATGTTGCTTTTTTTTTGTATTTTTCAATTGGGGGTGAATGAAAAAGGAGGGGGGGAGGAGAGTATGAGCCGTATAGATTCTAACCCCATCTATACAATCATTCAAATATGAAGCTTCCTATACCAAATGAATAGAAGAGTCAATAAAAGAAAAGTAGGTCAAAAATGGTTTTAATAAGATTGCAGAGCAATAACACTCTGAATAATACTCCATAACGTCCTAGATGATCTCTCCCTATCTTCATGGTATTTGAGGTTCCATTCCTACAAACATAATAAAAGATACTCATACAATAGAGCTTCCATTCCAGGTCGATCTTCCAATCATCTCAACTACATATTTTGGTTGAGGAATAGAGAAGCTAGAAACATAAAGACTTTAAATATCATTAACATAACTACATCCAATGCAAATATGAGAGGTGTCTTCATAATCAGATTTGCATAGATAGCATCTGCAAAATCTAGAGATTACTTCTTATTCCTCCCCCTCTCTATTGTAGGTAAACATCAAATTAATGTTTACATGGGTGCTCTCAAGGAACCAACTAGTTTTAATAGTAGAAAAAGTAAATGAGGTACTACATGATTGTGTGTGCTTAGCTAAAGCATCAACAACACAATTTTTTTCTCTGGGAAGATTAATCATCCTCATTCCATGGAAAATCCTCAAAAGCCCCTTGATCCTACTAACATAGGTTTTATATTTTAGGAGGGAGGCTCCCTCATCTTTGATTAATGACACTACCTGTATCGAGTGAGAGTAGATGATAGTGTTGTCCAAGCTATGTGTAACTATGATCTCCAGCCCTTTGATAAATCCTTACATTCCTCCTATAGTGCATTGGGCTACAAGAAGAGCATCTGCTACCAATGTAGTAGGCACCCATGTTATTGACTATGTGAAAGCCAAGACCAGTAAGGCTCAAATTTATTATGCAGGAGGCATCTACAATGACAAAGAAGTTGGTGCCCTCTGGCATAGATCAACTAGAGGTGTGAACATGTGAATGTTTCTCAGATAAGCTATCCATGTTCATGATTTCCATTATAGAGGAAGCACGATTTTGGATGAAGGCAACTTTTTTGGAAATAGGTTCAAAATTCCAATATGAACTTGATCAATTACACAGGTCCAAACATGCCAGCATGCTACCTGGTAGATTGGGAGTGCTTCCAAGTTGTCCTTGGGTGGTTGGAAATGGAGGATATCCAAGCATCCTCATTAAGGTTGAAGAAGGTAGTGTATGAGACAAGTTTGAGCCATAATGTCCTACTGAATGTACAATCCCATAAAGCATGTAGCAAGGTATCCCGTCCATTATTACATAGTTGGCATACATCACTGACATAAATGTGGCGATGTTGCTTCTCTACATTAGTGAGAAGAGCTTTGTGTTGAAAGAGCTAGAGGAATACCCACAGTTTGTCCTATAGTTTCCACTTGTAGACATCCTTCCACATGGAAGGAGTTTGAACCTCTTTATGTTCACGAACCCATCTATAGGATGATCAAAAAGATAGATGTCCCTTTTGCTCTAGTGGCTAGGCCCAAAGGTCATGGTCATAGTTAGCATATGGGGCAGGCAGAGATTGAATAATTCTCAAAGTAAAGGCAAGTAGGTACTAGTGTATGAAGTCCCAGTCCCACTCCCCCTGAGCAAGTCACACAAAACCAACTTGCAAGGTATCTAGGTCGCTTGGAATTTGAAAATAAGGTTGGATTTCACATATTGGTTTATCAAGAAGCCACCTATCAATCTAGAAATTGGTATTCTCATCATCATTAACCACTTTGTAGTAAAGCATTTGGATATTTGGGATGCTTTTCTTGATAAAAATCCATACAAGTGAACCATTCTTCTTAATGAAAGAGCCATTTCTAATGTATTTTCCTTCATAACCTACACCCAGGTTCGAGAGGGCTAATTCAAAAAGGTCTAGTCGTTCTTGAGCATGAGAGCCTACTTCTAATTGCGTGCATCTTTGATGCCTAGACTACTGAAGTCCTTGTTAGCTGTTACCTTCTTCCATGAGATCAGAGATAACATCCTATGCTCCCAATTGCGAGACCAAATGAATTTATAGATGTGTTTATTGATATCATCACACAATGATGGAGATAGCTGACGTGATTGCATTATGTAGCTAGGAATCACATGGAGGGTATATTTGTCGAGGGTGATCCTTCAAACAAGAGAAAGGTGTTGCATGAACTAGTTGTTCATTCGATCATGAATGAAAGAGACGATACATGCATGAGTGTCCTTATTGACTCTATGATGTAGTATGGGAATACCCAGGTATTTCCCAAGATCTAGCATCCATGAGATTCCTAATTTTCTGATGATGGCACAAACCATGGGCCTTGGGGTGTTAGAACTGAAGAAGCATTTTGATTTTTCAAGGGACATTGCCTATCCAGACACAATGGAGAATCTATCAAGGGTGTCTTTGATACTCTAGGATTGGATCCAGTAAGGCTTCCCCCATAAGAAGAATATCATCTGCAAAAAGAACATGAGAGAGTTGCGTACCTCCCCTTGATATAGTAATAACTTTCCATATACCGTTGAACACGGTAATAGAAATATCTTGTTTGTGTCCCTCCATACACAATATGAAGACGTAGGGTTGATTGGATCACCCTGTCTAACTCCCCTAGACACCTTAAAGGGTTGGAGGGGCAATCCTTCCCAAAGAATCAATGTTGAGCCTTTTGTGATGATCTACATGATCAAGTTAAAGATTTTTTGAGGAAGTCCAATCTTGCTAAGAGTATCACTGATAAAGTCCCAACTCATATGATCAAAGGCCTTCGAAAGGTCAAGTTTGATGCACATCCAGTTCTTTCTTGTAGCTTTAGACTTCATGTAATGGATAGCCTCTTGAACTAGTAATGCATTATTGCTTATGAGACTTCTAGGAATAAAGGCCGACTGAGATGGTGAGATCTAGTCATTCAACAGAGGCTTGATGCGATCAAAAAGGACTTTTGAAATGCGCTTAAAACATCCATTTTTGAGATAAATAGGCTGGAGATTTCTTGCAAGTCTGTAGGGCCTTCACTTTGGGAAGTAACACCATGAGGGAATGTGTGAGGGAGTTTCAATAAGTTATAAGGAGAAAACCTCCATGAAAGTTTGTACTATAGAGTTTCCAATTGTGTTCTAGTTGCTTTGTAAAAACTCATTATAAACTTTGTTTGGGCCAGGATCCTAGGATGGGGCCATTAGGAAAAGAGTTTTCTTGATTTCCTCTATTATAGGTGTAGCAAGAAAGTTGTTATACGCCTCAAGGGGTATTATAGGGAAAAATCTAGGATATTCAACATTAGTTGCGGTGTCCAGCTTTGTAGTAGAAGTGGGAAGGCTAGCAAAGAAATTGAGAACTACAGATTGAACCTCTAAATGAGATGTCACCCACTTATTGGAGTTATCCTTCAATATAGTTATCTTGTTGTGATGGGGTCGAGTATTGACATAAGAGTGAAAAAACTTAGAGTTATTATCACCAAGCTTTACCTAATCAATGTGAGCTTGTTGCTTCCAATCAATGCCCTCTCTAAGAAGGAGCCTATTGTAGTTTTCATGTAATGTAATGGACTCATTAGAAACTACGTATATCTGCATATAAGAAGCTACTTAGTTATGATTTATGCTTCTAAGCAATGAGGTCTTCTCCTTTTGATGGTGATTCATTCATTTCTGGTCCCATTTGAGTGCAATGGCTTGAAAGGTCTATAGAACTTCAGTGAAAGGGGCATGGTTATTCCACCTGGGCAAGATATCCTTGTGAAAAGAGGGCTTAAAGTGCCAACTAGCCTTAGTTCTAAAAACATGTTTCTTCTTGACTTTGGATACACAGTTACAGAGAAGAAGAGGAACATGATTTGAATCTATGCAAGGGAGGAAAGTCATGGTGGTATTTGGATAAAGGTGGAGCCTATCATCATTGACAATCACCCTATCCAACATTCCTGGACTCATCCATGATGGAAAGTGTAGAGCTGGCCCTGGATTCTAGTATCTCAAATGCCAATATTTAACAAACATTCATTGAAGCCAGAAGATGACTGCCTATCACAGAAGGTGCTACAATATTTTTTCATAGAAGTCTAGTAAGGTGTTAAATTCACCCATGAAGACCCAGGCCGAGGAGATGTTGACAGTGAGCTCTTCCAATCTGTTCTAGAGAAACTTCCTCTTAGTTGGATTTCAGATGACATAGATAATGGTTACGAACCAAGCATCATGCACTTTGCAATGGATGAACTGATGGTGGTTGTAGAGGATTTCAATGTTGCAACGTCAACGGTTCCATAGAAACCATATACCACAAGAGAAGCCAATGGTTTAAACCCAAAGTGAGGAAGGAAATGCAACCTTGCGGATAATGTCATCAACTACTTTGTCACTAAATTTAGGCTCGATGATTGGGTGTAAATGTAGATTTTGAGAGAAATTCAGATCCTTCATTAGACAAGTGTTATGATCTATGTAGGCTCCTTGAACGTTCCAATTATATCTTCATTAAATAACTAAGGTAGTAGGGTGTGGAGAATTAATTGATTATGACTCACAATCCCACATCCTATGTGTCATCCTTTGCTACAACATTCATGGAAGCGCCCCATGGTCACCCTCCTCGCGATCATGGAATTCTAGGGAGTGAGAAACATTATGTGGCTCCGAGTCTTCCTGGCCATTTTCTTAAGGTTGAGGGGTTCATTCATGGAGTCCACCCTTTTTCCTCACCATGTCAGGGCTTTGGACTGATTGATAAACAATTTTCCGATTTCTAAACATAACGACCCCACTACCACCTTGACCTTGTTGAAGGAATGGGGCTTGATGCTTAGGGGTGCATCTAGACACAAAATCTTGAAAATAGTAGGAATCTTTTGTTTGAGAGGGGACAAACCTTCCTTTGCTAATCTCATCCTCATAGAGGAGGACATGTGTATTTTCTTGAGGTTCTGTGACCTTGGAGCTGATGGTTTCCTTGTTCTTTGTTTTGTTAGCCTATTGGTTTGTAGCTAGTTTCCTCACTGCTCTCTTCTTCTTATTTTTATCCATTGTTGTCTGCCAATCTCCATCGTAGCATGAAGCTTTGCTGTCATAGCAGGAGATAGTATCACTATCTCCTTAGATCTTGTTGGAACCCTTGGGAGTACATTTCTATGAGGCTATACTCTATTGATGGGGCATATGCCTTTTGGGTTTCTGGGCAAGAATCACCATGGTGTATGGGATGGTTGGAATGGGAACTAATATTGAAGTGGAAATACCATTAGTTTATGGAGTAACAAACTTGCATTCATTGTCAGTATGACCAAGTCTACCACACTTCACGCAGACAGATGGTTGATTTTCATACTATAGTCAGAAGTGTTCATTGTTGATGAAGATAGTAGGAAGGAGAGGTTTAAAGGTTTTGACTTCCACAAAAATCCTATAGAACTTGCCCTTATTTCCCTGGGAAGTGTTTGAATCAATCTTGATTATTTTTCCCACATGGTTACCAATACTATGGAGCAACTGATTTTGATAGAGAGAGATTGGGAGGCCCGACACCCTCACCCAAACCACAAGTGTCCTAGGAATCGGGTCAGATGGGAAGAAGGAGGGGGACCAAGATTGCATTGAGAGATAAATTATAAACACGGTCCAAGGTTTGTGTAATTGCTACTATGTAATCTTCATGATTTGTAATTTGGAAAATGTAGTATCCTAGATCAAGATCGATCACTCTGAAGGATTTAGATGGATGCCACAAGGTTTGGATCTTATTGACCAAAGCCTGAAAACCCAGATGATGCCAATAGCCTTCACCATGATGGCGTGCTTCTAGGGTTCTAAGAAGGCCCGTATTACTTCACGTTGGACCAAAATCAAAGGAAAGTCTCCCGATACATCAACAGAGATGTTAGTCTCCTTGATAAGATCTAATGAAATAGGATTACTGTACATTAGCATCCATCCGACTTTGCTAGTCATCATCTCCTTGTAGGATGGTTTTTCCTTATCCTGGGAGTTAACCATATCCACGTCCTCCTTGCATGGACAGTCAGAGACATCAATACTTTTGTTCATCCACTGCATCCACATTGATGGGAGTCTCCAGTGGGCAATTATGAAGGGAAAAACCTCATCCATCGTGACCTCTACCACAGCTGTCGCCAGAGCCCCTTCCAAACCCTATAGACACCATATGAATATGCATAGATAGCATCTAGACACATAACTAATGCAAATTCTTCTAATACAGTCGACCATTGTCAACCTATTATGGATGATTTTCCATGTGTTGACCTTGAAACATTTGGAAATAGCACCTTTCCATATCCAACCAAAATAAAAAAACACATACTCATGGACTCTAATTGCATTCTACACCTTCTTCAACTTAGGATTTGATTCATGAATGAAGAGATTATTGTCTTCCCAACCTGAAGGTTTAGGGAAATCTACAAAGAAATCTAGTAACTTCATATTGATACGATTAAGAGGAATGCTCCAGTCAGAATCTTAAATAATAGAACTAACTTTAAAATCATGAGGATAGCCCAATTTGAGAATACTATCTTTACCCAAGAAAATAGATGAAAAATTGTGACCGATCCAAGGATATAACCATAAAAAGATAGACTTGCCAACACCTGTAGAGAACTTGATGTATTTCTTGAGAGAATCTTTGCACCTCAAAAATTTTTTGTAAACCCAATACATACCAGAAGACTCGTTCACAAACTAAAAAGATTTGTTAGATGGGTATTTCTCTTGGACACATTTAACCCACAATGAATCCTTTTCACTGGGTAATTAAATAAGGTAAAACAATAAAGAAGAAAAATCAATTATGGGGTAGGTATTTTATAATAGTAGAGTCAAGATTCACAATCTTCATATTTTTTAGAGAACAATAGACTATTGGTTGTAATTTTCTGATAGTCCTACTATTAATTAGGATTTTTTCTAATGTAAGTGTAACTAGAAATTAACCAAAATGGAGGTTAAAATATAAACAAGATTCTGAGGTGTAACTACCTAACTGGTCTGTGATCCTCTATTCTTCAATTTCTTGGCATCACAACTACAATTTGGCAAGCTCAGATTGTGTCTATAGGATCGATCATAGGCAAAGGTGGTGTCCTTCTACTTTGTGGATCACTTCTAGGTTAGGGCGGTGGGGTCTCGAGGCCTAACTCCCGTTGGAGTGATGTGCCACTTGAGGTGACTTGAGAAGCTCGCTAGATGAAAAGAGAAGAGCAAGGAACAGAGGCAAAGGATATGTCGGGGCTTTGAATATGGGTGGTTGAGGTTCCTTACAATGCCATAGAGATAAAGGGAGGTTTGAATTGGAGTTTTGAGGGGTTTGGGGCCTAGAAGGTGATCACACTATGGAGGAATGGTTTGGAGAAGACAATGTAAGGGAAGAAGCCATCTGATCCTGGCTTTACAAAACAAGGGCACCGAGGCACTAAAGGAGTTCTTCCAACGGTTGATGCAATTGTTACATACATTCTAGGAGAGACAATATCAAGGTGTTGATACCATTCTCCCCCGAATGAGATAAGGAGAGGCAAAAGTGGTCATATCTCACAGTTACAAGCATGATAGTGTTCATGGTTAAGGCGATGGTTAGGTTTGGCTTTAAAGGGAGTGAGTGGTGGCAGTCGTGGGGGGAGATTTTTTGTTGTTCTTTCCTGACAACTAGTAAAGAGCAGATGACTCCCAAATCACGGGTTCAAGGTGTTATGGATGAGATTAAGTGTAACAGACCCAAACCTAGAATCTTAGCCTAATCCATGACTAGGAGATTAATAATCCAATTTCCATAGATTCGACCAAACAAGGATACAATTATGCTTTAATGTATATAATTAATACATGTGACATGGTTAACCCAATGGTAACTCTAAGATTCAAAATAAACATAATACATTTAATGGCATCACATAACATGATATAAGTCACATATGTTTCCTTTAATAACAAATATCCACATAATGGCTAAAATATGTTTTATAAGAGGCACAATGTGCTTAACTCACAAATAGGAATAAAAATATAGAAATTCGTGAATAATAATATAAGGACACTATTTTGGTAATGATGTGAAGATAATGAGACTCTAAAATATAAATGATTATGGTAATGATGTAATGTTATAAAAATATGTTGGTGTTGAACCCAAAATTCTAATTGTAATAGAACTCATAAAAGGAAATATCAAAAATGAAATATAATCTAAAAGTCACATTCCTTGGGTTCAAATTAGCTTGGTTTCCATGTTTCACCTTATTTGAACAATAATAACTATCATAATTTAATTTAGAGAAGAAAAGGTGAGATAACGTCAGAAATATTAAATAAATTATTAAATTTCTTAAAAAGTAAAAATAAATCCCAAATTCAAATTCTACATATCACAATTAATCTATGTGGGAATTTTCATATTAATTAACAATCTTATCTATCCTAGTTTAACATAGGAAAGAGAAAGTAACTTACAAAAAAATATTAAATTAATTTTTTAAAATATATGATATATTAAATAAATAGTATAAACCAACTTGTACCATGTGTATGTGTATAATTTAGGTGAAGTTTTAAGAAATAAAAAGTGTGCCATAGAATAAAGGGAAATAATATTGTACATGCATGTTAAATCTACAAAAAATTATCATGGTGGGAAAATCTTATAATGCATTTACTTTCCAAATATAGTGTGATTGGGTAATTGCAACAATGTAGAATATGTGACATATTTAAATACATTAAAGAAATTTACTAAACTAATTCTCTATATTTAATGTTTGAAAGTAATAAATAAATGAAAATAATCATGTTAACATATCATAAAGGAACAAATATTTAACACATTTATGTATTTGTTTGGAAATAAATAAACATTAAGAACCCATTTAATCAATTACTTAACTCAATAGTGGAAATAAATCAATTCAAAATGGTGGAAACCTATTTATATTGTCCATTTATGTGATGTCGAACTCATTAGTTCTATTATATGATTGAATTTTGACTTGCCTATACATTTTGCATACTTTGTGATTGTTTGTCTATGAAGAGCGGATCTAATTGTATTAGTTTCTATAATTGATTTCTTCTGTGTAATACTAATTGATAGCTCGATCCCTTGCAGCTGAGTTGTGCCACCAATCGGTCTCTGCTGGTCTATCGGTCTTGAGACCGAATGGGCTCAAATGGTTTTGAGACCGAATGGGCTCAAACGGTCTTGAGACCGAATGGGCTCAAACAGTCTTGAGACTGAATGGGCTCAAACGGTCTTGAGACCGGATGGGATCATTTTGTCTTGAAACTGAATGGGCTCAAACTGTTTGGGTGGATTCACTTGGTTAGATCGATTGGACAAAACCAAGGATGAGTTAGGATGGGCCCTAGTTGATTGTTCAACTTTATCAAGACCTGCATCAAGTCAACATAAATTCGGTTAAAACCTTGATAATCGAATCAATAAGTAGTTTTGCACATTATGATTCATATTGATATTTAATGAGTGAAATAGTATATATGAAGTTGAATTTGTCCCAAAGTGATAATTGAATTCCATGATGAATATGCATTCATCAAAATACCCCAAACTTAAATGTTGCTCGTCCTCGAGTAACAAAAAATCTAAAACAGTCACCAAATGAATACTTTTAATTCATGTGATTACTTCATCTTCGCATCATGAATATTCTCTTTCTGCTCAAAATGACTTAGTATCTCAACCTCCTGAGACCACTAAACACATCTTACCATATCTTCATTCCTGAGTTCATTTTCCAAAATCACTTCCTCCTCAATTTTTCCAACAACAAGCATGTCAAAGAGTTTTGTAAGATTCCAGAGATACCCGCAGAATGACAAGTATGCATCTGATCTGACACTAGTGTTTTTCAAGGCATTTAAGGCTTAAATTGTGCCTTTGGGTAGAAAAGGGAGTGAAGGGTGGTATGGAAGGAAGAAGTAAATCTCTCCTCTATTCGACTCAAGATTTTTATTATTTTCACAATTTCATTTATTGCATTTTTTTGTACGAATCTCTCCTCTATTCGACTCGAGATTGCATTTCTTTTTTGTGTATGCTTTGGCATCTTTTATATGCAAATCTCTCCTCTATTTGACTCAAGATTGCATTTATGGTGGTACAACCCTATTAATTTGTGAGGGGTATACAAGAAGCAGATATAGAGGGAAGCGGCGTGCCACCCCGAACTTAGGGTTTGGCACTATTTTAGTATTCAATCTAAAATATACATACTACATATGTGTCACCATGTATTCTCATTATACTAATCCGATTTAGATGTGCTCATAACGTAGGGATTAGGGTTATCTCGTGTTCGTACTAGGGATTAGGGCTATAAACCCTAATTCCATCATATCATGATCTCTAAGATTACAATTTCAGTTATGCATATTAGGTGAAACCCTAATCATGAGCTTAAGCATATTACACTACTTGTGATGCCTAAATCATATTACTAACATTATGAGCATATCAAGATGTCCACAGTGGTTTCAAAACCCTAAATCAACATATATAAGATTACTAATCTTAAATCATCCATTATTCAATATTATCAAGGTTTTACTCATTATGCATGGCAAGATCAGGTGTTAGTCTAACATGAACGGATCTATTCATTCAGCATCAGATTAAAAAAAATTAGGTTTTCCTTCATATTAAACACATATATACATGTGTTGTATATACTTTTAGAATAGGAAGCCTATTTAGACACTAATCATATTTTATTTGTGTACTCCTCATTTTTTCGATCGATTTGATATATATTTGATAGATTTTGAGCATCCTAGCAATTTCTATTGTTTTTGCAAGATAAAGATAATTGGGCCAATCAAAGGCCACCATGTCACCTTTATATACTGTTATTAATTTGTCAAAGAAACAACTCATGATAGGGTGAAACGACTTACCTATCCTTGGGTCTTGAAGATTAGGATGGGGGCATAAGAATCTTTTGACTCTGTCTTCTCTTCCTCACGTGAGGTGCGACCCTGGCTGGATGCCCGGTCATGTTCGTACGACATGAGGCATCCACACCTACCACGGAAAGGATGGTGGTGCCTACCGTTAGGCTTGATTCCCTCTCGCCGCCCAAGCTGTCACTTTCGGATATGCCTCCCCTTTCCTCTGACCAGGTTGATAGAGGTTACAGACCTCCATTGGTCCTACCGTCGAGCACCCTAACCCATATGCAGCCGTCTGTAATGCCTGACCCATGACGGGTAAGAACATTGAGTTGGTTAGGTTCTCCTCCTCCTGCATTACTACCTCATGACCTCACTATCTATTTGCATTGTTCTGTAGTTGATAGGGTCTAGCCAAGAACCCTGTGATCATCACAGCCTGCGATGTCTAGGGCCATCAAGTATCTACTTGTCCTGGTTAGCTCCGGCGAGTACCTAACTAATGGGGAAACGGGGAGACCACTACTTCACGCTCCTCCACAAACCTCCTTTTCACCACTGGCAACCCTAACATGGCTTTCTTCCTCCCCATAGAACCATGGTGACCCTGGATGGGGTGCATCATGACTCCCATCTAGGAACGTCTTTGTCTGCTCATCGCCGAGCTGTAGGTCTAATCCAGGAAGGTGGGGAATATGCAAGGGTTATCCATGGACAACCGGGAAGGGAGACACATGTCTGGGACCAATACAAATCTAGTGGCCCTTATATATACACTTTAGAAGGAACCCTAATAGTCCTCATGTAAGGGGAAAACAAGGAAGAGCGAGAGACAAAGAGAGAAAGGTCTGGGTTTTCTTTCATGCATATCTCGGTTAGACATGAAAAATGGATCAACTTTCCATACGTAATTGCCAAAGACTAAAGGCAAGGGCTTGAATTAAACACATTCATCTCTCCTTTCTATATAACCCCATAGGCTTCATAGGAAACCCATACTTTTATTACTAAAACATAGTCTCGGCAACTTTAACCAAAAAAAGGGAATTTGATCAATGCCTTCACCATTATGGTGACATATATACATCCATACTTTTCCTTCAAGTTATATTTGTTAATTGAGACTTATTGGAATGCCAACCCTTGATCTTTTAAACATTATTTATTATAATATCATTATTCCATGGAATGTTCTCTTTCTCTCAATATTTAGAATTCTCTTTCTTTCTATTATTTTAAGTATACAAAAGGTCAAACTAAAATACTATTGTTTGGTGCCTCAAACACGGTGTTGCCAATCTTAGCTAGATAATTATCCTTTACTTATCTAAAACACAATGTATGCTATTTTCTTTTGGAAACTTGACAGTTATTTCATATTTCTATTTTTCAACTATTCATAAAGTCATTGTTATTTAATTAAGAACAAGATCTCTTGTTTCTTTAATTTGTGCTCCAAGGACTTATTTGCAAAGCTAATAGTCTCATGGGCCTTTATATGGGCCATGGCTTGCACCCATGCCACAAAGGATCACATTATTGTCCTAACATATAATACCATTGAGTGTTTGCTTAACAATTCAAACTTTGTATTTGTATAATTCAATTTTACCAAAACCGAGGATGTTACATTCACCCCTCCTTAAAAGGGATTTTGTCCCCAAAATTCAGGCCCACTATGCCTAGGTGAATGATAACTCGTCTTATATTCAAAACTTAGGGTGAGCACCCTACTTATATGGCTTTAACAACTTGTCACTAGTATATCAATTTTTTTCTTTTTATTACTACGATTGGCACCTGAATTGAAATTCAAGCATATCCACATCTCTAGTATACTCATATTATCATCACTTGATTATTTCCCTCTCATTGGGGATTTCATTACCACTTGGTGATTTCTCTTTTCACTTAGGTTTTCAACCTATGATTCATTATTTTCACACAAGGGTGAGGTAACACCTTAAATCCTTGGTCATGCCATTACACATTCAATGTAGGATATTCATCCTCATTATCTCAACTTTAAGCATAATGTGTGTCTATCCAATCTCCATCCCTCATAATGAGATGAAATAAGCATTTGGCTATATCTCAAACACAAAGTTCATTCCATTCCAAGAGCAGAGATAGTACATCCACACATCACCTTTCCATTTCACATTTTAAGTTGAATAATACTCAGTATGACTCTTAAACATACTTGTTCTTAATTTCATAGCATTCTTATATTCGATGAAGTCAGGTGTCCCTTTTCTTACTCTTAAGTTAGGGCACAACTTCTCTTAAGTTTCTATGACTTACTTATATCATTTATATTTACACATATATACATATATACGTATATATATATATATATATGTATATATATATATATATATATATATATATATACGAATATATATATACATATATATAGATATATATATATATATACGTATATATATATGGGACTTAATTGACTACCCGCATGGGTAGATCTGCTAGTTACCCGTGACATGAAACTTGACTTAAAATAAGTTTATATAATTATGTTTTAAGCCACCGCCACCGCCACCGCCTCCTTTTTTTCAATTTGTGTTTGCACCTATTTTTTCGTTTGCGTCATCTTCTGTATGCTACGTTGGTTACAATTACAGGCGCACTTGCACCAGTAGGATCGCTGGGGTGCTTGTGGTTTGTAACACGAAGATGGAATCCTTCCATGTGGGGAACAGACTAGTGGTCGCTCTGCCTTTCGACGTCCTTCGCATCTCCAAGTAGTCAGCGGTGCATTGTATGGATGCTCCAGCACCACAATTAATCAGTTCGTATGTGTTGCTGCTGGCAGTAGATTGAGCACGAGGTCCTCCATCGAGGCTTCCAGTGTCGGGGAATGATAGAGTGACCGGAGTCTGTCGCCGGTGACGAGGCAGCATCTCCGGGGGAGGATCGAGGAGAGCCCGGAGGGTCACGACGCAGAGGCAGTGAGGTGGGTGTTGTCGAGGTCGACCAGCACGTTGTGGTTTCTCAACCTGTCTGCCACCTACTGCGCGACCTGCATCTCATTCACAGCCATGTTGCCCAACCTAGTTCTGGTTGTTCAGCCTTCCCCCTGTTGTGCCTTTGCTGCTACCGTCCTGCCTCACCTGGTTCATGTTGTCTAGCCAGCGGCTTACTTTGCCTCTGGTTACATTGCCTCCTTGATTGATTTGAAGGAGAGCGAAGATGATTGCCCCGACAACTGTGAGCAGAATGCAGATGACGGTCACCACTAGAACTTTCAAGCCGTAGGTGATCAGCTGTGCAGCCTTGAATCTGAGGATGCTGCCGTAGTGACTATATAGAGACCCCACGATGAACACCACACCTCCGCAAATGAAGAGGATGGCGAGTAGTGCGAGGAAGCTGGACGGGATGCCAGTTGAAATATAGAGACCCCACAACATCTCAACCGAATCTGACTTCCTGGACTATTCCTTGTGTTTACCTAAATCTACAAATAGACGGATGAATTAAGAAGACGACGCGTGTACGGGTAGCGAAACTAATCTACCCGCACGGGCAACTAATAAATACCCTATATATATATCTATATATATGTATATATATATACATATATATACGTGTATATATATACGTATATATATATACATATATATATGTGTATATATATATGTATATATATATATATATATATATATATATATACATATATATATATATATTTACGTATCATTATGAGTCTTAGCCAAATCCTTTAGGTCTCTAGGGGTATAGGTACTCTTGGAGTGATCTCATCCTTATGCATCAAGGGAGTGTCTTCACATTCACCCTACTGGGCCACACGAACATCAGGTGGTGGCCAACCTCCTGAGACATGGGCCTAGGACAAACCAACTGTTACCTCCCGACCACTTGGTCCCCTGCATTCAGGGCATGTCAACTCCCAACCCATCGGTCCTATGTTCCTCTAATACACCCTAATTTACCCTAGGATTTCATTAGGTCTCTACCCTCCCTAAGGGTTTCTTTTGAGATGTCACATCTTTTAAGCACATTATTCTCTTATTTAATTCCTTAACCCATATTGCCTTCACCTCTCACTTTTGAGTAGACATTATGTAGTGTTGTTCCAACATTGGGCTCGGGCCACCTTCCCTCCAAGGCTTGGAGCCATGTTGATCTTCCCTCCTAGGATTGACCTTTGTGATCTTCCCCTCTAGGGGCTTGATCCTAACAACTTCACTGTGGACTTGGGCCACATTTCCTCCTGGGCTTGGTGCCTCTCTAGTCTTCCCAATCCTAGGCTTAACCAGTTGTTACGTAGAGATGGCATCCTTGGGTTCAAAGAATGTAAGTGCTTTCATTTTTATGTCTTTAACTCTTCACCCCTCTAGGTGAGGATTAAGGCTATCTCAATACTTAAATATGTGTATTCACTTACCTTTTAAGGGAATTTCTTAGCCTAGGGTGCCTTCATGACTCATAGGAGGGGGTTAGGCTCTCTAGCCACAACCTAATCCCAAGTTCTAGGTTTTGCCTCCCTCATAGGTCATCTTCCCACTCATTGGGTTGACCAACCCTAGGTTGGCACACTAACCCTAAAGGTTTCATAGATACCTTTTTTCATTGGACATAACTTTTATCATTATATCACCCCATGTTTGCTCAATTTCTAGAATACCCCCTCATGATCCCTATCCATTCAACAAACTTGGGTCACCTCCCCTCAAGGGGGTTGGTGCTACCTTGGCTTTCCCCTCCAGGGCTTGGCCCCCATCACTAAACTTCTAGAGACAACATAAGGGATTTGAGCAAGCTATATATACTTTCATTTTCATATATATATATATATATATATATATATATATATATATATATATATATATATATATATATATATATATATATATATATATATATATATATATATATATATATATATACCTCTATTGGGTTCATGGG
The DNA here is from genome assembly GCA_963693085.1 of Alisma plantago-aquatica. NCBI lineage: Eukaryota > Viridiplantae > Streptophyta > Magnoliopsida > Alismatales > Alismataceae > Alisma > Alisma plantago-aquatica. The sequence goes on along the minus strand of OY856409.1, from coordinate 1,617,699,317 downwards.
TTTCTTAAGATCTCTTACATAAGTTTTATTCTCCTTGTGCACACATGCATGGGAGACCGGGTCACCTAAACCCATTCCTTTATCTTTCTTATTCCTATTTTCAAGTTCTACATGGATGGTGTCCCATACCACCATATTGTGTTAATTATTTAAGTTTAAGGTTTTATGGTTAGGGTTAGGGACTATACTCTACCTCTTGAGTTTCCCTGTCCCTAGACTGTCTAGAGTTTTCATACCCTAATCCAAGTCCTTCCTCTATGAAAGGGCTTACCCCTACATGTATCTTTCTAGTGTCTACCATCTATAGAAGAACCTACACAAAAGGTTACATCTTTTCACATTTTACTTCTCCTTTTATCATTTTCTTTTCAAAGCTTTTAATCAAGGAGATGAGAAATAGATGAAAATGTGAGATGATGAACTTAATTTTTCTCTTAAAATTTCTAAGGATAATTTGAAATTATAAACTATTAAGTATTAGTTAATGAATTTGTGCTCTGATACCAAATGTAATGACCCACACTTTTGAATGTCTAAAAGACCTTAAAGTCATAGATTGTTAATCAGAAACTCTAAGATTAGATTAAAGAAATAATACAAAATAGTAAACGATTTCCATTAATGAAATAATTACTTACATGCTTGCATAAATGATCTCCTTGAAGGAGTTACATAACTTTTAAACAGAATTAACTTTTACATGAGTGGAGATATACCATTAAGACTAAACCATCAAGAATTACTTTACAATCTTCAACATCTTTATATGTACCCTCATGTCCATGAATCAAGTATATCTGATACCTAAAACACTGAAAAATAAATACGCGGTTAGTATATTGCTATACTGGTACGTGGGTTCAACCAATAATCACAAGTACACATATAAGCAAACATCTTTATCTTGCATATAAGAACATAAACTTGTTTTCATATTCTAACCCATATCTGGTCTACTACCTCATGTGTAATCAGTGTTCCTCTGGGGCTCAGGTGCATTACCCTTAAGATCAGTCTAACCCATGGTTCAGAATATTGTTATTTAGTTTACATGATACTCATAAGAACATTATAATGTGCTGAAGTAAATAAACAAACAAACAATTTATCATTCACTCAATCTCATTGAGAAACCTCAACAAACTCAGAATTCGATACAAGTATTCATAAGCATAACCATGTACCTTATGTCATTATAGAAACCATGCAAAATATCACATGAACTTTAAGAGTGTATCCAAACATCCAAGCAACAAAGTATTCAATCTGAAATATACATACCACATATGTGTCACCATGTATTCTCATTATACTAATCAGATTTAGATGTTCTCCTAAACTAGGGTTTAGGGTTATCTTGTGTTAGGACTAGGGATTAGGGATACAAACCCTAATTCGATCATATCATGATCTCTAATAATACAATTTCAGTTATGCATATTAGGTGAAACCCTAATCACCAACTTAAGCATATTAAACTACTCATGACACCTAAATCATATTACTAACATTATGATCATAGCAAGATGTCCACATTGGTTTCAAAACCCTAAAACAACATATATAACATTACTAATCTGAAATCATCAATTATTCATTATTATCAAGGTTTTACTCATTATCCATGGCAAGATCAGGTGTTAGCCTAACATGAATAAATCTTTTAAATTAAGCATCATATTAAACAAAACGAGGTTTTCCTTCACATTAAACACATCTAAACATGTGTTGTATATACTTTTGGAATAGGAAGCATATTTAGATATAGATCATATTTTATTTATGTTCTCCTCATTTTTCCAATCAATTTGATATACATATTTGATATATTCTAAGCAACCTAGCAATTTCTATCATTTTTGCAAGATAACGATTCTTGGGCCAATCAAAGACTGCCACATCACCTTTATATCTTGTTGTTAATTTATCAAAGTAACAACTCAGGATAGGGAAAAAGGACTTACCTATCCTTGGGTCTTGAATACTGGGACGGGGGCATAAGAGTCTTTTGACTCCGTCTTCTCTTCCTCACGTGAGGCGTGACCCAGGCTAGATGCTCGTTCATGTTTCTACGACACGAGGCATCGACACCCACCATGGAAAGGCTGGTGGTGCCTACTGCTGGGCTTGATTCCCTCACGCCGCCCAAGCTGTCACCTCCAGATCTGCCTCCCCTTTCCTTCGACCAGGTTGATAGAGGTTACAGACCTCTGTTGGTCCTTCCGTCGAGCACCCTAACCCCTACGCAGCCGTCAACAGTGCCTGACCCACGACGGTCAAGAACATTGAGTTGGTTTGGTTCTCCACCTCCTGCATTGTCGCCTCATGACCTCACTATCAATTTTCATCGTTCTATAGTTGATAGGGTCTAGCGAAGACCCCCATGATCATCACATCCTGTGATTTCCAGGGATGACAAGTATTCGCTTGTCCTGGTTAGCACCGGTGAGCGCCAGAATGATGGGGAAACCGTTGCTTCATACTCCTTCGCATCCCTCCTTTTCACCATTGATAACCCTAACATGGTTTTCTTCCTCCTCATAGAACCATGGTGACCCTGGATTGGGTGCATCATGATGCCCATCTAGGGACGTCTCTGTCTTCTCATCGCCGAGATGTAGGTCTAAGCCAGGATGGGGGGATATGAAAGGGTTATCCAAGGACAATCGGGATCGGAGATACATGTCCATGACCAATACAAATCTAGAGGCCCATATATATACAATTTAGAAGGAACCCTAATAGTCCTCGTGTAAGGCGAAAAGAAGGCAGAGTGAGAGAAACCGAGAGAGAGGCATGGGTTTTCCTTCATGCATATCTCGGTTAGACATGAAAAATGGATTGAATTTCCATACGTGATTTCCAAAGATTAAAGGCAAGGGCTTGAATTAAACACATTCCTCTCTCATTTCTATATAACCCCATAGGCTTCATAGGAAACCCATACTTTTATTAATAAAACATAGTCTCGACAAATTTAACCAAAAAAAGGGAATTCGATCAATGCCTTCACCATGATGGTGACTTATATACATCCATACTTTTCCTTCAAGTTATATTTGTTAATTGAGACTTATTGGAATGCCAACCCTTGATATTTTAAACATTATTTAAAATAATAGCAGTATTCCATGGAATGTTCTCTTTCTCTCAATATTTAGAATTCTCTTTCTTTCCATTGTTTTAAGTATACAAAAGGTCAAACTAAAATACTATTGTTTGGTGCCTAAAACATGGTTTTGCCAATCTTGGCTAGATAATTATCCTTAACTTATCTAAAACACAATTTATGCTATTTTCTTTTAGAAACTAGACAGTTATTTCATATTTCTATTTTTCAACTATTCATAAAGTCGTTGTTATTTAATTAAGAACAAGATCTCTTATTTCTTTATTTTGTGCTCTAAGGACTTATTTGCAAAGCTAATAGTCTCATGGACCTTTATATGGGCCATGGGTTGCACCCATGCCACAAAAGATCACATTATTATTCTAACATATAATATCATTAGGTATTTTCTTAACAATTCAAACTTTGTATTTGTATAATTCAATTTTACCAAAACTGAGGATATTACACACTGTATGTGACCCTATAGGTCCCATATTACATTGGTAGTGAATGTCCAAAACAACTTATGACATCACAAGCTAAGAGCAGTGCCTAGTCACACATCATTGCTACCCAAGTAAATGGAAAGTTGGAGAACAACTTCAACCTACAATCTGTGTATGGTGTTATAGTGTTTATATAGTTCCTTTGTCACTGATATCCATATTGAACTAGAGGCATGAAACAATCATCCTCATTATTATTCAATCTTGTTTCTTGACCTAGAGCAGACTGTCTGAGATATATGTAAACTCAATATCACATATTGTCTCACATGTCTGTGGCCACACATTTCTCAATCTCAATAATCAAGAGGGAGTTGGATATCATACTCCCTTAGGAGGGACAAATCCCATCTCTATCACTCACAGTTAGTGACCATGTGTCACAGTCACCCAATCATCACCTTTGTAACAACCTATGTTTCAGGATTACATTTGATGATGTCAAAGAGTACCGAATAACATGTGATGAGTGCAGTGATTTTAGATCTAAGAACCATAAACACCACCATCACTATAGATGTGATTCTGAATTACCTAATTAAGGTTTCCATGTATCACTCTTATGGTGGGTCTATCTGATACACTATTCTCTAACATGTATATGTGTGCTTGATTTGATTTCATCATATCATGACTGATGAGGTTTTGTCATCAACCAACTCACACTCTGATCTTGTGTGTCATTGTTGTCGGTTTACCTTCTGCAATAACAACCGATCATGGACATAAAAAGAATGTATATAATCTTAAAATCTATATGATTTCATTGTTTAGGTGCTCAATCTGAATACATTCATCATTGAGTAATATCATTCTCTAGACATTTATTATGTTATTTCATTATCTCATAACTAAACAAACATAATAAATTGGAAGCTTGCCTTTATTATTAATGAAATTATTTACATGTTATTTCAGTATAATCATAATATGATTATCTCATTGGGAATACATACCAACAACATGTATGAACGGAGTCATGCTAGCCAAGATGATACAACTCTTGAGTTACTATTGGAAAACCATGGAAAACAAATGTTATCAGTTTATCTGCAAATGTCGAGCTTATAAAATCCATTGGGACTACATCCATTCACATACAAATCAAGTTTACAACATGATCATGCCTTGTCCATTCTCATCCTGGGGTATTGCAATGATCAACAAGATCAACCCTAAAGTGTCAAATGGAAATTGCTTCATCCTATTATGATTGACTACTTTACCAAGGGATAGAAGCAATGTCCATCACTAATGCATTAGCCCAACAAGTCATCAAATCCTCAAGAGCAATATCATACGCCTCTATGGGATACCATACGAGATTTTTTTTATAACAGGACAAACTTCATTTTAAAGACTGCCAAGGAGTATCTAAGCACTTTGGGGATCAAACATCACCACACTTCACCATATCAACCTCAGATGAACGGAGATGTAGAAGTTTCTAATAAATATATGATCATGATTGTGAAGAAAACTATCAATTATCATGCTAACTGGCATGAACATTTTCTAATGGCTTATCAAGCCTACCACACTTCCATCAAAAATTCAATCGGGCTACACCATACTCCCTAATATATAGGACAACCACTTGAAATGTGAATTGTGTCATTCTGCATATTACAAGAAGTAGATATCCTTGAGACTGGATGGATTCAAGATCGAATCATTCGACAAAACAATTTTTAGAAGTGCAACTTGGTATCACGAGTCATCCAAATTGTTGATTCCAGGGTCAAGTTCAAGCCTAATGGGAGGGACCCTACATCGTCCACGACAACTACAACTAGGATGACCTACACCTGAAAGACATGGATGGAGATGTTTATCTTCATCATGTAAATGCCAACCTCGTTAACTCTACTACTGTTGAGTAGACTACAATGACAAGAAAATATGATGTAGAAGAGTCAAACACTCCCATCCTCCAAAAAAATTAAAATTTAGTTATATACTTGACCCCTTAACTCCATGCACCCTAAAGTGGGAAGGTGAAAGTAGAACCTAAGACCTAGGACAAAAGGGGCATGGCCATTATCTTGAGGCCCCAACATTTTGCTAACCTAAAGCTGTCTCCTAAAAATAGGTCCAACATAATAGAAAACATGCAAAATTCTCATGACTGTGGCTAAAGCTAAGAGAAGCACCATGATCAGACAAAAGGATGACAGAGGCTATGATTCCCCAGAGGCAAGTCATAATTGATCTCCACAATCAACATCCTAACATCTATATCCATTGAGTTTCCATAACCTTTTTATCTACTAGGGTTAACCTAAAAAGGAAGGATCATCAAGAGAAGGATGGAGGTTGAGAACCCCTTGCACCTACTCTCGTCTCTTTGAGATAAAACGTGAGATGAAGTTTTGAATGAGCTAACCTATGAGTCATGACATGGTAAACCCTCTCTAGGCAAACTCCATGTCCTGAACATAAATTTCAAAGCAAGAAGCTTTAAACAAAACTCGCAACTAGTGGGCACATATAGAAGAAAAGAAATAACAATAAAATCTAGAAATCCCTTTAAACAAGCAGACACATGTTCACGGTCGAATGATACTCTGAGGCATGTCGGGAGAAAAGCCTACTGGGATGTCTCTAACATCAGGAAACTTGGCTCAACTAATTCAGGAATTGCGGCTATTACAACTGCTACATGACATTGGTTATCTCTTAGCATGACACCTAGGTCCTTCTTCTATCTTCCCCCCTAGTACGATGGATCCCCTCATAACAAATTAGACCATGAATGTTAAAAGGGAGGAAACATCCATCATCAAAATAGGATGAGATATAGATCAAAGAACTCGGGGTTTAAACCTTCCAACTTCATTTAAAGAGGTGGATGAGAAGGATGTGACCCTGACATATAAAGACCTACAACTATACTTGGAATCCTAAAAACACATAGGCATGAGTACCAGATTGACCTGGTTGGACGATTTGTCACAAAGGAGTTCATAGTTGTATGGACCTCAAGGACCCAAGTCCAAACACACATTTACAAGTATCATGGAGGGAGTACCCACACACATTTCATGAACCAAAAAATTTATTCCAGTACAAAATTATTACATAACTCTTGCACCTAATGCCAACAAAAACCCTATTGTAGTTCTCTTGAAAAATCACATCTCACTACCACATAAGCTGTCAATGCAAGACACTCCAAGTACTCAAGCGGGGAATTCTCAACCAATAGGGAAGGAATATCGGGCCAACCTTGTTTGATTCAACCACAAATTGCAATCTTCTCATGAACTTTTCAAGAATCTAGAACTTTCTTCTTGCAGAATGGGGGAAGAGTCTCAAATTGATACACACTACTAATGATTGAACTACTGCAACACTGATATAGGGTAGTGTACAATGTAGCCCTCTAGACTAGGCAAGATAATCAACCACTAAAAATTAGGCATGACCACATTGCAAGTAGAGTTATCAAGATAGAACTCCATCCATCCCTAACACACATCTACAGACTTCAAAACAGCGCACCAATGAGCTAGATCTTCAAGCACCTAAAGAGGATCACATATCTGAATGTGGTTCCATAGAAACGCCTTTAGCACGCTATAATGAGAATTCAAAGAATATGTCCATCTAGCAGGACCAATGAGCATCCCCAAATGAATCTACAGACTTGTGAAGGGTCCCCTTATCTTTCCATTCAGTTGTGCTTCATCAAAGCACTCATACAATTCATCCATAATCAAAGGGACAATAGTTTCCTCCCTGCAAAGGGAAGCCATGACTCTAGAACAAATGGTCATCACTTGCCCAATGATTTCTCCAAATAACAACCCCAACAAGATGATCAAAGCATATGCTAACCGGAAAGGCATGACATGAGAAATGATACCATGATGGACCTCACTCTTAATGACTCCCATAGGGAGCCCATGTGAATGAAACAACCATCACTAGTCGACTTTTGAGTCACTTGGGATTTCTTCATGCAAAGAAGACTCCCCAACTTGGCAGCCCAACTCGACTTCCTTAGCACCAGTGACCATTAGTCATGAAGGGGAAACTGTGTGATCTTAGCCACATCCTCCAAGGTGGAAGTCATAATGAATTTGCCAAAATAGAAAGTTTGACTTAGAGGATCCTAGAAGCAGATTGCGACTGATGTAAACTCCCTTTCCATATGGATATATGGCATATGAAAAATATGATGAGCAACACTAAAGCTTTCCAGATCGACTTCTTCTATCTCAGAAATATCACCAATGCAATGTCACATCAAGGTAAGGGGAGAATGTTGCAAGACTAGAATCTACTGTATCTTAGTTTCTCCCATGACCCTGAGTTGTGATAGAACCAATTATGTTGAAAAGATGAGGGGTGCAACCCTATTTATAGAACAAACTCATCTCAAGAAGTAGAAGACTCTATGTCCTTTTCTGTGATGAAATTGTGCTACATCCAACTGGTCAATGCTGACTCACATCTTAAGGTATGAAGGACTCTATGTCTAGGCCAGATGATCACTACAATCTGTCACCTCACATTAGCATGTGAAATTAGGTAGTCCACCAACCCACAAAGAATCTCCCAAAGATCAATTTCATAGATCTGATTGCAAATCAAAGATCACTAAAACTCACAATGTTGTCTAAACTCAAACTCAAGTTCTACTTATATTTTTAAAGAGTGTGAAACTACCAACAAAATAATACATTATTTTTCTTGCAGGAAAGGAAAAAATCACAAAATGAAAATGTTAAAAGCAAGTGCCTACTTCTTCAGCTTCTTCTTCAGCCACCTATTAGGCGCTTGGCTGAGGGCCAATGATTAATGGAAGAAGACCCTTTAGAATGATGCTTGCAACTCATGTATGAGTGAATACCACAAGTGGACCACTAGTGACTACAAGAGGAACTCCCATAAATCACCTCGACAACTAGGGAAGCATCTCTACGTTGAGAAGAACTTACCCCTTCACCAGCTGAAGATGGATTTGCACACTTAATGGCGATGTCTAAAGAAAATCCCATGACACCACAAGACCCTCTGAAGTGTTTAAGCATGCCCAAAGTCTGTCGGGATACTCAAGACAAAAGAGTCTGCGTATTGCATCCAAATCATCATATATCTCCATGAAGGACGAGGTCCAACCAAAGTTACATGGGAAGTGACACGTGCCTCCATTGCCATCTTGATGGGGTTGCAACCCAGGGAACTCCACAAAACCACAAGCATCAACCAGCAGATAAGGTGGATCCTCCGCTGCAGATATTTCCTCAAGTGAACGAAATGCCTCAGTAGAGGGTGGGTGAAGAAACTCATACCTCTAATCATCCTGCTCCTAAGATAAATCACAATTAGTCAGATGTAAGAAAATGCATGTCAAAGATAATGCAAGCAATCACAAAAGAAACATCAGACTTAGACTCACCATAGGAGGACGTTAGAGATAATCATACACCAGTATAGAAAAGAGAATGGGTTTACCATGAGAAAAGTACCACCTTTACTCATCTTGTGTCGTCTACCCATACATCAGATCCCTTGCATCCTGACAAATCCCAAGTCTAGGAAGGACCAACATTGACAAAGAGTCAAAAGGGATGTGCTAGCCACCAGCCCCCTGATGAACCACATGCTCTCCCATATACAACACACTCCTAGATGAAGATTCAAACTAGATTTAGCAAGCATCCAGATCCAAATCCTCAAAGTAAATGACACAATACGTGGCCATCTCGCCATGCTAAAACCTAGAGAAGATCCTAAACTAGATCTAGGAAAGAATAATGAGTTGAAGTCAGCAAAAGTACAAATGCATAATATAATGCAATGTTCATAGTACTACACATACCTCCTCTAGGGTCATCATATCTAGTTTCTCCACTCCTCATATGACTCCCTATTGGTACAATATGTCCAATGGCCACAAGTAGGGAGGGAGGCATACACAGCCATCTGGACAACTCAAAGTGATGGGTCAGTGAAGTCAAAAGTTGGCATAGCCCCATATCTATAAGAAGAAGCATCAGAACATACCACCTACTATGATTATTTCAAAGCATAAAATGCAAAATAATGGGTAAAAGTTCACCACAATCAAGAAAACAAAGAATCCACAATTTTTGTATCTGAGACAATCTACCCTTTAATGTTACCCATAAGACATCTCTATGGATGTGTTAGAAGATGGGCATACATGCCACCACCCTAGTCAAAGGAAGAAACTCCTTCTAGGCCTAGTAGAAAGGTAAACCAATTGACATATCCTCTATTTCTTGAGTAGTTTCTAAACAAGAAACAAGTAATAAAGAAAAATAGGAACACTTGGTCTTGTATCAATGGCACCTCATCATTCACCCTCATTAAAAAAGGTGCACCTCAGCTGTAAGGACCCTAGCCCACATTTTGGGATAACCCTATTTGTGTTTCTTAAGCATGTTGCTTATCACCTTGCTCTAATCATCTGAGATATAATTAGGGCATGTTGGAAGCTTGAAATTTCTTGCTTGAGCTTATTTGGTTGATGCTTGTGTTTTGTGGTGAGGTTTTGGTGCAAATTGCAATTTACCCAAGATAAGGATTGATGTGCAAATTTACCACCTCAAGAGTGTTCCTTCTCTTTCTTGTCACCTAATTGAGGATAGAGACAGATGGACACCTTGATTGGATCTTTGTTGTGTGGTGACGTCTTTAGAGATGATTTAGACAAATGTTTGAGGTGTGCCTTGCACCTAGAAGTGCTATCTTGGGCTTGAGAGCCTTAGAGAGGCCTTGTATCAGTTTGTGGGTGTCTTTAGTTACACCCTATTGGTTTGTGGGTGTCTTGAGTTACACCCTATCAGGTTGTGGGTGTCTTGGTTACCTCCCTATCGGTTTATGGGTGTGTTGAGATGTGGTATCAGGCATGACCTTGGTAGGTGACCTAGTGGACAAGACCTTATCTCCATGTTTTGCATGATGTTGTACATGTAGCTCTTTCTCGTGGACAAGTGGCACCTAAGATCCTAAGGTGGTGACCCCTCTCCCATGATCCCTCTCTCATCCATGTATTATATATACCCCTTTCTCTCCATGCAAGAGAATCCTTTTGGCCATCTTTGATTTCTCTCCATAGTGGACGACCTTGAGCTAGAAGATCTCTCTTGGAAGCATGGTGGATGAGTCCCAAGCTTGTTGTGTTCCATTCATATTCTACCTTGGTAAGCCATGGTATCTAGCTCTCTTTCTTTCTTTCTCTCTTTCTTTCTTCTTCTCAGACATGGATCTTGGTTACCTTATTAATTCCATCCCGAACCCTCCTAATCTTGGTTCCATCTTCTTCCTTGGAGGTGTTATGGTGACCAAGTTTGGAACATCATCTTCTTCCATGAGATCATGAAGCTTGGAGTTTGACCTAGGAGCTTAGATCTTGGTGGTTATCTTTGAGGCGGGTTATATAACTCTAAACTCTCTTTGTTATTATCATTGCTTACATGATATCTTGATTTTCATCTTTGGTTCATTAGCTCTTACATGTTAGTAGTTCTCCTTTGTGGTTTATAGATCTATTTTTAAGAAAGAAGTTACGTTTAGTTGCTTCCCTTGTGTTGCACCTTTAGGGCTTTCTTTAGGCGAGTGACCTTAGGTTGAAGATGATGAGGTAGACACATTATGGTGGGTGGCCATCATGACTTGTGATGCCAATAATGTCACACCTTGCGACAGGTCATCATGACCTTGGTGAGGCCTAAGTCGACATGCCTAGGTAACGTCTAGGTCATCATGCCATGTGCATGAATAGGCTATTATGGTTTGAGATGGTTATCTTGGCCTATAGTTGTTAAGCGATATGGTGAAGAGACCTTGGTGATGATGGCCCATTGTGACGTTGAGGCACCTAGACCAATATGGTGTTCAATCATTATACAAAGGGTGTTAGCTGTCATGACTATGGTTGAACCTAGAGGAGTTGGTTGGTGTTGAAGGCAACGATGACGCCCTCCTTGGATAGAAGCTGACAAAACCTAGGATAGCATTGCCTGATACATCCTTAGATGTGATGCTCGATGCACCCAACTCGTGACTCCCATCTATCCCTACAGCCCATCACAACATGAGACATTGATATGATGATGCCCGTCATGCCTTGTGTTGGCATTGCCTGACATATACATGTAATGCCCGTCACAATGTGATGCCCCTCTCACCTTGAGAAGATGTGGCCAGACAGGCTAGGTAGGCCAACACACTCCCCATAGGTGTTGTTGCTCGATACACCCTCCTTAGATGGTAAACTGATACACCTCCTAAGAGGGTACCCTGACACCATGGTTGCTCATCTAATACAACATGTTGATATAAATTGATAAACAATCCTTGACATGGTTTCCCGACACTTAAGGTTAATCCAATACACTATATGATGGCCCTAACTGATATCTTGTGATGGTGTCTATGATACATCATGTTGACGATAGATATACATAATAAGATGCAATACCCTATGGGTAGTTGTGTGAGAAATAATAAGATTTATGTTTCTATAACCTTTATCTCATGAGATACCTTATAATGATGATGAAAGTGATGATCTAAGGGTGGTTTTTGATCCAACCTCATAAACCCTAATTGGGTAAAGAAAAACCCTAACCCTAAAATGTAATCTGTATGTCATGGATCTTATAAGATGATAGTTTCCTCAATGATGAGATGACGAGTTGTCACCCCAAGATATGTGGTCCTTGTGCTGGACACATGTTGAAAGACATGAAATGATGATGTGATGAGATCACACCTTATATGTTTTAGTATGTTTTGGTGATGTGTCATGCCCTTGTTTGTGTATAACTTATTTTGCGTTTTTACGTTGTAACTTGATTGATGATAAAAGATACTTAAAATAACCTAATTAATCAAGTGGAACCTAATCTTGTAGTTTGCCCTATGTTATTGATCCATTCAATGGCAGTACTTGCTGAATGGTGAAATGAGTTTTACTCAGAATGCATATTGTTGAATATGCGGGGTGCAAGTTAAGGTATCTCCTTGTGTCGTAAATGTATATATATACACATGATTGGTTGTGAGCCATACCTTGGAAGAGTACATCTTTAAACTATAGCTCCATGAAATGTAACACAGGATTGGCTGCAAGCCATACCCTAGCAGAGTATGACTGTGAGTCGTAGCTCAATTTCACTAGTGTCATGATCTGTACCAATGTGGGATAAATATGCATTGCTAAACTATACGTCATTGGAAGTAGTTGACTTATGATGTCACTACATGTTCACTCGTACTGACCAAGGAAGACGAGGTCATGGATTCCTGCTCTTTCATTAGACCTTGTAAAGGCACCGATTTTGACTTATCAAGTGGTTGGTGGGATTTGGGTGGTACGATTCAAATCCTCAGGGCATAATAAAATGTGTAATCAACCGTGTAGTATAATTGTATAGGATCAAAATATGGAAACATTGGATGATGCGTTGCTTGATCTTTACATAATATTGTTGATAGGAAATATACATATTCTTCATATTCATTTTAAATTGTTAAGATGTTTCATAATTCAACAAGAATTGCTCTGCTTGTTAATAATGAATACTTGCTTCACATAGTTGTAATTATAGTTCTTCTTAGTTTATCTTATCTATGATAATAATAGAGTTGGTAGAGAGTTATATATCATGCTGAGATTTGGAATCTCACCCTGTGGGTTCCCCACACCCATTTTAGGTGGATGAGCACAAAGAGGTAGAGATCATGCAGCTGAAGTTAAGAAGTAGCAGCCAACTAGGTTGGAAGTTCTATTGGATGTCTTTTACTGATAGGGTCCTATAGTCATTCTTGTACACTCGGGTCCTTGGGGATGTTTTGTAGACATTTTGTGGATGTTTTTTCGATATGTTTTAGGCTTGAGTGCCCTTTTGTATACAACTGTAATGGATACATGTATATATGTTCTGGAATAGGTTCCCTGGTAACAGGTTGGTGGCACACCTAGTAGGTGTTTTGAGGCATGAAAGCACATGTATGTAAAGGTTCTTACTTTTTAACATTTTTATGAAAACAATTTTAATTTTTAGTGTTTTTCCAGTAATCTATTTGTTAATCTTCTTCCATGGTTTTTTTTTGAGTAATCTCACTTTTATGTGGCACGAGACATCACAATATGGGTTGGTAGTACAGTTTTAGGTTCACTGAGTCTACAGGGACCTAGACTAGGGTTGATGTCTATTCTAGTGTCCACCAGTCTATCTTATAGTGACTTCTGCTTATGCAAAAGAAGAAGAAAGCTTAATGATGTTTGGAGAACACAAAGAATATGATTTTGAGAGTAGTGTTGCTACACTGGTTGGTCGTGCAAGGAACTAGGCACAAGACGATCGGGTGCCTAAAGTCTCCCGATTTGACCCAACCATGGTTGAAAACCATGCTTTTCAATCTCTTTTGGGAATTTTATGGCTACTATGACTCATATGGCAGATGGGATGCCTACACCTCAACTTAGGGCATCGGTTCCCCATACTGAATCTTTGGGTATTGTGAAGACTTTTGAGTGGCTTTGTTATGTTAGAGTGCTAGAGTATGCTGGGACGTCTACTCCGACAGATGCACATCTTTGGTTGACTGATCTTGAGAAAGTCTTCAATATCCTAAGTATCCCCGAATAGGATAAGGTGAAGCATGCAGTGTACCTTCTGAGGGGGAGTGCTGGACATTGGTGGGCCATAGAGGAGGAGAAGATACCTGGTGTTGTGATCAGTTAGGAGGAGAGCCAACATGATTTTGTTAGTCGGTACTTTCCTCGAACGTATCTTGATGAGAAGATCATCCAGTTTGAGAGGATTCGACAGGGATTCATGACGATCAACGAGTATGAAGAAAGGTTTATGGAGTTGTTGAGGTTATGTCCTCACATGGCTACCATGGAGGATGAGCGGATTCGTCGCTTTGATAAGGGGTTGAATGTTGAGTTGTCTATCTACTGCCTTGGAGAATCGAGAGAGGTTAACTATGATTGTGGAGTCTATTAAGAGGATAGAACAGTCTGTGAAGGAGAAGATAGAGGCAAGTACTAAGAATTGGGTTCCACAGTCTCAGGGGAAGTTGTCAGGAGGCTTTAAGAAGCCAAGTTTTTCTACACTACCAACATTGTATATGTTTAGTTCTTCGATGCAATGGCCACTAAGTAAGGGCAAAGGCCATAGTTTTCTACCCACAGGAGGCCAGAGTGTTGCATTAGAATTGGTGACTGGGCCATCTAGGTCACAGTATGGGAATTGGGCTTGTTACAAGTGTGGGAAGATGGAGCATCTAAGGCGGGAATGCCCAATGAGAGGTGATGAAGTGACCTAGAAACTGAGGCAGAGTCAGCAGGGCTCGCAGAGATAGTAGAATAGCAGTGTAAGAGGGTGAGGACATTGCCAAGCATCTTGGGCCAGATCGTCTGTCCAGGAAAGTAGACGATGGGGGTGACAACAGGCAATGACCAGATTCTATTCCATGAGTCAGGTGGAAGCAGTGGTCAATCCACGAGTGGTGACAGGTCAAATGGATTTGTTTCATTCTAATTTGTCTTCTTCTAACTTTGTATCTATTTTTGTTGACCCAGGTGCAACACACTCTTTTATCTCTCGTAATGTGCTAAGCGGTTGTCTTCTTCATGTTATTCATAAGAAGAAAAGTTTGTTGTACGAACCCTGTTAGTCAATTCTATAGTGTTGAAGGATGTGTGTCTTTCCTGCGTTCTCTTCTTTTTAGGACACATCATTCAAGTGGATCTCATACCACTTGACATGCATGGATTCAATGTAATCCTTGGAATGGATACCTTGTAGAAGTACAGAGTGGTCTTGGATTGTAGTTCCAAGCAAGCGACGTTTGTGGATGGTGGTGATATGTGGATCTTCCAAGGAGATAGGAAGATTCTTCTAACGTGTCTAGTATTGGCCCTGGTAGCAAGGAAGCTTCTAAAATAGGGTTGCAAGGCATTTTTGGCAAACATGAAGGATACTGAGGCAAGGAGTCCTAGTAATCATGATGTGCCAGTTGTTTGAGAGTTCAAGGACGTGTTCCTTGAGAAGTTTTTAGGTGTTCCCCCACCCCGAGAGATTGATTTTGAGATCAATCTGGTTCCCGACACACAACCAATAGCTCAAACAGCATACAGGATGACACCGATAGAGATGGTAGAGTTTAAGAGA
Organism: Alisma plantago-aquatica; assembly: GCA_963693085.1. NCBI lineage: Eukaryota > Viridiplantae > Streptophyta > Magnoliopsida > Alismatales > Alismataceae > Alisma > Alisma plantago-aquatica. Next base: position 1,617,683,532 of record OY856409.1, on the reverse strand, counting down.
CAGTTGCAAGAACTACTTGACAAAGGTTTCATCAGGTCAAGTACATCACCGTGAGGTGCTCCAGTTTTGTTAATGAAGAAGAAGTATGGGTCTATGAGGTTGTGTATAGACTACAGACAACTAAACAAGGTGATGCTAAAGAATAAGTATCCCTTTTTTAGGATAGATGACCTATTTGATTAGTTGTGTGGCGTGACAATGTTCTCAAAGATAGACCCGAGGTCAGGATATCACCAGTTGAGGATCAAGGAGGATGACATATGTAAGTCTTCCTTTAGGACAAATTTGGTCACTATGAGTTTGTGGTTATGCTATTCGGGTTAACTGATGCACCAACAACGTTTATGGATTTGATGAACAGAGTGTTTCAGTCATTTCTTGATCAACTTATGGTGGTCTTTATAGATGACATCTTGATATACATTCGTGATAGTCAACAGTATGAGCAACATCATCGTCATATGTTGAATGTTCTGAGACAACATCAACTTTATGCTAATTTTAGCAAATGAGATTTTTGGTTGAAGAAGGTAGCTTTCTCGAGGCATGTTATATCTACTGAAGGAGTACATGTGGATCCTAAGAAAGTGGAGTCTGTGATAGAGTGGGAACAATCTAAGATGCTTATAGAAGTGTAAAACTCTCTAGGTTTGGTAGGCTATTATAGGAGGTTCATCAATGACTTTAGTTCTATCTCCTTACCCCTAACTAAGTTAACAAGGAAGGATGTTCCATTCATTTAGGATGGCAAATGTCAACGTACTTTTTAGACGTTGAAGGAGAAGTTGACAAGTGCAATGGTTCTAGCCTTTCCTGAGCAAGGAAAATGATACATCATCTTTTGAGATGCGTCTAGGAGTGGTTTGGAATGCATGTTGATGCAGTACAAGCAAATGGTTTCTTTTGCTTCCTAACAACTTAAGAAATACAAGGAAAATTACCTGACCCTCGATCTAGAGTTAGCAGTGGTAGTCCATGCTTTGAAGATTTGGCAGCACTTCCTGGTATGGGGAGAACTATCAAATCTTCACAAGTCACAAGAACCTAAAGTACATCTTTTTACAATACGAGTAGAATACAAGACAATGTCATTTGATGGAGTTGATCAAAGACTATAACTGTACGATTAATTATCATATGAGAAAGGCAAATGTCGAAGAAGATGCATTGAGAAGGAAGTCTTCATCTTCACCTATGGATAAAGCCCATTTGAGTTCTTTAATGTGCCACAAGTGAGACATGTTGGTCTTCTTACGTCAAATGAATGTTAAGTTGGAGGTTTCCTTGTCAGCTGGTTTGTTGGCACATCTACATGTGAAGCTATAGCAGATTAGAGGGGAGCAACAGAAGGATACCATGATTTGGCAAATTTGATTAGTGTTTGACAGTGAGAAGCATGATGGTTTCCATGAGTGAGATGATGGGATAGTTTCTTACCATGATAGGATAGTGGTTCCTAATGCTAATAACCTAAGGAAGATGGTTCTAGAGGAAGCTCACCCGTCCATGTATGATATGCATCCAAGTAGCATCAAGATGTATCATAACCTGAATGATATGTATTCATGGCCATGCTTGAAAAAGGACATGGTTGAGTTTGTTGCAAGATATGTTGTATGTCGACAAGTTAAAGTACAACATCAAAAGCCTATAGGAACATTACAATTGTTGCCTATACCATAATGGAAATGGGATCATGTGGCTATGTACTTTGTGGTTCGTCTGCCTAGGATTGCCAAAGGTTATGATTCCATTTGGGTAATCATTGATAGGTTGACCAAGTAAGCACATTTCCTTATCCCATAGACAACGTTCGCAATAGAGAATCTTGCTCAAGTCTATGTGGATGAGATAGTGTGTTTGCATAGTGTTCCAGCTACTATCATGTCTGATAGAGGTCCTCGGTTCACGAGTCACTTTTGGAAGTGACTGCACATAGCGTTGGGTACACATTTGAAGTTTAGCACTGCTTTTCACCAACAGACAGATGGTCAATTTAAGAGGACTATTCAGTCCTTCGAGGATCTGTTGAGAGACTATGTTCTTTAGTTTTCAAGAAGTTAGGATGTACATCTCTATTTGATAGAGTTTTCTTACAACAATAGCTATTAGAGTAGGATTGATATGGCACCTTATGAGGCATTGTATGGGAGGTGTTACAAGTCTCCATTGTGTAGGTACAAGACAGGTTCCTGAGCTTTAGCAACAGATGACAAAAAAGATCAAAGTGATACAACAACAATTGAAGGCAGTAAAGGATAGATAGAAGTCGTATGTAGAAAATCAACATAGACCCTTGGAGTTCCAAGTGGGAGACAAGGTATATTTGAAGGTCTCTCCTTGGAAATATGTTCTAAAGTTTGGGAAGAAGGGTAAGTTGGCTCCCAGGTTTATGGGACCTTACCCAGTTGTGATACGTGTTGGGAAGGTGTCTTACCAGTTGGATTTTCCACCTGAGATGTACAGATTGCATCTAGTATTCCATTGAGTATGTTGAGGAAGTGCCATATGGATACAAAGCTAGTGTTACATCTTATGGAAGTGGATCTTGATGAGGATATGACCTATGTGAAAGGTCTCATGTTGATCCTTAACCAGAGAGTGAAGAAGCTACAGAGGAAAGACCTTTTAGTTGTGAAGGTTCTCTCGCATCACCGTTGTGTTGAGGAAACCATGTGGGAACTCGAGGAAGAGATGAGGAGCAAGTACCCCTCCCTTTTCTCTTAGGATTTTGGGGGTGAAATCGTGTTAGGCATGTATGACTTGTAAGGACCCTGACCCACATTTTGGGATAGCCCTATTTGTTTTTCATAATCATGTTACTTTGCACCTTGATCTAATCATTTGAGATGTAATTAGGGCATGTTGGAAGCTTTAAGTTTCTTGCTTGAGCTTGTTTGGTTGATGCTTGTGTTTTGTGGTGAGGTTTTGGTGCAAATTGCAATTTACCCAGGATAAGGGTTGACGTGAAAATTTGCTACCTCTAGAGTGTTCCTTCTCTCTCTTGGCACCATCTTGAGGATAGAGAGAGAGAGATGGATACCTTGCTTTGGTCTTAGTTGTGTGGTGACATCTTTGGAGATCTTTTGGACACATGATTGAGGTGTGCCTTGCACTTAGAAATGTTGTCTCGAGCTTGAGAGCCTTGGAGAGGCCTTGCATCAATTTGTGAGTGTCTTGAGTTACACCCTATCAATTTTTTGGTGTCTTGAGTTACACCCTATCAGGTTGTGTGTGTCTTAGGTACCACCCTATCGATTTATGGGTGTGTGGAGATGTAGTATTGGGCATTACCTTGGTAGGTGTCCCAACTGACGAGACCTTATCTCCAAGTTTTGCATGATGTTATGCATGTGGCTCTTTCTTATGGAGAAGTGGAACCTAAGCTCCTAAGGTGGTGACACCTCTCCTATGATCCCTCTCTCATACCTCTCATACATATATCCCTTTCACTCCATGTAAGAGAATCCTTTTGGCCATCTTTTCTTTTACTCCTTGGTGGATGACCTTGATCTAGAAAATCTCTCTTAGAAGCTTGGTGGACAAGTCCCAAGCTTGTGGTGTTCCCTACATCTTCTACCTTGGTAAGCCATGGTTTCTAGCTCTCATTCTTTCTTTCTTTCTCTCTTTCTATATTCTTCTCGGCCATGGATCTTAGTTACCTTATTTCCATCATGTACCCTCCTAATCATGGTTCCATCTTCTTCCTAGGAGGTGTTGTAGTGACCAAGCTTGGAAGATCATCTTCTGCCTTGAGCTTGAGAAGCTTGGAGTTTGAACTTGGAGCTTAGATCTTGGTGGTGAAGTTTGAGGTAGGTTATATAACTCTAAACCCTCATTGTTATTATCACTTCTTACATGATATCTTGTGTTTCATCTTTGGTTCATTATCTCTTACATGTTTGTCATTCTCCTTGATGGTTTAGATATTTGTTTTGAAGAACAGAGTTATGTTTAGTTGTTGCCCTTGTGTTACACCTTTCTGGCTTGCTGTAGACGAGTGACCTTAGGTTGAAGATGATGACGTAGACATGTTATGTGGGTGGCCACAATGACTTGTGATGCCACAGACTGTCACACCTTGTGATAGGCCGTCATGGCCTTGTTGAGGCCTAAGTCGACACATCTTGGTAACAACTAGGTCATCATGCCTGGTGCATGAATAGGTTGTTGTGGGTCGAGATGGTTATCTTGGCATGTGGTTGTTAACCGATATGGTGAAGAGACCTTGGTGATGATGGCCCGTTGTGACGATGAGGCACCTAGACCGATATGGTGTTTAATCGTTATACAAAGAGTGTTAGCTATCACGACTATGGTCGAACCTAGAGGAGTTGGTTGGTGTTGAAGGCAACAGTGAAACCCTACTCTCGCATAGGCTGACACACCCTAGTATGGCATTTCCTGATACATCCTTAGATGTGATGCTCGACGTACCCAACTTGTGACGTCCATCTAAGTCTACATCCCATCACAACATGAGACTGACATGATATCACCCATCATGCCTTAGGATGGCATTGCCCGACATACGCATGTGATGCCCGTCACAATGTAATGCCCCTCTCACCTTGAGAAGATGTCACCCGACAGTCTAGGTAGGCCTACACACTCCACATATGTGTTGTTTCCAGATACACTTTCCTTAGATGGTAAACCAATGCACCTCCTAAGAGGGTGGCCTGACACCATGATTGCTCATCTAATACATCATACTGAAATAAACAGATAAAAAATCCTTGACATGGTTTCCCAACACTTAGGGTTAATCAAATACACTATGTGATGGCCCTAACCGATATCTTGTGTTGGTGTCTATGATACATCATGTTGATGATGGAGATACATAATAAGACATAATACCCTATGGGTGGTTGTGTGAGCAATAATAAGAGTTATTTTTCTATAACCTTTATCTCATGACATACCTTATAATGATGATGAAAGTGATGATCTAAGGGTGGTTGTTGATCCTACCTTATAAACCCTAATCGGGTGAAGAAAAACCCTAACCCTAAAATGTAATATGTATGACATGGATCTTATAAGATGATAGTTTCATCAATGATGAGACGAGGGGTTGTCACCCCAAGATATGTGGTCCTTGTGATGGACACATGTTAAGAGACATGAAATGATGATGTGATGAAATCACACCTTATATGTTATAGTATGTTTTGGTGATGTGTCATGTTGTTGTTTGTGTAGAACTTGTTTTGAGTTTATACATTGTAACTTGATTCATGCTAGAAGATACTTAAATAACCTAATTAATCAAGTGGAACCTAATCTTGTAGTTTTCCCTATGCCATAGACCCATAAAGTATCAATACTTACTGAATGGTGAAACAAGTTTAACTCGGAACACATATTGTTGAATATGTGGGGTGCAAGTTGAGGTATCTCCTTGTGTCTTGAATGTGTATATATACACAGAATTGGTTGTGAGACATACCCTGGAAGAGTATTACTTTGGACCGTAGCTCCATGAAATGCAACACAGGATTGGCTGCAAGCCATTCCCTGGAAGAGTACGACTGTGTACAGTAACTCAATTTCACTAGCGATGTGATTTGTACCAAGGTGGGATAAATATGCACAGCTAGACTATACATCGCTGAAAGCAACTGACTTATGATGCCACTGTATGTTCACTCGTACTAACCGAGGAAGGTGAGGTTGTGGATTCTAGTTCTTCCATTAGACCTTATATGACACGGATTTTGACTTATCAAGTGGTTGGTGGGATTTGGGTGGTACGACTCAAATCCTCTAGACATAATAAAATATGTAATCAACTATGTAGTATAATTATATAGGATCAAAATATAGACTCATTGGATGAGGCCTTGCTTGATCTTTACTCAATGTTGTTGATAGGAAATATACATGTCTTCATATTCCTTTTAAATTGTTAAAATGTTTCATAATTCAACAATAATTGTCTTCCTATTAATAATGAATACCTACTTCACATAGTTGTAATTATACAACTTCTTAGTTTATATTATCTGTGATAATAATAGAGTTGGTGGAGAGTTATATCTCCGACTGAGATTTGGAATCTCACCTGTGGGTTTCCCACACCTTTTTTAGGTGGACGAGCACGAATAGGTAGAGATTGTACAACTAAAGTTGAGTAGTAGCCCACCAGGTTGGAAGTGCTGCTAGATGTCTTTTACGGATAGAGTCTTAGGGTCATCCTTGGGGATGTTTAGTAGATGTTTTATGGATACGATTTTGATATGTGTTTGGATTGTGTGCCCTTTGTGTACAGTTGTAATTTATACATGTATATATGTTCTGGAACAGGTTCCCTGGTAACAGGTTAGTGGCACACCTAGTAGGTGCTTTGAGGCATGAAAGCACCTATAACTAAAGGTTCTTCATGCTTGACATTTTTATGAAAATGGTTTTAATTTTTAGTGTTTTTCTAGTGATTTGTTTGTTAATCTTCTTCTGTGGTTTGGTTTTGAGTAAATTAACTATTGTGTGGTGTAGGGTGTCACAATTAGGGTTGGTATTACAGCTTTAGGTTCACTGAGTCTACAGGGACCTAGAACTAGGGTTTGTGTCTATTCTTGTGTCCACCAATCTCTCTTATAGTTATTATGCTTAAGTAGAAGAAGAAGAAGAAGAAAGCTTAAAGATGTCTTGAGAACATAAAGAACATGATGTCAAGAGTAGTGTTGTTCTACCAATTGGTGGTGCAAGGAACTAGGCATGAGAAGATCGGGTGCCTGAAGTCCCCTAGTTTGACCCATCCATGGTTGAAAACCCTAATCTTCAATCTCTTTTTGGGGATTTTATGTTGGTGTGTATGCCCTGAGAGCCAATCATGGGATGATTGGTGGGATACATTAAGATTGATTTGATAAACATCAAAGGCAAGTTTCCAATTCTTTCTAGTTCAATCATATGAGATAGTGATAGAACAGATTGAACGTCTAGAGAATGACAATACTCAATGATGTATGCTTTTAGGTTAAGGACCTGAACGATGAGATCATACAGATGCTAAGAGTTTGTACATTCTTGTTATGTCCCTAGTCGGATTTCATTGTGGAAGGTAGATAGACAGCAATGACACACAAGACTAGATTGTGGTGTTGGTTGATGACAGAATCTCATTAGTCATGATATAGAGATATCAAACCAAACACATAGGTACTTGTTAGAGAACAAGTGTACCGGACAGACCCACCGTGAGTTTGACACATGGAACCATGACATGGTAGTCACAGTCAGTACTCACAGTGATGGTGGTGAGTGTGATTCTTTGACCTGAAATCACTACACTCAACACATGTCGTTGGGCACACTTTGACATCATCAAACGCAGTCCTGAAACATGGGTTGTTATAAAGGTGATGATTGGGTGGCTTTGACACATGGGGCTTTTGAGGGGTGAGTGATAGATATGGGATTTTTCCCTCCTGAGGGAGTTTGATATCCAAGGCCACTTGATGAGTAGGATTGAAATAGGCGTGCACACGCATGTGTGAATCAATATGTGATATTGATGTCATACATATCTCTTCCAATCTACTCTGAGATCAAGAAAGTGAATGAACGTTGACAGGATGACTATTCCATGCCTCGAGTTCATTCAGGATATCAGTGACAATGGAATTATACATTCACTGTAACACCATTCACGGATTGTAGGATTGAAAGTTGTTCTCCAACTTTCTATTTCACTTGGGTAGCACTGATGTGTGACTAGGCACCACTCTTTGCTTGTGAAGTCATAAATGTTATGGACTTTCACTGCCAACGTGAAAAGGACATGTAGGGTCACACACATAGGATTCAACCTGGAAGAGGATTTTTGTCCACAAACAATGTTTAGATTGATTACTAAAGGAGTTTAGTAGTTCAATTAAACACTCAATCAATTGATAGCTCAATGTCATAATGTTCAAGGTGTTGGACACATTGATTCGAGTATCAGATTGATTGAAATCGCAATTGACTGATTCTACTCAATCTGCACTCCCAACCAATCATCTCATGTGATGAACCGATCGACTGAGCTTGGTGAACCGATCGACTCAGGTTATGAGTCAATCGGCTCAAGGATAGGGTGAACGATTGCTTCAAGTTTTGAAATGATCGGTTCAACTGTTGCAACCGGGCATGTTGGGAATGTAGGATTGGTGAGAATTTTCCTTTCGTTTCACTTTCTCAATTTGATTGGAACAAGGATTGTTATTTGATACCAATTAGAAACAAAAGTAGGAAAGTCAATCAGGAACTGGTCAGGACCACGAACCGACCGGTTCAGAAAGTGAACTGACCGATTCAGAAAGTGAACCAACCGGCTCATGGGTCCCAACCGATCAGTTGAGTGTCAACAGACCGGCTCAGATCCCCAACCGATTGTTTCAGTTGTGAAACGATCGGTTCAGGTTGCGAGTTGGTTGTTTTTGGTGGAAAATCTCGAACCCTTCTACTCCTGCTTTAGTCCCATATTTCCCGGGATAGAGAACCCTATCCCATGACCCTGCTATATATATAGGGGTATTGGGGGCTTCTCAAAGTACAACTTAGTGCAACCAGTTGCTCTACAAAGTTGTCGTTCTCTCTGGTTTTGGTAACCGAGAGAGAGCCCGAGCAAGTGTTACCCGCAAAGGGAGGTGCAGCAAGGGAAAGACAATTGCAGTTGCAACTGGAGGCATGAGAGTGTGTTGGTGACTAGTACGTCAATAGGAGGGTGTGACTCCTTCCAACTCCTTGTGGGACAAGGAGTGTGGAGTTCCAGGTGGTCCGTGTGGACTACTTCAGAGGCGGGAGGTTTCTGCCGCTCAGGAGGACAACTGTCAACCCCAACAGTCTGGTTAGAGGAGGAGTCGTCAGTCCCGGTGCGACCAAGAGCTGCACAGACAACGTCCAAGACCAGAGGTGAAGACTGAGAAGGCACGAGGTATTGTCGCCGATCAAGCCTCGGGATAAGGTATCATTCCACAAACCATCCTTTCCTATTGTATAGATGTTGATGCGTTTCGTTGTTTTGGGTTTGGGGGAGAAGTTGTTTTTGTTTCCTCTGCCTTCTCCGCCTCCCCTAAAACCCAACAGTGGTATCAGAGCCACGTCAACTGTTCTATATTTTCGGAATATCGATATGATCGATGTTGGGTTTTTTCCTTTATTTATTGCATACGATGCGAATAATATTAGCTTTATGCATGTCCAATCCTAAATCCACAAATCCCAATTTACATATATGATATGTATTATTAATGCACTCGATATGTGTCACCCTTAAACGAGTTTTGTGGTGGATGTATAGCATGGTTATGGCCAATAAACCCTATCTGTGTATGGTTGTATGTGGTTGCTTGCATCTCGGTCTGCACACCGATCTTCCTTCTCCCATTCCTGATGTAACTCAAAATAATTTGAGATTCTTTCCTTCCTTTTCTCCCCCTGAATGTAACTCTGGGTTTCCCTTTTTTTAAGTAATGTAAAATTAGGATAGATTTTATTTCCTGTTATGTCGAAGAACGGCGGACATCCTGACGACAGCTGAGACGATCGATTCAAGGCGTGAACCGATCGGTTGATGTTCCAGATGATCGGTTCAAGGAGTGAGTTGATCGGTTGATGACCGGTTCGAGGAGCGAGATGAGCGGGTGGCGGGCATGATGACATGCACGACGACCAGGCGAACCGATCGGTTGGAAGAGCCAACCGATCGACTGGTGGCACCCAGCTGACTGACCTGATGGTGAGTCGATCATTCATGTGATGAGTTGATCAAACCCAGAAAGGCAAAGCACAAAGTTCATCTTGTACAGGTTGCATGTGATGCAGACCTAGATGATCGTGATTCCTCTTGGCTCAAGGAATCACATTAGGATGGCCATAATCATCGCTTTTATTGTTTTGCATGTTTTATGTGGGATATAGCATGTATATGATATGTACTATGTATTGTGGTGATTGGATATGTGTATGTATATAAAAACCAAATCCCTCATTCAAATATTAAGTCTTATATGCCTTCCATTAGTGTCACACATGTAAAACTCGATCGACCAAGCGTAGGTTATGCCAAAGCGTGGTGCGCCGTCTATCTTGTGGAAGTGTGAAGGGTAGACATGTAGGTTCTGCCAAAGCAGGGTGCATGTTTACCATGTCGGATTTTGGGTTAGACTTAACTGGTAATTCTTAGAGTGTCTAAGCCCAGAGGCAAGGAATGTTCATGGCAAGGTGTTGCGCATGTTCATTCATCAAGAGTTGCATATGATGCAATTGGCATGATGGCCTACCTAAATAGTCAAGATTGTGGGCGATCAGCCAAAGCTGACTCATGATTTGATGAAATATGGATCTTTCGAATTGATGGTGAGGGCTATCAATTTGAACTAAAATAGTGGGAGCAATAATTAATTAAAGGCCTAAATTTTATCGTCAACTTTTCAAATCAATCAAATAAGTCAAAAGATTTTTGAACTAAAATTGCATATATTTCCTTTTGTTAAAATAAATGGTTAATCAACAATAATCAATTTATTTGCGATCGGTCTGTGAGACCAACAAATTAAATGGGAATAATTCCACGACTGGTTAGGATGATGAGAAGTGTTCTCAATCGTAGAGTGAAAGCTCTAAGTCCTAGTTATACCAGAACCAGATGAACTCAATTCCACCACATCAATGGCTAAAAGTATGCTTATGGAAGCATACCGAGGATGACATTGATAAGGAGTGCTTGATGTTGTGTTCTCTGAACTATAAGTTGCAGAGGCAACATGAGACATATGATGTCTCAAGGACACTTTCCTAGTATGTCATGACAGAAGGATATCTAGTAAGGTATTCACACATTCAATGTGATTGGGTATGTGGAAAACCTGACTAAGAAGGATTCCGTCTGAGCCAAGAGTTGTCTATTGGTATGATACTGCAAATGTTGCGAGAATCATACAATTCATGATAAGCTACAACATGAACAACTTTGACAAGCGTTGACAGAGTTGTTGGACATGTTGAGGATAGTAGAGGCAAAGATGAAGAAAGACAAACCATAATCTTTGATGTGATCAAAGAAAAGGTAAGGGCAAGGGCAAGGGCAAAGCAAAGAAGTGTTCTGATGCTAGCCAGCAGCCCAAGCCGTCTTTAGCCTCAAGGCACATGGGGAAATGGTGCATGAGGGAATTACCCTCTATATCTGGAAGAACAAAAGAAGATGAAGGAGGGGATGGAGATCTCCACCTAAGGTATCATGAAATGAACCGCTTCTTTATCTGAGGTATATGATACCAAGATATGGATCTATCATATATGATATGCAAGATCCGCAAAGAAGTGATGGCCTTTGTGAAAGGACCAAGAAAGGAGTACCTATCATTGGAGCAAGTGTTTCAGCCATAGATAGGAGTATCTTTTAGTTTATTTCAGCCTAAAGGGCATGAAATAGAGTTGAGAACTACTATTTCAGATATTGCCAATAGATAGAAACACTTTATTTTTGCATATTGTATGACAATGATGGCAATTAATAAAGTTGATGTTTCAATCTTAAAGATATGATCTTTGTGGCAATGCCTTGTTTATCTTGTGATGCATGGTATGCATAAGAAAAAATGATACCTAAAGTTATTGATAACTCAAACAATCAAATTAGAATCAATCATGAGAAATTCATTTCTAGTTTCAATATGATGGATAAATCTAGACTCTTTTGGTTGGATAACCAGTAAGAGACATGAATCTCTTGGACGTGATTAATCAATCTTCACTAATGGTAGTGGGAGAATGATTATCCCATTAGTTATGATACATGTGATGTATTTACATACCTATTGTGACAAATGCTAATACTTCAAATGGTGTTTAGAGAAATACCAATATGAATATCTTAAAGAGTTCAAGATTATCATAGATGAAGTACAAATTTGGTAAAGTGTTAATTCTTGATGAGATCAAAGAATGAAATACTTGGACCAAATGTTTGAGATCCTTTTGAGTGATTATGATAGTGTATCATAGTAAACTCATGATTAAGGCATGGTGATGTCTAAATCAAGAAGGAATCATACTCTAAAGAGTTAGAGAATGATTATCAAATAACTAAATTCTTCTTAAATAAAGAATACCCCACACTAATAAAGGACATTAAGAATCACAAGGAGTTGTGAGTTTTTCTGTCACTACAGATACATCTGTATCATCTATATGATGAGTTGATCATGTGATGAGTCAACTACCAAGATGAATGAGAGGAACCGAATTTTGAGTTATGGTAGATAACCATTACATCCTAAATGACTTCCATGTAAACCATAAGGTATTGCCTTGATGGTAGCACTCATTGGATGAAATCCATAAGTGCAAATGAGTCTTAAGTGTTAAGACACATGGATAACATTTTGAGAAGGATGATGCTTGTTGATTTCAACTAGATGACTAAGACATTTGGCATATGGATACTAAAACTACATTCCTATGAGGAATAAAGCAAGGATGTGTACGTGATACAACCTATAAGGTTTATGAATCCAGTAATGCAAATGAAGTCTATAAGTTACAATGGACTAATCAATGTGATTGATTGAGTACAAGCAACTCAGAACTGGATCTTTACTTTGATGATATAGTCAAAGTGTTTGACTAATATGTCAAAGATAAAGAAGGGATCTGTGATTTAGTGGGAGCGTGTTCACATTCCACATGTTGATGTGAAATGGAAATGTTCTAGAATGGAAATCCAAAAGTGGAAATTATCTTTAAGGAAGATAGAGATGTTTCCTATGTGATAGGAATAGAGATCTATAGAGATAGTTCTCGAAAACCTCTTGACCTGGAAAAGAGAGAGAATACATTGGCAATCTGTACTGAAGGGTTCAGTGTACACATATTCAGTGGGAGAAAACTTGTCCATGTTACATGGAGTTAGTATCCCAAGGCCAAGTGTCCGATTCTTATGAAGAATGGGAACACTAAGAATAGATATGGATCTATCATGTAGGTAATCATCCCATTATCTTGCATGTATGGACATGGCAAGAACAAAATGCATTCATCATCTTATATGTAGGACATGGCAATATGATGTGCTCATCCTAATAGCTCATATGTGAGACATGACGAGTGGATGTCTGTCTACTTCCAGTAAGGGTTACTGGAAAACCATAAGAACCTGATAAGTACTTGAGAAGTACTAGTTCTATGGAGATAAGGAAGAGTTCAATGTAAAGATTTACATTGATGCGAACTTCTGAAAGGACAAAAAATTAATTGCAATATATATATAGGATATATAAAAGTGAAAGTTTGTTGATAATTGGAAGTGTTCCAACAAAACCATTTAAAAGGAAATGTTGAGTATCTATGTGTTAGAGAACATCACTAGATACTATATGGATCTGGAAGATCATGAGATGAACTTATAGATATTCTGCTCATTGATGACAAGTATGGAATCTTTGATCATGCAATGTGGCTAAAAGTTAGCAAAGGAATACTAGATTGCATATTATGGCAACTCCATCTCATACGTATGACGTACATCGAAGAGATGTGAAACATGCAATTTATACTGACTTTGGCAAGGTGTTTCCATTACTCACTATGTTAAGCACTAGAGCACAGTAACATGTGGGACATGTTTGAAGATCACTATGAATATGATTCAAGGGTGATTGGCACGCAATGCAAGTGGGAGTTTGTTGGTGTGTATGCCCTAAGAGCTAATCATGGGATGATTGGTGGGATACATTAAGATTGATTTGATAAACATCAAAGGCAAGCTTCCAATTCTTTCTGGTTTAGTCATATGAGATAGTGATAGAATAGATTGAATATCAAGAGAATGACAATACTCAATGATGTATGCTTTCAGGTTAAGGACATGAACGATGAGATCATACAGATGCTAAGAGTTTGTACATTCTTGTTATGTCCCTAGTCGGATGTCATTGTGGAAGGTAGATAGACAACAATGACACACAAGACTAGATTGTGGTATTGGTTGATGACAGAATCTCATTAGTCATGATATAGAGATATCAAACCAAACACATAGGTACTTGTTAGAGAACAAGTGTACCAGACAGACCCACCGTGAGTTTGACACATGGAACCATGACATGGTAGTCACAGTCAGTACTCATAGTGATGGTGGTGAGTGTTATTCTTTGACCTAAAATCACTACACTCAACACATGTCGTTGGGAAAACTTTGACATCATCAAACGCAGTCCTGAAACATGGGTTGTTATAAAGGTGATGATTGGGTGGCTTTGACACATGTGGCTTTTGAGGGGTGAGTGATAGATACGGGATTTGTCCCTCCTGAGGGAGTTTGATATACAAGGCCACTTGATGAGTAGGAGTGAAATAGGCGTGTGCACGCATGTGTGAATCAATATGTGATATTGATGTCATACATATCTCTTCCAATCTACTCTGAGATCAAGAAAGTGAATGAACGTTGACAGGATGACTGTTCCATGCCTCGAGTTCATTCGGGATATCAGTGACAAAGGAATTATACATTCACTGTAACACCATTCACGGATTTTAGGATTGAAAGTTGTTCTCCAACTTTCTATTTCACTTGGGTAGAACTGATGTGTGACTAGGCACCACTCTTTGCTTGTGAAGTCATAAATGTTATGGACTTTCACTACCAACATGAAAAGGACCTACAGGGTCACACACATAGGATTCAACCTGGAAGAGGGGTTTTGTCCACAAACAATGTTTAGAATGATTACTAAAGGAGTTTAGTAGTTCAATTAAACAATCAATCAATTGATAGCTCAATGTCATAATGTTCATGGTGTTGGACACATGGATTCGAGTATCAGATTGATTGAAATCACAATTGACTGATTCTGCTCAATCTGCACGCCCAACCGATCGGCTCATGTGATGAACCGATCGGCTAAGCTTGGTGAACCGATCGGCTCAGGTTATGAGTTGATCGACTCAAGGACAGGGTGAACGATTACTTCAAGTGTTGAAATGATCGGTTCAACTGTTGCTACTGGGCAAGTTGGGAAAGTAGGATTGGTGAGAATTTTCCTTTCGTTTCACTTGCCAAATTTGATTGGAACAAGGATTGGTATTTGATACCAATTAGAAACAAAAGTTGGAAAGTCAATCGGGAACTGGTCAGGACCACGAACCGACCGGTTCAGAAAGTGAATCGACCGGCTCATGGTTCCCAACCGATCAGTTGAGTGTCAACCGACTGGCTCAGATTCCCAACCAACCATTTCAGTTGTGAAACGATCGGTTTAGGTTGAGAGTTGGTTGTTTTTGGTGGAAAATCTCGAACCCTTCTACTCCTGCTTTAGTCCCATATTTCTCGGGATAGAGAACGGTGTCCCATGACCCTCCTATATATAGGGGTATTGGGGGCTTCTCAAAGTACAACTCAGTGCAACCAGTTGCTCTGCAAAATTGTCATTCTCTCTGGTTTTGGTAACCGAGAGAGAGCCCGAGCAAGTGCTACCCGCAAAGGGAGGTGCAGTAAGGGAAAGACAATTGCAGTTGCAACTGGAGGCATGAGAGTGTGTTGGTGACTAGTACGTCAACAGGAGGGTGTGACTCCTTCCAACTCCTTGTGGGACAAGGAGTGTGGAGTTCCAGGTGGTCCTTGTGGACTACTTCAGAGGCGGGAGGTTTCTACCGCACAGGAGGACAACTGTCAACCCCGACAGTCCAGTGAGAGGAGGAGTCGTCAGTCCCGGTGCGACCAGGAGCTGCACAGACACCGTCCAAGACTGGAGGTGAAGACCGTGCAAAGCACGAGGTATTGTCGCCGAGAAAGCCTCGGGACAAGGTATGATTCCACAAACCATCCTTTCCTATTGTATAGACGTTGACGTGTTTCCTTGTTCCGAGTTTGGGGGAGAATTTTTTTTTGTTTCCGCTGCCTTCTCTGCCTCCCCTAAAACCCAACAGTTTACAGCTGCTATAACTAATATTGAGGACATGATGCCTGCACCTCAACCTAGGGAACTAGTTCTGCATACTGAATCTTAGGGTATTGGGAAGACTTTTGAGAAGCTTTGCCATTTTTGAGTTGACACATGTTTAACTTGTGTTATATGCAAGTGAACGTATCGAAGTAATATAGGCCCTTTTTGAGGCCTGAGTTGAACACATGGAAATGTTCTCCAGAGACTACTATTAACTATGGTCTAATCAGCTAGGCCAGTGTAAATGAGTGAGTTTGATTGAAGATAATCAAAAACAAAATGAAATAAACTTAACACTGAAATCACTCAATTTTAGGGAATTTCTTAGGATTGTGGTTTCACCACATATAACATTGCAATTCATTCAATAAACCAATATCTATTACCCTTATACCCAGATAAAGAGCCTATAGTCAGAACTACCCACTCCCGCAGCATAGTTCACTACCTATTTTAATGTCAATCTTATTTCCACAACAATTTTTTGATTAGTTAGGTGCTTTATAATTTAACTCTGTGCTTCTCCTCCCATTTATTCTCCGCCTTTCCCAAGGGGTGCAATAAATAGGTAAATATATGCTTTCCAACCCTTAACCTCTCTCTTGAAACAATTAAGAGTCTAAAAATATGTCTATGTTGATCAGGCATAAATAGAACAATGCATCTTCATATATTTATATCCACAAAATAAGGATAAAGATGATATTCATGCATGGAAATCAAGTACAATGCATAGTCGGGCTACTCCCGAGTCCTTAGAAATCAAGAGGATTAGCCCCACCAGGTTTTCATTGACAAAGACATTGTAGAGAAAGAGAAAAATGTGGAAAACATTACAAAAACTAAGTAACCCCTAGTGAATAGTTGATTTGGATGATCCCCTATGTCATGTGTGCAATCGACTGTCTTCCGGCTACCGATTTGCCTTCCGGAGGTGATCCAATTGTCTCAAATGATGCTTTTTGTTTGTTTCTCCTCTTCTCTCTCTCTATGGTGTCATGCAATGGAATATGGATGCTCTCTTCTCAATGGATGAATTCCCCTTGGGTAATAGGAGTCACTTACGGTACAAAATAACATCCACTGTTGGATTAGATTGCCATCTTAAGATTTACCAAATCGGGCAGACTCGGTAGTACCGACTTGGCAGTCGGTAGTACCAAGTTCCTAGGGTAGCCACAACTCTCGTCAATGTCAGTATTATCAACTTATCTCGATAGCACTAAGTCTTCATGTTGCCCCAACCTTATCTGCCTGATGTGATCTTGGTAGTACCGAGTTTTCAAACTCAGTAGCACCGACTTTTTACGATGCATCCTTGTGCATCCCTGACGTCATCACTAAACCAATAACTGCTCTATAATGACCAAAAATATTCATAGAAGACGTCTACCTTCTTTAATCTATGAACACTATCAAGAAAGCAGTTAATATCATAATAATTCAGGCATTTGCTTGGTGCACTATGTGATTCCCTAATCTAAATTGCTCTCTCCTAGCTACCAAATACTTGGAAGCAGATCTCCTTATAATAATCGATGAGGAGACAAATCATTTGAGTAGCCTATCAATGAGAGAAATTAATGATATGAAATGGGTGGCAATCGTAGAATCACAAGTACATCTAAATTATTTAGGCAGAGAAAAATAATGATGACCTACATGAGTGAAAAGAATGTTATGCATGAGACACAATGCCTACTAACTTTTTCTCATTTTTTTCTTTTTTTTCTTATGAACATATGATGCATGTATAAGGTTATCTCATAACAAAAAATGAGAGTATCGAAAATAAATGTGTCATGTGAATTAGTTCATCTCTTCAAAAAGACTCAGGGACATACTGTCTCCCTATAAAATCTTGAGATTGGTTTTTTTCTATAGCCCATAATTTTTCTTATTTTTAGCAAGATGGACTTATGCTCAAGCTTTGAAGTGGGTTTTTACTACACTAACAAATCGACCTCAAGCGGGCATGTCCTATCACAATATAGTTAAGGATTGAATCCCAAGGGACAACTTTTGTAAGAATCTTACTGTCGAATCTGGTTCAAATAAGACTAATATTTTGAACAAGAGTTGATTTGAGTTTAGCTAAACTAATTGCAAGGAAAGTAGAAGAGAGGGATTAAAACTGAATTTAGATTAATGATGGGAATCACTGGGATGGAACTGAGTTTCACCACCACTACACATGCAAGCACATCCAAAACACATCCAGGCAAGATACAGCTATCCAAATGGAGTAGCAAACCATCTGTTAGGAAATAGAATTTACGTAAGAATCTCCATGGGCTCGATGTCTCCTTACCCATAGGTCACACACTTACTAATCCGGACATATCCCTTTACAAGTTCTCATCCAAGCATCAACCATGTTAATCAATATTCAAATCCTAAGTATTGAAGTTCTCGCAAAAAAGGAATATAATAGATCATGCAAGGTAGGTGATCAATCCACAAAGCATGCATTAAATGATTAACAATGAAATGGAAATTTATATACAAGCCATGGAATGTTATAAAATGGATATGTAAGCACGGGAATCGGGGCTAGTCCCCACACCTCAGTGAAATGGACTACTCGCTCCTCATGATAGAAATAAAAAGAATAACAAAGAGGGAAGATTCTGCCATGGTCATGGTGAAGAAGATGATCGCAGCTCGGTGGAGAAACGGTCTTCTACATGATGGTAGGGAAGATCTAGATGAGGAGGGGAAGAACACCAAGGTAGATGAGGATGATATTCTCTCTCCTTCTTCCTTCTCTTCTCGTGGTCTTTCTCATTGGAGATGGAGCAGTAGATGTTTGATGGATGAAGGTGCTACAAATCTAAAATCCCACCAATTTTGTGACTAGGAGATAGGTCTTGATGGAGCACAGATGGTGGAGTAGCAAGGACACCATAGAGGTAGTCTTTGGTGGAGGAGATCATCTTCCTTTGCTGGGAACAGAGCGGCAGCCTGGCGGCATGGATGGAGTGGAAGCGATGCCTCAAATGAAGGAGGGGGCCGTCTATTTATAGTTGCAGGTTTTTGGAGCATTGACTTAACTGTTGCGGTTGTTGCCTCCAGTATTGATCGCGATACTCCTCGGCACGACCATGCCGAGGTGTGCCCAACCGTGTTGGGTGTTTTCCATGGTCGAGGTGCTTGCCGCGATCGAGTTGTTTGCCTCAGTCGTGGAGGTGCATCGATTGCGTTGGAATGTCGCAATCACAGTGGGGTGTCATTCATGGTACTTTGGCCTCAGTCCGACCATGCCGAGGTGGGCTCGGTCATGCCGAGTGTCGGTCGACAACTACATCTTAGTGGGACCACCGTCTCATATACTAGTGCACATAGTGCGATGTTTAATCCTACAATGTAGACAAACAAATTTGATCAAAACTTTAAGTAATCATCTGAAACTGAGGAAAATTTTATATAAGCATATTCAGGGGGAATATGAGAGCTTTCAATGAAAAACTAGGCCAAAAATGGAGACTAAAACTAAGATGAATATGCATTCATTAGGCTATCACTTCATTTTTTTGATGTGGAGGTATGCCCCTACTTCAACTTTCACAATTAGATACTACAATCCACATGACAAAAAAATGAATGTGATGGAATGTATTTAATCTACATGCAAATGTCAATGCAACTAAGGTGGTATACACTAAGATTGGTAGTTCATACAAATGCAAATATATATATTTTTTCAATGTACATGAGGATAAGAGCTACCTACCATGTCACCTATCATGACATACAATGCAATCAAAAGAAATAAGTGGGATTACTTGTTCATCTTAAGGTGGTGATTAAATTTTTTGGATGGAAAGGATGGATGAAATCACATAACTAAGAGACAATGCCTTTTATTACATTATGATATGTCCCTCTTTAATGACCTATGCATAGGGTAATCTTAAGGATTATTTTTTAAATTTCCATTTAAGAACTCATTAAAGGTTTGACCATCTTAGGCTCAACAATATCTTCATTCACTTTCCCATTTTGATTAGATGTTCATTCATATCCAATATCCTAGCGCTGACTTAACCAAACACTTCCTCGATGGGTGATGCACAAGGATATCACAACTTAAGCTATGAAGACACAACCATTTTCTTGCACTAACACCTTATGACTTGACAAATGCAACCATAAATTACTACTCCATGATTACACTAGATAGGTGTGGATCCTAAAAATGCATGATTCAAACTAAAAATAAAACAACTAAGATAGAATTGCAAGAAAAACTATAAAAACTAAGATAGAAAGTTGTTCCAGCACCTCCTAAGATTGAATATGACTATATGCACATAGTCAATACTTCAAAATGGAGGTGGTTGAGACATGTCGGGGTCGTGAGGGGGAACATCCCCTAAAAAGATAGATTAGATAGTGGCATATGTTGTGGCTACAGATACCCTCTGAAGTATCCCTGGTTCCAATAATGGTCGAAGAAGGGCTACTAGTACTTCTCCATCCACTGTAGGTGCATGTGAACATTCTCTTAGTTGGCCAAAGAATGAGTTCATTCTCGTATATCACCTGCTACTTTTGTTACAACCTTCCTTGAATGTTCAGCACATCAGTCAACATCGCCTGATGCTACTGTTATCCAGTCTGGATCTCCTACATCATGGTATACATACCCGCCATGTTGTATGGGTCTTGCTCCTCTTGGGAATGGGGTGGGGTAAAAGAATTTGAGGAAGCATAGGTGCAGGCCCATTTGCATGGGACCGCTCGACTAGTGATGGGGATTGTGGGCTCGACCTCCTCAATATTGTCAGAGTCATCATCGCTCTGCTCCTTTTCTTCGACCTGAGCTACTGCCCTGGGTGGATCTTTTGCTTCCCCCTCGTTCAGTGACCACCAGAGATAGTTCACTCCATTCAAGTTGAAGATAGGGTCAGGGAGGCTTTACTCCCAAAATAGTGCTCGACACGTGCAATGTGCATAGAGCACATTGTAGTGGAAGCTGAGAAGGTTTTCCTTGTAGAAGTGCAGGAGGTCCATCTTTGTGGTATCTTCCAAAGGTGTGAGGGTGGACAAATCAAGATGCAAATGTAATGCAATGAGGATGATTAGACCCCCAAATAAAATCGACACCTTTCTTATCATGTTGCACCACACAGAGATCATGTGAAGTAGAAGGAAGGCTCTAAAGTTGACAGTCTCCCCTTCCAGTATCCTGTAGAGAAAGTAGAGATCCACCTTTTGAACCTTCCCTTGAGCTTGACCGGAACAAGCAAAAATAGTGTTGGTGCAAAGCTGGTGAAGGATTTGAGCAAAAGGGTGCTCAATATCGATAACGGAATTGATATGCTATTTTATACAAAATCCCACTGGTATCTCAGTCAACTACTCCCAAGTCAAGTTGTAGTCAAAGTCAGTAGGGGCCAAGTGTTCGAAGATGTGAGCCCAATTGAAGATGTGGTTGAAGGCTTGCAGTGTGATGGAATATTTGTTGTTGAATAGGTGAAAGTTGACTTTGCCTTCCCACCATTCTCCTCCTAACTTCTTCTCAAGGGAGATAAGAACATCTAGTGATGCCAAGAAATCTAGGATCTAGGTAAGTCTGCCAATCACTGAAGAAAAGATTGTCCCCCTCCATGAGTTACTTCTGACATACCCATTGCATGTTATCAATGAAGCATGCAATTTTGATCAATGTGTGATCTTTGTATCACATCGGTATTATCTGCCTCATCTACAACTCTTCATAGAGCTTCTTGACCTCCAAAGATGAATGTTGGATGTTGGTTGGTCGAGGGACCAACTTGCCTTCATCCGCCCACGTAGATAGACCTCTCCTTGGTGCCATGATGCCAATGCAAGAAAGAGAATTGGGAAAGAGAAGCTCGGTGAAGATCATTGGCTCGGTGAAGATATTTGTCTTGGTGAAGATCTTTGGCTCAATGAAGATCTTTGGAACCCAGTACATCTCTGCTTTGAGTTCTAGGAGGAGTGGAGGAGGTGGTGTGAAGAAAATGGGTTAACCACTCCTCCTTTTATAGCAGAGTCGGTACTACTAACTTTTTGTGTCGGTAAAACTGAGTTGTAGGCATGACTACATGGATCGGTTGTATTGACGACTGACGTTTGATGATGTCTTGAGCATGGATCACACAGAGTTGGTGGTACCGGGTCCAAGTCGGTAGTACCGACTTGAGCCACAGATCGCTGCTACCGACCATGTGATGAAGCTTGCATCTACTATTGAAACGAGTAGCCCTGGATTGCTGACGTCATGCATCGGTACTACCGATTGGAATGTTGATAGTATCGAGTTGGAAATTTTGGCCCGGTACTTTCAAATATTTCATCTCAATATTCTAATTATGGGTGCACCAAAAAGTCGATGGTACCGACTTGTGGGTCGATACCACCGGGATCTTGTCCGTTAATGATCAAGAATCTTCATAGAATCAATAGTACTAACTGGGATAGTCAATAGTACTGAGTCTGGTGTTCTCATGTGGATGCCTCACTGATGTAATCTCGGTACTATCGATAGGGAACTTGGTAGTACTGACATGTAGGAAATTCTGCATACTCCACACACAAGTCAAAGTACCATTTTTAAAGAAAAAATAAAATACAATAAATACTAAGACAACTACAATGCGAAAATGCACATGAGTAGAAGAAAAATGAAGGTTGGGTTCCCTGCCAACAAGTGTCGTTGCTTAACGTCGTAGACTAGACGTTCCTAAGAGCATGAAACTAAGGGATCTCCAAAAGTTGTACCTCTTCTATTCTCTGCTCGACTTCCCCACCATAGTATTTCTTCAATCTTTGGCCATTAACAAGGAATGACCTATTCCCATCTAAAATCTTCACTTCACCATGGGTAAAAACTTTCTCAATCACAAATGGTCCAATCCACTTGGACCTCAGTTTGTCCGAATGTAACTTAAGTCGGGAATTAAAAAGAAGAGCCTTTTGGCCTGGAAGAAACACCCTATTAACAATGTGTCTATCATGAATATTCTTTGTCCTATCCTTATAAATTCTAGAAATTTCATAAGCATCCATCCTAAGCTCGTATAGTTCATTCAGCTCGAAAAGTCTTTTCTTACCTACTTCATCCAATCCATAGTTTAACTTTCTCAATGCCCATTTCACCTTCTGCTCAAGCTCCACTGGTATGTGACAAGCATGACCATAAACCAACCCAAATGGTGTGATCCCTATAGGTGATTTATAGGCCATCCTATATGCCCAAAGAGCATCATTTAGCATTAAACTCCAATTTGTCCTATTAGTGGAAAATGTCCTTTCAAAGGTCTTTTGTACTTCTCTATTGGACACCTCCAATTGGCCTTGTATCTGTGGGTGATAAGGAGTATCCACTCGGTGTTTCACCCCATATTTACTAAATAAGGCTCTAAATTGTCTATTGGTGAAATGTAATCCACCATCACTAATGATCAGTCAGGGAACACCAAACCTGCAGAAAATGTTTTCCTTCACAAATATGCACACCACTTGAGCATCATTGATGCGGGTTGGAATTGCTTCCACCCACTTATATACATAGTAAACCACAAGTAAAATATAAAGGTTATAATTAGATGACACAAATGGACCCATGAAATCGATTCCCCAAAGATTAAAAACTTCAACCTCTTGAAACACATTCAGTGGCATCTCATGTCGATGAGAAATATTACTTGCACATTGACAAGCATCACAACGATGAACAAATTCATATGCATCTTTAAACAAATTTTGCCAATATAATCCACTCCCTAACACTTTGTCCACTGTCCTAGAGCTAGCATGGTTCCCTCCCTTAGGCAAACAATGGCAGTGTGCCAAAATTCTCTCTACCTCACACTCGGGTACACACTTCCTCAACAGTCCATCCCGACATTGTTTCAGAAGAATAGGGTCATCCCAAATGTAAAACCTCAATGAGTGGAAAAACTTCTTTTCTTGATACCCCCAATCTGTAGGCAACTCTTTGCAGGATAAATAGTTAACAATATCTACGAACCATGATAACCTTTATAGCAAAGAGTTGTTCATTTGGAAAATCCTCAACAATGGGAATATCAACATCTTTTTCGTGCATTCTTTCCAGCCTATATAGGTGATCTTCTAACACATTTCCACCCCTGCCTTATCTTTAATTTCTATGTCAAATTCCTATAACAATAAAATCCACCTAATCAATCTAGGCTTTGCATCTTTCTTTTGTAATATGTATTTGATGGTATCGTCGTCAGTCCAAACAATCACCCTTGCCCCTACTAGGTACTAACAGAATTTGTCAAACACAAACAAAACCGCTAAGATTCTTTTTTGTGGTTGTGTAATTAAGTTGTGCATCATTCAATATTTTGGATGCAAAATATATGATGGTAGGAGCTTTATCTTTATGTTGTCCCAACACAACTCCCACAGCATAGTCTGATGCATCGCACATTAGCTCAAACAGTAGGCTCCAATCTTTATGTTTTCCTTTAATATTTTAAAAGCTTTCAAACATCGATCATCAAAGGAAAATTCATCATCTTTTTCTAAAAGTTTTGACAAGGGTTTTGCTTTTTTGGAAAAATATTTGATGAACCGAAGGTAAAACCAATCATGTCCTAGAAAGATCCTTACTCCTTTCACCAATGTCAGTGGAGGGAGCTTTGAGATAACTTCTATCTTAACTGGGTCCACTTCCATACCCTTGATGGACACTTTGTGCCCCAGTATTATTCCCTCACTCATCATCATATGGCACTAGGGGTGAGCATTCAGTTAATTCGGTCGGTTACGGTTAATTAAGTTCAGTTAAATGGTTAATTTTTGGTTTGAGATTTTAACCATTAACCTAACCAAATTGAGTCGGTTAATTTGGTTATTGTCCAATCGGTTAATGGTTAATTCGGTCAGTTAATTTGGTTATCAAAATAACACTCGTGTAATAATATTATTTGAAATAGTCATATAATTTGGGACAATATTGTTATATTATAGTAGTATTGTTGTAAATTTAATTTTATATGGCTCATAAAAACTTGATTACTATATATATGGGGAAGTATTTTGAAATAAAAGTACAACTATATATGTATATATGCATGTGTAGGATATTATTTATGAATAAATTTTGACTATTCGGTTAATTCGGTCAACCAAACCAAAAATTTCTTTAACCATAAAATTAACCATTTAACAGATTAACTGAAATAAATTAACCAAATTAACCAAATTTACCCAATAAAATTAACCATTCGGAATTAACCGTTCAGTTAATCGGTTATTAACCAAATTCTATTCACCCCTATATGGCACTTCTCCCAATTTAAGACTAAATGAGTGTTCTCACACCTTTGTAAAACCTTATCCAAATATTACATGAATCACTAAATGACTCCCCGTACATCAAAAAATCATCCATAAATACCTCCAAGCACCGCTCTACCATATCCAAAAAAATGGCAAGCATACGACGTTGAAAGGTAGCAGGGGTGTTAAAAAGGCCGAATGGCATCCCTCTATATGCAAATGTGTTGTAAGGGCAGGTGAAAGTGGATTTCTCCTAATCCTTTGGCTCGATCGAGATCTAATTGTAACCAAAATACCCGTCAAGGAAACAAAAGTTTGAACGACCGGCGAGTCATTCCAAAATTTGATCAATGAAAGGTAGCAGAGAATGATCTTTTAAAGTGAAAACATTCAAACGATGATAATCTATGCAAACTCGCCACCCCCATCACCAACCTAGTGGAAATCAATTCATTAGTTGCATTGGTCGTGACAGTGATCCCCCCTTCTTAGGCACTATTTGCATTGGTCTAACCGACATAGAATCAGAAATTGCATAAATAATACCTACCGAAAGAAGTTTGCCCACTTCTTACTTCACTACCTCAGTCATGATTGGGTAGAGTTGCCACTGAGGTTGGACTATTGCTTTGGCTCCTTCTTCCAGTCAGATCTTTTATTGGCACAAACTTGGGCAGATTCATTTGATGTCTGTTATAGACCACCCAAAAGTAGCTCGGTGGTTCTTTACTACATCAAGCAATTTATCCTCTTCTTCACTACTCAAAGATGATAATATGATCATAGGGAGCTTTTCTTCTATGGCCAGGAATACATACATCAGATGTGGAGGTAATGGCTTCAATTTCAACTCAAGAGGGTTCAACAAACATGGAACTAGTGGTGGGGGAGGTGGTCCCAAGTCCTCAAAATATCTTGTATAATAATAGGGTACTGCCTTCAGCATTAATACACACTCCTCCAGAGTGCAGTTGCATGTGCTATCTTCTACTCTATTCATCAGACATGCTTCCAGAGGTAATTGTGGATATGTTTGCATTAGTGAATTAGCAGTGACCTCCTCTATGGTAGTTGGGTCATAGTCTTCTTCTCTATCATATGGGTAATGTATTGCTTCTTTCAATGAGATAATCTTGGTGTTTTCAATTATATCAACTGCCAAAGTATCTTTTTCCACCTTGGTCATCACGTGATCCATATCAAGAAATCACTTCCCCAGACACAAAGAAATCTTCCCCTCCATGTGTTGCAGCATGTTACACTGTGATGTATCCCCCTTTTCTATTGAGTGTTCATGAATCTTTATTTCTAACTGATCATTGTAAGTGCCCATTTTCATACGTCCTTAGCCCATTTCCAAGATCATGTCAGTTGTGGCTTGGAATGGCCTACCCAGTAAAATTTTGTTTCCTTTATCCTCTTGCATTTCCATTACCACAAAATTAGCAGGAAAAACAAACCTATCCACTTTCACTAGGACATCTTCACAAATACCATATGGCCTAACTACAGAGTTGTCAGGCAATTCAATTGTTATAGTACTTTTTCTTATCTCCTTAAGACCTAGACTTTTGAAGGTTGACAAACGCATGAGGTTGATACTGGCCCTTGAGTCACACAAGGCCTCACCAAACTTAGTCTTCCCTATGTAGCATGTGATGTTGAAACAACCAAGGTCTTGTCTTTTTGGAGGTACTGTTCCCAGGATAAAAGTGCTCACCTACTCTTTTAACACTACCACCTCAGCCTCAACTATCCATCTCTTCTTATTGATGATGTATTTCAAGAACTTTTCATATGAAGGTATCGTCTCAATTGCATCGATAAGTGGAATATTGACAAATAGCTTTTTAAAACCTTCAAAAAATTTCTGGAACTGTCAGTCTACCTTGGTTTCCTTCAAGTTGTTTGGAAATGGTACATGTGTTCTCTAGTGAGGTGGGACATATGGTTTTGATCTAGTATCTCCTACCTCATCACTATGCTCTTCAGATGTTTTCTCATGTTCAATACTATTTGATTCAGTTGCCTTTTCTATCACAGTATGAGTTTTTGTTGTTGTAGCATCACCTGTATATGTGTTTGTCGGTTCCTTATTCAATATTGTTTTGCCACTGTGTAGTAGGACTGCCTTGGCGTGTTCATTTCCAGAAGGCACGTTGGTATTAGCTGGGAACCCCTATTGGTTTGGATGCTTCAGTTTTCTACATCCACTGCTATTTGACAAATCTATGTTTCTATACTGCAGATCCTCGCCTCTTGGTTCTGGAGTTCTCTTTGTGTTTGTCCTATCAGCACTTCATTCTGAATGACCAGCTTTCCAAGCATTTCTTCAATACAGTCAATCTTCTTTTGTTCCTATTGATATTGTGCCTAGCCACCGAACTATTGTGGCTTTGGTTGTTGTTCCTATGATGGTTCCTATTGAAAGTTATTAGGATCCTTCCTCCAGACATAATCTTTTCCCCTATATTGCTATTTTTGGTGCATGAATTTGCATTCTTCCTCTTCTTCTTCTAAAGGTGATCCATCGTTAGCACATAGCTTTTTAGCTATCAAGTCCAACTTCTCATTTAATGTAGAGATGACCTAGGACTCACCCACACTTTTGACGGTTGCTGAAAGTTCTCTCTCATCTCCCCATGATTGATTTTTAGACATATTCTTCAATATCTCATGATAGTGGGTAGGTTTGTTGTTGAAGAAGAACCATGCTCCCTCACTATCGAGTGTAGTCCTTTCTCCCTTATGTAAGCCATAATATAATATCTTTGCCTATCCCAGAAGATTGATTCCATGATGAGGTACTTTCTGTAGCATACTCTGGAACCTTTCTCATGCTCCAAAATCAATTTCATTGGGTTGTTGTCTGAAATTGTGGATCTTCTTTTCAAAATCATTAGTCTTTTGTGGAGTAAAATAATGCTCAAAGAAGGCATCAATCATCTAATCCCATGTTTCAATGCATTTGTCATCAAGGTTATAAAACCATGACTTTGTGCTATCTGCCAATGATGATGGAAAAAGCTTCAAATATATCATAGTTGTCAGTACTCTGTCGATCTTGACCATATCGTAGTTCTCCACAAAGTTGCTAATGTGCACCATCGAGTCTTCAGAACAATGGCCATGGAAAGCTTGGGATTTAATCAAAGAGATCAACCCTGGGTCAATCTTGAAGCTTCCCACATTGATGACTTGTTTTTTATTGGTCCTTTTTGAGTTGTTGTGGAAGAGGCTCTGATTCTCTCCCATATTGTCGATTCTTCTTCTCCCTCCATTTTTGCTATCTCTAGTTCTTCAGGTGTTGCATGTCTCTCAAGTGGAGGTGTCAATGGTGGATTTTGGTTGAATCTATCCACTGACTGTACACCTTCTCTCTGTGTGTGAAGGAGTTCTCTTACCCAAACCCCGACGAAGCTGGCTCTCTGTATTCATGGGATCGAGTCTGCACCATACACCAATACCTAAAAGCGACAAACTAATTGTCAGCGTGCAGCAACGGAGATAGATGTAATATTAATTTTATAATTCATCTCTAAGTGAAATAAAAAATTAAAAAAAATGGGTTGGCCTACAATGGCTGGCCACAACACTAGTAGTGTTGGATGTTGATGTTTACTCAGCAACGGTACCAAAAAATTGACACATGCTTACCGTGCATTATACACAAGTGAACGTATCGAAGCAATATAGGCCCTTTTTGAGGCCCAAGTCGAACACAGGGAAACATTCTTCAGAGACTACTACTAACTATGGTCTAATCACCTAGGCCAGTGTAAATTAGTGAGTTCGATTGGTTTCACCACAAATAACATTGCAATTCATTTCATACACCAATATCTATTACACTTATCCCCAAATAAAGATCCTATAATTAGAACTACCCACTCCCGTAGCATAGTTCACTACCTATTCTAATACCAATCATATTTCCATAGCAATTGGTTGATTAGTTAGGTGCTTTATAATTTAACTCTAGGTTTCTCCTCCCACTTATTCTCCACCTTTCCCAAGGGGTGAAATAAATGGGTAAATCTATGCTTTCCAACCCTTGATCTCTATCCCAAAATGATTAAGAGTCTAAAAATATAACTATGTTGATCAGGCACAAACATAACAATGCATCTTCATAGATTTATATCTAGAAAATAAGGATAAAGATGATATTAATTCATGGAAATCAAGTACAATGCATATTTGGGCTACTCCCGGGTCCTATGAAATCTAGGGGATTAGCCCCACATCATTTTCATTGATAAATACATGGTAAAGAAAGAAAAAAATGTGGGAAACATTAGAGAAACTAAGTAACCCTTGATGAATAGCTAATCCGGATGATCCCTTACGTCGTTTGTGCAATCGGCTGTCTTTCGGCTTCCGATTCACCTTCCAGAGGTCCTCGAATTGTCTCAAATGAAGCTTTTGGTTCCTTTCTCCTCTTCTCTCTCTACGGTGTCATGTAATGGAATACAACTACTCTCTTATCAATGGAGAAACTCCCTGTGACATCCCCAGATTTTCTGATGTGTGATGTCCAAATTAAAACCTCACCTCAACGAGAATCCCAATTTAAACACCACACACTAGCCTAAGAAGAATAAAATCAAGGGAGTCAAAAGGAAACAATTAGTAGCACATGCACATGAACAATAATAAAACCATACAACACATAATCACCATTCAACATATAATTACAACATGAATTGTTACACAATTTGATATTACATATTGAACAGAAAATGTAGACATATGCATGCACTACCACTAAACTACATTATCTTAAGACAATAGGTCCACCTATACATCAGCTCGTCACACAACTCTCAACTATCTTGGTTCTTCACGATCACATGTTCACAACCTAAACAAAATATTACATGTGGTACACATTAGCACAATATTCAAGAATATTGTATTGAGTACGCCTACGTGTCTTTTATATACTTCTCATCGTATCTTGCCAATAAGATAAAACTAATACTTGGTAGTTATAAACAAATATAACAAACAACATATTCTTGAGCAAATATGTTCATAAACAAAAGAGAACACCAATTTTAAGCTCATTTTCCATTATATCATACATGCATTTCCCGCCGAAGGTTGAATGCATTAAGGCCTTATGATCGACTACCAAAGAGTTGGATCACTTTCAAGTACTTGACTACCAAAGAGTTGAAGTACTTTATTATTATCACTTTACTACCAAAGAGTTGAAGTGCTTAGATATAATGGAACAGATACATTATGTTTCATGTGTTCATATCAATAAGTATGGAAAAACATGCAACATATCATACAAGAACAATCATTTCATCCAATATCATATGCCAAGTATTTTACTACACATATAACACAAGCATATTGTATAATAAGCCAAGTAAGAGGTAATGGCATACCTTGATCAAGACATATCACAATCTATAACACATTCCTGATGCCAACTACATCTTTGGTCAACCCTGATAAAGACAAGATCATGTACCATTATCAGGTTCCCATCATCTTAACCCTAGTTATATCCATTTTAGGGTTTACTTAAATCACTAGGATATTTCCATTATCGCATGCATTCTTGTCTTGGAATTAGACTACTGATGTGATAATCTAGCTATGCTCCAGATTTAGACTTCATTAACTGATAATTATATTTCACATAATGATGTGCAGATATTAACCCCAAGTTACATGTATTATTCATATTAGGGTTACAACCCATATATTAAGGATCATCTTCATATAATATGAATTCTATGCATATAATTGATATCAAAGTTTCATATTAACTTCTAGTTATAGATATGAGGGTATTCCATAAATTTCGTCATTTATTGAGAATGCGTGTATTTATGGTATTTTATTTAAGGTTATTAGCCCTAATTAGCCAAATGGAGAAAATTACATGATTTTGTGCATCAACATCATAATCACTGACATTAAATGGATTATAAATATGAATATTTACTGACATATTATCTTAATTTTGTCCATTGTTTGATATTTATTATCCATTAAACAAGAATATAACATCTTACATGATATTACTATTATTAAAGCATCAACAGACTGAAAAGATGGTTTCATGTCATTCTACTCATTTTTCTAAACATTTTGATACCTTGTTTTTATTTTTCTGATAAAAAGACTATTTTCTATGAATTATATAAGATCCAAGATTTAAAAGGTCAGTTTACCTTTCCAGCCAATCATGGGCCGCCACGTGGCTCCAAGTTGGCGCAACTTCCATATCTTGGTCGGTTTGGTTCACTGGGCTGGAGCCGATTTGGGATTGGTTTAGCAGACCGAACTTAGTTCTAGGTTCTCCCCCTTTTCCTTCACGTAACAAGGTTTGTCCCACTCAGGGTGCCTGTGTGCGAGTGAGAGGGCCATGTTCTTCCATGAAAAAGAGTCGTCGTTGTCGCCGGGTTGCATCTCTCATGAGTAATAGAAGGCACTCCCTTTCTCCTCGCATAACTTGCTCAGTGCGCCACCGGTTTGGTCCTTGTTCCAGCGCAACTCCTCCATTCTTTATGCTGAACCAGGGCATCTCTATGGAGCAAGGTAG
Organism: Alisma plantago-aquatica; assembly: GCA_963693085.1. Taxonomy (NCBI): domain Eukaryota; kingdom Viridiplantae; phylum Streptophyta; class Magnoliopsida; order Alismatales; family Alismataceae; genus Alisma; species Alisma plantago-aquatica. Next base: position 1,617,651,738 of record OY856409.1, on the reverse strand, counting down.
CGACGAGGTATCAGTGGTTTCCCTCTCCTCCTGGTGAGAAATAGAAGCAAGTATGTGGCTCCTTGCGGAAAGAAGAAGGACAATCAACTTCATTGCGGTCTTGTAGACCTCCTCGACTCCTCAATTTCTCATCCGTGACCCCAGGCTCTGCCACCCGTAAGCACGCCGCCTTGTTCCCACTAAGGTGGATCAACAGAGGCAAACAGCCTCCACACCATCAAACGTCCACCTCAAACCTCCATAGCACCTCCATACCTTCAGGAACTTTGTTGTTTCTTCAAACCATCATGGGCAAGCAGTCACAACCACCTCCAAGATCCCTCTTCTTCTCCGAAAGGACATGTTTGTCTTTTCCACCCTAACCATGGCCATTCTTGGAATTGAGAAGGCTTCTATATTGTTATGTATCTAGTGGGTGTTCTTATAGCTACATATTCTTCTACATGGGCTCCTATCTATGTTCCTCGCTTCCTTTCTCGTATTGTAATTTGGGTAGAGAAGCTGCTAAGATAAGGAGGTTGAACTCTCCCATCTCAGGTCCATCTTCTGTAAATGAGGCATCGGTATGATCCCCTCGTCAAAGAGCAACCATTGAGTCAAGAGAAACTACTCCTCATCCCACGACTTCATTCATCATGGAATCGTGGTGAGTACCCAGCTGCAAGGCTGGTCGTAATTGTTGCTATGAAAACTGTTCATAGTTGTTTGATCATATTCGATGCCCAAGATCACGGATCTCACTAGGAAAATACATGGCTTGTATGTCACTGGGCCATGTGACAAAGGGTAATAAAAGCTTAAAGCTAAGAACAAGTGAAACCTTAGGGTATGATATGTAAAAGAAAATACTCAACAATTCATCATACTTAGACCTTGATATCTTTCTCTAGCAACCTCCGAATTTCATGAAACTTTAACCATAAAATTATAAATACAGAAGAAGAAAAAAACACATTCCTTTCAATTTTGATACCAAGACCCAACTATTTGACTTATCAATTAAATACCTCAAAAGGGCATAAACTTAGGGGTTTTTATCATAAATCAACATTCATCACCATCCAATGTTTACCAAAGCACTTATAACTTTCAAAATAACCCAAACACATATGAAATTACGTATGGCACTGAGTATTTAGTGATTCGAAAAGTCAAATCCATAACATCCTTCACAACTTAAAAGAAATTTCGTCCTCTAAATTAAGCCAAAATCTAGTCTATCACATCATATACATCTTAAAAACAATTCATCCTCGAAATTAAGCTATACTCTTACTCCAAGGAAAAACTAACATGTCTTCATCCACATATAGGGCACTATTCTAGGTGAAACATTCCCATAAACAAAAGCTTGGTAACTATGTTCATGTCTAGAACATATATGTACCAATCCTAGGAGGTCTACAAGCATCTTGGGTGTATCAACCCTCCATAAAGGTTGAAAGAAAGGTGCAAAAGCTTGGTCATGTTGTGCCATATTTCATACATTAGGATTTATATCGTCATTCTACCCAAGCATTAGGTTCTAACATTAACATATGCCCTTTAGGAGGGAGTTAACTGTAGTGAACCCAATTTATCCCTCCTAACCAAACAATCATTATCATCATTTTTTGTTTTGTTGTTTTGCAAACTATATTCAACATCTTTATTAAGCACTAACATTAACACTACATTCAACATAGATTATAAACATGATTTCATACTATTTTCTTATTTGGTTGTGACTTTATTAGTGACTTTGTCACTTGATTCACTAAACTTACAGTGTCCTAGTTATTCAAGTATATGGTTGACCATTTATACCTAAAGAGTTATCAAACCATACTAGGTTTTCCATCATGTCACATCTATATATCACATGTCAATATTAGATCACATCCTTACACATATTATATCATGGTTGCACTAACAAACTTATACAAGTGGCTTGTCTAACATATATCAAAACTTCATCTAGTCCATCTCAGGTTCTCCTGACCCATATCATGAGGGTAGTACCATGCTCAGACTCTCTGAGCTAAACTATATGAGTATCTCATATGCATATACTTTATCTTTCCTCTCTTAGCATAGGGTTTTCAGATTACCTCATTGGCACTAGTGATAGCCTTACAAACTCAACCCCATAAGCACAAACCAAAACATGCTATGACATTCTCTTGATAGGTCTCTACCCATGAGTCATGCTTACCCAAAACTCTCTTTATATATACACCACTAGAGTCCTACATGGGAAACCACCAACCCGAGCATGAGGCTTTACAAAACTAACATAGTTATCTCCTCCAGGGTCTTGGGACTCTCTCCCTCACCCAGATGGTAGGTTCTCATATTCATGTTCACATATGCACACATAACCAACCTCTCTTTGTCTCTAGGGTTTGGTCCTCCCAGTACATCTAGGGTTCAATAATACTATAGGAATCATCCATAAAGCAATTCAACTCAACCACTCAGGAGTATTCTAGTTTAGGACATATCATATCACATATTTCTCATAATTCTCATATCTTGGAGTTTAGGTTTTCTAGCCTTCTCCCTCTGGGTCTCACTCTCACTGGAGTTAACCCTATAATTGGTCCCAACACTAGAGGACCTCCTTTTTAAAAGAGATTGAGGCTCATGTTGACTCACAACCTTGTCTTAACTTATCTTATCTTATCTTATCTTACAAAGACATGCATAATTGTATCACCAAATCTTATCTCAAAACCTCAAAATTGAACCTTAATCCCTAATGACAACATTGATCATCATAAACCATCTTATATCATCTATATAAGACTTGCATCATATCATCAAAACTTATTCCTTCTATCATATATTCTAACAAGGCTCTAGACATCTAATCTAGAACTACTCTCTCTTCTAGATTGATGTCATTCACTTTCACTTAGGTTTCATGACCACCTCCTACTCGTACATGTGTGGGGACACATTTTTGTAATATTGTATATAATAAAATATCATATAGTTTTTCTCTGATAAAACAAGAATCGGAGAAAACTATCAAGGTTCGATCTGATTGGAATCAAAAACCAAATCCAAAAACGAGTGTCCCACACATAGTAGAGAGTACAATGTCATGAAAACTAGTGAAAGGGTGAGAACATGGTGTAGACTAGTGTAGCTACTCTAGACAACGAGCGTCATATGTCTAGGGTTTCTCTTCCCTTGATGCACATCATTTCCAAATAATGCAACGTCACATACCGCTACACTGTAAGGAAAGAACGACATCTAAGGATCTGATATACAACAAGAACCAGTCTAGACCTAGTTCTCAGACATCTAGGTGCTAACCTAGAGTCTAGGTCAGGTATAGTCTCTAAAAGACGACTAATCTAACCCTAAAGATTATTAAGTTCAAGGTTTTCTTTAGTTTCAGTTGCATAATGAGAAAATGTCAGGATTTTCTATTGTTCATGCTCTGATACCACCTGTTACGCCCCCAGATTTTCTAAAACTTAATATGATGTGTGATGTACAAATTGAAACCTCACCTCAGTGAGAATCCCAATTTAAACACCACACATTAGGCTAAGAAGAAAAAAATGAAGGGAGTCAGAAGGAAACAATCAGTAGCACATGAACATGAACAATAATAAAACCATACAATACATGTTCACCATTCAACATATAATTACAACATGAATTACAACATTTGATATTACATATTGAATATAAAATGTTGACATATGCATGCACTACCACTAAACTACATGATCTTAAGACAATAGGTCCATCTGTACATTAGCTTGTCACACAACTCTCAACTATCTTGGTTCTTCAAGATCACATGTCCACAACCCAAACAAAAGATTACATGTGGTACACGTCAGCACAATATTCAAGAATATTGTACTGAGTATGCCTACATGTTTTTATATACCTCTCATCATATCTTGGCAATAAGATAAAACTAATACTTGGCAGCTATAAAGAAATATAACAAAAATCATATACTTGAGCAAAGTTGTTCATTAACAAAAGAGAACATATATTTTAAGATCATTTTCCATTATGTCATCCATGCATTGACCACCGAAGGTTGAATGCATTAAGGCCTTATGATCGACTACCAAAGAGTTGGATCATTTCATAATGTTATCACACTACCAAAGACTTGGATCACTTTCAAGTACTTGACTACCAAAGAGTTGAAGTACTTTATTATCAACACTTGACTACCAAAGAGTTGAAGTGCTTAGATATAATGGAACATATACATTATGTTTCATGTGTTCATATCAATAAGTATGGAAAAACATGCAACATATCATATAAGAACAATCATTTCATCCAATATCATATGTCAAGTATTTTAATACACATATAACACAAGCATATTGTATAAAAAGCCAATTAAGAGGTAATGGTGTACCTTGATCAAGACATATCACAATCTATGCCACATTCCTGATGCCAACTGCATCTTTTGTCAACCTTGATAAAGACAAGATCATTTACCATCATCAAGTTCCTGTCATCTTAACCCTAGTTATATCCATTTTAGGGTTTACATAACTCATTAGGATATTTCCATTATCACATGCATTCTTGTCTTGGAATTAGAATACTGATGTGATAATCTAGTTATGTTCTAGATTTAGAATTCATTAACTGATAATTATATTTCACATAATGATGTGCAGATATTAACCTCAAGTTACATGTATTATTCATATTAGGGTTACAACCCATGTATTAAGGATCATCTTCATATAATGTGAATTATATGCATATAATTGATATCAAAGTTTCATATTAACTTCTAGTTACAGATATGAGGGTATTCCATAAATTCTGTCATTTATTGAGAATGTATGTATTTATGGTATTTTATTTAGGGTTATTGGCTGTAATTAGCCGTATGGAGAGAATTACATGATTTCATGCATCAACATCATAATCACTAACATTATATGGATTATAAATATGAATATGGATTTACTGACATATTATCATAATTTTTGGCCATCGTTTGATATTTATTATCCATCAAACAAGAATATTACATCTTATATGATATTATTGATATAAAAGCATCAAAAGACTGAAAAGATGGTTCCATGTTATTTTACTCATTTTTCTGAACATTTTGGTACCATGTTTGTATTTTTTTGATAAAAAGACTATTTTCTGTGATTATGTAAGATCTGGGATTTAAAAGGTCGATTTACCTTTCCAGCCAATCATGGGCCACCACGTGGCTCTAGGTTGGAGTAGCTTCCATAGGTCGGCCGGTTTGGTTCAGTGGGCTGGAGCCGGTTTGGGATTGGTTTAGCAGACCAAACTCAGTTTAGGGTTCTCCCCCTTTTCCTTCGTGTAACACGATATGTCCCACTCAGGGTGCTTGTGTGCGAGTGAGAGGGCCCTGTTCTTCCATGAACAAGAGATGTCGATGCCACTGGGTTGCATCTCTCACCAGAAATAGAAGGTGATCCCTTTCTCCTCGCATAACCTGCTCAGTGCGCCTCCGATTTGGTCCTTGTTCCGGTGCGGTTCCTCCATTCTCTATGTTGAACCAGAGCATCTCTATGGAGCAAGGTAGTGACGAGGTATCAACAGCTGCCCTCTCCTCCTGGTGAGAAATAGAAGCAGGTATGTGGCTCCTTGTGGAAAGAAGAAGGACCATCAACTTCATCGCGGTCTTGCGGACCTCCTTGGCTACTCAATTTCTCATCCGTGACCCCAGTCCCTGCCATCCACAAGCATGATGCCTTGTTCCCATCGTGGCAGAGCAACAAAGGCAAACAACCTCCACACCATCAAACATCTGCATCAAACCTCTGTAGCACCTCCAGACCTTTAGGAACTTTGTTATTTTTTCAAAACATCATGGGGAAGCAGTCACAACCACCTCCGAGATCCCTCTTCTTCTCCAGCAGGACATGTATGTGTTTGTCACCCTAACCATGGCCATACTTGGAATTGAGAAGGCTTCTATATTTTTATGTATCTAGTGGGTGTTCTTATAGCTCGTATTCTTCTACATGGGATCCTATCCATGTTCCTCTCTTCCTCGCTCCTATTGTAATTTGGGTGGAGAAGATGCTAAGACAAGGAGGTTGAACTCTCCCATCTCAGGACTGTCTTCTGTGAATGAGACATCAATATGATCCCCTCATCAAAGAGAAGCCATTGAGTCAAGTGAAACTTCTCCTCATCCCACAACTTCATTCATCATGGCATAGTGGTGACTGGTGAGTACCCTGCTGCAAGGCTGGTCGTAACTACTGCTATGAAGACTATTCATAGTTGTTTGATCATATTCGACACCCAAGATCACAGATCTCACTAGGCTGATCTGTGGCTTGTATGCCACTGGGCCGTGTGACAAAGGGTAATACAAGCTTCAAGCTAAGAACAAGTGAAACCTTAGTGTATGATATGCAAAAGAAAATACTCAAAAACTCATCATACTTAGACCTTGATATCTTGCTCTAGGAACCTCCGAATTTCATGAAACTTTAACCATAAAATTATAAATATAGAAGAAGAAAAAAAATACATTCCTTTCAATTTTGATACCAAGACCCAACTATGTGACTTATCAATTAAATACCTCAAAAGGGCATAAACTTAGGGGTTTTTTTATCATAAATCAACATTCATCACCATCCAAAGTTGACCTAAGCACTTATAACTCTCAAAATAACCCAAACACATATGAAATTACTTATGTCACTGAGTATTTAGGGAATAACGTCCACCGTTGGATTAGACTGCCATCTTCAGATTTGCCAAATCGGGTAGACTCAATAGTATTGACTTGGTAGTCAGTAGTACTGAGTTCCTAGGGTAGCCACATCTCTCACAAATGTCAGTACTAATGACTTATCTCTATAGCACTAAGTCTTCATGTCCCCTAAGCCTTATCTACCTGACGTGATCTCTATAGTACCAAGTTTGCAAACTCGGTAGCACTGCCTTTTTACGATCCATCCTTGTGCTTCCCTGATGTGATATTGGTACTACCGACTTAGAGTTTCAGTTGTATCGAGTCTATGTGAGTCTTTCTGAGCAAACTCTGGTGTGAAGTCAGTACCACTGACTTATGGTGTCAGTTGTATTGACTCTGTGTGGCTCCATTATACTTGAAAGTACAAAAGAACATGGATAAGTACTCGGGGTGAATAATAAGTCAACCTAGACATTAAAAATAAGATAATATGATGCATATAAATATCATAGGCCATTGATAGCATCTCATGCATTATTAATCAAATAAATGAAAAAAAACACATAAAATCAAGGAAAATATGCCTATGAAAATGACCAAAAACTCATGCATCAGGAGTGTTGGAGTATGTTGGGACGGCTGATCTGGTAGATATAGATTTGTGGCTGACCGAGCTTGAGAAAGCCTTCAAGATCCTAAGTATCCCCAAAGAAGATAACTTGAAGCATGTGATGTACCTTCTAAGGGGGAGTATTGGACATTGGTGGGCCATTGAGGAGGAGAAGAGACCATATGTTGTGATTAGGCTTCACAATTTAACCCGACCCGCCATGACCCACCCTGACCCAACCCAAAAATATGGGTCTTATTGGATCGGTGGGCAGGATTGGGCGAGCCCAGTGGGCAGAAGCGACACTTGGGCGCCATACATGGTCCTTTTTTTTCCTTTAAAAACACCCATTGCCCATGCACACATCTAGACTCCAAACTCACACCCCTCGGTCCATCCACTCATCCAGCCATTCCTCTAGAAACCTCGACTACTCCTTAGAGAAAGAGAGAACTCAGAAGCAAGCGGCTAGCGACTAGAACCCTAGCCGCCATCTCTTCGCCCCTCACCCCGATCTTGTCCCCATCATCATCCTCTTCTCCCTGTCGTTGGTCCTCCTAACCCCGATATTCTAGATCTTCGAGATCATGCCTCTATCCATGAGATCATGCCTCTGTCCATGACAACTAATGGAAAGCTGAGAAGCACCTGTTGAGCAAGGACTTCTCCACCTCATCAAAACAACTGACATCTTGCAGTTGCAACCAACTCAGACCTCGGAGATCCCGGGCTTTGATCAGATGGTGAAGATTTCTAATCGTGGCTGGACCAAGTAGTAAAGGTAGAGCCACCTACTGCTACTCCCATCTCTATCGGAATCAGTGTGTCTATTTTCTGGGTAAGTAGAGGATCTACCTTTGGTTTGACCCCACAAGGAACTACCACATATTGTGTAAGTGGCTTCTTCTCCTACATTTTTCTTATCTGTAAATTCATACATCGTTCCATTTCCATCTCGTTTTATTTTCTCGATTTCAGTCAACCTCATCTCGTCAATCTATTCTAGTAATCATTTCTTCTCCCTGTCCATCCTATTAGATCTGGGGCTTGACTATTTTTTGTACATTACCCTTTTGTTTTGCTCGATTTGGTCTTTGGTCGGGTAACACAACAATACTAGTATACACACACATAGTAGTTACATAGCTTTGTGGTAGATGATTTAAGACATGATTAGATTACATTTCCTTTCTTGGAAGTAGAACAAGCCGACCACCATTCTGTTGGAATCATGTGACGAGTGGGTCTGTGAGGATTAATTATGTGATGCTTCTATCCTACCAAAACACACCTAATACTTGAGGATTACGTGGAGGGTTCTTGAGGTACCTTTTCTGTTGTTTTCTAATAACCACTGAGATTATTAGGATTCTTTTTCCTATGCAATGGGTCTAGTGCAACACTAATAGTATATTATTAGGATGCTTCTATAGTTGCATCTGAATCTGCCTTTAGCACTGGAGGTAGACTCATTAACCCCCACCGTAGTCGCCTCCAACCATAGATTGTAGAGCCACTAATGTGTCTCCAAAGTTGGTATTCCATTTCAGGGGGGGAGAAAAAAGGTAGTCATTACTTTTGTTTTTTGAAATTTACACATGCTGATTGTTTTCATGTTATAAATGATTCTTTTTCCAAAAATATATCTTGAGGACACTAATGATTACATTGACGATAGTCCTGGTACACCTAACGTGGCCTCATTAGATTCTCTAGGTGAGGATCAATTTTGAATGACTTGTTGGAAAGTTCAAATGATATAATTTCATTTTAGTTCATTATAGCCTTAATGTTGTTTTGTGTCAATTAGATTTTTAAACATTCATGCCAGGGAGAAGCCCCTTAACGTTGAAGGATGAATATTTTACTTGGAGTTAAGTAAGTTGTGTTAATATCTCTATTTTATTGTTATCTATGTATTTGCACGCTCTAACATTTAGTGTTACTGATTGAATACCTCCTCATTTAAATTTTGGTTGCCAAATTTTTTCTTTATATTCGAAATTGTTTAGGGATTATCCTTTGAGATCTCTATTTTCCATGTTTTTTTTTATATTTGAAACTAGAGATATGGAAACTTGATTTCTAATTAGAGGGTTTCTTTAGCTGGAGTAGCCTAAAGGAGGAGATCAACTACAAGACAACTTCATTTTCAACTTCAAGTGGCATTGTTATCAAATGGCATGGGAGCATTTTTATCAGCTGATTTGGGTCTTTCTATGAACTTCAACTTCAAGTGGTGTTTCTCTCAACTGGCATAGCAACAATTTTATCAACTGATTTTAGTGTCCCTTTGATTCTAGTGCAATGGCTTTGTACTCATAAACTAATTTTCCTGACTTGAGAAGTTGAGATTCTCAATGTAAGAATTTGTTGTGGGAAGACTAGTTGTTCCTGTTTGGATTAACAAATCATTCATTGTGTGAACACTATTGTAGTATGTGATTTGTTCTTGATTAGATCAATGTAGGCCTAAACCATTGTGGTCCTTTTGTTGTTCGTTTAATTGATGTGTGTGGTTTGTTCTTGAAATTAACTTATTGTTTCTAGTCTTGTGAATGAATAGTCTTTTTCCATTAAATACAGTGCTTTGTAACTATATGTGCATGAAATTTTCAGACATCCTCATTGATAATGGTGTTACACGTTGATGAAATTTTGTATGGTCTTAGTACAATAATGTGAGCAGTCCTCCATATTTGCATTACATGCGATGTTGCCACTGACAAATCCCAATAGTTGGAGCATTACATGTTCAACGAATTACTGTGATAAGATAATAGCCAACTGGAAAAAATAATAACTTGTCATCATATTATCATATCTCTCATGACTTGGCATCAAAATGTATTGAATAACAATAATTAGTTCAGATGGGTCGGGTCGGGTATGCTTGGGTCGATTCGGATGATTTTTGGGTCACATGTGATTGAATGAAAAAAAATGAGGAGTTTGTGTTGGGTTTGGGTTTGGGCTCACCAAATCTGGGTTGGGTCGGATTTGGGTCGGGTTTGTAAAAATCTGACCCATTGCCATTCCTAGTTGTGATCGATTGGGAGGATTTCTGACGTGAGTTTTTTAGTCGGTACTTTCCACGAACATATCTTGAAGAGTAGATCATCCACATTGAGAGGATTCAATAGGGATCCATGACGATCAACGAGTATGAAGCAAGGTTTATGGAGTTGTTGAGGTTCTGTCGTCACATGGCTTCCACAGAGGATGAGCAGATTCATCATTTTGAGAAGGGGTTGAATGTTGAGTTGTCTACCCCAACTACTACCTTAGAGAATCGAGAGAGGTTTGTTGTGTTTGTGGAGTCTGTTCAGAGGATAGAACGATATGTGTAGGAGAAGAGAGAGGCAAGTACTAAGAAGAGGGTTGCACAGTCTCCAGGGTAGTCGTCAGAAGGCTTTAAGAAGACAAGGTTTTCTGCACCACCAACATCATAGAGGTTCTGTGCTTCGATGTAGTGGTCATCGAGTAAGGGCAAATGTCATAGTTTTCCACTTGTAGGAGACCTGAGTGTTTCATAAGAATTGGTGATGGGGACATCTAGGGCAAAGTATGGGAACTAGTCTTGCCACTAGTGTGGGCAGATGGGACATCTGAGGCAGGAATGCCCAATGAGAGGTGATGAAGTGACCCAACAACTGAGGTAGAGTTAGCAGGGCTCGCAGAGACAGCAGAACAGTGAAGTAGGAGGGTGAGGATGTTGCCAAGTGTCTCAGGCTATATCATCATCTCAGGGAAGAAGAGGATAGGGGTAACAACAAGAAACAACTAGATTCTACACCATGAGTCGTCCAAAAGTGGTGGTCAATCTGTAAGTGGTGACAGGTTAGATGGATTTCTTTCATTCTAATTTGTCTTCTTCTATCTTTGTATATGTTTCGATTGATCGAGGTGCAACACACACTTTTATTGCTCGTGATGTGCTAAGCAGATGTCTTTTCCCTGTTTGTCATAAAAAGAATAGTTTGTTGTTAGAAACCCCATTAGTCAATTATGTAGTGTTACAAGATGTGTGACCTTCCTATGTTCTCTCATTTTTAGGACACAACATTCAAGTGGATCTCATACCACTTGACATGCATGGATTTGATGTAATCCTTGAAATAGATACCTTGGAGACGTACAAAGTGGAATTTGATTTTCGTTCCAAGAAAGTGACATTTTTGGATGGTGGTGAGATGTGGATCTTCCAAGGAGATAGGAAGATTCTTCTGACATGTCTAGTATCGACCACGGTAGCAAGGAAGATTCTGAGATAGGGCTGTGAGGTGTTTGACCATGGGATCAAGGAAGATTCTGAGATAGGGTTGTGAGGTGTTTTTTTCACATGTGATGGATATTGAGGCAAGGATTCATAGTATTCATGAGGTGCCAGTTGTCTGAGAGTTCAAGGATGTGTTCCCTGATAAGTTTTTAGGTGTTCCCCCACCCTGAGAGATTGATTTTGAGATCAATATGGTTCCCGACATGCAACCAATAGCTCAAACACCGTGCAAGTTGGAACAGACAAAGATGATAGAGTTGAAGTGATAGTTGCAAGAACTTCTTGACAAAGGATTCATCAGGCCAAGTACATCATCATTGGGTGCTCCAGTGTTGATCGAGAAGAAGAAGGATGGGTCTATGAGGTTGTGTATAGACTATAAATAGGTGATCAAGGTGATGATAAAGAACAAGTATCCTTTGCTGAGGATAGATGACCTGTTTGATCAGTTGTGTGGCACGAAAGTGTTCTCAAAGATATACCTGAGGTCAGGATATCATTAGTTGAGGATCAAGGAGGATGACATACCTAAGTCTGCCTTGAGGACAAGGTATGATCACTACGAGTTTGTGGTTATGTCGTTCGGGCTAACCAATGCACCATCAGTGTTTATGGATGTGATGAAAAGAGTGTTTTGGCCATTTCTTGATCAGTTTGTGGTGGTCTTTATAGATGACATCTTGATATATAGTCATGATAGACAACATCATAAACAACATCTTCATCAGGCATTGACTGTGCTGAGACAGCACCAGCTTCATGCTAAGTTTAGCAAATGTGAATTTTGGTTGAAGAAGGTAGCTTTCTTGGGGCACGTTATATCTACTGAAGGAGTACAAGTTCCTAAGAAAGTAGAATCTGCGACAGAGTGAGAATATCCTAAGATGTTGATAGAAGTGTGAAGCTTTCTAGGTTTGGCAGGCTATTGTAGGATGTTCGTCAAAGACTTTAGTGCTATAAAAAAGGAAGGATGTGCCGTTCATTTGGGATGAAATATGTCAATGTGTTTCTCATAGGTTGAAGGAGAAGTTGACAAGTGCACCCGTTTTGGTCTTGCCTGAGCAAGGAAAAGGATACATCATCTTTTTTGATGCGTCTGAGAATGGTTTGGGATGTGTGTTTATGTAAGACAAGAAAGTAGTTTCTTTTTCTTCCCGACAACTTAAGAAACATGAGGAGAAGTACCCGACCCATGATCTAGAGTTAGAAGCTATAGTCCATGCTTTGAAGATTTGGCGACATAACCTGTATGGGGAGAAGTGTCAGATCTTCACAGATCACAAGAACCTGAAGTGCATCTTTTCACAATAAGAGTTGAATATAAGACACTGTCGTTGGATGGGGTTGATCAAAGACTATGATTGTATGATTGATTATCATCCAGGAAAGGTGAACATTATAGAAGATGTGTTGAGTAGGAATTCTTCATCTTCTCCTATGGATAAAGTCAGTTGAGTTATTTGATGTGCAACAAGAGACACATGTTGGTCTCCTTGCGTCAAATGAATGTTAAGTTGGAGGTTTCCTTGTTAACTGGTTTGTTTGGCACATCTATAGGTGAAGCCTATGTTGAGATAGTAGATCAGAGATGTGCAATAGAAGGACACCATGATTTAGCAAATTTGATTAGAGTTTGACAGTGATAAGTGTGATGGTTTCTAGGAGTTAGATGAAGGGACAATTTGTTACCATGATAGAATAGTGGTTCCTGATGCTAATGACCTAAGGAAGATGGAACTGGAGGAAGCTCATTCGTCTATGTATGTTATGCATCTAGGTAGCACCAAGATGTATCATAACCTAAAGGATATGTTTTGGTGGCCAGGCTTGAGGAAGGATGTGGTTGAGTTTGTTGCAAGATGTGTTGTATGTCAACAAGTTAAATAAGAGCATCAGAAGCCTACAAGAATGTTACAACCATTTCCAATACCACAGTGGAAATGGGATCATGTGACTATGGACTTTGTTTTCGGTCTGCCTAGGACAACTAAATTTTATGATTCCATTTGAATAATCATTGACACGTTGACCAAGTCAGTACATTTCCTTCATGTGAAGACAAAGTTTACAACAAAGAAACTTGCTCAAGTCTATGTGGATGAGATAGTGTATTTGCACGATGTTCCATTTACTACCATGTCTAATAGAGGTCCTCAGTTCACGAGTCACTTTTGTGAGCGACTGCACACAACTTTGGGTACACAGTTGAAGTTTAGCACTGCTTTCCACCCGTAGATAGATGTTCAATCTGAGAGGACCATTCATACCTTGGAGGATCTTTTGAGGGCCCATGTTCTTCAGTTTTTAGGAAGTTGGGATGCACATATTAGTTTGATAGAGTTTTCTTATAATAATACCTATTAGAGTATCATTGATATGGCACCTTATGAGGCATCGTATGGGAGGCGTTGCAGGTCACTATTGTGTTGGCACGAGATAGGTGAGTATCAACTTCTTAGTCCTGAGCTTGTGCAGCATACGATTGAAAATATCAAAGTGATACAACAACATTTGAAGGTATCACATGATATAAAAAAGTCATATGTAGACAATAGTGATAGACCTTTGGAGTTCCAAGTGGGAGACAAGGTATATTTGAAGGTCTCTCCTTGGAAAGATGTTCTAAGGTTTGAGAAGAAGGGTAAGTTTGCTCCCAGATTTATGGGACCTTACCCAGTTGTGACACGTGTTGGGAAGGCATCTTACCACTTGGAGTTTCCACCGAAGTTGCACAGGTTGCATCTAGTGTTCCATGTGAGTATGTTGAGGAAGTGCCATCTGGATACAGAGTTAGTGTTGTAGCCTGTGGTGGTGGAGCTTGATGAGGATATGACCTATGTGGAAGGTCCGGTGTTGATCCTTGACCAGAGAGTGAAGAAGATGAAGAGGAAAGACTTTATGCTTGTGAAGGTTCTTTAGCATCACTATTGTGTGAGGAAGCCACGTGGGAACTTGAGGAAGAGATGACGAGAAAGTACCCCTCCCTTTACTCTTAGGATTTCGGGGGTAAAATCTTTGTTAGGGGTTTATGACTTGTTAGGACCCTAACCCACGTTTTGGGATAACCCTATTTGTTTTTCTTAATATATTTCTTAAAACCTTACTCTAATAATCTAAAATGTAATTAGGGCATGTTGGAAACTTGAATTCTCTTGCTTGATCTTGTTTGGCATATTCTTGTGTTTTGTGGTGAGGTTTTGGTGCAAATTGCAATTTACCTAGGATAAGGATTAGTGTGCAAGTTTTCCACCTATAGAGTATTCCTTCTCTCTCTTGGCACCATCTTGAGGATAGAGAGAGATGGACACCTTGGTTGGGTCTTGATTGTGTAATGATATCTCTAGAGATGTTTTGGACACATGTTTGAAGTGTGCCTTGCACCTAGCAGTGTTGTCTTGGGCTTGAGAGCCTTGGAAAGGCCTTGTATAGGTTTGTGGGTGTCTTGTGTTACACCCTATCAGTTTGTTGGTGTATTGAGTTACACCCTATCAGGTTGTGGGTGTCTTGGGTACCACCCTATCAGTTTATGGGTATGTGAAGATGTGGTATCGAGCATGACCTTGGTAGGTGATCTAGTAGACGAGACCTTATTTTCATGTTTTACATGATGTTGTGCATGTGACTCTTTCTCATGGACAAGTGGCACCTAATCTCCTAAGGTGGTGACACCTCTCCCATGATCCCTCTATCATTGCTCTTATATATATGCCCCTTTCTCTCCATACAAGAGAATCCTTTTGGCCATCTTTGTTTTCTATCCTTGGTGGACGACCTTGAGCTAGAAGATCTCTCTTGGAAGCTTGGTGGATGAGTCCCAAACTTGTGGTGTTCCCTTCATCTTCTATCTTGGTATGCCATGGTTTATAGCTCTCTTTCTTTCTTTCTTTCTTCTTCTCAGCCATGGATCTTGGTTACCTTCTTTCCATCTCGAACTGTCCTAATCTTGGTTCCATCTTCTCCCTTGGAGGTGTTGTAGTGACCAAGATTGGAAGATCATCTTCTGCCTTGAGCTCATGAAGCTTGGAGTTTGACCTTGGAGATTGGATTCTTGTGATGATCTTTGAGGCAGGTTATATAACTCTAAACCCACTTTCTTATTATCACTTCTTACATGATATCTCATTTTTTATCTTTGGTTCATTATCTCTTACATGTTAGGCGTTCTCCTTGATGGTTTAGAGATCTATTTTGAATAAAGGAATTACATTTATTTGTGGCCCTTATGTCACACCTTTCTACCTTGCTTTAGATGAGTGACCTTAGGTTGAATATGATGAGATCGACACGTTATGGTGGGTGTCTGTCACGACTTGTGATGCCACATACAATCACACCTTGTGTCAAGTCATCACGAGCTTGGAGAGGCCTAAGTTGACACACCTTGGTAACGTCTAGGTCGTCATGCCTTGTGCATGAATAGGCTGTTGTGGGTCGAGATGGTTATCTTGTCATGTGGTTGTTAATTGATATGGTGAAGAGACCTTGGTTATGATGTCCCATTGTGACTTTGAGGCACCTAGACAGATATGGTGTTCAATTGTTATACAAAGGGTGTTTGTTGTCACAACTATGGTTGAACCTAACAGAGTTGGTTGGTGTTGAAGGCAACGGTGACACCCTGCTTGGGCAGAGGCCGAAACACCCTAGGATGGAGTTGCCCAATACTTCCATAGTTGTGATGCCCGACGTACCCAACTCGTGATGCCCAACTAACATTACAACCATGTCACAACATGAGATGTCGACATGCTGATGCCTGTCATGGGTTGGCATTGCCCAACATACACATGTGATGCCCGTCACAATGTGACACCCCTCTCACCTTGAGAACATGTTTCCCAATAGGATAGATAGACCTACACACTCCCAATAGGTGTTATTTCCTGATACACACTCCTTAGATGGTAAACCAATACACCTCCTAAGAGGGTAGCCTGACACCATGATTACTCATCTAATACATCATGCTGATATAAACTGATAAACAATCTTTGACATGGTTGCTTGACACTTAGGGTTAATCCGATACACTAAATGATGGCCCTAACTGATATATTGTGATGGTGTTTATGATACATCATGTTGATGATAGAGCTACATAATAAGATGTAATACCCTATGGGAGGTTGTGTGAGAAAAAATAAGGGTTATGTTTCTATAACCTTTATCTCATGACATACCTTATAATGATGATGAAAGTGATAATCTAAGGGTGATTGTTGATCCAACCTTATAAACCCTAATCGAGTAAAGATAAACCCTAACCCTAAAATGTAATATGTATGGCATGGATATTATAAGATGATAGTTTCCTCAATGATGAGACCAGGGTTTGTCACCCTAAGATATGTGGTCCTTGTGATTGACACATGTTGAAAGAAATGAAGTGATGATGTGATGAGATGACACCTTATATGTTTTAATATGTTCTAGTGATGTGTCATGCCCTTGTTTGTGTAGAACTTGTTTTGAGTTTATATGTTGTAACTTGATTGATGCTAAAAGATACATAAATAACCTAATTAATCAAGTGGAACCTAATCTTGTTGTTTTCCCTATGCCATAGATCCATTCAGTGTCAGTACTTATTGAATGGTGAAATGAGTTTAACTCATACGTATATTGTTGAATATGCGGCGTGCAAATTGAGGTATCTCCTTGTGTCCTGAATGTATATATATACATAGGATTGGATGTAAGCCATAACCTGGAAGAGGACGTATTTTGACTGTATCTCCATGAAATGTAACATAGGATTGGCTGCAAGCAATACCCTAGAAGATTACGACTGTCAGTCCTAGCTCAATTTCACTAGCACCATGATCTGTACCAAGGTGGGCTAAATCTACACAGCTAGACTATACGTCACTGGAAGCAATTGACTGATGATGTAATTGCATCTTCACTCATACTAACCAAGGAAGGTGAGGTCATGGATTCCGACTCTTCCATTAGACCTTGTATGGCCCCGATTTTGACTTATCAAGTGGTCAGTGGGATTTGGGTGGTATGACTCAAATACTTGGGGCATAATAAAATATGTAATAATCTGTGTAGTATGATTGTATAGGATCAAAATACGGAAACATTAGATGAGTCTGTGCTTGATCTTTACACAATGTTTTGATAGGAAATATACATGTTCTTCATATTCCTCTTAAATTGTTAAGATGTTTCACAGTTCAACAGTAATTGCTCTTCCTATTAATAATGAATACCTGCTTCACATAGTTGTAATTATACTTCTGCTTAGTTTATCTTATCTGTGATAATACTAGAGTAGGTGGAGAGTTATATCTCTGCTGAGATTTGGAATCTCAACCTGTGGGTTTCCCACACCCTTTTTAGGTGGACGAGCATGAAGAGGTAGAGATCGTGCAGCTAAAGTTGAGCAACAGTAGGAAGAGTAGTAGCCAACCAGGTTGGAAGCGTTGCTGGATGTCTTTTGTTGATAGGTTCCTAGAGTCGTCCCTGTATAGTGGTCTTTGGGGATGTTTTCTAGACATTTTGTTGATGTGATTTTGATACATGTTTGGCTTGTATGCCTTTTGTATACATCTGTGATGGATACATGTATATATGTTCTGGAATAGGTTCCCTGGTAATAGTTTGGTGGCACACCTAGTAGGTGCTTCCATGAATTGAAGCACCTGTATGTAAAGGTTCTTTCTGTTTGACAATTTTATGAAAATGGTTTTAATTTTTAGTGTTTTTCCAGTAATATGTTCATTAATCTTCTTCTGTGGTTTTGTTTTGAGTAATCTCACTTTTGTGTGGCACGGGGCATCACATCAGCCAAGTAAACTTAACCTCATAACTGAAACCATCTCAATATCTCTAGTGTTCACTCTTAGAATCCCAGTCAACCAGTAGAAACCACACTCCTTTTGGTCAAGTAGCAAACTAATGGGGGTCCTAGCAAAGCATAAACTAATAATCTTGATAAACTCACTGAGTGTGATTGCCAAGTGACTGAAGCCATAGTGAAATGTACTAGTCTCCGAAAGGAAGTTGTAATGTCCTAGGACTTGAGGCCTCAGATTAAATGATGTTAAAAGGAATGATTGGACTACTCATATCACTAAGTTAAACCTCCTTCTAGGGAGCCTATCACTAACTAACTTTGTGGTTAACTATGCTTGACCTAGAGTAGTACTAGGATGACTGACTTGTCAGGAAGTATATCCCTCCTTGCACATGAGTGAGGACAAAGTGCACATATAAGACTAGTGGTGTTCTATGGGGCCAGTTGTCATTCTTGAAAATCTATTAGAGCCTTGGGAAGTCACAAAACCAAGGTGCAAGAATGAAAGTTATACCTTCCCTAAGACCATTGTAGCAGAAAATTGCACTAAAACACCGACAAATAGGACTCTTGAAGCTCCACGCCACCACAACGAATGCCCCAATCCACAAACCAAGGTTTGGCAATCACTATGACCCCCCACCTTTCTACATCTCTCCCATCTCTTCCACTGTCACCTAAGATGATCTAAGCTAGTCGTTGACACCACTATTTGCATGAGAGAACAAGAAATGGGAATGGTGCTCAACTCTCCTACCATATCCTCTCTAATAAAGACAAAAAACTAATGCAAAAAATGCAATTAGATCCCTAGGTTTTCAGTAGAATTTCTAGAATACCAAAAAAACCTTAAAAATACAAAAAATTGGTAAAAATATGAAAGTGTCAAATCTTGATTCAAAAAATCAAAACTTTTATATAAAAGAGATGTAATCACCATATATATGTATGATCATCAAGGTCCTAAGTCATGATCTTAAACTAAACCAAATCATGCAACAATTTCAAAATATCTTTTGGGTCTTGGACTATGACCTAAACTAGACCAAAATTATAAGCCAAATTTGCAAAAATCGGGGCACTTGATCATGATCTAAAACTAAACCAAATCATAAACTTAACTTCTAAAATTTACTAGGGTCCCATGCTATGACTTAATATTGGACCAACACTAAAAACCTCTTTTTCATTCTTTTAGGGTCTCAAATCATGACCTTAAACTAAACCAACTCAAAGCTTCATTTTACAATCCGTTTGGGTCCTAGACCAAGACCTTAAACTAAACCATGAGCCTCATCCCCCACCCACTCTTTCTCTCTTATCCAAGGTCTCTACAAATGGCTTACAACCACATTCCAAACTACCTCTCAGTACAAACCTTTTGACTAATGAAGGATTGCAACCAAGGTTATCATCTTGCTTTCATCCACACATCTTTCAATGATCTCAGATCATGACTTAGAAATGAACTGAATTGTTGACATTACCTCATGACCCTGAGTTATGGCTCAGATCTCTAGTTTCCATAGACTGAGAATTAGAAATTCAAGGAGCATAAATGATATAGAGGGCATGAGACAACCCAGTAAGGGAACACATAATGGAGGCTACCTTTAACTGGATGATAGTTTGAACATCCTATCTTATTCTAATCTCATATGCCTTAATTAATTAGACAACTAACTGAAAATAGTCACTGACTGGAAACGTCTCCTTAAATCTAAAAGCTTATCTAAAACAAAAACCATCAATGTTGATGTCCAAGCCCTATTCTGATGAAAAACTCTTCATATTGTACCTTTTAAGAGTTCTAGTCCTAACTCTCAATTGGCCCACTTGAAAAAATCTAAAAACTAAATATGCATAGGAAGAAGGATGATTACTCTTTTATCTCTATGATATGTTTTTTAGGAAGAGTAGTTGCCACTGTTTTCAACAATCAATGACTCTGGATCTGAATATCTCATTAACAAACCACACGTGTTTGATTTCTCACTTTCACCTTTTTCTCACTAAGGTATGATTTACTAGGAGAATCAAACATGTGTTGGTTTCATAACTAAAGGAATGATGAGGGACAGTTTTGCAGTCGAAAAACCACTTCTGGATCATCTGAATTCAGGGGATTGAATGATTGGTCAGGTATGGGAAACTACCTAAGTCATATGTTGCCCTTACTCTGGAGAAATCATTTATTGTCAACCTTTTCCTTACTAATTTTTCTTTAGAAGGAAGAGACATCACACTTACTTTCTACCCTCCACAAGGTTTGTTATAAGATCCTTGATGAGTCCAACATTTTTGGCCTTTTGTGACAAAAAAAAGGTCATACTTGGCTTAAGTATGTAGTTCTCACACTTATCTTGAACATTTCCCAGAGAGGGGTAAATTGTTGACAACCCCATTTTTTCTTGGTCAACAGAAATTCATGATTAATTTCCATACTCTAGCTAATTATGAAATCCATTCCACATCCTACCCAATCCCACATATACCTTTTTTCCCACAATTTTCCATTTTTTGGATATTTAAATCACCCCTTTTCACTCACTTTCACCCATTTTTGGGCTCTCTTGTAAAGAAATCTTCTTTCATACCAAAAATGCAATTATTCTTCAATTCTACCATAAATAGGCTATTTTCACAAGTTGTCCATTTGAATTTTATGGAATTAAATAATCTCTTTTCAATTACTTTTCTTCAACTTAGCTTTTTGTGCAAGTTTTCTCTAATTTTCCAAGATTCCTAAAATAATTGGGAAAACAAATTTCCATTTTTTAAACCCATTGGAAGGATAGTATCCGTCCACCATATGCCACATGGTAGATTTCCTTGATCTGCGTGCCTTGTGTGGCACATAAACACAATCTTCTGCCTCTTCCAGAAGGTTATTCCTAGAATCTTGAGCCCTAAAATCCACCTAGAAATAGACCCCCATACCAAATGTATTCCAAGCTCCTCTCATCTCTCATGAAGCCATAGAAACAACTATCTCCCTCTTTTACTTTCTGTGTGATCAGAAGATCATTCTTCTAACACCACCTGCTCTACTAGATTTGTAGAATGGAAAACTATTGAACTTCTATACCTTACTACTAAATATGTTATATGTTTTATCTGATCTATTATTTCTAATATTTGAATTTGATATATTGTCTACTATAACTTTTCTATCTCTCTTATAGTTGTCATTTTTTACTACTTCTGAAAAATCAGATCTAGTTCTCTAAGAACAGCTCTTGTAGTCATCCTCTAACATCCTACGCGTCGGTCCTAGTCACCAATTACAGATCTCCTCCGTGGGAGGATCTGAGGTGATCATGACCATAACACCTAAAAAATTAGGACTTTTTGGGACATGACAAGAAGTTGATAGACATTTCAACCCAAAATCCCGACCAAAACAAAATTTTCTTTTTTTGTCTTGTTTTCATGTTTCCTTCAATTTCCTAGAAACTCAATAGTGCATTGATATTGGTTTATCAGGTGAGATGGGGGTGGTAATCCTTACTGGCTCATAATTTGATCACCAGATCTTATCTCTGGTTTTTATTTTATTTTTTGTTTTCTTATCCAGCATGGATAATCGCTCAGTTTATATTGTGGCTATCATGATCTATCTTTTTTCCTCGTTTTTTGTACAAAATTTGATGGCAACTCCTATACTTTTTAATACAAATTTTCACAGCCAAAAAGGGTAGAGCTTTATTCCCCAAATATCTCTATTTTTCATCCCCTTTTATGGAAGGGTGTGATAAGAAGGCATCTAAAACTTAATATTATATTGAGAGATTTGAAATAATATCCATATGTACCTAATTATAATTACATATACATTATTATATGTATCATTTACTATAAAATCAAGACAAGTGAAAAAATAATATGGCAACTAGTACAATATCTTGACCAGCATGATCTATGAACAAAATCTAAAAGATTCACATCTCGTGTTACCCTAAATCTTTCTTTGTAGGGATATCCATTTGATCGACTGGCAAACCAATTGACAAGTTGAATTCCCTATTTCAATAGTTCCTTGATTATTTGATGGAGTCATCACTTCATCATCATATTGAACCCTCCGAGAACCTTCCTTGTTGGTGTGTGCTTCTGATCACGTCCTTCTGTCCACCATGTCCAACTAGTGATGTCAATATATCATCCTATCTAATTGATAGAATTAAATTTACATGGATAATGTAAAATAGGGGCATCTCATGCAAGATACATACATGTTTCATACATTTGAGAATAATATAAATCAAGAATTTACGTGTTTTAGATCAAAATCATTCTCCACAACATTCAGATTCCCATACAAACATCCACTAAACAAAATAATTTCAAAGGTGTCACATTAGTTTATGTAATATAAATATATCAGATCGCATATGATATATAGTAATTATGTGTATACACATTTTACAACTATCCCGTCATAAATGATATCTAGTTCAAAACCCAAACATGTGTGAAAAGCATAAAATGTGGGCTCAAATACCACTATTGGGTTTTGTCAAAGGAAGTGGAATGTTAATACAAAAAAGTTAGCAACAAAAACTTATATCCAATAGATTCATCAGACTACAAAATAGCATTATAAAAAATACATTAAAAAAATATCATACTTATATTGGCACTCACTAGTTTTCCAACAACTAGACACATCTTATCTAGAGATTGCACTTCGAGATCCAAATCTAAATTCATTATCATTCTCATCACCTCTTCCTTGCAATAACACCTTGTATTGTCCAAAAAGAAATTGTTTATCCTCAAGCCTCCAAAGAAGGGTATCAACATCTATGGTGTCCAACTGAATGAAGCAGCACACAGTGCACCACCTTGGTCACTATGAGGAAGCATAACCTGGAGTCATCAACATGCTATTCTTGTTCGATCTCATATTTCTATTATTCCAAGTTGTAATCCTTGAGATGTTATTCTGTCTCTTCGAGAGTAGTAACACTTAGAGAACTTGTCTCTCAAATGTATGGCTCATGTGATTATATTTCTAAATATACAATCATGTTCCTAAAGCAACTCAAAATAGAATTATACTAAGAAAACTTGGATAGACTTCCCAATCGACTAGTTAGTCATCCAACCAATTAATTGGCTAGTCATGGTCAAATCTAAATGACCAATTTTATTCCATTGCAAACAAGTCTCCCTTTTCCTTTTTGTTTCCTAACTTTTATCCAATCTATGGCTTGGGTTATCTAGTTGGCTAGTTTTGCAAATGGCAATCAATAAATCAACTAACAACCATTCCACCCATTGTTCTAAACCATCCATCTTGACCAACTTGATTATCCACTTGAGGTATTAGGTAAAAACTAAGCCTTTTAAATTTAGAACCATTCTAATCATGTGTATGATTGTTTACATCAATTCCCTCAAGTATCCTTTTGTGTGTGGTCTCACCAATTCCATATTATGTTGGCAATAGTGTCATAGACCTCACAAGCAGAGAGTGGTATCCATCAACATTTCATTGATACTTAAGTAATTGGAAAAAGTTGAGTTTAACTTTAAACTATAATTGTCAAATGTTACAATAACCATATAATCCTGTCATAATTATCCACACTGAACTTGAGTCATGGAGTAGTCATCCTATTAATATCAATCATTTTTTTTGAACCAAGTAGATTGTTGAAATTGTGTGAGATCTAAATCATATATAGACTCAAAATAAACATGGCCATGCATTTCATAGTCTCATTTATTATAATGACATTGTATAAATCCAATAGGAGGGACAAATTAGATCTACATCACTTACAATAATCCATATATGTCTAGTGCATCCAGCTACTAGTTGTATGGAGATCCTTATCTAGAGTCACATTGGGTAGTGTGAAAGTACACTATTCAACATTTGATTGTTGTACTGAGTTCAGGTTTAAGGAGCAATGTCACCACTATCACATTCAGGTATCACTTTGATTGTAATGGAATGGCTTTCAGGTGTCATTCTCAATGTGGGTTTGTCTATTACAACTTTTTGTCAAACAAATACCCATGTACTTGAATTGATATCTATTATCATGACAAAAAAGGTATAGTCATTATTAGATAAACACACAAGTATTATGTATGATTGTTGTCCTATAATATACACAATGATAACTGACTAGTTACATAATAAAAGTGTATACTCTTAAGTATACATATGATCTTTGATGGACTTGAATCATCCACTTTTCATAGGCTATTTTGCTATGTATTTCATGCATAATTGCTCATTTTGATATTACATATGCACTATTTATCATCATTAGCCTATGACACATTATTGCATCAAATATTACCTATTTTCACTGTACTATATTGTTTTATCATATTTCATTGGACTTATATTCGATATTTCTATATTTTAGCCAAGTTGAGTAGTCCCGAGTCAGCTTGGTGCTACCGACATGTGTGTTGGTTGTGCTGACATTTGGTAAAAAAGAAATGACCTGAATCGAAGATTTTTGGGGCTATCGAGCCCTTAGTTGGTACAACTGACTTTGGGGACAGACCTGCACCAAATCATCTCGATGCCACCGATGACCAAGTCTATGGTACCGACCATTACATGAAGAATGCATCATAAAGATTAGAAATCAACTCAATGCTAAAAACGTATTCATAGGCAGTACCGACACATACATGGAGTCACAAATCCATAAGAAGACTTGGTGCCACCAACTTGTTGTATGTGGCACTGATTTTGCACATTTAGACAAGACTAAAGATCATAATCAATCCAACACTCACAACTTAATGACTGTCAGAAACTCTCTTATAACCTAAGAGGAGTTTGGCCAGACCTATTATTGCCATTCTATTCCATTGCAAGAGAGCATGGAGATAGGAGAGGAGAAAGAGAAGGAGACAACCATGTCCTGAGTGACTCAGACACCTCTGTAGAGCAGATTTCAGCTGAAACACAACAGATCACAATGTATTTCAAAGGGAGTAATTTGGATCACCTTCTCCAGGGGTTTTTACTAGTTCTCTAATGTTTCCCTTATTTTCTCTTCTTCCATCTATGCATGCCATTAAAGAAATCATGTGGGGCTAATCCCTATTTCCTTAGGACTCAGGAGTAGCCCAATTTTACACTGTAATTGACATTATGAATTTATATATATGCTTTACTAATTTCTGCACATAATCCTATGATTGCATAATGAATTGACTATGTCTGATCAACACAGCTATTTTTTAGACCATTAATTACTTCAAGAGAGGGATTAAGTCTTAGATAAGTCATTGAATTACACAATCTAAACTACACCTCAAGAGAGGGCTTAAGACTGTGTAGGGTATAACCCATAGGATTCATTAAAGAACCTAGCTAATAGTTAAATCTCTACAAGAGTGGAATTTATATTATAATAGATAGTGAATAATGCTACGAGAGTGGGTAACTATATCTACGGTTCCCTTGGTCTAGTCTTTGAATGATGTTAATTATAGTATGCACCATGGTAAAAGTGTGATCCTAGGAAATCCATCCATCTATGATCACAAGCCGATCAATTTAGTTTTAATTCTTGTAGTTAGTTAATTAATCAATCAACCACTTCTTAACTAGGTCTAGATGATCAAGTAACATTTATTAGTGGCCTCTGGGTAATGTTTCCCCGAGTTCCACACTTGAGCCTCATAGGCATATATTATACAATATGCACACTTTCTTTTCATACATGTAGTTTACACACATATGTTTTTGGTGTTGTTGTCGAGGAAACAACAAATCCACCACTAGGAGTGTTGTGACTGGTCACTCTATGCCACATTTTTTTATTATTCTTCTTCAAGTTTTCATCAAAGTTTTAGTACCCATTTCTCACAATTTCATATTATTGGAAGGTACTAGTGTATGGTTCAAACTAGGACCACCAATTATGAAGAATCTATTCCATAGATTATTGGCCAGAAGGAACTCTTGCGCAGAGCAAAGGAGTATGGTAGTTATGTGGAAGGACTTCTTCAAACTCCACCACCATAGATGACACAAACGAAAGAGGTAGATTTGGGAGATTCCAATGGAGAAGTTGAGGAGAAAACTGTCTAGGAAAAGATCAAAGCTTCATCTTCTACAACATAGTTAGGTGCAATCGTAAAACATTCAATAAATGTGGGCATATACAAAATTCATCCAGGTTTGATGGCACTCATAAAATCAGAAGCATTTTAGGGGCACAACATGGAGGATCCTATGTCTCACGTTAACAATTTCATGGAGAGTTGTGATATGTTGAAAATAGAAATGGTAACTATGATTGTGATTTATCTGAAGTTATTTTTGTATTCACTGGAAGATATGGCAAAGGCTTGGTTCTTGAGCCTTCCCTCAGAATCCAAATCCACCTTGGAGGGAATGATAGATGCATTATTTCAAAGATATTTCCTTCAACAGAAGACATAGGACCTAGTTGGGCGGATCTACAACTTAAAGCAGCATGTATAAGAGTCTTATTTTGAGGCCTGGGAGAGATTGTAGAATATGTTGCGGAAGGTCTCTCATCATGTGATGGATCCTTACAGACAAGCAAAAGCATTTTACTATTGAATGCATAAGGGAGAAAGAACCACAGTTCATAGTGCAGGAGAAAGATGTTTTCTCAACAACAAGGCATCCAGGTGTCATGAAATCCTAAAGAACATCGTTAAGAATCAGTCATGGGTAGAAGAGAGAGAAATTCTAGCAACTGTTAAAAGTGTCGGAGAATCCAAAGAGATCATAGTGCTAAAAGAAAAGAAGGACAACCTTGCTAAGAAGTTAGATCAGAAATCAAGAACCTCATCTGGAGGTTAGGAAGAAGAATTGGCGTATATGCAACAACAAAATTACAGAGGAAGAAATGAATATTCATGGAGGATCCTAAATTTTCTTAAAAGGATCCCAACCATTTTCATCAGGATCCGTCTAAAGCACAATAGACCAAGCCAAAATTGGGTAGTGCACAACAACAATATCAGTAGGACAGGGGTCCCAATAAGATAGACCACATATTGGACATTCTAGGAAAATTGGTCAGTCATAACGAGACTATTATAGGCCAAACACAAAGGGACTTGCAGAATCAAGGGACACAAATCTGCAACATAGAAAATTAGATTTCTCATTGGCAGGAGAAGTAAAATCTTTGAAGAAGACAAGACAACAAGGATTTCCAACAAATATGGACATTTCACCTACGAACCAACATGCGAAGGAAATATTACTCCATACTGGAAAGGTGTTGTTGTAAAAATAGAAGACAATCCAAGAAAATCATGCCAAGGCAGGTGACACGGGAGTAGTGTCTTCTAGTGATCCCTTTGAGTAGAACACCTCACCACAAGACAAGGAACTGATAGAGGAAGATGATGAACCAATTGAATTTAGGAAAAATCTTATGTTCCACCTTAGAATAGGAAGATGGTGACTCCAATACCATTCCCTAATAGTTTAAAGGTGAAGAAGGTGATTAGTAGTTTAAGATATTTTTAGACAATTTTAGAAAACTTCATGTCAACATACCTCTTGAATATGTAATGGAATATATTCTGTAATATGGCAAACTTTTGAAGGAAATAATCAAGAAAAAAGGAAGTTAGATTATTCAAATGTAGTGGTGTTTAAAGAAGAGGACAATGCACTTATACAGAGGAGACTACTACAGAAGAGGCAAGATCTAGGCTAATTTAATATACCATGTTACATTGGCAAAGTTACATTTAGTGAAGCTTTATGCGACTCTGGGGCAAGCATGAATCTCATGCCCTTGACAGCATTCAAGAAATTGGGGATGAAGGAATCTAGGAAGAGAAACAATACCATATAATTGGCAACCAATTTAATGGTGAGACCTATAGGTATCTGTGAGGATTTGTTAGTGAAGGTTGAAAAATTCATTTTCCTTGTAGATTTTGTAGTGATGGAAATGTAGGATAACCATGGTAATGAGATACTCTTACAGAGGCCATTCCAAGCTACAAAAAATATAATCATGGAAATGGGAGGAGGAAGACTGACATTGGGCATTCAGGATCACCACTTTGAAATAAATATGTCGGACTGTCAACCAAAGGCTGGTGAAAAGGCATAATGCCACATTTTGCAGCAATTGAAGAATGAAGTGTCCTTAATTCTGGGGAACCCATTTCTAGATATGTCTCATGTCATGACAAATGTGCAAAAGGGCACACTAGCAATTTATATCATGGAGCATACTAAGAAATATTGCTTGATAAAGGTAGTGAAGTGTCTGAATGATTCATAAGAAGAAGCACACCCTATGACAATTGAAGAGCCAATATCATCCACTCTCACACATGCATATCCACAACTACCATTAGATGTGTGTATCATAAACTTGGTGGATGATTACACTCATTGTTTTTGCTTGAGGAGTGCACCCTATTTCTAAAAGTAATACCATGCTTTTACTCCATGCACTGTGAAGATTTAGGACCACCTCCATCACCATTGATCGCGTCATTGTAGTTTCCCCTGATCTTGAGCTAAAGCCACTTCCTCCACATATGAAGTATATTTTTTTGGAGAAAGACAAGAAGCTCCCAAAATCATCATTTCATCTTCATTTAGCATGCACACGGAGGAGTAATTGCTTGTTGTGCTAAAGAACCACCAGGAAACATTTGGGTGGTCTATTGTACATATCAAGGGTATATCTCCTAACTTTTTCCAGCACAATATTGTAATCAAAGAGGGAGATAAACTGATAGTACAACCTCATCGACATCTCAATCCCATAATGACTGAGGTAGCCAAGTAAGAGGTAGTGAAGCTTGATTAGCAGGTATAATTTATGTTGTTTCTAATTCTAACTGGGTTATCCCAACTCAAGCAGTTCCTAAGAAAGGGGAATAATAGTCACCATAAATTCAACAAGTGTGTTAATTTCAACTAGGATAGTGACTGGGTCTTATGTGTGCATATATTATCTGTGATTGAATGCTTGCACGCCAAAAGATCATATCCACTTCCTATTATTGATCAGATCCTTGAGAGACTTTCCAGTCACTCTCATTTTTGTTTTCTTGATGGATATTTTAGGTACAATCAAATTTACATTGAACCAGTGGATCAAGAGAAGTCCATCTTCACTTGTCCCTGTGGAAATTTTGCTTACCGTTGAATGCCTTTTGTCATTTGTAATGCACTAGCTACATTTCATTCATGTACGCTTGCAATTTTTTGGATATGGTATAGTGTTTTCTTGAGTTTTTATAGGACAATTTTTGGTGTATGGAGAATCATTTGAGGAATGTTTTGCTAGTCTTGATAAGTTTTTAGAAAGATGTGAGGACACTCACCTCATTTTGAATTTGGAAAAATGCCACATGATGTGAGTGAGGGAATAGTTTTGGGACACAAGATGTCCATCAAACACTACTACAGAACACACCTTTGGTGTCGGTTGTTTAACCCCTTTTAACGACGGTTTTCAAGCGACGCCTATGTGGGTGCCGCTAAAGGTCAAACTCTTCAGCGTCGATTTTATAACCGATGCCTATATGATTCATAGGCGTCGGTAATATATAGTCGAACGACGTCTATAGGGTTCACGCCACAAAAAGGGAACCACCTAGGACACTTTTTGCGTCGGTTAACAACTGAACAACTGACACCATACTCCCATACGACACAGTCGTGCTTCGCTACACGGTCGTGTTTATTACTATAGGCGTCGGTTTTATACGAATAAGCGACGCCATTTCCACCGCGGCCGTGGTTTCCTGCACGGTCAGATTGTTTGTCACATTAGGCGGCGGTTTTATCCAATAACCGACGTTGTAGGCCTTTGATGACGGTGTTCTATAAATAACTGACGCCTATATTTTAATTTTTTTTTTCTTATCAGTTTGCAGGCCTGCTGTGGCTGGTTAGCAGGATGAGAACCTGTAGTTCTATTTTCTGAACTACAGGTTTACGACATCCATTGATATCAGCCTACAAACAGGCCACAAACCTGCAAAATCAACAAATATTTTTTCACACAAGTAGATACATTTAGACATCAATTCCATTCTCACATTCACACATGTAGAAACATTCAAATACATGTAGAAACATTCAAACATGTATAAACATTCAGAAATATTCATTTACAAAATATCATTCAACATCGCTATCAGCATCCCAATTATATCTTACAATCGCCACTGCTTGTATGGCTTTTGCCCATTCTTCTCTTACTTCATTTAATGCTTCCATCATATATGGAGCATGTACATTTGTTAAGCGTTTACCTATAGTGTGGTCAGTTTTAAACACCTGCAAAGAGAATGATGTATATATATAAGTAATAATATAAAAATAAGATTGATATATTTCATACTAACTAATGAGACTACACATAATACCTCATGTATGGTATTAATATCCAATGCGGCATGTCAGATAATCATCTGCATAAATCGCATCACATAGTATGTGCATGCCCAGCCGTTGTCTTGTGTAGCACACTATAAATTGAAACATACAAAATATTAAAAAATACAACTAATCATAGTTCACATAAATAATATATACATTGGAGTCGGGAACTTACTTTTATGTTCTCCCAAATTATTGGCTGGTTCTTTCTCCTTGGGACATTTCCTCCAGCATTTTTGAATGCATCTAAACCCCTACATGTTAATGTAACACAGTAAATTGCATAATTAAATAGTAATGTAATAACATATGTTAACGGATATAAAAATGAAATATTTCTCACTAGAATAATGACATTCTCATTACGTGTCCAATTTTAGTGTTCAATGTACTTCCCACAGGATCTAGATAATAAACAGTGAACGTCTCGGGGACAATAACTAGTAACTCCCAATGTCTACCGCCAGAGGTAAAAAAGTTAAAAATTAATAACTCAAAATGCACAATAAAAATGGAATTTTCTTAAGTCCAAATTATAAATAAAGTAAACTTACTTGACATTAAATGGAGCTATTATTATCGTCTTCTTTTGCTGACTGAAAATTGTAAAAGCATCTATACAATATTGTTGAACACTATCAGGGTCTTTAACTACCATACTAATCAATGATGGAATAAAAAATCCCACATGATCAAATGCAAATTGTTTGCATTGATCTTTGACTAAGTAGCTGCAAAACATGTATTACATATGCATTAATATATAAGAAACTAGATCACCGGATCTTACACAAGGTATATGGATGTATAAACAAGATCTCACCTTATCCATGTCTCTATCATTGATGTATTCAGCCAATCATACATAAACAGCTCAATAATATCTTGCATAAATTAAGAGCTATCGTATGATTGACCTGCATAATGTACTTCTAAAGAAACAAATATAGGGCAATGTATATTATGTGCCCATAGCAACATGCCATTCCCCTACAAACAGGACCTAACGGGTATTTTAGGTCAACTGGAACCCAACTTGGTAATGCGGGAAGTGGAGGTGGAGGCCTACGTTCTCTGGGTGTCTTCTTTTTAACCTGTATATATAATTTCAGATCAGTTGACCTCATATATACACATTAACAATCTAAAGTAATATAAATTTATCTTACAATTTCAGTAGTATAGACGACATCTGCTTTGGGCCACAATATCACCCCGCCTTCTGCCTCAACAAGTGTATCAATATCTGGGTGGGGATATGGCAATGTAGCTTCCCTCCAATTGGGTAACACACGTATCGGGCTCACACGAATGTAGCCATGTGGCATTGGAGTCCCGTGAAATATTACCCCAGGAAGGGACGGGTAAGCCTGTGCCTCTGCAACAACATAGTCTTGCATTCTTAAGCGGCATGGCTTCAATGCCTACAAATTTATGTAAAGAATATTATACATATATACATATCATCTTGAAAACATATCATCTTGAAAAGACTAGCTACAATGTCATAAATTATACTTACAGCAGACGTGTTAGGCAGTGGGTCTACATGATTACTTGTAGTCTGTACATCAGGAGAAGAGTGGGTCACCATAGGCTGATTGGAAGCCTGAGATGCCTGCCACCGCAATAATTCTTCCTTGACCTTCTCAGCAACTATATCATTGACCTTCTTGGAAACTATATCCTCGACTCTCTTATTCTCCTATACATGGATAAAAGAAACATTAGCTTCTTATTATTGAATTCCCTTTTGCAGTAACATTCTAAAAAAAGAATAGGTTACCTCTTCTTCTGAAAGTCCCACTCTGGGTTTGCGCTGGGATGGCCCAAAGAATGCTTTGATGCCCACAGCAGCACCTGCACCCCTAACACGTCCAGGATGCTCTGGGTTACCCAGAGCAACTGTCAATTCATCCCTTGTGCCCTGAGGGATGAACGTGCCTTATTTCCTCTGCTCGTGCAGCTCCCACTAATCACCATCAACATAAATTGGTAAGTTAACACCACAAATAATCAATATTCAAACGATTGCTCTAAGAGTTGTATTTTACCATTTTTGCAGCCGCCTCAGCAGTTATGGACTTCTTTATTTCACCCTTCTTGTTTTGCCTCCCAGTTATCCAGATATCATGGTGAGGCATGGGTGTGACAGACTCCTGAGTAGCAGCAGAGTCCTAAGTAGCAGCAGACTCTGCCTGTACTCTTTGGCAAATGCTTGCATAGC
Source organism: Alisma plantago-aquatica (assembly GCA_963693085.1). NCBI lineage: Eukaryota > Viridiplantae > Streptophyta > Magnoliopsida > Alismatales > Alismataceae > Alisma > Alisma plantago-aquatica. Next base: position 1,617,618,738 of record OY856409.1, on the reverse strand, counting down.
CCTTTGGACCCATAGTGTGGCCATGCACATTCAGTGCACGCCTTGCTTTTTGCACCTCTCTAAGGGCCTAGTTAGTATGCACATTAATGATTTGGTTAGTAGCACTAAATGTTAATCTTGAATAGGTGAATACAATGTATATTAATTAAATTGGGGGTGACGCCTAATACCTTGAATTCTTCATATTTTCTTGAAGCAACAAAATAGTGCCAATCTTCTTTGTCCAAGAAGTTTCACTGTTCAAGGGCTGACTTCTTCTTCTTATCACCATCTTTTATGTATTCTCTGTTGAGATTTGTCCTATAGTTCCTAAGCATCTTTCCAGCGTGTTGCATCACGCTTTTATGATGCAACTTCTCATCCAATGCAAACAGATTCTATAAAATAGAATTGTTATTAACTAGTATCTAAAAATAGAATTGCAAATAATAGAATTTGTAATCTACAAAATAGAATTGAAAATAATAATAACTCATGCATAAATCCTTCCATATCAAGTCTTTCTTCGCCTGAGGAACTTTATGCCAATTATCATACTTAACACCACAATGGCTTCGAGTGACAACCCCAAGATAGTTTACAAAATTATTGTGGTTCACTCCAATTGCATTTCCTCCATTATCAAACTCCACAACCAATTTGGATCCACTACCACTTAGCGCTATTAACTTGTTCAACAAAGTGATGCCCCTTTTCTTTTTAAATTTTTGGTGATTAACATCAAGTTCCTGCAGTGCTTCAGTGGGTACATGTGCATCATCAACCTAAAATTTGACAAAAATAAACACACTGAATTAGCCCAATATAGAAATATGGGGTATATGACATAACTAGAAGATAATGAATTTTATAGAAATATAGGATATGTTTTTAGAACTTACATTGGTATCCTTGCCATGCTCATCATGGACAACATGCTCATCATGGACTTCATGCTCATCATGGACATCATGCTCATCATGGTCAGCCATCTAAAAATGTCATTAAAAAGGCAAACATTTAGCATTTGTATTAACTAGAAAAAGGCAAACATTTAGCATTTGTATTAACTAGGAGATAATGAAAAATCAAATCTGAAAATGATATTGATATTAAAAAGGAAAACATTTAGCTTCAATAAAAAAATATAAATATACATGCCTCTAAAATTGTGATCTTTTATCAATTAACAATCCTTCATTGTGATCTCCGCGCACATATAAGTCATCATTAGATTCAATATTTTGTGGAGTTGGCAACCCAACTGAGAATGGACTGGAGTCATCATACTTATCATAGTACTCTTCTTCAACTATAGGATCTTCAATGAACTATCTTTTACCATGAAGAACAACCGACCATTTATCATTTGCAGGATCATCGACATAGAATATTTGTTTCGCCTGTGATGCCAATATGAATGGTTCCCATTGGGCACAACATTTTCTTTACCCGGTATGTTGAGATTGGAAGCTCATTTCCTTCAGGAAGCATTTCTTTCAACAAAGTCAACAATGAAGTGAAGCTTTTGTCGCTCCATCTATTGTTAGCTTTCAACTTATACAATCTCAACACAGCGCTAAGCTTCGTAAACTTAGCATAGTCTGTGTATAACGGTATCTCAGCATCATGCACAATGTTTCTAAAGATAGGAGGTATATCGGTGTGCTCTACCCTACAACTATCCAGCATCGCATCAACGATGTCTACTGGAACTGGTTCGTTCACATCTACATCATCGGAGGCAATTTCTTCTTCCACCCAAGCACTGCTATCTACATCTACTGGTTTCGAGTTTGAAATCTCTCCATGCCAGTGCCATTCTGTATAGCCTTGTACAATCCCGTTGCACATGACATGACTTTTGATTTCCTCACCAGTGTTGACTTTCAAGTTGTTACCGCAATGCCTACATGGATAGTAGAACCTATTTGTAGGTTTTTTCCTATGTTCCTCGGCAAATCTAATAAACTGATCAAGACCAGATATAAACTCTGGGGTGCAGCAATTGTGAATGGACATCCATGATCTATCCATTGTATGATCAAAGAGAAAACAAGTATATATTAGGACAAGATTAGGGTATACACTTATATCCTATCCAAGATTTACTCCTATTATCTACAATGAAGCCGGAATCTATACAAACAGTATATAATTTAGTGATTGTTCATTCTAATTTATTCCAATGTACAAGTAATATAAAGAACAATGATTGTTCACTTTCTAGGCCAACAAACACATGTGATGTCATTCTTATATATAATAAATTTGTACCACCTATCCCATCCTTGAGCACCTAATCTCACTAGTAAGTGTATAATGTGTATTGGGTTTTCAAAAACAATTCGGCAGCATTTCCCCGCTGTTCTCTAAGTACATATGTACTTAGAGAACAAACGAGGAAATGCTACCAAAATTTTCTCGAAAACCCAATACACATTATACACTTACATCCTAAGTGAGATTAGGTGTTCAAGAACAGTCCCAAACCGGGGACTATCCAAGATTTACTCCTAATGAGTAAATCTTGGATGGGTTTCTAGGCCAACAAACACAATAATAGATATGTACATGTTAGGGTTTCATCACAATTGATGTTAGGGTTTCATCAATGTTAGGGTTTAATCAAATCAAATTAGGATGCTAGAATGGACATGTTTAAATCTTATTTCAACATGCATCAAAATTTACTGAATTAGGTCAAGCATTAGGATTAGAAGCACAAATATATGCAAGAAAAAGATTTGTTTGTATCCTAGAATTTACATAAAGCATTACATATAGATTTGTTCATATCCTTACCAACAACAAACACGGCCGTGGCTGTGTTGGCCTACCACGGCTGTGCTGCCCAAGGAAGAATAGAGGCTACGACTACTACCTGGAAGCTATGGCGGGCAGCAGGCAGGCAGGCGACACGGTAGGGAGGACGGAGGCGAGCACAGAGCAGGTAGCGGCGACGGCAAGGAGGACAGCGGCGACGACAAGGAATGACGAAGGGCGGTGGTAAGGAAGAAGACGGCAGCCGGTGGCAAAGAGGACGGAAGAGGCGACGTAGAGCAGCAAGTAGCTGCGTCCGGCGTCGACTGCGAGCAAACAATGATATTCGGCGTCGATGGCGAGTGACAGCAGCAGGTGGCGAGCAGCACCGTGCAGGCGGGTGGCGACTTAGCAAGAGCAGAGGGGCGGAACAGTTGCTTCGCGATGAAATAGAAGAAAGGGGAACAGTGGCCATTGGAGGGTTTATTAAGTGGGTATTCAGCGTCGGTTATAACATAAAACTGACACCTAAATTCTTTAGCGTCAGTTCTACTTAAACAACCGACGTCCAATTAGACAAATTTTGCCCTAAATAATTTGGCGGGAACCATTATCGGCGTCGGTTATCAAAGGATAACCGACACCTAAGCTGGAACTTTTCGCACAAATTTTCATCTTATATAGGCGTCGGTTTGATGCTAAAAAACCGACGTTGTATGTGACACTTTGGGGCCAAATTTTTTTGCTCGAAAATTGTATTTCGCTGGCGATTTTAGGCGTCAGTTTTGTGTTACCCAGCCGACGCTGAATACAAAGCAGTACCCATGTCTTGACTATAGACGTCGGATGACCTACATCACCGACGTTGAATGTTATAGGCGTCAGATTTCCTAAATAACCGACACCCAGAAAAGTGACATTGAATGATGTTTCTGTACTACTGAAAGGAATGGAAGTCTATTTTTTTAAGATAGAGGTGATCTCTAAGATCCCTCCACTGTCATTAGTAAAATGGGTTAGCAGTTTCATAGGACATGCCAATTTTATTGATAGTTTATAACTGATTTTTTGAAGATCGCCAAATTACTTTCCTAACTGCTTGAGAAATATGTTGAGATTAGTTTAGATGAGATATGCTTGAAGGATTTTGAGGTGTTAAAGGAGAAATTGGTTTCCATACCTATGGTATAGGCTTCGACTGGAGCCAACCATTTGAATTAATGGGTGATGCATCAGACTATGCAGTTTGGGTTGTTTTGGGGAACACAAAGACAACCCCTATTGTCATATGTTATGAGTTAAAAACCCTTAATGATATCCAACTCAATTGCACTACAACTTAAAAAGAACTTTTGGCTATGGTGTTTGCTTTTGACAAATTTCATCATTACTTAGTAGGGGCCAAGGTGATAGTTTAGACTAACCATGTGACCATTAAGTATATTTTGTAGAAGAAAGATTCCAAACATAGATTGATAAGGGGGATTTTTCTACTATAGGAATTCGATATAGAAATCAAGGATAAGGCTGGGACAATGGTAGATAGTCATTTGTATAGGTTGGAAATAGTGGATGAGACAGATTTAGTAATACCCATTGTTGTGGAGTTCCCTGAGGTATAGTTGTTTGTTTTGCAAAACAACATGTGGTTTGTAAACATTGTGAACTACTTGGCATGTAGCGAGTTACCAAAAGATTAGGGGTATCAAGATAAGAAGAAATTCTTCCACTCCTTGAGATTCTAAATGTGGGATGACCCAATTTTACTCAAGCAATGTAGGTATCACATTCTCAGGAAGTGTGTGCTAGAATTTGAGTTTGAGAGAAGATTTACACATTTCCACTCCTTACCTATCGGTGTACACCATGCTAGCTCAAGGAAAATGGCTAATGTCTTAGAAAGTGGTTTTCATTGGTCATCGCTATTCAATAATGCTTATAATTATGTGATGTGATGCAAGCCATTTAGCAGGGAATATATCTAGGAGATACAAAATGCCCTTGAATAACTTTCAGGAAATAGAGGTTTTTGACTTAGGGGTATTGATTTTATGGGACCCTTTGTGTCTTCAAATTCTAACCTATATATTCTTCTTGCAGTGGATAGTGTGTGTGGGTGGAATCAATTCCAACCCGCACTAATGATGCAAATGTCATTTGCAAATTTGTAGAAGACCACATTTTTAGCAGGTTTGGGGTGTCAAGCATTTTGATTAGTGATGGGGGATGTCACTTTACAAATAGAAAATTTAGAGATTTGTTGAGTAAGTATGTAGTCATGTACATGGTAGGAACCCCGTATCATCCCCCAACCCAAGGTCAAGTTGAGGTACCTAATAGAGAGATTAAGAAGATTTAAGAGAAGACTGTCTCAACAAGCAAGACCAATGGGATCATGCACTTGAATGATACTCCCTGGGCACACATAACAGCCTACAAGACACCTATAGGAACAACCCCTTTTAGGCTGGTATATGGGAGAGCTTGTCATTTACCTATGGAGTTAGAACATGAATCCAAGTGGAATTTGAGGAAGTTGAATTTTAATCTTGATAGTGTAGGGAAGAAGTGCATGTTGGAACTTAATGAATTGGAAGAGCGTAGGATAGATGCATATGAATGCTCTAGGATATATAAGGAAATGACTAAGAAAATGCATGATCGCCATATACTTCATAGAATGTTTAGTCTAGGGAAAAGGATGCTTTTGTTCAATTCTAGGATGAAATTTTATCTAGGATAAGATCTAGTTGGAGTGGCCCTTATGTGGTGGTTAAGGCTTTCCCTCATGGAGCAGTAGAAATTAGAGATGGGGTTGAGTCATTTCTAGTAAATGGACAACATTTAAAACATTATTATGGGGGAGAGTTAGTCCATGAGGAAGAGGATTTCAAGTTCCTTGAGCTTCATTATGATTCTGCATGATCTGGATTTGTGGAGCCTAGTACATAAAACAAGGGTTCTTGTTGGGAGGCAACCCAATTTTATTTTATTTTTCTTTCAATCACTTACATGCTTTTTAGGAGATTCACTATTTAAAGTTTGTTTTCAATTTATTAGAAGTCTTTAGATATACAAAGGTACCATGATCATTTCTATTTGGTGTGCCAGAAGTAGAAAAGTCAGTATAACTGACACACCTATCGGTGGCACCAAGGGTGAGGTGCAATACAACAGTAAAATTTGTGAACATTTTGGTACATTGACACAAAAGTCTGTGGAACCAAGTTTGCACCAAAAATCACAGTGGTGGTGCACTAATCACTCAAGTAACATCAAAACCCTAGTTGGTGGCACTGATTCCTTGCATAGAAAAAAGCCAAGACCATTGTGGAAAGTCGGTACCACTGACACCGTCGTCGGTAGCACCCACAATTTGAGAAGCTCCAGGTTTGAGATACCAAGGGGGCCATTCGAGAGCATTGACAAATTTAAGAACTCGGTACTATCAACCATAAAACTCAGTGGCACCAACACTTTTTATAGAATCAATCGAGATACAACTCGCTACCATCGACAAACCATCAACGACACCGACACAAGAAAATACAGAATTCATGGACATCAAGATTGATGAGCTAGATAATTTCTATCTGATGATCAGTGGTACCAATTAAATGACTCATACCAGATGTTGATACCACTGACACACTATTAGTACTATCAATAGGGATCTATTTGTGTGTCGATACATCTACGTCCATGAGTTGTCGATACCAGTGGATGAGACTGAAACACATAGATTTATGGACACATTTGTGCCACTAATGAGCATGTCGGTGGTACTGACACGACACATTAGGCAAATTGCAAGCTATAAAAGGGGAAGTCCGGGGTGTTATTCCAACAGACCCACATCACCTCCCTTGAATTCTTAGAGGAAACTAGTTCTCTATGATGCCCAGTGTCTTCCTCAAGCTCTCTTCTTAATGTTCAATATCTCTTTGGATCTGTGGCTTCATGGAGGTTAGCTTCATCAGCTGGAGGAGCCAACCTAATGGTGCCAAAGCTAGCATGCATTGTTTTCATCAACGAGGATCAAAAGAAGTTGTTCTCTATACCCATGTGGTATGGTGATCGATCCTTCCTAAAAGATGCGAGCTTCACCAAGAGCCTTCATCAAGTCTGTGTTGGAAAAGGCATGGTGGGTGATCACCCTTTCTTTAGTGGTCGGTCCACCTTCCCGGAGATCATCTGTGAGTTCTTGACATAAGAAGTATTCTTCATCCCCAAGCATGGGGAAGATTGGGAGAAAGTATGGGAGTGATTCCATCTCTAAAATGTTGTCCACCACCTCACACTAGCAAAATTCAATGCAATATATGGGTGGTAAGTAGGGAATGTGTGTCCCCCCCATTGACTTAGACTTCACGTGGGCATGGAAGCTTATGAAGGACCTCCCTCAAGGGTTCACAATCAACTGGCATCATTCATCAGTCATGGATGTGAGGCATCCCTTTGCACAGATTCAGCATTGCTATTTGATAAACACCATCTTCGCCTGATTTTCAAAAGGGAAAGGGAAGTTGTAGCAAGTTGATCTCTTAGTCCTTTGGGCATTATTGTCCCAAGGGCAAGAGAAGGAATACCTAGGCTCCTTCTTATTGCAACATATGCTCCCAATATAGCATCAGGTGCAGTGAAAGCCTCCAATTCACTTTGTTGGGCTCATTACACCACTAGCACTACACGTCAACCTCGACCTCTCCACCTCCAATGCCTTGAAGACCTCCTCCAAGTTATACTTGAACCATTTTAGGAGGTCCCACTTCATGAACAAGTGTGAGGGTAGGGTCTTTACCTATTACACAGTGGACGATTAGCTACGTGAAAGGGCTCTACTTGACCCTATCTTCCATATATGATGGGTGCTCTTCTTGGGATGTCATGTGGAGCATGAAGAATTGATGCACAAGGAGCAAGATGACCCCAAGCCAATGTGGTTTGAAGAAGCTGATAATGATGAGCACATAATGTTATTGACTCAACGATGGGTTATCTACCAGTCAAGGAGATATGCAACATCCAGCTCCATAGATCCACCACCTACCCAATCAGATGACACTTTTTCCATGGCATGTATGTATGGGATGCTGGAATCAATTCAACAGGGATAGTAACAACAATCGACCACCTTGATGGATATCCAAAACATTCAAGGGAAACTTATTCAGTAGCAGTAGGCCATTTATGACAATGAGTGCCTTCTCCTGGCCAACCAGGAGAACATGCATACTCTCCTATAGTGGCTTGTGCATTTCTAGTAGCCTCTCTATGATCACTACTAGAGTTAAAGGTAGTTTGCCAATTACCCCCAGCCATCAAAGATGCCCACTCAACCACCCAATTTTAGTAGAATATTCTACCCTCTAGACCCAAACATACTGCCACCACCATTCTAATTTGGGTACTATTCTTCCACCACTTTTGTTGGATTTTGAATATAAGGACATAGTCAACTTCAAGGTTAGGGGGGTGATGGAATAGCTTTATCTTTATGTTTCTTTAGTTGTTTTAGTTTTTGCATATTTTGATTTTGTAGGATCCACAAGTATCTATTGTAATAGTGGAGCATAATTATCATGAATTCTGTTATCATCCTAGTGTGTGCTTTTGTAATGAGATTTGAAAAAATTGGAACAATCTTTAATAAATGTGCATATCATTGAATGCTTAGTTGCAAAGTCTAAAAGTAGCATCACTTAGAGGAAGTGTATGGGTTAGTCAGCTTGAGGACATTTAATATGAATGAATAGTCTTGAATTCACCAAGAAATGAGGACGACAATGGGGTTTGAGCCCAAATCAATCAAACAAGTAACAAAACCTTAAATGGGATTTTTAGAAATAAACTCTAAGTTTACCCTATACGCAAGTCGACAGGAGAAGGACATATCATGTCTTAAGAAAGGCAATGTCTCTTAATCATGTGATTCCATCCTCTTTTCATTACTTTTCATCCGCCACCTTAAGATGATAAAGTAACCCAAATTGTGTCCTCTTGAATACATGGCATAGCATGCTAGGTAGAATAATAGCTAGTCTTCTTATTGCATCAGTTAGAAATGGAAAAAAGATGTATAAATATATTTTCATATCAATTAGCTACATAATAAAATTTCATGTATATTGCATATTTCGTACATCATTCTTTCATCATGTGCCTATGCTGGCTCCTCTAAAAATAAGGTGAAGGGATACACAACCATACCCCTCTAAAAGAAAGAAAAAAGAAAAAAAATGATTTTATTGTAGTGAAGCCTGCGCATACGCTTCAACCGTGCTAAAATAGTAGGGCAAAGAAAATGAAAAAAAAGTTCCTATTAAATAATGTGGGAGAAAAGAATGCATTGAACTCAATTCTAATTTTTTCTTCATGAAGAGGTGAAAAAATCTACATGATGTATTCTTTTATTCCTCTCTCATAAATTAGATGAGACTTTCAGTGCATGCATCATTCCACCAAATGTAACATGCATTAGGATTCATGCATTTATCACTTCCTTAATATTAAAGGTTCATCATGATTATTTTTGCATAAATGATTCAGATGTTACTTGTGATTCTTCACAAAACACCTACTTCATTCCACCCATTGCTCTTTAAAGTAGGCCACATACTAGATTGATCCCCTTATTTACTCTTATAAGGGGAACTACTTACAACTTGTTTGGTATGTAGAAAAGATCAATATAGATAGGGAATCATATGATGTACCAAGCGAATACCCTATTGACTATGATATTAAAAAATCTATTAATAGTGTTCCATTTATCTAAGGGAAGGATGTCTCTAATGAACACCTATGGTCACTGTAGAGTAGTTATTAGTTCAGTGGACGGTAAGGGTTAGTTTGGGACCGCCAGGTGGGGATAGTTGAGAAATGTAGGTCATATGGTTTATCCTCTTTTTGACTTGTCTATAATAGATCCAAGGGTAGTTTCTTGAGGTCAAACAACATTTAAGCTTAGGGAATTTGGATGCAATGAATATTATTCACTTTTCAAGTGGTATTTTGTTACATATTTCATGTATAATTGATCATTTTGATATTACTTATGTATTGTTTATCATCATTAGCCTGTGACATATTATTGCATCAAATATTACCTAATTTCACTATACTATATTGTTTTATCATATTTAATTGTACTAGTGTTATATATCTCTATATTTCAAGTAATTTGACTCATCATGGGCCAACACACTGCTACAAACAGTTGTGTCGGTGGTACCAAAATTTAGAGGAAAAGAACTAACTTGAATCAAATATTTTCTGTGCTACCGTCCCCTTGGTTGGTACTACCAACTTTTAGGATAGACACACACCCAAGCATCTCAATGGCACCAACGACCAAGTCAATGGTAACGATCATTATATGAAGAATGTCTTAGAAAGATCAGAGATCAACTCGGTGTTATTGACGTCTTTGTTAGTAGTACCGAAACATACATAGAGTCACAAATCCAGAAGAGGACTGGATGCCACTGACTTGTTGTCGGTTGTACCAAATTTGTTCGTTCAGGCAATATTAAAGATCGTAATCAATCCAATTTTCACAACTTAATGACAGCCAAAGATGCTTTTATGACCTTAGAGGACTTTGTCTAACCTGTTATTGTCGTTCTATTCCATTGAACGAGAGCTCAAAGATGGTGGAGGAGAAAGAGAGGATATAGGCACGGCTCAGGTGACTCAATCAACTCTATAGAGCGGGCTTTCAGCTAAAACGCAATAGATCACAATATTCATTAGAGGGAGGCATCCAAATCACCTTCTCCAGGGGTTTTCATTAGTTCTCTAATGTCTCCCTAGTTTTCTCTTCTTCCATATATGTCTACAATGACAGAAATCATGTGGGGCTAATCTCCTAGTTCCTTGGGACTTGGTAGCAGCCTGGTTTTACAATGTAATTGATATTATAAGTTAACATATATGTTTTCCTAATATATAGACATAATCATATGATTGCATAATGAATTGACTATGCCTGATCAACATAGATAATTTCTTTGACCATTAATTTCTTCGAGTGAATGATTAAGGGTTAGATAAGTCATAGAATTACACATTCTATACCCCACCTCAAGAGAGGTGCTTACGACTGTGAAGGGTATAACCAAGAGGATTCGTTAAAGCACCTAGGTAATATTTAAATCACTACAAAAGTGGGATTTCTATTAGCATAGGTAGTAAATTAATCTTCGAAAGTGGGTAATTCTTGCTACAGGCCCCTTGATCTAGAGTTAGGAGAAATAAATATTAATGAATGATGTTAATTACAGTGTGTACCATGGTAAAATTGTAATCCTAAGGAATCCAACCATTTGTGATCGCAAGCCAATAAATTTAGTTTTAATTCTTGCAATTAGTTCATTAATTAATCGATCACTTCTTCACTAGGCCTAGCCGATCGAGTCACAATCAGTAATAGTCTTTGAATAATGTTTCCCAGAGTTTTACACTCGAGTCTCATAGGCCTATTTTATATGATACATGCACTTGCATCTCATACATGTAGTTTATATGCATCAATCCCATGTTAAGATCCTCAACCCAAACCATATTTCATTGAGTCAAAAAATTGTTAGTAGATTATTACTTTTAATCATTATCCCAGTATAAAAACAAGCATAATAAGTGGAATTACCTTCTATTAGTAATCCAATCATTTACAATATATCCCTATTGCAATTTTCAAATGATGGCTTTCAGGACATACAACAAACTAAAGTTGATTATAAAGGCCCAATAGAGACTAGCTAAGGTTAGAAGTGGTGCCAATGAAGGTAATAGTGATAGAAAATTTGTGAGGTTTTTTTGGATAAGTTTACTATTTTTTAACCAATTAGGATAAACCAATTAGGATATACCCAAAGTTGGAATATGAAAATTAGGTATTGAGTATATGTAACATACCCAATCTGGTTACCATACCCATATCTTCCCTTTTCAAGGAATTTTTTTATAGAAATAATATAAATCTTTTTGCCCCATAAATTATAATATCTTAAATGAGTTTGAGCATACAAATAACATGTTTCAAAGGTATCATCTACTTAAAAGGTTTAAATGTAAAATAATCATAACAAAAAGAAATACTAGAACCAGATGAACTAATACCCCATACTAAGTTTAACTCTCTAAAATATCCTAGGAGCATGAGATGAAAAGAAATTGAATTAATATTATAATAAATGCAAAAAATAACTATGAGAGAGTAATCAGTACATTAAGTGAATATACAAGGAAATAACATCAATTCTTTTTAAAATACAAAATATATGTTTGATTTGAGCTCATGTATCATAATTAGGTTACCAACATTTTTTAAGGTCAATCTAATGTTTTATCATTCTACAATTAAATTAGGAAGAAATCATATAGTCAAACATAGGTTTAATGATTGCATTAATTGACAAAATTATTACTCTAAATTTCACTTTATTTTATCATTGTAACACGTTGGGTCCATCATTATTATTTGACTTCCCTCATGTATTGGTTGACGTTCCTGTGACGAAGCCGCAACCTACCGCAACCGGAGACGCTCCCATCAAATCATTCCCCATCCTCCCTCGTGTTTCTTCCTCCACCTATCTTCTCTTGGATTATGGAAGACCAGGGCCATTGAATCCTTCTCCTTCCTTGAGTCCATGAACTATCAAGAGTGTCACATCTAGAGTTAGCAGAGCTAGTGGCGATTAATAGTAGCCTTTGGTGCCTCCCTCGTTGTCCCCAATCGGTATTGTCATTTCTAGTTACTTATACCATCACTCCTTCTCTCTCTCTAGGGGATCATTTGGGACCTAACAAGATAGTTTAAATCAACATATTTTCTTCCTTATACATTGGTAAGCCCATCTAGATTGCAGCCCACTTCCTTTGCCATTGTGGTGATAATCCCTCCCATGATGAAGGGATTTTTACTCCTGGGCAATGGTGCCAGAAAGCTTGGTGCTTCCACCAGAGGTGCACACACTAACCGATTAGATTCGACTGGATGTTCCCCACGAGATCAGAACACACGGTGGATTTACTTTCAAAATTTGTAAACCTAGACCAACACACCTATGTCTACAAAAACACTATCCCGCAAGCACACAGAGTTGTGTCATAGTATAGGAGGGCAGTAAGTATAGGGTTGATCAATAGGGAGAAAAAGGGGTACTAGAGCTACGTTAGTTTGCTAGGTTCCTACTACGGAGACTAGGGTTAAGGGTTTAAAATTGATTTTGATTGTTAAACTAAGGTGAGGAAGAAAGAAATTAAAGGCGAGAATGAAATATAAGTTAACCCTAGACTAGATTAAGATTAATTAAGCAGGAAAAGATTAAACTAGGTATGAAAATACAAATTACACTAAGGAAAGCAAGAGAACAACAAAAGAGTAGTTGAATATCTAATCTAGCAAGAACTAAGAAAGAACAAGACAAGAAGTTAACTAAGGAAGGAAAAGAGCTAATTAAGCTAAGCAGGCATAAAACTAGGGTTTTAAGTAGTAAAGAAAGGTGTGGGCTATTTAGGTGATGCATGTATCACTCAAGTTGGGGGGTGACATATGAACCTTATGATTACATTTAGATTATCCAAACCAAACAACAAGTTAGAGTCTAATGAATTATCCTAAGCTACTTATTGGCCATGGATATGCTAGGTTGTGTGTAGGGGAACTAGTCCCTAACACCCCCTACTACCCTTGTGAGGCTCAATTGGGATATGGATTAGGTTCAATTCAATTAGAGTCTAGTCAAGTCAAGGTTTCTAGATTAGACATTCCTAGGAAAATTAGGAGCCGAGGGTAGTAATGGGGAGGTGAAGTTAGGGTTTTGGGCCCCAATTCCCCCACATTCCAGCCTTGAGAAGTCTCGATGCTAATTGCACTAGAGTCACCTAATATAGATACTTAGATCTCTCACTTAGGCTTACTAAGATTGATGAGGATGTAGGAAGATGTGAGGCAACCTAGGGATCCAAGAATTGGACCTACGAGAAAATCCCAAAATTCACACATATAAGCAATTTCCCTAAATTCCTAATTGATTTCAAGCACAAACCAACCATCAATTCATGGAGAATGAGATAGAAATAGAACATAATCATTAGAAAATGGAATTACAAAGTTTACATATCATTTTCCCCCAACATGGTATCAAAGTAACATTTTACACCCCAAACAGCCCACCCAAGGGGCCTAGCTACTCATAACAAAGCAAAATAAAAAAGGGAAGAGAAAGAGGAAGAAGTAGCCATGGAGCTTGGTGTAGATGAAGAAAACTTCCACTTCATCTATTGCTAGGCATCCTCCTCTCTCCTCCAAGGTATAGGGGCATGGAATGGTGGTGGAAATGGGTAGAAATGGAAGGAAACTAGGGTTTTGATGGTGGAAATGGTGAAATGGAGTGAAATGGAGGTGGAAATGGAGTGGAATGGCTAAGAGGAAAAAATGGGGATCTAAGAGATGGAAGGAGGTAGCTAACCTTGTCCTGGATCTGCCACCTAGGTATATATAGGTGTGGGGAAAGCACTAGGTCAAGTAGGGGTAGTATGGGAAAATAGTGCAAAAGTAGCTAGGTTTTGTGAGTAGCACGGCCGTGGTGAGTAGAGGTGAGCATGGTTGTGGTGGGGTAGAATAATCGTGGGAATTAAAATGTGGAGTTCACATGTTGAGGTCACTTTTATACTAAAGCTGGCACGGCTGTGGTTGTCACCACGACCATGGTGGGATAAGGGTAGAACGGTCGTGGTGGGTACCACGGCTGTGGTGGCTCGAATTCAGCTACCCATTCTCGGCTCCACGACCGTTTTCTCTACAGCTACCATGGTCGTGCTAGGAAGCACAACCATTTTGGAGTCATTGCACCACAGTTGTTTTGCGGTACCACGACCGTGGGAATTTTTGTACAAAATGAGCTTTGAACCTATTGATTTTGCAAGTGTCCTAGCACGGTCGTTCTGTGGTACCACGACTGCACTGGTCTCTAGGTCATCACTTTGACTTGATTCTTTGGATTTTCTTGGACATCTTTACTTCAATGGATCTTTGGCCACTAGTGGTAGGTTGAGGGAGCGTCATACTTCACTTTGGGTCTCTCCAAGAGTAGAGAAACCCTAGGATCACTCCTTCTCTCTCTCTTCCATCAATCGTGGTCCAAATGTCTGAAAAACATGCAAATAATGTCCATAAGTGCATTTTACACAAATATGCATATTGAGGATAATAACATGTAATCTAACAGGTATAAATGTGATTAAAATGCACTATGACACAAGATAAAGCCCTAAAATAGGGTTGAATCAGTGATTATTGTACTTGTATAGGTAAACATTAGGGATTTCACCCCTACAGAATTTGAATTTTCCAGTGATTATTACACATGTCAAATTTTGGCACAGTTTTTAGGAATAATAGAATTTTTTATCATTCTAACCAACTTGAATTAGTCAGGATTTTTATTTTTTTCAGTTTATACTATTGCATATCATATTGAACCCAAATCATCTTCAAACCCATCTAAACTTGGTAGTATTCATTTCTCAGGTGATAACTCTTGATCATGTGATGTTCTTCTAGCATTGATTCCATTGCACCCATTGACTCTAAGATCAAAAGAACATATAAAGGGATCCTTTATGAGAGAGGAGCCAAGATGAACAATGAGGAAGTCAAATGTAGAGTACAAGCAACACTTAACACACGAAGAGAGAGGCTCATGGCTAATGCCTAGATGATGTGAAAGAGGAGCAACAAGCAGCCACAAAGGAATAATGATAGAGAAAATTGAGAGAGTTGTCTATCCCTAAAGCTATTGACATCCACAACCCATTCGTCCATCCAAATATTGTGGCTCCCAACTACGAAATAAAAATGCAATGGGTGACGATGATGCAAAACTACATCTGGGAGGATTTCCGAGAATGCACATGATCTTATACAAAAGTTCACATATCTATGTGGACTAACAAATCGGGTTGGTGTCTCTGACAAATCCATGAAGCGATGACTATTCTACTACTCCCTCCATTAAGCTACGACTATTCTACTACTCCCTCACTGACCAGGCTACGATGTGGTGCAATTCCCTTGAGGACCACATCATTAGAAGTTGGGAGGACCTTTACAACCAATTCTTAGAGAAGTTCTTCCAACCATCACTCACTTGTCAGATCTAAGAGGAGATTATTCAAGTCAAGTAACTCTCAGGGGAAACTCTATTTGAAGTCTGGGAATAGTTCAAGGAGCTTGTGCACTAATGCCCCCATGACCACATCCCTTCATCCTAATTGATTGACAAATTCTATAGGGGAGTTGACAATGATGTAAAATAGTTCCTCGATGCTTCCTCTAAGGGGAACTTCATGTGACAAAGCTTTTATGATGCATGGAACATTGTGAGTAGGGGAGCTAAGAACCAAGCTAATTGAGGCTCATCCCGCAAGGGAGGTGTTCTCAAGGTGTCAATGGTAGAATACAAATCTAAGCTCAAGGAAATTGATGAATCCTTAAAGGACCTAGCCCTCAAGAAAGACAATCTCGAGTCCACTACCCTGAGGAATGGGAAAATACATCATCCTCTTTTCAATATAAGGCATCCCAAGAGATCTTACAAGTGTATAGTGCAAGGGGCACACAAGTCTAGAGTGCAACCCCCTATACTATGCAAAAATGAACATGTACTAGCCCCAGTTCAACAGTAGCCCCCTCACTGAACAATTCAATATTGTCAACTCCATTCTGGGACTGAGGTACTACAACCCCAACAAGCTAATAATTCATCTTGGTTTCCAATATGAAAACCCAGACAGAGTAGAAAACACTTATCCACTCAAGTAGGACCAAATTTAGAATCAAGTTCTGGGTTCCCCTGGTTTCTAGCAAAACAAAACTACTGATAGAATGAATTTCAATCATGGGCAATACTACAAAAACTTAAACCAAGGCAGTAGCTACAATGTAGGATAGTATCCCGACAATAAGCAAGAACAACTATTATTGGGGCAAGCAAGTTAGTAGAACATACCTACTTCCAATGACCAGAGTTGCCTAAACACTATCGATAAGATATTGGTGATCCAAAAAGCGTACAAAAAATCCATTGAGGTCCAACTTGCACAAATTGTTGTTGTAATCCATCCTCCAATAGGCTCATTAGTAGGCCTTCCTAAAGGTAAACTGAAGTACTACGAGTAGCTAAAAGCCACAAGCACTGGCTCTGGATGTGTGCTACCTAAACCATTGGTCCCATTCATAAATAACAAAAGGGTGGTTCTCAAAGACAACGATGATGAAGAAACCAGTCTAATAGATATACCAATAGCCATACCAGGAAAATCATTGGTTGAAACCACAAGTATAAGCATCTTTACTGAGCCTGAGAAAGAACCAGAAGCTACACCAATTCCCCCCTCATACCCATGGTGCATGTTTATAAGTTGTGTGTTCCCTAGAAGAGTCGTCTAGCTGAGATATAACTAGACTTGATATTCATGAAGTTCAAGGAAGTGATGAAGAAGTTACATGTTGATATTCCCTTCCATGAAGCTCTAGCTAAAATCCCTTCATGGACCAAGTTCTTCAAGACTCTCCTCTTTCACAAGTACCTAACATAGGAAGTTGAGATTGTGAAATTAGCACAAACTCCATCAGACGTCGTCCAAAGCAAGATTCCTCAAACATTAAAAAATCTTGGATGGCATCTGTTATTTCATTAGGCATAAAATATGTCAGAAAGGATTGGCTGACCTTGGGAAAGAATTTCCATCATCCCCTTCAACCTATGCAAGTGAATAGGCTTCACCACTTACATCCTTTAGATCGTCATTGTAATTCAACTTGTTGATTCTTCTATGAATGCCCCCATAGGTATTATAGAAGACATCCATGTGAGAGTGGGGCCCAAATCATATTTCCAATGTGACATTGTCATCATGGACATCAATGAGGACTTATTATACCCTCTCATCTTTGGTCATCCATTCCTTGCGATTGCTCGAGCACTCATTGATGTAGGAGAATGAATCTTAATGCTCATCCTTGGGATGGACACTATTGACTTCATGGTATTTCAAAGTCTCAAGAGGACCTTTCTACAAGCAATGTTATCTGATCAACTATGTTGACAATATGGTGAAACTACATTAGGAGGATCTTATTTCTAAATACCCTCTTGATAAAACTCTTATAAATCAGAATTCCCATGAGCTAAATGATGAGCTAAATGAGCAATTTTTGCTCCGCCTTCACTATGTCGAGGAAGACCTCAAGGCTGAATTTCAAGAGCTCAAGTTTGCCTCCCTCATCAAAGAAGAAGACAAGGAACCAAGCACACCAGAGATGAATCCTATACTTGAGGGGCTAAAATGTGTCTTCCTAAATGAGAAGGGAGTCTACCCATTTACTGTAAATTCAAATCTTACGGCTGAGCAAGAAAACAAATTGCGGACATAATTGAGGAAGAGGAAAAATGCCTTAGGGTATAAGATGACAAATTTGACTGAAGTAAACCATGAACTCTGCATGCATAGAATTAACATGAGTGACAAATACAAGCCCTTCCTCAAGCCTCAATACAAGCTTAATCCTATTTTAAAGGAGGTTCTATGCAAAGAGATGATAAAGCTATTTCTTTTTGGGATCATCTACCATGGGTGAGTCCTATGCAAGTAGTAACAAAGAAGGGAGGAACTATTGTCATTTAGAATGAGAATAATGAGCTTATCCCCACCCACACTTTTACCAGTTAGCACATGTGCATTGAGTATCATAAGCTCAACAATGCAACATGAAAATGCCACTTCCCCCTTCTCTTTCTTGATTAGTCCTTGAGTGACTTGCACACTAGGCGTTATTTTACTACCTATATGGGTACTCTGGTATCTACCAGGTTCCCATTCATATGAATAAGAGAGGACTACCTTTACATTTCCCTTTGGTACATATGCCTTCCTCATATGTCTTTCAGAACATGCAATGTACCTGCCACTTTCCATCATTTGCATGTCTTCCATTTTCTATGGCATCAAGGAAACCATAGTTGAAATCTTCATGGATGACTTCTCAATCTATGGAGATTATTTTGAATCTTTCCTACACCATCTCTTCATGGTCCTTGAACATTGTAAAGAAGACACATCTAGTATTCTATTGGGAAAGATACCACTTCATGGTGAAGGAGGGCATTGTTCTGGGTCATCGTGTTATCTCTAGAGGCATTGAGGTTGACAAAGTAAAGATTGAATCAATTGCCAATATGTATCCTCAAACCAATGTCAAAGAAATCCGAGCATTTCTGAGACATTTTGGATTCTATAGAAGGTTTATTTGTGACTTTCGTAAGATCATCGGGGCCCTAACAAAACTTCTCCAGAAGAATTTGGAATTCATCTTTGATTTTGAATGCATGAAGAGCTTCAACACTCTAAAGGAATATATTGTCTCAACTCCCATCCTTTGTGCCCCAGATTGGTCTCCCCCCTTTGAGATCATGTGTGATTCCAGTGACTACATTGTGGGTACAGTTTTGGGGTAGCGTTTCAATGAGAAACATCACGCTATCTATTATTCTAGTAAGACACTAGATGATGCTAAAAAATATCATGCAACCACTATTTTTTCCTTCAAAAAATTTCACTCGTACCTAATTGGATCACAAGTGGTTGTGTACACTTGTCATGCTTCTATGAAATATTTGTTGTTAAAGAAGGACATGGAATCAATGCTAATCAAATAGATCTTACTATTGCAAGAGATTGGTCTAGATATTAAAAATAAGAGGGGATTGAAAATGTCATTGATGATCATCTTAGCATATTGCATATCCAAGATAGTGATACAATCCCTATCAACAACTCCTTATCTGGTGATCACTTGCTAAAAATATCCACATCCACGATGTGGTATGCATATTTTATCAAATATCTAGCTACATGAGTCTTCAATCCAGACTGCATAGGGAATGATAAGAAGAAGTTCATCTCTAATATTCACCATTACTATTGGTATGAGGCTTACCATTTTTTATTATGATTAGACGTCCTTTGTTGTTGGTGTGTCTCTGAAGAAGAAGCTCCTCTTATCCTGGAACAATGTCACTCTATCCCAACTAGGGGCCACATGAGTTCCAAAAAGACTAATTTCACAGTCCTTCAATGTGGGTTCTTCTAGCCCTCTTTATTCAAGGGTGATCACTGCTTTTTCAAGTCTTTTGGTCAATGCCAACAATCTAGTACTATTACTAAGAGGAATGAGATACCTCTCAATCTTTGGCAAGAAGTGGGAATCTTTATGTTTGGGGTATGGACTACATGAGTTCACTCCCATCCTCTTATGGCTTCTCCTACATCCTTGTTTCTAGTGATTATGTCTCAAAATGGGTAGAATCTATCCCACAAAGTCTAGGGACTCCAAGCTAGTGATCAAACTATTTACAAACATTATCTCTCCATGCTTTGGAATTGCACTTGTTATGGGGGATCTCATTTCCTTGAGTGTAGCTTTGAATCTCTCCTTAATAGGTATGGTGTCTCTCATTGCATGGATACTTCATATTATCATCAGATGATTGGCCAATTGGAGGTGTCCAATTGTTAAATGAAATCTATTCTAAAAAAGATGGTTATCATGACAAGAAAATATTGGGCTAACAACAAGGAGTGAGGCACCTTGGGTGTATCAAAATGCATATAAGACTCCCCTAGGAACTCCACCCTTCTTCCTCATTTACTTGAAATCTTTTGACCTACCAATGGAGCTCAAGCAAAAAGCTCAATGGTCCATCAAGAAGCTCAAATTTGATATTCATTTATTAAAGGATAACCATCTACTTCGTTTGCAGGAACTAGAAGAGTTACATCTAACTGCATATGAAAATGCATGCATTTACAAGGAGCACACAAAGGTATGGAATAATGGCTACCGAAGAGGAAACATTTACAAGTTGAGTACCAAGTACTACTACAGAACTCTAGTCTCTATCTCCTCCTAGGCAAGCTAAAGACTCAATGGTCATGTCCAATCATTATCAAGCATATCTTCCCTCATGGAGTTGTTATAATATGTGAGAAGATTGGAGAATTCATGGTCAATGGCCAATGACTGAAATTCTATTTCATTATCTCTAATATGTAGGACAACCAACCACTCACACTTCTCCCTCTAACATATCATGAAAGATTTTCAAATGTCGAGCTGAAAATGTTAAACAAGGTGCTTCTCATGAGGTAACCCAAGTGTTACCTTCGTTCCTAGTTGTTTTGACATATTTGTCCATATTGCATTTAGTTAGTTAGTGCATTCCTTATCAAGATCATCAGTTCTAACAAATTTTAATTGTAGATGAATGACTTTTAGTGAACTGAGAGAAACCATGGCCTGTGTCCAACCATCACATTTCTTCCCCTCCATTCTAAATTTAGTGTTTTCTCAGGGGTTAGCAAATATTTAAGTTCAAGGTGGAGGGAGGGTGTTATGTATTCTAGTTTCTACCTGTACCTATTTGCTTGTAACTTATGATCTTGTATTACATTCTAGCATTGCATCCAGCTCAAAAATTTCAAAACTTTTCTTTTTAAGAGTAAACAACTTAGATTCATATTTTTCTATTTGCATTTATGAATTTCATCATGAACAACAACCCTTACTTGGAATAACACTTCCAAATGACCGAGTTTGGAAACAACCAATAGCTAGAAATCATCCTATGTGGCTTAGGAACCCAAACATCATGTTTTCCTAGAAAATATGGTAAGTTTTTGAGGAATTGAGAGGGATCAAACACATCATTCTTCTAACTAACTAGTGAAACAATTCCATGGAATCATCACTTTTTCCTTTATCATGTCAACTTTTGAGCATAGTGATACTAGGATAACAACCCCATGCATTGAATTACAAATAAATTTGCATGTTGATCTAACCCATCTTCTACACTTCTTCTTCCTTCTTCTTACCTTCCACCCATTAAAAGAAGCCATAAAAAGTGCCAAAATCCAAGTTCAGGGTGGCACACCCCCTCCCTTCTCTATCTGCTTCTTCCATACCCCTCTCTATGTAATAGGGGCATACCAACAAAAGGAAAAGATGTCAATGTGCACAAAATAAAAAGAAACAAATGGTGATATGTCTATTTGTAGAAATATAAACAATATCAAGTCGAATAGAGGAGATATTTACATCTTCCTTCCGTAACCACCTTCTCTCCATTTTCCACCCAGAGACACAATGAATGACTCATTTTGATATCATTTTCATACACCCTAATGTCTGATCATTTGAATAATTTTTGTTCTCTAGGATTCTCTGAATGCTCATGAAAACTCTTAGATGTGCTTGGTATTGACAATAGTAATGAGGGAGTATTTTTGGGAAGAAAAAGTGAAAACAAATACATCGATAGATGTGTTATGTGGTCTCAGGATGTTGGTCTACTTGGCCATATTAGGTGGTAGGAAAATGAGCAGGATGTGAAGGTGAGGCAATCTCAAGGGGGTGAAGGTATACATTTGGCAACTATTTCAGATTTTATGTTACCCGGGGATGACCAACGTTTAAGTTTGCAGTTGTTTGATGAATGCATATTCTTCCTACATTTAGCTATACTTTTAGCATAGTTTTGCAGTCATCTCATCAGTTTAGTTAGAACCAGATTACATTTAGGTTTTCTTAATTTTATGTTAATTTAGAGGACTCAATCATTTGTATGGTTTCCATGATAGGTTTGAATATCATATCTCATACACCAGGAAAGGAGGTGGTGGTCCCACTGTGCCAAAAGTATTTTACTAAATGGACCATATTCTCAGTGATAATTCATTCATCATTGTTGAAATGATTGGGTTGCATTACACCTACCAAGCCATCAATTTTTATTAATCCACCCTTCCATTAGTTTCCATTCCTTTGGGTGATGCTACATCGACACATGCCTTCGACCTTACGCCAATACCCCCACTAGGGTGGGTCTGCATTGATTTGTCCAACCATCATCTTATCACTCTCTTCAACCACCGATTGACAATTAACGGTTGTCTAGGCCTGCGTTCCAATGGTCCTCTTCTGAATGTTCTCCTACCTATTTGCCTACTGAAGGAATTACTCCACATTCGCCTACTGATGTTTCTCCTACATGCAACAATCAAAGGGACTCTCATCTCTCCTTCTGATGGAGGACATGCACTCATCATATGATGATTATTATGCTTTCATCTTATAGAGGAATTCCAACATTGCTTTCAAATGGTCAAGACTTCTAATGGCCATCATGACTCCTCACCTACTGATGGAATGTTTGAATGTAGTGAGACCCCTCCCCCACTGATGGTGTTACAATAGACTGTGAATTGTCTTTCGCATGTCTCCACTGACTCGTCACCTCCATGGCAGCCAAGACTTCACTCTAGGGCAACTAGGAGGGTTCCAAACCCCACCCTACACCTAAAAATAGAAGACAAATAACTACAAAAATGTCTTCCATGATTCACACTACAAGGCTACTACTTTTTCTCTCCTACCTTTGACCTCCAACCACCTATGACCATCTCCATTGGTTGACTAACATCAATGAAGGGTCCCCCTACCTCCACCAAGGTTCATAGCTTCTAACCACAAAGGAGGTTATGAAGGGAGACTCCTTCGTTCATTGGTTGATGACGTTCACCTCTGTCAACTTGCTACTGCCTCATCGACATCTATAGATCCAATCCACAAGGAAGGAATAAAGATAATCCCAATCCATCCCTGACAAACGTCTAGGGGTGTCCTTACATGTTCATCGATGCTCTCATCTCAGAGTCTGAAGAGCTTCTTTTGCACACCACAACTGCAACTCCTTCTTCTATGACCACGGCTTTCTACTCCTTTTCCCTTGTTATTTCTTATACTTCTTCCATGAGTGAGTAGTCATCTCTCTAGGGTGTGGGGAGTATACCCTCTAACAATTTTACTCTTGTGTCTACATCTATTTTTGTATTGACTATTGCATATTTAGAATGAATTGTTTTATGCTTTTTTGCTTGTTTGATCAGCATGTTTACATGTTTTTTATGATCTATGATGTAGATGACTTGAAACCCAATATCTAAGATATTGATTAGATTCTAATTAAACCCTTGATGAGAATTTCATATAAGTGTTTTTTGAGGCAATGGATGTATGACCTCTAGGTAACGTGATGACGAGCATAGAGGGACATATTTTTAGGTTTTAATATTAACATAAAAAGGGGGATTTTCCTGGCCTCAATATGTATATGTTCATGCTTGATATGTTGTACTGGCATAGTGAACGATTAATAGCAGTTGTTAAACCCATTGATAAATCAACCTTTAATTCAGCCTTTTTATTCCTTGCATCTAAATATAATCAACCATCCAAATCTTGTTTAAAATAGTAGTTCATGTCTGATTAATTTGGTCAGCTTACTTTTTAAACACGTTGTCATTTGAGTTCAATACTAAACAATACTATAATAAGATTCATCCACTTGCGGGCAGTGATAATTGTAGTTGGTTAGCTAAACTCTAGGTATGTCACCCCTAGTAAATTTGTCAGTGCAATATCACATACGACATTTTGTCACTTGGTCTCCATATTTATCTTTAGATCACTAGATTTTTCACGTTGAAGTATCTTCATCAATTACCATAATATATGTAAAATTAAAAGTTTGGATTTTGTTGATGTTTTTCTAAACCAAGTCACCACTTGATGAAGCTAACAATTTGGGAGAAAAAATTATAGAAGAAACACCTAACCAGTTATATATCCCTACAATTATAGACCTAAGACTGGAGAAATGAGCAAGAAGTGATATATATATATATATATATATATATATATATATATATATATATATGTATGTATATATGCCTTAGTTGACTTACCCTTGTTACCCCTTTAAGATGGTTAAGTTGAGTCATAGGTATTTTCTTTTCAGGGGTGGTGGTCTTATAAGTTAATAATTTATGAAGGTAATTAAATAATGAATGCATTAGACAACCCGTGAGAAAATTCCTTGATTAAACCCAAAACAATCTATAATCTACATTATATAGAGAATAAAGGTAGATTAGGTGTTGCATGTTTGGATTTCGGGAAGAAAATAGCCCATGGTGAGTATTGTAACGTACCCATTCTACTTACATGTATCTCCCCTTACAATAGATATATTTTATAAAGATATTATCAATCCTTTTTCCCAATAAATTATAATATAATAAATGAGTTTGAGTGTATTAGTTACATGTCTTAAAGGTATACTTTACATTAATTGTTTAAATCTAAAATAAGTATACAAAATAATACTAGGACTGGATGTACTAATACCCCATAATAGGTTTGACTCTCTGAAATATCCTAGGAGTGTGGATGAAATAAAATGAATGAATATAAAAATAAATGCCAAAAATAACTAAGATAGAATGCTTTGTACATTTAGAAAATATTTAGGGAAATAGCATCAAATGATTTTAGAATACAAAATAAATGCAAGACTTGAGCTCCTTGTATCGTAATTAGTCTTCCCAACAATTTTTAATCCAATTTAAATGATGTAACATTCTGCAATTCAAATTAGGAAGAAATCATGTAGTCAAACATAGGTTTATAGATTACATTAATTGATAACATTATTCACTCTATGTTACACTTTATTTCCTCCTTCTAATTTATCAAGTCCATGATTATTATTTGTCTTCCTCTATGTACTGGTTTTTGTTCTCATGATGAAGTCATGGCCTACCATAACCGAAAACTCCCCCATCAAATCTCCCCCCATTGTCCATCTTTCCCCATGCTCCCTCCCATTTTTTCATCCCCCTATCTCCTCTTAAATTCTTGAAGACAATGGTCATCAACTCCTTCTCCTTCCTTGAGTCGACGATTTGTCAAGGTCATCACCTCTAGGGTTAGCAAAGCTAGAAATGATGAGTAATGGCATCTGGTGCCTCCCTAGTCGACACCAATTGGTATTCTCTCATCGCCAATTACTTCTAACATTAATACTCCTCTCTCTCTCTCTCTCTGGTCCTTATCACCTTCCTTCTTCATTGAAAACCTAAACATGATCCCTACATACGTTGACTTTCAATTCCCATCTTCAGACTCCACCGGAGTAGCTAGGATTTGTCGTAGACAAAGCAAAACTGAGAAGTGTTTGCCACACTAGCCCGCCTTTGAGTTTTCTCAGCTGATAGAACTTAGCATAGAATACAACGAATCTACCTCTTTCTACAACATGATCTATCATGTCTCTCTTCTATGTATCTCCCTCCGGTGAGTGAGTTTGACTACATATTCATAAGAATGGAAATAGATACATAAGGAAGAAAGAGAAGAGACATTTATTTTTAGAATAATTACACCTTTTAATACTATATTGTATGCTTATTATTCTAATGATCTAGAATAGTAGTTGACTGTACAACCATATAAATTTTGTGGTTTCATTCCCCTTCAATGTACAGGGTTTCATTCCCTACCACATATGATATTAGGTTCTGGGTCTTAT
This sequence comes from Alisma plantago-aquatica, assembly GCA_963693085.1. NCBI lineage: Eukaryota > Viridiplantae > Streptophyta > Magnoliopsida > Alismatales > Alismataceae > Alisma > Alisma plantago-aquatica. Next base: position 1,617,592,492 of record OY856409.1, on the reverse strand, counting down.
TCTTCTGTCATGCACTAGGTTTTATTCCCCTATAAAATTATAATTATAGGCATTGGGTGTTATTCCCCTTCCAGGAAATGGGTATTATTCCCCTTCCATATTTTTTACATGGGAACTGAGGTTTTATTCTTCCTTCCATGTCTTGGGGTTTGTGGTTCCCTATCCCTACTTTAGTTTGTCCTAGTCTTATTCAATCTACATGCATTTGTAAATGTTTTTATTTGGGATTAAAAATCAAAAGGTCCATTACATGATGAGATTTGTTCTTTATATTGAAATGATCAATATTTTATTACTCATTCTTTGATTAAATATTTAATTTATTACTTTCTCTTGAACAATTCAATTTATATAGCCTTCAATTACCAAGATCACCCTTTTTTATACTTGTATTCTTTTAATGCTTAAATACTTTACCTAACGCATTTATGTCTGACGCATACCTATTTTTCTTTCTCTATTGGGTGTTGTTCCCAATCCACCCAGGGTTCAAGTAGTCTATAGAACCATTTGCTGAGAAGCTAGACTAAGACTAGACCATCAAGATAGACTCTGAGATATCAAGGTTTCCCTCCAGCGCCGACCTACATAGTATTAGTAATTTCTTTTAGGCCTTTAATGACCACCTTGAACCATGTTGTTAAACATCTACTTAAGATGTAATAGTTTAATTTTATTACACTACACATACTCTATCTGCTTTGTACTCCATACTATTTTGAGTAATATTGATCACCCCTTCTTTTTCTTAATTGATGATAAATATTCAAGGTTGTATTGGTTAATTCAAAATAGAAGTAAGGAATGGTCTCATTACTGGGACCTACACCTTACACTTTAACCATAGATAATGTGTATATTGCATGGGTAGAGAGATGTTTTCATTTCTTGAGTTATGATAGAATAAAGTTTATGATTCCTAGTAAGGTAACACATGGTTCTTTATTGATTGGCAGCCAACATGCCATGATTGTTCTAAGTGCAAACAAACATGTAGAAGGTATGGCATAAACAACAAGAGGTAGAGAATGATCAAAGGTTTATGTTTCCTAAATACTTTATCAAATAAATCCTAATTATTAGAATCATGAAACAAAATGTCTTATTTGATGTTACTAATGATATTATATTTCTCTTAATCATTGTCAATAGACAACCATATATTTTCACATAAGGAAATTCATTAAGCATATTGTTCTAGATAAGGTAGTTTGAGGAGGTTCTAACCCTCTCAAAGCATAAGAAGAAGAAAGAAGGTTCTGTGGTAAAGAGGAGGTATTCATTCTTGAGGATGAAGATGAAACTAAATAAGCTTGATACCTACATGTGAAAGAATTAGCAATAAAATAAAATAAAAAAGGATGTTCAAAATAAGCTAAACATGTAGCAGTGGAGGGGGTCAAGGTGACATACACAACCATGTCATTCGATATGATATCCAATGAAACATTCAACTCTATTTTGGAATAGTGAATAGTAGAGAGGATCTTGTAGAAATTGTTAGACATGTCTTCATGTACTCTAGTGACTTTTTAGATGATTAGATGTGACTATGTTGTATATTGGTGGTTGGTAATGTGGTATGATCTAGTGATGATGGTCTTTTTGGATTGAGATTTTTTTGCAAAAGATGGTTTTGACGAACACTGGTTGAGGCATGTTCGATTTCCTCAAATACTTGATTCCTTGTTCATCATTGCAGAACTAAAGCATAGATTTCTTGTTGTTAGTTTGGGTATTTGTTGTCAGTGTCCCATAAGGGTTTTTGAAATGGGAAGGGTTATATTTTAGTGGTGTTAGAGCATTGTGACAATTTAGTTTTATATATTTATACTTAGGTTTAGTGAAGTTCTTTTTAAATATAAAAACATAAGGGTCACAATGCAAGCCTAAAGGAGGTTTTGAAGGTTATTTTTTGGAAGAGTTAGACAAAGGATATATATGAAGTGTTAGATAAGGTAATAGTAGGGGACATAAAAGCTAAATTCCATGTCAATATATTGTTTTCAATGCTTAAGGAAACAAGGGGATAAGAATTATCATATACTGTGATGGTTAATGATTTAAAGAACACAAAATCTTCTAAGGAATAGATGATAAGTTTTAGGCATCTACAGTCAAATGACATGAAGAAATAGCCGGCAGAATGGCCCAGCTAAATGATAGCAAAGTCTGAGCTCCTGTAAGGTAAGCGAGGGCAAACTTTGGACCTCCCTAAGAAAATACACCTAGGAACTCTCGTAAGGATAGTTGAAATATGTGACTAGCCTTCCCTCTCTATGGGTAGAGAGTTTATATAGGATTAACTGATATGTAAGTGTGTGTGGCTCTAGGAAAGAAACAATAGTTGTGTCTTGATGGATAGTAACAAGATCAACCAACGTAGATGACACGTCTATAGAGAAAATATTTAAAGACATTATAGACATTTAAGGGCATAATAAGATGTATATTAGATTATAATTTCATTTGTCTTTTGGTCAAAGATCAATGGTATTCAAAATTAGGGATCAAGGTACCTTGATATGATACAAACATTCAATACATGAAACCCCAAGCTTATTGTTGACTCAACGATCTAAATTTCCAAATCCCTTGTTTTTATAATGACTAACCATTCCACTTATTTGTGTGTAATATTTCTACTTGAGTAATATCAAATTGACAAACTCATCCTAAACTTGTAAACCCAAGCGTGGAGAAATCAAGTTATACATTCATAAAGATCAAGATTCAAGTATATATAGGTTTTCTCAGTGGATCTTTTTTATAATAACTTATAATGATTGTTTGGCATGTAATTAAGCTCCAATATATAATAAAATTACTTATTTTGAATTAGCATTACACCTAGAATTTATTGGAATTCTCCAAAATAGGCACTTCCATTACCTAATATTTTCCTAGAGAAAACTTGACCTATAAACATGCTTTCTCACCTAATTGATGATTTGGTTGATCTTCTATCGCCATGAATCATGCTAATGTGAAAAGGACTAGTTTCTAGAAATTTTTGTTGATTGAGATTTGGATGATTACTGAACCTAGCCTTTTCTTTAGTGGCATCATTTGAGTTATCAATAAAGAATTTCAGCTGACAGTACTCTAGTTGTAAATTGCAAGATAGCCATTAGAGGGGGAATTTCAGATAAAATACATCCATTGGAGACCCCCTAATGATGTATAAAATTCATTCTAAATTATTCTAACAACTATGACGCATCCTAGACTATAAATATGACCCCTTGGAATTCATCTCATAGTTAACCAAATACTCAATAAGCCCCTACACAATAGTTAAGAGATATTTGCCAAAGATCCCTATCCACTATGATGAGATTAATCACTTGTTTATCCACTAGAGTGAGTAGGATATTTGTAAGATAGCTATCCCTAGCATGTACATCTTGTGAGACTCTCACTTATATACCTCCTAATCTCTCTCTATTCCATGAGATGTGTGATTCTCTCTCTTTGGAAAGAGAAGAAGAGGTTTAGGCATCCCTTGGAAAGGGAAGGATCCCCTTGGTGAAGCAATAGTATCTTCAAGAATAGGAGCTGCAAGGAGGTGGCCATGGAGAATGGGAAGGTGTCTTTTAGCAAATAAAGCTTCTTCTCGGTGAAGGTGAAGTTAAAGACTGAAGATCCTTATCAATAATGGGTAAGTCTTTGGTGAAGGATGAAGACTCTTAGTCCATTATGGTCAAGTCCTTTGAAGGGTAAAATATCCTTGATAAGGATAGGTAATTCCCTTGTAATTTGTTGACTCCCCTGTCCTAATAAGCGAATCTAGTTTTACGTTTGATCATGAATTAGGTGGCCAATTGGTGTAACACTAATAATTGAATATAAGAAGTGACTCATGGTTGAAAACACTACAAGTAGTGGAGCTACATCTTTTTAGATGGAGCTACTATGAATATGATCTTCACGTGCTAGTTGTTGAGTATCTTTTTCCCTTTCTTTTCATACTTGTATTATTTTCTTGAGATAAATATTGAAGGTATAATGAACTCAACTTAAGTGGTTTTATCTCAATTCATCCCACCTATTAAGATTATTTAATTTCAATAAGTGATATCAGATCTATGCCTTTTCCAACAATTACTTCCAGAAGAAGGAGAAGATAGGGAAAGATCAATATGGGAGATACTGCTTTTACATTTTGATATTTGATGGTTGCAACTTCCAATACGATAATATGAGAAGAAAATTCCATATCCCATGATCAAAGTGTAACTTGTGGAGAATCGTTGATCATCCATTCAAGGAACCCAAGAAAGGACTAGAATACCGGAATGCCACTTTGAAGATTGCAAACTTGAGTGGGAAAGTCATAACCATCCTCTATGCTTGTCTCTCCCCCACCAAGTTCAACCAAGTATCATTTTCTGAGATGGATCATGACATGTGCAACAAGTTTTTTTGCCTCCTATGAATGGTTGGAGAAATTAAGGAAAGATTAGCCAGCATGCTCTTGCAACAACTAGAGAACTTCTAAAAAACGAGATGAAGACCATGTCTGATATGTACTCATGGCTTTACACCATTGTCAATGGTCTTGAGTTCATGGTCAACCAATGGAGTAAGATATGTGTATGACAATATTCTTCACTCTCTTCCTCCTTGTTGGGAAAAGAAGATGATTATTGAAGAGGAGTCAACAAAGTTTTCCGCTCTCCAAATTGAAAACCTCATAGAAAATCTACAAGAATGAGGTAAGGGTCAACTCAAGATAATAAGAGGAGCTTGAAGAGAAGAATAAAAAGAAGAAAGAGAATTTGAATGATTTCCATGATTCATCAATCAGTCTTTCCATCCAAGGAGACTTTATTTCCAAATACTCAAAATGTAAATTTTTCAAAGGAAAGCCTTCTTCTCCACCTAGTGCTTCGAATGTGGGGAAGGGTCACTTAAAGGATGATTTCCCACAATGAAAAAATACCCATAATCACAAGGGAAAGAAGAGGGAACAATGTCACAAAATATCTAGAGACTATTCCAACTCAAGCACAAGTCAAGATTCTAACAAAGGATCTAGTTTAAGATCTATGTTAATGAATGTCCTTTTTCTCTTATGGAAACATCAATTGATGATGTAAATGAGGTAGACATAAATTCATTATCAAAATACTCTTTCATTTGAATCATTCATGCTACTCATGCTTCTCTTAAGTCTACTAATCATTAAAGGAACTTTTTTGCTAAGATTGTTGACAAATTCCATGAAAAAGGGATGAACTTGAACATGTGAATATTTGCATGCTCCATGATATCAATGTTGTTAAGCATCCTTATCAAGAACATGAATTGGAATTTAATGGAGTTGTCTCAGAGAGAAATTCTTATCTTAGTCAAGTAGATGATCTTAAAACTAAAATTATTATCTTACATGATAAAAATATTTCTTTAGAATCTCAGTCTTCCTTTCCTAGCTCAAATGAAGAGCTTCCTAAAATGGTTCATTCAATAACTTTTGATATTGATGTTCTTATAAGAGAAAAAGAGGACAAATATTTTATTTTGCAAGGAATAAAATATGAAAACGGAGTTTATAATTCTACAATTACTATTCACAAAAATGAAAATGCTTCCTTAAATACAAAAATCAAAGATCTTACACTTTTTTGTAGCTCTAAGAGTAGATAGAATGATATTGAGGTGTTGTATATTCAATAGATTCTTATATGACTAAAGCACATTACTTATTGACTAATATTTTCAATTATAAAGATGTTGTTTCTCAATTTTCATTTTCTATTATTTTTAAATGCATGATAGCCATAGATTGAGATAATCTTGCAAAGATTGATATATTGTAGAGAATCGTAATGAAATTCTTCGTCATGTTACCGCACAAAATAGTAAAATTTGTATTATATTTGATGATAGTCAAACAAATAACTAAGGGACGTCCAATGTCAAATGGATATTCCTATATTTCTAAGGCTAAGGGAACTTGCAATTAGGACATGAAAAATGGTCATTGTTCTACGTATTTCCCTTTAGGAAAGAACCCATATGAAACATGACTTTTGTGGCCAAACTAACCCCATTGAACCAAAAAATATGATTGTGGGCCATTTCATCTTTCCTTTTGTAGGAATTTTGAAAGGGATTGACAAAAGACTTTCATTTGAAAATTGACTTTTCAATCCACATAAAAGAAGAATGGTGAGATGAATATGGGTTGAAAATAGGATATGAAACAAATGGTAAGAATATAGGTATTGGTATTCGTTCTCATATCCTACTATTTCTTAATATTTCTAAATTTTTATGCACTTTACATGTAAGTTTTGAGTCAACTTTTTCATATTATGATTTTCATTATTTTTTCTACTTAATAACTCCCATGATGTTTCCCAAGTACATTACTAACTAGTTTACATATGTTTGCATATTCCTTGTATTTTTATTATGCCTCTACATATTTTTTTTAAAAACTTGTATTCTTAGACAAAAACTTTCATCGACATATTTTTCCTTGGGAAAACCTCGACCGATGGGAAACTTGGGGTTTTCCAAGCTGTTGTCATTGTCTGAAAAGTTCAACCCCAAAATTTGACCAAAAATAGTGTGCGGTGAATATTCAAAAGGATTATTAGATGGGAATTTCCACCTCAACTAGAGTTTTATAGCAATATATTGTCACTCTCCTTGGTTTCATTTGTTCTATATGCATATTTCTATTTTTAGGTTTCCATCATGCATGCGACTCTATCTTTATGATTTCCCAACTACTAGTATCTTTATGTATTTCCACAAGTTTTCTTGATGTATTACGCATGATTTGATGATAAATCTCTTTGAGTTCTCCTTGTTATGTTTTGACCTGCTTCCATTATGCTCAAACTTGATATATCTTTTTATTTATTACTTTATATAGTTTTTTGCAACCTTGAGATTCTTTGAGAAATTACCTTTCTGGCTTTACTCAAATTGTTAGTAATTTATATGCATATAATCTATTAAATTTCATTTTATTTGTGTGAATAATTCTATAAATCTACTAGTTGCTTAAAATTAACTTTCTTATCTTTGATATGACATATAGTTTTTGAAAAATTGATAATAGTAGACTTTCAAGCAAATGGTATCCGTCTACGAGCTTTAAATTGCATGCTCTTACTTGTACATCTCTCTACATCTACTTGTGGTAAGTTTTTAGCTCATCTATCTATGTTTTTCCACGGATACTAGTAGTAGTTTTCTCAACTTATGTAATCCTCTTTATAAGTAATACTAGTTTTTTTTAAGCAAGTGGTATTCATATATGCCATGATTGTATCTTGTTTCATATACTCAAACTTATTTTTTTATTTCCATATCAATTAGTTTGAGTTTCTTTCTTGTATATTGTTAATGATACTTGCTAGAATGTAATCTAGGGTTTTAGTTGGGTTTCTACAAACATGCACATTCATCACCTAAAAATTGTTCTGGACATAACTCGGACAATATACATGCTTGCTTACCATTCAGTCAAGATTCAACTATCATGAATTTCAGGGGATCAAAAAAATATTTGTCTCTAGAAATATTTGCGAACTAATATTTCAAGGGAGAAATTCAACCAATGAGCCTGACGAGCCTTCTCTTATAGTGGCATCAGTCAAGCTTTGAGACTGAGTATTGGTTGGAATAACTATACTTCTAAAGTGAAATACAACCGTCAGAAGAGATATGTGACAGAAAATATGTCCACTAGACACCCCCAATAATTGCTAGAATTTGTCCTGAATGATTCTAACGGCTATTAGGCATCCTTGAAATAAATTGGACCAACTTGGCTTCTTCCCATGGTTAGCCAAGTACTAAAAATCCACCTACACTATTTCTGAGAGATGTTACCCTCAAAGAGTCACTATCCACTCTCTTGATAATCACTTGGTACATCTATTAGAGAGAGTAGGATATTTTTAAGACAACTAGATACACAATGTATGTCACACCCCGATCTCACACTAACTACTAATCACGAGATTAGGGCGCGACGGAGGGATTATCACATAAACAAATCACTGAGAACTTTTTAAAACATTTTTAAAGACATTAAAGGGATAATCCGATTTATGCTGTAAACTAAATCTAAACAAACTGCGGAAGCATTTTTATTAATCTGACTAGCGATATAAAGAGTGTCTACATCATATTACACTGTTCAACATAAATTAAAGCATAACAGTTAATTTACATCTTTTACACATTCGCCATACATACTTTCTCTCACCCACACCATGTCCCAAGGATCGAGGGGAAAGGACTAAGAGACCTCTAACTTCTAACTATATATAGCTTCTACAGACTAAACATTAGGATGAACGGATCCTTCAGATTCCTGCTGCTGGTGATGACCTGAAAATGTTTTGAGTAGAGGTATGAGCCTACTCGCTCAGTGAATAGCCTTTCATTTAGCTATCACTAAACAACTCGTCAGGTTTATAAAATTGAAATAAAACATATATACAGTACAAGAAGGGCAGTTATAATGACATAGCATATTTGCAGATAATAATCACATTTCTATGCAATGACAGATATTTTAAGTAAATAAACAGATATATAGAATTTGCACAAAAGTTCAGATCTCTTAACATATTAATTTACTGTGATCCCATATGATTACATATTTATATTATTATGCCCTAATCATATGCAGTGTACCCTGCATACAACGATCCGTAGCGAACTACGATCCCACCGTATAAGACTTAGCGACACACTCGAGAAATGCTAAGTCTGACTCCAGCCCTGCTCTGCCACAGGACCCCAGGCTCATCGGCCTTCAGGCTCATCGGCCTCACTGCACTACATCGAGTGCTCTAGACTCCTCCTCTAACCTGAGTACACAGGCGGAGAGTCTCACGGGGTTACCTGCATGACTCCGCACGGATCTTGTTGCAATAACCCCCAATTTTCTCCAGTGCCACCGTGACATCGCACGCGTTGTTGTTGGACACTGGCTCTCTGTCCTCGTGTCTCCATGACTCCGCACGGATAATGTTGCAACACGAGTTTCACCCCTAAGAAGCAGATCTGTCAAAGAGGTTCTACGGTGTTAGGGCACCTAAGTCTATTAACTGATTAACATATAACCATTTAAACAGGAATATCACATTTCATGCATATTTCAAGTTTCCAATGAATCAATCATACACTATTGTACGTGCTACATTGCTTAAGAGTCATACCAACTGATACTGAAGCAAATAAGCATTTAAAATGAGTTAAATAATGATTTCTGAATGAACTGCCACTCACACTCTGAAACTCGGCCGATCACTCTGGAACTCGGCCGATCACTTCATAGTTTCTGAAACTCGGCCGACCAACTTCGGCCGATCAGCAGGAAACTCGGCCGATCCACTGGGAAACTCGGCCGATCGAAACACATCTCGTTTACCTACAAAAGAAACTCGGCCGATTCAAGACCAAACTCGGCCGACCAAAACGTTGTTCGAAATCCTAAACAAGGAACTCGGCCGACCAAAACACGAACTCGGCCGAACTGCGCACAGACAGAAAATAAAAACGGACCTGCAGATGTCGATTTCACTCGAATCGACGGGCAAAACCCTCGATTTGCGTTGCAAATCACTTGCAAAATGTCACACCCCGATCTCACACTGACCACTAATCCCGAGATTAGGGCGCGACGGAGGGATTATTACATAAATAAATCACTGAGAACTTTTTTTTTAAAACCTCGTAATGATATCCGGATTATAGCTGTAAACTAAACATAATAAACTATTGCGGAAGCATTTCAATTAAATTGGCTAGAGAACATAAACAGAGTTTACAACATGTAACATTGTTTAACAGAAAGTAAAACATAACAGTTAATTTACACCTTTTACACATTCGCCATACATTCTCTCTCTCACCCACACCATGTCCCAAGGATCGAGGGGAAAGGACTAAGAGACCTCTAACTAGACTAACTACAAACCTTCTATAGACTAGGCGTTAGGATGAAAGGATCCTTCAGATTCCTGTTGCTGGTGATGACCTGAAAATGTTTTGAGTAGAGGTATGAGCCTACTCGCTCAGTGAATAACATTTCACTAGTGAAAATGTTTTGGTCAAACGCCTGAGTTTATTAATGATAAATAAATGAAATCCTACTCACAGCTATTCGGGATGTCCGGATTCGTCTGGAATTGCGTCCAGATACCAGTTTCTGTGCACACGCATGTCATCTTCAATCTTGGATTTGCCCAAAATAAATCTGCCGCTTACCGCAGCTCAACGCAGGAACGATCAGCTTGGAGGAGAGCTCGGCTAGGAGCTGCTCGAGGCTTGGGAGGCTGCGGATTTGTGATCTAGACCCACGGCTGAGCTTGATGCTAATGATTGGAGGTGGTTTCTCGTGCCCAAGACACTCATGGCCATTATTGCAGTAGCAGTTGTTGCTGCTATGTAGGGGCGTCGCCCCTACTGCTTGGGCGCAGGTAGAAGCTAGTAAACGGAAGGGAAGGAAGGAAGGATAAAGAAGAAGGGTAGAAGGTGGCGTTTTTGCTGCTGCTAGCCATAACTACAGGGGCGCTCAAGCTGGTCTGTTGTTGCAAGGTGGGGCGTCACCCCTTGTCAGATGAGCACAGGTGGCGCAAATGGAGGGGAAGAGTTGCAGTTTTCCTTCCTTTAGCTGTTGGGCGGATTCGTGGCGACATAACCTAGTGACGGCCGCACCCAAAAAGCTCCTGGTCGACCTCCAGGTTGATGCGCGGCTGCAGGTCCCTGCTGAAGGTAGGGTGCCGCCCTAGGGCATGAGGAAGAAGGGAAGTGGAAGGGGAAGAAGAAGAAGACGGCAAGGAGGGTTGGGCGCAGCTAGTCGGAGGTATAGGTACCTATTTCGGCCGCCCCCTCGACCTCAATTGCAGGTCGGTCGACCTGCGCCTGGGCGCCGCTGCGCGGGGCCTATTCCACTGACCATGAGAAGAAGGGTTAAAGGAGAATAAAATCAGCCGACCCATTTAAGGGGATAAAGATCAAATAAAACAATGGGAAATTTGCAAAATCAGCCCAAAAGACTTAAAAACGTCATATCTAATACTTCGGATGCCCGATTTGGATGATTTCTCTTGCAATTTTTCAAACACGAGATTCTCTACAACCTCGAAACGAGAAAACATGCTAATTGGACTATCTCACCTGATCAAAGCACTAAATACATAAGTGAGTACTTAACTCAACTCGGTTAACCTAACGATCATCATTACTATAATCGTTAATTACCTCAGATGATTCAATCTCATCCATTGATTCACATATTGTTTTATCTTAATTAACCATGATATTTGATATGATACTCAACACTAATCAAGGTGGTTCACGTTAATTGAGGTATTTACTGGTTAACCTCAACGTGGGTCATAACAATCTCCCTCCCTTATAAGAATTTCATCCTGAAATTCCTAAAAGAGAAAAGGAAACTTGTTACGCATCTCTGACTCAAACTCCCACGTGGTTTCTTCTAGGTTATGATTCCTCCACAAAACTTTTACTAAAGGTATCTCGCGATTCTTAAGTTTTCTTGATCCTCTGATCAACTATCTGAACCGGTCCTTCAACATAGGACACATCTGATCTGAGATGTGCAGGTTCTGGGTCAACTATCTTCTCTGTATCAAGGTAACACTTCTTCAACATAGATACATGAAACACATCATGTAGATTTGACAACTCAGATGGCAATTCTAACCTATAGGCTACTGGTCCAATCCTCTCAATAATAGGATACGGGCCCATAAACCTAGGAGTCAGTTTGCCTCTCTTACCAAATCTCAGCACTCCTTTCCCTGGTAACCTTCAAGTACACTTCATCACCAACCTCAAACTCAAGAGGTCTACGTCTTTTCTCAGCATAACTCTTCTGCCTGTCCTGTGCAATTTTCAACTGTTCTCTGATCACAGTAATCTTTTCAGTGGTCAAATCCACTATCTCGGGTCCAAGAATCTTCTTTTCACCAACCTCATACCAACATATGGGTGATCTACACTTTCTACCATATAGAGCTTTATACTGAGCCGTACTAAGACTAGAATGGTGATTATTATTGTATGCAAAGTCTATAAGGCTCAAGTATTCTTCCCAACTTCCATTGAAATGCAAAACACATGCTCTCAGCATGTCCTCAAGAGTCTGAATGGTCCTTTCTGACTGACCATTCGCTTGTAGGTAAAAAAGTTGTACTGAATCTCAACTTTGTGCCCAAAGCACGATGCAACTGATTTCCAAAACCTAGATGTGAACTTAGGATCTCTATATGATATAATTGAAACTGGAATATCATGCAACCTGACTATCTTATCCACATATATCTTAGCCAACTTCGGGACATCAAAGGTTGACTTAATATGAAGAAAGTGAGCAGACTAAATTAATCTATCCACAATCATTCATATAGAGTTACAACCTCTAGGTGTCCTGGGCAACCCTATCACAAAATCCATTGTGATATGTTCCCACTTCCACTCAGGTATAGGAAGAGATTGCAAGGTACCTGTAGCTTTCTGGTGCTCAGCCTTAACCTGTTGATACACACTGCACCTAGTCACATACTCAGCTACATCCTTTGTCATATCAAGTCACCAGTACAAGTCCTTGAGATCCATGTACATCTTAGTGTTACCTAGAAGTATAGCGTACATCAATGCATGTGCTTCCACAAGAATCTTTTCTTTCAAATCATTATCTCGAGGTACATGCAACCTATCACGCTGATACCACACACCATCATCTGAAAACATGAACTCTGGTCTTTTCCCCATGTCATGTCATGCATGATCTGATGTAACTCACTATCACCCTACTGTAGTTCCTTAATCTAATCATAAAAGATAGGCTTGACTTGCATCTGTGCAATCAAACCACTCTACTTTGTCACCTCTAAGTCTAAGTTTAACTTTCACATTTCTACTAGCATGTCTCTCTCGAAACATGCAATAGAGAATGCATCAACTCTTGAACTTAACATTATGCTCAAAGCATCTGCTACCACATTTGTATTTCCAGGGTGATAATCTATCAATATATCATAATCCTTAATCAATTCTAATCATCTCAGCTGTCTAAGATTCAGATCCTTCTGGGTAAAGGTATATTTCAAGCTCTTATGATCTATAAACACCTGGCACACCTCACCATAAAGACAGTAACGTCATGTCTTATGAGCATGAACTACAACAACTAATTCCAGATCATGTGACGAGTAATACTCCTCATTCTATGGTACTAACTTCTTATTACTACTATAAGAATTTATTTCAAAATTATATCTTACTCTTTTCTCCGAGTCATTTTCATATTGTCTATCTACCTTCCAGATTAGCTAACTTTAAACCCTGGATTTTATTAGTGCTAGGTTACCTTTCATAGTGCAAATAGTATGATCTTGTTTTATAAAGATACTAGTATTCAAGGTCAAATCACTAGTGATATCCCTTGAACTACTACAACTCTAAACATTCTAGGGTTTGGTCCTTATCAGTAACATAGCATTATTGTGGTGTGACTTTGCTTCCTTAGTTTGAAATCAAACTTTAGATCTCATAAGTTCATCCATCTATTTGTAATGAATACAACAGATATGAATAATCATCAATGAACTATAGATATATAACAGAAATGTAACATCAACCAAGTTCTCTAGCATAACTTATTAACACAAATGCTACAAATAAACATGATACTTGTTACCCAAGCATCACACATGGCTCACAAGGCCATTCATATCTTGTCACCTCTCACTAGGCAACAACTTATTCACATGGTTCATAAGATCCGTACACATTATTACTTTTATTAAGCAACAACAACATCAACACACAAAAAGCCAATCAACATTTATTATATAAATGTCACAGCCCAAACTTGGCTATATTCATCCTCTCATCATACCTGCATGGTTATTAGGCATGATAACAGTCATACAAGATATTTATCACATCATGTGATACAGTAGTAATACCATCATTCCTTAACCAGGAATTAGGGTTCACTATCAAACAGGGCTTATCGTTCCCTTTTCCCCAAATTAGGGTTAGGGTTCATTAATTCAGACCCTCTAGAGTTAACCAACTTTATCTTGTATTAAGGTATTTCCCCTCTTAATACATTCCATCACAAAATACACACCCTTAACATATAATGCATAGGCAACACATTAGAATTGTCCAGCTATCTCACATGATATGGACTTATCTAAGTTTAAGGCATAACTTTATTATAAAGTTGCCTATAAACAATCGCAATGATACACCCTCAGCTAGGGTTTCACAATGATACACCCTCCACTAGGGTTTACTAATCAAGTATTGGATCCATGCATTGGTTATGCATTATTGATTAGTACCATTAAGGGTATTTCTCACCTAATCATAAAATTTAACCTGACCCCTATTGTGTTCCTTTATTTCTAATTAAGGATTGCTCATATGAGGTTCCAATGTTGGGTCTCCGATATCAGTTCCAACTAGTTCTGAGTTGTTCTAATCTTTCCCTTATATCTCAACATCTTAGTGTATACACATTTTTCACCATGATTCGGGTCTAAATTATCCAGAATCTACTTTTATTATATTATTAATAGGAGTCATTAGATCTCAGTAACGCATCCTGCCAGCCGGACCAGGCCGAACCTGTAATCCTGAAGCCAAGAGCTACTCAGGATTAACCAACTCCTATTGATCTCAAACATGTGGAAAGAATATCCACTAAGGGCAAACTCATTTAAACATAACTTCTGGTCTACTTAATACAAAGAATATAAACAGTAAATAAATCATTTCATAACACACAACAACATAAAAGAATCATGTTTACTTTACAAACTGAAAATCTAATTTCATGCATATTTCTAGTGATTTTTAGTCAAATAAGTAATATAAAGCAAGACTTGTATCGCATCTTATATTTAATCTCTTACTCTTACATAAATTTCCGGTTTCTTAACCCTATAATTTCTAGGGTTTCTCTCTAGCCTATCCTTCCTCTGCATACCTGGCCAAGGCATCCAGAGAAGAATAGACAGAGTAGCTCGATACTGGTCAATCTAAGTATTCAGACACCTGGCCAGGGTATCTAAACACTCAGACCTCCCAGAGCTAAAAACATATCACTTCTTATTTTTCTCACTTATAACTCTATCTTTCGACCCTAATGATCCTTGACGATTCAACATAAACTCCTTACTTGGTTCTCGTGACCACATCCTCTTCCTGCCATCTGCAATAGTATAACAGAACACTTCCTGTTAGAAAATTGCAGTTAGAAGGAAGACACTTAAGTCCTAATCCTATTGGTCTCTTATCGTCCCCTGACCTTGACTTAGAGTAACTGCATACTCAACCTAGGCTCTGATACCAAGATGTCACACCCCGATCTCACACTGACCACTAATCCCGAGATTAGGGCGCGACGGAGGGATTATTACATAAATAAATCACTGAGAACTTTTTTTTTAAAACCTCGTAATGATATCCGGATTATAGATGTAAACTAAACATAATAAACTATTGCGGAATCATTTCAATTAAACTGGCTAGAGAACATAAACAGAGTTTACAACATGTAACATTGTTTAACAGAAAGTAAAACATAACAGTTAATTTACACCTTTTACACATTCGCCATACATTCTCTCTCACACCCACACCATGTCCCAAGGATCGAGGGGAAAGGACTAAGAGACCTCTAACTAGACTAACTACAAACCTTCTATAGACTAGGCGTTAGGATGAAAGGATCCTTCAGATTCCTGCTGCTGGTGATGACCTGAAAATGTTTTGAGTAGAGGTATGAGCCTACTCGCTCAGTGAATAACATTTCACTTAGCTATCACTAAACAACTCATCAGGTTTATAAATTGAAATAAAACATAAGTACAGTACTAAGCAGGGCAGTTCTAATAACATAACAGATTTGCAGAATATAATCACATTTCCATGCAATAACAGATAATTTGAACAGATAAATAGATATAAAGAAATAGCACAAAAGTTCGAATACTTTAATTTACTGTGATCCTATATGAGTACCAATTTATATTATTATTATGCCCTAATCATATGCAGTGTACCCTGCATATAAAGATCCGTAGCGAACTACGATCCCACCGTACAAGACTTAGCGACACACCCGGGAAATGCTAAGTCTGACTGCCAGCCCTGGTCTGCTGCAGGACTCTCAGGCTCACAAGGCCTCAGGCTCACAAGGCCTCACTACACTCTCAAAAGAGTGAACTCTAGACTCCTCTTCAAACCTGAGCACACAGGCAGAGAGTCTTACCGGGTTACCACCGTGACACAAGCACGAATTAATGTTGAATAACCCCTATATACTCCAGTGTCACCGTGACATCGCATGCGTTGTTGTTGAACACTACCTTTCTCTATCCTCGTGCCTGTGACTCCACACAGTTATTGTTGCAACACGAGTTTCACCCCCCTGGATGCAGACCTCTCAAAAGGGGTTCTACGGTGTTAGGGCACCTAAGTCTATTAACTGATTAACATATAAACATTTAAACAGGAATATCACATTTACTGATTTCAGATCAAATCACAATACACTGTCATTCTAAAACTGTCAGAGCAATATATTTCAAATCATTGTAATTTCTGAGAAATTCTCATACCATGCATTCAGACAAATTAGAAATGCATAAATAACCCAACTTATTTCAATCTAGCACATACATAGCGAATTTAAGCAATTGAACATCTTATTGCACAAATTAAATAAATTTACTTCACATACGAGAATCATACTCAACATTTGTCAATTCTCTAAAGTTCTCGAAAAACGTGCACATTAACCCTAATCTTGGTTTGTGCATCACTTAACTCAATTAAAAGTTAATTACCTATCACAACACAATTTAATAACAATACTTGAGAATTTCTGGTAATAATTCAGAGAAATATGCCATTTCATGTAAATATCAATTTACACATATTAACGTCAAAAGATATATGCAATTAGGGTTTTATTGCATATTTTTATTTATTCATATCAACTTTGAAATCGTACATCTGATAATTTATCAGAAATCCCTATTGTCTGGGTTCATACCCAAACCATACCCTTTTCATATATGAATTTCTAATTTCAACATTCAAATAAGTAATTTAGGTTCCAATGAACCATATAAATCAACCGATTCAATCCACACTGATCAAATGCTAAATTTAATCATATAAAAACGTCTAGAAGCAGTTTATGAAATAAAAAGTCGGGTGACGCCAAACGCTGCCCTACGCCTGATAACGCCTGTTATCAGCGTAATTCGCGCACATAACTGGAAATATGCAAACGCCTGAGTTTATTAATGATAAATAAATGAAATCCTACTCACAGCTATTCGGGATGTCCGGATTCGTCTGGAATTGCGTCCAGATACCAGTTTCTGGGCACACGCAAGTCATCTTCAATCTTGGATTTGCCCAAAATAAATCTGCCGCTTACCGCAGCTCAACGCAGGAACGATCAGCTTGGAGGAGAGCTCGGCTAGGAGCTGCTCGAGGCTTGGGAGGCTGCAGATTTGTGATCTAGACCCACGGCTGAGCTTGATGCTAATGATTGGAGGTGGTTTCTCGTACCCAAGAGACTCATGGCCATTATTGCAGTAGCAGTTGTTGCTGCTATGTAGGGGCGTCGCCCCTACTGCTTGGGCGCAGGTAGAAGCTAGTAAAGGGAAGGGAAGGAAGGAAGGATAAAGAAGAAGGGTAGAAGGTGGCATTTTTGCTGCTGCTAGCCATAACTACAGGGGTGCTCAAGCTGGTCTGTTGTTGCAAGGTGGGGCGTCACCCCTTGTCAGATGAGCGCAGGTGGCGCAAATGGAGGGGAAGAGTTGCAGTTTTCCTTCCTTTAGCTGTTGGGCGGATTCGTGGCGACATAACCTAGTGACGGCCGCACCCAAAAAGCTCCTGGCCGACCTCTAGGTTGATGCGCAGCTGCAGGTCCCTGCTTAAGGTAGGGTGCCGCCCTAGGGCATGAGGAAGAACGGAAGTGGAAGGGGAAGAAGAAGAAGACGGCAAGGAGGGTTGGGCGCAGCTAGTCGGAGGTATAGGTACCTATTTCGTCCGCCCCCTCGACCTCAATTGCAGGTCGGTCGACCTGCGCCTGGGCGCCGCTGCACGGGGCCTGTTCCACTGACCGCGAGAAGAAGGGTTTAAGGATAATAAAATCATCCGACCCATTTAAGGGGATAAAGATCAAATAAAACAATCGGAAATTTGCAAAATCAGCCCAAAAGACTTAAAAACGTCATATCTAATACTTCGGATGCCCGATTTGGATGATTTCTCTTGCAATTTTTCAAACACGAGATTCTATACAACCTCGAAACGAGAAAACATGCTAATTGGACTATCTCACCTGATCAAAGCACTAAATACATAAGTGAGTACTTAACTCAACTCAGTTAACCTAACGATCATCATTACTATAATCGTTAATTACCTCAGATGATTCAATCTCATCCATTGATTCACATATTGTTTTATCTTAATTAACCATGATATTTAATATGATACTCAACACTAATCAAGGTGGTTCACGTTAATTGAGGTATTTACTGGTTAACCTCAACGTGGGTCATAACACAAAAGGTGCACACCACCAGGGACTAGCTGGAGGGGGAAAGAAAGACGAGCTAGGGCTACTCTTGCACCCTAATCTTCATGCTATCTCCTTGCAACTGCAGCTCCTACTGCGAGTTGGATTGATTTGATGGAGAAGAAGATGGAAGGAGGGAAGAAGGAAGGCCGCAGCTGCAGGCCGGCGCAACTCCAGGGCTCCAAGACGCTTTTCCCTTCTCAGCTCTCTCTCTCTCTCTCTCTCTCTCTTTCTCACGTGAAGGAAGAAGAACGCTTCTGCGTTCTCTCGTTTCTGGAAAGAAACGGATAAGGGGGAAAGAAGAGATAAGGAGGAAAACTTAGGGACCAAAACGCTAAGTCCAAGAACTTCTAAAAACTACAAATGGGTCCCTACAAGCCCAAAAACATGCAACTTTTGACTCGAAGGTCGGATTCAAATGATTTCTCTGGCAACGATTCAAGCATAAGATCCTACACGTTTTAAGAGCTAGGATTCACACGAAGCACATATCATATCTGTTATAAACATTATTAACAAAAACAAGCTTATAGCTTAGCAAAGCAGCTAAAACACATACTTAACAGCATACTTACAGGTTAAGCTCGACGCGGGTCGTAACAATCTCCCTCCCTTATAAGAATTTCATCCCAAAATTCCTAAAAGAGAAAAGGAAACTTGCTACACATCTCAGACTCAAGCTCCCACGTAGCTTCTTCAAGATTATGGTTCCTCCACAGAACCTTCACCAACAGAATGTCACGGTTCTTAAGCTTCTTAATCCGGTGATCGACTATCTGCACTAGTCCTTCCACGTAGGACACATCTGTCCTAAGCTGTGCCAGATCTGAATCTAATATTTTCTCTGTACCGGGGTGACATTTCTTCAACATAGACACATGAAACACATCATGAAGATTTGCCAACTCAGACGGCAGATCTAGCCTGTAGGCTACAGGTCCAATCCTCTCAACAATAGGATATGGGCCCATAAACCTAGGGGTCAACTTGCCTTTCTTGCCAAACCTTAGAACTCCCTTCCACGGTGAAACTTTCAGATACACCTCATCACCAACCTCAAACTCAAGAGGTCGACGTCGTCTCTCTGCATAACTTTTCTGCCTGTCCTGTGCAGCTTTCAACTATTCCCTGATCACAGATATCTTCTCTGTAGTTATATCGACTATCTCAGGTCCAAGAATTTCCTTCTCACCAACCTCATACCAACAAACTGGTGATCTACACTTCCTGCCATATAGAGCTTCATATGGGGCCATTCCAAGACTAGAATGGTAGTTGTTGTTATATGCAAACTCCATCAGGCTTAAGTGTTCTTCCCAGTTACCTCTGAACTGTAGAACGCATGCTCTCAGCATGTCTTCAAGGGTTTGAATGGTCCTCTCAGATTGACCATCGGTCTGTGGGTGAAACGCTGTACTAAACCTCAGCTTTGTGCCCAACGCACGATGTAACTGATTCCAGAATCTGGATGTAAACTTTGGATCTCTGTCAAAAATAATGGAAACTGGAATTCCATGCAATCTGACTACCTCATCCACATAAATCTTGGCCAGCTTCGGAACATCAAAGGTTGACTTGACAGGAAGAAAGTGAGCAGACTTAGTTAGTCTATCCACAATCACCCATATCGAGTCTGAACCTCTAGTCGTCCTAGGTAATCCTACCACAAAGTCCATCGTGATGTGTTCCCATTTCCATTCAGGTATAGGAAGCGACTGCAAGGTACCAGCAGGTTTCTGATGCTCATCTTTAACCTGCTGACACATTCCACATCTAGCCACGTATTCAACCATGTCTCTTTTCATACCAGACCACCAGTACAGCCCTCTGAGATTCATGTACATCTTTGTGTTACCAGGATGCATAGCATACATAGAAGCATGCGCTTCTTCAAGAATCTGCTCTTTCAGCTCACTGTTCCCAGGTACACACAACCTGTCATGAAGATACAACACACCGTCGTCAGAAAACATGAATTCTGTTCTTTTACCTTCCGACATATCCTGCATAACCTGCCACAACTCGTCATCATTATGTTGCAACTCCTTAATCTGATCGTAGAAAGTAGGTTTGACATGCATCTTAGCAATCAACCCACTCTGTCCATTCACATTCAAGTCTAAGTTCAACTTTCGCATATCTACAAGCAAGTCTCTCTTGAAACATGCCATAGAAAATGCATATGCAGTTGAACTTGACTTTCTACTCAAGGCATCTGCTACAACATTCGATTTACCAGGATGGTAATCGATTGTCACATCATAATCCTTGATCAGCTCAAGCCATCTGCGTTGTCTCAGATTCAAATCTTTTTGAGTGAAGATATACTTCAGGCTCTTATGGTCTGTAAACACCTGACATGTCTCACCATACAGGTAGTGACACCATGTCTTAAGAGCATGAACTATAGCAGCTAATTCGAGATCATGAGTAGGGTAGTTCTCTTCGTTCTTCTTAAGTTGTCTAGATGCATAAGCCTCAACTTTGCCCTCCTGCATCAGCACACAGCCCAAACCTCTCCTGGAAGCGTCACAGAACACGGTATAACCTTTATCTACCTTAGGAAACACTAACACTGGCGCTGTGTTCAACTTCTTCTTCAAAATCTGAAAACTCTTCTCGCAGTTATCAGACCAAACAAATGGTGCATTCTTCCTCGTCAGGTGTGTCAAAGGTAATGCTAACACACTGAAGTTCTGTATAAACCTTCTGTAATAACCTGCTAATCCCAAGAAACTTCTGATCTCAGTAGGAGTCTTAGGCTGTTCCCACTGAAGCACAGAATCAACTTTTTTAGGATCAACGCTAACTCCATATCTCGAGATAACATGTCCAAGAAATGCTACCTCAGCCAACCAGAACTCACACTTGCTAAACTTAGCATACAGTTGGTGTTGCCTCAACAACTGCAACACTACTCTCAGGTGTTTCTCATGTTGTACATCATCTCTGGAGTAGATCAGGATATCATCTATAAAGACTACAATAAACTGATCTAGGAACGGTTTGAAAATCCGATTCATCATATCCATAAAGGCTGCTGGGGCATTGGTCAGCCCAAACGACATGACCAAAAACTCATAATGCCCATACCTGGTTCTGAAAGCTATTTTGGAAATATCAGAAGCCTTTACTCTAAGATGATGGTATCCAGATCTCAAATCTATTTTAGAGAAAACTGTTGCTCCACGCAACTGATCAAACAGATCGTCTATTCTAGGAAAAAGGTACTTATTCTTAATAGTGATCTTATTCAGTTGCCTGTAATCTATACAGAGACGCATAGTCCTTCTTTTTAACAAACAGCACTGGAGCACCCCACGGCGAAGAACTGGGTCTGATGAAACCCTTATCCAGCAATTCCCACAGATGCACCTTGAGTTCCTTCAACTCTACCGGTGCCATTCTATAAGCTGGTAGTGCTACTGGATGACTACCTGGATATACCTGAATCTCAAAATCCAGGTCTCTGACAGGAGGTAAGCCTGGAAAATCTTCTGGAAAAACATCAGAAAACTCACGAACCACGGACACATCATAAACACTGGCGGTGCTCTTCTCTGCTCTAGTGTCAACCACATGAGCAAGGAACACTTCACATCCTTTCTGTAGCATCTTATCAGCTACAGCAGCTGATATTATGCATGTAGGCAGAACTTTCCTGTCTCCAGTAAAGACACAAGAAAATTCACCTAATTGAAAAGTAGCTTCCTTCTTCCAACAATCGAGTTGCACTCGATATGTCTCAAGACAATCCATACCCAAGATGACTTGAAAAGTATTGACATCCAAGGGTATGAGATTAGCAGCAAAGGTGTAACCTCCAAAAGATAACAAACATCCGAGACAGAACTCAGTCAAAACCGTTGGTCCACCTAGTGGAACTCTCAACACTAACTCATCTACCAATTCTTGAGTTAACAAATTAAGTTCACAAACTAAAGAATGTCGTATGAAAGAGTGAGTAGCACCCGGATCTATCAAAACTGAAACTGGTATACTATTAAATAAAAGCATTTCTCCTGTAACGACTTGTGAAGAGATTATACCTTCCTGAGGTGTCAAAGAAAAGAAACGTGCTGAAGCTCTCCCTCTGCCACGCTGTCCTCTCTGACCATTCCTGCCACTAGGCACACCACCACCTCTAGACCCAGAAGCCACAGAAGAACTCGGAACATCATGGTACTGAGGCTAGAAAGCTTGTGATGCTGCTTGTCGAAGTTGAGGACATTCCTTTCTGAAATGTCCTACTTGTCCGCAGACAAAACAACTTGCACCCCAACACGGACCAGTATGTGGTTTTCCACATTTGTCACATGGCGGTATCCCTTGTCCCTGGGGACCTGTCACTGACATTGACGACCCAGAAGACTATCCACTAGCGGCACTGCCCCATCTCCCTGGGTTGTATCCCCCTCTGCCTCTAGAAGAAGCAACATCCTTAGATCTCTGTCTGCCGAAACAGCTAAAGCCACGCCCAAGTTTAGAAAAGAAACCTCTACCTCCACCTCTGTATCCACTACTGGACTGTCCTCTACTGAAATCTGCAGATCTCTTCTTAGACTCAGGCACCTTATCAGCATTCACAGATTCTTCAACCTGTCTAGCAACCTCAACAAACTCACCAAAGTTCTCTCTATTCCTCCTGCTAGTAGCAGAAACTGTATGCCGAATTTCTGGCCTTAGCCCTTCCTGAAACCTTCTGCATCTTTCTAAGTTGTCGGGAACAAGCTGCGGACAGAAGTTCACTAACCGAGTGAAAAGCGCTTCATACTCAGTAACTGACATGTTCCCCTGCTTAATGTTCTGTAACTGCCTGATTTTCTCATTAAAGAAGGTAGGTGGATAAAACTTAAGATGGAACTCTTCAGAGAAATCCTGCCAAGAAAGCTCTGTACCTCTCCTCTTTTCCTCCACACTACGCCACCACAGCTCTGCATCGCCTGTCAAAAGATAAACTGCGTGATTAATCTTCTTCTCTTCTGGAAGCTCCATTAAGCGAAAGACCTTCTCTATCTGCCTCCACCACTCATCTGCCTCTGCAGGATCTGTAGTACCACTGAATTCTATACCACCAAGCTTCTTTACAAGCTCATAAGATCGCATCAGATCCTTACTGCTGGTAGAAGTAGAAGCTCGCCTATCAGCTTTGTACTTCTCCCTGGTCTCTAGAAACATCTTATACATACGAGATGCTTCATCTACGTGGTCACCACCACCTGGACCCAAGTACATAGGATCAGGGCCAACATGACTCTCGGCCTGGTCATCATGATCATAACCTCTTCCTGCCATCTGCAATGATATAACAGAATATTTCCTATTAGAAAACTACAGATAGAAGAAAGACACCTAAACCTTAATCCTATTGGTCTCTTATCGTCCCCTGACCTGGACTTAGAGTATTCATATACTCAACCTATGCTCTGATATCAAGATGTCACACCTCGATCTCACTCTAACTACTAATCACGAGATTAGGGCGCGACGGAGGGATTATCACATAAACAAATCACTGAGAACTTTTTAAAACATTTTTAAAGACATTAAAGGGATAATCCGATTTATGCTGTAAACTAAATCTAAACAAACTGCGGAAGCATTTTTATTAATCTGACTAGCGATATAAAGAGTGTCTACAACATATTACATTGTTCAACATAAAATAAAGCATAACAGTTAATTTACATCTTTTACACATTCTCCATACATACTTTCTCTCACCCACACCATGTCCCAAGGATCGAGGGGAAAGGACTAAGAGACCTCTAACTTCTAACTATATATAGCTTCTACAGACTAAACGTTAGGATGAACGGATCCTTCAGATTCCTGCTGCTGGTGATGACCTGAAAATGTTTTGAGTAGAGGTATGAGCCTACTCGCTCAGTGAATAGCCTTTCATTTAGCTATCAATAAACAACTCGTCAGGTTTATAAAATTGAAATAAAACATATATACAGTACAAGCAGGGCAGTTCTAATGACATAGCAGATTTGCAGATAATAATCACATTTCTATGCAACGACAGATATTTTAAGTAAATAAACAGATATATAGAATTTGCACAAAAGTTCGGATCTCTTAGCATATTAATTTACTGTGATCCTATATGATTACATATTTATATTATTATGCCCTAATCATATGCAGTGTACCCTGCATACAACGATCTGTAGCGAACTACGATCCCACCGTACAAGACTTAGCGACACACCCGGGAAATGCTAAGTCTGACGCCAGCC
The DNA here is from genome assembly GCA_963693085.1 of Alisma plantago-aquatica. Lineage (NCBI taxonomy): Eukaryota > Viridiplantae > Streptophyta > Magnoliopsida > Alismatales > Alismataceae > Alisma > Alisma plantago-aquatica. Next base: position 1,617,567,622 of record OY856409.1, on the reverse strand, counting down.
CTGCTCTGCCACAGGACCCCAGGCTCATCGGCCTTCAGGCTCATCGGCCTCACTGCACTACATCGAGTGCTCTAGACTCCTCCTCGAACCTGAGTACACAGGCGGAGAGTCTCACGGGGTTACCTCCATGACTCCGCACGGATCTTGTTGCAATAACCCCCAATTTTCTCGAGTGCCACCGTGACATCGCACGCGTTGTTGTTGGACACTGGCTCTCTGTCCTCGTGTCTCCATGACTCCGCACGGATAATGTTGCAACACGAGTTTCACCCCTAAGAAGCAGATCTGTCAAAGGGGTTCTACGGTGTTAGGGCACCTAAGTCTATTAACTGATTAACATATTACCATTTAAACAGGAATATCACATTTCATGCATATTTCAAGTTTCCAATGAATCAATCATACACTATTGTACGTGCTACACTGCTTAAGAGTCATACCAACTGATACTGAAGCAAATAAGCATTTAAAATGAGTTAAATAATGATTTCTGAATGAACTGCCACTCACATTCTGAAACTCGGCCGATCACTCTGGAACTCGGCCGATCACTTCACAGTTTCTGAAACTTGGCCGACCAACTTCGGCCGATCAGCAAGAAACTCGGCCGATCCACTGGGAAACTCGGCCGATCGAAACACAGCTCGTTTACCTACAAAAGAAACTCGGCCGATTCAAGACCAAACTCGGCCGGCCAAAACGTTGTTCGAAATCCTAAACAAGGAACTCGGCCGAACCGCGCACAGACAGAAAATAAAAACGGACCTGCAGGTGTCGATTTCACTCGAATCGACGGGCAAAACCCTCGATTTGCGTTGCAAATCACTTGCAAAAGGTGCACACCACCAGGGACTAGCTGGAGGGGGAAAGAAAGACGAGCTAGGGCTGCTCTTGCACCCTAATCTTCATGCTATCTCCTTGCAACCGCAGCTCCTGCTGCTAGCTAGATCGATTTGATGGAGAAGAAGATGGAAGGAGGGAAGAAGGAAGGCCACAGCTGCAGGCCGGAGCAACTCCAGGGCTCCAAGATGCTTTTCCCTTCTCAGCTCTCTTTCTCTCTCTCTCTCTCTCTTTCTTTCTCACGCGAAGGAAGAAGAACGCTTCTGCGTTCTCTCATTTCTGGAAAGAAACGGATAAGGGGGAAAGAAGAGATAAGGAGGAAAACTTAGGGACCAAAACGCTAAGTCCAAGAACTTCCAAAAACTACAAACGGGTCCCTACAAGCCCAAAAACATGCAACTTTTGACTCGAAGGTCAGATTCGAACGATTTCTCTGGAAACGCTTCAAGCGTAAGATCTTACACGTTTTAAGAGCTAGGATTCACACTAAGCACATATCGTATCCATTATAAACATTATTAACAAAAACAAGCTTACAGCTTAGCAAAGCAGCTAAAACACATGCTTAACAGCATACTTACAGGTTAAGCTCGACGCGGGTCGTAACAATGTATATCTTGTTAGGATATCACTTATCTACCTATCAAATTGTCTCATTAGAAGTGTGCTCTCTCTGTTGGAAAAGAGAAGAAATATAGGAGGTCCTTGGATAAGGAAGGATCCTCTTGGGAATATTGTATGCTGAAGAAGAGGAGTTTGATGGTGGTGGCCTTAGAGCAAGGGAATGTATCCTTTGGTGGAAAAAGATTCTCATTTGTGAAGGTGAAGTCAAAGTAGGTAGATCCTCGTCAAGAGTGGGTAAGTCCTTGGTGAAGTCTAAACACTCTTAGTCAATGATGGACTGATGGGTAAGTCCTTTAGAGGGATGAAGATCATTGGTAAGGGTAGGCATGTCCCTTGTAAGTTTGTTCACACCCTTCCTATGAAAAGTGAAGCTAATATAGCATGTATCCTTGAAAAAGTTGGTCACGTGGTGTAACTCTTGAGATCGAATATAAGGAGTGACTCAAGGTTGAAAATTCTAGAGATTGACCCATCTAGGTAGTGGAGCTACATCTTTTGAGATGGAACCACTAGAAATGCGGCTTACACATGTGTTTGTTTAATCTCTCTCTCTCTCTCTCTTGATTTTCATACTTGCATAGTTATCCTAAGATATATTTTTAATATCTAATTAATTATATTTAACTATTGTTAGCTTAGTTCCCCCCTCATGAGAACATTTAGGACCAACAAATTTGTCAACTCTACTTACTACACATCAAGTTTTTAGGACGTGTTTGGGAACGACCTGATATGTGAAACTCAATGCATATACCATAAGTGGAGTCATGTGTCTTTGTTGGGATGGAGTGATGGTTTCTCCTTAATTGGGGGAGATTGGGTTTTGCAACTCATGGAGACATTGGAATTAGAAATCTGGTTACAACAATAGATCAGAGGTTGGTTGGCCATATATGACTTGAGAGTATTTTTTATAAGGGAGTTGTCAAAGCCAGACTTTGCCAACTAACTTGAGTGAGGGAAGAGATGTTTGGAGTCACCTAACATCTTGGGGTCAAGTGGGCATAAAAGTTGATTGATGTGTATACATGATTTGAAGGCCTAGATCCTTTCGGACATTTGGTGTGTGTTAGAGGAATATATATCACTAATAGCATTAATTGTGGTATGATGGCTAGTTGGGATGGGAACTATGGTGTATGGGTCTTTTATGTGGACTCATTTTTGGGACTCAAAATGGAACACAAGTCATTTTCTACCACAAAACATGAGGAAACCAAATAAAATAACATATCTTATTAGTTATGTCTCTTGTTCTATGTTAAAAGGACAAAATCTATTCCATTATGTGTCCCAAAATTGTGTCCACATAGAAAATTCCTACAGAGTATACCTATAACTTGGAGTGGTGGTGTGGCTTTGCATTTAAACTTTTTTTATTGATTGGAAATGGGAAGATGGGGGTAGATACATGTTGGGGGTGCTATCTGTTGGGTTTTAGGTGAGGGAGAAGGCAACGGAAACAAAAAATTTCTCTCAACACAAACCATAACCATGGATCGCATCAATGACTATGAAATAGGAGGGATGGTTTTAGTGAGTCATACTTGATCCTGAGGCTTTCTCAGTGACAATACCTCGCAACAAGGGCGGTCTTCAACCACCTTGTCTTTGACGGCGTCTATGCAGACTGTGGTTGACTGTCGTCCTCTGGAGCGGTAGAAACCTTCCACCTCTATAGATAGTCCACACGGACCACCGAGAACTCTAGTTGTCCTATCCCATAGGACACTAGAAGGAGTCATCCCCTTCTGTCAGCGTACTAGTCACCAACACATTGTCCCATAATCAGTTGTTTTTCTATAGATGTCTTTCCATTGTTGTTCCTCCCTGTACGGGTAGAACTTGCTTGGGATCTCTCAGTTACCACAACCAGGGAGGATAACAACTGTACAAAGCAACTGATGTTCTGAGTTATGTTATCTCAGAAGCACTCAGTACCCCTCTATATATAGGAGGGGTCAGGGTTAGGGTTCTTAGCCCCGGGCAATGCGAGACTAAAGTGGGAGTAGAAGGGTCTGGAATTTCCATGAACTGATTGCACTATGGTAGTCGAACCAATAGTTTCACAAACAATCTAGTCGGTTGGGAGTGTGAGTCGATCAGTTCACCCAGTGAACCAGTCATTTCACATTCTCGACTCACCTCCAATTAACTTTCCTCTTTCATTTCTAATTAATACAAAGATCAATTCTGATCTCAATCAAATTGGGCAAGTGAAACGAAAAACTTTTCTCACAAATCGAGACAACCCACCCTTGCTCGTTTGGTCCAGTCGAACTAATCAGTTCATGAAATGAACTAGTCATCTCACTAACCATGAGCTGATCGGTTCACCCAGTGAACCAGTCAGTTGGTGGTCCAAATTGTGCAGAACACAATCAATGTAGTTCTCAATCAATTTGACAATCAAATCAGTTAGTTCAACACATGAACTTGATGATTCTGAGTCAAGTCAATTGATTGAATGTTTGATTGAGTACCTAAAAACCTTTAGTAATAAATCCAAACATCATTCATGGATAAACTCCTCTTGTAGATAAATCCTTTGTATGTGACCCTATAGGTCCCATCTCACGTTGGCAGTGAATGTCCATAACAACTTATGACATCACAAGCAAAGAGCGGTGCCTAGTCACACATCGGTGCTACCCAAGTCAAAAGGAAAGTAGGAGACAACATTCAATCCTAAAGTCTGTGATCGGTGTTCTAGTGAATGTATAATTCCTTTGTCTATGATATCTTGAATGAACTCAAGGCATAGAACTGTCATCCTTTCAACGTTCATTCATGTTCCATGATCCAAAGCAGACTGCCTGAGATATGTGTGCCATCAATATCACATATTGACTCACACGTGCATGCGCATGCCTTTCTCAGTATCGCTTATCAAGTGGCCATGGACATCATACTCCCTCAGGAGGGGCAAATCCCATATCTATCACTCAAAGTCAAAACCCCATGTGTCAAAGTCACCCAATCTTCACCTTTATAACAATCCATATTTCAGGACCACATTTGATGATGTCAAAGTGTACCCAATGACATGTGATTAGTGCAGTGATTTTAGGTCTAAGAATCACAATCACCACCATCACTGTGAGAGCTAATTGTAGCTACCATGTCATGGTTCCATGTTTCACTCTCACGGTGGGTATGTCTGATACACTATTCTCTAACATGTATCTATGTGCTTGGTTTGATATCACATATCATGACTAATGAGACTTTGTCAGCAACCAACACACACTCTAGTCTTGTTGTGTCATTGTTGTATATCAACCTTCCACAATGACATCCGACTAGGGACAAAACAAGAATGTACTCATTCTTAGCATCTGTATGATCTCACTCTTCAGGTCCTCAACCTGAAGACATACATCATTGAGTACTGTCATTCTCTAGACATTCTTATCTATCATTATCTCATAACTGATTGAACCAGAATAAATTGGAAGCTTGCCTTTGATATTTATCAAATCAATCTTAATGTATCCTAATCCAATCATCCTATGATTGGCTCTCAGGGCATACATACCAACATACTCCCACATGCACTACGAGCCAATCACCTTTGAATCATATTCTTAGTGATCTCCAAACATGTCCCACATGTTTCTGGTGCTCAAGTGCTAACGCAGTGAGTTAGCAACACTTTGCTTTAGTCATTATATTGCATGTTTCACATCTCTTCGCTGTATGACATATCGTATGAGATGGAGTTGCCGTAATATGTGATCTAATATTCCTTGGCTAACACTTAGCTCCATTGTTTGACTTAGTATTACTACTTGTCATCAATGGTTGGAATATCTATATATTCATCTCTATGAACTTCTGAATTCATATAATATCCTCTATTGTTCATAACATAAGAATACTCAGCATTCCCTTTTAGAATTAAACTAATTTTTCAATCGAAATGTTTCCATTTATCAACTAATATTCACTTTTATATTTTTTATATTTTGTGATCATATTCTAGTCATTTCAGAAGCTTGCATCAGTGTAACTCTTTACACCCAACTCTTCCTTATATTACCATAGAACTAGTACTTCATAAGTACCAAACAAGTTCTTCATGGTATTCCAGTGACCCTCACTGGAAGTGGACAGACATCCACTTGTGACACGAGTTAATAGGATGAGCACATCATATTGTCATGTCCAATACATACAAGATGATTAATGCATATTTTCTTATCATGTCTAATACATACAAGATAATGAGATGATTACATTCATGATAGATCCATATATATCTATGTGTTCCTATTCTTCATAGGAATTTGGGACACTTGGCATCTAAGATACTAGCTCCATGTAACATGGATAAGTTTTCTCCCACTGAATCTGTGCATACTGAACCCTTCAGTATAGAATGCCAATGTATGTTCTCTCTTTACCATGTCAAGAGATTTTTCAAGAACTATCTCTGTAGATCTCTATTCCTATCACATAGGAAATTTCTCTGTCTTCCCTTAAAGAAGGTATTTCCACACCAGTTTCCATTTTAGAACATTTCATTCCTCATCATCATGTGGAATGTGAATACGCTCCCACTAAATCTTTGTAATCATGGATCCCTTCTTTATTTTGATATATCAGTCAAACCTTTTGACTATATAATTAAAGTAAAGACTTCCAGCTCTGAGTTTCTTGTATTTTATCAATCATATTGATTAATCCCTTGTAACTTATAGACAACTTTTGCATTATTGGATTCACAAAACCCTTCAGGTTATATCACATGCACAGCCTTATCTTATTCCTTCTAGGAATGTGGTTTTAATATCCATATGCCAAATTTCATAGTCTTTCAAGTTCCAACATTAAGCATGATCCTTCCTCTAAATGTCATCCATGTTAGTCTTAACTCTTAAGACCCAATTGCACTTATGGGTTTTATCCCAATCAAGTGCTACCATAAGGTCATACCTTAATTGGTTCACATGGAAGTCATTTTGGATCTTATGACCTCAAGCCATGGCTCAAAATCGGGTCCCTTAAGACCATCTAGATTATTGGGTCATCATATGACCAATTCATCACCTAGATATATGAGGTGTATATGTTACATAAGGAACTTTGAGAATCCACAACACTTGTGATTCTTAATATCCTTTATTTAGTGTAAAGCACATTCTTTAGAAGAATTCTAGAAGGTTAGTTATTCAATGATCATGCTCTAACTCTTTAGAGTATGATTCCTTCTTTGATTTAGACATCACTATGCCTTAATCATGAGTTCTCTATGATACATTATCATAATTACTCACAAGGTCCTCAAACATTTGGTTTAAGTATCCCATTCATTGGTATCATTAAAGAATTAATACTTTTACCAAGTTTGTACTTCATTTATGATATTCGTGAACACTTCAAGATATTCATATTGACATTTCACTAAATATCATCTGAAGCATTAGCATTTATTCCAATAGGCATCAATATGTATTATACCTAATAGAATAGTCATTCTCCCACTACATCTAGTGAAGATTGACTTGTCATCATGCCCAATACAATCATATCTCTTACTGGTTCACAACCAAAAGAGTCTGCCTATCCATCAACATGGAAGCTAGAAATGAATTTCTCATGATAATGCTAATTAATTGTTTGAGACATCAATAACTTTTAGGTATAATTTTATCTTATGCATACCAAGTACCACAAGATAAATAAGGCATTGCCACAAAAGATCATATCTTTGAAATTGAAACATCAACTTTATTGATAGACATCCTTGTCATTACAAGATGCAAAAATAAAGTGTTTCCATTTATTGACAAAATGAAATAGCAGTTCATAACTCTATTACATGCCCTTTGGGCTGAAATAAACTAAAATGTACTCCTATCTATGGCAGAAACACTTGCTCCAATGATAAGTGCTCCTTCTTGGTCCTTTCACAAAGGCCATCACTTCTTTTCAGATCTTGCATATCATATATGTTAGATCCTTCTCCTGGTATCATATATCTGAGATAAAGAATTATTTTAAGTTTATTTCATAATACATGAGGTGGAGACTTCCATCCCCTCCTTCTTATTTTGTTCATCCAGATAGAGAGGACAATTTCTCCTCCACTGTCCTAGATCATGACAATGGTGACATTTTCCTCCCTTATTTACCCCTCCTTTGGCCTTGAGAGCTGAAGATGACTTGGGCTATTGGCTAGCATCAGAACCTTTCTTTACTTTGCCCTTGCCCTTGCCCTTGCCTTTAGACTTACCCTTCTTTCTGCTGATCAACATCACATATTTGGGTTTGTCTTTCTTCATCTGTGCCTCGGTTGTCCTCAACATGCCCAACAACTCTATCAACGGCTTATTAAAGTTGTTCATGTTGTAGTTCATCACAAACTAACTGTAAGATTCTGGCAACGATTGCAGTATCACATCAGTAGCCAACTCTTGCCTTAAAGGGAATCCCAGTCTTGTCAGGTTCTCCACATACCCAATCATCTTGAATGTGTGAGGGCCAACTAGGTCTCCTTCTGTCATGACACACGTGAACAACACCCTGGATACATCATATCTCTCTTTCCATGCTTGGTCTTGATACATGTTCTTGAGATGTTGAACCATCTTAATGACATCCATGTTCTCATGTTGTCTCTGCAACTCATAGTTCATTGAGCACAACATCAAGTACTTCGCATCAATGGAATCTTCAGTATGCTTCTTGTAAGCATTCCTTTCTGTCTTTTGTGCAGTGGGAGTGGGTTCCTCTGGCACTGGTGTATCTAGGACATAGAGCTTTCGCTCTTGAGTGAGAACAATTCTCAATGTCCTAAACCAGTCATGAAATCAGTCCCATTCATCTTGTCCTTCTCAAGGACCGATCACAATGAAAAGTGATTACTGTTGACAGCCATTTGTTCTATAAAAAGAAAATATGCAATTTTAGTCCAAAACTCTTTTGACTTAATTTGATCGATTTGAAAATTTTGATGATATAATTAAGCCTTTAATTAATTATCTCTCCCCCTATTTTGTTCAAATTGATAGCCCTTACTATCAATTTGGAAGATTGTAGCGTACAACCTTCTAGTGAGCTAAGATCTATATTTCATCTAATCATGAGTCAACTTTGGCTGATTGCCCACAACCAGACTATTTAGGTAGGCCATCATGCCAATTGCATCATATGCAACTCTTGGATAGATGACATGCGCAACTCTTTTCCATGATCATCTCCATGCCTCTGGATCTTAGACTCTCTAAGAATCACCAGGTAAGTCTAACCCAAAAGCTGACACGATAAACATGCACCCTACTTTGGCAGAACCTACATGTCTACCATCACACTTCCACGAGATAGACCGCGCACCACACTTTGGTGTAACCTATGCTTGGTAAATCAAGCTTTTCATGTGTGCCGCTAATGGAAGGCATCTAAGACTTAATATTTTATTGAGGGGTTTTAATATGTTTATATATGCATATACATATCCAATCACCACATTTATAGTATGAATCATATACATGCTATATCCCACAACAAAAACATGCAATAACGATAAAGTGATGATTATGACCATACTATTATAATTCCTTGAGCCACAAGGAATTACGGTCATCTAGGTCTACATCACATGAAACCTATTGTTGATGAAGATCTTGTACTTAGGCCATTCCAAGTTTGATCAGCTCATCACACGACTGATCGGCTCGCCTCCTGGCTGGTCAGTTGGTTGTCTCCAATCGATTGTCGGGCTCCTCTAGACGGTCGGTTCGTTAGGTTATCTGCTCCTCATCAGGTCTCCAATTGTACCATCAGTCGGTCGTCTTGGTCCACCAGCCGGTCGGTTGGCACCTCCATCTGATCGTCTCGCACCTTCAACTGCTCATCTAGGCACCTGCCAATCTTTGATGTAATAGGAAATAAAACTTTACATAAACTTTGGGAAACCCTGAGTTACATTCGGGAGGAGAAAAGGTAGAAGAGAATCTTGAGTTATCTTGAGTTACATCAAGAAAAGAAGAATATGTATCAGTGCGCAAACCGAGATGCAAACAACCACAATCAACCAAGCACACATAGGGGTTTATAGGCTATAACCATGATACACATCCACCATCAAAACCATTTTAAGTGACGTGTATCGATTTCATATATAAACCATATCATATATGTATATATTAGTTTGGGATCATGTGGCATTAATTGGATATTTAGATCAGTTCTTTAAATATTCACATCTATGGAATAAATAAAAGACAGTAAAACCAAAAACTGATCATATCGATTAATCTTAAAACACAGTACGTTGACGTGGCTCAGATATCACTGTTGGGTTTTAGGTGAGGGAGAAGGCAGTGGAAACAAAAAATTTCTCTCACCAAAAAACCATAACCATGGATCACATCGATGACTATAAAATAGGAAGGATGGTTTTAGCGAGTCCTACATGGTCCTAACACTTGCTTAGTGACAATGCCTCGCAACAAGTGCAGTCTTCAACTACCTTATCTTCGACGACGTCTGTGCAGCTCCTGGTCCTGACCCAGACTACGGTTGATCGTCGTCCTCCTGAGTGGCAAAAACCTCCCACCTCTATAGATAATCCACATTGACCATCAGGAACTCTAGTCTTCCTATCCCACAGGATACTAGAAGGAGTCACCCCCTTCTGTCAACATATTAATCATTGACACACTCTCCCACAATCAGTTGCTTTTCTGCAGATTTCTTTACATCATTGTTCCTCTCTGGATGGTTAGAACTTTCTTGGGCTCTTTCGGTTACCACAACCATAGAGGACAACAACTTTGCAGAGCAACTGATGTTCTGAGTTGTGTTATCTGAGAAGCCCCCAGTACCCCTCTATATATAGGAGGGGTCAGGGTCAAGGTTCTTAGCCCCAGGAAATGTGGGACTAAAGTGGGAGTAGAAGGGTCCAGAATTTCCATGAACTGATTGTACTGCGGCAGCCGAACCAGTCATCTCACAAATGAACTGGTCAGTTGGGAGTGTGAGTTGATCGGTTCACCCAGTGAACCGATCATTTCACATTCCTGACTCACCTCCAATTGACTTTCCTCTTTCGTTTCCTATTAATACAAAGATCAATTCTTATCCCAATAAAATTGGACAAGTGATACAAAAAACTTTTCTCACAAATTGGGACAACCCAACCTTGTTTATTTGGTCCAGTAAAATCGACCAGTTCACCAAGTGAACCGGTCATCTCACTGACCTTGAGCCGATCAATTTACAAAGTGAACCCGTCGATTGGTGGTCCAGATTGTGCAGAACACAGTCAATGCAGTTCTCAATCAATTCGACACTCAAATCAATTAGTTTAACACTTGAACTTCATGATTATGAGTCAAGTCAATTAATTTAATGTTTGATTGAGTACCTAAGCACCTGTATTAATCAATCCAAACATCATTCATGGATAAACTCCTCTTCCAAATAAAACCTTTGTATGTGACCATATAGGTCCCATCTCACGTTGGCAGTGAATGTCCATAATAGTGTATGACATCACAAGCAAAGAGAGGTGCCTAGTCGCACATCAGTGCTACCCAAGTGAAAAGGAAAGTTGGAGAACAACTTTCAATCCTACAGTCTGTGATTGGTGTTCCAGTGAATGTATAATTCTGATAACCTCCTATTTTAGTAGTTTATCTTAGTCTTTTTCTTTAGTTTCCCATACTCTTTCTACATTTATATTGTACTTAAACCTAATTTTACCCCTTTTTTGTAAATACATCATCAAACTAACTTTTCCTTTTATAATTGCAGAAAAAGCACAAAAAAATAACAAAAGAACAAACCAGCCCAAGGGTCGAGTAGATCCAAACGGTCCCATGACCGCATGGAGTTCAAACGGTCCCGAGACCGCATGAAGCCAAACGGTCCCAAGACCGCATGGAGTTCAAACGGTCCCGAGACCGCATGAAGCCAAACGGTCCCAAGACCGCATGGAGTTCAAACGGTCCCGAGACCGCATGAAGCCAAACGGTCCCAAGACCGCATGGAGTTCAAACGGTCCCGAGACCGCATGAAGCCAAACGGTCCCAAGACCGCATGGAGTTCAAACGGTCCCGAGACCGCATGAAGCCAAACGGTCCCAAGACCGCATAGAGTTCAAACGGTCCCGAGACCGCATGAAGCCAAACGGTCCCAAGACCGCATGGAGTTCAAACGGTCCCGAGACCGCATGAAGCCAAACGGTCCCAAGACCACATGAAGCTCAAACGGTCTCAAGAACGTTTGACGCCAAACGGTCCCAAGACCGTTTGATGCCAAACGATCTCAAGACCGTTTGACGCCGAACGATCTCAAGACCGTTTGACGCCGAACGGTCCCAAGACCGTTTGACGCCAAACGATCTCAAGACCGTTTGACGCCAAACGGTCCCAAGACCGTTTGAGCCCAAACGGTCTCCAAACCGTTTGGATCTCACTCAAAGCCTATAAATAAGACCTCAGGGCCGTTCATAAAAAGAGTCCAGACGTCCAGAGGCTGTCTCTCCACTACCAGAACAACTCCATCCATCACTCGAGGCTGCCGGTCTGAGGCTCACGTCCATTGCAAGCTACTTTCTCTCTCATCAAGAAGGAAGGGGAGAGGAGAAGATCTGTCATCAAGCAAGCTACAAGGGGTGGAGATCGTTGCTCTCTCCACCAAGGGTTCAACCTTCTCTCCTCAGTGGAGATGATGTTCTTTCTATCTCTTCTTGCCTCCTTCTTTGTTGCTCCCTCTATGAGGAGCGAGTAGTTCCATCCACTGGGGCGCGGGGACTAGCCCCGCTGCCCATGTTTTGTATTTTGTACTGTAAAAAAGATGTTATCATTTCGTTTTAATACTAAATCATTTCACACATGCTTGAATGATGGCCACGTTCTTGTATGCATTTATTGTCTTTCGTTGTGGTTTGTCTACGACCGCTATCGAGGCTTGAATACCGATTTAGTGTTGGTTTCTGGTGTGTGTATCCACCACGCATCCGTTTCGGTGTCTAGAAGTGTATCTCAAAGAGTGGAGTAAACTCACTATCATTTGGCACACTCCCATCTGTATGGAAGAGACCTTTGGTAAGTCGAGGAACACACTTTGCGAGGGGAATGATGTAAAGCATGTGACCATTTGTTCGGAAATGGCTGGCGTTGCATCATTCCCGCACTTCTCGTAGCTAGGTTATCCGAATAGGAGACTAGGCCTACAAGGACGCTATTCGATTTGGTAATTATCGCTCGCTTGTTAGTATTAGATGCACGTTCCTTGCGGTTGAGTAAGATTCTCTCTTCGGAGACTACATCCTTCAGTGACGCGTAGTGATGTACCGCATGAGAGTTACTTAACCCTTGGAGGATGAGATGCATTGCCCTTTTCTTATATGGGCATTGGTCTTGTGGAACATCGAAGGGTGCAATGCATCGCTCTTGTCTTATGTGGGCATCGGTTTTGTGGAACACCCTTGGATGCAACGCATCGCTCTTGTCTTATAAGGCATCGGTCTTGTGGAAACATCCATGCATCTAGCTTATAAGTCTTGCTTAGTACATATACAATCCATGTGTAGCGGTGGTAAATACCTGCTTAACCCCAGTGATTCATCATCATTTGTTAACTCTTAAGATTTACTTGCTTTATTTACTTTCTTGCTTTACTTTCTTTGTACTTAGTTTAAAACAATCAAATCAAACTTTCGATCTAAATATCAATCTTTAAGTTGTTAAGTAAAGGCTAAACGTTTTCCATCTTGACTTCGTCAAGACCGTTGTCCCGAGGATTCGACCCTTAACTATACTACGATAAGACTTCCACATGTCTTAGCACATGTGGGTGGAGTTCTTACCATAGTACTAGCAAGGCTAAACTTAGAGACTCATCATCTCTAGGATTTTTAGTGGTAAGTAAAACAACCATCAAAAATTGGCGCCGTTGCCGGGGACAACGGAACTTTTTAGTCTTTACTTACCAATTTCTTGGTTGATTAGGATTTTACACTTTTTCTTAATAACCAATCCAATATTTCTTGATCTTTTTCATTTCCTTCCATTTTTCCTAACTTGAGATTTTCCTTCTACTCAGGTAGAAAACGTGTATGCAACCCCCGCATAACATCGGATTCTCCCCTGAACCAGAATACGATTCTGAGGTAGAAAGAAGTTTTCACCGAAGGAATAGACTTAACCGCCAAAGAGCCAGACAGATGGCCGAAGAGCAACGCCTTATTGCAGAAAGAGTCAACGCCGCCATAGCAGCACAAAGAGCACAACTCATTGCTGACACTCGTGCTCAGGTGCAAGCTGAGATCCGAGCTGAGGAACAAGCCCGCATCCAAGCAGAGCAGGCTGCTGCTCAACTTGAGTTAAGAAACAAGCAACTTCGGGACTATGCAGTCCCAAAGAATTATGAAGATGATCATCCTGTCCGACCACCGATTATCAACATACCACACTTTGAAATTCGGACGCAATGGATCCAGATCATGCAAGGCATCTCTTTCTCCGGAGCACACGGAGATGATTGCATGGATCACCTTAAGAGGTTCAAGTCACTCTGCCGACTTGTACCCCAAGCAGGCATTGCAATGGAAGTAATCATGCTACACCTTTTCCACTTCACCCTATCTGGAAGAGCACTAAGCTGGTACAACGCTTTGGATAGACACCCTATCATCACTACCTGGACCCCCTTAGAAGAGAAGTTTCTTGAGAAGTTCTTCCCACCTTCCCTAACCTATGAGATCAGGGGACAGATTAATCACTTTTCCCAATTACCTGGAGAAACACTTTCTGAAGCTTGGGAAAGATTCAAAGAACTCCTGAGAAAGTGTCCTCACCATGGCATTTCTCAAAATCAACTAATAGAAACATTCTACAGAGGAGTAAGTGATGATATCAAGCAATTCCTAGATTCCTCATCTGGAGGAAACTTTATGAGAAAGAACTACGAAGACGCCTGGAATATAGTTACGTTGGGGGCCGAGAACCAATCCAATTGGGGAAGGTCATCTAACCAACCCAAAGGCGTTCTCAAGGTTTACAAAGCGGAAGAATCTATGGAACTCAAAGCCATTGCTGAGGCTTTGAAGACTATTGCTAGCAAGCAACAAGCCCTCGAAACCTCTTTCGGGGAATATGATAAGAAGAAAAGCTCCCAGGTTCAACAAGTTAAGGCAGCTACTGGAACTTGTGAAGCCTGTCATGCATCCGATCATCCCACATTATCATGTGGATTGTTGTACAATGTCATGATGGATTTACAATCACCTATGCCGCAATATGAACCCATCATCGAGCATCCCGAAGACCAAATGCCAGAGCAAGTCAACTCCATACATTCAATACCTGGCCAAATGTATTACAACCCAGATAAACCAAGGAACCATCCTGGTTTCCAATACGGGAATCCTGCAGGGACTGCCAACCCACAGCAGCAGGCACAAGGTGGATCTTTCAACAGACAACCACCGAGATTTCAGAATAATTTCAGTCATGGGAATTACATACAAGGTTTTCAAAGACCTAACTATCCCAGGAATCCTTTTTACCAATACACTCATTCAGGACTGCACCCTCAGTTGCACCAACCCCAGTTGAAGCAGCCACAGCAACCCCAGTTGCAGCAGCCCCTGCAGCCACAGTTAACCGCACCTCTGCAACAACCAGAAGACGAACTATCTTTGATAAAGCAAATGCTTCAGTCTCAGCAAACTATGCTAGCTAGCCAGCAAGCCCAACAAAGGGCAGTTGAAACCCAGCTAGCTCAGATTGCTGCACAGTTGAAGTCTTCAGCCGGCATTTCTGATAGGCAGCCTGAACCAAATGGGCAAAATGAACACGAACAGCTGAACGCCATCACCACAAGGTCGGGACGCATTCTACCTGAACCCATCAAGATCACTCTAGATGATGATGATGTGCCCATTCTTTTGACGAAAGAGATCTCACAACAAGAGATTGGGAAATCTCCCGAAGACACCGAGGACAAAAACAAAGAGTATGTACCCACATAACCCAAGGTCCCGCAATTCAAACCAAGGATTCCATATCCAGGCAGACTGCAAGAAACAAAAATGGATGCCAGGTTTCAGAAATTCAAGGAAGCAATGAAGAAACTTTATATCGACATCCCACTCCTCGACGCTCTATCCGAAGTACCAGCATGGGCAAGGTATCTCAAAACCTTGCTATCACGTAAGTATATCACCAAAGAGCAGGAAACCGTCAAGCTTGCCCAAACCACCTCTGACATCATCTTGAACAAACTGCCCAAAAAGAAGAAGGACCCAGGTTCTTTCAGAATCCAATGTTGCATTGGAAACGCATCCACAAAGAAAGGATTAGCTGACCTCGGGGCTAGTATATCCATTATGCCTTTCTCAATGTGCCAACGCCTCGGTTTCACAGATCTTCTACCTACAGCAATGACTATTCAACTTGCTGACTCCACCATAACCGCACCTTTGGGAATCATTGAAGACGTTCCAGTAAGAATAGGCAAGGATGCTTACGTTCCATGTGATTTTGTCATCATGGATATTAAAGAGGACTTGAGATATCCGATCATTTTCGGCAGGCCTTTCCTAGCTACAGCCAGAGCGCTAATCGATGTCGAAGCCGGAACCATCATCCTTAGGCTCGGAAAGGAAGCCATTCAATTTCGTGTCCTTGACAGCATGAAAGGCCCTAACATTCAAGAAGAAGTCTTTCTTTTAGACGCAATCCAACAAATGTCGCAACTAGAAATTTCCGAGCCAATCGACGAACTTGAAAATGCTCTTATCAATCCCGAAGTCGAGTTCTCTGCAAATGAACTAGTCCAGCAATGCATCCAATATCTAGAAAAGGCAGAAGAAGCACCAAAGGCTACCTTTGAAGAGCTTAAAGCCATAACGACTATTGAAGAAGCAGAACCACCAAAAACCCCTGAATTGAAGACCTTACCCACAGGGCTCAAATATGTTTTCCTGGATAAGGAAGAGCTATGCCCAGTTATTATCAGCTCCACCCTCACCGAAGACCAAGAATCCAGACTTCTAGACAAACTAAGGAAACACAAAAAGATCATTGGTTATAAAATAACCGACCTCACAGGCATAAATCCGGCTCTGTGTATGCACAAGCTTCCTATGGTTGAAGAATTCAAACCCACTCGCGAACATCAAAGAAAACTGAACCCAAATTTAAAAGAGGTAGTCCGTTTGGAAGTCCTCAAACTGCTTAAAGCTGGTATGATCTACCCTATCTCCGACTCTCAGTGGGTTAGTCCAGTTCAAGTTGTCCCAAAGAAAGGGGGCACTACTGTAGTGATCAACGATAAAAATGAGCTCGTACCTACTAGGACTGTAACGGGGTGGAGAATGTGCATCGATTATAGGAAGTTGAATAAAGCTACAAGGAAAGACCACTACCCTCTACCCTTTCTAGACGAAGTCCTGGAGCGCTTGGCCCACCAAAAATATTTTTGTTATCTCGATGGTTATTCTGGGTTCTACCAAATACCCATACATCCAGAGGACCAAGAAAAAACCACCTTCACTTGTCCCTTCGGGACATATGCTTTCAGAAGAATGCCATTCGGGCTATGTAACGCTCCTGCTACTTTCCAACGCTGCATGTCCGCCATTTTCGCCGGATTAACTGAATCTATTATGGAAGTCTTTATGGATGATTTCTCTGTTTATGGAGAGTCTTTCGATAACTGTCTAAATAATCTCGAACAAGTCCTGCAACGTTGCAAGGAAACAAACCTTATCCTGAACTGGGAAAAATGCCATTTCATGGTAACATAGGGTATCGTCCTCGGACATAGAGTAAGTGATAGAGGGATCGAGGTCGACAAAGCAAAGATTGATGTCATCTCGAAGTTGTCACCTCCGAAGGACGTAAGAGGAGTTCGAGCTTTCCTAGGTCATGTCGGGTTTTACAGAAGGTTCATCAAAGATTTCTCAAAAATAGCTAAACCCATGACCCAACTCCTGACAAAAGATGCCGAGTTTATTTTTGACCAAGAATGTATGCAAAGTTTCTCCACCCTTAAAGAAGCACTAATTTCCGCACCTATTCTAAGGGCTCCAGACTGGTCGCAACCCTTTGAAATTATGTGTGACGCAAGTGACTATGCCATAGGGGCCGTTTTAGGACAACGAATCGACAAGAAACCCTATGTCATCTACTATGCGTCCAAAATGCTTGATGAAGCACAAAGAAACTACACAACCACGGAAAAAGAGTTCCTAGCTATCATCTACGCCTTCGAAAAATTCCGCTCTTACCTGATCGGCTCTAAGGTAATTGTCTACACTGACCATTCTGCTATCAGACATTTGATTCAGAAACAGGATGCCAAACCCAGGCTCATCCGCTGGGTATTGATGCTTCAAGAATTCGATCTAGAAATCAAAGATAAAAGTGGCGTAGAGAATGTTGTCGCCGATCACCTCAGTAGAATCGAGGTTGAAGACAAAGATAAAATCCCTATCAGGGACTCTCTTCCTGATGATCAACTTATGAAAGCCACTCATAATTTCCCTTGGTTTGCAGATATCGTCAATTATCTGGCCACAGGGATCATTCACCCGTCTGCTTCTTATCAAGATAAAAGGAAATTCCTTCATGACGTAAAACGTTATCATTGGGATGAACCCTACTTGTTCTACCTCTGTGCCGACGGACTTTTTCGTCGATGCCTTCCAGAAGAAGAAATAACATCGGTTTTGGAACACTGCCACTCCGGACCCATGGGGGGGCACATGGGCGCCAAGAAAACTGCCATAAAAGTTCTACAATCTGGTTTCTTCTGGCCCACCATATCAAAAGACTCACATAATTTTGTCAAATCCTGTGATAAATGCCAATTTTCGGGCAACATATCAAAAAGAGATGAAATGCCTCTTACCATGTGGCAGGAAATTGAGCTGTTTGATGTATGGGGTAGACTACATGGGACCTTTCCCCTCATCATATGGTTTCTCGTACATTTTGGTCGCTGTGGACTACGTCTCGAAGTGGGTCGAAGTTGTACCCACTGCATCTAATGACTCCAAACCTGTTGTCAAATTGTTCAAAGATACCATCTTTCCAAGATTTGGAATCCCAAGAACGGTCATATCTGATGGCGGGACCCATTTTCTGGAACGAAGTTTCGAAGCATTACTAAGAAGATATGGAGTCCATCACAAAGTTGCCACACCTTACCACCCGCAAACTAGTGGCCAAGTGGAAGTATCCAATAGACAGATAAAAGCGATTCTTGAAAAAACAGTGAACAAAAATCGCACTGATTGGTCCACCAAACTTCCTGACGCCCTCTGGGCATATCGTACGGCTTACAAAACACCAATTGGAACAACTCCGTTCCGCTTGGTGTACGGTAAATCATGTCATCTTCCAGTAGAACTGGAACATAAAGCCTGGTGGGCCATCAAGCAACTAAACTTCGACCTTAAAAGTGCAGGAGAGAACAGACAACTTCAACTACAGGAGCTAGAAGAACTCCGCATGACAGCATATCACAGTGCCAGAATCTATAAAGAGCAAACGAAAATGTGGCACGATGGACATCTTAGGAGAAAAGATATCACCGTTGGTGACAAAGTGCTCGTTTTCAATTCCAAGCTCAAATTATTCCCCGGAAAACTTCGAACAAGATGGTCCGGACCCTTCACTATAAAACATATCTACCCAACTGGAGCCGCCATTATCATCAACAACAACGGAGGAGAACGAACGGTCAACAGACACCGTTTAAAAAGATACTACACTCAGGAAGCCAAAACACATCAACAAACCCTCGATGTCAGAAACGCTACGCCCACAACTTCGTCGAGCCAGTGACGTAAAACCAAGGCGCTTCTTGGGAGGCAACCCAAGACCTGAGTATCAATTTCTCCAATTTTCTAGTTTTATTCTCTCTTAATTTTGTTTTACTTTCTTTAAGTTCTTTCATTAATAAATCTAAAAATACAAAAAATATACAAATAATTTTTATGCTCCAAACGGTCTTAAAACCGTTTGAGACCAAACGGTCTTCAAACCGTTCGGGACCAAACGGTCCTCAAACCGTTTGGGACCAAACGGTCTTGAAACCGTTTGGGACCAAACGGTCCTCAAACCGTTTGGGACCAAACGGTCTTGAAACCGTTTGGGACCAAACGGTCCTCAAACCGTTTGGGACCAAACGGTCTTGAAACCGTTTGGGACCAAACGGTCTTGAAACCGTTTGGGACCAAACGGTCTTGAAACCGTTTGGGACCAAACGGTCCTCAAACCGTTTGGAACCAAACGGTCTTGAAACCGTTTGAATACGATCAGTCACCGCTATAAATACCGACCCCGCATCTCCATCTTCCTCTCTTCGAATCTTCGCACTCTACAGTCTTTTCGTGCGCAGAACTTCACCTTTTTGCTTCTGTGCTTCCGCGCAAGATTGCCCGGCGACTCCAAGCACGCTGCCCACTCCGCGCCACCTTCGCAGTCGTCGTCAAATGATGTTCTTCGTTGCCGTGCCATTCTGTCGCCACTATCGCGTCAGTCACCGTTTCATCCACCCACCTTCAAACCCTCGCCCCGTTTCACCTTCGCCCCGTTCCACCTTCCCCCCCGCGCCGGCGACCTGCGGCTTCTTGCTTTCCAAACGGTCCTCAAACCGTTTGGAACCAAACGGTCTTCAAACCGTTTGGAACCAAAAGGTTTAGACACCGTTTGGGAACTTTTGTGTAATCAAGCAGCACATATCGCAGTGCACTCCTTTGCAATTTTGTCTTGATATTGTCTAGCAGATTCATTGCTAGAATTGCAGATTTCGTCTACAATATCAAGACACAATTGCAAAGGAACGCACTGCGACATCCATAAAGCTCCTGAGTCAGCGCTACAAGGCATCCCAATTCGCATCCACTCTACTCCAATCTCCAGGGGTTACCGCAATTTTGGCTTCACTCGCAGCCCTTGTTCAAATGACTTCTCCACCTATCACTTTCCCACTCTGAGGACAGAGTGTGTGATGAGTTAGGGGGGGGTCATCAGACAAGGGCTAGGTATCAATCTCTATACACCCTTTTCCTTAAAATAAGTCACCTCAACTAACTCTAGAATCATGTTAGTCTCTACAAGTATTTAGCACTTAGACATCAAAATGGCGATTTATCAACCCCCATCCACTATGGATCCTATATTTTTGCTCCATTTCTTTATCTGACTCTCCATAGGTCAAAATCAGGGCAGAAATAAGCCGAGATCTCAAGGATGAGAGGGAAATCAGGCAACTTCCAAGTCAAAAAGCTCTGCAAATGGACCACAAACCAAATAAGTGCATGCTGAAAAACTTTAAGAACAACTTTCCTCTCTTCAAAATAAAAGAGGCTTGGCCGCCCAAAATAAATCCTCATCCCAAAACCCAAGCCTGTGAGTTTTTGAATAAAAGCCAGAGAGACGAATAAAATCATGAGAGTTGTGCCACGAATAAGGACCTATATAAAGAACTGATAAAGGGCTCACCCGGCCGGCACATTCCGCTGCCCTCACAAAGGCAGATGCGTCGCGTCCGGTAGTGAAACCCTAAAAGTTCCAAGTATATGAAAAGGCTAATAAAGGACTTGCCCGGCCGGTACATTCAGCTGCCCTCATAAAGGCAGATGTGTCGTGTCCGGTAGTGAGATCCTAAAAAGCATAGACAGCCCCTCCCCCACTCGAAGGGGAGTTACACTTCAAAGCCTTTAGCCAACCCTCATACCCTCTCTAGCTTCCAATAGGTTTCCAGAGAGGTATAAAGTTGATTAGAGTCAACAGCATGCACAAAATAAATGTGGTCCCAAGGCAAACTTTGAGATACGGAAAAACCTAAAATCCAAGCAACTCTCGAAATCCAAAAGGATCAAGGCATGCAATAAGCCTAGATACGACCCCTGGGGAACTCAGGTCAAGAATTGGAGCAAGAGTATGGAAATTTTAATTAAGATCGCCGCGCCATTTCATGTCTCAGCTCTATCTAACTTGAGGACAAGCTAGACTCTAAGTTAGGGGGGGTGATAACCTCCTATTTTAGTAGTTTATCTTAGTCTTTTTCTTTAGTTTCCCATACTCTTTCTACATTTATATTGTACTTAAACCTAATTTTACCCCTTTTTTGTAAATACATCATCAAACTAACTTTTCCTTTTATAATTGCAGAAAAAGCACAAAAAAATAACAAAAGAACAAACCAGCCCAAGGGTCGAGTAGATCCAAACGGTCCCATGACCGCATGGAGTTCAAACGGTCCCGAGACCGCATGAAGCCAAACGGTCCCAAGACCGCATGGAGTTCAAACGGTCCCGAGACCGCATGAAGCCAAACGGTCCCAAGACCGCATGGAGTTCAAACGGTCCCGAGACCGCATGAAGCCAAACGGTCCCAAGACCGCATGGAGTTCAAACGGTCCCGAGACCGCATGAAGCCAAACGGTCCCAAGACCGCATGGAGTTCAAACGGTCCCGAGACCGCATGAAGCCAAACGGTCCCAAGACCGCATAGAGTTCAAACGGTCCCGAGACCGCATGAAGCCAAACGGTCCCAAGACCGCATGGAGTTCAAACGGTCCCGAGACCGCATGAAGCCAAACGGTCCCAAGACCACATGAAGCTCAAACGGTCCCAAGACCGTTTGACGCCAAACGGTCCCAAGACCGTTTGACGCCAAACGATCTCAAGACCGTTTGACGCCGAACGATCTCAAGACCGTTTGACGCCAAACGGTCCCAAGACCGTTTGACGCCAAACGATCTCAAGACCGTTTGACGCCGAACGATCTCAAGACCGTTTGACGCCAAACGGTCCCAAGACCGTTTGACGCCAAACGATCTCAAGACCGTTTGACGCCAAACGGTCCCAAGACCGTTTGAGCCCAAACGGTCTCCAAACCGTTTGGATCTCACTCAAAGCCTATAAATAAGACCTCAGGGCCGTTCATAAAAAGAGTCCAGACGTCCAGAGGCTGTCTCTCCACTACCAGAACAACTCCATCCATCACTCGAGGCTGCCGGTCTGAGGCTCACGTCCATTGCAAGCTACTTTCTCTCTCATCAAGAAGGAAGGGGAGAGGAGAAGATCCGTCATCAAGCAAGCTACAAGGGGTGGAGATCGTTGCTCTCTCCACCAAGGGTTCAACCTTCTCTCCTCAGTGGAGATGATGTTCTTTCTATCTCTTCTTGCCTCCTTCTTTGTTGCTCCCTCTATGAGGAGCGAGTAGTTCCATCCACTGGGGCGCGGGGACTAGCCCCGCTGCCCATGTTTTGTATTTTGTACTGTAAAAAAGATGTTATCATTTCGTTTTAATACTAAATCGTTTCACACATGCTTGAATGATGGCCACGTTCTTGTATGCATTTATTGTCTTTCGTTGTGGTTTGTCTACGACCGCTATCGAGGCTTGAATACCGATTTAGTGTTGGTTTCTGGTGTGTGTATCCACCACGCATCCGTTTCGGTGTCTAGAAGTGTGTCTCAAAGAGTGGAGTAAACTCACTATCATTTGGCACACTCCCATCTGTATGGAAGAGACCTTTGGTAAGTCGAGGAACACACTTTGTGAGGGGAATGATGTAAAGCATGTGACCATTTGTTCGGAAATGGCTGGCGTTGCATCATTCCCGCACTTCTCGTAGCTAGGTTATCCGAATAGGAGACTAGGCCTACAAGGACGCTATTCGATTTGGTAATTATCGCTCGCTTGTTAGTTTTAGATGCACGTTCCTTGTGGTTGAGTAAGATTCTCTCTTCGGAGACTACATCCTTCAGTGACGCGTAGTGATGTACCGCATGAGAGTTACTTAACCCTTGGAGGATGAGATGCATTGCCCTTTTCTTATATGGGCATTGGTCTTGTGGAACATCGAAGGGTGCAATGCATCGCTCTTGTCTTATGTGGGCATCGGTCTTGTGGAACACCCTTGGATGCAACGCATCGCTCTTGTCTTATAAGGCATCGGTCTTGTGGAAACATCCATGCATCTAGCTTATAAGTCTTGCTTAGTACATATACAATCCATGTGTAGCGGTGGTAAATACATGCTTAACCCCAGTGATTCATCATCATTTGTTAACTCTTAAGATTTACTTGCTTTATTTACTTTCTTGCTTTACTTTCTTTGTACTTAGTTTAAAACAACCAAATCAAACTTTCGATCTAAATATCAATCTTTAAGTTGTTAAGTAAAGGCTAAACGTTTTCCATCTTGACTTCGTCAAGACCGTTGTCCCGAGGATTCGACCCTTAACTATACTACGATAAGACTTCCACATGTCTTAGCACATGTGGGTGGAGTTCTTACCATAGTACTAGTAAGGCTAAACTTAGAGACTCATCATCTCTAGGATTTTTAGTGGTAAGTAAAACAACCATCAAATTCCTTTATCTCTGATATCTTGAATGAACTCAAGGCATGGAGTTGTCATCCTTTCAACGTTCATTCATGTTCCTTGATCCAAAGCAGACTGTCTAAGATATGTGTGCCATCAATATCACATATTGACTCACACGTGCATGCACATGCCTTTCTCATTCTCACTTATCAAGTGGCCATGGACATCATACTCTCTTAGGAGGAACAAATCCCATATCTATCACTCACAGTCAAAACCCCATGTATCAAAGTCACCCAATCATCACCTTTATTACAATCCATATTTCAGGACCGCAATTGATGATGTCAAAGTGTACCCAATGACATGTGATGAGTGCAGCGATTTCATTTCTAAGAATCACAATCACCACCATCCATGTGAGAGTTGACTATGACTACCATGTCATGGTTCCATGTGTCACTCTCACGGTGGGTCTGTCTGATACACTGTTCTCTAACATATATCTATGTACTTTTTTTTAGGTTAAGTCAGAGGGCATTCTATTCATCCCACCCCTCTCTTGTAGGCAATAAACTCCAAACATTACAACTCTTGCTTATATAACGCAGGTCAAAAGACCCCAAACCCTAACACCTCAGGTCCTCACATCCCCATTCAAGACAACGTAGGGAAAACCATTTTTCTCCATGCTGAGCATACCTCGCAATCTCATATGCAAATCTGCTGAATCATAGCAGAGGAAAGGGCCATGTAGATGTATACCCCATCTACCAAGCTCCCTGGGAGTCGAATTAACAACTCTGTGGACTAGATCACCTCTAATATCCCAATCCTGAATGGATGATCTAAGGTCTCTAACCATAGACGATACCTTCCATGGTGCCAACATTCTGTTCCACAGAATGCCAAAAATGTAACGATTGTCTATCTCCATAGTCGATATGCTAAGGTTCCTATCATCCGCCATTTTAAGACCAATAGAACATGTCTGAAGAAAAGCCTGAGTATAATGGTCACCTGTAAGCCATGATCTGAAAGCAAGCCGAGTATCACCATGTCTATTTCAGATTATACCTGCCCCCCACCATCTCATCAGACCATTCGGGTCATGATTCTTACCCACCGCAATGTTCAACTTCAGGTTGTCAAGATCCGGAGGTTCCCATTTCATCAACGATATAGTCCTCAAACTCTGAAGGGGTTGTGGAATGTTGTTATCATTCAACCGAGTATAAAAATCTGAGTCTTCAATCTTGGAGAAGTGTTGTCTATCCATCAGACGACTAACTTGATACATCAGCCTATTCCACTCCGCCGCATATGAAGAGGTCTTAGCATCATATCGATCCGAGCACCTAATCCTCCAAATACTCCACAGAATCATCGGGGCCAAAAAGCTAGCAAGCCACCTCTTCGCCGATCCCTTGCTTGACGCAGCGGCAATGTGGATCACAGATGAAAGATTCGTAGGAGCAGCAACATCTACTAAAATAGAAAACCTTCTCCACAGTTCGTTCGCCTTATGACCATAGAAAAAAAGGTGTGATATGGTCTCCGTCTGCGGATCATTACAGCAAGAACATCTAGAGGCCAAAGAAATATTACACCTTTGGATCGCGTCATCAGTGGACACAGCCCCATGACGCATTTTCCATATCAAAGAGCACGCTTTCGGGTCACTATTCCGCCAAATTCTTTTCAGCGTTGTTTCTTGATTAGTATCACCACCTGCAAGCATCCGTTTGACCGATCTAAAAGAAAATTTGCCATTCTTCTCCAGCGACCATATCAAAAGATCATCCTCATCCGCAAGGGCCGCTCCAGATTTTCTAATCAACTCCACACCTTGCTCAACAAGCACCTCATTTAGCATATTCCAATCCCAACCATAGTCCCAATTCCAGAAATCTCGGACTGTGAAAGCGTGATTTCGATCACTGTTAAGTTGTGCATGTTCAAACAGCCTCTCATCGCACCATATATCATCCCAAAAAGAAACCTCGCCTCTTCCAACTACCCATTGGCAATAAGGGTATATCCTAGGAAACATGTGCCAAATCCTCTTCCAATATGGGGAAGCGTGACTGCTGAGCTTGATGAACGGAGGGTGTGTTCCGGACCTGCAATTATGCCTACTCGTGTATTTCATAAGGCAGAAGTTTGCCCACAATGAATTTTTCTTAAGTAAATCCCAACAGGCTTTTGCCGTGAAGGCGTCGTTGAGGACATGAATGGGCGTAATATCAAGACCACCATTAACAAAGGGTGTAGCCACCCTCTTCCAGCTCACCCAAGCCTTCCTATTCTGGTCCTTACGGTCTCTCCACAGAAAATTAGAGAAGATTTTCTCAATTCTGTCACCAATCCCAGAAGGGATACCCACCGCCGATGCCGTGTATAACAACGTGCTTGCGAGCACATGCTTGATAAGGATTCTTTTACCAGTGAAGGATAAGAAACGGGCCTTCCATGAAGCAACCTTCCTGTTCACCTTCTGAATGAGATACTCTAAATCAGCAAGCTTAGTTCTTCCAAACGATATAGGGGTACCCAAATACATAAACGAATCAGAAATGACGTTCACACCCAGAGATTGAGCCAAAGAACTAGCCTCCACCTCATCCTCGCAACTAGTGAGGCATCGTGATTTAGATCTGTTGATCGTCTGTGATGTGGCTCTCGAGTAATCTGACAACGTACGATTTAAAATAACAGTAGATTGTCCAGCGGAGTTCAAGAAAAAAATCACATCATCGGCATAGAAAAGAAAAGGGGGAGCAACTCCTCTACCTCGAGTGTGAAACCTCGCTATCATGTTTTCAACGTGTAATCTGTGCATCCTTCTGCAAAGCAACTCTTCGAAAATAATGAACAATGATGGAGAGATGGCATTACCTTGCTTGATGCCTCTTTTGAAAGGAAAGAAGCCATCAGATCGGTCCCCTATCGTAACTGTCGCCCAACTCAGCTTGAAAAAACTCAAACATATCTTAATCGCCTCTGCCATAAATCCAAACTTCTCCATAATCTTTTCGAGAACCTCCCAAGAAATTCTATCATAAGCTCTTGACATGTCATATTTCACCATCAGGTTATGAGATCCCCTACCTTGTTTGATATCATGAACAAGTTCTTTTGTCATTCTAATATGGTGTGAAATATCTTGACCTGGGAGAAAAGCTCCTTGTTCCATACTGATGATCTTAGGCAGAAGAAGAACAAGACGGTTGTTAATAATGCGAGCAAAAATCCTTAAAATCACGTTCTCAATGGAAATGGGGCGGAAGTCTGACTCAAGCCTCTCCGGGTTGTCAACTTTGGGGATCATGACAATCCTGCAGTAAAAAATACTTCTATGACATGGCAAGCCTCTGAAGAAATTGGCCGTCAGAGCCATGAGGTCCGTTCTAATAATGTTCCATGCGGATTTGTAAAAAGAAATCGTAAAGCCGTCAGGACCAGGAGCAGAACCATCATCCATATCCTTAATAGTGTTCAGGACCTCTTCCTCTGAAGGAACGACTGTAAGAGACAAACTATCATCAGCAGAAAGAACCTCCGGAATATCATGCAGGAAAGAGGACAATAGATCCTCATCTACCCTTGGCACATCAGAAAAAAAATTACTAAAATGTTCAGTCGCCACTCTAACCATTTGGCTAGGTTCAGTAACAACGGTACCATCATCTAAAATCAGTCTCGCCACTTTTCTCCGTTTAATCTTTTGTTTCACCACTGCATGATAGAAAGCCGTGTTCCTTTCCCCGTCTATCAACCACTTCACCCTAGCTTTGTCTTTCCAAAGGGTCTCCTCTTGGTCTAAAACCTGTTGGAGATCAGCCTCAGCCCTACGCAAGCTGTATTCATTCGTAGGTGATGGGTTCTCATCGAAAGCGATCTGGATAATGTGAATAACATCAAGAAGATCCTTCTTCCTCTGCTGTATGTTGTCAAAAGATTCCTTATTCCAGGACTTTAGCGCGGCTCTCGTATTCTTAAGCTTAGCATAAAACCTGTAGGAATGGTCCCCATAAAATTCCTCCGACCATGCTGTCTCGATGGTCTCTAAGCATGAACTATCCGATAACCATGCAGAAAGGAAAGAGAAATGTGATGTCGGTTTAAACATCACTGCCCGTCCCACCTCAGTGAGCACCGGACAATGATCCGAAACTCGGAACCGAGTTAAATGTAACGAACGCGCAGACGGGTGAGCAAGGGACCACGCGTTGTTAACAAGAGCTCGATCCAATCTCTCCCAAATATATCTATGTACTTGGTTTGATATCACATATCATGACTAATGAGACTCTGTCACCAACCAACACACATTGTAGTCTTGTTGTATCATTGTTGTCTATCAACCTTCCACAATGACATCTGACTAGGGACAAAACAAGAATGTACAAACTCTTAGCATCTATATGTACTCACTCTTTAGGTCCTCAACATAAAGACATACATCATTGAGTATTGTCATTCTCTAGACATTCATTTTTCTCTATCATTATCTCATAACTGATTCAACCATAATAAATTGGAAGCTTGCCTTTGATATTTATCAAATCAATCTTAATGTATCCCAATCCAATCATCCTATGATTGGCTCTCAAGGTATACATACCAACACTATCATTATAGGTCAAATCAGAAGTGATTGCAAAAGGTTTGGGATAATGATTTATTGTTTTTGAGGAGATGTCTGTAGTTATATTGAGATAAATATTTTTATCTTCCATGTGGCAGTGACGGTAGGTTTCATGGGTCATTTCTAGTAGTATTAATGTGAACGTGTATAGAGATACAAGGTGGTGACAGAACTCATGTGTAGTTTAGGAAGGGGTGATTATGTCTATGTAGGCAAGTTATGTAAGAGTTTTTGAATGTTTTACAGAGAAAATAGAATGGTATTGTGAAGTAGCCTTGGGATTGTGTCCCTTAATCTATATCTGAAACATATCAATGAATGGTGTCGTGTGATGTGTTTGAAGTCTTTCTTTTATCCTAATGCCAAGGGGCGATAGTAGCTAAAGATGAACTGAGGGTTGATTTGGTTTAGGGCCAGATATATCATGGGAGAAAACATAGTTTGGATTAGGTAACATATTTCATATCAAAAAACTAAAATAGGAGTCTACCAAGACATAAGAAGAGGTGAAGGGAGAAAACCTTCAATGAACTCTTCCAGAGGTTGAGGCATGTTGTACTAAGATTCAATGTAGTCAAGATAATCCTTGTAGTAGACATTGTAGACATCATCTAGCAAAATTTATTCACTTTATGAAGAGGGTTGTCTATCTGAGGATGATAGATGCATCAAACTAAAAAAGTGGATATTTCATGCCTAGAGCATCATGTGGAGCACATAGAGGCTCCAACACATTGAGATCTTCAAAGACTACAAAGATTATATCTCAATCGATGAGGTTGGAGTGTAGGTTGTTTCTAGCAATAGATCGGGTAGAAGAAAATGTGGGGGTCCCTAGAAAAGGAGCATGGTTAAAGACTAAGAAGTTATCCTCATCATCATGGTATGGATCATGTAAGGCACAATCTTCCTCAGTCCACTCAGTGAAAACTTCAAGGTTTGAGTTAACGAGATTAATGGGGTATAAAACTAAAGGTACACTAGGGGGTAGATCATGATATCAACTTCATCATGGATAGATAGGTCTAATCGGTTGTGATAAAGCCAAGTGTAGGTAACGTAATAGCCATTTTATATATCAAAGGAATCAAAGTCATTCAACGGCTATGATAGACTAGTTATCAGTGAGATCAATTTCAAGAAGGATATTGTATGTAATATTGTTGAAGGTGAGTTCGTTCCATCCTAGGACTAATTAGGGATCACATCATGGTAGCAACAGGGAAAGAAACTAGCTATTTTTATCATTTTATGGGGTAAGAACTGTATGTAGAAGGCCCTAGGATGAGGTGGTTAAGGTTGAAGGGGATACCATTGTGGATTTGTATGAAAGATATCTTAGGAGTAAAAGATGAGGCAAAGTTGTGTTGATTTATAAGGTTCTGATATGGTTGATGGGTAGCATTCTCGGGGGAGATCTCTTCGAGGTCCTAAGAAGTTTTCCCACACTTCAAATTTTCAACAAATGACATTGTAAAAAAGCATTCAGTTATTGATGCTAGTAAAAGGTCTGAAGCCCATCATACGGCAATAAAGATGGCACGGAAGATATATTTTTTGGGGAGAGACAATAAAAGAGACACAATGGGGTAGAAAAATGAGATGGGTTCACATAGACCATACATGTTGTGCGAGATTTACCTGCTCATCGTGGTTCTAGGAGCGGGTAGAGTTGGATGCTAGGAAAAGGGAAACAATAAAACCCAAAGGAATGGGAGTAGGAAGGAGTAGGAAGTGAGGGAGGAAGAGTGCTACATGTGTATCCTAGTCAACCTATTTCATCTTTCTACATTGAAAAAGAAATTATATGGTTGATAAGGGAAAAAGAACTCTTGGTTTGCTATCAACTATTCTTCTAATAACATGGAAGAGTGGAACATTTTCTTCACTTATACTTGGAAAAGTTTGACAATCTCATCTAAACTAAGTGGCTTTAGGATCGTTTGGATATCACACATAAAATGCTTATGCTTTCCCAAATTGTAATAGTCTAATTGTAATGGTTGTTAGCTGATGTTTGACAACAATTTCATTAGGATCTTAACAAAAAAAATTCAGATGCAAACTTTAATGATATAGCAATACCAAAGTCCTTGTCCATGCTTACATGTCAGGAGCCAGTTGCTTTTCCTCTACAAACCTTGGTGTCAACTTTGTAGGAGAAACGCCTGTTAGATGATGCACAACCTTCTATGCATGTGATGGATAGAGAGGATAGTTGGAGATTGAGTCCAAAGATAGAATCAACCGGCAAGGTTGCAGCGATGATCGTGGAAGTTATCACCAATTGAATAGAGATGACTGGGTGGAGGGTTGTTAGGAATAAAGGAGGAAGTACGAGAGAGAGGGAGGGGCAAAATATTGGGAGGAGGTTTTGGTCAACGGAACAAGCGAAAGGTGTGAAAATGTGTTCACATCTTCTATTCCGAGACAATATGCTCAACAAATCCCCGGCGTACACTTTCCTATGATCCCTACGAGGCAACGGATCAGATATACTGGGCAGAGAGGTTGGAACAGAGGATGGACACCAGAGATTTGGGCCCTGTTTGGGAATGGACTGAGATTATTGAGATTATAAAATTCGGACTGGGATTAGTCCAGTCATCATCCGGATTGGGATTGAGATTCTCCACTTGGCCGTATTTGGCAAACCAATCCGGCTGACATCGTAACTTGTATTTTTCAATCTGCTATATAAAACAAAATACACAAAAGACAGAGCCTAATCCGGACTGAGATTCCTAATCCTGCTGTTGGCAGAACTGAGATAGTCCAACTTTTGGGATTACGGAATCTCGAGCCAAACGCGCAAGTGCAAAACCGGACTGGATCGTTATTGGATTTGCTGATGTGGCACAGACGTGGCCTAATAAGACAAGCCCCAATCTCATCCCAGTCTGTTTCCAAACATACCCTTGGTCCCATGGAAAATCGTGATGGTGGTTATTTGACCAGACATAACATTTCGATGATTGTGAATCGCACAGTATTGATGTGATTGGAAAGATCATATTTTAACACAACAAAATACCATAGCAAGAATGCACGTGATTACCAATAAATCATGTGAAATACCAAATGACAACTTTAGAAACTTCATACTTAGAAAACCACATCTAAATACAATCTCACAACCAAATACTCCATCCATACGGCCCTTTAATCAATTAAAGGACATTGTAGACGATCTTTTGATTCTTTGACGTGGTTTTGATGCTCTGAAAATATTTGCAATCTTATTGTGCCCCCTATTTTGAATTTACATATAATGTTGACAGTGTATAGGAGTCATAGACCAGCTATTAGTTACATGCTACGAAGTATATTATAATATAAAGACAAAACAATTCAGGTAAGTCTAAATGGAACCCTTTGGACCGAGGTTTGGTAAAATAACGGCAGATCTATAGGCGCTTAATTGTGTCCGGGTCTCCTACACGTGGGAGCCCGTCTAGATGGGACACGTGATGTGAGCAATCAAGAAAATGGAAAATCTACTCTTCCCAGTGCGATTATTTGTTCTGGTTGTCCTGGCCTGTGCGGAATCGGACGATAACACAGGTGATGTTATCGGCGCTACCTCTTAGGTAAGCTTCTTGTAACAGCATCCTTGCTGCCTCCTCAGGATCGTCAACGGGCTTAACCATGGTAACAGCTTCCTGGGGCATATATTTTATATGGAACAATTTTAGAGAGTATCATTGGATATACAAATATTGGGGGATATATAAAATTCCGATTTGGAAAATTGAGAATAATTAAGACAGGCAACACAACTCCGATAATGCCTACGTACCTCATTTGTGACTACATCCCATAGCCCATCGCTAGCCAGAATGAGGAACTCCAAAGAGCTGTCAACCTTCTCTTCCTGCATTGGAAAACGAAGCTGAACTCTTAAGAATCATGGAGAATCATATCCTTTGTAGGCACTTGGTTTTTCTATCATGGAGTGGACAGCTAAAACATTTCTGAGAACTGTATTCTGATCTTGCTATAATCGATATACAAAATTCCTATTTTATTCCTGCGTGAATCAATGCTGCAGTCACTACAAGGAATCATTACATTTTCCCCGAAAGTAGCTCCACCGACATCCCGATTGATATGCCAAAGCAAAAATCATGAAATAGAGCACATCATATGTGGTATATCATCCGGAAAGCTACCTGTCCCTATTCCGATTAATATTTCTCTAGCCTTTACTAACCAAGTGCATTTCGTTGTCCAAAATCTACTTGTACTTGTCAAAAGGCCAGTAGGCAGTGACTCATTGCCGCGACCAAACTTTCATTGATTCTACTAAACATAATGAAATCAAGTGAAAAACACCACATCACCTTGATTTCTGGATCCGCAACGACATATTGTTTTAGAAGCTTGTCACCAAATGCTCGAGAGACAGCAAGCACACCACCAACTCTCCAAGTTCCTATATGTAAATCATTTGCACTCAGACCACCAAATATATGTGTGGACATCAACATGCCGAAAGAACGTACCAGCCCACATTACAAATCCACCAGCATCCTCAATCCTTCGTCTCTCATCACTTTGATCAGGTTTGTGATCTCGGGAAACAGCTATAGCTACATAAAGGAACACACAAATTGCAGGCACAGCCGTAGGGTTACACATAGGACAATAACGTATACTGGTAACATCGTGAATGAACTTGAAACAACAAAGAGCATGGTGTCGGAAATGAAGATGTTATATATGTTACATTTTAAGATAGCAACCCTTTTGTGGATTTCCATCAGGTGTAAGATTTCCATCAAGCATACTAACTTCTTGCAGAGTTACATAGATACATACTGAGAAGCCTCGAGAAGCTGTCTCTTTTTTTGGTGTTTTCGTTGTGTATAGGTCCATGGTTGTGTCGGTTTTGAGTAGCTCTTGTTCATTTTTATGAATTCAAACAAGTTAGCTTGTATCATTCTTGGATCTTAGCCCACTGTGGAACATGATGAAAATAATTTTCTTTTTAATTAAGAAAAAAAAACCTCAGCAGCTATGTTCCAGATTACAATTCTGTAATCGACAACTTCACTTGAAATATAACAATTTAATGGTACATAGGCATTGTAACTATATAGCTTTTAAACATTAATTATCAACAGTTTCTATCTGTCTCTTGGATTGCCCTGCCTTTCGACTAGATAAATTGTCACTCCTATAGAATTAAACCAAAATGATTTCTTTGAATCAGACTTGTAGCAGAAAATAATTTTCTCGTCATAGACAAGGTTAGTCAATTTCCCCACATATTGTACATGATCTCATGTCATATTGATTTATGTACTAGAGGACCGTAAAATAATAGTTGTAATGGAAACTTTGAATTGTGGAATAAGTTCAGCTATGATAAAGGGAATCTAGGATGCTAATCAAAAGCAAGAATAGTCAAATAGACATTACCATAAGATTTTAACATTGACATGATGTAGGCCTGTAAAAAGTTCTAAGTGTATCCGCATATCGGCAAATTTTGATCATTTAAAACCCCTTCATGGGTCTATGTTTTGATACCTACATACCCATGGAACCATATGTAAGCATGTTCACTAACGACTATGCTTGGAGCTATACCTGCTAGACCTGTAATATATGTAGATAACTATCTATAAATATATGCTATTAATGTCATACTTTTCTAATCTTACTACAATAACAATTGATATTATGTACTATTCTAATTAAATAAAACTGAAGTTACTCATGTACTTGATAATTAACTATTCTAATTACAAAGTTAATTAAAATAAAGCAAACTTAAAACCAAAATAGTAACATGATATGTTACATAACTCAAATACTGCGACGTAGACTATATAATTTCAAGCAATTAGATCGACCAATCTTCAATCTAAAAGGTATTGCATTATTTACTATAATTATGTGACGTTAAGTATCTTGTTGATTAAAACACAGAATATATTGTAATTTTCTATAGAGATCCACGTACCTGTATATCACATTGTATACTCGCAGGTATTGTAGGTACCGGTACGGTATGGTTCTAGAGTTTTATTATGCGGGTATAGTATCACACATAGACCTTTTGGGTATGAGTAGGACAAGACCCGCGTTGTATCCGCACAGTAAGCACACTCCTACTCTGATGGCCGGATATGCGATGTATGGATGGAGAGGGTACCTCATAATGTACATGCAAACTATATGGAAGTATAAACTATTTTTTCCTTGACCAAATTGATTACATATAACCATATAACAAGATATTTATATTGTAGCATATATAATTATATATACACATATTTAAACATAGAGTGTTTATATGAAATATGTATAATCATTAACATATTTATATATATGGAAAATCTTTATATATGTATACGTGCACACACTTACACCTATGTGTGCGCACACACACTGACACACATATATGTGTTTGTATCTGTATGTCGATGTGTGTGAGAGAGAGAGTGTTATCCATATATAAGTTTTCTTTTATGTATTTAAATATCCAAATACAACATGTGTATATGTTATTATATGGATATAGGTACGGGAATATGATTGTGTTGTAGGTAAGTAATTTTAGAAAGAAAATTGTCACCCTCTCCCATGACCTAATGGTGGAGGCCAGAAATCCAAGGAGGTAGTAAATAAAAAAAAAATATTTGATGGTTTAAACCCGAGTCTCTTCATTGAGGAACATGTGAATTCACCAACCCGCTATCCCTCACTGGTGATTGAGTTGTATCTATGTATGCCTCTATATATGTATGTAAGAATACACATTCACTTATATAGATGTCTATCTTAATATATCATGATGTATGTATAATTATTTGTCTATATATAACTATAGGTACTAACATGCATATATCAACATGTGTGTGTCTTTCATATGATGTGAGGAATTGCTTTGTGAACCAATAGGCAATATTCAATACAATTGGGTGGTCAGACAAGCATAAGTGGATATCTATGTGGCTATGGAGGTTGTATTTTGAATAAGATGTATGCAATATATGATATTGGAAACAAATGCAACAAACACTTCATTTAGGCATACCTTCACCGCCCCTGCAAATGACTGCCCTCGAATCACCAACATTAGCGACCAATAGACGATCACCCACTAGAATAGCTGTAGATGCAGTTGACCCAGCATCTCTAGGTTGATTACGATCAGTTTTTAAGAATTCATTGTCGGTATGATTATAAGCATCCGCTATATGAAATTATAAAAATATAAATTAAGTAGTGATTCACAAATATTGAATTGGCTAATGACAAGAAGAGTAGAGATTTACATATAGCTGATTTGGTGTCACTAATGAACTTTGGATGGCTGATAAGATTGCTAAAGAGGTTTTTCTTCACATATTCTGCAGCTTGTATACCTCCATGACCTGGACATGATGAGGAGAAAATCTTGGTGATTATTAAACAAAATGAATCAATATACAAAAGATGAGAAATCTATATTGTTAGAAGAAATGGTTTTCCCTTAACTATGGATTTCAAATACAAATTTCTCTGACATATCATGTGACAATACTATGTCCTAAAATTTTGAATATTTTGCAAGAGGTTGTTCTTTGTTCTCTCTAAATCAACTCCTATATCTAATTAATCTATTTCTGAGATTTGCAAGCATAAACAAACTTCAAGTTAAGTACAAAAGTATAAAACTTGTGCATGTTCTCTTTATCGTTTATCCCCATCAACCTTATTTACATTTCAAAGATCAATCTAGAATAAGCATCTATTTTTATATGTTGAATGTATAGATTCCTATCCATCTTTCATAGTTAAGGTTTTTTTAAATTCTAGGCAATACTTATATGTAATCTACCTAAACAAATATATGAAAGAGTGAATAAAATTTTACCTGAATATTTTTAAAGTGTATGTGTGCCTCATAATTATCATTAAAATCCTAATTTGTATATCTGGAAGTTGAGCACACGAATTATAGTTCTACAACAATTAATGTGGGTTTTCCAAAGACATGATTCATGTGTACTGTCTTAGAAGCTTAACGAATTAAATTCATTTTTTTGCGAATGTATATTATATAAGAAGTATAATAAGGTCCTATTTTTGTACTAATTATTGGTAAACTTAAATTCTACAACATAAGGTTTCAAATGAGGGAACAAAACTATATCTCTAATTTTTTTCAAAGTTTCATGAGTTCTTACCATCAAAAACCCCAAATAGACCAACAATTTCGCCATCAACACCATCAATTCTTGTCTCATAGAAATCTTCCATGGAAGATCTTTTTCCTGGAGAACTCGCATATCCATAACTAAACTTGTCGTTTTGACTGTCAATAAGAAATTGAATTTATGAAGAGAATTGTATAAGAAAGACCAAAATATTATTCTTAAAACCACAATGGCATGAAGAAATGTCAAAATTGATGATCAAATGTATAATCCTTAAATTATGTTCAATTGTATGATTGGTTTTTCACATGACATTAGAAGCTGGAAATGGTGTGCTATTTTCTAAAATGCTCCTCTAGTCAACTTCAAGTAGGGGTGGGAAAGGTAGCATTGTTAGGATAAAGGAATAGTCTTATAGGAAAATAATTCAATGCAAATGAAAAGGACATCTTCAAAATAGTAAATCTAGATGGTAATTAATGAATTTGGGCAAGATAGTTAATAAAGTTATACAAGCCAATATCAGAATAGTATATGATCCATTATTTAAGGATATCAAGCTAAATCTCTCCACTAATGATGGGACTAATAGGAAATTGTCCAAGCCATGGATTACTTAGAAATGAAATTCTAAACTGTGGGAATGGGTAGGAATGTGACCTCTTCATTTTCCTAACATCTTAGATCCTCAAATGTAACATAAGAAAATGAGTATAAATCAAACTAGTAACTTTCCCGTTAAATAAGTACTAGACTAGCATCCTTTAATCAATTTCAAAACTAACAACGATTCAAGGTGGATGTGTCATCCATTTTGGTGCATTCACTTTTCAGAGTGAGTGTGCTAAAAGGTTTCCGCATTCATCTAAAAAGTCAACACCTTAAAATGGATGGCTCATTCACCATGTATAATTGGTAAAATATTTATTTAAAGTCGATGCATTCTACTATTGTACCAGCTTATGTATGTAAGCATATGTAAACTATAAAAATAGAATTTCTGTATATGTGCATATTATGAGATATATATATATATATATATTATTTAACACAATATAAGTACTCATAGGAACGATTATTTTTGTATGTAAACATAAAATTGATTTTATACAAATATTGAAAATAAATATCCACATAAATTGTTATAGTTTTAGGTTATTATATACAAATATCAATATGTTTATGTAAATTTGTATGTTTATATAGACATATGATTATGTGTGTTGTACATTCATAGATTCATGTCTACAACTCTGTTGCGTGAGCTCAGGGTAGAAGTTTTCTATAAATGTATGGCCATGTTACCCTTGTTATTAAGCATTTGACTTTAAGTTCTTTTCTCTATAAGAGGTGGAATAGAATAACATGGTTAAAGTGTAATTATCAAACGTCTGTAATGCAGTGTATGTCCCATAGTAGGTCTGATTCTTATGTTTATATACATAATCAAGTCAATAATATACTTTATGAATTTTGATGTATATTGTTTAAAATATTATATATAGCAACTTTTTCTTTAAGATGTGCATCTAGAAAAAGGTGAATACATATTGTAAATTTTATTCATTTTAATTAAACATAAAAAATATTAATAATAATCCTAATTAGTAGGATTAAATATGTATTTTTAGAAAATTATGATGTCATGTCAAAAAATATGATAAGTGCAGCAACCTTTTTAGCCAAATTCACCCACAAAGGTGTTATTTTGTAAATAAATTTTAGAAGGGTGTTATTCAGGTACTATCTTATAGGAAACATGTTAATTTGATTCTTGTCTAAAAAAATTCACATTTATAGATATGTCATCTTTTATTGGTCTAACCAAAGAAATCAAACATTCAAGGTAAAGTTATTGGATACAATAGTCTCTTAATAGGATGGCTATTGATGTCTTAGAGAAAAACCTGCCTCAAGTAGAATGCAACACAAAAAATGGAATAGAGAATTAGAAAGCAGTGAATCAATCTCTTGTTGCACCTGAGGCCGCCTCCAGTGACAGGGCCATCCTTGGTTTCCTGGCTTCCACTGGCTGGGGCAAGAGATGGGGTTTTATAACCCATTACCGCCCCTGGAGCTATCGGTGTCCTTTGTTGGTTCATGTTGACAAATGCCTCTACTCTCCTTACTACTAAGAAATCCAACCAAGACAAGGAGCACAATAGGAGTTGAAGAATTGGAAAGAAGTAGTTTTGATTAGTACTTGATTTGTGGAAAGAGAAAAGCATGAGCTTCCTTTTGCTATGGTTTTCCCTCGTTTCTTGATCCTCTCTGTGGTGATTCTCGGACATCAAATGTGAGGCGTTGGAGATGTGTGAGTGAGCGGGTTGCAAGGGTGATAACCAAGGGTAGGCGACGACATGGCCAATTTTAACCGTTCATTGATCTCTATTCATTACCACCACACACAAATTCCATTTTGTTTCCTTTTCAAAAGCAAAGGAACACCAATGAGTACTTGTGTCCATTGATTTAGTTCTATTTTAATATTGGGTTCGTCCTTTATAGAATATAAAACTAAATTTTGAACATACATTTTTTTTCATATTAATCTAATATTTATTACAATACTAGTGATAACACATGTGGACATACATCTTCCATGTAAAACTAACAAAAATTAATATCAAAAAAACAAGAATACCTATTTTGTATGATTCAAATAAGACTAAAATTGACATTTATAATTGGTATATTGTACTTTCTTGAAAAAAGTTAAACTCAAGACAATTATATCATCATTAGATGTATTTCTAAAAAATATTTATTTCATATTAAGTTCTATGAAAAATATAAAAAAATACTCGATGTATATCATATGCTTTTAAGATGTATAAAATATAATTTGAGATTTTTTTTCAAGAGATATTGATATAAATTTTTTTTATATAATAATACATTTTTTAGATGTTTATATTAATCACTAAAAAATATTTATCCATCTTGAAGTTTTATGACATAACTTAGACTTGATGAAGTAATGATCCTTTAACTTAAATTTCAAAGACTATTTAAAAAAACACTAATATGTGAAATGGTAGTGGGAAGTAGATAATTGATAAATACAATTAGCATAACGATATTTTCAATTTTAAGGTGTGAATTCATTCCTATCACCATTGCCTATGACAAGCATATAGGAATTACATCCATAGTAATAGTGAAATATGACAAACATCTCATCAATTAGAATATATATATTTTTAATCATAGTCATATTTTATTCAGATATCTATAATATTCACTGATGTTTGTTACTTTATTGATAAAATAGAAGAATACAAAAACAAAGAGTTTCCCAAGTTTAAGATAGTATATTGCTAAAATGCAAAGTCATAACTTTTATGCAATAAGAAAATTCAGGAGATTGGTTTAAAATAAAGGCTATGCTCTATGAATAAATTAAATAAGTTGAATTGGTGTTTTCTTTCAGTAAAGATGCACTACTAGATAATAATAAGCTAATACATCAAATCCTAAAACATTATGCTAAAACTTTAATCCAAAGTTATATGTTCAACCACTTGAATAGAAAAACAAGAATCATTCCAAAAAT
The DNA here is from genome assembly GCA_963693085.1 of Alisma plantago-aquatica. Taxonomy (NCBI): domain Eukaryota; kingdom Viridiplantae; phylum Streptophyta; class Magnoliopsida; order Alismatales; family Alismataceae; genus Alisma; species Alisma plantago-aquatica. The sequence goes on along the minus strand of OY856409.1, from coordinate 1,617,527,486 downwards.
AAATTCATAAATAATAAACATTTTTTTATAATACTACGTGGTCATGTGATTAATGTGGAATTCTTTTAGAAATTCTTTCATGAGTTTAACCACAAGAATAATTTCTTTTTTCAAAAAATTAAGGAGAACACTTATCCTTGATCCATGAAGAGTATTATTTTCCATAAAAAATAATTGTATATTATTCACTTATATGGGACTCATTTAGCTAAGGAAAAACTTTATATTAAAATTCACTCTCAAATGATATAAGGCTATTTCAAATAGTAAATGAATATGATATGCTTCAAAGTCTCAATGGATATACTTACCTTTAAGGTTTTCCTTTTATTTTGGTCTATCCATTCCAAAATAAAGTAAAATATATTCAAACAAAATAGGATTAAATTTTCTATAGATGATTTTATGGAAACTTTGCTTTTAACTTTATCAGTGATTAATATCTGAATGAACTATGCTTTTAAATTTTGGTATTATAATTGTATATGTAATTAATCTCACTAATTCTTCATAAACATGGCTTACAAAAAAGTCCTCATAAAAGCATGATTAAAAAATTGGGCTTCTAGTTCTTTCGGGATGGTGAAGCCTATAAATCTAAAAATAAAATTATAATATGTAGATGATGACAATATAAGATTCTTACGAAATGAATTCTTGACATGTTTAACAATAAATTATTTTATCTTTTTTAATTACAATTCAGGTTACAAATCATATTCATAAATCATGTGTTTGATATATGGAAACAAATAAGTAAATGAATAATGTTATATTCACTTAAAACAATCACTAGATATATTTTTCAAAAAATGAAAATCATTTAGCAATCAAAGTAATAAGGTGTATTAATATTTTCAGCATTGTAGTTGAGTTCCATATGTTGTTTCTTGCAATAATTAATCAACTAAAATATCTTGAAGAATTTCAAAATGTGTGATGCTAGTAGTTTTAAATTTTAGTAGTTGTTACTAAATAGTGGTATACAACTTTATATCTTTGTTTATTGTGTTAGTGATGTTAAATGTATATGATGGTAAGTTGGTAACCTTTTCTATCTTGAATCATTATAATGTTACAAAAACAATTTAAGTTGGAGAATTTATTCGTTGTTTACCTAGGAAATGAATGAGCATGAGATCTCTTCGTTACAATGTGCACCTATCTAATTTGGATAACACTTTTTGGTAGACCTGAGAAGGAAACCAAATTGATCATCAAAACAAACTGAACTTGACTAGCCTACCTAGTTAAGTTTGGTCTAGATGGCTTTTGTGGTAAAGTTTGATTTGAAAAATCTTCAGACTATCTTTGAGTGGTCTGGTCATAGTTTGGGGAACTAGTTAACTACTCAGACCAAGCTTGACCATCTCTATACATGTGAAAATGTGTGTATATGTATATCTATATCTATATCTATATCCATATCCATATCTATATTTATATCTATATCTATATGTATATTTGCATTCATTCCATATCTATATATGTATATATAAAATTTAAATACTTTAGTAATGACTTAGTTGATATATCGACAAAATTTTACATTTTTTTCAACATTATATTAATAAGTATGATGCTTTATAGAAACAATTTCATTGATATGTAGATACATTTATTTGAACATCTACTATTTCATGTTATATACAAACATTTCCATCAAGTCTTTAGTCGATAACATTTATTACCGTAAACTTTTTATCTATGCATAAGTTGCCCTCAAAATTAAATAATTTCTTACTGAACTCTTTCTATAAAATAATTGACCTTCATTTAAGTGAGCTACTAGTAAATAACTAAAAACTAATCACTTATGCTTTTAGACCAGACTTGACCGAACTAAACCACATTTTAGCAGTCAAGTTAAGTTTGGTCTTTACCCTATTATCACTCAATTTGGTTTCGATATTTTTTAAACCACTATACATAGTTTGGTTTGCAGTTTTAAGGTCATACCATAATTGATCAGATCATTCCCACCTCTACTTTTTGGCATAATAATTAGACAAATTCATGAATGTTGAACTTATTGTTGCATATAAATGTATTTTATTGTGATAAAGTAGTGTATAGCTAATTATTATTTAAGTAAATATACTATTAGAATTTGTTATTCCGATTGTGTCTCTAAACACCATTATCATATATTTATTGAAGAACTCACTGTAAAAGAAAATAATGAGATGTGTTTATGATAGATTAAAAGGAACCGATCTGGCACAGTAAGTCAGGGATAGTTATTGTTGAAACAATATTGAGATTGTCTATGTACCTGGTTTTTTCCTTTTAATATTTTCCATCCCTATTTATTACTGTATTATGCAGTAAAAATAAACAATATCATATAAAATATGTAGACTCGGAGCTATAATAAACCAAGAGAATTAAATAGAACTTAAAAGCAGAATCTGAGTTTCTCAAAAATCAGTTGTGTATAACTTATATTTACATAAAATTAATTAGAATTTAAGAACTGCATGTACTAACAACAACTCATGTATTTCAAAAGGAGTAAATTTATTCAACACGTCCCTCATAGAAAAGAGCAAACGTCAACATTTTTGCTACAAAGCATACTTGTAGACTAATGAAGATGCCATCGCTTGGCATAGAATCAGTAATCTTAGACGGGAAAGTCATGCCAAGCATGTCAAGGAACAATCACTCCTTTTGTAACCATATAAAAAAATTATTAGGTAGAATCACCACATGCTAATAGACACTAACAAAACTATGAACCTCTCGGTAGAATATGATAAGAAAGAATCACATGCTCGTATCTTTTTATCTATTAGGAATGGTGTCAAAATAAATCACGCAATATCATCTATCTATTAATAAAATGACCGTGTCTAGAGTTTTTTGACATCCAAAACTTGTGGTAATTGTGGTGAACCATGATCTTTTTTAAGAGCATTCCTTGACATATGTGTCTGTTCCTATAGAATAAATATATGTATAATTGTGTATTAATAGTAATAAACATAAATATACTTTGTAGAGAAAATAATCTTGAGATATCTTGTTTAGACAAGAATACTCTAGAAATATATTTTATAAAACTCCTATATAATAAAGAGATGATAACTTTCTAAGGGTGACAGAGATTTTATTTTCAATATGGTATGAGATGCCTCTATAGTCTAATGTGTATTGCTGACCCCCTCCTTCAAGGTAGAGTGCATAGCCAACTCCTCCACTCATCTCTTTTTTTCTATCAATGGTATGTGATGTTGCTCCCCCCTCTTAAAATGTTGCACCGTATCTTCACCATTTTCAACATTTGAAATCATGTTTGGATCATCCTAGATTTTGATAAAATTCTCTATTCTTTGTGGTGTTCCCTTTTCAAACTTCACGATACCGCATACAAAATGGAAGACCATCTCAATAATTCTTCTCTTCGCGAAGGCATCGATGTGGATATATGGGAGCAGCTCAACACCCTCGTTCTCCAATGAACTTATTCATCCATCTCAAATGACATTGTGTTTGAAACTCTTGAACCGGATTCCACAGTCCATGGTGCATGGACTTGTATCGCAAATAAGTTCATCGACAACAAAGGTGCCCGAGCTGCTCAATTTGAAATGAATTCACCAACCTCAAGCTTGCCAATTGTCCCTTCCTTGATGATTACAGTAAGCAATTAAAGCTTATTGCAGGCCAACTTCAAGATGTCGATAACAAAGTTAGTGAGTAACGACTTGTACTGCAACTTATTAACGGTCTCCTTGCTGAATTTGACATTGTATCATCAATTATTCAATAAAGAACATTGCACCCTACGTTTTCTTCTGCACGCTCTATGTTACACCTTAACCATCAACATCATGCCAATGTCGTTGCTATACCTTCCTCTAATATTTTTCTTACGTTCCAAGTTAGTGATACTCCTTTGTCTCCTTCACCAACTCAGCCAACACCAACATACTATTGTCAATCTTCTTGGTGTGATGAATCCCGAGGATGCGGGCATCGTAATAGTTCTCATGGCAATCGTGGCGACCGCAACAACTATTTGGGTGATTAACAATATGGGCCACTAATATACCCAAAAAAACAACAACTCTAGTTTGGCACACCATGGCAAGTCTCTCCTTGCCCCTATCCAACAACTATGTGGATTGCCAATCCAGTTTGTGCTCCTCTCACATCAGGCATATTAGGCCCATCTCCATGACCATGACAACACTAAAATTTCTTCATCCTACCTTGCAGCCAGTACAACCAGAAAATACTAACAGTGCTTTTAACACTATGACTCTTCAAGAATCTGATGAAAATTGGTATTTGGACACCGACGTCACCTCTCACTTGACACTGAATCTGGGTACCATTAATAAATTTGTTAATTCTCACACCCCTCATCATATTTTAGTTAGAAATGGTAGAGGCATTCTAATTTTTGCAACATCCCACCAAAAAATACAAACACCAACCAATCTCTTTACCTTCATAACGTCCTCCTTGTCCCACAAATAATTAAAAACCTTATTTCTGTGTGAAAATTTACCATTGATAACAATGGTTCTGTGGCAACACATCTCATTATCATACAGATAACGAGGTGTTACGCGAAAACGTGCGGAAATCACCATAACCACAGATTATGAAAACACGGGTTAATTAAAACTGATTGTAGAAAAACTGATAAAGTGTGAAACTATTACTTTCCAGTTCTCATCCTGCACAGAAACATGTCATATATATACATCCATGAGATCTGATACGTGTCTAAAACTCAGGAACAACTATTCATCCATCACATGAGTTCACCACCTATTCATATATAGAAAAGGCCCACATCCGGCCAACAACAGGATATACAAACGTCATTGATCGGTCATCATGAAACAACATCAAAACACTGCCAAGGACCTGAGAGTACAGGGATGACTCTAGACTCTACTACAAAACATCCAAAACAACAACATGTCCAACGCTTGCCTTCTACTACTCCTCAAGCTGCTCAGCCGCAACACCACGACCACGACCACGTCTATCTTGACCACCTAAAAGAGGGTTAAACCAGCGGGGTGAGACAATTGAACAATTGTCCCAGTGGGAAACATAACTCCCCACCGCAACTACAGAACCTCAGCAAGATAAACTATGACAGCAGACAGTTGATAACAGATATGACAAGAGCAGTCTATATAAAGTAAAGCTATTCTTACCTACAAGCTTACCAGCTGTATAAAAGCATAACCAAATGCCTCTCAATGGAACATGATTGACAAGATAAGATATATCACTATGTAACAGGATTATCAGAACAAGATATATTGTCACATAACCCGAGGATTAAGACATAACAGATTAACCACATAAATGAGGCCTTAACCAATGTTCTTTATTTGTCTTAGTAACTACTACATGTCGGCATGAATGCATTCATGCTCCTTATCTCACATATCCTGAGCCATGGGCCTGTTCACCATGCTCAACACATCACACATCCTGAGCCATGGGCCTGTTCACCATGCTCATCACATCACCTGTCCTGAGCCATGGGCCTGTTCACCATGCTCATCACATCACAGTGTTACAACCTAATACCCTAGAGTCTATGACTGTAGATGTACTCTTACCTTCTCCCTTTTCAAACTAGAAACACCCTCTCCTATTCAACGATATGCTTTACGGGTTAACTCTTAGGCAAACCCATTTACCATTATCAACTACCGACTATGATGAATCTATGATCAAGGCAATTGCATGATATGCATCCACTGTAATTGTTCAATATCTATGCAAAATATGTCAGAAGGTGAACAAATATAAACTTAATCATTATGCTATTATTGTAATCATATCTACCTAATCCATCTCAAGCATCCAACATCACCTGTTGTCACTTGGCCTCTTGCCAACCATCCAGATCCATCTCGAGGACCATCACATACCCTGGGATTTCAATCCCTCATCACTTACATCTATATCATGGGACAAACACATTATACATGTAACCTATTCAACAAGAGTAATTATCAGTGTGATGTATTCATCACATATGTCTCATAGCCTTTACATGGCTAAGAAACACCTGCATGGTTAGTGTATTCAACAATCGTAGTTTATCATAAGGATTATGCTTACCAACATGAGATGACATTCAAGATGTTATACTTGTCAACCTTACTTTGACTGGTGATCAGGTATATAAAGCACATTATAAGACAACTGTTTATGTATTTATCCTTGTCTCTGCATTACACAGATATTCATGGAAATTACTCCATTCATATAGTCAGGTTTAGATATAAAAGGTCAACATTATTATTACCACTACCATCCATTAGGTAACCCACTTACCTTCATTACTACTATTACCATCACCGTTTGTTGATTAAGTGATTTATCACATCAAGTTACATTATCGACTCTATGCTTCCACTTATGACCTCATGCATAAGACACATCATTACACAGTCATATCTAGACTTGTCCTTATCTTAATATTTAATAGTTAGTCAAGGTATTCACTTCATGCATGTAATTATGCTAGATATATAGAATGAACATTATCATTACTATGATCACCATCATCAAGTAAGATATTAATGTAACTACCATTATTTCCCTTATCAATAACCGATAAACATGATGATCACTTTTATGCATATAACCATGCTACTATTATTACCATTCTTGACGTAGATAGACAATCATAACAACTGAGAAATGCATATCATCAACACAGGGTGATATTTAGGTTTAAGTGCAATATTCACACAAAGTGACAGTAGAGATTATATCCTTTTCCTTAATCATGTCTCATAACGCTCTGCATTACATGCTCATTGTTATTCTGGGTACTATACCGTTGATTATGATGATTAGGATTACCACCAGCATAAGGATTACTTTGTGTATCTGAATACCACTACCTTCCTCATCATATATTACCACCAGCATCATTACTACCACTATTATCATCACTACTATTATTAGCATCATTGCTATCATCAGAACTATTAACATTATTGTCATGCCATTAAGCAAACTATTAATGTAACTGTCACCTAGCATCATTATTACCAACATTAACATTATTATTTCCCTCACTACTAGCATGGCATCACCATCATTTACATTATTACCATCAACAACATTATTAACTTCTTTGCTATCAATAGCACCATTAACATTATTGTTATCATTATCATTGTCATAGGGCATCACTATCATTATGTTGTGTATAAGCGTTTTCTTCCATAACACTTGAAACCATCACCATAGGACCACATACCCTAACTAATACCTCACAACCCTAACCTAAACATCTTCACACGGCTAGGGCATGGGAAGGCAACAACGCTGTGTTGCACCCAGCACTCTACCCGTGACGCAGTGTCACAAAGGAGGGGTGTCGGGCGTCAGTGCTATCGGGCAATGCCCATTGCACCACTGCCGCCCGTCACACACAACGCCCGATATGCTAGGACAACCACAACGCCCGATCAACATGGGCTAACACCCAGCTAACAACCCTACAACGGCCAAGAGAGAGAGAGGGAAAGAGAGAGAAGAACTCCTCAAAATGTGCTACTACCTATCCAGGCCTATCGGCCGGCACACACCCAAACCAGGGGCGTGACGCCCGACACCACTCAGCCTATCGGCCGTCACACCACAAGGTGTATCGCCCGATCACCATACTTAGCCCTGTCGTCCACCATGATAACCACCACAAGGATCACCATGTTACACATGGTCTAACATCCATCACCACCATATCGGCCAACACTGCTCTAGCGCACCCTATCGCCCATCACACGGGTAGGGATATCGTCCAACACAAGAACTAAGGTGTTGCTCATCACAAGGACCATATCGACCATCAAGGGTCACAATGTCGGCCAACACTCACACTAGCTCACCCTGTCGCCCAACACAAGGACACCCTCCATGTCGCCCAATACAAGACCTCATGTTGCCCAACAGGGGTCATCACCTACCTCCAGCACAAGGAAGCACAAACCCTAGAAAGCAAGGTGCACAAAGGAACCCTAAACCCTAGAGGGGATATCAGCCACCAAAGGAAACTCAAGCAAGGTACAATTCTAAGCTACTATTCTATGAACAAGAACAAGAACAAGAGGTAAAGAATTTAGGGTTAGAAGCTATGCAACCCGCCTTAAGCTCCAAGCTCCAAGGGAGAAGATGCACTTCAAGCTCCAAGGGATGTCGTCCACCAAAGCTGATCCAAGAGAGGGTATCAGCCACCACTGCAACTCCAAGAGAGTGTCTCGGCCCACACAAGCAAGAGAGGGAGGAGTGTCGTGCACTCAAGGTGGAGGAGAAACCAAAAGAGCAAAGGAAGCTAAGGCAAGGGAAAGAGATACCTATATAGAAAGAAGGGGAGAAGAAACCAAGGTAGATCCATGCTAAGTGTCATCCACCCAAGGGACACTTGTACTAGGGTTCAAGCCAACACACTAGCAAACCAAGAGACACTTGTCCAAGATATACACCAAGTGTCCACCAAACATGGTCAACGTTGGACCAAGAAACATGGGCGACACAACTAGCAGCTCTGCTGGGTGACACACCACCTTGTTGGCCGACACAAACCAACCTAGGGCGACACAAGCTGGTCTTGGCCGACACAAGGCTCAAGCAATCCCAAACAAGGAACCTCAAGGCCCAAACAAGATCAACCAAGGCCCAGGGAACTCAAACAACAAGCCCAAGCCTTCCTCTCAACCCTAGAGGAAGCAAAGAGGGGAAAAAATCTCACAAGATGGCAAACTTGCACACAAAACCCTAGACTTGGGTGATTTGCAAGTAGCCCCTCCAGCTCTCAACAAAGCACAACTAAACCCAAATAACCACTAAAGGTGATTAGCAAGTATCAAACCACCAAGGTTAAGCAAAACAAATAGGGTAAACCCTAAACACAGGTCAAGGTCCTTACAAGCTAACCCGCATTAAGGGATTTCACCCCCGAAATCCGAAGAGAAAAGCGAGGGATACGTTCTCCTCATCTCTTCCTCAAGCTCCCACGTGGCTTCCTCTATGCCACAACTCTGCCAAACAACCTTCGCAAGAACCAGGTCTTTCCTCATAGGTCACATCTACATCAAGCTCATCCTCTGCTGGCGACATCATAGTACCTGAATCTGGATGACTTCCCTCCACATACTATCATGAAGCACTGGATGCAATCTGTGTAACTCTGGAGGCAACTCTAACTCATAAGCTACCTTGCCAACATGTGTTATGACTGAGTAAGGCCCCTTATATCTGGGAGCTATCTTACTCTCCCGACCAGTCCTTAGCACACCCTTCCACAGCGATACTTAAAGGTACATTTTGTCTCCTACCTGGAACTCCAAGGGTCGTTGGCGATTGTCTGCGTAAAACTCCTTCCTGTACCGTGCTACTTTCAACTATTGCTATATCACTTTGATCTTACTAACTCAGGACCTATCATCTGACACTTTCCGGATTCATACCAATCACCAAGATGATCTGCCCTTCCTTTCATACAAAGCCTCACTAATTCAACCTATCAACTCTCTGTACAACTATCTGCTTATAATAACAGACTAGCCCTTCCTCGGGCTCATGAAACCCATCACGCTCTTCGCTGCAAACTCTGATCAACTATATTGCATCATCTGTCCACTATGCATCTTCTATTCGCCTGAGAAGGTTCACTGAGCTTAAACTATATTTAGTTTGGAATGCTCACTTAGCTTTTCCTCTATATTGGGAATGTTCACGCAACTCTTCCTGAGTAGGATTGTTCAATTAGAACTTTCCTATTGAGAGTGTTCACTTAGCTATTTTCTGTAATCGGGAATGTCCACTTAGCCCTTCCCGCTTAATCAAGAACATTCACTTAGCTTTTCTCTTAAATGGGGAATGCTCACTTAGCTTTTCCTGTTTAAGAATGTTCACTTAGCTTTTCTTATTTAATTGGGAATGCTCACTTAGCTTTTCCCATTTAAGAATGTTCACTTAGCTTTTCTTTTTTAATTGGGAATACTCACTTAGCTTTTCCACTTAAGAATGTTCACTTAGCTTTTCTTTTTACTGGGGAATGCTCACTTAGCTTTTCCGCTTAAGAATGTTCACTTAGCTTTTCTTATTTAATTGGGAATGCTCACTTTGCTTTTCCCGTCTTACAGTATTATACTCCTAGATTGTTCCAAAATGATTACCTGATCAGTGTAACCAGAGAGATAACAATCTACGAGTTCCATACTTTCCTTATCTACAATAATCATATACCTGGCCAGGGTATACAAGTACTGAGATTAGGTAGTATGCATCTTATTTCTATCCTACACTTATCATATCAGTATTCACACAGAGCTTTTCATTCTTGGATTTTCTTCAGGAATCACTTCTATATCTCATCTTCTATCACATAGATAAGAGAGATTACATAGCATTTTAAGGAAAATTTAGAAAAATGTGAATTTTCTTCTTCCTCGTGTCCTTATAGGACTGGCTAAAGGAAGTTCAAAAACATCTACTTTCTTATTTTTATCACACAGAATCGGGAGATGGAACATCGGAATGAATCTATTTTATCTGACATGACTGGGACGTCTGTCCACACCCTCGATCGTTACTACGAAGCTGCCTCCTTTGAGAATCCTGCTGACTCTGCCCCTGGGGTTGTGTCATCATCAAGTTTCCGTCTGGACAATCTTTTGCTAGATGTCCCGGTTGTCTACATCGGTAACAGATTCTGGGTGCAAGATAGGGTCTGTGAGATCCAGTTACCGATGTCGATGCTATGTTGGGGGCTCCACTTGTAAGATTACTACGATCCCTACTCCCGCTCATCGTTCTTTGCGTCTGGTTATGGAATATGGATGATACTGGTGATGTAGAAAATCTCAGTTTCTTGAAGCTTCCAGACCTCTGTCCTTGAGACTAAGTAGGTCTTTGGTGAGGCATGTATTCTCTTTTCTCCCGTACTGACCCCTCGATCCTTCGAATAGATTCCACAAATGTAGCGAACCGCTCCCAATTTTCCAACACAGAAACATGTGTCTTCAACTCCACACTCAGACCTTTCTTAAAGCGTCTGATCCGTTCCTCCTCTGTTGCCGCCATGTTAGGACAAAACCTCAATAGATCCATAAACTTAGCTTCATACTCGGTGATATTCATCGTTCCTTGTCTCAGGTTCTCGAACTGACTAATCTTCTCATCCAGATACGTCTTCGGAAAGTACCTGGTGACGAACTCACGTCGAAACACTTCCCAACTAATCACCTCACCAGGCCGCTTCTCCTCCTCGATGGTCCACCAGTGTCCAGCACTACCCTTCAGGAGGTAGACCGCATGTTTTATCTTGTCTGCTTCAGGGATGTCAAGAATCCGAAAAGCCTTCTCAAGACTTGCCAGCCACAGATCTGCATCTGATGGATCAGTCGTACCTGTATAATCCAAAGCTCCAACTCGACGAAGACGCTCGAAGGTCTTCCCAATACCCGATGCTTCTCCATGGGGAACCTGTGCTCACGGAGGAGGCACTGGTAATCGCTCAACCATGAGGTTCATCGTAGCCATTAACTGCCCCATAAGCTGTTGGTAAGCAGGATGTTCAAGTATGGTTGGGTTAAATTGGGGAGCCTCAGGCGCCTGATCTTCATGTGCCTGCCCTTCTGCTCCATCAACTGAGGTAGCATCACTAAGCTCGGGAGCATGTTCTTCATGGTTTCCCGACATATTGTCCTTTCTTCTACTGAGGTAAGAAGATTTTGTAAGAAGACCTGGAAAACTCATAAGAATAGACTCAACCTAATCCTAAATCCCTGTAGACTCAGCGAACCTATAGCTCTGATACCAAACTTGTGGCAACACATCCCATTATCATACAGATAACGAGGTGTTACGCGAAAACGTGCGGAAATCACCATAACCACAGATTATGAAAAGACGGGTTAATTAAAACCGATTGCGGAAAAACTGATAAACTGTGAAACTATTACTTTCCAGTTCTCATCCTGCACAAAAACATGTCATATATATACATCCATGAGATCTGATACATGTCCACAACTCAGGAACAACTGTTCATCCATCACATGAGTTCACCACCTGTTCGTATACAGAAAAGGCCCACAACTGGCCAACAGTAGGATATACAAACGTCATCGATCGATCATCATGAAACAACGTAAAAACACTACCAAGGACCTGAGAGTACAGGGATGACTCTAGACTCTACTACAAAACATCCAAAACAACTCATGTGGACACTCCTCAGCCCGAGGACAATCTCTCAAATACACAGGGGGAACCCTTTTTCTTTTTTTGTCTGATTCCTCTCAATGAAATTTGCCATGTTGCACTAAGTTACTCAGCATGTCCAACGCTTGCCTTCTACTGCTCCTCAAGCTGCTCAGCCGCAACACCACGACCACGACCATGTCTATCTCGACCACCTAAAAGAGGGTTAAACCAGCGGGGTGAGACAATTGAACAATTGTCCCAGTGGGAAACATAACTCCCCACCGCAACTACAGAACCTCAGCAAGATAAACTATGACAACAGACAGTTGATAACAGATATGACAAGAGCAGTCTATATAAAGTAAAGCTATTCTTATCGACAAGCTTACCAGCTGTATAAAAGCATAACCAAATGCCTCTCAATGGAACATGATTGACAAGATAAGATATATCACTATGTAACAGGATTATCAGAACAAGATATATTGTCACATAACCCGAGGATTAAGATATAACAGATTAACCACATAAACGAGGCCTTAACCAATGTTCTTTATTTGTCTTAGTAACTACTACATGTCGACATGAATGCATTCATGCTCCTTATCTCACATATCCTGAGCCATGGGCCTATTCACCATGCTCAACACATCACACATCCTGAGCCATGGGCCTGTTCACCATGCTCATCACATCACCTGTCCTGAGCCATGGGCCTATTCACCATGCTCATCACATCACAGTGTTACAACCTAATACCCTAGAGTCTATGACTGTAGATGTTCTCTTACCTTCTCCCTTTTCAAACTAGAAACACCCTCGCCTATTCAACGATATGCTTTCCGGGTTCACTCTTAGGCAAACCCGTTTACCATTATCAACTACCGACTATGATGAATCTATGATCAAGGCAATTACATGATATGCATCCACTGTAATTGTTCAGTATCTATGCAAAATATGTCAGAAGGTGAACAAATATAAACTTAATCATTATGCTATTATTGTAATCATATCTACCTGATCCATCTCAAGGATCCAACATCATCTGTTGTCACTTGGCCTCTTGCCAACCATCCAGATCCATCTTGAGGACCATCACATACCCTGGGATTTCAATCCCTCATCACTTACATCTATATCATGGGAAGAACACATTATACATGTAACCTATTCAACAAGAGTAATTATCAGTGTGATGTATTCATCACATATGTCTCATAGCCTTTACATGGCTAAGCAGCACCTGCATAGTTAGTGTATTCAACAATCGTAGTTTATCATAAGGATTATGCTTACCAACATGAGATGACATTCAAGATGTTATACTTGTCAACCTTACTTTGTCTGGTGATCAGGTATATAAAGCACATTATAAGACAATTGTTTATGTATTTATCCTTGTCTCTGCATTACATAGATATTCATGGAAATTACTCCATTCATATAGTCAGGTTTAGATATAAAAGGTGATGGAGCTTCCACTTACGTGGAATTGCATGCACCACTAAAAATCCTAAAGATGGTAAGTCTTTAAGTTTAGCCTTGCTTATACTAGATAGAAAATTGCACCCACGTATGCTAAGATATGTGGAATTCTTATCGCAATATAGTTAAGGGTCGAATCCACAGGACAACGGTCTTGTTGCAAGCAACAAGATGGAAAACGTATGGAATTTCACTTGGTTTCTTACTAGCAGGTACTTTTATCGAAAGTTGGATTTTGATGTTTTTAAACTAAGAACATGAAAAGTAAAGAAAGCAGGTAAATATAATGAGTTAAACTATGATAAAAGATCACTAGGGTGTGATCGGTTTTTCACCACCACTACACATCGATCAACACATGCAAGGCAAAACTTAACCTACAAAAAGAGTCCAATCAGTTAGTATCCTTGTAGACTTAGCCTCCTTTCGGAGAATTAACTACGAGAAGTGCGGGAATGTTGCAACGCCAGCCATTCCCGAACAAATGGTCACATTACTTTACATCATTCCCCTCACAAAGTGTGTTCCTTGACTTATCAAGGTTGCACTTCCATACATCAATTGATTCCATTTCATAGTATGAAAGTGCAACGAATGATAGTGAGTCTACTCCACTTCTTGAGATACACTTCAAGATACCGAAATAGATGCATGGTGAGTACATGCACCAAGAACCAACATGCAAATGAGTTTCAAATCTAATAGTACAAACGTAGACAATTCATACTAAAAGATAAAAGATAACCCAAGTTGGAGATCAAGCAACATGCATTCATTAATCGTTTGATGTCGAACTGACAGAGATAAGAAATCTATATTACAACCTAAGGATTACATTTACATGATATGAAAGCATGGGTAGCGGGGCTACTACCCGCACCCTAGTGAGAGATTCTACTCGCTCATAACTAGGACAAAGAAGGAGGCAAGAAGGGAGAGAGAGAGCGTCATCCCCACAAAGGAGGGAGAAAATTCAACCCCTTGGAGAGAGAGAAACGATCCACCATCTTCACAGGTTCCCTAATGACGAGATCTCCCTCTTCCCACCTTCTTTGGCGGAGAGAGAGAAAGCAGCTTCAAGATGGAGTGTGGGTCTCAGACCGGCAGCCCCAGGGCGGAGGATGGAAGTAACAAGAGCTCTGGAATGATTGAGTCAGTATTTGGACGTCTGAAACTTCCTCCCTTGTGATGCACCCTTGGGGTCTTATTTATAGACCTTAAGTGAATTCCAAATAGTTTGGAGACCGTTTGGACCTCAAGACCATTTGGCTTCCATGCGGTCTCGGGACCGGTTGGCTTCATGCGGTCTTGAGACCGTTTGAACTCCATGCGGTCTCGGGACCGGTTGGCTTCATGCGGTCTTGGGACCGTTTGAACTCCATGCGGTCTCGGGACCGGTTGGCTTCATGCGGTCTTGGGACCGTTTGAACTCCATGCGGTCTCAGGACCAGTTGGCTTTATGCGGTCTTGGGACCGTTCGAACTTCACGCGGTCTCGGGACCGGTTGGCTTCATGCGGTCTTGGGACCGTTTGAACTCCACACAGTCTCGGGACCGGTTGGCTTCATGCGGTCTTGGGACCGTTTGAACTTCATGCGGTCTCGAGACTGTTTGAACTCCATGCGGTCTCGAGACCGTTTGGCTTCATGCGGTCTTGAGACCGTTTGAACTCCATGCGGTCTCGAGACCGGTTGGCTTCATGCGGTCTTGAGACTGTGTGACTCCACACGGTCTTGGGACCGTTTGATTCCATGCTGTCTCGGGGTTGAGTTATTCTTTTATGATTTTTTTGTGCTTTTTCTACATGTATAGAAAGGAAAAGTTAGTCTGATGGTATATTTACAAAAAAATGGTAAAATTAGGATTATGTATAGTTTAAACTTAGAAAGAGTATGAAAAACTAAGAAAAAGGACTAAGATAATCGTTCAAAATAGGAGGTTATCACCCCCCCCTAACTTAGAGTCTAGCTTGTCCTCAAGTTAGATAGAGCTGAGACATGCAATGGCGAGGCGAACTTATTTAATTAGGATTTCCATACTCTTGCTTCAATTCTTAACCTGAGTTCCCTTAAGGTCATATCGAGTCTTATTGCTTGCCTTGACTCTTTCAGATTTTGAGAGTTGCTTGGGTCTCAGGTTCTTTATGTATGCCGTAGTTCGCCTTGGGACCACCTTTATTTTGTGCATGTTGTTGACTCTAATCAACTTTATACCTCTCAGAAAGACCTACTGGAAGATAGAGAGGGTATGATGGTTGGCTAAAGGCTTTGAGGTGTAGCTCCCCCTTCAAGTGGGGGAGGGGTTGTCTATGCTTTTAGGATCTCACTACTGGACACGGCACATCTGCCTTTGTGAGGGCAACTGAATGTACCGGCCGGGTGAGTCCTTTATGAGCCTTTCATATATTTAGATACCTTAGGGTTTCACTACCGGGCACGACACATCTGCCTTTGTGAGGGCAGCGGAATGTGCCGGTCGGGTGAAACCTTCATCGGTTCTTTATATAGATATGTATTCATGGTACAACTCTCATAATTTTATTCATCTCTCTGGCTTTTATTCGATAACTCACAGGCTTGGGTTTTGGAGTTTTGTTTGGGAATTTATTTTGGGCAGCCAAGCCTCTTTTATTTTGAAGAGAGGAAAGCTGTTCTTAGGAGTTTTTCAGCATGCACTTATTTGGTTTGTGGTCCACTTGCAGAACTTTGTGATTTGGAAGTTGCCTGATTCCCCTCTCATCCTTGAGAGCTTGACTTATTTCTGCCTTGATTATGACCTGTGGAGAGTCAGATAAAGAATTGAAGCAAAATCATGCAAATCAATAGTGGAGTGACATTTATTAAATCGTCATTAAATGTCTAAGTGCTATTTACTTTTAGGGACTAACATGATTCTGGAGTTAAATGAGGGTGAGTCTACTAAAAAGGGTTAATTAAAAAGAAAGTTAAAAAAGGGAAAGTGTATAAACAGAGAAAGGAAAAGAAGGAAGAGGGATGTAAAAATGATACCTCGCCCTTGTCTAATGTACCCCCCCCCTAACTTATCACTCACTCTGTCCGCAGAGTGTCAAAGTGATAGGTTGAGGAGTAATTAGGACAAGGGATGCAGGATTAAGGTAAATCTTCATTTGCCCCCGGGGAATGAAGTAGGTTGGATGCGAACTATCCTCGTAGAGTGTGGTAATCCACGTCAGTCATCTCCTCTACTGGTCTTTGGAGAACGATGATGGTGTACATCCAGTAGAGGACGTGGAAGCCGTAGTCGTTCGATTGTCGGATTTGCTGGGGGCATTTATGGCAGAAGGAAGGGTGGTGGAAATGCTCTTTGTCGTACGCCTTTGTATGCTGACTCAGAAAATCTATTAACTTGTCGGCGCACTCCTTTGCCACTACTTTAGTTGGCGTTTTCGGTGTCACAACGTAGTTTCTCTGTCGTGCGTTGTACTAGCTATCAGAAATGTTATATATTGTGGTTGTTCCTTCTGGGAGATTTGTTGCCAGGAGCATCCAGTGTTCATGATAGAGGAAAGGTAACATGATGAACTTCGGCGTTGTGTGCTGTAGATAGGATATCAGCGCGTCAGTTGTGCCGAAGTTCTTGAGCTTTATAAGATCATCTTTCATATATGGCTCCAAACGGTTTGAAGACTGTTTGGAAAGGCAAAGGTAGAAAAGATATTATATTTTTATGTTTGTTTTTTATTTATATATTTTTATGTTGTTTGTTTTTGTTTATTATTATTATTTTTTTTCCAGGAAAATAAAGGAATGGAAAGTAAAGAGAAAGGTTGAAATCTTGGGTTGCCTCCCAAGTAGCGCCTTGGTTTAACGTCGCTGGCTCGACGAAGCTATAATGATGTCATGCTGCTTGCATAGCATCTTTGATTTCGATGGTTTGTCTGGGTAATTTGTCTTCTGGAGCGTAGTATCTTTTTAAACGGTGACCGTTGACCGTTCTTTCTCCTCCGTTGTTGTCAATAATAATGGCTGCTCCAGTTGGGTGGATATGTTTTATAGTGAAAGGCCCGAACCATTTTGTCCTAAGTATTCTGGGAAACAACTTGAGCTTGGAATTAAAGAGGAGAATTTTGTCACCATCGGCAATATCTTTTCTCTTAAGGTGGCCATCGTGCCACATTTTTGTCTGCTCCTTATATATTCTGGCACTCTGATAGGCCATCATGCGGAGCTCTTCTAGCTCCGGTAGTTGAAGTTGTCTGTTTTCTCCCGCACTTTTAAGATCAAAGTTTAGATGTTTGATGGCCCACCAGGCTTTGTGTTCCAGTTCCACTAGAAGATGACAAGACTTCCCGTACACCAAACGGAATGGGGTTGTCCCGATTGGTGTTTTATAAGAAGTTCGGTATGCCAAAAGGGCATCAGGAAGTTTGGTGGACCAGTCAGTGCGGTTTTTGTTCACCGTTTTTTCAAGGATCGCCTTTAATTGTCTATTAGATACCTCCACCTGACCACTAGTTTGTGGATGGTACGGCGTGGCGACTTTGTGATTGACTCCATATCTTTTTAGTAAGGCCTCAAAACTTCATTCCAAAAACTGGGTCCCACCATCTGATATGATAGTTCTCGGAACTCCAAATCTTGGGAAAATAATATCTTTGAACAATTTGATGACAGGCTTGGAATCGCTGGACACTATGGGAACAACTTCGACCCACTTAGAGATGTAGTCCACCGTGACCAAAATGTAAGAGAAGACATAGGATGAGGGAAAAGGGCCCATGTAATATACCCCCCATACATCAAAAAGCTCAATTTCCTGCCACATGGTGAGTGGCATTTCGTCTCTTTTTGATATATTGCCGGATAATTGGCATTTGTTACAGGCTTTCACGAAATTGTAAGAATCCTTTGATATGGTGGGCCAAAAGAACCCAGATTGTAAAACCTTTTTGGCGGTTTTCTTAGCACTCATATGCCCCCCTGTGGGTCCGGAATGGCAATGTTCTAGGACCGGGGTTATTTCTTCTTCTGGCAGGCAACGACGAAAAAGTTCGTCGGTGCAAAGGTGAAACAAGTAAGGTTCGTCCCAGTAATAGCGTTTTATGTCGTGAAGAAACTTCCTTTTATCATGGTAGGAAGCGGATGGGTGGATAATCCATGTGGCTAGATAATTAACGATATCAGCATACCAAGGGAAATCATGAGTGGCCTTCATAAGTTAATCATCGGGAACAGAATCCCGGATAGGGATTTTACCTTTTTCTTCAACCTCGATCCTGCTGAGGTGATCGGGCACAACATTCTCCTCGCCACTTTTATCTTTGATTTCCAAGTCAAATTCCTGAAGCATTAACACTCAGTGGATAAGCCTGGGTTTGGCATCCTATTTTTGAATCAGGTATCGGATGGCAGAATGGTCAGTATAGACGATAACTTTAGAACCAATCAGATAAGAGCGGAATTTTTCAAACGCATAGATGATAGCCAGAAACTCTTTCGCCATAGTGGTGTAGTTTTTCTGCGCTTCATCTAGCGTTTTAGATGTGTAGTAGATAACATAGGGTTTCTTATCAATCCGCTGTCCTAGAACGGCCCCTATGGCATAATCACTTGCGTCGCACATGATTTCAAAGGGTTGCGACCAATATGGAGCTCTTAGATTAGGTGCGGAGATTAACGCATCCTTAAGGGTAGAGAAACTTTTCATACGCTCCTGATTGAATATGAACTCACCATATTTGGTCAGGAGTTGGGTCATGGGTTTGGCAATCTTTGAGAAATCCTTGATGAATCTCCTATAGAATCCTGCACGACCCAGGAAAGCTCGAACTCCTCTTATGTCCTTTGGAGGTGACAACTTTGAGATAACATCGATTTTTGCTTTATCAACCTCTATTCCCCTATCACTTACCCTGTGTCCGAGGACGACACCTTCTGTTACCATAAAATGGCATTTCTCCCAATTCAAGATAAGGTTCGTTTCCTCACAGCGTTGCAGAACTTGTCCAAGATTTATTAAACATTTGTCGAAAGAATCTCCGTACACTGAGAAATCATCCATAAACACCTCCATGACGGATTTTGTTAAACCGGCGAAGATAGCAGACATACATCATTGGAAAGTGGCTGGTGCGTTACATAGCCCGAACGACATTCTTCTAAAGGCATATGTCCCAAAAGGACATGTGAAGGTGGTTTTTTCCTGGTCTTCCGGGTGTATGGGTATTTGGTAAAACCTGGAGTAACCGTCGAGGTAACAAAAATACTTTTGGTGAGCTAGGCGTTCCAGGACTTCATCAAGGAAAGGTAGAGGGTAGTGGTCTTTCCTTGTGACTTTGTTCAACTTTCTATAATCAATACACATTCGCCATCCAGTTACAGTCCTGGTAGGAACTAGTTCATTTTTGTCATTTAGCACTACAGTAGTGCCTCCTTTTTTTGGAACAACCTGAACGGGGCTGACCCACTGGGAGTCAGAAATAGGATAGATCATGCCGGCTTTGAGTAATTTAAGGACCTCCAGACGCACTACCTCCTTTAGATTAGGATTTAGTTTTCTTTGATGTTCTCGAGAGGGCTTGAATTCGTCAACCATAGGAAGTCTATGCATACACAGGGCTGGATTTATGCCCGTTAGGTCAGTTATCTTATATCCTATGACCTTTTTATGCTTCCTCATCTCGTTCAGAAGCTTTTCCTCTTAATCTCTTGTAAGGGTGGAGCTGATGATAACTGGGCACAGTTTTTCTTCATCTAAGAAAATATGTTTGAGCCCTGTAGATAAAGTCTTCAATTCAGGGGCTTTCGGTGGCTTAGCTGCTTCTATAACAGTAATAGCTTTAAGTTCTTCAAAAGTGGCCTTTTGCACTTCTTCAACCTTTTCTAGATGTTGGAGACACTATTGAACTAATTCATTCGCTGAGAATTCAACCTCCGGATTGATTAGAACATTTTCAAGTTCGTCAACTGGCTCGGAGATTTCCAACTGTGACATTTGTTGAATAGCATCAAGGAGGAAAACCTCCTCTTGGATGTTGGGCCCTTTCATACTATTAAGGACACATAATTGAATTGCTTCTTTTCCGAGCCTAAGAATGATGGTACCAGCTTCAACGTCAATCAGCGCTCTGGCAGTAGTGAGGAATGGTCTGCCAAAAATGATTGGATACCTCAGATCTTCTTTAATATCCATGACAACGAAGTCACACGGTACGTAAGCATCCTTTCCTATCCTTACCGGAATATCTTCAATGATCCCCAAAGGTGCGGTTATAGTGGAATCAGCTAATTGGATAGTCATTGCTGTAGGCAGCAATTCAGTGAAACCCAGACATTTGTACATTGAGTAAGGCATAATAGATATGCTGGCCCCAAGGTCAGCTAATCCCTTTTTAGAAGATGCGTTGCCAATGCAACATTGGATTCCGAAGGAACCTGGGTCCTTCTTCTTTTTGGGCATCTTGTTTGAGATGATGTCCGAAGTGGTCTGAGCAAGCTTAACAGTTTCATGCTCCTCGGTGATGTATTTTCTTGATAGTAAGGTCTTGAGGTATTTCGCCCAGGCTGGCACCTCGGAAAGAGCATCAAGGAGCGGGATATCAATGTATAGTTTCTTCATTGCCTCTTTGAACTTTTGAAACCTGGTGTCCATCTTTGTTTCTCGTAATCTTCCTGGGTATGGGATTCTTGGTTTATACTGCAAAACTTCAGGTTCTATGGACACTTTATCTTTGCCCTTTGTGCCCTCTGAGGGCTTCTCCATTCCTTGTTGCGGGCTCTCATTCGTCATGAAAGTAGGGGTATCATCATTATCCAGGGTGATCTTGGTAGTCTCATGAAGAATGCGTTCAGATCTGGTGGTGACGACATTCAACTGCTCATGTCTGTTTTGTCCGTGCTTAGGATTTGATTCAGGCTGCCCAACAAACGTACCTGTTGGGGACTTCAATTGTGCAGCGATCTGAGCAAGCTGAGCTTCAACTGCTTTTTGCTGATCCTGCTGGTTAGCTCGCATAGTTTGTTGCGATTGTAACATCTGCCTGATCAAGGATATTTCATCTTCCGGTTGGGCTGGAACATTTTTCGGAGGAATTGGTTACTGGGTTTGTTGAGATTGTTGGGGTGGTAACGCCAGCTGAGGTTGCTGAGTGTGCAACTGTGGATGGAGCAGAGGATGAGTGTACTGGTAGTAGGCTGATTGGTTCCTGGGGTAGTTAGCCCTAGGAAAGTTACTCCTGGAATTCCCTTGGTTTTGGTTGGTTGTTTGGGAATCCAGGTGTTAGCCTACTAGTAGATCCCCCCTGTGTTTGATGCTGAGGATTGGCAGTCCCAGCAGGGTTTCCATACTGAAACCCTGGATGATTCCTTAGTTGATTAGGGTTGTAGTAGACTTGCCCAGGGATAGTGTGGATAGAGTGAACTTGTTCCGGTAGTTTCTCTTCTGACTAATCAATGATAGGTTCATATGGTTGTGTAGGTGGATGCAGATCCATCATCACATTATATAGCATACCGCAGGAAAGGGTCGGATGGTCAGAAGCATGACAAGCCTCACAGGATCCCGTGACGGCTTTGACTTGTTGAACTACCAGAGTTTTCTTCTTATCGATCTCTCCGAGAGAAGTCTCGAGAGCTTGCTGTTTATGAACTATGGTTTTCAGGACTTCAGCTATTTCTTTCATCTCTATTGATTCTTTAGCTTTGAAAACTTTGAGGACACCTTTACTGGCTGACCGTCCCCAGTTGGACTGGTTTTCAGCTCTGAGAGTAACAATCTTCCATGCGTCCTCATAATTTTTCCTCATGAAGTTTCCTCCAGAAGAAGAATCTAAGAACTGTTTAATATCATCGCTTACTCCCCGGTAGAAGGTTTCTATCAGTTGATTCTGGGAGATTCCATGATGGGGGCATTTATATAGAAGTTCTTTAAATCTCTCCCATGCCTCAGCAAGGGTTTCTCCAGGCAACTGAGAGAAGTGATTGATCTGCCCTCTGATTTCATAGGCCAGTGAGGGTGGAAAGAACTTCTCTACGAACTTTTCCTCAAGAGGAGCCCAGGTGGTTATTATCGGTTCTCTGTCAAGTGAGTTATACCAACTCAAGGCCCTCCCAGATAGGGTGAAATGGAACAGATGAAGCATTATCGCATCATAAGCGACACCAGCTTGTGGAACCAGGCGGCACAGTGCCTTAAACCTTTTTAGATGATCCATGCATCATCTCCAGAACCTCTGGAGAAAGATATGCCTTGCATGATCTGGATCCACTGGGTCCGAATCTCGAAGTTGGGGATATTAATAATCAGAGGTCAGACCGGGTGGTTATCCTCATAGTTCTTTGGGACAACGTAGTCCCTCAGTTGTTTGTTTCTTAACTCCAACTGAGCAGCTTGGGTCGCTGCCTCAGTTTCAGCTCTGATGCGAGCTTGCTCTTCCACACGAATCTCTGCTTGGATTTAGGCACGAGTTTCAGCGATGAGTTGTGCCCTTTGAGCGGTGATGGCAGCGTTGACCCTCTCCATTACCAAAGCAGCCCGGCGTTGATCTTCAGCCATTTTCCTGGCCCTTTGGCGATTAAGTCGAATGTGGCGGTGGAAGATTCTCTCTACCTCAGAGTCAAACTCTAGATCAGGGGAGAATCCGAGGTTATGCGCAGGTTGCATACACGATTTCTACCTGAGTAGAGAGATACACCTTTAGATAATGAAAAAGATATAATAGTTTCAAGAAGATATAGAGTTATGATTAAAAAGAAAGTGTAAAATCCTAACCAACTAGAAAGGTACTAAGTGAAATTACAACGTTCCGTTGTCCCCGGCAACGGCGTCAATTTTTGATGGATCTTCCACTTACGTGGAATTGCGTGCACCAACTAAAAATCCTAAAGATGGTAAGTCTTTAAGTTTAGCCTTTCTTATACTAGATAGAAAACTCCACCCACATATGCTAAGATACGTGGAAGTCTTATCGCAGTATAGTTAAGGGTCGAATCCACGGGACAACGGTCTTGTTGCAAGAAACAAGATGGAAAACATATGGAATTTCACTTGGTTACTTACTAGCAGGCACTTTTATCGAAAGTTGGATTTTGATGTTTTTAAACTAAGCACATGAAAAGTAAAGAAAGCAGGTAAATCTAATGAGTTAAACTATGATAAAAGATCACTAGGGTGTGATCGGTTTTTCACCACCACTACACATCGATCAACACATGCAAGGCAAAACTTAACCTACAAAAAGAGTCCAGTCAGTTAGTATACTTGTAGACTTAGCCTCCTTTCAGAGAATCTAACTACGAGAAGTGCGGGAATGTTGCAACGCCAGCCATTCCCGAACAAATGGTCACATTACTTTACATCATTCCCCTCGCAAAGTGTGTTCCTCGACTTATCAAGGTTGCACTTCCATACGTCAACTGATTCCATTTCAAAGTATGAAAGTGCAACGGATGATAGTGAGTCTACTCCACTTCTTGAGATACACTTCTAGATACCGAAACAGATGCATGGTGAGTACATGCACCAAGAACCAACATGCAAACGAGTTTCAAATCTAATAGTACAAACGTAGACAATTCATACTAAAAGATAAAAGATAACACAAGTTGGAGATCAAGCAACATGCATTCATTAATCGTTTGATGTCGAACTGACAGAGATAAGAACTCTATATTACAACCTAAGGATTACATTTACATGATATGAAAGCATGGGTAGCGGGGCTACTCCCCACACCCTAGTGAGAGAGTCTACTCACTCATAACTAGGACAAAGAAGGAGGCAAGAAGAGAGAGAGAGCATCATCCCCACAAAGGAGGGAGGAAAGTCAACCCCTTGGAGAGAGAGAAATGATCCACCAGCTTCACAGGTTGCCTGATGACGAGATCTCCCTCTTCCCACCTTCTTTGGCGGAGAGAGACAAAGCAGCTTCAAGATGGAGTGTGGGTCTCAGACCGGCAGCCCCAGGGCGAAGGATGGAAGTAACAAGAGCTCTGGAATGATTGAGGCAGCCTTTGGACATCTGAAACTTCCTCCCTTGTGATGGACCCTTGGGGTCTTATTTATAGACCTTAAGTGAAGTCCAAAAGGTTCGGAGACCGTTTGGACCTCAAGACCGTTTGGTCCTCAAGACTGTTTCGCTTACATGCGGTCTCGGGACCGGTTGGCTTCATGCGGTCTTGAGATCATTTGAACTCCATGCGGTCTCGGGACCGGTTGGCTTCATGTGGTCTTGGGACCATTTGAACTCCATGCGGTCTCAGGACTGGTTGGCTTCATGCGGTCTTGGGACCATTTGAACTCCATGCGGTCTCAGGACCGGTTGTCTTTATGCAGTCTTGGGACCGTTTGAACTTGACGCGGTCTCGGGACCGGTTGGCTTCATGCGGTCTTGGGACCGTTTGAACTCCACACGGTCTCAAGACCGGTTGGCTTCATGCGGTCTTGGGACCGTTTGAACTCCATACGGTCTCGAGACCATTTGAACTCCATGCGGTCTCGAGACCGGTTGGCTTCATGCGGTCTTGAGACCGTTTGAACTCCATGCGGTCTCGAGACCGGTTGGCTTCATGCGGTCTTGAGACTGTGTGACTCCACACGGTCTTGGGACCGTTTGATTCCATGCGGTCTCGGGGTTGAGTTATTCTTTTATGATTTTTTTGTGCTTTTTCTGCATGTATAGAAAGGAAAAGTTAGTCCGATGATATATTTACAAAAAAATGGTAAAATTAGGATTATGTATAGTTTAAACTTAGAAAGAGTATGAAAAACTAAGAAAAAGGACTAAGATAATCATTCAAAATAGGAGGTTATCAAAAGGTCAACATTATTATTACCACTACCATCCATTAGGTAACCCACTTACCTTCATTACTACTATTACCATCACCGTTTGTTGATTAAGTGCTTTATCACATCAAGTCACATTATTGACTCTATGCTTCCACTTATGACCTCATGCATAAGACACATCATTACACAGTCATATCTACACTTGTCCTTATCTTAATATTTAATAGTTAGTCAAGGTATTCACTTCATGCATGTAATTATGCTAGATATATAGAATGAACATTATCATTACTATCATCACCATCATCAAGCAAGATATTAATGTAACTACTATTATTTCCCTTATCAATAACCGATAAACATGATGATCACTTTTATGCATATAACCATGCTACTATTATTACCATTCTTGATGTAGATAGACAATCATAACAACTGAGAAATGCATATCATCAACACATGGTGATATTTAGGTTTAAGTGCAATATTCACACAAAGTGACAGTAGAGATTATATCCTTTTCCTTAATCATGTCTCATAACGCTCTGCATTACATGTTCATTGTTATTCTGGGTACTATACCGATGATTATGATGATTAGGATAGAAAGGGATTGATATTGCCATTATCATTATATAGCACAAACCATCATCATTATTGTTATCATCCACCATCATTATTATTATCATCATGCAAATACTAGTGTAACTATTATTTATCATTGTCATTAACAGATAAGCAAAAGGATTACTTCGTGTATCTCAATACCACTACCTTCCTCATCATATATTACCACCAATATCATTACTACCACTATTATCATCACTACTATAATTAGCATCATTGCTATCATCAGAACTATTAACATTATTGTCATGCCATTAAGCAAACTATTAATGTAACTGTCACCTAGCAACATTATTACCAACATTAACATTATTATTGCCCTCACTACTAGCATGGCATCACCATCATTTACATTATTACCATCAACAACATTATTAACATCTTTGCTATCAATAGCACCGTTAACATTATTGTTATCATTATCATTGTCATAGGGCATCACTATCATTATGTTGTGTATAAGCATTTTCTTCCATAACACTTGAAACCGTCACCATAGGACCACATACCCTTACTAATACCTCACAACCCTCACCTAAACATCTTCACACAGCTAGGGCATGGGAAGGCAGCAATGCTACGTTGCACCCAACACTCTGCCCGTGACGCGGTGTCACAAAGGAGGGGTGTCGGGCGTCAGTGCTATCAGGCAACGCCTGTTGCACCACTGCCACCCGTCACACACAACGCCCGATATGCTAGGACAACCACAACTCCCGATCAACATGGGCTAACACCCAGCTAACAACCCTACAACGGCCAAGAGGGAGAGAGGGAAAGAGAGAGAAGAACTCCTCAAAACGTGCTACTACCTATCCAGGCCTATCGGCCGACACACACCCAAACCAGGGGCGTGACGCCCGACACCACTCAGCCTATCGACCGTCACACCACAAGGTGTATCGCCCGATCACCATACTTAGCCCTGTCGTCCACCACGAGAACCACCACAAGGATCACCATGTTACACATGGTCTAACGTCCATCACCACCATATCGGCCAACCCTGCTCTAGAGCACCCTATCGCCCATCACAAGGGCAGGGATATCGTCCAACACAAGAACTAAGGTGTTGCTCATCATAAGGACCATATCGACCATCAAGGGTCACTATGTCGGACAACACTCACACTAGCTCACCTTGTTGCCCAACACAAGGACACCCTCCATGTCTCCCAACACAAGACCTCATGTCGACCAACAAGGGTCATCACCTACGTCCAACACAAGGAAGCACAAACCCTAGAAAGTAAGGTGCACAAAGGAACCCTAAACCCTAGAGGGGATATCGGCCACCAAAGGAAACTCAAGCAAGGTACAATTCTAAGCTACTAATCTATGAACAAGAACAAGAACAAGAGGTAAAGAAGTTAGGGTTATAAGCTATGCAACCCGCCTTAAGCTCCAAGCTCCAAGGGAGAAGATGCACTTCAAGCTCCAAGGGATGTCGTCCACCAAAGCTGATCTAAGAGAGGGTATCGGCCACCACTGCAACTCCAGGAGAGTGTCTCGGCCGACACAAGCAAGATAGGGAGGAGTGTCGTGCACTCAAGGTGGAGGAGAGACCAAAAGAGCAAAGGAAGCTAAGGAAAGGGAACGAGCTACCTATATAGAAAGAAGGGGAGGAGAAACCAAGGTAGATCCATGCTAAGTGTCGTTCACCCAAGGGACACTTGTCCTAGGGTTCAAGCCAACACACTAGCACACCAAGAGACACTTGTCCAAGATATACACCAAGTGTCCACCAAACATGGTCAAGGTTGGACCAAGCAACATGGGCGACACAACTAGCAGCTCTGCTGGGCGACACACCACCTTGTTGGCCGACACAAACCAACCTAGGGCGACACAAGCTGGTCTTGGCCGACACAAGGCTCAAGCAAGCCCAAACAAGGCACCCCAAGGCCCAAACAAGCTCAACCAAGGCCCAAAGAACTCAAACAACAAGCCCAAGCCTTCCTCTCAACCCTAGAGGAAGCAAAGAGGGGAAAACATCTCACAAGATGGCAAACTTGCACACAAAACCCTAGACTTGGGTTATTTGCAAGTAGCCCCTCCAGCTCTCAACAAAGCAAAACTAAACCCTAATCACCACTAAAGGTGATTAGCAAGAATCAAACCACCAAGGTTAAGCAAAACAAACAGGGTAAACCCTAAACGCAGGTCAGGGTCCTTACATGTTCTATGGAATTTGACCCAATTGGGTTTTTTATGAAGGATCTTGGTATGGGCACACCTACTATGAGATGCAATAGTTCAAGGGCTCTTGATCCACTGACGCCTTCCCATTACACAACCTCCAAGCCTGCCACTTCCACCGCCATCACCCTTGTTGCAGCTCCATCGTCCATCTAGCATAAATGTCTTAGTCAACTTGGAGGTCATGTCATAGATCACATTCGATCTAATTGCCATATTTTTTGTGATAAGGAACATCAATCGCATGTATGCCATTCATGTCAAGTTGGAAAACATATTCACCTTCCCTTCATGATTCTCACTCTATGACAAATTCTCTATTTAATATTATTCATAGTGACTTGTGGATCTCCCATGTTGAAAGTAAATTTGGTTATTGATAATACCTTGTCTTTTAGATGATTACACTCACTTTTTGTGGTGGTTTGTATTAAAATATAAATCTAAAGTTTTTTCCAAGTTTCTTCAATTTATTGCGTTTATTGTTACCCAATTTTAACCTGAAATAAAATCAATTCAATGTGGCATGGGATGTGAATTCCATAATTATAATTTTCACAACTTTATTGCTACTCATGGCCTTGTTTTTAACTTCTCTTATCCCCAAACACCCCCCCTAAATGCAAAATTTGATTGCCAAATTCTCTGTATTAACCATATTGTTCACACACTCCTTGTTAGGCCTCCCTCCCTCCTACCTATTGGGTTGAAGCCCTTCACATGGCTTGATACCTTCACAGTATTCTTCCTTACAAATTGTTAGCCTTTCGTACAACCAAGTTTTCTCTCTATCTCAAGCATCCAACTTATGACCACCTTAGTGTCTTCAGTTGTCTTTGCTATCCTGATATTATTGTTATGGCTCCACACAAGTTAGCTCCTCGCTCAACTTTATAAGTCTTTCTTGGTTACCTCCCCATAGATATCATTGTTTATAATTAGTTAGAAGCAAAGTTATCATTTCATGCCATGTCACTTTTGATGAGAACATCTTTCCTTTTGCTGGTCCTTTCACATCCATCACATTCACATATAATTTCCTTGAGCCTGATTTCATGCCTAAACTCATTATCAACCAATGTCATCAAATCCCCCAACCACTAATGTTGCAACCCCACCCAACGAACCACCATTACTAGCAGTAGATTCACTATCTCCACCCACACCACAACCCTCTCCTTTTCCATCAAATCCCCCCATACATGCTATAAAAACCCGCTCCCAACATGGGATTAAAAAAACACCATACTTCTATGAACCTTCATACCCAAACCATCCCCCCATTACCATGATCTCTCCTATTCCAAAATCTTTCACGATTGCTCTTCCAGTTCCTAATTGTAAACCCAAGTGACTGATGCATGTAGACTGCCTCATTTAAGTCACCATATATAAATACATTCTCCACATCAATTTGATGAATAGGCCAAGAATGAGAAATAGAAATACTTGACAAAGTTAAAATGGTAGTTGTGGCAACACATCCCATTATCATACAGATAACGAGGTGTTACGCGAAAACGTGCGGAAATCACCATAACCACAGATTATGAAAAGACGGGTTAATTAAAACCGATTGCGGAAAAACTGATAAACTGTGAAACTATTACTTTCCAGTTCTCATCCTGCACAAAAACATGTCATATATATACATCCACGAGATCTGATACGTGTCCAAAACTCAGGAACAGCTGTTCATCCATCACATGAGTTCACCACCTGTTCCTATACAGAAAAGGCCCACATCCGGCCAACAGTAGGATATACAAACGTCATCGATCGGTCATCATGAAACAACGTCAAAACACTGCCAAGGACCTGAGAGTACAAGGATGACTCTAGACTCTACTACAAAACAACCAAAACAGCAGCATGTCCAACGCTTGCCTTCTACTGCTCCTCAAGCTGCTCAGCCGCAACACCACGACCACGACCACGTCTATCTCGACCACCTAAAAGAGGGTTAAACCAGTGGGGTGAGACAATTGAACAATTATCCCAGCGGGAAACATAACTCCCCACCACAACTACAGAACCTCAGCAAGATAAACTATGACAGCAGACGGTTGATAACAGATATGACAAGAGCAGTCTATATAAAGTAAAACTATTCTTACCGACAAGCTTACTAGCTGTATAAAAGCATAACCAAAAGCCTCTTAATGGAACATGATTGACAAGATAAGATATATCACTATGTAACAGGATTATCAGAACAAGATATATTGTCACATAACCCGAGGATTAAGATATAACAGATTAACCACATAAACGAGGCCTTAACCAATGTTCTTTATTTGTCTTAGTAACTACTACATGTCGGCATGAATGCATTCATGCTCCTTATCTCACATATCCTGAGCCATGGGCCTGTTCACCATGCTCAACACATCACACATCCTGAGCCATGGGCCTGTTCACCATGCTCATCACATCAC
The DNA here is from genome assembly GCA_963693085.1 of Alisma plantago-aquatica. Taxonomy (NCBI): domain Eukaryota; kingdom Viridiplantae; phylum Streptophyta; class Magnoliopsida; order Alismatales; family Alismataceae; genus Alisma; species Alisma plantago-aquatica. The sequence goes on along the minus strand of OY856409.1, from coordinate 1,617,496,777 downwards.
CTGTCCTGAGCCATGGGCTTGTTCACCATGCTCATCACATCACAATGTTACAACCTAATACCCTAGAGTCTATGACTGTAGATGTACTCTTACCTTCTCCCTTTTCAAACTAGAAACACCCTCGCCTATTCAACAATATGCTTTCTGGGTTAACTATTAGGCAAACCCATTTACCATTATCAACTACCAACTATGATGAATCTATGATCAAGGCAATTGCATGATATGCATCCACTGTAATTGTTCAGTATCTATGCAAAATATGTCATAAGGTGAACAAATATAAACTTAATCATTATGCTATTATTTTAATCATATCTATCTGATCCATCTCAAGGATCCAACATCATTTGTTGTCACTTGGCCTCTTGCCAACCATCCAGATCCATCTCGAGGACCATCACATACCCTGGGATTTCAATCCCTCATCACTTACATCTATATCATGGGATGAAAACATTATACATGTAACCTATACAACAAGAGTAATTATCAGTGTGATGTATTCATCACATATGTCTCATAGCCTTTACATGGCTAAGCAGCACCTGCATGGTTAGTGTATTCAACAATCATAGTTTATCATAAGGATTATGCTTACCAACATGAGATGACATTCAAGATGTTATACTTGTCAACCTTACTTTGTCTGGTGATCAGGTATATAAAGCACATTATAAGACAACTGTTTATGTATTTATCCTTGTCTCTGCATTACACAGATATTCATGGAAATTACTATATTCATATAGTTAGGTTTAGATATAAAAGGTCAACATTATTATTACCACTACCATCCATTAGGTAACCCACTTACCTTCATTACTACTATTACCATCACCGTTTGTTGATTAAGTGTTTTATCGCATCAAGTCACATTATCGACTCTATGCTTCCACTTATGACCTCATGCATAAGACACATCATTACACAGTCATACCTAGACTTGTCCTTATCTTAATATTTAATAGTTAGTCAAGGTATTCACTTCATGCATGTAATTATGCTAGATATATAGAATGAACATTATCATTACTATCATCACCATCATCAAGCAAGATATTAATGTAACTACCATTATTTACCTTATCAATAACCGATAAACATGATGATCACTTTTATGAATAACCATGCTACTATTATTACCATTCTTGGCGTGGATAGATAATCATAACAACTGAGAAATGCATATCATCAACACAGGGTGATATTTAGGTTTAAGTGCAATATTCACAAAAAGTGATAGTAGAGATTATATCCTTTTCCTTAATCATGTCTCATAACGCTCTGCATTACATGCTCATTGTTATTCTGGGTACTATACCGATGATTATGATGATTAGGATAGAAAGGGACTGATATTGCCATTATCATTATATAGCACAGACCATCATCATTATTGTTATCATCCACCATCATTATTATTATCATCATGCAACTACTAGTGTAACTATTATTTATCATTGTCATTAACAGATAAGCATAAGGATTACTTCATGTATCTCAATACCACTACCTTCCTCATCATATATTACCACCAGCATCATTACTACCACTATTATCATCACTACTATTATTAGCATCATTTCTATCATCAAAACTATTAACATTATTGTCATGCCATTAAGAAAACTATTAATGTAACTATCACCTAGCATCATTATTACCAACATTAACATTATTATTTCCCTCACTACTAGCATGGCATTACCATCATTTACATTATTACCATCAACAACATTATTAACATCTTTGCTATCAATAGCACCGTTAACATTATTCTTATCATTATCATTGTCATAGGGCATCACTATCATTATGTTGTGTATAAGCGTTTTCTTCCATAACACTTGAAACCGTCACCATACGACCACATACCCTTACTAATACCTCACAACCCTCACCTAAACATCTTCACACGGCTAGGGCATGGGAAGGCAGCAACGCTACGTTGCACCCAGCACTCTGCCCGTGACGCGGTGTCACAAAGGAGGGGTGTCGGGCGTCAGTGCTATCAGGCAACACCCGTTGCACCGCTGCCGCCCATCACACACAACGCCCGATATGCTAGGACAACCACAACGCCCGATCAACATGGGCTAACACCTAGCTAACAACCCTACAACGGCCAAGAGAGAGAGAGGGAAAGAGAGAGAAGAACTCCTCAAAATGTGCTACTACCTATCCAGGCCTATCGGCCGACACACACCGAAACCAGGGGTGTGACGCCCGACACCACTCAGCCTATCGACCGTCACACCACAAGGTGTATCGCCCGATCACCATACTTAGCCCTGTCGTCCACCACGAGAACCAACACAAGGATCACCATGTTACACATGGTCTAACGTCCATCACCACCATATCGACCAACCCTGCTCTAGCGCACCATATCGCCCATCACAAGGGCATGGATATCGTCCAACACAAGAACTAAGGTGTTGCTCATCACAAGGAACATATCGACCATCAAGGGTCACTATGTCAGCCAACACTCACACTAGCTCACCTTGTCGCCCAACACAAGGACACCCTCATTGTCGCCCAACACAAGACCTCATGTCGCCCAACATGCGTCATCACCTACCTCCAGCACAAGGAAGCACAAACCCTAGAAAGCAAGGTGCACAAAGGAACCCTAAACCCTAGAGGGGATATCGGCCACCAAAGGAAACTCAAGCAAGGTTCAATTCTAAGCTACTAATGTATGAACAAGAACAAGAGGTAAAGAAGTTAGGGCTAGAAGCTATGCAACCCGCCTTAAGCTCCAAGCTCCAAGGGAGAAGATGCACTTCAAGCTCCAAGGGATGTCGTCCACCAAAGCTGATCCAAGAGAGGGTATCGGCCACCACTGCAACTCCAGGAGAGTGTCTCGTCCGACATAAGAAAGAGAGGGAGGAGTATCGTGCACTCAAAGTGGAGGAGAGACCAAAAGAGCAAAGGAAGCTAAGGCAAGGGAAAGAGCTACCTATATAGAAAGAAGGGGAAGAGAAACCAAGGTAGATCCATGCTAAGTGTCGTCCACCCAAGGGACACTTGTCCTAGGGTTCAAGGCAACACACTAGCACACCAAGAGACACTTGTCCAAGATATACACCAAGTGTCCACCAAACATGGTCAAGGTTGGACCAAGCAACATGGGCGACACAACTAGCAGCTCTGCTGGGCGACACACCACCTTGTTGGCCAACACAAACCAACCTAGAGCGACACAAGCTGGTCTTGGCCGACACAAGGCTCAAGCAAGCCCAAACAAGGCACCCCAAGGCCCAAACAAGCTCAACCAAGGCCCAGAGAACTCAAACAACAAGCCCAAGCCTTCCTCTCAACCCTAGAGGAAGCAAAGAGGGGAAAACATCTCACAAGATGGCAAACTTGCACACTAAACCCTAGACTTAGGTTATTTACAAGTAGCCCCTCCAGCTCTCAACGAAGCACAACTAAACCCTAATCACCACTAAAGGTGATTAGCAAGCATCAAACCACCAAGGTTAAGCAAAACAAATAGGGTAAACCCTAAACGCAGGTCAGGGTCCTTACAAGCTAACCCCCTTTAAGGGATTTCGCCCCCAAAATCCGAAGAGAAAAGCGAGGGATATGTTCTCCTCATCTCTTCCTCAAGCTCCCACATGGTTTCCTCTATGCCACAACTCTGCCAAAGAACCTTTGCAAGAACCAGGTCTTTCCTCGTAGGTCACATCTACATCAACCTCATCCTCTGTTGGTGACATCATGTACCTGAATCCGGATGACTTCCCTTCCACATACTATCATGAAGCATTGGATGCAATCTGTGCAACTCTGGAGGCAACTCTAACCCATAAGCTACCTTGCCAACATGTGTTATGACTGAGTAAGGCCCCTTATATCTGGGAGCTATCTTACTCTCCCGACCAGTCCTTAGCACACCCTTCCACAGCAAGACTTAAAGGTACATTTTGTCTCCTACCTGGAACTCCAAGGGTTGTTGGCGATTGTCTGCGTAAAACTCCTTCCTGTACCGTGCTACTTTCAACTGTTGCTATATTACTTTGATCTTACTAACTCATGACCTATCGTCTGACACTTTCCAGATTCATACCAATCACCATGATGATCTGCCCTTCCTTTCATACAAAGCCTCACTAATTCAACCTATCAACTCTCAGGACAACTATCTGATTATAATAACAGACTAGCCCTTCCTCGGGCTGATGAAACCCATCACGCTCTTCGCTGCGAACTCTGATCAACTATATTGCATCATCTGTCCACTATGCATCCTCTATTCTCCTGAGAAGGTTCACTCAGCTTAAACTATATTTAGTTTGGAATGCTCACTTAGCGTTTCCTCTATATTGGGAATGTTCACGCAACTCTTCCTGAGTAGGATTGTTCACTTAGCCCTTTCCTATTGAGAGTGTTCACTTAGCTGTTTTCTGTAATCGGGAATGTCCACTTAGCCCTTCCCTCTTAATCGAGAATGTTCACTTAGCTTTTCTCTTAAATGGGGAATGCTCACTTAGCTTTTTCTGTTTAAGAATGTTCACTTAGCTTTTCTTATTTAATTGGGAATGCTCACTTAGCTTTTCCCATTTAAGAATGTTCACTTAGCTTTTCTTTTTACTAGGGAATGCTCACTTAGCTTTTCCACTTAAGAATGTTCACTTAGCTTTTCTTATTTAATTGGGAATGCTCACTTAGCTTTTCCCGTCTTATAGTATTATACTCCTAGATTGTTCCAAAATGATTACCTGATCAGTGTAACCAGAGAGATAACAATCTAAGAGTTCCATACTTGCCTTATCTACAATAATCATATACCTGGCCAGGGTATACAAGTACTGAGATTAGGTAGTATGCACCTTATTTCTATCCTACACTTATCATATCAGTATTCACATAGAGCTTTTCATTCTTGGATTTTCTTCAGGCATCACTTCTATATCTCATCTTCTATCACACAGATAAGAGAGATTACATAGCATTTTAAGGAACATTTAGAAAATTGTGAATTTTCTTCTTCCTCGTGTCCTTATAGGACTGGCTAAAGGAAGTTCAAAAACATCTACTTTCTTATTTTTATCACACAAAATTGGGAGATGGAACATCAGAATGAATATATTTTATCTGACCTGACTGGGACGTCTGTCCACGCCCTCGATCGTTACTATGACGTTGCCTCCTTTAAGAGTCCTGCTGACTCTTCCCCTGGGGTTGTGTCATCATCAAGTTTCCATCTGGACAATCTTTTGCTAGATGTCCCGGTTGTCTACATCGGTAACAGATCCTGGGTGCAAGATAGGGTCTGTGAGATCCAGTTACCGATGTCGATGCTATTTCGGGGGCTCCACTTGGAAGATTACTATGATCCCTACTCCCGCTCATCGTTCTTTGCGTCCGGTTATGGAATCTGGATGATACTGGTGATGTAGAAAATCTCGGTTTCTTGAAGCTTCCAGACCTCTGTCCTTGAGACTGAGTAGGTCTTTGGTGAGGCATGCATTCTCTTTTCTCCCGTACTGACCCCTCGATCCTTCGAACAGATTCCACAAACGTAGCGAACCGCTCCTGATTTTCTAACACAGAAACATGTGTCTTCAACTCCGCACTCAGACCTTTCTCAAAGCGTCTGATCTGTTCCTCCTCTGTTGCCGCCATGCGAGGACAAAACCTCAACAGATCCATAAGATTAGCTTCATACTCGGTGATATTCATCGTTCCTTGTCTCAGGTTCTCAAACTGACTAATCTTCTCATCCAGATACGTCTTCAGAAAGTACCTGGTGACGAACTCGCGTCGAAACACTTCCCAACAGATCACCTCACCAGGCCGCTTCTCCTCCTCGATGGTCCACCAGTGTCCAACACTACCCTTCAGGAGGTAGACCGCATGTTTTATCTTGTCTGCTTCAGGGATGTCAAGAATCTGAAAAGCCTTCTCAAGACTTGCCAGCCACAGATCTGCATCTGATGGATCAGTCGTACCTGTATAATCCAAATCTCCAACTCGACGAAGATGCTCGAAGGTCTTCCCAATACCCGATGCTTCTCCATGGGGAACCTGTGCTCACGGAGGAGGGACTGGTAATCGCTCAACCATGAGATTCATCATAGCCATTAACTGCCCCATAAGCTGTTGGTAAGCAGGATGATCAAGTATGGCTGGGTTAAATTGGGGAGCCTCAAGCGCCCGATCTTCATGTGCCTACCCTTCTGCTCCATCAACTAAGGCAGCATCACTAAGCTCGAGAGCATGTTCTTCATGGTTTCTAGACATATTGTCCTTTCTTCTACTGAGGGCAGAAGATTTTGTAAGAAGACCTGGAAAACTCATAAGAACATACTCAACCTAATCTTAAATCCCTGTAGACTCAGCGAACCTATAGCTCTGATACCAAACTTGTGGCAACACATCCCATTATCATATAGATAACGAGGTGTTACACGAAAACGTGCAGAAATCACCATAACCATAGATTATGAAAACACGGGTTAATTAAAACTGATTGCGGAAAAACTGATAAACTGTGAAACTATTACTTTCCAATTCTCATCCTGCACAGAAACATGTCATATATATACATCCACGAGATCAGATACGTGTCCACAACTCAGGAACAGCTGTTCATCCATCACATGAGTTCACCACCTATTCATATACAGAAAAGGCCCACATCCGGCCAACAACAGGATATACAAATGTCATCGATCGGTCATCATGAAACAACATCAAAACACTGCCAAGGACCTGAGAGTACATGGATGACTCTAGACTCTACTACAAAACATCCAAAACAGCAGCATGTCCAACGCTTGCCTTCTACTGCTCCTCAATCTGCTCAGCCGCAACACCACGACCACGACCACGTCTATCTCGACCACCTAAAAGAGGGTTAAATCAGCGGGGTAAGACAATTGAACAATTGTCCCAGTGGGAAACATAACTCCCCACCGCAACTACAAAACCTCAGCAAGATAAACTATGACAACAGACAGTTGATAACAGATATGACAAGAGCAGTCTATATAAAGTAAAGCTATTCTTACCGACAGGCTTACCAGTTGTATAAAAGCATAACCAAATGCCTCTCAATGGAACATGATTCACAAGATAAGATATATCACTATGTAACAGGATTATCAGAACAAGATATATTGTCACATAACCCGAGGATTAAGATATAACAGATTAACCACATAAATGAGGCCTTAACCAATGTTCTTTATTTGTCTTAGTAACTACTACATGTCGGCATGAATGCATTCATGCTCCTTATCTCACATATCCTGAGCCATGGGTCTGTTCACCATGCTCAACACATCACACATCCTGAGCCATGGGCCTATTCACCATGCTCATCACATCACCTATCCTAAGCCATGGGCATGTTCACCATGCTCATCACATCACAGTGTTACAACCTAATACCCTAGAGTCTATGATTGTAGATGTACTCTTACCTTCTCCCTTTTCAAACTAGAAACACCCTCTCCTATTCAACGATATGCTTTCCGGGTTAACTCTTAGGCAAACCCGTTTACCATTATCAACTACCAACTATGATGAATCTATGATCAAGGCAATTGCATGATATGCATCCACTGTAATTGTTCAGTATCTATGCAAAATATGTCATAAGGTGAACAAATATAAACTTAATCATTATGCTGTTATTGTAATCATATCTACCTGATCCATCTCAAGGATCCAACATCACCTGTTGTCACTTGGCCTCTTGCCAACCATCTAGATCCATCTCGAGGACCATCACATACCCTGGGATTTCAATCCCTCATCACTTACATCTATATCATGGGACGAACACATTATACATGTAACCTATTCAACAAGAGTAATTATCAGTGTGATGTATTCATCGCATATGTCTCATAGCCTTTACATGGCTAAGCAACACCTGCATGGTTAGTGTATTCAACAATCGTAGTTTATCATAAGGATTATGCTTACCAACATGAGATGACATTCAAGATGTTATACTTGTCAACCTTACTTTGTCTGGTGATCAGGTATATAAAGCACATTATAAGACAAGTGTTTATGTATTTATCCTTGTCTCTACATTACATAGATATTCATGGAAATTACTCCATTCATATAGTCAGGTTTAGATATAAAAGGTGAACATTATTATTACCACTACCATCCATTAGGTAACCCACTTACCTTCATTACTACTATTACCATCATCGTTTGTTCATTAAGTGCTTTATCACATCAAGTCACATTATCGACTCTATGCTTCCACTTATGACCTCATGCATAAGACACATCATTACACAGTCATATCTAGACTTGTCCTTATCTTAATATTTAATAGTTAGTCAAGGTATTCACTTCATGCATGTAATTATGCTAGATATATAGAATGAACATTATCATTACTATCATCACCATCATCAAGCAAGATATTAATGTAACTACCATTATTTCCCTTATCAATAATCGATAAACATGATGATCACTTTTATGCATATAACCATGCTACTATTATTACCATTCTTGACGTAGATAGAAAATCATAACAACTGAGAAATGCATATCATCAACACAGGGTGATATTTAGGTTTAAGTGCAATATTCACACAAACTAACAGTAGATATTATATCCTTTTCCTTAATCATGTCTCATAACGCTCTACATTACATGCTCATTGTTATTCTGGGTACTATACCGATGATTATGATGATTAGGATAGAAAGGGACTGATATTGCCATTATCATTATATATCACAGACCATCATCATTATTGTTATCATCCACCATCATTATTATTATCATCATGCAACTACTAGTGTAACTATTATTTATCATTGTCATTAACAAATAAGCATAAGGATTACTTCATGTATCTCAATACCACTACCTTCCTCTTCATATATTACCACCAGCATCATTACTACCACTATTATCATCACTACTATTATTAGCATCATTGCTATCATCAGAACTATTAACATTATTGTCGTGCCATTAAGCAAACTATTAATGTAACTATCACCTAGCATCATTATTACCAACATTAACATTATTATTGCCCTCACTACTAGCATGGCATTACCATCATTTACATTATTACCATCAACAACATTATTAACATCTTTGCTATCAATAGCACCATTAACATTATTGTTATCATTATCATTGTCATAGGGAATCACTATCATTATGTTGTGTATAAGCATTTTCTTCCATAACACTTGAAACCGTCACCATAGGACCACATACCCTTACTAATACCTCACAACCCTCACCGAAACATCTTCACACGACTAGGGCATGGGAAGGCAGCAACGCTGCGTTGCACCCAGCACTCTGCCCGTGACGCGGTGTAACAAAGGAGGGGTGTCGGGCGTCAGTGCTATCGGTCAACGCCCGCTGCACCACTGCCGCCCATCACACACAACGCCCGATATGCTAGGACAACCACAACGCCCGATCAACATGGGCTAACACCCAGCTAACAACCCTACAACGGCCAAGAGAGAGAGAGAGGGAAAGAGAGAGAAGAACTCCTCAAAACGTGCTACTACCTATCCAGGCCTATCGGCCGACACACACCCAAACCAGGGGCGTGACGCCCGTGACCACTCAGCCTATCGGCCGTCACACCACAAGGTGTATCGCCCGATCACCATACTTAGCCCTATCGTCCACCACGAGAACCACCACAAGGATCACCATGTTACACATGGTCTAACGTCCATCACCACCATATCACCCAACCCTGCTCTAGCGCACCCTATCGCCCATCACAAGGGCAGGGATATCGTCCAACACAAGAACTAAGGTGTTGCTCATCACAAGGACCATATCGACCATCAAGGGTCACTATGTCGGCCAACACTCACACTAGCTCACCCTGTCGCTCAACACAAGGACACCCTCCATGTCGCCCAACACAAGACCTCATGTCGCCCAACAGGGGTCATCACCTACCTCCAGCACAAGGAAGCACAAACCCTAGAAAGCAAGGTGCACAAAGGAACCCTAAACCCTAGAGGGGATATCGGCCACCAAAGGGAACTCAAGCAAGGTACAATTCTAAGCTACTAATCTATGAACAAGAACAAGAACAAGAGGTAAAGAAGTTAGGGTTAGAAGCTATGCAACCCGCCTTAAGCTCCAAGCTCCAAGGGAGAAGATGCACTTCAAGCTCCAAGGGATGTCATCCACCAAAGCTGATCCAAGAGAGGGTATCAACCACCACTGCAACTCCAGGAGAGTGTCTCGGCCGACACAAGCAAGAGAGGGAGGAGTGTCGTGCACTCAAGGTGGAGGAGAGACCAAAAGAGCAAAGGAAGCTAAGGCAAGGGAAAGAGCTACCTATATAGAAAGAAGGGGAGGAGAAACCAAGGTAGATCCATGCTAAGTGTCATCCACCCAATGGCCACTTATCCTAGGGTTCAAGCCAACACACTAGCACACCAAGAGACACTTGTCCAAGATATACACCAAGTGTCCACCAAACATGGTCAAGGTTGGACCAAGCAACATGGGCGACACAACTAGCAACTTTGCTGGGCGACACACCACCTTGTTGGCCAACACAAACCAACCTAGGGCGACACAAGCTGGTCTTGGCCGACACAAGGCTCAAGCAAGCCCAAACAAAGGCACCCCAAGGCCCAAACAAGCTCAACCAAGGCCCAGAGAACTCAAACAACAAGCCCAAGCCTTCCTCTCAACCCTAGAGGAAGCAAAGAGGGGAAAACATCTCACAAGATGGCAAACTTGCACACAAAACCCTAGACTTGGGGTATTTGCAAGTAGCCCCTCTAGCTCTCAACAAAGTACAACTAAACCCTAATCACCACTAAAGGTGATTAGCAAGCATCAAACCACCAAGGTTAAGCAAAACAAATAGGGTAAACTCTAAATGCAGGTCAGGGTCCTTACAGTAGTAGGTTTAATAATAGGATTAAATGATTCAACACAATCCACAACCACATGTTGAGATTTTCCATTGACAACCAAACATGCTTTATAGCATTGTATTGAACCATCCAAATTAAACTTGTGACAAAAAAGCCACATGCATCGAATAATATTAACATCAACAGGATGAGGAACCAAGGTCCATGTATTGTTATGTAATAACACATGATACTCATTATGCATAGCCAAGGAGCTAGATATCATACTTAATAGGTTGAGTAGATTTAGTTATATGATATGTATCCAACAAATAATGCAGATGAATAAACTAGGCAGTTATCACTGAGCAATAGAACAATTAATATTCTAAGAAGGACTATGAAGAACATGTATAACAATTGATTTCACTTACCACATTATAATTTGAGATATCAGTACAAAGATAAGGCAAAGGGTTCAACAAATGTTATTTGTATTTGACCCTAAGTAAAATATACTACAAGACTGTATTACATATTTTATTATTGCCCTGAGGGTTTGAGTTATACAACCCAAATCCAACCGACCACTGCTAAGTCAAAATTGGTGCCATAGAAGGTCAATGGAAGAGACAAATCCATGACCTCTCCAACACCCCGTGGTCAGTACAATAGAAACACAACATACACATATTAGTCAACTGCAAAATAACAACATATAGTCAAGTTGAAGGATTGGCTCATGCATGGCCATCCATATATAAACACCTAGCCCGCCTTGGTACATGTCACGATGCTAGAAGAATAGGCTCACACATTGTTGTTCTAAAATAGGCATCACATGCAGTTACACTTCTACCTATCACATATCACATATCACAAGGAGATCAGCTCACTAATGGCTGTCTCACACAATCTATAATGGTGGACGAAAGGAGATACCCGACTTGCACCGCTGCATATTCTAAAATATGCGCTCTGAGTTTCCCGAAGGAATAACTCATTTCACCATCCATCAATGAAACTGACACTAGAATGGATCTATGGAACATGGCACCTGCATGATTAGGGTTTCACTTGATTAGTTAAGCCAATTGGATGTCATTTAGCACCAATCAGGTTACAACATGTGAACCATAAACAAACTCTATAAAGATAAGGGCATAATGCAACTCCAGAAGATATCAAATGCATAAGGTGTGAACTTGTCACATTATTGTCACATGATACTTGTGAAACTTCCATTCACAAGGCCATCACTAATGTCACACAACCATACAAGGCTATCACCAATGTCACATCACTGTGGGATGTCAATCCCTGAACCATATCACTAGAGGATATCACCTCACAATAGGCATTAAGCCTTCACCAGGTCATAGTACCCATCACATCAATATGATCTAATTATGTCTCAACAAGGCTCATAAACATCACCCTGCATCATATGATCACCACCATAGTATACAAAATCCATGATATTCATTTCACATTCAAGGTTAGGGGTTCATAAAAAAGAGAGGAGAAAACATCATAATGTGGTAACCACTTTAAATGAGACAAGCAAACACATCATATTTCCTAACATTAGGGTTATGATTACATGTATAGCCGATTATGGTTTCATAGCATTATTCAAGCACGAAAACCCTAATCTCATAACCTCCCACTTTCTTGGAGCATACTAGGATTAGAACATCATTACTATCTTGCTTGATCAACTGTCTTCACAACATTAGGTGTCAACCAACATTTACATGCACATATGTATCGACCTTTACAAAGTTTCACATGTGTTACGACCATGCACTCAAGTGATTGTATTGACCACCCAAGCAAACATGTGTCACAAACACTCCCAAAGTAAGTGTCTCAACCTCAAGCCAACTAGGTCTCTCGATTAAGACAAGAACATGTGTCTCGACCACCACAAAAGTATGTGTATTGACCATTCATAAAACAAGTGTCTCGACCACCGTAGGGTTAGGGTTTCGACCATGACACCCAAGCATGTGTCTCGACCCTTGAGTGTTATGACCCTCAACCTATTAAGGTTAGGGTTGTAGTCGTGACACTAGGTCATGAGTCTTGACAGAAACAAAGTAAAGCTCCTCGACCATCATCCCATTAACCAAGTGTATCGATCAAAACAAAATCCAAGGGGCAGTGACCACCAAGGCCATGCTACCACCAAGGAAAAACAACCATTCTCAAAATAGCGATAAACCCTAGGATGAAAATAAGGATATCACGAACAAAACAAGATATTAACAACAAGGTAAAACCATCATCAACAAGGTGGAAAACTCCATGCAAAAAGGCATCAAAACCTTGAAACCAAACTCCAACATGAACACCTTCAAGAAAGCAAACCAAGGTAAAGAAGACCAAGCTTCAACTTCAAGAAAACCAACTCAAAACCTCATGAAAACACCAAGGTAGAACCAAAGCATGGTGATGAAACCAAAAATCATGTTGCATGTATCAAAATCACCTCTACCAACACATAACAAGTCAGATATAAGAATTTAGGTTTTAAGAAAGAGAGAAATCAACATGAGAATACTACAAATTCTTAAATCATAGATCATGGCAACCTCACATAGCATATTATCATCAAGTTTAGAGATCAAAACACTAGCATGCAAGTAATACCATGGTGCAAGTAATATAAGAAGGTAGAGAGTTATATAAGCCAAGCTCCAAGATGAAACGCTCCAAATAAGAAGATGAATACCCAATCAAGGTCAATACTTCAGTCACAAGATCACATCCAAAGAGAAAAACACCATGGTAAAAAGGATGCTCAAGAAATAGGCTGAAAAACCCTAGGCCTAACCAAGAAGAAAGAATAAAGAAGAGAGCTCCTTCTCACTTCGGTGTCACCATGTCAAAACATAGTTTATGGCCCCTTTGTGAGGAGAAGATCTTCAAGGTATCCACCATGTCAAAACATGGTCTTAAGGACAAGAAGAAGAAGAAGAAGGGAGGTAGGGTTCGAAAGGGAAAATGTGATAAAGAAGGTAGAACCACTTACAAAGAAGAGAAACCACCAATAATCACCACAAAGAAGGTGATCAAGCTTCAAAGCACCACATGCAAGGTTGGTCGACCTCCAAAGCACCCATGATCATCCCTTATTTTCTCCACCAAGCTCCAAGGAAGAGCACAAGAGAGGGAGGAAGAAGGACGACTAAAAAAGATACTTACATGAAGAAGAGAGATGTTATATACTCAAAGGAGGAAGGAAGTAAGGTATGTGTGAGGTGTCAACATAAGAGAGCATCAGAGGGACACTTGTCCACCAAGAAAATAGACATGCAACCACTATATTCATGCATGAAACCTATGGTAATAAAACCTACGTGGGGTCTTGACCACTTCGGTCAGAACTACCCTAGAGGTTGAAATGAACGACAAGATACCTTGTTCGACCACAACAAAATGTCACCAAACAAACCTAGTTGAGACACGCCACAAAAAGAAAACCGTCTCAACCAAAAACACCCCAAGACCATCAAGGTCGAAACAAAAAGAGCACAGACAAGGTCAAGACAAAGGTCGCAACACCTAACCAAGCTCAACGTGGTCGACACCAAGCAAACCTTAGAAACTCTAGCATCACCACATGATTTCACCTCATCAAACATGGTCTAACAAGGGGCCCCATAGCATCATTCTCTATCTCATGGTGCTAAATCACTAAGCGCACACTCAATATGTGACAAATTGCAAGATAACCCCTCAATATGGGTAAATTGTAACTTGGTCCAAAATAAGCATACAAGGGTCAAACATCGTCAGAACAGGACCAAATTGGAAACATAAGATTGTCACATGTTAGATAAGAATCTTAAAGGATTATATTAAGGTTCTAAGCATCTTATTAAGAAAAATAGGCATACTCAAGCACTAATCTAGGTCAAGGGTCTGACAACCATAAACCCCTAATAAGGATTTTGACCCCGAAATCCCACCCAAATAGAGACAGGTACTTCCTACACATATTTTCCTCAATCTCTTACATGGCTTCCTCTAGACCGTGCTGATGCCAGAGAACCTCATGCAAAATGATATCCTTCTTCTTCAACTTCTTGATTCTCCTATCTAATATCAACACAAAACCTTCCACATAAGACATATCCTCATCAAGCTCAACCTCCACTGGCTGCAAAACCAACTCGGTATCAGGGTGGCACTTCCTCAACATAAACACGTGGAACACTAGATGCAACTTATGTGACTCAAGTGGCAACTCCAACTTATAAGCTATCTTCCCAACACGTACCACCATAGGTTAAGGTCCCATATACATGGGAGCCAACTTACCCTTCTTCCCAAACCTTAAAACACCTTTTAAAGTAGAGACCTTGAGATATACTCTATCTCCCACTTGGAACTCCAAGGGCCTATGCCGGTTATCTATATATGACTTCTTCCTATCCTTGGCTACTTTCAATTACTATTGAATCATTTTGATCTTCTCTATCATCTACTGTACAAGCTCAGGACCTAGAAACCGATACTCACCAGTCTCATACTAGCACAGTGGAGACTTGCAACGTCTCCCATACAACACATCATAAGGTGTCATATCAATGCTCCTCTGGTAGCCATTATTATAGGCGAACTCTATCAGACTGAGGTGTACATCCCATCTGCCAAAAAACTACAAGACACAAGCTCTCAACAAATCCTCCAAAGTTTGTATCATCCTCTCAAATTGTCCATTTGTCTGTGGGTGAAACGCAATGCTAAACCTCAACTACATAACCAAAGCAGTGTGTAAGTGTTCCCAAAAGTGACTGGAGAACTGAGGACCTCTATCTGAAATGATGGTAGTTGGGATACCATGAAATCACACTATCTCATCAAGAAATATATGAGCAAGATTTTTTGATGTATACATCATCTTCATAGGCAAAAAGTGCACTGACTCGGTTAACATGTCAACGATTACCCGAATGGAATCATGACCTTTGGGTGTCCTAGACAGACCAACCACAAAGTTCATTTTCACATGATCCCATTTCGACAGTGGTATAGGAAATGGATGCAATGCTCCTGTAGGCTTATGATTCTCTTCCTTAACCTATTGACACACAAGACACCTTGCAACAAACTCCACCACATTTACGCTTCTAAGCAGGCCACCAAATACAAATCTTTAAGGTCTACCTGGGTGCATAGCATACATCAAAGAGTGAGCCTCTTCCATAATCATCTTCCTCAAATTGTCAACATCAGGAACCACAACTCTATTGTGGTAACACACTGTCACATCCTCTACCTCATGGAAACCATCACGCTTCTCGCTGCCAAACTCTACTTGAATCTGTTGTATCACAATGTCACCTTGATGGGCTTCTCTGATATGCTACTTCAATGTAGAATTCACTTGTAGCTATGCCAACAAACCTACTAATAGGGAGACTTCCAACTTAACATTCATCTAAGGTAAGGAGACCAACATGTCTCTCTTATGGCACACCAAGGAACATAACTATGCCTTATCAGTAGATGATGACGAAGAAGACTTCCTACTCAAGGCATCTGCCACCATGTTTTCTTTCCCTGGATGATAATCAATAGTGTAGTCATAGTCCTTGATTAACTCCATCTAGGCATCTTTGTCACATGTTCAACTATTGTTGTGAGAAGATATACTTCATGTTCTTATGATCTGTGAAGATTTGACATTTCTCGCCATAAGGGTAGTGTCTCCTGATCTTCAAGGCATTAACCACTACAAATAGCTCTAGATCATGGGTTAGGTAGTTCTCCTCGTGCTTCTTCAATTGATATGATGTGAAAGAGATCACATTCTTGTCTTGCATCAACATGCAACCAAAACCATTCCTTGAGGCATGAAAAAAGACAATATAGCCTTTTTCCTTCTCTAGTAACACTAGCACCGGTGCACTAGTAAGATTCTCCTTTAATAACTGGAAGGCACACTGACACTTGTCATCCTAGAAAAAAGACACATGTTTCCTCATCATCTCTGTTAGGGGTAATACTAGTGAGCTGAAGTTCTTAATGAACCTCCTGTAGTAGCCTGTCAAACCAAGAAAACTGCACACTTCTGTGAGCATCTTTGGTTTGTAACATCCTTGACCTGGGTTATGGCTTAACCCTAGAAGTTTTACTTAAGTAAGTTATTTAAAACTTGTTCTAATATTTTTAAAACTAATTCAGACTCTTTGTGAAGTTTATTTTCAAGTGTGAGCTTAATTGCAAACTATTTGTGCATTATATGATAGTCTGAGTGTAAAGTGCAATTTACCCAAGATGAGGGGTTACATTGCAATATGTCACATGTTGAATGTGCCTTAATTTATTTAGCATTATAATAGAGATAATTATGCTAAGTGGTGTCTTGTTTAAAGCCTAAAAATCCAAGTTTGAGCTTCTTTAAATAAAGCTAGTGTCTTCTGTACCAATTTTTGTACAAATTGTAATTTACCCAAAATGTTGGGTTGTTATGCAAATTACCACCTCTAGAGTGTCCCTACTCCCTCTATGTATAAACTAGAGGACTGAGAAAGAAGTAGACACCATGTTTGAATCAATATTTGAATGATGGTACTCTTGGTGATGAAAAGACCAAGAAATGTGTATAGTTGAAATCCTAGATAAGTTGTATCGAGTTGTAGACTTGATATGGGAGTGCCTATAGGCTAAGGAGCCATAGAGGGGATCCCATATTGGTTTCTGAACTTTTGGAACAATCCATGATGGACTGATCATCTGAAGGAGGTGATCCATGATGAGTTAGATGCTCCTCGCAAAAATATGTATCGGTTTGCATATTTTGGGAAATAAAGATGAGATATATTATCTAACAAGATAAAGGATGGCTGAAATAACATCTCTAGATTATCCCCTATACTTTTTCATGGAAATATAAATGTGAGTGCATGCATGGACATGTGTCAACCATGCATGGCCACGTGTCACCTAGCAGCATATGGTGAAGACACCTCTTATACACTCTTTCTCATGAACCCCTAGTATATATTCCTCCCCTTTCACCTACTAATGGAAGTTTACGAACCCCACAACTCTCCTTCTTGGAGATATCATGCATACCCTCTTAGATATTGTGCATAGTAGATCAATGAGCAAGGGAAGCTTGAGAACCAATCTTAAGGTAAGGCCATAGTCATCTTCAACCATGGTTGAAGCATGATTCTCGGGTTATAGTTATTCCTTTCTTTTCTTCTTCACCAAGAGCTTAACTATGATGATTCTTTGTATATGGAGGAGTTTTGAACGAGACTTGGACCTTAGATAAGCTCATCTTCATCCTTAGGAACATTAAGCTTTGGAGCTTGGAGCTTTGAAGTTGTTCTTGAGGCACGTTATATAACTTGAACCCAACTATGTTATTATTCACCTTCAATTTTGTTATACTTGTTGATCTACTACCAATTACAAATTCTCTTGCATATTTATGAATACATGAGTTCTATTAGTAACTTAGGACTGTTTTCCATGAACTATAATAGTGAGAATAAGAATCTAGAGGTTGATGATGATGACATCATCAAGGTCCAACCCGATATGGGTTGAAGTACCTCTAACCCGATGTGAAGAGGTGAACACACCACAAGCATGATATGGTGATGAGTAGGTACCTCTTACACGTTATGATGATGAAGTGCATATCTTGTGCACGATATGTTGATTAGTAAACACCATGTGCACGATATAAGGTCAAATATACACCCTATGCACATCTTGATATACACACCACTATAAACACGATATGGTGCGGGGTGTGTACCTTATGGGGGATATGAGTGAAACATATACACACCATGAGAACGATATGGGGTTAAGTATTCACCTCCTACACGATATGGTGTTAGAATTATACCCTAACCCGATATGGGTTGAAACCCTAGTTGATGATATGAAACCCAATATGTCAAATCCAAGATGATGGGTGACTCGACATGGAGATGAGTGATACCCCATGAACGATAAGAGTGATACCTACATTTTCCTTGTGCACGATATGAAGTCAATACCATACTTCATGGATGATATGTTGTCAAGTGTATACTTTAACCGATATGGTGTTGAAACCTTAGGTGATGGAATGAAACCTGATACACCCTATCTTTTTGTGTAAAGGATTGTTGTGAAAGAGCTCAACCTGATATTTAGCTTGTTGTCAAAAAATATGATAGCATTGATCCTTTGAAGGTATGAAAGAATATGATTATAATGGTCTACCCAATACGCCAACCCGATATGTTATCCAACATCATAACTGAAATACCAATCCGAAGTGGTAACCCGATATGGTATTGATAATATACTACTTAAACGATACCATGATGAGGCATATACCCTATGCCCGATATGGTGCACACCTTGTGCACAATATGGAAGCAAGTATACCTTCATACATGATATGAGGTTAAGGTTTTAGCTTATACACGATATGAGGACAAGTATCTCTAACTTAAGATGATAAAAACTAAGTGATAGTCAGTCTGATCTGAGTACTCGATATGGTGATAGGGGATACACCCTAAACACAATATGATGACGTGGTTACACCACATGCCCGATATGGATACTCGATATGATGTTAAGGTGGTATCTCAAGCACAATATGGTGTCAAATACATACCTTTATACCCAATATGTTGGAAGCATCTCAATTTAATGTAATTGATGGAGTAACACATTAATTGTGTTATGTAAAGTAATACATTAAGACATAAAGAGTTAATGTAGTGTGTTAAAGTAGGCCAATGTACCTTGAGAAAAGGATTGAACCAAAGTATGATGCAACATCATCCTAATGAGGATAAGATAAAAAATTTACACGTGTGATAAATCATGTTAATAAGCATGCATTGATACTCCTAAAATGAGTAGAATATTAATTATGATTTGATTCTTGATAATATGATATTGAATCCTTAACTTGTTAATAAGGGGAAAACCTAACCCTAATGAAGGGTGATGGTATGCACTTACAATCCTAATTGGTTAGATTGAGAAACACTAACCCTAATCATGGAAAGGATGTATTTCTCTTATATCACATAGTGATGATGTGAATTTGAAACCCTATTTGGTTGAAATAGGCAATCCTAACCCTAATAATGGGAAGGATGTATTTCTCTTGAATTTCTTAGTGATGTCATATATTGTTAGAGTTTTTATCATGAAGTGCAAACTATTTAAGAATCATGAGATGATGAGCATAGCCAGGTATGAGCTATGATGTTTTATATGGTATAGATTTAAATGAGCCTTGTGAGCCATGTTTAATATTTGTACAACAAGTAATCTGTTTATACAGTCTAATATCTTAAAAGATAGTGGTTTCCTAGTGAGAGGTGACAAGATACTTAATGGACCATGTGATCTATGTGAAATACTTGTACAAACATGTGTGATGAATACCTTGGTCTGAGGACCTAGAGGTAACGATTACCTATTACATAGGTAACAATGTTTCGTGATGATTTAAGGGTTTGAATACCTAGATCCAGTAATCATGATGATGATGATGTTATGAGATGAGAAATCCCAGTAATGTGATAAGGGACTATGATCCCGAGTGTTATACATTCAAAGTGTTCCAAAGATTAGAATAGTACTTGATAGATGTATTACACTTGCTTTGTAGCATTTGTTTATGATTGATGCTTATAACTTATTTGATGCTAAAAGAATACTATAATGCACTTAATATATCAAGTGGAATCTCATCATGTAGTTACCCTGACCATAGATCCATTCAATGCCAGAAATTGCTGATTGTGAAATGGGTATTTCCCACGGGATTACCTGGAGTGCATATTTTTGAATATGCGGGGGCGTGAGCTTGGACGGCCATATGTTGACCAATCCCCTTCCATCCACAATCTTGGGAATTTTTTATATGCCATATCCTAGCTCGAGTGCGACTGCAGTCGTAGACTCAGTAATGAGCACGGTGAACTGGCTTGTGGCTCAAAGTATGGCTATATGCCATGACTCAATAAGTTTATAATCCGGGGAAGCTATGTGGTCTTCTCCTGAAGAGAGTACTTGATATGTCTGTAACTCTATAGCAAATATGTCTCTATACCCTGGCATGCTAATTGCAGTTGACATAAGATGTCTTGCCAACAGCTGACACAAGATGTCCTACTAGTTGTCTCGTACTGACCGAGACAGGTGAGGTCTTGACAGCCAGCTCTACCATTGACCTTGTATGGTACCAATTTGCACTTAGAAGTGGTCGGTTGTAGTATGAATGGTATACTTCATCTCCTCAGGGCATAAGTGTGATTGTAATATGTAATTATACATGTAGCATATTTCTTAAGGATCGAATACAGGAAACATTGGTTGTGATGTACACTTCTTTTATACAACCTAGTTGGATAGATGTTATACATGTTTCTTTATATTCCTTGTTAAGTGAATAGATGATTTATTGCTCTATCATATATAGCTACATTACTTTAAGAAAAGAAATTTCTCTGTTCTTCTTATAATAGTGACTAATCCTGCTTGTTAATATAAAAAGAACCTCTGCTCAGTTTTATATTGTTTAATTGGGATAATAATATTGTTGGAAGATAGTTATATCCCTCGCTAGGACAATTGTATCACACTATGGGATCCACAATTTTTTTAGGTGGATGTGCACGAGAAGGTAGAGACCCTTCTGTACAGGAAGAGCAACATCAGGGGCAGCAGTAACAGCTCAGGTTGAGTGTATTGTCTGTCGTTTCTTGTAGATAGAAGTCTTATGTGTTGTCTCTGTACTCTCAAGTCCTTGGAGTCAGTACGTAATGGTTTATGAATGATCTGAGGTTTTGGCTAGTATGCCTTGAGGTTTTACATTACTTATGTATGTGTTTTGGCAAAGCAACTATTATATGTTATCCTCGAGATGAGATGAAACATTTTATGTACAATGTGAACCATGATATGTAAAATGTTTTAGTTCTTTTAATAAGAGTTTCCTAGAAGAGGATCTCCTTGTAAAATGGTTTTAATTTTTAGTGATTTTGTTAATCTGCTGCTTATGGTAATTTCAGAATTATTACTGGTGATGGCTTGATTTCATGTCGGGTCATCACAAAGTTTTGGTATCAGAGCTTAAGGTTCACTGAGTCTATAGAGACATAGGACTAAGGTGTTGAGTCTGTTCTAGTATCCTCCAGTATATCTTATAGTGACTTCTACTTATGCAGAAGATAAATTAAAGCTTAAAGATGTCTGGAGAACATGAGAAATACATTGCTGAGAGCAATGTTGTTGCACCAAGAGAAGGTGCAAGGGATCAGGCAAGAGAAGAACGACTGCCTGAGAATCCCCTGGTTGATCCAGCCATGATAGAGAATCCTACTTTTATGCTCTTGTTGGGTAGGTTAGGACAACAATAATGCATATAGTGGACCAGATACTAGCAACACAACCTAGAATACTAGTCCCTAATGATGAAATTTTGGGCTCTAATAGGATTTCTGATCAACATAGTTATGTTGGAGTAGTGGAAAATGTCAAAAGAATTAGGTTACGACACGAAATCATAGTTTTCTATAGGTGTAGGCAACCAGGACATTTTATAAAGGATTGTCCAGTAAAGGGTCATGAGGTAGAGAATAAGAAGAGATTTGTCCAAACTTGGGAACAAATGCCTAGTAGCTCTAAGAAGGGGAAGTTTTTGGTGCCACAAATGCAACAAACACCTATTGCACTAGGGCAATGGCTACCAAGAAAGGGAAAAGGACCTAATGTTCCACCAGTTTGAACTCTTGATTTAGATTCTACATCGATAATAAGGCTAACAAGACCAGAGAATGCATATAAAATATGTCATAAATGTAGACGTGTTGGGCATATTAGATCCTTTTGTCCAAAAAGAAAGGAGAGAATGACCCAACCACTGAGGTAGAGTCAATAAGACTCCCAAGGATAATGGTTTAGTAGAGACACATGAGGATGTGGACAGGCGTCCTGAGAAAATCCATCTGCACCAAACGATAGAGCACAATGTTGGAAATAGACAACGACAAGATTCTATGCAATGAATCAAATTGAGGCAATAATCAATCCACGAGTTGAGACAGATCAGATGAAATTGTGATATTATGATATGTCTTCTCCTAATATTATCTGTTAGTTATAAGAAAGTAGTAGTTGTTGAACTTCCTTTGATTAGTCCCATGAGGACATAAGGAAGATGATAACTTATTTTCTGTCCAGCATTCTTTTAAATGCTT
The DNA here is from genome assembly GCA_963693085.1 of Alisma plantago-aquatica. Taxonomy (NCBI): domain Eukaryota; kingdom Viridiplantae; phylum Streptophyta; class Magnoliopsida; order Alismatales; family Alismataceae; genus Alisma; species Alisma plantago-aquatica. The sequence continues at coordinate 1,617,473,669 of OY856409.1, read as the reverse complement.
TATAATTGCTTTTGTCCATATAAAATATGCAGAGATGAAAATGTGAGGCCTAGAGAAATCCAGGGGTATTAAGTCATGTGACTGGATGATATGAAAAGTAAAGTATACAATGTAAAACAAGGTGCATACTACCTAATCTCAGTACTTGCATACCCTGGCCAGGTATTCAAATATTGAAGATAGGATAAGTATGGGACTCTTAGATTGCTATCTTTCTTATTACTCTGATCAAGTAGTCATTTTGAGATAATCTAAAGAGCATAATGAAACTAAAAATATGGCATGGATTTTTCTATTCCATCCTAACTGCAATGAAATAGAAATTGAGTTTATCTCAAATTAGTCTGTGTGTATGAGGAAGTAAAAAGTACAATCCTCATGATAAGAGAAAGGGAACAAGGGAGATGATCCTTGTTCGATAAAGAATGTGTGAAATGAAGATCTTTCCTATGATGTGGAAATAAACAAAGTTAGAAAATGACTCATGAACAATTGAAAGTTCATGCAATAATCAGAGGAGATGATAATCTCTTCTCTTTGATAAACAGCCCTGGGTGATGATGGGGTAATATGACGGAATATGTTTCCTTATGTTCTTTCCTTGTAGGGACATGACAATTAAGTAAGTCTTATGAAACCTAATGTGCATGGATTAGAAGTAATCTATAGATGGGTACTTTGAAAAGTATTAGCCAATCTTGAATTTTGGTTTCAAGACAAAGTTATATGATAAATAATGTCCCAAGATGAAAGAAAGATCTTTTTATCTGTTGACTTTGGTAATGACAACAGAGAGATGGAAAGGATGAGGATATGATGTTATTTTGGGTACATGTAACACATACCAAGGTAAAGAATCCTAATATCCAAGAACTTTCAATGGTATGAGAAAATGAGAACATGACTCCTGATAAGATGAATCATGTTTGGTTACCTAGAAGGGCCAACTTTGAGATAACTATAGTATGGATACCATATGTTAGGGGGATATGCTCTGCATAAACATAACATCAATTAGGATGTATTAATTGAAGGAACAATTGTAGAATCATTTTGGGAAAAAGCTTATCAAGCAAAAAATAATTACTTAGAATATCCCTATCTAGATCTATTGAGGCAGCTTATATATAACATCTAGAGATACCTCTGAGATAAGTTCTTCTTTGATAAAGTAGTTGGTACAAGTCATAAGAAAGTTTAGTATTGTGTCAACAGACTAGAGTGGCACAACAGATGTATGATAAGACTTGTAGTCCCAAGAGGGTGATAGAATAAAACTCTCATCTTTCCTAGGAGAAATGCTAAACTAAGGAGTATGGAAGACTCCCAAGGTCAAGAATCTTATCACATAAAAGATGTAAGATGAGAAGGTAACAAGTCAATAAGGTTTGACACCAGAGTTAAATAAGGTATGTATAATGCTTCTCTGACTAAGAAAAGTGTTACCTGACACAGAGTTGACTCTACAATCAGTAATGGAAAGGACAACTGAATATGTGTCTTGTATGACAGATTCTATGATGGAAGGACTTTGTACTGGTTAAAGTTCTATGACATCTCCATGACACCAAGATGTTATGTGGAGGATAGATGATATGATGTATGAATAACAATTGTCTTCCTTCATCGGGGATTTCGGGGATGAAATCTTTGTTAGGGGTTTATAATTGTAACATCCCTGACTTGGGCTATGGATTAACCCTATAAGTTTTACTTAAGTTATTTAAAAACTCTTTGTAATCTTTTCAAAAGTAATTAAGACTCTTTGTGAAGTTTATTTTCAAGTGTGAGCTTAATTGCAAACAATTTGTGCATTATATGATAGTCTGAGTGTAAAGTGAAATTTACCCAAGATGAGGGGTTACATTGCAATATGTCACATGCTGAATGTGACTTAAGTTCTTTAGCATCATAAGAGAGAGAATGATTCTAAGTAGTGGCTTGTGAAAAGCCTAAAAATCCAAGTTTGAGCTTGTTTAAATAAAGCTAGTGTCTTGTGTACCAATTTCTGTACAAATTGTAATTTGCCCAAAATGTAGGGTTGTTATGAAAATTACCACCTCTAGAGTGTCCCTTCTCCCTTTATGTATCCACTAGAGGAGAGAGAAAGAAGGAAACACCATGTTTGAATCAATATTTGAATGATGGTACTCTTGGTGATGAAAAGACTAAGAAATGTGTATAGTTGAAATCCTAGATAAGTTGTATCGAGTTGTAGACTTGATATGGGAGTGCCTATTGTATAAGGAGCCATAGAGGGGATCCCATATCAGTTTGTGGACTTTTGTAAAAGTCCATTACGGCCTGAGCACCTCAAGGAGGTGATCCATGAAGAGTTAGATGCTCCTTGCAAAAAGATGTATCAATTTGTATATTTTGGGCGATAAAGATGAGATATCTTATCCAGCAAGATAAAGGATGTCCGAAATACCATCTCTTGATTATCCTCTAGACTTTTGCATGGAAATATAAATGTCAGTGCATGCATGGACATTTGTCAACCATGCATGGCCACGTGTCACCTAGTAGCATATGGTGAAGACACCTCTTATACACTCTTTCTCATGAACCCCTAGTATATATACCTCCCCTTTCACCTACTAATGGAAGTTTATGAACCCCACAACTCTCATTCTTGGAAATATCATGGATACCCTCTTAGATATCATGCATAGTATCTCAAGGAGAAAGGGAAGCTCAAGAACCAAGCTTAAGGTAAGGCCATGGTCATCTTCAACCACGGTTGAAGCATGATTCTCGAGTTATAGTTATTCCATTCTTTTCTTCTTCACCAAGTGCTTAACTATGGTGATTCTTTGTATAAGGAGGAGTTTTGAACGAGCCTTGGACCTTGGATAAGCTCATCTTCAACCTTAGGAACGTGAAGCTTTGGAGCTTTGAAGTTGTTCTTGAGGCAGGTTATTTAACTTGAACCCGACTATGTTATTATTCACCTTCAATTTTGTTATACTTGTTGATTCACTACCAATTATGAATTCTCTTGCATATTGATGAATCCATGAGTTCTATTAGTAACTTAGGACTATTGTCCATGAACTAGAACAGTAAGAATAAGAATCTAGAGGTCGATGATGATGATGTCATCAAGGTCCAACCCGATATGGGTTGAAGTACCTCTAACCCGATATGAAGAGGTGAACACACCACTAGCATGATATGGTGATGGGTAGGTACCTCTTGCACGTTATGATGATGAATTTCACATATTGTGCATGATATGTTGTTAAGTAAACACCATGTGCACGATATAAGGTCAAATATACACCCTATGCACGACATGGAGTCAAGCATATACTCCAATCCGATATATCAAATTGAAGGTAATAAGTAATTTGACATGTTGATATACACACCACTATAAACACGATATGGTGAGGGGTGTGTACCTCATGGGCGATATGAGTGAAACATATACACACCATGAGCACGATATGGGGTTAAGTATTCACCTCATATATGATATGGTGTTAGAATTATACCCTAACTTGATATGGGTTGAAACCCTAGTTGATGATACGAAACTCGATATGTCAAATGCAAGATGATGGGTAACTCGACATGGAGATGAGTGATACCCCATGAATGATATGAGTGATACCTACATTTACCTTGTGCACGATATGAAATCAAGTTCATACTTCATTGACGATATGTTGTCAAGTGTATACTTTAACCGATATGGTGTTGAAACCTTAGGTGATGGAATGAAACTCGATACACCCTATTTTTGGTGTGACGGATTGTGGTGAAAGAGCTCAACTTGGTATTTAGATTGTAATCCAAAAATATGATAACACTGATCCTTTGAAGGTATGAAAGAATATGAGCATAATGGTCTACCCAATATGCCAAACCGATATGTTAGCCAACATGATAACTGATATACCAATCCAAAGTGGTAACCCGATATGGTATTGATAATATACTACTTGAACGATACCATGATGAGGCATATACCCTATGCCCGATATGGTGCACACCTTGTGCACAATATGGAATCAAGTATACCTTCATACCCAATATGAGGTTATGTTTTTATCTTATACACGATATGAGGACAAATATCTCTAACTTAAGATGATAAAACCTAAGTGATAGTCAATCCAATATGAGTACTTGATATGGTGATAGGGGATACACCCTAAACACGATATGATGATGTGGTTACACCACATGCCCGATATGGATACCCAATATGATGTTAAGGTGGTATCTCAAGCACAATATGGTGTCAAATACACACCTTTATACCCAATATGTTGGAAGCATCTCAATTTAATATAATTGATGGAGTAACACATTAATTGTGTTATGTAAAGTAATACCTTAAGACATAAAGAGTTAATGTAGTGTGTTAAAGTAGGCCTATGTACCTTGAGAGAAGGATTGAGCCAAAGTATGATGCAATCATCATCCTAATGAGGATCAGAGAGAAACTTTTACATGTGTGATAAATCATGTTAATAAGCATGCATTGATACTCCTAAAATGAGTAGAGTATTAATTATGATTTGATTCTTGATAGTATGATCTTGAATCCTTAACTTGTTAATAAGGGGAAAACCTAACCCTAATGAAGGGTGATGGTATACACTTACAACCCTAATTGGTTAGACTAAGAAACCCTAACCCTAATCATTGAAAGGATGTATTTCTCTTATATCACATAGTGATGATGTGAATTTGAAATTGTAACATCCTCAGTTTCATAACTAATGTAAGTCTTTAAGGTGGAGTTTTCTAGTAAGTGTATACCAAGTGACCTAATGAACTTAACATGGCTAGGTATATAATTAAGTTCAAAAAATTTGTAATACAAGTCATCTTGTCAACCAATACACACATAATGGTTTAAATGATTGTAGTTGAGTGTAGATGAATATAAATGAATTATTCCTATGAAAAATAATGTGACGAATATATATATAATATGATGAATTGAGTTACCATTTTGAGCTCTAGACCAACTTAGGTCTCATTATTAAGGAAATAAAGTAATGTTGACCTAATGTATCATATGGAACCTTCCATTGAGGGAATATTGATCCATGCTTTAGTTCCATAACCGAGAATAGATAATGGACCATTTAAGAGATTAGGGAACGGTCTTGGGGCCCTAGAACCTTATTTAGCCCTGTTTGTGCCAATGAGGATTCACATATGGGTCCTTGGAATATAAATTTGATAATTTAGCATTTCGTGTTCATAATAAATATTCAATCTAATTTTGATAGATTGATAACTGATATATAAGATCAAGGGAGAAAATTTAGATGTTTTTTTAATTTATCTAGTGACCTAGGTGATTAAATTAGTAATTATCTAATTTTACTTAAAAGGTACTTTTGCAGTGTCTATCTTATTAGCCTTGATGTAGACTTTTGTCAAAGGACAGGTTATGAAAATATAATGTTAATTCTAAAATTTGAGACAAAACAGGCTCTTAGTATAGAATATATAATTATTTATAGAAAGTAGACTTTTATGCAAAACTAAATAATCAAATAATAATGATGTTCAGACTTGCTGACTCCAAAACACACATGTGAGACATGACTCAAATAGAGTCCGAATGAAAGAGGGTTTTAATGGGTGAGATCTTGAACAGGAAGGCTATAAAAGGCTCTATTCTAACAAGTGCATGGCGTTACGAATCCGAAGTTAGGGTTTTGGCTTGATTTGAGAGAGACAAAGAATACATGAAGAAGAAAAGACGAAGAGGGAGCCATGACAGCTGTGCAAGGGTAGGGGCAGGGAGTCTCTATTCTCATCCTACTAGTGCTCGATGACGGCACTGCCCAAACCATGGAGATTGGAAGAAGTTGATTGAGGTCTAGACACGAGCTGTGATGGCCTGAGCGTTGATATCAATGTCGTCGGAGGCAACTGAGTGGAGGTGACAATGTTCGTAGGTAAAACAGGGAAGGATTGGTCGACGGCTTGGAGTTCTTCTGGCTTGGACCTCCAATCACGACCTTTATCAAACCTTGTGGTGTCGCTCATCCAAGATGGCCAAGTCGTAGCCAATAAAGGCTCCACCTCGCATAGAGATTGCCCAGACATCGGCCGTAGAGGTTAAAGTGTTGCAACTCTATTTTAGGTGTGAAACATGGCACCTTTTCCCCAGATCAGTAAGTGATGCAGAGAACAAGACGGGGCCAAGGAGTTGAACGCTCAATAACAAATGGGGAAGGTAGATATTTTGGGCACCCTTCATCGGCAGTGGGACAAATTTCTGGGGTGCAGCTGTTCACTGGACTTGGTAGTCCCAGCGGCGCTCCCGCAGGAAGGAGTTGGGGGTGCTTCTCATGCACCCGGGTCAAGAAGAAGCTGGACTCGTCTGGGGATCTGTGAACGGGAGAAAGGAAGGGGGGGCGCCCACTAGTATGAATCCACAAATCACGATGCAACGGCTGAGATCAATTCAAGTTCAGGTATTTTCAAAAATTTATATCTTAGGCTAGGAAACTCAAATTTTACCAAATAAGGTGTTTGTGGAAAGCTTATGATGTCTAGTATCTTAGAAAAATGGTTTCAAAGAGGTTTTCAGACGTTTGATAATTAGTATAATTTTATTTTCAAGATATAGGATATTTTAATGTTTTGGATATTAAAAATCGGAAACGACTTCATAAATTCTTGAAAATTTAGTAATATTGATGTATTTAACATAATTTCAAATCCTGCTCTCTCTTATATGAAGTTTTATTGAGGTTTTGATATAAACCCTAATAAGGGTATTTTTGGTTTTTCAACCATGATCTGATTATGAAACGATCTGATATTTTAATACATCATCTTACTACTTTGTATGATTACTTTTCTAAAAGTTTTGATGGAGTTTCATATATAATTGGATTTGTATTTAGTTTTTGGCCTAAGTGAACATTATTTAAGATGATTCATGAGTATTTGTGAGACATGTATTTTGTGTGCCTATTTAGTATGGAAAGTTATTATACTTATTTTCATCTGATTTTTATAAATGAGTTAGTAAGAGTAGTATATGTGAGTATGTATGGAGTTTACTCTTGGTATATGAGGTATATACTTATATATTAGTGTATATGGTATTTTTGGTATAATGAATATATTAGTATGTGTATGCCATATTATGTGTGAATCAAGTTTAATTCGATGTTTAAACATGAAACATGCTTTAAATTAGAGTTAGTCTTAGTTAAATATGATTCCTAATTCAGTCTAGGGGATTAGGATGATGGGGTTTGGAATTTAGAAACCTAGAGAGGAGATTACACATGGACTTATTCAAATTTTGTTGATGACTAGGTATATATGTTTTGAATCAAGGAAACAAGGCTACATCAAAAACATATTCAATATAAAGGTAAGTGGTTCATGCCCATGAGTATTCATATCTATCAAACTTAGCATATTTTTGTAAGACTTTATACTTTATGTGATCCAATGTTCTAAGATTTGATGTTAAGATATGCAAGTATTATTTTTATACATTCATGTATACATCCTTACATGTGCCTAATATCTCCAGAAGAGATATGTTATAAAGATTTATAAGAATGATAGGGACTCATGAACGAGGTTCATGAGAAAACTAAGGATCATGTTTCTATAAGAACTATTAGTAATGATTCATATTGATGAATAAGACTACAAGATAAGATATGCAACCAAAATTGATAATGTGGGATAAAAATGTAGAAAGATTTCAAGTAGAAACATCCCATTAAGATTTTATACATATGTAGAGATCTAAGACTAGATTCTTTAGAAGGAATAATATCTAGAATTTAATTACAATGTAAGAATCTGAATTTCAGAATATTAAGACATGGTCTACTTTTGGAAATAAAGGTATTGGGATCACAATGTATTATAAAGATGAGTTCATCATGGCATTATAAGATAATGACATATTAAGTTACGATTAGGTTGCAAGACGATATTTTATAAGATTTCTATTGTGATATTTAAGGTTTAATATGTAAGTTCATATGCAAAGTTTTAGGGTAACATCATATTTTATAAGAAGGATTGAACCATCTTGTCAGAATTGATATTTTTATATATGTTATACTTATGATACTTTCATAAGCTTGACTTAAGATACTTTTTATACTTAGTATTTCTATATTCATGTCAGATCCTTTCTCATAAGACATTAGACTCATTTATGATATAATTGGTATAATGAAGTAATCTTACCAAATAAGAGTTTTAGAATAAAGTTTACCCAGATAAAAAAACATGATTATATAACTCCCCTTATACAAAATTTGCATGTAGAAACTGCTCTTGTGATCCTTGAGAAAAATTCCAAAATAATATTTAATTTAACTTCACTTCTTCACTTTCCCATACAAAATAATTATCATAATTTCTTTTGTCAACTTAAATTAAATATCTTAGAACCTTCATTGAACAATAAAATGTGTGTAGTTAATTTTATTTTAACCCCCCTAAAATTTCACGATCATGGATCTTCAAACCAAGTAAAACTAAATATACACTTATTTTATTGTCATAAAACATGAACAAAACACTAATACTCTAGAAGCCAAACAAAACACATAATCATTAGAAGAATCATTTTTTGAGAGAAGTTCGTACAGTGGTGTGTATACAAGGGACAAATAAATATTTTCACAAGCATTTAACACCACTATTTATATATATGAGCAAGTTCAACATCTTTCATGCCGAACTTGTAACAAGATACTATATATTTGTTCAGAAGAAAAAGTAATTGGACTGGCTTAACATACAAGTATTTAATATGCATTATTTAGTCCAATAATGAAGTCATTTAATCATTCACATTCAAATAAGGATTACACTGGAAAGAATAAATTAATCTTTCAAATGTAATATGTAAAACTTGCAAACATGTAACAATCTACAATTTCCAAAAAAGTGGGATGAATTGGATGGTGTTCCCAAAATAGTATCCATACAAATCCTAATTTTTTGATTTTTTGACATATACTTTTACTTAAAAAAAACATGCTTGTTAGGTTAAGATGGCTATAAATTCAATTTCTCCAATTTTCTTAAAACTAGCAATGAAGAGAGAATGAAATATTTAGGAGAAAACACACGATTGAAGCTAGTGGTGTTCTAATGGGGCCAGTCATCAATCTTAAAACTCTACTAGTGCCTTGGAAAGTGGGCTTAGGAATTACAAATGGTATTAGAGACATAACTCCTCTGTAGGTGGAGCCCACATGGGCATGGGATGTGGCATTCTTTAGCAAAAATGGCTATCCATGGTGATGTAGCCAACCTTGCACTGGTATTCCGTGATCAAGAGCTGGATGTCCATGTGTCATTCTGGGTCTACATTGAAATGGAGAATGATTATGAGGCTTTACTTTTTAACCTTGACGTAGACGATAAAAATCTAAGTGGGGGAGATTGTAACATCCCATGATTTGAGGCCTCAAATAGGATTATCTTAAAAGGAATGATTGGACTACCCATATCACCAAGGTTCACCTCCTTTTCAAGGAGCCCATAACTAAGAACTCCACATTCAAGCGTATCCAGCTTGCAATAGTACTAGGATGGGTGACTAGTCATAAAGTTGATCATATTCTATGCAAGAGTGAGGACAAAGCTCACTAGTGAGGCTAGTGGTGGTATGTAGGGTGAAATTCCACTACAGTCTTGGGAAGTGGATTTCAGCATTACATGATGAGTTAGTATGGTTTTATAGGAGTATAATTATGCCAAAAATATAAAAATACAAAATTTAAATGAATGTAAAGTCCAAAACTTTAGGGGAAGAGAATTCCATAAGTACATTGACCGACCACTGACCCTGACTACAAGAACCACTGAAAAAACCTTCTCCTGAGATTAGTCACCTTCCTCAATTTTGTTTCATGTAGGCATTATTTGGAAAGAACACATGTAAGTAAACTAACTCAGTGAATCATGACCTCTAGGACATTGATTGTGCTTCCCAACATTCTTGTTGGGTGAAGTCATTACAAGTGTTGGGAATACCTTCTTTTCTAAGGAGGTGTGGTAGGATGACATTTAATGGGACTAGGAATATGTTCGATTAGAGGATGGAAGGGGATAATTTGTTGAATGAGAGAGAGGCATGTAGTATGATGTTCTCTTGTTTTATGTCACAACTTCTTTTCTGGAATGCAAGGGGGGTTGCTAATTGAATGACTAGAAGAACATTGCTTGATATGTACAAAGAACACACACAATTTCTGGTATCTCTTCTAGAACCAATGATACATGCAAAGTGAGTAGAGGAACTTCTTGATAATGTTACATTGTAATGATCTTACTGTAATCACTCTGAAGGGGGTAAAATTTTGTCTCTGTGTTGATGAATCTTTCACACCTAGTGTGGTTTACATACATAGGCAGAGTATTACTGTGGGTATGAAAGATCTTAACGGAAAACACTATTTTGTTACAACCATTTATGCAATATGTAACACAATTACAAAAGAGACCTACAGTAGGATCTAAACTCTCTTTCTTATACTATTTGGAGAAACCCTTGGATGGTGGCAGGCGACTTGAACATCATCTATTACAGGTCTACACAAAGAGATATTATGCAATTGATGATATGGGCTTGCAAGAATTCAACAGATGGATTACCAATGCAAATGTGATGGAGATAAAGGGTCCGTGAATCCTACATGCAAAGCTTTTCCTTCTGATATATAGACGAATAATATGATTAGATTGTGCTTCTCTAATAATTGTCCCCTTCTCATTTTAGTATCATCTTGTTTTTTTATGAAACCTCCAACATTTTTCTCCTTCTTATTAGTGTGGTTATAAAATTATGATTGTATGGGTGCGATTGAGAGGATGGGCCATGGAGGAATGCAACATGGAGGACGTAGTGAGATGCTTACTAGTGGAGTTTAATGAAAATCTGACTGAAATTGATGAGATACCTCTTGAGGAAGCTAAAAAGGAGCTCAATACAATCTTGAATCTTGAAGAAGAATTGCGGAAGGAAAATGCATATATCGGGTTGTTACGAAATGGGGATAGGAATATGAGGTTTTTCATTACACAATATCTGGGAGAAGACAAATGATCATAGTGAAGAAGATCAGGATACCTGATGGGTCGTTCGCTGACATCTAGGCAGAGATGAGTAATGAGGCAGATAGGGTCTATGGTGATTTTTTAGCAAATTCTGTAAAGGGGATCTTGATAGGTTCTTTTCTATTTGGACGATCATACCAAATATTCTCACTACAAATGATAACATGTAGTTTACTACAACCCCAGAGAAGAAGGAGTCCTTATGACACTGAAATAGATGGATTGATCAAGTGTCCCTGGTCTACATGGAATAACTATATGCTTTTATATTGTGGCATGGAATATCATAAAGGAGGATATTGTTTCTTTGACCAGACACTTTTTTGTGGGAAGGCCATGTCATAGAATTTTGAAGTCAATAGCTTGTTATTATTTTCAAAAGTAGACAAAGTTTCAATCTTAAAGAAAAATTGGACACATTTTCTATTGAGCATGTGATTATGAGAGTGTTTGAATGGATTAAAAACAACATGTTGACAAGGTTTTTACCCCTTATGGTGTCATAGGAACAAGATACTTTTGTAAAAGTTTGAGACATCATACACCATATCAAAGATTATGACCTTGTGAGCTGAAATTTCTTGAGAATGGTTCTCATATGTGTTTTTACATGCACTTACAGATTTCTGTTATGGCCTTCTTTGAAGGAAAACATAGGTCTCGATTATTTTGAACGTCTTTAGATCATGTTTCTTCCCAATGCGTAGGGGATTAAAGCATGGAAAACTCCTATCTATGTCTCTCTTTATTTTGTTCCAAGAGCTGCTTTGTAGGTGACTAAAGAAGTAGATTGTTGTTGGGAGTCTTGAGCCATTTTGAAGCCTACATACTGCAGCAACTCCACCAGTTCTCCTCTTCATAGATAATATTGCGGTCTTCACTAGAAGATAACCTAAGTTTCTCACTATTAGGAGACAATTCTATGATGAGTATTGTAGGTGCAAATGACAAGAAGTTCAACATGGGAAAGTTGGGTTTCCTGATACATTTTTCATCGTCTTACAAGCTTGAAACCAGTGAATGATTGGCATTCCATCTAGCTGTGGGGAGCCTCTCATTTATTGTGGTGTTCTGATTTCTAGGATCCATCCAAAGTAGGCCATGTTTTCACCTATGATGTAATAAATTTAGGGAAAGTGGCATCAGTGAAATGTCAATTACTCTCTTTTGTGAGAAGTATGAGTCTGATCAAGCATACTCTAGCATTGATACAGATGTATGCCATGGCCGCAATTGGCAGGCTATGAAGACTATGAAGAAGATGGAAATGGTATTTTCTAGATTTTTGTGGTGTGGGAGGAACAATATGGAATGGAAGGTGTCAAATTCTGATGAATGCATATTCATCCTTTTTTAAATAATATCTTTCAAGTCTTTTTCTAGATTTTATCTTACTTTTGCCAATTTTCTGGTATTAATTGCAGTTTACTTACTTTTGTCCCATTATTCAGAATTCTCACAATTTTTCACCCTCATTTTGCATATTCAACCCTCAATAGTTTTATCTCAAAGACAGAACTTGCTTCATGCCCAAAAGTTAAAGACCAAGTACTTCAAATAATAGTTTCCAAGCACAACTGGACCTACACTGAGCAGTTCAGTCAAGTGAACCGATTGACTTAGCCAACTGGAATGTCCTATACTAGAATCCAAATGGTCATTTTACCTCTCAACTCATCTTTCCACACTATCTATTCAGCATCTGAAATGGGCATTCCAAACCCCCAAACCACTCAGTTCAGAAGTTGTGTCGGGCGATTCAAGGTTCCAAAGCTCTGACTCAGTTCCTTGTCAATCAAATCATGGTCAAACAGTACCGCCACCCCATTTCTAGGGTTTTGACCCATTTCCCTAGGCCCACACTCCTACATATCTGAACCGAGTGATTCAACTATGAACTAATTGGTTCACAACATGTGATCAGTATGCTTTAACAACCGCCATCTAGTTCCTTTTATTTGCCATCCTTAGCGTTTCCACCCCTCCTTACCTTATAAAAGGAAGGGGACTCCAAAAAGAAGGGGATCTAATATTTCATATCTTGTTCTAGTTTTAGAACTAATTTACATTCTTATTCTAATGTTCTTGCATTTGTACTTTTATTTCTTTAATAAAACTCTTAGTTCAATTCTTATTCTTGGTCTTCCTATTTTGGACAAGGAATTAGGAAAGATAGTCATTTCATTGTCACTAGATGAGAGTCCTTCTAGATTCTTCATTCTTTTCTAATCTATGGCTTGCCTTTCCTCCTTCCTTTGTCCCTTGTTTAATTTCTACATATTGTGAGTACTTTTCTATATTGGGGTATGGGGAGTGGCCTCATAGACATAGTAGACTAGATTGGTTTCTTTATTATAAAAATGTGTTAGATGGTGTTTGTTTGTATTATCACACGACTTAAACAACATGATCTCTTTTTTTATTGAATGTTAGACTTGGGTGATGAGATCTCAGACCCCAAGGCTCAAAACAACCAAACAAATCTCTAGCTCTATATGAGATCTCAGAAGGAACCTTGGATGTTCAAGTAAGGATCCACAAACACCAGGATGAATAGGTTCATAGGGAGTTCGACTTTTATAAATGCATTTGAGGATATTTTTGCATGCCTTCATCTAACTTTTTTGTCTTAATGGATTTTCTCTATCTATTTTCATGTAGGCTATGGTGGTAAAACCCATAACCCCGATATCTTTTATCATTGAAATTAATCTCTATTTTCTAATTGCTTGTTTTTCAATCACTGTCTTTCTTGAAATTTAATTCTTCTCATAGATAACCTTTCCTATATTGTTCTTAGGATACCTCTCTATTCATTTGTTCTTATCATAACTCTTTCTTTAATTGTTCTTAGTGTATCCTTTGATTCTTCTTCTAGTATAATCTTTTTTACTGTTCTAGCGCAATCAAACCATCAACCAATAGGTTTTCAATTTTCCATCTGACTAAAATTGTTCAAAGCAATCAGTTCAAATCCAAATCATAAAAACATTGTCCTATGGGATTGACCCTCTCTATACTAATAAATTAACCTTAATTGGTTGTTTTTATGTTAGTAAGAGATTAAACTCTAGGAATCAACCCCTGGTGAATTTTTGTGGAAATGAAACACATCAATTTTCTAGAAACACACAATTAAGCTGATGAAGGATGGGGGGTTAGGTTTCACTCCTGTGAAGGTCATTGCTGAAGCATTTGTGAAGAAAGCTTATAGGGAGGTTATCACTAGTAACTTGATATGGGCCCATTTTTTAGAGATTAGTATAGGGGCATATGGTGTGGTGATATCCTAACTACCCCCATTATCTTCAATTGATAACAACACCATATTATCGATGGTGAAAGATTTGGAAGTGTTTTCTGAGTTTGATGTCATATATTAGATGGATGGTAGATAGAGGGTGCATTTCCTTTTCATTTTACAAGCACTTCTCTAAAGTGCTTGTTGCTTTCGTTAGAAGACTGAAAGAAATGAGTTATAAACTATGCATTTCTGATTTGTGGTTGGTGGAAAATGGTGGTTGGAATTTGAATGCTATTGGTTGGATCCATTGTAACACTTGAGCCCATGGCCCAAGGCTGTAGTAGAGTTGTAGGAATGACAAATGGCTGCACAGACAACCACTAGCCTTAAATGTGCACTTTGTCCTCACTCACACGTAAGTTGGGATAAAATTCCCAATGGGTCACCCATCCTAGTACTACTCTGTGCTGAACACACTTAACCACAAAGTTCTTTAGTGATGGGCTCCCTAAAAAGGAGGTGCACCTTGGTGATATGGGTAGTCCAATCATTCCTTTTAAGATCATTTAATCTGAGGCCTCAAATCCAGGGATGTTACAATCTCCCCCACTTAGACTCTTGATGTCCTCATCAAGACTCAACTGTATGACCTTATAATATTCCCCATTTCAGTGCAAACCAAAAAAGTCACACAGACACATAGCTCCCAATCACTGAATACTAACACAAGGGTGTCTGCATCACCATAGACAACCCTTCCTAACATGCCAAGACCATATGGCTTAATACTGGTATGCCAAATGTCCATGTGGGCCCCACCTATTGGATAGTTTATGGCTCTGATACCATTTGTAATGTATGGGCCCACTACCCAAGGATCTAGTAGAGTTTTAGTAATGACCACATACCACCACTAGCCTTAACTACGTGCTTTGTCCTCACTCATGTGCAAGTCAGGATAAACTTCATGACTGATCACCCATGCTAGTACTACTCTGAGCTGAGCATGCTTAACCATAAAGTTCATTAGTGATGAGCTCTTTAGAAAGGAGATGCACCTTGGTGATATTGGTAGTTCAATCATTCCTTTTAAGATCATTTTATCTAAGGCCTGAAATCCTGGGATGTTACATCCTCCTCCATGAGAGCATTTATTTTATTATTAACTCTATATAGTTCATTCATGATGTAGATGATCCAATATGGACCCAGGTAGGAAAAGGTTGCTTCACAGTGAGAGAGGCAATTGATTAGCTGATGAGGTAGGACCAAGATATAGTGCAACCTTTGCACCTTCTGTGGCTGAAGGAAGGGTCCCAATTGCCAATTATTTTATCTTGATAATGATGAGAAGAGCTACTAGTATAGACAAAAATATAGCAAGGTGTATGATAACCATTGTATCTAAATGCTAATATTGGGAGTCTCTGATAGGGAATATTTGAAGCATGTTGTAACATACCAGATCTTGGACCCTACCCTAGATGTTTGACCTCTTGGTCTTAGCCAAACAAGGGTGAGGGAAGATCCAAAAGATGTTTTGTATAACCCTAATGAGATAAAGCATGTATAAATCACCTTAATGTAACCTAATGTTATCACATTAGTCTAGGTCCAATAATAGTCACATAAAATATTTCATATGAGATAATAATGAATTATAATAATGATACATAATTCTCTTGGAGATAATGTTAACATAAATGAATGAGAAATAATGCTAATAGTGAAATGATATGATAACCTAAGTACTACTGTGATATTAATGGCCACAAATAGTAATTATGTCATAACTCATTAAAAGGAATCCCAAAAGTGGAATTTAAGTTAAGGATCATGTTCCTTGGCTCCCAATTGCCTTGGGAGTCAAGTTTCACATTATTCACATAATAATAATTAATTTAATTCAATTTGGAAAGAGAAGATCTAATTTTTCCCCAAAATGTCAAATAAAATAATAATGACTTCAAAAGAGAAAAATAATCTTGGATTCTTAATTTACATAATAAATATATCCTTTGGGTGAATTTTCATCAAATTTGGAGAAAGTTTGCTTAAAAGGTGAAATCAAGAGAGAGAAAGTGTGTAGAACTTTCAAAATATTAAATAAATGTTCAAACAACTCCAACATGTAAAATTGATGGCAAATTCGTATTCAACACATTAAATATGATTTGTGTGTGAAGTTTCATAAAATTTGGATAATCTTAAAGTCATTAATGCATGAAGAAAGAGAAAATATTATTTGATTTATTTAACACATTAAAAGTTCTCAAAAGGCAAATCTAATTGTATAATTGGAATCTACATGCCTTAATTAGCCTCTGTGCAAAATTTTTCTTCATTTGGGTCTTGTTTGTGCCCTCAACTAAATAGGCAAAGAAAACACATTATTAAAGCCCTTAAATATTAATTATTTTCTTTATTTTACTTGTTTTTCTAAAGTTTCTGTCACACCTGGTTTCTTGATTTTGGGTGCACTTCTAACCATTAGATTTTCATTTGTGTGGCTCTAATTTTCTCTCCTACCTTGAGTATATCTCCGTAGTTTTCCTCTTCTACACGTTTTGGGAACCAGTATCCCACTACTCTTCTTTCTTCAGAGTCACCCTCAGCTCCCCACCTTTCTTCCTAATTCCTTCTCCTCTACCTTCCTCTTTCTAACTCAAACACGGCTGCCCTATTTAACCTAGGGTTCTGCAATGCCGTCACCAGTTTGTGTCTTCCCATCACTTATACCATGTTTGTCCCATGTTTCCCACCTTCATCACCCTTCCTCACCTCCCTAGGCGAACGAACCCCCTTCAAATCCTCCCGATACTTGCACCCCACCTGTTGGAGTTGGGCATTGCAACGTGTGTTTCTACTATCTCTCCAGAGGACCGACTATAGATTTCATCTTTTTGATGAGATGCTTAGCGAATCCGACAGTGAGGTTGGGCCCTCCTGATCTCTTCTGAGTACTCAAAGCCTCTCATATAGTCCTCTCTAAGATTTCTATGCTCTCTCTTTTCCTCAATTCAAGGTATACCCCTTTTCCCCCTTTTTCACAGTCCACAGCTGATGGTTTTCTCGCGTTGGATTTTCCATCTATGTCATTGTTTGGTTGAGGTTTCTCGTGCCCTGACCTTACCATAGCTTTGGACATCCTCTAAATCCTTGGATTTGGTCGTGTTTTCCTTGTACCCAAGTGTAGGTGTCTTCCCCACTATATTGACCCTTGATGGATATGGTAGGCAGAGATTTGGGGGTGTCAGGTATTCTCATGAACCATGTGGCATTGTTTGAGTCCAGCCTAGAGCAGAGACTCCATTGCCTAAGATGTTCTTTGATAGGGTGCATCCAAGCCAAAGATTGGATTTTGGTTTCCTACTATTAGGATGTGCTTGCTTTCTATGTTTTACTTCTTGATGTTGAACCAGGAAGATGAACGTCTTGTTGTTACCTATGTGTGCCCTTCCATTCCTTCTATTTTAATTTTTTGCTTTAGGGTTAAAATGGTCATTTCATGCTTGTTTATTTCATTTTGGTTTTGGTGCAAGCTGTCAGGTTGTTGATGGGGCCAATTGAGTTGGCCAACGCTGGTTGGGCCAACTCAGCACACACTTTTTCTCTCTCTTCCTCTCTCAACGATTGAGCTGACATGGATTTTTCTTACTGGTCGATTTTCAAATATTGATAACTAATTATTTACTAATTAAAAAAATATAAATAAATAGTCGTTGGATTTAGAAAAATAAGGGCTTTATTATGGTGTTGGTTTTGTTGCTCGAATCTAATCTTGAAAATATGTGATTTTAATGAATATACCTAAATATATAAAAACTTACAAAATTCATAACTAGATATATATAAATTAGAAAAATATAATAAAATATATTTTGGAATAAGAAAAAGGTAACTTAAAATGTGGAATGGTTTTGATAACATAAATCACATATAAAGAAAAAGGTAATCTTTAGGGTTTATGAAATCAATATATATCAAACCCTAATTTCACATACATGATTAATAGGTAGTTTGGAGACTTAGACTTGGACCTAGATCTATCTTGGACTTGTTTAGACTCTGAAGTTGAGGTATGTTTTCAACCCCTATTATTCCTTTGAGCAATTGACCTATGTTTCTTCTTTCTCTTGGTCCTATGGACATTAGTCTATACACAATGTCTTTTCTTTTGAAAAACAAGGTTCATGTGAACTACCTTATTTGTTATTGATCATGTGATTGTGGATATTATTCTGGACTCTTTTCATATATTTTGTACATGATGGAACTCTATATGATGTCATGTTATGTCTTTTTCCCACTTATGAGGTGTATGTATATGTTGGTCACTTATGTGGCGACTAGTTGGTATAATCTGAATGTACTTTTTACTTGCCTCTACATTTTACATGCTATGTGATTCAGTAGCACTAGAGTAGTATCATTGCATTGGTTTTTGGATTATTTGCCCTTTATTCTTTTAGGATGGAGGTTATGTGCCCCATACCCGGGATTTAAATATATGAGGTTTGGCCCACTTTATATATATTTGGGAGTTTGGTTATGTGCCATTCTCTATCAGGTTTCACGTTTGTGAGACTTGGCTGCCATTGTTTTTGTATTGTTCTAGGGCTATGTTTATCTCACATGCATGTAGGATGATGATTATGGATTATGGGTTTTGTGCCCTAATTTCATATGTTCTTTTTTTTAAAAAAACAAACAATCTTATTTAACCATATCACAAAGTAGTACAGGATGCCCCTCTACTCATACTCGTCCGGTGGGCTACATGGCTAGCTGACGTATGATCAGACATGCTTTTGTTTAAGATATAGGCTCATGACCCAGTTTGGGGGTCTGTTAAAGGCCTGGTACTGTGACGCTTAACGAAGTTGGCTTTTGGCAATTTTATCAGCAATGAAGTTGCTCTCACGATCTACGTGTTATATTCTCACACTCTCTGTCATCACCTTCTTCAATCGACTCATCTAGTATGCATACTTAGGGAATCTTTCTGCCTCCTCATCGCATAGTTGCTTCACCATCTTACAATGTGTTTCCACTATGCAGTTGCTCCATGCGTGTGCTTGAGCTTGCTCCAGAGCTAGGTGAATTCCTGTTAATTCCGCAGCTGTTACCGAGGAGCAACCTATCTTCTTCGACCATCACCCGAGCCAACGACCTTGGGCATCTCTAGCTACTGCTGCTACCACTGCGCCCTTGCCTTTAACGGCTGCGTCTACATTCAGTTTGATCATACCCGGCTCCGGTTTCTTCCAACTGTATTCTCTGTCTGGCCGATGGACTGTGTTGTGCCTCGCCCACGCTTCCGTGGTAATTGTGATTGCCTTCTGAATAAAACGAATATGGTGTTCCAACGGCCTGACATCACCGTCAAAGACTTCTGCATTCCTGAACCCCCACACATTGCTGCAGATTATCCAGAAAACTTCCTTCGTGAAATGTGGGTTGCCATGTGCATTCTTCAACCAAAGCTCAGTAGTATTTGGCCCAAAGAACTCCGTTAGGTTTCCAGGGATGGAGAAATGATTCCAGATCATCTTAACTTTCTCAAAGTCTCTCAGCGCATGGATAGCAGACTCATCTTCTTTCTTGCATCTAGGACATAGACCGTCCGTGGTCATGTGCCTCGCCAACCGACGGGCATTTGTCAAAAAGGCACCATGGGTGACCAGCCAGGCGAAGGTCCATATCCTTACTGGGACTTTTAGCTTCCAAACTGACCCCCAGTCTCCCGGACAGATCTGCTCCTTCCCTTTTCTTAGAACCCGATAGGCTGATTTCGAGGAGAAATTCCCGTATGCCGTATGTATCCACGCTCTGTAATCTCTATGATTCGTAATGTCTGGGGCATTCAAAGTTAAGATAGTTTTCACCATATCCTCATCAAACCAGTGATCTAAGAAATCTTTATCCCATTCGCATGTGTCCAACACTAAGCTACTCACCATCAGGTCCTGGAGGTCTTCAGGGATTTCACGCTTACAGTAGTTATTAAGTTTAGTTCCCACCTCCACCCATACGTCATACCAGACATTGATCGTGCTCCATCCCACTGGAATCATCAATGAATTATCGAGGATAAACTGTTTCCCAGCAATCATCGCCTGACCTAGCCTGGATGTCGAAAACTTCTTCCCCCCGACCGCATTAATGAAACGTGAGTGAATCACTTTACACCAGCTAGACTTCCTCCCAACCGCAACTTCCCATGAATTCTTCATAAGCAAAGCTTCATTCCATTCCCTCATGGATTTGATACCCAAGCCCCCATTAGATTTGTCACTCGTAACCTTGTTCCAAGCCACCAAGGACACCGGTCTCATCTTATAACTTTCGCCCCAGATGAATCTTCTAATGGTGTCGTCAATTCTGTCGCACAGGCTTAGAGGAAGGGTAGATGTTTGCATCATATAAGTTGGGATGGATGTTAACGTGGATTCTGCCAAACACACTCTCCCTGCCAATGACAAGGTCTTAGCTGCCCAGGCTTGAACTTTCCCTTCTACCTTGTCAATGATTTCCGAGTACGTCTTTTTGTTAATTTTGGAATGCAAAATTAGGACGCCCAGATACTTGCCAAAATTATCCGTAACACGGAACTTGCTTAACGACTTAATAGACTGATGCGATGATTTTGAGTCGCATTTATAGACCTATTTGATATGTGTTTTATGCTTTTATTAGTCATTTTTATGGTTAATATTGCATAATTCATCCATGTTGGTCTTTTCCATTATTTGATGCCAAATTCCCTTTATTTTATTGTTTTGAGCATTAATTGTCACATTATTATTATTTGTGTGGATTTATGTGATCTTGTCTTTGAATTTCAGGACAAATGAGTATTTGCTTCTGTCGATACCATCGACAAGGCCACAGGTTGCCAGCCGAAAGGAGCAGCAAAGAGTTGATACCATCGACATTGATGTCGATGGTATCGAGACACCTTCAGGTTGCTGGCGAGGAAGTTGTCGATAGTATCGACCCCAAGTCGATACCATCGACGAATGGAGGCTACAGCGACACAAAACGACAAAACCGTCGCTATAGGGTAGTCGATACCATCGACCCAAGTCGATGGTATCGAGATTGCTTCAGGCACTCAGACAAAAAGACAAGAAGGCTGCGGCTATTACACTGGGTCGATACCAACGACCCGCGTCGATGGTATCGACACCGTCAGATATGCGTTGGATTTAGTTTGATCTCAATCAGACGGCTGGAGTTAATTAATGACCTAATTAGGAACTTATACCTAATGACGGCCGCCCAGATGAGAGGATCATCTCATTTTGCCATTGCACAAGTGCCGAGGAGCGAGAGAAAGGAGAATGGAGGCCAGAAGTTCATACCAGTCGATCTGGATGCTGCCGAAGACGGATTTCACCACCGAGAGGCGGGAAAGCACGTGTTCTACGCAAAGGATCAATCGGTTCTTCTCCGTTCAGGGGTTTTCCCTTTCTATTCACGTTTTTCATATGATTTCCCCTATTTCTACCATGTACTTGTGTGAGATGAACTTGCGGGGCTAATCCCCTCCATCTTTAGGACCGGGAGTAGCCCGGGAATTCATTGTATGACAGTTTTATAATAGTAATTCATATTTTCTCTCTTAAATCCGTGGCATAGTTTCGTTTTCTCCATATATTGTTATGCTTGATCACCATAATAATAACCTAATGCCCTTAATCACTTTGAAAGAAGGATTAACGGTTGAAAAGAGACGAATCCTACATTAATCGATAAATCCCTTAAACAAGGTGGTGTAAAATTAATGGTGGATACTGAGAGGTCGTTCGTAATGCACTTAGTTTAGGGGATAGGTTACTACGATGGTGGAACCGACCTAAACCTAAGTAGTGAATTGCACCACGACAGTGGGCAATTCTATTTTCAGGCCACTACCCAAATAGAGAGAGAAGATTGAGGCATTATATAAAATCTAATACAATGAAAACCCACGGTGAAATCGCAATACTAAAGATACCTTTTTGAATTGATTAAATTAACCTTTAATCGATTGTTTGCTTTCTTTTATTTTTGTTTTCTTTTAATTTTGACAACAAACCCCAATTTGTTATTCGGCTTAGCTGATCGTAAATAGTTAGTAGGACTCTCCGACAATTCTGAGTATCTCTGTGTTCGACTCCGGCCTCACAAAGGCCTTTACTACTCGACGCGTATACTTGCATTTTTAGCGCGTAGTAAAATACACGTCAAGTTTTTGGCGCCGTTGCCGGGGATACGGCGAATTGTTGGCACTTCGAGTGCTACGAGCGGCCACTCTAGGCCACATTTTTTTTTATTTTGAAACAACTTCAAATATTTCTAAATTTCTCTATAATTGTTTATACTCATCTAAGCATAGTACTGAACTCAAATTTTCTCATTTTAGGTATGTTCCATGGTGCAGACACGTAGTACGGACTACGACAATCGCACACCCGAGGTTCCACTTTCGGGACCTGAGGATGAGGATTATTACGAGCAAGAGCACCAAGAAGAGATAGATTCTGAATCTGAACCAGAAGACATGGCCGAGCCACAGACCATATGGGAGAAGATCAAAGCTTCTTCCTCATCAGCTTCAAAGGGGCCTATAAAGAAGCAGGCGATCAACATACCGACATATAAGATCGATCCAGCGTTGATTAATTTGGTGAAATCAAATGCGTTTCATGGGCTGAAGAATGAGGATCCTGTTGCACACATCAGCCAGTTCGTTGAAAACTGCGACATGGTAAAAATACACAGGTTTCCACAAGATGCATTGTATCTCAAGCTTTTCCCAAGTTCCTTGGCGGAAGCAGCACGAGAGTGGTTACATAATCTAGACGATGAGTTCGTGGAGTCTTGGGACCATATGGTGGAGGTCTTCTTTGAGAGGTTCTTCCCTCCTGAGAAGACTAACGACATGATCCGGAAGATTCATAATTTCACCCAACAGGCTGGTGAAACATATTCTGAGACCTGGGAGCGATTTCAGGTTATGTTGAGGAGGTGTCCGCATCACGGGCTGGACAAAGAGACGCAGGTGAAAATCTTCTATTTTTCTCTCTCTGAGCATGATAGGAGTAATCTGGATTCAGCCGGGTCGGGATTTTTTCTAAACAACACAGACACTAGATGCTGGAAAATACTCAAGAACATGGCTAGAAAGCAGTCATGGGGTGAAAGAGAAAGAGGCCCGGTTGAGCAAGCATGAGTCGTCAGTGAATCCAAGGTGATGAGAGAACTGAATGAGAAGATGGATCTTCTCGCAAAGAAATTACTGCAAAAGGAGGATAATGAGTCCGAGGATGAGGCTCAAGTCAAATACATGAGACAACAACAAGGGTATAGGAACAATGACTACTCATGGAGAAAGGACAAAAAGTTCTCATGGAAGGATCCAAACAATTTTCTGCAGGATTCGGAGGCCAAGCCCATGCCAGTTGCAGAAGACAAGAGCACGGAGTTGCTCAATCAGGTCATCAAGCAAAATCAAGAGCTAATGAATACATTCGGGCAGCAAATCAAGTAGCAAGGAGAATACATGAACCAATTCGAGTAGACATTGCAGAGCCATGGGGCTCAAATGAGGACCATTGAGACGTCCATGGCACAGATGGCAGCCGAAATAGCTAGTTTAAAGAAACCTGCACATCCGGGTTTTCCGGGGAATACCAATGTTCCCGGGGGAAACCAGCAAGCTAAGGCTATCCTGCTTAGAAGCGGCAAGAAAGTGTTGAATCCAAGAACTGATGAAACAAGCACACCGTGAGAGGAAGTTGAAGGTGAAACCACTGCGGAGCAGCCCACACCAGTCACAGGGCAAGTTGAAGACATAGCCGTGGATGGTACTAAAGAATAGGTTGCTGAGGAGGAACCGCAGAAAAAGACGCCTTATGTGCCACCTCATCAAAGGGCACAAGCTGTTCCGGTCCCGTATCCGAATAGCGTGAAGGCAAGGAAGGTAGATGCACAGTTCAAGAAGTTCTTGGACAGTTTTAGGAAGCTTTTAGTCAATATTCCCTTACTGGAAGCCATTGAGCAAATTCCTTCATACGGGAAGTTTCTCAAAGATGTCATCACCAAGAAAAGAAAAATTCCGGATACATAGGTCATCGTGCTAAAGGAGCAAGTGAGTGCCTTCATCATGGGCACTTTGCCGCCAAAGAGACAGGATCCAGGGTGTTTCAACATTTCTTGCTATATCGGGAAGGTTAAATTTGGCGAAGCATTGTGTGACTCAGGGGCAAGCATCAACTTGATGCCCCTTTTGACATTTAAAAAGTTGGGATTGAAAGAGTCACGACCAAGCAATATGACGATTCAATTGGCAGACAACTCTGTGGTGAAGCCGTATGGAATCTGTGAAGATGTCTTAGTAAAGGTGGATAGATTTGTCTTTCCGACTGATTTTGTGGTTATGGAGATGCAGGATGAGCATGGCAATGAGCTGTTACTTGGACGTCCCTTCCAAGCTACAGCCGATATGATCTTAGAGATGGGGAGAGGTCGCTTGACCTTGGGCATAGCAGATGACCGCTTCGAGATGGTCATGCCTTCTAGCAATGCGTCATCTAAAGCAAAAGAACAATGCAATATGGTGAAACATCTGGATTGCAATATTTCATTGTGCCTTGGAAAACCATTTCTGGACATGGCTCATGTGATGAACAAGGTGGACAATGGAACCTTAGCTGTGGATATCATGGAGCAGACTAAGGTAGTTTCTTTGTGTAAAGCTGTGGGATTTCCGAATGATGAGAATGAGGACATTCTGCCTTCTTTATAGGATTATGTGATTGCCATTTCTGTTTCTGATGCATATCTGGAATTACCGTTGGAGGCTTGTTTGTTGAATATTACATATGATTGGATGCGGAGTAAATCACTCAAGGAGTGCGCTAAAATGCTTCAGATGCTTCCATGCTTCTATGCGAGGCACTATGAAGATTTAGGTGCACTTCCCCCACCGCTGCAATCATCTCTTATCAGCCCGTCGGATTTGGAATTAAAGCCGCTGCCCCCGCATCTCAAGTATGTCTTTCTAGCTGAGAAAGACAAGTTACCGGTGATCGTTTCTGCTTATTTGGGTGCGGAAGAGGAGGAACAACTGTTGATAGTGCTGAAAAACCACCGAGGAGCTTTTGGGTGGTCCGTTGCAGACATCAAGGGGATTTCCCCTACTCTATGTCAGCACAAGATTCGACTCGAGGAGGGAGCCAAGCCAGTGATTCAGCCTCAAAGACGTCTAAATCCGAGCACGATGGAGGTTGTGAAGAAAGAGGTCATTAAACTTCTTGCTGCAGGGATTATCTATGCCATATCAGACTCGACATGGGTAAGTCCCACACAGGTAGTCCCTAAGAAGGGGGGAATTACTGTCACTCAAAATTTGTTGAATCAACCTGTCACCACCCGATTGGTAACCGGGTGGCGAGTTTGTATTGACTACCGTCGTTTGAACGCTGCCACACTTAAAGATCACTTTCTGTTACCGTTCATTGATCAAATTCTAGAGCGTCTTGCTGGGCGATCGCACTTTTGTTTTCTAGATGGGTACTCGGGGTACAACCTGATCTCGATTGATCCTTTGGATCAAGAGAAATCTACGTTCACTTGTCCCTATGGGACTTTTGCTTACCGTCGAATGTCGTTTGGTTTATGCAACGCACCGGTGACGTTTCAACGATGTATGCTCGCCATATTTTCTGACATGGTAGAGCGCTGTCTTGAGGTTTTTATGGATGACTTCTCGGTTTATGGTGCATCGTTTGATGAATGTCTCTATAACCTAGACAAAGTGTTGTAGAGTTGTGAGGACACACACTTGGTCCTTAACTGGGAGAAATGTCACATGATGGTGACAGAGGGAATAGTGCTAGGACATAAGGTGTCTAGCAAAGGTCTTGAGGTGGACCCGGTGAAAATTGAGGTCATTTCCAAGTTGCCCCCACCAAATTCTGTAAAAGGGGTGAGAAGTTTTCTGGGACACGTCGGGTTCTATTGGTGATTCATAAAGGATTTTTCTAAAATTGCAAAACCTTTATCCGAGCTTTTGGAGAAAGATGTGGTTTTCGATTTCAATGATATGTGTCTACATGCATTCGATGTTTTGAAAGAAAAATTGATTTATGCCCCGGTTGTTCAAACGCCGGATTGGACAAAACCTTTCGAATTGATGTGTGACGCTTCGTATTTTGCGGTAGGAGCCGTATTGGGGCAATGGGTAGATAATAAGCCCGCTGTGATTTTCTATGCTTCAAAAACTCTGAATGATGCTCAATTGAATTATACAACTACTGAAAAAGAATTACTTGCCGTTGTGTTTGCTTTCGAAAAATTTCGGCAGTATTTAGTTGGATCTAAAGTAGTTGTATGGACTGACCATGTTGCAATAAAATACTTGATGGAGAAAAAAGACGCAAAGCCTAGACTCATTAGGTGGATTTTGCTCTTACAGGAATTTGACATTGAAATTAAGGATAAATCTGGGATTGAAAATGTAGTGGCTGATCATTTGTCTAGGTTAGATAGGGTGGATGAAAAAGATTTGCATATACCCATAACCGAGACGTTTCCGGATGAATAGTTGTTGAAAATTAACTCTAAAGAGCCTTGGTTCGCTGAAATTGTAAATTATTTGGCCTGCGGGATCATCCCGGTAAATTGGTCATATCAGGAGAAAAAGAGATTCTTTCATTCTTTAAGATACTATTTTTGGGATGATCCAATTCTTCTGAAGCAATGCAGGGACGGTATCTTACGCAGGTGTGTTCCTAAAGTAGAGTACGAGAGTGTTCTCCATCATTTCCATGCATCACCTACGGGAGGACACCATGCTAGCTCGCGAACGACAACTAAGGTTTTGGAAAGCGGCCTTTATTGGCCAACTTTGTTTCGGGATGCCTACGATTTTGTGAGGCAATGTGATCCTTGTCAGCGAGCAGGTAATATCTCGAAGCGACAGGAGATGCCCCTGAATGTATTTCAGGAAGTTGAGGTATTTGATTTGTGGGGCATAGATTTCATGGGACCCTTTATGTCCTCGAACTCCAATTTATATATCTTGTTAGCAGTTGATTATGTGTCGAAGTGGGTGGAAGCAATCCCCACAAGGACTAATGATTCTACTGTAGTGTGCAGGTTTGTGAAAGAGAATATTTTCTGCAGGTTTGGGATACCCCGAATGATAATCAGTGATGGGGGTACACATTTCAAGAATCAGAAGTTCTCGACATTATTGAAGAAATATGGGGTCAAGAACAACATTGGCACCCCATATCATCCGCAGACTCAAGGCCAAGTGGAGGTCTCCAACCGTGAAATTAAGAAGATTCTAGAGCGAACGGTTACATCCACGAGGAAGAATTGGAGTGCCCTACTACCGGATGCACTGTGGGCATACAAAACGGCTTACAAAACACCTATAGGCACCACGCCTTTTAGGTTGGCATATGGCCGGGCTTGACACCTACCGGTGGAGTTGGAGCACAAGGCCCATTGGGTGCTTAGAAGGCTAAATCTAAGTTATGATGAAGCTGGGAGAAAGAGAATGTTCGAATTGAATGAGCTGGATGAGTTACGGATGACGGCATATGAGAATGCCCGGATATACAAGGAGCACACAAAACTGATCCACGATCACCACATCGAGTTGCGCACGTTTAAGAAAGGAGATAGTGTTTTGTTGTTCAACTCTCGAATCAAGTTGCATCCCGGGAAGCTAAAATCCCGGTGGAGTGGACCGTTCGTGGTGGAAGAGGTCAAGTCACACTGCGCGATTTTAGTGTGTGATGGTTATACCACGTTCTTGGTAAATGGACAGAGGCTGAAGCTCTATTTTGGTGAGAATTACAAGAGAAAGGTGAATGAGGTTAAACTCATTGCACTTTCGGATGAATGAGATTCCCGGAAGCCGTCTAGCCTAAGACGTTAAATAAGGGCGCTTGTTGGGAGGCAACCCAACCATCGGTACACTAGGATAGTTTATTAACAATCATAGGTTGCTTTATTTTCGTTCAATTTTTAGTGTAAAGAAGATACCTTGATCCGTTTGTTCATTGTGCAGGCTGAGGCAGAGTCGATACCATCGACACACAAGTCGATGGTATCGACAAGGGTACAGGTTGACGACTGCAGATTTCATTCTGAGTCGATACCATCGACGGACTTGTCGATGGTATCGACACACCTACAGGCAGGTCGCCAAGCAAAAGTCGATAGTATCGACAAGGGTGTCGATACCATCGAGATCTCTGGAGAAGTTCAGACCGATTTGTCTCAGTCAACTCGATACCATCGACGGCCTCGTCGATGGTATCGACATGGTTACAGGTTGAAGTGCAAAGTGGTGGTGTCGCAATGAAACCAAGTCGATACTATCGACATCTGTCGATGGTATCGACCATCCATGTCACCGATCCGCGCAAAGAAATCGACAACAATCGTGGCTTCTACATCATCGATCCGGGTGCAGAGTCGATACCATCGACCGATGTCGATGGTATCGACACGTCAGCAATCCGGGTTAAAAGATCAAGCAATCGTCAGCCGTCGATACTCGCGATGGGGGAAGATAGCATCGAGACGTGTCGATACCATTGACCCGCGTCGATGGTATCGACGGGTCAACAGTGGCGCCGACCAAGTCTATATAAGGAGAACCAATACGTCATTTGATGTCACACCTTCAGAGTGATCTCCTCCCTTTGCGCCGAGCACTCCCCCGAGCCATCCAAGAGCGAAGAACAGCATCACCGAGCAACGATCATCACCGAGCAACGATCTTCACCGAGCGACGATCTTCACCGAGCGGAGATTCATATCTCCATTCTTCTCTGAGCTCTCTTTCTAATCTCTTTCTCTTCGTCATCATGGTGCGTACCGCTGGAGCTTCTTCCTCGCATGCTCGTCACGACGACATCCCCGAGTTCATGCCACCACCGCCATCATCGGTGGAACGTCCTCGACTTGTCCACCCTTCTACAGAGGTGAAGAAGATCTTCGACGAAATCATGAAGCGCAAGATCGAGAGAACCCGGTATGTGGACCCAGAGATGCTCGGTGATCTTGGCTTCAAGGCGAATTTGGACTATGTGCTGAAAGGACAAGCACACCAAACGGGTCGTGGCCACGACGAGCTGGAGTGCCACGAGGACGGTCAACCTTTCTTCGGCGAGTGGCCGACATACAAGGAACCGGTGGCAGAATTCATGGCGTCCCTTGATGTCAATGTCGTGCCCAACGAGATATCCGCCAGCGACCGTGAGTGGGAGAAGGGCCAGGTGTCTTTCCGGCTCTACAACCACGACTACACCATCACCCTGGAGCAGTTCAATGACATCTTCAACTGGAACAGCTCCTGGTGCGACTACAGGCGGCCAGATAACCGCACCGACTACGCCGCCATCTTCGCCGAGTTGGTGACGGTTCCGCATGGGAGGTCGGTGAGCTACCACAACGCCGCGGTAGCCGACTTCGAGCACCCGTTTGCGCGGGTCTTGCACAGGATGTTGAGCTCAACCATCTTTGCTCGAAGCGATCTGTCTTTGAGAAAATTCCAGGAGCCCGATCTTTTCTTTCTCTACAAGCTCCTGACGAGACAAGAATGCAACTGGGGTGCATTCTTTCTACACCGAGTGTTGGCGGTGAAGAGGAGCACGAGGAGAGCCCCGATTCATTTTGGTGGGCTTGTCACCAGGATAGCCCTCTACTTGGGCTTGAACCTCAATCAGCTGACTCCTCTTTCTACGAGAAGCAAGGTCAACTTGCAACACCTTCACCGGGCCAACCTCATTCTTCTCCGGGATGGCGTGGCATTTGCACATTGCCACGTAAATCAAGTGTACCAGGAGTGCGCGCTGCCGGATCCCGTCTTCAACATCGAGGGCGCACAACATTTCAGATGGCCGATCATAGCCATCGACTCTGATGATGATGAAGGCGGCAATGACGGCGGTGACGACGGACAGGGCGACGAGGCTGAGGAAGAAGAGGCTTTTACACCTCTTCGAGCACGAGTAGCACCCCGGAAGCGTCCTCAGATGCATCCAGGTGCATCATCATCATCACAGCCTTCTCCTCCACCACCGCAGCCCTCGCAGCAGCGCGAGGATGTTTATTCTATGCAGGGCATGTACATCATGCTCCAAGATATTCAACAGACGCAACACAGCCACACCGCTGCGTACGCCGGTATTCAAGATACCACCAACCGGCTTTTTGTCAACCAGCAGGTGATCTTCGAGAATGAACGCCTTCTTTTCGCAAATCAAGATAACATCCATGATCGGCTGCATAGGATGGAGTAGCAGCAGCAACCGTTCTACGACCACTACTGGAGTCAGGGCTATTTTGGAGGGTATCCACAGCCTCCACCAATGCCCCAGTATGAGCCGAACTTCCAGGGGCAGTTCCCGTCTTGGGACCCCACTTCTTCGCATCTGCCTCCACCTCCACAAGAGTGATCGGGTATCCCTGTTCCAATCTTTAAGTTTGTTTTTGACTATGAGGCCATAGTCGAATTCAAGCTTAGGGGGGTAGTTGGAACAGCTCTATCTTTTATTTTTTTAGTTTTTAGCATTGTTATTTGTTTCTTGCATTTTTAGTTTTTGTAGGATCCACGTGCTATCTAGTGTAATTGTGGATGTCGTAAAAGTGTGTCATCTTGTTGTTAGTGCATGGGGAATTTAAGGGAAATTTAAAAAAAAAATTGTGTGTTTGGATAGCTTATTTTGTTTGACCTTGGGGCACACATCCTACGAAAATGATTGATTATGTCAACTTTAAAACAACATTTCATACATGTACTCCTAATGATTCATGAAAGTGGCAGGAAATGGTTGTTTGAGCCTAACCTAACCAAATGGTAATGAGACCTTAATTGGATGTAAGAGAGAGAACCCTATAAACTACTACACAGGTCAGTAAGGAGGGACACATAATATCTTTCTAAGGTTCAGTCATCTAGTCTTGTGATCGTTCCACTTCATTTCATCTTTCTTTCATAATCCACCTAAGAATTGGAAGTAAAGTGCAGTTTTAATTCCTTTTTGTGTGCATAGCATTTAGATATGACTTTCATTGGTATTTTCCATATGTTTGCATAAAAAGAAAAAAAAAATATAGTGATGCATGCACATTACCTTTAGGTACATGCCATGTAGTTGCATTCATGATCTTCATGCATAAAGTATATCATGTATCTCAATTTTTCCCCAATGGTGAATTAATTGTTCCATACCTTCTACATCGTGCAAAAATTTCTGAGTATGAAGAAAATAGCCCCATAAAATTATCTTTAATCAATTATGGATATGTGGGCTGAAAAAAATCTGGAAATCTGTAATAGAAAAAAAAAGAATTTAGAAGAATGTGAAATAAGAAGGAGAAAGGAACATGATATCACTTGCATTTCAGGATAATTGAGTACATGGTGTAGATTGAATTGATATCCATCTCATTTTGAGGCGGATGGTTAGTGCATGCATCATTCCACCCAATTTTAGGCATTAGGGCATTTCTAATGTGCATTTGCATCATATAGGACATTTTTGTATATGCATGTTGAAACTGTACAATACTTCCACTTTCTTCCATGAGCCACCCATTTTCATCCACCGGTTGCTCAGATTGGTAGGCCACAGTGAATTTTCTCCTCACTAATGAATATCAGGAGAACTGCTTCCATGTAGATGGTAGTTAGGGCGAGCAACGTAGTATAGGCGATCACAGGATGCACCGAGTCTGAACCGGCGAATTTTATTATGTTAACTTCCTTATGTGATAGTGTTCATTGGTTTGGAGGTCAATTTCTTTTATTGATGATTACTGTCGCCTTTAGGGTAATTACCGTTCTGTGGTTAGAGAAGGCCGGTTTGAGAATGTTCAGTGGGAGTCATATGGGATGTTGGGTTGGTGTGTTGTTTTTCAGTTGACATTTGCAATTCTATTCTAAGGATTAGTTGCTCGAGGGCGAGCAATGTTCAAGCTTAGGGGAGTTTGATGCGATGATTTTGAGTCACATTTATAGACCTATTTGATATGTGTTTTATGCTTTTATTAGTCATTTTTATGGTTAATATTGCATAATTCATCCATGTTGGTCTTTTCCATTATTTGATGCCAAATTCCCTTTATTTTATTGTTTTGAGCATTAATTGTCACATTATTATTATTTGTGTGGATTTATGTGATCTTGTCTTTGAATTTCAGGACAAACGAGTATTTGCTTCTGTCGATACCATCGACAGAAGTCGATACCATCGACAAGGCCACAGGTTGCCAGCCGAAAGGAGCAGCAAAGAGTCGATACCATCGACATTGATGTCGATGGTATCGAGACACCTTCAGGTTGCTGGCGAGGAAGCTGTCGATAGTATCGACCCCAAGATGATACCATCGACGAATGGAGGCTACAGCGACACAAAACGACAAAACCGTCTCTACAGGGTAGTCGATACCATCGACCCAAGTCGATGGTATCGAGATTGCTTCAGGCACTCGGATGAAAAGACAAGAAGGCTGCCGCTATTACACTGGGTTGATACCATCGACCCGCGTCGATGGTATCGACACCGTCAGATATGCGTTGGATTTAGTTTGATCTCAATCAGACGGCTGGAGTTAATTAACAACCTAATTAGGAACTTATACCTAATGACGGCCGCCCAGATGAGAGGATCATCTCATTTTGCCATTGCACAAGTGTCGAGGAGCGAGAGAAAGGAGAACGGAGGCCAGAAGTTCATACCAGTCGATCCGGATGCTGCCAAAGACGGATTTCACCACTGAGAGGCGGGAAAGCACGTGTTCTACGCAAAGGATCAATCAGTTCTTCTCCGTTCAGGGGTTTTCCCTTTCTATTCACGTTTTTCATATGATTTCCCCTATTTCTACCATGTACTTGTGTGAGATGAACATGCGGGGCTAATCCCCTGCATATTTAGGACCGGGAGTAGCCCGGGAATTCATTGTATGACAGTTTTATAATAGTAATTCATATTTTCTCTCTTAAATCTGTGGCATAGTTTCATTTTCTCCATATATTGTTATGCTTGATCACCATAATAATAACCTAATGCCCTTAATCACTTTGAAAGAAGGATTAACGGTTGAAAAGAGACGAATCCTACATTAATTGATAAATCCCTTGAACAAGGTGGTGTAAAATTAATGGTGGATACTGAGAGATCATTCGTAATGTACTTAGTTTAGGGGATAGGTTACTACAACGGTGGAACCGACCTAAACCTAAGTAGTGAATTGCACCACGACAGTGGGCAATTCTATTTTCAGGCCACTACCCGGATAGAGAGAGAAGATTTAGGCATTATATAAAATCTAATACAATGAAACCCCGTGGTGAAACCGCAATCCTTAAGATACCTTTCTGAATTGATTAAATTAACCTTTAATCGATTGTTTGCTTTCTTTTATTTTTGTTTTCTTTTAATTTTGACAACAAACCCCAATTTGTTATTCGGCTTAGCTGATCGCAAATAGTTAGTAGGAGTCTCTGACAATTCTGAGTATCCCTATGTTCGACTCGGGCCTCATAAAGGCCTTTACTACTCGATGCGTATACATGCATTTTTAGCGCGTAGTAAAATACACGTCATAGACCTTTGCACTACTCTTGGCATGCTCTTAGAGAAAAAGATTTGAGATTTTACGGCTGATATCTTCTGGCCTGACGCATCTCCGAACACCTTGAAGCACTACAGAATGGTCCTCATCTGAGAACAACTTGCCTCAGCAAAAAGAATAAGGTCATCTACGAAGCAAACATGCGCTATCTCAAAACCAGTTCTGCCCATTTTGATAGGTTTCCATCTCCCATCTGCAACCCTCTCATGTATCATATAGGATAGTCTCTCTAGACAGAGAACAAACAAATAGGGTGAAAGCGGATCCCCTTGGCGCAAACCGCGGCTTGCCTTGAAAGACCGGGACTGTTTACCATTCCATACAATAGTTGAGGTACCTTCTGTAATGGAGAACATAATGAATTGTCGAATGCTTGTCGGTAGGCCCACCATCTGCAATGTTTCCTCAATGAACCTCCAAGACATTTTATCGTACGCTTTGGACAAGTCGATCTTAATGGCCATAGTTTTAGCTCCCCTTTGGCTCCTCATGCCATAGATAACGTCCTGGACTAGTGCAATATTATCCGTGATTCTTCTTCCTGGAATGAGGCTACTTTGCTCAGCAGAAATCCAGTGAGGTATGAATTGTTTCAATCTCTCAACGATTAATTTGGAGGCTATTTTCATAATGATATTGTTTAGCGATATCATCCTGAGTTGCTCGCATCTCTCTAGATGGGGCGTCTTGGGAATGAGTACAATAGTTGCATTGCAAACTCCTTCATTAGGGAACCTTCCTTCTATTAAATTCTGTACTATGTTAGTTACTGACTGACCCACGGCTTCCCAGTTACCTTGTAGAAATTCCACCGTGACTCCATCAGGTCCAGCTGCCTTGAATGGTTTCATCCGCTTCAAAGTAGCTAAGACATCTTCCGACGTTGGTTTGATTGTAGTAGACTTCAGGGCATCCAACGAATAGGAATGAAAACTTCCAGGAACGCTAGAAGTGTTCAACCTGTCCCCTCTTGGTGGATCGGTGAGAATATCCTAAAAATGGGCAACGACCATCTCCATTACCTCCGCTTCATTAGAAATCCAGCATCCAGCGTCATTCTTGAGGGATGTGACAGTGTTTTGCCTCCTTCTTTGGTTCACCCAAGCCTGATAGAACCTAGTGCTGTTATCCCCATTCTGGAGCCAATGGATATGTGCTTTCTATTTCCAATCCACTTCCTCTCTATTAATAAGGGTTTGGAGTTCAGCCTGCATGTCAACACACATTTGTTCAGTAATAGTATCATATTGCTCTGCAAGCATATACTGCAGAGAGGCTATGTTTCGCTGGAGCCTCTGTTTCTCCTTGTACCGGAGCTTTTTCTCTTGCTCTTCTAGTTTAATCAAATCTCACCTTGCTGTTTGGAGAGTAGCGTAGAAGTTGACGGAATTAGCCCACTTCTCCTTTACCAGGGATTTGATCACTTCATTTCCGTTCCAGGAAGCTTTCGCCACAAAACGCTCCTTCCTAGCCTCCTTCCTTCACGGTTTGAGGAGCAAGGGACAATGGTATGATGAAACCCTTGGCAGGTGTTCCACAAACCATCTAGAGAAATCTCTAGTAAAAGCTTCATTCGCAAGCATACGGTCCAGCCTTTCCTGTAAACTACCGTGTTTGTAAGTGAACCGTGGGCCGGAGAAACCTAGATCTGAGTGGCCTACTTCCATGATAGTTTCCTTGAAAATTCTGGCCTCAGTAAAATCATATCTGTTGCTGCCCGATTTCTCCGTCGGATACAAGGTAGTGTTGAAGTCCCCCATCACTACCCAGGGGCCATTGACGCTTTCACTTGTATCAATAATATGCTTCCACATGAGCTTCCTCACTGTGATATGAGGGTTCTCATAAACAAACGTAACTACCACCTTGTTCCCAACCATGCAAGTTAAGAACTGTCTGTGGCTTCTTATGATTTGGACAAGATCCTCCTCTCCCTTCCAGCATATCCAGATGCCCCCTGCAAACCCTCACGCTTCCATGTGGTAAGAGAAATTGAACCCCAGATTCTTGATGGTTCTTATGTGGCACCACTTTTATATGTTGATTTAATGGCAAGTATCATTTTATTGTGATTGTTTTCTCTTGATACCCACTTGGGTGGTACTTATCTCTTGCATGGGAAGCCTTTTATTTTGATGTCCCTTATTATTTGTAAATTGCTCAATTTACTTTTTAGTATGCACATACCAACCTTTTCTGATGTCTTCTATTTTCTCTTCTTGCTGGGGTATGCTTCCAACCCAAGGTGAAGGATATGATGGACATGGCATGAATACATGGACTTAGATTGAGAAGTTAAAGCTTGGAGACAATCTTATGGTGGTTTAGATTTCCCTCTATGTGGATCCTTGTGATGTACCCGTACATGTAAGTTTAAGATATTCTTTAGTAACCTTATGAGAAATTGAATATAGTCAATGTTTTTATTCCACTACTATACTTTGGTTGTTTTGTATACCATTAGTAAATATTTGAAAATTTTAGACCCACTCCAAGCATACCTTTGAAGTGTGTTTACACTGGAGGTTTGATTCTTCAAAATTTTAGTAGGGAGTGGATCCTCTATCGGGTCTCACTCCTTACAACATGGTATCAGAGCCCACGGTAGTTAGAATTTGACTATTTTAATTTTGTCTCCATAGTTAGAACCTTTGTTCATAGTCATCCTTTAGATGTGATGTTTTCCCTAGAATTTCCTAGGTGCACCCTTTTGAGATAAGGCTTTAGATGATCATACCATACCATATGGATTGATTATGATTTGTATCTCTTGATGCTATGAGGTTGGACTTGAGGATGCTATTAGGTGATGAGGAGATGATAGGATAAGAAGTCTTAATATGGAGATACTGTGACTTGGTTTTCGCATCCCGTTTTCAATCGCAAATTTTTTTCACTACAAATTATTTTTCTTATATACTATATGTAAAATAAATGTTTTCTCTAGATGTTATCAAAGTTTTCTTAAGCCGATTCACAATGTAGTGATATGAGAAGTTTGGTAGTGAACTCCTAAACCTAGTGCTAACCCTAGTTTTGACTTCGGAGTTGTGACTAGGATTGATATAAAGGTGTAGTTGACCTACCCTATGACTTTTGGATGTTTATGTAAGGTTTTTAGGTTAGAGACACAAGGACCTAAAACTCAACCCTAGATGGTTTTGACTTGTTAGTTGGATACATGAACATAAAACTCTAAAACATTCACAACTAAAAGTTATGTGGGTAACCCTAAATGATGTTTAGTTTGACTTGTTAGGTTAAACATTTTAAGGGGTGGTGAGTAGTTGGTTGTTGATGATTGTATCAATAGATTTTGAGGATGAAATCCTTTTACGGGGTGGAGTGTTGTAACATACCAGATCCTGGACCCTACCCTGGTAGTTTGAGCTTTTAGTCTTAGCCAAACAAGGGTGAAGGTAGATCTAGAATATGTTTTGTATAACCCTCATGAGATAAAACATGTATAAATCACCTTAATGTAACCTAATATTCTCACATTAGTCTAGGGCCAATAATAGACACATAAAATATGTCATATGAAATAATAATGAATTATAATAATAATACATAATTCTCTTGGAGATAATGTCAACATAAATAGATGAGCACTAATGATAATAGTGAAATAATATGATAACCTAAGTAATAATGTGATATTAATGGACACAAATATTAATTATGGCATAACTCATTAAAAGGAATCCCAAAAGTGGAATCTAAGTTAAGGATCGTGTTCCTTGGGTCCTAGTTGCTTGGGAGTCAAGTTTCACATTATTCACATAATAATAATTAATTTGATTCAATTTGGAAAGAGTAGATCTAAGTTTTCCCCAAAATATCAAATAAAATAATAAATGACTTCAAAAGAGAAAAATAATCTTGGATTCCTAATTTACATAATAAATATAGCATTTGGGTGAATTTTTATCCAATTTGGAGAAAGTTTGCTTAAAAGGTGAAATCAGGAGAGAGAAAGTGTGTAGAACCTTCAAAAATATTAAATAAATGTTCAAACAACTCTAATAGGTAAAATCTTTGGCAAATTCATATTCAACACATTAAATATGACTTGTGTGTGAAGTTTCATAAAATTTAGAGAATCTTAAAGTCATTAATGCATGAGAAAAGAGAAAATAGTAATTGATTTATTTAACATATCAAAATTTCTCAAAAGGCAAATCTAATTACATAATCATAATCAACATGCCTTAATTGGCCTCTGTGAAAAATTTCACTTAATTTTGGTCTTTTTTGTTCCCTCAACTAAATAGATAAAAAACACATTATTAAAGCCCTTAAATGTTAATTATTTGCTTATTTTAATTCTTTGCTTCAGGGGCAAAATAGTCATTTCACACTTGTTTATTTCATTTTGGTTTTGGTGAAAGTTGCTAGGTTGTCAGTGGGGCTAATTGAGTTGGCTAGAGCTGGTTGGGCCAACTCAGAACACACATTTTCTCTCTCTTCCTCTCTCAATGTTTGCGTTGACATGGATTTTTCTTATTGACCGATTTTCAAATATTGATAACTAATTATTTACTGATCAGAAAAATACAAATAAATACTCATTGGATTTAGAAAAATAAGGGATTTCTTATGATGATTGTTTTGTTGCTCGAATCTAATCATGAAAATATGTGATTTTAATGAATTTACCTAAATATATAATAACTTACAAAATTTATAACTAGATATATATAAGTCAGAAAAATATAATCAAATATGTTTTGGACTCATAAAAAGGTAACTTAAAATGTGGCATGGTTTTGATAACCTAAATCACATATAAAGAAAAAGGTAATCATTAGGGTTTATGAAATCAATATATATCTAACCCTAATTTCGCATACATGATTAATAGGTGGTTTGGAGACCTAGACTTAGATATAGATCTATCTTGGACTTGTTTAGACTCTGAAGTTGAGGTATGTTTGCATCCCATATTATTCCTTTGAGCAAATGACCTATGCTTCTTCTTTCTCTTGGTCCTATGGACATTAGTCTATACACAATCTTTTCTTTTGAAAATCATGGTTCATGTAAACTACCTTATTTGTTATTTATCATGTGATCATAGATATTATTTTGGACTCTTTTCATATATTTTGTACATGATGGAATTCTATATGATGTCATGTGATGTCTTTTTCCCACTTATGAGGTGGATGTATATGTTGGTCACTTATGTGGTGACTAGTTGGTATAATCTGACTATACTTTTTTCTTGCCTCTACATTTTACATGCTATGTGATTCAGTAGCACTAGAGTAGTATAATTGCATTGGTTTTTGGGTTATGTGTCCTTTATGCTTTTGGGATGGAGGTTATGTGCCCCATACCCGAGTTTCAAATTAATGAGGTTTGGCCCACTTTATATATATTTGGGAGTTTGGTTATGTGCCATTATCTATAAGGTTTCAAGTTTACGAGACTTGGCTGCCATTGTATTTATATTGTTCTAGGGATACGTTTATCTCACATGCATGTAGGATTATGTTTATTGATTATGGGTTATGTGCCCTAATTTCATGTGCTAATGTGGAACCACCTTTATATGTTGATTTCATGGCAAGTATCATTTTATTGTGATTCTTTTCTCTTGATACCCACTTGGGTGGTACTTATCTATTGCATGGGAAGCCTTTTATTTTGATGTCCCTTATTATTTGTAAATTTCTCAATTTACTTTTTAGTATGCACATACCAACCTTTGCTGATGTCTTCTATTTTCTCTTCTTGTCGGGGTATGCTTCCAACCCTAGGTGAAGGATATGGTGAACATGGCATAAAGACATGGACTTAGATTGAGAAGTTAAATCTTGGAGACAATCTTGTGGTGGTTTAGATTTCCCTCTACATGGATCCTTGTGATGTACCCTTACATGTAAGTTTAAGATGTTCTTTAGTAACATTATGAGAAATTGAAGATAGTCAATGTTTTTATTCTGCTGCTATACTTTGGTTGTTTTGTATACCATTAGTAAAGATTTGAAAAATTTACACCCACTCCAAGCATACCTTTGAAGTGTGTTTGGACTGGAGGTTTGATTCTTCAAATTTTTAGCAGGGAGTGGATCCCCTATCGGGTTCCACTCCTTACACATCTATTTCATTCATAGTGAATTTGACGCTTATCTATGGAATCGATTCTCATCGATTTTAGTATGGGGTGGATAGGCATTCTC
This sequence comes from Alisma plantago-aquatica, assembly GCA_963693085.1. Taxonomy (NCBI): domain Eukaryota; kingdom Viridiplantae; phylum Streptophyta; class Magnoliopsida; order Alismatales; family Alismataceae; genus Alisma; species Alisma plantago-aquatica. Next base: position 1,617,433,490 of record OY856409.1, on the reverse strand, counting down.
ACTCTATGGGAAGCTAGAGGGAGGACATACAAAGTAAATTTACCAAAAAATTGTATCAGGGATGGCCTAAAAACTTATTACAACATTTGATACAATTGACTACATGGATGGCTTGGTTCTTGGAAACACATTTATGGATCCTTGGAAAGCCTTGAAGAAAATCATGCACATTATTGAGCTAAAAAGTCATAATAGACAGATTCAAAGATTGGAAAGGCTGAAATTTTGTCAAGTAGTAAGGAATCAAGGTTGGGGAACAATGCCCAATGATCATACATGTGATGACCTGACCTCAAATCAATCCATCACTAGTAATAATTGTGGAATAACCATAAGAAGCGGAATTAACAAAAACACTAAAGAATTAAAACCATTTTGGACATAGATCATCATCTAAGAAATTATTACAGAAAGAACCAAAACCTTGTATATATCATGGTTCATATAGTACATACATTGTACCATCTCATCTCGAGGATAACAAGTACCAATTGATTTACTCAACATATAAAACAACAACATAAAACCTCGAGGCAAAGAAGCCAAAATCTCACGTCATTCATAAAAACCACTAATAACTATCTCCCAAGGACCAGAGAGTACAGAGATGACACATAGGACTTCTATCTACAAGACATGACAGACAGTACACTCGAACTGAGCTATTACTATTGTCCCTACTGATATAGTTCTTCCTCTGCATTCCGGTTTCTATTCCTCGTCCGCATTCACCTAAAAATTGTTGATCCCACGGGGTGAGACTTATTGTCCCAGTGAGAGATATACCTCTCTGCCAACAATATTATTATCATAGGAAATAGAATAAAATTGAGCAGAGGATACTTTATGCAAGTAAGCAGGTTTATTTGTAGTGCAAAGCAATATCATTGATAAGATAGCTCAATTGTTCATAACATAGTTATAAATCATCTATTTGCTTTATATGGAATATGAAGAACATGTATAACATCTATCAACTAAGATGTATAAAAGTAATGAAACATCAACCAATGTTTTTTGTATTCAATCCTTAAGCAAATACACTACATGGCTGATTACATGTTCACATTCACACTTATGCCCAAAGGAGATGAGGTATACCGCTCATGCTCCAACCGACCATTTCTAAGTCAAAATCGGTACCATACAAAGTCAGTGACAGAGCCAACTGTCAAGACCTCACCTATCTCAGTCAGTACGAGATAACTGGCAGGACATCTTGTGTCAACTGCTCTTAGCTTATTAGGGTATACTAGTATCTTCTCTATAGAGTTACAACCACATCATGTACTCTCTTCGGGAGAAGACCATTGAGCTTTCTTGGATTATTTTTCATAAGGAAGTCCACTGAGCGATCTTGGTTTAGTTTCATCAGGAAGTCCACTAAGCAACCTGGTGTAGTCGGGGAGTCCACTGAGCAACCCCGATATATTTTAAATTACATATTCAACAATATGTATACCGAGTTAAAATCATTTCACCATTCAGCAAATCCTGACACTGAATGGGTCTATGGTCTGGGAAACTACATGATAACATTTCTCTTGATTAATTAAGTGTATTAAAATATCTTTTAGAATCAATCAAGTTGCAAGCAAGAATTATATCAGATGCTACTAATAAAGGTATAATACATTTATCAAGTACTTTCATGATCTTTGGAACACATATATCACTTAGTATATCAATCTCTTATCATTATCATGCTTGGGTTTTCAAACCCTTAGTTCATCACTGAGTAATGTTACCTCTTATCAGGTAACCATTACCTCTAGGTCATCAGACCAAGGTATACATTATATTTGTTGCATAAATAATTCACATAGTTCACAAAGCCCATAAAATCTATATCATATAAACATCATAGCTCTTACTTAGCTATGCTCATCACCTCATGATAACTACATGGTTAGTATTTTATGATAATAGAAATATCAAATACATGTCATTACCATGCAATACTAAAGAGATACCTTCTTCCCATTATTTAGGGTTAGGGTTTCCCTTCATCAACCGATTAGGGTTTCAAATCATCTCATCACACATTATTTAAGATTTTCTGTTATTAACCACTTAGGGTTTCAAGATCACATCATAAAAAATTAAACCCTAGTTCATACTCCATTCATACTAGGAGTACCAACATATACTCATTACATGATTGTTATTCAAATATAAATTTCTCTTTCACATTCACTAGGATGTTGATTGCACCACAAATTTAATAAATTGGCTCAATTCTCCTCTTAAGGTACATTAGCTCACCTTTATTAAATTGCACTAAGCTCATTACATCTTGATGTTGCATTTAACAAAACACACAACATACGTCACTCAATCAAGTATATATGATTGAAGTATTCCTACCATATCGAGTATCAAGATGTGTTTATGCTACCATATTGTGCTTGACATGCAACCTAACATCATATCATGTATCCATATCGGGCATATGGTGTAGCCATATCACCATATTGTGTTTATGGTGTATCCCCTATTACTATAACATGTACCCATATCGAGTTGGATATCACTTAGAATTTATCATCTCAAGATAGAGTTACTTAGATTCATATTGTGATTGAAATAAATGCTTGACCTCATATCGGGTATAAGGGGTATACATGATACCATATCGTGTACAAGGTGTGTACCATGTCGTGATTGAGGTATGTGCTTCATCATGGTATCATTTTAGTAGTATATACACAATACCATATCGGGTTCCCATATTGGGTTGGTATATCAGGTTACCATATTGGCTAACATATCGGGTTAGCATATTGGGTAGACCATTATGCTCACATTCTTTCATACATTCAAAGTCAGTTCTACCATATATATTTGAATACTAGGCTGGATATCTAGTTGAGCTCTTTCATAAATAACCCTTTACACAAAGTGATAGGGGTGTGTTGGGTTTCATTTTGTCATCTAGGGTTTCAACTCTATATTGGTTAGAGTGTTCAATTAACACTATATCGTGCATGTGGTATGATCTTAACCTTATACTGTGTATAATTTTATGTTACACCCCAATCTCACAATTACCACTAATCATGAGATTAGGGCATAAAATTGAGGATTTATTGTAATACAAAGATCACCCTTAACTTTTTCTTCTTTTTTAAACTCTTTGTTTTCTCGCATTAAACCACATAAACTAACTTTACAAGAGAATTAAACTTTTGTTTCTCTAATGTAATCTCAGCATTAATGATACACATCCATACATTCATTATGTTTCTCATACTTTTAAGCACATAAGACTTGCTGATTCACATATATTGCTAAAACAGGAATAATGTTATCCATCATCATTTACAACTCTCTCTTATTTCTTTACAAGGACCTAGAGTGACAAGGACCGACTGAACTTAACTATACTCAGACTTAACTCTTGTGGTAGATCTACTCTGATGCAATGACCTTCTTTAAGTCCATGTGATTTCCCTAAAAATTTTGAGTAGAGGGGTGAGCCTACTCGCTCAGTGAATGAGTACTTCAAATAAATAGTCTAAAGCACTGATATAATTACAAATATATTTTTGAGCAATTGATATCAATTATAACAGTAGAAAGCTTTAGAGAGTCTAATAATTGACAATCATAAATATGGCAGGATAGTCTAAATATCCATAAGAGTGAATCAATATATGAAATGCTTGATTGATCATAAAGAGAACTAATAATTCAGAAACATACAAAGAATAATTGAATAAATGTACACACTTGTTTGACCTCTCATTCATTTTATTATGCCCTGATCATATGCAGTGTACTCTACATATGAAGACTCGTAGTGCACTACGATCACATCGTACATGACTTATAAGACACACCTGGGAAATGCTAAGTCTGACTACTCTCCTGGTATGCAGTAGGGAAATGGCTCTCTGGCCTAAACTAGACTCCTCCTCTAACCTGAGAATACAGGCAGAGAGTTAAGCCACCTCTTAGCTTTTCTGTACTCTAGTACCACCAGGACTTCTGATTGAGGTTGACACACTTTTATGTACTCTAATGCCACCATGACTTCTGGCTGATGTTGGACACCGCAAACTATAATTTAAAGAGACTTCCACTAGGGCTTCATCCCCCATGCCACTTGATGGCACGTTTTGACCCCCGTATACTGGACGCTTCTAGGGTTAGGTCATTTTACCCCTAAGGCGCAGACCTCACATAGGGGTTCTACGGTGTCAGGGCCCTTAAATCTGTTATTTTATTATTACTAGAAAGTTCTTTCTACATTGTAACCTTCTCTTACTTATACTTGACTCGGGTATCTCTATGGTGTCGCATCTAGTTATTTGAAGTTATAATACAACATGTATATCATTCTAAACTTGGCAGAGTAGTATATTCAAAACATTGTAATATATTGAGTAATCAACATACTATACATGTTGGCGGACTAAAATTCTTAAATAAATAGATTTCATGTCCACTTGGCACATACACACTAGAATCGTGCATATCAACCCAAATCTTGAGTTGTGCATCTCATAACTCAATTAAGAGTTAATTACTTATCATGACAATAATTATTAATAATAATTGAGAACATTAATATGACAATACTTGATTCATTGAACACCCTACCCTTAGGGTTTTATTTAATCACCACAAATGCTACAAAGAAAGGAGTAATACATCTATCACGTACTTTTCAAATCTTTAAAACACATGATACCTAAGATCTCAATCCCTTATCACATTACTGGGAATTCTCATCCCTTCACATCATTATCATGATTATTGGATCTAGGTATTCAAACCCTTAGATCATCACATAGCATTGTTACCTCTATAACAGGTAACCATTACATCTAGGTCCTTAGACCAAGGTATTCATTTTACCGGTTGTACAAGTATTCTCATGGCTCACAAGGCCATCACACATCTTTTAACCTCTCACTAGGAAACAACTTATTCACATGGCTCCCATAAAGATTTCATGCTACATAAACATCCATTGAATAAAGACTACTATCAACAAATCATATAAAATCAATATATGTATAAAACCTTGGAACTGAGTTGAATTTGGGTTTCCATGCCATTCACTAGGATATCATGCATCAATAACAACATTGAATAAATAATTCTATCATGTCAAGAAAATCCCTACAAATGGATTTCACGATATCTATTCACAAATATCCAACTTTTCTCGCATCTAGGGTTTCACCCTCTTTACTGAGATATAAAACAAACACTATTTACTTTGAACAAAATCCAAGATAGTATCTGACATATATGTACTACAAATTTAGATAAATAATCATTCATAAATAAGGGGATCTAGATAAGAAATTTTCTCTATTTACTTATACAACAAATTTCAGTCATAGACAAATTCCCTATATTTTAGTTTACTCTTATAACCTCTGTGAATACTTAGGGAATTCCCATTAGGATGTATTGTATACATTTCTAATATGATTTTATCATCTGAACTTCATCCAAATAGAGGAAGAATCCATTTGATATTATTTTGCAACAACTTAGAACAAATGGACAATTCGGGTTTTGTAGTCGCATACTAGCAATTAAAGTTTATGGATGAATAAACCAATTTTCGTGCAATAGACTGTTTAAAGGAAGTTCCCACTCACCCTAAGGTGTGAAAACACCTTAAAAATGTATCCCATATCTAAAAATCTCAAATTCATATCAAATCGCTAGCAATTCACCCAATTCTTCTTCCTTTCAACTCGGAAACCCTAAAAATGAGGGATTATGAAGAAAGAGTGAGAAAAGGGGAAGTTTTGATACCATTTTGGATCAAATCAGAGAAGGGACGGAATTTTGACATGTGAGGGAATATTCACCATGAAACTATATCCAAAGAAGGTAAACTTACATGATTTCATCATTCCTCGGACCGCAAAACCCTAGGTCATCATCTCCATCAATTTCTCCTCTCAAACCCTAACTCTCTCTATATAGGATTTCGTTTCTATGGATTGAATTACTAATTATGAGAGCTCCTTGTGTGTTAGGTTGACCATATAGAGCAATTGAGCTTCTTGGGTTAATTGCACATTGACCCTTCACTAAACTTTTTCTTATTTCAGTAGATTTTTCTTTCATAATAAGGTTTCTGTGTATTCATGTATTTTAGAGATCAAACATTCTTTAAAAAGTATGTGAATTTAACATGTTATGTATTATTGAGTTACAAAGCTTCAATTAAAATTTGAGATCATTCTAAGCATCCATTAAATAAATAAAAATAGAATAGTGCACTGCTATCCAGAATTCTGTAAAACTGTCAGTTACTATAATTCGTCTACTTAAGGTCAAAACACATCTAAAAATTATGAACATTTTACATGTTGTTTATGATAAATTTTCAGATATCTAGTTAAAATTTCATATCATTTGGTTTTACGAATAAATAAATAAAAATCAAACAATATACTACTGAACAACATTCTTCCAGCATGGTCAGTTGAAATATATCTCGAGCGAGAATGACTTTTAAAGAACATCCAAAAATTCTAAAAATTTTCAATTAAATGAAAGATTGAGTTATACATATTATATCCAAATTTAAATTAAATCCAAATTACATATAAAATACGATAAATTATTTACCGTACTACTATCTTGATCAAATTACATATAAAATACGATAACTATGAGGTTGGACTTGAGGATGCTATTAGGTGATGAGGAGATGATAGGATAAGAAGTCTTAATATGGAGATACTGTGACTTGGTTTTCGCATCCCATTTTCAATCGCAAATTTTTTTCACTACAAATTATTTTTCTTATATACTATATGTAAAATAAATGTTTTCTCTAGATGTTATCAAAGTTTTCTTAAGCCGATTCACAATGTAGTGATATGAGAAGTTTGGTAGTGAACTCCTAAACCTAGTGCTAACCCTAGTTTTGACTTCGGAGTTGTGACTAGGATTGATATAAAGGTGTAGTTGACCTACCCTATGACTTTTGGATGTTTATGTAAGGTTTTTAGGTTAGAGACACAAGGACCTAAAACTCAACCCTAGATGGTTTTGACTTGTTAGTTGGATACATGAACAACATAAAACTCTAAAACATTCACAACTAAAAGTTATGTGGGTAACCCTAAATGATGTTTAGTTTGACTTGTTAGGTTAAACATTTTAAGGGGTGGTGAGTAGTTGGTTGTTGATGCTTGTATCAATAGATTTTGAGGATGAAATCCTTTTACGGGGTGGAGTGTTGTAACATACCAGATCCTGGACCCTACCCTGGTAGTTTGAGCTTTTAGTCTTAGCCAAACAAGGGTGAAGGTAGATCTAGAATATGTTTTGTATAACCCTCATGAGATAAAACATGTATAAATCACCTTAATGTAACCTAATATTCTCACATTAGTCTAGGTCCAATAATAGACACATAAAATATGTCATATGAAATAATAATGAATTATAATAATAGTACATAATTCTCTTGGAGATAATGTTAACATAAATAGATGAGCACTAATGATAATAGTGAAATAATATGATAACCTAAGTAATAATGTGATATTAATGGACACAAATATTAATTATGGCATAACTCATTAAAAGGAATCCCAAAAGTGGAATCTAAGTTAAGGATCGTGTTCCTTGGGTCCTAATTGTCTGGGAGTCAAGTTTCACATTATTCACATAATAATAATTAATTTGATTCAATTTGGAAAGAGTAGATCTAAGTTTTCCCCAAAATATCAAATAAAATAATAAATGACTTCAAAAGAGAAAAATAAACTTGGATTCCTAATTTACATAATAAATATAGCATTTGGGTGAATTTTTATCCAATTTGGAGAAAGTTTGCTTAAAAGGTGAAATTAGGAGAGAGAAAGTGTGTAGAACTTTCAAAAATATTAAATAAATGTTCAAACAACTCTAATAGGTAAAATCTTTGGCAAATTCATATTCAACACATTAAATATGACTTGTGTGTGAAGTTTCATAAAATTTAGAGAATCTTAAAGTCATTAATGCATGAGAAAAGAGAAAATAGTAATTGATTTATTTAACATATCAAAATTTCTCAAAAGGCAAATCTAATTACATAATCATAATCAACATGCCTTAATTGGCCTCTGTGAAAAATTTCACTTAATTTTGGTCTTTTTTGTGCCCTCAACTAAATAGAGAAAAAACACATTATTAAAGCCCTTAAATGTTAATTATTTGCTTATTTTAATTCTTTGCTTCAGGGGCAAAATAGTCATTTCACGCTTGTTTATTTCATTTTGGTTTTGGTGAAAGTTGCTAGGTTGTCAGTGGGGCTAATTGAGTTGGCTAGAGCTGGTTGGGCCAACTCAGCACACACATTTTCTCTCTCTTCCTCTCTCAATGTTTGCGTTGCCATGGATTTTTCTTATTGACCGATTTTCAAATATTGATAACTAATTATTTACTGATCATAAAAATACAAATAAATACTCATTGGATTTAGAAAAATAAGGGATTTCATATGATGATTGTTTTTTTGCTCGAATCTAATCTTGAAAATATGTGATTTTAATGAATTTACCTAAATATATAATAACTTACAAAATTTATAACTAGATATATATAAGTCAGAAAAATATAATCAAATATGTTTTGGACTCATAAAAAGGTAAATTAAAATGTGGCATGGTTTTGATAACCTAAATCACATATAAAGAAAAAGGTAATCATTAGGGTTTATGAAATCAATATATATCTAACCCTAATTTCACATACATGATTAATAGGTGGTTTGGAGACCTAGACTTAGATATAGATCTATCTTGGACTTGTTTAGACTCTGAAGTTGAGGTATGTTTGCATCCCATATTATTCCTTTGAGCAAATGACCTATGCTTCTTCTTTCTCTTGGTCCTATGGACATTAGTCTATACACAATCTTTTCTTTTGAAAATCATGGTTCATGTAAACTACCTTATTTGTTATTTATCATGTGATCATAGATATTATTTTGGACTCTTTTCATATATTTTGTACATGATGGAATTCTATATGATGTCATGTGATGTCTTTTGCCCACTTATGAGGTGGATGTATATGTTGGTCACTTATGTGGTGACTAGTTGGTATAATCTGACTATACTTTTTTCTTGCCTCTACATTTTACATGCTATGTGATTCAATAGCACTAGAGTAGTATAATTGCATTGGTTTTGGGTTATGTGTCCTTTATGCTTTTGGGATGGAGGTTATGTGCCCCATACCCGAGTTTCAAATTAATGAGGTTTGGCCCACTTTATATATATTTGGGAGTTTGGTTATGTGCCATTATCTATAAGGTTTCAAGTTTACGAGACTTGGTTGCCATTGTATTTATATTGTTCTAGGGATACGTTTATCTCACATGCATGTAGGATTATGTTTATTGATTATGGGTTATGTGCCCTAATTTCATGTGCTAATGTGGAACCACCTTTATATGTTGATTTCATGGCAAGTATCATTTTATTGTGATTCTTTTCTCTTGATACCCACTTGGGTGGTACTTATCTGTTGCATGGGAAGCCTTTTATTTTGATGTCCCTTATTCTTTGTAAATTTCTCAATTTACTTTTTAGTATGCACATACCAACCTTTGCTGATGTCTTCTATTTTCTCTTCTTGTCGGGGTATGCTTCCAACCCTAGGTGAAGGATATGGTGAACATGGCATAAAGACATGGACTTAGATTGAGAAGTTAAATCTTGGAGACAATCTTGTGGTGGTTTAGATTTCCCTCTACATGGATCCTTGTGATGTACCCTTACATGTAAGTTTAAGATGTTCTTTAGTAACATTATGAGAAATTGAAGATAGTCAATGTTTTTATTCTGCTGCTATACTTTGGTTGTTTTGTATACCATTAGTAAAGATTTGAAAATTTTACACCCACTCCAAGCATACCTTTGAAGTGTGTTTGGACTGGAGGTTTGATTCTTCAAATTTTTAGTAGGGAGTGGATCCCCTATCGGGTTCCACTCCTTACACATCTATTTCATTCATAGTGAATTTGACGCTTATCTATGGAATCGATTCTCATCGATTTTAGTATGGGGTGGATAGGCATTCTCACTCTATGGGAAGCTAGAGGGAGGACATACAAAGTAAATTTACCAAAACATTGTATCAGGGATGGCCTAAAAACTTATTACAACATTTGATACAATTGACTACATGGATGGCTTGGTTATTCGAAACACATTTATGGATCCTTGGAAAGCCTTGAAGAAAATCATGCACATTATTGAGCTAAAAAGTCATAATAGACAGATTCAAAGATTGGAAAGGCTGAAATTTTGTCAAGTAGTAAGGAATCAAGGTTGGGGAACAATGCCCAATGATCATACATGTGATGACCTGACCTCAAATCAAGCCATCACTAGTAATAATTGTGGAATAACCATAAGAAGCGGAATTAACAAAAACACTAAAGAATTAAAACCATTTTGGACATAGATCATCATCTAAGAAATTATTACAGAAAGAACCAAAACCTTGTATATATCATGGTTCATATAGTACATACATTGTACCATCTCATCTCGAGGATAACAAGTACCAATTGATTTACTCAACATATAAAACAACAACATAAAACCTCGAGGCAAAGAAGCCAAAATCTCACGTCATTCATAAAAACCACTAATAACTATCTCCCAAGGACCAGAGAGTACAGAGATGACACATATGACTTCTATCTACAAGACATGACAGACAGTACACTCGAACTGAGCTATTACTATTGTCCCTACTAATATAGTTCTTCCTCTGCATTCCGGTTTCTATTCCTCTTCCGCGTTCACCTAAAAATTGTTGATCCCACGGGGTGAGACTTATTGTCCCAGTGAGAGATATACCTCTCTGCCAACAATATTATTATCATAGGAAATAGAATAAAATTGAGCAGAGGATACTTTATGCAAGTAAGCAGGTTTATTTGTAGTGCAAAGCAATATCATTGATAAGATAGCTCAATTGTTCATAACATAGTTATAAATCATCTATTTGCTTTATATGGAATATGAAGAACATGTATAACATCTATCAACTAAGATGTATAAAAGTAATGAAACATCAACCAATGTTTTTTGTATTCAATCCTTAAGCAAATACACTACATGGCTGATTACATGTTCACATTCACACTTATGCCCAAAGGAGATGAGGTATACCGCTCATGCTCCAACCGACCATTTCTAAGTCGAAATCGGTACCATACAAGGTCAGTGACAGAGCCAACTGTCAAGACCTCACCTATCTCAGTCAGTACGAGATAACTGGCAGGACATCTTGTGTCAACTGCTCTTAGCTTATTAGGGTATACTAGTATCTTCGCTATAGAGTTACAACCACATCATGTACTCTCTTCGAGAGAAGACCATTGAGCTTTCTTGGATTATTTTTCATAAGGAAGTCCACTGAGCGATCTTGGTTTAGTTTCATCAGGAAGTCCACTAAGCAACCTGGTGTAGTCGGGGAGTCCACTGAGCAACCCCGATATATTTTAAATTACATATTCAACAATATGTATACCGAGTTAAACTCATTTCACCATTCAGCAAATCCTGACACTGAATGGGTCTATGGTCTGGGAAACTACATGATAACATTTCTCTTGATTAATTAAGTGTATTACAATATCTTTTAGAATCAATCAAGTTGCAAGCAAGAATTATATCAGATGCTACTAATAAAGGTATAATACGTTTATCAAGTACTTTCATGATCTTTGGAACACATATATCACTTAGTATCTCAATCTCTTATCATTATCATGCTTGGGTTTTCAAACCCTTAGTTCATCACTGAGTAATGTTACCTCTTATCAGGTAACCATTACCTCTAGTTCATTAGACCAAGGTATACATTATATTTTTTGCATAAATAATTCACATAGTTCACAAAGCCCATAAAATCTATATCATATAAACATCATAGCTCTTACTTAGCTATGCTCATCACCTCATGATAACTGCATGGTTAGTATTTTATGATAATAGAAATATCAAATACATGTCATTACCATGCAATACTAAAGAGATACCTTCTTCCCATTATTTAGGGTTAGGGTTTCCCTTCATCAACCGATTAGGGTTTCAAATCATCTCATCACACATTATTTAAGATTTTCTGTTATTAACCACTTAGGGTTTCAAGATCACATCATAAAAAATTAAACCCTAGTTCATACTCCATTCATACTAGGAGTACCAACATATACTCATTACATGATTGTTATTCAAATATAAATTTCTCTTTCACATTCACTAGGATGTTGATTGCACCACAAATTTAATAAATTGGCTCAATTCTCCTCTTAAGGTACATTAGCTCACCTTTATTAAATTTCACTAAGCTCATTACATCTTGATGTTGCATTTAACAAAACACACAACATACGTCACTCAATCAAGTATATATGATTGAAGTATTCCTACCATATCGAGTATCAAGATGTGTTTATGCTACCATATTGTACTTGACATGCAACATAACATCATATCATGTATCCATATCGGGCATACGGTGTAGCCATATCACCATATTGTGTTTATGGTGTATCCCCTATTACTATAACATGTACCCATATCGAGTTGGCTATCACTTAGAATTTATCATCTCAAGATAGAGTTACTTAGATTCATATTGTGATTGAAATAAATGCTTGACCTCATATCGGGTATAAGGGGTATACATGATACCATCATGGTATCATTTTAGTAGTATATACACAATACCATATCGGGTTCCCATATTGGGTTGGTATATCAGGTTACCATATTGGCTAACATATCGGGTTAGCATATTGGGTAGACCATTATGCTCACATTCTTTCATACATTCAAAGTCAGTTCTACCATATATATTTGAATACTAGGTTGGATATCTAGTTGAGCTCTTTCATAAATAACCCTTTACACAAAGTGATAGGGGTGTGTTGGGTTTCATTTTGTCATCTAGGGTTTCAACTCTATATCGGTTAGAGTGTTCAATTAACACTATATCATGCATGTGGTATGATCTTAACCTTATACTGTGTATAAATTTTATGTTACACCCCAATCTCACAATTACCACTAATCAGGAGATTAGGGCATAAAATTGAGGATTTATTGTAATACAAAGATCACCCTTAACTTTTTCTTATTTTTTAAACTCTTTGTTTTCTCGCATTAAACCACATAAACTAACTTTACAAGAGAATTAAACTTTTATTTCTCTAATGTAATCTCAGCATTAATGATACACATCCATACATTCATTATGTTTCTCACATAAGACTTGCTGATTCACATATATTGCTAAAAGAGGAATAATGTTATCCATCATCATTTACAACTCTCTCTTATTTCTTTACAAGGACCTAGAGTGACAAGGTCCGACTGAACTTAACTATACTCAGACTTAACTATTGTGGTAGATCTACTCTGATGCAATGACCTTCTTTAAGTCCATGTGATTTCCCTAAAAATTTTGAGTAGAGGGGTGAGCCTACTCGCTCAGTGAATGAGTACTTCAAATAAATAGTCTAAAGCACTGATATAATTACAAATATATTTTTGAGCAATTGATATCAATTATAACAGTAGAAAGCTTTAGAGAGTCTAATAATTGACAATCATAAATATGGCAGGATAGTCTAAATATCCATAAGAGTGAATCAATATATGAAATGCTTGATTGATCATAAAGAGAACTAATAATTCAGAAACATACAAAGAATAATTGAATAAATGTACACACTTGTTTGACCTCTCATTCATTTTATTATGCCCTGATCATATGCAGTGTACTCTACATATGAAGACTCGTAGTGCACTACGATCACACCGTACATGACTTATAAGACACACCTGGGAAATGCTAAGTCTGACTACTCTCCTGGTATGCAGTACGGAAATGGCTCTCTGGCCTAAACTGGACTCCTCCTCTAACCTGAGAATACAGGCAGAGAGTTAAGCCACCTCTTAGCTTTTCTGTACTCTAGTACCACCAGGACTTCTGATTGAGGTTGACACACTTTTATGTACTCTAATGCCACCATGACTTCTGGTTGATGTTGGACACCGCAAACTATAATTTAAAGAGACTTCCACTAGGGCTTCATCCCCCATGCCACTTGATGGCACGTTTTGACCCCCGTATATTGGACGCTTCTAGGGTTAGGTCATTTTACCCCTAAGGCGCAGACCTCACATAGGGGTTCTACGGTGTCAGGGCCCTTAAATTTGTTATTTTATTATTACTAGAAAGTTCTTTCTACATTGTACCCTTCTCTTACTTATACTTGACTCTGGTATCTCTATGGTGTCGCATCTAGTTATTTGAAGTTATAATACAACATGTATATCATTCTAAACTTGGCAGAGTAGTATATTCAAAACATTGTAATATACTGAGTAATCAACATACTATACATGTTGGCGGACTAAAATTCTTAAATAAATAGATTTCATGTCCACTTGGCACATACACACTAGAATCGTGCATATCAACCCAAATCTTGAGTTGTGCATCTCATAACTCAATTAAGAGTTAATTACTTATCATGACAATAATTATTAATAATAACTGAGAACATTGATATGACAATACTTGATTCATTGAACACCCTACCCTTAGGGTTTTATTTAATCACAACAAATGCTACAAAGAAAGGAGTAATACATCTATCACGTACTTTTCAAATCTTTAAAACACATGATACCTGGTATCTCAATCTCTTATCACATTACTGGGAATTCTCATCCCTTCACATCATTATCATGATTATTGGATCTAGGTATTCAAACCCTTAGATCATCACATAGCATTGTTACCTCTATAACAGGTAACCATTACATCTAGGTCCTTAGACCAAGGTATTCATTTTACCGGTTGTACAAGTATTCTCATGGCTCACAAGGCCATCACACATCTTTTAACCTCTCACTAGGAAACAACTTATTCACATGGCTCCCATAAAGATTTCATGCTACATAAACATCCATTGAATAAAGACTACTATCAACAAATCATATAAAATCAATATATGTATAAAACCTTGGAACTGAGTTGAATTTGGGTTTCCATGCCATTCACTAGGATATCATGCATCAATAACAACATTGAATAAATAATTCTATCATGTCAAGAAAATCCCTACAAATGGATTTCACGATATCTATTCACAAATATCCAACTTTCCTCGCATCTAGGGTTTCACCCTCTTTACTGAGATATCAAACAAACACTATTTACTTTGAACAAAATCCAAGATAGTATCTGACATATATGTACTACAAATTTAGATAAATAATCATTCATAAACAAGGGGATCTAGATAAGCAATTTTCTCTATTTACTTATACAACAAATTTCAGTCATAGACAAATTCCCTATATTTTAGTTTACTCTTATAACCTCTGTGAATACTTAGGGAATTCCCATTAGGATGTATTGTATACATTTCTAATATGATTTTATCATCTGAACTTCATCCAAATAGAGGAAGAATCCATTTGATATTATTTTGCAACAACTTAGAACAAATGGACAATTCGGGTTTTGTAGTCGCATACTAGCAATTAAAGTTTATGGATGAATAAACCAATTTTCGTGCAATAGACTGTTTAAAGGAAGTTCCCACTCACCCTAAGGTGTGAAAACACCTTAAAAATGTATCCCATATCTAAAAATATCAAATCCATATCAAATTGCTAGCAATTCACCCAATTCTTCTTCCTTTCAACTCGGAAACCCTAAAAATGAGGGATTATGAAGAAAGAGTGAGAAAAGGGGAAGTTTTGATACCATTTTGGATCAAATCAGATAAGGGACGGAATTTTGACATGTGAGGGAATACTCACCATGAAACTATATCCAAAGAAGGTAAACTTACATGATTTCATCATTCCTCGGACCGCAAAACCCTAGGTCAGCATCTCCATCAATTTCTCCTCTCAAACCCTAACTCTCTC
The DNA here is from genome assembly GCA_963693085.1 of Alisma plantago-aquatica. Lineage (NCBI taxonomy): Eukaryota > Viridiplantae > Streptophyta > Magnoliopsida > Alismatales > Alismataceae > Alisma > Alisma plantago-aquatica. Next base: position 1,617,417,540 of record OY856409.1, on the reverse strand, counting down.
TATATAGGATTTCGTTTCTATGGATTGAATTACTAATTATGAGAGCTCCTTGTGTGTTAGGTTGACCATATAGAGCAATTGAGCTTCTTGGGTTAATTGCACATTGACCCTTCACTAAACTTTTTCTTATTTCAGTAGATTTTTCTTTCATAAAAAGGTTTCTGTGTATTCATGTATTTTAGAGATCAAACATTCTTTAAAAAGTATGTGAATTTAACATGTTATGTATTATTGAGTTACAAAGCTTCAATTAAAATTTGAGATCATTCTAAGCATCCATTAAATAAATAAAAATAGAATAGTGCACTGCTATCCAGAATTCTGCAAAAATATCAGTTACTATAATTCGTCTACTGATAAGGTCAAAACACATCTAAAAATTATGAACATTTTACATGTTGTTTATGATAAATTTTCAGATATCTAGTTAAAATTTCATATCATTTGGTTTTACGAATAAATAAATAAAAATCAAACAATATACTACTGAACAACATTCTTCCAGCATGGTCGGTTGAAATATATCTCGAGCGAGAATGACTTTTAAAGAACATCCAAAAATTCTGATAATTTTCAATTAAATTAAAGATTGAGTTATACATATTATATCCAAATTTAAATTAAATCCAAATTACATATAAAATACGATAAATTATTTACCGTACTACTATCTTGATCAAATTCCATACTCATGTACCATCAAAACCCTAATTTTAGCCAACTAGGGTTTATATTTATCAAACCCTAATTTCTCAAACAATAGAACACTTAACGTTCTTATTAGGTTTAAAACATCATAATTGAATTATCATCATTAATTATATTTAAGAAATGATCAATCCAATTAAGCATATAATCATCCAAGTAAACCCTAGTTTACCAATTAAGCTCAGATACGGTCATAACAATTTAAGTAGGTACCTCTCATATCGTTCATGAGATATCACCCATATCGTTCATGAGATATCACTTATATCGTTCATGTGGTATCACTCATCACTATATCTAGTTACCTATCATCTTGGGTTCCATATCGAGTTTAAGGAACTTCAACCCTATATCGGGTTGTACCATGATGATGCCACCATAATCAACCTATAAACTATTGTTCTTATTGTCCTAAATCATGACAATAGTACTAACAACTTTTGGAACTCATAGGAATATCAAATAATCAAAAGAATTCGAAATTGAAAGAATATCAACAAGTTCAACAATATTGAAGGTGAATAATAACATAGTTGGGTTCAAGTTATATAACCCGCCTCTAGAACAACTTCCAAGCTCCAAGCTCCAAGTATTCACATTACCAAGGTTGAAGATGAGCTTATCAAAGATCCAAGACTTTATCTCCTTATCACTATGCATGATATCTTCACCACTTCTGGCCGATATCACCTTGCTTGGTCGATATCCCTTCTCTATGGCCGATACCAAGGCTCTAAACTTGACACTTCTTCACTTTTGCACAATACTAAGATGTTGTGAATGATATCTAAGGGAAAGATGATATTAGGATTCTAAAATTCTACTGATAGGTGAATGAAATGGTATTTATAGTTATGGTTTATGAAAAAGAGTGTAAGACGTGTCATCTTCTTAAGCTACTAAGTGCCACATGGCCATGCATAGATTGACACATGTATTTGCATGCATTCCATATTTATCTTTCCATGCAAAATAAAAACTTTTGGATAATGCAAAGGATAAGGTTCTCCCCCTTTGGTTATCTTCTAGGACAAGCTACTTCCACTCACTCATTATTATATTCATAATTCAATACAACCTTTTCAAAGGAAAGTTGCAAACTAATACCTATTGCTTTATTGAGGTGCTTAGCCCGTCATGGCTTTTGCTAAGAGTCAACAAACCAATAGGAGACTCCCTTCAATGGTCCTTGTCCGATAGGCACTCCTATATCAAGTCTACAACTCGATATATCTCATACAAATATTTCAACTATACATTTCCTTGGTCTTTCCATCACCAAGAATGCTACCACTCCAAGATGATTCAAACACAGTGGATCCTTCTATCTCTCTCCTCTAGATGATACTAGGGAGGAGTAGGGATACTCTATAAGTGGTAATTTTCACATCAACCCTTCATTTTAGATAATTTACAATTTGTACCAAAATTGGTGCACAAACCATTAACATTATTCATACAAGTTATAACTTGGAATTTAGGCTTTCCATAAGCCACCACTTAGCATCATTCTCTCTCTTCTGATGTTAAAATGCTTAAGGTACATTCAAAATGTAACATTTTGCAATATAACCCCTCATCTTGGATAAATTGCACTTTACACTCAAACTATCATATAATGCATAAATAGTTTGCAAATAAGCTCAAACTTGAAAATAAACTTCACAAAGAGTCTTAATTACTTTTCAAAAGATTAGTAAAAGTTTGTAAATAACTTACTTAAGAAAAACTTCTAGGGTTAAGCCATAACCCAGGTCATGGATGTTACAATACATTTGGAGATTATAAAATGGCACCCACTAGGTTTTCAAAATCTCAAACTAAATACTGTCTTTGGAAGAGGGAGGAGACACTTGGGAGAAAACTCAAAATTGGTTGACGATATAATGGGACTATTGTTCTAGCATTCAGATCAAAGCTGAATTCTATGAATTATTATTTTGCATTCTCTCATGTCGTTATTATTCATATAAAGGTATGGAAGGAGACGAACCTAATGGTTAATACCATAGAAACAGATGATCTTATTGTGCTACAGATGCTGAAAATGGATGTAAGATGCCAACAGAAGATTACAAGTGATACAAGATGTAGTGGAGAATTGGGCATGCTTGGTGTAGCATTCTCATATGGTCACTAACATTGTAGCTACATATATAGGGAGACTTGGTGATCATAGTGCAAGTTTGGTGGCGTACATATATCCCTATGCCCTTTCTCAATGCATAAGGGGTTTAATCCACCTTGAAGCTTTGGTCATTCCTTACATTAGATGTTTGTGGATAGATACTGGGTTGGATATAATACTCAGAGGTGGTTGACAGTTGATGCTTTTTATGGGTGATCTTTTGAAGTTTTGTTTTTAGGATACATTTTTTTTTACAATTCAGAGGAGGTCGGATGTCTCTTTAGGGGGATACGATGGGGATACATGTTTTATATAGTTTGAAATGCTTGGCCAGATGAACATATTCCTTCTGAATTTATAAAAAATGTCTAGTGTGTGATCATTAATGTATTTTTTTTCATATACGTTGTGATTCACCATGTCAAATCCTCTCTTTCTCTATGTCCAAAACCACATCATCAATTGGACCACAACTTTGAACAAGATCAGGTTCAAGCATAAGGACAAGGGTACGCCCTGTAATGCTACTATAGAGATCTTGCTGCTCAAAGAAATGTAGCATGGGAATACATTTTGGTTATGAAAGTCCTCTCTTTTGTCATGTGTTATGTCTGTGTGTACTTTTTGTTTTCTGAGAAAAAATAGTTGTATATTGGAATATTGACTAATACATTTTATTGGAGGTGGTAGCAATCCTAGAAATTCCTAATGGAGGTGGACTACACTAAGTCTACAACCCATCTTCTTCTAATTGTGAGTCTTTTTCAGGAATATTGAAAGTAACCTCATTACTAGGAAAAATAGGTCTAGAAGATAAATCATTTACTTGACTAAGAAACCTAGCATTTTCATATTTTAGCAATTGAATTTCTTTGAGATAAACATCTCTCTCATCTCTACGAGTATCTACAATAAGCTTAAGTGGAACATTTATTGTTTTAAGTATCTCAAGCTCATTTAGGCACCTTTGGTTGTCTTCCTTAAGATATTCAGTGTTATTAATGCCAGACACCATTCTCTATCTCAACTCCATTGTATTGGTGCTCAAGATCAAGAAATTGGCCTTGCAAGGTAGCAATTCTCTCAAGATGAATCTTCTCATTTTGCTATACAAATCATCAATGATCTTATCTAACCTCTTCTTTTTAGATTTACATTTAGAATAAGAAGAATGAGTAGTGACATGCATGTCAATAAGAGTTTCTTTAGCTAACTAATGCAATATTACCTCACCAATATCTTCCCATGTAGAAGCCATGAGAGCAAGGTGGCACTCTTCATATTCATCGAAGCTTGAGACACTAGAGGATGATCCTTCCCAAACTACATGAGCCATGTCTTTGTGTCTCCTCTCCTTCTTGTCCTTCCTCTTGTATTCGCTATCTTTCTTGTACTCTTTCTCCTTCGTGGAGTGATTTCCCAAATTGCACATTTGCATAGATTTTGACTTGAACTTGGACAAGTTAGGGCTTGTGTAATTTGATCCTTTTATTGTACCCAAAGCCTAAAATCAATCTTAAACAAGAATATTAGATGCATATGAATGGAATGGTTAAGTCATTATCAAAATATGGACAATGTATAACTCTTAAGTCAACAAGTATAGGGGAGTAATATACTTGAAAGACAAGAAAGGAAAACTGATGAAACTGTAGATGGTAATCTATTCAATGAGCACCCTTCCTATTATTGGAATGGTGTCATATTGTTCCATGTGTTAAATTGGGTCATTTGATTGATAATGTGGTTTGCACATGTTATAGGGGTTGTGCTATAGTGTTTATGGTGTTGTAAATATCGATATTCAGTTCATCCTCATCTAATAATTAGTGAAAATGGTCATATACTAATAATCTAGAGTGAATAGTGACCCTCTATGGGTGTTGCAATATTTAACTTGTTAATAAAACAAAGGTCTTTGACTCCTCAAGCATCATCCGCTCCATAATCATAAATGTCATAAAATATGAAATGCAAGTGTTGTTAGTACATAAATGATATGTTTTTATCACATCTTCTACATTAGGTATATATAAAGTATATCAGACAAAAAAAATCCTAACTAATATAAACACAAAAAAATGGACCCAACCCATAATAAAATGTTGTAAAATTGCAACCTCATATAAAGTTCAAGCATAGACAGAACCTGTCTCACACTATATACCTCAATCAATCACTACAAGTTTTTTTCAAATAACTTTATTATGAATGACATAGACTAGATATGGACTGACTAACTAATAATATAACCAGTCTCTTTTTGACCTCACAAAAATACAATTTGGATGATTCTTTATTTCCACCATAAGTTGAGTTACCTAAGAGTTGTTCGATAAAGAGATGAAATACTAGCTCAATGAATGAGGGTCTCTACACTATGAAGACAACACCAAACTACTAGGACGAAACATTAATTGGAATTTTAGTATAAATATAATTAAACACAAACTAAAGTATTTAGTAAGCATAAATATAATTAAACATAAACTTTTATAAGAAATTTCAATAGTAAATACCATTCAAGGTTAAAACATTCAATTTGTAATCATAGTTTATCGTCATTAATTGATGATGTTGATGTATATTTTGTCTTTCATAAATTTTGATTTATGTGTTCTACAAATTTCTAATACTGAATTGGAACTTACTTTATATTGTCTATATTGAATGAAATCTATTGGATAGTTATGTCCAAGTGAAAAACACACAATTGATTTGGTTAAGTCATTTTAGAAATTTTATGGGAAACCCATGAACTTTATACTAACTAAATGAGTCCTTGGTGCGAAATAAGGTGCCCAAATATAGATAAAATGGGATAACTACTAGATGAAACTAGGACTCCATGTTTCAAGGATATCACTCCTCAAGTGGATAATGGGAAGGAATGTCCCTCATCCATAATTTGACTAGAGATATTGTAAGGCATGGTTTGTTCGTCATCTTCCAAAATCCTATTAGTGAGTATAATAATAGATAGCACAATGTGTTGTATGCTAAACTTGCAATTGTTCCCCAGTAATTAGTGTAACAGTAATAGGTGGATTTTCCAATCACGTTTATTTTGGCATTACTCAGAATGTTACCTTGTCTGGTATCCTGTCATATTTCATTTTTCTTCTCCATGTAACTACAATAATCTGGGTGCATCCCACCTCCTAACCACCTTCAACATACCAGTTCTATCTACTAACTACTGGGATTTAAGACATCAATGTCCAAACTAGGGCTAAGATTCTTTTAGTTCTATTAGGACACCCCATGTACATGAGTTCATGATCTAGTTATTGTGGTACCTCATGTAACTATATTTGTCTAAGTAGCTCATCAATTGACCTTAATTGTGTTTTAATTACTTGATACACCCATGATCACTAGTTATTGTTTGGTACCACTCTACATTAAGGATGTGAGATCTACTTAAGGATGTATTCCCCTTACCAACCATAAATTTGTTATACACACGTTGGACCAAATTCTTCCAACTCCCTGCCATTCATTATGTTGGTTTTTACATTCTTGTCATCAACCTATAGAAAAGATCTACATAATCTCGCTCCAAAAGGGTCGATATCCGTGTTGGGTTTTGTAGAGGTGACAAGTATAATGGAAACAATACAATTTTATTCACATACCCTACAATAAGATCTTGTAGACAATAATGTATTCAGAAAGTGGGTGCATGGGATATACCTCGTCACTGAGCAAGTCTGATGACGTCCCTTCATGTGGTGATGTGTATAGCCCCTCGTGTGAATAGAACGGTCATCGTCGATGTCCTATGAATGCAAGTACTTCAGCATTTGCATCTCTACTTCATCCACACAGATGGACTGGAACTCTACAATGTACTTCTCATACCGGCTGGAAGGAGTAGCCTTTTACTTTATGACATGAAAGCATCACGTTCAATCTCCTCCTCTCTCTCTCTCTTAAGGACGATGATGGCTATGGTTCACGTACACGATCATATCTTAATGGTCCAACCATATCATGCCCCTATAAATATGAGATGAAAGAAAATAGGGTTTTCCAAAATCCTAGAAAAACAAAAATGTTGTGGTAGCATTTAAAACGATCCGCTCATGGTCTATTAAATGAATATTCTAGAATCAATTAATAAACTGACTAATCATTATTAATTGAATAATTAATTTTCATCATCTAGCTCTAATCAATTGCTAAGGATTTGCTAGTCAATTTAACCTATTAATTGAGATTATATTCCATTATTATTCTAGTATATTACCTAAATGTTTTAGTGATCAATTTGATACGAAACATTTCCAAACATGCCCACAATTACACTCCTATTCTAATGACATCCTACGTGTGTGACCTGGAAGACTCCAAATTATGTTGGCAGTCATATTCATAATCAATATGAATTCACAAGCAATGATTTGTATCTAGAAAAACTTCATTGCTATCCAAGTAATTGGAGAAGTTGGCGAACAACTTCAACGTACAATCTATAATTGGTGTTATAGTGACTGTATAGTTCCTTTTTCTCTTATATCGAGATTGAACTTGAGGAATGGAATCATCATCCTATTTAACATTAAATCCATGTTCATCAAACTAGAGAAGACTGTATGAGATATGGCTCACACCAGCGTGGCCATGCGTTTCTCAATCTTTCTTATCAAGTAGCTAGAATATCAAACTCCTATAGGAGGGACAAATCTCATCTACAAAACTATGAAAACAACACAAAACTACTATGACAAAACATTAATTAAGGTCTAAGTAAATGTCACATGAAAATGAAGACATTTTTTGGAACAATTGAACTAAAATGTTTAGTAAGCATAAATATAATTAAACACAAACTTTTATAATAAATTTCAATAGTAAATACCATACAAGGCTAAAACATTCAATTTGTAATCATAGTGTATCATCATTAATTGATAATGTTGATGTCTATTTTTTCTTTCATAAATTGTGATTTATGTGTCTACTAACTTCTATTACTAAATTGGCACTTCCTTTATATTGTGTATATTGAATAAAATGTCTTGGATAGTTATGTCCAAGTGAAAGCCACCAAATTGACTTGGTTAAGTCATTATAGTTAAGGGAAACCCATGACCTTTATACTAACTAAATGATACCTTGGTGTGAAATAAGGTGCCCAGATATAGATCAAGTGGCATAAGCAACTAGACAAAACAAGGACTTCGCGTTCCAAGGAATATCACACCTCAAGTGGACAATGGGAAGGAATGCCCCTCATCCCATAATTTGACTAGAGATATTGTAAGGCATGCTTTGGTCATTGTCTTACGAAATCCAATTAGTTATATAATAATAGATAGCCGAATGTGTTGTATGCAAAACTTGCCACTGTTTCCCGGTAATTAGTGTAACGGTAATAGGTGTCTATTCCAATCATGTTGATTTTGACATTACTCAGAATGCCAGCTTCTTGTCTGGTTTCTGGCCAATTCCATCTTTCTTCTCTGTGTAAAAACAATTATCTTGGTGCATCTCACTTCCCAACCACCTTAAACATACCAGTGCTATCTAGATATTGGGACTTAAGACATCAGTGGCCAAAATAGGCCTAAGGTTCTTTTAGTTTTGTTTGATACCCCAGGTACACAAGTTCATGATCTAGTTATTTCGGTACCTCATGTAACTATAATTATCTATGTAGCTCATCAACTAACCTTAGTTATGTTCTAGTTACTTGATACACCCATGATCACTAGTTATTGTTTTGTACCACTCTACATTAAGGATGCGATATATACGTAAGGATGTATACCCCTTACCAACCATAATTGGTTAAACACACTTTGGACCAAATTCTTCCTACCCACCTCCATTCGGTATGTTGGTTTTCACATTCTTGTCACCAACCTCAAGAAAAGATCTACATAATCTCGCTCCAAAAGGATCGAGATCCATGTTGGGTTTTGTAGAGGCGACAAGTGCAACAGAAAAAATAAAATTGTCTTCATATACCTTACAAGCAAATCTTGTCAAAAACATTGTACTCAGAAAGAGGGTGTGCGGGATATATCTTGTCACTGAGTAAGTTCAGAGACATCCCTTCTCGTGGTGATGTGTGTATCCCTCGCATGCACATGCGATCATCATAGACGTCCTTCGAAAATAGGTACATCAGTGTCTGCGTCTCTACTTCATCCATGCGGATGGACTGGAACTCCATGTCGTGCATCTCAAGTCGGTGGAAAGGAGTAGTTTTTTGCTTTATGACATGCTAGCATCATGTTTTCTTCCCTTTTCTCTCTCTCTTAGGGATAACAATGGCTATAGTTCACGTACATGATCATATATTAATGGTCCAGCCATCATGCCCCTATACATATGAGATAAAATAAAGTAGGGTTTCCCAAAGCCCGAGAAAAATAAAATTGTTGTGGTTGCATTTAAAGCGATCCGTCATGGACTGTTAAAAGAACATTCTAGAATCAATTAATTAACCAATTAATCATATTAATTGATTAATTAATTTTCATCATCTGGCTCTAATCAATCGCTCAGGATTACCTAGACGATTTGATAATTTGAATCTAATTAATTGACTTAAATACATCAACCAATTAATTCATATGATATTCCAATATTATTATAGTAGATTACTTAAATGTTTTAGTAATCAATTTGATTCGAAATGTTTCCTATCACACCCACAGTTATACTCCTATTCAAATGACATCCTATGTGTGTGACCCGGTAGGATCCAAATTATGTTGGAAGTGATATTTATAATCATATTATGAATTCACAAGCAATGATTGGTATCTAGCAAGACTTCATTGCTACCCAAGTAATTGGAGAAGTTGGAGAACAAATTCAACCTACAATCTGTGATTGGTGTTATAGTGAATGTATAGTTCCTCTATCTCTGATATCTAGATTGAACTTGAGTCATAGAATCATCATCCTCTTCAATGTTAAATCCATATTCGTTGAACTAGAGAAGACAATATGAGATATGTGTAAGCTAAATATCACATATTGATTCACACCAGCATGGCCATGCATTTCTCAGTCTTCCTTATCAAGTAGCCAGAATATCAAACTCCTATAGGAGGGACAAATCTCATCTACATCACTCAAAGTCATCCCCATGTGTCATATTACACCAGAACATCACCTTTATGGCAGCCCTTATTCAAGATCATGGTGGATGATCTCAACGTACATCAAATGACATGTGATGAGTGTAATGATTTTAGATGTAAGAACCACAATCACCACCATCACTATGAGAGATGACTCTGACTACCAATCATGGTTTCCATGTGTCACTCTCAAAGTGGGTATGTCTGATACACTTTTCTCTAACATGTATATATGTGCTTTATTTGATATCACATATCATGATTAATGAGATTTTGTCGTCAACCAACATTCACTTTAGTCTTAAGTGTTATTATTGTCTATTAGCCTTGTACAATAACATCTGACTAGGGACATAACAAGAATGCATATACTCTTGAAATCTATATGTCTCATCATTCAAGTCCTCAATCTAAAGACATATGTCATTGAGTAATAACATTCTTTAGACATTTATTGTGTTTTTCCATTATCTCATATAACTGAATAAAACATAATAAATTGGCAGATTCAGGATCGACCAACCACCAAAATCCACTATCTCCATCTTGTAAGACTAAAGCGGCTACCAACTGAGATCCACAGTACCACTTGACCTCCTCCTACCAAGGAAACCGCGATAAGTGAGTTATGTACCACCTGCATTAACCCTATGACTTTAAAACTTCATGGTGTATTTATTCTATGACTATTCAAACCACAAGCTGACCTTATTTCTTCACATCTAATCTTCAAAATTATAGGTTGTTTCCACCAGAATAAGGTTTTGTCTGCTTCGGATCCATGTCTCAAATAAGCAGTCGTGTTGCACCCTTCTATAGTGCTTTCATCCTACTCCACTAGTGACTTTTCCATCCACCCATCCTTCTATCGACCATCAAGAATCCATCACCCTCCAAAAGGGTCGACATCCATGTTGCATTTTGTGGAGGCAACAAGAACAGCAGAAACAATAAAATTTTCTTCGCATACCCTAAAAGAAGATCTCATCGACAACAACATATTCAGAAAGAGGGTGCATGGAATATACCTCATCACTGAGCAAGTTTGGTGACATCCCTTCACATGGTGATGTGCGTAGCACCTCATGTGCATAGACGGTGGTCATCAACATCCTCTGAACGCAGGCACTTCAGTTTCTACGTCTCTACTTTGTCCATGTAGATGGACTGGAACTCCACGTAATGCTTCTCAAATTGGTAGGAAGGAGTAGTCATTTGCTTTACGACATGCTAGTATTGTGTTCTCTCTCCTTCTCTCTCTCTTAGGGATGATGACGGCTTGAGTTCACATATAAAAGTGTATCTTAATTGTCCATCCATCATGCCCCTATAAGAGATGAAAAAAGCAGGGTTTCCCAAAAATAAAAAGTTTGTGGTTGAATTTAAAATGAGTAACTCATGGAATATTAAAAGAATATTCTGATATTAATTAATTAACCAATTAATCAAATTAATTAATTAATTAACCAATTCATCATATTAATTAACCCATTAATCATATTAATTGATTAATTAATTATCATCATCTGGCTCTAGTCCATCGCTCAGGATTAACCAGCCGATTTAACAATTCGAATCTAATTAATTAGTTAAACACTTTAACCAATTAATTCATATTATATTCTAATATTATTCAAGTAGATTACCTAAGCGTTTTAGTAATCAATTTGATTCAGAACATTTTCAATCATACCCACAATTATATTTCTATTCTAATCACATCCTATGTGTGTGACTTGGTAGGCTACAAATTATGTTGGTGGTGATATTCATAATTATGTTATGAATTCACAAGTAGTAATTGGTATCTAGAAAGACTTCATTGCTACTCAAGTAATTGGATAAGTTGTAGAACAACTTCAACTTACAATATGTGATTGGTGTTATAGTGACTATATAGTTCCTTTGTCTATTATATCCAGATTGAACTCAAAGTATGAAATCGTCATCCTCTTCAACGTTAAATCCATGTTCATTGAGCTAGAGAAGACTGTCTAAAATACATGTAAGCTCAGTATCACATATTGACTCACACCAGCATGGCCATGTATTTCTCAGTCTTTCTTATCAAGTAGCCAGAATATCAAACTCATGTAGGAGGGACAAATCTCATCTACATCACTGACAGTAATGCCCATGTGTCACAGTGCACCTGAGAACCACCTTTATGGAAACCCTTATATAATATCATTGTTGATGATCTCAAAGTACATCGAACGACATGTGATGAGTATTGTGATTTCAAGTCTAAGAACCACAATCACTACCATCACTATGAAATATTACTCTATCAATCATGGTTCCAATGTGTCACTCTCAAGGTGGGTCTATCTGATACACTTTTCTCAAACAAGTATATATGTGCTTGGTTTGATATCTCATATCATGAATAATGAGATTATGTCATCAACCAACACACACACTAGTCTTTAGTGTTATTACTATTTATTAGATTTCACAATGACGTATGACTAGGGATTAATAAGAATGCATATAATCTTAACATCTGTATGTCCTCATCATTCAGATCCTCAACTCGAAGACATCGTGTCATTAAGTAAAAACACTCTTTAGGCATTTATTATGTTTCATTATTATCTCATATAACAAAATAAAATAGAATAAATTGGAATATTGTCTTTATTATTAATCAAATCACTAACAAGATATGCCATTGCAAACATCGTATGATTGGCTCTTTGGGCACACATATTAACAATCCATACCTCAAGAGTGGTTGGTCCCTTGATACCTTTGTCTGAATGACACTAGATATCCACCTTCCATCCATTCGTCCATTAGCATCCACTATGTTTCTTCTTGGGTCTAAATCGAGGGAGACAGAGACAAAGGCATAACGATGAAGAAGAAGAGAGATGCAAAGGACAAGATCTAATCCTTATATAGGGTAAGGAGTAAGATCCACCCCTCCTATATGGGCTATATTCTCGCTCACTCATTCTTTATTCTTCTTTTCTCCTTTGATCGTCTACAAAGATGTGTTTTCATCTTTGTTCGAAACCAACAATGTTTGTACATGGCCACTTCTTTGCATGAGTTACTGGATTAACAAACCATGAGAGAGTAGTGGTTGAGATGGGCAGATAAGGAAGTTCGAATCTGAGCCCCAAGAGGGCACTCAAGTAAGGGTCGATTTATTTGGTTTCCGATAGACCATTCTCACTTCTAGTACTCCAATCTACCTTGGACCCAAGAGGCGTATTTCCATGTTTCACGATAGGTTTAGATGTTAGTGATGGATGGAATGTCTAATAGTTGTGTATCCATCTCTTCATATCATTTATCTGATGTAGAATAATGTTTTGGGTGGCCTAACATCCATAACCTTGTGTTTGACCCCATTTGCTACATCGATCCAATTTACTTGCAAGTATTGGTTATCAAGTTATGAATATTAAAACCTACTATGCGTTAAAGTTAAATAATTGGAAAACATTTCATCACTCAATTTGTCCTATCCAGTTTTTAGCGGCATTGTCGGCGATGTGTGTTTCATTCAATTTAGACACCCAAAGATTTTGTTCTCTTCAAACTAAGTATGAATAATTATTGTTGCATATATTTGTTCATACATATGTATTTCTTTGTTTGTCTAGATTGTAACCATGCATCTAGCCACAACAAAATAGATAACCTTGTCCATTTGTTCCCCTAACTTTTTCCAAAATGCAAACTATTGGAAGATTCTTGAGAACAATGCATTTCATTTAGTATCCCTACAACAACCTCCACCATCTTCGCCTACTTCATCATTTTCCACTTTGAGGCCATTTCTACACAATCCCATGTTGGGTTTTTGACCCAAGAGCTTATGAGAGCATAGCTCGGTGGAAGAGAAAGTATATATGCATTCATATTATCCATATCTTCTCGCTTCTAAGATCTTATTGATCCATATTCATCCATGATTGAGAGGCAAATATGCATGATATAGGAGTTGATAAAGATTCAAGACTGTAATACATGTATCATATGTTCTATTGAGCCAAGCGTCACCAACACATCCCAAGTTTATACAATGGATTCACAATCAATGCACACACATTATGTATTTATTCATCACGTCCAATCCATTAGTCTTGATTAGTATTCATTTTTCTTTCCCACTCGACTCCTCTATTGGAATCACTTAGATTTTTTAGCGAACACTCCCCTACATAGGAGAGCCATTCATTCTACCCATTTGATCTATTGGGTCCACCACTCTATTTATTCTACTCATACACGAGGGAGCCAATTAGCAAGGTATAGGTGATGTTGGTCTGAAAAACATAGGAATTTGGATACAAGTGTCAGTATTGTTGGGACACCCCCTCCCTTCTATTATTCTAGTTTTTCATTTCTATTTTTCAAAAATGAAATTTCTTGTTTAATTTGTTAGTAAACTATTGAATAAAATTTGCATTCACGAATCATGCTATAATTTTGATATATATATTCTTTTATTTCATTTTCCCCAATACAACACTTTCTTTTTCACATTGTTACAACATGTCTTGATTTTTATACTATTGCATGATTATACTCAATTCATCTTTTAGAGAAATTGCAAGAAGCAAGCCACCTCATGAAGATTTGAATAGAAAACCTAATCTTTGGGTGTGTTTGAGACTTTTTTTTGTCACTTCCATGGTTGACATTGGGCAAGCTAGTTTGCATCTACACTCATTAAAGTGGGTAATGGGATATGCAGAGATCATCTTGACTACAACATACACCATCCCTATTGTCCTCAGTTTAGAATTTACTCAAGCACAAGCAAGATTCAAAGCTTGGGGTGTTATGTTAGTTTTCCCTTCTATCCTTTTCCTCTTTCATGCATCCATGTTCACTTTCATGTATTTCTTCTTGTTGTCATTTTGCGAAAACTTTCAAAATATCATAAATCACATAATGCAGTCTCATCATGACCTTTTTCTTGCTTTTTAGGACTTTGTTGTATACTTTTTTATTTTTGTAATTGTAGTTATGTTGGATGAATGCCACATTAAAGCTCACCTTGTGTTAAAACACCCTGTCATCGTTATATTTTCTCGAGCTCCAACTTCATTCACCTCACTGACACCTCTCTACAAGTTTTGTTGCTATCCAAGGTTTTTCTTGTTTGCTCAATTCATGATCTGAACAATGAATCTAAGGTTTGTGCATGGTTGGAGCTAGTGTAAGATCAAACTTAAGAGTGGTATTTTCACTTATTTGACAATACTATAAAGATCTTTGAGCATTATAAAATACTTTCATTGAGGTTTTGAATAAAATTGAGTTTGATTGTTTACCTTGACGGTCTTCCTACTTTCTCACATTGCATTGAGTTAAACAAGAAATTTAGAAATACTAAAAATAGGATTGTCCGCCCAAAAATATCAAAAATAATTTAAATTACCAGGACCCATGCTCAATAATTAGAATATAGTGTTAAAAGCATAAGAGTAAATCATATCATGAGTAAATTTTTTTCCACCCCCCTTTTTGGGAGAGTTGATGATGATATCGAGTAGGTGTACAATTCTACTAAAAAAAGGTATGTCATGTTTGGTGGTATATCCAAAACTCATTAGAGTCTTTTAGGAACTCCTAGGAGACTGATGGGACCTTCCCAGTAGCATTTTTAGTTCAAGCACATTACCAAGACTTCGTCTCCCTACATTGGGTCAATTGGGTTAGACTGTAGGGACTGTTGTTCATTAGATGGACCAACCAGACGCAAAATTTGAATCCTCCAAAATTATTACAGTATTTTCTCCTTTCTTTTAAGTTAGGAGATGAATAAATGAGAGGTGCATTGTTCTCAACTGGTTTACATGAATTCATGATGATAACTCACTTCCTACCTTTGTCACTTACCCAATTTCCTATGTAATTATGTCTCAATTATATGTATTTGGTCTGCATCCCCATGGATCATGTTGGATTCTAGTTAGTTTTCTTAAATATCTCATGTAGTTATATGATCTTGCATTAATAAGTTTATTTGCATAGTGGGTTTTTTTTCTGAAATAACCAATCTTGAGTGACTTGTGATTTGAAACTATTTTCTCTTACCTTAGGATCTATCGTGAGACTCAATTTGAATGATATCTTATGATCTTTGAGTTTGAGTCTTTCTTGGTGACAAGTGATGGCTTGGAGTGGTTGATGACACAAAAATTCATGTAATATTACTATATTTTTACCTTAGTTTTCATTCCTATATTAGCCATGATATACCTTTTTTCTCAATTCGTGTGTGTTATCCTTGCACAGGAGCCACGATATTGTTGGGATTGAAAGGTTCCAGCCCATTTCCTATTGGGATTTGGACTTATTAGGAGTTGGCTTGTGTTTCCAATCCTAATAGAAGTTAAATCCAAGAAGGAAAGATGGCTCGTTACGTACACCTTTGGAATTGGATTAGGATTTAATTGGAGTTGATATTTTGTGTTGCCAATCCTAATATGACTTGAGTCCAAGAAGAAAAAAAGTGGCTATGTGCAACATGTAGTTGGACTAGGATTTGAACTAGGACTAGAATTTCTGGTTGCAATCACATGCACGGAGGCCTATAAATAGAGGCCCTTGGGGAGGCCATGGAGATCATCCCACCGGTTGGCGTGTGATCCCACCAGTTGTTGGTTCCTTCTGTGGTAGAAGAGCCAGAAAACAATAACAACTGGTGGTGCTCTCTTGTGGTAAGAGAGGGTCAGCGACTTTTCCTCGAAGTAAAGTAGCGGCTGACAGTTGGTGGCACATTGGGTGCACCAACAGTGCAGCTCTCTTGTGGATGAGAGAGGGCCAACGACTTTGTCTTGAGGTAAAGTACCGGTTGGAAGTCGGCAACACAACAGTGCATCGAAAATGGAGGCGGGTCCGAGTAGCGGAGGACGCACATCAATTGGTGGCACTTTGTTGGTGATGTGACATTGACATCGACTATGGCAGCGGATCTGAGCAGTGGAAGACGTTCATCTATCGGTGGCTACAGAAATGATGGTGGACTGTCTAGTCAGTGTAGGACGCACATCAATTGGCGACACATAGGTGGTGCATCAACTACGACGGTGGATCCGAGCAGCGGAAGACGCACATCAGTTGATGGCACACTATTGGTGACGCGACAATGACAACGGTTTGTCCGATCAGCAGAGGACGCGTATCGACTCTCTCAGGCAGAGAGAGTTGTGGTGGTATGTCGGAATCCTAGTTGGAGCAGCCAACTAGAACGAGTACCGCAGGCAACGACGAGGTAGGCGACCTTGTCACCGGTGGAGACGACCGATCAGCGGTCATAGCAGCAACAAGCAATCCCCAGCAGCGACAACGGGATTGTGAGGAGATAAAGTTAAGAGAGAGGATTTTTTTGTACACCTTGAGTGTGATTCTCTTCTTCCTTATCTTTGTTCTTGGGCAGGGGGATCCTCCCAGATTTAGGGGTGATTAAATCTGGGCAGTGTGAGTTGTAATTCAGATTACATAGTACTTGTTGGTCGGTATTGCCCCGTGGTTTTTCTCTCCTAGTCTTGGGGAGAGTTTTCCACGTTAAATCTTGTGCCTTTAGTCTTGCAGAGCATCATCACTTACCCACCACAATTCCTAACAAGTGGTATCAGAGCAAGGTTTGAAGGATTTCGGGGGTGTAGTGAGATGGCATCTGAAGATAGGAAGGGCAACGTTGACAAGAAGTGATCACAGAATAGCTGCATGTTTGAGATGTGAGATTCAATCTGGAGGACAACAATATGCAGCAAGGACGGCTCCCAGTTAGAGAAGGTCGCTCCAAATACTTTCCCAAGACAAAACACGTGTGAGGAAGACGGGCAATACATTGAAGATGTAGTTGCTACACCCAGGCTGGAGGATCAGACTCTTGATGTAGAGTTACATCGATAGGGGGAGTGTCATAAGAAGGTTTCTGAAGCTTACTGTAGAAGGCCAGAAATATGGTTTTCATCTAGGAGGGATCGACTGACCAGTTAGGGGGAGCCGACAAAGTTCCCACTACTACAGAAATATCTTATAACGTCACTTTTCAAGGTGTCGATTGTATAAATAAACCGACACCTAAAGTCTACATCGTCGGTTGATAACATAAACCGACATCCAATCTATGAAGGGCGACCAGACACGGGTACCGCTTTTATTCAGTGTCGGTTACGTAATAAAAAACGGACACCTAAAATTAACCGCCAAATCCAAAATTTCTAGTGAAAAAAATTACCTCCAAAATTTGACATATGGCGTCGGTTGATAAATAAAAAACCGACGACTAAAGGTTATTCGCGAGACAGAAATTGGGCACATTTTGGTCGTCGGTTTTACTACAATTACCGACGCTTATGAGTTTTCCCGCGCTATCCGCGGGGAATTTTTCACACCCTTTAAGCGTCAGTTGTAGGTAGAAACTGACGACTATAGAACAATTTTTTTAATCGGCATGTATATAGACGTCGGTTGTTTTTTAGTTAAAACCGACGACTATAATCAAGTATTGGTGTCGGTTTTTATTCAAAACCGACACTGTTAGTTATAGTGGTCGGTTTTTTTGAATAACCGACACCTATGGTACAGTTAATAGCTCCGCAAACAAAACTTTTCCCCATTGTCTCTATTTCATTGCGACTCTGCGCTAGGTTTGGCGATTGCTCCCCGCCGTCGTCGTCGTCATTGCCTGGCTCCCCCGCACCGCCATTCGTCTCCTCACGCGACGCTCGTCTCCTCGCCACCGTCGCCGCCGCTCCGTCGAGCCAAAGTTCTCCTCTCCTCGCCGTCGGCGCTGCCAGCTCCGCCGAGCCGAAGTTCTCCTCTCCTTGCCGCCGGTACTCCCAGCTTCACCTCCAGCTGCTCTCCTCTGCTCCGGCCGGGCCTTCTTCCTCTACCCTCAAGGTACGCCGCCTTCTTCCTCCTACCTTCCTCTGCCTAGGCTAGGTCAAGCCCTACAGGTGCCCTGGAGCAAAATCGTCAGGTGTCCTGCTGGGCGTTTTTTTTATTTTTTTTAAGTTATTTACTTATTGCATGGTAACTTGATAAGTGTTGAAACAGTCAATAACTATATTCTATTACGTGATTTATGATTGTATATGTGTGCTAGCTAGCAACAGACTGACCTGGTCTTGAGGATCTATAAATACATTCTTACATTCTATAAACTGTGTAATCTTACATTCTATAAATACAAATATAACACAACATTGATGTGTGTGCTTGACAGCCCAAATTACTTCTCGTTATTCTTCTTTTAATAAGTAACTCATATCCATTGATGTTGAAGTAAGTTAGGAAGCCAGTTTGTTGACAGTGATATCTGATTATCCATCTTATATTTTAATGTGATAGGGTGATCAATATGGTAGATAAAAAAATGATTATGTCTTTGTTAGAAAAACCTTAGCTATGACTCCTATGGACATTCCATACTAATGAATAGTTTAACTATGAAATTGGTAACTTGTTTTATTGTTGAGTATATTGAGAATCCTAATCTCCCTTCTTGCTTAATGATGAACTGTAATGCACACATGTGACATGCTTGGAATGTAAATGATGAACTTTTCCCTAAATTGTCGATCATGCTTTTAAAGACATCAATAATCACCCTAACTTGAAGAACTAGGATTTTAAGTATAAGAATGACAACACATTATTTGTTGGCCTAGAAACCCGTCCAAGATTTACTCATTAGGAGTAAATCTTGGATAGTCCCCGGTTTGGGACTGTTCTTGAACACCTAATCTCGCTTAGGATGTAAGTGTATAATGTGTATTGGGTTTTCAAGAAAATTTCGACAGCATTTCCCCGTTTGTTCTCTAAGTACATATGTACTTGGAGAACAGTGGGGAAATGCTGCCGAAATTTTCTTGAAAACCCAATACACATTATACACTTACTAGTGAGATTAGGTGTTCAAGGATGGGATAGGTGGTAAATGTACATTTATTATATATAAGAATGACATCACATGTATTTGTTAACCCTAGACCCTAATATTGTTGTAATATATATTTGTTTTCTCTTTGATCATAGAGCTTTACAATTTTGTTGTGATATATACTTTGTTGTAATAATGTGAACTTTACAATGTGAGCTTTACAATTTGAATTACTTTACAATGTGAACTTTACAATTTGAATGTGAATTTGCAGATGGATGACCATTCTCCTGATGACCATGCTGATGATTACCGTGAGGGTGAGGACATCAATGCGCCGCCTCACAATGTAAGTTTTAAAAATATATCATATATTTATATCTATATGTCCATTTATAGTTATATCTTGTAAATGTGATTATTTTGTCAAATTTTAGATTGATGATGCACAGGTACCATCTGAAGCACTTGAGGCACTTGATCAACAACACCAAAAAGTTGATAAGAGAAGGGGCATCACTATGATGAAGAAGTTAATTGCGCAAAAGGGCAATGGACCCAAACTTGTTGTGGATTTTGATAATGCAGGAAATGCATGTGGTGTGAATCGCAATTCATTTGTTTCATATCTTGGGTTTGTTACTCGTAGCCATTGCGGTTGTCGCTTAGATTCTTGGAATAATGTTTCTAAGGAGAAGAAAGACTTAATATGGAGGGATTTATGCGTGAGTTATTATTAATTTGCAATTCTATTTTGTAGATTACTAAATTTTTGGATACTAGTTAATAGCAATTCTATTTTGCAGAGTATATTTGAATTGGATGAAAAGTTGCATCGTAAATGCGTGATGCAACGCTGTGGGAGAGTCCTAAGGAACTATAGGACAAATCTCACTCGAGAATACATAAAAGAAGCTGACAAGAGGAAGAAGACAACCACTGAACAGTGGAACTTCCTGGATAAAGAAGAATGGGACGCGGTTGTCGCTTCAAGACAAACTAATGAATTCAAGGTATTAGGCGTCAGTCTCAATCTCATTAATTAATATATGTTGTATTCACCTATTCAAGATTAACATTTAGTGTTACTAACAAAATCATTAATGTGCATACTAAGTAGGCCCTCAGTGATGCACAAAGATCAAGGCGTGCACTGAATGTGCATGACCACACAATGGGTCCAAAGGGGTATGCAGGTATTCGCCAAAGACTACAGTCTGTTGCTACTCAGTCTGCTGCTACTCAGGAGTCTTCTACCATAGGTAGCACACCTCTGCCTCGCCATGATGCGTGGATAGCTGGGAGGCAAAATAAGAAGGGAGAAATAACGAAGGCCGCAACTGCTGAGGCGGCTGCAAAAATGGTAAAATACAACTCTTACAGCAATCATTCGAATATTTATTATTTGTGTTGTTTACTTAATTACAAATTTTTGTTTTGGCGATTATCGGGAGCTGCACGAGCTGAGGAAATAAGGCAAGTTCATCCCTGAGGGCACAAGGGATGAATTGACAGTTGCTCTGGGTAACCTAAAGCATCCTGGACGTGTTAGGGCTGCAGGCGCTGGTGTGGGCATCAAAGCTTTTTTTGGGCCATCCCAGCGCAAACATGTCCAAAAAGCGGGACTTTCACAAGAGGAGGTAACATATTCTTTCTTTATAATGTTACTGTAAAAGAGAATTCAATAATTAGAAGCTAACGTTTCTTTTATCCATATATAGGTAGATAAGCTAGTTGATAGGAAACTAGAAGAAGCAATGAAAAAGTGGCAGGCATCTCAGACTGCCACTTACCAGACAGTACTTACTGCAGGCTCTACTCCTCCTACTCCTACTGCAGAGGTTGGGAGTAATCCTGTAGAACCACCACCTAGCACATCCGATGTAAGTATTTTTATGACATAATAACTAGTTTTTTAATTCAAGATGATATGTATATATGAAATTCTAGTCGTTTCAAAAAAAGATGATATGTATATATGTATATAACATTCTTTACACAAAAATTTGTAGGGGTTGAAGCCATTCCGTCTAAAAAGTAAAGAATTTGTCGTTGCAGAGGCGTCGGCTTACCCATCCCTACCAGGGGAAACGTGTCACGGGTCTCCAGTACCAGCTGGTTGGATTCGTGTGAGCCTGATACATATATTCTCCCAGTGGATGCATCTTCCATTGCCATATGCCCACCCAGATTGTGAAACGCTTGGTGAGGCAGTAGGTGGAGTGATATTGTGGCTAAAAGTGGATGTCCACTTTACTGAAAAGGTATGGTAAATTTACATTACGTTCAATTGTTAGTGTGTGTATATGATGGCAGTTGATCTGAAATTATATATATATATATAGGTTAAAAAGAAGACACCCACAGCATCTAGGCCTCCACTTCCACCTCCTACATTACCTAGTTGGGTTCCACAGGACCTACCTGTCTCGTTAGGTCCTAACTGTAGGGGTATGGCAATATGGTTAGACGAACATGATATAAACTCCCCTATAACTGTTTCTTCCGATTCAGATTCTACAGGTCAGTCATATGAAACAAAACTATTTATACAAGATATTTTGAAGTTGTTTCGATATGATTGGCTAAATACATCTGAGATAGAGCTATGGATAAGGTGAGATATTCTTTATACATCCATATACCTTGTGTATGATCTGGTGATCTAGTTTCTTATTTATTAATGCCTGCGTAATTAATACATATTTTGCAGCTACTTAGACAACATATGTGCAGATTTTGGATTCGAACATGTAGGGTTTTTGATTCCATATTTGATTAGTCTAGTAGCTAAAGACCCTACGTCATTTCAACAATACTGCTGTGAGGCTTTTTCAAATTTTGTTGTAAATAAGAAGACGGTGATAATGGCTCCATTCAATGTAGAGTAAGTTTACTTTGCTTATTATAATCTGGACTTAAGAAAATTACATTTTTATTGTGGATTTTGAGTTATTAATTTTTAACTTTTTTACCTCTAGGGTTAGGCATTGGGAGTTACTGGTTATTGCCCCCGAGACGTTCACTGTGTATTATCTAGATCCTAAGGGGAGTAAATTGAATACAATATTTGGACACATAATGAAAATGGCATTATTCTGGTGAGAAATATTTCATTTTCATATCTGTTAACATATGTTATTCCATTACTATTTAATTGCAATGTTCTGTGTTACATTAGCATGTAGGGGTTTTGAGGAGTTCAAAAAGGCTGGAGGAAAGGTCACCACGAAAAAGAACCAGCCAATAATTTGGAAGAACGTGAAAGTAATTTCCCGACTGCAATATATGTATATATTATTTATGTGAACAATGCTTAATTAGTTGTATTTTTTAATATTTTGTATGTTTGAATTTATAGTGTGCTACACAAGACAACGGATGGGCATGTGGATACTATGTCATACGATATATGCACATGATTATCAAACATGCCGCACTGGATATCGAGTGTATTGCTCAGGTATTATATAGTCTCATTAGATAATATGATTGAAATATATCAATCTTATTTATAGCTCACTAATTATATATATATATATATATATATATATATATATATATATATATCATTCTCTTTACAGGTGTTTAAAGCTGACCCCATTACAGGAGAGGCCTTACCAGATGAAAATGCTCCCCATACGATGGGAGAATTAAATGAAGTAAGAGAAGAATGGGCAACAGCCATACAAATAGTGGGGGCTTTAAAATATAATTGGGATCCTGATAGCGAATAATGACTAAACAATGATATTTTGTAAATGAATTTCTGAATTATAATATATGTGTGAATGTTTCTATATGTCTGGATGTTTCTACATGTGTCTGAGTGAAAATGAATGAAAGTGTTGGTTGCTATATGAATGTTTCTACATGTGTGAATGTGAATGAATGGAACTACAGATTGCTAGCTACATGAATGTTTCTAAATGTGTGAAAATAAAATGGAATTGCAGGTTGCATTGCTAAATGCATGTGTGAATATTTTTGTTGTTAATTTTGCAGGTTTGTGGCCTGTTGTCGGCTGATATCAATGGATGTCGTAAACATGCAGTTCATAACTGAACTGAATAGGTTTCACATCCTGCGACCAGCCACAGCAGGTCTGCAGACTGACAGAAAAAAAAAAAACAATAGGCGTCGGTTATTTGTAAACAACCGACACACAATGTTATAGTGTCGGTTTTATATAAATAACTGGCGTCTATTTCCTGTGGCGTGAAGATATATGGCGTCGGTTGTTTTTAAAAAACTGACACTGATAGTGCCCAAGATGGCGCCCTTTCTGTGGCGCGAAGGGTTTGGGCGTCGGTTTCTTATCTAATAACCGACGCCTATAGTCCCATGATGGCGCGTTTTCGATGGCGCGCGAAGAGTTTGGGCGTCGGTTTTGGAACCGACGCCTAATGGGTGAGCTTTTAGTGTCGCCCACATAGGTGTTTCTTAGAAACCGACACTAAAGGCTTTAAATAACCGACACTAAAGGTAGGCTATGTAGTAGTGTCCAGGTGTGGGCATGGAGAGAGAAACAATGTGGCCAAGATACTTCTTCTCTGTTACTTGGGAACAAAGTGAAGTCAAGGTGGGACTTTAAGAAGAGGGATGAAAACAACATGGTGCTGACATATTTGAGGAGATTGTATCTATCAAATGTGGTGGTAGGATACAAAAGATATTCCAGATGATCGCTGAAGACAAAATCTCCCTCATGGGTCGGACAGGGAGATTGTTGGGATTGAAAGGTTCCTGCCCATGTCCTATTGGGATTTGGACTTATTAGGAGTTGGCTTGTGTTTTCAATCCTAATAGAAGTTAAATCCAAGAAGGAAAGATGGCTCCTTACGTACACCTTTAGAATTGGATTAGGATTTAATTGGAGTTGGTATTTTGTGTTGCCAATCCTAATATGACTTGAGTCCAAGAAGAAAAAAGTGACTATGTGCAACATGGAGTTGGACTAGGATTTGAACTAGGACTAGAATTCCTAGTTGCAATCACATGCATGGAGGCCTATAAATAGAGGCCCTTGGGGAGGCCATGGAGATCATCCCACCGGTTGGTGTGTGATCCCACTAGTTGTTGGTTGTTGGTGCCTTCTGTGGTAGAAGAGCCAGAAAACAATAACAACTAGTGGTGCTCTCTTGTGGTAAGAGAGGGTCAGTGACTTTGCCTCAAAGAAAAGTAGCGGCTGACAGTTGGTGGCACATTTGGTGCACCAACAGTGCAGCTCTCTTGTGGATGAGAGAGGGCCAATGGCTTTGTCTTGAGGCAAAGTACCAGTTGGCAGTCTGCAACACAACAACAGTGCATCGACAACGGAGGCGGGTCCGAGTAGCGGAGGACGCACATCAGTTGGTGGCACTTTGTTGGTGATGTGACATTGACATCAACTACGGCAGCGGATCCGAGCAGTGGAAGACGTTCATCTGTCGGTGGCTACAGAAATGATGGCGGACTGTCCAGTCAGTGCAGGACGCACATCAGTCGGCGACACATAGGTGGTGCGTCAACTACGATGGCGGATCCGAGCAGCGGAAGATGCACATCAGTTGATGGCACACTATTGGTGACTCGACAATGACAACGGTCTGTTCGATCAGCGGAGGACGCGTATCGACTCTCTCAGGTGGAGAGAGTTATGGTGGTATGTCGGAATCCTAGTTGGAGGAGCCGACTAGAACGAGTACCGCAGGCAACGACGAGGTAGGCAACCTTGTCACTGGCGGAGACGGCTGATCAGCGACAACGATATTGTGAGGAGATAAAGTTAAGAGAGAGGTTTTGTTTTGTACACCTTGAGTGTGATTCTCTTCTTCCTTATCTTTGTTCTCGGGCAGGGGGAGCCTCCCAGATTTAGGGGCGATTAAATCTGGGCAGTGTGAGTTGTAATTCAGATTACATAGTGCTTGTTGGTCGGTATTGCCCCGTGGTTTTTTACTCCTAGTCTTGGGGAGAGTTTTCCACGTTAAATCTTGTGCCTTTAGTCTTGCAGAGCATCTTCACTTACCCACCACAATTCCTAATAGATATGCCTTTCATAGTTTGAATTTATAGTATTTCCATGATTTGTTTTCTAGATAACGTGCTTGATTAGTGTATTTCCCTAGGCGCTGAAAACAAGACCAACATTCTATGTTGTTTGGAAAGCATCCAAACCCATTTATCTACTATAGTACCATACTAAACATCAACACTCGTCTCTGTCCTCAAAAGTTATCCCAATTAGTTGGACTCTTGCAAACCAACATTCCTGTATCTAATATTTTAACCCAATTTGTCATGTTAGGTTTATCCCCCACCGCTAGCAAATTGCCCTTTGGTCTGTGTTACATTTATCTCCCGCCGCAAGCAGACTGTTAGGAATTGTGGTGGGTAAGTGACGATGCTCTGCAAGACTAAAGGCACAACATTTAACGTGGAAAACTCTCCCCAAAACTAGGAGAGAAACACCACGGGGCAATACCGACTAACAAGCACTATGTAACTGGAATTACAACTCACACCGCCCAGATTTAATCACCCCTAAATCTGAGTAGCTCCCCCCCACACGAGAACAAAGATAAGGAAGAAGAGAGTCACACTCAAGGTGTACAAAATAAAACCTCTCTCTTAACTTTATCTCCTCACGACGCTGTTGTCGCTGCTGGGGATTGCTTGCTGCCGCTACGACTGCTGATCGGTCGTCTCCACCGGTGACAAGGTCGCCTTCCTCGTCGTTGCCTGCGGTACTCATTCTAGTTGGCTCCTCCAACTAGGATTCCGACATACCACCACAACTCTCTCCACCTGAGAGAGTCGATACGCGTCCTCCGCTGATCGGACAGACCGTTGTCGTTGTCGCGTCACCAATAGTGTGCCACCAACTGATGTGCGTCTTCCGCTGCTCGGATCCGCCGTCGTAGTTGATGCACCACCTATGTGTCGCCGACTAATGTGCGTCCTGCACTGACTGGGCAGTCCGCCATCATTTTTGTAGCCACCGACAGATGAACGTCTTCCACTGCTCAGATCCGCTGTCGTAGTCGATGTCAATGTCACATCACCAACAAAGTGCCACCCACTGATGTGTGTCCTCCGCTACTCGGACCCGCCTCCGTTGTCGATGCACTGTTGTTGTGTTGCCGACTGCCAACCGCTACTTTGCTTCAAGACAAAGTCGCTGACCCTCTCTCATCCACAAGAGAGATACATTGTCGATGCACCCAATGTACCACCAACTGTCAGCCACTACTTTGCTTCGAGACAAAGTCGTTGACCCTCTCTTACCACAAGAGAGCACCACCAGTTGTTATTGTTTTCTGGCTCTTCTACCACAGAAGACACCAACAACCAACAACTGGTGGGATCACACACCAATGGGTGGGATGATCTCAATGGCCACCCCGAGGGCCTCTATTTATAGGCCTCCATGCATGTGATTGCAACCAGGAATTCTAGTCCTAGTTCGAATCCTAGTCCAACTCCATGTTGCACATAGCCACTTTTTTCTTCTTGGATTCAAGTCATATTAGGATTGGCAACACAAAATACCAACTCCAATTAAATCCTAATCCAATTCTAAAGGTGCATGTAAGGAGCCATCTTCTTCCTTCTTGGATTTAACTTCCAATAGGATTGGAAACACAAACCAACTCCTATTAAGTCCAAATCCCAATAGGACATGGGCCGGAAACTTCCTATCGCAACACAGACTACCATCATATCCCGTCGTTGGTCTTCTACGAAGAAGTAACATAATACTTCTGTCGGCATCTCCAACAACCAGCATAATCCTCCACTGCCCTCCCATGCCGTTGTTCACATACCTTCTCCAAGTGCTTGCCCAGATAGCAATGACATGTTTCGAACAGATTGATGGTCTGTGTATGATCGAGGCCATTGTTAAAGCACGGTTCACCTGAGCGTTTGGAGGGGTTGCCAGCAGATTGCCCTATTTGTTTGTGTTACGTTTATCTCCCACCACAAGCAGACTACCATGCGTCGTTGGTCTCTATGAAAAAGCAACGTAATACTTCTGCCGACATCTCCAACAACTAGCATAACCCTCCACTGCCCTCCCATGCCGTTGTTCACGGACCTTCTCCACGTGCTTGCCCAGATAGCAACGACATGCTTAAAACAGATCGATGGTCTGCGTATGATCGAGTCCATTGTTAAAGCACGGTTCACCTAAGCCTTGGGACGGTGACTGGCAAGGCGTGCGACACGTAACTATGATCCACCAATTGCAAATTATCGACCTTCCTAAAAAGTCCAGTGTTGTACAGTAGCAACCCATGGACGTAAACTTCAGTGTTGGAGACGGTTATGTGGGCACCGGTTTTATTGGCGCGTTGCAGGAACATATTGAAAGCGGTAGACACCTTTTTGGGAGCTTAACAAAGGAACAAATGTATGTTTTGAAGTCTGAACTAAGGGAGAGGTATTTTAAAGAGTAATTGTTGCTCATTAAGGACTGCTTTGTGATCTAACAGGTTATTCAGCTCATCAGTTTGAGTAGGCTCCTTTTTCACCAGCATCATACTTGTCAACCACTCTCCTTTGAATGGCGAAGGACAAAAAACGATCAGAGAACTCTAAAAGGAAATTACAGTAGAGAAGTGAATCGAGTGAAACTCATCATATCATGCAGAAGCTTGCTCCAACAAACAACAGGTTTTGTAGCTGCTGCTTTTACAAACAAACGATCTCCGTGGGAGCATACCAAATATGTGATATTTGACTGGAATAACATTACATTCATCTGGTTGATATTATTTTATGGGTAGTTCGCCGGAGGAGATCAACTTGTTTACAATCTTCGGGTTCAAAAACAAGATCAAAGAAACGCTATTGCACATTGGCACGCCCCTTTTGCAGCCACTAGAAATTGATCTTCAGTGTCATGTGGTGAGTACATTACTTATGATCGCTTCGGCTTCTTTTTTTTCTTATTATTATCAATTGTTGTCAAGGACCTTGATTTGTTTTGCTATATTTTCTTATAGTCAAAGAATGTATTCTTACTTCATAAAGGTTAACATCTCGAGTGATAGGTAGATTAGTTTTATGTTTGCCATATGATTTTGATGTTGCTAAAGTCATATCTCAATGAGTACAATGATATTGAAATCGTGTGTGAATAAATAATTCTGAACTTGATTTGGTTGTTACTTTTCATCACGTTCTATTTTAAAATGAAATATATATTTGGCCCGTTGTGCATTTGGCTTTGCACACATGTCGCTCTTTAATAAACAAAAAATGACCACCCTTTGACTTTTCATGTAAACAATATAAAAGACAAATCATGAATGGAATATTCAACAAATACTCGTCAATGACGTTTGAGTCATATGTTATTCTAAACATTTGGGGTTAATTCATTTGTTATCCCTATATTATACTCACCATTTAACATGTTTACATTATCTATACCTACAATGTATGTGTCATAACATAATTGTTACGAAAAAAAGTGTTACGAAAACTATCAAACTGCCCTACATCATATATTATCATTATTTTTATGTTTGGTGTATTTTGTTTGTAATATATTTTCTAAGGGTATGTTTGAAGGTCATTAGACAATCTTCTTTATAAGAAACTCGTGTAAGTCTAATAGTTATTGTGTTAGTGATACTTTTTCGACCAATGATTTTACTTAACATTTATGTTCACAATTTGACTCGGCTGGCATGCTCAAATTATTCATACAAAAACAACATATACTATATCTTTAAAGTCATTGGGGAAATTTGTCTTGGGTTGATGTCTTATTCATGTTGGTTCCACTATGAGAATTCCATGATGAGGGAGTCAATTTTTATATAGTATAATTATAAGAAAAGGTTTGATTGTACAATTGCTATATTATAGTAGCACTAAATAGTTATGTGTAAACGTTTATTACTGACTACCGAAATCCATAGGAGCTAAATTGTCTTCTTAATTTGGGTAACAGTCTTTGTTGATAAAGTTTTGTTGTAGGAGCATTAGTAATTCAAATTGAGTAGAACTTAAATGTTCAATGAAGTTCATTTATTGAGAATCCAAGTGGAGGGAGTGAATGATAAAGTTTACACATACATATATGTAACTAGAAATAATAGCAGATCTAGAGCAAGAGATTGTGTTACTTACATATGTGGTAGATGCTTCACCAAAATGTATATAAATCACGTGGCTTTAGAATGTAAAATAATCAGAACTACCCAGAAACTATTCTACCATTATCTTTCACATATTGACCCTATAATATGTATATGAGGTAACTAAAGCACATGGTGTTTTGCATGCTTTTAGCATGTGCTCACTAATAAAATTATTTACATGAGGTTATGTCATGCTTGATGTGATGGGGGGACAAAATAAACAATTCCCACATCATTTTTTATAATTCTAACATAAATTAATGTATTTATAATTAACTCTTAAAGTACATTCATGTATGTGACAAAATTACAAGAGAGGAGTTTAGTTAATTGTTTTGGTGTTGACATAAAGCACAATTAGGAAAAATGTAGCATTGATTGGAATGATCTTTCATGCACCAATCAAGAAAAATGACCTATTATAATATGACTGGATTTTCTAATATGTTATCAATGGACAATATCAATAATGAAGAAATGAACTTTGTATTCATGATAATTAACTCATGTGCAAATCAAATGATTAAAAGGCTCATTTTTGGAATTAATGGAACCTACATCTTCACATCATACATGAGAAGAAATCACAAGTTAAAGAATAAGTAAGCAAGTACACAATGTAGAATAAGATAAACACTATTTTCATTATTATTGTCAACTAATCGCCACATATGTTGAGTTACACTGGCTCATTTATATAGAAAATAATAATCATATTACTATATGTATATGCTTGATGTTTATTATTCATGCAGTTATGCATTTACTAATCAAATTATTTTGGAAAACATCTGGAGAAGTCAATATGAAAAGACCCAACATCATGTCGCTGGACAATCTCACTTGGAAGATATAATGTAGTATTCTTATCAGGGAATGTTCTTGCTTAACTTTAAACTAGTGGGTATAAAGTATTATTGTTGAAATAATTTATAATGAAGCAAATTGATAACTATATATAGTATTTCACTTGGAATGTGTAGTGTATTATACTCATTTGAACTTCCAGTTGATTTCATCTTTTGACACTAAACATATAGTGTGCACCCATAAAAATCAACTATATAAATGTAGAAGACAATTTAAATCAAAATATATGATTTCCCTCATTTTAAGGAATTTGATTTATTTTGTGATGTAAATATATTATTATATAAATTCATATGAATAGGACTATTTTTGTTACATGGATACATCGATCTTACATGTTGTGGTTAAAATATATGATTGAAATATAATTATTGGTTAAGAGCGACAAATTATCCATATGCTAGATAGTATTGAGGTCTATTTCATTTACGTGTTGTTTTCATGCCATGTAGATTCTACAAATTCCAGGTGTAACTTCTTGAATGACTTAAATGTTAAGTGTATCTAACCCTTATAAACATGAATGACTATAACTAAAAATATATTTTGTGAAGATTACAATTATATCTATAAAATATTGTCAAAATTAATAATAAATGTTCTTTTACTTGTAATGATGATAAAAATTATAGTTTCAAAATATTTTGATTATGTCACAAAGAGCATAGATGAAGTCAACTATAAAAACATAGAGAACACTGTAAGAAATGTAATGAAATTTTATAGATTTTTCAATTATGGAAAATGTAAGGATATGTTAAAATTTTAGGAAAGTTTCTCAGGTGTTGAACTTTAGAAACAAACCTTCAACAATATTACCCCATAACAAACTTTTAGAAATATTACTTCATATATAACTGACATGTGCAAAGCACGTGCATTAACTAGTACAGTGATAAATGCTATAATTGACACAATGGAAAGTGAAAAGAGGCAACATGGTCAGAATAAACAAAAGAGAAATTAATATTAAATTCTATTGCAACCTCTTTGGTTATCAGAATTCTAATGTTGTTAAACTTCGACTAAGCTTCTTTGACCAAAGAATAACAAAAAACCAATGGATCATTATTGTTCATCGTGGAAGACGTCAAGGCAACAAACCCAACCATCTAATCTATTTGGAAAAGTGCCTTAATTTATTTCATCCGGTCAAAACTTCCAATGTATGGTCGCAATAGATAGATTTCAGAGAATTTAATCATGTATGTGACCAAATGCGATCCCGCGACGCATACCTTTGACCAAGTCATATCGGATATGAATTGAGAAGTTCATTGTTTCAATTCAATTTATCACAGGAAATGTTTTTAGCAAGTATTTCTATTATTTGAACAGAAAGTATTACACACATTTGCAAAACAAGAACAAAAGTTCTTATTGCTGACTCCGATCTTATAGCTTGACAGTTTTCTCTTTATGAAACTCCATAAACTTGTAAATTTCCCAGCCCCATCAAATGCTCCCCAAAAAATCAAATAAACACCATTCAACCTCCTAGCCCTATCCAGAAGACGACAACTTAGGTATCAACGTACCCACTTAGACGCTTGGTATGGCGCTCCAACTAGGTGCCTAGCCAAATAAGTGCATTAAGTTGACATCTAAGTCCTTTTAGGCAAAAAACTTAGCCATTTAAAGACTAAATTAGCATGAATCAAGTCTAGATTTTGTTCAAATTATATCTCCTTGAGTCATTTTTTGTTGTTGAAATAGGTCTAATATAGGCCAGACTAGGTCAAATTTTGGAAAATTAGGTCTGATCTATAGGAAAACATGTTTGATTTGGGAAAATCAAGTTTGATATGGGCCAAATTGATAAGTCCTAACAATGTTGTTTGTTATATTTTTCTACTTCCTTATATGTTTGTTTTTCTTACTTCTTTTTCATTAATTTTTTTAGCCATTTCTCCTGCATTTTATTCTTAAATCCTACTGCTTCCATATATTTTTGGTTGAGTTATTCCTCTTGTATTCTATCCCACTACTATGTGAGTAAGTACATATTTTATTTTCAAATTTGTCCTATACTTCATGCTCCCAGATCTACTACTACTATTTGTATATATTTGTTCTTTTTCTGATTTCTTCCTCATAAATCTCCTTTCACAACTACTACTATTTGCATATATTTTTTATTTTTTTTTACTAAACTCATCCTCCTCTTTAATTCTCCTTTTACCGCCCTTGTGTTTTTCTTATTCTGACTTCTTTCTACACAACTACCATTTGTATGTTTCTTTTTATCCGGTTTTCTTTCTTTAATTCCTACTTATTTTCCTATTACTATTGTTTCTGTTTCTTCATGTTAATTCTCTTGCCCTTCATTCTTCTATAGTTACCGATTCAAATTAGACTTATAATAGCGTTTAATGGATAAACAATTACATTATCACATGTGTATAAATATTTAAATATGTATAAGAAAAAAGTAAAAAAAATCCACAAAGGTCTAGGATTCCACCTAGGCACCTAGATATCGATCAACAACAGCTCGAGCAACCCCTTCGTGCATGGTCAGAGCCCAAGCAACATTATCTATTAGACAAGATGATCAACTTCCGACAACCATGATCGATTGCCATGTTTCTTGACAACCCCACTCAATTGGTGCTTCTACTTGACATGAACGATCCCAGCCACCTTAATCGACCTATAGATACCAACAATCGAGTAGCAACAAAAAAATAGATGTGATCAACCAACCATCGACAACCATTGTCTGTGGCTCAATATCCTAAAGTAGCTACCAATCGAGCTCCACATTGCTAATTAACCTCGTCCACTTGATAAGTTTCAACTAGTCCACTTATAGGATGAATCCCACCTACATTAATCCCATGCCTTTACAAATTTTAGCTACATTTATTTCATTACTTTTCAAACCCCAAACGAAAGAAAAGACATTACCATGATAAATATAAATCTTAACTACTTGTAAAGTCAAAATATGTACATAAATCCTTAACGGGCTACATAGCCTAAATGATGCTCAATTTGCCATCGAAAAATATTGTTAGCACCGAACAAAGATGAAAGTACATCATTGTCAAAGATCAAAGAAGAGAAGGAGAAGATACAAAGAGAGAGATAGAGTATATCACATAGAGGAGAGGAGGTTCTTGCTACTTAGCATCTAGAAGGATTGGATCTAGTTCCTTCACTTCAGTCTTCTTCTTCTTTATTCCTTTGCTTCATTCTACCTCGATGTGGTCCTAAGAAGCAAGGTTGGTAGATTGTAATGGAGGAATGCATGGAAGTTGGATATGTGCAAACCTTAGATCACTTCTTTGCATGCGTTACTAATTTGACAAACCTGAAGAGAGTAGTGGTCGAAATGGGTCGAGATGGAAGTTTGGATCCAAGACCTACGAAGAAGCTCAGCTAAAAGTTAATTTAATTGATTTCTAACAGATCATTGTCACTCCTAATACTCCAACCAGCCTTCAACCCAAGATGGAAACCTATGACAGTTTGGAGTGCTTTTCTATGATCCTCAACTTGGGTATGAGACAATTGTTGGGGTTCTAGTCACACTATGTGAGAGTGAGTGTGAAAAATTTATATGAGTAGATGCCATGTTACATAATACACCCAAGGACAAGGTACATAGATGAATCGATTCATGGTTTACTTGGAATGGATATCCCTTGTTTGTTTTAGTAGAGTTCTCATTACACTTTTCTATTCATTTAAGGCATCTTTCACTTTAGTCTTTGTTTAACTCAATTAGATCTCTTCATTTCACATAGAAAATATAGAACAACATTTTAGGTGGCCTAACATTCATGTCACTATGTTTGACCCCATTTGCTTCATCAAACATCTACACTTGTGGGTATTGGTTGAGTATCGTGTTACAAATATAAACACCTGTTAGGCATTATAATATGGTGCTTGGAATAATTTTCTCACTCAGTCTCAGCCGATTAGTCCCTCAAAAACTTATATGAGTTGATGTGATATTCCAACCCTCCCATGATTCAGGAATATAATCCTAGTCTACGACCACTTCAAGTATTTTGCTTTCTCCCTTAGTTCATGTGACAACCATTCCAAGTTGGGGTTCGAATGAATTGAAATTTGAAAATACAAGTACGTTTGAATGTCTTTGTTATAAGGAATATTCCCCTTTATATATAGGGGAGGAGATCCTCTTTACAATTATAAATATAATGAAGGTGTGAAGGAAATTGACGTCAGCAATATATATACAGTCAATGGTCAATAATATACATATAGTCAATGTTAACGTTAACTAACAATCAGTCTATAGATTAATTGATAATCAATAATATTAACACGCCGCCAAACTCAAGGTGGATCAAAGACATAGAGTCTGTGAATAATCTTGTTGAAATTTGATATGGTGTGTGTTTTTGTGAAGAGTTATGTAATCTGATATGTAGTGTTTATGAAGGTGGTTGTGATGATACCAGCTAGATGTTTTTCTCTCATGAAGTAACATTCTATTTCTAAGTGTTTAGTCATATCATAGAAAACTAAATCACTAGCCATTCAGATGGCACTCTTGTTGTCACAGAACGTAGGTGTATCCTTAGAAATGATAACACCCATGTCACTTGTAAGACAACAAATGTGCACTATTTCTTGAGTGGTGTCACACATTGCTCTATACTCTTCCTCAATTGAAGAAAGAGAAATAAAATCTTATTTATTGCTCCTACATGACACTAAAGAATCACCAAGAAGATGACAAAAAAGTAGTTATGGAGTTTCTAGTGGTTGTGCATCTATCCCAACCAACATCAGTATATGCACATACGAGAAGGTTGGAAGATGAGCTCATTAGTAGAGATTGTGTGATTGTTCCCCTTATGTAATGTATAATATAGAGTACAACAGCATAGTTGACACTTTGAGGAGAAGATAAGAATTATGACACAATGCTAACAACATGTTGAATATCTGGCCTAGTGATGCACAAGTATAGTAGTTGTCTTACTAGCTGAAAATACCTTGTGGGATCACGTAATGGCTCACCATCAGTTGGGTGTAATTTTACATGAAGTTTAAGAGGTTTGTATGCATCCCATAAGTCAGATATTTTAGCACGCTCATTGATATATGTTGCATGCATTTTTTGAGAGACAAGAATTCCTTGCCCATGAGCAATCTCTAGGCCTACAAAGTAGTGAAGTTGTCCAAGGTCCTTCATCATAAATTGTTTATCAAGATAATATTATAATTCATTGATTCCTACTATATCATCTCTTGGGTAATCATGTCGTCCACATACAGGAGTCGGATGACTCACCCTGAGGTGTATGGCATACAAACATTGAATAATCATATGAGCTTTGGGTGAAACCTACATGTGTGATGTCTTGTCTAAAATAATCAAATCAGGCCTTGGGTGCCTGTTTGAGTTCATAAATGCCTCTATGTAGAAGACAAACATGAGATTCAGGTACTACTAGTCCTGGTGGCTGATCCAGGTATTTAATATCTGATAGTTCTCCATGTAGAAATTCATTTTGCACATCCACATGGTATAAAGTCCAATGACAGACTACTATAAAAATAACAAGAGTTTTGATGGTGGTCATGTGAGCAACTGGAGAAAATGTTTCTTTATAGTCTATGCCATTCTTGAATGAAGCCTCTAGCAACTAGGGATGTTTTGTATCTGTCAACCGTGCCATCAGCCTCGTTCTTGATTTTATAAAGCCACTTACAACTTACAGGTGAAATACCTATAGGTAAAGGAACAATATCCCAAGTGTGGTTGCGTTCAAAGGCCAGGAGCTCTTCTTGCATAGCCTTTGTCCATTGTATAGAACTAAAAGTTTATTGATATGAAGAGGAACAAGATTTGTATGAAGAGAAGTTTGGTAACTTCCATATTATGAGGAGTAACATGTGAGTGTTGAATGAGCATAGTGTGGATTTAGGCGGTGTCTGCATTGAGATCTTCTTGGACCCATGTTAATGTCACTAGAAGAAAGGTTTTGAACAGGATTGGGATCATAATCGTGTGTCGTGTCATCAGATGATGTATGTGGGTCAATATGGGTAGCCTCAATGCCTACTGGTGGTGATATGATAGGAGGCTCAACATGGGTAGCCTCAATCAGTCCCAGTGAAACGTTCAACAAGGGTAGCCTCAATCTCAATGGGAAGCTCAATATGGGTAGCTTCAGTCTCAAGGTGTGTGTGGAAGTTGTTTTGGTTAGATTTCTCATGAGGGATGGTGATGAACTCATGAAACAAGGAGTGATTTGTGGTGGTGGAAGTATAGTAAGGTGTATCCTCAAGGAATGTAACATGCCTTGCTATGCACAGACAGTGGACAACATGGTCAAAACAATGATACCTTCTGTGTTTGTCACTATATTCTAGAAGGACACAATGTGAAAATAATGCATCAAGTTTGTTTTACTTGTGTTGGAAAAGAAGGATTGGGCAAGTACATAAAAGCACATAGGTGCTTGTAGGATGGTGGTTGATTATAGAGTTTTTCATGCTATGAGATCCACCTAGGATTTGAGTGGCCATGAGATTAATAAAACAAGTAGATGTGAGGATGGACTTTTCCTTGAAGCATTGTGGAACGTGACGACTAATGAGCAAAGCACGAGTGGTGTCAAGAATGTGTCTATGCTTCCTCTCTACAACACCATTTTATTCATGGGTGCAAGGATAACATTATTGAAAAATGGTTCCTTGGAAATTGCAGATCTCATGCATGGTAGTAGATGTGTACTCCTTCTCACCATTTACACAAAACACACAATGATCTTATTGTGTTGGGTCTTAATTCTATTAGTAAAAGATTAGTTTATGTGTGGAATTTCAACCTATTATGCATGAGGTAAATCGATGTGTATCTTGTGAAATCATCAACAAAAATTTGATAATATTGGAATCCACTTCTAGAGGTGATAGGTGTAGGCCCCCAAATATCTAAACTAACAAGATAAAAAGATTACCACTTTTATTGGTTGAGTTTGAAAATGGAATATTTAACAAGTTTACAACTAGTCCACTCTTGTAATTGAGTGGAACTACACAATCAACCAAGAATCCCAAACTTAACAAGACTATTAAGATGACTTGGAGATATATGTCCTAATCTATAATACCATAAATTTGGTGAGAGAATTACTCCTGTAGAGGCAATTTGGGTGGTGTTTGGAATGTGAAGACTAGACACATGATATGGATCACCTACTCTATTTGCAATCCCAATCTCCTTGCTCGAACATGGGTTCTACAAAGAACACAAAGTTTTATCAAAAATCACTTGGAAGCCAAAATCACAAATTTTTACAATAGATACAAGATTCATATGAAAATTAGGAACACACAAAACTTTGGGCAGGATAAGGTTTCCACAAATTGAGGATTGAGGTGTGACGTATCCAATCTGAGATATATCAATCAGTAAGTCATCTGCTATTTCTATTAGTGGTTGTTGTAGAGAATAACAATTTCATAAATAGAAGAATATGGAGTCATATGATGTGTGGCACCTTAGTCCATGATCCAAGTATCTGAATTTATACTCGTAGTCGAGTAAGATGAAGATGAAGGATCTGATTGGTTTGTCATAATTGGTACAATAAACTTATGAACTGGAGTTTCTCAAGTATTTTTTCATGATTGGTTTAAAGTAAGTGTTGGAACTTGAGTTCTGTGACTTTCGGTGAGTTACAGACTGACATACAAAAGACAGTTTCTGAGTTCCCTATTAAAAAGAGCGGAAAACAAGTTCTAGGACAAGTCAAAACATTTCTTATACAATTATATTCATCATTCATTATAGGTGGCATGTGTAAAATATTTATGACTAGAAGTATTAGCAGTGTGGATATAGTTCACTACTAAAACCACAATATAATGTGACAAAATATCATGCACTATAAAATATTTTACACTATAACCACCATTATTATTGAGATTTACAAAACAAAAAATACAAACATGATGAAAAAGAAACACACTACACCATGTGAAAACAATGTTATTTATGTAATATATTTTTATTCTACATGCTTAAAAAATATTATGTGAAAAATGGCAATTAACTATAACCATGCATGAAGAATATAGTAAAAATTCCCTACACAAATAATGTAAAGATTAATATTCTACATTGTGTTAAACAAAGATGAACCAAAACTTATATTTACAAGAACATGAAATACAGATATTATAACAATACTTTGTATACACAAAGTGAAATAAAAATATTCTGATGTGATTTCAATAATACTATTTTTATTAAAATTATAATTGTACCATAATAAAATATTTTTAAGGGAGAAACATCTACACCATAACCACTTGTTGTGGTTATTATGATTTATGAATATTATGATTTTTCATAGATATAATTCCTTTTTATGCCTTTTCCATCCTCACTTATTTATATTACAAATAAAAACTAATAATATTTTAATCATTTCCATACTTACACTTACAACAAACCAATCACATGGAAGTGAACGGAACTAAAGTTCCAGAAACTAAACTAGAGTTCTCAGAAAATGAGTTCGATTGGTATTATGACTTACACCAAACTAATGATATGTGGACATGAAAGTGTTAGAATTTATACATGTGGTCAAGGAAGATGAAGACGAAGTCACACATGTAGTGCTTGATGATGTTGATGTGCCATCATTATCCATCTTCATGATTTGGCGAAGCATGTTAGCAATCTTTTTGGGAGAGAGTAGTTTTTTTAGTCCCACTTGCTATGACAACAGTGTTTATTATAGTCAAGGAAGTTACGCTTGGTTCTTTCCTTGTATTCCTGGTAGAAATTTGGTGAAGCTTGAAGCATCATGTGACCAGATGACCCTTTTTGTGACAATATGTACACATTAGATGATCGTGAGATTTTTCATTGTAGTAGCAATGGTTGCAAGATCCATGTCAGTGCCAGATGAGATAGGAGGAATATTATGCATTGGTTTTGTAGTTTTCATGAGTCAGAAATTTGGTGAAGCTTGAAGCATCATGTGACCAGATGACCCTTTTTGTGACAATATGTACACATTAGATGATCGTGAGATTTTTCATTGTAGTAGCAATGGTTGCAAGATCCATGTCAGTGCCAGACGAGATAGGAGGAATATTATGCATTGGTTTTGTAGTTTTCATGAGTCAGAGATGAGTTTCATCTATCACGAGTTCAAGGATGATGGATTCTATATAAGGTGACATGGTTGTTGCATGATGTTGCCTACACACGGCTAAAATTCTGTACAATGTGCCATAAGAAATTGATACATTTGACACTCCTTATTGTGTGGTGCACATGCAGAGCATGCAAGACTTTTCAATGTTTCCACGATGCCAAAGGATACACATGTAGTCATAGAATTCAAAGATGGAAAGGTCACCTTGAATTGCTCGTGTTGCCTCCATTGCAAGTTGATATTTTTAGTACCATTTGATTGAGTATATCAAATCTCAAGATTGACCCATATGGAAGTAGGTATGGTGTGTTCTTCAAGGATGCAATCTCAAAGACCTATGTGAACAAAATTGATGAGATAGGACATAATATGTTCGTCATGAATCTGCCACTTTGTAAATTCGGGGTTGATGAGAACAACCCTATTTTTCATTATATGAAATGTGTTGAGATGGAGTTTTGAAAGGATTCAGGTAAGAGAGAACGTGGTGTACGAGGAGGTCACCCGATCACTTGCCTACCATGGCCACCAATCTTTGATGATGTGTAAAAGAATTCCCAATGCATGATGCGGGTGGAAGTTATTGTTGGAATTCTTGGCTTACAATGGAAAAGAAAATGAGCAGCGACAAAGTGTTGATAAGAGATAGAGGGATAAACCAAAC
This sequence comes from Alisma plantago-aquatica, assembly GCA_963693085.1. NCBI lineage: Eukaryota > Viridiplantae > Streptophyta > Magnoliopsida > Alismatales > Alismataceae > Alisma > Alisma plantago-aquatica. The sequence goes on along the minus strand of OY856409.1, from coordinate 1,617,376,902 downwards.
CTAACCTTGCTCTGGTACCATGTGAATGACTTGAAACTTGAAAATACAAGCATGTTTCAATGTCTTTGTTATAAGGAGTGTGCCCCTTTACATATAGAGGAGATCCTCTTTACAATTATAAATATAATGAATGTGTGAAAGAAACTGACAGTCAACTATATAAGCACATTCAATGGTCAAAAATATACTATGGTCAATATTAACATTAACTAACAAATAATCCATAGATTAGTTGATACTAATATTAGTAGGTGGATGATCATTGGGTTGAGATCTGGTTGAGATCTTTTGCAATTGTACCCTGGATAACTAGTTTAGGATGTGGTTAAAAAATTAATATGAGCCCAAGTTGGTACAACCCTAGTGGGAGTATGCATGCACCCTAGTATTTGTATGTACTTGGCTTTCATTTGAAGTGAGGGTCAAATGAACCTAGATGATAAATGTCTTGGAAGTAGTTGAATTTCAAAAAAACATGTAATTGGCATTAAATGAGGGCTCTATGAGAAATTAAAATGGTGATTTCATCTCAACAATCTACAATTTAGGTCTATGGGAAACATTCATGACTAGTTCTAGTATGTATGGTTTTTAAATTTTACATTAATGTTTGCCTCTGCATTAGAGATCACCCTGGAAGCTTCCATGTTATTCTTGAAGTGATTTGTTTTCTTCATACTTCCTTTTTCAAGAAAGTGTGTCTTGGATCAATGTAAGTTAAGGAATTTCAAGAATTCTATAACTACCTATAGATGGACATCATCAATATTGAAAAAAAGTGAGTTTTACTCATGAAAGAGTATATATGATCAAAACATCCATAAATATGATCTTGGATCTTAAGGCTTTTCATATTATCACAAATTAGTGGATATCAATGAAGGTTTACCCCTTCTGTAGAAAGGGGTCACAAGGAGGAAACATAAAGAGAGGTTTCCCAAAGATATGACCCACTTTAAGTAAGGCACATCAATGAATGTGATTTGTTAACAGATATATATTACATACATTCCCATATGTCTAGGGAAATTGAGGATTTAGGGAAGGTTATGAAAATTTTATCTTTTCATAGAAAGGATGTAAGTGATACTATATATATATATATATATATATATATAAGATAAAAAAATGTATTTTTATTTCATCACAACCTCAATTGATATGAAAATAAAATCATGAAGGAAGATGCTATTGTGAGTAATACTAAAGCGATGTTGAGAAATGCGTATAGATTTAAGAAAGTCATATATTTCCCATTTATTGGTATAAGTATGTACACGTAAATAAATTAACAAAATACTACAAATATTCACTACCCTATCATTGATTTTCCAATAATTATCATGTTCAATATACTAGAAATATGTTATCTAATGTAGTGGCACCCTAGTGGTAAAAGTGATGATGTAAGATCGTGAGGTCATGAGTTCAAACCCAGACGATGGGATGAATGAATCACCAAATTTTTTATATACAAAAAAGAAATATGTTATCCATCATGTTATAGGGTTACTTTGAATGAATATACCTTAATAAGGAAGTTTCTAATCCATCAACAAAACTAGGTTTGGATTATCCATTCAATCATTTTCAAAATCCTTGAAAAATCAATACTACCATTTGGAATGTTCTATTGAGAAGTACACGACTAACATTTTTGTCCTACTCCATAGGGTGTTTTTGTATATAATATGTTATTAATATTTCATCTTATGATAAAAAATTATATCAACATATAAAATATGAATAAAACATCATACATTACCCAATTTTCATGCCTCACACAACATTGAACAATAAAGTCAAAAGGTAACAATGGTAAGTGATAAAGAAGATAATAGTATAGAATAAGAGAAATATGAGAGAAAAGTGTTTTTGAAGTTAGTAATATGTTCTTTTCAATAGTATGATATTTTCGGGCATTAAAGGCATGATAGTACTTCCTAAACACTAAAACATTTTTACATATCAAAACAATTCTAATACAATTAGATTGATTGAGATAAAATTAGTTACAATATTAAGATTAAGACAAAATTCACAAGTTAAGAAAAATAAGTGAAGTTTATTCCAGCTTGAACCTTATTTCCTATCCATTTTGCAAGTGTTACACAACATCAAATAGATTAAGGGTTTATAGATGAGAATGTTTACTAACATGAGTAAACTTCTTAATTTATGAATTTAAAAAAATCGATGAAAAATGGAAGAGATTATGAAAGACTAATGAGTAAAAAAATAAGAGAATAATGATCGTTAAATATAAAATGGGTGAAACCTCTTTCTAGTCATCATTCCAGGTGTAAGATTCAAGTATGAAACTTTGTATAGGGGGAGGTTGGGATGGCTGGTCCTAAGTTAGTTAGTAGATCTATAGGTTAATCATAGAATTATGACACTAACAAATTTATTGGAATAATAACTTAATGACACATTTGAAAGTATCAGTTCAAAAATAAAGAAAAACATATGGTGTTGCACTATAGAAAAAGACGAACATTTTCCAAGATGGACACACCCGTATGGTTAGGATGTTGGTTTGTTACCAAGAGGTCTAAATTCAAGCCACAATGATGGCATGGGTATAATTTCCAATTTTAAAAAGGTATACATGATAAGAAACCCCAAACTTTATGGAAAACTGATTTCAACAAAAAAGAGAGTACAAGTACAGAATGATAAATAATACTTGAAATATGTAAAAATTACTTTAAAATGACTACTATACATACATTTGTAATAATTTTGTTTGGTAATAGCTAGAATAGGTTTGTAGTTTTCTAAAAGGGTTATATCAATTTTCATCTAAATTGATCAAGAACTAAAATGACTAATAGAAAAGTCTTACAGACTTGTAGGTCACCATTGCCTTACATTAGTTTATTTGGCTAAACTATTTATAATAAGCATACTAACAAATTGGATTCACCCCTCCCAAATCATCATTGTCCTTGTAAGATTATTCAATCTACTGTAAAGCAAGGTATAAAATTGGTAGAAAAAGAATCAACTAACTTCCCATAATCTTGACATACATGTTGTATGTGCTTTATGGTATCCTATTAATAGCTGATTGAATATTCAAATTTGTCCCACATGTGAGACAAGATGACTATATTCTGCAAATGTTGCCAATTAATTAAGGTGGGAAACTAAAAACTAAAGAGGGATATTATGGAATTTCTTCAAAAAACTCAATTTTTTATAGAGGCCCAATGCCCATCATAAGATCAATTCTTATTCGTTTCTCCACAAAAATAAATTGGCCAACAAGCAAGCGATTATAGGTTTTCTAGAAATTCCTAAATAGAGTGTATCTTATCAATGATCTTTCATGTTAAATCTAAAATAATTCTATAGCTAAGACCCTAATTTCCTCTCTTCTCCTCTTCTTTTCTAGACATGCAAACATATTTTAGAATGATGAGTACTTATAATTTAATATTATTTATTACTTATTTCATTAGACTAATATATACTTAATGTCATAATAGTAAGAGTGTGTGTGTTTAATCATCATGACACCCCTTGATCCTAAGGATTTTTTCATGCTATACTAATCAAGATCTTAGTGTTCTTGAGGAACTATATTCTAGTGTTTCAAATTCATGTTCATCATCAAATGATTTTCTCATTTAAGAGTTTGATCATGGGTATTACATGGTAAGAGGGTGGATGACCTCCACAAAATATAAAATCAATTTTATATTGATTGGTTGTAGATAGATATTTGATATATGTAATTTCATGTATAGATATTTTTAACAAATTTAAGAACTTATTGGTAGTTTATATGTTCTGAATTTTTTTTAGAACTTACTTTATCATAATCGTCATGAGACAATGATGTTTATTAATTTACACATTGTAAAATTATAGAGATAAATTTATAAGCATTTGATATGTTTAGTTGATACATATATTTTTTAAAAAGAAAAGCTTGGATAGTTAATTTTTCCTAAACTGTACAATGATCCTAATTTGGAATAAAAAAATTCTATTTCATTATATTTATACTTATTGTTCTAAAATGTCTTCATTTCTTATGAAATGTACTTAAAATCTCAATTAATATTTTATCATGTTGATGACTATGGAGAGTATTATGTGGAGTCAGAGACCTTTATTTTGTAAACAAGTTAAAGATTGCAACACAGAGGGTCTCTCTTCACCCACAATTATTTCATTTTTCACAAATTGTTAGATAAGGGTGATGGAAATATAGATATTTACAACACCTAAAATCACTCTAGCATACCTCCAATGACATGTCAAAACCACATATGATCAACTAGATGACTCAGATTAACACATTCAGCAATAGAATGCCTTTCTAATAATAATATAGGGTGCTCATTTAATAGATTACCACCTAGAGTTTCTTTAGTTGTCTTTTCTTGTCTTTCTCAGATACTATTCCCCTATACTAACTAATCTTGCTTGACTATACATGATAAACCTAAGTGAGGCTTGAGTACGGCAGATCGATTGTAGTCATTTATTTATTACTTCAAGGGACTTAGATCTCAAATGAAACTTGAAATATTCTAAAAAAAGACATGCTCTTCTCTATTATAAAATACCTACCATATCAAGGATGTTCTAGAAAAATGCATATATCAAAAGAAAGAAGATTCCATCTGGGATGAGATTAGAAAGGCATGCTTAATGTAAGTATTTATGGTAGTAGAAAATATACATAAAAATATGATTCTTTTTCTTGTAGTTTGTATTACGTGAATTGCTACTATATTTACATGAATTTTGAAGCTGAGTATCATGATAACATCATATGGTTACAACAAATAATAAAATTTCTCATGGATCAAAAAATTGTATCTTATCTGTAATATTTGATGACAAGGACGAAGATTTAGAATTTCATATTGGAAAATTAATTAAGTTTAATGTATATTTCACATCTACAATTATATAATCCAAGTGTATAATGAGAATTATATAAGAACAAAATAGCATGCACTCAAATTTAGTAAAATATCACACCAATGAACCAGACTCAATTATTATTAAGTAGAAGTTCATTTAGTTTAATTAAAGTGTAAAAAAAATATATGAATTACCATCCATGCTATCTGGGCCTCCGCCTAGGGGGGTGGGTTTCCCCCGGCAATCAAAAAAAAATTATATGAATTACAAAATATAACGATACTAAGGTGTTACTCATTAGAGAATGTAATTATTTACAACCTAAAATGACTAAAGTAATATTTCTATAATATTGATATTATTAGAAATATGACAAGTTCTTTTCAACTTCCATAAAAAAACCAAATATATTTACTAAATATTTACTTATCATTTGCTTTTATTTTAAAATAAATAAAATGAAACTAATTTTTTTTTCTTACATGGTAAAACTAATACAAGTTTCTGTCAATATTTAGATATGGATTATTGTTATCCAAAAAAATAATAGAAAGGTAATTACTTAAATAGGTAATCAATACATGTCTTAACTTGTAGTGATTGTCTACAATCCCCATCTATATGGATCACTCCTGTTATCATCAAGTTCCTACTAGGCTTGATGTATGATTGATTTGGTGTTTATTTTCCTTACATTCATGATATATGGATTATATGATGATGACCATAAGTCTGTCTCTATCCAAGTGGCATAATCTTTTTCCAGGAATGCTTTATCAATCCATCTCCACTTGTATTTGCTGCAAATTCCAATTTGCGTCAAAAAATTTCTTTATTCTCTGCAAAATTTTCTTTATTATAAAAACATCTTTGTCTCTCCTCCACGGATGGGGTTAGCTAAAATTTTATGTGATTTAGTAAACAAAATATACGTTCAATTATTTCTGGAGAATATCTTTAAGATGGTCATGTTTTTATAGTTGAAATAATAAGGAACAACTAGAAGTTACAACTGATGGAGATGAGGGAAAAAAATAATTTGTAAATGTTTTGGGGTGATTCTCTAATATTCTATTGGTGTAGAAAGATAGTAGGAAATATTTTTGTTTTTGATGAGAACGGGAGGAGAAGTGTATGTTTATTTTGAAAATAGAAGAGAGGAAGAGGGGTTTAAAATATTATATAGGTTCAGTGGAGTTCTTCCACATTTGTAGGAGTATGTAAGGGGAAAAGAATGATCCATGTAGTTGATTTAAACATGGTTGGGATTGTCTATTAGATGATAATGTTGAATGATTGATTTTAAATCTCACTAGAACGCAGTTGTATAAAAATATATGCATTAGATTTCAACTTCAAAGTCAAAATCCAAATTTGTACGTAGTATAAGGTAAACCTAGTGTTCACATCCCATATTTATGATGTGTTATTTAGGATCTCCTTATAAATATTAAACTTTACTAGAAATGTATGTTTTTATAATATTTTGTTTTGACACGATCTTCCCTCCCACCCAAGGTAAAAATGATGATTCAACCCATGTATGTATGTATGATATTACGAGAGAAAGATTTCTCCCCCCTATCCCACACCCGTGGCGGAGGCCAAATGCCTAAGAGGGTGGTAAATCAAGGCAGAAATTGAGATTCAAACCTGAGTCTCTTTGTTAGGAGACATCGTGCTTGACCACTTGAGCCACTTCTTGTCGGCCCCTGTATGTATGTATGTATGTATGTATGTATGTTCGTATATATCATATATATATTCCCTCCCACCCAAGGTAAAAATGATGATTCAACCCATGTATGTATGTATGGGATTACAAAAGAAAGATTTATCCCCCCTATCCCACACCCGTGGCGGAGGCCAAACGCCCAGGAGGGTGGTAAATCAAGGCGGAAATTGGGATTCAAACTCGAGTCCCTTTGTTAGGAGACATCATGCTTGACCACTTGAGCCACTCCTTGTCGGGCCATGTATGTATGTATGTATATATGTTCGTGTATATATATACACATATATATATATATATATATCTTCACATATATATATATATATATATATATATGTTCATATATATATATATATATATATGTTCATATATATATATATATATATATATATATATATATATATATATATAGAGAGAGAGAGAGAGAGTTAGGCTAGAATACACTCGAGTGTATGGATTGCACGAATACACTCAAGTGTGTTTACATATCAAGACTATTTTTTGCAAAATGTAAACTATTGATCTTCACCGTCATACTATAACAAGGCTACATAGAAATTTTGAGCCCATTTGGATGAGTGTAAGTCACTCATCCAAGGGCAACAAAATCAACGCGTGAAACTAATTTGAAATGAATAATTTTTACGGTCTTCATAACATGAGCTATAGATATCCAAATGTGCTCAAATTTTGCGTATGAGTTGTTCACGAGATGTTTAAGAAGATCAATGGATTAGATTTAAAAAAAATATTACATCATGAAAAACTACTTGAGTGTATTCCGCTCCGGATACACTCGAGTGTATTCTAGCCTGACTCTATATATATATATATATATATATATATATATATATATATATATATATATATATATAGATATATATATATATATATATATATTTGTGTGTGTATTCTAAGTGATCTCAACCTGCTTTGTCATAAATTTATGCATGTTTCTAAATAAATTTTTAGATAAACTATTTAAGTTTTTCAAGATTAAAAACTACAAAATCAATTATGAAGTGTGACAAGTGCTAGAATTTGATTACTTATAATTTTTATCATATACTATCAAAAAACATTTTAATAAACTGAAATTGGTATGTGCTAGTATTAACAAATACTTGTTTACAAATGAAAATATATTCAATGATACTTTCATATTAGAATTTATAGAGATAGAGATTATGTACAAGTTAGAAACTTAGTGTTTTCTATTGAAACATGATGTTCATTAGACTATATGTTTTAAAGTAGTTACGTTTATACATATGCATATTCCATCCGAATATTTTTCAGAAAAATTAAATACTAGACATTCTCATACTATTTTTTAATATTCTATTATTGGTATTAAAATATATATTACTTTCAAATTTACAATTTACTTAATCAAGTATTTATATATATATATATATATATATATATGTTTTATATTTTTAATATTATGTGCAAGAATACATATCATGTAGATGTAGACTAGATATGACTTTGAAATTTGATGTTACATTTTCAAACATGATAACAGATTTAATAAAATTAATGAAAAACAATTTGGAAAACTTTATATGGTGCATGGTTTATCTATATAGTACTCCAACTCAAACTATTTCTGTGAACCTATTTACTACAAAAATAAATTATCCATTTAGGAATAGCTTGTGTTTAGGTATTTTGTTTGAAGTGGTCAACATAAATCACTTTTACTGAAGATATATCATTAAATGAAGTATTTTATTTTATCTATTTGATTTCTTGATGAATTAGTAGAAATATATAGTGGTCGACATATTATTTATACAAGAAAGTAAGTACAATATAATAATTAACTAGAAAAAATTAAAATATCACTCTATCTTATTTCATATATTGTGCAACGGATAAGTAAATTTGAGTCAAATCATGATAGTGGTAAATTAGGTTCTATTTGTTTACTAAAATATAGTTTATGTTGTTGATTGATGTATCAATGTATGTTAGTTATAAAATCCATATTAAATGGTGAAGTAACTTATCATAGTCGGTACAATTATTGCTATAATAATAAACACACTTAATTTAATATTTTAATATACATTAGTTATTTGAAAGAAAAAGGAAAGTGAGGATATTTTACAAAGAAAAAGATATAAGTCAAGAATAGAGACATTAGGGAGATTGGAAGGAGTGAGATAGATAGACCCATGAGCAGAGTGATGTTTTATGTGATGAATACTTTTGAAATATCATTTGTGTAGAAATGTGATCTAAATGAAACAACTATGTTGGGTAGAGAGAGAAAAAAAAGTAATGGTAAAAATAGGAAACGATGGGGTAAATATGATGCAAGAGTCAATTAAACAGAACACGACTTTGAATTCACACAATGTGATTGGTTAGAGGTATTTGACAAAATAATACAAGACATAGTATAAATTCATAAACATACTCATATTTATGTGATAAAAATGTGGATGTTAAACACAACATATTTACACTTTTATGTTGCCTAAAAAGAAAATTATATAACATTAGAAATATTTATTATTTCTTTTTGATGTCAATGATAACAAACAAATATCTTTTACAATTTAGCTAAAAATATATTTCTAAAAAAATATTATTACTATATATTATGGTAAAATCAATATGCCTAGTTAAACTAGATCAAAGATACAAATTTTAATTATTTTGTCTCACTAAATTGTAAATTTGATTAGTAATACAAAATTATAAGTAAATAATAACATAAGTGAACTGAAATATTGAAACATTGGGTGTGGTCAACATGATGACAACATAAAGCTATTGGAAAAAAATATGACTCATCTCAAAAATAATGTATCTATTGAGATTTGAACCAGGGACCATATCATGACTGTCTTCTAAACAATATCTCTATATCCATTAGACTACAACTTTAAGTATGCTCACATGAATATTTTTATATTATTTACATTTTCTACAAAAAAATATTTATGATACCTAATTTTTTTTAAAATAGCTCAATATCATTAAAAGCAAGCCATACGGCATCTACAAGATAGACATCTCTCATCAAGTAACCAAGATGTAACTCCTTTTGTGGAAAGACATAGCACAAGGCTCAGATTGGGATGTGATAGGTACATTTCAGCACCGTCCACCTCTTATAGTGGCTGTCCAAAATAGCTATATGGGATGGAATTTATCAATCTACACGAGCCTATGAGTACATCGGGAGAGGAGTTTGCATAGCTTCTGGTAGAGATTACCATCATGAAGACAATGAAGGATCACCTAAAAAAGAGCTCGACCACAAAGTAACAACATAGACACAACACCCCACAAAACTAGACTAGAAACACAACTACCAGCGACGAGCACTAAGGTTGCACCAACCAGGAGACTCGAGAAGGAGGCCAAACCCCAGTGATGCAGATACAGAGGAAGGATGGCGCATGCAGATACAAAGGTGGGGAGTAGAGGGTGTCGGGAACTCCACCACCACTCCCGACCACCACTAAGTCCATATGTTGCGGAGAGGACACAATGGACCCACCATTATTGATGTAGCTCAGTGTCAAATTTTGGTCCATGGAGTGAATTGTTTGGATATCCCACACTCTAGGATTCCACCCCACCATTATTCATCCTCCCTCAATATGTTCATGATTATATGTATACTCCCATCCATTCAGAAATAGACCACTCATCTTATCCTTAAACTCATGTATGATGTGAATCTCCAAGCACACAACAATGGAAACATTTGGTTGTTTGATTCACACCCTGACCTACCTTTACTTGTGTGGTCGGGAAGACCCTCACTCATTCCATGTGAGGATCTTCATGGTAAAGAACTCCAGGATCCACTCCTTCCTCATATGTAGCCACTTCTTCCTCCCTAGGGCCCTGGCCTCTACTCATCAGGGCTCTGACTACACTATGAGTAAGTGGCACATTGGTGATGTCCCCTTCTAGATCCTTCAAAATCATAAATGATTCACCGACTCTAGGGGAAAATCCTCCACAACAGGCTAGTTATCCTTCTGCATATGGTCCTCAACCTCCTCACGAGGGATAACCATAGTATCCACTAGCTGGTCTTCAGTCATAGTTTCCACACTCATCAAGGCGATGATAGGGGTCTCTTCAACATGCCATGCAGCATTGACCTCAGTGCATACTGACCCATCAACCACAGCAGTTGATGACATCTTCTATTGGGTAGGTACACTGGCCTTTGATCCCTTCCTCCTCCGTCTTGGTCTTCTACTCTTTTGTCTACCATAGTCATGATCCTTCAACATATTTGTGCACCCACTAGGGTAGTGGATAGACTGATTCCCAAACACCTTTCCAGCATCACACTGATCTGGAAAGGCATCATAGTGTACGTAGATTTCCAACTCTTCACCACCAGGAAACTTGATGAAGACCACTGGTGGTGGTTGCTTCTCCATTGAGATCTCAACACACATATGTGTTGTACCTACCTTCTTGCCTCCTCTATAGAAATTGTACTCATTCAAGGTACCCACAACATAGTCAATGCTTGTGAGAGCCCTCCTTGACCAATGCCTCACAATGCCCGGTAAAGTAGCCCACACTGGTGCAGTCATCAGAGCAGCCCTCCTTACATCATCCTTTGAAGACCATCTACAAGTCAATACCAATTTTGAATCAAAGAATCATGGACCTCTATCCAGTGGTACATTAATATCAGTTTCATTCACAAAATTAACCAGGAATAGGACATCACTCATAGGAGACATCTGACATTTTCCCTTTGGTCACCATATCCTCAACATCCATCCATACGATTGGTTTATATGGTACCTCTTCTCCACAACTTGTACAATAATGGTGAACTTATTGAAGTCATTCATTTCCTCAAGCATTGGGTCCAAGAACTTCATCCTTGGTTTTTGGTCCCCTTCTTTTAAATGAGGGGCCTTGGGGTCATATGAGATGTTGATTGGCATGCAACTTCTCAGGACTACCATGGGCTTTGAAGCATCTTCACCCATGATAGTCCCACAATAACATCTGTGTTGGGGTCATTCCACTCTGAGCCAGCAACAACTTTGGAGGATGAACCCCCCCCAATCGAGGAAATAGGATCATGAGTGATCATGGAGGTAGAATCTAGGGTATAGGAAGGGTTAGGGGTAGGGTAACTGGTGGTTGTGTTGGAGGTGGAGGTGGTGTTGGTGGTGGCATCAGGGAAAACCCTAGACGACTGGGCGGGGGTCATACCCCTCCACGGTGGGCACCAACCTTAGGTTGTATGGGAGCCCTGCCTAGGGGCAGAAAGCATGTACTCTCCCCTTCACCAAGAAAATAAAGATATAGAATTGCATTTCTTGACATTTTAGGTTATGCTAAAGGGTAAAATGACTATATTTACGTTTCCAACTAAATTACACAATTTATAATCACACTAACATAACTTTATCAAGGAAAAAATGCATAAGTCAATGAGGCATAATGACCATTTGGTCTCTAAAAGCATAACTATAAAGCTAGTATTAGTTGCATTAGTTAGTATGCTTCACAGAAATCTCAAAGGATGAGAAATGCAACAACATCATTCAAATTCTAAGAAATAAATGTAGCTAAGTGATGTGTTTTTGTGCATGAGTAGTGTGCATGTGTAAGAAGTAAGTGTGTGTGTGGGATCCAAATAATGGATTTGTCAATGCAAACAATGAGTAATAGACATATCCCACTACTATTGGTGAAATGAGGTGAAATAAAGAGGGAATGGTGTGGAATGAATTTGAGTGGCCTGGAAAGTTTGGTAGTATAGAGGAAATTATGATAGTGGGAGTTAGACGTGGTCTTGCTTCTCAATGTCATTTTCTCTACAAGTGTGCTATTTTAGATAAGGAGGTCTAGGTAAATGGAGGCTTCAGGAAAGGGGAATTTGGGGAAGAACCTTAGCAGAAGGTGTTCACAATTTGTAGATTATCATCCAGTCTCTTCTTACTGGAGATGGTGAAACTAGGGTTACAAGAGACACCAAGTTATTATTTCCTTAGTGCTACATAGTATCTAGATTTTAAGACAAAACTAGTAATGTATGTGACGTGTGTAAAGTATAATTTTTTGGGAATATGTATCCAAAATGGAAATGTTAAAAAAGAGCATATAAATGCTAAATGAACTACAAGAATATAGAGACTTAACACCAAATTTAACATAGAGTATGAGGGAAAAACCATGGGGCCACTAATAAATAAATCCATTGTAAATAAATATTGTACATTGTTCTCCTTATATTTTGATCCCAAACTCAAGAAAATAAAACCAAATGGAGATATAGAAATTACTAACATAGGGAGAGATCCATATACTCTATTGCATTAAACTTCTCAGGGACACACCATCTGCCCTAACGTAAAGTGCAATAGAAGCAGATAGCCTGAAGAAGACAATTGGATGGTGTAGCAATGTTGTCCTTTTCTTATGCCGATTTTCTTTTCTTCCCTATCCTTTTCCTTTTCTTCTTCTATCATGAACCTATCACAAACATAGTAATAGTAGCTTCTTTCTCTTCTTGTGCTTTAACAAATTAGTGGTTGCATTAACTATCCATTTGGATGTGAGCAATAAATAATCACATGGACAAATCCACTAATGGGCCTCAACCATCTTTTAAAAAGATGTATTGGCCCAACATTATCCCCCTACATCCCAAAGTAGGGATTGATATCACGTAATCTTCACTAGGAATTTATCCCACTAAAATCTTTGAAGAACTACAACTTGTCATGTATAACTATGTTGATTATCATATCAGAAGCATTCTTCTCAGTATGAATCTTTTTTAGTATCAACAACTTCTTTGTAAAATTTCAAATAATTATGCTTTGCCCATGCATGATGCATCTTGATTTGTCTTAAGTCAAGATCATGGTGATTGCCATACGAAATAACATGAGAAACCTAATTCTTTCCCAACTCCTCCAAAAATATCACAATGTAGAGTCTTTCTTTTACTACTTTTGTGATTCAATGTACTTTGCTTCTTTGAAGATAGTGGTGGAACACTATGCAACCTAAACTAGTAAGATATGGATGCCCCTACAAAAACGAATTTATACCTAGAGGTAGGCTTCTTGCAATGCCACCTACCATGTCAACATCTACCAAGCCTCTTAGAATTGGTTCAAAAGCACTAAACATCAAACACGAGACGCTAGAGCCCAATAAATAACTAAAGGTCCACTTGAATACCTCCAAGTGCTATTTCTAGGATTTGAGAGAATATTACTAACAACACCAACAACATAAGCATGATCAGAATGACTCTACACCATTTTGTAAATCAAACAACTCACAATAGATGAATAGAGGATCATGGCCATATCATTCTTCTCCAAATTAGTAGACATGCATGACTTCTTACTTAGATTGAAATGACATGATAGTGTAGTAGTCATGGATTTGGATTTCCTCATGTTCAATTGCTCAACACTCTATTTAACATAGCTCTACTGGGACAACTACAACCTTTATTGTTTCATATTACTATGATTCACATCCCCTCAATCTAATGTACAAGAACCAAATCATTAATCTGATAGGCTTTAGAATGCTCTTTCTTTATTTTTGTGACCAAACTAGCCTCTTGTCCCACTATTAATATTCACCCATATGGAGAAGCATAAAAATGGAATTTTCACTGGGAAACTTTTTGATGTAGATACATTAATTTGCATTTGTCTTCTTATACTCATGACTCTGCATAAAACAATCAAACTTCTTTTACCACTATCTGGGCACCTATTTCAAACACAAAAAACTATTCTTCTATCAATAGGTTAAGAGGTATTTTCCATTGACTTGGAATTATACATATTTTCTAAGTAGGTTTAGAAAGGTTTAGAAAAATCATTAGAAGCATCCCCTACCCTGTACCCTTTAATAAACCACACACTCTCAATAATGTAGTTGATCTCATAGTAAAATCCTTGTTCATTAATATTATCTTATTGCATCCACTTACTGGAGTTTGAAAATTCATCTCTTTATTGATCCCAAAATTATTTCTCATGGAAGGAGTGCAGGACCCGAGCTCCTTTCAAGTTTGCAATTCAAAACAACCTCCACATATAATGAAAATAGGTAGGGGAGAGTTAACCAATACTCAAATTATGAGGTGAACCCAGTCTAATTTAATGAGGAACAAACAACCTGAAATGATGCTTAAAAATTCTGACTCAATAGTCAATGATTATACCAAGAGTATCAACAATATGAGAGTAGTAAGATTTGTTTTGATTTAAACCTATAGCCATTACGTACTGAACAAAAGTGATACAAGAAAGTCACAAGCAAAGCTTATGATAGGAAAATTTAGTCTGATTTTGTAAGTGATAATCTTTAGTCTTGTTTGACTGACTTAATATACTATGCTTGATGTTCTGGTTGGTGTTCAGTCTATTGTAATATAATATTGAAGGAAACTACATATTGGATCTTTCAAGTGTGGAAGCACTGCAATGATACTGAGGTCCTACTAGAATCCATGCCCTTAAGTTTGGTGGAGTTTCCATATCATGTCATGAGCACCAGTTCCAAAAGGTGTTTGGGAAATTCAAGAAAATAGGGCATTTGTTCACTCATTTAAGGTACCAGAGGAAGAGGGTTCTGAAGATAGTAACGGTATCCACACATCCAGAGTGGTTCTATGAATCAGTAACTGACTAATGGGTTTCTACTAATGTTGGTAGGTCCAAAAGTGCCCGACAAGAGATCCCACATCCTAGGGTGATCATAAAAACTTACGCCTCAAGTCTCAACACAATGGAACATGTAATGATCCTATTATCCAAGTCAACCACTGAATTTCTTGAGAGAAATGGGTTGGAAAGGGAAGCAAGGTGAGGGAAAACCCCATATACATAGCCACCGGGGAGGATGGATCACATACCTTAGTTTAAAATTTACAACATCAATACATATGTGTATCTAAGGCTTAGTACACTAAGTTCCTTTAGTATCAAGTAGCAAAGTTGTAATCTATTCATATATATAAACATGATCAAAGCCATCACTCAGTAATGGAAAGAGAAAGTACTATCAAAAGCATAAATTTGAAAGTATATTTATTTTCAAATTAATTTCTAAAATTTATCACGAATATCAATTATTAGGAAATATTTAGAAAGTACTTGCAACTAGTTGGTATTGTAGATATAATCTTGTACAGAGAAGAACTTGAAAAGAATACATTTTCTGTATACTTCTTAATCCTATAGAACAAACAACCCTACATTTTGTAAAGTTTTTATCAAATAAGAAACTAAACAAAATTTGATAAATATACTAATATGATGGTTGCCTCTTTATTGACATTTTAATTTTCCACATATATTTAATTTGATGCATGCATTGATGCAAAATTATGTGATGCCAATGAGGAGTGCTTTGAATCTACTTCAAATATCTTATCATTTAGTTGAACACAACACAACTACTATTATTTTCAGGGCCATATTAGTGTATTATCAACTATTAGATATCTCCAATGCCTAAAAACTACCAACTAATATATACAAACATTTTATATAGTCGTTTACTAATAGGAGATCTAAATTTATATTTTACAAATTTACGTGACTTAAGTTCTTTCTAAAAAATCACAAGAGGATTATATGAGGTAAATTACTCTTGATTTATCATTCTATGGAATAGACAATGACTACTCACACTTTCTTCTCATAACACTTATAAATGTATTCCATCTAAACACAGTAAATCATTTGTGAATTTTTAATATATAGAGGTCTAGTTATTATAATATTTTTATGAATGACGCTCTATTTTAACATAATTATATATGTATATTACCAGAAAGATAACTAGATTTATCTAAAATTTTATTGATCAATGAAAAAATGAAAAAAGATCTCTCTAATGTTTACCAGATATCACAAATTTGAGACAATATTATGATGGTAGGAAAATGAAAATATAGATAAAATGTTAAAAAATATACAAATAAACTCCATTTCAACAAAAAGAAAAAACTATAATTTGGCATAATCTAAGAGACAACCAGAATAGTTAGGTGTTTTGTTTTATTATAACATAATTAAGCATGTGTACTTTCTTAGTAAATTCAATTTTTATTGTAAACTAAATGGTTTCAAAAAGCTTGATAATTATTCTAATTTTTTAAATATTGGCAAAAATAATGTCTTAGAAAATATTGAAAGAAACACACTATGCAACAGTAGGAGACACACAACCTACCTAACGGAGCCTTGAAAAGAGATACATGTTTTTAACCAGCAATATTAATATGAAAAAGTAAACTTAGTGGGAAAATGTGAACATTCGTAGCCAAGTTGGTTGCAATAAAGATCATCTTTATCAATAAAATCTTATGTGGTTGTTAAGCCTACCAAATATTCTCAATGATTTATTTTAAGTACATTACATAGATATAACCATGTCTAATTATCTATAACATGTACAATAATAATATGATCACAAACAATAAAATGAATTTCACTGATTTATGTTACTATATCAGACTAATTCCTCTACTTTCATTGTTAAGGTTAAAACAAGGTGGACACATTCAAAATTATATTTATAAAACATGTGATGAAAATGAAGAAATGTTTACAAATAAATAAATATTTTTCAATATATCAGTTATTGCTAATATATTTCATTATAATTTCTCTTCTATATTATTTATCATATGAATTGTTTTTCATTATATGATGATACTATGAGATATATGACTCAAATAGTAAATACTTATAAAATATCATATTGGTACAAACGTATATGACTATAAGTAATCTAAGTCTATGTATCCCATTAATTATGAATTATATATCATGAAAAAAATGATGAGTATAAGTGATGCACTATCACAAAAAAATTATTTTCACTGATTCTAAATCAAATAAAACATTTTACTTTTACCTAGAAAGAAAAAAGAATCGAAATATGTGTCCACCCCTTGTGTGTTGGGTGTGTAGACATCAAGAAAAAAAAGGGAAAGGTTGTTTTGTTCCTACTAGATATGTATCATTTTATTTGAGAAAAATATTAGAACAATGACATCTTAGTGTTGGTAAATTATAAAATCAATAAAATAATTCACTTCATATTGATTGATGTTGTTTTGAATATAGTTCATACTTGTTTTTCTTTTTCTTTCCTTTACTTGACAACAAGTATATTAAATACCAACAAGTAATGATCTATATTCTTATATAGAGGAGTTTGTGCACATAAAAGTTCAATATTGGACGTAAAAGATGTAAAGAACATATGTGAGAGAAATACTTCATATCAATCTTAGATAAAATAGAGAAAGAATAAAAATAACACCTTTGTATTAAAAAATAATTAAACTAGCACTATGTTAAAATTAATTTTGAAAATATCACATGTTTAGTGAATTACACATGAATTCCCGATGCATTCAACTTCCCATGTGAATGAGTTGAATTTTAGACGCATTCATCTTTGTGAAAAAATGCATCAAAAATTTAGATGCATTCAACAAAAATGACTTGAAAATAAAATTCAGCCATCGGTATCAGGTATAATTATCTCTTATTATAAGAGATATTAGTCACTGGGAAGATAAATCTATCAATGTTTGTAATGAATGAGTGACTTTACTATAAGAATATACAATGAATAAAATGTTAAGAAAAAATTACATTATGATCCTAACATGATTTTAAACTATATACTTGAATTGGTTCACTATTTACAATAATACATACTTACATACACACACAAACACCATACACACACACACACAAAGATATATTATATGTATGTATAAGGATACACTTAGATAGATCCTTCATATTATTATATATACATATTTTGCGTATGTTCACTTACAAATATATACTATATTCTTATTAAAATATCTATATACATTAATATCTAAGAATTAAAATACATCCGTCTTATATAAATTTTTCAACATTAAGTTAAGATTATTTTAATAATATTTGACTATATATATATATATATATATATATATTAACTCTCTTTGAGATTATTCAAGTTTCTATATATATATATATATATATATATAAGCATGCATATGTAGCATTTATTTTTAAAATTATTTCTCCATGTAGTTAATGCATCGAACTATTTTTATGATAAAACTAAATCATGACGAAACAAATCTATATATACATAAGCATGCATATGTAGAATTTATTTTTAAAATTATTTCTCCATGTAGTTAATGCATCGAACTATTTTTATGATAAAAACTAAATCATGACGAAACAAATCTACCATGATGAGGCGGCCAGATTCATAATATGTAACCCGAAACCAAACTTGGATTGTATACTTTTAATAATTACACATAATATTTATTATTTCTAATTAGAACTTGCATTATCCAATGTTATCGATACATATAAAATTTGGGTTTAAAACATCACCACCTAGAGTTGAACCAATTCCAATTCAAACATCAATATCTAAATATGGAACCAACCTATTTGATAAAATCCAAAAGTAAAACACCTTTAATGGGTGGGGTGGTATCGAATTCATGGTTTCAGATAAAATTTGATATCCCTATGTGGGTATGTGGTGTACATATGTATATGTATATATATGTATATTTATGCATATATTTTTTATTAATTTTTTTAATCTGTCTTGACATTCATTTTTGAATCCAATCATTATACATAATAATAAGTAAATCATGAGGAAACAAATCCACCACGATGAGGCAACTAGTAATAGATAGAGTATGAGTTTCAAAATAAAGGTCATCTTCATTACTGGAATATGGAAATGTTCTTGTAAGACAAACTAGAAAAGGAATTACTATACTTTAGGATGTCTTGAGATAGCATGTCAAGGTAATCCCTTTTGGTTAAATGGTTGTTTAAAGCATAAATGAGAACCATGGCGTATTCTTCAAGCTCTATATGAAGGAGGTTTGGGTTTCATTCTTGCTTGATTGCTTCATGATCAGCAATAAGAAAAATCTAACGGACACCTTTTATTTACTAGGTGTTGGATTATCATGAGCAGCTTTCCAGAATCATTTTTGAAGATTATTCTAAAAACAAACTTACCCTCATTGATTGCAACATCTGTGTTGACGCCACCAAGACCTAATAGAATTGTCAACCACTGTTGAGACCTTGATGCACATTTTGGGTGCATTTGTGATTCATTTGATGTCATTAGTCTTCTATAATCAGAAATCCATGTGTGGGTGGTTTGATGAAGAGATTAGGGTTTCAGAGGTTCATTTCCAAACACTCTCGAGATCCTATAGTTCAAGCATGTCAACCACACATAAGTACATGATGATCAATTCCTAGAAGAATGATAGTCTCCAAGTTCTCATCCCACTATTGGATCCATTTTCCTTCCATACTTCAATATTTCTCTCATTGCCTAGTCCCCAGTTAAACCTCAAAACCAAAGGTCCCCCCACAAAAGATCCTCCGTGCAAATTAAGAATTTAGGTATAACATTGCTTAAAATAGGGAATTATTTGGGAATTTATGCTAGTTTTCGTAATTTATTTCTAGTCAATAAATTTGTTTTTCTTGAAGAGTGCCATTGAAATTATTCATGTCCCTAAAGCCCATTGCTTCATCTTTCTTTGGTCTGAACATGTTCTCCCAACATGCCACGACATTGTCCTTTGCTCCCGATTAAATTCTATTTAAATAATCATTGATGTCCATAGATGGAAAATACTCATCACATGTGTTAGAATTCCTTGGGTGATGGATTTGATCAGTACCTCCTTCTCAAGTATCAAGAGTAGCTCTCTTTCCATCCTTGTAGTTTCCTCCATATTCTTTTCCTAAAAAAATATTTAGAATATTACAAGTTTAACTCCCTCCTCCTTTTAATGCTTGATTGGGTATAAAAGTAGGAATGCCCTATCGATGATAGTTCCCTATCCTAGAAAGTTTTCTTGATATAAACACCCCATGTCTTTCCGCTCCACCAAGAAGAAAATGATATTTTGGGATTGATGTGGAATAACAATGACATGTTTGCACATTGCTCACCATATAGTTCCTCCATAGTAGAGATCTTTGGTTTGTGTGATAAAGCTTTAAGGCCATGAACCCCATGATCATCATTGATGCTCCTCGTCTTCGTCCTATTGAATTTCCTAATATACATGGAAAAGGTGACTTGAAAGATAGCAAAACATAGGAAGCCATTTATACATTGTATCCAAGAGAATCACATTTCCATTTTTATCCTTTATCTTTGGTGTCATATTAAGGGGATTTGAGACATAAAGTCCCATCCTAACTCTAGATGACTACTCCCATTAGAGTTTTTCACTATTAATCTAAACAACATGGCGTATTCTTCCAGTAATATTATGGATCACATCTTCATATTAATGGCCCAAAGGAAATCCATATATTGTAACCAGAACGTAAACACAGAGAATTCAATACCTCTAGAAAGACCAATATCATGGTTATCAAAATGTGATTTTTGAAGTTCCGAGGACCACCTTCCAGGACCTTTTGCTTCTCTTTCCAATAAAAGAATTGGATTATGAAACCAAAGGATCTACATGCTTAAACAACACCTTATTCGAGAGAGGCCAAACATGGGTGAGTGTTCACTTTAGAGCCCAAACCGTGTATGATCATTTGGTGAGAAGCCTCACCACCAAGGCATGAGACACAAGAACTGCAACTTCCTCTTTGACCACGTACACTATGTATTCCTCTTATTCATCATGCAACCCTAACCATCACATCTATCAACCAAGTCTTTAGCCATAGTGAGGAAATTGATCTTAGGAAGAGTACAAAGAATTGAACCTACAAGATAGGTAAAACTAAGAGGGAGGAGGGGTAACCACTCGCTTCCTCCCTAATCATTGCAGTTGGTATGGTTACCGACAAGGGAGAAATCTAGAATCCCTTGTTTACTTTGAATAATTTTGTGGCTCACTTTTTGCAATCTTTTCTAGTTCATATGGTAATGTATTTTCTTAGGTTGATTGCCCATTCTTATATTTTTTTAGTTTTCTCAACAAAATACCTAATATTTGAACTAGAGATAGTTTTAGGCACTAAAATGTATGAAATTGTTATGAATTCACACAAATTTTGTAGTTTTGATTAGAGTAAAACATTTATATATGGAAATCATATTATTATCTTCTACTCTATAGTTATTTTAGTTGATAAATGTTAGAAATAGATAAAAATATTATGAGACAACTAGTTCTTGAATTATGGAATGATTGTATGATTAAAAATTTAAAGATTCTTAAGGTGGTCATGATTTCATAGAAACTATCATTTCTATTGAAGTATCACCACTTCACTAAATCACATGTCTTTGTACAACACATGGGTTTTTAAATTGAACCAAATCAAATATCAATGAAACAAAAGAAATTATCTTTTACCACAATTTCTTGTTTTAAGTAATAAATGGAAATTAGAAAATCCCATTGACTCCATGTAGATTCTACCTAAAGATATACTACATGTGATATGTACCACTTATCGTGGTATTATTGTGTTTCTCTAGAGATTGTCCATGAAGAGTATAGTTACAGATACACATGTTATTGATGATGCTATGTGAAATATAGTTGAATCAACACTACAAACAATACAAACATGCTTGAGGACCGCACAAGTGCTAGCATAGTGCGAGAAACATGCATGATCATGAGCAACAAGTAGGATCACCAATGGTTTGAGAGCCTACAAGATCTCTTCCTCAAAGCTAATGAGCATATGACTGATGAACTATATTTTATGTTGTTGACATTCTAGATAACAACTCTAGAGTGTTCAGAGATTAATCTCTTAAAACCCGACCTTTGCTTCAATCAACCCATGCATTAATTTCATATCACGATAGACTGATAATGCTAAATGAAACACGGACAATACCGAACTATTCATTAAGTATGTAATGATGGTCTGGACTTCCACAAGGTGTTTCTCACATCAATACAAATGTTGCAATCAACAAGGATGGTAAGTTTGCTTTTAGCATAGTCTTCAAAAATGATTAAAGATGCTTTAACAATGCAAAAACTAGTCAATACTAGGTGTCCATCGGATCTTGCTAAATCTTATTATTCTAATCAAGCAATCAAGAATGCATGAAACTTAAGCCTAAGCTCAAAACAGACCATGATTCTCACACATGCGCTAAAGAACCCTTCAAAAAAGGGAATACATTGACATGCTATCTTAAGTCACCATAAGGCACAGCCGTTCTTTTTGAAATTTTCCTTTCAAGCACATTTCATGTTCTGATAATGAGGTTGCTATTATCTTCTAAAGATGGCCCTTTTGAGTATTTATCATCTCAACATGGTAGATTCATCATCATCATCATCATCGTCATCATCATAATCTAAGCATCAGTCCCAACTATGTTGGGGTCAGCTACATGGATCCTTTATTTCCATTCAGCTCTATCATGGGTTCTTTTTTGGTCGAGATGTAGAGATTCAAAATCTCTCTTTATAAACTCTTCCCATCTTTATTTAGGCCTTCTCATCTTCTATTAATTGTTCTTGACTCAATAGCATTACTTTGTATAAGTGCATTAGTCAGTTTGCATTGCACATGTCCATACCATCGGAGTCGACCCTCAACAACCTATCCTAAATGTTCACCACCCGCACTTTATTCTTGATATAGTCATTTCTCAAGAAATCTTTACTTGTCACCCTACACATCGATCTCAACATAAGCAATTCATCCACGTTCATCTTGTTAAGACCTTGTTTCTTCACCGCCCAACATTTACTCCCATAGAGCATGGTTAGCAGTATAGATATTCTATAAAACTTATTTTTTAATCTGAGAGCGGTCTTTTGATCACATAATACTCCAACTACACTCCTTCATTTCAACCATCATGTAGCGATCCTATCAAAAATATCATTTGTACGCATCCTCATATATTTGAATAATAGAACCCAAGTAAGGAAATTTATTACATTATGGTATATCTACTTTGTCTAACTTGGGTCCACCATTCACACTACAAGATTGCCTAAAATAACAACGCATATACTCAGTTTCGTTCTAAATAATCATCAATACATTTGATTCCAATGTCTTTTTCCAAAGTTCAACTTTATCATTCAATCCATATCTAGTTTTATCAATCAATAAAAAATCATTAGCAAATAACATACACAAAGAATATCATCTTGAACATTCTTTGTCAACTCATACATAACAATAACGAACATATATGGGTTGAGTGTGGATCCTTGGTGTATCCCAACTGTGATGGGAAAAGTTGGTGTCTCTCCTCCAGGAGTCTTCACACTTGGAGTAGAGCTATCATACATGTCTTTAATCAAGTCAATGTATTGGATTGGCACACTCTTTTACTTCAAAGCCATCCATAGCACTTCCCTAGGTACTCGATCATAAGCCTTTTTCAAATCAATAAAAACCATATGAAGATCTCTTTTGCTTTCTCTATGCTTTTCCATAAGCCTCCTTAGAAAAATAACATTGGGTGTTGATCTTCTAGGCTTGAAACCAAATTGTTTGTTATCATGGTAGATTCATATCCTCATAATTTAGTTATTATTACCCAAAACAATTCCATGAATTAACAAAATGGTGAAAGAATTTCCAAAAAAACTATAAATATATGTACCAATACGCATGCATATATATAGTCAAAACATGAATATGCTCAAATAGAAATGTGTTATAGTCTAAGATTAGGAATAGAATCTTAACTAATATTATACAAGATGGTAGATGTTGTATTAAGAATAGATTATGCATATATCCATGAAAATATGGCAATGTATATATTTAATAATAGCAATACATATCTAAGTGTACACACACACACACACATATATATATATATATATGTGTGTGTGTGGGGGGGAAATGGATTAACCTGTACTATTTTTTATATGGGACCAATTTAAGTATATAGTTTAAAATAATATTGGCATCGTAATATGAATTTTCAAAAAAAATACATTGTATAGTTTTATAAATAAATGCCTATTATTCATTGAAAACATTGATGAATTCATCTTCTTCAAGGAGAAAAACTAATTATAATACAAGATATTTTCACATAATATAAGTGGTCATATTTTATTTTAAGATACTTTTATTGATTGTGTCTGAATTACATATGCATTTTGTGCCACAAAGATGGATGCTTATGAAATTCAACACATTCCTTTGGGAAGGTCAATGCATCATAAATTTAGGGGAATCACCCAAGAGTAGTATTATGAAAATCATATTTAAAATATCTCTAGTGTGTATATTATTTTAATATAGAGATGTTATTTTGGTTTTCTTCTTTGTTTTCTTTAATATTGATATGAAGACTTTCTCTAATATGTTCTCCTTAAAGTTTCCACATCCAATATTGAACTTAGTGTGCACAAACTCCTCTAAAAAAGAATATTGTGCCATGTTTCTTAGCAAATATAATACTTATAACACTGAACTTAGTGTGCAGAAACTCCTCTACACAAGAATATTATGCCATGTTTCTTAGAAAATATAAATCATATACATGCTAAAGGAAAGAATGATAATAACAAGTATGGACTACATTATAAGATTTTTTTTTATCAGTAAGCGTGCTCCTTCTATATCATTCACAAAAAAGAACTGTACAAGTGGTTGAGCTTGGCTCAAAGAAAAAAGCCCTATCTACGCAGGGCAATATGGTCATTTTCTATAAGCCTCCATACATTAGTAATAGACGGCTTTACACTATCAAAAAAGAATCAGTTTCTACCACTCCACATGTAGTAAATAATGAGTTGGCTCAGAAGTTTGCAGTTCTTCTCTTTGATACAGATCAGGCTTTCAGTAGACTCTGGAATAAAAAGCAATCGAGAGATGGCTCTTTCCCAAAGTGTCTTCGTAAATTCACATGCCCATAGCAAGTGATGCATGGTTTCTTGCTGTTTGGTGCATAGACAACACCTTGAAGCAAGGGAGTATCCTTTTTTCTGCAGAAAATATTCAGTTACTATTCGATATTGGATGATTTTCCAGTAGTTGATCTTAATCCGGTTGGGGGCAATAGACTTCCAAAGCCACAACGCCTAATTGCAGTTACTATTGCATTTCCTGCACAATTTCCACACACCCTTCAGAGTGAAGGATTCGAGGTTATTGAAGTAGCAAGCGTCGCTAGTCTTCAGCTGCAAACCAACGCATACCTCCATTAGCTCTTTGCTGCCTCGAGTTACTGGTACAGACCAACTGCCATCAGCAATAATGGAAGACACGTTAGCACTGCTGCTAGTACTTGACCTTAGCTTTAGGGCTCTTGCATCTGTAATCACCTCATCCAAGAATCTTCCTTGAATCCAGGGATCCTTCTAGAGGGAATGGATGAGCCATCTCCAATAGAGAATCTCACTAGGTGGGAAAACTCATCTCTGGCTTTCAGAAGAGATTTCCACATCCAGCTTTGAGTTGGTTTGGAGCAGCAAGACCATAATGTCTCTGACTTGATGTATTTTCTATGCACCCATCTTATCCACAGAGTATTCTTTTTATTTGATATGTCCCAAAGAAGTCTGAGTAGACCAGCTTTACTCCAGTCCTCGACCTTCCTTATAGAAAGGCCTCCTTGTTTTGGTTTGCAAATATCGTCCCAAGCCACTGTATGAAAGTGTCTACTATCTTCCTTGTCACCCCACAGGAAGTTCCGGTAAAGCCTCTCAATCTCTCCCATAGTTGCCTTAGGAAGAGGAAACACACCAGTCCAGAACAAATGATAGGAAGAGAGAGTGGAAATGATTAACTCAAGTCTGCCCGCCATTGACAAGAAGATAGTCTTCCAAGAATCAAGCTTCATCTTAATCCTATCAATGAGGGGGGTGCACGTAGCCTTAGTGAGCCAACCTACAAATAAAGGAAGACCCAAGTATCGAACAGGGAATTCACATTCAGCAACCTTCATCTTACAGTTGAGTGCTTTAGGGGTTGAGTTGCTTAGGAAAAGTTGGCTCATCCACCTTAATTGACATTAGCCAATGCGCTTTTGTTAAAGGGCATAGAATCTCTGATGCGATCCTCTTGGCCAATGAGTTGGTTCATGATTTCAAGAAACCTCAAGTCAGGAAAAAATTATGCCTTAAGGCTAATTGAGCAAGGCGTATGATTCTATTGATAGGAACTATATCCTTGATGTGATGTATGGCATGGGCTTTCCGGATTGCTGGATCCAATGGGTGAAAGAGTGTTTGAACACTGCCTCTTTCCAAATACTAATTAATGGAGCTCCATCGGACCTCATTCAAGAATCTAGGGGTATACGGCAGGGTGACCCCCTGGCCCCTTATTTGTTTTTCATAGGCATGCAAGGGTTTTCATCTATTATTAATGAAGCTGTTGAAAATGGCTCTATTAACCCGCTTGTTGCAGGTGATACTAAGGTGGCGCATCTCATCTTTGCTGATGATCTCCTTATTTTCTCTGAAGCAAACGAGCAAAGTGTTGATGGCATCATGAATTGCATGAACACCTTCAAGGAAATCTCTGGCTTGGAAATGGACTACATTATAAGATAATACATATCAATATACAAATAATTAGTTTAATTGATTTTCTAGTATTGCAAACACTATGAGAAAGGAATTGTCATTTTTTTCTCAATTAAAGTGTTATATATCTAATTAGGAATAGTAACCTTTCTTGTACTTTCATGATGTCTACACCAACCCACTCACATATGCGCACAAACATACATTAATGTGCGCATACATATTAATATTATTTTCTCTTTCCATGTAAAAGTGCAAGGTTTTATTTTCTTAAACTAATATTAGCTATAACACAATGTCTTTATCAAAGTGTATCACTTGTAGTCATAGTTAAACTAAATGTGTGCTATATCCATACACAAAAGTCTTAGATATTTGGTGTCATATATATTTATATTAGATAATTTTAAAACTATTTTTATTACAACACCTCTCCAATAGTATCATCATCATATGATGATAAATAATTCACATAGTAAAGACAATATTAGAACAATATAAAATGAAATATCATAGTAATAACTAATATTGATTTCAAATTTTAAATATTAATTAACTCATTTATTAACATTCATTCATCTTCAACACATGTATATAAAAAATATTATGAATGTCTAAACCTTACCAAATGAAAATTGATAGATCAGTCTGGCATAATAACAAGCAATAATGGATTTCATTTTAACATTTATGTGGATATTTGTATGTTTCACATTATAGACAATTAGATAAGATTATATGTATATAATGCACTTAGAAAGAAAAGGCATTATTATAATAATGAAGATGATAGCTATAACAACCATTGAAGTCTACACCTATGAAATATTATCTTTAACTACTAACGTGAGGCATCCTTATGCCTAAATCCAACAAACTTGACTAGGGATCTTTACAACTTTTTTCACTAAATTCACTTTATTTTAGTGATAATACTGGCTAGAAATAAGCATCTCTCTTCAAGACTCCATGTCTTATTGCTATCTTTTTATATTTTTTGAGAAATTATTTTTGTCCTAATTTACAAATGTTAGTTTAATTATTAGGTATTGTGAAACTATTCAGATTACTATGAAAATTGATATTACTAAGAACATAAACATGCATAATTCTATTATAATAGTAAAAAACACCTAACCATTCTAGTTGCCTTGTCGGTAATGCCAAATTTTGATATTCTTTTGTAGAAATAGAGTTTATTTATTGAATTATTTAACACTTAAAAACATAGTAAGTAATGAGAATTTAATACTATTATTCGTGTTGGGTAATTATGTTTCATACATCTATCATAGTTATCTAGGCAGCTAGGTGGTCCTTCCCACCTAAGGAAAGCCTAGAGGGCTTAGGCGCCTAGGCGGGTCCTAGGTGTTTCTAGGCGTTCTTCATATTTATTCAAATTTTACAAATGTAAACATGATTTTTTGTATACATTTCGATATATTCAAATATATAGATTGCTATGTACATTTGTATCGGTTATCCCTAAGATTAATCAACCATAACTTCACTTGCATTGAACCTTTCATGGCCTAAGCTAGACCTACTTAGTCTAAATTTG
Source organism: Alisma plantago-aquatica (assembly GCA_963693085.1). NCBI lineage: Eukaryota > Viridiplantae > Streptophyta > Magnoliopsida > Alismatales > Alismataceae > Alisma > Alisma plantago-aquatica. Next base: position 1,617,348,201 of record OY856409.1, on the reverse strand, counting down.
ACCTAACATGATCTAAATTGAATCGGTTTAACTTAGTTTCTCCTAATTTAGCCTAGGTCGGACCTATATTGGCATGACATGACCAAATCAGAGGTAAATTCCCCTAGTTTGTCTTGACCAAAACAAGCCTTAATTTGGAAAAATCAATCCTAATTCCCACAAATCAGACATGTTTTTACCTATTCCCCCCCAAACCATACCTACTATGCCCAAATTAAATGTAATTTGGACTAAATCAGATCTATTTCTTCCCTAAAATAACTAAACTTCATTTATTTTGACTAAATGCAGACCTCATCATGCTAGTTTAGTGTTTACGTATCTTAATTTTGGCGTAAAGGCCTTAGGCATCCACTTTAGCTATATGAAATCCTAGGCACCCAATTTTAGGTAGCCCACCAAAAGTCTAGGAGGCTTTGGCCCGCCTAGGTGGAACCTAGGTAGGAGCCTGGATAACTATGATATTTATATGTTCATGTTCCTAACAATCATGATATTACTTCAAATTTAAGTACAGTAAGCATTAATAAATTGTCTTCTGAACTTTTACTTTGGTTAATAATTATTTAGAAAAATATAATTACCTCTAAGACAATTTAGACATGATATTCTATTAAATAGTGTGCCATTCATTAAAATACTATAATAATTTGACCTATATATCTACCAAAAATCATATATGATTATTTAGATAGAATATTTTATTAATTTTATGAAAAGAAAGAATGACTAATCATAGTAGTCTATAGAATAATTAAACAAGAGTAATTTACCTCATAGAACCTTCTTGTGGTGTCTATGATGAAACGTAAGTCACACTACTTTGTAAATCACAAATGTGGATCTCTGATCAATAAAAACTTAAATAAAATATTATATATAAGAATTCATTATTATGAGTCATTTTATATAGTCAATAGTTGATAGTATTCCAATATGACCTTCACAATGATAGTAGTTGAGTTGTGTTCATGAAAATGAGAAGGTATTTAAGGTATATATATATATGTATATATATATATATAACAATTTTCGTGGAATCACTTAATTTTCATTAATGCATACACTAAAATTAAGATAAGTGGGCATTTAGAAAGCCCACAAAGAAACAACTGTCATATTAGTATACAAAATATAATTATCTTTAGTTGTTTGTTTTATAACAAGTTCAAAAATTGTAAGGTTGTGTATACTGTAGCATATACGATTTATATTAAAAAAATTGTGTCTTTCAAATTTTTTATTACACAAATTTCCATATACAATACCAAATAGTTGCAAGTAATACTTTTTTTCCTATAAATATTTGGTGAGTACTTTAAATATTGCAATTCATAACAACATATCCATATAAATGAAAAGTTTCTACAAAACAAGCTAGGAATTTGAAACTCAATTGAAAATTCTCTCATTAGATTTTCCTAAAAACATTTTAAAAAGATTTTATAACAAAGAAAATAATATTATTGATGCAATTTCTAAAAGTATTGAAGGCGCTAATTGTATTTTAAGGAGGTATGATGCACCAAGGTAATGCAGTTGCTTGAGAGTAATTATATATTTTCCATCCTTGAGGAGTATGCTTGTTAGATCCAAGTTTGCCTTCTTTAACATTTTTGGTGTGTGAAACGGAAGCTCCCACCTTTGAATGTGTTCTTTCATTATCCTCTTCCAAGCTTTGACATTTTCAAAAGCCTTTGATATAGGGTTTCTTCATCTACATATGAAGGCCTTGTTCTACCATAACTTTCTTTAGTGATCTATTTGATGCAATTCCTACAAATAATTGCATAGCCTCACTAGTTTACAATATATATGACTTAGAAATGGGATTCTAGGGTTATTATGAATGGAATATATAGAACTTCAAAACTTTATTTTGAGTTATAATATTTTTTGCAACCATTTTCTTAAGTTCTTAAAAAACTTGTTTTTTCATATGTTAACATCTTAGGTGAAACATTGATTTCATTGTAAAACCTCAACAAATTCTAGGGGAAAATTGGCCACAACACTTCCTTCAATTTAACTTGATGTTGTTTTGTTCTTACGCTCACCACTGTTGGGTTGTTAATAATATATTAAATATGATATAATTATAATAATTTGTCTTCTTTGGGTAGGATGTATTCTTCATGGACAACACCATAATCAAGAATGACATTTCAATCAAGTGGAACAAATTCTAGAACCGCTTGGGAATGTTCATGTCCATAAAGTTAATACTATGAGAGAATCATTTTTAGGATGGTCCTTCAACATGTTCTACCCTAATTTTAGATATTTCAATGATTATCAATAATAGATATCTGGTGGTGGTTTTAGTTGCCATACAATGGGATGGATGTCTGCCTATACTTGAATTGATTCTAGATTTGGTTTTAGTTACTAGGAATCCATTCTTATTCATCCTTATGAATTGTTACAAGCCTAGAAATGTGGGTACATCTGACTTCTACATGGTCTTTATCCAGTTCACCCCCTCATATAACTTGATTTTTTTGTGGATTTTGTAAGATACCAAGAGGCTACCATTATCCTTCCTTCCCTACTATCACAGGCTAACATTATGGGTAAATTGGCATCTACAAGTCCTTGCCCTAGTTCTCCCATTTAAATCTCATTGATGATGGAAGGATTGGTGTTCCACATCCCCTTCATTCTATTGTGTGCCATGATCCATTTAGCAATGTTGTTCTCTATCTTGTTGGTGCATCTTCTTTTGAACCTAACCTCCATGTTGATGATTAACTCTTTTGAATTTTTGATAAATGAAATCAAGCTTTATATTTGGAGGAACATCTGATTTGGAATTTAGGAACTTGTACAATAAGAGGTTGACTGACTATAGGATAATAAAGGTAGTTGTTGTTTTTTGGTTTTCAGGCATTCCAAATTTCCGTAAGCCCCACTTCAAGAATATAATAGTTTTCAATAGGCTTGAATCATCCATGTTGATATTATCCATTTTAATTCCTCAAAGTGAAGCTTACTACCGTCATAATCTTCCCTTTGTCAAGAGCTTCATCCATGATTGAACTAGTTTAACCAATACTTTTAGAGGATTCTACCATGGCTGGGTCGGAGCTTCCTTCCCTAGCATATCATTAGTTGTGTTTTCTAATATTGAGAGACATGTATTCACTTGTCTCAAAATAATTATGAAAGCATGGTTAGGATCATAAGGATGCAACATTTCCCCGATTACTAAAATTCCATGCCCCTAAAACAAAACACATAGGCTGCCCGTCATCCCTAGTCTAACATATCTTATTCCATAGATATAATTATGTAATTTTATGTTCATCAAATATAATGGCATTGTTGGTTCTTTGAAGCTTCTCTAAAACTATATCCAAAAACTTATAGTCACATAGCACATACAAGCTTTTCATTGCTTATTATCAGCAATGTATATAAGTCTATAATAATAATTCTATGTCTTTTTTGTTGATATTCTTCATGAGGCCAATGTGTGGTGTTTTTCATTGTATTCGTTAATCATTAGAGGACCTTCAAACTCCATACCTTTGTTCATCAACCATGTGTATGGTATGATGTTACTTCATAGTTTTCTTCATGCCATTTTCAAGGCGAAGATGTATAACTATGTTTTTGTGAACATTTGCTTATTGTCCATCTTAAGAATTAGGCGGGCACATGCTTGGAATGGCATACTAAGTATGAGGCTCAAAATAGTAATTGATAAACTTTCAACCCAGTTTACTTCCAGTTTTTACACAAAACCAACCTTGAGTTCCATCAGATCCAGTGGGATTGCACAGTTCAATTTCAGTGTTGTGATGGATTTCCTTGACCCACCAATCCCTTCAAATTGATACACTACCACCATTGATTGCAATTCTTCCATGTTTTTTTGAATGGTTTACCATGTTCTTTAAAATAAACTTCCATAAGGGTGTCATTCAATGAACATATTAGGCTTAAATAACTAATCCCCAATGGACTCATTGCTCAATGTCATGTTCCCAATAAGTTTTCATCACCATTACTTCATTTAGGAATATAGCCAATTGAATGTTACAACATCCTTCCAATGTTGTTTGCAACCACCTTGCCTCATGCTACTAAATGTGACTAATGTGGCTTATCAGTTTCACCTCAAAAGAAAATTGTGCATTAACTAATGGTGTCACACACCATGATTAGAAGTTGTGTCATCTAGGTAAGATATAAGGGCATTTTTTGTAACACTAACATCACTGGGGCCACTCATTTTGCAAAGGGCATATATTGACAAAGTAAGAATTTTGAGTTCATTGTTGTTGATATTGTCCAGATATATAAGGCTTTGTTGGCTTGAGCATGTGGAATGGGTACCCCAAGGTGTTTACCTAGGTTATGAACCTAATGATGTCATCCTTTCTAAAACTTGCTCAGCATGACTCTAGGATGTTCTTGTGGATCAAGATGGATGGTTATTCCATTGTTAGGATAAGGTTGAAACTAATCCAAAAGAATTCAAACAATATGACATTTTTTCATCTATGTTGTTAAGAAGTTAACAAACAACATGATGTCATTTTTGAAACATAAATGTGAGAGGTTTGGTCCACTACTAGTTGTTTGTTTGGGCATCATGTTCCTTCTTGCTCCTCCATGGCTATAGTGTAGCTAATCTAGTAAAAACATGAGAGAAAGAACAAACATGTAAGGAGATTGTGGGTCTCCATGTCTAACCCCTCTAAATGTTTTGAACGTTGCTAAGGTCTATCTATTCACGACTATAGAAATCTTACATATTGTGATAATATTCATGATCAGATGAATGATGTTGACATTTTATATAGTTTGATATTTATCAATAAAATTGAATTGAATGGTCAAATAATAGTAAATGGTTTAGAAAATTAAAGAATATTTACATGTCAAAACAAATAGCAAAAACTCATTTATTACCCACATATAGACATTGATTCAGGAGATATTGGAATCTTCTAGGAGCAAATCAACATCGAGACCACTATTAATGTGTATGTAGTCAATCGGCATTAATGAGAACTTCTCCACTATATTCTTTTTTGTACATGATATCTCCACAAAATGTAGTCTCCAACATAGTGTAGCCAATCTAGTAAGTAAAAAAAAATCATCTAGCTTGATAGGAAAGATGACTTGTTGTGGGAGTGTGATTGTTTAATACTAAATTTGTAGAGAAAGTGTAAAGCAAATGAGTTAACTTGGTCAAAGGGTTGGTGATCCAAAAAAGGGGAAAGATATCCCCTTTAAATTGTTATGCAATGAAAACTTCTTCAAAAAAAGGGTGAATAGGTCAAAAAAGGTTTGGTGAGCCAAAAAAGGAGTTGGTGGAAAAGAAAAAAGGAGAGAGGGGGGCGGAGATAAGGGTGACTATAGAACAGTGTGATGATAGGAATGGAAAGATACAATGGTTGGAAAAAAGAAAGACACGATCAACATAAAGGAAAAAGATTGACCCAAAGTAGATGGAGAAAAAGAGTTATTAGACAAAGGGTGCAGATGAGACAAAGGAGAAGGGAGGAACTTGCAAATGAAAAATCATGCAATGCAACCAAATAAAGCATCTAACTTATTAGGAAGGGGTCAGTAGATCATCAGCAAGAAGATTTTTTATAAGGGTCTATGAGAAATACAAAATAATAGCATGATAGCACTATGAGGTCTGCAAGAATGCTATAAAAGAATGATTTGTTTATGAAAGAAGGGTGGAGACGGACATGGAGGCTAGAATGATGTCTGGCTAGCGGCTGAGCCAAGAAGAGACGACATATTCTGGCATGAGGAGGCACCTCTCTCTATTTCTCCCTCAGGTTAGGATCAATGTTATGATACCATGTGGAAAATAACATGGGAGGCTAATGAGATTTTCTTAATGATAGATGGAAAGCTCTCCTACTACATAAAGGAGAGGAGGCACATACAAGAAAGAGAACTTAATCCTAATGGGCCAAGACATATACAATATTACAAACAAACTAATTAGTAATAACTCTAATAATGTCTAGCACGAAAGCATAGAGTGGTACCTGAGTTTTTTGTAGTTCTTAATTTTCATCACGCTGGTTGTGTACTATCATGTCCCAACTTCTTATCAATAGTGTGGATATGTTTTATCAATATTAAGGCCATCTCTCTTTATGTTGATATTCATAATAAGGCCACTATGTTGTGTCTTTAGTTGAAGATTTGTTGATCATTGGGGATCTTTAAGCTCTAAATATGTGTTCATCAACAATGCTTATGTGTATGACGTTGTTTAATAGTTTTCTTACATCCCATTTTCAAGGTGAAGATGGATAACTATGATTTTGGGAACATCCACTTATCATGGTCTGCTTGAGGATTAGGAATATGCACATGTTTCAAATGGCATAATGAGTATGAGGCTTGACCTAGTAGTTAATATAATTTCAACATTGTTTCCTTCCAAACATTTCCTAGAGACAACCTTGAGTTCCTTTAGATATTATGGGATTGCACAATTTATTTCCAATGTTGTGACAAATTCAACCTTGACCATCCCATCCCTCCAAATTAATACATCACCTCCATTCATTACAATTTTCCAAACTTTAACAATGGTTTACCAAATTCTTAAATAACTAATCTCTAGCGGATTCATTTCTAAGGTGCATTGTTCCAACAAGTTTTCATCACAATTGCTTCATTCAAGAATATAGTCAATTTCATGTTAAGCCTCCCTTCCATGTTGTATGCTACCACCTTACCTGGTGCTACTAAACACGTCTGACATTGTTCATAAGTTTCATTTCACATGACATAATGGATTAACTAATCTTTCCACAAATTATGATTAGAAGTAGTGTCATCTAAATTACATAAATTGGAATCATTTTCAACACTAAATTTACCATGGTCACTCATTTTGAAAAAGGTCATAGTTATATTTACAAAAAAAGAGTTTTAGATTCAATTTTAATGATAACGTCACTATACATGGCCTTTTTTACTTAAGCATGTGGAATGGGTACCACTAAGTGTTTATCCAGATTCTCACTCTAATGATATCATCCTTACTAAAAACTTGTCTAGTGTTACTACTTGGATGTTCTTATAGAGCAAGATTTACATTATAAGGATAAGGTTGAAACTTTACCATAGACATCAAATACCACATCATTTGTTCATTTGTGCTGTTCAGACGCTCACAAACTACATGATATCATTTGTGTAACACATATGAGAGAATCTAGATCCACTCCTAGTTGTTTTGGTTGGGTTTCATCTTTCTTCTCGTTACTCTGTGACTAATGTGGGCTAACCTAGTCTAGATAAAGCACAAACATGTAAGGAGATAAGGATTCTCCATGTCTAACATGTGTCAATATTTTGAATGGTAGTAACTCTATCTATTCATGTCTATTGAAATCTCACATATTTGATAATATCATGATTAAATTAATCATATTTACATTTAAGAAGTTTTAGATATATCAAGCAAGTTGGATTGAAGTGCCAACATAATGGTAGACTATTTTGAAAATTGAACTATAACTGTCTTTTTGTTTTTGAAAGTAGAGTATCTTTTTGTCATATAGCAAAGTTCTACCCAAATGCAAAGCTTTTAATCCCTATAACCATATTGAATTCAGGTTTAGAGGTAGCATACATGTTAGATAGCATGTCAAATCTAATTGTAGAAATCCACTTATAACCCTAAACCTAATCCAATGCCAAAGGCATACAAAGAAGGGTCACTCTTAGTTGCAATTTCCTTAAAGTGAGAAGGGGAAACACCAATAGGTCCCTCCAAACAATGCTAATATTATGATTTTGTACAATCTTTCTAGGTGCCTACTGTCTATAGCAACAAAAGGAGATGTTATCAAAATATATGTGACCCCCATGGCATGAGGAAATGTGTATCATAAGAACCCATCACAAAGATCGGCAATGCGTAAGAATAAGGATAAGAAATGTATAACAACAAAAAATTGATCACCAGATGATATACTATAGTGTCACTATTCTTTATGCCCAACACACAACCAACGGCTTCATGGGGAAATCAATTTCCATCAGCATTCTATAGCATAATAATTAGAGGGTGGAGGTACACTGATTAAAAAGGGTAGGGTATATATTCTTTATGTGATTGTTGTTAAACCAATGTGCCACATGCAAAAGGATCCATACAAGAGGGCGGGCAACGTAAGTGATTCATACATACATTGACTTGATCATGGTTTGAGAACACATTGATTGTTGAGGGATTTCGCCACCATGGGACCATCATCACATACCTAAGCATCTAGGAAAATGCAATCATGCCATGCCTTGTCCTACCACTACTTTAGTTAATAGTTAAGTTTGTGTCTCCCTATAGAGGCACACGTCTTAGGGAGTACTTCAATTTTACTGACATGGTTGTGTCTAGCCTAACAACAACGAGTGATACAGTGTTGTTGAAGATCTTGATTTTCATCATGACGATAGTGTTCTAGCTTATTTTTGCTTGTTATCAGTAGTATGGATAGGATTTATCAATAGTAAGATTATTTCTTTTTCTATTGATATTCTTCATGAAGTCACTTTGTAGTATTTTTCATCGGATATTAATTGATCTTTGGTGGAATTTTAAACTCTAGATCTTTGTTCAACAACCATGTGTATGGGTATGATGTTGTTTCATGGTTTCCTTACTTGCCATTTTTGAAGTGAAGATGGATATTTGATCATTTTTAACATCCACTTATCATGTCCTTCTTGAGGATTAGGCGGGGAGATGCTTGGAATGGTTTACCCAGTATGTATCTCTAGCCAGTAGTTGACAAAATTTTCAACTCAGTTTCCTTCCAAACTTCTTCATTGGGCAGGCCTTGAGTTCCTTCCAATCCTCTTGTTTTGTATTACTCATTTCTAGTGTTGTGATATGGATTGGTCCCTAACCCATCGATCCCTCCAAATTGATACATCACCACCATTCATTACAATTCTACCAAAAATTTTCCAATGATTTACCAAGTTCTTTCAAGTGATCTTTCATAAGGGTATCTTTTCAATGGGCATATTAGGCTTCAATAGCTAATCTTCCATTGACTCTTTGCTCAGTGTCTTCGTCCCAAAAATATTCAACATCATTGCTTTGTTTAGGAATATAGCCAATTTGATGTTCAAACACCATTAATCTTGTTTGCAACCACCATTCTCATTCTACTAAATGTGTATGACATTTCCCATCAATTTTTCCTAGGGACAATTTGAGGTAGAATGACAATATAAAGATTCTAAACACATGGCAAGGAAATGAGCCCCCCTTATGAGGTTGTACATACTTATGGACCCATTGGTAAAGGAGGACTCCCTAGTTTGATTTAACTCTCTTTTGTATGCCCGCTCAAAGCGCCCTTCTTTAGTCTCTAACTATAAATTGGGGAAATTTCTCTGCAAAGTTTATTCCACCTACTGAAAATTGAAGTCTATCCAAAAGGAAAAGACATGACAGAAGTGAAAAAGTAGAAGTGGGATCCATCTTGTCACATATCGTGATCAAATGTTGTGTCCATCTACATTAGATAAATGGGTGTCATGTTCAAATTGCTTCACCAAAGTCACTCATTTTGCAAGGACATACTTATATTTACAATAGAACAATTTTAGAGTCAATCTTATCGATAGTGTCAAGATATATGGCTTTGATGGGATGGGCATGTGGAATGGGTACCCGTAAGTGTTTACCTAGTTTCTCAATCTGATGATGTCATCCTTTCTAAAAACTGATCCTGCGTGATTGCTAGCACATTCTTGCAAAAAAAATATGGATGGTTTTTCTTTTGCAAGGATAGGCAGAAACTTTACCAAAGGCACTCATACACTCCTATCATTTGTTTCATTTATGTTAATAAGACGTTTGAATAAGATGATATCATTTGTGAAGCACAAATGGAAGAAGCTCGGTCCACTCCTAAGTATTCTAGTTGGGCGCCATATTCCTTCTCGTTCCTCCATGTATATAGTGTGGTCAAGTAAGCGTGGAGAAAGCACAAACATGTAAGGAGATAAGGGGTCTCCATGTCTGACACCCCTCTAAATATTTCGAACGATGGTAGGGTCAATCTGTCCCCATCTATAGAAATCTTGCATGTTGTGATAATATTTATGATTAGGTAAATCATTAATCCCAATAGCTGTAGATTTATCAAACACGTTGGATTGAAGTGACAAAATAATGGTAGATTGTTTTTAAATTACATTACAATTGTCAATTTGTTTTTTAAAAATAGGGTAGCTTTGTCTAACTTAGCAAAATTCAACCCAGATGCAATGTTTTAATCCCTGCAATATCATATTGAGTTCAGGTTTAAAGGTAGTAAAGATACTAAATAGCGCGTCAAAACCGTAAGCAAATAGTCCGACGCGTTTTCTATAGGACGAGTCCTATAGAAACTCCATAGGACTCAATCAGATTGCGTTATACTAGAGAATTTGCGTTTCTCTCTCCTTATTTTTTCTAGGGGGTTGGGTTTTAAAGATGAGTAAGAAGGGATTACTGCATTGTGATTGGTTGTCCTATACAAAAAGTATAGGACAACGTCCTATAATATCCGCTACCCAAAAAGCCCACTTATAACCCTAAACCTAAGCCCATGTAAAAGGCATACAGGAGAAGGGTCACTCGAATAGAAAGTGACAAGAGGAAACGCCAACAGGTCCCTGTAGACAATGAAAACATAGTGATTCCGTGTAGCCTTTCTAGGGGCCTTGGGTATAAACAAAAAGGGTTTATCATAATCTCTGTGACACCCATGACACGAGGAAAAACGTATCTACAAGTGCCCAAAACAAAGATAACAACGAGTACGAATAAAGATATGCAACGTATAACAACTAAAAACTGATCGCAACATGATATAGTATAGCGCCACCTTTCCCGATGCCCAGGATAGTACCAAGTACCAACGGGTTCGTGGGCAAACCAACTGCCATCAGCATCCTGGAGCATAGTAATCAGCGGATGGAGGCATACCGATAAAAGAAAGGGCAGGGTGGTTGTTCCTTACGTGAGAGTTATTGATCAAATGTGCCATGCAGAAAGATCCATACAAGAGGGCGAACAGAGATCCATACAAGAGGGCGAACAGCGTCAGTGATTCATATATGCATTGTCTTGATTGCCGAGGCATTTCTCCACCATAAGACCATCATCATATACCCGAGAGTCCAAACCACCACAGTCGAGAACACACATTGTTGACGGTGCAGTTGGCGTCTCCCTACCAAGGCATACGGCTTAATTAGGGAGCGACTTCCATCACACTTCCACGGTTGCGTCCAGCCCGGCGGCAAGGAGTGATACAAGGGTTGCGAAGATCTTGATTTTCGTCACGGCGGCCAGATTCCGCGCTTTGTGATCGTCAGATCTGTCGTTGCCGTAACCCTAACCAGACGGTTCCACAACCGCTCAGCGAGGTGGGGGATACGAATAAGAGGGCGTTGGACGTTTGATGCGGGATCGCGATACTGGGCCGGCCTCTTTTAGCACGGTTATTATATGGAAACGACGGAAGCAAAGGAAGGACTGAAATCAAATTTTGGGAGTGTAAATACTGCGGGCTTGTGAGGGAATCGGGGATGGGGAAATGGGTCATTTAGATCAGAATTAGATTAGACTAGGAACTGCCAACCCTAGAAATGTCCCTTCACGTGTTTACTGGGTTGTTCTTAATCATTAGAACGCATGGGCTCCACTAGAAGCGCCGCCAAACTAGTGAAAATGTACCAGAAATCGACCCCCTTGTTTTACATGCCTTGGGCATGCTTAGATCTAGTTTGGTTGTGTGTAGTTGGGTGTGGTTGTGTGAATTCTCAACGTAAAAATACAATAAACTAATACTTTGTCGTCCACTAAACTGTATTAAACAAGTCCTTAAGTATGTGCATTACACTGGCCAATCAGATTCAACCCACGACCCGGCCCACATAACTCCACACTAACCCAACCCATAGTTTACCTTGGTGTGTCGGGAGCGAAAATTTGAACCGCATTGTTTATATGGATCGGGTCAGGAACAAGGCAACACCAAGTTTATATATATATATATATATATATATATATATATATATATATATATATATATATATATATATATATATATATATATTAACACACAATATATGTTCAAATACAAACTTTTTGAAACACATTTAATCCAAAATTTGTTTAATCACAAAATAATAAGGCTAAAGAAAGTATACAAGAATACATTTTAATTTATATCTATTGTATTTTTATTTAATATGTTTACAATAATTAGAAACACAATCTAACCTTATTAATGGGATATATATTACATGCATTCAATGTGCTTTGAAAATCATCTCAACCAAACATTTGTGGACCATTTACCGAAATAAAATATATTTCTAATATGATAAGTTATAGAAATTAAACAAATGATTAGATAAACTTTTAATTATACCTTATAAATATATTGGATATGTTGAAACATGCATAACTCAAAATAATTTTTTGATTTATATGGTATAACAAGTAGTAAGTTGTACCCTACACATGTATTGTTTGGTATATATTTCTTAAAACTCAATTTACAAATATGTATCTACGCAAGTGTTGTAAGATGTCTTAATTTTAGTGTATTATTATCTAAGTCGGTTCAAACATGACCTAGACTTATGTGTATCACCTGAGGGGTCATCATAACACCCTGTGTTTGTGCGGGCCGGTAGAACATTCGAGTGGGAATTTGAACTGTTATGTTATAGGTATGGCTATGAATGAATTATCCCGTAATATCTGGAGGAAGATGGATAGTCTTTGCAAGGATTGGAGAATGGATTTTATTTTTATGGCCAAGGACTTACGTATGGGTAGGTGCTCTAACAGAATTCAAGCAACCACTTCCAATATTCTCATCCACTTTTTGGTATATTATTTTTCTCAGGTTTATGGACATACTACTGATTACTAAGTGCCACGCAATACATAATAAGTAGAATATCTCTAAATTTAATGGCCACTGCCCACATCAAGAAGTTGTAATGGGTAGTCAAAGCCATGCAGTGTTTGTTGATGTTTATTTTATTATATCAATTTTGATCTCAAAATGGCTACTAAAATTGCAAAATGACCACCATACCAGTCCCCACGCAAAACAATATGACTTTCAAAGTAATTACACCAACCACGCCACGGTGTCCTCTCTGTCTGGGGTCCTTTTCCCATCGGGGGCAATAGTCCATCGATCTAAATTCTGTCTGTACGCAAGCTAATTAACAAAGTCCTCCATTTAGTGCGTGTGTTGCTTGTGTATATAAATAGCGTAGTATCGCTACCGGAGTAACCTGCGCAAACATCTCCCTTACCCAGGTAGAATAGGAACAGATATAGTGACATATACTCATAGGACTTCTGCCCGCTAGGGAACCACTCAATGGGAATAGCCCGAGCGCGTTATATGGGTGAGGGGCAAGCCTACGTAGATACAAACCTTACCCTTGGATTAAGTCTGAGCACTCCTACTGGCGCAGGTGAGAGCGGGAAGAAGAGGAAGGAGCCTGAAGCCTCTGAGGCAAAGGTCCCCTCGCCCTTCCCCATGCTGCACCTGAGCCAGGAGGATGAGAATGAGCCTGATTTCTCGTATGACAGAGATGACTATGTCGTCGACGACGACGACGGCACTAACCAAGGTGGAGGTGCCGCCTCGTCGTCGGCCGCTAAGAAGAAGCTCCGGTTGTCCATCGAGCAGTCAGCTATACTGGAGGGTACCTTCAGTCGACACCCCACCCTCAACCCGGTACGTATGCACCCGCGCATTTTATTAGTTCCAATATTATTTATTATTGTGTAATCATCAAGTCAAAAACTATACCATAGCTCGGCTGGTGGGGTGGATATACATGATTTTTGTAATAAACCTAACACGCTTCTTGATTTCGCAGACTCAGAAACAGGAGCTGGCGGCGAGGCTGGATCTCCAGCCTCGACAAGTTGAAGTCTGGTTCCAGAACCGCAGAGCCAGGTAAGTCCGCGAATATTAGGCGGTAGCATCATTATACGGCTCTCGTGTTTGCCTTTTCAGAGATGGCTAGTATATAACCTTTACTTCTTCGTTATTTTCTCATCATTTCTCCTCCGTTTTTCCCCACCTCAGGACCAAGCTCAAGCAGACAGAAAACTGTCTGGCAACTCTTAGGCAGTTTACTGCGAATCTTGTAGCCGAGACCAACTTGTTGAAGGTGAAGATCACCGAGCTCCAGAAGGAGAATTATGGGCTCAAGTCAGCCATAGTAAGCTGTACCAACTCGAGGCCAACGGCTAACTACCTGGCCGCGGGACCACAGCAAAATGTGCCGGCCGCGTCATCCGCTTCTCGCATGACGGCCGTCGAGGTACCGAACCGGAGCTGCTCGGGCAACGAGGGAGGTGGCACCGTCAACTTTGGAGGAACATTGCCGGTGAGGCCTGTTGAGTTCAATAATTGTTGCCCAGTGGCTTGGAAGAGGGGCCGTTATTAGATAGATAAGAAGAATTTGGCGAGGAGGGAGGGATGGGGGTGGGGTGCTGCTTCCAAGACCTCTGCAAAATCACTTGCATCATCTGTGTAGGTCCTTGGTCGCAGTGCTTCCACCTTTAGCCAATTCTAGAAATAAATATTCGAGGGGGTCATTATGTAATAAATTATAGAATAAGGAAACTACTGTCATACAGAGGCTGTTCTTTGTTCTCTCTTTCTCATGTGAATAAGAGTAGTTTATGATAGTATAGGTAGCATTTGTTATATGATCTACCATGTACATCAGATCCATGTCAGTTGAATAATAAGATGATCTTTTAGCTTCTTATAGAACGAGTAAACACACGTGCCCAGGCACGTGTACATTAAGATGGTATGACTTCTTATGGATTTTATTAGCAAATGATTGTTAAGCATGAATCTTGAAATACATAATCATTTGTTAAAATATACAACTAAATTATAACTTGTTAATATTTTGCTTGTTAATATTTGCAATTAATTTAAAGGTGATTTCACTACTATTTAATTACAAAAAAGTTAACAATCATCTTAAATCAAAATTGAAACAAAAATTATTTGTATTTCAGAACTAATATTCATCTTTTTAGAAATTAGTAGTATAACAAAACTCGTAAATGTTATTGCTTTTTGATATTGTGAAAGAACTTAAATGTCAGTTTATTTTATGAAATATTAATTTGTAATTTGAAAAGGGTCTATCAATCATGAAGTAGGTTAGTTCAGGGCATGTGTACTAATACGGAACCAAATTTAATGTGTAACCAGAACTACATCGGGTAAATTAAACTCATTATAATGACAAATCATCAAAATGAAATATAAATTCAAGAAAAAGTTACACAACTGTATCCAAAGTACCAATTACAGGAATGTATTTGAAAATGTTATATTATGAAAATTTTAGAAGCGATACATGTATTTGGAATAAAAAAGGAATACAAATTTTAGACAAGTGGAAGATTCAAAGATATGTGGTGCGTCAATAATGAATGAGGGCACAAAAAGAGAAAACAACAAACAACATCAGTCTACTCTCACCAAGATGTACTTTTGCCTTGGTTGTAACGTTCTATGAAGTAATAATTTTGAGAGCACAGACAAATAACTACTATAAATCTTTTAAAAGGGAAAATGCTAACATAAAAAATGTATGAGTTCAAAATATATACGAATCTAAAATTACAAAGTTTCACTAAATATTTGTATGGAAATGATCTAGTTAGGCAACACATATCAATTAATTAAGAAAACATGATTAAAAAAGACCCATTATTATAATAAATAAACAACAATATATTACTTACAAATGGATCTATGTTACAATAAAATAATAGAAAATTTTAGCAATAGTCTTGATCTAAGTTATAATATACACATCATGTATGTTATATCTATTTCTATGGGAAAAGAAAAAAAACCATTTAAAATAACCTACTCAATGAATGCATGAACATCTGATTAAACAACTATTATTCTCGTATAATTGGCTTTTCACTTGGTTCATAGATCTAGAAGTTCTATATCAAAAGTGATAGTTATCAATCATATTTAATCGTAGTGAACCTTGACATAAGTGAAGGGAAAGGGATTGTATCATCATATAACTTTAGAAAACATAATATTCTAGGTATGTTGGCACTAAGACTTGAATTCAAACCTCGTGTGTCTGCCAATCGAGAGATTAATCAACTTGGCATCCTTCATGGATAGTCGTAGGACCTAATTAATGTATCACAAATAAACGAAAGTCAATCATCTAACTTTTTAGTAGATGGATGTGATCATTATATTTGTTGTAAATTTTAGTGATATGATGTCGATCTATTTTCTTACGAAGAAACATATCGTGCCAATACATTGGTATATAGACATATGGACTTATGTAGTTGTTATTTTTATCAATATAAGATAGTTATATAATAGTTGTGAAACATGTTATAAAAGGTAGCAAGAAGTATTAATGCAAGTAAATATATATATTTATATTTTTTATACAAATCTAAATTAATGAAAAATTATGGAACACTTTTACTTTTGTATTTTTAGTGTTATGATATAATTGATGGAGAATACTATTAAATGAGTTAATTAGAAGTTACTAAAACTCATATATCATTGTAATATAGTTACGAAGTACTTTCAAATTGACATTAGAATATCTTTTACAGGTGAATGTTCTGTTCCTCCATCACAATAGACCACCTACAAAAAGTCAAAATTTTAAACTAAATCATTGCGGACAACATGTACAATAGTTCTCAATTAAACATTACCTCAAATTATGTGTTCTACTATGGGGAAAACATAACTATCTAACTACTATTTTCTATTGAACTTGTATGATGGACAAAAATATTAAGCATAAATTGATAATATGTACAACTACATCCATATTTGCAAATAATAACATTTATTTAACGTTAGATTTTTAGTTTTAGCGAGATGGACATGCTGTTTAAGCTAACAAAATTTAATTTGATTAATTGTATTGGTTGTAGAGGAGACTTGTATCATATATGCCCTTTTCACGGGAGGGTCATGATGGGTATGCATGTTGCATAGACCTCTAGTTTAAAATAGTAGTGCAAAGCATTCACAACTCCTAACACAAAAAAAGAACACTTAATAATTCTTGAATGTAATAGTTAATTATATATCATTAATGTTGCAACGTTGAACTCTTGGATACCTTATGTATATTACTATGTATGATTTTTTGTAAATATGTTTGTGACATACATCCGTGGGTACAATTACAATGTTGTATAAGTAACTATATATTATCATTTTTGCCCAAAAGTCCATCAACGAACATGCCACATCATCCAACATGCCCTTTGATACACATCCTATTGTTCATTATTTCATACTTCCAATGTCACATGGCATTTACAACATTTTTCTCCCATGGTGTGAATCTATATACATCATAGGTTTGGTAGATATCTATTTGCATGCTTGCCATATTTATTCATATACAGATGGCTATATAGCTCTACAGACGTAGCTACATATGGGCGGTTATATAATTACATCATGATTTTCTATGTATTTTATGGAACTCTTTACACGGATCTCACATAACATGAAATAAATTGGTTCCATAACATTGATCTTGTCGAACACATCCATGTGTCACATTTCAAATAATTTAACTTCTCCTTATATGTTTGAATATACATGTTTCATTGTACCTCTCTAATATCATATATATGGGTCTTATTATGGTAGAACCACTCACCATTTTCAAAACCTAATTTTGATCCATGTATGATATATAAATTACTATATATGAAACTTCTAGTTGTTTTATACAGTATCCCTTCAGGAAAATCATACAAATACAACTCCAATCAGACATATTATTAGTAGGATCTTTTGGACAATGAATACAATCTATGCATGGGACATTTAGGAAACAAATTAAGTTTAGTTTTCCATAGACTTAGAAGTAATAGTGGGGTGGAGCAATAATATGGAAACTAAAAAATTGTTTGAGAAAAGAATGTATATGAGGTGTTAACACCCCCATTTTTTCTCACATAATAGAAATTCATGATTAATGTCAATTCTCTGGAAAATGGTGAAGCCCATTCCACATTTCAAACATTTTCCATATTTATCTTTTTTCACATTTTTTTCATATTTTTTTGCATATTTATTCTATTCATTTCACCTACTTGTACCAATTCATAACTTTCTATGAAGAAACCACTTTTTAGATTCAAAGTGCAATTTGCTCTTAAATTTTTCTTTTAATAAGACTTTCTATATAAATTGTCCATACAAATTATCCTTAATAAAAAAATCCCTTTTCCCGTAGATATTCAATTTGTTTATAATTTGAGGGATAATACTAAATTATATCTCTCATTGATTTTTTACTATTTCCTCTGAAACATTCATGAAATTACATAAAAATGGAGAAATGAGTTTTATCCATCTTGGGACACCCGACGGATCTGATCCATCCACCTTGTGCCATGTGTCAAATTGCCTAGTTCCACGTGTCATGTCATGTGGTGCATCAAGGTGATCTGCTGCCACTTCCAGAAGGTCCAAAATCCCAAACCTCAAAATTTACATATAAATACACATATATCAATTATTTTATGGGCCCCTTTGGAACATCTCGAAGCCATAGGATCGAAATACCACTCTAGGGTTGTAAATGGGTACGGGTAGACCTGCGGACCCACAAATCCGGACCCTTAAAAAACCCGTCATGGGTCTAATTTTTTATACCCGCATATCCTTGGACCCGTATAACCTTGGACCCGCATATAAGCGGGTCCAATAATGGGTATGCTTGGACCCAGACCCGCTAGACCCGTATACCCGCTATACATAAGTAACTACTAAAATAATATGTTATATATATCATACTTTACTAGTCTAATTAATATTTTATTGAGATTATATCCTACTCTAAGGTTGAGACTAGTCATATAACTAAGAATTAACTATTCTAGTTACAATAACGAACAACATATGTAAACTTAAAATCAAAATGTCTACTAATCTACATTACTTTCTACATAAATTAAATATTATGATCATGACTACAAATATCTAAACAATTACTCAATTAATTTTATTGTATAGAATATAGCATTGTCTAATATAACTATTACATGTTAATATACTATATGATAACAATATCTTATTGTGTTAAATATATATAACATAGTCATTTGTCTTACATAAACAATATAATGTTTTGTAGAAACACTTACCCGCATACCCACTATTATTGCGAGTATGGGTATGGTGTGGGTCCAGGTTTTATATTATGTTGGTCTAGAACCGGAACCGGACCCGCTAAATTAGATGGGTATGGGTATGGGTATGGCCAGACCCGCACCATACCCACACCGTTTACACCCCTATACCACTCTCTTTACTTTTCACATTATTCATTATTAGAAGATCTTTCTTCTGATACCACATGCTCTGTTAAAACCATTAAGCTGCAAAAGCAATAATCCAATCGTGTTCTTAACTATTTTCAGTTCTCTATTATTTTGTATTAAATTTCTCTATATTCATTAAATGTTCATATTTCTTAAGATAAGAACTTGTTCACGACTCACATCTGCTTATCACCTGAGGTGATTAGGATCCAAACTTGCCTAAAAGTAGGGATTTTGAGAAATGATAGGAAGGATGTGAACATTTGTAGCCCTAAATGCCCTCTCATAAATAAAAATATTTTTGTTACCACTGGTTTATTTTCAATTTCTCCTATTTTAATTAGCCTAAAATTGCACTTCGTCCTAGTCGCATAAAAATGGCTCAATATTGATTTATAGGGCAACATCGAGATGTTCACCCTTCTTCACTCGTAACAAGATTGTTCGTTCTAGACCTCTTTTGTGATTTTATTTATCTAACTCAGACAGTAAATCAACTTTCCATTATGTTTTCACAACATATTTTATTTTTCTTCATTTTTCACATATAATGTGATGGTGACTTTGAACACCTTTTCTATTTTCCATGTGACTATTTTCAAACCAACTTACAAAGGGGGGAAAGAGAGATATTCTAGGAATGAACTCCATGCATTTTAGTAGTGAAATGTCAAAAAACATGTTTGGAGTCGCCACCACATTTTGCACAAAAAATGAGGAAAAAAGATCAATTATTGAAGCCACATTATAGTCAGAGTGATTATTCATGTTGGATGAAAAATAGGAAATATTGAGTAAAACTAGAGATCAAATCTGGCGGTCTAGTTATGAGTGGGTAAGGATTAGCTCCCCCATCTCACCAGTAAATGGGTATCAATCATTGTCATTAATTGTTGCAAAAGATTGAGAAATTTGGGATAATATAATTAAAGAAAACATAAAATAACACGATAAAAATCCATTTTTATTATGGGTGGTCTTTCAGGGTTGGATACATCCGTATCTTTCCTAACATCACCCTGAAAGTCCTGTTTTTTGGGGTGTTGCGGTCTTAATCACCACAGGACCCCCCATCGTAGAGACCCATCATTGGTGATTAGGGTTTATGCATAGGATGCTAGAACATGACTAGCAATGTTTACTTAGAGAACTAGCTCTAATATTTCAAAAAATAGTGAAAAACGACAAACTATAAGAGCAGTAGAGTAGTGATAGCATATAATAGATCAAATGGAGCAATAGATCAGGTCAAATGCGGCAGTTATAGTTCATATAGAGAATACAGTAGTTATGTGTAGTAGTTAGAGCAGTTTATCATTCTGCATATCTTACAAAATAGATGGCATCAGATGAAGGAACCATTGATTGCAGGCAATACAAAAAATCAAGAGGGATGTAATCATTTCTTTAGTTTCTAGAGAGATGAAAGGGGCCTATAATATGTTGGGTATGAGGGTCTATTTATAGGAGGATTTTAAGATTCAGGATTTCGGGTAGAATCTTCTGGAAGAGTTGGCTGATCACCTTGATACTTCACATAGAGATCATGCAGATCGAGATGATCCACCATATGACACATGGTGGATGGCTCTGATCCACCTGGTGTACCTAGGTGGGAAAATGTAGTTTCCCATTCTCCAAGAAATTTCATGAAGATTCTCACAAAAAATAGAGAAAATTAGATAGAAAGATAAGGCAGAATCATCTCTAGAATCTTTCTAAAAATGGCATTTAGAAAAGGAATATTTAATTCCAGACAATACAACTAGGAAATTCATGAACAATAGCTTATTCAAAGTAGAATTGGGGGATAAATTGTAGTTTTAGTCTAAAATAAGGTTTCTCTACAGAGGGCCCTGAACTGGGTGAAAGTGGGTAAAAATGGATGGATAAGATGTGCGAAAAAAATATGAAAAATGTAGAAAAATATTTATGTGGAAGTTGGGTAAGATGTGGTATGAATTATATCATTAGCCTAAGAATTTTCATTAAATTTTGAATTTTTGTCGAATGAGTAAAAATAGGGTGTCAAGAGTTTGTCCCTCTCATTGAAAGGTTCAAGATAAGAGTGATAATCACATTCTTGAGCTAAATTTGACCCCCCATTTTTGGTTATGGAAAGACAAAAGGTTACACTTATCAAGGATGTTTTGAAATGTTGAAGGTGAATAGTGAGTGTAATGTCCTTTCCTTCTAAAGTAGGATTAGTGAGAAAACAATTAGGAATAAATAACTTCTCCTAAGTAAGGGAAGCTTGTCACTTAGGCCGTTTCCTATGTCTGACCAACAATTCAATGTCCTACAGTTTTAATGAGCCTTAAGGGGCTTATCAGTCGCAAAACTATCTCTTATCATCGCTTCACTTCTTGAACTAGTGCATGTCTAATTCTCCCACTAACTCATGACTTAGTGAGAAAAGGGTGAATATGAAAAACAATTGTAGTGGCGGCTTGTAAATGAGACATTAAGATCAAGATTCCATGATCATTGAGAAATAGTGGTGAATGCTCTATCTAAAAAATAGATCTTGTTAGAAAAAGAGTAAACATCTTTCTTCCTATGCATATTTAGTTTCTATTTGAGTGGGACAATTAGAGTTAGGACTATATCTCTCAAAAGGTACAATATGAGGATTTTAATTATAATATATGGCTTCGGTCTTTTAATATTGGAAATTAATTTTTAGATAAGATTTTCATTTTTAAGGTGACCTTTCAGGCCACTAACTGTATCAGCTAGCCATCTGTTTGATTGAGACACCTGAGATTGGGTTGAGATTTGAAGTTTAGGCTGTTATCCAGTGAAAGTTAGTCTCAATGACATGATCCCCTACTAGTTCATCTTCCAACCTCTAGGGAATCGATGGTCTTCAACTTTCTAGTTCCCAATCTTGAAAATTGGAGGTTTGAGTCATAACTCTTGGTCATGAGGTGGGTTTGGCAATTTGGTTCATTTTTTATTCGTGATATGGGATTGTCAAAAAATGTGTTTGTGAAAGAAAAATTGATAACCTTTGTCACAACCCAAGATTGTCAAAAGGTTTGCACTAAAAGGTAATCTAGATTCTAGTCATAGGTCATGAGTGGGGACCCTGAAAAGATTTGGAAAAAGTAAAAAGAGGGTTGAGGAGTATGTTCTAGACAAGGTCCGTGGTCTAGTTTAAGGTCTTTGTCTAGGACCCAAATAGATTGGAAATGAATCTTTAAGTTTTTTTAGTTTTAGGTCATGATCCAGGACCCTAGAAGATTGAAAGAAAAGTATGATTGAGTTGGTCCATTTTTGGGTCGTAGTTCAGGACCCTGGATTTGAAAAAGAGTTCAGAATTGGTCCAAATTTAGGTTGTATTTCAAGATCCTAGATTTGGAAAAAAGAGGTTTAGATTTGGCCTAGTTTTAGGTTGTAGTCCAGTGCCCTAGAAGATTGAAAAAAAGTATGATTGAGTTGGTCTATTTTTGGATTGCAGTCCAGGATCCTAGATTTGAAAAAGAGTTTAGAATTGGTCTAGTTTAGCTCTTAGTACATGACCCATAAAGGATTGAAACATGATCATAAGTTTGGTTCAATTAGGTTATGATCCAAGACCATTAAAGTTTTTTGAAATTTAAATCACTTGGTTGGTCCAATTTTAGTTAACAGTCTAGGACCCAAAAAGATTAGAAGATATGTAATTGGTCTAGATTTTGGTCATGGTTCAGGACCCTAGTGATCATAGGTAGATCAAATAAATATTTTGAGAGTATATAGAATTTTGGTTTTTGAGTTGAGATTTGACCTTTTTTATTTTTACCAACTTTTGGGTTTTTTTTTGCAATTTTATAAGGTGGTGGAAATTTTGTTGAAAATGTAGGGACTTGTTTGTAATATTTTCATAAGGTTTTGTCTTAAAATTGGATAAATGGGAGGAGGGTTGGGAAATCTTCCCACGTCATCCCCACTCACATAATCAGTGGAGTAGTTGACCAGCTCAGAGTATTTTAGGATGACAACGATGAAGAACGGAGGGAGAGAGAGTCTGCAGATCACTGTGATCTACCAACCTTCTCAGTGATGTTTTTGGCAGTAGTGTCATGGCGGTAGAGGAGCTTCTGGGAGCCCTCTCTAATGGTGTTACAATGTGGGTTTCATCTACACCAGTCTCTGGGAAGGTATAACTTTCATTTTTGCACTTGCGTTTGGCCATTTTGGCCCTCAGTGGTGAAATTCATTTCTATCTTCCCGACGTTCTTCAAGAGTGTTGAGATGGTAGACTTGGTCTTGGAGCCATTCGGCCTCCAGGATATCTACTTCTCGTAATTATCTAGAGTGAAGGGATATATATTTTAACTAGTGGGGATGCTTCCATCCCATATATTAGGGAGTACGACATAGCCCTTGTGGAAATTAGAATTGAATGTGGTTGGCCTAGAAAACCATCAAAAGATGTTTGTGCCAATTGGAATGGGAGATGATAATTTTATTCATAATCTTGATCAGATTTTTATTAGTATCTCTTACAGATCCATTCATTTTTGGTTGATAAGGTGGCATTCTTTTATGTTTGATCCCCAAAGATCTCAAGTACTCCTTTACGGTCTTGGATATGAAGTTGGTCCTATTATTAAAAAACAATCTCATGTGTATCCTATATTGTCTTATGGTTGTTCCTGAGGAACTTGATGGCTTGTTGGGCTGATGCATTGGTGATGGACATAGCTTCTACCCACTTAGTTAAGTAATCAATTGTGAGTAAGATGAAACAATTGGCATTTGATTCTTTAGGATTGATCTTGCCAATCATATGGATTCCCCTAGATGAGAATGGCCAAGGCATGGCCATGTTGTAAAGTTAATTTGCAGGAAAATGGATGTAATCTCCATGGATTTGACTAGCTCGGCATTTACAGAAAAACTGGAAGCAGTTCATTTTCATTGTATTCCAGTAGTACCCCTTGAGTTGTATTTTCTTGAATAGTTGGACGCCATTCATGTGTGTGTCGCACGGCCCTACATGGACCTCCTTCATTTGATCTTCAACTTCTATCTTATCAATGTATTGAAGGAGAGTCTGATTATAAGATTGGTGGTATAGTTGTTCTATCCCTAGAACATATTGTACGACTCGTCACTAGAGTGCATGTTGCTCTCTCTGTGAGAGGTTCTATAAAGACCAAGTCTCTACTATTAAACATGATAAACAAATCACCAATTGTGTGGCAGCGGAAGAATTAAATCTTGACATTATTCAAAATGTATAAAGAGTACATTATAAAATTTTCCCAAATGGGAGTACAACTTTATACAAGCACAAGGATCTAGGTAGAGGAAAACTTAACTAATACGACATTGTCTCCAAACTAAACAACTACATAACATAAAAGCAACTATGATCATATACTATATGGTCTTCATCTTTCTTCTCCTATCCTTAGCCTTAGGTTCACCAAGCTTCCATGCGCACTCTGATCCCTAACCTGGATGGTTGGGGTCATCCAGCAAGAGAGAGATAAAACAAGGTATGTGTTAATAAAAAGGAATAGGACAAATAATAATATAAAGCTTTGCAATATAAAGGATTCTCTACAATAAGTGATTTCAAAAGAAATGAGGCAAATATATGAATATGAGAGAGAGAAACTGCCACTTTTAAATATCAACAATTATCACATTTGCATGAATATAAATTATGACTCAACATCCTCTCATGTAGGGTGAGGCACCTACCGGACCTCACCAATGGCAGGGGGACTAAAACCCCAGTGCCTAATATATAAAATGGCAGGGGGACTAAAACCCCAGTGCCCGGCAGGAGGACTAAAACCTCAGTGCCCTGTGGGTGATTTGTACTCATGTACACTACATTGTCAATTGGCCAATAACTATATCATGCATAAACATTCACTTGCCAGTAGAGTGAAAAGTATAACAAGATTGCAACATAGCATTGGGAATAAAACCCAAATAAATAATCTCAATAAATGGCCATCATAGGCAACAACATTATCCAAGTATTTCAAAAAGATGAGCCAACATAGGCAATAGCAAGATTAAGCATTTCCAAGTAAAGGAGGCAACATATAGCAAGTTTCACATTATTCAAATGAATGAGCCACAATGGAATTAGAAACATAAAATAAGTAAAGAGCCAATAAATGCAATTAGAGGGATATTCAGGCTAGCACAATAATTATTGTGGGGTTGGAAAAGACCCAACTGAGAGATTAGGATTGTTTGCACAATAATCAACCACATAGATTCCACATACCAAAAATAGGCATCCCATACTGAAATAGGTCTCACATACCTTAGATATATAATTTACCATCACATTTATCAAACTGATTGCAATCCATCCACATAATATCCTAGTTACATCATTACACATGTATTAATATATATAAAGACATAAAGCATAGGAAACCCTAATTTTACATAACTACGATTTAGGGTTCAAAACCAAGCCCAAACGATTGGTCATATTCTCATGAATAAGAAAACATATTTTATTTTACAAATCGGAGTTAAAATGAATTAATTAGGTATTTTAGAACATTTAACATGCTAAAATGCCAATCAAAGCAAACTTCGGAAAACCCTTGAGAATCAGGTCTCAAAAATCATAAAATCAGATCCTACGTTAAAAATCATTTCCATCGACTATTTATTCGTATTTTTCTGACCAAGGATTCATTTATTATGAATTAAATAAATCCGACCAATCAGAAATCAGACAAACCATAGTGTGACAAGTATTTAAATGAAAATAGAATTCGATGTACATAACAGAGGATATGACTAAAGTACCCTTGTTTGTTAAATCAAATCAATTAAATTGACGAGGGTAGATCAGTCATTTGGAAACTCATATCTTTGTTGGCGACAAACGAAGGAAGGAGGTGAAATTACAAAAATGCCCATGGAGATTAAATCTTGTGATTGCAAGGGCATAGGCACCCTGGTCATTGACTGCCCAGGTTTGCTTCAGCCCGCATCCATGGCGAAGAGCTCGTGCTGTCGCTCGACTCCAGAGCCCAGATCGCAGAGCATAGGCTACCGATACAAATCGAGGACGTCACTGACCTCCCCATCGCTCAACGATCTCATCGAGCCCAGGTTCGAGACTCGCAGCGCTCAGAAGCTCCGAGAGAGCTCCGCCGATGGTCGAGAACAGAGAAAGAAGACCGGCGATCCAAAGCATCGAAAACCAATGGGAAAACTGCCGTTCTAGGCCACCACCACACTCGCTGACACAAGGCGAGGTCAGAGCGGGTTGCGGTGAGGTCGGAGGAGCTCAGAAGCTCTAAATCAGGTGGCAGCGGCGGACCTTCTTTGGCGAGTTACAGGGTACGGCGATAGGGGGCGTCACGAGGCAAACGAAAGGTTGGAGGAGGTAGTGGGTAGGTCGGTGATGCTTACTGCTCAGGTAATTGCAATGAGGTGGCTGGAGGGGAGAACAACAAGCCATAGCCGCCGGAGATCCTCATCGAGTAGGTCAGGGAGTTCGGGGCCGGATGCGATGAAATTAGGGGAGAAGGAAGAAAAGTGGAGGCCCGAGGGTGCTAGTCGGCACCTTATATAGGCACTAGAGGAGTCGATGCTCCCTCTACACGTACAGGCGAAGAGGAGGAGAAGAGCCTGTTTGGGCATTTTGCAAACGGACCAAAGAAGACACTGAGCTAGGGCTCATTCGAACCGGTGGAGAGAGACGAAGCTAATGGCGAAGGAATCACGTTAAACGGAGAAGGAGGGAGGGAGAAAGGAGCTGAGGAGCCTAGTTGTTGGGTCTGTCCTAACGGTTGGAGAATGAAGACGACCTCCCCACCATTGGATCGATGGTCTAACAAGCCAGAGTCGTCGGATGTGAGTCCACTATGGACCCGGGGCGCGTGACAGGTTAATATACACATATATGAACTCAAATACATATTCTTAATAATATATTTATCCAAAAAGCTCCAACTAAATATAATCTACTATATTATCCCATTAATGACCAAATTACATTATTAGCCTTAACTTATCTCCTAATGTGGGTTATTTGTGCAAACACCCCCTCATTTACATAAATGAGGGTAAATAGTAATTTCAACCTCAGATTGTGCTCAAAATGCACAAGGAGTCCAAGAATGATCCAAAAGGATGTGAAATTTATAGAAAAGGTCCAAATGGACTCGAAGGTCAAGAAAAGCTCAAAAGTGGGTAAATTGCATGGAAGACCCTGAGATTCAGTATGTTACAGGTTCTCAAGAATGACTTGGTTTGATAGATACATCTTGATGAGTGAAACCAAACACTTTCTTTGTCATTAGGTGCATTTTCGATGATCATGAAATAATTTGGTTGAATAAGTGTCTCATCTTCAAGAGAGAAGGTTTGGCCTTCCTAGATGTCAATCCATGGGGTGAGGGTTGCTAGAGAATCTAGGAAGTCATTGTTCTCTCTTCTGATAAAGTGGAAGGGGACATGCTCAAAGCCTTGAGCTAGAGAAAACATATGCTCTTGGTAAGGTACCATGTTTAGATGGTGTCTTATCTGATTATTCTAGACTTGAGAGATGATAAGGAGGGAGTCAACATAAACCTATAAGTTTTGTGCCCCTTGTTGCATGGAGAGCTGGAGTCCCAAAATGCAGGCTTCATATTTGGCCATATTATTAGTTGCATCAAATTCTAGCCTTGCTACTGATAATGAGTTCATATACTTAATTACATTATGGCATTTAATTATGTATATATATGTATTATTATTAGTCAGGCATTAGACAGTAGGCATTGTTAGTACAATCCACAAAAGGGGACTCCTTTTCACTTTATGGCTTTGTTGAAGAATATTGTCCACATGCCAATATTCAAAGGGATCCCACATCTGGTGTGTCTATCATCCCTATATCTTCATCTAGGAACTCATAATCATTAGTAGCTTCTTTTGATAGCGGGGAATCTTCTAGCCAATCCACGAGGGCTTATGCTTTCACTGCCTTCATTGGGAGGTAAGTAATGTCAAGCTATGACAACATTACTTCCGATTTAGAAATTTTCCCAGTCAGAGTTGGAAAATCACATAACTAGAAGAGTGGATCATGCTTATTGATCAATTATAGAGGATACTTCATTAGATAGTGGTGCAGCTTCCTCATCACATGGATCAGATCTAGGCACTATTTTTTATTGTAGTGTAGCGAACCTATGTGTCATTTCTTGGATTGGTAGTAGATAACATGCTCTTTATCATTGTTCCTTGATTGGAGACTCTTCCCATCAATGTCTAACAGATGAATCATCATAGAATGAGAGGAAAAATAGGTACATACGACCTCAATGCTAGGGAATTGGTGAGGTAACCTTTGATCTTCTGGAGTGTGGACTCATTGTTCATTCCATCAGGAGTCAGAGTTCTTCTTTGAAAGGTTGAAGATTGGATCACATATAGATGTGATTTTGGTGATGAAATGGTTGATGTATTGCAGACGCCTGAGCAGGCCTTGTGTCTCTTTCTCTATTTTTGGGGAAGGCCTTTACCTGATGCACCAATCTTTCTCAAGATCTACTTCAATCCCTCTCTGGCTGAAAATGTATCTCAGTAGGTTACCATGTGTAACCCCAAAGGTGCACTTGGTAGGATTTCACACATAGGAAGAACCATTGTAGTTGTTGAAAGAAATTCTCAAGGTTGGTGATGTGGTCCTTAGGATTTTTAGATTTAGCGATCATTTCATTTACGTAGAAATCCACCTC
Organism: Alisma plantago-aquatica; assembly: GCA_963693085.1. NCBI lineage: Eukaryota > Viridiplantae > Streptophyta > Magnoliopsida > Alismatales > Alismataceae > Alisma > Alisma plantago-aquatica. Next base: position 1,617,319,059 of record OY856409.1, on the reverse strand, counting down.
TTTGTGCATCATGTCATGAAAGAGAAACCATTGCCATTTGATATGTAGCTCTGGAATTTTTGAAACTAAAAGGCATGACTCGATAGAAGGACACTCGCCATTTATTTATGAAGGAACTCTTCTCTTTGTCTTCCTTTTTCATCATGATCTGATTGTAGCTGGTGAACCTTCCCATGATGTTAAGTAGTGAATGTCTGGCTATGTTGTCAATGAGTACATCTATGTGTGGAAGCGGAAAGTCATTTTTGGGGATACCTTGTTGAGGTCATGATATTCCACACACATATGTAGTTTGTTTTCTTTATTTAGAACTAGTATAATGTTGGTGATCCATGTAGGATAATCGACTGGCTCTTAGAAACTACCATGAATTGTTTTTTTAATTCCTCCATGATCGTGAGGCTCCATTTTTGCTGCTACCATCTAGCCTTTTGTTTGATGGGGCGAACACCATGGATGATGAGAAGTCGATTGATAGTAATTTTCATGTCCAACTCAGACATGTCATCATCGGTTGATGCAAACACATAGATATAGTGGCATAGAAACTCTACCAATTGATCTTTGATTTTTTTTTTGTAGACACACCCCAACTTGAACTTTGTGTTTCTTGGGGCCTGAGTTGAGATTAACTATCTCTGTCTTGTATTCAATATGAAAAGGTAGATTGTGGAACCACCTCTAAGACCCCACAAAGATAACCAAGCTTTCCACACTAATCCTTACATTAGCATACAAATCCTTGAATCAAACATTCGATTACATGAAAATCAAAATAACTTTTTTTCGTCCAATTACATATTTGGAACAAGAAACTAAAGATGTTTTCATTAGCCAACTATAAATCTAATCATTGTTCAAGATAAAACTATGATATAACATGATGTAGAAATTTATACTATTACATTCACATAAGAGAGCTTGATTAAGATAAAGTACATAGCTATAAGCGCACACACCCTCCCAGAACTCCCTAGTACAGGGACAACCTATATGTATAACCTATAACAAAAGAGAAATCTCCACCTCTGATGGTGAAGAAAGGATCACTGCCGATGAGTGCCTCCTGGGTGAACTGATGCTGAGTCAGAACCTAAACAAAAATTAAACCACCACGGGTCAGCAAAGTCGAGTGAGTGGAATAGGTTCAAGACAAAACTAGCATTGAACTAATCTTTGTAAAATAATCATGAACAAATAGTATCAATTTAGAAAAACAATCAAGAATATCTTGTGGATAATAACAAGTACATAGCATGAACATGAAATAAACAAATACTAACACATAAATGAAGACATATAATCAAATATTATATTTTGTCTTGTCAAGATTCATTCTTAAGTTTGTCCTAAAATTACTTGAGCTACACCTGATCAAGTAAAAGTCACCACACCAAGTTCTCATGTCAACGACCAACTGTCCACATCTTATGGGTCATCTGGAAAGCCTAAGATAAGAAACAAACTCTGGTCCACCTCAGAGTTGCTAAGCATTAGCTAGGTAAGAGCATAAAGCCTCTCTACCTTGCAGACCTCATCTCAGGTGCATGAGATAGGTTAAATGCCATATATGTCAAACTAGGACACCATGTAAGAGATACTAATGAAAGCTACCTCTACTGATCCCTTAAACATCAAGATCACAACTTTTCACAACAATGTATCACATACAATCCATCTTATTTACTTAGAAACATAGAATTTAGGTTGGCATCTCATCTTGAAATCTTTCCTAAATTCTAGTGATCTACCCTTCAAGGCCTAGATTCATACTCTGATATTTCTTCTAATACAAGGGCTATTATAAGAAATCTCATTTCAATTGCCCAGTATGGACTGCGGGAGAAAATCACAGTGTTCAGGGCTCCTATCTAGATAAGTTAAGTTATAATGGATATTAAAGTGCATTTACTCACTTTAATGAAAATATAAGGTAATTAAATGACATATATGTGATTTTGTGTTCTAACCCAAGAATATGTGTCTTAGGACCTTTCTTTTAGATCAGAATATATAGACCCTATATATAAATTTCCATTACATAAGTCAAATGAACTAATCACCAGTCAATAATTCACATATTATGCATAGTACTCTGTTTTAACCAATATGCAGAATTTGAAATCTATAAATAATAAAAATGTGAGCTGAATCTAGATAAATGCATATTCGTTCCAATCAAGAAGACTAAAACATTCATATGATTCATTAACATGGTTCAACAGAAGAATGAAATCTAAGCTCAAACAAGGTAAACAGTCTTGTTCAATTATTGGAGTTTCTCAATTTCCATCACTTGTAGTTTAACGAGTAGAATTAAGTTTAGAGTTCAACAAGAGTTTTCAATTGAACCTACACCACTCACCTCAGATGTGAAGCACCTAAAATTCGTAGCCCAACTACTGCAAATTACTAAATCAAGTTCTCACTTCAAGAAATCAGAACTTTCCTTCTCCTATGTGCTCAAGAACTTAGAAGAAGAAGAAGTGAAGAGAATGAATGAAAGAAGAGATTGATTTAGGATCTTTTGATCCAAATCAGTGGAGTGATGAGCTCCATACATAGAATAGTATAGAATTAAATAAAACTAGTAGGGATTGGTTAGCTATAAAGGATTTACCAACCTTGGAAAGAGAGAACCTAGAATTCTGAAATTTCAACTTCAGATTTCCCAAAACCTATAATTTCCTCTTCTCTCAAGAGTTTTGAAGCTCAGAAGTGCTGGACGGAAATGAGAGGTGCTTGGGTCATTTTGGTTCCATATATACCTATTGAGGTACTTGGTATAATTAGTTATAATGAATTTTCAACCTTTTTTTATGTTCTCCAGAATATTTGGTCAGTTGAGTGTTCCTGCTAAGTAACTCGACTGATAGAATACGTTAATATGACTTAAAATACTCCAAATATTACAAAATTTAGGATGTTGTGTACAAGTTAGTTGACAAGTTATAGTAAAAAAATTTGACAATTCTTATCTACGAATAAATTATGAAAAATCAAATACTATACTATTATATTTTAATCTGTATAGCAGGTCAGCTGAGTTACTCTTTGGGAAACTCAGCTAACTGACAAGGTTCAAAAGCTTGGAAAATTCTATAATTTTTTTTTAATATGCCCAACTGAGTTTTACAACATATATCCAAAATTCAAGTTAATTTGAGTTATTTACAAAATATGAAAACTCATTTATTAGACTAGTATACTTAAGCCCAAGTTCATAATCATTTCTATTAATGATTTCACGTGGCTAGCATTTTCAACATATAACATAAATGACTTAATGCTTTCAAACAATATATAAATCATAAATCAGGAATACAATCAATACTTTACCTAATGAAGAAGAGAAATGAAAAACACAATCAACTTTTAATGACTTCATGGATGTTTTAAACTAGCATTATATGAGATTTGGTATTGGTCATTACATAAATGCTCCGTCTCCATATACACTGAGACATAGACATCTTCAAACTCAACATCTACATTATTGTAGATCTATGCCACTCTATGAAGTAGTTGGAAAACTCTTGGATAGCATGCTTATCTTTAGATTCTCTTGGAATTTCTAGATTTTATACTTTTTTTGGTTTTTGTGTATTTAGCAAACTTATTAGATTTTTCATGGACAAGAGGGGACGCGGCAGAGCATGACAAAACATACACTCTGGGATCTCTACCACATTATGGTGTCATTCCTTGAATGGGATTTTTTGGGTGTGATGGGAAACCTATCCCTTAGGACATTGTAGTCATCCACACACCAATTATCGAATTCCTCTCCCTTCTGAATAAGATGAATGAGATTTTGTGGGCATTCCATGGCTTGGAAATCAAATATGATGTTGACACCCCATCCTTTGATCATGTCATAGGAATCATTGTAGTCGTTCCATGTAAGGCCACAGTCTTCTTTTCCATCCTTGGCATTTTTAGTCTCGATGTCATTAGCATTAGGTCAACCAGGGTAAACCTAGAGAGGATTTTAGTCATTTTCTTTGGGTGGAACTTCCACCCCTTCTGGTGTTAGGTTGATAGTATTTGTGTGGTCAAAATGGTCATCTTGACAATATGAGATACTGCTATTGATGTCTGAATGCTTAGGGAACAACTTACCGACAATTGGATTGAACATTCAGTTGATTGTGCCCTTGTTTGGAAGGATGACTTTTCTCTCGGATAGTTGATTGTTTAGTGTGATCTAGATTCCCTGGTCTTCATATGTGATGAGGGTGATCTCCCTGTTGCTGGAAGTGATCCCGGGATAGTCCTCTTGTTCATCGTCATCGACCTCTTACGTGAAGTAAGGTAACGTCACAGGAACAACTACTTTAGTTGTATATGAATAGTCTTTAGTGATGGCCATGGTATAAGGAGAGTATGGATGGGGACCCTTACGTTCAAGGCCAAGGTCCCACCAATGCAACACCCTAAGATGATGTTCTTCTTATAGTAGGAATATGTCAGGCTTTGCGGCTCCAATCTTGGGTCATCAGTTGGTTCTTAAGGTAAATTCTTTAGGTTAGGTCCCTTATGGTGGGCCACAACGATACGGTCTTCCAAAATAGCATGGACCTGGTGATCTAAGGTTGAGTGGAGGTTAGAAAATAGATCCTAAGTCCTAGATTTGGGAGGGATCTATATGATCTCTATGTGTCATTGCCATCAGGCTCCCAATCCTTTATCTTGATGGATATTCATCTCTTGTATCCATTGTGCAAACAAAATGGGATTATAGGGAAGACGGTGTCTCCTTCTGGTTGGGGGCACCCAACTAATGTTGGCAATGTGGAACCTCTCTAAGAAAAGTAGGATATCTTCATCAATGCATGAAATAGAGTTGAGATTGTTGGCCTAAATAGTGATGATGGCATGGCTTAATCGGTACTCTAACTTGTAATGTGGTTATGAGGGAGCCAACTAACTTCGATGAATCCATGGCCTCCCCAAGGGACTGAAATTCATGACTACATATGGAATGGTGAATGTCTACGATCTAATTTGTAGCTCCAGAGTGATTTCTCCCATAGCATCCTTGATTACTCTATCAAATGAGGTTGCTTTATTTTTTGTTGACTAGAGGTCATAGGGATCCTTAGCCAAGTTGATTTACATCTTCAATAGACACACTTTGAGGCAAGCACCATTGTCAATGAAGCAAGAAGGTATCTTGAGGTCGTTCAATACTATACTGACCAATAAGGCTTGTTGTTATTCCAACCTATTGGAATCTCATCCTTGGAGAATGAGATCAAGTGTGATCCATGATCAACCTACTAGTGGTTGTGAGGGCTTCTCGTCAAAAATCCTTAGAAATATACATCCATCTAGAGTCTTCATAGTTGTATCTTGGTGTGCCTAGGGATTTTTGCATCACCTAGGGATTTTTGCATCACTTCTTCCAGTGATACTTCCAATTCTGGTTCACTGAGGAACTAGATTGTATCTGATCCTTCAAGATCTATCTCTTTACAAAGCTCGAGTGTGGGAGGTACCTTCTTAGTATCAATGCATGGGATGGATACCTTGTTGACCCCCTCTTCTATAGTGCTTATGGGGACTCATGTGTAATTAGTCACCTTTGCTTTGTCATTGTTGAATGACAAACGAACCTCTGGTCAAGAAAAATGGTGATCTCTCTTCACTGTGATCGGAGAAGTTGTTTCCACTGACGTCACGATGCTAGGGTGAGGAAATGGAGGGACCGATCCCTTTGGGACCCAAACATTTTACACTTTTGTCTTTAGAATTGCCTTTGGTACATTGACTAGTTGTACATTCTGCCTTTAGAGGACCCCTATTATGATTATCAGCTACACTTTCTACCCCTGGAGGGTGCTTAGTGTGATATCTAATTTTTTGAGGATTATCAAAATTATTGCCTTCTATTACTAGACCGAGGCAATGATCTGAGTACTTTGAGTCTATTTATTGATTACTTTCTCTAGTGGTAAGAGGAGTTTGTAAGGTGAGTCCCCTAGTGAGAATACCATGGCCACTATGTTATCATGATGAAGGTACATCTTCTGAGGTGACTATATGGACTTCCCTAGTATCAATCAGGTCTTGTAGGGCATGTTTGAGTGTTATGCAAGAATATGTCTTGTGGCCCTTTTCTTAAAGGAAGTCATAGAAGGCATTGACGTTGTATCTCTTTGGCAAGGGATCTAGAGGATCTCTTATGATTAGAAATTTGAGTAGATGCTTGATATTTGGTCAGATAGTACTGAGGGAAGATCCCAAAGGGGTGAACTTCCTCTTTGGTTTGGAATGATCATATACTGATGGATCAGTAGTTGTTGGCTCATCATGAGATGTCATATTACTCATTATTAGAGGAGTTTTTGTGGAAATCTATTGCTTTGTTATCTAGAAAAGTGTTTGTGTGCACCTGTGTTAGTTGTTTGGCAGAGATGCATATTGTGAGGGCATGTATTGTGGTAGGTAATTGGGTGGCATCACATGAGCCTGTTGTTCTTGAGGTTTCGGGGCATGGAGTGCTTGTGTCATTGACGTCTACACTAATGAGACATTTTTACTTGGCGATTGTTGCTTACCCATTCCGATAGGGATGAGCATTAATCCCACATGGCATCTAATGTCTTTATTTTTGTCCATTTTGACTTCTTATTAGTCATTAAGGAGGTAGGAAAGGGCTAGAAAGTGAGACATGTTTTTTGATAGACCACCCTCTTGATTGTATTTCCAATTCATACACCTACTTATATGCACTCTAGGAAGATGTTGTATGTTTACAGAGATAGTGGGTAGTGAGGGTTGGAGTGGCAGATCTAATCACCATGTCGAAGGCCTTATTATTTGTATGCATGAACTCCAACTGAGAAGCAAGCTCTCTCCACTTTCCAACAAACTCAAAGAATCTTTCGATCGTGTTATGTTGCATCATGTCCAACTACTCCTTGGTTGGGAGATGGTCTTGATTCTGAACATATTGATCAATAAAATCTCAACCATTTTGGCCCATGTGGTGATGGAAGTCATGTCATGTTTGTTGTATCAGGCCAACACAGGAATAGTCAGGGTCCTTGTGAAATAGCATATCAAAACCATGTCGTTTTCATGTACTTCCACCATATCTGACCAATACACCTTGATGTGAGCCCTGGTATCCCCCTTTGTGGAGTACTCATTGAATTTTGGCATATCGAAGTTGTTAGGAAGCTTCTTGTTTGGAAAGTGGTAGATCTCACTGAATATCTTCCTGATGTCATGCTTCCCTTCTTGTAGTTTAATCTTTTACATGATCTCAAGAAGTAGGGGATTTACAAAAGTGGGCTCCTATGTGATAGCTTCTTGATGTGTGGCCACCTTGGATATGACTAGTGGTTTGATTATTGTTGGCGATGCCATGTATCTAGGTGGTGGAAATCCATACCCTTCTCCTATGTACGGATTGTACCAGGAGTGAGATGGTGGATACATAGAGTGCAAGTTGGGGATTGGTCCTTGGCCATTAAGATGTTGCATTTGAACCTTTTTATGGTGTTTTCCTTCTCGACCCCTTGGGAGTCTCCTGATGCAGTTACAACCCCTTCTTTATTTTTTCATATGACTTCTCCTTTATGAATTGAGAAAGGCATTGTTGCTTTTTGTAGTATCGAGATTGCCCCATTGTTCTCGAACAATGGACTCTTGTAGATCCCAAGTAGAGATACTTCAAGATCAAGTGGGTAGGAACCCACACATCATACAGATGGAATTACAAGGATGACATGACATGTGTAGCTCCTTGTCTGGTGAATCTCAAATAGTGTCACCCTTCTGCACATGTTGATCTTGGTGGAGGTAGGAAATGTATGTAGGAAAGTTGTTTATGTGGATGTCCTTCTTGAGTAGTTTTTGTCTCTAGCATGATTGTAGTTTCCTTGCATTTCTCCACCCTTTTCAGTTTGTCTTGCTTGTTGTGGACAACATCCTCCTTAGAGGTACTATCAAATTGACAAGTTATACTATTGTTCCTAGTCATCTAGACTTTTCGCTGGCAAGACCGGGTGAGATATAGGCCTCTTTCTTTTCCTGTGATGTCTTGAAACAAACATTAGCAAGATTCAAAATTTGGGTGTAATATTATGAGAAAATGCTACATGCTTGAGGATGAGTCCCTCTAGAAACATTCTATCAGACAAAAAATTAAAGGCATCCTCCATGGTAAGGGAAGTGTATGACCAGAATGATCCTTGATTTCTTGGGATCCACTCTTGATGAAATCCACCTATAGTTTTTTGGTGATCGTTCTAGCCCCAATCATGGGCTATACGTGGGAACTTATCCACTTTTGTATCCAACACACTTTCCAATGCCATGGTAGAGAATAAAAAGATGGTGGATATGTTGTTCCTCTAGTAATTGTTCCAAACAAGCATCTGAATTAGGATGGAAGGTGGGGGTTTGAGTGGTTGGTCAAGATTAAGGTAGCCCTCATTGGGTTAGTGGTTGTGCTCAATCAATCTTTTTTCTTCCTCAGGGCATCCTCTTCCAGTGGGGTAACCAAATCGAGACCCTTGGCAGCAACCATGAAACCCATGTTTCATCTAGTTTGAAGGGGTTCTCCAGGGAGTTCTTGTGAGAAACGGTTGGCAAGGAGGAAGTCTTAGCTTTTCTTCTCCTGTATTGCAATGTTCAGCGAGAGGTTGTGTGCTAGTATGAGGTCATCGTCCATGACCCCATTTAGGAATATTAAGTGTATGATTAAGTTGCATGATTCAAAAACTAAAATTCATAAAGGGTATGATTGGGCCAGTTTTAGGTCATGTCTAGGACCCAAAAGGATTTGAAGTTTATTTGGTATTAGTTTAAGGTCATAATCTAGGACCATGGTGGGAGGACCCAACATTAGAGAATTATTTTCCATGACATGGTGTAACCCTCTTATTTTCCTAAGTTTCAAGTATGGACTCGAGTTTGTTAACCTTTGGAAAAATTTGTTTGAATTTGATATAGTTAATATTTGAAAAAGATAGTTTGAATTGTTAATCTTTGAAAAAGATTATTTGAATTTGAGATTGTTACTCTTCAGAAAATATTATTCAAGTTTGTTACTTTTAATCTTTGAAAATATTATTTGAATGAAAAATATTGTTTGAATTGTTAATCTTTAAAATATGGATTCATTTTGAGATTGTTGATCTTTAAAAAATATTGTTCAAATTTGAGATTGTTAATCTTTGAAAAATGTTGTTCAAATTTGTGATTATTGATCTTTTAAAAAGATTGTTCGAGTTTGAGATTGTCAACCTTTGAAAAAGATTGTTTGAATATGCTCATGGAAATGGGTTAGAATAGTACTTTAGTAGAAAAGATAAGATATATGCATAGGAACTATATAGCCCTCCTCTTTTATTTCATGCAATTAGATCCACATTATGTCCTCGCTACAACATGACATGTATCTTCTTTATGGGTCAATCTTTGAGTTTAGTGGATGGATGTACTGCTACCAATACACCTCGTGACTATTGCAGTCGCAATCAGTAGTGATTGATAGAAGAGTGAGATGTTTTAAAGGCCTTTTGAGGTCCATCTTAATGTTATTCTAGTATATTTATAGGTATCACATATCATTTTTAGGGGTCCAACTTGGGGTTGGAACCCTTTCCAAGATACATGGGTTTATAAGCATGCGAAGTGCATGTGATGGGTTTTAGTAATTTCAAAAGAAAGTCCATGATTCATGATTGTCTCAGATATGTGGATAAACAAATAATAGTAAAATGTTTTCAAGAAATATCATATTTCATTTTTAACCTACACCTATTGTTCATCATTTATAGTTTTGTGTTTTTTGTGATCTTTTTTTTCCTTTGTTTTTTTTTAAAGTTATATTATATTTTTATTTAAAAAAAGTGAAGTGAACAATAATCTCTAGATAGGAAGTGTGGCCAAAAAAATAATCAACAATGGACAAAGAGGCCCAAAAAACAAAAACAAAAGAATTAGGATAATGAAACCCTAAAAAAGAAGAAAGGGGGGGAGGGACAACAAATCGCCTTGATTTGGATAGGAATACTTATGAGTTAATTTCACTGATATACACACAAGTTAGATCACCAAACTCTTTGAGAATATTTCTAACACCCTTCAAAAAGTTGGCATGACTGATAATGAAGAACAAAACATCATAAACAAATATCATGTATGTGTTGACCTTGGTGCCCTAAATCTTGTAATGTTCCTATTTCATTTAGCTCCTTCATATTTGCGAGTTTCTCCATAATCAAGGTGAAGAGAAGATGGGATATAGGAGCCCCTATCCAAGCCCATTTGATTCTTTGAAGAATCCTTTAGGCACCCCATTAGCTAGAAAAGAAAACAATGTGGTCTCCAAACATTTCTTGATCATCTCTATGAATCTGATTGAGAACCCCAAAGCCTGCATAGTGCTTAATAGGCCACTCCATTTAACATGATGTATACATTAGAAATGTCCAGCTTCAAGCACACTTTCTTGGATCTATTTTTAACTTCCAAATCAAGAAGGAACTCTACAACAAGCAAGGCATTATCAGATATCGATCTACCTTGGATAAAGGAAGACTAATTAACATATACCACCTTGGGAAGGATATTCTTGAGCCTCCCTAAAATCACCTTAGATACGGTCTTGTATATGATAGAAGAACAAGTGATAGGTCAAAAATCCCTCATGGCAGCATCCGTAATGTTTTTTGGGATCAATTTAATGAAATCATGGTTGGCTCAACTGACCATCTCACTGTCTTGCACATGTCACTCCCCATAATGTTCCAACAAGAGTGAAACAACTCTACATTGAACCATTAGGTCATGCAACCTTGGAAGCTCCTATAGATAAAGTTGTTTTCGGGATTTCATCATTAGTGGACAACTTCATAAGGTCTCTATTCATGTACTTTGTCACCCTTCAACCAACCAAAGTAGGAGACTAAGAGCCACTGCCATTTTGTGTATAGGTCAGAAACATAATTCACTACCAACTCATCGATCTTGGCATCCTCATCCACCATAGCTCCATGTGTATCAATAAAGATATGGATATGATCTTTTATGTTATTTCTTATCATAGAATCATGGTAGACCTTTGAGTTTTTGTTGCCATTCTTGATCCATTTCAATCTACTATGTTGCCAAAAATTCATTTTTTGAGCTTTCTCTAGTTGAATGACCCATTTTCTAGCTAATTCTTCTTTCATCATAAGAACTTCAGAGGTTGGGGCCAACCTTATCTTCTTATCCGCACCCTCAAAATCTGATCTGGCTTCCCTAATTAGCTTAGGCAAATCTGCCAAGTCTTTATACCATCTTTTCAGTGCCTCCTTAATTTTGTTGAGTTTCTCCACTGCAAAAAAATGGATTTCCGCCCACATATTGACTCCACACCTCTTTGAACACCCCTCCAAAGCTAGGACATGAAGCTAGTGATTCAGGAAACAAAAGGGACAATCAAGAGCTTGATGGGAAATCTAATCGATCTCCATCCACACATGGTTTTTGTTGGGATGCACCCCTAGCTACACATCCTCTAGAAATATATCTAACCAGGATTCATATACCATATTTTGGTCTAGATAATTGTATATTCTTCTAACTTATATCTTTTTTTCATTCCCAAGTGGTGAGTCCTCCTTTCATATTTAATTTCATAAGCCCGATAGCATTGACAACAACATTGAATCTTTAGGAATCGGTTGCCCACCCATTTTCTACATTGGTATCCTTACATGATTGAAGTCACCTATTACATAGTAAGGGCCTGTTGTGTTTTATGGACCATAGTGTCCCACACCCTCCTTCTATCCATCTTTGAATTGGATCCATAAAACATAGAAATCAAATAGTGAAAACCACCTCTATTGATACAACTGATGGTCATGAACTGATCAATCCCATGGATCATTTGGACATCCCATATAAGCAGATTCCAACCAACAATGGTTTTACCACCTTCTACCAACTCCGAGTTATAGTCAAAATTCCAACCATTAGGGAACACCCCTCACCTTGTGCCCCACTTCTCTTTTGATTTTAGTTTCAAGAGAGAGTGCTAGCCCAATATTCCTTTCCATGATAATCTATCTGAGGGTTCTCTACTAAGCCGGAAGAGAAGCCCCTCAGACATTACACACCATTATCTTCATTAATAAGATTTGGTTTTCCTCCTCCCTTACAACAATAATGTCACCTCTGCCCCTACCTCTGCCTTGGTAGTTTTTCTCACAATTGATGTTTCTCCTAGTTGCAATGCACCTAGCACTAGGAGCCATTTAAAAATATGAAATGTGTTCACCGATCCTTCAAAGCATTCCTCATATTCCTTTCCCAAGTCTATAGCCAAAGAATCAAGAATTGGATTCACAACTACCACACCATGTCCTGCATTGGGACCCATATTAGTTTCCTCAGCTATGACTGCAACTGATTCACCCTATGGGATTACCTCCTTCACTTCCAGGTCTTTGTCAATCATAGCAATGACATCATCACCCACTAGCTGCATGGACCCTTCTTGGAAATTTTGGTTGTTCCCTTTCCTATTTATTCTCCTTTTTGTTCGATGGGTCTTAGATCTCCCCTAAGCAATTGGTAGCTTTATGTGAACCTCCCATGCTCCAGGGCATCCCCTAGACATATGTCTGAACACATTGGAAGCAGGACATTGTTTAGAAATGGCATTATATTCAATGCAAATATAAAATTACTGATCATTTAACATTTCAACCATCACCATAGGAGACGACTTCTTATCAACATTGAACTCTATGTGGAGATGGTGCACCCTGTGTTCTTCTTATCAAGCTAGAAATCAACAACCTTGGATGACCACATCATGTAACCAATGATGGTCATCACTCTCCTTGTCCAGTGTTGACTCATATTAGGAAAGTTGGCCTATGTAGGTGGTAAGCTGAGAAAAATGCACCATACATCTGCCTGTGGAGTCCACTTACGAGTCAACACTAATTGGTTGTCCAGGAACCATGGACCTTATTCGATGGAGAACTTCGTGTCTTCCTTTGTCATGAACCTCACCAGGAACAAGACATCTTTGAGAAGAGAAAGTTGGAGCTCCCCTTTTGGTTTCCACATTCTCAACATCCATCCATACACATGTTGGATGAAGTACTTTTTTCCTAGTAACTGCACAACTATCGAGCATCTATGAAACTTAACAATATTTCTTGCACTAGTCTAGAAAACTTCATCTTTGGTTGGCTATTATTTTTCATGAAGAAATACTCCTTCATATCTTTGGGAATCAACATCATACGATAGTTTCACTACATCGCCATTCACTTGGACACAATTTCAGCCCAAGATCTACATTATTTGCTATCGACTTGTTGGTCAGATAATGGAAGCCTCCTGGTGTCGAGCACCCCAGACAGACTATCCATGGGAGAGAAGTAGAGATGGAGGAAGGGAAATATATGGGTGGTGGTGTTGGTGATGTTAGATGCTATAACATACTCAATACTAGGCATATATGTTAATCCTCTATTCTGCTAGGCCCCTACTTCCCTTTTCTTGACCCTTTCAAATTAGACACCTCTTATTACTCATAACTTCCTATTTTAGGGTAGATTAGACCTTGTTTTGATCTAATACCCCTATTTGACTCATCGATAACCCATGGACATGAAATCTTAGGATGTAATAACCCTTATAATTGAAGTATGAGAAATTGGTGAATAATAATAATAAATTATAGTACCAATCATAGTTGAATTCCCTAGTATGACCCTAGGATCTTAGACTGCAAGAATTGAAGATATCATAAGAGGATTAACCATAATTAACTATTAGGTTAAGCTTGATATCATAATTAAATGATTAGTGTATAATGGGGAAAATACAAAACAAGTAACCTTAAAATGCAAACTTAAACCCAAATTTTTGTTTGTCAGAACATAATTACCCTAGTTATAAATTTTTATATTAATTAGACTTAATTTTCTCCTAAAAACTAATTTAAGAAAGAGAAGTATAGTTGTACTAGGTTAATTGAGAAAAATTCAATGAAATCACCAACGATTGTTCTAATTATGTGCAAAGCACATTATTTACTCACTATCACATGTTGTGTTAGGTATAATGGATTTTTTAATGATGCTTGGAATCCATAGATCCATAGAATAAAGATCAAAGGTCGAACTATGTCTCCTACATTCTGATCCCCCCGCTAGCACCTGTAGTGAGAAGCACTCCCTCGATCGACTAGTTATCCTACCGTTTCTCCTCTTATTGCCATCATTCCAAGAAGTTTCTCTAGAATTGAACTTGCCATTGCATCCCATTTCCATAAAACCCTAGTTTGTTCTGAGTGGCACCCTATGCAGAAAATGCCACTTCTTGCCCTAGGTTGCCACGATCATCTAGGTTTGTGGCGCTAGAACTTTTATCCACCCCATTTCTCACCCGTGATCTATGTGACGACACCCACCATCATTTAAGATAACAAGTGTCATTAACAATAATAAAACATGCGGAAGCAAATCAGTTGCAGCAGATTAGCAAAAATCAGTGAAAATTAAAACCATTTGCAAAGAGATCCATTCACAGGAAAACTATTTCATTCAGAACCAAAGTAAAACCTTACATCTTGGTTCATATATACATATCATGTACTATAACTTCTCGAGGAATACAAACATCAACTACTCTGTCTTAACTGTACATAGGTAGTATAAAATCCTCGAGGCTTAAAGCCAAAATCTCAGATCGATCCATCAAAACATTACTCCTAGGACCCGAGAGTACAGAGACGACTCATAGGACTTTCTATATACAACTTGACAGCTCATATCCCCACCTGGGATTTACTGTTGTCCCTGCTACTGCTGCTGCTGCTCTTCCTCTGTAATAGGTTCCTTTCCTTTTCGTCGGCGGTTACCTAAAAATTTAATCCCACGGGGGTGAGACAATTATAAAAATTGTCCCAGCGAGAGATATAACTCTCTGCCAGAAACATTGTTATTGCCGATAATAGAATAACACTGAGCAGTAGAATTATATTTACTCAACAGCAGGTAAATCATTGAATAAGATATGCAGAGCAGTA
This sequence comes from Alisma plantago-aquatica, assembly GCA_963693085.1. Classification (NCBI taxonomy): domain Eukaryota; kingdom Viridiplantae; phylum Streptophyta; class Magnoliopsida; order Alismatales; family Alismataceae; genus Alisma; species Alisma plantago-aquatica. The sequence goes on along the minus strand of OY856409.1, from coordinate 1,617,303,998 downwards.
TTCTCTATGCAATCATTTCAATTATAACTTGATTAAGCAGCAAGTCATTCATTTAAGAAGGAATATTAAGAACATGTATATCATTTATCTAACTATGATATAATAGACCATGTATCATCAACCATTGATTCTCGCAATTCAACCCTAAGCAAATATGCTACACGGCTGATTACGTTTTACAATCATACTTATGCCCTGAGGAGATGAGGTATACCGCTCATACTCCAACCGACCACGGTTATGTAAAGCATCAGTACCACACATAGGTAAATGGAAGAGCCGGATTCCCATGACCTCAACTATCTCGGTCAGTACGAGATAACATGCAGGACATCTTGTGTCTCTTCTAGATAGCTTTCCAGGGTATACTGGCAACATCGCTATTAGAGTTATAGCCCATAGCATATACTCTCTTCAGGATATGGCCCGTAGCCAATGCCCGATATTATTTTGTGGAGTCATGGCCCATAGCCATGCTCTTATTGGGGTATGGTCCGTAACCAATCCCGTTCATAGGACATAGCCCGTAGCAATGCCTATGGGGCATAAGGATATAATTGCCCAATTACCCCCACATATTCAAAAATATGCGTTCCGAGTAAACTCGTTTCACCATTCAGCTATTCTGACGCTGATGGATCTGTGATCAGGGCAACTACATTATATGGTATCACTTGATTAATTAAGTACATTATCATATTCTTTTAGCATCAGCCAAGTTTCCAAACATAACTTAATAAGACAAATGCTATAAAGAAAACATGTACTATTTCCATTAATCACTTCTCAGTCTTTATAAGACATGGGGATCTCAGTCCCTCATTTCAATACTGGGAATTTTCATTCCTTTGCAACTCAATGCCATAATCATATGGTTCTGGGTATTCAAACCCTTAGCTCATCATTGAGCATTATTACCACTTTTTCAGGTAATTATCACCTTCAGGTCACCTGACCAAGGTAAATATGATGCTTATTACATTAACATCTTCTCATGGCACTTAAGGCCCATTACTTCTCTTATTACCTCATACTAGGCAATAAGGTATAGCATGGCACATAAGGCCCAATAAACAATGTCAATACATAAAATGTCATATCTCATACATGGCTATGTTCATCATCACATCATACCTGCATGGTTAGTACAGATGATGATACATCAATTTCGTATCAACACCATGCAAAACAATATATAACATCATTATTCAAGGGTAACACCACTATTCCCTTACCAGGGTTAGGGTTTCCCATTTCTCATTAATTCAGACCCTCTTGAGTTAACCAACTTTATCTTGTATTAAGGTATTTCCCCTCTTAATACATTCCATCACAGAATACTCACCCTTAGCATATAATGCATAGGCCACACATTAGAATTGTCCAGCTATCTCACATGATATGGACTTATCTTAGTTTAAGGCATAACTTTATTATAAAGTTGCCTATAAACAATCACAATGATACACCCTCAATTAGGGTTTCACAAGGATACACCCTCAACCAGGGTTCACAATGATACACCCTCCACTAGGGTTTCACAAGGTTACACCCTCAACCAGGGTTCACAATGATACACCCTCGACTAGGGTTTCATAAGGATACACCCTCAACTAGGGTTTACTAACATCCTAATTAGTGATTTCACATGTAGACAACCTCTTATTAAGGTTATACATTGAATCAGCCTCAATTTGAGTTTACATCATGTATTGGGTCCATGCATTTGTTATGCATTAATGACTAGTACCATTAAAGGTATCTCCCACCTAATCACATTAGGTTTTCAAAAAGGTTTGATCAATTAGACCTTCAATAACATGAGATATCCAATTGAATTAACCAAATTGAACCACACTCAATTCTAATCAATGGAACTTCAACCAATTGGATCATCAACTCAATCATCATTTGAATCATGGCTCACCCCTCAATTGGGACTTCAATTATGGTCTGATCTCAATGGAATTAGGGTTTATAAACACCAATTAGAGCTTTGAAGTTGATCATCAATCATGCTACTAATTGTGTTTCAATTGATTGCATTGGACCTTCAACCATTGAACTCATGGAACCAATCATCAATTGGACCTATTCTCATACTTCAATTGAGTTTAATAGGTCAACCTTCAACTAATTTGACCCTCAATTGACCCTCAATTGGTCATCAATTAGGGCTTGATTCAGTTGAATTAGGGTTTGGAATTGAAGATCCAACAACACTCATCAATGCAAGATTGGTTACTTTGAAACTATTGAACCATTATCCAAATTGGGTACGACCTGACCCCAAACGGTCTTGAGGTCGTTTGGATGACCTCCAAACGGTCTTGAGACCGTTTTCCCATCATATCACTCAAATCCAAGCCATCCAATTAAGGTTTGGATCATTGGATTGATCACTGAATCAGCATTGCATTGTATAACAGCTTGGTACCTTTTGACCTTCAAACACCTAACCATACTCAACCCTAGACCTCCAAACGGTCTTCGGTGACCACCAAACGGTCTTGAGACCGTTTGGATGAGCTCCAAATGGTCTTGAGACCGTTTGGCTCATCCAACCTTTGGATTCTAGTGAAAAATCATCATGGATTGGTCTATCGAGTTGATCAACAGATCAACACTACATTGCAATATGATTAGTACCTTTGGACCTTCAATTGGTCAACTATACTTGACCCCAGACCTCCAAATGGTCTTGGGGTGATCCCCAAACGGCCTTGAGACCGTTTGGGTGATCCCCAAACGGTCTTGAAACCGTTTGGGCTAATCAACCCAAAATCTCAACTTAACTCATTGGAATTTCAGCACTATTTTCAATTAGGGTTTGCCTAATTGAATAGCCTTCAACTCATGATTCCTTGGGAGTTAATCCCTCAAATTCGGTAAGTCATTAGATCACATCATTAGTAACAGTAATCCCAAACGGTCAATGCTTGGTCAACGCACTCAAACGGTCTTGAGACCGTTTTCCCAAAACGTTCAATTAAATCAGATTGAAAATCAGCACTTAATCCAATTAGGTTTCCCTAATTGATTAGGCTTCAACTCACGATTCCTTTGGAGTTAATCCCTCAAATTTGGAGGGTTATTAATAAACATAATTATGAACAGGAATCCCAAACGTTCAACGCTTGGTCAACTATCGCAAACGGTCTTGAAACCGTTTGCTCAACCAGGTCAAGTTAATCAGGTTGAAAATCAGCACATAATTCAATCCGATTGCCTAATTGATTGGCCTTCAACTCTCGATTCCTTTGGAGTTAATCCCTCAAATTTGTAGGGTTATCAGACTACATAATTAGGAACAAAATTCCCAAACGGTCAACACTTGGTCAACCATCTCAAATGGTCTTGAAACCGTTTGCTCCCAAACGGTTTCAAACCGTTTGCCCTTAAACGGTTTGCTGAAACCGCATAGCCAATCAAATTAAAACGATTTGGAGTAGCTATCAAAACGGTTTTGCTTGGTAATTTTCGTTGGATAAGCATCTAGGATGATTTAATCATCCCCTTCCTTCGACCAACCAAGAACAGCAACCGTTCTTGATGGAAATTGCAGCAAGAAACAAGAGTGCATCAAATTGAAGAAATCAATCAACAAAGCATAGAGAATTGATGCAATAGCAATGTTTAAGGGTTTAAGTTATAAAACCCGCCTCCAATTGAGATCCAAAGCTCCAATCTCACGCCATTAATGGTGGATGAAGCTCTTTCAACTCCCCCTAGGCTCGTCCTCAAGCTTTTGATTGCAAAAGTTGGCTAGGGTTGAAGAGGAGATCGAAATAAGAAGGAATCCATAATTTATTTTCGATTTCCACCATGAAATCAAGGAGAACGAAGGTCAAGAGCTTACCCACAGGTTGGGGTTCGTCCTCCTGGTCCTCCCTAGCTTCCTTGGTCGGTTTCCAATATAAGAGAAGAAGTGGGGTCGAAATAGCCTTTCATTTGGCTAGGAAAAGGCCTTTTTTTATAAAAATTCAATGAAAGAGAAAATGCATTATTAAAATGCATTTAATTCCAAAATTGGTGCCGCCTCTTCCCCCTCAAATTCTCCTCAAAATTCTTAAGGACGAGGCTATCTTCATTTCCTCTTATTCCTCTCCATTATCCATGATTTAAAGAAAATCAAATTAAGCACCTTAATGCTTATTATATTATTATCCATATGTGAGTGGGTTTTCTTTTCCTTATAATAATGGTGAGTGGAATTTCACCTACTTAGGATATTTTCGTTCCTTATCTTGGCAAAGGAACTTCCATCCTTATTCAAAATCAACCCAAAACATTTTGGGTAAAAGCCCTTCAATTATTTTTATTCATTTTTGCCCTAAATCGAATTAGGGTTTCAATTAGGCATTAATCTTGATTATTTTAATATCAAGATTCTCTCTCCTCTAACTTAATTCAAATGAAGCACCCCTCTCATTTTATTTTCTCTACATGATGCCAAGAAACATTAGGGACCTTGTTGAAGTGGTAATTTTCATATTGAACCCTATATTTTGGGTAAATTGCACTTTACTCCAAAACTAGGTTTTAATGCACAACATTGTCCAACAAGCTCTATCTTGGTGTCCAGGCTTGTGGAAACCATACTACTACATCATATTCATCCTTATGATGTCTCAACATCAGAAGAACATCTTATCATATGCAATTTGCAATTTAACCCCTCAACTTGGGTAATTTGCACTTTAGTCCAAAACAAGCAATCATTGCTTTAACATTGTTCAAACAGGACCAAAATTGAAACATAAGTTCCTCATGAGCCCTAATTACTTTTCACAGGATAAGTACAAGCATATAATCAACTTTGTTAAGAAAAACTCCTGGGGTTAGAACATAACCCAGGTCAGGGATGTTACAAATTATCCACCCCTTATAAGGATTTCGTCCCCGAAATCATCAATAAAACATTAAGAGAAAAGAGTAGGATATTTCCTCCTCAACTCCCGGATCTATTAACACAAATACAAAGCAGGATAAAGACATATCAGAATTAAAGTAATTCCATCTGACCTGTCACAACCCGAGGGTTGACTACTGCTTCAGACTGGTTCATAGCATAGAGCCTAGCCGTTGCCTGCTGTTGGCCCTGTGCTCTATTATTGGACGCAGAAGATCCTGCCTGGGATGCTTGTCCACGTCCTCGGGTACCACTAGAAAACTGCTTTCTCTGAGAACCTTGCTGACTTTGTCTCGGGGGTTGATTTACCACAGCATTCCCCGTTGGTCAATCCCTTGCCAGATGACCTACTAGTCCACATCGATGACAAGTTCTATTCCCTAGGTGTGGTCTAGGGGGTCCAGTTACTGACATAGAAGCTGAACTGTGAGCTTCCTTTGGTGGTGCAGGCACAGAATACCTTGGTTTCTTGAAACTCCCAGCACGATGCCCTTGAAACTGTGGGTATTCCTTCTTACCCTTAGTTTGTCGCTTCTCAACTATAGACATCTCTATGCGTCTTACATACTCCACAAAAGTTGCAAACCTCTCCTAGTTCTCCAGAGCAGACGCCGGAGTGGTTAATTCAGCGTTCAACCCCTTCTCGAATCGCCGAATTCTTTCATCATCATTGGATGCCATGTGTGGACAAAACCGCAACAACTCCATGAACCTAGCCTCATACTCTCTAATGTTCATAGGTCCTTGTTTAATTTTCTCAAACTGGGATATCTTCTCATCTAGAAACGTCTTGGGAAAGTATCTAGTGATAAATTCACGCATGAATTCATCCCATCCAATCACAACTCCAGGTCTTTTGCCCTCCTCAATGGTCCACCAGTGGCCAGCACTCCCTTTGAGGAGATATACAGCATGCCTAACCCTCTCATCATCAGGTATCATGAGGATTCTGAAGGCTTTCTCTAATTCAGTCAACCATAGGTCAGCATCTGCTGGATCAGCTGTACCAGCATACTCTAATGCTCCTACCCTCTTCATCCTTTCAAAGGTCTTTCCGGCACCATGTCTTTCATCATGGGGTGGTGCCATGGGTGCAGGTACTGGCATTCTATCCGTCATGTGGGTCATAGCTGCCATAAACTGCCCGAGCATAGTCTGAAAGGCTGGGTTCCCCATATCAGCTGGGTTGAACTGGGGTTGATCAGGTACAGGTTCCTCCCTGTCCTGGTCTCTTGCACCTCTTCCCGATGCAGCTACACTGCTCTCAGCAGCGTGTTCATCGTGTGATCCAGACATCTTTAGTTCTTCTTCTCCTATATGAGCAGAAGACACTATCAGATAAACTGGAAGACACTTAGAACAGACTCAACTACCTTAATCCTATGTCTATGTAGACTCAGCGAACCTAGAGCTCTGATACCACTAAACTGTGATGACACCCACCATCATTTAAGATAACAAGTGTCATTAACAATAATAAAACATGCGGAAGCAAATCAGTTGCAGCAGATTAGCAAAAATCAGTGAAAATTAAAACCATTTGCAAAGAGATCCATTCACAGGAAAACTCTTTCATTCAGAACCAAAGTAAAACCTTACATCTTGGTTCATATATACATCTCATGTACTATTACTTCTCGAGGAATACAAACATCAACTACTCTGTCTTAACTGTACACAGGTAGTATAAAATCCTCGAGGCTTAAAGCCAAAATCTTGGATCGATCCATCAAAACATTACTCCTAGGACCCGAGAGTACAGAGACGACTCATAGGACTTTCTATATATAACTTGACAGCTCATATCCCCACCTGGGATTTACTACTATCCGTGCTATTGCTGATGCTGCTCTTCCTCTGTAATAGGTTCCTTGCCTTTTCGTCGGCGGTTACCTAAAAATTTAATCCCACGGGGGTGAGACAATTATAAAAATTGTCCCAGCGAGAGATATAACTCTCCGCCAGAAACATTGTTATTGCCGATAATAGAATAACACTGAGCAGTAGAATTATATTTACTCAACAGTAGGTAAATCATTGAATAAGATATGCAGAGCAGTATTCTCTATGCAATCATTTCAATTATAACTTGATTAAGCAGCAAGTCATTCATTTAAGAAGGAATATGAAGAACATGTATATCATTTATCTAACTATGATATAATAGACCATGTATCATCAACCATTGATTCTCGCAATTCAACCCTAAGCAAATATGCTACACGGCTTATTACGTTTTACAATCATACTTATGCCCTGAGGAGATGAGGTATACCGCTCATACTGCAACCGACCACGGTTACGTAAAGCATCGGTACCACACATAGGTCAATGGAAGAGCCGGATTCCCATGACCTCAACTATCTCGGTCAGTACGAGATAACATACAGGACATCTTGTGTCTCTTCTAGATAGCTTTCCCGGGTATACTGGCAACATCGCCATTAGAGTTATAGCCCATAGCATATACTCGCTTCAGGATATGGCCCGTAGCCAATGCCCGGTATTATTTTGTGGAGTCATGGCCCGTAGCCATGCTCTTATTGGGGTATGGTCCGTAACCAATCCCGTTCATAGGACATAGCCCGTAGCAATGCCTATGGGGCATAAGGATATAATTGCCCAATTACCCCCACATATTCAAAAATATGCGTTCTGAGTAAACTCGTTTCACCATTCAGCTAATTTTGACGCTGATGGATCTGTGATCAGGGCAACTACATTATATGGTATCACTTGATTAATTAAGTACATTATCATATTCTTTTAGCATCAGCCAAGTTTCCAAACATAACTTAATAAGACAAATGCTATAAAGAAAACATGTACTATTTCCATTAATCACTTCTCAGTCTTTATAAGACATGGGGATCTCAGTCCCTCATTTCAATACTGGGAATTTTCATTCCTTTGCAACTCAATGCCATAATCATATGGTTCTGGGTATTCAAACCCTTAGCTCATCATTGAGCATTATTACCACTTTTTCAGGTAATTATCACCTTCAGGTCACCTGACCAAGGTAAATATGATGCTTATTACATAAACATCTTCTCATGGCACTTAAGGCCCATTACTTCTCTTATTACCTCATACTAGGCAATAAGGTATAGCATGGCACATAAGGCCCAATAAACAATGTCAATACATAAAATGTCATAGCTCATACCTGGCTATGTTCATCATCACATCATACCTGCATGGTTAGTATAAATGATAATACATCAATTTCATATCAGCACCATGCAAAACAATATATAACATCATTATTCAAGGGTAACACCACTATTCCCTTACCAGGGTTAGGGTTTCCCATTTCTCATTAATTCAGACCCTCTTGAGTTAACCAACTTTATCTTGTATTAAGGTATTTCCCCTCTTAATACATTCCATCACAGAATACTCACCCTTAGCATATAATGCATAGGCCACACATTAGAATTGTCCAGCTATCTCACATGATATGGACTTATCTTAGTTTAAGGCATAACTTTATTATAAAGTTGCCTATAAACTATCGCAATGATACACCCTCAACTAGGGTTTCACAAGGATACACCCTCAACCAGGGTCCACAATGATACACCCTCCACTAGGGTTTCACAAGGTTACACCCTCAACCAGGGTTCACAATGATACACCCTCCACTAGGGTTTCACAAGGATACACCCTCAACTAGGGTTTACTAACATCCTAATTAGTGATTTCACATATAGACAACCTCTTATTAAGGTTATACATTGAATCAGCCTCAATTAGGGTTTACATCATGTATTGGGTCCATGCATTTGTTATGCATTAATGACTAGTACCATTAAAGGTATCTCCCACCTAATCACATTAGGTTTTCAAAAAGGTTTGATCAATTAGACCTTCAATAACATGAGATATCCAATTGAATTAACCAAATTGAACCACACTCAATTCTAATCAATGGAACTTCAACCAATTGGATCATCAACTCAATCATCATTTGATTCATGGCTCACCCCTCAATTGGGACTTCAATTATGGTCTGATCTCAATGGAATTAGGGTTTATAAATACCAATTAGAGCTTTGAAGTTTATCATCAATCATGCTACTAATTGTGTTTCAATTGATTGCATTGGACCTTCAACCATTGAATTCATGGAACCAATCATCAATTGGACCTATGCTCATACTTCAATTGAGTTTAATAGGTCAACCTTCAACTAATTTGACCCTCAATTGACCCTCAATTGGTCATCAATTAGGGCTTGATTCAATTGAATTAGGGTTTGGAATTGAAGATCCAACAACACTCATGAATGCAAGATTGGTTACTTTGAAACTATTGAACCATTATCCAAATTGGGTATGACCTGATCCCAAACGGTCTTGAGGTCGTTTGGATGACCTCCAAACGGTCTTGAGACCGTTTGCCCATCATATCACTCAAATCCAAGCCATCCAATTAAGGTTTGGATCATTGGATTGATCACCAAATCAGCATTGCATTGTATAACAGCTTGGTACCTTTAGACCTTCAAACACCTAACCATACTCAACCCTAGACATCCAAACGGTCTTGGGTGACCATCAAACGGTCTTGAGACCGTTTGGATGAGCTCCAAATGGTCTTGAGACCGTTTGGCTCATCCAACCTTTGGATTCTAGTGAAAAATCATCATGGATTGGTCTATCGAGTTGATCAACAGATCAGCACTACATTGCAATATGATTAGTACCTTTGTACCTTTAATTGGTCAACTATACTTGACCCCAGACCTCCAAACAGTATTGGGGTGATCCCCAAACGGTATTTATACCGTTTGGGTGATCCCCAAACGGTCTTGAAACCGTTTGGGCTAATCAACCCAAAATCTCAACTTAACTCATTGGAATTTCAGCACTGTTTTCAATTAGGGTTTGCCTAATTGAATAGCCTTCAACTCATGATTCCTTGGGATTCAATCCCTCAAATTCGGTGCGTCATTAGATCACATAATTAGGAACAGTAATCCCAAACGGTCAACGCTTGGTCAATGCACTCAAACGGTCTTGAGACCGTTTGCCCAAAAAGTTCAATTAAATCAGATTGAAAATCAGCACTTAATCCAATTAGGTTTCCCTAATGGATTAGGCTTCAACTCACGATTCCTTTGGAGTTAATCCCTCAAATTTGTAGGGTTATTAATAAACATAATTATGAACAGGAATACCAATCGTTCAACGCTTTGTCAACCATATCAAACGTTCTTGAAACCGTTTGCTCAACCAGGTCAAGTTAATCAGGTTGAAAATCAGCACATAATTCAATCTGATTGCCTAATTGATTGGCCTTCAACTCTCGATTCCTTTGGAGTTAATCCCTCAAATTTGGAGGGTTATCAGCCTACATAATTAGGAACAAAATTCCGAAACGTTCAACGCTTGGTCAACCATCTCAAAAGGTCTTGAAACCATTTTCTCCCAAACGGTTTCAAACCGTTTGCCCTTAAACGGTTTGCTGAAACCGCATAGCCAATCAAATTAAAACGATTTGGAGTAGCTATCAAAACGGTTTTGCTTGGTAATTTTCTTTGGATAAGCTTCTAGGATGATTTCATCATCCCCTTCCTTCGAACAACCAAGAACAGAAACCGTTCTTGATGGAAGTTGCAGCAAGAAACAAGAGTGCATCAAATTGAAGAAATCAATCAACAAAGCATAGAGAATTGATGCAATAGCAATGTTTAAGGGTTTAAGTTATAAAACCCGCCTCCAATTGAGCTCCAAAGCTCCAATCTCACGCCATTAATGGTGGATTAAGCTCTTGCAACTCCCCATAGGCTCGTCCTCAAGCTTTTGATTGCAAAAGTTGGCTAGGGTTGAAGAGGAGATCGAAATAAGAAGGAATCCATAATTTATTTTCGATTTCCACCAGGAAATCAAGGAGAACGAAGATCAATAGCTTACCCACAGGTTGGGGTTCGTCCTTCTGGTCCTCCCTAGCTTCCTTGGTCGGTTTCCAAGCTAAGAGAAGAAGTGGGGTCGAAATAGCCTTTCATTTGGCTAGGAAAAGGCCTTTTTTATAAAAATTCAATGAAAGAGAAAATGCATTATTAAAATGCATTTAATTCCAAAATTGGTGCCGCCTCTTCCCCCTCAAATTCTCCTCAAAATCCTTAAGGACGAGGCTATCTTCATTGCCTCTTATTCCTCTCCATTATCCATGATTTAAAGAAAATCAAATTAAGCACCTTAATGCTTATTATATTAATATCCATATGTGAGTGGGTTTTCTTTTCCTTACAATAATGGTGAGTGGAATTTCACCTACTTAGGATATTTTAGTTCCTTATCTTGGCAAAGGAACGTCCATCCTTATTCAAAATCAACCCAAAACATTTTGGTTAAAAGCCCTTCAATTATTTTTATTCATTTTTGCCCTAAATCGAATTAGGGTTTCAATTAGGCATTAATCTTGATTATTTTAATATCAAGATTCTCTCTCCTCCAACTTAATTCAAATGAAGCACACCTCTCATTTTATTTGCTCTACATGATGCCAAGAAACATTAGTGACCTTTTGAAGTGGTAATTTGCATATTGAACCCTAGATTTTGGGTAAATTGCACTTTACTCCAAAACTAGGTTTTAATGCACAACATTGTCCAACAAGCTCTATCTTGGTGTCCAGGCTTGTGGAAACCATACTACTACATCATATTCATCCTTATGATGTCTCAACATCATAGGAACATCTTATCATATGCAATTTGCAAGTTAACCCCTCAACTTGGGTAATTTGCACTTTAGTCCAAAACAAGCAATCATTGCTTTAACATTGTTCAAACAGGACCAAAATTGAAACATAAGTTCCTCATGAGCCCTAATTACTTTTCACAGGATAAGTACAAACATATAATCAACTTTGTTAAGCAAAACTCCTGGGGTTAGAACATAACCCAAGTCATGGATGTTACAATCTAGGTACCCATCTGTTCGAGTTTTCATCACTCAATTTCTCCTGGATTGTTGTGGAGCTCCCTACTGGTGTTGGTTGTCTCCTCTGATAAAATCATGAGTTCTTGGTGGTTCCAATCTCCTCTGACCAATTCATTACAAGGTGACGATCCATGACCCTCACTCTTTCATTTTGTATACTCCACGCACCATGGTTTCATCTTGATTGATCAGATGACTAGCACTGCCATCACGGTGGTCTTAACTCCTCATCGGGTAAGGGAGTCTTTAGTACTTCAATTGGTTTGAAGCTCGAGATTAATCAAGAAGTATGCACATTGATCTTGGGATGTCTTTGGACCCTCGTGTCGATCGTTATACCCTTGTATATTCAGAGGAGGAACCTATAATTGAGTTTGAACTAAGATGAATTTTCTTTTAGTTGAGATGAAATATGTCTTTCTAGATGAGTAGTGGTTGTGCACTGTCATTGTCAATGTGACATAAGAGAAGGAAGATAGGTTGTTTGTTAAATTGAGAAAAATAAGAAAGAAAACTCTTGGATACAAGCTGATAGATCCTACATGAGTTGTTCAAGACCTCTACATGAACTCAATTAATATTATGGATGTCTCAGAATCCCTTTATTTAGCATCATAACATGTTGAATCCTAAGAAGAAGAAAGTAGTTTGTAAAGAATTCATCATGATATTGATAGTTATGATCGTCAATCTCATTTCTTTCCCAACTTGGATGAGCTTGCTATAGGTTATGCTCATGAAAGAAGGCCCACAATGATACAAAATGAGAAGAATGAGATTATATGTTTCCATAATGTTTGTAGACTATAGGAAGTTTAAATAATATATACAATAAGATCACTTTCCACTTCTGTTTCCACAACAAGTCTTGCAACATTTGCTCATCAGGAGTGTTTTTGCTATAGGGATGGATACTTAGGATTCTTTGGATATCCATACACCCATATGATCAGGAGAAGAATGCCTTCACTTGTCCTTTTAGGATGCATGAATTGTGTATAGTGTTCTTTGAGATGTGTAGTTCCCTTACTACTTCCCATTATTGCATTCGTCACATCTTTATGGGATACATCGAGACAATTGTGGAGTTATTCATGGATAATTTTCTATGGGGATTTAGTTAAAGCTTTTTAAACCATATATCCATTCTATTTTCATGTTATTGAGATGAATATATGGTTCTTAACTAGGAGAAATGCCACTTCATGGTGAAGAAGATTTTGGGATATCTTGTCAGCTCTCGGAGTGAGAGAATTTGACAAGTAAAAGATTGAAGTCATTGAAAATATGGCTTCCCCATCTTCACTGAAATAAATTAGATATTGTCATGGACACAAAATCTTATATTGTAGATTCATCAGGGAACAAGATAGAAAATGTTATCACAAATTTATAATTGAAAGATGTTGAATTAAGATCAAACAATGATTGCCTCCACAAATTTATTTTCCTCAATGAGGCGATAGTGTCTGTACATGTGATCCATTCTCCAAATTGATCTCTTCCATTTGAGATCATGTATGATGTTTGAGATTATGTTTTAGGAGTCATTTGGGCCAACACATGGATAAAAAGTATAATGTTGTTTATTATGCCAATTAGATGTTATGCTACAACAAAGAAGGAACTCATTGCAATTGCTTATAAATTCAACAAATTTTGATCATATTCAATGAGTCACATATTATTATCTACATATACCATGTAGCCATCAAGTATTTACTATTGAAGAAACTAGAAAAAGTCAAGCTTATCTTATGGATTTTTCTTTTATATAATTTGGACTCAAAAATTCTATATAAAAAGGAAAGCAAGATTGTGGTAGAAGATCACTTGAGCAGGATGCAAAATGTAGTTATGAGCACCAATAAAAGGTCCCCATCAATGATTCTCTTCCAACAACTATAAAATTAAGTTCAACATGGTAGCTTAGGGCAGGTACTCACTGTGGTATGATGATATTGTAAATTGCCTGGAAGTTGGCACACAAGAAACTCTATGAAGAAGACCTCTCTAATATTTGACATTTCTATTGGGGGCCTCCCATTTGAAATGAAAATGCACAACTGACCTCCTTAAACTAATTACCCCAGATGTGATTCCGACAAAAAATGCACGACATTCTCATGCTACTCTTCCCATGCACCTAGCCCCCCGTTCAAAGTCAAATGAGAAGGAATCATAATTTTCAAGCTCTATTTATATGGAATCTAAGGACATTGCATTCTTGGGGAAGATATGCTTCTATAATGGATCATCTTCACTCAAGTTTATTAGGTCAGCATAAGAATGCAAGTAATAATTCTTCAACGTCACCTTTATCGACCCATGATCTGTAGATATGTTCACTCTTTTGCCAAATCATTTAATTTGTCAAAGAATAAGGAATATAGAAAGATGTGATGAGATTCCACTATTAGTTATTGTAGGTCGTTTAAGTTTTTATTGTAAGAGGAGTGGACTAAGCATGTTCATCCATATCTTCTAGTTGGTTTAGCTACATTCTAGTAACATGTTATTATGTCTTCATATGGGTGGAGGCAATCCCCACAATATCACGTGAATCTAACATGATATCGAATATATTTAGTGGTTATCATCTTCCCCAAGGATTGATTCCCACTCTCAGTGATTTCAATTAAAGGCTCCCATTTCTTGAGAGGATTATTTAATCTCTTTTCAAGATATACATTGTTCAATGCAAGGTTGACACACCTTACCACCCAAACATGAGTTGACAGGTGAAAGGGTCAAAAAAATTTATATCAGAGCCTTGCTGGAAAAGACAATAAGCAAGGAAAACAAGAATTGGGCAAACATGATAAATGATGCTCTTTGGGCATACATGATTTCCTATAGGTGTTGGTCGGAACCACATCATTATGACTTATCTATTCCAAATTGTGTCATCTATCGATGGATATGGATCACAAATCATGGTTGGCAGTCAAGAAATTAAAGTTTGGCATGGTCAAGGTAGTGAACAATTTCGTCTTCAATAGCAACAAATGGAGGACCTTAGATGGATGGCATATTAGAATGCCTACATCTATATATAATGCATGAATGTGGAATGATGGTTATATAAGTCATAAATATCCTTGAAAGGGTGATTATGCACAAATTTGTAACTTGCTAATGTTTTAATATCCAGAGAAGCCAAAGCTAAAGCATCTCAACCCCTACATTATTCATAAGGTCAACTTACATGGGTCTTTGGATATATGAAGTAGGAATAAAGGAGAATGTATAGTCAATGGGAAACACCTCTAGTGATAACTTAACTTATAAGTTATACAAGTGAGTTCAACATTGTATTTGTCTGCGGCTCCACCGTTTGCTTAAAATTTTAGTCACCAAGCCATCGATGTAAAACAGAAGCATTTATCATTAGGCAACCCAGTAGTTCTAGTTTAGCCTCCTATTTCTTTTTTTAACTTTTTGTTAGCATGCATAAAATTTCTTTCATCAATTAGATAGTCAAACATTACTTCTTTAACTAGATTTTTTATTCATTGCATGTAGGTACAAATCTCATCATTAATTTTTGAACAAAGGTGAGCTAAAAACAAGGATAGTTGATTTCCTAACCAACCAGTTAGTATTATGAAGTTCGATTTGGAGATTACAAGACTATCTATGCAATTATCTAGGCCTTTTATTCAGGTGGCTAGATACTTGGACAAATAAACATTAGTTATAGTTGGTCCTAAAAATTTAGTTAATATCCTTATTTGGTTGAATAGGATTGTCTTCACTGATGTAGAACTTATACGAATCTTTAGCCAATCATCTTTATTTTTCAGCATTGAAAGAAATAATTCAGTATGCATTAACATTCTATCTAGAGATTAAGCTAATAAGATAGAACAAACTATAGTCTTGTCGATAGCAGGCCGCGACCCCACATTTTCTCCTACCCCTTATGTTATTATTCAACACTCATTCCCTATTCAAAATGTTGGTGAATCTTGGTGATGCAACTTTCACCAAGACATTAATTGTCCACAATCCATCACTACAGAACTATTCTATAAAAGGAATACCAAGAAGTGTATCTTCCAAGAACTCATGTTGGAGTTTATTAGCTCCTTCTTGTAGGAGAGATCATATGCTCTTCAACCAAGATTTATTAAATCAATTTTGGAAATGGCCATCATCTAGCCATGACAAGCTTGACAAATATGATGTGTCATGGATTTGATAAGGGATTTTAGAAATGTGGAAAGCTTAGTGTTGAGTATGAGTGTTTAAATTCAATTTATGAATCCGCCCAATTTGGTTTCCCGATGAGTAAAAACATCAAATTTTCAATTGAAGAGATCAAAAAAACAAATGTGGATATGTTATCAAACCTTAAAGTCATAACAAATTTAGCAATGAGTTATGGGCCTTACCATAAACACCAAAGTTTGACCAATCTAAAGGTCAATGTGGAGTGAGACAAACTAGTATGAACATATAGAATCCACTAGTAACAGTCTAAGGGTTGTCATGATGAAAAAATATGATTCAAATACAAATGTCAGCATAACCAACTAACCATGTAATTATGAATAGATTTGTGATCATATATTAAGACATGATTTAAAGATCAACTCAATGACAAAGACAATAGTCAAACAAATGAAAAATTACACTTATCTCTCATGATTAGTAGTCATTTTTGTAGATTCAAATATCATATTACCAGGATGGGAAGTCCATTGAATAGGATGAACGTCCATTTTGTGAACTCGTCATTTTAGATTACCTTTCTTGATATTTTCACTATGATCCCAACTTAAGACAACCACATATCTTGATCTACATATGTATGAGTGCATCCCTAGACATACTCCATAGATGAAATTCTTCCTCAAATCATCCCTAGTTATAGTCATCAATTCAGATCAAACCTTAAATGGAGAGACACTATTTGAACATGTGGTCCCCATTTTCTCTCCCTCTTGTGTTGAGAAGTAAACTCCACGTCATCTGTAAAATGCCCCAAAAGAATCTATAATGTGGGGTAACATCAGGCATGTACCCTTCTATTTTAACCCTATTATGTTGACCAATTAGTTGTGTAGAGTAGAAAATGTTTGGGAAGACCCCATAAGACAGGGATCCTATCTAACACACACTTCACATTTGTTCTCAAGATTGGTTTGAACATGATCACTTTGTAAAGACTCCAAAAGGACTGTAGCCAAAAATCTTGTGTCTAGTAACCTTGTATTATTGGGAAACACTCCATACTAGGCTAACACTCTCAAACCCCTCTAGACACTAAAAACATAGCACCCTACCACCACCATTTACATGTGATGGTGTGGATCAAACAAATGAGACTTACATGCTGTCATTTGCAAAAGGCTGGAATGTTTTTTTTAGGAAAAAAGGCTGGAATGTTGAGGAAGAGATGCTAAAAAGACATGCACCCTAGGCTGGTCTTTTATGGTATCTTGCAAAAGGCTACAAATTATAGATGAAACACCATGCTACTAGAATAGTGGAGGAGATCCATCCTTTAAGAGAGGATAATCTTATTTCTTCAAACAACAGTCAAGAAAGATAAGCACATGGATTAGATGCAATGTAATATCCTATTTCCCTCCTATTTTTATCAACCCCTTAGTTGTATGATGATATAATCACCTGGGACTGATGATCACCAATATTGTTTATATATTACTAGAATCATCTCTATTATGTTGTTATTATTGTTATATTTCAAACCCCTCTGTGGTATGATTCCATGAGCATCTAGGGTTGACGATCACTAATACAATCATGTTATTACATATGCTTGATTTGTAGGTGGACTTATCTTATTTTTCTTATATCATGCACAAATAAGCACACTGTAAGAAAAATGAAATGACATAACCTCATTGTGATTAGTGATATTTCAAGGGAATTGTTGGGGTGTCTAACACCTTCCCCACACGGAACTTGATGTCTTACTTGTTTCTCTAGTTATCCCCATTTTTTTATCCACATGATTTTACTCTATCATCCATGATTAAACACAAGGATGTTGTGAACTCTATCACTGAACATTATGACAATGATGGCAAATACTAAAGTAGTAACAAATGAAACTATCAAGTTCTTCAAGAAGCTCTACAACCAGGAACATACCTGCTCAGAGTTTGAAGATCAAAACTAACAAATAATAATTGATGATGTAGATAATGCTTTTCTGTGTAGGACACCTATAGAGGAGGAAATTAGAAAGATAGTTTGGAGCATTGGAGCTCAAAAAAGTCTAGGACCAAACCTTTTCAATGGATTCTTGATGCATGGGTTTTGAGTCACTTTTACAGGCTTATTTTATATCTGTTTTATGCATGTATTTGTCATTTTCTTGATTATATTTGCATAACTCACTATAGTTGGCCTTTAAACTATATTTGAATAAAATTATACTTATTTTATCATATTTATATGATATTATATAATCCTCGGACTTATGCACATGTTTCAGTACATTTCAGGTACTTTTGCACTGTACAGAGTCGATACTATCGACCCCGGTGTCAATAGTATCGAGATTTCATCAGGAATCAACCCTGGAACTCAAAATTGGAAGGAAATATCAACATCATGGTCGATACTATCGACCTGGGTGTCGATAGTATGGACAGCGTCGGGATTTGCCGAATTCTGTACTAAATCGGATCGTTCTAATATGGCGATGGAGCTTTTTCGGTGTCGTAAAGTGGTCCTATGACCTAAGGGGAGGACGGCCAGCCCAAGGGGGGATCAGAGATCGAGCCCCATGACACCCAAGAAGGAGGGAGAGAGGAGGCAAGAGTGAAGGATGTCAACTGGGCAATCCGGGCACCTCCAAAGGGCAATTTTGTTGTCGGAAGACTGCAAAACATGTGTTTCTCGAGGAGGATCTCCAGGAACACCTTCATATCAGGTTTTCACGAGTTTTCTCCATATTTCCCACATTTTTCTTCTCTACTCCTATGTATTCTCCAATGTTAACCATGTGGGGCTAATCTACATCGTTCCTTAGGACCCGGACTAGCCCAAGGAACCGTTGTACTGAATTTTTGCATGAATTAATATAGGATTATCATTTCCTAGATATATAATTGTGGATATTGCTTGATTTACTTATGATTCATGACCATAGGTAAAGAATTAGACTAATCATTACTCTAGAAAGGGGATTAAAGGTCAGAAAACCCACTATTATACATTATGTTATATGTTCCTTAGACTAGGTGACGTACGGATAGTGGAGAGATACCCGGAGTCATCGATAATGCACCTAATCTAAGATATAAATTGCTACGTAAGTAGAATTTTCTTAGATTTAGGTAGTGGATTGTATCGTGGAAGCGGGCAATCCTTATTATAGGCTCTCTATCCAAGATTTTCTAAAATCTATGTTATTTATCCGATTTATTAGGTATAATGAGACCCCGTGGTGAAATCGACAATCCTAAGGAATCCCATCCTCATTGATTAAACCAACATTTAATCATCGCTCGCTTTGTTTTCACTTTATTTTATTTTCTTTTTTTAAAACCAATCAACTTTTTTAATCGGTTTAGCTGATCGCAACCAGTTAGTAGTAGTCTACTGAAATTCACGTTTCCCTAAGTTTGACTTGAGCCTTACAAGGCCTATATTACTTCGATACGTTCACTTGCATTTAACGCACAGTTTTCGTGTGTGAAGTTTTTGGCACCGTTGCCAGGGAAACGATGAGTTTTAGCACTACGAGTGTTGTGAGCAGCCACACTAGGCCACTTTTAATTCTTGTAGTTTTTCTTTTAATCTTTTGAACTGAATTGCAAATCTTATTCATTGTTTTAATTATTAGTATCGATTCATACACTACCATTTAAAATTTCAGGTACTAGTAAAGTAATAATGGGTGATGGAGCGGCAAATGAGGAGCAGACGATCTGGGAGAAGATCAAAGCATCTTCTTCATTTGCACAAAAGGGGCCAATCAAGAAGCAAGCCATCAATTTTCCAAATTATAAAATTGATCCAGGGCTCATTGCATTAGTCAAGACGCAGGCATTCAATGGATTTTAACAGGAAGACCCAGTAACCCATATTAGCAGCTTTGTTGAGAGTTGTGACATGGTGAAGGTAGACAGGTTCCCATAGAAGCAGATTTATTTGAAGCTATTCCCATCATTATTAGCAGGCAATGCAAAGGAGTGGTTCTATAACTTGCCAAAAGAATATGTCAAGACGTGGGATCAAATTGTAACATCCCTGACCTGGGTTATGCCTAAACCCAGGGAGTTTTTCTTAAGAAAGTTAATTAGATCCTTAATTTTATCTTGTGAAAAGTAATTAAGGCTCAAGAGGAACTTATGTTTCAATTTTGGTCCGGTTTGAATAATGTTAAAGCAATGTTCGCTTAGTTTGGACTAAAGTGCAATTAACCCAATATGAGGGATTAACTTGAAAATTTTACTTGATAAACGTTCCTCAAGTATTTTGGCATCATGAGAATAAATATGATGCACAGGAATGGCTTGTGGTAGCCTGAGTACCAAGAAAGAGCTGATAAAGCAATGTTTGTACATTAAAACCTAGTTTTGGTGTAAAGTGCAATTTACCCAAAACCTAGGGTTCAATATGCAAATTATCACTTCAAAAAAGTCCCTAATATTTCTTGGGATCATGTAGATCAAAGAAAATGAGAAGGGCATCTCATTTGAATTACGTTGGAGTAGAGAGAATCTTGATATTAAAATAATCAAGATTTATGCATAATTAAATCCCTAATTTAATTTAATGCAAAAATATATATATATATTAATTAAAGAAACCTTCAACCAAAAGTTCAGGGATGAATTTTTAAAGAATTTGGACGAGCTTTTGCCTTGCAAAGGCACTAAAATATCCAAAGGAAGTGGATAACTCGCTCACATTATTATAAGAAAAAGAAATATCCACTCACATATGGATATTATTATAAAATGATTTAAGGTGCTTAAATTGATTTTCTTTAAATTATGGATAATTGAGAGGAATAAGAGGCAAATAATATATCCTCGTAACCAAGGAATTGAGGGGGGGATAGGCGGCACTAATTTTGGAATTAAATGATTTTTATAAAGCATTTTCTCTCTCTTTGATTTTCTTATAAAAACACCCTTTACAAGCCAAATGGAAGATTTTTCTGATTCCACTTCTTCTCCTTGCTTGGAAAACGACCAAGGGAGCTTTTTAGGACTAGTAGGACGACCCCCAACCTGTTGGTAAGCTTCTTGATCACTTTCAAACATGATTCCATGGTGGAAATCGAAAATAAATCATTGATTTCTTCTTTTCTTCACTCCATCTTCAACCCTAGCCAATCTTTTCACCCAAAAGCTCGAGGACGAGCCTAGGGGGACTTGCAAAAGCTTCACCCACCATTTTTTATGTGATCTTGAAGCTTTGGAGCTCAATTGGAGGCGGTTTTTATAACTTGAACCCTTTTATTGTTATTGCATTCAATTCCATATCAATTGATGATCATTTCTTCATTTCCGAAATTTAATTTGGTTGATGGATGCAATCACCATGAAAATCACAGAAAGGTTCATGGGTCTAGATATTGATGATGATGACATCATCATAAGAACACACCTCCCCAAATAGCTTTTGCAAATGGTTTCAAGAGTTTGGTCCAAACGGTTCCACCAAACTATTTGGAGACCAAAAAGTTTCCAAACCATTTGGAGGTTTGAACCTCAAACCCTTTAGAGGATTTGACCATTTAGGAGGGTTGACCATTTGAGGTCAGAACCCTAATACATGTTGGATGATGATCTAATGGATCCAATTTTTATTAATTCAATACATTGACAATCATTAAGTAGCAAACCCTAATCGAGTTAAGTGTTGATTTTGTAATTGATTGATTTAAAACTTTGGGTTGATTAACCCAAATGCTTTCAAACCGTTTGGAGATCACCCAAATGGTCTCAAGACCATTTGGAGGTAAACCAAGACCGTTTGTAGGTCTAGGGTTAAGTATGGTTGAGTAATTGAAGACTTAGAGATATCAAAATGAAATGCAATCAATATCTAATTTGATGATCAATCTAATGATGTAAACCCTAATTGATTTGCACATATTTCAATGACAAGTTGGGAAAACGATCTCAAAACCATTTAGAGGTCACCCAAACGACCTCAAGACCATTTAAGGTCAGGTCACCTTATATTTTAATGGTGGTTCATTGATTTCAATTGGATTAGTTCCACAATGATAACCATTGATGGTTCCTTGATTCCCAAACCCTAATTGAAGGAGTCTTGATTATAAATTCTAATTCAATTGGGTTCAAAATCCTAATTGAAGGTCCAATTGAAGTATTATTCAATAGCTCAATTGATGATGGGTCAAGGATCCAACGAACAGTCGATTCATTGAATGAAACCTTTAAATTGGTTAAGTGTTGAAGACCTTTTTGGTCCATTCGGTTTTGAGAGGGTTTGGACCAAATGATCTCAAGACCGTTTGAGATCAAACGGTCTCAAACCATTTGGAGTTCCAAGCTCATTCGGTTTCAAGGGAAACTTGCCCAAATGGTTTCAAACCGTTTAAAGACCAAGGGTCAAGATCGTTTGGTGACTTAGAGTGATCAAATCAATTGATAATTTAATGTGATGAAGGATCAATTAACCCTATAATTGCTACTGAATTATCCTAAAGAAAATCACTAGGGTTCTACCTTTAGGGTACCAAGGGATTGGTAATATTAGATGAGATAATCCTTGAAGCTTAAATAAGCAATACTTCAAGATACTATGTCAACCCTAATTGAATGTACTTAATTGAAGGGTTGGTTGATCTAATCTAACCAAGTTTGGCATGGTCAATATCCTAAAGAGAGTAAGAGAGAGAGGAACCCATACATGTAGAATAATCATGTAATGGATGAGCCTCAACACCATCAACATGTATGATTAAGCAATTAGGGTATGATCCTTAATAAAGAGATCATGAAACCCTAATCAAGAAGGTTGTTGAGCCCTAACCTAAATTTAGGGAAATATCTAATGTAACTAAATCTAGGTTGATGGTGTGACTCTAAACTAGGATGATAATATAGGAAATCCAAATTTAGGATAACTTCATGAAAATCCTAATTAAGGTTGATTCCATGAGAATCCCTAATTGAGGTTAATTCCATAAGAAAGACCAAGTTGGGATGAATAGTAAACCCTATCTATGGGTAATGTGATGTGAAAATCCAATGAAGGGAGAAACTATATGTAATCCTAACCTCAATGAAGTATTATTGTATGTGAAACTCTAATTCAGGGTAACGTGATACAAACCCTAATTGGTACGAATAGTAAACCCTAAGTATGGGTTATTGAATATGAAACCCTAGATTAGGATGATGTTATATGAAACCCGGATGCAATGATGTGATGTGAGACTCAAATTCAGGGTGGTGCCATGTAATGATATATGAAACCCTAGAGATGGTATACTGGCCAATACACTAAAGTAGGGTGTGGCTAATATAATCAAGTAAGATGACGATGTTACACCATGAGGGGTAAAGTTGATGAACTATATGAATGATAATGTTGATACTTTAATGAGAAAGGGTATAAGGGACAAGATGATGTCTAAATTGTTATATGTCTAATGTTATACCAGTGTAACAACCCTATATACATTACAAAGATTAGAACAAGAAACTCTTAGGAGTGATGTATGCAACATTACATAATGGAGTGAGTAACATCCTATGGATTGAAATACCTAAAGTGGATGATAATGGTTTATTCTATATCAACAATGCCTAACCATTAGATAAGTCCATATCAATAATGATAGATGGACAATTCTAATGTGTGACCTAAACACTATATGATAAAAGTGACAGGTGAGTGGATAAGTATTAAGCGGGAAATACATTAATACAAGGTTAGTTGATTAAACTAAGTAAGATGAAGATGAGGAGAAAAGTGATACATCAAGACATGATAAATATCACATTTAGCATTTCAGGGTTGATATACCTTGATGCACATCAATCCAACATATTTGGATAAGAAACACATGATGTGTGTGTTATGTAGTTGTTACAATAAGATCATAATGATTTTGATATACTTTGATAAGTATAGGCTAATATACTATGAGAAAGGGGTTAAGCCAAGATAATGGGTGTGATATAAACATACCATGGTAAGGTTGAGAGATGAACTCATACCTTGAATTGGTAATCATTATTGATATATGATGAGAGTAACAAGCATGAATGAATACTTGTGATAGCAATAGATGCTCCTAGAGGAGTGGAGTAGTATATTAGGGTTGGATAAATAATATAAACATGAAACCCTAATTAATGTGAAATGGGAAACCCTAACCCTAATTTTTGGGTAAAGGGATGAAAATCCTATTCAATAGTAAACCCTAATCTTGATAAAGGAATGGTGGTGTTACTAGTGTATCACATGATGTGATAAGTGTCTTTTATTCCTGTCATCATGTCTATTAACCATGCAGATATCATGGGATGGTGATCATAGCTAGATTTGAGCTATGGCTTTTATATAATAAAATATTGATTGGCCTTGTAAGCCTTGATGTTGTTGTTGCTTAGTAAAAGTAACAAAATGTGCATGGACTCTATGAGTCATATGAGTATGTTGTTGCCTAGTGAAAGGTGACAAGACACTAAATGGTCATGGTGAGCCATATGAAATTCTTGTACAACAAGTATCATGTATACCTCGGCCTGAGAACCTAGAGGTGATAGTTACCTAACAAGTGGTAATAGTGTTTAGTGATGAATTGAGGGTATGAATACCCAGTTTTGATAAGTAAGATAATGATGTTGTTGTGAGATGTGAACTTTCAAGTATTGAGATAAGGGACTAAAATCCCAATACCTCATAAAGAATGAGAAGTGAATGATGCAAATAGTACATGTTTCTTTGTCGCAATTGTATTAATAAGTTATGGTTGATAACTTGACTGATGATAAAAGAATATGCTAATGTACTTAATTAATTAAGTGAAATCATATCATGTAGAGCCCTGGCCATAGATCCATCAGTGTCAAAACTACTGAATGGTGAAACGGGTGCTCCGCGGAAAAACCCAGAATGCATATTTTGAATATGTGGGGGCAATGGGTGAATGTATCCTGACGTCCTAATGAGGGAATTGATGAAAGGTAAACATTAAACCTCTCAATCCTTCATTATTTGTACCGCGATGGATGTATCACAAATCTCCCAATGATTGGGACAGATGCAGTACACATCTCCCAATAATGTCAATGTCGAATCGACGGAGGTAAACATAAAACCTCTCAATTGCAAAGAGAGTGCAGCACGCCACTATAACTCTAATAGCGATGTTGCCAGTATACCCTGGAAAGCTATCTAGCAGAGACACAAGATGTCCTACATGTTGTCTCGTACTGACCGAGATGTGGGAGGTCTTGGAAGCTGTCTCTTCCATTGACCTTGTATGGTACCGATTTCAACTTCGCAGTGGTTGGTTGGAGTATGAGCGGTATACCTCATCCCCTCAGGGCATAAGTGTGATTGTAAAATTTAATCAGCCGTATAGCATGTTTTCTTAAGGATTGAATATGGAAATTCATTGGATGATGTTACATTTATTTTATGCATCTCTAGTTGATAGACATTATTCATATCTCTTTATACTCATTGCAAGTAGATGGATGAATTATGATTCTATCATGGATAAATGCAATTCTCTCCTTAGGAAAGGAGATTACGTTACTCTATTCATTCAATGATTAATAATGTTGTTAATATATAAGAATTCCTACTTAGTTTTATTATAATAAACTGCATAACAATGTTTTGGCAGAGAGTTATATCTCCCGCTGGGGCAATTTACAATTGTGTCACCCCTGTGGGATCCAACTTTTTAGGTAAACACATAAGAAGAAGCAGGAACCCTATAGAAAGGGAAAAGCAGCAACAGCAATAGGGACAGTAGTGATAACTCGGGTGGAGGCACTGGCTGCCAAGTTTTGTATAGATAGTAGTCCTATCTGTCGTCTCTATACTCTCAGGTCCTCGGAATTTATAGTTAGTGTTTTTAATGAATCGATCTGAGATTTTGGCTTGATGCCTCGAGGTTCTTATGTTTTCTGTACATAATGTTAAAGGTGCAACTGATGATGTAATCGTCTAGAAAAGATGGTACAAGTAATGTACTTATGGACCAGGATGTAAATGTTATACTATGGTTCTTGATGAAAGAAATTTCCTATGTTTGGATCTCTTTGCAAAAAGTTTTAATTTTTAGTGATTTTTTAGTAATCCGCTGCAAATGATTTGCTTCCGCTTAAGTAAATCTTGTTTTTGTGAGTTGGATGCCACACAAATGATCGAGGTTTTTTTTAAAGGTACTTCCCACCCGAGAAGACCAATGACCTTGTGAGGAAGATTCACAATTTCAAGTAGCAGGCAGATGAAACATACTCGGAGGTGTGGGAGTGATTTCGAATCATGCTGCGGAGAGTCCCACATCATGGGATATATTTGGAAAATGAGGCAAAGATGTTCTACTTTGGCCTAAACCAACATGAATGGGGTATTCTAGATTCATTAGGTATAGGTTTCTTCCTAAACAACAAAAGCTCCAAGTGTTGGGAGATTTTGAAGAACATGGCTAAAAATCAAGCTTGGGGTTAAAGAGACAGACCAAAGCAGGCTAAAGCTACAAGTGATGCAAAGGCCATTCAAGCTTTAAATGAGAAGATGGATTTGCTAGCCAAGAAGCTCCTAGAGAAGGAGAGCAACGGGTCTGATGAGGAAGAACATGCAAAGTATATGCATCAATAGGGATATAGAAATAACAATTATGATTGGAGGAAGGAACAAAATTCTCAAAAGCAGTAGCCTAACCTAGAGGAAAAGAACAATGAATTGCTTAGCCAGGTGGTGAAGCAAAACTAGGAATTGATGGGCTCATTCGGCAAGACAGTACAGTCACACGGTGAGTACATGAACCAGTTTGGGATGTAGATTCAGAGCCATAGTGTAAAACTGAGGATGTTAGAGATGTCCATAACCCAAATTGCAACTGAGGTGGCTTCCATGAAGCAAATCATTCAAAAACAACCAGTTGGGAATGTAGAGCCCACTCAACCACATTAGCAGGTTAAATATATATCAATCAAAAAGGGGCTAGAGCTTCCTATTGAGGAGATACATGAGCGGAGTACTATGCATATAGACTTGGAGGATAAACCCAAAGTTCCATACCCTCACAGTTTGTATGGATTGCCAAGAGGATGTCGGACACCAGTCAAATCACTCCAAGGTTCCACCACTGTCATGCCCACATCTCAGATTTCTGAAGAGACTCCTATACCAGAAGAGCAGGTGAAAGCTTTACTTCATAGTGGAGCAGCCACTATCAATAAGGAGTAGCAGCCAAAAGTCATGCCATCCATGGATGATGTGCCAAATCCTATCTTAGAAGGCAGAGTTGAAAAAATCTTAGGGGAGGAGACCCCTAAAGTTCCATATATTCCACCGTACAAGCGCATAAAGGAGCCAAGTGTCCCATTCTCGGATAGTCTGAAGCTGAGGAAAGAACAAAGGCACTTCAAGAAATTTCTTGAGATCTTTCGAAAGATCCACATTAACATTCCATTGGTGGAGGCTATAGAGCAAATTCCTTCATATGGAAGAATCATGAAAGACATCATCAACAAGAAATGGCAGATCAAAGATACAGATGTTGTGTGTTGATGAAACAGTGAGTTCTATAATCCAAGGAAGGCTGCCAAAGAAGAGGAAAGATCCAGGATGTTTGCACATCCCATGTTCCATAGGTGGCCAACATTTTCCACAAGCACAGTGTGACTCAGGAGCAGGCATTAATCTTATGCCACTTGCCACTTTTCAAAAGTTGGGATTGAAGAATCCAACACAAACTTCCATGACAATTGAGTTGGCAGATTGATCCATTGTGAAGCCACAAGGTATATGCGAGGAGGTGCTAGTCAAAGTCAACAAATTCATCTTCCCTATTGATTTTCTGGTCATGGACATGAATGAGCTGAAAGGATGTGTGATGCTATTGGTAATGTGGGCTCTGATCTCCAAACCACGATATAATCACGATTTAAACTTAGCGGAAGCGATTCGATAAACAGCGGAAGACAAAAATCACGGGAAATTAAAACTTTTCGAGACAAGAGCTTGAATCCTTAAAAGCTTCTTTCATAACAAGAGATAAACTGTTTACATCTCATGATAATTACTTCTTGAGTAATTATATCCATCAAGATACAAAATCTCAAGAACTGATAACAAAAGACTCCAAGACCTGAGAGTACAGAGGACACATAGGACTGACTCTAACTACACCACATGGCAGGCTAAATCTCCACCTGAGATTTATTACTGCTCCTGGTGCTGTTGCTGCTGCTGGGACTGGTCACCTGTAGACCGGTTCCTCCGTCTCCGACGTCCACCTAAAAAGTTAGTCTACGGGGTGAGACAATTTTACATAATTGTCCCAGCGAGAGTTATAACTCTCCGCCAGAAGCTTTATTATAACATCAAAGAATATCTTAAGCAGTAAAGCTTTCAAAGCCATTCAATAGCAGTTGCAGCTATAAACAAGAGCTCAACATTTATGAGACATGAAGAATATAAGCACCATTACAGTGTATCATCAATCAACTAACTCGTAGTTATCTCTAACAGGTATACTATGTGGTTGATTATGTTTTACAAACAAAATTATGCCCTGTGGAGATGAGGCATACCACTCATACTCCAACGGATTGCTAAGAAGTCACATCAGTATCATACATAGGTCATTAAGAGAGCCGGATTCTCATGACCTTCACCTTCCTCAGTCAGTAAGAGGATCACTTGTAGGACATCTTGTGTCTCTACTATTATAGCTCACCAGGGTAAATTGGTCCTTCACTATTTTAGAGTTACAGTGGCGTTCTGTACTCTCTTCGTCATCAGGATATTTCATGTTTATCTCCACTGATACGGATATCTATGTTCTCTTCGTCATCAGGAGGTTTCATGTTTACCTACTACTAATACGGTATGGGATTGTAGTGAAGGATTGACGGATTACATATCTACATCAAATTCCTACACTAGGATGTAAGGTTCTACACATCCATATACCCCACATACTCAATAGTATGTGATCCAGGAGTTCCCTTAGGAAACCCTGTTTCACCATCATTTGATCTCTGACAATGATGGGTCTATGATCAGGGCTCTACATTATACTTGATTAGTTAGGTACATTCAGTATTCATTTAACATCACACATTGTTCTTCAAACAATAATAGTAGCATAACAGCTATAAAAGGAGAATACTAAATGTAACAAGCCTAACTCACATCAATCATCATTTCTCATTATACTCATCACAAGTCATCTCTAAAGCATGACCTTGATGGTATTCATGGCTTTCACAGCCCATTATTACCATAGAATGTCATTGACAAGGAATCAAGATACTTTACTTATTCATAAAGCTATCAATATGCCTTTAATGAATATAGTATCATCATCCATACCTGGATATGATCACATCCATATCAGAACCTTCATGGTTAATTCAACTAATAAAGGTAATTCAAAACAATGATTATACTTTCCACTCTTGTCATAAGAGCTAAGTTCTTTGATTCTTATCAAATAGATTTTAGTACTCATATAACATGTCATCACCTTTGAATTAGGGTTTACTATTCACATCACATGTCATTACCCTTGAATTAGGGTTTACTATTCACATCACATGTCATTACCCTTGAATTAGGGTTTACTATTCACATCACATGTCATTACCCTTGAATTAGGGTTTACTATTCACATCACATGGTGAATTGAACTCATAACATCATCATGTATGAGGAACATCATCATTGATGCTCTCAGATTAGCTTAAGATTCATCATATATTATAATTAG
Organism: Alisma plantago-aquatica; assembly: GCA_963693085.1. Taxonomy (NCBI): domain Eukaryota; kingdom Viridiplantae; phylum Streptophyta; class Magnoliopsida; order Alismatales; family Alismataceae; genus Alisma; species Alisma plantago-aquatica. The sequence goes on along the minus strand of OY856409.1, from coordinate 1,617,274,195 downwards.
GGTTTCCATGATCTCACATAGGTGGATCATACCCTAATCATGCACATTCATGTGTATTGAAGGTTCTTTACTTGAGTTTCCACCCTAAAAGGGTACTTTCTCTCTCTTAAGGTACTTTCTCTCTCTTAAGATACTTTCTCTCTCCTCATACTAGTAGATGGTGATAACACCTCTCTATATCAGGTTGGGTTAAGTCCTAATGGGCTAACATAAGCCAAAACATCACTATCATGTGATTAGGGTTTGATTTGAACAAGGTTTTACTCAATTGAACCCCTCAAGGGTATTTTGGTAATTCACCCCATTGATCACCATCATGGGTTAATTCATTAGTCACTTAGTCCCCTAATGTCCTAGGTTACCATTAGGGTTTATATTTGAGCATCATTGAACCATTTACATCTTCAAGTGATCAAGTGAAAACAGCCTTTGAAAACCTCAAACGGTTTCAACCTTCAACCTCCAAACGGTTTGAAACCGTTTGGATGAGTTGACTGTTTGCTAGGGTTGACTCCAAGACCGTGTGACCTTCAAGGTCGTTTGCCCAAACCGTGTGAGGGTGTAGACCGTTTAACAAGTTTGACTTCAAGACCGAGAGGGCTTACACGGTTTGAGACCGTTTGGTGTCTCTCGATCTTGAGATCGTTTGAGTCCAATCGTTCTTGAGACCGTGAGGCCTCACACGGTCTTGAGACCGTGCGGCCTCACACGGTCTTGAGACTATGTGACCTCAAACAGTCTTGAGACCGTGAGGTCTCAAACGGTCTTGAGACCGTGAGACCTCAAACGGTCTTGAGACCGTTTGGTCCACTTGGTCTCAAACCGTTTGGACCTCCAACATGGTTCAATGATTTCAATCGATTATGATTATTAATGTTGAAGCCTCCAAATGGTCAAAGCCATGGTAACCACTTATAGATTGAGTTAATTAGGGTTATACTTAACCAATTGGTCACTCAATTGACCCTCAATTGTTATCCAATTAGGGTTGAAGTTGGTTTAATTAAGGCCCATCAACGTTCAACCATCAACACTCAACAATGTGAATCAACACAAGGTTGAACCCTTCAATTGAGCTCCAATTGGGCCCAAACTTGGCCCAAACGGTCTTGCGATCGTTTGGATGAACTCCACACGGTCTTGAGACCGTTTGCCCAAGATTTCATCAAAATATAATGTGATTTGATAGGAGTTGAACCTTGATTGAGTCTCAAATTAGTATTTTGATTAATTCAATAACCTATTGCAATTGGGCCCTCAATTGATCAAATTACCTTAACCCTAGACCTCCAAAGGGTCTTGGGTTTTCACCACACGGTCTTGAGACCGTTTGGATGAGTTCCAAAAGGTCTTGAGACCGTTTGCCCATCCAACGTTTGTATTCTAATGTAAGTTCTTCAAGGTTGGATCTATTGAGTTGATTATCATATCAATACTTAATTGCAATGTAATTTGGTATCTTTGTACTTTCAATTGGTCAACTATACTTGACCCCAGACCTCCACACGGTCTTGGGTGATTCCCCACACGGTCTTGAGACCGTTTGATTGATCCCCAAATGGTCTTGAGACCGTTTGGGTCAATCAACCCAAAAATAGTAAGTTATTCATTGAGATTTCAGTACTGATTTCAATTAGGGTTTGCCCTAGTAATCATCCTTCAACTCTTAGCTCGTTTGGAATTAGTCCATAAAATTTGGTGAGTTGTTAATCAACATTATTATGAACAGTAATTTCATACGGTCAACGCTTAGTCAACGTTATTACACGGTCTTGAGACCGTTTGCCCAAAAAGGGAGATTTCAACAGATTGGAAATCAGGAGTAAATTCAACTAAAGTTGTTGATTAAAAAGGCCATATCTCACGATTCCTTTGGATTTATCATCTCAAATTTTGTGGGTGATTAGCCTACATATTTATGAACAAAAATATTATACGTTCCATGCTCGGTCAACGCGGCTAAACGGTCTTGAATACCGTTTTCCCTTACATGGTCTTGAGACCGTTTGCTCACCACACGGTCTTGAAAACCGAGAGGGCAATTTGTGGAGACCGTTTAGTAAAGTGAAAAGTAGTGGATTAACTTTGGAAATAACGTCTTCATCTCCTAGCTCAAGAACAGAAAGGATTTCTCACGGATTTGCTTGCAAGGTAGCAAAGGAAGGTAGAGAAGAAGAAGAAGAACTATCATCTAAAAGCATAAACAGGATGTATATAACAAAGCATGGGTTTAGAGTTATAAAACCCACCTAAAGCTTGCTCCTTGAGCTCCAAGCTTTCGAGATCCAAGCTTTTAATGGCTTCCTTGAGTTTCCACAGGTCGGCCAAGGTGATCCTTCCAAGGAAAGTCGAGAAGAGATGGCTAGAAAGGTAGAGCTACGTGAGCTAGCCATCAATTTGACCTTGAATTCGAGTTCTAACCATGAACTTAAGCAAAAGGGAGGATTCAAACCTACCTTGCCCTCCTTGGTCGTCCTCCTGAGCTCCACAGCTCCTCTTTAGTCGGTTTGGGTGAATAGAACAGTGAAGGAAACGAAGGGAAAGTTCCCTTGCTTAGAGAGGTGGAGAGTATATATACTTGGGGTGAGATTTTCAACACAAGCTCATAAGTTCTCCATATTTTCAACTAAGTCCCTCCATCCTTCTATGCTCGTCCCTTCATATTAATTCTAAGGACAAACCTTCTTCTAAGGTCAAGAAATGAGGGCAAAGAAGATCAACCTATTAGTTAAGCATACACATAAAAGGGCTATAGCACATACACCTTGATTATTCAATCATAAAGGTGTTTTTCATTATATGATTATTCAATTAAAGTGACCTCTTCATCATTTTTTCTCTAAATGATGACAAGAGTCTTAAAAGATATTTTAGATGATTTATTTTACAAATTGAATCCCTCAAATTGGGTAAATTGCACTTTTCTCCAATTTAGGGTTTTCAAGCACAGGGATTGCCTCCACAGCTGCACCTTGGTGCCCAAGCTTGGGAAATACCTCAAACTTTACCATCATAATTCTCATGATGTCTCAACATCAGAGGAACATCTCAACATGTGAAATTTGCAATTTAACCCTTCTAACTGGGTAATTTGCACATAGGTCCCTGTATAACAAAACAATGCTACAACTTTATATAAAAAGGAGCAAAAACTGAAATATATGTTTCTGAGAAACTTAATTACATGCCCAAAGTTAATCACAAGGATTTAATTACATATTTAGGCAAAACACCTAGGGTTAATTCATAACCCAGATCAGGGATGTTACAAATTATCCACCCCTTACAAGGATTTCATCCCCGAAATCGATAAAACATACTAAGAGAAAAGGGCAGGATACTTCCTTCTCATCTCATCCTCTAATTCCCAAGTGGCTTCTTCGACACCATGGTGGTTCCAGAGGACTTTCAGAAGACTTATATCTTTCTTCTTTAACCTTTTAATTCTATTATCAAGGATTGACACTGGTCCCTCCTCATAAGATACATCTTCATTCAATTCTACCTCCATAGGTCGTAGAATTGACTAAGTGTCTGGGTGACATTTCTTCAGCATAGAAATGTGAAACACAGGGTGTAATCTCTGTAACTCTGGTGGCAGCTCTAGTCTATATGCTACTTTTCCAATTCGTTTAATGATTGGATAAGGCCCCATATATCTAGGAGCTAACTTCCCTTTCCTTCCAAAACGAAGGACCCCTTTCCAAGGCGAGACTTTGAGATACACTCTGTCTCCAACCTGGAACTCTAAGGGTCTACGACGCTTGTCAACATAAGATCTCTGCCTATCCTGTGCAGTCTTAACCTGTTGTTGTATTACTTTAATCTTTTCTGTGGTCTGCTGCACAAGATCAGGACCTAACAACTGACGCTCACCAGTCTCAAACCAACACAAAGGTGATCTACAACGTCTACCATATAAGGCTTCATATGGTGCCATATCAATACTATGCTGATAGCTATTGTTATAGGCAAACTCTATCAAGCTTAGGTGTAGATCCCAACTCCCGGTAAACTGGAGAACACATGCTCTCAATAGGTCTTCTAAGGTTTGTATAGTTCTTTCTGACTGTCCATCAGTCTGTGGATGAAAGGTCGTACTAAACCTTAGCTTGGTGCCTAAGGCTCTGTGTAACTGTTCCCAAAAATGACTTGTAAACTGAGGACCTCTGTCAGAAACTATTGTGATCGGAATTCCGTGCAAACGCACTATCTCTTGCACATATAACTGTGATAACCTTTCAGCAGAATAGGTTGTTTTGACAGGTAAGAAATGTGTTGTCTTTGTCAACCTATCAACAACTACCCAAATGGAATCATGTCCTTTGCTTGTCTTGGGTAGGCCAACAACAAAGTCCATGGTCACATGGTACCACTTCCACTGTGGTATGGGTAAAGGTTGCATTGTTCCTGCAGGCTTCTGGTGTTTAGCTTTAACTTGCTGACACACGGGACACCTCAGAACAAACTCTGTAACATCCTTCTTCATTCCAGGCCACCAATATAGATCTTTCAAATTTCGATACATCTTGGTGCTCCCTGGATGCATAGCATACATGGAAGAATGAGCTTCTTCCAGGACTAACTTCCTCAAGTTATCCACATCCGGCACAATCATCCTTCCATTATAACAAGCTACTAGGTCATTTGAGTCATGGAAACCATCTCGCTTCTCATTTCCATACTCAGATCTAATCTGCTGAACTGCAGCATCACCTAGCTGTGCTTCCTTAATCTGCTCTCTTAGGGTAGGTTTAATATGCATCTCAGCTAACAACCCGGCTAACAATGACACCTTCAACTGTACATTGTCTTGCCTTAAAGAGATAAGCATATCTCTCCTAGAGCATACTAAAGAGTTTAGTTGTGCTCTATTCATGGTTGATGTTGCCGATTTCCTACTCAAGGCATCTGCAACAACATTGGCCTTGCCCGGATGGTAATCAATTGTACAATCGTAGTCCTTGATTAACTCCATCCAACGACGTTGCCTCATGTTAAGCTCATGCTGAGAGAAGATATACTTAAGGTTCTTGTGGTCTGTGAATATCTGGAATGTTTCTCTGTAGAGATAATGTCTCCAGATCTTCAAGGCATGAACCACAGCAGCTAACTCCAGATCGTGTGTTGGATAATTCTCCTCGTGTTTCTTAAGCTGTCGGGAAGTAAAAGAAATCACTTGTTTATCCTGCATCAACACACATCCTAGTCCATTCTTGGAAGCATCACAGAAAACTACATATCCTTTTCCCTGTTCAGGTAGTACAAGCACAGGTGCACTTGTCAACCTCTCCTTCAACAACTGGAAAGACTGTTGAGACTTATCACTCCAAGAAAAAGGAACATCTTTCCGGGTCAACTTGGTCAAAGGTAAGGCTATAGAACTAAAGTTCTTAATGAACCTTCGATAATAGCCAGATAACCCCAAGAAACTTCGAATCTCCGTCGGTGTCTTTGGTTGTTCCCACTGTAGAACAGATTCTACCTTTGTAGGGTCAACACAAATTCCCGAGGCAGATATCACATGTCCAAGAAAAGATACCTCCGGCAGCCAAAACTCACACTTGTTAAACTTAGCATACAGCTTGTGTTCTCTTAGCAAGGTCAAAGCTTGGCGAAGATGCTGCTCATGTTGCTGAGCATCCTTACTATAGATCAGAATGTCATCTATGAAGACGACAACACACTGATCAAGGAAAGGTCGAAAAACTCTATTCATGAGTTCCATAAATGCAGTTGGTGCATTGGTTAGTCCAAACGACATAACCGTGAACTCATAGTGACCATACCTTGTCCTAAAAGCAGACTTGTATATGTCACTATCCTTAATACGAAGTTGATGATATCCAGACCTCAAGTCTATCTTAGAAAAGATGGTTGCACCACGCAACTGGTCAAAGAGATCATCAATCCTCGGCAGAGGGTACTTATTCTTTATTGTTACTTTATTGAGTTGTCTGTAGTCGATGCACAACCGCATTGACCCATCTTTCTTTTTAACAAACAAGACCGGAGCACCCCAAGGTGAAGTGCTTGGTCGGATAAAGCCCTTCTCAAGTAACTCTTGAAGCTGTTTCTTGAGTTCTGCCATCTCGGCAGGCGCCATCCTATACGGAGTCTGGGCTATGGGTTTCGTATCTGGGATCAGATTGATTTCAAAATCAATCTCCCGAGGTGGTGGTATACCAGGAAGTTCTTCAGGAAACACATCCTCGAATTCCCTGACTATGGAAACTTCAGCAGGATTGGATCTTTCCTTGGTAACATCTACCACATGGGCTAAGAATGCATAACATCCTTGTCTCAACAACTTATCAGCAACCATAGCTGACACAAGACAGGTGGGCAGAATCTTTCTTTCTCCTTGAAAGATCCATGTGTTGCTCTCATCAGTAAACACAGCCAACTTGGATTCACAATCCAAGACAACTCTATATCTTTCTAAGGTATCCATCCCGAGGATTATATCAAATCCTTGCATATCAAGCGGTATAAGATCCACTTGAATGTGATGGTCAGAAAAGAAGAGGATGCAAGGAGAGCATACCTCCTGCAAAACGGCAGACCCACTCAACGGAGTCTCCAACAACAAACTATCTGCCCTATGACTAACAATCATATTGCACTTGCGAATCACTCTACGAGTGATGAAAGAGTGCGTAGCACCCAGATCAATCAGAACAGATACTACACAGGAGGTAGACATATCAGAATATAAAAGTTTCATCTGACCTGCCACTACCCGTGGATTGACCACTGCATCTGGTGGGTTCATAGCATAGAACCTCACTGTCGCCTGGTGTTGAGGTGGTGCTGATGATCCAGCTTGAGACGCTTGTCCATGTCCTCGAGCTGCTCCTTGAGATTGCATTCTCTGAGATCCTTGTTGATTCTGTCTCGGAGGCTGTGTCACACTGACAGGCCTAGAACGGCAATCCTTCATCAAGTGTCCCACCTTACCACAGTTGTAGCAACTCCTCTCCTGTTGTTGTGGTCTGGGTGGTCCAGTTACTGACATTGATGCAGAACTGTGCGTCCTTTGAGGTGGTTGGCTCCGTCCTCTACCTCTGCTTGGTGACCATTGAGTTTGAGAACTCAATCTGGGTGGTGGAGGATTAGGTGCAGAGAATCTAGGTTTCTTAAAATCCCTAGATGAAGAACCCTGGAACTGTGGATATCTCTTCTGGGTTTGCCTCTTCTCAACCACAGTCTCTCTATCCTTCGGACTGACTCAACGAAGGTAGGGAATCTCTCTCGGTTTTCTAAGGCAGACACAGGGGTTGACATATCAACATTCAAACCCTTCTCGAATCTCCTGATTCTTTCCTCCTCTGTGGCAGCCATGTGTGGATAGAACCGCAGCAATTCCATGAACTTATCTTCATACTCGCTAATGTTCATCATGCCCTGCCTCAATCTCTCAAACTGAGAGATCTTCTCATCTAGGAAGGTTTTTGGAAAATATCTATTGATAAATTCCCGACGAAACTCTTCCCATGAGAACTCTATTCTAGGTCTCTTCTGCTCTTCCATGTTCCACCAATGACCAGCACTGCCTTTGAGAAGATAGACAGCATGTCTAACCTTCTCATCTTCCAGGATAATAAGAATCCTGAAAGCCTTCTCCAACTCTGTCAGCCATAAATCAGCATCTGCGGGGTTGGCAGTCCCAAAGTACTCGGTAGCTCTGACACGAAGAAGTCGTTCGAACGTCTTACTGATACCTTGTCCTTCAGGTTGGGCAGGTGCCCTAGGTGTAGGCATGGGCATCCTGTCGGTTATGTGTGTCATGGCAGTCATGAACTGCCCGAACATTGTCTGTACAGCTGGGTTACCCATGTCGGCTGGGTCAAACTGGGGTGGCTCTCTTGGGGACTCTGGTGCAGGCTGTTCAATTCTTGGAACCCTTGCACCACCTTGAGGTGCACTAGCACTACTCTCTGCCACGTACTCATCATGAGGCTCAGCCATCCTTATGTATCTTCTTCTCCTGAGGAGTAGAAGATTCTATTAGATAGGGAAAGAGTACTAAAGATAGACTCAACATCCTAAGTCCTATGCCTCTGTAGACTCAACTGAACTAGAGCTCTGATACCACTAATTGTGGGCTCTGATCTCCAAACCACGATATAATCACGATTTAAACTTAGCCGAAGCGATTCGATAAACAGTGGAAGACAAAAATCATGGGAAATTAAAACTTTTCGAGACAAGAGCTTGAATCCTTAAAAGCTTCTTTCATAACAAGAGATAAACTGTTTACATCTCATGATAATTACTTCTTGAGTAATTATATCCATCAAGATACAAAATCTCAAGAACTCATAACAAAAGACTCCAAGACCTGAGAGTACAGAGGACACATAGGACTGACTCTAACTACACCACATGGCAGGCTAAATCTCCACCTGAGATTTATTACTGCTCCTGGTGCTGCTGCTGCTGCTGCTGGCACTGGTCACCTGTAGACCGGTTCCTCCGTCTCCGATGTCCACCTAAAAAGTTGAAGTCTACGGGGTGAGACAATTTTACATAATTGTCCCAGCGAGAGTTATAACTCTCCGCCAGAAGCTTTATTATAACATCAAAGAATATCTTAAGCAGTAAAGCTTTCAAAGTATTCAATAGCAGTTGCAGCTATAAACAAGAGCTCAACATTTATGAGACATGAAGAATATAAGCACTATTACAGTGTATCATCAATCAACTAACTCATAGTTATCTCTAAAAGGTATACTACGCGGTTGATTATGTTTTACAAACAAAATTATGCCCTGTGGAGATGAGGCATACCACTCATACTCCAACTGATTGCTAAGAAGTCACATCAGTATCATACATAGGTCATTAAGAGAGCCAGATTCTCATGACCTTCACCTTCCTCAGTCAGTAAGAGGATCACTTGTAGGACATCTTGTGTCTCTACTATTATAGCTCACCAGGGTAAACTGGTCCTTCGCTATTTTAGAGTTACAGTGGCGTTCTGTACTCTCTTCGTCATCAGGAGATTTCATGTTTATCTCCACTGATACGGATATCTATGTTCTCTTCATCATCAGGAGGTTTCATGTTTACCTACTACTAATACGGTATGGGATTGTAGTGAAGGATTGACGGATTACATATCTACATCAAATTCCTACACTAGGACGTAAGGTTCTACACATCCATATACCCCACATACTCAATAGTATGTGATCCAGGAGTTCCCTTAGGAAACCCTGTTTCACCATCATTTGATCTCTGACAATGATGGGTCTATGATCAGGGCTCTACATTATACTTGATTAGTTAGGTACATTCAATATTCATTTAACATCACACATTGTTCTTCAAACAATAACAGTAGCATAACAGCTATAAAAGGAGAATACTAAATGTAACAAGCCTAACTCACATCAATCATCATTTCTCATTATACTCATCACAAGTCATCTCTAAAGCATGACCTTGATGGTATTCATGGCTTTCACAGCCCATTATTACCATAGAATGCCATTGATAAGGCATCAAGATACTTTACTTATTCATAAAGCTATTAATATGCCTTTAATGAATATAGTATCATCATCCATACCTGGATATGATCACATCCATATCACAACCTGCATGGTTAATTCAACTAATAAAGGTAATTCAAAACAATGATTATACTTTCCACTCTTGTCATAAGAGCTAAGTTCTTTGATTCTTATCAAATAGAGTTTAGTACTCATATAACATGTCATCACCTTTGAATTAGGGTTTACTATTAACATCACATGTCATTACCCTTGAATTAGGGTTTACTATTCACATCACATGTCATTACCCTTGAATTAGGGTTTACTATTCACATCACATGTCATTACCCTTGAATTAGGGTTTACTATTCACATCACATGGTGAATTGAACTCATAACATCATCATGTATGAGGAACATCATCATTGATGCTCTCAGATTAGCTTAAGATTCATCATATATTATAATTAGGGTTTCCATGATCTCACATAGGTGGATCATACCCTAATCATGCACATTCATGTGTATTGAAGGTTCTTTACTTGAGTTTCCACCCTAAAAGGGTACTTTCTCTCTCTTAAGGTACTTTCTCTCTCTTAAGATACTTTCTCTCTCCTCATACTAGTAGATGGTGATAACACCTCTCTATATCAGGTTGGGTTAAGTCCTAATGGGCTAACATAAGCCAAAACATCACTATCATGTGATTAGGGTTTGATTTGAACAAGGTTTTACTCAATTGAACCCCTCAAGGGTATTTTGGTAATTCACCCCATTGATCACCATCATGGGTTAATTCATTAGTCACTTAGTCCCCTAATGTCCTAGGTTACCATTAGGGTTTAGATTTGAGCATCATTGAACCATTTACATCTTCAAGTGATTAAGTGAAAACAGCCTTTGAAAACCTCAAACGGTTTCAACCTTCAACCTCCAAACGGTTTGAAACCGTTTGGATGAGTTGACCGTTTGCTAGGGTTGACTCCAAGACCGTGTGACCTTCAAGGTCGTTTTCCCAAACCGTGTGAGGGTGTAGACCGTTTAACAAGTTTGACTTCAAGACCGAGAGGGCTTACACGGTTTGAGACCGTTTGGTGTCTCTCGATCTTGAGATCGTTTGAGTCCAATCGTTCTTGAGACCGTGAGGCCTCACACGGTCTTGAGACCGTGTGGCCTCACACGGTCTTGAGACCGTGTGACCTCAAACGGTCTTGATACCGTGAGGTCTCAAACGGTCTTGAGACCGTGAGACCTCAAACGGTCTTGAGACCGTTTGGTCCACTTGGTCTCAAACCGTTTGGACCTCCAACATGGTTCAATGATTTCAATCGATTATGATTATTAATGTTGAAGCCTCCAAATGGTCAAAGCCATGGTAAACACTTATAGATTGAGTTAATTAGGGTTATACTTAACCAATTGGTCACTCAATTGACCCTCAATTTTTATCCAATTAGGGTTGAAGTTGGTTTAATTAAGGTCCATCAACGTTCAACCATCAACACTCAACAATGTGAATCAACACAAGGTTGAACCCTTCAATTGAGCTCAAATTGGGCCCAAACTTGGCCCAAACGGTCTTGAGATCGTGTGGATGAACTCCACACGGTCTTGAGACCGTTTGCCCAAGATTTCATCAAAATCTAATGTGATTTGATAAGAGTTGAACCTTGATTGAGTCTCAAATCAGTATTTTGATTAATTCAATAACCTATTGCAATTGGGCCCTCAATTGATCAAATTACCTTAACCCTAGACCTCCAAAGGGTCTTGGGTTGTCACCACACGGTCTTGAGACCGTTTGGATGAGTTCCAAACGGTCTTGAGACCGTTTTCCCATCCAACTTTTGTATTCTAATGTAAGTTCTTCAAGGTTGGATCTATTGAGTTGATTATCATATCAATACTTAATTGCAATGTAATTTGGTATCTTTGTACTTTCAATTGGTCAACTATACTTGACCCCAGACCTCCACACGGTCTTGGGTGATTCCCCACACGGTCTTGAGACCGTTTGATTGATCCCCAAACGGTCTTGAGACCGTTTGGGTCAATCAACCCAAAAACAATAAGTTATTCATTGAGATTTCAGTACTGATTTCAATTAGGGTTTGCCCTAGTAATCATCCTTCAACTCTTAGCTCGTTTGGAATTAGTCCATAAAATTTGGTGAGTTGTTAATCAACATTATTATGAACAGTAATTTCATACGGTCAATGCTTAGTCAACGTTCTTACACGGTCTTGAGACCGTTTGCCCAAAAAGGGAGATTTCAACAGATTGGAAATCAGGAGTCAATTCAAATAAAGTTGTTGATTAAAAAGGCCATATCTCACGATTCCGTTGGAGTTATCATCTCAAATTTTTTGGGTGATTAGCCTACATATTTATGAACAGAAATCTTATACGTTTCATGCTCGGTCAACGCGGCTAAACGGTCTTGAAGACCGTTTGCCCTTACACGGTCTTGAGACCGTTTGCTCACCACACGGTCTTGAAAACCGAGAGGGCAATTTGTGGAGACCGTTTAGTAAAGTGAAAAGTAGTGGATTAACTTTGGAAATAACGTCTTCATCTCCTAGCTCAAGAACAGAAAGGATTTCTCACGGATTTGCTTGCAAGGTAGCAAAGGAAGGTAGAGAAGAAGAAGAAGAACTATCATCTAAAAGCATAAACAGGATGTATATAACAAAGCATGGGTTTAGAGTTATAAAACCCGCCTAAAGCTTGCTCCTTGAGCTCCAAGCTTTCGAGCTACAAGCTTTTAATGGCTTCCTTGAGTTTCCACAGGTCGGCCAAGGTGATCCTTCCAAGGAAAGTTGAGAAGAGATGGCTAGAAAGGTAGAGCTACGTGAGCTAGCCATCAATTTGACCTTGAATTCGAGTTCTAACCATGAACTTAAGCAAAAGGGAGGATTCAAACCTACCTTGCCCTCCTTGGTCGTCCTCCTGAGCTCCACAGCTCCTCTTTAGTCGGTTTGGGTGAATAGAACAGTGAAGGAAACGAAGGGAAAGTTCCCTTGCTTAGAGAGGTGGAGAGTATATATACTTGGGGTGAGATTTTCAACACAAGCTCATAAGTTCTCCATATTTTCAACTAAGTCCCTCCATCCTTCTATGCTCGTCCCTTCATATTAATTATAAGGACAAACCTTCTTCTAAGGTCAAGAAATGAGGGCAAAGAAGATCAACCTATTAGTTAAGCATACACATAAAAGGGCTATAGCACATACACCTTGATTATTCAATCATAAAGGTGTTTTTCGTTATATGATTATTCAATTAAAGTGACCTCTTCATCATTTTTTATCTAAATGATGACAAGAGTCTTAAAAGGTATTTTAGATGATGTATTTTACAAGTTGAATCCCTCAAATTGGGTAAATTGCACTTTTCTCCAATTTAGGGTTTTCAAGCACAGGGATTGCCTCCACAGCTGCACCTTGGTGCCCAAGCTTGGGAAATCCCTCAAACTTTACCATCATCATTCTCATGATGTCTCAACATCAGAGGAACATCTCAACATGTGCAATTTGCAAGTTAACCCTTCTAACTGGGTAATTTGCACATAGGTCCCTGTATAACAAAACAATGCTACAACTTTATATAAAAAGGAGCAAAAACTAAAATATATGTTTCTGAGAAACTTAATTACATGCCCAAAGTTAATCACAAGGATTTAATTACATATTTAGGCAAAACACCTAGGGTTAACTCATAACCCAGGTCAGGGATGTTACAGGTAAGGTCGTTCCAAGCTACGGCTAATGTAATCACTGCCATTAGGCGAGGTTACTTGACACTTGGGATTGGTGATGATAGAGTTGAATTCAAATTGCCAAATGAATCATTAGAGACATCCCTTGACAACCCAGGTTAAAGGTATCCTTATGTCAAGCCTAGGACATTAAACAAGGGTGCTTTTTGGGAGGCAACCTAACTTTTGGTTTATTTTATGTTTGGTTATATTCTTTTATGTTTATGTACTTAGTTTTTGCTTAGGTTTTGATACTTTTTGTAAAAATGGTACCCTAACTCATGTTTTGAAGTGTGCAAAACTTTTACGGTCGATAGTATCGGGTTTGGATCAGTAAACGCTAAGCAAGAGTCGATACTATCGACCCTAGTGTCGATAGTGTCAAGTTCTCTGGAGAAACTAGACACGTTTTTATCAGTAACCGTCGATACTATTGACACCCCTGTTGATAGTATCGACACTTTTGATTTCCCAAGCTTGTAGATGTGTCGGTACACTAAAATTATTGAGCAAGAGTCGATACCATCGACCTTGGTGTCGATAGTATCGACACCTACAGGACAGCTACATAAAACAAGTCGTAAAAGGTGTCAAAACGAGATTTTTTCGCACTATTGTTTGCAGAGCAAAGAAGAATGAAGCGAGTCACGTCTTAGAACCACTAAGACACAAAAGTGGGACAACAAAAAGAGGGATATAGCAAGCATCACTTGGTCCAATTGAGCATCCAACCATCCATCTTCACCACACTTCAAAGTGAATGGTACCATTGTTCCACCTCTTAAGTGGGAATGTTGACTATGAAGCCATAGTCATATTCAAGCTTGGGGGGGTGTTGGAACATCCCTCTATCTTAGTTTTTATTTACTTATTTATGTTTCTTTTACTTTTGAAATATTAGTTGTTTTTATTTCTAGGTTTACCGCTTTTGTAGTATCCACATCTATCTAGTGTAATCTGTGGAGCAATAAATGCATGGTTTCAATTGGGAGTATTACTCTTGGATTGTGTGCACATGAAAAAATGAGCATATTAAAGACTTTTTGAGCTTATTCTTGTGAGTAATAGAGTTTCAGTTCTTGGTTGAGTCAGCTTCAGGACATGGGGACATGAATGACCATCTTTATTGTCCAAGGAAAAGTGATTGATAAGGTTGTTGAGCCTATCTGACCAAATACTAACGTGACCTTAGACTATAGTTTAAGAGAGAAATCCTTCAGTTACCCTGTACACAGGTCTTTAGAGAGGGACATATGATATTTTCATAAGGTCTTATCTTTTATTTGTGTGATCTCATCCACCGCACACATTCATCACTCCACCACCATAAGAAGATTGAGTACATTGAATTGTTCATTCTTTTGATTGCACTTACATTGCATGGTAGGATTTGCATAATTTTGTTATTTTTGCTTGCATTAGTGAAAAATGAAAAAAAAAATAGAAACTATGCATGTACAACATTAATTTAGGTGCATGTCTTTTAGTTGCATAACATTATTGTTTACTTATTTGTGCTTGCATTTCATAAAGCATGTAGTTATCATCATGTGCTAACTTCATTCTTCTAAAACATGAGAAGGTAGTGATCCTTTCCCATACCCTTAAAAAATATTATGGTTTAGAAGAAGTGTAATGTAAACTGAAGCCCAAAATAGTTATTCCATTTTGAAAGGGGGTTTGAAAGAAAAAAAAGAGAAAAAAAAAGATTAACTTTTTAGAAGAAAATAATGGAGAAAGGGCATGATCTTACCTTTATCATAAAGAAGAATTAGTACATGATGTAGTTTTTGTAAATGTTTCATCTTACTCTGAGATGAAATGATAGTGCATGCATCATTCTACTTCAATGAGTAGGCATTAGGATCATTTGATATCTTGTATCATTATAGGTTCATCATATTTTCATTACATGTATGATTCTTTGTGCTCATGATTCTTCCACATCCACCTATCCCGTCCACTCATTGCTCCTATTGGTAGGCCACATATATGATTGTCTCCTCATTCATTGTTTTATCAGGAGAATAGCTTCCGCATAGATGGTAGCTAGATGAAAGGAGCAATGTAGATAGGAGATCACATGATGCATCAAGTATGGACCGGATGAGTTTATCATATTAACTGCTTTAATTGATAGTGCTTCATTGATTGGGGGACGAACATCTTTTACAGAGGTCTTGGTCACCTGGATGGCAATTAGTGTTCAGTGGTCTGTGAGGGCTGGTTTGTGGAAAGAAAGTAGGGATGATTTAGATGCATTTCATGTATTTATGTCCTTTTGTTGACTTATCTCAATCAGATCCAAGGTTTTGTTGCTCAAGTATTAGCAAGGTTTAAGCTTAGGGGATTTTGATGCATGGGTTTTGAGCCGCTTTTACAGGCTTATTTTATATCTGTTTTATGCATGTATTTGTCATTTTCTTAATTATATTTGCATAACTCACTATAGTTGCCCTTTAAACTCTATTGGCATCAAATTATACTTATTTTATCATATTTATATAATTTTATGTAATCCCCAGACTTATGCACATGTTTCAGTACTTTTTAGGTACTTTTGCACTATACAGAGTTGATACTATCGACCCCGATGTTGATAGTATCATGATTTCATCAGGAATCAACCCCAGAACTCGAAATTGGAAGGAAATATCAACATCATAGTCGATACTATCGACATGGGTGTCGATAGTACCGACAGCGTCGGGATCTGCCAAATTCTGCAGTAAATCAGATCGTTCTAATCTGACGGTGGAGCTTTTTCGGTGCTGTAAAGTGGTCCTATGACCTAAGGGGAGGACGGCCAGCCCAAGGGGGACCAGAGATCGAGTCGCACGACATCCAAGAAGGAGGGAGAAAGGAGACGAGAGTGAAGGCCGTCAACTGGGCGATCCGGGCACCTCCGACGGGCAATTTTGCTGCTGAAAGAATGCAAAACGCACATTTCTCGAGGAGGATCTCCAGGAACACCTTCGTATCAGGGGTTACACGAGTTTTCTCCATGTTTCCCAAATTTTTCTTCTCTACTCCTATGTATTCTCCATTGTTAACCATGTGGGGCTAATCCCCATCATTCCTAAGGACCCAGGACTAGCCTGGGGAACCGTTGTACTGAATTTTTGCATGAATTAATATAGGATTATCATTTCCTAGATATATTATTGTGGAGATTGCTTGATTTACTTATGCTTCATGACCATAGGTAAAGAATTAGACTAATAATTACTCTACAAAGGGGATTAAAGGTCAGAAAACCCACTATTATACACTATCTTATACATTCCTTAGACTAGACGACGTACAGATAGTGGAGAGATACCCAGAGTCATCGATAATGCACCTAATCTAAGATATAAATTGCTACAGAAGTAGAATTAGCTTAGATTTAGGTAGTGGATAGTACTGTGAAAGTGGGCAATCCTGATTAACGACTCTCTATCCAAGATTCGATAAAATATATGTTATTTATGCGAGATATTAGGTATAACGAGACCCCGTGGTGAAATCGGCAATCCTAAGGAATCCCATCCTCATTGATTAAACCAACATTTAATCATCGCTCACTTTGTTTTTACTTTATTTTATTTTCTTTTTTTAAAACCAATCAACTCTTTTAATCGGTTTAGCTGATCGCAACCAATTAGTAGTAGTCTATTGAAATTCACATTTCCCTAAGTTCGACTCGAGCCTCACAAGGCCTATGTTACTTTGATACGTTCACTTGCATTTAATGCACAGTTTTTGCGTGTCACTTATTCTATAGGGAAAATTGGAATACTATCAAAACTGACGTTACTCGAGCTATCACCTGGTTCTTCAATGGTGGGAACATCGTAAGACATACCAACCACGTTTTCCTTTCCCTGATTCCTAAGAAAGAGGTTATAACCTCTCCAACATACCTTAGATCTATCACATATTGTTCCATGCTTTACCTTATCATTATATAAATTACAACTATTTGGATCTCAACCCTTATGCCTAAGATCATCTTGCCTCACCAAGGTGCTTTCATTAAAGGGAGGAGGATTGAAGACCGTTCAATGCTTGTGGATGAATTCACACTAAATTTTAACTTGAAAAGAAGCATGTCCTCTTCTTGTGTGAAACTAGATTTTACAAATTTTTGTCCAATGGAGGTACCTCTGGAAGTTCTTTCAAATCTTGTGGTTTCATAGAATAGTGGATACAAATGGTTAAACAATGTGTTACTACTCCTTCCTTTTATATTCTTCTCAATGGTTCATCTGAAGATTTCTTCAAAATAAAAAATGGATTAAGGCAAGGAGATCCATTATCTCCCTTACTCTTTACAATATCTATGGCGGGACTAAGTAGAAGACTAGACTATGGAGTAAAAAAGAAAAGAATCAGAACATATACCTTTAGAGGTACCCCATTTAAGTCACACCTATTATTTTTAGATGACATTCTAATTTTCTATGAAGGGAGATCTAAAAGTCTTACAAACCTTAAGAAAGTTCTTCATTAGTTTGGGAGAGGCTCGGGCATGAAGATAAGTGAACTGAAGTCTCATATCTATCTTTTAAAGTCATGAAATAATAAATAGACAATCACTAGCAATATTGGTATTCGATTAGGCTCACTATCTACTAAATACTTGGGTTTTCCATTGGAGAGAAGAAATCTATGTAGAAGTCATTTCAATAAATATATGGACAAGCTCAAGGATCTCATAAACAAATGGACTGGTTCTAAGCTATCTATAGAAGGGTTCTTAGTATTGATTAAAAGTTCTACTATGGGGATTGTTAAGTATTGGCTTATACAAGATGCAGTCACAAAATCAATTTTGAGCAGAATGGACATAATGATGGAAGATTGCATATGGGGCAATCACATTCATCCAGCCAGTTGGGGGCTCCTATCTTACCCTACTAAAGAAGGTGGTCTAGGTCTACAAACCCTAAGAAACTTGGCAAACTTTCACATGATAGAGAGAATCAAAACCTTACTTAGTGGAGAAGGTACTTGGGCATCCTGGATGATAAAAATATATGGTCTAAATTTTTAGAAAACTACACAGATGGGGATAATCAACCATATGGAGAAGAATTAGATTGATACCATGATGAGCTCTGGTCCATATGAAGACAATTTTCACTTGTTGACAGAGTGGCAAAGAATATATGGCTAAACATGCATAATCTGAGATGAAGCATCACCACCTGCATAGCTTATAAAGGGTATCTTCCTAGCCTTAACAAAACCAATAAATGGGCTCCCAACATAGTAATGAATTGCCTTTTGTGTGAGGCAGGGAATGAATATGACAAGCACCATGTTTTACTTTTGTAAATGGTGGAAAATACTTATGAGGAAGATGTTCTTTGAAAACATGTGTTAACCATTCACAAGATCATAGGAGATCTCTTCTAAATCTGCATACATAGACCATGGGTGACAAAATCATGACCTTATGGTGCATAACTTGTTGTGCTCACCACATATAGTTTCGATGTCACTAAAAGAGGCATGAATCTAGCAATCTTTGCTGAGATTGAAAAATATATCCAAATAAAGTACATAACTTACAAAAAAATGTTTAGGTATTTTATATAATAGTGTTAGAAGGAATTAAGACCTATTGTATGATCCTTGTTATGAAGAATATTAACTATTTATGACTCACCTTGTTGGTGAGTTGATTCTCCTTGGTTAGTGGCATGACTTGTATGATACTAGAATTTTTCACCACTTAAGGGTTATAAATACATTTACACTAAATTTCCTATATATATATATACATATACATACATACTTACATAAACAGAATACATGGTGGCAAAACTCATGTAGCAAATAGTATAGTTAAAAATATGTAATTATGTATAGTTATACAATCAAAGTATAAGTAGCATAGAGGGTGAGTAAATTTGTAAGGGTACAGCATTGGGCTACATGTATTTTGTCCCCAAAATTTTGGGTGAGTTTGGAATAAAATTTACCAGATTCTGATACATGCATACATTATATACATACATACATAAATACATGCAAATATATACATAGATAGATTGATAGATAGATATATACATACATGATACACACATACATACATAATATCTATATATACATACATATACATACTATATATAAATAAACACACACACATATATGTATATATATAAACATCTTAGATAGACTAGAACTCTACTACCAACACATTACTTTCATGATTATGGAGTTTATGACTCAAAATCATTTCATTCAATATGAATAAACAAATCATATATTAAAGTTGTATCTAAAGTGTTTATGTATACATGTATCACTAGATGTTTCCTTTGAAAATGTCAAATCTATATTCACAGGGCTCTTTAAACTTTAAATTAAAAAAATTAGTTTATTACATCTCATTTGATTTCATGACAGTTTTTCATGAATCAATTAATTAAACAAATTAACTGATGTTATTTATATGAAGGTGAGCTAAGTCGTGCTTATTAAAAAATTCCTTCACAAAAGCGGTCAACAAATTGGGCTTCCATTCCTTTTTGGATGAAGAAGCCTACAGATCTACAAACAAAATTATAAGATCTAGAAGATGTACCATAAGATTTAGATAGCAGAGTCAAAGAGTTTTCGAGTTTGAAACGAATGCTATATGCGCCAAAATTGGACCTTATTTTCTTGCATCTGAGCTACAGATCTACAAACAAAATTATAAGATCTAGAAGACGTACCATAAGGTTCCTATTGGTGACACTAGAAGGAGACACTATAGAGATGTAACATCATCAAGTACTCTGAAGGTATCAAAACCAAAAGGAAAAAATGATGGTGATTTGACATGTAAGATGCACCATACTTTTTTACCTTTTGTGCAGTAGAATCGCCAACTGGCTGGCCTACTTTAAAGTTATTTGGAAGAACATCTGATAGAGGAGAGACTCTAGTGAGGTAAACACATGTGTGTTTTCCATCCCTCCAATCAGATAACAAGATGTCAGCAAGATGTTGGGAGTAGATACCATCAAATCATGTGCCAAGAAAGACCACATGAGCCTCTTTTAGGACCTTTAACCCAACTTCAGAAGAAAGGTCAAAAAGAATATCACAAATAAAGTCATGTTGGACTTATATCCAGGTCTTTTGTGGAAATGAACAACATGAACACCGAAGGTGTCAAGGTCTGTGGTGTTGTAAAGCGGGCAAAATTCATCACACGGGTAAAATGGAATCATGAGTCCATAATGAGGGATAACTTGAAAATCAATAGGTAACATGGAAAAATCAAGACCATCAATGGGAATGACAAGTAGGAATTCTAGTGCATGGTCAGCTTGGATAGAAGTGAGGATAGCTAGTTGTTCCTAAGTTAGACAGGACAACGACAAGAAAGCTAAGGGTTGACATTGCACCTTAGAAGCAAGATGATGCCAAATCACTCCAACCATGATAGACAAATCCACTATCTCGCATGGGAATAGGAGTCAAAGGGGCACTAGAAACATAGGGTGATAGGGAGGTAGAACAATGATAAGCAAGCTAAGGGTTGACCACAATTGACCATATTGCATTCAAAAAGTCATCTTTAAGGGCCACTATTGCACCATGCATATCTTCAAGAAGGTGCTATGCATGGAGACCGTCAAGTACTAAAGTTTTCCCTTTTTGAAAGGATAATATTGCCTCTTCAACCAAATAACAAGAAGAAACAAAAGGAGAACAAGAAATATATGATAGGTGGCACCGTAAGAGGGGGGATTTTGGGGGTGTTTCACTTCAAGCTCCAAACAAGTAGTGTGATTAGAGGGGCCATACTTGATGTTTGCCTTGGCATGGGAAACTCTGGATTCAAAAGATTTTACACGCACAAAAGAACTTTGGTGGGTCAAGATTTAGGTATGGAGTTGTTGGATACCTTTAGGTACTAAATTCCATGTTTCTAGGAATTTTAAGGATCATAAGCTATTGGATAAAGGCACACTTTTATATTGAGAATTCTTGACCAGACTCAGGAGAAAATCAATAGAGAACGCACATAGAGAGCATCAAAAGATGAACCCAAGCATCAACAAAGCAAGGAAAAGAAGAAACTTGTTGTAAGACATCATACATAGTGTCAAAAAATGGCATACAATAAAGAAGCAACATGATCTTTATTGTAGGGACACCTACACAAAAGATAGAATCAATAAGATTCGTGTTGAGCTTGAGATGGTTCATAGGAGTTAGTGGTAGTTCAATATGCTTACAAGTCATCATGGTATAATGAATACGAGCCGGAAAGCCAGGTTTGATGGGGACATGCAAGCTAACAATCATGTTCATCTAATCCTAACAAGGATGATAGAGTAAAGTGTTACAAGCATTAAAGTTATCACAAAGCACAGTGGAGGAAAGTATTAGACCAAGTTTGGGTGGCACGACATAATCCACACATCAAACATTTGCAATAATGAAGAATAGTGACTAAGACTAAGGATGCAACAGAGACCTACACTATTAATTGTGTTTAGTAGAGGATAGGATCTAACATACATCTTTAAAGGATATGGAAGAGTACATGGAAGAGAAAATCAAAGGATATAGAAGAGGAATACAAGACAAAAGGACATGGAAGAGGATACCAAAGGACAATGGAAGAGGATACCAAAGGACCATGGGAGAGGAGACCAAGTCAAAGGACATTAAAGAGAGTTGATCAAATAATCAGTTCATCCCAATTTATGTAAGATATCATGTGTTTAATTTAATTAAAAAGTCACATTACTAATTTATCACATATTACTTTAACAAAATATTGATGAAATGGTAATCCTAATTTATGTAATAGAAACATAAATAAAAGCATGAGTACCCTTGATTGCATCATTTATATTTTCCCAAGATTTATTAGTATTAATAAGAAAATTCCTTCATGTCAGTGATCCATGACATGTTGAGAAGTAGATTGAGTGCCATTATTTTGAGCAATGGATAGATAGGGTCAGTTGGATTGGAAGTTTTTTTTTCTAATTGCACCAAAGTGAATAGGTTTCTCATGATAACATACGTTAGAGTGGCGTCTTGATGAATGCATATTCATTCTAGTATTAGGAAGCATTTTTAGTCTAGTTTTGCATTTAGATAACATATGTTAGAGTGGCGTCTCGATAATTGCATATTCATTCTAGAATTAGGAAGCATTTTTAGTCTAGTTTTGCATTTAGGTTTCTTAGTTTGACCAATAAATAGATTCTTTAATTTTTATTTAGATTTTATGTTAACTCACTAGAATTTTAAATACTTTTCTTGACTTCCTTTGTAAGTTTGGATTTTTATCCTCCATACTAGCTTGGTGTAGGGGCCACAGATTTTAGGCATGTATAGTAGGAAAATCGGTCTATGTTTTTGACTCTCAAGGACCGACCTCCTCAATCGACCACTTGATCTACCTCCTCGTTCGTGATTGACTTACAAATCAAGGTCCACCAACATATCATCCCATCAATGAGCCACCAATTGAGCTACTAACTAATGTCTTGATGTGTGTAAACTACATGTCAAAAATGCAAGTACACATATCAGTGTAAAGACCTAAAGAGGCCTAGATATTGAACACGGGAAAATGTGTACCCAAAAACTACTACTAACAATGACCTAATCAGCTAGGCCTAAGAAAAAAGAGTTATTTAGTTGATTTAATGACTAAGTTGATCGAATTAAAACTAAGATTATTGGTTGTGATAACAAGTGGAATGAATTTCTTAGGATTTTGGTTTCACCACAGCTCACATTACAATTAACATTATTTCATCACTATTAATCTCTCCTAACTCTGGACAAAGAGACCTATAGAAAGAATTACCCACTCTGGTAGCATAATTCACTACCTAACCTAATATGAATCCCACTCTCGTAGAAATTGTGTTATTAATTAGGTGCTTTATAGAAACATCTGTGTTATTCTCTTCACATTCGTAAGCCCTCTCTCGAGGTGCAATATAAAATATGTAAACCTATGAGTTTTCCTCCAACCCTTAATCCCTCTCTTGAAGTAATCAATGGTCTAAACAACTACCTATGGTGATCAAGCGCAAATAATTCATGATGCTCTCATAGATTTATGTCTAGAAATTAAGAGAAACATAGATATTAAATCATAATTGCCAATTATAATACAAAATTGGGCTACTCACGGCTCCTAAGGAACTAGGGGATTAGCCCCGTATGATTTTAGTTGGTTTACACATAGAAAATGAAGAAGATAAGGAAGAAAATATCAAGAATAAGGAAACAACCCTGGAGAAAGACGATATGGAAGGTTCGTTCTGATGAATGTTGTGATTTTCCATCTTCTGACTGCAAATTGGGCCATTGAAAGTGCATGAACCACCCAGAACGTTGCTTTCTCCTCTCCTTTCTCTCTTCTCTACTCTCCTCTATCATACAACTTAATATAGCATGATGATTAGGTCTTGCCAAACTCCTCCAAAGTCATAGAAATGACTTAGGGTGTCATGAAGTCCCAACCTTTGGATTAACACCGATCTTCAATCTGGCCTGATCTCATCTTGTTGGCACTATCGGTTGGGTGTTGGTAGTATCAATTCCTTCAATTAATTGTAATCCTCTATAAGTTGTTGGTACTACTGAGTTAACCGTTAGTAGTACCAAGATCGTCTCTAAATCAACCTGTTGAATTTTCAATAAATGTTAGTACCACCGAACTGGCCATCAGTAGTACTGATTCTTCTTTCATATGCTCTCTATTGATCTGTTGGTAGTACGAATTCCTTTGTTAATACTATCAAGTTTCCTCAAGTGAGCCTGATCTTTTTTCCTCAAATGTTAGTACCACCAACAGTAAAGTCGATAGTACCGAGTTGTATCATTTATTGTAAAATCACATGAAATATGATAAAAATGAACATAAGCTCCAAAATAATGATAGATCATTCAAAACAGTAAAAATAATAATAATTTGATGCAATTTAAGTGTCACATGATAATGATGATAAGAAATGTACAAATGATATCAAAATAAATAATAAGTGCCCAAAAATCCATAATAGACAACATGTGAGAACGAAAATTATTCAGTGCATCAAACTCCCCTACACTTATATGTTCTTCATCCTCGAGCAACACACCCTCAGATATGTTTGAGACAAGTCAAAAAAAGAATACAGGATATGATTTTCCATTCTCAACTACCCCCTCCTGGTGGTCCTAAATCGGCCTTTGTAGACCGCTAAACAATCAACTATTCTCAAGTGACCAAAAATATCCATAAAAGATGTCCACCCTTAGATCAGTGAAACATTATCAATAGAGCAGTTTATATCATACTCAATTAGGCATTCACTTGGTGCATCATGTGATTCCATGTCTACATTGCTCTTTTCCTAACTACCAACTACTTGGAAGCAGTTCTCCTTATAAGAATGAATGAGGAGATCAATCATAATGTGGCCTACCAATAAGAGCAATGGATGGAATGAAATAGGTGGCTTATGAGAATCACAAGTAACATCCAAATCATTAGTAAAAATAACACATGATGAACCTATTTGAATGAATATGATGAAAAATGCATGAATCCTAATGCCTACTATTATGGGTGGAATGATGCATGCATTGAAAACCTCATCAAATGGATGAGAGTGAAATAAAAAAATGCATCATGTGAATGTTTCTATTTCTTTGTGAAGTAGAATTTCCAACCCGAGTTGAGGGCATCCTTTCTCCTTCTTTATTTTATAACATCTTTTTTTCTCTCTTTTTTCATTGGCCTACTATTTTAGCATGATAGCAAATTATGCTTGGGCTTCACCAACATATGTCATTCATTTTTTTTGTTGAGGGTATGGATGTGTATCCCTGCACTGTTATTCAGAAGAAACAATATAATCACATGATGTAAAATGAATGATGCAAAAGGCATGCAATACTACATGTGATTGTCATGAAACTAGACGATATGCATAAAAGTTGTTGATGTACATTTTTTTTCATTTTGTAACTAATGCATCAAAAAATAAACTAACTATTATGTCACTTATTATGCCATGCAATGAAATCAAAAGAAAATAATCCGAGTTACTTGATCTTCTTAAAGTGGTGGATCAAAATGGATGGAATCACATAATTAACATACAGAATGCCTTTCTTAATCTATTAACCTGTGTATAGGGTAACCTTAGGATTTCTTTCTAAAATTTCAATTTAAGGTCCAGTTCATTGTTTGGTCAATTTAGGCTAAAATCCCATCTTCATCCACATTACATGAATAATTAAGATTTCCATTCATATCAAATGTCCAAAAGCTAACTAACCCATACACTTCCTCTAGGTGGTGCCACTCAAGAAATTTTTGTAACTAAGCCATTTTTTTAATTTTTAATTTTTCTTTGCACATACGTTCTCAAAAGAAATGAAACTAGAAAAAATGATACGAAGCTAAAAAGAAAATAAAAGATAAATGGATGGAATCACATAATTAACATACACAATGCCTTTCTTAATCTATTGACATGTGTACAGGGTAACCTTAGGATTTCTTTCTAAAATTTCAATTTAAGGTCTAGTTTATTATTTGGTCAATTTAGGCTCAAATCCCATCTTCATCCACATTACATGAATAATTAAGATTTCCATTCATATCAAATGTCCAAAACCTAACTAACCCATACACTTCCTCTAGGCGGTGCCACTCAAGAAATTTTTGCAACTAAGCCATTTTTTTCATTTTTAATTTTTCATTGCACATACATGGAAGATAGAGTCTGTGATGACAAAGATAGAAATAATTCTTATATTGATCCACAATTACACTAGATATATGTGGATACTAAAAAGCTCGAAAGAAATGAAACTAGAAAAAATGATAAGATAAATCTAAAAAGAAAACAAAAGATAAATTTGTTCCATCACCCCCGTAAGCATGAACTTGATTATGTCCTCATAGTAATAATTCAACCAAAGAAGTGGAACAGTGGTACCAATCAATATGGTGGTGGTGATTGTGACATGGTCGGGTCATGGGGATAGAAAGTCCCCTGAAACGTTGGCAGCTATTGTGGCATTTCTAGAGGTTGTCGATAACTGCCAAAATAGCCTTGACTCCAATAGTTGTCAAGGAACAGATGTTGCTACTTCTCCATATGTTGTAGGCACATATGCATGTTCTCTTAGTTGGTGAGGAGAATTCACTCGTTCTCAAAGATAGCCTATTGGTTCTAATAAAACCTTCCTTGGACAACCTGAATACCCGCTAAGGTAGTAGTCTATTATTGTTGCCCCGGTTATATCTCCTGTAACATCCAATACATACCTAAGATTGAGTATGGGTCATCATTCCAAGTAGGTGGTGGTGGTGTAGAAGAGCCAGAGGCAGATTGTCCTCTGGAGGGCTTTTGGATAACCCTCCTCCTTGTGAATGGTATGGTGGGTTCCTCCTCCTTGTCTTCTTCTTATTCATGTGCTTATTCCTACTCAACATTTTCCTCATATTCACCATCTCCCTCCATGGCATCTCCTTCCATCCACCTCATGTTCTGGTCTCCCACAAATTGAAGATGGGGTCAGGGAGTTCTCTCTCTTGGTTGTGCTCCCTAAGTACAACATGCGTACCATGGTGCACAGAGATGAGGTTGTCTCTCTTGAAGTGATTGAGAACCAAATTGGAGGATATCCTTAGAGGCTTGGAGATGGAGAGGTCTAAATTGAGATGCATAGTGATAGGAGTGATAAGCCCACCAAAATGAATCAGGGGCCTCCTCTGCACCTGTCTCTTCATTGCCATCATGTGTTGTAAAAAGGAGCTCATGTCGAACATCTCCTCCCCCAAGCTTAGTAGGAACCATAGGGCATAGAGGTTCATTTGTTGAATCTTCCCCTGTCCCTTGTTGGACCTGGTGAATATGATTTTTGTGCGGTAGTGGTGAAGGATGCAAGAAAATTGGTGCTCGATGTCAGTGACAAAATTCCTATGCTAGATGATTGTGTAGCCTTCTGGAAAATCTGTCAGAAGCCTCCATGCCTAGCTGTACATGAAGTCACTGGGTAAGTAGAAGAGCTCCCCCTTTATCCATCCATAAATTTCATTGAACTCCTTCAATATGAGATAGTGGGCGGCGTTCAAGAGATGGAACTTGACCCATCCTTCTTCCCATACATTCCCGTGCTTGAGAATGCAACATATCTCCAGAGATGTCAAGAACTGACAAGTGATTCCATGGTAAGTGGGTCAATCACCAAAGAAAGAGTGATCACCCATCACCTGTTGTGCTTCACAGACAATGTGGAGATTGTAGGTGAAGGTATGAAATCAAAGAAGGCACAATCTCTGTAGCATGTTGGGATGAGTTCTCATTTCATCATCTCTTCGTAGATCTTCTTGTGTTCAACACTGAGGTGAGCGATGCATGTTGGTTTTGGTACCAACATGGTACTCCCTACCATCAAAGAAGTTGGTCACATGGACGCCATCTTCACAGTACAAGAAAGGGCTAGAAAAGAAGGAGCTCAGTGAAAACTCTAAATGCCCAAGAGCACTCCCCACTCTTTTGCTGGTGAAGGATGAGGTGTGGGTGTGATTTGAGCTCTCGGTCAGTAGTACCAATGGGTGTCAATAGTACCAACATATGAAAATGCTCGTCAGACTGGTGCTACTGACCGTTGGATGCGGACAATTATGATCATTGATGGAGCACCCATGGATTCTATTCTCTAGGATGTCAATAGTACCGACTGGGTGTCAGTAGTAGCGAGCCATTCAAAAACGGGATACTCTCGAAGTGTCTCTCAGTGTTTTAAACCTAGAGCGTAGTTTAGGCATCAGTACTACCGAGTCACTATCGATAGTATCATTCCCTATTCAGTCAACTCGGCTCCTCTGCAAAATTTTGGTAGTATCAAGCTGGATGTCGGTACTTCTGAGAAAATTTTTGGTTGTTCATGTTGTGAGTGTCAGTACCACCAAATTTGTTGTTGGTACTATTGAGATTTCATGAAAATTGACCTAGTCGTCCCTATGATTGTGTCGGTAGTGCCAACATGGCTTCCGATACTACTGAGTTTTACTCTGCTTGCACACCAAACACGAATGACAAAGGCACCTTTTTTCAATGAAAATAATAAATGCAAATAGAATGTAAAGAACATGAATGTAAAGAACATGAATGTAAAGAACAAAATTCTAAAGTAGTAAAATATGATTGGGTTGCCTCCCATCAAGTGCCATTATTTTACATCATAGGCTCAGAAATGAAATTAAGCAATCAGTGAAGCTCAATGAGCTTCAACTCTCTTTCTTCCCAGACCACATCTCCCCCAAAGTAGTGCTTTAGCCATTGGCCATTGACAAGGAATGGTTAAACCCCATTTAGTATTGCCACTGTCCCATGGGGTAAAGGCTTAACTACCACAAAGGCCCACTCGATCTAGACCTCAATTTTCCTAGGTGTAATTTCAACCTATTGTTGAATAGAAGTGCCTTCTGTCTAGGAGTGGAGAATCTATGCAAGATGTGGTAGTCATGGATCCTCATCATTCTCTCTTTGTAGATCCTTGAGCTTTCATAGGCATCCAGTCTAAGCTCATATAACTCATTGAGTTC
Organism: Alisma plantago-aquatica; assembly: GCA_963693085.1. Lineage (NCBI taxonomy): Eukaryota > Viridiplantae > Streptophyta > Magnoliopsida > Alismatales > Alismataceae > Alisma > Alisma plantago-aquatica. Next base: position 1,617,245,361 of record OY856409.1, on the reverse strand, counting down.
CGTCATTCTCTTCTTCCCTGCATCATCCATATGATAATTCAATTTCCTCAGAGCCCATTTGGCTTTATGTTCTAACTCTACAAGTAAGTGACACGCTCTCCCATAAACCAACCTAAAAGGAGTGGTTCCTATAGGTGTTTTATAGTTTGGCCTATATACCCATAGAGCTTCATTAAGATGCATGCTCCAATTTGTCCTATTAGTTGAGACTGTCTTCTCTAAGATCTTCTTAATCTCCCTATTAGACACCTCAACCTATCCTAGGGTTTGTGGGTGATATGGAGTACATGCCCTGTGTCTTAATCCATATTTGCTCAACAAAGCACCAAACTTCTTATTGGTGAAGTGATATCCACCATCACTTATTATCACCCTTGGGACTCCAAAACTACAAAATATGTGATCTTTTATAAACATGCACACAACCCGAGCATTGCTGATGTGGGTTGGAATTGCTTCCACCCACTTAGATACATAATCAACAGCAAGCAATATGTATAAATTAGAGTTAGATGACACAAAAGGGACCATGGAATCTATTCCCCATAAATCAAAAACTTCAATTTCCTATAAAACATTTAAGGGAATTTTATGTCTTTTTGATATATTACCTGCACGTTGACACACATCACAATGAAGCACAAATTTATATTCATCTTTAAAGAGTGTTGGAAAATAAAACCTACTTTCTAAGATGTTAGCTATTGTACTAGAGCTAGCATGGTGTCCCCCAATAGGTAGGAAATGACAATGTGCCAAGATACTATCCATCTCACATTTCGGAACATGCTTCCTCAAAATCCCATCCTGACACTATTTGAGCATAATGGGATCATCCTAAATGTAGAACCTGAAATAATGGAAGAACTTTGTTTTCTCCTGATAACCCCAGTCTTCTAGCATCTCACCACCATCCAAATAGTTCACAATGTTTGCAAACCAAAAATATTTGCTTTTAATGACAAAGAGTTGCTCATAGAAAAATTCCTCCACAATTGGTATGTCTATATCCTTTTCATCAACTCTTTCAAGCCTAGACAAATGATCTGCCATATCATTCTTCATTCCTATTTTAACCTTGATTTCAATATCAAATTCCTACAATAGCAAAATCCACCTAATCAGTCTAGGTTTGGCATCCTTCTTCTACAACAAATATTTAATTGTGGCATGATTAATCCACACAATGACCCTTGCCCCTATCAAATCCTGGAAAAAAATTTCAAAAGAAAAAAATACTGCCAATAATTCTTTTTCAATGGTTGTGTAATTTAACTAGGCATCATTTAGTGTCTTAGATGCATAATTAATGATAGTGGGGTTCTTGTCTCATAGTTGTCCTAGAACAATCCCTACCACATAATTTGATGCGTCACACATCAGATCAAAAGGTTGGCTCCAATCTGGTGTCTGAACAATAGGTACTGAGACTAGTTTCTCCTTTAAAATCTCAAATGTTTTCAAACACCGCTCATCAAAATTTAATTCAGCATCTTTTTCTAATACTTCAAAAAGTGGTTTTGCATTTTTTGAAACAACTTTTATGGAACGTCGATAAAAAATGACGTCCTAAAAAATATTTAACTCCCTTCACCGTGGATGGTGGAGGCATCTTAGAAATAACCTCAATTTTAACTGAATCAACCTCCATACCTCTATGGAACATCATGTATCACAGGACTATTCCCTCACTCACCATCATGTGATACTTCTCCCAATTCAAAACCAAGTGAGTTTCCTTGCTTCTTTGCAAGACTTTGTTAAGATTGTCAAGGCAGTCCTCAAGTGACTCTCCATACACCTAAAAATCGTCCATGAAATCCTCATGAAAATGCTCTACCATATCAAAACAAATGGCAACCATACATCTCTAGAAAGTCGCCAGTGCATTACACAAACCAAAAGGCATCTGACGGTAAGCAAATGTGAAATATGGACAAGTGAAAGTAGATTTCTCTTAATCTGTGGCTCGATGGAATCTGATTGTACCTGGAGTACATGTCCATAAAAACAAAAATGGGAGTAGCCAGAGAGCCTCTCGAGAATCTGATCAATGAAAGGAAGTGGGAAATTATCTTCAATCGTAGAAACATTTAATCGATGATAGTCAATACAAAATCTTCACTTGGTCACCAACCTAGTAGATATCAAATCACTACTTTAATTTGTGGTGACAATAATCCCCCCTTTATTTGGAACCACTTGAGTAGGACTTACCCAATTAGAGTCAGAGATAGTACAAATTATACCCTCCGATATAAGTTTGACTACCTATTTCTTCACCACCTCAGTCATGATAGGATTGAGACCTCTGAGGTTGCACTATGGGATTGGCTCCTTCTTCTATGCGGATCTTGTGCTTGCAAAAACTGGGGGAGATCCCCTTGATATCTGCAACTGACCACCCAAACGCTTCCCGATGGTTCTTCAACACCACAATCAACTACTACTCCTCTTGGATGCTCAAGGAGGCTGAGATAATGACTAGAAGCTTCTCCTTTTTTCCAAAAAAGTATACTTATAATGCTACGACAACTGCTTCAACTCAAGGTCCAGAGGACTCAGTAGATATGGAATCAACGGTTATGGAGGTGGTCCTAAGTCCTCATAATGTCTGATGTAGTAACACGGTAATGCTTTGAGAAACAAGACACACTCCTCTAATGACCGACATCAAGTGTAGTCATCCACCAAATTCATAAAGAACGCCTCCAAAGGTAATTGTGGATATTCTTGAACAAGCATGGAAGAAATTGCTTCTTCAATTGTTGCTGGGCAATCTTCCTCTTCTTCATCATTAGGGTATTGAACCACCTTGGCTAATGAGATCTCCTGGGAATTCACTAGGATGTTCACTGCCACTGTACCTTTGTGTAACTATGTCATCACATGAGCCATGTCTAGGAATGGATTTCCTAGAAATAAAGACACCTTTCCTTGGACCTGTTGCAACATGTGACAATGTGCCTTTTCCTCAGTCATTTGTGCAGACTCAGGCATCTTGATTTCAAAGCAGTCTTCCGTGATACCCAATGTTAACCTTCCTTTGTCCATCTCAAAAATCACATATATTGTGGCTTGAAATGGTCTCCCTAATAGTAGTTCATTGCCATGATCACCTTACATTTCCTTAACAACAAAATATGTTGGAAACACAAATCTATCAACCTTGATAAGAACATCTTCACAAATACCATATGGCCTAATCACTAAGTCATCCGCTATCTATATGGTCATATTTCACCTTCCGGATTCCTTTAGACCTAGCTTCTTGAAGGTAGTCAAGGGCATACGATTGATACTTGCCCCTAAATCGCATAAAGCCTCCCCAAACTTGGTCTTTGCGATGTAACATGATATTTTGAAGCAACCTAGATCTTACCGTTTTGGTGGAAGTTTTCCTAGAATGAAAGCACTAACTTGTTCCTTCAACACCACTACATCTGAATTGGATATCCTCCTCTTTTTATTGATTATATCCTTCAAAAAAATTCTATAAGAAGGAATCTGCTCGATTGCATCAATGAGAGGAATGTTGGCATGCAATTTTTTGAAAGAATCTAAAAACTTCTAAAATTGTTGATCAACCTTCTTAGCCTTCAAGTTGTTTGAAAGGGCACTAGAGTCACTAACTTCTTTTGGTGAGGTGGGACATATGCCTCCTTCCTTTCCTCCTCTAGTTCATCGGTATCTTCATCAGCTGCCTTGCCCTCTACTACAGTGTCTGGCTCAATTGGATTAGTGGTCACCATTGGTCCTTTGTCACCTGCATTATCCTTTATTTCTAGAACTCTCATTTTTTTATTCAACACTTTCTTCTAACTGTGAAGAAACATTGTCTTCACATGATGGTGTATGTCAGTATTTCTTGGAAATCCTTACTAAACATGTTTCTTCAAGGAGGTCATTTCTGCTAAAATCTGAGAGATTTGATTCTCTATACTATGGATCTATGCTCCTTGGTTCTATAATCCCCTCTGGGTCTGGCTGATGATCACCTCATTTTGACTAACCAACTTTCCTATCATGTCTTCAATGCAGTCTATTTTATAGGGGCCCCTGTCCTATTGTTGTGCACCAACCTGATGTGTCTTGGCTTGTTTTGCTTGGAATGGGTCTTGCTGAAAGTTATTGGGATCCTTTCAAGAAAATTTGGGATCCTTTCTCCAAGAATAATTATTTCCCTTGTAATTCTATTGTCATGAAAACATACCTTCTTATTCCTCTTCTCCAGAGGAATTTCCATCCTTCTGATATGGTTTCTTGGCTATGAGTTCAAGCTTTTGTTTCAATGTTGTGATATCTTTAGACTCTCCAACACTTTTAATGATTGTTAGACGTTCTCTTTCTTCTCCCCATGACTGATTCTTAGCCATATTCTTAATAATCTCATGACAGTTGGATGGCTTGTTGTTGAGGAAGAATCATGTTCCTGTATTGTCGAGTGTGGTCCTCTCACCTTGATGCAGCCCGTAATAGAATATCTTTGCTTGTCCATAAAGATCGATTAATGATGAGGGACCTTCTTAGCATGTTCTGGAACCTCTCCAATGATTTAGAATAACATTCTTCTTCCTATTGCTTGAAATTATAGATCTTACTAACCAGCTCATTCGTCTTCTAAGGTAGGAAATAATGATCAAAGAAAATTCATATCATCCCCTCCCATGTTATAATTAACTTAGGAGGGAGATTAAGGAACCAAGACTTTGCATTGTCTTCCAAAGAAGACAGAAATAGTTTCAGATAGATGACAATTGTTGGGACCCTATAAATTTTCACAATGTCACAACTCTTGACAAAATTGTTGATGTGCGTCATTGGATCTTCTGTGTTATGACCATGAAACTCTTGAAACTTAACCAGTGCCACCAAGCCCAAGTTTATCTTATAGCTTCCCACATTGATAACATGTCTTTTTATCGAGCCCAACTGAGCTACTATAGATGAAGCCTTAATCTTCTCCTAGATGGTTTGTTCTTCTACTTCTATGTCACCCATCTTTGTTGGTTCTGGTTGAGTTACCTGAGGTGATGGAGTTGGAACAAAGTCCTCTAGAGAATTGATGTACTCATGTGTTGTGTGCCAAAGATCTTCTACGCTAAACCTATGGCTCACCAGAGTTGACTCTCAATAATTGGTGCTTCTTGTCTGCACCATGCACTAGTACATGAAAAATAACAAAATCTATGTGAGAACACGGTAGTAGTGATTGAATAAATATTTAAATTCAGTTTTGAAATGGTAAAAGAAAAAAAATTGTGACTAGAGTGGTAGGTCACAACACTCGTAGTGTTGGACACACCATTTTTCCCCGGCAACGGCTCCAAAAACATGATGTGCGTAAATTACACGTAAAAAATGCAAGTGCACACATCAATGTAATACAGTCCTAAAGAGGCCTGGATATCGAACACATGGAAAAATCTATACCCAAAAACTACTATTAACAATGTCCAATCAGCTAGGTCTGAGAAAAAGAGTGATTTAGTTGATTTAACAACGATGTTTCTCAAATTAAAACTAAGATTACTAGTTGTAATCACAAGTGGAATGAATTCCTTAGGATTGTGGTTTCACCAAACCTCACATTAAAATTAACATTATTTCATCAATATTAATCTCCTAACCATGGATAAAGAGACATGTAGCAAGAATTACCCACTCTCATAGTGTAATTCACTAGCTAAACCAATACCAATCCCACTCTTGTAGCAATTATGTTATTAGTTAGGTGCTTTACAAAAATCTCTAGGTTATTTCTTCTCATTCGTAAGCCCTCTCTTGAGGTGTGATATAAAATATGTAAATCTATGAGTTTTCCAACCATTAGTCCCTCTCTCAAAGCAATTAACAGTCTAAACAATTACCTATGGTGATCAAGCATAGATAATTCATGTTGTTCTCATATATTTATGTCCAGAAATTAAGAGAAACATGGATATTAAGTTATAACCATCAATTATTATGCAAAACCGTTCTACTCTCGGGTCCTAAGGAACAAGTGGATTAGCCTTGCATGATTTCAATAGCTTCACACATAGAAAATGAAGAAGAGAAGGAAAAAAATATCAAGAACAAGAAAAATCCCTAGAGAAAGACAGTATGGAAGGTTCCTTTTAACGAACACTATGAGTTGTCATCTTCTAAATACAAATTGGGCCACCAGAAGTGCACGAACCACCTGAAATATTGCTTTCTCCTCTCCTTTCTCTCTTCTCTACTCTCCTCTATCATACAACTGAATATGGCATGATAATTAGGTCTGGTCTAACTCCCCCTAACTCATAGACATGACTTAGGGTGTCACTAAATCCCAACTGCCATATTAACGATGATCTTCAATTTGTCCTAATCACATCTTGTCAGTACTACCAATTGTGTGTCTATAGTATCAACGCCTTCAATTAATTGTGATCTTCTGTAAGCTGTCAATACTACTGAGTTGATCGTCGATAGTAAAGATGATCATCTCTGAATCAACCTATTAGATTTTTGGTAAAAGTTGGTACCACCGAATTGACCGTCGGTAGTACATATTCTTCTTCCAGATGCTCTCTGTTGATCTATCAATAGTACCAATTCCTTTATCTGTACTACCGAGTTTCCTCAAGTCAACCTATTTTTTCCCTCAAATGTCAGTACTACCGAGTTTCCTTGAGTTAACCTATTTTTTCCCTCAAATGTTGGTACCACCGATAGTAAAGTCGGTAGTACCGAGCGGTGTCATTTCTTATAAAATCACCTGAAATATGATAAAAATGAACATAAGCTCCAACATAATGATAGATTGTTTCAAACAGTAAAAATAACAATTATTTGATGCAATTTAAGTGTCACATGCTAATGATGATAAATAATGCACAGACGATATCAAAATGAATAATGAGTGAACAAAAATCCATAATAAACAGCCTTTGAGAATGACAATTATTCAATACATCATGTCTTCCTATTAAACTCCAACGATCGAGCTCTATGAATCAATCACATATCACATCCACTAATCGATCACCTTGACTAACTACCCATTCAAGGCCCATCAATCGACCATCTAGAAGTCAAACACCACCAATTGAGCTCCATTTATCCATGTCAATCGATCGACCACCTTCATGCACCAACTAAAGCTTGCCACCCTTTGCCTCCTCCATGATGATGCATTCATTGTAGGTGTCTGGATAACTGCCACTTTCGTACTTTCCTCATTGCAATCCTTGGGGAGGTTGTTGGCATTCCTCTCTTCCTCTTATAAATAGAAGGACATTCCCTCTACTTGTAGACATCTAAAGTCACTGAGAGGCTCCATAAGTCCATCCACAAATCTATCTTGCATTTATTTGCTGCAAGAATTGACCAATAGACCTCAAAAGGGATACAATGATCGACATGCACTCCACCTAAACTGATCTACATGTGCTCCACCTAGATAGATTGACCTCAAAAGAGATAGATCGTTCAAACTTCATTTCTCCATAGCTTGACCGAACACCCTTGAAAGAGTAGGTTGATCCATCAACCTCTTCCTCATGAAAGTATGACCTCAAAAAAGGAAGCATAATTGACCTACACCACTCTACTACCTTGATCAACCACCCTCTCCTACCATCTTGATCGACCACCTCCAATCCACATCTTGATCAACTGATCTCAAATAAGATAACTAAATCAACCTTCTGTGTTGTAGCTCGATCAACCTATTCTCCACCATCCATTCAATTGTTGTCCTATTATGCTCCTCTCGAGACATCCCTAAGAAAGAAGACAAGCATTTGCACATCATGGTTGATCATCCATTTGCTTTTGAGACTGTGGAACTTTGTTCTCCATACATTGTTTATCTTGATACTGCCATGAGAAATGAGTACTCCCCTCTCCAGGGTACGAGGAGTAGCCCTGCTACCTATTTTTTCTCTATAATTTGCATATAAACTCATGTGAACTTTGTTGCATTTTGCATTTTGTTGTATTACTTGTTTATTTGTTTGGCTGACATATATGTATGTTTCTCTATATTTGGATGTAGAGAACTTCGAACCTAAGACCAAGGACATTGACTAATTTTTGGGTTAAACTTTGATGGGAATTTTGGATAGGTGTTTCTTGAGGTGATAAATACATGATCTCTAGATAACATGACAGTCAGCTTAGAGTAATATCTATTTAATTTTGATCTCAATTCCAAAAGGATGGAATTACCCAACCTCAATGTAATATGTTCATGCATATTGTGATATAGCGAGAGAGTGAACAATTGGTAGCCATAGTGAAACCATTCACCCTAGTGTGTTTGTCATTCGATAACTAAAATTTTAATCTAGTATTTTGATATTTGCAATTATAACATAATAAACCTAATCCATCTTTTATGATAAATAGTAGTTATTGTGTGGCCCTCTTCATCTGACTATTCTTAGAAGAAGTTGACCTCTGGATTTGATCATGATACTATATTGCAATAAATTCATCATTGTAAAGATTTTTTAGTTATAACCTAGGTATTTTAACCCTAGGAAATTTTCATGTGGGATAAAAATCCCATGTCTCATATTCCACAGTTCCTACATTTGGAGGAAGCTCTTCAAATTTATTATGACCATCACCCTGATATCTTCCATTATGCTTTACTCTTACTTCAATTATGACCTTGGGAATTCTAACTCTCAACATTGGTGGTTGATACTTCATTGAACTCAATACATCCCAAGGGAATTTCCTTAGGAAAACCTAAGGCTCTCTCCGCATAGGGGAAAAATTATGAACCTCATAAACAATACAATCTCAAGAGGATAAAATTAGGGGTTTAAGTTGGGCATCTATCCGATCCTAGAAGTGTATAAGTCTCCAGCCCTTTGTGATAATGTAGGAAAATGCTTAAGATGTCAGAATTTCCATATTGTAGGTAACTCAGATGTTCCCTTGTTTAGTATTGTTAAATGGAACCCCTTATACTTATTCTATGGGTATGGCATGGAAATAGATGAGAAGGCAGTGTCAAAGTCTTTCTATTTCAAATGGTCTTGGCCTATGTTTGTAGAGGCATATTAGTAATACTACCATAGCTTAGCCATACTTTGAAACATGTTTACTACAAAAGTAACCTTCTTAGCTTAAAGTACGTCTAAGGTACATATGTATACTTATACTATAAGGATAGATTCAATATCATTATCCATTAACTCAAACTTGTCCATACCCCAAACTTCTCTGTATTGATTTTTATGAAGTATAATGTAATGACTTCCTGAATGGGGTGGATTGGAGGAAGAATGGTTACTAGTTTTACTATGGGATATCTCTTTGAAGGATAAATCATGTATGCAATTGAGAAGGACCTCACATTGAACCACTCACTCACTAAGGGATATACATTTTGGTTCATGCTTGGAGTTATCCATAGATAACTTATGTTTTTCCCTTAGCTTGATGAATCACCTACCTTGCCCTTTCTTTTATCAACTGAATTTAGCATGGTATTCTTAGGCTAATAGTAAGAATCACTGGTCAAAAATATAGTTCTCCTAGTGAGAACGATGCTAGAAAAAAATAGATATTTACACTTACAAACAACCCTTACATTAAACACACTTCACATATTTAGGGTTTTGTTTGAACTATAGTTGGTAGATGATGCCTTAATCCTAATATTTAAAACTAGTTAGGATAAAAAGAACATCATATAGAATAAATAAAGAAGTTTTAGAGATTTTGGTAGAAAACTGATGAGAGAAGGACATAGTTTTAGATGAAAATATCTAACTCTAATCAACTTCTTAGGAAAATCCAAGGCATGGCCATGTAGTAGTCAAAGTTGGTTTAGGAAACCTAATGCACTTGGTAGTAGTATAATGATATTTAGGCCATAACCCAGAGCGATGATCCATGCTAGACAACATTACCCAATAGAAAACCTTAGTGATCATCCACATCTTAATAGACTTCTACAGATGGTCATTATTTGGTTATTCATGGAAATTAGGTTATGATGCCAATCATTACAACCCCTACTCTAGTTATTCCCATGATTACAAAGATAAGGGAGATAAAAAGGAATATTATAATCCAGATAAATGTTTATAAGCTAAACCTAAAATACTCCATTTTTATAGTAAATGAAATCTTTTTTTATCATATGTAATATGAATTTCCTAATGGTAAAAGTATATTGCTAATACAAAAAGGCCGCAATAATCTAAATCCTCTGTTGTATCACTATGGTAATTTTCCATCATGCATTCATTTCTTTATGTATAACATTCTATTTATGAAAATGTAAACATGATAAAACTAGGCACTAATAGTACATGTGGCATAAATGTTTAGGTTATTTGAAATTAATTTTAAAAATATAGCACATGTAAGAAGTAAACTATACATATTTTTGTTGTAAGTGTACTACCACTTTATGTACTAGTATGAGTTTTCCCCAAAATTATGAGTATACAAATTTCCATACCATTTATTTGCTTTTCATAAATGCATACTATGTGGGTGATTCTTCCCCATTGCTAGACCACGTGTCCTGGTTTTCCAAAAAACATACCATTTTTGTTACACTAATCCTAAATGAGTATGTTTCTCTTTAAGGACATGAATTCACTTTTTCTAACTCCCTCATGGGATCATACAATATGAGTTCTTTGATCTAAGTTCAGGTTCGACTCATAGTGGCTTTATGATTTGAAGGATGAGAGAACATTCAATTAAATCACATTCCAACCATTAACATGCATGAAAATAACAAACCATGATAATAGTATACATATAGTTAGTTTTCTTACATGTAGAGGCCTTAAGAAACTTTAAGTAAAAACAAAGATTCATATGAATCAATTAAACATTCATATATAAATTACTTAGAGTACATGATAAGAGAAATTATGGTTTTGACTATGGTTCTTATCCTAGTTTGTTGTCAACTGCTAACCAGGTCTAGCTAGAACATCATGGATTATGTTTGGGAAAATCAAGTTTGGTCAAAGCCTATGTAGGGAATAACTATTCACATGGTTAATAGACTTATGTTACATGTAGTGGTCTCACAGTTACTAGAAGTAACAAAATGTAATGCAAGACACAAACTATACATATTCTTATAGAAACTATACGCAAAGTATAATTCCTCCATTAACAATAGAAAAAGCACATTTATGAAAAAAAATATAATAAAGACATGCACTGTCACCACTAAGTAAACATTTAGTCTTTTCCATTTTGAACTTAAACTATTTGGCTTTGATTGTATCCCAAATGGACTTTTGACTAGATTATATTACCCATGTGGGTAATAGGTCTTTGCTCATATTATATATATATATATATATATATATATATATATATATATATATATATACTACCTCTCTTATTAACCATATGTTCGAGGTTTTATTCAAGTTAAAAGTGTTGAGGAGAATCTTATATGGTCTATGTTGTAATCATAATAATATATAAGGCTATGAAGTAGTTGGGCATGTATAGATAACAAACCACATGCTTGCGTCACATTTGGTTTTATATAATGGATTTGTCACTATTGTATAGTAGGTAAATATTTATGGTATAATATAATAATGGGGCCTATGGTACAACCACGTGACCATGGAAAATCATGTTGAGGATTCGGTTTTTTTGGTCATATAAGTAACTCAAGAAAATTTTTATATAGTATTATAACCCTTGGTGTTATAATTATTTGTAAATTGATACGTGTATATGAACTGAAATGCATAATAAAATCTCATATAATTGTATTTTAACTTTAAATTTGACTTAGTTAATGAACCACCATTTATTTTAGTTGGTTATATCTTACTATAAGTTATGAATTCAATCTCATATGTCACTTTTTCTATTTATATCAAAAAAATCAAGCATTGATAGTGGGAATGTTACTATTATGGTATGATTAGGAAGGTGTAGATTCATGATTTTTTTCCTCCCTCTCAGTAGCATAGTAAGTCTGATCTTCCTGTCTCCCTTCCCACTGTGTTTGGGGGGACAAACCTACATTGGTTGATTATTCACTTGTCACATTAGTATATTAGTTATGGAAAGGTCCAATTCCATTACTCCTACTCGACATGATTCCTCTCAAATATACACATCCTAATCTATAAAATATAAATATATGACACATATAGTACTTAATATTTGATTTTGTTCAATACCCTCCATTTTGGTGTATTTTTCCTTAAGGATATGATCTAAGGACTTCTTTAACCTCAAAATGCTTGGTATAGAGTCATGGTCCTTGAGATAAAAGAAGTTGATTACTATTTAAGATCATTCTCTAGATCCTTTCATTCTTGTATTTTTTTTCCTTGTATGGTGACATAGGTTCACACACTCCTCCTCCTTAATTCATGTAGGTTCATAGATTTCACCACACAATTACCTCCATAAATTACTCTAGGATCTCTTTGCTGACAATTATCATCTCTAAGGTTACAAAGATACATTTACTTTTACTATTACCCTTTCTACAACTAACGTTCCCCAAACTACCCCACTAAAGCAGGAGGTGTCCTATTTTTGGGTTAATTATTATTTGATAGTTTTATAAAGTTGTTACGAACTCAATCACACTATTATGTATGATTTCTATTAAATCTTGTGGATACTAGATCTTGGATATTTCCTAAGACATGGATTGGTAGGAGTTTGGAACATATGTTGTTTGTGTGGTGCATAGTTATGACAATGCATCTGGTACAAGAAGGTAGATTTGAATACTACATTCTATCTTATATAAATGGAAGCCAAAATGGTTTTGATTCCCATTTTTATAGTTTTGTAAATTAATATACAGAGAGGAGTCTCATATTGTGGGCTCTAATAAACATGTATATAATATTTTATACCCTAATTATTTTTAACCAATAAAAGTCCACCATAAATACATGTTCCTACTTATTAAATTTACATAAAAGTTAGATCGTAAAACTATGAAACTTAGGTGTGATTCAAATATAGTAATAGTCATTGTAATAAAAAAAGGAATAATTTCATAAGAAAAAAAATTTATTGACGAAGATGTCCTTAAATATATGTTAGGAATTGAATGAGAATATATTGTCAAGAATAGTTTTAGTATAAGCTTAGGGAAAATGGTTGGAGGCTCAAACCCAAAGTTAAAGTATTTAACTCCCTATCTATTTACATCTGCCACATGGTCCCATGTACTTATCCTATTTGAATATATTGAGGCAATTTTCTAATATTTTCATATTGCCCCTTATATAATGTTTTGGCCACTTAGGTTTCCCAGAGTCTCTCACTCTACTCCACCCATATCTACTTTGATTTCTTTATCTAAAGGGTCAATGGTGTGGGGACACCTTAGGCCAATTTTTTGGGCTTACTCCATCCTCGAAAATCCAACATTGCAATGGAACACTCGAAATACCCTCTGTTGCTCTCTTTTTGGTAGTTTTGAAATCAAATTTCATATTGTGGACACCAAAGATTTTCAAACTTTTCCCAAGCCAGTACACATAAAGGGAAGTGTCTAAATCGTCTCCATGTCCATAAGGAAACCTTCTGGTTCCCATAGAAAATAGATTGTATAACAAAAAATATAAACAAACATGTTGTATAATTATATATCTATATAATCTAACATTTTGTTAACCTAATTTAGTAAACATAAAAAGGTGTGTTTTAGGATTTATGTGTTTACTGAAAATTTTACCCTAAATCTATGTATTGTTTATTAGGTGAACCAAGACTGTTACAACCTTGATTTTTCTTGTATTGTTGCAAATGCAATTTTTTCAAAGAAATGTACTTGTCTATAAATTGTATGAATTATGATAAATATATGGGTTTCTTTTGCAACATTTTCCCTTGTGCATGTCATTTCATGGATCCTAATGGATTAGTGAGTCCAAGATGATAACAGAGGAACAAAAGTTGAAGGAAATCAAATAATGCATATAAGAAAGGAAATTGAAATAATGATGAAAATAATAAGAAATTTGTGGAAAGATGTATGATTGATCACCATTGATGATATTTCGAATCCACATGGTTTCTAATGGTTAAACAAATCCAAATAAAGGAAAATAAGAGAGTAAGAGAGAGAAAATATGAATAAAATATGCCTTATTAAGTGATAACTTGCACATGAAAGAAAGTCTCTTTTACTTTCAAATTATGACTCTAAACTTGGCCAGCAAGTAGATTAAGTCATTAATGAGTTTCCCTCAAAGTTTGATATTAAAAGGAGCCATGGTTTGAGAGTTATGAATTTTGGGAGATTTCCTAAAGTGAGAAGGGTATCCTTAAATGTTACGTTTATTTTCCAAGCGATTTATCCTTTAATTTCATGTTTTGTTACGCAGGTGGCACAATAGTTGTTGGATCCTAGATCCAACCGTGGCTATGTCATCACCTACCTTGGGTCAGAACAGGGAATTTTTCTTCTCCACTTTCCTCATGACATTGCACATGAGGGGATCTAGGAACAAGTCCTCTGTCTTTGGGAGGTCCTAGGGATCCCATCCATACTAGGATTTCTGACCTTTCGTGGTGTGAAAAGGATTTCCGGAAATCGGGAGAACCACCAATGACCCTTAACAAGCGTTAAACGTGGGTCCAAAAATGGAGACATGTCTAGGTCGTCAGACTTTAGTAATTTATAATACACGAATGTTTAAGACTCCTGCAACTAGCACAGGGTCGAAGTAGTTCGGGTTCGAACACAGGGACATGGAAGAATAGCGCTTCAGAACCCAAGTTTTACTTATCTAAGCATGTTGAAAAGTTGAAGGATAAGGGTTGTTGAAACTAAAGAATCACAAAGAATAAAAAAAAATCTATCTCCAAGGGGAGTTACCAGAAGGATGAAAGCCTTGGGTATTTTGGGTTTTAGCAGTTTTAATGATGGTTTTCGTATAAAGGAACTCGGGGAGATAAGACTATCTTCAGGGCATAGCATGAAGGAAGATAACTTAATCATAGCAAGAGGCAGAGGCCTACATCCAGCACCTTCTTCTCTCAAAGAAGATGCCAACGAACCATGCACTAGGCCCCTTCTCTCAAAGGCACCAGGTGTGGGCTCGTGTAGAAGGATAAACCAAGCATAGCTCTGGTTCTGGGCATTATTGTGCACCAGAACCAGACCAAGCTCTAGAATTTATGACATCCTTCTCTCAAAGGAGTCAAAACAAGAAATACGATTCGATAGCTATTCAAAAGTGTGAATCAGAAAGAAGAGATTATAACTCAGATGTCATAAAGAAATCATCCAACAAAATAAAGCCATGCATAGAACGATATGAGATAAGTTCCATAGATTCCAATAATTATAAAGGGACATAAAGGTTTAGTTACAATGCAGTAATTAAAGGTAGTAAATGTTGTAAAGGGAAGATAGGTATCAGTCTCCTTGATTTAGGAGATTGAAGTGCATAGCAGCAGACACCTAAGACAATGTTAACCTAGTACTGGGTAAAGGCACTATCGGGATACGACTGTGTCAGGTTCTTGACCGTGTCGGGTCATGAATCGTGATAGGTAAGGGGTGTATCGAGATAGGACCTCTACCCGATATGGTCGTGTCGGGCTGCTGGCTGTGTCGGGCTGGAGCCATGACAGGTATAGACCATATCGGGTTGGGTACCGTGTCGGGTTAGGATACATATTGGGTAAACATTATCTTAAGGCTCTCGAGTTCTTTGTGTCGGGTATAGGTGGGCAGGCCATCTCGGGTTGAAGCCCAGATAGGAACCCGACGTGCTGGAAGTAGCCTTAAGGATCATATCATGTTGCTTGCTGCTATCGGAACGGTTTTCAAGGAACTCCTCCCATCCTTCTCGGGATGGGGGTGTGCTCACCTAGTATCACTCGACAGACTCTTGGCAACTCGATGCACTAGCTCCTTTACTCTGGGAGTTAGCTCTCGTAGGGTCTAGCCCATCCCATTGTAGGCTTGTAGCTACTATTTATAGGTAGTGAGTTGATGGAAGTTGTGGCTTTTATTGATCCATGTGTCCTTCATTCATGGATCTTTTCTCATGGCCTTCGAGAGGGGATGATGCGGCTGTCTCCCGGCACACGTGTTAGGCCACCAACTTACCCGGCAGGGAGTGCATCGCGTATAGCTGTGTTTGGCTGGAAGCTTGGCAGGCTGCGGCACCAAGGGGTAGCCATATCGTGTAATTGACCTCGTCAGGTGACAAACCGTGATAAGTAAGGCACCATATCGGGTAGAGAGCTGCAGCGGCTAGGGCTCCCACGTGACACGCTCGCGTTGCGTTGTTGTCGTATCGGGAAGCGACCATGATGGGTAAGAGGGTTTGTTGCCTCATGTTCTACTGGGCCGGGATGGGGAATCAAATGGTGAAGGGACTGATGGGCCCATTGGTGCTCTTTTTGTGGAAGAAATAAGGACAATCCTGCAAAAGATGGGAAATATTGTTAGGGGCATAGTGGGCATAATTTATTCACAATAAATAAGATAAAACAAAGAGGAAGTTAGGTTTGGAGGTTATTTTGATAATAAAATATATGGTATAGCATCCATAAAATGGGTGTTATAAACTTCCCCAAAGTTAGCATTTTGATTGTCCTCAATCAATCTGTATTTATTTTAAAACTTTTGTTTGAGGTACTTTTAAAACTAGGCGTAGTCTTCGGACAAAGGTTAAGTAGATTTTTGGAATGTCCTGAGGAAAATTACATCTGACCATGAACAATGGACTTTATTTTTTTTACCTTATTAAACAAAAATTTCTCCCCAAGCTTTTGTGAGACTTCAGTGCATGATGTTGAAGTTAGCTTTCACACCAAACTGCTTGAATCTTGGGGGTCAAAGGTGGAGTTTTCGAGAAAACTTAATGCTTTTTGGGTTTTTCTTATTTCCCATTGGTCCATCCAGGTATGGGTCCGTTAACGGGAAAGTGGTCCTTACAGTCCAAGCTAGTTGGCTTTAGAGCAGTAATTTCACATCCTACGTACCACTACCCCGGATCTACCATGGCTAAAGATGGGTATTTTTGGGAAGACAAGTGTGGTTTTTTTTTGGGAACAACTCTCATGCTTTTATTCACTCTCATAAGGCTTTCCTTTCTTTTTGGGATTTTGGTGGATAGGGAAAAAGGGAGTTTGCTGTTTGGGTAGCTTTTTCTTTCACATGCAAATCTCTTAGCTGGAACAAGATTATTTTTCAAAGTTGGCGTAGAAAATCTATAGTCTTTGTCGTTTAAGATTGTGTTTTTAAAAGAGCATAGCAGAAATATACACAACCTTAGGCACGGAGAGAACAAACTGGAAGTTGTACCAAGTATTTATGATAAAGTAATTTTTACAATTCTGAGGGATAGGCAGTTGTGTATGTATTGTGTATGTATTTCTTTCTATCAAACATTTATATACATGTATACAAGGAGTATGATGAAGGAAGGAAAGGAAAGGGAAAGGAAGAAAAATTTTAGAGCACCTCCCTCACTGATGCTATGGAGCCTCCCCCCAAACTTATCTCACACTCTATCCCAGAGTAGTGAGATGAATCGGAGAGAGTAGTTATAGATCAGTGAGGGTTCAACAGATGCATGCGCCTTCAGTAGTTAGGAGCTCCATGATGTATTCTCCTCATTGGCTGTGGTAGTCGATGTCATGGAGCTTCTCTTGTGCCTTCTTCATTGCTTCTATGCAAGATATCCAGTGAAGCATGTATATTCCACAGTCATTTGATAAAGGAGCTTGTTGTGGACTGTGGTGGTAGAAACGGAAGTCGTACCACGTTTCCGCCGGATCTTCAAAATGTGGCTTTATCATGGCCACCACCTCGGTGTAGTATTTCTGTTACAACCCCAATTTTGGGTTCATCTGCTGAGAAATGTAATTTCTCATATTAAGGATATTTGAACAAATAATGATATAATTTGTTTGAAATAAATGGATTTGATTTACAATAGCCTTGATGATTGTATTGTGGGATTTATTGGCTATTGGGCGCAAATAACTAGAAAATTCAATTACTGATGGAATAATTAAATATTTGAGAAAAGAAGGATGTCGAAACCTCTAGAAGGCGAAAGAACTTAATCCAAAGGTGGATTTCGTGCCTCTTGGGTTTCTTGGGTTCCAAGGAGTCCAAAGTTGCAAGGATAATGCAAAAAGAAAAGAAAAGATCAATCAAGTATTTCTTTATTAAGAAAGAAATTGAAAACAATGGTAAAATGTGAAAAATAAGTGGAAAGAGGTGTAATTGAGTTATCCTTAGTGGAATTTCGTATCCCAAGGATTCGTAATGATAAAATGAATACCAATGAGGAAAATAAAAGAGAAATAAGGAGAAATCCTCGAAAAGAACTATTTTAATAAGAAATAAACAAGATAATGAGAAATAATGAAGAACGATGCATTTAGATGCATCTAGAAGGATAATAGGTATCCTTGAAAAGAAATTTCGAAATAATAAAGTTTCTTGGGGTCCAAGGAGCTCCAATGAAGAAAGAGGAAAGAGAATATGCCAATAATGCAAAATAAGAGGATAATGTACTATATAATTAATAACTTTTTGATATTATCAAAAGAGGATGTTAATTGCTTTAAGGAAGTTGATCCTCGTGGCCAATGGATCAAAAGGCAAGCACAAGGAAATTAAAACATGTAATTTTCGGATTTCCCTTTAAGCGAATAGATTCCTTAATAACCAAGGAATATTAATAAACAAGGAGTAGAGTTAAGAAGAGAAGTTGCACCTAAACAAGGAAAGTAAGATAAAGGGGACTTGTTTTCCCTGTGGTTAAGCACAATGGGACGTTGCCATCCTTCCCTATATAAGGGTTGGATCCAGGGCCTCGAGCCAAAGGGATCTCGGGCATCTTTCTCTCTGTTTCTTCTTATCTCCACATAAACCCTAGCTAGTAGAGGGTGGGGTGATCTAGGGGACATCCAAGCTCTATGATGGAGTACGAGGGCGACCTACAGCTTTCACATCGACCAGGGGGCGTAGCCATCATCCCCAAGCTCCCAATCTCACTCTGGCCATCTGCAGTAGGACTGCAAGAACAGAAGACGGAGGAGCACCGCAACCTGACCCCGGCTCTCTTTGTCCCTAACTTGGGGCTCTGTAGGCGTGGCAAGAGGCAGCGGAGGTAATGGGAACCCTCTCCGGTGCTGCAGCAAGCTACACCATCGAGGGCAAGCCTTAACTTGCGCCCAGGTGCAACAACATGGTAGTAACGGTGGCCACGCTTGACAGGTCAAGTGTTCTTGCTTTGGCCAGTGATAGCATGACCTGTGCGATGCCCTAGATGCGTCAGAGGTAGAGGATCTTGTGCGGCCCTCGGCGGCGGTCCATGGGTCCTAGGATGGAGGGGACACACCCGAGATCGAGCTACAGGTCGGCGGTAACCTGTGCTTCGTGAGGTTGAAGAAGATCCAGCCACCTTTGACGATTGTACCCTCCAAGACACAAAGAAGCTGGTAGCTAAGCTGGGGGTATAATATTAATTTGGTTATAAACTCAAACGTCGGCCGTGTTGCATGCATGAGGTGACGTGGCGGCTTCTACTTGGTCCAAAAAGGTAACTTTTGCAAATTCATAACTAAATATATGTAGCTTAGATAGATACACATAAAATATGAAAGTTTCTTAGAAAAATGAGGGGAATCCATTAAAAATATAATTGAAGTATGATTCTAATTGAAATTCGAAAAATAGTGTAATTATCAACTTTAATGGATTAAAGGTTAAGAAACCCTATTTTGATATGATTAATGTGATTAGTAGGGTTTAATTGATGATTAGAGTTTATATTAACCTATTAATCATAAAGAGATAGATACATTAAGATTGAAAAAGATGAATTTTGCACGAAATTGGTTTCATGTGCATAAATAGGCTTTAATGGGCCTTGAAACCCTAATGTTAATAATTAGGACTACTAATGGCTTTAATTATTTGATTTCATGTATAGAACTGAGTTTTCATGGTTATAAGATATTTCGAGCATTAAAGTTCCTAATTTGTGGATAAATACCCTAAATGTAGTAATTAGGTTTTTATCATTAATAAAAGGTGGAATTAATGGCAAATCGAGTTCATATGTGAATTGGACCATAATGAACTATGAATTGATGATAAATGCGTATAATGATATTGTCATGGATTAAAAGGATAAAAGTAGTAGCTTTAATGTAAAAGAGGCTTAATGAGATTAATTAATGGTTAATTATACCTTTAATCCGGAATTGAGGATTAGATGTGGAAATAATTAGGGTTTCTGATCAATTGCGTTAAATTAGGGTTTAAAATAGTAAAAGATGAAGGGAAACCCTAATTGTAATGGAAACCCTAAAAGTGGACTAGAAACCCTAGGAAGCGAGCTAGATTTAATAGATCTTAATGACATGAGTAATAAAAGGAAATTGTATAATTGTTTCAGGATCTTATTGAATGCTTGCTTGCCTATTGATTGATTGGATTATTCCTGCACCTAAGTCTGCATGACAGGTATGTGGTTAATTATGAATAACCCCCTTAGTTTCCTGAGGATTTTTTGGATGGTTAACCGCATTGAATGCAAATTATCATTTTGGATGTTCATACTTGCAAATCATAAAGTCACTATGATTATCACATTAATAATAGAAGTATGTATTCTTGCACCTACATGCCACCCTGATGGATGATGCCAAAGGTCAGGCCCAGATGGGTAGACCAATGGGCACCATGAGTGGTGACCCCAGGCACCAAGCTCAGGAATGAGAAGGTGGCCTATGATATTGAATGACTAATGGGCACTATGAAGGGTGACCCCAGGCACCAAGATCGGGATTGAGAAGGTGGCCTTAAGTCATTGGCAAAAGAAACCCTAAGGTGGGCATGCCAGGGTTAGGGAAAAAGTGGTAGAGAATGTCATACTGAAAAGCATAAATTGGCTTGTTAATTAACTTGATTGTGATAATTAGATTGTTATCCATATGTGCAAACTTTTGGTTGTCCCCACATATCGGCATATTCCGATATGCTGATTGATGTTTTGTTTGTCAATTTTTTAGGTACAAGCTTGAAAAGGACAAATAGTAAAGCGGCAAATGTGAAATTAATTAAGAGTTAAAGTATAAATGAGGATTAGTTAGAATAGACTCTGGATGCGGATAGCTGTAGATATCTCAGTTTTGGAAAAGGTATGCAAAGTTTTATTTTATACCAGTTATCAGTTTAGTTTGTAAAATTTGTTAATTGTTATTGATTATTTGTCGAACCTTTGATCATGTTAATTGAGATAACGACACCGACCTTTTAGTCTCCCTTAATTGGGGGTTACCGGGAGGCGGGGTCGTTACAATTGGTATCAGAGCATGGGTTCCTCATTTAATCTTTAATAATTATTAAATTTGACAAATTCCATAGAACCAAGGGAGTTATTAGAGGATTGTCTGAAAGACTGAGGTGTCTAGAAAAGGATCACATCTGGGGGCTGGCAATATTTTCCTCCGCATTGCTAGTTGGAATATGAGGACTCCTGGATTGTGTGACTGCCTGGCCGATGTTTTAGGATACAACTCGAAATAAGATACATTTAGGACTCTCTCATCTTGTTCATCCCTTCTCAACTCAAATTCTATTAAGGACCTTAAGGATTAGGGTTTTCTCTCTTCTCCTCACCCTCTTGAGGTATGGGTAAGGTTAATAAGGTCTAAGGAACCCTCCACCAAATTAATGAAAAGCATATAAATAAGATTTCATGGACATAATCTTAATTGATTAAGCTCAAATTAAAGAATAGACACATTCTTAGGTCATATGGCACGAGTTTTCATTGCCCTTAGGAGAGACCTGAGGATAGACCTCCTTATTAGGAGGATGAGTAGAGAGAGTTAGTATTGGAGGTAGAAACCTGCATTAAAAGTAGAGACCTAGCACATCCTCTGAGGATGATGTTAACCCTAACCCTAAGTGAAGGTTAGAGAGAGAGATGACATGATGAGTTAGATGTCATGGTTGACTGGGTGTTTGGATAGACATGCCTTGGATATGAGCCATGAGAAGTTGATGACTGAGTACCTTTGGCAACCCAACTCTGGGAAGGGTCGTGCTTGTTTGAGCAAAGGGTAGCTCCTAAATGGATGAGGTTAGAGAAGAACCTATAGAAACCTTATGGGCTGTTGCAAGTAGGATATAGCTTGCACCCAGAGTACATCAGTAGTACAAGAAGTAAGTTAAAACTAAGGCTAGAAGAACATGATGGATGGATTATGGGATAAGCATAAGGGGCTATGGATAATCATGAGCAAACATAAGTTTAGCATAGGCTTCACCCGCGTAGAGGTATGCCTGTGAGCTCGATCCTTCATGGAGGGAGGACCTCTAATAGTGGGGATGGTTGTAAGGTTACCTCTAGAAAGAGGATGATTCTTCTGGTACCTATGGTATAAGTGACTACCTACTGGATGAGATAAAGAGTGTCTTAGACCCTGAGGAGGTTTAAGTAACTAGTTGTGAGGTT
This sequence comes from Alisma plantago-aquatica, assembly GCA_963693085.1. Classification (NCBI taxonomy): domain Eukaryota; kingdom Viridiplantae; phylum Streptophyta; class Magnoliopsida; order Alismatales; family Alismataceae; genus Alisma; species Alisma plantago-aquatica. Next base: position 1,617,222,898 of record OY856409.1, on the reverse strand, counting down.
TTATACCTAGTTGGATGTCCTTGAGGAGGACTCAACTCTGAGGTATTGCTCGAATAAAAGGATCATAGGAGTACATGACGTACCTTGGACATGTTTGGTTCGTGGTTAAGAGGTTGAGCATATAGTTGGACATCAGAGGAGTGAACCTAGGGTTTCTAGGCCTAAGAGGGGAAGTGGTGTACCTGATGCTCATGGATAGGTTTGAGTTTATATAGATTTGAGCATGGTACTCCTCATGTTTAGAGGAAAGGGAAACCCCTTAAGTTTAAGGTATGTTTGATGAACCCCATACAACGAAGTTGATGACATGGGAAGGTATGATCTTGATCTAATGTTGAGGATGAGAACAAGTGTGACCTAGCATGGTTTAGTAGGTATGCTTGTGCCTTAGTAGTTGTTGGATTAAGCATGCTCATATGGATGTAAACCCTAAGGATGTTTGTGACCTTATTGTCAAGAGTTGTAGTTTCCTCCCATCCTGGGAGAGGGACCCTTAGGTAGGGTGTATACCAGTTTTGTGGGTTTTGTGGAACCTAAAGGGGTCTCATAGGATCGAGAGGAGCTAAGTGAAAAGTACATTGCATGAGACTGAACCTGTAGACCCATAGTTAACCATCTCTAATTGCATGTGGATGTGTTACCGTGGAGGTAACCAGTATGGGGCCTGACCAAGGTAGGCAGGTCGCCATGATCCCTGAGAAAGGATGAAAGACAGCCCAAGAATGTAGAGAGAGATGATGAAGGATCGGGTAAGGTTCTAAGTTGAACATGTACTATGTTAGAATCCTAAGTCTATCACAGGGTCAGGTAGGGATAAGACTGATGGAAGTAGGAGTTGCCTAATTCTCTAGTTGCATATGACCATAGGGTCGGGAGGTAACAGCTATCATTGTATGAGGGTCATGGGTTAGGAGATTGATCACCTTCATGAACTCATGGGACCCAAAGGGAAGATGAGTAGGGCACTCTCAGGATGCATAAGGGAAGAGGGATGACCCCAAAAGTCTCGGAACCCTATATACCTAGAGGAGATGACCAAGGATTGTGTGTAAACCCAAGTAGGTTTGAGACCAGTTTTCCATGGAAGTAACTTTAATATCAAGATGATTGTGATGTAGAGACATAAGTTACATGTTTCATCTTAGATTTGATATACTGGCAATGTGGGATGTATCATCTCTACTCTTGGAATAGGAAGAACTTTGTGTTTGGACGGCCGCCAAATGTTTATTTCCTCTTGTTATGGGAGGTAGAGATGGGACAGTACGCATGCCATACACCAAGGATAAAAGATGATGCGAGTTGGAACATTGCTATGAGGTATGAGGACAAAGATGATAACATACCTTGGTGGAGTGAATGATACATGGATGGTTTACAAATACTAAGAGGAGTAGTGTAGTCTTCTTGTGAGGATGTTATATCATGAGCTATGTGGAATTTGCAAGTTAACCAAGGTTGAGTTTGATCACCATGAGGATGAGCTCAGAGTTTCTTGATGAAGACAAACCTAGAGTTGAGATGAGATGATAAGTGGAATACATGAAGGAGTATGCCTTCAAGATTGCCTAACACCTAAGGAGGTGAAGTGGTAATGAATGCTCTGGTTGAGATGTAGCTACCTAGTTTAGCTAGATGCTAGAAGAAGTTGAGGTTGTTCGACTAACCCTAAGTTTGGAAGAAGATGTGTTTTGGCTAGCACTCGGATGTAACAAGATATGTTGCAAAAGTTAATGGTTGTTTGGTTATCCAGTTTAGTCCTTGATGTAATGAAAGGATGGTTGTAGAACCTCAAATGTACTTCTTTGGAAAGGAAAGTGAAGAAACCCTGATAAGTGTGGCTTAGGGTTTCCGAGGTATCGATCTTGAGGAATCATGACATACATGAGATCATGGTTTGAAGATCACCACACACCGTGAAACTACAAAGATAGTAAGTGATAGTAGCACTTTGGATGCTTAAAACGAAGTTGCATGTAGCATGTGGCCATGCAAGCTAGGAGGCGAAGTACGAACACTGGTAACTCAGTGCATGAATATAAAGTATAAAGAGTCCCCAAGAGGGGATGGGAGTTCACCACTACGGATATTAATGGTAAGTCTCCCCTGGACCAAGGAAGGTCAAGATGCGGTATGGGTTATGGTAGATCGCCTTACCTAGATAACACGAGCAAGAAAGAATGATGTCAAGAGATAGATTCTATTGAACCTACATAAGAGAGAGAGATGGTTCAACTACACCATGATGTGATTTCAAAAGTTCTTGAGTACGACCTAAAGGTTCACTCCCATAAGGTCGAAGTATATACCTGAAAAACTTGATGTTAGTACAGTTTATCACCCCTTACTAATGATTAGTATAATCCAGACTAGAGGATCTGAGGAGAGCATGCATGCTCATTCAGGGTGATACATGGTGATAGTTCTTAAGATGTGATGTTAACCACCATAGCCTTTATCGGGATGCAAGAAATCTTATAGGGAGGTTGTGTCAGTCACCACTTCATTAAAATGATGTTGGTGAAGGAGGCATCACGAAGGTCAGAAAAGAACCACAATGTGTGCAGATGAAGTCACTTTAATCGTGCAATGGCTAAGAGAGAGAGAGCCCAAAGGCGACATGAGTCATGAGCTGATGCAAAGCAGACTGACATGCAGTTCACTGTAGGAAAGTATGTGATGTGAAAATCCAACCCCTCTGAGCTAGAGCTGAGAAAGTTGAGTCCTCACTATATGAATCCATATGAGATGGATTGGTGGAGATGGTTAGGTTTATCCTTACCCCTCAGGATAACGTGATGAATAATGTGTTCCATGAGTCTGATCTAGAGCACTATGTGAGGTACCCAAGCCATGTGCTGAGCCCTGAACCTATTCAGCTGTTTGAGAGGCTGAAAAGTCCTGAGTCACCTATGAGGGTACGATATACCAAGGTAAGAAAGAACTCAGATGGAAGAATATGAGATGATGAAGGTTCTTGGGAAGCACCATGAAAAGGGTGAAGCCACATGGGAGCCCTGATGGACATAAGAAAGAATTATCCTATTTGTTTGCTTGATGGAATTTTGAGGATAAAATTCTTATAAGAGGGGAAGGATGTTACAACCCCAATTTTGGGTTCATCTGCTGAGAAATGTAATTTCTCATATTAAGGATATTTGAACAAATAATGATATAATTTGTTTGAAATAAATGGATTTCATTTACAATAGCCTTGATGATTGTATTGTGGGCTTTATTGGCTATTGGGCCCAAATAACTAGAAAATTCAATTACTGATGGAATAATTAAATATTTGAGAAAAGAACTTAATCCAAAGGTGGATTTCGTGCCTATTGGGTTCCTTGGGTTCCAAGGAGTCCAAAGTTGCAAAGATAATGCAAAAAGAAAAGAAAAGATCAATCAAGTATTTCTTAATTAAGAAAGAAATTGAAAACAATGGTAAAATGTGGAAAATAAGTTGAAAGAGGTGTAATTGAGTTATCCTTAGTGGAATTTCGTATCCCAAGGATTTCTAATGATAAAAGGAATACCAATGAGGAACATAAAAGAGAAATAAGGAGAAATCCTCAAAAAGAACTATTTTAATAAGAAATAAACAAGATAATGAGAAATAATGAAGAACAATGCATTTAGATGCATCTAGAAGGATAATAGGTATCCTTGAAAAGAAATTTCAAAATAATAGAGTTTCTTGGGGTCCAAGGAGCCCCAATGAAGAAAGAGGAAAGAGAAAATGCCAATAATGCAAAATAAGAGGATAATGTACTATATAATTAATAACTTTTTTATATTATCAAAAGGGGATGTTAATTGCTTTAAGGAAGTTGATCCTTGTTACAACCCCAATTTTGGGATCATTTGCTGAGAAATATAATTTCTCATATTAAAGGTATTTGTGTTGAATAAATGAGTTTCATTGAAAATAGCATTGTTGTTTGATTTGAGGGCTTTATTGGCTATTGGGCCCAATAACAAGGATATTCAATTAATTAATGAATAACTGATAATTGGAGAAAAGAAATATGTGGAAACCTCTAGAAGGCAAATCCAAGGATGGATTTCGTGCCACATGGGTTCCTTGGATTCTGAGGAGTCCAACATTGCATAAAGAATGCATTAAGAAAATAAAAGATCAAATGAGTATTTCCTTGTTAATAAAGAAATTAAAAACATTGATGAAATATGGAAAATAAGTGAAAAGAGGTGTTTTTAAGTGGAATTTCGTATTCCAAGGATTCCTAATTATAAAAGGAATACCTATGAGGAAAATAAAAGAGAAACAAAGAGAAATCCACAAAAGGAAATATTTTAATAAGAAATACACATGATAATGAGGAATAATGCATTTAGATGCATCTAGAAGGGTAATGAGTACCCGATAAAAAGGATTTCGAAATAATAGAGTTTCTTGGGATCCAAGGAGTCCCAATAAAGAGGAAAGAAAGAGAAAATACCAAATTTGCAAAATAAGGGAATAATGTAATACATAATTAGTGAATTATGTGGTTTTATTAAGAAGAAAGTATTTTCTACTAAACGAAACTATAATTTCGTGGCTAATAAGTTAAAATCCAAGAGAAAGAGAAAGGGGATTCTCGAATTCCTAATATCTAATGAATAAAGAAGATTAAAGAAAAGGGATATCAAAGGGATGATGAGGAGATAGAAGGTTGCTTTTATCTAAGGAGAATAAGTTTCCTTTTTGGGAAAGGACTTGAGTTCTTATAGATACACGCTTTAGGAGTTCGTTACTCACCCTATATAAAGGGGGTAAATCATGGTCGAGATCCAAAGAAACTCCACCCAATACAATCCCTTCTCCTTCTCCTTTCCGTACTAACTCTTTTGGTTGAGGGTTTAACCCTATCCCTGGATCTGAGGGGTCGTGGGGAAGGCTACAATAGGGCCATGTTGCTCCCACGACAGCAATACGACGCTCGGTGGTCGGCCCACTCCTCATAGCGGTATGCAGCTGCTGTGGAATGACCTTAGGACTGCCGTGAAGTTGTAGAGAGTTGTGCTTAATCCCAGCCACCACGGCCCCGGATGTGACTCCCTTTAGCTGCGACGGAGGGAGGCAGACGTCTTGGGGCCATCGCCGACACCTTAGAGTCCAAGGAGGGAGGAGGAGAGCTCCCCCGCGTAGCTGCACCGGCGGCTACCCTAGGGTTCGCGAGGTTGATGAAGAAGGAGGGGCCGTTGGACGTTATGCCCTCCGCGGGCTGAACAACTTGAAACTTAACCAAGGGCAAAGTAGTAATTTTGAAATGTTTCCAAAATAGCAAGGCAACGTTGCATGGCAAGGAGGTGACGTGGCGCTCTCCGATTGGTCCAGGTAAGTGAAATATTACAAAAATCATAACTAATTAATGGTAGCTTGGATTGATAAGTATAATATATCAATTTTGCTCAGAAAAATGAGAGGAATCCAATAAAAATATAATTGAAGTCTGATTCATTTTTCAATTCGAAAAGTAAAGGAAGTTATTAGCTTTAGATGTAATAATGTTTAAAGAACCCTAATTTGATATGATTAAAGTGATTAGTAGGGTTTAATAGATGATTAAAGTTGATATTAGCCTGTTAATGATAAAAAGGAACATTAGGAAGGAAAAAGGACGAACTTTTCATATAATTAGTTTAATTGAGAGTTCATGTGCATAAGTATGCTTTAATGGGCCTTGAAACCCTAATGTTGGTAAATTCATCTTTTAATAACTTTAATTATTCAAAGCAGTAAAGAAAGATAAGATATAATGATTTTAGGCTATTTCGAGCATTAAAGTCCCTAATTTGTGGATAAATAACATTAATATAGAAATTAGGGTTTTTACATAAATAAAAGGTGGAATTAATAGCAAAATCGAGTTCATATGGGGATTAGACCATCATGAATTATGAGTTGTTAATCCAAAAGAAACTAAAGACGATAATTGAGTCTAATGACCTTGAAATAATTTAAAAGGATAAAAAAAGGTAGTAATCAACTTTAATTGGTCTTATGATGTTGAAATTAGGGTTTATGAACTAAGGGAGCTTTTGATATAAGTGTTATGAAGACAAAAACCCTAATAAAACCCTAATGTGGACTAGAAAGCCTAAGGTGGAATCCAAGTCTAGCTTTAGAATGTTCTGGATAAACTATAACACTTGGATCCCATGCATTAATTTCAGGATATTGTTGATTGCTTGCTGATTGATTCTTTATCCTTATTGCTTGGACAATCGAGTTGCTCTGGATCAGGTATGTGGTTAATTATGGATAACCGCCTTAGTTTCCCGAGGATTTTCCGGATGATTAATCGCATTGAATGCAAATTATCTGTTGGATGTTCATACTTGCAAATCATAAAGTCACTATGATTATCACATTAAAAATAGAAGTATGTATTCTCGCACCCACATGCCACCCTGATGGATGATGCCAAAGGTCAAGCCCAGATGGGTAGACCAAAGGACACCTTGAGCGGTTACCCCAGGCACCAAGCTCGGGAATGAGAAGGTGGCCTATGATATTGCATGACTAGTGGGCACCATGAGTGGTGACCCCCAGGCACCAAGCTCGGGATTGAGAAGGTGGCCTTAAGTCATTGGCAAAGGGAACCCTAAGGTGGGTATGCCAGGGTTAGGGCAAAAGCGGTGGAGAATGTCATACTGAAAAGTGTAAATTGGCTTGTTAATTAATTTGATTGTGAATATTAAATTGTTATCCATATTTGCAAGATTTTGGTTGTTCCCACATACCAGTATATTTTGATATACAGATCGACGTTTTGTTTGTCGGCGTTTTAGGAACAACATTTGAAAGAAAAAACAGTAAAGTGACACATTGTGAAAGTAAAACATAAAGTGCAAGGAGGATTAGTTAGAGTGGATTCAAGCTTGGATAGATAGATTACCAAGGTTTTCAAAGGTAAGTAAAGTTTTAATTTTATACCAAATTTCAGTTAGTTAGTAGAATTTCATAATTGTTATTGATTATTTGTCGAACCTTTGATCTTGTTAATTGGATAACGGAATCGACCTTTCAGTCTCCCTTAATTGGGGGTTACTGGGTGGTGGGGTCGTTACAATCCTCATGGCCAATGGATTAAAAGTCAAGCACAAGGAGATTAAAACATGTAATTTTCGGATTTACCTTTAAGTGAATAGATTCCTTAATAACCAAGGAATACTAATAAACAAGAAATAGAGTTAAGAAGAGAAGTTGCACCTAAACAAGGAAATTAAGATAAAGGGGACTTGTTTTCCCTGTGGTTAAGCACAATGGGATGTTGCCATCCTTCCCTATATAAGGGTTGGATCTAGGGCCTCGAGCCAAAGGGATCTCAGGCATCTTTCTCTTTGTTTCTTCTTATCTCTACATAAACCCTAGCTAAGAGAGGGTGGGGTGATCCAGGGGACATCCAAGCTCTATGATGGAGTGTGAGGGTGGCCTGTAGTTTTCCCATCGACCAGGGGGGGCGTAGTCATCATCCCCAAGCTCCCACTCTCGCTTCGACCATCTGCAGCAGGATTGCACAAATAGCAGACAGAGGAGCACCGCAACCTGACCCCGGCTCTCTTTGGCCCTAGCTTGGGGCTCCGCATGCATGGCAAGAGGCGGCGGAGGTAATGGGAACCCTCGCCGGTGCTGCAGCAAGCTCCACCATCGAGGGAAAGCCCTGACTTGCGCGCAGGTGCAACAACATGGCAGCAACGGCGGCCACGCTTGACAGGTCAAGTGTTCTTTCTTTGGCCAGTTATAGCATCACCTGGGCGATGCCCTAGATGCGTCGGAGGTAGAGGATCCTGGGCGGCCCTCGGTGGTGGTCCATCGGTCCTAGGATGGAGGGGACACACCCGAGATCGAGCTATAGGTCGGTGGCAACCTACGCTTCGCGAGGTTGAAGAAGATCCAGCCACCTTTGACGATTCTACCCTCCAAGACACAAAGAAGCTGGTAACCAAGCCAGGGGTATAATAGTAATTTGGTTATAAAATCAAACTTCGGCCGTGTTGCATGCATGAGGTGACGTGGCAGCTTCTGGTTTGTCCTAAAAGGTAACTTTTGCAAAATTCATAACTAAATATCCGTAGCTCGGATAGATAGACATAAAATATGAAAGTTGCTCAGAAAAATGAGTGGAATCCATTAAAAATATATTTGAAGTATGATTCTAATTGATATTCGAAAATTAATGTAAATTATCAACTTTAATGGATTAAAGGTTAAGAAACCCTATTTTGATATGATTAATGTGATTAGTAGGGTTTAATTGATGATTAGAGTTTATATTAACCTGTTAATCATAAAGAGATACATTAAGATTGAAAAAGATGAATTTTGCACGAAATTGGTTTCATGTGTATAAATAGGCTGTAATGGGCCTTGAAACCCTAATGTTAGTAATTAAGACTACTAATGGCTTTAATTATTTGATTTCATGTATAGAACTGAGTTTTCATGGTTATAAGATATTTCGAGCATTAAAGTTCATAATTTGTGGATAAATACCCTAAATGTAGTAATTAGGGTTTTCTCATGAATAAAAGGTGGAATTAATGGCAAATCGAGTTCATATGTGAATTGGGCCATAATGAACTATGAATTGATGATAAATGCATATAATGATCTTGTCATGGATTAAAAGGATAAAAATAGTAGCTTTAATGTAAAAGAGGTTTAATGAGCTTAATTAATGGTTAATTATGCCTTTAATCCAGAATTGAGGATTAGATGTGGAAATAATTAGGGTTTGTGATCAATTGCGTTAAATTAGGGTTTAAAATAGTAAAAGATGAAGGGAAACCCTAATTGCAATGGAAACCCTAAAAGTGGACTAGAAACCCTAGGAAGCGAGCTAGATTTAATAGATCTTAATGACATGAGTAATAAAAGGAAATTGTATAATTGTTTCAGGATCTTATTGAATGCTTGCTTGCCTATTGATTGATTGGATTATTCCTGCACCTAAGTCTGCCTGACAGGTATGTGGTTAATTATGAATAACTACCTTAGTTTCCCGAGGATTTTCCAGATGGTTAACCACATTGAATGCAAATTATCAGTTTGGATGTTCATACTTGCAAATCATAAAGTCACTATGATTATCACATTAATAATAGAAGTATGTATTCTCGCACCTACATGCCACCCTGATGGATGATGCCAAAGGTCAGGCCCATATGGGTAGACCAATGGGCACCATGAGTGGTGACCCCAGGCACCAAGCTCGGGAATGAGAAGGTGGCCTATGATATTGAATGACTAACAGGCACTATGATGGGTGACCCCAGGCACCAAGCTCGGGATTGAGAAGGTGGCCTTAAGTCATTGGAAAAAGAAACCCTAAGGTGGGTATGCCAGGGTTAGGGAAAAAGTGGTGGAGAATGTCATATTGAAAAGCGTAAATTGGCTTGTTAATTAACTTGATTGTGATAATTAGATTTTTATCCATATGTGCAAACTTTTGGTTGTCCCCACATACCAGCATATTCCGATATGCTGACCGAAGTCTTGTTTGTCGACGTTTTAGGTACAAGCTTGAAAAGGACAAACAATAAAGTGGCATATGTGAAATTAATTAAGAGTTAAAGTACAAAGGAGGATTAGTTAGAGTAGACTCTGGATGCGGATAGATGTAGATATCCCAATTTTGGAAAAGGTATGCAAAGTTTTATTTTATACCATTTATCAGTTTAGTTGGTAAATTTTGTTAATTGTTATTGATTATTTGTCAAACATTTGATCATGTTAATTGAGATAACGACACCGACCTTTTGGTCTCCCTTAATTGGGGGTTACCGGGAGGCGGGGTCGTTACAATTTCTTTGCTAATCGTTCGAGGGGTGTTTCTGGAGCTGTAGCAAACTCCGTCGGCCAATCAGTGTTGGCGTCCGAGCTATTGTAAAAGATATCAATGCGAGCATTGGTGTATATCATGATGAGCATCCAGTGGTTTTTGTGTAGTAGAGGGAGAAACATTATGCACAGCAGATGCTTCTGGATTTCAAGTTGGAACAGCTCGCGCACCACAGACTCATCATCTAGACATAGATCATTGAACAACATAGGATGTGCTATGTAGAGATGTCCAATCTTCTCTTGTAAGATTAAGATGTAAGATGATGCCACCGTCATAGATAGACATCCGCCAGCCTTGACTAGGTCCCACAGATCGTCGATGGTATTCTTCTCATAGATGACGCTTGCAGTGTTAGAATCTGCAAGTTGTAGAAGTATATGATTGACCTGTTCCTGAGATAGAGAGCTGTAGGTGGAATGGTCAAAGTTGTTGATGATAGAGTCTAAGATGACTGGTGAGATAGAAGTGCCTTCTTCTTGGAGGTCTACTGGGTGGAGAAGAGAGAGAATTAGAATCACAATCTGTCTCCAGTAGATCCTCGAGAAGCTCTAGATCTCAGAAATAGCACTTATCCTTTATCAGTAGCAGTGCGTAGATTCTCCTGAGGTGATAGAAGTTTGTATCTTAGAGCTGCAACATATGTCTGAAGATGTTTAGCAGCTCCATGGCACGTTGGATGATGAAGGCGCTATTTCCACTTCTCGGGTCTTCTTAGACTGGGAAGTCTTTTATCACGTAGAATTTCCAAACACCGTTGTGGCGTTGGACTCTTTGTTTGATGGCCTGGTGAAGGCACAGAGACAGGAGCTTGAGGTGGGTGTCTTCAGGGTGAATGAAGACATGGTCTTGGTGGGTGACCTCCATGGCACAACAATTGAGTAGGGTGATGTCGTGGGAGTGGAGGTCGACCATGCAGAGGAACCAGTGCTCTCTATGCTTGTATGGGGCCAGCACCAGGTCAGGGTTGTGCTCTTCTATGTGCATCAGCATATCAACCATCGGCCTCATTTTATCTTCCCCTACCAGTAGTCGTCTACCCAAGGCTAGAGTAGCATTATAAATTGGTTTTCGGCTTGTCCTGAGTGCTAAATTCTCTATCATCGCACTCTCTAGGACTCTGAATAGGATCTTCCCTACAACAGATTCTGAGTAGAACATTCCTTTGAGTGCTTGGCATTGTACGGAGAAGTATATGTTGCTCTAGAGGATGGATTCATCATCAGTCTATGGCCTCAAGACCATATTTAATAGTTGTTGGTCCCGGATCATCAAATAGTTGATGGAACGCCTGTAGAAGTTGGCCACTACGAAGGCAGGTATCTCAGATGGCATAGAAAATTGATCAGCCGCTGAGTTCTTTGCTCTTGGGGGTTGCACTTCTAGTGAGTTGTGCAAATCACCCCCTTCTCCCTTTGAGGAGTCATCTACTAAGCCTTTAGACATTTCTTATTCTACTTTAGTCGGCTCTATTAGTTGTGGAGGAGCTATTGTGTTGACGTCACGAGTGCTCCCCTCTTCTGTAGGGGCCTCGTTGATGGGTTTCTTGGTCACCCCCTCCTCCGGTGTGGTGGAAGGATTGGTTGGCCCACTAGCGTCAGAGGAGGATGATAAGTTGGAGGAAGAGAGTGATGATGAGGACGATGGAAATGAAGATGTTGGTGGTGATGGTGACCTCCGGGAATTCCTTGAGTGGTGACGGGCGTCCCTCTTATCGAGCCTCTACTCAATGATGTCTAGGTGTTGGAGTGCCACCTGCATTGTCTTATTCATCGCTTCTAGTTGGCCGGGGAGGCCAACTAGGCTTAGCAACTGACACTCCTGTTTGCCTAGCCGTTGTTGGAAGACCTAAAACTTGCAGGTGAGGGAAGAGAAAGTAGCACTATGATTGTATGTTACCTCCCGCAAGTTATCGAACTCGAAGCCGAAGGCGTGTCTTAGAGAGGAAGGGACCCCTGCCAATCGACTTTGGCTCTTCATATTGCACCTCATGTTGGAAGCACAGCCCATTGAATGTGCATCGTCTGTCAGGGCTGAGTCCACTAGGATGGTATGTGAGAGTGTGGCCTTCGGACGCGGCGTTGGCACCTTTGTGGCTGCCTATGCTGCCTCGGTGTAGGAGTGTGGGGAGGATGGTGAAGTAGGCAGGTGTTGATCTACCACCCATCTCTCAACCTCATCATCTACAGTGACTATTGTCATCGTAGTTGGTGGTGTGGGGATCTTCTAAACAGTCTTGAGCTCAATATCCAAGAGCTCGATGAAGACCCCATCACTGTTGTGAGAGGCGTCTGGCTGCACCAAGGGAGTGGTTGCAGTCGCTGCCGTCACAGGCAGAGATGAAGCTTGCAGCACCTCGGTAACTGTTTCTAAGGATATGACCGTTTTGGCGACCTCAATAGTGTCGACAACCTCCACGATGGTCGACACTTCTTCTGTAGCCATGGCAGGTGTTGTTGTGGTTGCTGCAGCTAGTTCGGTGATGGTAGTAGCGACCACCGAAGTAGCGGCTACATGTTCGGTGGTGGTGGTAATCAGCTCGATGGTGGTGTTGGTCGGCGAGATGGTGGTAGTGACCAGTGAGTCTTTGAGGATGACCACCAATGACTTGTCCTTCCATGATTCCATTGGTGCAGGTCTCCCTATGGCATCCATCCTTTCTTGGATGGTCGTTGTGGCGGTGTAGGCTGCGTCAATGGTCAGAGCTTGGACCACTTCCATTGTGAAGACCAGCTTCTCCGCATCATAGTTAATGAAGCCTGGGAGGGGTAGGAGTATGTTGGTTCTCATGAACCTGTATAAGAGTTGGTAGCCCTTTTTCTTGATGATGTTTGCCCTGGTGAGGAATTTGATATCTATTTTATCGTTGCCCCCAGTTCGCGATAGGCTGAGCGGCTCCCTCAGGTACCCAAGCCCGACCGCGATCAGGTTGACGATTCCTCCCATGTTGTACTCCTTGGTGGAGTCTTTTATCAGATGTAGATGGTTGAGTAGGAAGCACCCCAAGTTGATCGGCTTGCCTACCATTATGTACCATATGAGGTGTAGCTCATTAGTGTAGAGGTTTCTTGTCTCATACTTGCTGAAGAGCAGACTGGCCACGATCTTGTAGACTATCCTCCAGAAGCAGGAGTGGACCGCCGCCACCTTGCTTCCTAGTTTGAAGGAGGACTCACTTGCTAGTTTCTTCCACATCTTGACTGGGTCGAAGCCATCGATGTCACTGATACGAGCGTCATTGTTGAGCAACTCTTGCTCGGCTGCGCTGGTAGAGAAGATCTCATTGAGAAGCCTCTCTGTTATTTCATGCTCTGCATTGTAGAGGCCCCATGCAGCATGTTTGCTCTGTCGTACCTCTTGCTTTCCTCTGGCATGTTTGGAACTCGGTAGAGGGGAGAGATAAACTCCTTCGTCAGCTCGGTGTAAGAGTGAGAGAAGTTGAAATAGATCTTCCGGAGTCTGGCAGCTTCGAGGACGTTTTCCAGCCTGTCAAAGATGTCAATCTGCCAGAAGGAAGCATGGTGATAGAATTTGGTTGGGTGATAGACCTTAACTGCTAGCTCAGTGTAACGCCTTTAGTGGTCCACGTCCCTCAGCACGAACTACCCTGGCGAGTGGGCAAGAACTTCAGGTTCTGCCGTTGTGGTCGGGACTGTAGTTGCTTCAACTTAGATCCGCTTTTTGGCCTCATAGGGCCCAACAGTTGTTGGGTTAGGGCATTTCTGCCCTGCGGTGGCCATGGCAATGGCCTCCGGGTTGATCCTCCGGCCCTGTTCATCGACTTGGATGACAGTCTCTTTGGTGTGTGCCATTTTTCTGAAAAAGATGAACAATTTATGTTAATTTTTTGTCTCCCCGATACGTTAAGGCGTTGGCTGGGACTTAGCAAAAAGGATCGCCCAACACGTCTTGGGTGATTCCAGAAAATCGGTATCGGGTGGAAATGATAAGCCCTACGTTGGGTCAGTGTAGAACTATATCGCTTCTTGGGCACGATAGGATGGTGCACGATACCATAGGAATCTGATATGTGTCGCGTGATATCTGTGAAAAACTAATGTCGGGTTCAAAAGGAAGTGGTGTGTTTTAAAAACTGATACGCCAAGGACACAGTACGGTCATGCGACACACAAGGTGTATGATACCAAAGGGACCCGGCACATTTCTTAAACGATACTCAATTTTTCACAGATATCACTTAGACCTACAGACGTTCTGATTTTTGGATGGGCTGGAGGAAAACATACATGTGTAGATCTAACTGGAGTTTCTCCACTTGTGGCATTACGGAGCGGTAATTTTATAGTTGGACATGCTGCTCTTAAAGCTGCCTCAGCAAAAGTTGCCAAACATGACAAAGCATGTACTGAAAATCAGCATGTCTTTGTTCCTTTTGGGTTTGACACTTTTGGTTTCTTAGCACCATACGTTGTTGCTCTTTTTAAGAGGGATCATAAAGTAATGAATAGTAATGTTATGTCCCCTAAGTGTATGAATTTAGTATTTCAGAGGATTGGTTTTGCCATACAAAAAGGACTAACGGCGTAGCTTGTTGCCTGCCTGTCACATACTGTAATGTAAACCACTATTACATAAAAAAGCTTTATTTTTCTTTAAAAAAAATACTCATAATAAATTGATATCGGGTAAAGGGGAAAATGATGTACTCGTGAAATCAAAAGCAAAGGAACGCGATACAGTTTAGGCGATACATGCATTGTGTGGCACGAGGAGAGTGTCAGCAAGCTCCCTCCCTAACTTACTCAGCACGATAAGGATATGTGATGTACGTGTCAAGCGATACTTGTGACGTGTGGCACAGATGAAATTCAGATATAGATGAAGTGATAGGAAAATTGATACGCTTTTAAAGCCTTGCCCGACATGGGTAGGGGTACAATATATGATGTGTGATACGGTCTGGGCATCATCAGTACGCGATACGGATGGGTGATATAGTCTGCGTGACACACAGGTTTACGCAACATGGGTCATTACCTTATTGGGCGGAGAGATAGTGAACAAGACATGAATGGGCGGTAGGCAAGAAACCCGACATGGGAGCTCAGATGTCTTTGGGCGGTATGAGAGATTGCGAGATACGGGAGCAGAATTTAGTTAAACCTCAGTAACCCGACACAGTAAATCTCGAGCTGCTATATATAGCCATCTATGAGTGGGGTTAAATGGTTAAAATGGGGACACGCATCGCGCATGCACATGAATCGCCTTCCAAAGCACGGTAAATCCTGTCTAATCATGTCACGTTGTGAGGCTTTAGAGGAGGCAGTGTGTCTCCTGACATGCATATCGGGTAGTATGTGTTACTTGGCATGCCCCTTACGTGCCACGGGTTCACGTGATGCTTCTAGGCATGGTGTTGTGTGAGTGCCTAACTGACAGGGCGATACACGAGATCTAAATGACACGCTGGGTGCAATACCTGCCTGATATGGGTTGGCGACATGGTAACTCAGTATGTTGGTTATGAGCAATGTGTTGGGACATCATGCATGCCCGACATGTTTTGAGATCAAAGAACTATAAGAACTTATGAAGGATGAAAACCATATTATAAGGTGCTTGACATGTAAAACATCACTGGCCTAGGTGTAAGCCTCAGCCTTATCTAGTATTACACATCAAGGTGATGAAACTAAGTCAACGGCCCAGAAAACATGAGAGACATTGCATGTGGTGCGTGCACAGACTCGGGCCTTATTATAATGAAAGTGTTCATAATGTTCTTTGTAGGAAAAGGAAATAACATCCTATCCTAGGAAATTAAAAACTTGGGTTGCCTCCCAAGGAGTACTATGGTTTCTATTGTTAGCTTGACATCTTCAGTCATTGCTAGGCTTCTTCGGCATGTGCGACTTCTTTGGAAGGTGCAGCTTCATCATCATCTAGGGGCATCTCATATTTCCTTGTGAAAGCTTCATCTTCGTAGAATCTTTTCACTTGGTGTCCGTTGACTGGAAAAACCTTTGCATGATCATCCTTGTCGTACAGCTCCATCATTCCCGAAGGGTAGATTTTTGCTACAACAAACGGTCCTGACCATTGAGTCTACAACTTCCCTGGAAAAAGTTGAATAGAAGATTTAAAAAGCAAAACTTTATCACCTTCCTTGACATCCTTCTTCCTTAAGTGAGAGTCATGCCAGACTTTTGTCCTTAGCTTGTAGATTCTTGCATTCTCATAGGCGTGAAGCCTAAGTTCTTCAAGTTCTTGGAGCTGGAGGAACCTCTTCTTTTTGTCTAGGGAGGTGTCCATGTTGAGACATTAAATGGCCCAAAATGCCTTGTGCTCCAACTCAAAAGGTAGATGGCATGCTTTCCCATAAATCAACCGATACAGCATGGTGCCAAGCGACATCTTGTACACTGTTCTGTATGCCCATAGAGCATCATCTAGATTGGTAGACTAGTTCTTCCAAGATTTCCCAACCGTCTTCTCTAGGATCAGTTTGATTTGTTGGTTAGAAACTTCAACTTGACTAGACGTTTGTGGATGGTACGATGTGACAACCTGTGTTGAATGCCATATCTGTGCAGAAGTGACTCAAATTTCCTTTTAGCAAAGTGAGATCCACCGTCACTGATAACTATTCTTGGGACTCCAAACCTTGGGAAGATGATCTTAGTAAAGAGCTTTATAACTGACTTAGCATCACAGGTGGTAGTGGGTATGGCTTCTAACCACTTAGAGATGTAATCCACAGCAACAAGAATGTACTTGAAATCATATGACGAGGGGAAAGACCCCATATAATCAATTCCCCATATGTCAAAGATCTCAACCCCAATCCATTCAGACATGAGCATCTCATTCCTACAAGAAATATTTCCTATTCTTTGACACTTGTTGCGGGTTTTGACAAAGGTGTGAGCATCCTTGAAAAGGGTGGGCCAATAGAAATCGAACTGGAGAACCTTGGCCATAGTTCTTTTAAATCTTAAACACTCAAATAAGATTTTTGGCACTTCATCTTCAGGTATACATCTCTTGTAGAGGCTATCGGCACAACGCCTAAATAGCAGAGGGTCATCCCAGTAATAATACTTCAAATCAGAGAAGAATTTCTTCTTCTGATTATAAGATATTTCTGGGGCTAGTTGTTTGCAGGCTAGATAGTTACAGATATCAGCGTACCATGGCCCCTCAAGATTGGCCATTTGGGCAACATAGATTGTCTCATCAGCATAACTTTCATTGATTGGTAGTGGGTGGTCATCTTCCACTCTAATTCTTGATAGGTGGTCGGCGACCACAGTCTCAGAACCTTTCTTGTTAATTATCTTGTGATCAAACTCCTGTAGAAGCAATGCCTAGCACAATAGCCTAGGCTTAGTGTCTTTCTTTTACATCAAATACTTGATGGCTCTGTGGTCTGTATGAGCAATCACTTTAGTACCCACAAGATATGATCAAAACTTGTCAAATGTGTAGACATTGGCTAGCATTTCTTTCTCGGTGGTGGTGTAGTTCATCTGTGCTTCGTCTAGCATTTTACTGGCATAGAAGATCACATGATGCTTCTTATCTTTCTTTTTCCCAAGGACTCTGTCTTTGGCAAAATTACTAGCATCACACATAAGCTCAAAGGGAAGATTCTAGTCAGGTGACTAGATAACAGGTGTTGAGACCAGAGCATCCTTCAAGGTGAAGAATATTGTGAGACATTCTTCTATAAAATCAAACTTCACATCCTTCATCAGTAGATTTGACAACAGCTTTGAAATCTTCGAGAAGTCCCTGACAAACCTTCTATAGTAACCGAAATGTCCTAAGAATCTTCTGACTCCTATCACAGATGTGGGTGGAGGGAGCTTTACAATCACTTCCACCTTAGATTGGTCAACTTCAATCCCTTTGTGGGACACTTTATGTCCTAGGATGATGCCTTCCTATACCATAAAATGGCACTTCTCCCATTTTAGGGTGAGACTTTGTTCTTCACATCTCCTCATCACCAAAGACATGTTATTCAGACAATCATCAAAAGCGTTGCCATAGATGTTGAATTCGTCCATGAAAACTTCCATCTTATCTTCTAGGAAATCTCCAAAGATAGCATTCATGCACCGATGAAAGGTTGTGGGTGCATTGTAGAGTCCAAAGGCATTCTTCTGAAAGCAAAAGACCCATAGATGCAGGTGAAGGTAGTCTTCTCCTGGTTGTCTGGATGAATGGGTATCTGATAGAACCTTGAGTATCCATCCAACCAGTAGAAGTATGAGTGATGGACTAGGCGCCCAAGCATCTGGTCAATGAATGGAAGCAGAAAGTGATCCTTGCAGGTGGCGGTGTTTAACTTTTGATAATCTATACACATTCACCAACTGGTGATGGTCTTGGTTGCAACTTCAACCCCATTATCTCCCTTGATCAGCGTTATGCCTCCCTTCTTAGGGAATACCTGGATGGGACTTACCCACGTACGATCACTAATGGCATATATGATTCCTACATCATGGAGCTTCACAACTTTGTTGTTGACCACCTCTCACAACTTCTTGTTCAACTTTCATTGCAGCTAGGCGTAGGGCTTGGAATTTTTCTTCAGATGGATTCTATGCATACACACAGAGGGGTTGATCCCCTTAGGTCTCTGATCAAGTAACCTAGGGCTTTTCTTCATAGATTTAGCTCCACTAGGAGCTGTTCTTTATGACTTTCAGTCATCTCTAAGTTGATGATGATTGGATTCATCCTTTCCTCATCCAGGAATCGATACTCCAAACCTTTTGACAAGATCTTTAATTCAGGAGGGATCTTCTCTTCTGGTTGTTTGGCAGGATCACTTCACAGCGCGGCATACATCACTATCTCGATGGGGTCATCTACTTCAACAGATCATTGGCATCCATAAATTCCAGGAGCTCTTTCACTTTAGGGTCCTCGACCACCTGTGCATTTCCAGCTAGGGCATGCATCAGTGGGTCCACCATAACCTTCTCATCCTTTACCTCGTCACGGAGTTGCTGATAACTTTCAACAAAATAAGAAGACTCAAAGAACGAGGGGCTTTCATGCAATCACAGATGTTGAAGTCAATGTGCTCTCATCCAACTCTAATTGTTATCATTCCTGACTCTACGTCGATGAGTGCTCTGCTAATAGCAAGGAAGGGTCGCCCAAAGATCATTGGGCAGCTAGGGTCTTCCAAGGTTTCAATCAGAACAATGTCACATGGTATAAAGAACTGCCCAACCCTAATGGGCACATCCTCCACTACTCCAACGGGTCTGGTGAAGGTGTGGTCTGCTAACTGAATTCTCATATTGGTACTTACGATATCAGTAAGTCCTAACCTCTTTGCAAAGGACAAGGGCATAAAGCTAATACTCGCCCCTAGATCTTCCAGACCTTTGTGGGTCATGTTGTCACCGACTTGGAAAGGAATGACAAAGGCTCCAGGATCTTTCTTCTTAGAAGGCATACTTGCCTTGACAAAAGAAGTGGTCATTTGTGCTAGCTTCATGGTTTCAATGTCCTCTCCTTTTTTCTTCCTTGAAATAAAATCCTTCAGAAACTTTGCATAGGTGGGTATCTCCTCGATGGCATCCAAGAAAGGGATGTCGAGGTGCAACTTCTTTATGGCAGCCATAAACTCCTCATACCTTTTATTCAATTGAGCCTTCACCAACATGTGTGGGAAAGGTATGCGGGGTGCATACCTATCCGAACACTCCTCGGAAGTCACATCGTCATCAACTTTTATTGTTACTATCTTCTGCTTCATGGGAACTTCTGGTGATTCTTCGGGGGTTACATCCATGACTAGTGTTGTTACTGTTCTTGCTCTCTTCTTGTGGGTTGGGTGTATCATTGTTCCTGGCCTTAGCACGGCCATCTTCATGGTTTCATTCCCTCACAAGTTCGCCTCAGTGTTGGATGGGAATCACCCTACTTGATGGTTGATACTTTGGTCTTGGCTTGCCAACTACTGGTCTATCTGCTTGTTATGCTGATGTAGCTCCCCAATCTGAGTGGAAAAACCTCCCATCTATTGTTACATTAACTTGAGCAAAGCTGTGTTGTCTATGAAACTTTTGTGCAGGTTCTCATTCAGATCATTCTACTTCTTGGCAAAGGACATCAACTCGGTCATCATCGACGCTCATTGTTTTTGACCCAGCTGGGCATTTGGGTAGTTTCTCTACTGTAGGAAACCTACTTGATGTTGCTGATTTGGTAGTCCTCCCAAAGAAGTTCTGCCCACCATCTAGTGGGAATTCTCAACCACACTGGTGTTTACATACAAAAAACCCAGATGATCAGGGTGTCAGTACTAAACGTACTCACATTCTCTGTACTTTCATCACCTGGATCACCTTGTGTAGCCGTATATGGGCAGAAGTCAGAAAGATGGTCCGGCTCTCCACATGTGACACAGCTCCTTACCACTTCTTGTCGGACCTTGCCTTTATAGTTTTGGTCCTTCAGGGCTTGAACATCATTCACGATCTTGTCTAACTTAACCAACAGTGCCTCCATCACCTTGGATTCTCCCGGAGTGGAGTGACTCGTTGACTCTCTGTCATATTCACTGTCCTACTGATTGGTGGCTATATTGTCTATAATTTCCCTTGCTCTCTAGGCGTTGAGCCACAAGAAATCACTGCCTTCTCTAGCATTCAAGGATTTTCTTTCTCTGACACATAGCCCATTATAGAAGGTGGTGATCATATTGGGCTCAGAAAAACTATGGTGTAGGCACTCTCTATGATAGCTTTGGAATCTCTTCCAGGTTTCTATGGGAACCTGGTTATCTTGTTTTGGCACTTTATCATTCTCTCAATAGGGAAGAACTTAGCAATAAAAGCATTAGCCAGATGATCCCAGTCGGGAAGACTCCCATCTTGGAAACAGGTGTACCATTCTAGATCTTTGTTCCTTAAGGAGAAAGGAAAGCACTGGGTTTAGATGTAGGATATCGGGACCCTGTTGATCTTGAAAGTATTACAAGTCCTCTTGAATGTTGTAAGGTGGTCGTACAGATGCTCTTTATGGTGTTCCCTCCAAACTGGTTGTGCTGCAGTAGCTGGAGAAAAGCAGGCTTCAACTCAAAGTTGGCCACATTGAGTGGTTGCTCCACCATTGGATTCCTCTCTTCATTTTCCCTAACTTGGACAAAAGAACATAGGGACTGAGCTTGAGGTAGTTCCTCAGCCATGGGTTGTCAGACACAGGAGGGTTTGGAGAGTTGAAGAAGTACCTGAAAAGAAAAGGTGTAAAAGTGTGAGTTTGTTGTATAAATTATATACAATAAGTATCTGTAATATTATATGCATATATACAAGGTTTTTCGCAAAGTGCAAGTAAAACTTGAGTTCGTAGAACGGTATTCGTTGTCGAGTCCCCAGAAACGGCGCCAAAAACTTGACAAACCTTAAATGTGGGTCCAAAAATGGAGACATGTCTAGGTCATCAGACTTTAGTAATTTATAATACCTGAATGTTTAAGACTCCTACAACTAGCGCAGGGTTGAACACAGGGTCTTGGAAGAATAGTGCTTCGAAACCCAAGTTTTACTTGTCTAAGCACATCGAAAAGCCAAAGGATAAGGGTTGTTGAAACTAAAGAATCATGAAGAAAAAAATGAAAAATCTATCTCCAAGGGGAGTTACCAGAAGGATGAAAGCCTTGGGTATTTTGGGTTTTAGCAGTTTTTTATGATGGTTTTCGTATAAAGGAAACTGGGGAGATAAAACTATCATCGGGGCATAGCACGAAGGAAGATAACTTAATCGTAACAAGCGGCGGAGGCCTACATCCAGCGTCTTCTTCTCTCAAAGAAGACGCCAACGAACCATGCACTGGGCCCCTTCTCTCAAAGGCACCAGGTGTGGGCTCGTGTGGAAGGATAAATCGAGCGCATCTCTAGTTCCAGGAGCTCTCGTGCACCTGAACCAGACCAAGCTCTAGAGTTTATGACATCCTTCTCTCGAAGGAGTCAAAACAAGAAACACGATTCGATAGCTAGTCAAAAGCGTGAATCAGAAAGAAGATACTAGAACTTAGATGTCATGAAGAAATCATCCAACGAAATAAAGCCATGCATAGAATGATATGAGATAAGTTCCATAGATTCCAATAATTATAAAGGGACATAAAGATTTAGTTACAATGTAGTAATTAAAGGAAGTAAATGATGTAAAGGGAAGATAGGTATCGTTCTACTTGATTTAGGAGATTGAAGTACATAGCAACAGACACCTAAGACAATGTTAACCTACTAGAGAGTGAGGGCCCTATCGGGATACGACCATGTTAGGTTCTTGACCGTGTCATGAACCGTGATGGTTAAGGGGTGTATCAGGATAGGATCTCTACCTGATACGGTCATGTTGGGCTGCTGGTCATGTCGGGCTGGAGCAATGACGGGTATAGACCATATCAGGTTGGGTATTGTGTCGGGTTAGGATACATATCAGGTAAACATTATCTTAAGGCTCTCAGGTTCTTCGTGTCGGGTATAGGTGGGTAGGCCGTCTTGGGTTGAAGCCCAGATAGGAACCTGACATGCTGGAAGTAGCCTTGAGGGTCATATCATGCTGCTTGCTACTTCCAGAATGGTTTCCAAGTGAACTCCTCCCATCCCTTTGGGGATGGGGGTGTGCTCACCTAGTATCTCCCGGCACACTCTTGGAAACTCAATGTACTAGCTCCTTTACTTTGGGAGTTAGCTCTTGTAGGGTCTGGCCCGTCCCATCATAGGCTTGTAGCGGTTATTTATAGGCAGCGACTTGATGGAAGTTGTGGCTTATATTGATCCACATGTCCTTCATCTGTGGCTCTTTTCTCGTGGCCTTCGGGAGGGGCCGATATGTTTGTCACCCGACACATGTGTTAGGCCACCAACGTGTCTAGCAACGAGTGCATCGTGTACAGCTGTGTCGGGCTGGAAGCTTGGCGAGCTGTCACACTGAGGGGTAGCCATATCATGTAATCGACCTCATCGAGTGGCGAACCATGATGAGTAAGGCGCCATATCGGGTAGAGAGTTGCAGTGGCCAGGGCTCCCACGCGACACACCCACATCGGGTTGATGTCGTATCGGGCAGCGACCATGACGGCTAAGAGGGTGTGTCGTCTCATGTGCTACTGGGTTGGGATGGGGACTCAAATGCTGAAGGGCCTGATGGGCCCATTGGTCCTCTTTTTGTGGAAGAAATAAGAACAATCTTACAAAAGATGGGAAATATTGTCAGGGTCATAGTGGGCATAATTTCTTCACAATAAATAAGATAAAACAAAGAGGAAGTTAAGTTTGGAGGCTATTTTGATAACAAAATATAAGCTCTAGAAGCCATAAAATGGCTGTTATCAACCCTTCCCTATAAATAGAGGGCCACACACCCTCTACGAAGGCTCAGAGCATCTCGGTTTGTTTCAGGGAGAGCTAGAGAACTTGTGGGTGCATCTAATGGATATAAAGAACATGATCTTCACATTGGTCCAGTAGCTTCTTCTTGTCGGAGAAGAGCGACTCCGTCACGACATTCCAATTGAGCCACAAAGCAATTGAAGAGTGCTTCGAGTCCAGGAGGCTGAGATGAAGGTGAAGCTACCCTTGCCTTGTGCCCAGGAGAAGTGTAGCGCAAAGTCAATACCATGGTTGACTGTCAGCTCATGTGAGAGGGGGAGACGTGAGGTTGAAGATAACACCTGGTTAAAAGACGCTCCTGACCTCGAGAGTGTGCTGAGAAGGTAAGGGTTTAATGGTAATTTTTCATCTTTTCTTTTGTTGCACGGACAAGTTGCATCGTGGGTCTGGGTGCCTATGTGGGGTGACCCAGTTGGCTCAAACATGGCCTGCTGGTGAGTCTTAAGTAAATCTAAAATGAATACGTGGCAACTCGTGATTGGTTGAAAATGAGTTCTTTTGTAAAAATTGTAACTAATGATAGGATGATCATATTAAGGCATATGATATATGGGTTTTTATCAGAAAAATATGTAGAATCCATTAAAAATAAAATTGAAGCCTGATTCTTCTTGAAATTTGAAAAGTGTATAAAGTATTATCTTTAATGGTTTAATTAATGAAAAATCATGGGTTTTGATGATAATTAAATCTATTAATGTTCCTTGGATATCTTGAGAAAATATTAACCTATTGTTAATAAAAGGAAGATTTGGATCCAAAAGATGAACTTTGTACATGATTTGCTTAATTTAGGGTTCCGTGTATATAAAAGTGCATTAATGGGCCTAGAAACCCAAATTTTGATAATTATGAGTTTTGATGGTTTTTATTTTGAAAATCCATGTATAAGACAAAGATATGATGATCCTAAGACAAATTGAGAATAAAGAACCATTAATATGGATAATTTGATTAATTAGGGTTTTTATCAGTAGAAAAGCTGTTTTAGGGTTTGTTGACCTAAAAGGATAAAGATTGAGAAATTGATATAAGAAACCTTAATGATATCTAATGAGACTTAGAAACCTTAGAAAGGTATCCCAAGTCAATAAAGAGTTGTTTGGGATGTTATGGTAACAATTAGGAGTTATACATAATTTTAGGATCAAGGGTTGCTTGATTTGGTTGCTTGGCTTTCTTGATTTGACACCTAGTTGGATTTGGATATCTTACTTATTTTGACTCATAATCAGGTATGTGGTTACACTTATGACTATTCACTCTAGTTTCATGGTATTTTCAAGGTTTTACCGGTTGCTTGAAATTAACTGCTTAGTTGACTTTATTTCATGCAACTATAAAGTGACTATGGCTATCACCATAAATATATGTGCCTAACTAGCTCAGATCCTAGTCCTCCTCTGTACCTTTGAGTAATTGTGAGAGATGGATAACCTAGTTATTAGTCTAACCTTGGGGTAGGATCATCATGTTATCTTGAGTCTATGTTTGGTCTACCTTTGGGTAGAATCATATGACTATACAACTCTATGTCTTGGTCTACCTATAGGGTAGGATAAAAAGGGGCTATGTGGGATCTACCATATGAGAAAGGTAGGATCCATGTCCACTGTAGGGACAACACAGAGGCAAGGATATGTTAGGATTGAGTGGTTATGTTTAAGACATAAAGTTTGATTTGTTAAAAAATAATTTATTTGCATTATGTTGTTACAAATATATGCAAGCTATTGGTTCCCCCACATACCAGTATAATTCATTATACTGACTGACATTTTGTTTCTCAGTGTTTTAGGTTTATCAAAAAGTGGAAAATCCTTTAAAGTGGCATAGAATGAATAAAGCTAAATAAAGAACTGTGGATTGTAGATAGATAGTTTCTTATCTAGGGTAAAGTCCCTCAAATCTTATATTTCGCAAGGTATGTGAAAAGAAAATGTTTATCCTATTTTAAGCTTAGTTGTGGTAGAATTTATTAATTATTTTTATTATTTGTAAAACCTTATGATCTTATTTTGGGATAATGGATCTAGCCTCTTGGTCTCCCTTAATTGGGGCTTATCGAGGATGGGGTCGTTACATTTGGTATCAGAGCATGGTTTTTCATATAATCTCTAATAATTATTAAATTTATAAGTTCTTTAGAGCCCAAGGGAGTTATTAGAGGATTTTCTAAAGATGGAGGTGTCTAGAAAAGGATCACAGTCTGGGGGCTGGCAAGATTTTCCTTTGCCCCACTAGTTAGTTTATGAGGACTCTCAAAATCCTTCTGACTACCTGGCCAAAATCTGAGGATTTGACTTGAAATAAGATACATTTAGGTCTTCTCATCTATTTTTGTCCCTTCTTTACCTCTTATCTCTAAAGAAACTTTAAGTTCTTAGGGTTTTCTCTCTCTCCAGCACCTCCTGTGTTTGGGAATTCAGGGTGTTAAGGATTAGGGAATCCTCCACCAAATAATAAAATGCATGTAAATAAGATGACACATATGTAAGTTTAAAGCTTATATATCTTTCCAAGTCGTAAATTTTTGGTTAAATGATTTTAACTTGTGTGAACCACCATGGCTTGTGTTAAGGCCATAGTTGTTCCCCACAATGCTGCTCAGAACCCTTCTGGAGGTAGGCCCCTCTATAAGAGGAGGGGATCTTTCGAGAAGAGGAGGATAGATCATGGTGATGAGTCCTCAAGGAAGAGGACGAGACATGATGAAGCCTCAAGAGAAGGCTCAGACCCTAACTTGGATCCCTTTAACAATCCAAAGATGAATCGAGAGGAGGAACCAATGTCCAAAGATGAACTCAAACCCAAGGCGAACCCAACTAGTGGCCCACGACCTATAGTAATAGTTCACACCCCTGATGCCCTCTGGGTGGAACAACAGAAGAAGCTAACTGAGGCCATTAGTGTCCTGGGCCTCAGGGATATAGCTAGAGATGGAAATGGAGAACCGGCTCCTGTTCATCCCTGACTTGGAGTCACCATTTTGGACTCCGTCAAGCTGAACATTGAGAAGTTATGGGGAGAGGATAAGATCAAGGTGGTCAACAAATCAGATGCTTGGATACTAATGGTCGAGAATAGTTTTCACATGTTGGAGGTGCATTCCAATAAGAAGGTCTTGTTTGCTTCTCACCTCTTGGAAGGAGTAGCTAAGATCTTGTGGGATAACCACATCATGGGTTGAGATTTGAATGAAGACCCGATGGCATGGACAAACCTCAGGACTATCTTTACAGCTAGATTCATTCCAACCTCATCTAAGAAGGAGAAGGAAAGGGAGTTCACCAACCTTATCCAAGGAAGCTTATCTGTTGTAGACTTTGGCCACAAGTTTCACATACTGGAGTGATTCAGGTACATGATGACTGAGGAAAGATGGGTGGACCATTATGTAGAGCATATGCACCTTGCCATAAAGCTTTATGTGATGTCTAGTAAACCAACAACCTTCACTGATGCCAAAAACACTGCCCTAGACATGGAGAAGATGGCGATGCCTGCTAAGAACCCATCCAAAGGATACTTGGGTTTCACGGAAGGCACCTCTGGCCTAAAGAATGATCACAAGAAAGGACAAGGATGCAATCATTCCAAGCGAAAGCATGGAGGTAAAAGAAAACCCCACAATGAGAACAATTGTCCCAGGTGTCGCACCTGTGGAAAATGGCATTCAAGCAAATTTCACTACAAGAAGATGTGGTATAGTTGCTAGCAAGAGGGACACTTTCAAGCCAACTGCCCTTTGCCAGACCCGAGAGGCCCAGGCCCTATAGCAGCCCAGCCTGTAGCATCCCAACCTATAGATGCAGCCCCACCTGCTGGAGAGAAAAGACAAGCTAGAGTTTTTGCTATCGATAATGAGGAGGCTCAAGCTAATGCTAATCGGTTGATAGAGGGTAATAACCCTTAGAGTTTTCTTTTGTGTTTTAAGATAAACATGTAGTAGTTTGATGCATTTTGAAAAATGATGTAGGCATGCTTGAAGTCATGGGACACAATGTAAAATCTCTTTTTGACTCTGTATCTACTAATATTTTCATTTCGAGGAATCTCGCAACTATGCTTTGTTTGGATATCAAGGATTTAGGATATATTTTGGATGTCACAACTCTGAGTGGTCCGATCTTTACATCCCTTTTAAAAACTCCAGTGATATCTATTAAGTATTGGGATCATGAGTTTCCTATAGATTGTATCCTCCTCGACATGAACGACTTTGATGTGATCATCGGTATGTATTGGCTTTATACCTATAGGGAAAATATCAATTGTAGGGAAAAGAAAATAATAATAAAGAGACCAGGTCACCCACCATTCACCATTAGTGGTAGGAAGGATGCTACCACTAGCCTGTATGTGTCAGCCTTGTAGGAAGAATAGATGATAACCAAGGGTTGTCAAGCTTTCTTAGCAGCCGTTACCAAGTCGGAGCCTAAGGTGCAAACCTTAGAGGAAATAGAGGTAGTCAGGGACTATGCAGATGTGTTCCTAGATGATTTTCCTGGGATTCCTCCTAAGAGATAGGTAGACTTTTAGATAGAGATATCTCCCAAAACAAACCCTATTTCGAGAGAACCTTATAGGATGGCCCCTGCTGAGTTGCTCAAGTTGAAGAAACAACTACAGGAACTGCTAGACAAAGGTTTTATCTGACCTAGCACATCACCATGGGGAGCACTAGTCCTCTTTGTGAAGAAGAAGGATGGGCCACTCAGAATGTGCATAGACTACTGGATGATCAACCAGGTTACCATTAAGAACAAATACCCCTTACCTCATATAGATGACATGTTTGACCAGCTAAAATCAGCTCAAATATTTTCAAAGATTCACCTGAGGTCTGGGTACCACTAGCAGTAAGTCAAGAGTGAGGACATCCTGAAAACCACTTTTAGAACCCGTTATGGCCATTATGAGTTTGTGGTTATGCCTTTTGGGTTGTCCAATGCCTCGAGTGTGTTTATGAACCTCATGAATAGTGTGTTCCAGCCTTTCCTTGACTCATTTATCATAGTGTTCATAGATGGAATCTTGGTTTATTCCAATGACCTAGAGTAAGACCATGACCACCTGGGTAGAGTCCTTGATATCTTGAGAAAGTAGTATTTCTATGGGAAATTCTCAAAGTGCGAGTTTTGGATAGACCATGCCATGTTCCTTAAACACATCATATCCAGAAGGACCATATCAGTGGATCCAGCTAAAGTGTCGGTCGTTTGAAATTGGCCAGCACCGAAGAACCCTTCAAAGATCCGTAGCTTTCTGGGGTTGGCCGGATATTATCGGGGCTTCATAAAAGATTTCTCAAAGATTTCTTTGCCACTCACCAGGCTCACCCAGAAGGATGAGAAGTTTGCATGGTCAGACTTATGTGAAGCTTGATTCTAAGAGTTGAAGGATAAGTTGACTAAGACTTTGGCATTGACTCTACCATCCGGTAACGTGGGTTTTATGTTCTTCACTGACGCATCAAAGATTGGGCTTGGATGTGTGCTAGAGAAAAATAGGCACATTGTTGCTTATGCCTCCAGACAACTCAAACCCAATGAAGTGAACTATCTGACACATGATTTGGAGTTGTATGCAATTATAAATGCCCTAAAGATTTGGCAACACTATCTATATGGAGCCACCTTTGAAATCTTCACCGACCACAAGAGCCTAAAGTATCTCCTGACTCAGAGGGACCTAAACCTGAGATAGAGAGGATGGATGGAATGTATGAAAGACTATGATTTCACCATCTCCTGTCACCCTGGAAAGGTGAATGTTGTCGCAGATGCACTTAGTAGGAAATAGCTCAGGTGTGCAGTTGTTTTGTCAAATCAGTGGAGAAGACTGGAAGAGTTTGCTAGGTGGACTCCACATCCGTTAGAAGATCGGATCTGAGTGGCTAATATAAAGATTAAACCCGACCTGTTGACTGAGTTGTTAGATGTTCGGTTAGCCAGCCCAGAGCTTGACAAGATGAAAGGTTTTTTAGATAAAACTTAGACCCACCTCTCAGTGGGAGTGGATGGTAGAATCCGTTACAAGAGTCATATTTAGGTTCCTAAAGATTCGCAATTGAAGGATCGTATCTTGCAAGAAGCTCATGGTTCTAAGTACACGGTACACACTGACACTACCAAAATGTTTAAGGATTTGCAGTGGTACTTTTGGTGGCCTGGAATGAGAAGAGATATAGTGGCATATGTTGCCATTTGTCTCAATTGTCAAATGGTGAAGGCTGAACACTAGAGACCCAGTGGATTGCTACAATCAATTGAGATTCTTGAGTGGAAATGGGAGCAGATCACCGTGGACTTTGTAATGGGTCTCCCTAAGACCAAGAGAGGTTATGACGTGATATGGGTTGTGGTAGATTGCCTTACCAAGTCGGTGCATTTCCTTGCCTTAAAGACCACTGCCAAAGTGATGGATCTAGCTGAACTTTACATTAGAGAGATTGTTTGACGGCATGGTGTTCCAAGTTTGATCATTTCTGATTGTGATCCAAAGTTCACTTCCAAGCTTTGGAAGCAGGTGCAAGAGGAGCTTGACACTAGAATAAAGTTCAGTACAGTGTATCACCCCCAGACTGATGCAAAGTCAAAGAGGACAATCTAGACTTTAGAGAATTTGTTGAAAGCAAGTGTGCTCTATTGGGGTGGATCATGGGAGAAATATCTGCCCCTCGTTGAGTTTGCTTACAAAAATAGCTACCAAGCCAGTATCGAGATGCACCACCGTATGAAGCTCTCTATGGGAGGCCATGTAGATCACTACTTCATTGGGATGATGTCGATGAGAGGACCTTATTGAGGTCAAAGGAGTTGTAGTTGTATGCTGATAAAGTCATTTTGATCAAGCAAAGGTTGAAGAGAGCCCAGGATCAACAAAAGTCATGTGTTGATGTGAAGCGGACTGACTTGCATTTCATTGTGGGCTATCATGTATTTTTGAAAATTTGACCCTTCTGAGCTATAGCTAAGAATAGAGGAAAGTTGAGTCCATGATACGTGGGTCCATTTTAGATTTTGAACGTATTGGTGAAGCTGCTTACCGTTTGGCCTTACCCCCTCAGTATAGTATGATGCATGATGTTTTCCATGTGATTAATATGAAGCGCTATGTGAAGGACCCAAGCCTTGTGTTGAGCATTGAAACTATTGAACTCTAAAGGAGACTGACATACCCTGAGTCACTTGTGAGGGTATTGGATACCAAGGTGAAAGACCTCAGGAATAAAGAGATAGAGATGGTAAAGGTTCTTTGGAAGCACAATGGAGAAGATGAAGCCACATGGGAGCTGAAGACGGACATGGAAAAGGCCTACCCTAATGTGTTTGTTTGATTGGTTGAATTTTTTGGGGGCAAAATTCCTATAAGGAGGGGAGGATGTTACAACCTTGATTTTTCTTGTATGGTTGTAAATGTACTTTTTCCAAAGAAATGTATTTGTCAGTCAATTGTATGACTTATGATAAATATATGGGTTTCTTTTGCAACATTTTCCCTTGTGCATTTGATTTCGTGGATCCTAATGTATTAGTGAGTCCAAGATGATAAAAGAGGAAGAAAAGTTGAAGGAAATCAAATAATGCATAAATAAGAAAGGAAATTGAAATCATGATGAAAAATATAAGAAATATGTGGAAAGATGTATGATTAATCATCATGGATGATATTTAGAATCCACATGGTTTCTAATGGTAAAAGGAATCCAAATAAAGTAAATAAGAGAGTAAGAGAGAGAAAATATGAATAAAGTATGCCTTATTAAGTGATAACTTACACATGAAGAAAAGTCTCTTTTACTTTTGAATTATCACTCCAAACTTGGAACTCAAGTAGATTAAGTCATTAATGAGTTTCCCTCAAAGTTTGAGATTTAAAGGATCCATGGTTTGAGATTTATGAATTTTGGGAGATTTCTCAAAGTGAGAAGGGTATCCTTAAATGTCACGTTAATTTTCCAAGTGATTATCCTTTAATTTCTAGTTTTGTTGAGCTAGTGGCACGGCAGTCATTGGATCTGAGATCCAAGGGTGGATTTGTTGTCACCTACCTCAAGTCGGATTGGGAAATAGGGAGATTTTCTTCTCTACTTTCCTCACGACTCTATGCATGAGGGGATCTAGGAACAAGCCCTCTATCTTTGGGAGGTCCTAGGGATCCCATCCATACTGGGATTTGCTACCTTTAGTGGTGTGAAAATGATTTCCCCAAATTAGGAGAACCACTGATGACTTTCCCTATAAATAGAGGGCCACACACCCTCTGTGAAGTCCCAGAGCATCTCATTTTGTTTAGGGAGATCTAGAGAACTCATGGGTGCATCCAATTTCTATGAAGAACACGATCTTCACCTTGGTCTAGTAGCTTCTTCTCACCAGAGAATAGATACTCCGTCTTGATGTTCCAGTTGAGCCACGAAGTAATTAAAGAGTGCTTCGAGTCTGAGGGTTGAGACAAAGGTGAAGCTAGCCTTGCCTTGAGCTTAGGAGAAGCATAGCACAAAGTCAACACCTTGGTTGACTGTCGGCTCGCGTGAGAGGAGGAGACGTGAGGTTGAAGACAACGCTTGGTGAAAAGACGCTTCTACCCACGAGAGTGTACTGAGAAGGTAAGGGTTTTATGGTAATTTGCATCTTTTCTTTTGCTGCTCGGGTGAGTTGCCTCATAGGTTTGGATGCCTACATGGTGCAAGCCATTTGGCTCAAGGCTGGCTAGTTGGTGCGGCTTAAGTAAATCTAAAACAAATGCATGGCAACTCCTTATTGGCTAAAATGAGCTTTCTTGTAAAAAATTGTAACTAATGATAGGATGATCATATTAAGGCATATGATATATGGATTTTTATCAGAAAATACATAGAATCCTCTAAAAATGTAATGTATCATATTTAATGGTTTAATTAATGAAAAACCATGGGTTTTGATGATAATTAAATCTAGTAATGTTCCTTTGATATTTTGAGCAAATTATAACCTGTTGTTAATAAAAGGAAAATTTGTATCTAAAAGATGATCTGTGTACATGATTTTCTTAATTTAGGGTTCCATATATATAAAAGTGCATTAATGGGCCTAGAACTAATTTTGATAATTGTGAGTTTTAATGGTTTTTATTTTGAAAAATCCATGTATAGGATAGAGATGATGATCCTAAGACAAATTGAGAATAAAAAACTCTTAATATGGATACTTTGAGTAATCAAGTTTTTTATGAGTAGAAAAGCTATTTTAGGGTTTGTTGACCTAAAGAGGATAAAGATTGAGAAATTGATCTAATAAATCCTAATGAATCCTAATGAGACTTAGAAGCCTTGGAAAGGTATCCCAAGTCAATAAAGAATTGTTTGGGATGTGCTGGTAACAATTAGGTGTTATACATGTATTTAGGATCAAGGGTTGCTTGATTTGGTTGCTTGGCTTGTTTGATTGAACACCTTGTTGGATTTGGATATCTTGCTTCTTTTAACTCATAATCAGGTATGTGGTTATTCTTATGACTAATCACTCTAGTTTCATAGTGATTTTTGAGGTTTTACCAGTTGCTTCATATTAACTACTTGGTTGTCTTTTATTTCATGCAACTACAAAGTGACTATGGCTATCACCATAAATATATGTGCATAACTAGCTCAGATCCTAGTCCTCCTCTGTAGCTTTGAGTAACTATGAGAAATGGATAACCTAGTTATTTATCTACTCATCAGGTTACTTGAGTCGACATATGACTATACATCTCTGTGTCTTGATCTACCTGTAGGGTAGGATCAAAAGGGGATATGTGGGATCTACCATATGAGAAAGGTAGGATCCATGTCCACTGCAGGGACATCATAGAGGCAAGGAAATGTTAGGATTGAGTAGTTAGGTTTAAGATGTAAAGTTTGATCTGTTAAGTAATAAGTTGTTTACAGACAGACTCATGGACAGATGGCCAATTAGATAGAAGGAAATGAGTTGTTGTGCCATCCAAACCAGCCGCTTTGTAGGGGTCCATGGTTTTCAATATTCCATAGATTTCTGACAGTTGGACTTGCTTGGCTAAACATCCTCGCTCGTCATCAGATAAAGGAGTGAATCGGACAGGTATCTTGCTTATGAGTCGTTGGTCTGTGTTGTTGGGGTAGTGAAGAGGTCAATGAAGAAATCTATGACCATCTTGAAAATGTCATGTTCATCTTCATTCCTGAACACTTCATCTTCATTCCACTTCCTTTGAACATCTTCCCACTAGTTGAATTTCTAGGGGTGGTGTTGTCTTCTGCTGATGGGCCAGCTTCCCATTTCTTCCTCCCACTTCGGCTGGTTTGCCTTGTGACAATGGTAGTTTTAGGTTCTTCAGCATCTGGGATGACCTCGATTACCTCATCTATCTCCGGGTTAACCATTGTATGGTTCAAGATATGTTTGGCTCGCTTTTCTATCATCTGTTCATCTGATTATCGATTGATCTGATTTGAGATATCCCTAAGAATTTATGCCTTCTGCTCAGCGGTCTCGGTTGTGCTAATAGTCTTCTTCTTCCACCAAATCATAGGGTTCTTGTGTCCTACTGAATGTTTTGTGGCCTGCTTGTCTTGTTGGCTTGTGTTCATGGTTGATTCAATTGTTTCATCTTCTTCGATTATATCATTGAACTTGTTTCTCATTTTTGTGGATGTATCATATGGTATACCAGGTACTTGCTCTTTTCCCTGGTGGCCTCATATGTGTCACTGAGTTTTCCAAGGTTTTTCAGCCTCACTGTGGACTATTTCCGTGGCTGAGGGTGGTTCATTCCTTTTCGTTTCCGGGTGCTCAACTCCTACGGTGCACTACAACGATGTGTGGCCCTCCTCTCTGTAGGTTGCACATTGAAACGGGAAGCCTTCATATTCTATTTCATGTTCTATACTGTTGATAACAATGTAAGGTACCAGTTCTGACGTTGTGTCTAGCTCGATGGCGAGCATAGCAAACTTGCTCCTTCTCCATTGGACAGTATGTTCGTCTACCTTGATCAGTCAGCCTAAAGACTTACTGATGCAGTCGAAGATGGTATGGATGTATAGGTGTAGCAGAAGGTTGAGGATACGAACCCAACAGACAATCTTCCTTGGAAGATCGGGCGAAGGAATAAAGGAGGGGTGCCAGTCCCATACGATCAGGTTGCAGCCAAAGATTTTCCAAGGTTCTCCTACCATGGCCATCTCGTAGTCACGTCGGCATGAGAGTTGAATGAAAAAGTGATTCAAATCCAGTTCATAGATGTTTTATTAGCCCACTAAACTCCACATGGCTCGCAGACGGTCCCTTAAGGTCATGTATTCGAGTTGAGTACCCATGGCTTTCACGACCACAGTGTATTGCCAAGGTCTGACTAGGAATTCTTCGTACATTGGATCTGTAGTTATTTCTGGTTGTTCGTCGGATATATATAGATTCCCCGTCTCTAGATCCAAGTGTTCTTTGAAGAGCTTGTTAAGGAATAGATAAGATGCTCCATTCACCGCCGATTTGGTGTTGGAATTAGAATTATTAGGACCCCAAACGTTCTCAGTATTAGGTATCATAATCTCCTATGAACCTCAATTGTTGCTTGAGAGCGAAGGGAATGGCTCTAATGGGGATGTTGCTCCTCCTACTCCTGAATCATATGCAATATCAGTTCCAATCCTTTCCTTATGTGTGAATGTGCTCTGGTTCTTTGTTTGTGATGATCCTCTCATGCTGCTATAATGGAACTCCAATCTTGTGTTCGCGATGCAAATCTTCTCGGAACTCATGGATTCAATTCTTTTATGTGCTTCTGCACGACCAGAGTTCTCTCTTCTTGGGCTCCTAGAATGTCTCTTGTGGATCTGCTCATGCTGAAGGCTTCTAACCTCCTTATCCCTACCTTCCGATGATCTCTCAGTCGTTGTAGGGACTGTATCGTCCGTCTCCCCTAGATCACCCACCCCCACAGCCCCCCTCTCCGCTTCCATACCCTAAATCTACTATCAAATTTCTCTCTCTAACATCTTTACATTCACTTTTTGTCTCCTTTATCAGATTTGGGATGTTTATCTCCTACTTGGCCCACTTCTTAAGTGCATTCTTTGTATTCGCCAACTTTTTAGCAAAAACATACATCAGATTTCCTATCACCTGTATGCCCCAGCTATCCTTTATGACTTCAGCAAATCCTTTCCATTCAACCTAGTAATTTAAGAATCTGAAAGGCTTCCTCTTATGCTTCTTTTCTACAGTCTGAAGTGAGATTGGTGAATGGTCACTTAATTCAAAACCTCCTTCCTTCACTTGTACATTAGGGAGTATTCATAGTCATTCATCATTCACCAAAGCTCTATCAAGTTTACTCACTATCCTGTGCTTCGAATCTCTTTCATTGTTCCATGTAAACATGTTGCCTCCCACCATTGGCAATTCATATAGGCATGCTTTATCAATAGCCTAATTAAAAGCATCAACCTCTGCATTCCCTGCAAGCCTTTTCCCTTTTTTCTCAGCTTGTAGTCAAACCGCATTGAAATCCCCAGTCACCAACCACATTAATTTAACATGCTTGGATAAGGACACTAAATCTTTCAATAGGTTCAGTATGGCTCTACCATCATTATGACCATAAACAGTAGTCATCCATGTCTGTAATCCCCCATTGTTCATGTATTCAACTATAACCTACTGGTCTGACATATGTATCACTAACACCTACCAATCATTAGGTTTCCACACCACACAAACTCTAGCAACCATAGCACGCCACATTAGATACTTGCTCCCAACCCTATGGAAAGAGGTATCTAATATTATTTTTATTTTGTGCCTTTATTTTCATCTCTACCAAGGAAACTAAAGAGTGCCCACTAGTAGAAATCCAGTCATGGATCTCCTTGTTCTTATTCCTATCACACCCACCCAGAATATTCCAAAGAAGCATGGACATATCAAGGGTTTTTAGTTGACCTAGTGCGCCTGCTCGGCTCCTTCCCGTTGTCCTTCTTTTTCACCACTTTTTTCTTCACAATTTCTCCCTCTTCTTTTTCTGAGTCAGAAAGGGTATCAAAGCAATTTGCAGTGTCAAGGATGGTAACCACGCCCATCTTCTTTGGGATACCTACCATCTTTGCTCCCTTCTTCTTTGTAGTAGAAACGAATGTGCTATCTTCATCTGCCTTATTTCCAGGTGTCGTGCTTCCTTCTTCATTAGCACTTGCCATACTCAAACCAGCATTGGTATCCTCAACAATCTCATTGTCCATGCTTACTACTTTCGACCCCATATCAATAGCCATTGTATCTGTATCAGCCACCTCAATAGCAGTCGTCTTCTCCTACCAAACTACAGTTTGTTTCTCTTTCGGCCCAATTTTATTTCCAGCATGGCCGCATTGGGATGTGCCATGGCCTAAGGCACGAGACTTTGATCAACTCAATGGGATGTGATTGTATTCAATTGTCACTGGAATCGGTTCTCTTCCTCTAACATTGAGCCATATTGTTCCAATTTATGGGCCTTCAACCTCCATCTCCATGAGCACTCTCGCCTCCACCCCTTCTAAGGACCTTTCATCAATGTGTAGCACCCTACCAGCTCCATCCGTGATTGTCCCTATCACCTTCCTTGCCCAAGATCGGCCAAAGGACTTGATTGCCACCTAGGTTGGGATCATGATAAATGCTTCCTTTCTTAGTTCATCGTCGTGAGCGTAGCTCTTTGCAATGGCTAACTGATGGTCGAACCATCGTGGCCCCATGGTGAGGGCCACCTCCTTGTCTGTCACTATAGAAAATTGCACGAAGAAAATGCCTTTGTCAAGAGAGAGGAGCTCAAAGGCACCTTTGGATTTCCATGTGCGCTTAACCCAGTCAAGGAGATGGGGGTATAATGGTATCTTACCTAAGGTGTACACCATAATTGTGTACTCCCTGATATTCGGAAGTCGTTCGAATTCTTCAACGTCCAAGTTGATGTGAATCACTCCCTCCTCCTCCCTAGGTTTTAGGAAATTCATCGCATCCTTCTTGAGGTCTGTCGGTTGTTTCAGCACCTGGTTCTAGGCTACCATATTCCGCCCTTCTCCTCTTTCATCACTGGAACCCTACTTGCTCTGGTTCCCATCTTCTCCTTCCTCTATCAAGGTGCTAGGGTTAGGTACCGTGGATGACGTGCTACTATTCCCTTATGGTGGGATGGGTTTGGTGATAGGTGGGGTTGGGTTTGAGCGTGGGTGGACACCGACAGTCGGGGTGGCTGGGGGCATGGGCACCATGGCCCTAGGTTGTCTGTTGATCGCCTACGCAATCACCTGGAGTGACAACCCTAGGAAACACGGGTTTTGTATTGTATCTATGTATGTATGTTGTATGTATGTATGTATGTATGTATGTATGTATGTATGTATGTATGTATGTATGTATGTATGTATGTATGTATGTATGTATGTATGTATGTATGTATGTATGTATGTATGTATGTATGTATGTATGTATGTATGTATGTATGTATGGATGGATGTATGGATGTATCGGAATTAGGTAAATATATTCGGACTTCCTCCTAAAATTATAGGAGGTCAAAAGTTACACGTAGGCCCAATGCCATACACCATTAAATAGAGCTACAACTCACAAGTTTAATTACTTTTCAACTTATAAAAAAATTTACAACAACACTCATTGCATTTGCAGCAACATCTCGATGTCTTCTGGCATTTCGTTCCTCCCAAATATGGTAGCATAGAGTAGCAAATAGAAACTTCTTCCTATCATCATTCCTGCACTTTGTTAGCATCCTTCTTAGATCACACGTTAGCTGGAGTTGTACTTTGAAATCCTTGTGCAACGCATCCCACACCTCCTTTGTGAATTTGCATTCACCCATAAGGTGGTTGTGGGATTCTTCAACACCTTTGCATAGAAAGCACAAAGTATATACATCATAGTTCCACCCCTTTATCCTATCAAGGGTAACAAAAACACTATGCAGAATTGTGTATACACACATGCTCCATTTTGGCACATGCACACCGGTCCAGATCTGCTCCCCATGCATATCTTTTGCTTTCCTTGAGCTTGTCACCTCCCATAAGCATGTCTTTGGATCTCTAAGTCTCCATATCCCCATATCATGGGCCACGAATATGTGTCTAACATGTTGCCATGCTTCTGTCATAACATTAACAATGTGTGAGTATCCCCCTTGTCTTTGGCTTGAAGTCTAGTCCACTTAGATATGTCTCCCTCATCCATTTCCCCCAAGTTGAGGAGCCCTCTTGATAAATGATTATTCTCTGCATTGTCCCCCACTTTGTTATGTCTTTCAGAGATTTTAAGTTCAACCCTCCTTCATCTTTTGGCAGCACTACTCTTCCATATCTCATAGGATGATGCTCACTTGCCCACAAAAAAATTTCCATCTTCATCTCCATTTTGTCTAGAACAGACTCGGGGATCTCTCCTTGTTGCACCCAGAAAATGAGAAGACCTTCTATAGAAGAATTTATCAGTGTTTCTCCTCCCACCATGGATGTATTTTGTTTTGTCCATCTATTAATCATTTCCTCCATTTTTTCCATGCATTTAGTAAAGTCTTTGACTTGAAGGTTGCCTCCAGCTAAAGGAAAACCAAGGTATTTCATTGGGAAGTTTCATCTTTCCATGCCAATTGCATCTACCAAACTGTCTTCTATCTGGTAGTAATTTTTTGATAGGAAAATATGTGTCTTGTTTGGATTCACACAAAGCCTTGTCTGCTCTCTGAACTTCCCTAGTATATTTTAAAGATTTTCTAGAGAATGTTGCTTGGCTTCAACAAACACTAACACATCATCTGCAAAAATCAAATGGGTCATCACCTTCATGCCATGGACTGTGTAGGGCTTGATCTCCTTTTTAATTTTAGCTTGTTTCATCTTCTATATAAAGTACTCCATAACAATCACAAAGAGGAGAGGTGAAAGGGGGGTCTCCTTGGCACAAAACATTACCTCCTCTAAACATACATGCAGATATGCCATTAACCAGAATAGAAAACCTTGTAGTGCCAACACATTGCTTCATCCACCAGATCCATTGATCATTAAACACCATTTGTTTTATAATCCACCACAGCGTCTCCCATCTGACACTATTGTAGGCTTTAGAAACATCCAATTTTAAGCAGGCTTTCCTACTTCCTATCATGACACTATCATCCAGTAGGAATTCTCCTTCCTATAGTACACGGTCACTAATACTTCTCCCTGACACAAAGGCTCCTTGATTTGTAGAAATGAGATAGGGAAGTATCATCTTCAATCTAGCAGCCAAAATCTTAATGATGATTTTATATTGTACTGAGCAGCATACAATAGGTATGAAATCAGCAGGAGAGGAAGTAAACTTCTTCTTAGGAATGAGTACCAAAAAATAATAATTAACATGTCTCACCATATTTCCTCCTTTTGGGAACCAGCTAACATATGCAACCAAATCCTCCTTGATGATATCCCATATCTTCTTGTAGAAAAAAGCATTGAAACCATCTGACCCTAAAGAGTTGTTGTTGTTGATGCTCCATACTGCTTCCTTGACTTCTTATGCATTGGTTCTTCTTGCAAGAATATTATTATGTGTGCTTGCAAGTATGAACCTCCACTCCAACTCCTCCTCCTCTATGTCATTTTCAAAACTCTTGTTTTATAATAGCATATAGAATTTTATGGCATGCTCCTCTCGATCCTCCTATTTGTTGACCACTCTCCTTCAGCATCAACTAGATCAAAAATAATATATCAGTCTCTCTTCTTTTAACAGTGGTATGGTAGAGTTTCGTGTTTTTGTCCCAGTCCTCCATCCATTTTCTCTGCACCTTTTCCAATAGAATTTTTCCTTTGCTTTCTTCAAATCCTCAAGCATCCTTTTCCGTTCTTTGTCCTTCTTTATCAGTTAAGGATTAAGAGTGTCAGTCCCCAATTTTTCCCTAACCTCCTTACATTCTTCTTTTATTTCCTTAATCATATTTGGAATGTTCACTTCAGCCTTGACCCATCTCTTGAGTGCAATCTTGGTACTTTCTAGCTTTTTTGCAACAACATACATCAGATTTCCTATCACTTGTTTGTTCTAGCCTTCTTTTATGGCATCTTCAAAATCTTTCCATTCAGCCCAGTAATTTAGAAATCTGAAAGATTTCCTCTTTTATTTCTTTTCTGTGATTTGAACTGAGATAGGCACATTATCACTTAGTTCAGATCCACCTTCCTTCATCTGTACATTAGGAAGGATTCACAACCATTCCTCATTCACTAAAGCTTTGTCAAATTTACTTGCTATCCTATTTTCTGGCCCCCTCTCATTGTTCCATGTAAAGATATCACCGCCCACCATTGGTAGTTCAAAAAGATCGACTTTATCAATAGCTTGGGTGAAAGCATCTATCTTAGCATTCAATGTTAATCCATTTCCTCTCTTTTCAACCTATAAACGAACAGTATTGATGTTACAACCCCAACTTTCGAGTTCATTGGTGAGAAATGTAATTTCTCATATTAAAGATATTGGAATGAATAATGATATAATTTGTTTTGAATAAATGGATTTCGTTTAAAATAGCCTTGATGATTGTGTTGTGGGCTTTATTGGCTATTGGGCCCAATAAAAAGG
The DNA here is from genome assembly GCA_963693085.1 of Alisma plantago-aquatica. NCBI lineage: Eukaryota > Viridiplantae > Streptophyta > Magnoliopsida > Alismatales > Alismataceae > Alisma > Alisma plantago-aquatica. The sequence goes on along the minus strand of OY856409.1, from coordinate 1,617,182,023 downwards.
AAATTCAATTAGCAAATGAATAACTGAGTTTTTGAGAAAAGAAAGGTGTGGAAACCTCTAGACAGCAAAAGAACTTAATCCAAAAGTGTATTTCATGCCACATGGGTTCCTTGGGTTCCAAGGAGTCCAAAGTTGCATAAAGAGTGGAATAAGAAAAGAAAAGATCAATTAAGTATTTCTTTATTAAGAAAGAAATTGAAAATATTGATGAAATGTGGAAAATAAGTAAAAAGAGGTATAATTGAGTTATCCTTGGTGGAATTTCGTATCCCACAGATTCCTAATGTTAAAAGGAGTACCAATGAGGAAAATAAAAGAGAAATCCTCAAACATAGATATTTTAATGAGAAATAAACAAGATAATGTGAAATAATGCATTTAGATGCATCTAGAAGGATAATGAGTATCCAATAAAAAGGATTTCGAAATAATCGAGTTTCTTGGGATCCAAGGAGTCCCAATGAAGAGGAAAGAAACAGAAAACACCAAAATTGCAAAATAAAGGGATAATGGGAATACATAATTAATTAATTATGTGATTTTGTTAAGAAGAAAGTATTTTCTACTTAAGGAAATATATTTTCATGGCTAATATATTGAAAGGCATGAATAAAGAGAATAAGAGAGAGAATTTTTGTATTTTTAATTATTCATGCAATAAAGGATATCAAAAAGATATTTAGAAGAGAGAGAATCTTGCTTTTCAATATAGGAATTGGATTCCTATTGGGAAAGAACCATGTTTCTTCGTAGGCAAGCAACTTAGGGCATCGTTACCCTCCCCTATATAAGGGGTAGGGCTTTTGGCTCGAGTTTGAGAAATCCCACACGTCTCACTCTCTTATCCTCCTTCTTCCTTGTTCAAACCCTAGTCGAGGAGAGCATGTCTAACCCTGGGGCAGCAAGGACTTGTGGGGTCATCACAGTCAATGAGAGAAGTTCCACGACGCAAGAGAGGACCTCAGCGATCGTCACCATGCCTGGACCTGTGTGTGACAAAGGCAGCACGACTGCAAGATCTGTTGGTGGTCACGGACACGGCTAGCATGAACCAACCCTCCCGGACGCGAGCTGAGGACCGCCCTGAGTGCGGGGAGGGGCGTCGGAGGTAGGGACATTGTCCCTGATGGTCTCCGACATTTGGAGAGGAAGGGGTGCACACGTACCTGCTGCAAATCGGCGGCTAGGGCAGCAGATATCGGCCTGCCCAAGGTTGAAGAAAGGAAAGGGTGCGTTGGACGGTTATACCCTCCGCAGGCTAAAAGAGCTGATCTTTTAGTTGAGGGTAAATTTGTCATTTTGAAATGTTTCTGAACAAGCAACGTTGTATGGACAAAGGCTACGTGGCGCCTCCCAATTGGCCAAAGTAAGTAGATTTTGTAAAATTCATATTTATTTAACCATAGCTCGGATGGATGCGCATTATACATGAATCTTCTCAGAAAAATGAGAGGAATCTAATAAAAATATTGTTAGGAGATAATTTATCTTGAAATTCGAAAAGTAATGGAAGTTATTAACTTTAATGAATTAATGGTTAAGTAACCCTATTTTGATATGATTAATGTGATTAGTAGGGTCTAATTGATGATTAAAGTTGATATTAACCTGTTAATCATAAAGAGATACATTAAGGTCGAGAAAGATGAATTTTTCACGTAATTAGTTTATTTGAGAGTTCATGTGCATAAATATGCTTTAATGGGCCTTGAAACCCTAATGTTGGTAAAAATGACTCTTAATGGCTTTAATTATTCAAAGTAGTGAATAAAGATAAGATCTAATGATTCTAAGCTATTTCGAGCATTAAAGTTCCTAATTTGTGGATAAATAACCTTAATATAGAAATTAGGGTTTTGAATGAATCAAGGTAGAATTAATAATAAATAACGTTCATATGAGTATTAGAGCATAATGAACTACAAATTGATGATAAACGAGCATAATGACTTTGTCTTGGGTTAAAAAGGATAAAAATGGTAGCTTTAATGAAAAGAGGCTTAATGGACTTATTTAATGGTTAATTATGCCTTTAATCCGGAATTAAGGATTAGATGTGGAAATAATTAGGATTTATGATCAATTGCATTAAATTAGGGTTTAAAATAGTAAAAGATGAAGGGAAGCCCTAATTGCAATAGAAACCCTAAAAGTGAATTAGAAACCCTAGGAAGCGAGCTAGGTTTAATGGATCTTGATGACATGAATAATAAAAAGGGAATTATGTGATTATTTTAGGATCTTGTTGAAAATGCTTTCTTGCTTGGATTCTTATTTGCATGGATATTTTAGTTCAAATCGTCAGATCAGGTGTGTGGTTAATTATGAATAACCACCTTAGTTTCTCAAGGATTTTCCAGATGGTTAATCGCATTGAATGCAAATGATCAGTTTGGATGTTCATACTTGCAAACTATAAAGTCACTATGATTATCACATTAATAATAGAAGTATGGATTCTCGCACTTACATGCCACCCTGATGGATGATTCCAAAGGTCAGGCCCAGATGGGTAGACCAATGGACACCTTTAGTGGTGACCCCAGGCACCAAGCTCGGGAATGAGAAGGTGGCCTATGATATTGCATGACTAGTGGGCACCATGAGTGGCGACCCCCAGGCACCAAGCTTGGGATTGAGAAGGTGGCCTTAAGTCATTGGCAAAGGAAACCCTAAGGTGGGAATGTCAGGGTTAGGGAAAAAGTGGTGGAGAATGTCATACTAAAAAGTGTAAATTGGCTTGTTAATTAACTTGATTGTGATAATTATATTGTTATCCTTATGTGCAAACTTTTGGTTGTTACCACATACCAGTATATTTCGATATACTGATCGGCGTTTTGTTTGTCGGCGTTTTAGGAACAACAATTGAAAGAACAAACAGTAAAGTGACACATTGTGGAAATAAGAAATAAAGTGCAAGGAGGATTAGATAGAATAATTCAAGCTCTAGATAGATAGATTTCCAAAGTTTTCAAAGGTAAGTAAAGTTTTAATTTTATTCCAAATTCCAGTTAGTTAGTATAATTTCATAATTATTATTGATTATTTGTCAAACCTTTGATCCTGTTAATTGAATAATGGCTCTGACCTTTGGGTCTCCCTTAATTGGGGGTTATCGGGAGGCGGGGTCGTTACAATTGGTATCAGAGCGTAGGTTCCTCACTTAATCTTTAATAATTATTAAATTTTACAAATTCTGTAGAACCCAAGGGAGTTATTAGAGGATTATCCGAAAGATAGAGGTGTCTAGAAAAGGATCACGAACGAGGGCTGACAATATTTTCCTCCGCACCTCTAGTCAAAATATGAGGACTCCCGGATCTGTGTGACTACCTGGCCAAAGTCTTAGGGTATGATTCGAAATAAGATATCTTTTGGACCCTCTCATCTTGTTCGTCCCTTCTCAACTCAAATTCTATTAAGGACCTTAAGGATTAGGGTTTTCTCTCTTTTCCTCACCCTCTTGAGGTATGGGTAAGGTTGATAAGGATTAAGGAATCCTCCACCAAATTAATGAAAAGCATGTAAATAAGATATCATGGATATAAGCTTAATAGAGTAAGCGTAAAGGAATAGATACATGCTTAGGTCGTATGATACGGGTTGTCATTGCCCTCAGGAGAGACCTGAGGATAGACCTCCTTGGTAGGAGGATGAGTGGAGAGAGTTGGTCTTGGAGGTAGATACCTCCATTAAAAGTAGAGACCTAGCACATCCTCTGAGGATGATGTTAACCCTAACCCTAAGTGAAGGTTAGAGAGAGAGATGACATGATGAGTTAGATTTCATGGTTGACCAAGTGTTTGGTTGGACATGCCTTGGATGCCATACGAGCCATGCGAGGTTAGATGATCGAGTACCTTTGATGGCCCAACCCTGGAAAGGGTCGGGCATGTTAGAGTGAAGGATAGCTCCTTCATTGATGAGGTTAGTGAAGGACCTATAGAAACCCTATGGCTTATGCAAGTAGGGTATAGCATGCACCCATAGTACGTCAGTGGTACGGTAGTAGGTTGAAACCCTGGCCATAAGGGCACGATGTATGGCTTATGAGATAAGCATAAAGAGATATGGATAATCTTGAGCCAAACATGAGTTGAGAATAGGCTTCACCCACATAGGGGTATGCTTGTGAGCATGAGCCTTCATGGAGAGAGGACCTCTAGTAGTATGGTTGGATGTGGAGTTAGCTCTAGAGAGAGAAAGAAAGAACCCAGCTAGGAGGTTGGAAGCCTAAAACCCCAAGATATAAGGAATAGTGGGGAGTTGAGGATGATGTGACCTAAGTGGATGATAGTGGTTGCCTTATATGTGACCCCTGGAGGTTGATGATATCTTGGTTATCTTTAGAGGAAACAAACCCTAGAGAGAGGATGATGCTTCTGGTACATATGGTATAAGTAATTACCTACTGGATGAGATAACGAGTGCCTTAGACCCTGAGGAGGTTTAAGCAACCTCGTGTGAGGTTTTATACCTAGTTGAATGTCCTTGAGGAGGACTCGACTATGAGGTGTTTCTCATACAAAATGATCATGGGAGTACATGACATACCTTAGACATGCTTGATTTGGGGTGAAGAGATTGAGCATGCAGTTGGACACCCAAGAGTGGACCTAGGGTTCCTAGGCCTAAGAGGGGAAGCAGTGTACCCAATGCTCATGATGAGATTTGAGTCTCTATAGTTTCGAGCATGGTACTCCTCATGTGTAAAGGTAAAAGAAACCCCTTAAGTTAAGGGTAGGTTTGATGAACCCCTCACAACTAAGTTGACCTAATGTTGAGGAAAGAGAACAAGTATAACCTAGCATGGTTTAATAGGTGGTCTACTGGTGCCTTAGTAGCTGCTGGGTTAAGCATGCTCATATGGATGTAAACCCTAAGGATGTTTGTGACCTTGTTGTCAAGAGTTGTAGTTTCCTTCCATCCTGGAAGAGGGACCCTTTGGTAGGGTGTTTACCAGTTTTGTGGGTTTTGAGGAAACCTAATGAGGTCCCATAGGATCTTGAGAGACTAAGTGAAAAGTACATGGCCTGAGAAAGAACATGTAGACCCATAGATAACCATCTCTATGTGCATGTGGATGTGTTACCATGGAGGTAACCAGTATGGGGCCTGACCAAGGTAGGCAGGTCACCATGACCCCTGTGTAAGGATGAAAGACAACCCAAGAATGCAAATAGAGATGATGAAGGATTGAGTAAGGTTCTAAGTTGGACATGTACTATAATGGAATCCTAAGTCTATCCTAGGGTCAGGTAGGGATGAGACCGATGGAAGAACAAGTTTCCTAATTCCCTAGTTGCACATGACCATAGGGTCGGGAGGTAACAACTATCATTGTCTGAGGGCCATGGGTCAGGAGATTGATCACCTTCATAAACTCATGGGACCCAAAGGGTAGATGAGTAGGGAACTCTCTAGATGCATGAGGGAAGAGGGATGACCCCAAAAGTGTCGGCACCCTATAGACCTAGAGGAGATGACAAAGTATTGTGTGTGGATCCAAGTAGGTTTGAGACCAGTTTTCCATGGAGGAAATTTTGATATCATGATGTTTGTGATGTAAATACATGAGTTGCACATTTCAACTTAGATTTGAAGGTGTACTGGAAAGGTGGGATGTACCATCTCTACTCTTGGAATGGGAAGAACTCTATATTTGGACGACCGCCAAATGCTTATTTCTTCTTGTTATGGGAGTGAGAGATAGGACAGTACGCATGCCACACACCAAGGGTAAAGATGAAGTGAGTTGGAACGTTGCTATAAGGAATGAGGACATAAATGATAACATACCTTGGTGGAGTGAATGATACATGGATGGTTTACAAACACTAAGAGGAATAGTGTAGTAATCTTATGAGGATGTTTTATCAAGAGCTATGTGGAATTTTCAAGTTAACCAAGGTTGAGTTTGATCACCATGAGGATGAGCTCAGAGTTTCTTGATGAAGACAAACTTAGAATTTGAGATGATATGATAAGTATAATGCATGGAGGTGTATGTCTTTGAAATTACCTAACACCTAAGGATAAGGAGTGATAATGAATGCTCTGGTTGAGATATAGCTGCCTAGTTTAGCTGGAAGCTAGAAGAAGTTGAGGTTGTTAGGCTAACCTTAAGTTGAAAAAAAGAAATAAGTTTGGCTAACACTCAGATATAACGAGATCTGTTGAACAAGATTAGTGGTTTTTTTGGATAGCCAGCCTAGTCTTTGATGCAATTAAAGGATTATTGTAGAACCTCAGATGTTCTTCTTTGGAAAGAAAAGTGATGAAACCCTGATGAGAGTGGCTTAGGGTTTCTGAGGTATCAAGCTTGAGGAATCATGACATACAAGAGATCATGGTTTTAAGATCACCAAACATCGTGATACTACAAAGATAGTAAGTAATAGTAGCACTTCGGTTGCTTGATGTGGAGTTGCATGTGACAGGTGGCCATGCAAGCCAGGGGTGAAGGACGAACACCAGTAACCCAGTGTATCGATATAGAGGATAAAAGAGTCACTGAGAGGGAATGGGAGTTCATCACTATGGATGTTGTGGTAAGTCTCCCTTTGACCCAGAAGGTCAAGATGCAATATGGGTTATGGTAGATCGCCTTACCTACATAACATGAGAAAGAAAGGAGTATTGTCAAGAGATAGATTCTATTAAACTACATAAGAGAGAGAGAGAGAGAGATGGTTCAACTACACCATGATACAAGTTCAAAAGTTCTTGAGTATGACCTAAAGGTTCACTTCCATAAGGTGGAAGTAGGTACATGAAGAACTTAGTGTCAGTACCGCCTATCACCCCTAACTAATGGATAGTATGATCCAGACTAGAGGGTCTGATGAGAGCATGTGTGCTCATTTAGGATGATACATAGAGACAGTTCTTATCCTTTGTAAGATGTGATGATAACCACCATAGCCTTTATCGGGATTAAAGAAGTGCTAGTAGGAGGTTGTGTCGGTCACCACTTCATTAAGATGATGTTGGTGAAGGAGGCCTCGTAAAGTTCAGAAAAGAACCACAATGTGTGCAGATGAAGTCGCATTGATCATGCAATGGTTGAGAGAGAGAGCCCAGTGGTGACATGAATCGTGAGCTGATGCAAAGCAGACTGACATGCATTTCACTGTGGGAGAATATGCGATGTGAAAATCTAACTCCTCTAAGCTACAACTGAGAAAGATGAGTCCCCGATATATGGGTCCATTTGAGATGGATTGGTGGAGATGGTTGTGTTTAGCCTTGCCCCTCAGGATAACATGATGAATAATGTGTTCCATGAGTCCGATCTAGAGCACTATGTGAGGTACCCAAGCCATGTGTTGAGCCTTGAACCTATTCATCTTTTGAGAGGCTAAAATGTCCTGAGTCACCTATGAGGGCACGATATACCAAGGTAAGAAAGAACTCAGAGGGAAGAATATGAGATGATGAAGGTTCTTGGGAAGCACCATGGAAAGGGTGAAGCCACATGGTAGCCCTGATGGACGTATGAAAGGCTTATCCTGAACTATGTGTTTGCTTGATGGAATTTTGAGGACAAAATTCTTATAAGAGGGGAAGGATGTTACAACCCCAACTTTCGGGTTCATTGGTGAAAAATGTAATTTCTCATATTAAAGATATTGGAACGAATAATGATATAATTTGTTTTGAATAAATGGATTTCATTTACAATAGCCTTGATGATTGTGTTGTGGGCTTTATTGGCTATTGGGCCCAATAAAAAGGAAATTCAATTAGCAAAACAAATAACTGAGTTTTTGAGAGGTGTGGAAACCTCTAGAAGGCAAAAGAACTTAATCCAAAAGTGGATTTCGTGCCACATGGGTTCCTTGGGTTCCAAGGAGTCCAAAGTTGCATAAAGAGTGCAATAAGAAAAGAAAAGATCAATTAAGTATTTATTTATTAAGAAAGAAATTGAAAATATTGATGAAATGTGGAAAATAAGTAAAAAGAGGTATAATTGAGTTATCCTTGGTGGAATTTCGTATCCCAAGGATTCCTAATGTTAAAAGGAATACCAATGAGGAAAATAAAAGAGAAATAAAGAGAAATTCTCAAAAAGAGATATTTTAATGAGAAATAAACAAGATAATGTGAAATAATGCATTTAGATGCATCTAGAAGGATAATGAGTATCCAATAAAAAGGATTTCAAAATAATAGAGTTTCTTAGGATCCAAGGAGTCCCAATGAAGAGGAAAGAAAGAGAAAACACCAAAATTGTAAAATAAAGGGATAATGGGATTACATAATTAATTAATTATGTGATTTTGTTAAGAAGAAAGTATTTTCTACTTAAGGAAATATATTTTCGTGGCTAATATATTGAAAGGCATGAATAAAGAGAATAAGAGAGAGAATTTTTGTATTTTTAATTATTCATGCAATAAAGGATATCAAAAAGATGTTTAGAAGAGATAGAATCTTGCTTTTCAATATAGGAATTGGATTCCTATTGGGAAAGAACCATGTTGCTTCATAGGAAAGCAACTTAGGGCATCGTTACCCTCCCCTATATAAGGGGTAGGGCTTTTGGCTCGAGTTTGAGAAATCCCACATGTCTCACTCTCTTCTCCTCCTTCTTCCTTGTTCAAACCCTAGTCGAGGAGAGCATATCTAACCCTGGGGCAGAGATGACTTGTGGGGTCATCACAGTCAATGAGAGAAGTTCCACGACACAAGAGAGGACCTCAGCCGTCGTCACCATGCCTGGACATGTGCGTGACAAAGGCAGCGCAGCTGCAAGAGCTGTTGGTGGTCGCAGACACGGCCAGCATGAACCAACCCTCCTGGACGCGAGCTGAGGACCGCCCTGAGTGCGGGGAGGGGCATCAGAGGTAGGGCCATTGTCCCTGATGGCCGCCGGCCTTCGGAGAGGAAGAGGCACACACGTACCTGCTGCAAATCGGCGGCTAGGGCAGTAGATATCGGCCTACCCGAGGTTGAAGAAAGGAAAGGGTGTGTTGGACGGTTATGCCCTCCGCGGGCTAAAAGAGCTGATCTTTAAGTCGGGGGTAAATTGGTCATTTCGAAATGTTTCTGAACATGCCATGTTGCATGGACAAAGGCTACATGGCACCTCCCTATCGGCCAAAGTAAGTAGATATTGTAAAATTCATATTTATTTAACCGTAGCTCGGATGGATGCGCATTATACATGAATCTTGCTCAAAAAATGAGAGGAATCTAATAAAAATATTGTTAGGAGCTAATTTCTCTTGAAATTCGAAAAGTAATAGAAGTCATTAACTTTAATTAATTAATGGTTAAGAAACCCTATTTTGATATGATTAATGTGAATAGTAGGGTCTAATTGATGATTAAAGTTGATATTAACCTGTTAATCATAAAGAGATACATTAAGGTCAAAACAGATTAATTTTGCACGTAATTATTTTATTTGAGAGTTCATGTGCATAAATATGCTTTAATGGGACTTGAAACCCTCATGTTGGTAAAAACGACTCTTAATGGCTTTAATTATTCAAAGTAGTGAATAAAGATAAGATCTAATGATTCTAAGCTATTTCAAGCATTAAAGTTCCTAATTTGTGGATAAATAACCTTAATATAGAAATTAGGGTTTTTGAATGAATCAAGGTAGAATTAATAATAAATAATGTTCATATGAGTATTAGAGCATAATGAACTACAAATTGATGATAAACGAGCATAATGACTTTGTCGTGGGTTAAAAAGGATAAAAATGGTAGCTTTAATGAAAAGAGGCTTAATGGATTTATTTAATGGTTAATTATGCCTTTAATCTGGAATTAAGGATTATATTTGGAAATAATTAGGGTTTGTGATCAATTGTGTTAAATTAGGGTTTAAAATAGTAAAAGATGAAGGGAAGCCCTAATTGCAATAGAAACCCTAAAAGTGAATTAGAAACCCTAGGAAGCGAGCTAGGTTTAATGGATCTTGATGACATGAATAATAAAAAGGGAATTACGTGATTATTTTAGGATCTTGTTGAAAACGATTGCTTGCTTGGATTCTTATTTGCATGGATATTTCAGTTTAAATCGTCAGATCGGGTATGTGGTTAATTATGAATAACTGCCTTAGTTTCCCGAGGATTTTTCGGATGGTTAATCGCATTGAATGCAAATGATCAGTTTGGATGTTCATACTTGCAAAATATAAAGTCACTATGATTATCACATTAATAATAGAAGTATGGATTCTTGCACTTACATGCCACCCTGACGGATGATGCCAAAGGTCAGGCCCAGATGGGTAGACCAATGGACACCTTGAGTGGTGACCCCAGGCACCAAGCTCGGGAATGAGAAGGTGGCCTATGATATTGCATGACTAGCGGGCACCATGAGTGGTGACCCCCAGGCACCAAGCTCGGGATTGAGAAGGTGGCCTTAAGTCATTGGCAAAGGAAACCCTAAGGTGGGAATGCTAGGGTTAGGGAAAAAGCGGTGGAGAATGTCATACTAAAAAGTGTAAATTGGCTTTTTAAATTAACTTGATTGTGATAATTAGATTGTTATCCTTATGTGCAAACTTTTGGTTGTTCCCACATACCATTATATTTTGATATACTGACTGACGTTTTGTCTGTCGGCGTTTTAGGAACAACAATTGAAAGAACAAAAAGTAAAGTGACACATTGTGGAAATAAGAAATAAAGTGCAAGGAGGATTAGATAGAATAATTCAAGCTCTGGATAGATAGATTTCCAAAGTTTTCAAAGGTAAGTAAAGTTTTAATTTTATTCTAAATTCCAATTAGTTAGTAGAATTTCATAATTATTATTGATTATTTGTCGAACCGTTGATCATGTTAATTGAATATCGGATCTGACCTTCGGGTCTCCCTTAATTGGGGGTTACCGAGAGGCGGGGTCGTTACAATTGAAGTCCCCAATCACCAACCATGATAGAGTTACCTATTTGGATAGAGAGATGGCACGTGTATAACGTGTGTGTAATATGCAAGTGTATGTGTCAAAGTAATAAGGGATTATGAGTCCTGATTTATCGAACACAGAGAGTTGTGAGGTTATAGACTACTACTAATTAGGATTGATTAGCTAGGCTAGTGATGAATGTTTGAATTTATTTGAGTTGTCAAACTAACACAAAACTAAATGAATTAATGGTTTAAGTAAATCAGAAATAGAATGAATTCTTTAGGATGATGGTTTCACCATGGATACCACTAGCAATCAATCCCACACACTAATATTTATTATCTCAATTCCTGGATAAGGAGCTTGTAGCCAGAGTTACCTACTTCCACAGTGTAATTCACTACCTATACTAATGCCAATCCCACTCTAGTGGTTATTGGTTTGATTAGTTGGGTGATTTACATCAATACTTTGGGTTTCTCCCCTCGTCTATTCGCCACTTTTCCCAAAGGGTACAATAAATGAGTAATTATATGTTTTACAACCCTTAATCCCTCTCCTGAGATGATTAAGTTTCAATTAATTCAGTCATGGTGATCAGCATAAATAGAACAAGCAACATCCATAGAATTATATCCAGGAACGAGAGATAACTTGATATTAATGCATGGAATTCAATTGCAGTGTATATCCGGTCTACTCCCGGATGCTAAAAAATTAAGGGGATTAGCCAAATATGCGAGACATTGTATCATAGTAGATCAAAAATATGCAAAACATGGTTTTCGAGATACTGAAAATAGGAGAAAGAGTTAAGGAGTAGATCTGGAGGAGATGGAGTCGTTTCGGCGTCGTTTTCGCCACCAAAATGCCTTTTTAGTCCACCAAGTAGGGTTCCTCCACTTTTCTCTCTCCATTCGCTTTTGATGTCACCCCCCTTTGATAGATCTCGACACTCCGCTTCTAATGGTGTCATTTATAACCATCGCACATGTTTAGGTTTAGAGAAGCCTAAATATTATTTTTTATAATAATATGTGTTGGATTTAACACATACAATTAAGGTCGTCGGCGTCGGTGTCGGTACTACCGACTTGGAAGTCAGTACTACTGAGTTAGATTCAATAGAAATCCTTTTCCTTTCCGATCTAGAATAATAATATTTTTTATACTTCGATACCATGTCGGTACTACCGAGTTTCATGTCGGTAGTATCAATTTTGCTCCCATAAATAATAATTATCTTCAATAATATAAGTAATGAATTAATTCAAATAATTATTATAATTAGTAAAATATGTAAAATACATGTAAAATGCATGTACAATACATGCATAAATACAAGAACTAATGCGCACATGATTTTACACTAATTTGGTGAAATATGTATAAAAATATATACAATTAAGAGCAATTGGAAATTAAATCAAACAAATTAGGCAATGAAAATAGCGACAATTTGAGCACACATCACACCCCTAAGCTTGAATATTGTTTGTCCTCAAGCAACACTACTCTTGGATTTGTTTGAAAAAGTCAACAAGAAGACAAGTACCTATGAATTACTTTATCTAACCACCCTACACCAATCGGTCCCAAACCGGTCCTTGCCAACCACTGGACAAGTAACTAATCTAAAGTGATCAATAGTGTTCATAATAGATGTCCACAACAAGATCAATGTAAAACACTATCAATAAGAAGTAGTTAATATCATGGCCAGGAGGACACATGGTTGATGCACCATGTGATCTCCCTATCTACATTGCTCTGATCTACCTAAATAAACTACTTCGAAGCAGATCTTGAAATAAACATGGATGAGGGGAATAATCATATTAGTGGCCTACCATACAGAACAATGGGTGGTAAAGATGGGTGGCTATGAAAATAGGATTCACAAGAATTATCCAAATTATTTATTCAAGAAGTAAAAATATGATGCACATGTATGATGGATAAAATGTGAATGTAGGACTTCTAATGACTATTTTTTATTTTGGTGGAATGATGCATGCAATGGATGCCTCACCCTAATGATGAGTATAGGTGGAAAGGTGTTTACAAAAATCAACAATCCCCTTCTTTGTTGCTTAGAGAGAATATGACATTGAATTTAAAAATCCTTTTCCTCCTTTTCTCCTTTTTTTTCTTTTTCAATAACTATTTTTCTCTGCCCTATTATTTTTAGCAAGATATATAGTTCATGCTTGGGCTTTTTTTTACTTTTTTTTTAGAAGGAGTAAGGAGATACAACTTTTTTTTGTACTCTTACATGAGAGAATATCATAGAAGATAACAAACATGTAACACCTTATGAAATATGCAATGCAAATGCAACTATATGAAACTATGTTATGCAAACTACAAATGCTCAAAAGAGATTATATGATTTTTTTCCCTTTTCTATTGCATAATAAAATGAACTAACTATATGCTTCCTATCATGCCATGTGATACATACAAGAGGAAAATAACTAGGATTAAACTTGATCATCCTATGGTGGTGAATGAAGATAATTGGAAGGTGGATGAGATCACATGACTAACAAACAATGTCTTTCCCAACCATGATATGTCCCTCTCCTATCAACTTGTGTAACAGGGTAACCTTGGAGTTTATTTCTAAAATTCACATTAAAGATCATGTTACTATTTGGTTGGTTTGGACTCAAACATCATTGGCATAACACAAGCCATAGGTTTGAGTTAGATTTTTTCATTCATTCAGTATGTCTTCAAGCTGACTAATCCAAATAATTCCTCATGTTATGTACTCTTAGACATAGCAAATTTATCTTAAAGCGCAAAGCATAAGAGCACATTCAGTTTTCAACAATTTATCAAAATTGATACCACATCATCAAGAAACGAATAATCCTAGCCAAAATTTTATATTTCATCCACAATTACACTAGATAGAAGTGGACCCTATAAACAAAATGAAAAATCTAATTTTTCTAAAACAAAAACATGTATATGTATGATAAAAAGAAAGGATGCAAGAGGTAAAGATAGAAGCATCATTCCATTCCTCCCCCTAAGCTTAAATATGACATTGTCCCCTATGTCAAAAGTAAAGGAAGACAAATGGAACGGATGTACCTATATGTGAGGTGAGATTTGGGGGAAAAGACGGGTGGGAGGGATCCACATGACGACATGCCCTCCAATAAGCACTCGAGCTCGGTGAAGTGTTGATGCTTGCTCAGCTTGTGAGATGTCACTGATGAAAACTCAATACTACTGACAGTGAAGTCGGTGGTACCGAGATGATGTCAGGGTTTTCATGTAACGATAAAATGTTTGACTCAGTGCCACTGATAGAGTATCAGTGGTACTGACTCAGTGCGTCCCTACACATTGAATACACATATTAAGGCACCTTTTTACTTGCATCAAAACTAGATATCACAAAACTACAAAATAGGAATGTAAAAATAGAATTGAATTAACAAAATAAACCTAATTGGTGGGTTTCCTCCCACAATCTCCCTTGTTTAACGTCCTAGGTTGGACACATGTCAATCAACAACAATCAGGTGGTCGTAGAGGAGGGTGAAGCTCTCTCTGCCTCTTCCTTCTAAACTTTTGGTTCCTTGCAACAATGATAAAAAACAAATAATAGTCAAAAGACCAGCATGTATGGTTGACATTCCATTTCAAAAGTAAATCATTATTACAATGATCATGGACATGAATCACAACCAATTCTTGACATGGGAGCACATGTACAAATAGGTATCCATGAGGTGAAAGGTATAATGATGATGATTGCTCCTTAATTTCTATAACCATCCCCAATGGATCACTCCTAGCTGCACATAATGGAGGGGTTATATCAAAGGTGATTTGTGTGCCTCCTCCTCTTCTAATAATTCAAATCCCCCACATTCATTAATATCCTCACAAAAAATTTCAAAATTATCATATGGATATATATCCCATATAGGATCCTCCATAAGGAAACGAAGAGATGGGTCTTGTGGTGAAGGAATTATGTGATGAATAATGGGAAATTCCTCCACCTTCTCACTCTGAGTATCCTCTCCCTGACTCTCTTCCTCCTCTCTAAGATTACTATCAAATAAAGCACCTTTTAGATCATCCTCTCCTTCACTCATATCCCAAACACATGTATCAAACTTGTCTTCCACCTTATTTGCATCATTCTCCTCATCTTCCTCATCAGATCCCCAATCATATTCAAAATCAATCCTAGGAGTCGAGGGTGTGGGTGTGGGCTCAATGGAAGGACATGGTAGAGGTGATTATAAACCTTCTTACGGTATGTTCTCCTCACTCTCTAATTCCTTATCCTCAACCTCAACTTCTTCCATTTTCTCTACTCTACCCCAACCTCCATTAGAAATAGGACTTTTGCAATTTAAAATAGATTGAACTATAATTTGAATATGCTCACGATGAATTTCCTTAAAGGTTTTCCCATGATGTGATGAAGGTGGACTTAGACATCTATAACCTACATGTGCATTTCCACACTCAGAACAAAAAGGGGCCATGTGCTTTTTTTTAACTTTTTTTTAAATGAAAGAAGACGAACTACAAAGAAATATTTAGATGAATATGTACAATGCCTAAAATAATAGTAATGTTTTATGTACTGAAAAATGGGAAGAATAAAAAAATATAAAAAAGGAAAATAAATACAATGGCCTAGAGTGGTCGATCCTAACTTTTTATAGTGTTGACCATGCCAACTCCCTGGCAACGGTGCCAAAAACTTGACACGCGTATAACGTGTGTATAATACACAAGTGTACGTGTCGAAGTAATAAGGGATTATGAGTCCCGAGTTATCGAACACAGAGAGTTGTAACTAGGATTGATTAGTTAGGTCGATGATGAATGTTTGAATTGATTTGAATTGCCAAACTAACACAACTAAATGAATTAATGGTTTAATTAAATCATAAATTGAATGAATTCTTTAGGATGGTGGTCTCATGACGAATACCAATAGCAATCTATCCCACACACTAATATCTATTATCTCAATTCCTATATAAGAAGCCTGTAGCCAGAATTACTTGCTTCCGCAGTGTAATTCACTACCTATACTAATGTCAATCCCACTCCGTGGTTATTGGTTTGATTAGTTAGGTGCTTTACATCAATACTCTGGGTTTCTCCCCTCATCTATTTGCTGCTTTTCCCAAAGGGTACAATAAACGAGTAATTCTATATTTTCCAACCCTTAATCCCTCTCCCGAGATGATTAAGTGTCTATTAATCCATTCATGGTGATCAAGAATAAATAGAACAAGAAACATCCATAGAATTATATCCAGTAACGAGATATAACTTGATATTAATGCATGGAATTCAATAGCATTGTATATCCAGGCTACTCTCGGATCCTAAAGAATTAAGGGGATTAGCTAAATATGCGAGACATGGAATCATAGGAGATCGAAAATATGCAAAACATGGATTTCAAGATACTGAAAATAGGAGAAAGAGTTAAGGAGTAGATCTGGATGAGATGGAGTCATTATGTCGTTGTTTCCGCTACCAAAATGTCTTTTTAGTCCTCCAGGTAGGGTTCCTCCACTTTTCTCTCTCCTTTCCCTTTTGAGTGTATCACTGACACATGTCATGCACTTGGCTTCCATACCACATAGACTATGGCTACCTCAGCACAATCTATGTTAGATATCTCCTCCCATCCCTATGGAATATCTAATATTGTTTTTATTTTGCAAGTTTATTTTTGTTTCTGCCAAAGCGACCAATGAGTGCCCAATGGCAAGAATCCACTCTTGGATTTCCTTGATCTTGTTCCTGTCACACCCACCCTTAATATTCCATAAGAGCATGGACATATCAAATGTTTTTTGTGATTTGGTGTGTCTGATCGGCTCCTTCTTTCTATCCTTCCTTCTCACCTCCTGCTCCTTTTCTACCACAACATTTCCCCCCTCCCTATCCAAGTCAGAGAGAGCTTCAAAACTATTTGTGGTGTCTAGGATGGTACTCATACCCACAATCTTTGGTATACATGTCGTGTTAGGCCATTTCCTCCTTGTTGAGGATATGAATTCTCCTTCTTCATGTCTAGTATCTTTAGGAATCCTTTTGCCTTTCATTGGTGTTTCTCTACCTTCATCACCTACTTGTGAGCTTGAAGCCTTCTTACCATCTGTTGGTTGCATATGGTTCGTCATCTCAGTCGATGACTTCTCCATAGCATGAGACCCTTCATCTACCTTCTTCCAAATCTTCTACATGGCAACATCCTCATCCATTTTCTATGCTTCCTGCTTCCTGCTTCCTACATTGTTGTGTGTCATGCCCAAAGGTGCGACACTTGCTACAAGAAATAGGAATATGATCATATTAGATCATCACCGTGATCAGTTCTCTTCCCTTCACATTGAGCCATACCACCTTTGGCTTAGGTCCATCAACCTCCATCTCCACTAGGACTCTTGGTTCATCGCCCTCCAAGGAACGTTTATCAATATGTAGCATTGTCCCAGCTCTTGCCGCAATGGTGTCAGCAACTTTCCTAGTCCATGTCCACCCAAAAGACTTCAATGTTGTCCAAGTTGGGATCATAAGAAAAGCATCCTTGTGAACCTCGTCACCATGTTGATAGTGTTTTCCTATCACCGACTATTGGTCAAACCACCGAGGGCCCATGGCCAGCACTACTTGTCCTCCGCCAGAGATAACCAGATAAGAAAGATGCCATGATCTCTTGATAGAATATCAAACTCCCCCATAGGATTCCATGTCCTCTTCACCCAGGCCAACAAGTGAGGGTAGCATGGACTCTTCCCCAAAGTGTACACCATGATGGTGAACTCCCATAAATTCTTCATCATGTCAAACTCCTCCTCATCCAATTCGACATGGACTTCTCCATCTACAATCCTAGTTTTAGGGAATTCCAACTCCTTGTTCTTCTCCATCTACAACCCTAGTTTTAGGGAATTCCAACTCCTTGTTCTTCTTGTTCACAGGTTGCTTAAGACTTTGATTCCAAACAGCTCTTCTTTGTCCCAAACTGGAGCCCTCCTTCTGTGACGCATCAGTGTTGTCTTCCATCTTCTATGACCCATCTGCATTGACGCCCAACTTCTATGATGCATCGGCGTCGTCGCCCCCCTCCTATGATTTGTTGACATCAATGCACTATTGTGACGCATCGTCATCGATACCCTGCTCCCATGATGCAGTGTCGGCTCCCCATTCCAATGACACATTGTCACTTTCCTTCTTCTGTGACACAGCGTCGGCTACCCATTTCTGTGACGCGTCGATGACGCTGCCCTTCTTTGATGTGTCGCTAATATTCTTTCTTTGTGACGCATCGACGTCAGCATCTCTACTTTGTGCCTCACAATTAGGGATCCTCTCATATCCATTCTTCTCTCCTCTCTTGAGGGTGGATGGGGTAGGGGTAGGGGTAGGGTTGAACGGAGTTGGGAGGGTGTTGGTGGAGGTGAACATGGGTTGGACAATGGGGGTTTGATGCCCCATCGTTGGCATCGTCGCCTTGGTAGAGGACTGGCTTTTCTCCGGAGTTAAACATAGGGGATGGCCATTTTTGTATGTATGTTTTATGTATGTATGTATGTATGTATGTATGTATGTATGTATGTATGTATGTATGTATGTATGTATGTATGTATGTATGTATGTATGTATGTATGTATCAAAATTAGGTAAATATATTCCGACATCCCCCCTAAATGTATGTATGTATGTATGTATGTATGTATCAGATCTAAGAGAAGGTTCCTTCTCCCTCTCTGTGATGCGGGCAGCGTAGCCAAGATGCTCCCGAGATGGGTAAATCAGCCTTAGTCCCCCACTGGGATTCGAACCTGGGATGCTTCATGAGGAACCACCGGACCCGACCAGTTGGGCTATTGACTGCTTGGTATGTATGTATGTACGTATGTATGTATGTATGTATGCATGTATGTTTTATGTATGTATGTATGTATGTATATTTTATGTATGGGATTAAGAGAGCCATTCTCTCCCCTCTCCCAAGCCCGTGGTGGAGGCTGAATGCCCGGGAGGGTGGTAAATCAAGGCAGCGATTGGGATTCGAACATGGGTCCCTTTGTTAGGGGATACCATGCTTGACCACTTGAGCCACTCCTTGTCGGCATGTATGTTTTATGTATGTATGTATGTTTTATGTATGTATGTATGTATGTATGTGATAAAGAGAGGCATTCTCTCCCCCTCTCCCATGCCCGTGACGGAGGTCGAACGTCCAGGAGGGTGGTAAACCAAGGCGGTAGTTGGGATTCAAACCCGGGTCCCTTCATGAAGGGACACTGTGCTTGACCACTTGAGCCACTCCTTGTCAGCATTATGTATGTATGTATGTATGTATGTATGTATGTATGTATGTATGTATGTATGTATGTATGTATGTATGTATGTATGTATGTATGTATGTATATATGTATGTATGTATGTATGTATGTATGTATGTATGTATGTATGTATGTATGTATGTATGTATGTATGTATGTATGGGATTAAGAGAGAAACATTTCTCCCCACCCCCTCTCCCACACCCGTGGTGGAGGCCGAATGCCCAGGAGGGTGGTAAATCAAGGCGGAAACTGGGATTCGAACATGGGTCCCTTTGTTAGGGGACATCGTGTTTGACCACTTGAGCCACTCCTTGTCGGTATATGTATGTATGTATGTATGTATGTATGTATGTATGTATGTATGTATGTATGTATGTATGTATGTATGTATGTATGTATGTATGTATGTATGTATGTATGTATGTATCGAAATTAGGTAAATTTTATTCTAAAACCCTCAAGAAAATAGCTTTTGGGACAAAGATACAATGTAGTCCTCAACACTAAATTACTCACCCAAATAAAGAAATTACTATTCTATCTATCTATACATTGAATTCTATTGTATAGAACTTTGTTGATTTTACTAGCTAGCCCCTCTACCTCCTTCTTCTGCGCATTGTGCTTCCTACTATTCCTCTCCCTCCAAATATGAAAGTAGAGAGCTGACAACATCATCTTTTCCATCTTGTTCTGAGTGGTGATCATTCCTTCTGCTTCAATCAACTACTTCGTCTTGAGCTTTCTTTGAATTCTCAACAGTTCCCATACCTTTCTTATGTATCTACATTACTTGAAGATATGTGCCTTCGTATCATGTTCCTCCTCACAGAGAAGGCATGTATCATTTATTCTAGGGTACCATTTTGCGATTTTGTCCAGGGTGGCAAGTGAATTATGCACTGCCCTATACAAGCACATGTCCCATTTGGGGACTACAATGTCAGACCAGATATTATTTGAGGCATGTAGTTCAGTCTTCGGTTGAATAAGCTCCCATATTCTGTCTTGTTTCTCCTTCACTGCCCAGGACCCTCTTTCATTGTCAATGTTCTTGATTTCTTTCCATACTTATACCATTCAATTTATGACTCTAGAATAGCCTTCCCTGGTCCTCGGTTTGAAATCCAAACCTTTAGGATAGTGTGTCCTCATCCATTTTACCCACAGGGAGTCGTTCTGCAAGTATTTGAAAATTGGTTTCGCTGTGCCCCAATCAGCTATGATTCTAGGGGTTTTCAGACCCACTCCTCCTTCCTCCTTAGGCCTCGCCAATCTGCTATACTTCATTGGGTGGACTATACTAGCTCAAACAAAGTTTGATATAGTAATCTCCATTCTGTCCAGGATCGCCCCTGGGATTTCTCCATGTTGAGCCCAAAAGATCAACAGACCTTCAATTGTAGCCTTTGTCAAGGTAATTCTTCCTGCCATGGATGTTTTCATCACAGACCATTTGCTAATTAGTTCATCGAGTTTATCAGAACACTCCACGAAGTCACTGATTTTTAGATTGCCTCCAGCCAACGGGAAGCCCAGGTATTTGGTAGGGAGTTTGCTCACTGTGATGCCCATCACATCTTCAATCTCTTTTGTTATTTGTTCACAATTCTTGGACAAGAATAATTGTGTCTTTTGTATATTTGTCTTCAGACCAGTGTCATCACCGAACCTCTTCAAGAGTTTCTTCAAGTGAGTCATGTATGTAGCCTTTGCCTATAGAAAAACCAGCACATCGTCTGCAAATATGAGGTGTCTTAACACCTTTGTGCCATGGACTGTGTAGGTAGCTACCTTCTTTGCCCGTTCCTCTTTGTCCATCATCCTTGTGAAATACTCCATCACGATAGTAAATAATAATGGTGAGAGGGGGTCCCCCTGTCTCAATCCATTACTACCTCTGAAGATACCACATGGGGAGTCGTTAACAAGTATTGAGTAGCTTGTCATTGTAACACATTGTTTCATCAAGTTTATCCATCTTTCTTAGAAACCCATCCTTGACATTATCCACCAGAGTGAGCTCCAATTGACATTGTTGTAGGCCTTCGAGACATCCAACTTCAAGCATGCCTTCTTGTGTCCCCTCAAGACATTGAAGTCTAACAGGAACTCTCCTGCCAGCAGTGTGCAATCACTTATACTTTGGCTTACTATGAACGCCCCTTGGTTGTCTGAGACAATCAATGGGAGCACCGTCTTCAACCTCTCAGCCAGTAACTTAGCTATCACCTTATATTGTACATTGCAACATGAAATTGGTCTGAAGTCAGCCAAGGATGACGTCATCTTCTTCTTAGGAATAAGCACGAAGAACACGTGGTTCACCTGACTAAGAAGGCAACCCCCCTCCATGAACCATCTAATGGATTCACTTAGATCTTCTTTGATGACCTCCCATGCTTCCCTGTAGAAGTGGGAGTTGAACCCATCAGGTCCTGGCACTTTATCAGTCCCAATACTCCATAGTGCCTTCTTAATTTCCTCCTCATTGGTCTTCCTGCAAAGGATTTTATTGTGAGTAGTGGTGAGTTTATACCTCCATTGAAGTTCCTCCTCCTCCATACCCTCTTCTTCCTCGTAGTTTTTATTGTAGAGTTTCACGTAGAATTGCATAGCTTCCCTTCCTAGGTCCTCTTGGCTATTGAGTGTTATGCCCTCCTCATTGATCAGCTCAGTGACAGTGTTAAGTGCTTCTCTGTGCTTTATTGCGTTATGGTAGATTTTTGTATTTTGATCCCCATCTTGGATCCACTTTTGTCTACTCCTCTGCCATAGGAAGCTCTCCTCTACCTTTTTTAAATCCTCCAAGATGTGTTTGAGTTCTAACTCTGCATTGATTAGAGTTGGGTTAAGCAGGTCCTTAAGCAGTTGACTTCTGACCTCCATTAACTCCTTATTTGCTTCAAGAAGTAGGGGGTGTTAACGTGCTCCTTCGACCACCTCTTGATTTCTCCTTTTAGCCTCTTGAGTTTGTTGGTGAATACATAGATTGGGTTTCCCTGGATAGGTTCACCCCAACTCTGTGCCACCAGGTCGTTATAGCCCTCCCACTTTGTCCAGAAGTTGATGAATTGGAAAGGTCTGTTACTCCTAGCTTTCTCCCTCAGTTGCATTAGCAAAGGTTCATGATCACTTATATCTGCAGACATAGCCTTGATGCTAGTGTTACCGAACATATCCAGCCATCTTGCGTTGACTAGAGCTCTGTCGAACTTGGATGCAATTCTCTTCCCTGGTTTGCATTCATTATTCCATGTGAATGTATCTTCCCCTTGCATAGGAAAATCACATAGCTTCGCCTCATTAATTAGTTGATTGAATGACCTCAGAACCACATCAGGTACCAACCTACCTCCCCTCTTCTCCTCTTGAAGTCTGACATTATTGAAATCTCCCATGATCAGCCATGGGAGGTTCATCCATTTTGCTTGTGCCAGCAGATCCTTCCACAAGGACTGTCTTTGCGTGTGCAGATTTAAGGCGTAGATAGCTGAAAAGAAAATCTTCAGACCACCCTTATTAGTGAAGATAGACGAGATGACTTGATCGTCATTGACCTCCACCTCCACCTCCCAAGCATTCGGGTTCCATCCTAAGCAGATTCTGCCCAGTTCGATTGAATTATGGTTAGTGATGTGTTTCCATCCCTTAGGGGAAATGGAGGTAACACTCCTACTGTTAACTCTCTTTATCTTTGTCTCTAAGATATCCGCCATTTAGACACCACTGGATTTAATCCAGTTCCTCACCTCACGTCTCTTGTCAGGGTTGCAAACCCCCTTGACATTCCACGTGAGAACAGACATTAAGGGTCTTTAACATTTGTTCCTGGTATGCCTACCAGGATCCCTCTCCTTCTCCCCTACTGGAGTCTTCTCCTTATCCTTAGATTTGTCTTTCCTCCTCTCCTTCTGTGGTGGGATTGGGTTCTTTTCTGACTCCAAGATTTTATCTATTTTCTCCTCTGTCTCGCTCAAGGAATAGAATGAGTTAGCATCCACTTCACCTTTTTCTTTGTCTCCTGATGTGCTTGCTTTCTCAGTTGAATTGGTGTTGTTAACCTGTCTTTCTCTCCATGTATTTTTGGGTGCATGGAAACCATCATCGTCTTTGGCAGGTTCAGTATCCTTCTTCTGAGGGCACTCGTTATCGCCATTTCCAAAGACACAGCAGCTTAAGCACTTCTTGGGGAAGAACTCGTACTTGATATTGAAAGGGATTGCCTCCTTGCCTGGTACATTAACCCAAATCTTGTCTGGGTTTGATTCCTCTGCCTCAATCTCAACCAGGACCCTGGCCTCATCAGTTCCTTCTGTCTCTGTTGCCCTAGTCTCCACATGCAACAACTTGCCTACCCCTGAGGCTACTGTGCCTACTGCCTTCTCTATCCACATTTTACCATTAGAAGGCATGTGAATCCATACAGGAATTGAGGACACGTCTGTATTCTCAAGAGGGTCACTTTTACGACCCCACCTTCCGATAACCCCCAATTAAGGGAGACTGAGAGGTCAAAACCGCACCCATAATATCTGCATCAAAGGTTCGACATATAACTAAGAACAATTATTAAATTTTAAAAGACTATACTGAAAAGCTGTAAGAAAATAAACTTTTGCATACCCTTTGAAAATTTGGATCTCTAAACTTTTATCCACATATGAATTTATACTCTAACTAATCCTCCTTGTATTTCAATTCGTGAATTCACAATATGTCAATTTACTATTTCTCCTTTTGGCTTTGAACCTAAAACGCCGACAAACAAAACGTCGGTCAGCAGAAGCTGGTATGTGGGGGAAACAATAAATGTGTAATTATTTATAATAATGTATTGCAGCCAATTACCATTTAACAAACAATTTTACGTTTTAAATATAACTGTGTGATCCATGCATTCCCCATCCTCTGTTTTGTCCCTACTGTGGACCTGGATGCTACTTTCCTTATAGTAGATCCCCATTAAACCCCTCATGATCCCACCTATAGGTCAACCAGTTTCTGGGGTTGAGTCACATGACACTACCCATAAGTAGCCCACTCCTTAACTCATGGCATGCTAAAGGGTCTCATGGCACTACACTTGGTAGCCCAGTTTCTAACCCTTGATAACCTAGACCTTACTCTAGGTTACCCCTTTTTAGCCTTTACAAGCCACGGAGGTGGATTCAGATCTAAGCCACATATATATATATATATATATGTGTGTGTGTATATATATATATTCATAGTGATAATCATAGTCACTTTATAGTTGCATGAAATAAAAGGGATCCAAAAGTTATTTTCAAGCACCGATAAAACATTCAGAAATCACCGTGAAACTAAAGTGATTATTCATAAGCGTAACCAGATACCTATTTAGTAGATTTCTCAAGCTAATATCAATTCCAACCAAGAAAGCAATCCAAGCAAGTAGTTCAACCACACAATCAAGAATCCTGAAAGACACATGTACTCTATTTACTACACACTTTATCAAGATTCTTTCTATTCAACTTGAAATTGCTTCCTAAGGTTTTCGTATCCATTTTAGGGTTTCATTTTGCATTTAGGGTTTCACTTCATTTATTATTTAAACCCTATTTCTAATCAATTACTTACAAGCCCTAATTTCGGATTAAAGGCACGCTTAAACATTAATTAAGCCCATTATGCCTATTTTATGTTAAAACTACCATTATCCTTTTAATCCATGGCAAGATCATTATATGGCTCTATCATCAATTCAAAGTTCATTAGGGCCTAATTAACATATGAACTCATTTTGCCATCAATTCTAACTTTTATTCATGAGAAAACCCTAATTACTACTTTTAGGGTATTTATCCATAATTAAGGACTTTTGTATTCAAATAACTTAGAACCATCATTTAACAACGTATTTTCACATCTTTCAAATTATATATCATCTTATCCTCTTTGATCCTAAATTAGGGTTTCTAAATACTTAATCATTCGCATATGGGGTAAGAACCCTAAATCATGCAATTTTACATCTAGATCAGATTCGAATCTAACATTATCATTCAATAGGTTATTAATACTTCAATTAACCCATTAACCATACTAGATTCAACCTTTAATCACAAATAGGGTTTTTAACTTAACGTTAATGCACTTTTCATCAACTTATTGTACTTTTGCAATTAGGAACGGAAACAATCTTTCATATCATTTTTATTGGATTCCTCTCGTTCTCCTGATCAAAATACATATATTATTTGTATTTATCTGAGCTACGGTTTATAAGATATGATTTTTGGAAGAAATATCTCACTTGGGCCAATGGGGAGGCGCCACGTAGCCTTTAACATGCAACGCTGCTTGACTTGCTTGTAAACATTTCAAAAAGACTATTTTGCCCTCCACTTAAGTAGCCCGCCCTTTGTTACACCGAGAGTATATCTATCAAACGACGGTCGTCTTCTTCCTTCGCGTGCCCTAGAGCGGCGCTCGGCGTCCGTCGAATGTGGGGGTTCACCCCCTCAACTCCAAAGCCTGAGGGTGTCTAGAAACTGCCACCCCTCCTCCGTCGACCTCCATCAGGCCCAGAGCGCTTCTTCTTCACGGCCAAGGTGGCCACTACATTGTGCCCAAACCCGCGACTCTCGGGTGGTCGTGCAGACCTGCTGCAGGTTAGCGTGGGAGGTTGAGGGCTTGGGAACGATAGCTGATCATCCTCAGGTCATCGAGGAACATCCAACCTTCATCAAGGTGACCCACAACTCCCCGTCACTCCAGGAAGAACACCAACCACGTGACTTAGGGTTGAAGACAAAGACATGGAATAAGAATATAGGTAAGAGAGAGGGAGATGTGTGGGATCTCCTTGGGCCTGAACCAGGGATCTACCCCTTTATATAGGGAAGAGTATCCATGCCCCGACACACTTGCCCTCGAAGAAATAGAGTCCTTTCCAAATAGGAATTGGATTTCTTCATCATGAAGCAAGTTCCCCTTTCTCTCTCTCCTAAACATCTCTTTGACCTTATTTCTTAGAAATACAAAAATCTTCTCCCTTATCCTCGTTTATACTTGCCTTTTAATTATTTGTCACAAAATCATGTTTTCTTTTAATAGAAAATACCACCTTTTGAAAAACAACACAAAATTCATTAATAATGTATCACATTATCCTTTTATTTTGCAATTATGGTATTTGCTCTATCTTTCTTCTTTATTGGGACTCCTTGGATCCCAAGACACTCTATTATTTTGAAATTCCTTTTTCAAGGATACTAATTATCCTTCTAGATGCATCTATATGCAATATTTCACATTATCTTGCTTATTTCTCATTAAAATATCTCTTTTTGAGGATTTCTCTTTATTTCTCTTTTATTTTCCTCATTGGTATTCCTTTTAACATTAGGAATCCTTGGGATACGAAATTCCACCAAGGATAACTCCATTATACCTCTTTTCACTTATTTCCCACATTTTATCATTATTTTCAATTTCTTTCTTAATAAAGAAATATTTAGTTGATCTTTTCTTTTCTTATTGCACTCTCTATGCAACTTTGGACTCCTTGGAACCCAAGGAACCCAAGAGGCACGAAATCCCTCTTTGGATTTGCCTTCTAGAGGTTTCCACATTTTATTTTCTCAAATATTCAATTATTCATTTACTAATTGAATTTCCTTGTTATTGGGCCTAATAGCCAATAAAGCCCACAAAACAATTGTCAAGGCTATTGTAAATGAAATTCATTTATTCCAAACGAATTATATCATTATTTGTTCAAATATATTTAATATGTGAAATTACATTTCTCACCAATTGAACCCAAAAATTGGGGTTGTAACATCCTTCCCCTCTTATAGGAATTTTGTCCTCAAAATTCTATCAAGCAAACAAACAATTCACGATAAGACTTTCCCATGTCCATCATTGGCCCCTATGTGGCTTTACCGTACTCATGGCTCTTCCAAAGAACCTTTATCATCACATTTTTTTTCTCTGAGTTCTTTCATCCTGGAATCTATAAACTGCACAGGTGACCTAGGCCATTTCAGCCTCCCTTGGGGCTCACTAGGTTCATTGCTCAGTATATGGTCGGGGTACCTCACATAGTGCTCTAAATTTGACACCTGGAACTCATCACACATTTCTTTATCCTGAGGGGTAAGATCAAACTTAACCCTCTCCACCAAACCATGATAAAAGAACCCATGCATCGGGGACTCATCTCTCTTAGCTATAACTTCGAGGGGTCAGATTTTCATGTCACATATTCTCCCACAGTGAACTGCATGTCAGTCTACTTTGCATCCGTTCATGACTCTCGTCATCTTTAGGCTCCTTTCAGCCATTGCACGATTAAAGTGACTTCATCTACACACATTGTGGTCCTTTTCGAACCATCACGTGGTCCTTTCACCAACATCACCTTACTGAAGTGGTGACCGACACAACCTCCCTTACAGAGCTTCCTTAAATCCTGATATTGGCTATGGTGGTTATCATCACATCTTTCCAAAGACAAGAACTGTCTCCAGATATCACCCTTAACGAGCACACATTCTCTCATCAGACCCCCTTTAGTCTGGATCATACTAACCATTATTTAGGGGTGATAAATTGTACTATCATAGAGTTCTTCATGTTTCTACTTCCACCTCACGAGAGTGAACCTTTAGGTTATGCTCAAGAACTTTTGAACTCATCTCCTGGTGTAGTTGAACCATCTCTCTCATATGTAGTTCAACTCGATTTGTCCCTTGACAGTACTCTTTCTTTCTCATGTCATCCGGGTAAGACGATCTACCATACCCCATATTGCATCTCGACCTTCCTTGGTCTAGAGAATACTTACAACATCCATAGTGATGAACTCCCTTTCTCTTTTAGGGACTCTTTATCCTTTATATCAATGCACTGGGTTACTGGCATTCGTCCTTCTCCCTCGTCTTGCATGGCCATATACCACATGCAACTTATCTTAGGCATCTAAAGTACTACTGTCACTTATCATCTTGGTAGTACCATGGTGTATGGTGATATTCAATCATGATTTCCTATATGTCATGATTCCTCAAAATCAATTCCTCAGAAACCTTAAACCACTCTAGTCGGGGTTTCATCACCTTCCTTTCCAAAGAAGTGCATTTAAGGTTCTTCAACTACCCTTTTACTGCATCAAGCCCTAGGCTGGCTAACCAAACAATCATTAACTTGTTCAATAGATCTCATTACATATGAGTATTAGTAAAACATATCTATTTTACACACTTAGGGTTAGCCTAACAACCTCTTCTAGCCTCTAGCCAAACTAGTATGATATATCTCAACTAGAGCATTCATTACCACTTCACATCCTTAGGTATTAGGTAACATTGAAGACATACACTTCCATGTATTTCACTTATCATCTCAAACTCGAACTCTAAGTCTATCTTTATTGAGAACACCTTGAGCTCATCTTCTTGGTGATCAAACTCAACCTTGTATGACTCATATCTCATGATAAAATCATCCTCATAAGGTGACTACCTCATTCCTCTTAGTGTTTATAAACCATCTATGTATCATTCACTCCACAAGGGTTTGCTATCATCTCTATCCTCATACCTCATAGCCGCATTCCAACTTACATCATCTTTTATCCTTGGTGTATGGCATGCGTGTTGTCTTATCTCTCACTCCCACAACAAGAGGAAATAAGCATTTGATTGCAGTCCAAATACAGAGTTCTTCCTATTCCAAGAGTAGAGATGGTACATCCCACCTTGCTAGTACACCTTCGAATCTAGGTTGAAACGTGACACCTACATCTCTACATCACAAGCATCCTGATATCAAGGTCACTTCCATGGAACATTGGTTTCAAACCAACTTGGGTTTACACACAATCCTCGGTCATCTCTTCTAGGTCTATAGGGTGTCGGCACTTTTGGAGTCATCCCTCTTCCCTTATGCATCTAGAGAGTGCCCTACTCATCTGCCCTTTGGGTCCCATGAGTTCATGAAGGTGATCAATATCCTAACCCATGGCCCTCAAACAATGATAGTTGTTACCTCCCGACCCAATGGTCCTGCACAACTAGGGAATTAGGCAACTCCTACTTCCATTGGTCTTATCCCTACCTAACCCTAGGATAGACTTAGGATTCCATTATAGTACATGTCCAACTTAGAACCTCACCCAAGCCTTCATCATCTCTCTTTCTGCATTCAAGGGTGGACTTTCATCCTTTCATAGGGGTCATGGTGACCTGTCTACCTTGGTCAGGCCCCATACCAGTTACCTCCATGGTAACACATCCACATACACTTAGAGATGGTTATCTATAGGTCTATAGGTTCATTCTCATACCATGTACTTTTCACTTAGCTTCTCAAGATCCTATGAGACCTCTTTAGGTTTCCTCAAAACCCACAAAACTGGTATACACCCTACCAAAGGGTCCCTCTCCTAGGATGGGAGGAAACTACAGCTCTTGACAATAAGGTCACAAACATCCTTAGGGTTTACATCCATATGAGCATGCTTAACCCAACAGCTACTAAGGCACAAGCGGATCACCTACTAAACCATGCCAAGCCATACTTGTTCTTATTCCCAACATTAGATCAAGACCATACCTTCCCATGTCATCAACCTAGCTGGGAGGGGTTCACCAAACATACCTTAAACTTAAGGGGGGTTCCCTTTCCTCTGAACATAAGGAGTATCATGCTCGTCTCTATAGAAACTCAACTCTCATCATGAGCATTAGGTACACCACTTCCCCTCTTAGGCCTAGGAACCCTAGGTTCACGTTTTGGGTGTCCAACTGCATGCTCAACCTCTTAACCATGATCCAAACCTGTATCGGGTATGACATACACTTCCTATCATCCTTCTCCTCGATCAACACTTTAAAGTTGAGTCCTCCTCAAGGACAATCAACAAGGTACAAGGCCTCATAACCTATTACTAAACCTCTCCAGATCTAAGGAACTCTTCTTCTCATCTATACCATAGGTACAGAGGTACCACCAGACTCATCTAGGGTTTGGTTCCTCTCATGGCAACCAAGACATCATCAACCTCTAGGGATCAAGCATGTGGCGACCACTATCATCCACTTAGGTCGCATCATCCTCAACTCCCTACTTTTTCTCATATCTTGGAGTCTAGGATTCCAACCTTCTTGCTTGGTTCCTTCTCTCTCTTTCTAGAGCTAACCCTACAACCATCCTCACCATTAGGGTCCTCTCTCCTTAAAGGATCAATCTCAAAAGCATGCCCCTACCTAGATGAAGCCTATGTTCAACTTATGTTTGCTCAAGGTTATCCATAGCCCCTTATGCTTATCACATAAGCTATCCATCAAACTCTCCCATCCAGGGTTTCAACCTATTTCTCGTACTATTGATACATACTGGGTGCCTATTATGCCCATATAAGCTCATAGGGTTTCCATAGGTTCTTCTCCAACCTCCTCAATGAAGGAGTTATCCTTCACTCTAAAATGCACGACCCTTCCCAGGGTTGGGTCGCCAGAGGTACTAGGTCATTCAACCTCTCATGGCTCATATGCCATCCATGGTATGTCCATCCAAACACCTAGTCTAACTCATCATGCCATCTCTCTCTAACCTTCACTTAGGGTTAGGGTTAACATCATCCTTAGAGGATGTGCCATGTCTCTACTTATAATGGAGGTGTCTACCTCCAAGACTAACTCTCTTTACTTATCCTCCTGGTAAGAAGGTCTAGCCTCAGGTCTCTTCTGAGGACATGACAACTTATGGCATACGACCTAAGCATGTATCTATCCTTTAGTATGTGCTTAATCTATTAAGCTTATGTCCATGACATCTGATTTACATGCTTTTCATTAATTTGCTTGAGGATTCCTTAGACCTTATTAACCTTACCCATACCTCAAGAGGGTGAGGAGAAGAGAGAGAACCCTAATCCTTAAGGTCCTTAACAGAATTTGGAATGAGAAGGGATGAATAAGATGAGAAAGTCCTAAAGGTATCTTATTTCGATTCATACCCTAAGACTTTGGCCAGGCAGTCACACAGATCCGGGAGTCCTCGTATTTTGACTAGCGGTGTGGAGAAAAATATTGCCAGCCCTCGGTCGTGATCCTTTTCTAGACACCTCTGTCTTTCGGTTAATCCTCTAATAACTCCCTTGGGTTCTATGGAGTTTGAAAATTTTAATAATTATTAATGGTTAAGTGAGGAACCTAGGCTCTGATACCAAATTTCACGACCCCACCTTCCGGTAACCCCCAATTAAGGGAGACCGAGAGGTCGAAGCTGCACCCATAAATTTCGGATCAAAGGTTCGACATATAACCAAGAACAATTATTAAATTTTAACAGACTATACTAAAAATCTATAAGAAAATAAACTTTTGCATACCTTTTGAAAATTTGGATCTCTAAACTTTTATCCACATATGAATTTCTACTCTAACTAATCCTCCTTGTATTTCAATTCGTGAATTCACAATATGTCAAATTACTGTTTGTCCTTTTGGCTTTGAACCTAAAATGCCGACAAATAAAACATCGGTCAGCCGAAGCTGGTATGTGGGGGAAACAATAAACGCGCAATTATTTATAACAATGTATTGTAGCCAATTACCATTTAACAAACAATTTTACATTTTAAATATAACTGTGCGATCCATGCATTCCCCATCCTCTGTGTTGTCCCTGCTGTGGACCTGGATGCTACTTTCCTTATAGTAGATCCCCATTAAACCCCTCATGGTCCCACCTATAGGTGAACTAGTTTCTAGGGTTGAGTCACATGGCACTACCCGTAAGTATCCCACTCCTTAACTCATGGCATGCTAAAGGGTCTCATGGCACTACACTTGGTAGCCCAGTTTCTAACCCTCGATAACCTAGACCTTACTCTAGGTTACCCTTTTTTATCCTTTCCAAGCCACAGAGGTGGATTCAAATCTAAGCCAGTTATATATATATATTCATAGTGATAATCATAGTCATTTTATAGTTGCATTAAATAAAAAGCATCCAACAGTTATTTTCAAGCAACCGATAAAACATTCGGAAATTGCCGTGAAACTAAAGTGATTATTCATAAGCGTAACCACATACATGTTCAGTAGATTTCTCAAGCTAATATCAATTCCAACCAAGAAAGCACTCCAAGAAAGTAGTTCAACCACACAATCAAGAATCTTGAAAAACACATGTACTCTATTTACTACACACTTTATCAAGATTCTTTCTATTCAACTTGAAATTGCTTCCTAAGGTTTCCGTATCCATTTTAGGGTTTCATTTTGCATTTAGGGTTTCACTTCATTTATTATTTAAACCCTATTTCTAATCAATTACTTACAAGCCCTAATTTTGGATTAAAGGCACACTTAAACATTAATTAAGCCCATTATGCCTCTTTTATGTTAAAACTACCATTATCCTTTTAATCCATGGCAAGATCATTATATGCCTCTATCATCAATTCAAAGTTCATTAGGGCCTAATTAACATATGAACTCATTTTGCCATCAATTCTACCTTTTATTCATGAGAAAACCCTAATTACTACTTTTAGGGTATTTATCGATAATTAAGGACTTTTGTATTCAAATAACTTAGAACCATCATTTAACAACGTATTTTCATATCTTTCAAATTATATATGATCTTATCCTCTTTGACCCTAAATTAGGGTTTCTAAATACTTAATGATTCTCATATGGGGTAAGAACCCTAAATCATGCAATTTTACATCTAGATCAGGTTCAAATCTAACATTATCATTCAACAGGTTATTAATACTTCAATTAACCCATTAAGCATACTAGATTCAACCTTTAATCACAAATAGGGTTTTTAACTTAACGTTAATGCACTTTTCATCAACTTATTGTACTTTTGCAATTAGGAAAGGAATCAACCTTTAATATCATTTTTATTGGATTCCTCTCGTTCTCTTGATCAAAATACATATAGTATTCATATTTATCTGAGCTACAGTTTATAAGATATGAATTTTGGAAGAAATACCTCACTTGGGCCAATGGGGAGGCACCACGTAGCCTTTTACATGCAACGCTGCTTGACTTGCTTGTAAACATTTCAAAAATACTATTTTTCCCTCCCCTTAAGTAACATGTCCTTTGTTACACTGAGGGTATATCTGTCAAATGACGGCCGTCTTCTTCCTCCGCGCGCCCTAGCGCGGCGCTCGACGTCCGTCGACTGCGGGGGTTCACCCCCTCAACTCCAAAGCCTGAGGGTGGCCGGAAACTACTGCCCCTCCTCCATCGACCTCCGTCAGGCCCAGGCTGCTTCTTCTTCACAGCCAAGGTGGCCGCTCCAGTGTGCCCAAACCTGTGACTCTCGGCTGGTCATGCAGACCTGCTGCAGGTTAGTGTGGGAGGTTGAGGGCTTGGGGACGATAGCTAATCGTCCTCAGGTCATCGGGGAACGTCCAACCTTCATCAAGGTGACCCATAGCTCCCCGTCACTCCAAGAAGAACACCAACCACGTGACTTAGGGTTGAAGACAGAGACATGGAAGAAGAATATAGGTAAGAGAGAGGGAGATGTGTGGGATCTCCTTGGGCCCGAACCAGGGATCTACCCCTTTATATAGGGAAGAGTATCCATGCCCCGACACACTTTCCCTCGAAGAAACAGAGTCCTTTCCAAATAGGAATTGGATTTCTTCATCATGAAGCAAGTTCCCATTTATCTCTCTCCTAAACATCTCTTTGATATTCCTTATTTCTTAAAAATACAAAAATCTTCCCCCTTATCCTCGTTTATACTTGCCTTTTAATTATTTGTCACGAAATCATGTTTTCTTTTAATAGAAAATACCACCTTTTGAAAAATAACACAAAATTCATTAATAATGTATCACATTATCCTTTTATTTTGAAATGTTGGTATTTTATCTATCTTTCTTTTTTATTGGGACTCCTTGTATCCCAAGACACTCTATTATTTTGAAATTCCTTTTTCAAGGATACTTATTGTCCTTTAAGATGCATCTATACGTAATATTTCACATTATCTTGTCTATTTCTCATTAAAATATCTTTTTTTGAGGATTTCTATTTATTTCTCTTTTATTTTCCTCATTGGTATTCCTTTTAACATTAGGAATCCTTGGGATACGAAATTCCACCAAGGATAACTCCATTATACCTCTTTTCACTTATTTCCCACATTTTATCATTATTTTCAATTTCTTCCTTAATAAAGAAATATTTAATTGATCTTTTCTTTTCTTATTGCACACTCTATGCAACTTTGGACTCCTTGGAACCAAAGGAATCCAAGAGGCACGAAATCCCTCTTTGGATTTGCCTTCTAGAGGGTTCCATATTTTTCTTTTCTCAAATATTCAATTATTCATTTACTAATTGAATTTCCTTGTTATTGGGCCCAATAGCCAATAAAGCCCACAAAACAATTGTCAAGGCTATTGTAAACGAAATCTATTTATTCCAAACAAATTATATCATTATTTGTTCAAATATCTTTAATATGAGAAATTACATTTCTCACCAATTGAACCCAAAAATTGGGGTTTTAACAATCACCATAGGTGTAGTGCTTTGCTATTACCAGGTGGCTATCGAACCACCATGGTCCACTATTGAGGCATGTCTTCTTGTCTATTTCGTTAGAGAAACGGCTTATGAAGAAACCCTTCTCCTTCGAAATAACATCAAAATCACCGCTTGGCTTCCATACTCGTTGTATCCAAGCCAGCAGGTGGGGGTAAAACGGGCGTTTACCCATGACGTAGATCAAGACTGCGAACTCCCATATGTCCTTCATACGTCTGTATTCCTCCGCGTCAAGGTCTACCATCACCTTTCCATCCTTCTTGGTTGGTTTAGGGAATATCAGCCCCGCACACTCCTTCTCTTGTGCTGGGGTTCTCTTCACGATCTCCATCCAGGAGTTCTTCTTTTTCTTCCCGGCATCGTTCTCCTTTGTTGTTCCCTGGGTTTGGTTATTTGTTGGTGGTGGGGTGGGTTGGTGGGTGGGTTGGATGGTGGGTTGGTGGTAGTGGAGGCAGCAGCCGCCGCCATGTCCGCTGATCCTTCTCAGGATCGCTCGGGCGATCGCCGGGAAACCCTAAGAGAAAGGAGATGGCAGGGTATGTATGTATGTATGTATGTATGTATGTATGTATGTATGTATGTATGTATATAAACACATATAATATAAAAATATACATAACATAGACACATATGATATATATATATATATATGTGTGTCTGTTTGTTTGCATGTGTGTGTGTTCTAAGTGAACCATATTAGGACCAACATGAGTCTAATTCTCTTAATGAAGATTAATATCTAGGGTTTGGACATCTTGAGAGTATTGTGTGAGTCCTTATTGAGGATGATATCATTTATGGGAAGTACCTATACATTATGATTGATAAGGTTAAATAGTCCTCTTTGAGCCTTATGCTAGACTACTCCTATGTATTGAGATGAGACCCTTCTTAAGTTGGATCTTGACCATGATATGAACCCCACAAATCCTTAAAAGGAAATTGATCATTAACTAGAGCCTAGATATTAAATGTTGTGTAAAAGATAAAATCTTCCATTTAGGTGTGGGAGAAGCCCAATATGTTTTTTTGGGAAATCATGAGGCGTTGTGGTTCAATCTACCCTCCTCTTGTAGAGATAAACGACATAGTACAACTACCACTCACATAGAATACAACTATGGGAGAATTTAAAGTGATTCTATCAGACCTATCAGACTAAACCAAATTTAGTAGACCTTCAGGAGATCTACCATAGGTCAAATAACCTTTATGGGTTTTCAAATGGAATTCAGCCATCTTGTTAGCCACTTGGTTGGCATTTCTTCTAGTAAACCTGAAGAAAAAAGTGTCCACCCTATTTATCCATCTTCGTATACTAGACAAGGTGTCCATTTAGGTAGGGGGAGATACTCTTTGAGCATATCGACTAAATCGACTTCCTTCTCTCGCTCTCTACAATGAGCTTGTCAACCTTCAAGATGCAGGCTATCATCAGGGCCATCTCTATCACCTCAATTCCACTACAACAAAATACTTAAGCCTTGCACTCTCTCCTTTGCCCAGAATCCATATACTAGAATCATCTCTAGCCACAACAATTGAAGTCGACACTCCTATCTCCTTAGTTGCATCAATGTTCATCTTTAACCAACCAACTAGAGGGGATAGCCTAGTTTCCATGTCGAAGTCAATGTTATTGTCCCGTGCATGCTTAATATTTGAGAGTTCATTGAAAATGTAGTAATTCTATTTCTCTAGAAACCTTGACTTTTCCTCAAAGACTTTCAGGTTTTTACTTTGCTAAATGTGCCTTGTAGTAAACATGAAAATAATTACATCTTCTTCCTTGAACTTCAGTCTCTTCCTTATCCAAGCCCTGAGGATACCCATGAAAAATATGGGCACATGTTCACTTTTATCAATAGGATCCAGATCTTTGCATCCCTAGGATTCACGTAGGGCATGAGTTGTCGACTCTTCCTTCAAATTACACCTCGCTCAAATTTTTTCATTTCCAGTCATGTGTAGATCCAATCTTCTCCTTTTAGTATGAATGGATCCCCAGCAAGCAAGCCAAAAGAGAACATTCACCTTCTCTAATACCATGGTGTCCCAGATCTTTCCCCAACATCCCACTCTTCTCATATGCTTTCCTTCTTGAAGAAGCCTATAGATTGATATAGTGGAGAAGTTGCCATCTTCGGTGCCCTATCAAACCCAGCTATCTTCCTAGTTGTTCTTTTATGGTGGTCTAAACTTACATATCTCAGTCACTACATCCCTATTAAGGTAATACAAGAATAACATCTCATCCCATTTTCCATCCCCATGAACAATGTGCCACACTTACAAGTCCCTCAACTCTTATAGAACGTTTGGATAACAATAGAAGCAAGGTGGTTGTAGGTAGGGACCCTAGGTTAAGACCAAAAATCTCTATTTACCTCACTGCATATGTTTTCTAAGAAATTCACATCAACCAACTCAATCCCCTTGTTAACAACTCTC
This sequence comes from Alisma plantago-aquatica, assembly GCA_963693085.1. Classification (NCBI taxonomy): domain Eukaryota; kingdom Viridiplantae; phylum Streptophyta; class Magnoliopsida; order Alismatales; family Alismataceae; genus Alisma; species Alisma plantago-aquatica. The sequence continues at coordinate 1,617,144,746 of OY856409.1, read as the reverse complement.
TACACGGGGTAGAAAGTTTGCATATATGTCCAACAAAGTTCTTGTACTTGTGTCAAACACCTTTAAATCAAGGTCCTTTCCAATTACATTCCACCTCTCAGGCATGCCTAGATAGCAAAGTATAGTTCTAATCCCACATAGACTTCACTCCTAGTCCATCATCCTTTTTATCAATAGTGACTGGTTCCCATACCACCAAAGATATAGGGTGATTGTTTTATCTCCCTCCCCAGATAAATTTCCTCACATGTCCATCTACTCAATCACATAATCTTGCTTGAATCTTATACATCTTCATAATGTAGGAAGAGATGGTTGTCAGAGTCGATTTGGCAAGGCAGATCCTCCCTACCAGTGACAAAGTGGTTGTGAAGTTTAGGAATTCACCTTTTGGTCTACTCGATCAAGGGTGGAAGCATAAGTTTCCCTAGATACTTTGATGTAGACAATAGGGACCCCCAAATGTATTCCAAGATTGTCAATTTTGGAAACTCCATTGATGCTAAAAATCTCTCTTTGGACTTGGGAAGTCACACTCCGAGAGAAGAAGATGTTGGATTTCTCTAGGGAAACATCCTACCCTAAGACCTCCCCATTATCTCTGATACATTTCATAATATTTTTGATTTCATTAGTGGAGGCATGGGAAAATAAGATGGTGTCATCTATGAAGACCATGTGAGAGATGATAGGTCTTTTTCTTGGCATGTTAACCAGCTTCCATTTCTTCTTGGACCTTCATATCTATTTCTTGACTCAGTATCTTCATACAAAGTAAATAGCTATAATGAGAGAGAATCTCCCCGTCAAAATCCTTAGCTTTCCTTGAAGAAGAACAGTTGCTTGTCATCCCAGATCAAAGAAATGTCCCTTTTCATGATGTACCTGATGATATTGGGGGTAAGGTGGCTTTCTCAATAGAATCTTCAATGAAATTCCAATCCATCTAGTGATATGCCTTAGAAAGATCAATTTTTATGGTCATGGTAGGAGACACACTCATCTTCCTCATACTATGCACAAGTTCATGAACCAATGCAATGTTATCAAAAATGTGCCTCCCTAGTACAAAGCTATTCTAGGTAGGTGTGATCCTATCACTCATATGTTCCTTCAGACGTTCAATCAATGTTTTTGTTGTAAGATTCATGATAGAGTTTTTCAAGTAAATCAATTAGAGTTTACTATAAGAATATGAGATGGCTATCGTAGGAATGAGAACAAGGGAGGCATCATACTTCCTATTGGGTCGACGCTCATCGGAGATGGCCCTAGACATTGTTTACACAACATAACTAGCAATAGTGTTCCAATTCTTATTGAGAAAAAGATCGTATGCCCCATTAAGTCTCATTGCCATGTCAGAGTCAAATCCTTATAAGGATATATTTGATCTCAATCTCTATGGGTGGAGCCATCTTGTGTTGAAACTTCTACAAAGTAAGAGGCTTGAATGTCCTGAGATAGTTTGTGATCTTCTCACCACTAGGGAAGAAGGAAGTGGTGAAATGATTTTTAAAGAAATTAATACCACAGCCTTGAGCTCACTCTTTTCTTCTACCCACTCCAGTACCTGATCTTGAAGCACAGTAATCATGTTAGGTTCACAAAATCTTGATAAAATTTTGTATTCATATTCCCATTCCTCAGCCATAATTTGATGGCTTTTCTATTTCTAATCCTTCTCCTCCTTTATGAGATTTTTCTCTAGTTCAGGAACCAAACCATGATACTCCATATCAAGATATTCATAATAATTTTTCAACATATCCTTCTTAACTATGGAAATCTTGTCCATGAGGATAGTTTTCTTATTTCTCTATTTACCCAACTCTACCTTATCCTACTTAGCTATCCTGAATGGAGCCTCATCCCAAGAAGGTCAAAAATCCTTAGCGGGATCCTAGTAGCTTCTCAGGAGCTATGCAAACTCACCATTCATCTTTGAGGAAGCCTTGGTATTCAGCAGAGAGGTAATCCTTTCCTGATTCAATGACTTAGTGAGGATAGGGTAGTAATTAGACAAAATCAATGGGAAATGTTCCACATACAGATGCCTAAACTAATTGAGGAAGTCAAGGTTGGGTATAGACCAACCAAGCCACTTGTATGGCCTACCGTGTCAATAAGTAAATGGCAAACCTTCAAAATGAATGTCAAGTACACCTGCATTCAGAAGGGCGTTAGAAAACATTGTGACCTCTACATGATTGAAAATATGGCAATCAATCTTCTCTTTTGGGTGGAATTTAACATTGAAGTCTCCTACCACTACTCAAGGGTCATTGATGGAATTCACCAGCTTGGATCAGTCTCTCCCATAGTAACTTTTTGATAGAGATGTGTGACTTAGCATAAACAAAAGTAAAAAAAACTAGGTGTTTGTTCAACTTGTTGTGCACAAATTGGTCATGGCTTAGAATAATATCCATAGATCACTCAAACAAGTTCCCCAGAATCTAGACCCCCCTAGTAAACCTTTAGGCCTCCATGCGATGGTAGCTACCAAATCACAAGGTCTCTATAGCCATATCCTCGGTGTCTCTATTGATTTTGGGCTCTAAAATCATCACTACCTAAACCTTCTACTGATAGATGTATTCCTTTAGAACATTATAAGTGTTATCATTCCCAATCACTCACACATTTCATATCAAAGTGTTCATCATAAGATAACTAATAAGAGGGGGAAAGGAAAGATGGAACCAACCAACACCTTAGGATCTCCTCCCCCGGCTTCTCTATCTAGTGATTCACTCTTATCCTCCAAAATCTTCCTTTCTTAGTTTCTGGTAAAATGGATTTTGGGTAGAGGTAAGGTGGTTGTGGAAGGATCTATGTTCAAATTAGAACTTGGTGGTAGTATTTCCTATGACAACGTCTTATACAACCTCTACAAGTTTTTCCTCTAGATCTTCTACCTCTTGAAAATTCCCCATTATAACTTCATGAACTTTAGGTTTCTCCACCATCTTTTCTTGGGAATTTACCCCGAGGGATTTAGTTTCTTTTGGTTGTTGGTAATATCCACAAGCACTTTCCTAGTGCTCTCATTCAACTAGGATGTCTTTGTTCCCTTCCAGGTTATTTCCAGTGTGGAACCCAGTGATCTCTTAGATCTGGTATTTATAGGCTACTAAATCTCCATTACATCCTACTCATTTGTCTTCTTGAGATCCTAAAATTGCCATTCTTCTTGCTAATTTTGGCCTACTCTGGCATGTCCTTATCCAATTTTTTCCTTCTAGAATGTATTGTCCTACCATATTCCTTTTGTCACTTTCCTTCTTCCTTAATCCACTTCACCCCCATTGTGCCTTCACTTCTTTCTACTTCCTTGTCCTCATATTTATCTATCCTCACCTTGTAGGACTGATGGACATGTCCTATCAGCCACAAGTAAGCCACAGATTGGGAAAAACCTCATATTCAATGTTTTAATCAATGCCATTGATGGTGATAATTGGAAGAATCGAATGTGGTGTCTTTACCTCTAGAGATATTCAAGCATACTTACTCCCATGTATGCAAAAAGTGCAGTCATTGACCTTGATCAAACATCCCAGGATATCTCCAAGTGTGTCAAAGAAAACACTATCTTATGAGTCAATAGGTGGGTTTAAAATCCTCACCCAAGTCACTATGTAGTCGAGAAATAGGTCATTGGGTTGGAAACAAGAATACCAACACGACCATCAGGAAGACACCAAAGATATACCATGGGACCCCGACCATAGCATTCTCATAGTCCATTTTGTTAGAAAATTGGATGACATAATAAAACGTATCAGGTTCGTACATGCTAATCTTCCCCTTAGGTTTGGACAACAGTTTCATCATGTTTTCCATCATCTCAAAGCCAACATCCTTTCCTATCTACTTTATGATTACTGGGAACTTCCATTGGTTTTTCAATTCCTCCTCAACCTTGTCCTCTATGCATATCTCTAGCACCCCTCAGTCCAACACTAGTTATATATCCTTCGATGATCTTGGAAACATGTTTTGTTGTAGTAAATGAAGTTCTTTATTGGAATACATGTGTTGCCACACAACCCTTTTGTAGTCTTTCATATTATTTTGCAAGCCAGTGTTGGCACTATTCCCCTCTGGGACCCCTTCGGTGACTTTAGTTTCCATAACTATGTCACTATGTGGGTATAGGTATTCTACAACATCATTCTGCCCAAGCCCTCTCATTCTATCATAGATCAAGTATATACCTAACTCCTCCATTGATACCTTGACAAACCTAGATGAAGAATGCCATGAGTTTCCCCATCCTTCCCCATCACTCGTGTTGTCCTCCCCTCCCTGGAGCACTACCCAGGTCGGGTGATAGACCTCTATTGCCCCTTCAGCCGCAACTGACATCGACTACCATGTGTAGTCCATATTTGCTTCTTATAATTCCAAAATGATGGAGTAGGCATCTAAGACTTGGTCACTAATATATCCCCAAAAATGAGTTTTAAAATTGGTCTTCCCTCTTGAGGAGTATAGTGGTAGGAAATTGGCATTCATAGTATGCATTAGACAAGGTGTTTGTGAAGCTCATCAATGGTTTCAATATGAGGTAGACAACTAAAACCCAACTCTGAGAGGGAAATCATTATTCTCATTTGCTCCTCAAATATTTTGTGAAATTTGTTTCCCTCGAGTAATATATGACTTATCAATATCTCACTAGGAAAATTTATGTAAGTTATGTATGACGCATCTCTTGAGTAAAATTGTCCTCTCATGGACATAATTGTGAGTTGAAATTGTGATTTTAAGTTAGAAGAAATATGTACATAAATTGGAATGTATATAAATATCATTCCCCTAGTCCTAATGAGAATTAATGAATTTCATTGTTTGGTTAGGTGATGACTAACATCTATTGGGCAAAACCCTAATCCACCATTATGAAAAATAATCATCGTAATCCATGAAAGTTTAGTAGGATGATAAGCATAACCCATAAAGTTTATGGTAAATATGATAATTTAAGTGAATTATGACATAAAACCTTTCTTTTCCTAGTATAGATTAGTGGTATGAAATATAATTTTTGCAAAATCTCAAACGTGAAATTTGTAGGCAATAATCTTAATGGTTGAGTGTATATTGGTCTGTTAACCAAATAGGAAGGATGATCAAAGAGTCATATATGTAATATTATGTATCTAAAATTTATTTTTATTTGACAAATAACCAATATAGTTTTGGACTACAGTTGCATTAAAACCATAAGGTGACATGATGCATGTGTGATATGGTACCTAGTAATACTAGTATGGTTGAATTGTTCTTGTTTCTACTTGAATGAAGATAGTGGGTTGAATGTTTGGGTCAAAATTACTTTTTGGATAGGTAGGGATCAATCATACATCATAAATGAATATGAAGATGCAAATTTTCTTATTGACCTTATATTCAATCATACATCATAAATAAATATGAAGATGCCAAATTTTCTTATTGACCTTATATTTAGTTTTTCAATGGAAATGATGATCACAACCACTTTGTGCCTATACATGTAATTGGAAATCATGTGTGACCCCCAAAATGGATCCCAATGGAAAATATTTTCTGAGAAATCATTGAGCGTCCACCCCAAACCCACTTTTTCCACTTGCAACATGCTCCCTAAACTCCCTCCACATAATTTCTATGCCTAATTCCATGTGCACAACCTCCCCTGGGACCATGGAAAGGAAATCCAGGCACCAAAATGTGGAACGATTTGGTGTAATTCTCCCTAAAGATCCTATAACAACCCCTTCACACTAGAGATGGAGAGTCTATCCTTTACTATGTTGAGACTCAATTATTAGGCCCAATGGACCTCTCCAGTACCTTGGAGCAATGCCAATTTAGTGAATTCCCTCTATTCTAATTAAGTCACCCCTCCTTTCAAGAACATAAAAATTCACCTCCCTTGCCTTCCCAAAACCCAAATTTTTTCAGGAGCATCACTGACACCGTCTAAAACTTCACCATCCCTTAAATATTGATGTGTAATTGGTTTATACTATTAACCACCTCATTCTTGCTCCTCACTTCCAAAGTTTTCCATTTGCAACTAAGCCAATCTCAAGAAATCAGAAAGGGCTTTCTAGGTTTGGGATGGCATATGAAGCCAATCATGGCTCACCTCTCAATGGTAGATACTAGAAGTCAAACTCAACTCCCCCATTGACCTCCACAGTTGTCAATGTAGAAGCACCTATATTAAACAATTAATGGGATTCTTTGACCACTTTACCCCTTTCTACATGATAAACCAAATTAGTTTGTAGGGGTAAAGGCCTCATTGGATTCTATCTTTAAGAATCATCCCAAGTTAAAATATCTTATATAGATTATTAATGTGGCAGTCTGTGATTGATTGAAATCCATTTTAATTACAGAATTTGCATTTTATTGTACATTGCTTAGAATAATATGAAACTATATATAATTTGATTTGAAAAACGAGCCATATTAAAAGTATTTTCATGGCTGAGCTTAAAAGGATGTATGAAACCCTAGTTTTATATGTTTGATTAATAAAAATGGTTTTTGTTAAAGGATCATTATTAAATCATGGAAATCAAATTGAGACATAAGAAGATGACCTAGGTTCGACTTTGTTATTGATGGGTTGTTCCATTGTTGTCTCCTAAATTAATGGATAAGATCATGGTATATGGTTTTAAGAAATTATTATCTCTAATTGTGTTCTAATATCAGGGTTTTTTCATGTGAAAAAGAGAACTTTTGCAAACTAGATTTGCCTAGACCTAAACCCATGATGTTACAACTAGATCTAATAGGGTTCATTGAACATTAGGATGAGAACAATGTCCAAAAACCTAAGATTTGTAGTTATGTTAATCCAGGTCTTTATACCTGATTGTTGCATTGTTTCTAATACATATTTTCTTGGAATAAATGTTCTTAGATTTGATAAGATATATAGGTTTGCCATGTGTATGTTCTCTGAAAGGGTAAATCGAATGCTAATTGATATATTTCATTGGAGACCTTGCTCATATATATAGGAGGAGGGGGGTCATATAGAGTTAGAATAAACCCTAATGAATTATGACACACTTGGGCCTTATTAATAATGGACCCAACGTTTAGTTAGAAAAATAATAACACTCACTAAAACTTCTACTCAAGCTAGAGCATGGGTGAAATACATGTCTATCTTGCCAAGACACTTTTAAAAAAGAAAACATAAGAAACTGCAAAAATCCCATACAAAATTTGCTCTCCCTATGAATCTCATAATACAAATACTCAAACACTCCCCCTTGGGAAGATAAAAATAAGATAGTAGATAGTACGGAGGTAATAATAGACAAGCCGACACCCAATGAAGCACATAGTAGTAAAGTAGGTAGCATGAAGAAAAATGTGGTGAGGTATAAAAAGAACCTATCAAGTAGAATTTTAAGAAGTATATAGAAAAACATGTGTGTATTGGTGTTCATATAAATCATGACATCATATCCTAGAGGGTGTTGGATCATAGTCCCCATGTAGTGTTGGGTCACGACAATAGTTTCAATGTGCCTACAGAGATTTGTCAAAGAGTCAATGTGCAAACAAAGCATGGACAAGCCTGAAAGTGTTGGAATATAGCCAAAGTACACAGAAAAGTGTAAGTGAGATGATGTATCTAGAATGAACAACCTCTTACACAAATCAAAAAGCAACAAACAACTTCAAGATGCATTGTAGCAAAAAATAAAGCTTCATTGTCCAATCTCTCTAAGATGCACATATAGTAAAAGTGAAGATCCACACATATATATTGAGCTAAGGAAAAATCCAAAAAACACATATAGTAGAAGGTAGAGTCCCCCCTCAAAAAAAATTCCCTTCACATCCTCAAGATTAATAAATTGTAGATATATATATGAAAGAAGTGAGAAGATCCAATTTCTCCCTACTACACATGGATAACAAAAAGACGCATGTCACTGATCATATTAAATCATCAAGGTATTATGTTTGTTCTCCAAAATTTAACTAAAATTCTAATAATGGAGTTGAGATCTCATTCAAAAAAAGGGTAGGTAAAAGAAAAAGAAGGTGTCTTCTTGAAGAAAGGTGGGATTAGGGGAAAGGAAATAAGAAGGTAACCAAAGGGACAAAGAAGAGTGAGAAAAGAAATAAGAGAGAGTTTGTTGATAGCTTTGATAGAAAGGGAAGGGGTAGGTGTATCAAATCAGGAAAGTGACTGGAATGGGACTCAGATAAACAAAATGTATAGAGGATAAGAAGGAAGAAGAAAGTAAAAAATTGATGTTACTTCTATGAAGGAAAAAATATTTCCTTAAAGTGTAAAAAATGCATGTATCAACAATCGTGGAGTATTGAGGAAGAATATGTCACTGAATGAAAAATATTTAGATAATGGAGGAACATAATGAGATAGTGAGTGTGTAGGAGATGATGATTACCTTTAGGGACAAGCAACAATGGGTAGAGAGAGGAATAAGATGATGGAAAACATGAGCGATAAAATATTAGTTGTAAGATGCATGTCACAGACAAGGAATAAGGGTGGTTGTTCTCCATCTAGGAGTCTATCTCTTCTTTTCTCTTACTTGATAGATTGGATTCAGGATGTCTACACCATGTGAGAATAGTAAATAAAAGGCTAAATAACATATTTCATTAGAGAAACCCTATTCCTAAGTATAGAAGGAGGGAGAAGCATACTGTAAGGCTCCTGACATGGTATAACTCCTTAATCCACCTTTGTTATCCTTATCTAATATTTAGATGTTTCCTTAAGCGCGTGTTTTATGTTTGAGTGTCCTTCTCGTGGGCTAATGTACAACTACCCTTTGGTTAAGGGCTTCCTTCAAATTGTACACAGTTTTATGGTTGTCTTCTTCTTCTCTTTACTTGGTTTTTGGTGGATGCACTTAAGTGATACAACCTTTAACTAAGGTTGTTTGTGAGGTGTGTCCATCCTATGTTCTTTTCTTCTATATGCACAACATTCAAGTGGATCTAATGACACTTTAGATGCATGGATTTGATCAATCCTTGACATGGACATGTTATAAAATTATATAGTGGTGATGGATTGTAGGTCCAAGGTTGTTGAGTTTTGGGAGAAAGAGTCTCTTGGGCCATCCAATGAGACTGGAAGATTCTTCCAACGTATCTGGTATCTACCCCCATTAATGAGAAGTCGATGAGGCAAGATTGTGAGGCTTTCTTGGATCATGTAGTTAACAATAAGGTGATGAGTCCTAGTATACATGATGTGCATTTAGTCTTAAAGTTTGAGAATGTCTTTCATGATGAGTTTCCAGGCATTCCACCTCCTTAATAGATTGGTTTTGAGATTAATCATATTCCACATAGGAATCCCATAGAACAAGTACCATATAAAATGGAACCAAAAAAATGGAAGGAGTTGAATAAACTATTATAGGATATACTTGACAAGGGATTCATCCATCATAGCACTTCCCCACAAGGTGCACATGTTTTGTTTGTTAAGAAGAAGGATGTCTAGATGAGTTTATGCATAGGGTAGTGACAGATGAACAAACTTAGCACAAAGAATAAGTATATGTTTCCATGGATAGAGGGTTTGTTTGATCTATTAAAAGTGTATAGTATTTTTCAAGATAGATTTATGGTCATGGTAACACCAGCTAAGTATTAAGACTAAAGATATACCTACAATAGCATTCAAGACAAGGTATAGGCATTATGAGTTCATGGTTATGTAGTTTAGGCTCACCGGTGCGCCTATGGCTTTTATGGATATGATGAACTGTGTGTTAAGGAAATACCTAGACCAATTTGTGGTCATATTCATATTTGATATTCTGATCTACTCTAAGAACCAAGAACAGCATGAGCAACATCTTCATCTAAATTTGAATCTTTTAAGGTAGCATCACTTATACGCCAAGTTTATAAAGTGTGAATTTTGGACGACCGAAGTGTCTTCTGTGGTCCACTTCATCTCCAATTGAGGGATTTGTGTAGATCCCAAGAAGGTGGATTGATTCCTTTCATGAGAGAAGCCAAACACCCCATAAAAGTAAGAAGTTTTTTGGGTATGATAGGGTACTACATGTGGTTGATCAAATACTTTTGTGTGATATCCTTTCCTTTGACTAGGTTGACAAAAAAGGATGTGTTGTTTGTGTGGACCAAAAAACATTGGCAGAGCTTCCAACTGTTAATGAGAAGCTAACTTCTATGTTGGTGATAGTGTTTTCAGAACTTGGAAAGGGATACATAGTCTTTTGTGATACTTCTACGGACGGCCTTGGGTCTGTGTTGATGTAGGACAAACATGTGATCTCATTTACTTCAACATAGATTAAGAAACATGATAAGAACTACCCAACTCTTGATTTACCCAACTCATGATTTGGAATTGGCGGCAGTTCTTTTGGCACTAAAGATTTGGAGACATTACCTACACCGAGAGTAATGTTAGATTTTCATTAACCATAAGAACCTCCAATGTATCTTCTCTAAGAAGAATCTAAAAATGAGGCAACGCATGTGTATGGACCTGATAAAGGACTATGATTGCACCAAGAAAGGCCAATGTAGTGGCAAATGCCTCAAGCAGGAGGTCATCATCATCAACCATAGTGAGGACATCATGAGTTGTATCTGAGAGACTATGGACATTTTTAGGTGGCTTTTCTCTAGGGTTTTGATTGTAGAGACTTATACTTTGTTTTGCCTTTCTTATGCATGTTTAGTTGCCTTCAATCATGGGTCGAAAGAATTGTAGAGTGGTTGAAGGATAGGAACTCGGACTTAGGAGAGTTTCCCTTAACACTAAAGTTTTTTGTGAAGTTGGAGGCTTCATGGTAGACTTTGTCTGCAGACCCATTTCTACCCTTGTTAGGTGAGTGATGTAGCCTTTGACTCATCTCCTATCACTTTGTTCTTGCATGTTGTAGATCTTGATGTTATGCATCCTTGAACTATAAAATATGGTCGTTTCTTGAACCTTGAGCCCTAAAAGTGTATCATGAGTACGCATGTTATTTTTATGTACATGAGTACCTTTTGTTGCATAAAAGTGGATTCTCCATTGTTCTTTGGTAAGAAAGTGAAGTAAGAAAATAAGAGAAGCTTTGGGTTTCCTTCCTAGTGTTAAAATATGACATGCATGTTTAACAGATGTTATCTTGTGAACTATTTATGAATGTTACACATACTACATGCCTTAAGCCTTTTTCACAATCCTTGTCGTTGAAATAAGAAAAGTTGGATCGTTTAAAGGAAAGGGATGTTTTACATATACTTTTCATGTTTTGCCATGGGTGCCCAAGGTGCAATAAATGTTCATTTTTAGAAGATATGCATAACCTTTCCTTATTGGGAAACAATTCATACGAGGTGCCTCAATACTTATGGGGTGTAATATGTGTGCCTTATTGTGAGAAGCTAGTTCATGTTGTTCAAATGTGTTATATCTTATGAAGTTATTTGTTTCTTTATTATTTGTCCATCTGCTGATAGGTTTCTTAGTACTTTGTGGATGTAATCTTAAACCAATGAACCTAACTATCAAGACAAACCTATTGGTAGAACCATGATTTTGTAAATCTATTCCCCTAGATTTTTAGAAGGGATGGGGAAATGAGTTTATTCTTGTAGTAGCCTACAACTATTATAAGGTTCTTAGAGCCACATTTAGTGAATATATGGGTACTCTTAGCATCGTATATCCTATCAACTTCAATGAATTTTGTTTTGGTGAGGGTCGGTAGTTCAGTGAAAGTATGTGAATGAAGTGGTGTATTATGGAGAGCACTCACCTTCTTCTTGTGGAGATGTAACATGTGTACCTAGAGGAAAGCCTATTTTTGTGGATCCTATTCTTAGAAAGTATCCATGATGGACTAGCTAGAGAGCTCCCTATCTTTTGGATGCCTTGTTTTGACCTAAGGTTATGAGGAGACATATATGGAATCTGAATATTCCTAGATCTTGTATGGATTGCTAGGATGGCTTAATGATATCTAGTTAGAAAATCAAGTGGTACACCCAAATCATCCTAGGACATATAAAATACACAGCATTCATGTATTATAATTGTTTAGGTTTTATTGATAGTAAATATGGTTGCTCCTTGTATGAAGCACTCTATATTCATCTATAGCATATATGTGTTATCTAATACTCTTGTAGGTGATCTTGATGTGAAACTGGATGGGTAAAAGTATGTCTTGGGGTGTACAAGAACTTTACATGCTTATTCCTCCCATTCTCATTGTACTCTCTCTGGCAAGTAACAAAATGTTTTAGGTGTTATATTATATTATTGAGACTTGTGGTCTCGCCACTGTAGTTTTCCACACTTTTTTAGTGAGATACCAAACTATCCTGGTAGTGGCTAAGAATATCAATAAGGAGGGGAAGGCTTTAATATTGGAGGTGGGTGATGTATGTGTGAAGGGATCTTAGAGGTGGGTGACGTTTGGATGACCTCCTCTTGAGATAAACTATATAGGAATAGAGTCATAGCTGCACATGTACTCTTAGGTATGGGCAGTTGTATATTTTGTGGTATTCTTTGTTAGTCTTGGATCTTGTCATGTGTGTACGGTGTCAAGAGCTGAAGTCATAAGTGTTGTAATAATTTTGTGCACATGTTCTATAATAACGTTGCAATTTCAAAGTTTAAACTATTTTATTTTGATGAGAAATCGTGAATGTGGCATTCAACCTTTTTGTTGATTAAATGCTTGTAATTTATGACAGTGATGTATTATCTTATGTGACCTCTTCTGGATTCTATGCCAAATGGAAAGTTGTACATGGTGTTTGAATAAAAAATTACCTTGATATCTTCTATATGGATCATGCATGTGATGACATGCTTAAGCTTTAAGTTTGGGTTTTGTTTTAAATAATCTCACCCATGTGGCATTGGACACCACACATACATACTAGACTAAAACCTAATGGGTCAAGGCATGCTTGGTCCTGTATTACAAATAGACCCAACGACCAATTAACTAAATACTAGTACTCTCTAACATGTTCCATTATCAAGGTTTTGCTTTTCCGCAAGCTTTTTATGGAAAATAAGATGAGTGTTGTCTTTTTTATTGATAGATGGAAAACTCCCATCCTATATATAGGAGAGGAGTCAAGAACAAGGAAGAGTATTTAATCATAATGGGACAATAAATTAGGCCCATGAACTTATTAGCTAATAATATATATATTATCTAACATTCCCCTCAAGTTGGAGTATGGGTGAAACAAATATCTAGTTGGGACACACGAGACTGAGACGATACAACACATAAGAAATAAAAAAATGTCACTTCCCATTCAAGAAATTTCACTCGTCCCCTTAAACATGACTTCCAAATAATAAAAGAACATATGAATATGCCTCCTTTGAAATTATGTTTTGCATGCTGAGAATAGTTCAGCTTTAGAGAAGATCTTTTGAAGTGCATCTAGAATGAAAAACATCACCATCAATCTAGAGAAAATGATCCAAGCACCACAACTAATCTATCTTCAATGAAAAGAATATTGTGATCGGGATAAGTGCAATCAACACATCCATGATGTAGCAGTAGATGTTTTCAAATCATTTGAGAAGTGTAGCCAGTTGAACCAAAGTACATAACATCACAAACATGCATTTTGTGGCAAAAAAATGTGGTGACGATGATAGTTGTGCTAACATGGATCTTGGGGTATTGACAGGAATCAAAGATGCCATCAAGAAAGCCTAAGAAGGTAACTAGAATCCCCATCACAACACTTGAGAAAAGAAAAATGCAACTTTGAGAGTACATGAATATAGTAGCTAAGTGAAGATAAAATCTAGATGAACATCAACCCAGCAAATGTAGTATTTGTAGGCTAGAAATTAATGAGCTTCTGATAAATCTGATGTAAAAATGGAAACATCCATCTCTTAGCAATACGACAAGATTTCCACAACACTAACACCAAAGAAAACTAGAGGCTAGAATAAGTGCATCAAGCTATATCACAACGTTTGAATGTTGTAATTAAGATTCTTCAATGTTGTAGGAAATATGGTCTCTAACTAGAATATGTTCATATAGCCAACCTACGTGAGTATCATGACATGAACACAAAGAAGCACAGTTCCATTGGGAATGAGATACACCAATGATGCACGATGCTTAGTGGGAATGAGGCGCTACAAAAACATCAAGATATGGATGTGTGGAATAATAAGAATCTCCATGAATATCAAAATATCATGGAATGATACATATCATCTCTCGCATACTCTTTCTCCTTATTCTCCCAATTTAGAATTTCTCTCTCTTCCTCCTCATACTCTCCCTCCTTTGTACCCCCATCGCATAATGATTACATAGTGAATGAGTAGTTGGTGTGGAAAAGAGACAACACCCCATGTATGTGGAAAGGGATGCAAAATACGAGGGTGGCAAGGGGAATAAATTTGCCAAGGGAGAGTTATCTTTTCATTTAAAAGTACAAGCTAAGGGGATCCTTGGTATATGATCATCATACTATAGGGTTTTTTAGGGGTGTGGCCCCCCAACTAGGAGGTCTACAATTATTTTTAGTGGGAAATCCAGCATAAGCTTTGCAATAAAAATAGGACTTTGAGAAAGGGACATATAGGAATCCCAAGGTGTGTGTGAGAGTCTTCTCCATTTTCAAACTTGTCCCAAGGTTTATATAAGTATAATCACAAAAAAAAAACAATCATGTGATAGTGACCACCTATTGTAGAATGGCAATGTTTTGCATAATCACAAGGCTTGTTGTTTTGTACTATTTAGAGAATCAATGCCTGTTTGGAGTTGGACATTGTAATGTTGTGTCTTCAGTTCCTAGAAGACTTATTTATTGAGAAATTATATGGGAACCCAACGACACCGGCTCAGACCAAACCCTAGCAAGGACCATGGAAGATCAACCCTTGCTAAGAAGAAGGTAGTGGTGATTAGCCAGGGGAGGACGACACTTTTCAAAGCAATTTGATCTTGTTGGTGCCTAATAAGATGGACAATTGGTGATTCCCTTGGTCGCAACAGGCATGAAAATGAAGGGAAGCCTCATGCCTTGGTTTGTTGTTAGGATTTTATAGGAATGCCTAGAAAAAGAAATGAGCATGCATAGTTTGTGGTTGCCAAGGAGCGGGATCTCATAGATGCATGTGGGATAAACTAGGGGATGCAGTATCTATGCAGACAATACGATCATGGAGGTCGTGAAGATCTCTAGTGTGGTTTCCCACAAGTGAAGATACTCTCTTTTTCTCTCTAGGGTTGGGTTTAGGATCAATGCTATGGTACCATGCAGACAAATAGATGAGATTTGTATTCCTTATTAATAGATGAAAAAATGTCCTCCTATATATAGCAAAGAAGAAGAGTACAAGGAAGCAAATGTAACCCTAATGGTCCAAGACAATTAGGCTTATGAAGCTATTAACTAATAATATATCTAATGTATAACACTTGCAATGCTTGGTTATGATGCAAATAATTGTTTCCTTTCCTAAAATTTATAAGCAACTATGATTAGCTCCTCAATTTGAATTAGACAACCATGGTTATATCATATCAAGAGAAGGTTTGAAAACATTAACATCCTCTAAGAATAAACCACTATATTTAAGGTAAAACTCATATGTGGTCTGGAAAATCACCATATGTGCCCTAGCATGATATAGTGTAGGGTACCCCACGTTGTATGCATTAATGGAAATTGTAGAGTATGTGTATTACAATTTTGTGTTATGTTAATTTGAGGAAAAATAATATATGTTCTCCAAGTGGTAGTATAATTGAGGAAAACATAATGTAAACATATAGATATCTTCTTCTCAATATAATGTTTCTTTTCAAATTACTATTAGTATATTCTTGAGTTTTGTGCCCCATACCAACTCATTGTGTGTGCATTTTGGTTTTATAAACATTTCTACATTAGGGATCAAACCCATGACAAAGGGTCATGATACCATGATGATGAGGTACCTTAATGATACTTGAGGATGTAGATATATTCATTCTTTCTATGTTAGGGGTTCACTTTTAGTATGTTGACACTTTTTTCAATCATGATTATGTAACTCCTCTAGGAAACTTGTCTTTACATGTTCAATTTGTTTTGATTTATTGGAATAAAATAGAATTTTTAATAGTTTATCTAGGAAATACTTATCAGTTATTCTATTATGGAAGTTACTCTTCTGTTGTCTTCGTAATAAGGTGTCCCATACAATAGCTAATTTTTCAAGTGGAAATATTGTGTTAGAAGTTGCTAAGATATGATATGTCTCTTTATAAACTCACTTGTGATTAAATGCTTAACATGTTAGTAATTGCTTGTTCATGTTTTAATTTCACTATATCTAGTTTGATATAAGTTGTGAGATTACTATTGATAGTTGGACACCATATTTGAAGAATCCACTATTAGTTCCTCGCTATCATGTAACTCAAAAAAATATTAGCATGCATATGTGAATTTTGTTCCTTCTAATAATTACCCAACCTTTGCAAATTGTTATTTATAAAAGGCAGCACAATCGATTTTTCAGAGTAACTAGGATTTAAGGGGGTATCACTTGAAGACTCTTGAGTTTGACAATTACTAGTAGTTTTCACTATAATCATGTTGACATGTTTTATCTCAGACAAACATCATGTGAATGGTTAATTCAACCATAAAAAGTGCAAAATTGAGGGAAGTTCTCATAGATTGATAAATTTTCTTTCACATCCACGATGATCTCTGCAAGCAAGGGTTTGTTTAAATCAACTTCTACTAGCATTACAACAAATTGACTATGTTGTGCTCATGTGTAGTGATATCCACTTTCACACATGATCTGTGAAATTCATAATGAACTTCAAGATCACTTACTTTATACAAGTTGATGGTAATCTAGAGATGTGTCTATACTACCATGGTGTTGCGGGAAGGAATTATGGGTCAAAACTATCTAGCCAATGTTTCATTGTTAGGTAGCCCAAGAACTTTTTAGGGACTCCTATAATAGTAGTGAGTTAATATGTGTGATTAGATAATTGAATCACAAATAGTACTTCATCTAGATTCACAATATTATAAATAAGTTTAGGCTTTAGGAGATGCCATATTTTAGTAGAATGTGGCATAGGTTACATATTGTTTGATAAATTCAACTATAACTACAAATTGCCAAGGCTTTATTAGAATATCTTAAGTTCTTGGATAATTCACTCTCTTGTGGATGCTAATCACATTATGCAAATGAAGCGTTAGTAGTGGGTTGATATATTGGAGATGTTGAGGCAATTAGCTTCTAGCCTTCATGCTTATTTATTTCTAATATTGCTGGCACATCATTCTACATGTGTGTGGTGTTATGAGTGCGTGGAGAATCCACCGATGGAAGGGAATCGTCTTCTCAATCACCTCCCCATATTCAGGTTGTGTGAGAAATTGATGTAATCCTCAAGGAAAGACATGTTTTCCATTTTAAACAAGAATGTTATGTCGTGTAGCCCAACTCCCCATTGACCACCCACCCCTATCATATGATATGCATGTAATTGGCAAGTGGTCGCCTTTGAAACGAAGGTCCAATGATGAATAAGTAGTCGTCGGAGATTCAAAACATAGTAGAGGACTGATATCGTTGATTTTCCTGTCTCTAGGATTTCTACCGTTCCACAAAGGCACAATGGGTCCATAGGTTCAACTGTCTAAAAGGCATGACGGTGCCGCTAGTGAAGGCTTTGTTGGAACATGGGACTTAGGAAATCAATTCACAAGTCTGAGATGGAATTACACGGGACAGTACTAACTAGACCTAAGCCTTAAGACCGAAAAAGATCCATCACTCATAAGGGTTTTGTAAGCACGAGCTGACAGCAATCTCAGCCGCAGAAATAGCATCTTTGAGGCATTTTATAATGAGTGGCCCGAATTTATACGGGCGTATTTTTGAAGAAAAAAATATGTTCCAGTTGAAACGCACTACAAGATAGTGTATTCCAGCTGCACGTGCCAAAACAGCTGCAGTGTGCGATTATATATATATATATATATATATATATATATATATATATATATATATAGAGAGAGAGAGAGAGAGAGAGAGAGAGAGTCAGACTAGTGTACACTTGAGTGTACCGGAGGCACCGTACACCTCAGTCATTTTTAAAGATGCAGTAACTTTTTGAAAATTCTAAACTATTGATCTTCTTAAATATCTTAGGCTCTGATTGATTTGTCGTAACTAGTCCGGAAAACACATGAACTGGAGTTTCTTGAGTAGTTTTTTATGATTGGTTTAAAGTAAGTGTTGAACTTGAGTTCCATGACTTTCGGAGAGTTACAGATGTGCATACAAAACACAGTTCCTGAGTTCCCTCTTAAAAAGAGTGGAAAATGAGTTCCGGGACAACTAACAACATTCCTTATACAATTTATATTCTTCACTCGTTATAAATGACACATGTAAATATTTATGACTAGAAATATTAATGGTGACGATATAGTTCGTTGCTAAAACCACAACATAATATGGCAAAATATCATACACTATAATTTCACTATGTAAAATATTTAACACTATAACCACCATTATCAGTACAATCTACAAAATAAAAAATACAAACATCATGAAAAAAAACACCGCACCATGTAAAAATAATGTGATTTACGTAATATATTTTTATTCTTCATGTTTTAACAATATGATGTGAAAAATAATAATTAACTATAACCATGCACGAATAATATAGTAAAAAATTCCTATGGAAATAATGTAAAAATTAATATTCTACATTGTGTTAAACAAGAACTAAAATGTATATTTACAAGCACATGAAATGTGAATATTATAACAATAATACTTTGTATAGACAAAGTAAAATTGAAATATTATGATGTATAATTAATCATAATAATTTTATCAAGATTGTAATTGTATTATAATAAAATATTTTCAAAGGAGAAACATCTGCACCATAACCACTTGTTGTGGTTATTATGATTTAAGAATATTATATTTTTTTATGGATATGATTCCTTATTTTATGTCTTTTCGCTCCTCGCTATTTGTAATATACAATAAAAATTAACAATATATTTAGTAATTTTTATATTTACACTTTCAACAAACTAATCACATAGAAGTGAATGGAACTTAAGTTCCAGAAATTGAACTAGAGTTCCTGGAAAATGAGTTCCACAGAACTCATGACTTACACTCAACCAATAGGATCCTTAAGAACATACTATATAATAAATTTTAGCTCATTTAGATACTTATAGGGTGTGCATATAAAGGAGGTAAGAATCATACATTTCAAATTAGTTTTGTACATCGATTTTGTTGTCCTTGAATGAGTGACTTATACTCATCCAAATGAGCTCAAATTTTATATGTGGCCTACTATTATTGTAACCATAAAGATCAATGGATTGGATTTTAGTAAGACAAGGTCTAGATAGGCAAACACCATTGAGGTGTACGACATAATCTGTACACTCGAGTGTATTCTAGCCTGACTATATATATATATATATATATATATATATATATATATATATATATATATATATATATATGAGAGAGAGAGAGAGTGTGTGTGTGTGTGTGTCAGGCTAGAATACACTCGAGTGTATTTGGAGCAAAATATACTCGAGTGTATTCGGAGCAAAATACACTCAAGTAGTTTTTCATGATGCTATATTTTTTTCAAAAATCGAATCCGTTGATTTTCTTAAACATCTTGTGAATAGTTCATATGCAAATTTTGAGCACATTTGGACATTTATAGGTCATGTTATAAAGACTGCAAAAATTATGCATTTCAAATTAGTTTTATGCGTCGATGTTGTTGCCCTTAGATGAGTGACTTACACTCATCCAAATGGGCTCAAAATTTGTATGTAGCCTAATTATAGTATGGCGGTCAAGATCAATGGTTTACATTTTACAAAAAAATAGTCTTAATATATAAACACACTTGAGTGTATTCGTGCGATCTGTACACTTGAGTGTATTCTGGCCCGACTATATATATATATATATAGAGAGAGAGAGAGAGAGTCAGGCTAGTGTACACTCGAGTGTACTGGAGGCACCATACACCTCAGTCATTTTTGAAGATGCAGTAAATTTTTGAAAAATCTAAACTGTTGATCTTCTTAATTATCATAAGAACATACTATATAATAAATTTTAGCTCATTTGGACACTTATAGGCCGTGCATTTAAAGGAGACAAAAATCATGTATTTCAAATTAGTTTTGTGTGTCGATTTTGTTGTCCTTAGATGAGTGACTTACACTCATCCAAATGAGTTCAAATTTTGTATGTGACCTATTATTATTGTAACCATGAAGATCAATGGATTAGGTTTTGGAAAAACATGATGTAGATAGGCAAACACCATTGGGGTGTACGGCGTGATCTGTACACTCGAGTGTATTCTAGCTTGACTCTCTCTCTCTCTCTCTCTCTCTATATATATATATATATATATATATATATATATATATATATATATATATATATATATATTCTCATATTCATAACTAAAGAAGTATTGGTAGCTTTGTGGCTAAAGTATTTAGACTCTTAGAGATATGTCTTAGGTTCAAACTCAGCTAGAGATTTTTTTTATCGTGGCCTAGACAAAAAAGGAAGAAAAGGAACAAAAAATGAGAGTAAAGGAACAATGATGGGGAATAAAGGAAGAAATGAGGAGAGAAAAGGAACAAAGAAAGAGGGAGAAAAGGAACAATATAAAGGAGTAAAGGAACGAGGAGAAAGAGAAAAGGAACAAAGAGGAAGGAGGAAAAAAACAAGGGGGAGAGAAGGAATGAAAAAAGAGAGAGAAGGAACAAAGGTAGAGAAATCGAACAGAAAGGGGAGGAGATGGAACAAAGAGGTGGAGAAAATGAACAGAAATGGTGAGAGAAGGAACAAAGATGTGGAGAAAAGGAAAGAGGGAGAGGAAAGGAACATGAATGGGAGAGGACAACAAAAATAGGATATGGCAAAAAAGGAAAAAACAAAGAGAGAAAAAAATGCCTAAGTGAAGTTTCAACAATACGCCTACATGATCTGGACCGTAGAAGCAAAAAGTATCAAAAGATTATGTATGTGTGGTCTGTATCACTGTCAGAACATCATGAGAAAAGGAAGTGTCAGCACCGGATCTGAGTTCCCTTAAGATGGGCCAACGCCACTAATAACTGTGAGATTCAATAAAGTACATATACATTAGTTGATTGGTACATTTTGTCGGCTTTTATTACGGGGGATAGGAATTGGATGTAACGGTCCCTCTTTCGAACATTGTGTTTGACTGATTAGAACAAAGATATCACATTAACAAGTGATGTGCGACTGGATAATAGATAAGATCAGTCGGTTTGCTATCATATCAGAAAAGAGATCAGAAATGGGACTTTTTTGGCATTATGTATGCATAACAATAAAATGGAGGCCATTTTGTTGTTATGCATACATAATGCCAAAAAGGGTTCCATTTCTGGTCACATTTCTGGTGTGTGTAGCATTTCTCTAAAATTAGCATGGGTCACTAAAATCATTGTGGAAACACCACTGTAATCAGGTACAATTATTTTTCCAATGATTGAGGTGATGTGAGAGTGTTGTGTATGTTTGGTAAAGTACGCAATGAGGCACCAATCATTGTTTATGGTATCCCTCTTACTCTCTTTTTTTTTGTAAACAAAGACTTGTCACCATAATCTGACATGCTTTTTGCGGACAGAGAGGTGATGTTTATTTTTTATTTTATTTTTTATTTTTTGGGGGAAAGGGTGGAATTAAAATAACACAGTTTAATTAAAATATATATAAACTAATCTTATTTCCAAATGTAACCCAATTTAGTCAAAAACGCCAAATATATAGACATTTTAATTGAAGAAACACTGAATGCGCCAAACATATTGGTGTTTTAACTGAAGAAACACAGAACTATTGTTTTTGGCGTTTTAAATGAAACGGGATTGGAAGCACCATTCTCCTTCGCATTTTCCACTCGAAACAATAAATAACTAATAGATATAAGTAAAGACGCCAACCTTGTTACCGTTTTGTCGACTACCTAAAACATATACGCCAACTAATTTGGCGTTTTATGAATAGTTGTTCAATCAAGCCTCAAGGAAAACAATAAATATTATATAAAAATACATACAAGTATTAGTCGAATCTCATATAAAGAAACGATGCACGATTAAATTTGCCACAGTTTGTAAAGGAAAGTACATTCAGCTACACTATCTGCAGTTATTAAGTATTTAACAGAAACACAAAAGATGACATTTGATATGATCAACCCTGCAAATAAATAAGGGAAAATAGTTAATTAGATTAAGTTCTTTTATAAGTAAAGTGTTAGAAAAACTAATACAAATGTGACGTCATTTACTCCTCTGCCTCAGGTTTGTGGACCTGAATGCTCTAAGTCTGAGAAAGCATCAATTGAACTCAAGCATTATGTATGTTGAGCCACATGTATAGACCTACTAGGAGGGAGTGGTGGTGTGCAAGGCTAAGTGAAGGGCATAGTCATCAGCAATGGAGGTGATCCCAAAAATGAAGAACTAGATGATCCTGGAAATGAAGAGAAAGTCCCATGTTGGTACTAGCTAAAACCTAGGTGAGTTTAAGCTAAGATGGAAGGAACTCCAAAATGGTCTGATGATGATGAAGGATAAGAGTAAAACATTCCAGAAAATGAGGAGGGTGAACATTCCCTAGAGTGTCCAGCTATTGTGAATTGTCCTGGTGATGTCAAGTGCCATGCTGGTGTGTAGTGCCTTAGTGGTGTGGTTTGTCCCATTATAGCTAAGTGCTCTACTGGTGTAGAGTGTCCTTCCATAGGGTGGCATGGTGTTGTTTGTCGTGCTTCCATGGAGGATGGAAGAGGTGAAACACCAATTGAAGTCATCACGGGATGCGATAAACTCAAATTTAGTTGCAAGTCACTCGGTATTTATTGAAGCTATGTGTTCTGCACATTGTATATGTTGTCACATGCTCTCATCCAATCCTCAATAGGTGTCTCGTTTGTTAGTGTATCCAATATCCATATGACTTTGGACTTGAGAGAAAAATATTTTCAATTTATCTTATTTTCATATACAAACTCGTATCATTAATTATCTATAAGTATATAGACATTGCTTACACATTCTCGCTCTACATAACCTCGAGGATAGTAAAGACTCTACGGCTCAATTGTTTGTTGGATGTGATACTCATGATTGTACCAATTAGGTACTTGTGGCGTAGCTGAGGGACCTGGACGGTGAACTATATGATTTTGTATGTCATTCCATATGTTGAGCTATGTATTGTATTGGTTCATCCAGTCAGTAGTGTTTCGACCTCTACCATCGATTCTTTGATAATCTGTAAAAGCTCGGGGTTGAGTTTAATGATCACCAATTTTTTTAATACTCTATCGGGAACCCCTCATTCCATTATTGTGAACAATATAATAAGAACATGTGTCATTGAAATTTTTCTTCCTTCGTGGCATATTTCTAGCAAAGTTGCCAACAAGTCTTCACTATACGGTGTCCACATTAACTGTAATTTTACACTATCATTATTAAAAAAACACTAATACCAAAATATAACATTAGATAAAATATAAATTCTCACTTGACTTGACTTTTTTATATCAAACGTGTTAAGGTAGAACCTTACAGTCTCTTTTTGGAACACGTACACACTCAATGAGATGGTTCCATATATTATCGTATTCAAAAAAATTAATTATGACACAAAAACTATAAAAGAATATATATATATAAGGCTAAAAGAATTGTGTACCTGAGTACATGTAGTTGACATGTACTCATCTTCATTTATGATGATTGTAAAATTTTATTCAACAATCTAACCTTATGGATGTGATGCATACCCGTTGTATCAAAAATCACCGCAATCTGATATCCATATATCATCATATGAAAGAATATGTGTATTTAGTAATCAACGATAAGTTAAGAAAATCATGAAAACCATTGGATGGGATATTACTATATCGCATGATCCATATGAGATATGACAATGATTTTTTAAACACATCTAATCTATATAGTGTTAAATCAATTTGTATGGTTAAATTTTTAAGCATACTTCACATGTGTCATTTTAACGTCAGGTACACATAAGTTACATGTACCGGCTGGTACACACATCCTAACATATATATATATATATATATATATATATATATATATATATATATATATATATATATATATATATATATATATATATATATATATATATATATATATATATATATATATATATATATATATATATATATATATATAGGCTTCTAAAAGAATTGTGTACCCGAGTACATGTAGCTTACATGTACCCATCTTCATTTATAGTGATTGTAAAATTATAATGAATAATCCAACCTTATGGATGTAAAGTATACCCCTTAGATAAGATGCATACAAAAACTCAACACAATCTGATATTCATAGATCATCTAAAGAAAGAAAATGTGTATAACCTGATCAACGGTAAGTTGCAAAAATTACATAAACCATTGAATGATTTATTATTATATCTCATGATCTATATGAGATATGGTAATGATTTTTTAAACACGTCTAATCTATGTAGCGTTGAATCAATCCATATGGTTAGATTTTATCAACATACTTCACATGTGCTATTTTAATGGTCAGTACATATAAGTTACATGTGGTCGGTACACACTTCCTAACCTCATATATATATATATATATATATATATATATATATATATATATATATATATATATATATATATTGAAAAACATGTATCCTAATGGAGCATCTTGCAACCACTTGTGATCTTGATCTTGATCCAGCATCAAAGGAGGAAGGAACGAAGAAGAAAGGAAACGAAGAAAAGAAGAACAAGATGAAACAGTCAAGAAGTAAAAAAGAAGAGTATATGAAGGAAAGCAAAACAGCAGACTAAAAAAGAAGAAATGAGAGAAACCTCACACCAAGAAAAAAAAAAAGCAATAGCGTGGTTGCGAGGGCAGGAGGATTGCCAGACTGAGTAGGAAAAGGTACAAGAAGAAAAGTGCATCGAAGAAAGAAAAGAAGAACAACATAAGAAGAGAAGTAGAAGAGGGAAGAAAGAAAAAAGAAAAAAAAATTGAGGAAGAAAAGAAGAGCGGGGGAAGAAATAAAGAAGAACGAGAGAGAAAAGAGAACGGCAACATCCAGGAGAAAAGCGGAGAAAGAAAAGTAAGTAAATCACCTGAAAATAGAATAGCAGACGAGATTGAAGAGAAAGATGAAACCAGAGGAAGAAGGGTCAGAGCATACCTGCAAATGATGAGAAAAATCGTAATGAAGAAAAGAGTTATGGGGTTGTATATGTATACCCAACCACTGTTTTGAAAGCCAACTACCACCGCTGCGGTGATGCGCACAAAAGGGACGTCATGGCATGTTGCGGACAGACTTTGAAATTGAGTCTTATATCATGTAAAAGCGCCAAAACTACTGGCACTTTCTGGCTAAAGGCCATGACTTTTACGCTTTCAATCTTAAATGCCAGGACTCTTGGCACTTCAGTCTAAACCACTGAAACATTTGGTGCTTTCAATTCTGTTGCAATGTAAACGCCAATAAGTTTGGCGCTTTCTAGTAAAAGTGGGCTATTTGAGGAAATAAGATTTGTTCAATGCTAATCAGTTACAAATTCTAGTTAGACTATGCCATTTTAGTTTTTTCCTGTATTTTTCTTCCATCCCCCACCTCAGACGGCAAAGATTTTGCCCAACACCCTTCTCCCTAGCCCATTCAACTAATCTGATAGATCGAGTTTTCTTTTATCTCCTTCAAAATAGTCAGACGACTTACTGGCCATCTACATCGTTTACAAAATAGTCAAGCTTTTTTTTAAAATTAAGAGGGAGCAATATTATTGATCCCATCTCCCTCGAATGGGGACAAAAAAGAAGGCAGGCCTATCTGCTTACACTGTATCCCTCTTTCACAAATGAAAAAAAAACTCCCAAAAAACCAAAAGCTAGTATCATGTACACATTCCGTAATGATGACTCCCTGTATGTCGGATTGGTAATTTGTCTGTATGGGAGGAGGCATAGCTGCAAGCGTATGAAAGATATAAACCTACAGGAGGCCTCCTCCGGGCAAGCTCCAAAGCCACCTGATTGGCTTCCGACTCGGTAAACTCTACTGAGATGTTGCTGTGTAGAAGGCTTTTGATCCGGGAGATCCTCTTCCTATTGCGCCAATGACTGTCAAAAGCACCTTTAACCAGGTCCACCGCTCGTTTGAAATGTGTCTCTATGAAGTCCACTCGAAGGTTGAAGGCTTGGCAGAGGTTGAGCGCACCAATAAACCCTTCTAGGTAGCCTTCTTGCTTTGATTTGGCCATGCTTGGTCCAGTAAACCCCCAAATAATGTCTCTGCTTTCATCTCTTAAAATCATACCCATAGCTACCTCACATGTTTTGCTTCCCTTGTTTTTCCACCTTTTCGCATCGATGTTGAGCTTGACACTCCCTGCTGTCGGTCTTCTCCACTCAACTATTTTGCTAATGTAGTTGTAAAGACGTGGGAGTGAGAGACCTTGAGCTACCCAATTGGATACAATGATCTCTGGGGCGCCCATTTCATACGACATCGTCTTGGCCGTCATATGGTTTAAGAGATGCAGTGCACTGTTCCAGATGTTTGCTTGATTGAAAGATCCTCCATCGTATCTGCTAGCATGCCTACTCTTACAAAGGAACCAAATAAACTCTCCATTGAAGCCCAGAGATAAGAGGTTGTCTCAACTTCAAACATCAGGTGGTCCAAATCCTCCATGTCGTTGTCCACGCAACATTCACACTGTGAGATGATGTGAATGTGGCAGTCCCCTGAACCTGCTGTCCACCGGGAGGGAGCATCGTGCAAAGTCTTTCAGGTGTTGACTGCCACTTTATGAGGCAGACGTGAGGATCAGACCCACTTGTGGAATGGCCATGTTGACTCGTGTTGAGTTGGAGAATAGATTTCGCTAGAAGACTCCACTCGCGCTGGGTTCCCAGACCGAAGAATCTAGATGATTAGAGACGTAAATCATCCTAATACCCTCGTCAGTACAGTGTGTAAGGAGAAACCCCATGTTCCAGCCATTGTGTTGATCATACACTTAGTGGATGATTGCTTTCGATTTTCCTAGGTTGACAGAGACCTAATTTACAGATATACCTACGCCTATTTCATGTGGCATAGCCTGGCCCTGTGGCCCAGCACCACTACAGTCGTCGCCACCAACTGGATCGATGTGAGAGCAATGTCGAATACGTCAGGCCACGCGTATACCTGCGCACGAACCAGGTTTGCATAACTAATATTTATTACTATTATATCACCACCTCAATATCATTAGGCTTGTTGGCCACGCATCATAAGATTTAAAAGTCCATGCTGAAGGAAATAATATATTTTTCTCGTGTTCCATTTTTCCCAGATGCAGTAGAAAATTAGCTTCTTTTTTTTTTTTTTTTTTTTGTCACGGACCAACTTTTGTCATCATATCTCAGTAGAAAATTAGCTTGAGTGTCAATTTCGTGTGAAGTGGTTGGCTTTGGGTGCCAACCAAATATGCAACCCGGCGCAGTATGAACCGCAAACAAAATGTATGGAATTGTGTTTGCATGTGGAGGGAAACAAAAGCAAATGCAGTTTCGAGTCTAACTCCATAATATAAATTGGTTTCCAAATCCGTATATATATGTTCAGCCGCCCTTGACTAAATAGGGCCTAGGACGGGTAACAAATGAAGACGAGCAATTTGTTCTAGGTACAACCCAAACAAGTAAACAACCAGCTCTGAATTGCTAACATAGTTGGGGAGAAAACTTGTCGTCACGATGGAGAAGGCTAGGATACAACACAGTGAAGCCTGCAGGAAGGTGAGAGAAACAGCAGCCGTATACTAAATATTCCGTCAAAGTCTTACCCAGGAAACCTGCTCTGACTATGCTGTCATATACTCTGTCAATGTTGATTTCACTTCTTTCCCTGGACTAGGAATTGAGTATATCTGTCACGCCTGGAAGAGCATGATCTCATTCGTCGAATCATTAAGGATGAACTCCAATAATTGATGATTCCAAACATATTTTGCATGCTTGGGACTTCGAAATGAAGGCAATTTGCTGACAGGGATGTAGTATTAGTCGTGCTACCGCTCAGGTGCTCAAAAGGAACGTTTGACGGCACCATATATAGCATCAACCACGAAAATTAGTCCTAGCCTCATCAAGTCAATCAATATCCTGCATGGCAAACACAGCTGTATGCGCCACGCGACAATGAGAAAACCAAGAGTTGAAGAGAACAGCTGGCAAACTAAAAATCATCTCTGCAACCAGATTGAGGATCAGAAACTTACCAACATAGTATTTAATGCAAAGATGTATGGCCATTACTCTTCACCGCTGTCTATTTCAACACGAGATTTGCATATATTAACTCATTCCAAGCATCAGGAACACCCGGCAGGCACCAGTGGCTGCAGTCCTGTTTCCTTGCAGAAACATGTTCCCCTTCTCTACGTACATCACCATATATGGACGGGTGCCCGTCTTTGCGGAAATTGGTCAGGTGTGTGATGTTCAGAAGGATAGCGGGGAACTTCATATCCCTGATGATCTCCTCAGCAACCTTCATTTTCCAGGGGTAATTGTTAAAAATCGAGCCTTTAAATGCTGGCTCTGTCTCCTTGTGGCATGTCCCTCCAGAGTCCCAATCGCCGCCTCTAGGGTAGAAAACAAAAGGACGAACATAACAGGGTTGTGGTTTTTTGGTAATACTGAACCAGTTATTTAGACGGCACTACGATGAGATTTCAGCTGAATGTTGAGCTCACCTGAAATGTGCATTGGAGTATCCCCGGAAGAAAACTGTATGCTTGTGTGGTTTTAAGTTGTTGTCGATCCATGTGCTCCACGTTTTTATTGACCTCTTGTAGGCTTCCATGGTGTCAAGCTTTGGATAGACTGTATTTCCTTCTTGAAAGAAATCCTTACTGTTGTTTTCCAACTTAAACGGTTTAGATTTTCTGTGTTTCTAAATGGTATAATAGAAGTATGAGCAGGAATGGGCACCTACCCCTTGGAAGCCCACCGATGCGACCACCAATGTCCAGTATTGAAGACCAGTATGTCAGCCCGTTTCCACCGTGAGGACGTCTTGTCTATTCGATCTATGGAAAGTGTGTGTCTGGTTTTCCCCTGCCCATTGAGTCGAGTTCCTTCCCTGACAAGATAATGGGAACGGCAGAACTCCACAGTGCAGTCATAATCCTGAGATAAAATTTTGAATCGAGATAAGACAATTCCTGTTCTGTAACACAATTAGACTGCAATTCTGCACATTGGATATTAAATTCAAGGATAAGGAAGCGATGTTCTTTTACTATTCCATGTATAGTCAAACGATCAGAGGTTAAAGTGTTACATTGAAGAATTTGATCTTGCAACATATGCCAGTAGTCTGGATATTAGGATGTCAAAGCATAATTATTCAGAAGCAAACTAGGGTGAACTTTTGGCATACCACAAACTTGAAAATGAAATAACCTCTCCCTTTTGTAATCTTATAGCCTCTCGTCTCAAACATCTTGCTCTTATCTGGTAGTGCTTCACGGAGAAGACACAGGATCGATTCAAACTGATTCCTATTCATGGAGTCCCCAACAAGCATAAACCTTTTACCTCTGATCCTTTCAAGAAAATCTGACGCATTAAACCTGCCAGGCAACATACAGAAAAAGTATATATGAATAAAAAGTGTATGATAAAATTAAAGACGTGCACCTTCCATCTACAGAAACAACACTATCACTTTGACATGAAAAAGAAAGAGACATTGGGTCAAAACAAAAGCAATTAGGCTTCTGTTGCTTCTATTCATCTGTCAATGACGTAAAAACTACCTGGACAGTTCTTGCATAAAGAAGGGTGATTTGTGTATAAACCTTTCAAGTAATAAAAAAATGATAAATTTATGTTGTTTTTCACCATCGTAGAGCAGTAAGATACTGCAAATATTACGTGCACAAGCGGTGGCATGATTGATGATCCCATCCAGGTCTGAGCTAAGATTTAATTGTGAACTCAGAAGTATCACATGCATGCATTTGGGGGACAATTTATAAGCAGACGCTTAAGCCACTTAAGCGTTCTGGACCATGAACCTGAAGAATCATAGCTGAAGCAGCTGGTAAAGCCTTTTTTGTTGTTAAGTGGCGCTTTGTTCCATTTCAACCCGCTTTATCCTGTTTTGTACGACCCACTTAATCGACCACTTAGGACCACTTAATTAAAATAAGATATGCTTTGATCCAACTACAAATATGATAAACAGAAAAATCGATTGCCCAATATCCTATAGATATTGCCGGCTACAAACTACGGTAAATCGTCATAAAATTATAGTGTTATTCTACCACCTATGTCAAACTCATATATTAGTGTTGAGCTAGGAAGCACGGACACTTCCCGGGAGGTGTCGTGGCCGTGTCTGCCGCGTGTCGGACGCGGACACGCCGTGGACACGTCCCCGGAGTGTCCAACTTTTTTTTGAAGAGTTTTTGGCTTGAACACGGCTAGGATACGGCTTGGACACGGCTGACCCAGCCCAGCCACATCCAGGTCCAGTTATGTTAGGAAAAAAGACTAAACCCGTCCCTATTCCCTGACCCACCAATATTTGCTCCTCTTCTCCTCAATTTCACTCCAAATTTTCGTTGTTTTCTTACTGTAATCCTGCCCCTCTATCAATCTATGCCCAATTTTTCTAATAAGTCTTTTTCTTCTGTTTTGTTATAATGTTAACAATAATTGTTGTTGTTGGTTCAGTTATGTTATACAAATCTGTAGTATTTACTGTATTTAATCATACATCATTCTGAGTTGGATTTCTTTATTGTTGAATTGGTCTAATTATTGTTTATTTACTGTTCAAAAGTCATTGCGTTATGATTTAAATTGACAATTTGCTTTAATTGTTTAGAAGCATGGACATGGATGCGTTTACATAAATTTATAAATATCACTAGGCCATGCTTGTTGTATCTGATGGGTTTTTCCTATTTGGATGAATGAGTTTGATGGACGATTGTATGTCTTTTAAGTAAATGAAATGCAAACTCCACAATTAAATTTCTATAATAGAATGTATTTATACATCAATAATGTATACATATATATATGTGGAAAAAACAATTTGTCGTGTCCGGCCCCGTGTCCGTGTCCTACATTTTTAAAAATTGCCGTGTCCGTGCCCATGTCCTTATCTGTGTCCGTGTCCGTGTCTTTGCTTCCTAGGTGTTGAGATAGAAATAATCTCCCAAGGGATCTAGCAAAATTCTCCAACATACACATTATTATTACTTGTGACCTGCTACAAACATATTACTCTGAAGCTAGTTGATTATGTCCTATAGGACCTATACCAATTTCACTATGTGAGAGGATTATGCTAGCATTTTGAAGAACTTGTCTAAGTGTTGCAAAAGTATTATTGAATTAGTGAATGACCACTCAATGGACAAACAACAACAAAGGCATTTATTAGATTACGGAAGGTCAAGGTAAATATGTACATATTAGTACTTGGTCAGAATGTCAGAGAATTCTGAATGTGAAAGTATTGGGCCAAAGTGATGCCCTGTTGCAACGGGTTAGCCTTTATTATATAGGAAGAGAACATTTACATAATAGACCCAACAAAGCAAGCAGATAAGAAAAGACTATATGAATAGCTTCCATTTTCTAACACTCCCCCTCAAGCTGGAGCACATACATTGTGCATGCCCAATTCGGAACTCATATGGCTAAAACTTGACGGCATAAGGGGCTTGGTGAAAAGATATTTGCATCTTGTTGTCCAGTGTGAACATGAGTTTGAATTTTTTGGAGTGCACTAGATCATGAACAAAGTGGCAGTCCACCTTAAAGTGCTTGGTCCGGTCATGGAACACAAGATTGCTAGCAATAAAATGGCATGATTATCACAAATGAGAGAGATTGGAGTTTCAACATACACTCCCATTTCGAACAATATGAACACAACCCACTGTAGTTGACAAGCATGTGCCATTGCTCGATATTCAGCCTCTGTGTTGGACTGTGCTACCATATTTTGTTTCTTGCTCCTCCATGTCACTAAATGTGATCTAAGAACACACAATATCCTGAGATAGATCGTCT
Source organism: Alisma plantago-aquatica (assembly GCA_963693085.1). Lineage (NCBI taxonomy): Eukaryota > Viridiplantae > Streptophyta > Magnoliopsida > Alismatales > Alismataceae > Alisma > Alisma plantago-aquatica. Next base: position 1,617,112,469 of record OY856409.1, on the reverse strand, counting down.
ATCTCCAACATCACTTGCCCAATCAACATCATTATATCCAGTAAGCTCCAAGGAAGTGGACGAGAGATTCTTATGAAATAAGTGAGACCTTTCCCTGGTGATCCTTTAATATAACATAGGGTCCGGGTGACAGCCATCCAGTGCGACATCTTGGGTGCACTCATGAACTTGCTAACCCCACTACATAGGAGATATCAGGACGAGTAATCGTCAAATAAATCAGCTTACTAACAGTCTGTCTCTACTTTGTTGGATCACAAATAGGTGTGGAGATTGGTCTACAACGTGTCATGTCTGTCTCTACAAGAAGATCTACAACATATTTTTGCTAAGAAAGATTTGTCCCTTTCTTGGAACGCAGAACCTCTATTCCAAGGAAATAACAAAGATTGCCCAATTCTTTCGTCTGAAATTGTGTTTGTAGTCACTCCTTGAGCTGTGAGATACCAGTAAGATCATCCTCCACGTAGAATAATAGTGTCACTGAACCCAAACTGTATAAGTGCAGCACTAAATTTATCAAACCACACGTGGTGATCGCTTCAGGCCATACAAGGATCTCTTCAATTTGCACATTTTCTGACACTCCCCCTGAGCAACATACCCAAGAGGTTGCTAGGGGGAGTGTTAGAAAGAGGGAAACAAATTCGGTGACTAGGGTTAACTCCCTAGGGTTTGCTCTGATACCATGTGAAAGTGTTGCGCCAAAGCGTTGTCCTACTGTAGCGGGCTAGAGGAAGAGAACATTTACATAATAGACCTAATAAAGAAAGCAAATAAGAAAAGATTACATAAATAGCTTCTATTTTCTAACACTCAATAACCAAAAATTGTTTACAAGAGGCTCCTATATATAGGAGTATCAAACATACGAGGATGTTAAATGAATACTTAAGTGGTACATGGGTCCACTTAAGTACAGTACAAAACAAGTAGAGAAAACATAAGAGGGCCTAGACCAAATACTTAACAATAAATGCCAACACTCACCCTGAAGCTGGAAAGTATACATCACATAATCCCGGCTTGTGACATGTTGGTATAGGGTTGAAAATAACAGTTTTGTAAGAATATCAACTACTTGATCACTAATATTAACATGTGACATGACAATCTTCTTTTTCTTTGACAAGATCGTGAACACACTGAAAGTCCACCACCTCAATATGTTTAGTATGTTTGTAAAAGACCTAGTTATTAGCAATATGAATGTTTTCTTGGTTATCAAAGTTGAGAGTAGTTGGGGTTGGACACAAATTCCAAAATCAGAGAGAGTGGATAGAACCCACTAGATCACAACAAGCATGTGCCATTTCCCTACATTCAGCCTTCATACTCCACTATATGTTTCTTGTTCCTCCATGCAACTGGACGTTTGCCACGTAAGATGCAATTCGTCGGTCTTAAGTGTCATGGACCCAATCAACATGGCATATCCGGAGACAGAGATAGTCCTTTCATGAGGACTATCATTTCGAAGACCTTTTCCTGGAGAATTTCTCAAAAATCTCAACATATATTGAACAATATTCCAGTGAGATTGTATAGGCGAATTCATAAGTTAATTGACTACACCAACTGCATAGGAGATGCCTAGTCATGTGATAGTCAATTACAATGAGTTGCCAACATGTTAATATCATATTGAGTTGGTAAATAGCTCCTAGTTATTTGATGCTTTGAATGTTAGAAAATATACGAAGAATCTTCTTTCAGAAAGATATTATTCCAAAGGAAAATCTCAACACATGTATGCGCAAGACAAATCGTAGGTTTCTCAAATATTTAGTATGGGAGTGGCATTGTAGGGATTTCTTTAGATCGAAGGTCCTTCAACAACACTCTTAGTGATGACTATGTCATCAACATACAACAAGAAGAATGACTATGAGATGACATCCTTGTGAAAAGAAAGTCATCAACAGTAGATCTTTGAAGACAAGGTTCTCAAGAACCATTTAAGCTTGTTGCACCAAGCACTGATTCAGCCCAAAGATAGAGCGGTCGGGACAACAGACATTGGTCGAACACCTTGGGTGTCGAAGGGCATCCATATGATTTTTTTGAATGGTGGTATTGTCAAGGGTAGTAGCAATAGTACAAGCAGTGGAAGAAAGATGAGGAAGGAAACCAGTTCAACAAATATGATATTTACAAATATAAGCTCATTTACCTTTATGGTAGGCGATCATCCAATCAGATTGTAATGGAACTAAAGATTATGGCAAGCCAGGGTAACTGCTTGAGATCAGCTACCATTGTCCTACATACACCTTAGGATAAAACTGGGGTAGGGAGGGTGGGGTGCTAGTAGAGTGGTAGACTATTAATGGTGGCAGGCATGGCATGCGTTGGTGGATTTTTAATGCCGGTAGGGATGGTAGGAGTTGGCATAGATGGGAAGGGGTCAATATGTAGAGGTATCCATACAAATTGTGGCGGCATGGGTTTAGGGTCTCCTTGGAGAAGATGTTCTTTCATGAATGATGACATAGTAGAGACATGTATGCCCTTGATACTAAGTTCAAGCACGTGTACCCTTCATTTGCCTGAGAATACTCAAAAGAATAAAGCCATTAGGACACGAGGTGAGAGTTTGTCAGCCTTTGGGTCAAAGTTATGCGCAAACGCGACACATACGAGCATTCGAGTAGCAAAAGGAAAGGGATTCCTCATGGGGTGAAGAACGAAGAGAGAGTTTTCCATTTGAGAAAATATTACGGTTGGTGATTTATGAGAAAGCATGCGGTAAAGAAAGCTTCATGTCATAAGCATTTAGGCAGATAACAACTTTATGTCAGGCAATGTCATTTTGTTGTCAAGCAGATGACAATATTGTGTTGGACAATGTCATTTTTTTGTGGAGTGTGAACACACCACTCACGACAGATCATATTGATGTCACGACAAAAAGAAGAGGATGATAGTGTCTATATGAAGAATCTTAATACATGAGGTATGTTGTATGGAGATCATTTTATAAAAGACTTTGAGGGTAGGAAAGACATTCCTGAGTTTTAAGCAAATATAACCAAGTCAACGGAGAACAATCATCGAAAAAAAGTCAAAAAGTATATGTAACCATTATATTTAGTAGTGCAAAATGGGTCGCAAACTGACATTGCAGATTATATCAAAAGCAGTTGTAGATTGTTTATGAGTATGAGCTACGAAAGAACTGTGTTGAAAGGTATGAGGGGAAAACTCACTTGTGTTGTTGTTATATTAGATGGCACACCCGGTCGGTCCTATATATAGGAGAAACGATGGAGACTTACAGACTTGGGACTCAAGACAGTATATATGAGTCTGGACACTTAAACCCACTAACTAATTAACCTATTAACTAAATAGGCTTATTTTATATTCTAATACTCCCCCTCAAGTTGGAGCATGGATAAAACTCATGTCCTAGCTTGGACTTACAGAACTCGATTAAATGATAAAGGTAAAATTGTCAGTCCCCATACAAAGAATTGTTACTCCCCCTTAAACAGTACTTCATAACTAAAAAGATATGATGAGGCCTGTTTTGAGTTGTATTCTGCAAGTCGGGAATGCTCGAGCTTTGGAAAAGGTCTTTGAAGTGCATATGGAATGAAGAACTTGGAATCCAAAACACCACAGCAAAATCTCGTCACAATCAAACTAGAGTAGATGATCAAAAGTACCCCGACTACACCATCTTTATTGGAGAGGAATGTGTGAGTGGAATAAGCACAAAGTCAACATATCCCACATACATAATGTGACACGAACGCGGAGGCACAATGTTGATGTCGCGGTAGAGGAATCTTCAAATCATCTAAGAAGTGTAGCAAACTGGAATTAGCACATAAGATCACAGACGTACATAACATGGCACGAACACGAGCTGGACGAGGTGTTGATGACTTGCATACTAGTTCCATAAGTCTGGCGCATGAATCTCAGGGGCTTGATAGGAATGAAGGTACCATCAAGGAGAAGCCCAAAAAAATTGACAGAAGATGCAACTCGGACAAGATGTAATGGAAGTAACTCGGTGAAGATAAATCTAGATGAATCCTTGCAGATACAGAATGCACATGTTGGAAAATGACGAGCTGTGGAGAAATTTGATGAAGAAGCAACCATTTGTCTCATGAGAATGCAGTGAGTATGATCAACTGAAACGTCACTAACACCAAAGAGGGGAACAAGAGGCCAGAATTACCGCAACTAGCTCTTGTCCTAACGTACATAATGTGGTACAAACGTGAAAGGCTTAGTGTCAATGGTCCAACTGTGAGATCCTTCAACACCGTTTGAAAGTGGTGGCCAATCTGGAATTAGCATAGATAGCCAACTCACATGTAGAGCGGTGCTAAGTGGGAATGATGCGTCACAAAGACATCGCAATAGCAAATGTGCTAAAGAATATGAAGTTCCATGAAGATAGACTGGAATATATCACTTTCATCTCTTTATCTTTCTCCTCATGTGCTCTCTCTCATGTTCTCCTCATACCCTCCCTCTTTCTCTCTCCTCTATATCCTCCCGCACGACAACTACGAAGAGAATTAGTAGTTGGTGTTGAAAAGAGACACATGGCACCCCCCCCCGTACATGAAAGACGCACACATGATGGATGGGAGGGTGGGAGAGGGAAAATGGAAAATGAGAGGTGTAGAATGTAGATAGGAGAAACCGATAACGGGAATCAATATGCAAAACAACCCGATTTTAAAATCCAGATAAGAAATTAAATGGATCTTTTCTTGGCCCAAAAAGGACATTTGTCTAGCCCTTAGGCGACAAATGTGGGTTGTATGGGGGCTGAATGGATCTTTTCTTGACCCAAAAAGGACATACGTCCAGCCCTTAGGCCGACAAATGTGGGGGCGCAGGGTAAAAAAATTTAGACTAGGTCAAAAATAATAGGATCTAATTATCATTAGGTATTAGAGGAGAGAAAACCCTTTGGAAGATGTCATAACTTGAATTGGAAGTAGACAAACTACTTCTGACACACCATTTTTGTATCCTGACACGCCGTGTAACTTTGTTGGTCGAAGATGACAAGCTCCCAGCAACACGCCGTGCTATGATGCGACATGTCGTGTAAGAATGTCGGAAGCGTGAACCTGATTTCCGCCAAAACCCGTGTTGCAAATCTGACACGTCGTGCAGGTGTGAAACAGGCTTCCGTCAACACGCCATATGGGAATTTTCCATGTCGTGTAAGTTGTGATCTGCATCGTCAGGAAGATTTCTCGAGTGCAACACGGTGTCTGTTGAACAACACGTCATGTAGCTTGTGGTTTGAGCGAAACTCTGTGCCATCAAGAAGACTTCTAGAGTGTGACACGTCGTGTTGGTTGGACAACACCCTGTGTCGACGACTATTGATGCACGATTTTGACGGGAATTGACGTCGTCATAAAGAGAATACAACCCTAGGAATGAGCACCGAGGGGTGATGGGAATTAGTGTCGTCATTTGTAACCATGGATCATGCGGATCTGAGGTAGCAACAGCCCTTTTCTAGACCAAGGACGGATCTGGACAGGAATTAGAGTCGTACAAGAAAGGCGTCCGTGGAATTAGTGAAGGCTTCTATGATGACAATAACTACAGGCGGATGACAGCGGCTCCACCATGAATAGATCTGGACAGGAATTAGCGTCGTCCATGGAACGAGGATCAGGGGAGACGGTGGTTGCCTTGCTGCTATGTCTTTCTTTGCTACTGCAACGTTGGAGAAGCTTGATAGGCTGAAGACAGTGACGTAGTCGGCGATGTTTGATGATGGTTGGGATGAACATTGCCTGAAGATGACCGGGAGGACAACCATGGGGAAGAGACAACAACCAGATCTGTACGGGAATTAGTGTCGTCCATAGACTCGGACTCGGGAAAGCGTAGATTGCGGGGAAGGATGGTGCTGGTGCGTAGATGAAGATCAATGTGAAAGAGGAAGAGTGGCGACCATGGAGGCTGGGAAGTGCCAGAGGGGCAGTCGGCCTAAGTCATGGAGAAACGGCAGCCACCCGTAGGCGGGCTCTCTCTATTGGTCTCTCTAGGAGAGAGAGGCGGAGGCTAGGGCGGCGACGAACGCAAAGAGGAGAGGGAAATGGAGGCGGCGGCTAGGGTTAGGTTCCCAAAGCATGATTTCATACCATGTTGAAAAGTGTGAGGGGAAAACCCACTTGTGTTGCTTTTATATTAGATGGCACACACGATTCTATATATAAGAGAAAGGGTGGAGACTTACAGACTTAGGGCCAGGACACTTAAGCCCACCAACTAATTAACCTATTAACTAAATAGGCTAATAATATATTCTAATAAACTGCAATGATGTTTTCCAAACTGACATGCCTCAAAAGGAAGTGAGGAGAGGGAAGAAACTTAGAGATCTAAAATTTTAAGTTTGTTAGATACGAATGACCAAAATAAAAGCATTGTTGCAGCGTGAGTTGGGTAAAAGGGTTGTAGATCACGGCGGCAAAGGCACAGAGTAGTAGAGGCCACCAAATTGGGGGCATCTAATCATCCTGAAATTCCTCAAATCATGCATGACAAAGCCAAGAGACCAAAAGTGACACAACATTGTAAAGAATCAACAAGCTTTCCCACAGAGAGTAGATTATAGGGAAACTCGGGGACATAGTGTATGCAAGGCAAGGTAATGGCGTATGTGAACGTAACATAACCACTATGTGTTTTAACAGAGCCATTTTCTAGTGTGACAAAGGCGTAGGGGATGCAGGGATATGAGGTGGTGAGAATGTGTTGCATACCAATCATGTGTCAGGTAGTGTTAAAGTTCATAATCTGATTGGATTTGGTTGCCAACATGGATGACCACTATTACCTTGGGGTGCAATAAAGAGATAAGCAGAGGATGAAGCATGTAATGGATTAACTAGAGAATCACTAACGAACTAGGAGGTGGCTAAGTATGTATTAAAACTAGGTATGGAGTGGGAAGGATTCATCTTGTCAGGCAGCACGTAGGAGGTGCTCAAGCTCATCATTGGTGTGGGTGAAGTGTGAGGGAGCACCTACTATATGAGTAGACGGAACAACTGTGCTAGGTGATGCAAAAGTCTAATGAGTAGCATATCTACCTCGATCATGTCCTAGTTGATATGCCTTCTTGGTATGATACTTTTCCTTAACATGAACAGAGCATTGACAATAAGGAAATTGAGAACGAGCTTCACACTTGTTTCCATGCGTGTGAGCTGTTTCAACAAGTGTGACATGGGCCTCTGTAGGCTCTTCTACAATTTGGAAGAGAATGGCATGTCTTACTGCTAGAGACGTTCATTGGCTTGTTTAATGGAGGACAGGATGTCCACCCGAGGAGCAATTGTCACAGTACGGCATAGCAAGGATGAAGGCCATTCAGAATCCGGCAAAAGAGAATAACATCCCGCTCTTTGGTGTTTGTTAGCCTAATAGTACGGTCATTGGGCAGCAACAAGCTCATTGTCGCCTGCCACACATCAGCAGGGGAAGTACAATGACATCGCTCCCTGCCTCTACCACCCGGGAGCAGCAACAACCGACACTCTCACCACGGCCAAATAGCAGTATCTACAAAGCAGGGCTCCTGCCCACCAGCTACAACAAGTAAACGCAAAGACATTGTCCTTCATGCCTGCTCTCATAGGTTGCATATGCCCTCTTGAGCTACGATCTCTGTCATCCGAACACTGTAAAAAGCCCTTTGACCACTTATATTTCCAATTTGTAAACTATCTGGATCTTCCTCCTTTTTACCTCCCCATGTGCCTTCCCTACGTGCATGGGTGAGCATTTTTAAGCTAGGGAATCTTTCTTCTACCCACCATAGAGCATCTTACTAGTGATAGTGCTTTCTCAAGTCGTGCATCTTACAAGCTCTATCACTCCATTTCTCGCCGTGCATCCTATCTGTGACACCTACTTCTCAATATAGTAAGAGAATGTTCAACCCATTGTCTACAACGACAATGGGCATGCATCCATCATCACACTAGATGGAGATAATTATCTGCTCTATATGAACTCTGTTTACACTATTCGATTTACATTAGGAGGAGAATCCATGAATGAGTGACTCCATATCGGCACTCTTTTAGCAGTTGAATTTCTTCCAACCAGTTTTATCTGAATAATAGATCAAGAACGCATTAGGCTCATTACTCAAATTTCTCAATGGGCTCCATCTTGCTTTACACCTATTTGCAATGTCATTCTGACTGGCAATTGGTGTGATTCTTCTCAAGGCCTCACACTAGCCAACTAAAGGTGGCTAGATGCAACCCTAAGGGAAAACACGCGGATCTCTCAAAATTTGTATATGGATCTATTCCAACGCACAGGCTCAACTAATCACACATACCCACAAGCGCACGAGGTAGTGTTGTAGTATAGGCTAGTGGTAAGATTAGGGTTGATCCTCAGGGAGAGAGGGGGCACTAGAGCTAGGTTGGTGATAGCTATGTTCCTAAAGCGGAGATTAAGGTTTGAGGGTTTAAAGTTGGGTTTGGTTTGATTAAACTACGATTGCAAGCAAGAAAGAGCAAGAAAGAAACTAAGTTAACAAAAGTCCTAAATTACTCTAAGCAAGTTAAGGCTATCAAACTAAGCAAGGCAATCAATTAAGCTAGAGCAATGAGTTATACTACACTAACAAGCTAAGTTATCAACTAAGGTGCAAGTTAAGCAATTAGACAAGCAAGAACCTAAGTCATCACTAATTAGCCAAATTAACACAAGCAAGCTCAAAGGAGCCCTAACTACTTGAGCAAGAACTAACTATCTAGAACTAGGCAATTAGCTAAGAATTAACAAAGGCAATTGACGAAACTAGCATTAACAAGTTAAGAGGGCAAAGATGGATTTTAAGCAATATGATTGATAGGTGGGCCGTTTGGGAATGCAACTTGATATTAGTTGGGGGAAGGTCAACATAGCATGCAAATCTCACAATTCAATCTAGATTACTAAACCAAACAACAGGGCAAGTGGTATTAGAATATATCATATACTACTAGTTGGAGAACTAGGGTTAGGTGTAATTCTAAAGGACTTGGCAAGTCTAGGTTTCTAGGGTACTGGTATTAGGGCAATTGAGAGCCAAGGGTAGGAATGGGAGTAGAGATGAGGGTTTTTCACCTCATGTTACTTGCCATCTAACCTTTAGGAAACTCTGGGCAATTGCACTAATCACACTTACACTAACTACTTAGATCTCACACTCACTTGTAGAAGAAGGGAGATGTATGTAGGAACAAAGGATGCTAGCTAGGGATCCACTAATTGGACCTAGGAGTTGTTCCTAAGATCGCCACATACATTATAATTTCCCCTAGAAGCTAAGTGTCATCAAACATCACAAAACAAGCAATTTATGTTTAAAAACACAAACCACATGCAAGATAATGGAAAATGAGGTAGAAGCAAGAGGCAATCGTCACAGAATGAGACTATGTTCAATACAAGTTATTTTCCCCCAACATGGTATCAAAATCACATTTTAACCCCAAACACCCCACCACTAGGGGCTTAGCTAGACATGCTCAAAGAAAAGATAAAAGAAATGAGAAGGGGACAGGACTCCAGGGAGCTCGAAGTAGTTTCTTCTTCTTCACCTCCTAGCTGTTGTAGAACGACCTCTTTCCTCCAAGGTGGGCGAAGGGTATGGAAATGAAGGGGATTATGGTAGAAAACTAGATTTCTATGGTAGAAATAAGGTGGAAATGGTGGATGGATGCCTTGAATACAAGGAAGGAGGCAATGAATGCTCTAGAGTAGGTGGAGGGGAGTAGTGGCAGCTAAACTAGTGATGTGGCCGCCACCCATGTATATATAGGTGGTGGTGGAAGCACTAGGGTAAGTAGAGGCATTGTTGGAAAAATAGTGCAGAAAATGCTAGGATTTAGGTGGTAGCACGGTCGTGGTGGGTGAGAGTTGGAACGGTCGTGGTGGTAGGGAACAGTCGTTCTAAGAAGTAGCAAAATGTCAGAAAAATTTTGGTGAAATGAAGGTTGGTAGCATGGTCGTGTTGGGCAGCACGGCCGTGGTGAGGGCTAGGTAGAACGGTCGTTCTGGGTGGCACGGTCGTGCTGGGGGAGGTGAAGTGGAGGTCGTTCTGGGCAGCATGCCCATTCTCTTCTTTGGCAGCACGGTCGTGCTGGCTGGCACGGCTGTTTTGAGGTCTTCACAACATGACCGTGCTAGGTAGCACGGCCGTTCTGGTCAAGTTGTTCAAATTTACTTTGAATCTTCATGATCAATGGACTTCTTTGCTTGATGTCGACCCTTGGCCATTAGGGGTAGGTTGAGGGAGCTTTGGGGTTTTCTTTAGACCCCTCCATGGGTGGAGGAACCCTAGAACTCCCTCCTTTCTCATCCATCCAAAGCATGGTCCAAGTACCTGAAAAGTATGCAAAGAGCGTCCACAAGTGCATTTGACAATAATATGCATATTGGGGTATTTAACTAGCATTCTACTATGTTTAGATGTGATTGAGATACAAAAAGACACAAGATGAAGCTCTAAAATAGGGTTGCATCAGCAATCAGTTCCATACTCTTGAGGAGGCATATTCACATCAACAATCAGATGTGTGTCTACAACTCAGTATTGTTGTTCCCACTAACCTTGGGGTGTGGGACTATAATTGTACATAGGTAACAACGTGGATGTGGTCCACGACCAAGTGCACCTTCCCAACAAGAAAGGTCATTTGGAATAACGATGCTATCAAGATCAAGGTCACCCATATGAACACGGCCAAGGCACAAGGAATAAGGTTTCGCCGAAATTGGCAAAATTTCGGTCCAAAATACCGATTTCGTTGGGACCTGATACGAAACCTTGCGACTGTCTCGAGACGGTCGTGTTAGCGGAATACGTAAAACGGAACAGCCGCAATGTGTGTGTTGCGTAAGGCAACGTGAGAGTTCCCAATAGGGCTCTCCTCTTTATTTATATAAAGGAGTAAATTGCACATAGGTACAGCAGTAATGAAAAATAGAAAATAAAGACATAAAGAAAGATATATTAACACTCCCCCTCAAGCTAGAGTGTACACATTGTGGATGCCCAGCTTGCCACAAATTCTGGAACACTGCTGGACCTAATGGCTTTGTCAAGATGTCAGCTAATTGATCCTCAGACTTGACATATGGTGTCACAATATTGCCATTCTTTATCTGATCTCTGATGAAGTGACAGTCAACTTCTATATGCTTTGTACGCTCATGGAAGACAGGATTCCTGGCAATATGTATAGAAGATTGATTGTCACACTTGAGTGTCATGGGAGATTGAATCGAAATCTTCAACTCAGATAAGACAGATTTGATCCATTGTAATTCACAGCAGCTTCAGTACTAGACCGCGCTACCACCTGTTGTTTCTTGCTTTTCCAAGTGATCAAATGGTCACCAAGGAAAGTGCAGTAGCCAGAAGTAGATCTTCTATCAATCTGATTGCCAGCCCAATTTGCATCTGCATAACCTGTCAGAACCAAAGGTGATGAGGAGCTCTTTGGTTTGTAGTAAGTGATTCCCTTTCCAGGAGCACTTTTCAGATATCTCAGAATCCTGCATACAGCTGTCCAGTGTGACTGTCGTGGTGTGCACATATGTTGACTCACCACTCCTACAGCAAAAGAAATATCGGGTCTTGTTACAGTTAGATAGATTAACTTCCCAACTATTTTCCTGTAGTGTCCTGGATCTGAATACTCAGTGTCATCATCCATCTCCTTGGTGTGATAATCCATAGGAGTGGATACTGGCTTAGAATCAGTCATGCCTGTTTCCTGTAGCAAGTCCAGCACATACTTCCTCTGAGATAGGTTTATACCTGCATGGGATCTAAGAACCTCAATCCCTAGAAAATATCTCAGTTTCCCCAGGTCCTTTGTGTGAAAGTGTTTTTGTAATCCTTCCTTCACACGTGATATACCTGTAGAATCGCTGCCAGTAATCACAATATCATCAACATAGACAGCAATAATGATAGACCCACAAGAAGAGTTTGAATAAAATAGAGAGTGATCAGTCATGGAACGAGAGAAACCCATCTGTAAAACAACAGCACTGAACTTGTCAAACCAAGCTCTAGGAGATTGCTTTAGCCCATATATAGCTTTCTTCAGTTTGCACACTTTCTGACACTCCCCCTGAGCAATAAAACCAGGTGGTTGCTCCATATATACCTCTTCTTGGAGATCACCATGAAGAAAAGCGTTCTTGACATCCAGCTAAAAAATAGGCCAGTCAAAGGTAGTAGCAAGTGATATAAGGATCCGTACAGAGTTCAAACGAGCAACTGGAGAAAAAGTCTCAAAGAAGTCAACTCCATATGTCTGTGTGTAGCCTTTTGCTACCAATCTAGCCTTCAGCCTTTCAACAGATCCATCAGGGTTGTGTTTGACTATGAAAACCCATCTGCAGCCCACAATTTTCTTTCCTGCAGGTAAGTCGACAAGATCCCATGTGCCATTGTCTAATAGAGCAGATATTTCCACCTGCAATGCCTGTTTCCAACCACTGTCCTTCATAGCATCTAAATGATTTCTTAGTGTCGTAATTGAGTCCATCCCAACAGCAAATGCACGAGCCTGTGTAGATAAGTGGGACAAACAACACACATTGGATATGGGATGTCTAATAGTACATGAACGAATACCTTTCCTGACAGCAATAGGAACATCAAGATCAGAAGCTTCTGCAGGAATCTCGTGAGTAGAAGACGATGGAGGAAGCTCAGAGACTGGTGTCGCTGCCTCATCTGGATTTTGTCTACCTAGCCTGTGATACACCTGTGAATAGGGTTGAATGACAGGTGCATCATCATGCTGCATGTCCTGAATAATAATGGGTGGCACTCCCTCACTCGGCACATGTGGTGCCACTCGCTCACTTTGAATTGGGGGTGGCACTCTCTCACTCAATTGCTCCCCCTTGCTCATAGAATTTGCAAAATATGGAGTGGTTTCATGAAAAGTGACATCCTTAGAAACAAACATACGACGCAAACTAGGACAATAACACTTGTAACCTTTACTCGTACCAGAGTACCCAAGGAACAAGGTTTTAACAGACCTAGGTGAAAGTTTGTCTTGTTTAGGATCAAAATTATGAACGAAGGATGTACAACCAAACACCCGAAGAGGAACATGAAAAGGTTGATCCATAGGGCGTAAAACAGAGAAGGGAGTGCGTCCATGCAAAACGGAGGAGGGTTGTCTATTAATCAAAAAACATGCGGTGAGAAGGGCTTTAGACCAGAACCGTTTAGGCACATTTGATTCAAACATGAGGGATCGGGTAACATCCAAAAGATGGCGATTCTTTCTCTCAGCAACTCCATTCTGCATAGGGGTGTGAGGACAGGATGTATGATGAATCATCCCAACCGAACTACAAAATTCATTCATCGCTTTCTGAACATATTCGAGAGCATTGTCAGATTGAAAAGTCTTGATGTTGTAATTAAATTGAACTTGAATTTCTTTATGAAAATATTTAATGATGGAAAGCACAGACTCACGACTTTTCAACAAATAAATCCATGTCATGCAAGAGTAATCATCCACAAAGGAAATAAAATAGCTAAAGCCATTATAACTTTGGTCTTTAACAGGACCCCACACCACTATGGACTAACTCAAACGGACTAGTAGCCCGATTATTGACACGAACAGGATATGACAATCTATGATGTTTGCCCAACTGACACGATTGACACTCTAAAGAAGACAAATGAGCCAGATCTGGTTCCAACTTCTTCAGGCTTTCTAAGGATGGATGTCCATATCTGCAATGCCACAACAAGGGGGAACCACTCATCATGACGGCTGAAACTGGAGCAGGAGGTGGATGGCGAGGTAGACAATCACCAGGGAAGAGGTAGAGATCACCTTTCCTAGGCCCCCCACCAATCATCTTCATACTCTTGAGATCCTGTAAAACAAAACAAGAGGGCCCGAATGTTACTATGCATTTTACAGTGTCAATCAGCTTGGCAACAGAAAGCAAATTAAATGGAAATTCAGGCACAAAATGAACAGATTTCAGATCAATATCTGGTGTAAGAGACACAGATCCACTAGCTACCACCTTCCTCACTGAACCATCTGCCAAGGTAACAGATGGATGAGGAATATATGAGTCAAGTGAACGGAGCAATCTCCTCATACCAGTCATGTGTTGGGATGCGCCAGAGTCAACCACCCAAGGATTTGCGGATCCAGAAGCCATAAAGGATGTAGCCTGATTACCCGCAGTAGACGCAAGGTTGGCTGTCGAAGTAGATGACGCGCCCATGTTCCAGTGCTGAGTTGCCTGAATAAATCTGTCGTATTCCTCCTGAGTAAGAGTGATGCCAGGAGTACTAGAACCCACAGCTGAAGATTCCGAGGTGGCACAGTTTGCAGCTCCAACAGGCGGGGCAGCAGGTCTCCCATGTTTCTTCCAGCATTTTTCTACAGTATGCCCAGGTTTGTCACAGAATGTGCATCTAGGACGAGTCCCACGTCCTCTGCCCAAGCCAGATTTGTCAGATGGTGCAGGTCGTCCTCCTCTTACTGCTGCTGCAATAGAAGCATGAGAATCTCCAGAAGGAACAACAGAAATAGAATCAGCAGACTCAAAGGTGGACTGTTGAATCCTAGAGTAAGCTTCTGTAAGGCTTGGTAATTTGTCTGAAGCAAGGATCACACTTCTGGCCGAACCGAAGGAGGGGCTAAGTCCAGAGAGAAATTTAGCAGTGACCAGGTCGTCTCGATCTTTAATCTGCTCAGCAACTGTCACTGGATGATAGTAGCTCAGTTCTTGAGAAATAGCTTGAATCACACCAAAATACTCTTCAAGTGGCTTATCACCCTGTCTTTCCGCAAAAAGACGGTCATAAATCATAAACTGGCGAAGAGCATTCTTTTCTTGAGCATAATGTTGCTTCACGGCATCCCAAATCTCCTTGGCTGTAGAGTAAAACATGAACCTAGATGGAATTGTAGGTTCCATGCTGCCCCATAGCCAAGTCTTCACTAGGCTGTCCAGACGTTTCCACTCGGCATAGTCTTTGTCAGTGCTAGCTAGGGGTGCAGAATCAACGAACTTTGCCCTATCTCGGGACTCCAAGACGGTATGAACAGCATTCATCCATAGCAGAAAATTCTTCCCGTTGAGTTTGATGGGAATAGGCGACACCTCTCCATAATAGGTGGACATCTTATTCTCCATAATGCAACGAGGATAGGTGACGGAATGATACGCGTCACAAGGAAGGTTGGATTGACGGGAAGATACACGTCACGTGACGGAGAGATACACGTCACAACTGAAACTGGATAGAGGATGCGTTACTGGCGCATCGACAGCCTTCAAGAGAGAGAGATTCCTAATCACACATGAAGGAGATGTGATTAGGAAGGCACTTTGGAAGAGACGAGACCTCCGGTTAGGGCTTTAGATGGCCGTTTGATCAACCAGAAATCCCCAAACAGCAAATTCGGCTTCCGAAAATTAGCCGAAAAGTTGCTGAAAATTTGCCGAAAACGTAGACGGAGCTTCGGTTCTTGGTTGTCAGGCCTACGGTAGCATGGAGGAGACTACCGGAGGTCCAGAGATAGTAGACGGGCGACGGAAGCCCTTAGTCGACGGGCTGCAGCGCCGGCGGTGGCGTCTGCCCTGCCCCTGCCGCGTGGCGGCGGCGAGAGGGGAAGGAGGCCGCTGCTGCGGCGGCTCCCTAGGTGGAGGACGGCGGCGGCCCTGCTGGGATGGAGGAGGAAGGGCGGCGGCGCTGGAGAAAGGAGAAGCGGAAGCGGCCGATCACACTGCTCTTGATACCATGTTAGCGGAATACGTAAAACGGAACAGCCGCAATGTGTGTGTTGCGCAAGGCAACGTGAGAGTTCCCAATAGGGCTCTCCTCTTTATTTATATAAAGGAGTAAATTGCACATAGGTACAGCAGTAATGAAAAATAGAAAATAAAGACATAAAGAAAGATATATTAACAGGTCGCATTTCGTGAAAAAAAAAATGAAATTTCGCCAAGTTTCGGCGGTTTCGCTGAAATCGTCAGAATTCGAGGGGGGTCTGTGCTATTTTGCCATCTTAAGTGGCGGTACCCGAGCGAAACTGGCGGTACCGAGCTCAGAACCTGCTGCTCTTTAGCTGATGCTGCTGTTTTGCGAGAAGAAGGTGATTTTGAGGGGGAAAACCGATTTGGAGCTGAAGATCTGCTAGAACAAGGTAAATAAATATATTTTCTTCCATTTTCATTCATTTCCAACCTCTATTTCTCCTATTATCATCTATTTTGAACACCTATTTCTCCATTTCACATAATTTCGTAATTTACACTAAAATCTTAGATCTACTCCACTATTCATCAAATTTGTGTGTTCTAAACATAGATCCACACATCTAAGCCATGGATCTATATATATCTTCAATAAATTTACACAAATAACTAATTTTTATATCTTTTTTAGATTATAAATACTAATAATAGTATATATAATATATATTCATCATAACTAATTATTTCACTTAGGTTTAGTAGAAGAAGTTGTTACAAACACTAATATGAACACAAGGAAAATAATTTTTGTAAAAAATAAGATATTTTTTATATATACACTATTTAAAAATCCGAAAATTAAAAAAATCATAAAATATTCTTTTTTTTTAGAAATAAGATATTTTTGTATTGTTTTAAATATCCTATTACAGTAGTACTCCTAATCACTTACATATACGTATAAATTGTTTGTTAAATATGCATTTATCAATTTAAAAATATATTTTCAGACCTAAAAATATAAATAAAAAATAATTCTAAACCTTTTTTCGTATTGATTAATATCCTATTACAGAAGTGTACCTAATCCATTACATATATGTACAAATTATTGATAAGTATGTGCATTTATCAATTAAAAAAATATTTTCAGACCTAAAAATACAAATAAAAAATAATTCAGACCTAAAAATACAAAAAAAATAATTCTAAACCTTTTTTCTTCCTTGTTAATTTCCTATTTCAGTCGTGTACCTAATCTGTTACATATCTGTATGAATTTTTGCTTATGTCGTTTATTGTTTTGATAGCTAATGGCCTAATGCATTGCATATTCTATGTTGTTTTTTATTTATTTCAGTGTTGACAATGTCTTCTGATGGAAATTCGTCTGGGAATGAGGGTGCTAGGCAGAATGCACCCAAATCCAAGGAAGTAGATTTTGCTTGGAATTATTGTGCTCCTGTTCCCGGGATCAAGGGAAAGGTGGTTTGTAACTTCTGCAAAAAGACAATTGGTGGAGGGGGCATCACCAGGTTTAAGCGTCATATTACTGGGGGAGACAAGAATGTTGCCTTATGCCAGAAGTGTCCGCAATCTGTTAGGGATGATTTCAGAAAGATCATAGCATCCAAAAGGGAGAAGAAAGACAAATGTATTGAGGCCAACAAATCTTACACTGATACTCTCTTCAATGTACAAGCCACAGGTTCATCTGCCGAGTCTGATGATGATATGGTGTATCCTCCAGGTTGTGGTGATACTGCTTACGGTCGGCATATGTATAGGCGGGCATATAGAGAATCAAGAAGTGAGTGGGAAAGGGAGGAAGTTGCAAGAATACTACGGAGGTATGGGCCATCAGGAACCGGAGGAGGCAGTGGGACTGGACTAGGACTAGGTCGCAGTCAACATGTTCCTCCTGTTGTTGATCTGGATGATGAAGATGATGTGTTTGCTCAAACAAAAAGGAAGAAAGGCACAGTTGATGTTCTGTTACGTTCTGCTAGTGCTAGATTGAAAAATATTGATGAACCAGGGGTTAGGAAGGTTGAAATAGGCAAAAAACCCTTAAAGGCATGTTCAGTGGGGCAAAGGAGAAAGTGGGAAAGGCTGTAGGTAAATTCTTTTTTGCTCACGGAATCCCGGCACATGTTGCAACTGAACCCTATCTACAACATATGGTTGATGTGATAGGGGAGTCTGGTAGGGGAACTAAGGCCCCCACAGCTTATGAACTTATGCATAAATATCTTCCCGAGCAGAAAAAAGAGCTAGAACAGTGGGTTAAGGAGCAAAAGATATTGTGGGCTGAGTATGGGGTCACACTCATGTGTGATGGGTGGACCAGTGGCAACAGGAAACAAATTATAAACTTCCTTGCTCATTGTCGTGGATCTACTATCTTCCTTGATTCCGTTGATGCTTCTGGTGAGGTTAAAGAGTACTCATATTTATACAAGCTGATGAAGAAATACATGAAAGTTGTTGGGTCTGAGAATATTGTGCAAATTGTTACTGATAATGGATCAAATTTTAAGAAGGTTGGGGGAAAGATAATGAAGAAATCTCCCGTGTACTGGACGCCGTGTGCTGCCCATTGTATAGATCTCATATTAAAAGATATGGGAAAACTTGAGTACATCAAATCTGTGACCATTGATGCAAAATTGATTACAGGTTTCATATATAATCATTCTTTTCTGTTGAATGCAATGAGACGCCCAGAATATTGTGGAGGCGATCTAGTTAGAGTGGGGGTAACAAGATTTGCTACCAACTACTTGGCTCTAGATTCACTGAAGAACAAAAGATATGGACTGAGGAGGTTATTTAATGGAGTAGAGTGGACCTCCATGAAGGAGCACAATACCCCACTTGGTCGACTAATTGAAGAACTAATTGCTAATAGGGCTTTCTGGGACAAAGTTACCAAGGTACTTAAGGTAATGGCTCCTATAGTAAAAGTGTTGAGGTTAGTAGATGGTAACAAGGCTGCAACCATGGCTTGGTTATATGACGCAATGGAAACAATGGTGGAGAATGTGAAAAAGCCGCTCCAACATTCAATGCACAATACATGAGCATCATAAAAAAGAGATGGACTGATATGCTTTTGCATCCACTACACAAAGTCGGTGAGCATCATTGTAATTGTATCATGTATATAATTATTTAACTGGTCTATGTTAAGAAATTAACAGGTTCTATATTATTTATTTACAGCATACTATTTGAACCCAAGATACCATTACTCGCGACAATTGGGTATGAAACCAGACTTGATGAATGCGGTTAGGGATGTGCTCAATAAGTTGCTTACATCCACAGAAGAACGGATGCAGGTTTTGGATCAGGTATACAAATAGTTGTATAATTGTATTTCATGTTTATCTAATATCTATAACTTAACAACTATTAATGTGGTCTTTCATGTTTGTTGGCTTTTTTGTAGCTACGACAATTCCGTGAAGGCCTTGGATGCTTTGGCCACCCCAATGCAGTAGCCGACCGTGCAGAGGGTGATCCTTGTGAATGGTGGGTGTGGAATGGGAACGGTGCCCCTCAACTTAGAAAAATAGCCATACGCATTCTTTCACAGACAACTTCTGCAGGGGGGTGTGAAAGGAATTGGAGCACTTTTAATTTGATTCATTCAAAAAGAAGGAACAGATTGGGGGCTCTCAGGTTAAGGGATCTCGTGTATGTCCACTACAACATGCGTTTGAGAGCTAGAGCCATAAGAGAGGCCAACTACAAAGAAGTCCAATTTGTTGAAATGCATGATCCCATTGACACAGCATACACGTTCCATGAAGATAGATTTCGGGGCCTTTATGATAGTGATGATGAGGGTACCGGTACAATAGAAGATCCCTTGGAAGAATGGATGAATGAAATAGGTTGTCCAGTTCTAGACAATATTTCTTCTGGCCGTCCAGATCCATATGTGGAGGAGCAATTTGAAGATGCTTCGGGTGTTGTACTTGAGGAAGAACGAAGAAACAGAACCCCACCTGAAAGACTTGAGCCAGAGCCTGAGCATGTAGATCTTGATATGGAAATTGACAGAGCAGTGCAAGATGAATTGGGTGGAGGCTTGGAGCATCTAGTGCTTCAAAATCTATAACTACTACATCATCTGGGTCCAAGTCTAAGAGTGATGACGACGATGATGATGGTGGTAATGCAGGTGGTGGTCAACGTTCTCCAGAGTATCCTCCACCAGTTGATCCTCAGAATGATGATCGCCCATATATCACTAGGGATATTCCACAGGAAAGAAATATCACAATGGCTGAAAAAACCTTTCCGAGGAAGAAAACTCGAGGTGGAAAAGACAACAGTGGTGCACCACCACAGCCACATCAGGATACATGCTATAGGCCTCCTACAACTACAGCTACACCTATAGGATTCCAATCCTATCCTACTTCACAATACTATACTGATTCCACTTCTGATATTGTTGAATCCATGGGAAACATGAGCCTTTCTGATTCTCAATATCCTCAAAAATCATTTGGTGATACGTTGTTTGGGCACCCACAAGCGTACTATGGGTATTCTGGATATCAAACTCAGCCACCACCACAACCAGAAGCAGAATTAGAGCATCATATTGGATATACATATAGTGCAAATGTCTCGGGCCCACAAGGAACATATCAGTACAACAGTAGTGTATTTTCTGATGATGGGGGGCAATCATGGAGCGGTGGTAGCTCAGTTATTCATGTTGCTCAAGTCCCAATGCATGCTACTTTTCCTCAAGCTCGTCAACCTCCATCTGAAAGCAGGAGTCGATATCTTAGAGATCTGGAAGATCACTTTCCAAGGTTTGGGATGATGCAGTTCGTTTCTGGTGATGTGCACGAGGAACATGTGATTTCATACAACACACTTTACAAAATGTACATGACCTGGGAGCAATATGTCAACCATATCAACACAATACAGTATGCTGAACAACCAACTCAACCAGCACGACACTCAACATACAACTGATTTGAGTTGGTAAGTTATTATATTATTGATATGTTGTAAGTTTGATATTATTGGAGAAGTGTGTGCACTTATGTTTATGGATTGTGCTAGTAAAATTGCATAACTTAATTCCTATATTTTGTCATCGAAATCCTTCATCGAAATCCTCAAGAAACAAGACAGTTCCCTTACATCCCACATGAAGGACCCCCCCCCAACCTACCCCCACATAAAAATTTTATTGCATAAAACGATGCATTTAGGTGTAGAGATCACGCCTGTAAAATTTCATAAATTAATTCGTTCATTTTGGCGTCGAAACGGGCATAGTTGCATTTATCGAAATTTTTGTCGAAATTTCCATAAATTTCGGTTTCCATGTTGTCGAAACAGTATCGAAATCGGATACCTTATTCCTTGCCGAGGCATGGTTGGTTGTTTCTCATAGTGCCTAGATAGTAAGCTGCTCCTCACAGGTCATCATCACCTTCACCGAGTATGAACAACTCTTGCAAGCATCTAAAAAATGTCCAAGCTTCCAAAGGATTCATGACTCGGCAATCTATTGCGACATCCTCTATGCATCTAGCCAAAACCAAGGTAATATGGGGGCTTCCATGATAGCAACCAACTTTCCTTAGATTGTTGACTCTGAGCCACCTAACATATGACGAGTATGAAAAGCCATTTTTCTACTTTAGAATTCCATATTCTGCATTCTTCTGACACATTAGTTGACGGCTCGATTAAAAACAACATTGTGGTTGTCTGAATATCTCACCTAAACTTACACTTCAATCTGACCACTATGTTCAGGATTTTCCTTTCAATAAAACTTCGGTTTTCTAAACTCATTGATTCCATTAACTATTATGTAACTTTCAGACGTCATGGGTTTGTGTTACAAGGTTGAGGAGTTTAAGGACAATTTGCTCGAGTTCTAGAGCAGGTGACTTCTAGTACTTCGTTGACGAAAGTCAGCAATCAGCTCTACTATCTTGTTCACCTCTTCAACTCCAATAGCGCTACAGGCATACTTCCTTAGATATAGTCAAATGGCTTGAGCCATCATTATATAGTTTAACTAGTCTTTCTTGTGATTTTTCCTAGCTATTATAGCATCCTCAAATTTCTTTATCTAAGCAACAAGCATTTAATAAATCTTATAGTGATATATGTGGTCCTTTTGGCAGCAACAGTTTAAATAGATATTATTACTTTTATAGGGAATACAATTTTTTCTATTGAGTGAGTAAAAAGGAGTACAATGCCTTCTCTTTTATAGGATAAGAGAATAAAACAATAGCACAGCTAGGTAGTATGGGATAAATAACACAAGTAACAAGTAACACAGAGCACAGGTATTTAGTAAATATAGCATATCTCTTTATTCCCCCTCAAGCTGGAGCATAGATGTCGAACATGCCCAGCTTGTCCACTAGAGTCTTGAATCGAGCTTTAGGTAGAATCTTGGTGAATATGTCTGCCACTTGCTTTTCAGTATTGAGATGTAGAGTACAGATGCGGCCAGAAAGAACAGATTCCCAAACAAAGTGACAGTCTACCTCTATATGCTTTGTACGCTCATGAAAGGTAGGGTTGTTCGCAATAAAAATAGAGGCTTTGTTGTTGTAACAAAACATCGGAATCGGGCTGGAATCAAAATATATCAAATTCTGAGAAGGCTTTGAGCCCACAGAAGTTCACATGCAGTGTGAGTGATAGCACGATATTTTGCCTCTGCACTTGATCTGGCTACCATAGTCTGCTTTTTGCTACGCCATGTAACTAGGTTGCCCCCCACAAAGGTGCAGTATCCGGATGTAGATTTGCGATCACATCTACTCTCAGCATAATCAGAGTCTAAAAAGCCAAATTGATTGCAATGGCCATGTTTCTTGTACAATAGACCTTTTCCTGGAGAGCTTTTGAGATATCTCAGAATATGACAGACAGCATCCCAGTGACATTGTGGGGGTTTATCAAGATACTTGCTTACAAACCCGACCACAGCGGTAAGATCAACTCTCGTAACAGTAAGATAAATGAGCTTACCAACCAATCGCTTGAATTTGTGGTTATCAGCATAAGGTGGGGAAGATTCATCATCCCAATCAGTGTTTGGGTCTAAGGGAGTGTTGGATGGCTTGCATCCAAGCATACCCATTTCGTGCAAGAGATCTAGAACATATTTGTGTTGGGAGAGACATTCTTGCAGATGATCTGGATACTTCGATGCCTAAGAAATATCTCAGTTTACCAAGATCCTTGGTGACAAAGTGTTCTTCTAGATATGTTTTTGTAGCCTGAATGCCAGATGTGTCACTGCCAGATAATATTATGTCATCTACATAGACAATATGAATGACCAGACCAGCCTAAGTTTTCCTGATAAATACTGAGTGATCGGAATGAGAATGACGAAAGCTAAATTTTATGAGAATATGATTAAGTTTGTCAAAACCAGGCATGAGGGCTTTGTTTTAGGCCATAAATTGCTTTCCGCAATCTGCAAACACATAAAGAATAGTTCCCATGAGCAACAAAACCAGGCGGTTGCTCCATGTAAACTTCTTCCTGCAAGTCGCCATAGAGAAAGGCGTTCTTGACATCCAGCTGAAATAATGGCCAATCTTTATTGACATCAACAGAAATGAGGACACAATCAAAATTGAGTCAAGGTACTGGAGAAAAAGTCTCAAATAGTCTACTTGTAAGTTTGAGTATATCCTTTTGCCACCAGGCGTGCTTTCAAGCATTCAATCGTGCCATCAGGTTGATATTTGATAGTGAAGACCCAATGGCACCCAACTGTAGGACAGTCAGAAGGGCAATCCACAAGCTCCCATGTCTTGCGATCAGAGAGTGCCTGCATTTCAGCTTCCATTGCTTGGCGCCAAGCAGGGATTTGAAGTGCCTCTGTAGCATTTCTTGGAATAGATACAACAGAAATTGCAACAGTAAAGCAAGCAAAGCTACAACGCAGAATAGTAGAGGAACAGAAATGACTAATCGGATATTGAGTACGAGAGCGGACACCTTTCCGAAGGCTAATTGGAAGATGCAAGTCAGAATGTACCTAAGTTGTGTTGTGATCTTCCGCCGAAGGAGGATTTGGTTGTTGAGGGGCCATGGATGGGATAGTCTGCTTGGGTCTTCTCTCGTAAACTTGTAATGGGTGTTCTTCAAGTGCTAGCTCAGGGGGTGGATCAATATCCACAATGTCAAGTAACGAAGTAGGGTCTTTAACTTTATATCCTTTATTGATGATTTTTCCAGGAGTTGTCACTATTGTTACTTTATCTCCATATTGGACAAACCTAGTGATATACCGACACAACATTTGTGTACATTATTTGGACTTTCATACCTTAAAAGGACTCAAAAGAGGGCATGAGATCATGTTTTGTCACATGCACATTATGCTTACATGATATAGTTTCATGAGTACTCTAACGAGAATGCATAGCTGATATAATCCATGGTTACACACTCACATTATGGTTCTTCAAGGATGTCCTTGACACCTACCAAAATTGTATGTGTACTCATTCGGATGGAAAACTCCTCGAAGCGCTAAGACAAAACACAAAAGCACTATCACTGTCAAGAATCTAGATAAGTAGACTTCCTTCATATCAATGGATGTTTAGTTTAAGGGTTTAGAGCATGGTAATAAAAATCCGCCTTGAGGCTCTCGAGGCTCATGCCTCGAGGTGAGGCTATTCCAAACACGCCTCAAGGCTTACGCCTCGATGTCCTAGACTGAGGTTTACACCTCAGAATGTGTGAAGCCAGCCTCAAAGCACTAAGGCTCTAAGTCTTAGTTGAGGCGCACGCCTCGATTCTGCATGCTAACGTCTTCTGTTAACCACCAAATTGTCTACTTTTAAGATTGTTAAAAAACATCCTTCTATAAAATCAGAGTTCTTGTCAATGTTTTAAAAAGCAGGAAGCGAGAGACGTGCAGACAGCACCTTATGGTCGTTTGAGCCCCAATCGGGCATGTTAAAAAGCGGATGCTTATTTACTATGTAATTGTGTATAAGATTACACATATTCTTATATAAATTATCATTATGTAGGAACTTTTACACCCTACACAACTATGTAACTAGTTTATAACATAACTATATCACCAAAAGACAATGTAAAACAATTACATAAATTTGAGTAGTACTGTAACTTCCATAAGTAGTAACTAATCGTAATATACTCATATAGTAATATACTAGATTAATATGCAACAGCAGTAGCCGATACATTATATATAATTATAGTTCATCAGCTAGTGGTATACAGTATACAATATAGTGATCAGTTACATCTATTTATTAAAGTATAAGTAGTTAAGTACATACTAGTAGATAATACATGCACTGGTCAGTTACATCTAATGATTTAAGTATAAGTAGTAAATTACATACTAGTAGACAATACATACACATAAGTGCATAACAGCACAAGAGATGTGATCTGCAATACAGTAGAATACATTGTTACATTAAAGTTTAAGAATATTAGTATAAACAAATGCATAGTATATAATGATATTGGTGTAAACATATTAAGCAATTAAATGTACGTTTGGTTGATATTATACTAAGCTATATAGTAGAGATACGAGAGTATCGTATTAATTTCCCTGTTCCAGTAGTACGATTCAAATTACAATAGTATATTTTGAGCATTACAATAGCATATAGCTTATATTGGAATACTATAGTGTTATATTTGTGGGTTGGCAGTTATTGGGCCAATAATTGGGCCTACATTGGCTGCCTAAAACTTAACCGGACAGAAGCGGGCGCCCGAAGCAACCTTTGAAGCGGCCGCTCAAGCGGGCTGAGGGGATAATAAGCGGCCGCTTAATTCCAGGAGGCCTAAAATCCGCTTGAAGCTCGAACTGAGTGGCTAGCACCTTGTGGCGCTTAGGCGACCGCTTAAGCAGCCACTTGGGCCGCTTTTCAAGACACTCTTCTTGTAGTTAATTATCATTGTTTATTAATGAACATTTTATCATCGTTCTCTGAGTGACACTTTTCAATCTTCATTGTTAAAATTTATCTTTGTTTGCTACCTTCTTATTCACTATGTCAATGAATTTCATCTCATTGTTAACTAATTTTGATTCCTTGTTCCTACTAATTCAAAATTCTATCTCCTTTAGTTTTTCTGTCAATGATATCTTCTATTCTAATAGTATACAGAATTATTATATCGTTATTTTTCTACATATTTATTTTAGTATTGTGGTGAGCCGTTGGTCTCTTTTTATCATTATTAAGTTTCACAATTAATTTCTATTTCATTTGGGTGTGCTTGTAAATACCTATTTATGTTATACACGTGCATAGACATAACATGTATAGATATATATGTAAATACACATAAATTTATCTTTTATGACCGCATCATATGTATCTTCAGGCTTACGCCGTGCCTCACTGAGACAAAAATGCCTCATTACGTTTCACACACTTTACAACCTTGATCTTGCAGAGATCGAGATCACTAACTACACCTTTCAATTGTATAACTTCCTCAAGAGCTTCTATCAATGCCATATACTGAACTTCTATCGTTGATAGCATCACAATGGTTGTAAGTTATAAAATGGCTTTGCAACTAACAACTGAATCACCAACTAAATACACATCGAGTCATAGATTTTCAAGGTGAATTTGTAGAATGCTTTAGATCTGAATAACATTTGACTAAACACTATACACCACCTCCATAGATGGGGCTAATGTTCAATGGGCCGCATATGGGATTCCGCCAGTTCTTCGAACCGCATATGGTTGGGCATGCCCAATATGTGGCTATATGTGGCAAGTAAGCAGCCATTTTCTGTAGAGAGACGACATGTGTATTTTGTATCAATTATTTCGTTTGATTATATTTTATTCTACTTATACACACAAACACACACTTACATGCACATGTATGTAAACATGTATATACACATATATAACATACTATGCATAGACAATGAGGGATAGTTCATGTGATCAAGATCGAGGCTACCCAAAGAAGGGGCCCAGTTCAAACCAGCCTCCTCAATTTACCTCTCCATCACACGTTCGGCATCCGTATAGTTTCCGGGGAAGCAGGGGGAATCCCTTGTGTCAGTCTCATAACATACTATACATCTAGTTTGTATGTTTACTTATTAGTATATGTATGATGTGTGTGTGTGTATGTATACATAGAGTCTGGCTAGAATACCCTCGGAGTGTACCGGAGACACAATACACAAGTCTTTTTCTATCATGCAACAATTATATTGAAAATCAAAACTATTGATCTTCTTAAATATCAAATGAATAGAAAATGTATACAATTTTAGCTCATATGGACACTTATATGTCATACATCTAAAGACAAAAAAACCTGAAGACAAAAAATTCTAAAGACAACAAAAATGATGCAATTTCGACTTTGTTGTTCTTGTATTAGTTACTTACAAGCATCCAAATGACCTCAAGTCTTGCATGTAGCCTACTTTTATTATAATAATGAATATTGATCGCTAGGATTTCCCAAACATGGCCTCGATATGTAAACATCACTTGAGTGTAAGGTACGATCTATACACTCAAGGGTACTCTAGCTCGATTTTGTATATATGTCATGTGTATGTATGTGTTTCTTGAAGAGGAAAATATGTATATGTGATTGGAGAAAACCCTCGACACCCTCAACCTCTTTACAGTTGGGGTGTTGGTATGTGTATATAGAAGAAACTTTATAGACTTCATACATAGGTCCCTGACCTTTTCTCACGTTGCAAGTAGGTCCCTATACATACATATTAACACTCCCCCTCAAGTTAGAGCATATATATCACATGTACCTAGCTTGTTACATAAGTATTGAACCCGCAAACCATTTAAGGACTTTGTAAACAATCAATTGATTGATCTTCTAATTTGACTGGCCACAACTGAATCAACTTCAGCTGAGTCTTTTCTCGTAGAAAATGACAATCGACTTCAATATGTTTGGTTCTCTCATGAAAGATAGTATTTTGAGAAATGTGGACAATAACCTGATTGTCACACTTCAAGTCCATAGGAGCTTTCTACATGAAGCCAAGCTCCTTTAACAAAAGGCAAACCCATAGCAACTCACATGTTGCTAGGGCCATAGCTCTATACTTTGATTATGCATTGGACCTTGCTATGACAGTTTGCTTCTCACTCTTCCAAAACACAAGTTTTCCTCCCACAAACACAATAACCAGAAGTAGACCTCCTATCAATATTAGATCTAGCAAAATCAACATGTGAGAAACCTTTTACCTGTAGATATCCATGATTTTGATAAAGAAGTCTATATCCATGAGACTTCTTGAGATACCTCAGAATGTGCATAACATCCTCCAAGTGACCTATGAATGGCTTATCCATGAACTAACTAATAACATTAGTGGGGAAGGTTGGGGCGAGTGAATTTCCCACAAGTCGCTTGTGCCTCCAAGGATCATCAACTCCCCCTACTCCATTGACAATCTGGTCTTACGATCCATTGGAGTATCAGGAGGTTTAGCGCCAAGCATCCATGTCTCAGTGAGAAGATCAAAGACATACTCCTTTGTGAAATTACTATCCCAGACGTAGACTTGGCAACTTCAATCTCTAAAAAATATTTAGGACTACCCAAGTCCTTTATATGACATTGGCACTGCAAAAAGAGCTTTAATTGTGCGATGCCATGCTTGTCATCCCCATTGATCATGATATGATCAACATATACCACCAAAAAATGCACTCAGAACTTTGTATATAGGAGAAGACTGAAGGATCCACGGTACATCTATGGAGTCCAAACCAAGAAAGAGCATTGTTGAATCTGCCAAATCAGGCACGAGACAATTACATCAGACCATAGAGGGACTTGTGAAGACAACATACCAGATTTGACTCCCCCTGAGCAACAAGCCCAGGTGGTTGCTTCATATAAATTTCCTCATCTAGATCACCATGCAAGAATACATTTTAATATTAAGTTTGTGTAGTTGCTAAGAGTGAATAGCAGTCAGAGACAAGAAATTAAGAATAGATGCCATCTTTGCCACAGGAGAGAAGTTCTCTGAGTAATCCTCGTCATAAACTTGAGTGTTGCCCTTGGCAACCAAACGTGCCTTGAGCCAATCAACATAACCATGTGCACCCACTTTAACAATGAAAACTCAATGGCATCCAACAATAGAATTATCGTGCGGACGTGAAACAAGAGACCGTGTCTTGTTCTGGTATAGAGCTACCATCTCCTCATCCATAGCATGACGCCAACCTAGGAGATCAAGGGCAACTGAAACAGACGAAGGTATAGATATAGAGGATATAGAAGATATAAAGACATGATATGACTGTGAAAGATGGTTATATGAATCAAAGTTAGAAATAGGATGTTTCATACTTTTAATAGTGTAGGATTTTACACTTTTACTTACAGCTACAGGAAGATTTATGTTGTAAAGGTGGAGAATGAACTGTCTCTACCTGATCATCCAACAAAGGAAACATCTGGAAAAGGAGATGCACTGGCAGGAGCCTCTATACTGCATACATTGGCACCTAAACCAGGCTATCCACCTGCACCTGAACAATGAGTGTAAACCTGAGTGATTGGGGGTCAAAGGTGGGTGGAACCACATCAAGAGTGCCTTTACTAGTAGAGGACTCAGGAACATAAGACTCGACCACAACAGGAAGGGGCAAGAGCTCCTTCATGGCTACTGGTGTCACTGAAGAACTGTCCTCGAAGAAGGATGTCTTCAAAAAAGGTGACATTAGTAGACACAAAGAAGCGATGTAAGAAGGTAGGACTGTAGCACATACCCCCTTTGGACCCGGGAGTAACCTAAGAAAAGACACTTGACAAACTTTGGGCTTGACTTGTCTACGCCATAGTGAACAAAATAAGTACACCCACAAAATTTAGGTGGAGCATGCTATAATGGCTTTAGAGGATGAAGCATCTGAATAGGTATGCAGTTTTGGAGGGCAGACAATGGCATGCGACTAATGAGGTAGGTGGCAATGAGAACTGCATCCCTCCAGCATTCTCTAGGAACATGCATATGAAGGAGAAAGAAGTGAGTCGTCTCAACCATATCATGAATCTTCCATTCAGCCACTCTATGTTGTTGTGAAGTATGAGGGCAAGAAGACTAGTGAAGGACGCCATTGATGCATAAGAAATGGATAAAATTGTGGCTGAAATATTCTCTGGCGCTATCCTAATGAAGGATGCAAATTTTCTTTTTAAACTGACTTTCCACTTCCGCACTAAAGGATTTAAATACAGACAAGAGTTCAAACCATTCTGCCATCAAGTAAAGTCATGTAGTACAAGTCATAACCAAGATTAGAAGTAACACCACCTGGACCCCATGCATTAGAATGCACCAAAAACAAACTTTGTGCTTTGACTCTCCTAAACCTAAAGGCAGACCTTTGTGTTTCCCAAATTGACACGATTCACATTACAAATTCTTTGGGTTGGACAAACCTGGAATCAAAACCTTAATTCTTTCTACAGATGCATGACCAAGATGACTATGCACCACCAAGGGAGAAGCAGCAATACATGTGGTAGGCGACCTTTGAAAGTAATAAAGTCCAGCCAGTTCATACCCTTTTCTAATCATTTTCCTCATCTTCAAGTTTTGTATAGCGCAGTTATCTGGTAAAATTAAGCGAGGCTTGAAGAGAATGAGTTATTTTGCTAATAGATAACAAATTAAAGGGAAAATGAGGGATGAACAGAGTGGACAAAAGAGACAGCCAGATCCTTTAACAGGACAATGGAACCATCTGCAAGCATAACACCAGGTAGGTTGGGCTTGTAGGAATAAGTGGTGAACAACTCAGGTAACTAACTGTTAGTGTTATTTTATGTTATTTATTATCCTTGTAATAGCTAAACGAGTTGATTCTACTTAAGCCCATTTGAGTTGGTTTAGGTTATATTGTGTTGTGTCTCTAGTACACCGACCTTAAGATGAGTCTATGTATATGACTTTTAGTACCTCTCTTAAAATATAATAAGAATTTCTCTACCCATGGTATTAAGAGCACTCTTTTAACCCTAAGGGTTTAGGAGGAGGAGCAACCACCACCACCCCTCTATCACCTACGCCCCCGCCCCTCTTCCTCTTCTTCCTCTTACTCTCCTCTCCCGCTCCCGCCTGCCCCCCTCCCGCCCACATGTTGTATGTGTGTCATGTGGATATAGCAACAGTGCCACACTGCGTTGTCGGACCGCAATCGGGTGTTGCGGATTGCCAGGCTACCTATCAGGCAGGCCGCCACCGCCGCAATTCGGGTCGGGGAGTAACTGTCGTGGTTCCTCTCCTCTGATGCCCTCTTCAAGGTTGTCTGCTTCAGGCTCCACTTGAATTTTTCGGAAGGGAAGTCGCAAGTCTCCATCTACTTAGGAGTTGCACACATTGCCCCTTGAAAGGATGCACACTGGTGTAGCAACCTCCACAGAAATCCGACTAGTACTCCCTTTTTCGTCACCCCCCACTAAAAGCTGGTGATTGCTCATTTTTATATCAACCGGAGGGGTTCACTCATTTGGCCCTCGCCAGCAAACACGGTCCATCGATAAAACAAAAAGGAGTGGAATAGTTCCTCATATACCTTGTATACCAACCCTCTATTGTTGTGTACAGCTCCCCAGGCTTGCCTGAGGCCCAAGCCCAGGCACAGGGCCACCCTCCTGTAGAAAACAACAAAAGTAAACTCAACTATCCCAGCACGGCCGCTCCCTTAGCTTTGTCTCGTATTTGTCCAAACGAGCCCAGTATACGGTGTTCTCAGTGCCTCAAGGTGCATCAAACCTCTTATTTGCCTATAAAGCGCATTAAGGGGACATGTACAAGTTTGTAACATCCTCCTGACTTCTTCTCCTTTTTTCTTTTCCTCCCCATGTATTATCCCTATGTACATGGGTGAGTGTTCCTAACAGTTAGGGATCTTTTATCTTTTCCTATCACAGTGCCTTCATCCTATAATAGTGCTACAGCCATGCTTCTTTTTTGTTATCTCTCTCATATCATTGTGCATCTTACCAATGATTCGACTACTCCACAATTGTTCTACCCGTGAGAATATTCTTCAACATGTATGAAGGCAAGGATTCACCTCTCTATAATGGTAGTGCTCCTATCTCCACTATCAAATTAAATGGAGGGAACTACCTGCTCTAGATGAATTCAATTCAAACTATTCTTGAATCCAGAGACAAGGTAAGTTCATATAGAAGCTTGATGAGGATACCCCTGAATGGAAAGGGGGGAATAGCCAAGTCAAAAGCTGGCTTTGGAACAATATGAAGCCGTCTAGTGCCTCAAAATATATATTCTACAAGACTGTGAAAGAGTTGTAGGACGTTGCTCGACGTCATTACATGCATGAAAAGAATGTGTTGCGGCCCTACAAAATTTGGGATAAACTCTTTGGTGAAAACCAAGGAGACATGACTCTTAACAAACATTATGACTGTATTGTCGGTCTGTCTCAATAGCTTGATTACTTTCAGCATGTCTTTTCCAATGATCAAACCAAAGAGCATTGTAATCTCGTCACCACCAAATTTCTCAACAACCTAAATCAGGCCAAAGCTCTAGTCTGCAGCATCATCCCGACAAGCGACAACTTCCCCACTCTGGAAGATGTTTTTTCTCATCTTCAACAATCTGACTTTCAACTCTATTCAGCCCCTCCACCAAATTTTCAGCTAGCTATTGCAACCTTTGCTCGTGGGTGTGGTTGTGGACGTCCTCCAAGGTCCAAATGCACATTCTATAATAAGTTAAGACACATGGAAGAGAAGTGCTAACAAAATCACGATCATCTCTACTGGCATAATCGTGGCACTAGTGTTATCCATGTTGCCCAAGGGACGGACACACTGTCTGTCACTATCTTGTCAGCCGAATATGAGCAGCTTTTGCAGGCCTCTCAACAAATTCCTCAACAACTCACGAGGTCCGGAATTTGTGACTATGTAACCGACTGCAACTAGGGGTGAGCAAATAATGGTCCAGACCGCAAAACCGGACCGGACTGCTCAATTCGGTCCGGTCCGCGGTCCGGGAATTTCGATGAGTTCGGTCTTCGGTCCGGTCCGGTCCGGTCCAAAACCGGTCTGGACCGCAGACCGACTTTTATATGAAATCCATGTATATTTGAAGGTGTATTCTATAATAACTACAAATAAAGTACATATATAAGCACTATTAGTATAAATGTTTGATACTAAAGTTATATAATTGTTAGAAGTGACTAAGATTATCAACTTTGTACAATTAAATAAGTTGTAAAACATGTAAAATAGGTTGATTACGGTCCAAACAGTCCGGTCCAGTCCTAGCACAAAACGGTTCGGTCACGGTCCGGTCCTACTTCAAAATGGTCCGGTCTGCGGTCCATATATTTGTCGAAATCCGGTCCGCGGTCCGGTTCGGTTCGGTCCGGTCCGGTTCTGGACCGATGCTCCGCCCTAGTTGCAACATCTTGGGCACATCTGGCCTCCAGCCAAGGTATTGTTGGGGCCTCCACGCTAGCATCTAGCTCTCTCTAGATATTCGATTTTGGAGCCACATAACATATGATAGTATGAGACATCTTCTTTCCTCTATCGAGTCCTACATTCCAACTTCATCTATCACTCTGGCAGATGGACCAATAAAACCGTCTAACAATGTGGGAGTGTTAACATCTCACCTAACCTTAAACTTAAATATGTTCACTTTATTCCCAATTTTCCATTTAATTTGATGTCAGTTGCTAAATTAGTTGAGCCTTTATCTTGTTACTTAACCTTAGGTAACCGTGGTTTGATAATGTAGGATTCCCAGACTTTGACAACGATTGGTCTGGATCCTAGAGTTGGAGATTTGTATTATTTCGGTGATGGCACCCCTAAATGTGCCCTTCTTGTGTTCACACTTCTCCAACTACGTCAGTGATATGGCCACTCTTGAAAAGTTGAAGCACCTGGAACCCTCTTTATTTAGGTTACAAAGTCTTCCATAACTCTTATCAATTTTGGAAGTATCTAGGAGTTCTTTTCCTTGCAAAACTAGTTTATGTTCTAAAGTTGTTTTTAATGTTATTCATAGTGATATTTGTGGTCCTTCTCGAACCATTAGCTTTAATAAATTTTGATATTTCATTACCTTTGTTGACGATTTCGTTCGCATGACTTGGTTATACTTGATAAAATCTCATGATGAGGTGTGGTGTTTTGCAGTCCTTTCATAAAATGATTTGAATACAATTTAATGAATCTAAATCTTTCAAATCGATAATGCTTTAGAATATGTTGTGGGTTAGGTGTCCAAGTTTTTCTGTAGCACTGGAACAATCTATCAACGTTCTTGCTCTCATACATCACAATAAAATGGGATTTTTTAACGTAAAAATTATCATTTACATGACACTTCTCGCACTCTTGTCTTTCAAGCCAAATTACCTATGTCTTATTAGTCTGAAGCTATCCTCACTGTCTGCTACCTTATCAATCGACAACCGTCTTTTGTTCTACGGGAGAAGACACCTTTTTGTATTGTTTTTCCCACTGAAAAGGCTTTTCACCTTCCTCTTCGTATTTTTGGGTGCACTTTCTTTGTTCATAATTTTAATCCAAAGGGAGTTAAAGTTGATCCACGCTTCATCAAAACGGTTTTCCTTGGCTATTCTACCTTTCATAAAGATACCATGTTATAGCCCAAGCAACCGTCGAATGTACATCTTTGCCAGCATTACGTTTATGAATCGGATACATTCTTTAATTCTCCTTTGTCATCCTCTCCACCTCAACATGAGTTTGTTGAGTTAGATCTTTCTAACCCAATGGACTATGTACCCATAGTCGATCCTCCTGCATCTCATGTCGTTTCTCCACCACCGGTACATCCCACAGTGGTTGAATTTCCCAAGGTTTATCACCGACGTCCAAAACCTAATCCCCAGCTACAAGTATCGGAGCAATCGTCCACTTCTGAGGATTCATCATGCCTCATGGCTCTCCGCAAAGGTATACGTTCCTGCACCCTCTGTCATCCAATTTCTCATACTTGTTGCCTATCCAAACTTTTTCGCAGTGCTAAAACCATTGTCCAACAACTCGATTCCATCTAAATTCTAAAAAAATATTGTGAGGCCCTTCAGTACCCTGGTTGGAAAGTTGCGATGTTTGAGGAAATGACAGCAATGCATGAGAAATGGGACCTAGGATCTTGTTCCACCCCTTCTAGACAAGAATATTCTCAATTGCCACTGGGTTTTCTCTATCAAATTCAAGTCGATGGATCGGTGGAACGGCTCAAAGCCCGTCTTGTTGCCGAAGGATTCACCCAAACATATGGTGTGGATTTATTTGAAACCTTCTCACAGGTCACTCGTATTGCTTCTGTCAGGATTGTTATCTCTCTCACCATTTACATGGATTGGCCCTGTTTCAACTTGATATCAAAAAATGCCTTCCTCCATGGTTATATGGAGGAGGAAGTTATATGCAGCATCCCTTGTGATTTGTGCTCAAGAGGCGTCTTTATGTGTTTACCATCTTAAATGTTCTTTGTATGACCTCAAGCAATCACTAAGGGTCTGGTTTACAAATCTCAATGGAGTTCTTCCTAGCCTGGGTTTTTCGAGATCTTCCAGTGATCATAGCCTCTTCTTTTATGTGTCACAACCTGGAACCAGTATCCTCATTGTCTATGTTGATGATGTCGTTATCGCTAGTAGTGATGCTCATGGGAGCATTGAAACGTGCACTCCAGCTACACTTTTATACCAAGGACTTGGGACAACTTTGGTACTTCTTGGGGATTGAAGTTCTACGCTCTAGGAAGTGTCTAGACTCCCTTCAGAGGCTAGTGTTCCCCTGGTTTTTGTTTCTCCTCTCCATCACAGTTGTTCTGGTTGGATCGGGTGGGCTCGCCGCTCCCCGCTTTAGTTT
Source organism: Alisma plantago-aquatica (assembly GCA_963693085.1). Taxonomy (NCBI): domain Eukaryota; kingdom Viridiplantae; phylum Streptophyta; class Magnoliopsida; order Alismatales; family Alismataceae; genus Alisma; species Alisma plantago-aquatica. The sequence continues at coordinate 1,617,076,712 of OY856409.1, read as the reverse complement.
ATGTTCCTTTCCTTTTAGTTAGGTCCTTTCCTTTTAGTTAGTGTGTTCCCGTCGGTGTTTTTCTTCTGTTAGTTTCCTTCTGGTTAGTTTCCCTCTCGTTGGTTTGGTAGCTATGTCTGCTTTTGGGTGTCTTCTCTTCGGCGCCTTCTGTTCTTTGTTTTGGTGTCCCTTGTAGTGTATGTCCCGTGTTGTGGAGGTTGGGTGATTGATCTTCTCCTTTTTCTTTGATCTTCACTTCCCTTGTTCAGGGTTGGCTCTCGTGTGGCTTCCTCCTGTGTTTTTCTTTCCCTCACGTGTTTGTTTGTTCCCGGTCTTGGCCCACCTGGCCTGGTTGTGAGCTACCTCTTCCAGTTCTACTGGATTTTCTTGTGCAGCAGGATCTTCGGGGGTCTTGGGTTGGTGATGGAGGCCTCCCTCTACGTGGTTTGTCCCTTCAGATACTTGAGCTTTGACTTGAGTAGGGGAAAACGCGTGCTGGGTAGGTTGAGGTGGTGGGTTTTCCCCGAACAGTCCCCCCCCTTTTCGTCTTTTCATCAGCTTTGTTTTGTGTTGGATGATTAGTAGAGGTTGGGCTTGTTTAGCTTCTCCTCCTTGTGCTAGTGTTGCATGTTATGTATTTATCTTTATTTCTCTGTGGTGTTCTTGTCCTGTGTGTTATGTAGTATGTCTTGTTCTTTTCTTGTTAGTGATTGAGGCTTACAGTAGTGCCTTCTTCTTGGTGGTCAGTGGCCACTTTTTGTTATGCTGCTGGTGGAACGTTGGCGATACTTACCAGGACCTTTGCTCCTGTGATCTTGATTTCAGTTGTTGGGGTCTCGTTTATGCAGGTGTTACCCATGATTGTGGAGGGATTCTGATTGAATGTTGTTGTGTCCAGCATATTGGGAAGGAATCCGGGCAGAAGAGTCTTACTTTCATCCGATCAGACTTGCTTTACGTCTCAGTACCTCCTGCTACTTGGTTATCGAGATTATATGGATCTCTGATCTCTGTAGATGGCGTATGGCTTTCCTTAACATAATGGCTACTATTACCTTCAAAAAAAAAGTTATACGCTCTAGTATGGCACTTCTTTATCTCAGCGTAAGTATGTGCTCGACCTCTTGAGAGATTCTGGTATGCTTAATTCTAAACATGTTTCTCTCCTATGGACTATTACGCCAACGTTCTATTTGAGGGAGAGTCCTTTTCTGATCTTGAGCAAAATAGACGCACGATTGAGAAAATCATTTATCTTACGTTTACCCGACCGGACATAGTCTTTGTTATTAGTGTGTTCAGTCAACACATGGCCAGACCTCTTGTATGCCACTGGAGTCAAGTACAACGCATTCTAAATATCTGAAAAGTGCACCTACTTGAGGTCTCTTGTACAAGAAACCACCTTCTCCAGACATCTCTTTGACTTGCTATGTTGATGTCGATGGGTCAGAGATGTGAATGATAGGAGATCCATATCTGGGATCTACGTTCTATTGGAAGGTCATCCCATTAGTTGGTGGAATAAGTAGTTCGTTATGGCTCATTCCAGCATTGGCACAAAATATCAAACCATCTATGAAATTCAATGAGTGACATCCATTCTTCAACAACTAGGTCTCCCTCTTTCATCTCCAACAACTCTCAAACGTGACAATCATGCATTTTATTTATATAGCTAATAATCCAGTTTTTCATGAATGTGCCAAGCACATTAAGGTTGACTGCCAATTCGTGAGAAATCTAATTCATGCCAAGAAGATCATCACGTCATATGTGAAGATTGGAGAACAAACTGTTGATTTCTTCACCAAGCCACTTCCACCTTCATCCTTTTCCTACATGTGTGGCAAGCTGGGAATATATGATGTGTACTCTCCAGCTTAAGGGTGTGTTAATGTTATTTTATGTTATATATTATCTCTATAATAGATAAATGGGTTGACTCTAGTTAAGCCCATTAGTGTTGATCTAGTTTATGTTATGTTGTGTCTCTGGTACACCGTACATTGGGACAAATCTATATATATGATTGTCTGTACCTCTCTCACGACTCATAATATAATAAGAATTTCTCTTCATACATGTGATGTGTCTGAATTAAGAACCCAGTCGGACTTAGACGACAATGCCTTAGAAGCCTAAAAGATGCAAGATGATGGACTTGATCTCTGTGCAAGAAAAGCAACTGAGGATGTAGCATGTTGAGAAGCATGAAGGCACATTAACTGAGAGTACTCCTTTTTGGACAAGGACATTTAGCTAGTCACCTCCTCCAGAGAACCCTATGTAGCCACCATGTTGGCAGACTTAGTAGGAAACCCATGCAATTTGTAACATGAATCCTTTGTGTGCCCTTTCCAGCCACAATGGGTACACTCTGGATGCTAACGGAATGTTCCACGGCCAATATCAAATCCTACTCCTCAGGTGACACTTCTACCGCATCTGCGACGAACTCCAGCCAAGAATTTGATCAGTGTCATCTGATCATTTTGTTGTTGCATTTTCCTGTATGTCTGTAGATAGAGGAAGCAAATTGTGCAAATCATCAACCAAACAAGTCGCTTTGCCAAAGTATTGTGTAAGTGACTTGTTTCCCCATTGCAGCGCAATATAGCTCTATTGTAATATCATGCATGCAAGAGATTTTGTTTGAATACATAAGTTGAAGACGATCCTGCAATGCCTTGCATGTCTCAAAGTGGTTTGTCATATCTGCTATATGTGGCTGCATGTTATTCCACAACATACTCAGTAGACTTGCATCATGTTGTTCCCACTGCTTGAATAGAGTGGGATCTTCTGGTGGCTCAAAAGTTAGATGTTCTACGCATCCTTGACCTTTGAACCAAATATCGGCGGTGCGATTCCATTGACTGTAATTCTTCTCGCTAAGTTTTCAAGTAGTGATAATGGCACTGTGAACAGTCAAATTAGCTTGCTAGACTACTGTCTCCTTCTTTTCAACCATGAGAACAATAGAAAGATCAATGGAGGTTGCTGAAAAGCACAGAGAATAACTTCCCAAATAGTCATGAGAATACCCAAGTCGAACAGGTTTTCTGGGTGAAAATAGCTTGCTGCTACGGAAACCCGTGGAGGATAGACAGAGGAAGAAGTCGTTGACCTCCAAACTTGCTGCAAATGGGATGTACGATCCCATCATCCCAAGAGGGACGTAGGGTCCTTGACATCCCTCTAGGACCTGATTTGGAGGGAAGAAGCGCCCTGTCACCATCCTATTTCAGCCGCAAAAATTGGACAGCAGCTGCTGCATTACACGGTGAAGAAAATGACATCAAAGGAGGGGCCCAAAGAGACAATAGAGGCTGAAGAACGCCTCCTCAAGGTTGGAGGGTTGGGGAAGACCCAACCCAACAACTACCTTGGAGTAGATCCGCTTCAAGAAGTAGTAGTTGCTCCTAATGCTACGTGGCGGATAACATACTGTAGCAAAACGTGAAAGCAGCAAATAGGGAAGGAAGGAGAAGCCTTGGACCAGATAGGGTTTCAGCAAATAGGGAATTAAGGAGAAACCCTGAACCAGATAGGGTCTCTCCCACCTGCTCTAATACAATGTGACTGGAGAAAACCCTCGACGCCCTCGACCTCTTCATGGTCTGGTTGTTGGTATGTGTATATAGAAGAAACTTGTATATACTTTATACATAGGTCCCTGGCTTTTTCTCACGCTACAAGTAGGTCCCTATACATACATATTAATAGTGTGTGTGTGTGTGTGTGTGTGTGTGTGTGTAGTTATATACATTTTAAAATATAATATGTTGCTCATATATTATAAATTTATTAAAAAAATCCAAAACCACATATCATAACTAGGAACACCATGTTTAGTTTTCATCCTTAGAGGGATGATGAAGAGAGTGGAAATGCATGTATTAAAGGTCAAGAGTGGCGCTCTCAAGCTCAAATCGAGGCTTTGATTCCTTCTCATAAAGAATCCAAACTCCTTGCCTAAGACGTGACTGATGAATTCCATGTTGGCTTAGAAGCATGTAACAAAGAAAGAGAGTTGGTCGGAATAGGATCAAGCTCATGAAAAGGAGTGAGTCCTCAACATTCAACACATGAATCATACCCATGTCTTTTAGGATGGGGAGCTCATAAGCTTTGGTGCGGAGGTGTCATAACACTTGGCGTGGACCTACTCCCTTGGTGTGCAATTTCGTTATAGATCTTTGTACAAATCTCTCTGCCTGGTCTTACCCGAAGCATGACTTTTTCCCAGACATTAAGAAAAAACTACGACGAGCTGCAAATTCTTTCATGCCCGTACTGGGATGCAATCTTTAACCTGATATCAAAATGCAATTCATGAAGATGTGCGACCGTATTTTGCATATAATCTATGTAGTACCCTGGCCGAACACATATCGCTTTTCAAAACATTTGATGTGACCAACATCAAATGCCTTCTTTAGAAAAGGAAAAACATTCTTCACAACCTATCAGTTTACTTTCCTAAAGTGGCCTATGAGCCTATTAATAACACTAACAGCATGCACAATATTTATTACAATGCATATCATAACATATATTAAACTTTTAGCTTCACTACCATAGAGCAATGGAGACATATACTACTGTTAATAACTATGGTGGAGAAGTTGCAGAAGGGATCAATATTTGCAACTGGTTTAGTATTAATAGATTTTGCAAGAGACATGCTCAGCTTGTGTAGTATTTTTTGAGTGTAGCTCTTTTGTGGCAGAAAGCTTTATTTGTTTGTGATCTCTGTCATTCTCCTCCATAACATGTTGAGTTACACCAAAACCCTTGATAACAAATTACTGAGATGAAGCTTCAATATTGAATTCAACGAGTGCTGATAAACATGTCATCCACATGTAAGAGTAAGTAAGCATTCCTAAATGTGATATAGTACACACAATAATCATATAACTCCTAATTAAAGTCATGCATAACCATGAAACTATATGTGAAACGTAATGTGCCGCAAAGTTGCGTGCAATGCAGCGGTGAAGGGATACGGTACGTATCCACCTCCATTTATTAATAAGAGTATTGAAAACATCGACAAGTTGATCTTCAGATTTAACATGAGGAGTCACAACCTTCCCGTTCTTGATCTGATCTCTGATAAAGTGGCAGTCAACTTCTATGTGCTTAGTGTGTTCATGGAAGACTGGGTTCATTGCCAATATATTGCAGCTTGATTATCACATATAAGCTCTATAGGAGACAAGACAGGAATTTTTACTTTAGAAAGCACAAATGAACCCACTGCAACTCACAACAAGCATGAGCCATTGCTCTATACTCAGCCTCCGTGCTAGAACATGCCACAACATTCTACTTCTTGCTTTTCCGGGTGATAAGATGATTTCCTAGAAAAGTACAATATCTAGATGTGGATCTCCTGTCATTCAGACTACCAGCCCAATCTGCATCTCCATAGCCAGTAAGAACAAGAGTAGACATAAGAGTCTTAGGTATGTAATAGGTGATCCCCTTTCCAGGTGCACCTTTCATATATCTAAGAATGCGACAAGTTGTTGTCCAATGTGACCGTTGTGGTGAGCTCATATGTTGACTCACCACTCCTACAACAAAGGAAATGTCGGGGCGAGTGACTGTCAAATATATCATCTTACCAACAATCTTCCTGTAATATCCTGCATCTGAATAATCAGTATCATCAGTCTTCTCCTTCACATGATAGTCCATAGGAGTAGACACTGGCTTAGACTCACTCATACTTGTCTCACGAAGTAGATCCAGCACATATTTCCTCGAAGACAAATTAGTACATGTATGAGATCGAAGTACTTCAATGCCCAGAAAGTACCTCAGTTTGCCCAGATTCTTTGTATGAAAGTGCCTATGCAATCCTTCTTTCACACATGATATACCTACAGAATCACTGCCAGTGATAACTAAATCATCAACATATACTGCAATAATAATAGATCCAGCTACCCGGCCAGTGTGGCTCAAGTGGTTTGGGCCGGCTTGTCCTCCCTGGGGGACCCAGGTTCGAATCCCCCTGAGCGCACTGTATTTACCAACTCCTTGGGTCATCCGGGCTCTGGCACCTGTTTGAGGAGGGGGAGCGGGGTCTCCCTAAGACTCAAAACAAAAAAAATAGATCCAGCTGAAGAACTAGAATAGAATAAGGAGTGACCAGTCACAAAACGAGAAAAGCCCATCTTTAATACAACATCATTGAACATGTCAAACCAAGCTCGAGGAGATTGTTTCAACCCATTAATGGCTTTCTTCAATCTACACACCTTCTAACACTCCCCCTGAGCAACAACACCAGGAGGTTGCTCCATGTACACTATGTAGGAAGGCATTCTTGACATCAAGCTGAAATAGAGGCCAGTCAAAAGTAGTAGCCAGAGAAATAAGAATCTATACTGAATTCAGACGAACCACAGGTGAAAAGGTCTCAAAGAAATCAACCGCATATGTCTGAGTGTAACCTTTTACCACCAGTCTAGCCTTCAATCTCTCTACTAAACCATCTGGATTATGTTTCGCTGTGAATACCCATCTGCAACCCACAACATTCTTATCAGTAGGTAAGTTAGTAAGCTCCCAGGTGTCATTCTGTAGAAGAGAAGACATTTCAGATTGCATTGCATGTTTCCAACCAATATCCTTCATAGCATCAAGATGATTCTTTGGGATGACCACAGAATCAATCCCAAGAGCAAAGGAACGTGTCGACTTAAATAATTTTGACAAACAACACACACCTGCAATAGGATGACGAGTAGTACAGGAACGAGTAGATCAGATGGTTCTTCAGGAGTCTCTTGAGTGGAGGGAGATGGGGAAGGCTCAGGGACTGGAGTCGCTACTTCATCATGGTCTTGTCTGCTTCATCAGGGGTATGCATGTGAATATTACTGAATTGAAGTAACATTTGTTGGTTGCTCTTCCTGAATTACAGTATATTTTGGATTGATAGGTGGCACTCTCACACTATGTTGCGGTGGTGGCACTCGCTCACTGATTTCTGATGGTGGCACTCTCACGCTCACACAATTGCTCCCCCTTACTGGGAACACTAGAGAATATGGCGTGAACTCATGAAAAGTTACATCCCTAGACACAAACATACGACGGAGACTGGGATAGTAACACTTGTAACCCTTGTTGGTGTTGGGATAGTTTATCAACCTTAGGATCAAAATTGTGGACAAATGAAGTACAACCAAACACCCTGAGGGGAACAAGAAATGGTTGATCATTAGGACGTAGGACAGAGAAAGGAGTACGTCCTTGAAGCACAGAAGAAGGTTGCATGTTAATAAGAAAATAGTCAGCAAGTAAAGCATCAAACCAAAATCTCTTAGGAACATTGGATTGAAACATAATTGTCTTGGCAATATCAAGAAGGTGATGATTTTTTCTCTCAGCCCCCACTTTGTTGAGTGAGGACAGGATGTACGATGTATCATCCCAACAGAACTACAAAAATCAGCCATAGCATTTTGAACATATTCCAAGGCATTATCAGACTAGAGAATTTTAATATTACAATCAACTTGGACTTTTATTTCTTGATGAAAATGCTTGACAATGGACAACGTGGACTCTCAACTCTTCAACAAATAAATTTGTATCATGCAAGAAAAATCATTCACATTGGAAATAAAATAGTGAATGTCATTATAATTGCTTTCTTTTATAGGACCCCAGACATCAGTATGGACTAACTCAAAGGAACGAAGGGTCCGTTTATTGACACGATTGGGGTACGACATTCTATGATGTTTCCCCAACTGACAGGACTAACACTCTAATGAAGACATCTATGATAAATCTGGTTCTAACTTCCTCAAGCTCTCTAGAGAAGGATGTCTATATTTGTAGTGCTACAGTAAGCGAAAGTCACTCAAAAGGATAGAATGAGCGGGAGCAGATACTTAGCGAGGCAAACTTACACCATGGAAGAGGTAGAGATCACCTTTCCTAGGCCCCCCACCAATCGTCCTCACACTCTTGAGATCCTGTAATACAAAACAAGAGGGTCCAAATGTCACTGTACATTTCACAATATCAATCAATTTTGCAACAGAAAGAAGATTAAATGGAAATGCAGGCACATAGTGCACAGATTTAAGATCAATTCTAGGAATCAGAGAAATAGATCCACTGGCTAACACTCTCCTCATTGAACGATCTGCTAATGTCACAGACTGGTGAGTAATATGTGAGTCAATGGAATGAAGTAATGTCCTCATACCAGTCATGTGTTGTGAAGCTCCAGAGTCAACCACCCGTGAAGAAGTTGAACTGGAAGCCAGTAAAGAAGTAGCTTGATTACTAGTAGTAGATGCCAAGTTGGCTGAAGAAGACGAAGATGATTCCAAATTCAGATGTTGAGTAGCCAGAATAAATCTATCATATTCCTCCTTGGTGAGATGCCAGATGATCCAGAACTCGAGCAAGAGGCTCAGAAGACTCAGTAGTGCCAATAAAGTTGGTTGTCCCCACGGGTGGTGCAGAAGGTCTACCATGCTTCTTCCACCATTTCTCCACCGTGTCTCAGACGACCACAGAAAGTGCACTTCGTATGCCACCTCCTTGGCTTGTACTTGTACGGCCTCTCTAACTGCAGCAGCTATAGATGCATGAGATTCTCCAGGAGACGGGACAGTTGTAAAATCAACTGGTTCAAAGTTAGACTGCATAACCCGTGAATAAGCTTCTTCCAGGCTGGGAAGTTTGTAAGAAGCTAAGATAACACTGCAGGCTGAACTAAATGAAGAACTTAGGCAGGATAAGAACTTTGTTGTAACCAAATCATCTCTATCCTTAACCAGTTCTTGGACAGTCATTGGATGATAGAAACTCAGTTCTTGAGCAATAGCTTGGATCACCCCAAAATATTCTTCCAAAGGCTTGTCTCTTTGTCATTCTGCAAAGGCGGTCATATATCATGAACTGACGAAGAGCATTCTTTTCTTGAGAGTAATGTTTCTTGACTGCATCCCATCTCTTTAGCAGTGGTGTAAAACATGAACCTAACAGCAATTCCAGGTTCCATGCTCCCCCATAGCCATGTCTTCACCAGACTATTATGACCTCATTGGTCCAAATAAATCCATATGAATTAATTCTAATGATCTACTGGTGCTAAGTACATGTTTTGATTTGAAAGATGTTTTGGTTTGCTTTCCCATTGTGCATGGTTCACAGTTTTCAACTTGATCAAAAGATAAAATAGGCAATCCACGAACAAGATCATATTTCACTAACTTTTTGATAACATGTGAACTAGCATGTCCTAGCTTTTTATGCCATATTTGTAAGGTATTGTCATTTGCAAGCAAGCATTTTCCCACTACTGTTTTCATAGAGTTAGGTTTAAGAATATAAAGATTTCCAACTCTATTTCCTTCATAAACAACATTTGTAGTATTTTCTATTAATAACTTGCAGCAGGTTTTGTTAAATAAAACATCATAACCACTATCACATAATTGGCTAACACTTATCAAGTTATGGTGCAAACCATCAACAAGTAGAACATTCTTAATTTTGAGGTTTGTACCAACATTACCTATTCCAACGATTTTGCCCTTACCATTGTCTCCAAAAGTGACTGTTCCACTTTTCTTTTCTTCAAAAGTTTGGAATTCATCCTTGTTTCCGGTCATATGTTTGGAACATCCACTGTCAACCACCCATTCCTGCATTAAAATGTAGATTTTGGTACCCATGTGATGGTCCGATATGGTTAGAAGCATTTAAATACAGATTTGTATAAAAGTTCTGAATCAGAAGTCCAGTCGGTCGACAATTGTTCGACCGACATATGTCTCGGTCGACAATTTGTCGATCGAGAAGATTACTGTAATACAAAAACCAGAAAGCACAGAAATGTAGCTCGGTTGAACAATTTTCGACCGAAATAATTGCTGTAAATTTTGATATGTTACAGACATTCGGTCGGTCGACAATACTTCGACCGATTAATGGTTCGGTCGACAATTCTTCGACCGACTAAGTTTCTGTTTTAGTACAATAATGCAGAAAATTACCAATGAGCATAAAATCTTTTGTTTAGTTGAGATAAGACAATATAAATAGCAAGATTGAGCTTTTTGGTCATATCTCAACTAAATTTTATTTGACTCTACTAAGTTTGAGGTCTTGGGACCCAAACTAATTCGGAATCCTTAGTTTTATAAGGGCATGAAAAGGAATAGTGTCCAAGACGTAAACAAAAATGGCAGGTAATAGAGTCAACTTCATTTCTCTTTCTAGCCATTGTGTTCCTGGGTACAAACCTAGTTTGAGTTCTTTTAGGTTGATTTTTCTTTGGAGCATATCCCAAACCTTTTCTTCCGTTGAAAACAGTACCAATACTTAGAATGTTATCAAATATATCTTTTCTTCTTAACTCATGAAGTTCTCTTTGCAGCTGAGCAATATTATTCATTTTCTTGTGTAAATCTTTTCTTGCTTGATCTAAATCAGATAGCAATGAATCTCTTTCTTTTATAACATTTTCATAGTGTAGATGGTTACACAAAATAGGTTGAGTCTGAAAATCTTTTAGTTTAGCTAACAAATCAGTCTTTTCTTTAGAAAGGAGATCAACATTTGTTTCTAGAGTGAGTAGCTTTCTAGTGTAATCATCTAAAGATGTTTTTAAAGATAAATTCTCAAGATCAATGTTATTCTTTTCAGAAGAAAGATTATCTAATTTAGCAATTTGCTCATCATTTGATTTTATAGCCTTCTTTAGTTTCTTCTTGACATCAACATACTTGTCATGAATTTCTTGTAGACTAGTGACTAACTCTTCTTTAGAAAGATCAAGTAGGCTTACCTCTTGAGAGTTTTCATCATCTTCTCTTGCCATTAGACAATCCACGGTTTCTTCTCCGCTTTCACTGTCACTTGATTTGTCCCATGCAGCTTTATAGGCTTTTTCTCCCTTCTTCTTGTGTGAGCTTTTCTTTCCTTTCTTTGCTTTAGGACATTCATTCTTGAAATGCCCTTTCTTTCCACATTCAAAGCACCTAGGAGGGGTAGAAGAAGAGCTGGAAATTTTGTTAGATTTAAATCTTTTGTATTTCTTACCATTTACTATCAAGGCTTCTTCTCCCTCTTCTTCACTTGACTCCTCACTTTCTTGTGTGACAGCTTTTGAAGCTTTTAGAGCCACATCCTTCTTTTTTCCTTGCTGAAGTTCACGTGCTCTTCTTTCTTCCTCTTCTAGAGTTGCTTCATGAGCTTCTAAGTTACCAATAAGTTGCTCCATTTTCAGTTGAGTGAGGTCGTTTGCTTCTTCAATGGCTGTCACCTTTGGCTTATATTTTGGAGGAAGTGAACGAAGGATCTTTGATACCTGATCTTCTTCAGGAATAGGTTTTCCTAATGCACTCAAACCATTAACAATAGTAGAGAATTTTGCAAACATTTCACTAATTGATTCATTAGTATCCATACGAAAGTGTTCAAATTTTTGTTTAAACATGCTAATCTTGGAATTTTTGACTTGGACTGTACCTTCATAGGTTATGGATAGTCTATGCCAAATATCATATGCTGTATCACAATTAGATATTCTATTAAATTCTCCTACCGAAATAGAACAATATAAAATGCTTACAGCTTTTGCATTCATTTGGGCCAGCTTTACCGTGTTTGCATCCCATTCCGCAAATTCATTTTGAGGAAGCATATATGGAGTAGACACCATTCTCCATAAATCCCAGTTGATGCCTTGGAAGTAGAATTGCATCCTTCTCTTCCAATATTGGTAGTTTGTTCCATCGAACGCTGGGGGCCTAGCTACAAGTGTCCCTTCAATGTTGAGGTTGTTGAGTACTCCGTCACCCATTTCTTCAAGACCTTGTTAGGGTTCCTTGAAGCGCTGCTCTGATACCAATTGAAAAACTACTAGAGGGGGGGTGAATAGAGTTTTTGAATTATTTTAACAATTTATTGAATTCAAACAACCACAATTGAAATTAGAAGAAAGAGACAGGTGTTTAGAGTGGTTCCAACTATAGAAAATACTATAGTTGTCAGTCCACTACCCGGTTGCTTACCCAACCGGGATTTGAAAGTATTTATTTTATTACCTCTCGAGGATTTATACAAAATACAATACTTTCTTTTACACCCTTTGAACAGTCTTCACCCTGAAGTAGGTGCACCAACTTTGAGGTAGCCTTCTATGAAGTAACTCCAAGCTCCCCCTTGAAGTAGTCTTCCTCTCTAGAAGTAACCTCCCGTTGCACCAGCCTTCTGAAGTAGCTCAAAGTCTCCTTCTTCGCCAAGAAGATCTTCACCCTCTCCAATCCGCAACCTCCAACCTAGGAGTAGCAAGGAGAGTACAAATAATAATAGGGAACAAGAAAGGAAATAGAAATTACAACTTATCCTTTAAAGCCCAAGGCTTGATTTGCCTAGATCAAGCGTATAGATCTCCTAACCAAGTATGTGAACTTGTGATTGCAGTAGGTAGGAGATACTAGCCTATAGGACACGAATTATGAGCTAAGGAATGAAATGGCCAATTGTCACAATGCTCAAATTGCTCACAAACAGATTGCACAAAGTATACTCAAAGGTTTCTCAAGTGTAGCAAGTGTAAACAAGTGTATTTAGGTGTCCTATGGCTTGTCCTTTTTATAGGAATGGCCTAAGGATGCTTAAGGACGTTCTAGACAACTTCTAGGGGTTTCTAAGTGCTTAACTAGCCGTTAGGTACAAAGTTGTTGCTTTAACAACGGCTAATTAATTAATTCTGCAGTTGCTGTCAGAGACCATCTCGGTCGACAAATGGTCGACCGAGACACTTACTCGGTCGAACTTTTGTCGACCGACAGGCTCTCTGGAACAAGTGATTTGCAACGTCTTTCATCAACTGCCAACTAACTTGTCTGTTGTGTCTAACGGCTACTTTAGATCTTTCTCGGTCGAGAAGATTGTCGACCGAGAGTGTCTCGGTCGAGGAGTTTGTCGACCGAGATTGATCCTGTTTCAAGGTTTCAATTTAGGCACTAATTATGTGTGTAAGTGTGCATAAGTAATCCTATTTGAATGGGATGACTTGTCTAACTGTGGTGTTTAGCTAGAGAGAATCTAACGCTTGATTTACATGCAATTCTAAGTACTTGTACATTATATTTTTGTACAAGTTTTTACAACAGTGATTACATTGCATGAAATTATAAATATGTAAGCTTGTAGATTTTCCCTTGTTGCTTTGTCATCCTGCACACTCAAGTAGCTCGTTAGATTAATAAGAATGAAATGTTTGTCATAATCAAAACAAAGGGATTTATAGATGTCCATTTAGCCAACAGGAACATCGTCGCTCTGATACCATGTGAAACATAATGTGCCGCAAAGTTGTGTGCGATGCAGCGGTGAAGGGATATGGTATGTATCCTCTTCCTTTTATTAATAAGAGTATTGAGACAATTACATAGAGGTCCAGCAATAAATAGAAATTATAGAACATAAATAAATTGAATATAATATATATATATATATATATATATTAACACTATAAATATGTTTGTACCGCTACTTGGGAAATTGTTTAATCCATATTAGAACTTCAATTTTGAGGCATGATCATCAAGACCTTGGACAATGAAATATGCTTCTTTCATGAAAACATCCTCTATTTCATCGCGTAGGAAGGAAATTTTAACATCAAGCTACTCCTACTCCAAATCTTGATATGCAGCAACTCTAACATCATCGAATGGAGTTCCATACACCATGTGAGAATATGTCATTGTAATTGATTCCCTCTTTCAAACAATAACCATTAGCAACTAGACATGCTTTGTGCAGTGTACCTTTTACCTAGAATCCCAACCTTTGTTATAAAGATCCACTTACAATTAACTTTTGTTCTCTCTTTTGATAACTTGACAAGCTCCAATTCTAACTCTTGCGAAGAGAAATCATCTCCTAACTCATAGTGACAATTCACAAGAAAAAACTCTACATGTAATAGGTTCACCGTAAGAAAAGGGCTTTGGAGACTTCCTCTTCTACTGCAAGCAGTGCAAAGGCCACCACAATCTTAATGAAAAAAATTGTCATGTCCTTGAAGACATGTTGGATTGGTAGAGCTATCTTTCCTTGAGGTGATCAATTGCAAGATTGTACAATTATTTAGATCGCCGCTTTATATATGGTTTTAATTGAGTCCCTTCAATCTGATCATTTAGTGGTAAATTGTCTCCACGAACCCTGAAGAATCTTGCTTTAGATTCCACCTCTTCTCTAACATCTTTTCCAGCAATGTCAGTCCTCACCCTACTAAGAGTAGCTTTATCTTCAAATGGGACAAAAATTCTATATTATCTAAATTCGTCATAGTAGCCCATGAATTCCCTTATGAACATGATAGCAAGTAAGGCATCCAAAACATTGAGATTAGTACAATTACAGAGAGTTATAGACCTTTAGAAATATTAGGAAGTTGATATGATTGAAAAATGCATGTACCCATACTCAACAAAGTGAAGTTAGCAAATGAAAGAATCATCAGCTTTCTGATAGCACCCGCACTAAGGTATTATTGGCCTGGAGCCATTCTTACTGTCAATTTCTTAAATCAATAAGCGGTCGTCAATGCTTTAGGAATAAACCCCTTTTGCGCTCTTTCCAAACAAAAGGCCTTCTCCCCTACCTCTAACAGCATTTATATGTAAGGCATTCATTTAGAATTTTGATCCCAAGTCTCATAAATTCTTACCCTGGGTTATCAAGAATTCAAGACTATATTCTTGGGATGTTCCAACACAATTAGAAGGATTATTGGTCATTCAAACCAAATGACAAGGTTTCAATTGATGTCACTCATAGTCAAGGATTTTTCAATGCCAAAAAATAGCTTGACGCATCTATTCAAATTGTCACACAAACTTTACCTTCTTGTGAGACAGAACTCATGCATCTTAACATCGAGCCTCCCTGGGTTCCTCTGCACTGTTTCCTATCCGAACTTATCCTTATATGTATTAGTGGCAAAACAAGTTGGATGCTCAGCATGAAGCTCCTCCTCTTGCATCTATATGCATGAATTCCACAAACCTGACCTTCTCATTGCCCTTTGTAAATGACAATCTTGTTGTTGAAACTAGGTTTGTAAATGGATGTCCACAATCCAGCCGTTTAATACGTATTTGGAGTAAACTATGGCAATAACTTTTTAACACATTTGATATTATAGAGATATGTAGTTTCATGTGTTTTTTTGTTCCTTTACCTTGAGTGTCATGTGCTTAGTATGTGCCTCACTTACTCCTTTTCTTATGTTGTTTGGTCCCATATGGGTAGCGCTTAGTTTCGTCTCTTGTTATGTTTGCTATATAAGAGACTCCTATGTATTCTTTTAATATCATCGAATAAACAACACTTCTCCTATCTACATGGTATCAAGAGCAGGCCCTTATTTTCTCCCACCCTAATTTCCCACCCATGACCTAACAACCCCCCCTCCTCCAGCCGCCGCCGCCCCCCCCCCCGCCGCCACAGCCTTTCTCCCTCACCTCCTCACCCTTCCACCCATCCTAACCCTATCCCTAGCCGCCGCCCCCACCCCCCCCCCTTTCCCCTCACCCTCCACCCTAGCCGCCAACCCCCCTTCCCCCCCATCCAGCCGCCGCACCTGCCGCCAGCAGCGGCACGTTTGTTGCTGCCGCTCCACCACACAGCCACCTCCCGTCGTTTCTTTCACCCTCCCTTCCTCCCTCCCCACCCTACCCTCTCACCCATATCTTCTACCCTCACCATCTCCACCATTACACCCACCTTTTCCCTCACAATCACCTTCTAAATCCTTACGTACAGCCCTGCGCACTTTCTAATTTTTCTCCGTCTACGTCCGGAAAATTGCGGATTTGTGATCGGGAAGACTCTGGCCTTCTAAGTTGAGAGTCTACTTTGTTCCTCGGGATTTCTGCATGCGCCTCATGCTGGAACGTTGATTTTTCCTCATGACGGTGTAGGTTTCTATGTCTTATTTGCCCATATTGGGTCTTTCTGATCTGCCTTGTCAGATCTCTGCTACTTCTGCCCATTAAGGGTCTCTACTGCCTCTGCCTGTCAAGGGTTTCTACTGCTTCTCTACGGCGTGGTCCATTCTGCAGCCATGGCATATTCTGAGCCCCCCAGATCTCTGTGCGTTACCACCGTCAAACTTGAAGGTGGTTCCAACTACCATCTTTGGTCCGCGTCGTTTGTGCTATATGTCAAAGCACAAGGTCGGTACCATCATCTCACTACCGATCCCCCTGATGCTCCTACTGCTGATGCTGACGACAAGACTAAACAGGGCTACATTCAGTGGTCCAAGGATGATTCGGGCGTCATGTCCTGGATCCTCAACAGCACGGAACCTAGGATCAGCCAGTCTCTACTTTGCTTGCATGATGCCAAGACGATGTAGGACCAATTGGCACATGTTTATTCACACCAGGAGAATCCCAAGCGGGTGTTCGAGATTTTCAAACAACTCACCAGGAAGGAGTTCTCCACTGACTTGTCGATTGATGACTTCTACAATCAATGCTCTGCTCTATGGAATGAATACGAGATGTATCATCCGTTGACTGCCGATATCAAAATTGCACAGCAGCACCGCAATGAACTTCGACTGGTGCAGTTTCTGGCTGCGCTTCCTGACTCCTTCTCGGGGGTTGTTGATCAAATCTTGTCCAGTGACCCGCTTCCTACAGTTCGAGATGTCCTCAAAAGAGTCCAGCGACTACCTTCGATGACTACTGCATCTGCTCTTGCACCACCGGCTCTGGTTGCTCGCTCTAATGATTATGGCTGTGGTCGTGGCCGCAGTCGAGGCCGTGGTGGCCGACCTCCTACTTCTAGCGGACGAGGCACTCCTGCACCTGGACGGGGCACTTCACCTAACCCACGCCACTGCGGCTGGTGTGGTCGTGATAACCATACTGAGGACCGCTGCTGGATAAAGCATGGTAAACCTGCTTGGGCCAACCAAGCGGCTGATGATACTACTCCTGCTGCTTCTTCTGTGGATCAATCTGCTGCACCACCTAACACTGAATGGTTGCGCTCGGAGTTTGAAAGAATGTTTCAGGAACGTCTGGCACAACTACCCTCTACCTCAGAATCCTCAGCCATGCTTGCCTCGTCCTCCTCTGGTAACACAAAGTGGTGCATCGACTCTGGTGCTTCCACTCATATGACTGGTACTCGTCATTTATTTTCCCACCTTACCACCCGTACTCCTATTTCTTCTGTCACTGTGGCAAATGGTTCACAAACTACTGTTAGTGGCACTGGCACTGTTCCTCTATCAAGGGAATTATTTCTCCGTTCGGTTTTATATATCCCAAACTTTCCTGTCAATTTACTTTCGGTCAGCAAAATGGTTAAACAATTAAACTGCTCTGTTAAATTTGACCCCTCTGGTTGTATTATGAAGGACCTCCGCACGAAGACGAGGATTGGTTCGGGTCGTGAGGGACCAGATGGGCTGTACTACCTGGATGGACCCCCTACTCCGAAGGCGATGCTCTCTACTTCTGTGACAGGACTTCAACTGCATGTTAGACTTGGTCATCCTTCTGCGGCGAAACTAAAGCATCTTTTTCCTGGCATCTCTGGCGATACCTTTACTTGTGAAACTTGTGTAATGGGCAAGCATACAAGATCTGTTTTTCCTGCAAAGAAACTTATTTCTTCTACAGAACCTTTTGAACTTGTGCATGCGGATATTTGGGGGCCATGTTCTGTGCCCAGTCATTCTGGTGTGAAATATTTTCTGACCTTTATTGATGATTACTCTCGTCTTACTTGGCTGTTTTTACTCAAAGGTCGAAACACTGTATTAGATTGCATTCGTACCTTTTTTGCTGAAATTAAAACTCAATTTGATCGGCCTATTAAAACCTTCCGGACTGACAATGCACTAGAATTTATGCAACAATCTGTGACTCAGTTTTGCATCTCCCATGGCACACTCCACCAAACCACTTGCCCATACACTTCACAACAGAATGGTGTAGCGGAACGGAAAAATCGACATCTTCTTGAGGTTGCTCGCACTCTCCTGATTCATTACACGGTGCCTCACTGTTTTTGGCCTGATGCAGTTTCGACGGCATGCTATCTTATTAATCGCATGCCTTCTTCTGTTTTGAAAAACAAAGTTCCCTACACTCTGTTATTTCCTGATAAACCCTTATTCTCTGTGCCGCCTCGCATCTTTGGATGTACGTGTTTTGTTAAAAACCTTCGCCCTGGTCTCACGAAGTTGGATGCCCGGTCTGTGAAATGTGTGTTTTTGGGATATTCCCGGACTCAGAAAGGCTATCGCTGTTTCGATCCAGATAAGAAACAATGGTTTGTAAGTGCGGATGTGATATTCTTTGAACACATGTCGTTCTACTCTGCTGCTGGGGACCGCCTGACTACTGATATTTTGGCTAGCACTCCTCTTCCTTTGGTTGAAGAAATACCTTCTGTTCCTACTTCACAAGAGAAACCTCTACAGGTGTACAAGCGAAGAAACAAAGCCCCTCACTGCCCCGGCCGAACCAAATCCTGCGTCAGCGGAGGATCCACCACAGGCTGAGGTATTTTCTGATTTGCATATTCCTATTAGTTTACGAAAAAGGGGTTCGTTCATGTACTCAGCATCCTATTAGTCGCTTCTGTTCTACTGATCATCTTAGTGACAGTCTTGCATACTTTACATCTGCATTATCTGTTGTGCACATTCCTAAAACTGCTAATGAAGCTCTTCGACACCCTGCCTGGAGACATGCCATGGAACAAGAAATGCAAGCTCTATATGAACAACATACCTGGGATCTGGTTGATAAGCCTTCTTCTTGTCATCCAGTTGGCTGTCGATGGACCTTTACTGTTAAATATCAGCCAGATGGCACCGTTGCACGTTTGAAAGCTCGATTAGTGGCGAAAGGATATACGCAAATTTATGGCGTTGATTACTTTGAGACGTTTTCTCCAATCGCACGTCTTAATTCTGTTCATATTCTGATATCTGTTGTTGTCAATAAAGATTAGCCTCTTTATCAACTGGATGTGAAAAATGCCTTCTTATATGGCGACCTTCAGGAGGATGTCTATATGGAGCAACCCCCAGGATTTGTTGCTCAGGGGGAGTCTGCTTCTCAAATCTGCAAGCTTCGCAAGGCGATTTATGGTTTAAAACAAAGTCCACGCGCATGGTTCGACAAACTTAGCAAAACCTTAATGTCCTTTGGATTTCGACGGTCGCAGGCTGATTACTCTGTTTTCATACGCAAAACCACAGCAGGGCTGGTTATTCTTATTGTGTATGTAGATGACATCATCTTATCTGGCAGTGACCCCGCAGGGATACAAGCAACCAAACATTATCTCGCACAACACTTCATTACAAAAGACCTTGGCAAATTGCGTTATTTTCTGGGAATTGAGGTTGCTCGATCCTCTGCAGGCGTTTCTCTCTCTCAGCGCAAATATGTACTTGACTTATTACAAGAAACAGGAATGTTGGGATGCAAGCCAGCCACCACTCCTCTAGATCCCAATATGGATTGGGACAGTGATTCATCTCCTGCATATGCTGACCGCCACCAGTTCCGAAGAATAGTGGGCAAACTCATTTATCTGACTGTCACTAGAGCTGATTTAGCTGCTGCTGTGGGATTTGTTAGCCGCTATCTTGATAAACCAAGGCAATGCCACTGGGATGCTATTATTCATATTCTTCGGTATCTTAAAAGTGCTCCTGGAAAAGGCCTTCTGTATAAGAAAAATGGTCACTGTGACTTATCTGGTTTTTCAGATTCAGATTATGCAGGGAGTCGGTCTGACAGGAAATCCACTTCTGGATACTGCACATTTGTGGGCGGCAATCTAGTCACCTGGCGCAGTAAAAAACAAACCGTTGTGGCAAGATCAAGCGTTGAGGCAGAATATAGAGCGATGGCTCATACTACATGCGAGCTGCTATGGGTTCTTAGTCTACTGAAGGAGTTTGACATCTCTCCGCCTAGCCCTATGCCCATGTTCTGTGACAATAAGGCGGCCATTTTCATTGCGAGCAACCCAACCTTCCATGAAAGAACCAAGCACATTGAGGTCGACTGCCACTTTGTACGGGAAAAGGTTCTTTCTAGTCAGATCTACACTCCATACATTAGTACAGAACAGCAGCTTGTGGATATCTTCACCAAAGTGCTACCCAAGACTCGCTTTCAGAATCTGTGTTCCAAGCTGGGCTTCTTCGACATCTTCGCTCCAGCTTGAGGGGGAGTATAGAGATATGTAGTTTCATGTGTTTTTCTGTTCCTTTACCTTGAGTGTCATGTGCTTAGCATGTGCCTCACTCCTTTTCTTATGTTGTTTAGTCCCATATGGGTAGTGCTTAGTTTCGTCTCTTGTTATGTTTGCTATATAAGAGACTCCTATGTATTCTTTTAATATCATCGAATAAACAACACTTCTCCTATCTACAGATATAAAAAATTGTAAATCATTTGATTTATTATTATTTATTTGTTTTAGTTTGATATTAGTTTTCTTGATACATTACTAAAGCATGTTCCTGATGAATTCCCTTAGTCAATATTTTTTCTGGTGAGTTTGTCTCAAATGATGAAACTAAAGATGTAGTTAATTGCAAAGTAGAGCTCTAGAGAAATACATTGGAACCTAAATGTTTCAAGATTCATAGAAGCAAAATAGAGTGTACGCATTGCCATTTTAATCAGTCCAGAAGTGTGAAAGGTGGAATCAAGTTAGAATCATACAAACCATATACTAATATGTATGGTAATATCAAACTACAATTTTATTCCAGATTTTTTAAGTCTTTAGATGTCATTATTATTGAAACACTTTAACAGAGAGATCAAAAGTGTTGAAACCATGTTATGATACCAAACGCGATAGATCTTTTTGGTATTTGAAATTTGGGCCTAGACTTATTGGCTCACTAACAATTCACATACCCTATCTTGACTAGTGCAAAATTTCCCATTTTGCTGCTCTAACATGTTATTAAGTTTTTTGGATTTATTATTGTCATAAGCAAGCTCAATTGAAGTAAAGTAACATTGCAAAAAGGAATTTATTTTTAGACATTATGTGGCATATAAACTATGGGATTGTTTTGTTTTTATTCATGTAGAAGAACAAACTATGATAGAGCAAAAAACCTAGAAAACTCTTAGCTACACTTAGGAGGAACCAATTATATCAAAAGCTTTATAACAAAATTAGTTAGATCTATATTTGAAAAGTTGGTTAAGTGACTAACATAGCTTTTCCCGATCGAGCTATAAGTTTCATCATGATTTGGTCGTTTAAACTTTAGTTCAAATGAGAAAGATACATTATATGTTCAAAAAGAAGAGAGAACCATTAAGTAATCGATTTTGGTTGAAATCTAAGATCGACTAAGCAGCACTAGGTCAATGTGCAGTTAAAGTGATTGCCTTAGTCAATTCCATCAAGGATAAGAGTTTTGGGCATTGTGAACCTTTACCTATACACCTTCAGTCAAACTGTAACTTTCAATCGAGGCCAGGACAGTCAAACTCATACTTCGACCAAGAGTGGTTTTTGTCCAACTAGTCGTTAAAACCCAAATTTGACTCCCTATTAGCACTATATTTTGGCTCCAAGCTATATCTAATGTCTATATTTGCTATCCCTAATTCCTTATTATAAATAGGACGCTCTAGGACCCCTATTATGTGTGCACGAGAAACTGCTAGTGATAAGCCCTATTTCGATTTTAATCTTGCAATACCATAAGTGCAGATCATGAAGACAAAGAAGATGTCGGATGAGTGGAGAAATAGTACTATAGTCCCCATCTACAAGAACAAAGGCGATGTTCAGAGTTGCACAAACTACAAAGGTATCAAGTTGATGAGTCACACAATGAAGCTTTGGGAGAGGATTATTGAGCAGAGGCTAAGATCTATAACGCAGATATCAAACAACCAATTTGGCTTCATGCCTGGTAGATCAACAACAGATGCTATTTTTCTGATAAGGAGGCTTATGGAGAAGTATAGGGAAAGAAAAAGAGATCTTCACATGGTTTTTATCGATTTGGAAAAGGCTTATGATCGAGTAACCAAAGAAGTATTGTGGATGATTTTGAGGAAAAAGGGTGTGCCAATCCAATACATTGACTTGATTAAAGACATGTATGGTAGCTCTACTGCAAGTGTGAAGACTCCTGGAGGAGACCAACATTTCCCATCACAGTTGGGGTACACCAAGGATCCACACTCAGTCCATATCTATTCGTTCTTGTTATGGATGAGTTGACAAAGAATGTTCAGGATGATGTTCCTTGGTGTATGTTATTTGCTGATGATATTGTATTGATTGACGAAACTAAAGATGGTTTAAATGATAAAGTTGAACTTTGGAGAAAGGCACTGGAATCAAATGGATTGATGATTAGTAGGAGCAAAACTGAGTATATGCATTGCAATTTCAGCCAATCTCGCAGTGTGAATGGTGGAGCCAAGTTGGACGGAGTAGATATACCAAAATGTGATAAATTTCGTTAATTGGGCTCTATCATTCAAATAGATGGGGATGTCCAAAATGACGTTTGTCATAGGATCACTGCAGGATGGTTGAAATGGAGGAGTGCAACTGGAGTAGTATGTGATCGGAAGATCCCTCTCAGACTAAAAAGCAAGTTTTATAAAACTGTCATACGGCCAGCCATGCTCTATGGGAGTGAATGTTGGGCGGTAAAGAAACAAGGACTCAACAAGATGAATGTGGCTAAAATGCGTATGTTGAGATGGATGTGTGGGAAGACAAGAAAAGATCGCTTGAGAAATGACTATATCAGGAATAAAGTAGGGGTGGCGAGCATTGGGGACAAGTTGCGTGAGGGCCGACTCAGATGGTATGGACATGTGCAATGCAGACCGACTAATGTGCATGTACGAAGCAATACTATTGAGACAAGCACAATTAACAGAAGAAGAGGAAGGCCTAAATTAACATGGGAAGAGCTTATAAAGAGAGATTTTAAATCTCTACATCTCAACCAGAATATGACCCATGATAGAGATGAATGGAAAAGAAGGATCCATGTAGCCGACCCCAACATAGTTGGCATTGAGGCTTAGTTGATGATGATGATGATGATGAATATCATAAGTGATTCAAGTAGAGCTTCTCCTTAGTCTTCAAATTGCCTTTTCATTTACAGAGAAGCTCTTTGATATTTGTTTGTCCTTTACTTGTCTTTTAAGCTTTGTAATTCTTCATCCAATCCTTCTTCACTTTTTTTTTGGATAAATCCAATCCTTCTTCACTTTGTTGTGCAACCAAAGTTGTCTCTATGGTGAGGAAGCGGTAATCGTTTTAAAAAGCGGTATGCGTTATGCGTGCAGAGAGGTCACCTTATAGAGTATATGCGATATGCGAGAGTATATGCAGGGGTATATGCAGTTTTGAATTTTTTTAGTAATTAATTAGCATATATAAAGTAATCTCACAGTTGCATATTTAATTAGTCCATTACATATTTAGACCCTAAAATTTGAGATAGATTCAAATATAAAGTTTCAATGAAAAGTAAAGCACCATTTTAAATGCATTCTAGGATCATTTAAACATAAACTTTAATGAAGCATGCACAAAATGGTTTATCACAAGTAGATAACAATCAATACTAACCAAATCATACAAAAAATGCATGCATGTCCAAGAGGTCCAAAATAACAAATGTTAAATAAGCATGTGTCTCGTGTACACAACATACAACGAAATAGTACGTCAAGAGAATGTTATCAATAAAAATATAATCTAGTTTGGGCCGAGATAACAAATGTCTATCTAAAAATCGATGACTAATTGCCCTTATAAGCGGGTAAGTATATGCGGGCCGCTTATGCGGTCTATGCGGCCTTTTTTTGAAACACTCCGTAATCCTCTAGTACCTTTTGAGGAAGGCATCCTTGTGATGTTCTCCTACAGCCAAGTAAAGGAAAAGGTGGTTACCTCCCGTAGGCCACCATAGAAACGGAGGTGGTGGTGACCTCTTGCTTCTACGAGGAAGGAGATAGACAGTTGGTGCTATCCTGCGGGTAACCAAAAGGAGAGATAAATTAAACATGTTTCTTTGTATCTAACTATTTATACTTCTCGCTTACTTAATAAAATGTTATTGCAAACTCTAGTTGTTGAATAGACTCTAAGGGTGTATGTAAGATATCTCACACCTACACCAGGTTCTTGTCATTGCTACATCCTCTTACTTTCCATACAGAAATTTGTCTTTAAACAGTTTCATTATGTAAGTATAAACAGTTGTACTGAGGATTCTATTCCCCTCCTAGAATCTTTCAAGATTGTTTCATAATTGACCATTTTGTATTTAAATCGTTCTCGTAAAGATTATATATAAAATCCCAAAACGTCTAATCCAAATTTCAAATTGAAGGCTTTTAAGCAAAGCATAGTATGAGGGTCCAAGATGAGAAGTAATTGGTAAGGTGGTAGAGATGCAGTTTATCCGATAAAAGAATCAAATTTGAAGTTGTTGGAAATTTTGCTCAAACAACTAGGAGGCGAAGCTTAAAATATTACCATAATAAACAGATAAAATGTAATGGCCAATGAAAGAGAAATTTTGCAAGTGAAGGTATGTCGTTTTGGTCCGCTCCTTTTGAGATGGATTCACCCACTCTTAAGCCCATTCGTCGACAATTTTTCTTCATGATTGAACCACCCAAGCTCTAGATATGCCCTCTAAGTGCAAACAACAGAATCATGCCAAACCTAATCATTGGCCCAAGCATAAGTTGAGTAAAATTTATAAACATAAAGCTAGATAAAAATCTGTAGTAGCGTACCAACATGACGAAGTAGCCGACCAAAGTGAACAAGTATTGACAAGCTCTATCAACCCTCTTACATGTAGAATTCAACAAAATCAAGACTCTGAAGTTGCAGGTACCACTTTCTGATGAGGTTTCAGGAAGCAAAAGTTTTATGGCATATGGGTAACGAATTTGGGGTTGAACATCGGAATATTTCAGACAAGACTCTTGAAAAGAACATAACATATCTTCTACGTGATTTTGAAACTAAAGCGAGATAGAGAGATATTACTCCGGCGGTATTTGTCAAATGGCGTTGAACAAGAGCATATAAGACAAATATTTTCTATTAGAGTATAAGTACTCTAGGAATTGTGGGAAAGTGTAGAAAATTATTGAAACCAGAGAGAATAATGACAGGTTATTTTAAAAATCAAATTGATCAATTCATACAGATTATGAAATAGAGCAAATTCTTGGAGTGTTATAAGATGGAATTTTAGTGAAAAGCCAATGCTAAGCCTTCCATGTCGTTCGATAGTCAATCCAAAAGCAAGCTATCATTTTGATCCAAAAGCAGTTATCTCTGGGGTGAACTAGACATGTTTTTGTTTGACTAAAACAAAGACTAGTTTTTCGGGGAAGCAAATTAACCAATCAATATATTCATAAAGTCAGGTGCTTCTTGAGGATTTAATTGGCCTGTCGATACCATCGACAGGTGGTCGATGGTATCGAGATTATCACAGCAACCGGACAACAATCTGTCGATACCATCAACAGAAGGTCAGCGGCGGAAACCGGCGATCTGCCTCTTGTCTCTATTTTTATTATACCATTTGTTTTATTGTTTTTCTAGGATTTTCTCCTTTGTACCACCTTGTATCTTACCCTAATATATAAAAAGGAGTGAGACGGCTATTGCCCTCACACACAAGAGTTGCACCTAGCAGTCGCCAACATTGTTCGTCTCCCTTCTCTCTCGTTAACATGGTATCAGAGCAAGGTCTGCTCTAGGCCGCTGTCTCTCTCCATCGGCAGTCCCTCCCTCTTCCTTCTTCTTCCTCCTTATCCGCCGGATCTTCCCCTTCCTTCCTCCCTTCTGATCTTCTCACCGCGGTACCGGCAGCAGCAGCTGCGGCTTAGCCGCCTCACGGCGTGCAGCCGTAATCCGCCGCTTTGAGGATCTTCGGGTGATCCGACGGCAATCTAAAATATAAACCAGAGGACTAGTCTCTCTACGGTTATTATCCTAGTCACACATCCTCCATGTGTGATTAGGAAAATCGTCCAGAGGCTGTGAATGCGTCAGTAACGCATTTCTCTTTGTTTATTGTGTGACGTGTATCTCTCCGTCACCTCAGTCTTCTTTGTGGCGTGTATCAATCTGTCAGACAGTCCCGTTCTGTAATGGGGGACATCAAGACGCCTATGATCTACAATGAGGTGTCTCCTATTGCCTCCATCAAGCTCGACGGGAAGAATTTTCTTCTATGGATGAATGTTGTTCACACTGTCCTGGAGTCTCGTGACAAGGCGGGACATGTTGACTCAGGTCCTCTGGCCTCTACTGACAAAGGATATGCTGAATGGAAGCGTCATGATAGTTTGGTGAAGACTTGGTTGTGGAACAGCATGGAACCTACAATTGCGGCAAGGTTCATGTTCTATTCAACAGCTAAGGAGATATGGGACGCAGTGAAGCAGCATTATTCTCAAGAAAAAAATGGGCTTCGCCAATTCATGATGTATGACCGTTTGTTTGCTGAGAGGTAGGGTGACAGATCTCTTGAGGAGTACTTTGGAGCTATTCAGGCACTTGCTCAAGAGCTGAGCTATTATCATCCAGTGACTGTTGCTGAACAGATCAAGGACAGGGACGATCTAGTTACGGCTAAATTTTTATCCGGGCTTAACCATTCGTGTAGTTCCGCCCGGAGTGTCATTCTGGCTTCTGATAAATTACCCAGTTTTGTAGAAGCCTACTCAAGAATACAACAATCTATCTTTGAGTCTGCTACTCCTGATCCTGCTATATCTTCTGGGGAGTCTCATGCATCTGTAGCTGCTGCGGTGAGAGGGGGACGACCTGGTATGGGCAGAGGACGTGGGACACGTCCTAAGTGCACTTTATGTGACAAATTGGGACATACAATGGAGAAGTGTTGGAAGAAACATGGGAGACCTGCTGCACCACCTGTAGGGACAGCACATTACAGATTCCTCTTCTTCTTCTGCTGTGGGAACTGCTTCTGGAACCGATATCACTCTTACTCAAGAGGAGTACGATCGGTTTATTCAGGCTACACAGCACATGAGTATGGGATCATCATCATCATCGTCAGCAAACCTGACATCTACTGCGGGTAATCAGGCTACATCTCTCATAGCTTCTGGCTCCTACTTCATCTGGGGTGGTTGATTCTGGCGCGTCACAGCACATGACTGGTATGAGGAGATTGCTCCACTCTATTGACTCGTATATCCCTCACCAATCTGTTACACTGACAGATGGTTCAGTGAGGAGAGTGTTAGCTAGTGGATCTGTCCCTCTAACACCCAAGATTGATCTCAAATATGTACACTTTGTGCCTGAGTTTCCTTTTAATCTTCTTTCTGTTGCAAAATTGATTGACACGGTAAAATGTACGATAACATTTGGGCCTTCTTGTTTTGTATTACAGGATCTCAAGAGTATGAGGACGATTGGTGGGGGACCAGGAAAGGTGATCTCTACCTTTTTCATGGTAACAGTCTGCCTCGCCAAGTATCTGCTCCTGCTCCATCCGTCTTGTTGAGTGGTTCCCCCTTACTATGGAATTCTAGATATGGACATCCGTCCTTAGAGAGCCTGCGCAAGTTGGAACCAGAGTTGTCCTAAGTGTCATCTTTAGAGTGTCAGTCATGTCAGCTGGGAAAGCATCATAGGTTATCTTATCCCAGTCGTGTCAATAAGCAAGCTTCTTGTCCTTTTGAGTTAGTCCACAGTGATGTGTGGGGTCTTGTTAAAGACCAGAGTTATAATGGTTTTCGTTACTTTATTTCTTTTGTGGATGATTTTTCTCGAATGACATGGATCTACCTCCTCAAAAGTCGAGAGTGTGTGCTATCTTTGTGAAACATTTCCATACTGCAATAAAAGTCCAGTTTGACTGCAATATAAAAATTCTTCAATCTGATAATGCTTTAGAGTATGTTCAAAAGGCTGTCTGATTTTTGCAGCTCTGTAGGTATGATCCATCGCACATCGTGTCCTTACACCCCTCAGCAGAATGGGGTAGTTGAGCGGAAAAATCGCCATCTGCTTGATATTGCTCGATCTATTATGTTTCAATCCAATGTACCTAAGAAATTTTGGTCTGAAGCCCTTTTAACTGCTTGTTTCTTAATTAATAGACAACCATCCTCGGTTCTTAAAGGATAGACTCCCTTCTCTGTGTTGCGACCCACGGATCAGCCTTTTTCTGTCCCCCTTAGAGTGTTTGGTTGCACTTCCTTTGTCCATAATGTTGACCCTAAGGCCGACAAGCTTTCTCCTAAGTCTGTTAAAACCTTGTTCCTTGGTTACTCTAGTACTAGCAAAGGATACAAGTGTTACTGTCCTAGTCTTCGTCGGATGTTTGTGTCTAGGGATGTTACTTTCCATGAGACCACTCCATATTTCTCCGATGCTATGAGTAAGGGGGAGCAATTGAGAGAGGGAGTGCCACCAGTTTTTCAGAGTGATAGAGTGGCACCATCTGTGCAGAGTGGGGGAGCGCCACCCATCATTCCTGATTATACCTTTATTCCGAATGAGAAAGCAGCAGACAGGTCTGTTATTGAGCATTACCCACATGTTTATAGTAGGCGAGGCAGACAAGATCCAGAAGTGGTAGTGACACCAGTCTCTGAGCCTTCATCTTCGTCTTCTACTCATGGGATTCCTGCAGAAGCATCAGATCTTGATCTTTCTATTGCTGTTAGGAAAGGTACTCGCTCTTGTACTATTAGACATCCTATTACAAATGTGTGTTGTCTGTCCCACTTATCTAAGCAGGCCCGCGCATTTGCTATTGGGATTGATTATGTTGATATTCCAAGGAATCACTATGATGCTATGAAGGACAGTGGTTGGAAACAGGCAATGCAGCTTGAGATGTCAGCTCTTTTGCATAATGACACATGGGATCTTGTTTACTTACCTACAGGGAAGAAAGCAGTGGGTTGCAGATGGGTTTTCACCATCAAACATAATCCGGATGAATCTGTTGAGAGGTTGAAGGCCAGATTGGTAGCAAAAGGGTACACACAGACGTATGGAGTTGATTTCTTTGAGACTTTTTCTCCAGTAGCTCGTCTAAATTATGTGTGAATTATTATTTCTCTGGCTACTACCTTTGATTGGCCCCTATTTCAGCGTGATGTTAAGAATGCCTTTCTACATGGTGACCACCAGGAAGAGGTATATATGGAGCAACCTCCTGGGTTTGTTGCTCAGGGGGAGTGTCAGAAGGTCTGTAAACTGAAGAAAGCCATATATGGTTTGAAACAGTCTCCTCGAGCGTGGTTTGATAAGTTCAGTGAGGTTGTACTCCAGATGGGCTTTTCTCGCTCCATGACTGATCACTCTTTATTCTACTCTAGCTCTTCCTGTGGCTCTATTATTATGGCAGTATATGTTGATGACATAGTAATTACCGGAAGTGATTCTACAGGCATATCTCGTGTGAAGGAAGGGTTGCAGAGACACTTCCAAACGAAGGACCTGGGTAAACTGAGATATTTTCTGGGCATTGAGGTGCTTAGATCTCATGCAGGTGTCAATCTATCTCAGAGGAAATATGTGTTGGACTTACTACATGAGACAGGCATGACTGGATCTAAACCGGTATCTACTCCTATGGATTATCACATCAAGGAGACGGTTGATGATGTTGAGTACTCAGATCCAGGATATTACAGGAGAATAGTTGGCAAGCTAATATATCTGACTGTTACACGACCTGACATTTCTTTTATTGTAGGAGTTGTGAGTCAACATATGCACTCACCACGACAGTCACACTGGACAGCAGTTTGCCGGATTCTGAGATATCTGAAGAGTGCTCCTAGTAAAGGGATCACATATTCTAAACCCAAGGTGCCTCCATCTACTTTGACTCTCACTGGGTACTCAGATGCAGATTGAACTGGTGATCATACTGATAGAAGATCTACATCAGGCTATTGTACTTTCCTAGGTGACCATTTGATTACTTGGAAAAGCAAAAGGCAGAATGTGGTAGCCAGATCCAGCACTGAGGCTGAATACCGTGCTATGGCCCATGCATGTTGTGAACTACAATGGGTCAAATCCGTTCTTTCTGAGTTAAAAATCACTATTATGTCTTCTATGGAGCTCAAGTGTGACAACCAGTCTGCTATACACATTGCCAGGAATCCTATCTTTCATGAGCGTACAAAGCATATAGAAGTTGATTGTCATTTTATTCGTGATCAAATCAAAGATGGCACTATTGTGACGCCATACGTTAAGTCTGAAGATCAACTGGCGGATATCTTGACAAAGCCTTTGGGTCCGGCAACTTTTCAGACTTTATGTGGCAAGTTGGGCATACACGATGTGTACTCTCCAGCTTGAGGGGGAGTGTGAAACAACCTGCTTCCCTGTCGATACCATCGACAGGTGGTCGATGGTATCGAGATTATCACAGCAACCGGACAACAGTCTGTCGATACCATCGACAGACCTGTCGATGGTATCGACAGAAGGTCAGCGGCGGAAACCGACGATCTGCCTCTTGTCTCTATTTTTATTATACCATTTGTTTTATTGTTTTTCTAGGATTTTCTCCTTTGTACCACCTTGTATCTTACCCTAATATATAAAAAGGAGTGAGACGGCTATTGCTCTCACACACAAGAGCTGCACCTAGCAGCCGCCAACATTGTTCGTCTCCCTTCTCTCTCGTTAACAGGGAAAAATATCAATAATATCCTCTTGAAAGAAAGAAAAATATGCACAGCACCTAGCTGGACTTGAATCATGTCTGAAGTGCCAAGGCAAGGTGGGCAAGCGGCAACTCTCCCATGTGTATATCAGCAATAAATTTCCATATCCCCCTACAGGGCCCCAAGGGCTAAAGTTCGCATTTTTAAGAAACTCTCCCTAGGTTGCCACAGTGCGAATGCATGAGGTTTTAAATCACAAACGCATGACCCCAAGTGGCGGAAAGGGTTTCACATCCAACTAGTTTTAGCAAGGAAAAATTGATCTCAAGATTATAATATTCTTCAAAGCAGGAATACATTCACTTAAAAAGAGTAGACAATAACATATAATGACCTAATTAAGATTTTAGCACTGACTACAGATCACGTCTGGAAATATAAACAAATACATAAATAAGAGAAAAAAATATAAGGATGCATATATACATTCACGGCATGTATCGACATGTACTTATGTGAGTAAATTCGTGCCATTGCCAACTTTTTGTGACTTTCTGAAAATATCAATGCAATATCCCCTGCTGTGTACTATGCCCATAAACTCCTAATTCCTTTTCAAAGATTCAGAAATATATCTGAGCATCAATCATAAATTAACATTTCATTGGCATTTTCTTTATGTAATAAAGCTATACTATCAATTCTCACCTGAAGTAGAGAAATCTTCCTGTTTAGAGTTTGGCTAATTTCACAAATAAACATGAGATTGTTGACTTAGTCCAATTTGCAATTTGATTTTCATATTTCTATTTCCTGCAATAACATTAAAATACTATGTTTGCATTCTTTCAATTCTATAGGTTTTTAGTTCTTGATAGATTAAACAATGTGTTGTTGTGTGATTCACAGACATATACACACATTTACATATGAGAATCACATTCGCAGTATTTGTGAATCTTTTCCGAGGTTAATCATACTTCATCTAAACTCTAAAGTTTTCTGGATTTCTCAAATTCTCCTCGTTCCAGAATTTCAAAAATATCAGCTCACAAACAAACATGTTATGCAATTCATATATGTAGCTATTGCCCATCTTATAAAATGGAAGAGAATAAGATTGATCAGATTGTATATTTATTTGGCTTAGCAGATCAGTCAAAACCAACGTAGATAAATTGGCATGCAAGAACAATTAAATGGATCCCTTTTCTCACGAAAGCCTTCAGGACAAGAACATATATGGAAACTGATCCCCATCGGACAAAAATTCTAACTGGCTAATAAGTAGAAACGATCACCATATATGATACTTGACTGTAAAGCCACAAGTAACAACTAAGAAGTGAGAATTTTATAAAATACGATAACTGGTTGGATAAGTAAACCTTACGCTAAACCTAAGCCATCAAAGCATCGATGATTGAGTTTGGATGAACAACAATGATAACAATGCAAAAGGGTTACAATTAACTGCATGGTTATGCAACAAATGACAAGGTAGAGTTGTGAAATAGGATCATCATCACCATCGAAGCCTCAATCCCAAGTCCCAACCATGTCGGTATCCAAAAAGTTGTGATATAGAATCTGCACTAAATCAGAGACTTTTATCTCTTCTTTGATTATTAATTTGTGCATTATACCAATTTTTTTTATTATGATTTCTTGTAAATCAGGATTGTTTAATGAGACTTGTATGGGACTCTTATACATAGCCCGTTTTGGGGATTTGTCTAGGCAGATTGATGGATATTTTTCAAATATTAGGTTCACCTTCCCTGTGGTGTCAACAATAGAAGGTTTCTGGTGTACCAATAGGCTGACAAAGGCAGTAATAATGTGAAAGTTTGTATTTCAGAGAGAATTAATGAATACATCGCACTGTGACATTAGGCAGAGACAATGAACATCTAAAATGAGGGAGCAAACATGCAATGAAAGCTAGTGACATGGGTAGACACATGGGATAAAAGAAACATGATTTACAAAAGGTTTTCATTTGATTGTAATTCAGTGTAGTGAACGAAGTGGTTACTAAAGATCCGTAATCGTTACACCAATCATTGAGGAAAAATTTTGTTAAATATCATTCAAGAAACTCGCACTAGGGTTGTAGAACAAGCAAGGATAGTCTAGAAAAGAACTCATACCGTTAGATAAATGTGGTATTGGATTACAGAGAATAGATCACTTATATGATCAAAACCAGGAACAGTATATAGCAATTACTAAAATCTGAACAGTATATAGATCACAGATCTGGTGATCGAGTTTGACAGCCAACTAGCCTGCAAATACTGCAATGACAATTATAGATTAGAAAAAGAGTTTATTTGATAATTCAAACACAATAAAATAGACTCTCTTTTATAGGATAAGAGAGTAAGCCAATAGTTAGAGATAAGCAATATGGGATAAAAGAAAAAGGCTAGAGACAAGACAAGTCTAAAGTCCATAACAAAGGAAAATAACAAAAACATAAAGCAATAAAGCACATATACTAATACTCCCCCTCAAGTTGGAGCATAGACATCAATCATGCCCAGCTTGTCAACCATGCTATTGAATCTGGCCTTGGGAAGAGGTTTAGTAAAGGTATCAGCAACTTGATCAGACGTGTGAGTGTAGGGAGTGGAGATAGCACCAGATAAGACAGCCTCTCTGATGAAATGACAATCCACCTCAATATGTTTAGTCCGCTCATGAAAGGTTGGATTGCTAGCAATAATGATAGCAATCTTACTATCACAATGCATAGGAATAGGAACGAAGTCAAATATATCAAATACTTTCAGAAGACTGCGGACCCATAAAAATTCACATGCAGTATGAGTCATAGCTCTATACTCAGCTTCAGCACTGGAGCAGGTGACTACAATTTGTTTCTTACTACGCCATGTAACAAGGTTACCACCTACACAGGTGCAGTAACCAGAAGTAGATTTGCGGTCTAATATGTTTCCTACATACTCAGAATCAGAGTACCCTGTGATTCTACAGTGCTCATGATTTATGTAACCCTTTGCCTGGAGAATTTTTTCAGATATTTCAAAATGTGACACAGCATCCCAGTGGCACTGTCTGGATTTATCCAGATATTGACTGACTAAGCCTACCGCAGAAGTGATATCAGCCCTTGTCACTGTCAGATATATAAGTTTACCCACCAACCGGCGATATTGATGGTGATCAGGATATGGAGAAGTATCATCGTCTCAGTTTGTATTAGGATCCAAGGGAGTAGCAGTGAGTTTTGCACCAAGTAGTCCCATTTCTGACAACAGATCTAGAACATATTTCCTTTGAGATAAGCAAATACTTGAGGAAGAGCGAGACACTTCAATACCCAAAAAAAAATTAATTTACCCAGATCTTTAGTGACAAAGTGGTTTGCCAGATATTCCTTAGTAGCCTGAATGTCTACTTGATCACTTCCAGATCAAATAATATCATCAACATATACAATCAATACGACAAGGCCAGAGACAGTTTTCTTAATGAACACGGAGTGATCAGAATGGGAATGACAAAAGTTGAACTGTTGAAGGATACTATAGAGCTTGTCAAACCAGGCACGAGGACTCTGCTTCAGTCCATAGATTGCTTTGCGCAACCTGCACACTCTGGAGCAGTCCCCTTTAATGACAAATCCATGTGGTTGTTTTATGTATACTTCCTCATGTAAATCACCATATAGAAAGGCATTTTTAACATCTAATTGAAACAGAGGTCATTCACAATTAACCGCTACAGATATAAGAACCCGAACAAAATTAAGACGTGCAACATGAGAAGAAGTCTTGAAATAGTGTCATATGTTTGAGTATATCCTTTGGCAACAAGACGAGCTTTCAGGTGTTCAACTGTGCCATCGGTTTGGTACTTTACAGTAAAGACCCAAAGACACCAGACAGGGGAGCAAGAAGCAGGCGCATCAACTAAGTCTCACGTATGGTGATCAGTGACTGTCTGTATTTCAGTTTCCATAGCCTGGCGCCACACAGGATGTTGTAAAGCCTAAGCAGCATTCTTGGGAACAAATATAGCAGATAAAGCAGAGGTAAAATTTGCAAAATTCATCCACAGGTTAGCAGTTTAACAAACATCGCCAATAGGATATTGAGTACAAGACTCGATACCTTTTCTCGGGCTAATAGGAACATCTAAATCAGAAAATACCTGAGGTGGAGGTTGATCTGCCGACGAGGATTGAGGAACTGGAGATGGAGGGGCAATAGAGGGAGTTGTATTTGTCGGGCGTCGTTGATACACTTTCAGAGGCTCGGATGGAGCCACATCCAGAGAAGACAAGTCAGTGTCAATTGACACAGGTAGAGGTGTATCAAGTAACAGATCAGATGTCAATGTTGAACCGTTGGAAAATAGTATGGAGACTCCTCAAAGAATACCACATCAGCACTAAAAAACCATTTCTTTGCAGTAGGATCATAGCATTTGTAACCTTTCTGAATCCGAGAATATCCCAAGAACACACATTTGGTAGATCGAGGGTCAAGTTTAGTTAAACCAAGATGAAGAGTTTTGAAGAAGCAGGTGCTTCTAGAAGATCTAAAGCACATGAAAAAGAGGAGCATCGGAAAAAAGAATTTGATAAGGTATTTGATTTCTACGAACAGACGAGGGCATGTGATTAATCAGGTAGTAGGCATTTGAGATAGCTTCAGGCCAAAAAGTTTGGGGTACATGATAATGCAAAAGAAGAGTGCAAGCAACTTCTAAGAGATGCCGATTTTTGCGCTTGGCAACCCCATTTTGTTTTGTGGAGTATATGAACATGAAGTTTGACGAATAGTACCCGATCTGCGGCAAAACTGGCTGATAGATATTTGCACAAACTCTAAAGCATTGTCAATGCAAAAAAAAAATGATAGGTCTATCAAACTGGATACGAATCTCAGCAAAAAAAGGTCATGATAGTATCAAGCATGTGGATGTGATCTTTAAATACAAACAACCATGTAGTTCTAAAGAAATCATCAATACAGCTCAGAATGTAACAAAAACCTAAAGTACTTGGAACAGAACAAGGACCCCACACATCAGCATGTACAATTTCAAAAGGTGCTTTGGACCCAATACAATTTTTCTTAGAAAAGGTAGCATGAGTTTGTTTGCCAAAAGTGCAAGTTTCACAATGAAAGAAGGAATCAGAAATAGCATGAACTAAATGCTTTAACTTTGCAGCAGATGGATGGCCCAATCTGTAATGCCATTGGAGCCCAATAACAGAAGCAGTCAATAGAGCATTCGGCTTTGGCAAATTCAAGTAATACGACCCGTCTGGTCCCTCATGGCCCAAACCAATCCTCATCCTCGTGTGCAGATCCTGAAAAACAACACTATCCGGGTCAAAAGTGATAGAGCAGCGGAGGCTCTTCTCAGTTCTACTAACAGACAACAAATTCAAAGGGAACTTCGGAATATAAAGAGTTGAACACAATAGTAATTTCCCAAGAGTGCAATTATTTACTATGCCAGCAACAGGCGTTTGGGAACCATCAACAAGGGTAACAGGTAAAATAGAAGTTACATAGATCATAAAACAAAGCAAAGTTGCCAGATATATGAGAAGTGGCGCCAGAATCAAACACCTATGTGTTTTTACCAGAAGGTGCAGAAGATGCAAGAACAGCAGAACCTCCATCAGTAGAGGCATCAGTAGTGGAGGGAGCAAGGCAGGGCTGGAGTATCTTCTCAAACTTCGCGCGAATCCAATCCGCAGAGGGTTGAGATGAAGAGGATGGTGCAGAATCAGGTTGATCAGTAGTGACATGATTCGCCCATGGGGGCTTACCATGCTTTACCCAACAGTGATCCTTAGTATGATTGGTCTTTTTATAGAAGTTACAATAACGTGGTTCAAAAGAGTCGGGGACAGAGAAGATGAACCACGACCAGGTCCAGCAATAGAACGACCACGACCACGACTGCGGCCACGGCCACAAAAGGAATCTCCTGAGCAAGCAGTAAGAGCAGCATTTGAGTGGTCGGGTGGCAACAGGGAGACAGATGGTAGTCGTTAACCCGTTTGAGGACGTCGCACAGAGTAGGTAAAGAATCACTGGATAGTATTTGATCGACGATCCCAAAAAAGGAGTGAGGTAAGCTGACAAGAATTGCACCAGTTGTAATTCATTGCATTGTCATTGTACTTCGGTAATATCAGTCGAGAGAGGATGACAAACTTCAAACTCGTCCCAGAGAGCATAACACTAATTATAATAATCCTCTACAGAATCGGTCGTAGAATACTCCTTGGCCAGTTGTTTGAAAATTTCAAACACCTTCTTCAGAATTGTTGACCAGCCAAGCCATGACATCGGAATCATCCTTTGACCAAAGATCATAGGCCCGCTTGGTTTTAGCGTCAACTCCTTTTGCAGGTATAGCCTGGCCTTCAGATATGAGATGAGAATAACGTCCTTGAGCTTTGACATAGAGCTCGAAGGTCGCAGACGATGCATGAAAGTTGGAGCCATCCAACTTGACAGTGGTGACACAAAGTGTCCAAAGCGGATCAGCAGATGTCATCAAAAGAATATGTCAGAAGGTAGCAAGAAATAAAATCAGGCAGGAGGACCCGACGCAGTAACAGCAGGCAGCAGACAATAGAGGAAGCAGTAACCTAACACATGGGCAGTAGAAAACCTAGATCAGCAAATCTGACAAAACCCGCAATGGGGCAGTATGCAAAAGTAGAAGATCTGACGCATCAAATCTCATAAACCCACACAGGGGGCAGAAGAAGAGATAAAGACTTATGCCAACATGGGGAGAGAGTTACTCCACCATGAGGCGCAGGCAGTCAACGAGCGAAGGTCGATTAGAACGTCAACGTGCAATTGTTAGAAAGTTACCCAAGACGGAGGTAGAGAAGGGAGAAGAAAGGGAGGTGGATGTGGTGGCTAGATGGTGTTGAGGATGATGGTGGATTAGTAGGTGAAGGAGGGGACAACAGTAGGGGAAAAAGAGGGAGGGAGATGGCGGATGGAAGGGGATGGTGGGAGGGGGCAGTGGCGGCGGCGGTAAGGGGGTGGAGGGCAGTGGCGGTGGTGAGGGGTGAGGGAGGGAGGGGAAGGGGTGGAGCGCAACAACGGCGGGAAGAGATGGAGGAGAAGAAGGCGACAGGGGCAGGTTAGGTTGGCGGCGGCAGTAGGGGTGAGGAATGGTGGGCGGCTGCTAGGGTACGGAGAGGGTGGATGGCGGCTAGGGTTAGGAGGGTGGATGGTGGTTAGGGTTAGAAGGGCCAGGGTGGATCATGTTGCTCTGATACCATATATATTAGAAAAAAGAGTTCATTCAATAATTCAAACACAACACAATAGACTCTTTTATAGGATAAGAGAGTAAGCCAATAGTCAGAGATAGGCAATATGGGATAAAAGAAAAAGGCTAGAGACAAGACAAGTCTAAAACCCATAACAAAGGAAAATACCAAAAACATAAAGCAATAAAGCACATATACTAATAACAACGTAGCATATCCCACATAGCACAAGGCCATCTCTAAGTCCAGCAAGAAGATCATTGCCAAAATAAGTGTATATGCATCACCTTCTGTAGGAGAGCATCCAATGCCTTAGCTGATGAACTTGTTAAATAGGCAAAAAAATAGGACTGTGAGAGGACGGAGTGGCTTTCATGGCCCATGTCACTAAGAAATAAAGAAGTGATCTTTGTCTATATCAAAACAATCATAGTGTAGGATACTATAATACCTGCAATTGTGTATGTGTGGGTGTGTTTGTGTGTATGGTGGGAGGGGGATGATTAAAACCCTCCCAGTTTTCTCCAAAAAGTAATTACAAAACAAGGAAAATTAACAAAAGAATAAGATTGGGTTATCATTGGAAAACATATATAGGTGTGGCAAACTTTCGGGAAACTACACTAACAATGCCATTACCCAACCTGCTTAGGAATAAATAAAAAATAGATTAAAAAATATATATTCCAGTAGACCATGTAACATGCACCAGTAGATCTGCATCTGAGAAGGAGGTATCGTTCTCTTCATTCCAAGGTTCTAAGGATAGAAGGGGCAACGCATTGAGATCCCTCATGCCGGCGCCCATGGGTCTAACGTGTAACATGTTAGGTCGTGCAAACAGTCGCGGTAACGACGCAACTGCCTCATCACCTTCAAATGAGAGTGCTAGACTCATAGGCCCAGAGAGAATGAGGATATTAAATGAGGGGTCAGGCTTAGAATATGACCCAATATTAGAGGAAACCCTCCTCAGAGGTAAGTCCACAGGATGAAGAGTGAGGAAAGCGAGCATGAGGGGTTTGGTTTGGTTCAAAGATGATTTGGACCTTTGATCCTCCTGGCGGTCTAGGGGGACAGATGACATTTTTTTGCAATCTTATGGATGTGTAGGAAACCTTAGAGGGGGTATGAACGAGGAGGAAGAAAAATTGAATTTCTTCCAGTCCTTGTTTGGGGATGACCCCGGAGGGAGGGAGGAGATAGAGGGTCTTGGGAGTTCTAAAAAAAATTGGTGTGCTGTGAGAACGAAGTACATAGTCTCATGGGTAAGATTATAGTCTGGAATGCAAGAGGGGTTGTGAATAATAGAACCAAGGAACGTCTCAAGGCGCTCTCCAAAGAGCACAGCCGAATAGCTTTTGCCATTCTAGAACCTTTCCTAGAACACACTAGAGTTGAGGAATCCAAATTGATCCGGTTCGATTGGGTGGCCACTAACGGTTTAGATGGGGGGGGGGGAGTTTGGGTTTTCTGATCGTCCTTCCTAGCACCTCTGATGACGGGTTCATCACAACAACACTTATCTCTTGCATGGTTGTATAGGCAGCCAGGCGACGAGGCTTTCCATATGGACGCCTAGGCAGCCTAGGCGCTCAGGCGGAGGCCCAGGCGTTTTTATATATATATTATTTTAATATATATATATATAGAGAGAGAGAGAGAGAGAAATATCTAAATTGCATATATAGTAAAAATAGTACATTCAAAAACCTGTAGATAATAAATACAAACCAGTAGATAAGTAATCAGTAGATAAATAAATACAAATCAGTAGATAAGTAAACACATTTCAGTAGATAAACAAGTTCAAAACATTAGATAAGTAAATGCAAATCTGTACATAAATAAATACAAAGCATTAGATAAGTAAATACAAATCAGTAGTTAAAAAAATTCAAAGAGTTAGATAATTAAGCTAAAGCATTAGATAAATAAATACTAATCAGTAGATAAACAAGTACAAAGCATTAGATAAAAAAGTACAACTCAGTCGATAAACAAATATTAATCAGTAGATGATTAAATAATTTTAAAAAGTAGATGAACAAATACAAAGCCCTAAACGTAAATAATGTGATGAATCAAATTAGTAGATGAACAAATCAATAGATAAGTAAATACAAATCAGTAGATAAGTAAATACAAATCAGTAGATAAGTAAAGTAGATAAGTAAATACAAATCAGTAGATAAGTAAATTCAAATCAGTAGATAAGTAAATTCAAATCAGTAGATACATAAATTCAAATCAGTAGATAAGTAAATTCAAATCAGTAGATACATAAATACACATCAGTAGATAAGTAAATACTAATCAGTTGATACAAATCGGTAAAATTAAAAGCTTTGTTACGTGTATTACTTCTGGGCGCCCAGATTGAGCCGGGGCTTGGGCCGCCTAGGCGCCCGGCTGTGCAACACAGATCTCTTGAACTTAATTTTGGAGAGTCCAGGGTTGGTCTCACCGTAATATATGCATCATGTTCTACTTCTGCATATGAGAGGAGAGCTTTATAGGAGGATCTTAAGATCCTTAGCGCTCACATAGGATATTTACCGTGGTTAATCGCAGGCGACTTTAACTCCTATATATCTTAGGTGGAAAGGGTAGGTGGGGAAGAGCCTTGTGAAAGGGTGATTAAGGACTTTAATGATAGGATATCATCCATGGGTTTAAATGAGATCCCTTCTCTGGGAGTAGTTTTACGTGGGTGTACAATCAAGAAGGCCGAATAGTGCAATGGGGTAGATTAGATAAGAGGTTTCACCTCTAGTAGTTGCCCCCCCCCAAGCTGGCAAATATCGGAGGAACGCATGCTTAGGACCAAAGCTTTTGACCATTGTCCATTGTTTTTTCATCTCTCCTCATGTAGGGAGAGTGGTAGATCATCCAGATTTAAATTCCCAAAAATGTGGCTTAAGCATCCAACCATCAATCAACTTATTAATGATCACTAGGCTTTAGACACCTTGGGGGACCCATCCTACATGATTTTTGAAAAACAAAAAATCTTTTAAAAAAACCCTCAAAAAGTGGAACCACGAAGTGGTGGGAGATATCTTTGACAAAGTTAGGAAGGGTGAAGACCTAGTTAAGAACCTCCAGTCGAGGGCATTGGCCTCATCGTCGACGACTGATTTGGATGGCCTTTACAAAGCGGAATCAGAACTTGAAGAATTACAACTTTGGGAGGAATTCTATTATAGAGAGATCAAGGATTAGGTGGCCTATAGAGGGGGACAAGAACACGAGATTATTTTTCATGCAAATGTCAAAGCTAGGAGGAGAAGAGCAAAAATTGATAAGCTTAGGAAAGACAATGGCATGTGGGTGTTAGGGGATGAAGAAGTTATGCAGGAAGCGATTAACACTTCTCTAGCATATTCTCCTCATCGGGATTAGTAGATATGGAACCTTACAGTAGGATTCTTGATTCCTTAATTCAAGAAAGTGATAACACAAGGACACTAGAGCCAGTTTTCGAGATTGAGCTTAAAGATTCTATCATGGACATGAACGTCGATAGTGCATCTAGACTAGTTACCCATTCGTATGGGATATAGTGAAGGATGGCCTCATTGGATTAGTCAACCATTGTTTAAAAGGGTTGGATGATCATAGAATCCTTAATTGTGTCAAGTAAATTATGATTCCCAAGATAGAGAGACCAGAGAATGTGTCGGACTTCAGACCAGTTAGCGTAGGTAATCTTTTCTTTAGGATCATCTCCAAAGTGTTGTTATCTAGGCTATCAACCAACATACACTCCTAGACTCGTCTCCGCAGAGCAAGTTGCATTTGTTGAAGGAAGAAACATCAGTGATAACATTAGACTGGCCCAAGAAATCATTCACAACCTAAATGTAGGAAAGAAAGGTATGGAGAACGTCACATACAAAGTAGATATACCAAAAGTGTTTGATAGGATAGAGTGGGGGTTCTTGGAGAATGTTTTGAGTGCGGTAGGGTTCAACCAAGCAGTGATCAAAGCCATCATGAACATTGGCCAAGGACCTTGCTTCTCAGTATCCATGAATGTTTTACTTTTAATAGACCTTTTTTCAATCTTCTACAGATTAAGGCGGGGGCACTATCACCTCACCTTTTTTTTCTATCACAAGAGGTGTTGGGAAGGTATGTCAGAATGGAGGTTGATAGTGGGAGAATACAAAGTTTTAGGACCCGCGGTGGTGGTGTGGCCCCATTTCACCTCATGTTTGCGGATGACCTAATTTTTTTCCTCAAACTATCTGGGAACCCCAAAGAGAGGCTGGAGAAGATCCTAGAGGAGTATGAGCTTTTTCCAGGTTAGAAAGTTAACAACGAAAAATCGGGGGTGGTTCTCTGTTCAATCAAAAAAAAAATCGTTGGTCATGATTGGCAAGACTTCAGACCTTAGGAAAGAATAAGTCATTCAAGCATGGTGTTGCTCAGAAGACAATTATATGATTCCTTACCTAGGAGTCCCCTTGATTAAAGGTAGAATAATGATTATGAT
Organism: Alisma plantago-aquatica; assembly: GCA_963693085.1. NCBI lineage: Eukaryota > Viridiplantae > Streptophyta > Magnoliopsida > Alismatales > Alismataceae > Alisma > Alisma plantago-aquatica. The sequence goes on along the minus strand of OY856409.1, from coordinate 1,617,034,159 downwards.
ACGCTCACAAGCAAGATCACAAAGAGAACAACATCTTGGGCAAGTAATTTCCTTTCCTTCTCAGACAAGCTTACATTAGTCAGATACATTCTTTCAGCCATTCCCACCCACAACTTGAATGCTTGTGTTGCCCCGAAAGCTATCTTAAGAGACATAGCAAGAAAATTAGCAGGCTTCCTATGGGAATCTGGAGAGGGTGCTAAGAGACATCACTGGGTTAGACGGGATTTCTTGGCTTCCCCTACCCTTGAGGATGGTTTAGGGGTTTAGAGGCTCCAAGATAGATACCAAGCTCCGAGCCAGCTGAAGCAGAGGCGCCACTGAGAGCAGGGGCCCCTGACTCCTACTAGGCAAAGCATCGAACTGCTTGAGGACGAACCCCCTCGTGCAGCACCTGAAAGCTCACTGGCAATCCGTCAAAAACACCTTGAAAGTGTTTCGAAGCAGCAGTAGCAGAGGCACCACCGTCAGCACCTGACTGCGACGGGGCTTGATCAGCCAGGGGCGACCAAAACCGAGGCAGCAGGGAGAAACTAGGTGCGCCGCAGCGTTGCCCTGCCATTGCTGGAGAGTGGAGCGCGCCGCCGATCGCCGAAACAGGCAGGGAGGAGACGCTCCACCCAGCGACGGTACCCACACGCCGCCGAAGACCAACGACGCCACTGAGGACGAAACCGAGCCAACGCCACCCAGGATGGCCTAGGTTTCGCTCGGAGTAAGGTAGGGAGGTGCCGGCGAGGCTGGGGGAAGCCCAACTTCACCTGCGCGATGGAGCGCGGCCGCGAACTAGATCTGGCTGGGAGCGGCTCCCTCCAACCATCACACCTGAACGGTAAGGAGTCGATCTAGTTGAAACGCCAGCTCTGGCCCTGAAGCTGAGACTCGTGGCGCAGCTCATCTCCTCGCCATCCATCACACCCGAACGGCACCCAACAAGATGGCCCCTCTCCAGAGCCTCGCGTCGCGCTACAAACTCAGAGACCACCGAGAACTGTTGGAAGGCCAGGGGGAGGAAGGCGTCAGGACGACGCTCCCTCCCCCCAGCAGCAGCCGTCGGGGCACTCTAGAGAAAAGGGATAGCGAAAACCTTCATGGTGTTTGACAGATTGCCTCGTTGCATTTAGGTGTTCACGAGGATGGGCTTATGAGGGGGGCTGGTTCCTCCTCTCTTCCTTCTTGTCCTTGTGCTGCTGCGTGCAGGGGTTTGGTGTTGTGCTAACAGCTTCTCAGAGACATGGACCATTGCAGGTTAGCATCTCGGGTGTGTGACGGGATGTTAGTTTGAAGTATCTCCCTATTCTTGGCATAGCACCACAACTTGTGGGTACGGTTATTAGATAGTTGGTGCTGTGACATGCTTGATGGAGTTAATTGGAGCTGACATTCCCTACCACTCGTCGTTGTTTAAAACGTGCTGGCTCTTGCTTCTCTTGTGGTTTGTTCAGCTTATGCTGTTATGTGCTAGGGGTTCCTTTTCTTGGGTGTCGCCCATTACATTAGAAACCTGCAGTTGGATAGCTGAGAAGATCAGAAACTTCTTATCTAGCTCTGGTTTGGACTGCCAGTGGTTGTACTATGTCATGTTGCTATTAATTTTTGTGGGTATGCTTAATGCATGTAATAATATCTTGCGTAGTCGTCTTCTGGTTGGACAGCTGGGTCCTAGCTTGTTTAGTTCGTTTGGTTTTCTTAGTTTTTGTGTTCCTAGTTATCTTGTATGTCCCCCTGCGTGGGGATTTTGTTTCTTGTTTGAGCTTTATAGCTCCCGTCGATGTAATGGGGTACTTAGTGCCCGAAGTTTTTGGTATTAATAGTAACACGCTTTTTGACCGACCAAAAAAAAAAGATAGATACCAAGCGTACCTTATGAAAGTTTGGTGGAATATCTTGCAAGGTACCTCTCTTTGGGCGAAACTTTTATATCGAAAATACGGTAAGCACAGATGGGACCTAGGCTTGACCCACCCTTGATACCTAAAAAAAGGCAGAACCCCCTTTTTCGTAAAGAGAATCTGGGAGGTTTTCCCGTTAATCATGAGAAACACTAGGTGGGACCTGGTATCTGTGACCATTTCGTTTTGGGGTTCTCTTTGGGGTAATGAGAGGCTAGATAGATGTAGAATTGAAGGTTTGGGTTTTAACCTTAATCTCAAAGTGAGAGATTTTTTTGAAGATTATGATATGAGAACTTGGGATCAAGTAATCCTTCAAGGGCGCTCATGAATGAGGGTATTAGCAAGGTATTGAGACGTTCGACAGTCTTTGGGGTCGGGGAGGACTATCCAATCTGGATGCCTTGTGAAGACGGTCTTTTCATGCTCAAATCAGCATTAGATATCCTTAATAGAGAACGATCTATCCATTCCTTGGACAGGAATCGGAATCGGTAGTCTGTATGGGTTTGGGAACCAGCTCTACCCCTAAAGATATCTACCTTTACCTGGAAGTTTTTGCACTCAAGCGTCCCTACAGATGATAGGATTAGGTCTTTCCATATCCATTTGGATTCTAGGTGTGAATGTTGTGATCTGGGACACATGGAAACCATGGATCATCACTTTCTTTATGGGGACAGAGAAAAAAACCTTTGGGAAGGAAGAAAATCTTAGAAGTTAGACCGTTTAGCACCTATAGATCGATTGGCGCGGCCCTTCACCACTATTGGTCCCTTTCGAGTAGGAAGTTGTGGCTTACCTTCATTAGAGGGGTTCTCCCCCTAACTATTCTTTGGTGTATCTGATTGGATAGATTTGAAAGTAGGTTTGATGGGAGAAATGGGGATACCAAGAAAATATGGATCCATGTGTGCCTTTTGAGCAAGCCTATTTGTGATAATACCCCCTAGGCTCTTAGGGATTGAAGCAGGCACAACGGATTTTAGGTGGGAGAGAGGTTTCTCGCCACACCTTAGGATCCAACAATTCATTTTGCGTCCCGTTTTATGGTAGACTCTGATGGTAGGATGGCTTAAGCTCAAGTTAGCTTCTAAGTTGGAAGAGGGGCAGGACGGAAGTAGAAGGAGGGCTTTTGGAGGCATCATTAGATCCTCGAGGGGTGATGTTTTTGCGGGTTTCTCGAGCCCAAGCGTGGCTTCACCCCACCTTGATTGCCTCCATGAAGCGGTTTAAGTTGGGTTAGGCATCGACGTGCTTCCCCTTGGTTCCAACCTCGTGTTGGAATGTGATGATCGGCATATTATCTCCCTCCTTGAAGGGGGATCACCGGCGCCGCCCCCATGGAGACTCAAGAGACGCATTCAACAGGTTCAAGATCTCATGAGGGCTACGGCTAGAACAGGTCATACCGCCTTTATACATAGTGAGGCCAACCGGCTGCGGTTAAATTGGCGGAATAGAGTTCGTCTAGAACACCCTTACGTGTTTAGGGATCTCAGATCCATACCCCTCCCCTATCAGGGGCATGTATAGGTTAGAATCATGGGGCATGCTTATTTGAGACAGGAGGCGGTTGTTGTCGCAAGCACATAGATACTTTTTGAACTTTTGTCCTGGTCTCGAGTCGAGGATCCATTTTTTGTAGTTAGCGGGTATCCTTTTTGTAAATATGAAACTTTTCATTGCCCACTGGGGAACGGGATGAATAGAATTCCCCCATATTTTTGTGTGTGTGTGTGGGGGGGGGGGGGGATGCATATTTGGAAAGAAGCATTCCATTTTCAAGTACTTATGAGGAAAATCAGCTGAAGTCGATATGACAAATGGCATTTCAAAGCGAACAGGAAGTTGATATATGGATAAGTATAGCCATTTACACAAAAATATCTTAAAAGATGAACATAAGCTTAATTTGAATAGCTAGTGCTCTCATACAGGGCTGAAGAATATACAAGGGCAGCAGTCCTATATATCAAATAACTTAATGTGCTGCCAGTTCCAAGCTCCCTACCCCTTCAATTCCTACTGCGAAGTTATATACAGCATGTGCTGTTAAGAAGGCTCTTATCCATCTCAAGTTTTATCCTGGAAGTGAAAGGAGAAGTACTACCCAGCATTCAAGATAAGTTAACACCGGGTAATCAGAACATTTGAGAAAACAATTGCATATTGATCATCAGAATCTTTGCTGTCCCCTAAGTAATCATCAACTTTTCAGCACTATAGAAGATCTAGGCTCTCATAGATCATAAAACAACAATATCTATGTTTTCAGGGATCCAATTAGTGAGAAAGAACTAAAATGGTTAGCAAAATGTTAAGGGCCACTGTTACTGACAAAGGCACTCAGGACATGCCATATCAATCATGTTTCCAGAATTGACAATGCTGAACTTCCAGAATCTGTGTTCTATTGCCCGACCACACGATTTCTCTAGTAAGGTAACATTCCTAATCGACAGCAGGGTCTCAAACCATTCACAAGCCCAACAGCCTATTTCTACTTTCCAGCCCTGTCATCTTTTTTCTAAAGGAAATGGCACTCAGCCTGTGAAACAGGTCCTGCTCAAGTAAGGTCGTGCCATATTTCCAATATTATTTACAAGGTTGGAGGCAAGCATTTAGTTAACAAACTCGCGAATCTGTGAGCCAAACACACTGATGTACGCAGTTAGCAAAAACATTTATCAGCTTACATCATGGTGGTGAAGATTACTAGAGACAGCAAATGGCATCAGGCGTAATTTCCATATTGCTCAGTGAAAACCGAAGAGGAAGCTAAACAGAGTGAGGAACAAACCTAGGTAGGTCGCATCCATTGGGCTTCCATTTCCACTTCAAATACTCAGTATCCCGCCTCCCATTATTTTGGCAGGTAAACGCTTTGTCCACGTAAGGGCACGACCCTGGCGGGTATAGTGGGTAACTCCCGTCCTCATCCTTGACCCAGGTCCCACTATACAAATCACACTTCTGCCTTTCCCACCTGCCGTCCGGCTCCTCGACCAAAACTGAATTATTGGGAGGAAAAGTTCCAGTGCGTCCAGAAGGGTTTTCAGAGGGCGTGGATGATGGCGACTGGTTTTCTCGAATCCCGTCTTTGGCCACGTGGGCAAAGTCGATAGGTGCTGCCGGCGGTGGAAGTGGCGATTGAACGGGAGATCGACCGCTCGTCTGGTGAGGAGAAGGTGAAAGAGAAATGTCAGCGTACAGGGACGTGGTCGGCTCGAGGGAGCGCTTGCTGAAGAGAAGGGCGCTGAGAAGAAACAGAGAGAAGACACAGGCAAGGGCTAAAGCCAATTGGCTCTTCTTCTGCTTCAATGGCGCGTGGTGGGACGGCGGAGGGAGGGAGGAAGCCATCTACGAGGATGCCGAGTACTAGGAGATGATTGCATTTGGTAGATTGCAGGGATTGTGGGATCCAAGAATAGTGGTTGGTTTCTCAATCGACGACGCAGTAGGACAGATTAATCACGCAAGTCTCATGTATTCTCTTGAACTTGATAGTTGCAGGAGCCAATCTGTCATTCCATTTGCATTCAAAAAGTAATTATATTTTACATTTTGAGTCAACAATCTATTGCACGTGCCTTTTACCGGACACATTATAAAACAATTGCATTAATATAATAAATCTTCATACAAAGGGCCGAAGGGGTGGAGACTGGAGTAATTGGGGCGATGTAACGAGAATTGAAGAAAACAATAGGTGAAGTGACCATATGTTATAGCGTACGATATACAAAGATATGTGGGTAGGGCAACAATCATGATATCCACACAAATACAAGGAGGACGGAGCACCCAGCAAACGTTATAGGAAGACCATCATTGTGGAATGTACCTTCTTGGACAAGTTAAAGATGTAGTATTATGTATAAATATATATAGTGGTGGCAACTATTACATCAATATAAATACGATGTTCACTAGGATAGCCATAAAAAGTCAAAAAGAAACTACACATAACAATGATGTTATATCACACAAGATAGTAGGAGAAAACTTCTTATCATCAAGCTCATCAAAAAAATGTATTGCATGTCTAGGAGATAACATTTGAAAAGTGCATGATTGATGATATACTATTCATTGACAGTTGATGTCGGTAACATTCATACAGTTGAGTTATGACGACCTCGACTTCAACATCTCTACTTAAATGACAATCCACCGCTACATAATGGGGATATGGAGTCGGTTATTTTAGGCATACAACGTCAGTCATAAACTGACGACCAAGTGGGCGAGTTAAATCTCAACCATTCTTCGTCGATTCAAAAAACTGATGACAATATTTTTTGTCGCCAGATCCTTTTTACAGCAGAATCGACAGTGTAACGTGTAGTGAGCAACATATTTTTGGATGGCTTTGACCTTTACTCGTCAGTTGCATGAAGAACAACCCACGCCATTAAAATTTCCTCGTTGATTGGGTAATGACAAATAACCGAGGAAGAATAACTCGATGTCGATTTATCAGTGATTTAATAGTAAAAAATTTAGGTCAACCTCGTCGTCGGCTTTTTGTAAATAACCGATGTAGAACGTATATGTAGTCGGTTATTTACAAATAACTGACGAGAAATGTCGATGTTTTTTATATAGCAGGTCTGCAAACCTGTTGTTCGGCTGCTAGCCTGTCTGCTGCATGCAGTTCTTCAGAATTAAAAGTTCCAAAGAACTGTAGGCTTCTGCAAGCATCGCATGTTAACAATAGGTCAGAAAACCTGTAAGAATAACATACATTATACAAAATAGGCACAAACATGCCGCATTCTTTCATTTTTTTCACTTCAAATGTACACAAATCTATGAACTCACAGCTCAATTGTTTCATTTCTAAGTCACACTTCAATTTCACACATATATGCATAAATTCACATCATTATCTTCCACATGCCTTCAAATTCAAATTCACACATAAATATGCACTTAACATTCAATTCACACTCAAAAATACATATCAACACAGTTGTCATCTCATATTTTAAGTCATAATGTATAATAATATATAACAATAAGAAACCTGACATCAAAGTTTGAACTATCAAACAATATCAATCAATCGTTAAATTTTTCGTTCAAGTATACATTTTTGATGAAGCAGTCTGTCCACTGTTCGTGTAGGTCATTCAGTTGCTCCAATGTATAGGGTTTGGTATTCTCAAAAAATTGCAATGAGAATGAAACTTCTAATAGATTTGACTATTTGTATTATCAAATGAGACTACTTCATTTATATGATCTAAGACTAATAACTTACATCCTCCATACATTTGATCTGTTGTGCGTGGGTGACAATTGTCTGCATGTACAACATCACATAATATGTACATGCCAAGCCATTGTCTTGTATAGGACCTTGTAGATTTACAATTATGTTAATAAATGTTATCAAGCAGAGTTGGACATATATTATGCAATTGGAATGAGAAGAGTGTATACATCAACACTCGTCCAAGTTACTGACTTCTTTTCTTATCTACTTTCCCTCTGCCGCTATGGAATGCTTTCATGCCCTTATAAGTTTGATTAATAGATATGTTACATTATTAAATTGTCATATGATGCAAATATTAACAAATATGTTGGGCATTGAAAAACTATATTTACACATGAATCACCAATTTTATTGGGTGTCCTTCATTTGGTGTCAGTTTCACACCCAAATAATCAAAGAAACACACAGTCCAAGTCTCGAGAACAATCACTAACAACTGTCAATGCTTATTTCAAAGTTAATAGAAGGCAAATAAAATAAAAATTAAATTCCACAACAAATTGTATTCATAGGTTAGACATATAAACAACAAGCTAAAAACTTACATAACATTTAAGGGAGCTAAGATCACGTTCTCAGAAGCACCAGAAAACTACATCATAGTAGTCACATAATCTTTGATGTCACTCAGATCTCTAAGTACATCGCTAATCAATTATGGCACTAGAAATCTCATATTTGCTATTCTGAAGTCACAAGTCACGTAATACAAATGATTGAAACAAAGATATGCATTACTCAGATAATATATAGGAAATAATTAAACAAATGTTCACATATGACAGGGTATTCACACTCACTGTATCCAAAGTTCTATCACTTATGTGTTTGGCCAATCATACTGAAATAGCCCAGATGCATCTGCCAACACTTAATAGTGTCACGTTCTATACCTATGACCTCCTCCCTGAGGCTGATCACAATGGTATATGTTTGATCTATATTGTCTAACTTGTTGACATGAGAGTTATACACTATCCATATTTTGATAATGACATAACCATCCCATTCATATGTATCTAATATGTCTACCTAAGATTGATTTCGTATATTAGGTACATGAAAAGGATCAATTCAATCAAGCCCTAGTTTGATCAAGTTCAAGTCAAAAGCAATGCAAATGCACTTTTGTGGAAAACACCCTAAAATCCTTAGGATGATTTTTGTAATCATTTGTATTGATTCTATGACTTGTAACTAAGATGAGAAAAAAATTAGGAGCTCTAAATTTGAATGTTTAATCAGACTAATGGAATTTTCTAAAATACATCATAGAGTGTTTTATCGATCGAGTTTCTCCTGTGACAAACTCGACCGACACCCTTGATGCATTATGAAAATGTCTAGGTTCAGTCAAGTTTTAATACATAGAACTTGACTGACACCTGCACTGGCAAAACTAATTTTATGCAATCGGTCGAGTTTCATCTAGGATAAACTCGACCGATGTTTCAAATTTGCTTTGTCATATAGTGTAATTGGTCAAGTTACCTTTATTAAAACTCGACCAAATGCATTGTATAGAAAGTGCAGAAAAAGTGATTCTAACCATTGGAGTGTTACGAAAGTCGAAATTATATCCTTTTCAACACCCCAAATGGATAGAAAATGTTTCTTGATGCTTCTAGCCTCTAGTGGACACCCCCAATTATAAATAGGACCTCTTGGAGTTCATTCCAAGGTTGATCTTTCATGCCATTCAAGCTCCTAGCTATAATATGCATCCAGTCCACTTGAGCCCCTTTCTCTCTCTTATTTGCAAATCAAAATGTCTATATGAGTGAGAAAATATTTGTGTGAGAGAGCTACTCCATTGTAGACTTGTAAAGCTCTCAAAGCTTCCCTTTCCCCAACCCCTTTCTTGAAAATCAAGTTGGTGAAAGCTTCTCCAAGTGAAGGAGAAGGTGCAAAGCTTCTCTATGAAGGTGAAGGTGCAAAATCTTCTCCAAGGTGAAGGATAAGGTCAAGTATGAAGATCAGGGAGTAGAGTGGGTAAACACATCAAGGCAAAAAAACTCAATGCAAGAAGGGGATCTCCTTGGCGAAGGTGTCAGCTGCTTGCAAGAATGGGTAAGACCTTGTAGAGGTAGAAAACTCTAGATAAAAGGATAGGTAAGTCCTTGGTTGGTTTATTGGCTCATTTTGGTCCTTAAAAAGGAGGGTGGGCATCCTTTTCCCTAGAAAAGGAAGGCCATCTTGTATGTCTTATAGTGGAATATAAGTATACATGGGTTTCAAAATCCTAGAGCTTGACCTCTCTAGATAGTGGATTGACTTTCTCCTAGTTTGGAGATTGGAATCACTCTACATATCTTGTTTTTGTGTTTTTTCAATCTCTCTCATCCTTGATATGTATGCTTAGTTGCACTGCAAATTCAATACTTGCAAATCCCATATATTGAAGTAACTTGAAGGTCCTACAAGTTTTTTTGAAGTGTTTTTAGCACTATTCACACCCCTCTAGATCCCATTGATTCAACAAGTGGTATCAAAGCCACGGTCTTCTCCAACAAATCTCCTACGAGACAAGAAGATGGGTGACAACCTATTTGAGACCCATAACCTTGCTTAAAGTGTTGAACAAGCTTAATTATCATAATTGAATTCTTATAACCCTAGTATAACCTTGTGATATGCTTTTAAATCATAATACAAGTTTAAGTTTCAAATTTGGACATTGTTTGAGCAAGTTATGCAATTTTATGCACATTTTAGACTTTTCTACAATTTACCCAATTGAGAGGTTTTCTTTGCAATTTATCACTTGAATTATGTTCCTTGGATATTCTATCATCATTCTTGAGCTTTTTTTAGCCATGGGGATCCTATTTAACCTTGGTTTGAAGGTGTTTTCCTCAAGGGTATTTTGGGGTTTACCCCTTCATGGATGAGCTACCTTTAGTAGCTATCAACTAATGAATTATTTGATTGGATTGGAAATTCGACAAAGGAAATCTAAGAAAGTCTATATGGATGGTGGGGGAGATTCTTGTGTGTGTGCTTGTATATTCTTAATAGTTTAAGGCCATGGGCACTTGAAAAGATACTAGAACTTCAACTTTTTCTTTTTCTTTATCTTAAAGTTTCATATACTTATCCCTAAGCACCCAAACGAGCCATTTTATCTCCACCACTTCTCTCCTAATACAACCCTCATTCTCCCTCTGTGTTTCTATGAATTTCCTATCCAAGGAACAAGAAAGTGGGGATCTTCTTGGGAAAAAGCTCTAGGGTTACAATTGACTTCCTTTTAGGGTTTTAAAAGCTTTCTTTGAGTGATCTTGACATAAAAGAGTAAGAATCCCCTTCTTTCCTTTATTTATTTATTTTTTATCCTTCGTCCTATCTTTCTCCAGGTTGGAAACTTGTTGTTCCATGGTATAAATTGCTCTAAAGCTATAAAACCCTACCTTTCTTGCTCCTTATGCTTAGGGTTTTCTCATTTCATGAAGAAAGGTGCTAGATGGACGAGTTCACAACTTATGCTTGGATTTTATACCCTACCTGCTCGAGTTTTCTTCTGTTTGGGATTTCATATTCTCATTAGAGGCCAGTTTTAAAACTTGCTCCACATTTATTGCTTACCATAAGCTTGCCAACTCATGTTCTTTCTTGAAAATGATGATCCATGCACTAAAAAGCTATACTTGACTTAGATTTCAATTTTTATAATGTTCCCTATTCTGATTTTAGTTCTAGATGAACTTGTATTCATGTGTACATTCTTCCTAAGGTATAATATGACTTGGATCAGGTTGGTTTGTGTTACAACCCCAAATTTTGGGTTCATTTGGTGAGAAATGTAATTTCTCATATTAAAGATATTTGAACAAATAATGATATAAGTTGCTTCAAATAAATGGATTTCGTTTACAATAGCCTTGATGTTTGTGTTGTGGGATTTATTGGCTATTGGGCCCAAATAACAAGGAAATTCAATTAGTAAATGGATAATTGATTTTTTAAGAAAAGAAATAGGTAGAAACCTCTAGAAGGCAAATCCAAAGAGGATTTCATGCCTCTTGGGTTCCTTGGGCACCAAGGAGTCCAAGGTTGCAAAAAGAAAGCAATAAGAAAAGAAAAGATTAATTAAGTATTTCTTTATTAAAAAATAAATTGAAGATAATGATAAAATGTGGAAAATGAGTGGAAAGAGGCATAAATGAGATTTCTTGGGGAAATTTCGTATCCATAAGGTTGCTAATATTAAAAGGAATGCCAATGAGGAAAACAAAAGAGAAATAAAAAGAAATACTCAAAAAGAGATATTTAAATGAGAAATAAACAAGATAATGTGAAATAATGCATAATGATGCATCTAGAAGGATAATAAGTATCCAATAAAAAGAATTTCGAAATAATGGAGTGTCTTGGGATCCAAGGAGTCCCAATAAAGAGTAAAGAAAGAGAAAATACTAAAAAGGCAAAATAAGAGGATAATGTGTTGCATTACTAATGAATTATGTGGTATTGTTTAAAAGGATGATATTTTCTATAAAGGAAAATAGGATTTCGTGGTTAATGGATTAAAATGCAAGAACAATGATGATAAGAGAAAGGATTTTCAAAATCCTAATATTTATAGAAAAAGGTATATTAAAATGATGTTGAAGAGAGAGAAGTTTACTCCTTATTTAAAGGAAATTGCTTCCTATTAGGAAAGGAGCTTGTTTCCCCTTGTATGAACGTCCTGGGGGCGTGGATACCTCCCCTATATAAGGGGTAGAGTTCTGGGTCGTGTTGGAAGGAAGTTCAACACAGCCATCCCTATCTTCTTCTTCTTCCTCTTCATCTTCTTCTTCAAACCCTAACTCAGAGAAGATAGAAAGATCCTGGAGCAAACCAGGGAACATGGAGCAGTCTTGGTGGAAGCACGATACTCCCACACCACCGGAGTAATGCTCGACGCTCAACCCTTTACCTTCACCCCGACACAACGGTAGCAAGGCGGCTGCAAGCAGGCCGCGAAGTAGAGGTTTGGCCCACATGAGTCCGCCATCATGGGAACGAGACGAGGAGTGATCTGAGCGCGGGAAGGGGCGTCACAGGTGTGGGCATCATCATGGATGGTTGCCGGTCCTTGGAGGAGAGGGGGTACATGCATGTGTGTTACAGATCGGAAGCAGGTGCAGCAGCGACCAAGGGATGATCCTGCTGGTAAACGGCCGTATTGGCCGCGACCTAGGGGCACCATGTGTGCGCCCATGGTGCAGCAAGGAAGGGTGGCCATCTCCGGCCACCCACAGACCGAGAGTAGAGGGGATAACCCCCCCGCAGACCAACCTGGGCAGCGGGCAGCGCAGGGTTGCGCAAGGAAGGAGACGACCTGGTCGTTGGACCGTCTTGCCCCTCCACGGGCTGTAGCAGATATGACTTAACCGAGGGCAAGAAGGTCAATTCGAAATGTTTCCAAAGAAAGCAACGTTGCATGAAGATAAATGCGACGTGGCGCCCTCTCATTGGCTGTGGTAAGTGATTTATTACAAAAATCATATCTTGCTATTCGTAACTCCGATCAAGACAAATTATATATGTATTTTGATAAGAAAAATGCAAGGAACACATTAAAAATAGTGTTATATCCTGAATTTGATCATAGTTCGAAATGTAGTGTAAATAACCATCTTTAATGAATTAAAGATTAAGAAACCCTATTTTGAAATGAATAAAGTGTTTAATAGGGTTTAATGGATCATTAGAGTTGATGTTAACTAGTTAAATGTAAAAAGGTACATTATGTTCAAAAAGGAAGAATTTTGCACATAATTAGTCTAATTTAGAGTTTATGTGCGTAAATGCGCTTGAATTTGAAAAGGGCATAAAGTTATCATCTTTAATGATTTAATTAAGGAAAAACCCTTAGATTTGATGATAGATGGACTTAATGACGTTATTTGGATAATTCAATCTGATATTAACCTGTTGTTAATAAAAGTGAAAATAGGATCTAAAAAGATGATCTTTTTATATATTTGGCTTAATTTAGGATTTCGTGCATGATTATGCATTAATGAGCTTGAAAACCCTAATTTAGGAGAATATGTCTTTTAATTGGTTTAGGTGTCCAAATCCATGAATAAATAAGGATGTGATGATCCTAAGTCAATTTGGGTATAAAAGACTATTAAAATGGATAGTTGACCAATTAAGGTTCATATAAATGGAAAAGAGTATTTTAGGATTTGTTAACCTAAAAGGGATAAAGTTTGAGAAATTGATCTAAGAAACCCTAATGAATATTAATGAAACCTTAATGCAAATTAGAAACCCTAGAAAGTGAATCCAAGTCAATAAAGTAGATTCTTGATAAAGTGTGTAATAAATAGAGTACATATTCTTTTCAGGAATTATGTGATGATTGAATTACTTGCTTGGATCTGTTGATTGGCTTGATTGTATATACATGAAGTATATGTAGAATAATCTACATGACTCATCAAATCAGGTATGTGGTTACGCTTATGAATAATCACTCTAGTTTCACGATGATTCCTGAAGTTTTAATCGGTTGCTTGAAAATAACTGTTGGATGTTTATTTATTTCATGCAACTATAAAGTGACTATGATTATCACTATAAATGTGCGTATATAACTGACTAGATCTGGGTCCACCTCTATTGCTTTGAAAAGGATAAGAAAAAAAGGGGTAATCCTAGAGCAAGGTCTAGGTTACCGAGAGTTAGAAACTGGGCTACCTACGTGTAGTGCCATGAGACTCATTAGCTTGCCATGAGTTAAGGAGTGGGCTACTTACGAGTAGTGCCATGTGACTCAACCCTAGAAATTGGTTCACTTATAGGTGGATCATGAGGGGTTTAATGGGGACAACATAGAGGATAGGGTACTCTTGGATTGCGGAGTTATATCTAAAATATAATCTGGGTTGTTAAATTATTAATTGAATGATTACATTGTTAACATATTTACATAATTATTGTTTCCCCCACATACCAGCTTCGGCTGACCGACGTTTTGTTTGTCGACGTTTTAGGTACAAGCCAAAAGGACAAACAGTAAATCGTCATACTGTGAAATACATGAAGTAAACTACAACGAGGATTAGTTAGAGTAGAATCCTTAAGTGGATATAGGTTTAGAGATCTAAGTTTTCAAAAGGTATGCAAAATTTTGTTTTCTTACAACTTTTCAATATAATATGTTAAAATTTGATAGTTATTCTTAGTTAATTGTCAAACCTTTGATCCGGAAGTTATGGGTGCGGCTTCGACCTCTTAGTCTCCCTTAATTGGGGGTTATCGGGAGGTGGGGTCGTAACAGTTTGACAACCTATTGTGCTAAGCACCTATCAACCAATGGTCAATTTTAGGGTTTTAAGTCAATTTCTTCTATAAACCCATGACCCGATGATGATACCATTGCAACAACCCTATGGTGTTGTCTTCATGACAACTGATGGTGGTGACCAAGGGTGTCAACTGAATTTCACCCCTTAGGTCATGTTTTGGCCTAATTATAAGCTTAATGATCAACAACTAAATACCCTAATGATGCTAACAATCAATGGTGACATTAGCTTGATATTCGATGGTGATTAATAAATATAGTGTTGATCTAACAACTTATGGTGACTTAATGGTAACTAGTGATGGCGGATCAGGTCTCCACAACCTATAGTGAACTAAGAATGTATTTGTAGCATCAATCAAGCCTTAAACCAATGGTTTCTTGGGTTATTGATGCAATGGTCGAACCTATACTCTAATTGATGGTTTTAGTATATGAACTTGACCTAATGGTTAAGATCTAATGTTTTTTCATCCAATAAATTGGAATGATGCCAAGATGTAATTTGTTGGTCCTAGTAAAGTGATGTATATGTTTTCCTTTATGAGATCAACTTAAAAAGCTCATTTATTGATGGCTTGTTTTAAATAAACAATTACTTATGGTTTTACCCTACTCTCAATGGAGCTGTTAATGTTGTTAATCAAGGGATGTCTAGGGTTAAATGGTAACTCTTTCTAGAGCACAACTCAAGGACTTCATAGGTGGTTTATCCTATGTGTTTACTTATGTAAACAACCAATGGTATTACCTTTTGAACATCCAATGGTTCTAGGTGACATAGTGGTATGGTGATATGGGTTGAAAGATGATGGAACAAATGGAGGGTTACCCTTAATAAGGTAGTCTTACCTATTCACTCATATGAATAGAAGGGATGATAACCATATTGTGTTGATATGTAACCCTAATGAGGTATAACATGTTATACCTAGCTTTACTATAACTAAATGATGGTAATTGGCTATTAATAGTCCTTCAATGATTAATACAATAATGGAGTACTCTCTTATTGTTGTTGAAACCTTAGTATGCTATAACCTGATGGTTACACCTTGATTTATTTGTGGGTTCATACTTGAAATAGTATGAAATGTGATGGTGATGCTTCACCTTATGCACCCATGATCCAATGGGGATGTCATGAGTTTGGGTTTGGATATGAGTGCTAATTAGTAACATTAATATAATTTATCTTGTTGAACCTAACTCTAATGCAAATAGATAAAGATGAGTATTCATGTTTATCCTTCTTATATGATGGCATGATGGTGAAATAACCTCCTTAATATGATCATAACCTTAAGTCTTAATTGATGGTTATCATAGCCACATGGTTGATACTTTCTTATGCTAAACATGTGCATTATGAATATGATGAGGGTTAATCATATCTAGATTCCTTGCATGTTGATGTAATAAAGGAGTATTCTTATTGATAATATAACCCTTCTATGATGGTTTATGAATATCTCCTAGCTCACTAATGCAATATTGTGTTGATCTGGTGTATTATATGTAAGTGATGTTGTTGAGCCTTGCTATAAGGCATGGAATGATAATGATGATCTTGCAAGGAATAGTACGATGGTCTTAATGACCTGGGCATGGTTGAGCCCTGAATGAGGTGTAATCCTCTTATATTGATAAGGGTTGATACCCTGTGATATTGTGAAAAGGATTTTTATCTTGTGATAGTATGATGACTAATGTAGTCTCATGAATGGCAAGTGAATAGTACAATGTGATGATGAGATGAGAAATTATGTTTCACACATTTTATATCTTTCAAAGTTGTGATATTTATATGCTTTCTAGATGTGAATTAGGGTTTGTATGTCCACTTATTTGATGCAGCCTTAATCCACCCAATTGGCATAACTAATCAAGTGCAACTCTAATCATGTAGTGCCCTATGTCGTAGAGCCATCTTCAGTGTCAGAACTTGCTGGATGGTGAAACGAGTATTCCTAAGAGAAACTTGGAGCGCATACTGTTGAGTATGTGGGGGTGGCAGGTTGAGGATATATCCTTGTCATCCACAAAGCAGGTTATGGAGGATGGCTATGGTCATGCCTCAGACATTTGATGTGATTGAGGACAATTGTGGTTGTATCTTGGATTAGAGGGTTTTGTATACCCTAGTTTCTAATGTCGTGACCTGCACCAAGGATAGACTAGTGGTTAGCAGCTTCACTATATGTCACACAGTGGTAGCTTTGACTGATATGTCACTGCCTTTTCACTCGTACTGACCGAGGGGAAGAGATTTTAGGATACTGGCACTCCTAGATCTTGTACGAAACCGAATAGCCCTTCGCACGGGTCAGTTGAACTTTGAATGGTACGATTTAAATTCCCCAGGGTGTAATAAAAGATTTAAGACAGACATCTAGCATATCTATTTAAGGTTATACACAACACTTCATATTGGATGCAACCCTTGTTTGCTTTCTTTTCACTGAGATCATGTATAGTACAATAAGAAATAAAAGATATGCTTATGTTGTAGTTATGCTCATGTTGTAAACATGCTTATGTTGTCAAATATACTAACACTGATGGTTAAGATTATGCTTCTGGCTATGTTTAATATTTCTAGCCATGCCCATGTAATTATAAATGCTTAAACTGCTAATCATGCATATGTAGTTCATTGTGCTATGATGTTAGTTCTACTTATGATGTAGTTCTGTTCCCTTTATTTGAGATGCCAATATTAATAGCCATGTTATGTTACTAGACATATTCGTGATGTCAGGGATGCTTATGCTTATATTGCTTGCTATGCCTTTGTAACTAGAGATGCATATACTGCTAATCATGCTTATCCAGATAGTTGTGCTTATGTTGTAGCTCTTCTTATGATGTTGATATGTTAAACATGTTAGACATGTTGATGTTGTTAGCTATGCATATGATACTAGACTTATTCATGATGTTAGAGATGCTCATGATGCTAGACTCCTTATATTATTAATAGGGATATGATAATAGTCTAGCTAATGAAGATAGTTATTATCTGCTCCTTTATGTATTTTGTTAATCATCCGTGCTACTGAGCTTATTTGTTATATCTAATTAAACTACTTAAAATTTTTAGTTACTTAAAAATGTTGTAATCAATAAACGTCGTTCGAGGTTATATCTCTTGTTGGGGCATGGGTCTCACCCTTGTGGTTCACCACTTTTTTTAGGTAATCAAAAGTGACAAAAACAAACTTGTTGCAGCAAAGAGGATCGATAGTAATGAATCTTTAAGAAAGTTGATTAGATGTCTAGTGTGTCCTAGAGTCATCCCAGTACTCTCCGGTCTGGGCATGAATAGTTTGTATATGGTGTTTCAAATGAATCGGAATTTTATTAGCATGTTAATGATTGTTTGTGTGGCATATACAAATATTGTTCTCATGTGTATATATATTGTGGCTATGGTGATAGAACAATTTGTATCAAATTCTTGTCATAGTGTGGATATAAGAAAGATGTTGGGCTCTTATGCAAATGTTTGTGAGTGGGTGTTGATGTTGAAATCGGTTTTAATTTACCCATATTTTTGGGTATGTGATTAATTAATGATCGTTTGTGTTTTATGTTTTGGGTAATCTCGTTTAGTGTAACAAGTTCTCACAAGTTGGTATCAGAGCTTTAGGTTCATTGAGTCTACAGAGACACTAGGACTTAGGACTAGGATGATGTCAAAATTAGGAATATGACATAAAAATATGGTGCATACTACCTAATCTCAGTATTTGGGTGCTCTAGCCAGGTATTCAATTATTGACGAAATGATAAGTATGGAACTCTTAGATTGTTATCTTTTTTATTACTCTAATCAAGTAGTCATTTTGAAACAATCTAAAGACCATAATGAATCAGAAATCATGGTGCAGATAACTCAATATTACCTCAAGAGAAGATGAGAATTACACCATTAACTATTAAAACTTGAATGTTTGGTAACTATAAGAGAAAGATACAATAACATGAAATCTAAATCCGAAATAAATAAGCAAAAGAGGAGTTTTTGAAGATGTAACTCAACAAGATAATAAAGTAAAAGACATATAAGTTTGTTCTTATAAAGTGATTCAAGGTATGAAATCCATATAAAACGGATAGAACTCCTATGATAAGTATAAAATGAGAAGATGAATGGGAACAATGACAAAGGAATAAAGTGGAACCTGGGTTAATCTCTGACCAACCTATGTATGTAAGAAATTTTTAATGTAAAATTAGCATGGCATATGAAATAAATTAAGAGAGATGATCCATGTTTAATGAAGAAATTGTGGAATATGATGATTTACCTATTGATAAGTGGTTGAAAAACATAATAAAATAAGAGAACATACCCTAGTGGGATAAATAGTCATCAAGGAAGGAGTAATGAGATATGTTAATCATGATGATTCCTATGCTAATGGAAAGGAACCTGAACTGAAAAAGGTAAAATTATACATAAGAAGTTGTAACCTACATAATGAAAAATATGATTGGTTACCTTTCTACTAGTGACCCTTGAAAAATACTACTATGATATGGGAAGTGTGTTTCCCTTTGTGTCTTTCCTTTTTAGGGCACAACTTTCAAGTGGATCATTGCTACTTGGTATGTGTGGATTCGATGAAAACATGAGGGTGGATAGCTTATTATAGCATAAGGTTGCTTGGACTATGGTTCTAAGATCATAAAGTTTGTGATGAGTTTGCTTTTGAGCCTTCCAATAATTAGGAAGACTCCTCTTATATGTCTTGAGATTTTTTATGTTGGTAAAATTATATGATATAAGGATGTGAGTTCCTTATAGTGCATGAGGTGGATACCAAGGTAATGAATCCTAGTATCCAATATGTATCAATAGTATGGAAGTATGTGAAGTTTGGAGATGTTTATTAAATGAACATTCCAAGTATTCCTCTCCCTTAGAGAGAGATAGAGAGAGAGAGAGAGTTGATGATGACCATATAAATGTTGTTTGGAAGGAAAAAACAAAAGTGATTCTATAATGTTGTGTATGGTCTAGTGATAGTTGGGCAAGACCACCATCAAGGATAGATGGTTTGTTGATCAGTAGACATGTGTTACTGTGTTCCTTTATGATAAACCTAGGATCAAAATATAAATGCATAAGAGTTAGAATAGATGGCATAAGTTACATGAACATGGTAAGTTTAGGGTTATGTCATTTAGACTAACCAACGTACCAATAGAATTTATGAATAGGAGAACCATAGTGTTTAGTTCATGTCTTACAAGTTGTAGCAAGCTTTGAATAATGACATCTCAAAATATTTCAGAGATGGTCATTAACATGATTAACATCTTTGCTAAACCTTAAGAATGTTGAAGCAACTGTACTCATGTGTGACAAGTCTAGCAATAATGAGTTGAGGGTTGACTAAAGTATCCTCTTGGAGTTATGATACCTCTGTTAACATGTGTTGTGAATCCTGATAAGATGAAGACAATGCCATTTCTCTACCCCTAACAATGTTAATCGGGAATGTATATTTGTTAACAATTATAGACAAGTGTATGATTCTTCAACCAAACAGATGGTCAGTCCACCATTGAGATGATTAGAGAATCCTCTAAAAACATATTCCCCATAGTTCTTGAAAATTAGGGTATTCCTACATGGTTTGTGGAGTTTTTAATTACAACATCCATTAAAGGAGCATAGAGATGAAACCTTGTAAAGTTACATATGATAAGAGATACATAATGTTCTAGGTTTGATAAGAGACATTGAGTATGACTTTTGAGTAATGTGGTGATACAATAGATATAATTTTAGGATGATATATATAATTTTAAGTTGAAAGTTACTACTTGATTTATACAGGTGGCACGACAAGTTTCTATGTTCCATATTTGCAAATGTCTTCTTATGTGGGGTTTTTTGTCCTGACCCAAGATAAGATATGTATGAATTGAAAGAGAAGAATATGACCTCTGTAAGAGTGATGTGACATTACTATAATATGGAAGTAACCATGTGTAATATTGAGTATGACGTGCATGAGAAGTGTCCATCTATGTGTACCTTGGATTTCGAGGGTGAAATCGCTATTAGGGGTTTATGGTTGTGAGACTCCTAACCTTGATTAAAGTGTTGAATAAGATTAATTATCAAAATTGAATTATTATAACCGAATCTAGCCTTTTGATATGCTTTGAAATCATAAGACAAGCTTAAGTTTCAAATTTGGTCCAATTTGGACACTGTTTGAGCAAGTCATGCAATTTTATGCACATTTTGGACTTTTCTACAATTTACCCAATTGAGAGGTTTTCTTTGAAATTTATCACTTGCATTATGTTCCTTGGATATTCTCTCATCATTCTTGATCTTGTTGGTCCATCGAGTGCCTATTTAAACCTTGGTTTGAAGGTGTTTTCCTCAAGGGTAATTTAGGGTTTACCCCTTCATGGATGAGCTACCTTTAGTAGCTATCAACTAATGAATTATTTTATTGGCTTGGAAATTCGAAAAAGGATAGCTAAGCATGTCTATATGGACGGCGGGGGAGCTGCTTGTGTGTGTGCTTGTATATTCTCAATAGTTTAAGGTCATAGACACTTGGAAAGATACTAGAACTTCAACATTTTCTTTTTCTTTATCTTAAAGTTTCATATCTTATCCTTAAGCACCCAAATGATCCATTTGCTCTCCACCACTTCCCTCCTTCTACAAACCTCGTTTACCCTCTGTGCTACTATGAATTTCCTATCCAAGGAAGAAGAAAGTGGGGATCTTCTTGGGAAAAATCTCTAGGGTTGTAATTGACTTCCTTTTACGGTATAAAAAGCTTCCTTCTAGTGATCTTGACCTAAAAGAGTAAAAATTCCCTTCTTTACTCCATTTATTTCTTTGTTATCCTTCCTCCTGCCTTTTTCCAGGTCGGAACCTTGTTGTTCCTTGGTAGAAATTGCTCTAAAGCTCTAAAACCCTACCTTTCTTGCTCCTTATGCTTAGGGTTTGCTCATTTGATGAAGAAAGGTGCTAAATGGACGAGTTCACAGCTTACGTTTGGATTTTCTACCCTACCTGCTTGATTTTTCTTCTATTTGGGATTTCATCTTCTCAATAGAGGCAATATTTATAACTTGCTCCACATTTATTGCTTACCATAATCTTGCCAGCTCATGTTCTTACTTGAAAATAATGATCCATGCACTAAAAAGCTATGCTTGATTTGGATTTTGATTTTTATAATGTTCCCTACTATGATTTCAGTTCTAGAAGAATATGTATTCATATGTAAGTTCTTCCTAAGATATAATATGACTTGGATTAGGTTGGTTTGACAACCTATGGTGCTAAGCATTTATCAACCAATGGTCAATTTTAGGGTTTTAAGCTGATTTCTTCTATAAACTCATGACCCGATGATGGTACCATTGAAACAACTGTATGGTGATGTCTTCATGACAACTGATGGTGGTGACCAAGGGTGTCAACTGACATTCACCCCTTAGGTCATGTTTTGGCCTAATTATAAGCTTAATGATCAACAACTAAATACCCTAATGATGCTATCAATCAATGGTGACATTAGCTTGATATTCTATGGTGATTAATAAATATAGTGTTGATCTAACAACCTATGATGACTTAATGGTCACTAGTGATGGTGGATCAGGTCTTCACAACCTATGGTGTGGCATCCAACTCACAAAAACAAGATTAACTAATGCGGAAGTGTATCATTCACAACAGATTAACAAAAATCACTAAAAATTAAAACCTTTTTCAAAGAGATCCAATCATAGGAAAACTCTTTCAACAAGAACCAATGTATTACATTTACATCCTGGTTCATAAGTACATATTTTGTACCATCTCTTCTCGAGAGTTACAATATCCACTGCCTTGTTAAAAGCTAAACACAAACAATATAAGAACCTTGAGGCATCAAGCCAAAAACTCAGATCGATGTAAAAATATTAACTACTAACTCTGAGGACCTGAGAGTACAAAGACGACACATATGACTTCTATCTATAAGACACGACAGACAGTGCACTCAACTTGAGATGTCACTGCTGTCACTGCTGCTGCTGATGCTCTTCCTCTGCAAGATATTCTCAGTCTCCTCCGTGCTTGTCCACCTAAAAATGTTGGATCCCATGGGGGTGAGACAATTGTAATTTCCCCAGTGAGAGATATAACACTCTTCCAAAAATATTATTATTGCAGATTAATGATATAAAATTGGGCAGAGGATAAGTAGTTTAGAACATTCTAATCTTTTAAAGTATTGCAACTGTTTATGATAGAGCAGTGAATCATCTATTCTCTTCATAATGAATAGGAAAAACTTGTATATCATTTGTCTATCAAACTATATCATTATGTCAAACTTCTCTTGTGACACTCATTATCTTGATATGTCACCCCTGAGCCATTCTTGTTTCAATCTGCTAGCCTTAGCCAATCTACTAAACAGATAAGGGATTACATCTACCATGTACTCATATATCATTAATATAGGCATTGGGTTATTACCGATCATGTGTCATCATTACAAGCATTAGGTTATTACCAATCATGTGTCATCATTACAGACATTGGGTTATTACCAATTTTGTGTCATCATTACAGGCATTGGGTTATTACCAATCATGTGTCATCATTACAGGCATTGGGTTATTACCAATCATGTGTCATCATTGCAGGCATTAAGCCTCTGCCAGGTATTGGACTCTTCCAAACCTGATTACACCGCCAGGCATTGGACACCACCAATCCTGATTTCACAGCCAGGCATTGGACTTTAACCAACCCTGATTACACAGCCAGGCATTGGACTTTAACCAAACCTAATTTCACAGCCAGGCATTGGACTTTAACCAACCTTGATTTCACATCCAGGCATTGGACTTTAACCAATCCTGATTACAGGCTTCATACCTCTACCAGGTATTGGACTTTAACCAATCCTAATTACAAGCCTCATGCCTCTGTCAGGTATTGGACTCTGCCAAACCTGATTACACCACCAGACATTGGACTTTAACCAATCCTAATTACACAGCCAGGCATTGGACTCTAACGAATCCTGACTTCACAGCCAGGCATTGGAATTCAACCAATCCTGATTACACCGTTAGGCATTGGACACTACCAATCCTGATTACACCGCCAGGCATTGGACTCTAACCAATCCTGATTTCACAACCAGGCATTGGACTTTAATCAATCCTAATTACACAACCAGTCATTGGACTTTAACCAATCCTGATTACATAGATCATGGAATATAAATTCCTTTAACTCATCATTGATCATCACATCATTCTCTAGGCTCTGAACCCTGAGGTTAGCCTTCATTGCTGTTCTTTCCTTATTAAATACAATTGTTCCTTTTATTAGGTCTATTATTATCATTTCTTATAGTGAACTTTTATAATCATCTTGGTACCTCTCACTAGGCCACAATTATTCTCATGGCTTGTAAGGCTCATAAAACATCTTGTCACCTCTCACTAGGCAACAACTAACCATATGGCTCACAAGGCCATTAAACATCTTGTCACCTCTCACTAGGCAACATCTAACCATATGGCTCACAAGGCCATTAAACATCTCGAGTATACAATCATGTTTATTACTCTTAACATTTATCATTAAATGATTATCAATACAGGGTATGAGTTCATTTCCCATCCTTCTCCTGGTATGACTACATCATACTCAATAGTTTGGCTTAACCCCATTCTCATGGTATATTAGCCTATGCTTATCAAAGTATATCTAACTCATTACATTTCATTGTAACAATTTACATAACACACTTCATGTGTTTCTTGTCCAAGTATATTGTATTTGAGGTGCATCAAGGTATATCAACCCTGGAATGCTAAAGGTGATACCTATCATATCTTGATGTATCACATTCCTCATCTCTTCCAACTTTCTTGAGTTATCAACTTATCTTGGATTAAGGTGTTTCCCATCTTAACACTATCATTCACTAACCTATCACTCTTACCATGAAGTGCATAGGTCACACACAAGAATGGTCCAACTATCTTAAAAGATATGGACTCATCTCATGTTAAGGCATTCTTACCATAAGGTTTTCTATAATCAACCATTTGAGATATTTCACCTTTATAAGGCTTTACCCACTATTTTATTATTAGGGTTCTGGTTTGTCATAATATTGCCCAAGATTAAGGTTTCATGTATCATAACTCCAAATTAGAGTTTCACATACCTTCACTCTGTATTAGGGCTCCTCGTCATACCATTCATAGGGTTTCACATGGCATCACCCTCAATTAAGGTTTCACATGGCATCACCCTCAATTAGGGTTACACATGAAATCACCCTTCATTAGGGTTCCTCATGGAATCACCCTCAAGTAGGGTTTCTCATGGAATCACCCTCAACTAGGGTTCCTCATGGAATCACCCTCAATTAGGGTTTCTTATGGAATCACCCTCATCTAGGGTTTCATGATCACTTCATCAAAGATCATACCCTAAAATCTTAGTTTATTCATATTGATAGTGTTTAAGGCTTATCCATTACATGATTATCCTACATGTATGGATTCATCTCTCTCTCATCCTTTCTAGGATGTTGACTATGTCAAGCTTGGATAAATTAGGTCAACCAACCCTTTAATTAAACAAATCCAATTAGGGTTGACATAGTGTATTAAAATATTGCTTACTTAAGCTTCAGGGATTAACTCATCTAGGGTCACCAATTACTTAGTACCTTAAAGGTACAACCCTAGTGATTATCTTTGAGATAAATAAGTAGCAACCATAGGGTCATTTTATCTTTCATCACCTTAGGTTTCCAATTGACTTAATCACATTGAAACATCCAAACGTTCTTGACCATTGATGCTCCAAACGGTTTGAAACCGTTTAAGCAAAACAATAATGAAACCGTATGGACAATTTACACTTGAAACCACTTGGGTCTCCAAACGGTTTGAGACCGTTTGGTATCAAATAGTCTTGAGACCGTTTGATCTCAAACAGTCTTGAGACCGTTTGGACTCAAACGGTCTTAAGACCGTTTGGTCCAAACTCTCTCAAAACGGAATGGACCAAAAAGGTCTTCCATCACCTTATCAATTCAGGATTTCAAACATTAAACTATCTATTAATTAAACCACTGATTTATTCTTCAATTGGACCATTGAATCACCCTTAAATTGGACCTTCAATTAGGGTTTTGAACCCAATTGAACTAGGGTTTATAATCAAGAAACCATCAATTAGGGTTTTAAAATCAAGGAACCATCAATGGTTGACATTATGGAACTAGTCCAATTGAAATCATTGGATCATCATCAAACCATGACATGACCTGACCTCAAATGGTCTTGAGGTCGTTTGGATAACCTCCAAATGGTCTTGAGACCGTTTGACTCAAACCTTTAATGAAATTTGTGAAAATCAGCTAGGGTTTGCATCATTGAATCGATCATCAAATTAGCTATTGATTGCATTTCAATTTGATATCTTTGGATCTTCAAATACTCAACCATACTCGACCCTAGACCTCTAAACGGTCTTGGTTGACCTCCAAAAGGTCTTGGTTGACCTACAAATGGTCTTGAGACCGTTTGGGTTAATCAACCCAACATATTACATCAACCAATTGAAATTTCAACACCTAACCCGATTAGGGTTTCTAATTGGAGGATTGTCCATATATTGAACTAATCAATTGAATCCATTAGATCATCATCAAAAATGTACTAGGGTCCTGACCTAAAACATTCAAACCATCCAAATGGTCAACCCTTATAAACGGTTTGGGGTCCAAACCTCCAAATAGTTTGCTAACCGTTTGGTCACCAAACGGTTTTGGTGAAACCGATTGGACCATATTGTTGAAACTATTTGCAATAGAAACTTGTTGGAATGTGTTCCTAAGATGATGTCATAATCATCTACCTTCTTTAATTCAAAAGCTACTACCATTTTCATGGTAATTATATCAATGGATCAAGGGAATTCCAAGTAGAACAAAATGATCAACAATTAATGGAGAATTGAATGCAATAACAACATTTAAGGGTTTAAGTTATATAACCCGCCTCCAATTGAGATTCAAAGCTCCAAGATCCACGTATTTAATGGTTTAATAAGCTTTCTAAACTATCCCAAGCTCGTCCTCAAGCTTTTGAGTGAAAAGAAACGGCTAGGATAGAAGATTGCATGGAGAAAAGAAGAAATCCATCATTTATTTTCGATTTCCACCATGAAATCATGGTGAAAGAAGGTCAAGAAGCTTACCAACAGGTTGGTGGTCGTCCTACTATTTATCCAATCTCCCTTGGTCGTTTTTGCAAGCAAGAAGTGAAAGGGGTTTCGAAATTACCCTTTCAACTCATGGATAAAGGAGCATATATGTGAATTTTATGAAAAATTCATTTAAGAGAGAGAAAGTTGGGATTATCTCCTCCATTTCCTTGCCACTTGCCCCCCACCTATTACTTAGATACGAGGCTATCTTCCTTGCCTCTTATTACTCTCAATTATCCATGATTTATATAAAAACAAACTAAGCACCTTAATCCATTTAATAATAATATCCTAAAGTTAGTGGATAATTCTTTTTCTTTTAATAATGTGAGTGAGTTATCCACTTCCTTTAGATATTTTAGTACCTTTGCAAGGCACATGGATATCCATACTTTTTTAAGATCATCCCTCACCTTTTGGTTAAAGGGATCTTCAATTAATATATTTATTTTTGCATTAATTGAAGTAAAGTTCCAATTAAGCTTAAATCTTGATTATTTTAATATCAAGATTCTCTCTCCTCCAAAGAGATACAAATGAGACACCCCTCTCATTTTATTTTCTATACATGATGACAAGAAACATTAGGGACTATTTTGAAGTGGTACTTTTCATATTAAACCCTGGGTTTTGGGTAATTTGCACATTATACCAAAACTAGGTTTTAATGCACAAACATTGCTTTATCAGCTCTTTCTTGGTACTCAGGCTACCACAAACCATACCTCTGCATCATATTCATTCTCATGATTCTTAAACATATGAGGAACATATTACCATGTAACATTTTCAATTTAACCCCTCAACTTGGGTAATTTGCACTTTAGTCCAAAACAAGTAAAACAATGTTTCAACATTATTCGAAAAGGACTAAAATTGAAACATAAGTTCCTCTTGAAACTTAATTACTTTTCAAGAAATAAGAGCAATCATATAATTAACTTTATTAAGAAAAACATCTAGGGTTGAGGCATAACCCAGGTTAGGGATGTTACAAATCATAAACCCCTAATAAGGATTTCGTCCTCGAAATCCCAGATAAAAAGGAGACAGATATTATTCTTTCATTATATCATCAAGTCTCCACATAACATCTCATTTGTTATGGAGACACCATAGAACTTTGATCAGTACAAGGTTCTTTCACCCAAAATTCTCATAGAAGCAAACATATAGGGCACATACTCCACTGTCCTTTTGTTATTGACTGTGGAGTTAATTCTGTGTGAGGTAACTCTTTTCTTATTTAGATAGAGGTTATTTGTTAATTTAATTTGATAAACTTTTCTTGCAATAATTTTAAAATTATTCATTCAAATAGTTCATTCTCATCAATGTTATGTTTATGCAAAGCATAAACCCCTAACATATGATGTCCATAGACTCCATACTACATTAGGTAACTGGACTGATTCCACAGTTACCCATTCCAGATAACCATCATAAATTAAACTGATATTTCTCAGATACCAGAATTCCTTACCTTTGTTTCTAACACGTGTTAATAACACATCATATCCTCATCTTCATTTTTGTTTATAAGTTGATTTATAATCAAATTCCTCCGTATATCAATTAGAATGTGGTAGAAATATCCATGCCACATCTCCTTCTTGATTAGGCTTCTTTAGATTGTTTCAGAATGATTACTTGATCAGAGTAATCAGAAAGATAACAATCTAGGTATGTCATACTTACCTTGCCTTGAATAAATAAATACCTGGCCAGGGTATTCAAGAACTGAAATTAGGTAGTATGTATTTATTTTATTTTGTGTTTTCATCTCTTTAAATTTTGATATACTCAATATATCAGATTTTTCTCTGAGTTCCTTTTTCATCTCTTCCCTTCCTTAACAAAGAAAGAGGAATTTCAAAACATATAAAAGAATATTAAATTGAACATAAGTTTTTATTCTACTTATCTCTTCCTCATATCCTCGAAGGATTATACAGGTGAACTAAACAACACTACCATTCTTATAGTAGAGAGTAGATGATATCTCAAAATAGAAAGTTTTATCTTGACATGTCTACCTCTTACAAGTTGTCTAGTGTCTTGTCTGTTGGTTCACCTTATCACTTTCTATTTGGACATTTCCACCTCAGATGTCCTCTCTGTCCACATCTATAGAAAGCTCGAAGCCTTTTAGGTGACTGCTGCTTGGGTGCACTACATTGTGGTTGAGTCGGTACTACTGAAATCTTTGATTGTTTAATACCATCAATTCCTTGTTCTTGTGACTGTTTAGACTTCCTTTTAAGGTCTGTCTCATGTTTCTTTATCATAGACCCTTCTATCCTTCGAATTGACTCCACAAATGTAGCAAACCTCTCTCTACTTTCTAGGGCAGAAGCTAAAAAAGACATCTCAGCATTCAATCCTTTCTGAAAATGTCAAATCTTTTCCTCCTCAGTAGCATCCATCTGAGGACAAAATCGTAAAAGTTCCATGAACTTAACCTCATATTCACTTATTGACATGGCTCCCTATCGTATCGTCTCAAACTATGAGATCTTTTCATCTAAATAAGTCTTTGGAAAATACTTATTGACAAATTCTCAATGAAATTCCTCCCATCCAACCTCTTCATCATTCCTTTTTATTTATTCTATAGCCCACCAATGTCCAGCACTACCCTTCAAAAGGTACACAACATGATTAACTTTGTCAGCATCCGGTATACTAAGGATCTTAAAAGCCTTTTCTAACTCAGTGAGCCAGAGATCAGCATCTGCTGGGTCAGATGTCCCAGCATATTCTATGGCTCCTACACGATGTAGTCGTTCAAAGGTCTTACCAGACCCATATCCCTCATTGGAAACTGGTGCCCTAGGTGCCGGTGCTAGCATCCGATCCATCATATGCATTACTGTAGTCATGAATTGCCCAAAAAGTGTAGAAAAGGCTGGGTTTTTCATCATGACTTCATCAACATGGGGATTCTCATGCACTATTTCTTCTCTTGCCTAATCCCTGGCACCTTCTACTGGTGCAACAAAATTTCTCTCAGCAACGTATTCCTCATGTCCTCCAGACATCCTTGAGTTATATATCTTCTTCTGTATAAGCAGAAGGCACTATAAGATACACTGAGTACACTTAGAATAGACTCGATACCTTAGTCCTATGTCTTTGTAGACTCAGCGAACCTAGAGCTCTGATACCACTAAATTGTGGGATCCAACTCACAAAAACAAGATTAACTAATGCGGAAGCTTATCATTCGCAGCGGATTAAAAAAATCATTAAAAATTAAAACCTTTTTCAAAGAGATCCAATTATAGGAAAACTCTTTCAATAAGAACCAATGTATTACATTTACATCCTGGTTCATAAGTACATATCTTGTACCATCTCTTCTTGAGAGTTACAATATCCACTGCCTTGTTAAAAGCTAAACACAGACAGTATAAGAACCTCGAGGCATCAAGCCAAAAACTCAGATCGATGTAAAAATATTAACTACTAACTCTGAGGACCTGAGAGTACAGAGACGACACATAAAACTTCTATCTACAAGACACGACAGATAGTGCACTCAACCTGAGCTGTCACTGCTATCACTGCTACTGCTAATGCTCTTCCTCTGTAAGATATTCTCAGTCTCCTCTGTGCTTGTCCACCTAAAAATGTTGGATCCCACGGGGGTGAGACAATTGTAATTGCCACAGCGAGAGATATAACTCTCCGCCAAAAACATTACTATTGTAGATGAATGATATAAAATTGGGCAGAGGATAAGCAGTTTAGAACATTCTAATCTTTTAAAGTATTGCAACTGTTTATGATAGAGCAGTGAATCATCTATTCTCCTCATAATGAATAGGAAAAACATGTATATCATTTGTCTATCAAACTATATCATTATGTCAAACTTCTCTTGTGACACTCATTATCTTGATATGTCACCCCAGAGACATTCTTGTTTCAATCCATTGGCCTTTGCCAATCTGCTAAACAGATAAGGGATTACATCTACCATGTACTCATATATCATTAATACATGCATTGTGTTATTACCGATCCTGTGTCATCATTACAGGTATTAGGTTATTACCAATCATGTGTCATCATTATAGGCATTGGGTTATTACCAATCTTGTGTCATCATTACAGGCATTGGGTTATTACCAATCCTGTGTCATCATTACAGGCATTGGGTTATTACCAATCTTGTGTCATCATTGCAAGCATTAAGCCTCTGCCAGGTATTGGACTCTTCCAAACTTGATTACACCACCAGGCGTTGGACACCACCAATCCTGATTTCACAGCCAGGCATTGGACTTTAACCAACCCTGATTACACAGCCAGGCATTGGACTTTAAACAACCCTAATTTCACAGCCAGACATTGGACTTTAACCAACCCTGATTTCACAGCCAAGCATTGGACTTTAACCAATCCTGATTACAGGCTTCATGCCTCTGCCAGGTATTGGACTTTAACCAATCCTAATTACAGGCTTCATGCCTCTGCCAGGTATTGGACTCTTCCAAACCTGATTACACCGCCAGACATTGGACTTTAACCAATCCTAATTACACAACTAGGCATTGGACTCTAACCAATCCCGATTTCATAGCCAGGCATTGGACTTCAACCAATCCTGATTACACCGCCAGGCATTGGACACTACCAATCCTGATTACACCGCCAGGCATTGGCCTCTAACCAATCCTGATTTCACATCCAGGCATTGGACTTTAACCAATCTTGATTACACAGCCATGCATTGGACTTTAACCAATCCTGATTACACAGATCATGGAATATAAATTCCTTTAACTCATCATTAATCATCACATCCTTCTTTAGGCTCTGAACCCTGAGGTTAGCCTTCATAGTTGTTCATATTCCTTATTAAATATAATTGTTCCTTTTATTAGGTCTATTATTATCATTTCTTGCAGTGAACTTTTATAATCATCTTGGTACCTCTCACTAGGCCACAATTATTCTCATGGCTTGTAAGGCTCATAAAACATCTTGTCACCTCTCACTAGGCAACAACTAACCATATGGCTCACAAGGCCATTAAACATCTTGTCACCTCTCACTAGGCAACATCTAACCATATGGCTCACAAGGCCATTAAACATCTCGAGTATACAATCATGTTTATTACTATTAACATTTATCATTAAATGATTATCAATACAAGGTATGAGTTCATTTCCCATCCTTCTCATGGTATGACTACATCATACTCAATAGTTTGGATTAACTCCATTCTCAAGGTATATTAGCCTATGCTTATCAAAGTATATGAAACTCATTACATTTCATTGTAACAATTTACATAACACACTTCATGTGTTTCTTGTCCAAGTATATTGGATTTGAGGTGCATCAAGGTATATCAACCCTGGAATGCTAAAGGTGATACCTATCATATCTTGATGTGTCACTTTCCTTATCACTTCCAACTTTCTTGAGTTATCAACTTATCTTGGATTAAGGTGTTTCCCATCTTAACACTTTCATTCACTAACCTATCACTCTTACCATGAAGTGCATAGGTCACACACAAGAATGGCCCAACTATCTTCAAAGATATGGACTCATCTCAGGTTAAGGCATTGCTTACTATAAGGTTGCCTATAATCAACCATTTGAGATATTTCACCTTTATAAGGCTTTACCCACTATTTTATTATTAGGGTTCTGGTTTGTCATCATATTGCCCAAGATTAAGGTTTCATGTATCATAACTCCAAATTAGAGTTTCACATACCTTCACCCTGTATTAGGGCTCCTCATCATACCATTGCATAGGGTTTCACATGGCATCACCCTCAATTAAGGTTTCACATGGCATCACCCTCAATTAGGGTTACACATGGAATCACCCTTCATTAGGGTTCCTCATGGAATCACTCTCAACTAGGGTTTCTCATGGAATCACCCTCAACTAGGGTTCCTCATGGAATCACCCTCAATTAGGGTTTCTTATGGAATCACCCTCATCTAGGGTTTCATGATCACTTCATCAAAGATCATACCCTAAAATCTTAGTTTATTCATATTGATAGTGTTTAAGGCTTGTCCATTACATGATTATCCTAAATTGTATGGATTCCTCTCTACCTCATCCTTTCTATGATGTTTACTATGTCAAGCTTGGATAAATTAGGTCAACCAACCCTTTAATTAAACACATCCAATTAGGGTTGACATAGTGTATTAAAATATTGCTTACTTAAGCTTCAGGGATTAACTCATCTAGGGTCACCAATTACTTAGTACCTTAAAGGTACAACCCTAGTGATTATCTTTGAGATAAATTAGTAGCAACCATAGGGTCATTTTATCTTTCATCACCTTAGGTTTCCAATTGACTTAATCACATTGAAACATCCAAACGTTCTTGACCATTGATGCTCCAAACGGTTTGAAACTGTTTAAGCAAAACAATAATGAAACCGTATGGGCAATTTACACTTGAAACCACTTGGGTCTCCAAACAGTTTGAGACCATTTGGTCTCAAATGGTCTTGAGACCATTTGGACTCAAACGGTCTTAAGACTGTTTGGTCCAAACTCTCTCAAAACCGAATGGACCAAAAAGGTCTTCCATCACCTTATCGATTCAAGATTTCAATCATTAAACCATCTATCAATTAAACCACTGATTTATTCTTCAATTGGACCATTGAATCATCCTTCAATTGGACCTCAATTAGGGTTTTGAACCCAATTGAACTAGGGTTTATAATCAAGAAACCATCAATTAGGGTTTTGAAATCAAGGAACCATCAATGGTTGACATTGTGGAACTAGTCCAATTGAAATCATTGGATCATCATCAAACCATGACATGACCTGACCTCAAACGGTCTTGAGGTCTTTTGGATGATCTCCAAATAGTCTTGAGACCGTTTTTAATGAAATTTGTGAAAATCAGCTAGGGTTTGCATCATTGAATCGATCATCAATTTAGCTATAGATTGCATTTCAATTTGATATCTTTGGATCTTCAAATACTCAACCATACTCGACCCTAGACCTCCAAACGGTCTTGGTTGACCTCCAAACGGTCTTGAGACCATTTGGGTAACCTCCAAATGGTCTTGAGACCGTTTGGGTTAATCAACCCAACATATTACATCAACCAATTGAAATTTCAACACTTAACCCGATTAGGGTTCTAATTGGAGGATTGTCCATATATTGAACTAATCAATTGAATACATTAGATCATCATCCAACATGTACTAGGGTCCTGACCTCAAACAGTCAACCCATACAAACGGTCAACCCTTATAAACAGTTTGGGGTCCAAACCTCCAAACGGTTTGCAAACTATTTGGTCACCAAACGGTTTTGGTGAAATCGATTGGACCATATTGTTGAAATCGTTTGCAATAGAAACTTGTTGGAATGTGTGCCTAAGATGATGTCATAATCATATACCTTCGTTCATTCAAAAGCTACTGCCATTTTCATGGTAATTATATCAATGGATCAAGGGAATTTCAAGTAGAACAAAATGATCAACAATTAATGGAGAATTGAATGCAATAACAACATTTAAGGGTTTAAGTTATATAACCCGCCTCCAATTGAGCTTAAAAGCTCCAAGATCCACGTATTTAATGGTGGAAGAAGCTTTCTCAACTATCCCAAGCTCGTCCTCAAGCTTTTGAGTGAAAAGAAATGGCTAGGATAGAAGATTGCATGGAGAAAAGAAGAAATCCATCATTTATTTTCGATTTCCACCATGAAATCATGGTGAAAGAAGGTCAAGAAGCTTACCAACAGGTTGGGGGTCTTCATCCTGTTGCTCCAAGCTCCCTTGGTCATTTTTGCACTCAAGAAGTGAAAGGGGTTTCGAAATTACCCTTTCAACTCATGGATAAAGGAGCATATATATGAATTTTATGAAAAATTCATTTAAGAGAGAGAAAGTAGGGATTATCTCCTCCATTTCCTTTCCACTTCCCCCCCCTCTTCCTTAGATACGAGTATATCTTCCTTTCCTCTTATTCCTATCAATTATCCATGATTTAGAGAAAAACAAACTAAGCACCTTAATCCATTTAATAATAATATCCTAAAGTCAGTGGATAATTCTTTTTCTTTTAATAATGTGAGTGAGTTATCCACTTCCTTTAGATATTTTCGTGCCTTTGCAAGGCACATGGTCGTCCACCCTTTTGCAATATCATCCCTCACCTTTTGGTTAAAGGGCTATTCAATTAATATATTTATTTTTGCATTAATTGAAGTAAAGTTCCAATTAAGCTTAAATCTTGATTATTTTAATATCAAGATTCTCTCTCCTCCAAAGAGATACAAATGAGACGCCCCTCTCATTTTATTTGCTCTAAATGATTCCAAGAAACATTAGGGACTATTTTGAAGTGGTACTTTTCATATTAAACCCTAGGTTTTGGGTAATTTGCACATGATACCAAAACTAGGTTTTAATGCACAAACATTGCTTTATCAGCTCTTTCTCGGTACTCAGGCTACCACAAGCCATACCTATGCATCATCTTCATTCTCATGATGCTTCAACATATGAGGAACATCTTATCATGTAACATTTGCAATTTAACCCCTCAACTTGGGTAATTTGTACTTTAGTCCAAAATAAGTAAAACAATGTTTCAACATTATTCAAAAAGGACTAAAATTGAAACATAAGTTCCTCTTGAACCTTAATTACTTTTCAAGAAATAAGAGAAAGCATATAATTAACTTTATTAAGAAAAACATCTAGGGTTAAGGCATAACCCAAGTCATGGATGTTACATATGGTGAGTTAAGCATGTAGTTGTAGCATCAATCAAGCCTTAAACCAATGGTTTCTTGGGTTATTTGATGCAATGGTCGGACCAATACTCCAATTGGAATGATGCCTATATGTAATGTGTTGGTCCTAATAAAGTGATTTATATGTTTTCGTTTATGAGATCAACTTAAGAATCTCATTTATTGACTGATTGTTTTAAATAAACAATTATTTAGTGTTTTACCCTACTCTCAATGGAACTTTTAATGTTGTTAATCAAGGGATGTCTAGGGTTAAATGGTGACTCTTTCTGGAGAACAGCTCAAGGACTTCATAGGTGGTTTATCCAAGGCATTTACTTATGTAAGAAACCAATGGTCTTACCTTTTAAACATCCAATGGTTCTAGGTGACATAGTGGTATGGTGATATGGGTTGAAAGATGGAGGAACAAATGGAGGGTTACCCTTAATAAGGTAGTCTTACCTATTCGCTCATATGAATATATGGGATGATAACCATATTGTGTTGATATGTAACCCTAATGAGGTATAGCATGTCATACCTAGATTTAATATAAGTAAATGATGGTAATTGGCTATGAATAGTCCTTCAATGATTAATACAATAATGGAGTACTCTCTTATTGTTGTTGAAACCTTAGTATGCTATAACCCGATGGTTACACCTTGATTTATGTGTGAGTTCATACTTGATAATAGTATGAAATGTGATGGTGATGCTTCACCTTATGCATCCATCATTCAATGGGGGATGCCGTGAGTTAGGGTTTGGGTATGAGTTCTAATTAATAACACTAATATAATTTATCTTGTTGAACCTAACTCTAATGTAAATAGATAAAGATGAGTATTCGTGTTTAACATTCTTATATGATGGCATGATGGTGAAATAACCTCCTTAATATGATCATAAACTTAATGTTTTAATTGATGGTTATCATAGCCACATGGTTGATACTTTCTTATGCTAAACATGTGCATTATGAATATGATGAGGGTTAATCATATCTAGAAATTACTTGCATGTTGATGTAATAAAGGAATATTCTTAATGCTAATATAAACCTTCTATGATGGTTTATGAATATCTCCTAGTTCACTAATGAAACATTGTGCTGATCTGGTGTATTATATGTAAGTGATGTTGTTGAGCCTTGCTATAAGGCATGGAATGATAATGATTATCTTGCAGGGAATAGTATGATGGTCTTAATGACCTTTGGGCATGGTTGAGCCCTGAATGAGGTGTAATCCTCTTGTGTTGATAAGGGTTGATACCCTGTGATATTGTGAAAAGGATTTTTATCTTGTGATAGTATGATGACTATTGTAGTATCATGAATGGAAAGTGAATAGTACCATGTGATGATGAGATGAGAAATTATGTTTCACACGTTTTATATCTTTTGAAGTTTTGATATTTATATGCTTTCTAGAAGTGAATTAGGGTTTGTATGTCCACTTGTTTGATGCAACCTTAATTCACCTAATTGGCATAACTAATAAAGTGCAACTCTAATCATGTAGTGCCCTGTGTCGTAGAGCCATCTTTAGTGTGAGAACTTGTTGGATGGTGAAACGAGTATTCCTAAGGGAAACTCAGAGTGCATATTGTTGAGTATGTGGGGGTGGAAAGTTGAGGATATATCCTTGTCATCCACAATGTTGGTTATGGAGGATGGCTATGGTCATGCCTCAAACATTTTATGTGATTGAGGACAACTGTGTTTGTACCTTGGGTTAGAGGGTTTTGTATACCCTGGTTTCTAGTGATGTGACCTATACCAAGGGTGGACTAGTGGTTAGAAACTTGACTATATGTCACACAGTGGTAGCTTTGACCGATATGCCACTGCCTTTTCACTCGTACTAATCGAGGGGAAGAGATCTTAGGATACCGGCACTCCTAGATCTTATATGGAACCGAATAGCCCTTTGCACGGGTTGGTTGAACTTGGATGGTACGATTCAAATTCCCCAGGGTGTAATAAAAGATGTAAGACAGTCGTCTTTCATATCTGTTTAGGGTTATACACAAAACTTCATATTGGATGATAACCCTTGTTTGCTTTCTTTTCACTGAGATCATGTATAGTACAATAAGAGATAATAGATATGCTTATGTTGTAGTTATGATGATGTTGTAAACATGCTTATGTTATCAAATATACTAACATTGATGGTTAAGATGATGCTTCTAGCTATGTTTAATATTACTAGCCATGCCTATGTAATTAGAAATGCTTAAACTACTAATCATGCCTATGCAGTTCATTGTGCTATGATGTTAGTTCTACTTATGATGTAAATCTGTTCCCTTTATTTGAGATGCCAATATTGATAGCCATGATATGTTACTAGACGTATTCGTGATGTCAGGGATGCTTGTGCTTATATTGCTAGCTATGCCTTTGTAACTAGAGATGCATATATTGCTAATCATGCTTATCCAGATAGTTGTGCTTATGTTGTAGCTCTTCTTATGATGTTGATATGTTAAACCTATTAGACATGCTGATGTTGTTAGCTATGCATAGGATACTAGACTTATTCATGATGTTAGAGATGCTCATGCTGATAGACTCCTTATATTGTTAATAGGGATATGAGAATAGTATATAGCTAATGAAGATAGTTATTATCTGCTCCTTTATGTATTTTGTTAACCATCAGTGTTGATGAGATTATTTGTTATATCTGATTAAACTACTTAAAATGTTTAATTACTTAAAGATGTTATAATCATTAAACGTAGTTGGAGGTTATATCTCTTGCTGGGACATGGATCTCACCCTTGTGGTTTGTCACATTTTTTTAGGTAATTGGAAGTGGCAAAAACAAACATGTGGCAACAAAGAGGAGTTGTAGTAATGAATCTTTGAGAAAGTTGATTAGATGTCTAGTGTGTCCTAGAGTCATCCCTATACTCTCCGGTCTGGGCAAGAATGGTTTGTATATGGTGTTTCACACGAATCATAATTTTTTTAGCATGTTAATGCTTGTTTGTGTGGCATATACAAATATTGTTCTCCCGTCTATATATATTGTGGATATGGAAATAGAACAATTTGTATCAAATGCTTGTCATAGTATGGATACAAGAAATATGTTGGGCTCTTATGCAAATGTTTATGAGTGGGTGTTGATGTTGAAATTGATTGTAATTTACCCATATTTTTGGATATGTGATTAATTAGTGATCGATTGTGTTTTATGTTTTGGGTAATCTCGTTTAGTGTATAAGGTTCTAACACGTTGGTATCAGAGCTTTAGGTTCATCGAGTCTACAGGGACACCAGGACTTAGGACTAGGATGATGTCAAAATTAGGAACATGACATAAAAATATGGTGCATACTGCCTAATCTCAATATTTGGGTGCCCTGGCCAGGTATTCAATTATTGAAGAAACGATAA
Source organism: Alisma plantago-aquatica (assembly GCA_963693085.1). Lineage (NCBI taxonomy): Eukaryota > Viridiplantae > Streptophyta > Magnoliopsida > Alismatales > Alismataceae > Alisma > Alisma plantago-aquatica. The sequence continues at coordinate 1,616,995,204 of OY856409.1, read as the reverse complement.
GAATGGAACTCTTAGGTTGTTATCTTTTTTATTACTCTGATCAAGTAGTCATTTTGAAACAATCTAATGAGCATAATGAATTAGAAATCATGGTACATATAACTCAATATTACCTCAAGAGAAGATGAGAATTACATCATTAACTATCAAAACTTGAATGTTTGGTAACTATAAGAGAAAGATACCATAACATGAAATCTAAATCCGAATACAAATAAGCAAAAGAGGAGTTTTTGAAGATGTAATTCAACAAGATAATAAAGTAAAAGACAGGTAAGTTTGTACTTATAAAGTGATTCAAGGTATGAAATCCATATAAAATGGATAGAACTCCTATGATAAGTATAAAATGAGAAGATGAATGGGAACAATGACAAAGGAATAAAGTGGAACCTGAGTTAATCTTAGAGCAACCTTTGTATGTAAGAAAATTTTAATGTAAAATCAGCATGACATGTAAAAGAAATTAAGAGAGATAATCCATGTTTAATGAAGAAATTGTGGAATATGATGATTTACCTGTTGATAAGTGGTTGAAAAACATAATAAAATAAGAGAACATACCCTAGTGGGATAAATAGTCATCAAGGAAGGAGTAATGAGATATGTTAATCATGATGATTCCTATGCTAATGGCAAGGAACTTGAAATGAAAAAGGTAAAATGATACATAAGAAGTTGTAACATGCATAATGAAAAATAGGATTGGTTACCTTTCTACTAGTGACCCTTGAAAATACTACTATGATATGGGAAGTGTCTTTCCTTTTTAGGGAACAACTTTCAAGTGGATCATTGCTACTTGGTATGTGTAGATTCGCTGCAAACATGAGGGTGGATAGCTTATTATAGCATAAGGTTGCTTGGACTATGGTTCTAAGATCATAAAGTTTGTGATGAGTTTGATTTTGAGCCTTCCAATAATTAGGAAGACTCCTCTTATATGTCTTGAGATTTGTTATGTTGGTAAAATTAGATGAGATAAGGATGTGAGTTCCTTATAGTGAATGAGGTGGATACCATGGTAATGAATCCTAGTATCCAAGATGTATCAATAGTATGGAAGTATGTGAAGGTTGGAGATGTTTATTAAATGAACATTCCAAGTATTCCTCTCCCTTAGAGAGAGACAGAGAGAGAGAGAGTTGATGATGATCCTATAAATGTTGTTTGGAAGGAAAAAACAAAAGTGATTCTATAATGTTGTGTATGGTCTAGTGATAGCTGGGCAAGACCACTATCAAGGATAGATGGTTTGTTGATGTGTTACCGTGTTCCTTTATGATAAACCTAGGATCAAAATATAAATGCATAAGAGTTAGAATGGATGACATAAGTTACATGAACATGGTAAGTTTAGGGTTATGTCCTTTAGACTAACCAACATACCAATAGAATTTATGAATAGGAGAACCAGAGTGTTCATGTCATGTCTTACAAGTTGTATCAAGCTTGGAATGATGACATCTCAAAATATTTCAGAGATGGTCATTAACATGGTTAACATCTTTTCTAAACCTTAAGAATGTTGAAGCAACTGTACTCACGTGTGACAAGTCTAGCAAGAATGAGTTGAGGGTTGACTAAAGTATCCTCTTAGAGTTATGATACCTCTATTAAGTATGTTATGTGAATCCTAATAAGATGAAGACAATGTCATTTCTCTACCCCAACAATGGCAACCAGGAAGTTATATTTGTTAACAATTATAGACAAGTGTATGATTCTTCAACCAAATAGATGGTCAATCCACCATTGAGATGATTGGAGAGTCCTCTAAATACATATTCCTCATAGTTCTTGAAAATTAGGGGATTCCTAGATGGTTAATGGAGTTGTTAATTACAACATCCATTAAAGGAGCATAGAGATGAAACCTTATAAAGTTACATATGATAAGAGATACATAATGTTCTATGTTTGATAAGAGCCAATGAGTATGACTTTTAAGTAATTTGTTGATACAATAGATATAATTTCAGGATGATAGCTAGAATTTAAAGTTGAAAGTTACTATTTGATTTGTACAGGTGACACAACAAGTTTCTATGTTCCATATTTGCAAATGTCTTCTTATGTGGGGGGTTTTTGTCCTGACCCAAGATAAGTTATGTATGAATTGAAAGAGAAGAACATGACCTCTGTAAGAGTGATGTGACATTACCATAATATGGAAGTAACCATGTGTAATATTGAGGATGACATGCATAAGAAGTGTTTGTCGGTGTGTGTGCCCATAGAGCAAGTCATGTGATGATTATAATGGGATACTTTGTAAACGATTTGAATAATAATAAAGTCAATTTCCGATCTATATGTTTTAACTATTTATGAGATGATAGTATAACATGATAGATGTGTAGAGAATTGTTTTACTCAATAACGTATGCTTTTAGGTTCAGGACCTAAACAATGAGATCATACAAATGTTAAGAGTATACATTCTTGTTTAGTCCCTAGTCAGTTGTTATTGTGGAAATAACCATAGACGTCAATAACACTAAAGACTAGATTGTGTTTTGGATGATGACAGAATCTCATTAGTCATGATATAGTAATATCAAACCAAGCACATAGGTACTTGTTAGAGAATAAGTGTACTTGACAGACCCACTGTGAGAGTGACACATGAAACCATGATTTGGTAGTCACAGTCAGCTCTCACAGTGATGGTGGTGAGTGTGATTCTTAGACCTGAAATCACTACACTCAACACATGTCGTTGGGTACACTTTGACATCATCAAACGCAGTTTTGAAACATGGGTTGTTATAAATGTGATGATTGGGGGAATTTTAACCATGGGGCTTTTGAGGAGTGAGTGATAGATATGAGATTTGTCCCTCCTAAGGGAGTTTTATGTCCATGGCCACTTGATGAGTAGGATTGAGAAAGGCATGCACATGCATGTGTGAATCAATATGTGATATTGATGTCACACACATCTCACCCAGTCTGCTCTGAGATCAAAGAAATGGATGAATGTTGAAAGTATGACTGTAGCATGCCTTGAGTTCATTTAGGACATTAGTGACAAAGGAATTATACATTCACTGTAACACCATTCACGAATTGTAAGATTGAAAGTTGTTCTCCAACTTTCTATTTCACTTGGGTAGCACTGATGTGCGACTAGGCACCACTCTTTGCTTGTGAAGTCATAAGTGTTATGGACTTTCACTGCCAACATGAAATGGGCCTGCTGGGTCACACACATAGGATTTAACCTGGAAGAGGAGTTTATCCACAAACGATGTTTAGATTGATTGCTAAAGGAGTTTATTAGTTTAATTAAACACTCAATCAATTGATAGCTCAATATCATAGTGTTCAAGGTGTTGGACCGATTGATTAGAGTATCGGATTGATTGAAACTGCAATTGACTGATTTTGCATAGTCTGCACTCCCAACCGATCGGCTCATGTAATGAACTGATCGGCTCGGGATAGTTTGAGTCGACCGGTTCAAGGGTTGAACCGATCGGCTCAATAGGTCCAAACGAGTAAGTTGGGAAAGTTAGGTTGGTGAGAAATTTATTTTCAGTTCACTTGTCCAATTTGATTGGAACAAGGATTGGTATTTGGATAAATTCGAAATGAAAGAGGAAAAGTCAATCAGGAACTAACCAGGGCAGTGAACCGATCGTTTCAGAAGTGAACTGATCGACTTAGGTGCCCCAACCAATCGGTTCAGGTGTGAACCGATCGGTTTAGGTCCCCAACCGATCGATTCATGCTTGAAACGATCATTTCAGGTGATGCAGTTGGTTGTTTTGTGGAAAATCTCGAATCCTTCTACTCCTACTTTAATCCCATATTTCCCGGGGTAGAGAACCCTATCCCATGACCCTCCTATATATAGGGGTATTGGGGGCTTCTCAAAGTACAACTCAGAATACCAGTTGCTCTGCAAAGTTGTCATTCTCTCTGGTTGTGGTAACCAGGAGAGCCCGAGCAAGTGCTACCTGATAAGGGAGGCACAACAAGGGAAAGACAACTGTCGAAAAGCGGCTGGTGGCAGGAGAGTGTGTTGGTGACTAGTACGCCAATAGGAGGGTACGACTCCTTCCGGTGCCTTGTGCGACAAGGCAATCGGAGTTCCAGGTGGTCTGTGTGGACTACTGCAGAGGCGGGAGACTTCTGCCGCTCAGAGGATATTTATCAATCCTGATAGTCCCGGTGAGACCAGGATCTACATAGACACCGTCCAAGACCAGAGGTGAAGACCATGCAAGCCGTGAGGTAATGTCTCCGAGCAATCCTCGGGACAAGGTACGCCTCTATAAACCATCCTTCCTATTGTATAGACGTTGACGCGATTCCTTTATTCTGGGTTTGGGAGAAGAAATTTTTTGTTTCCGCTGCCTTCTCTGTCTCCTCTAAAAACCAACAACGGTATCAGAGCCACGTCAACTGCTCTATACTTTAGGATTATCGATATGATCTATTTTGGTTTGTCGCCTTTATTTATGGCATACGATGTGAATAAAATTGGCTTTATGCATGTCCAATCCTAAATCCACAAATCCTTATATACATATATGATATGTAATGTGAATGCACTCGATACGCGCCGCCATTAAATGAGTTTTGTGGTGGATGTATAGCATGGTTATGGCCAATAAACCCTATGTCTATGTATGGTTAAATGTGGTTGCTTGCATCTCGGTCTGTGCACTGATTCCCTATCTCCTATTCCTGATGTAACTCGAGATAACTCGAGGTTTCTTTCCTACCTTTGCTCCCCCCCGAATGTAACTCGGGGTTTCCTTTTTCAAATGTAAAATAGGATATATATTTTATTTCCTATTATGTCAAAGAACAGAGGGCATCTGACGACAACTGAGAGGATCGGTTCAAGGCGTGAACCGATCAGTTGGCAATCAAGATGAGCGGGTGGCAACCTGAGGACATGCACGACAACCAGTGAACTGATCGGCTGGAGGCGCCAATCAATCGGCTGGTAGCACCCAACTGACCGGCCTGATGGCGAGCCAATCAATCATGGAGATGAGTTGATCAAACCCAGAACGGCGAAGCACAGAGTTCATCTTGTACATGTTGCATGTGATGTGGACCTAGATGATCGTGATTCCTCTTAGCTCGAGGAATCACATTAGGATGGCCATAATCATTTCTTTTATCGTTTCACATGTTTTCGATGGGATATAGCATGTATATGATACTTACTATAATGTGGTGATTGGATATGTATATGTACCTATAAAAACCAAATCCCTCATTAAATATTAAAGTTTTAGATGCCTTCCAAATACGACACACGTGAAAAGCTTGATCGGCCAAGTGTGGTCACGCCCTAGCGTGGTGCACCGTCTATCTCGTGAAAGCGTGAAGGATGGATATGTGGGTCTTCCCTAGAAGGGTGCATATTCATTGTGTTGGCTTTGGGTCAGACTTAACAAGGTGACCTAGATAAGATCTAGCACCTTGAGGCATGGAGGTGATCATGGAAAGGAGTTGCATATGACATCTTTCAAGAGTTGCATATGATGCAATTGGAAAAAGTTGCCTACCTGGAAGATCTGAGTTGTGGGTGATAGCCCTTGCTGGTCCACGACTCAGAGGATTTTAGGATCTTGACCCACTAGAAGATTGTACGCTGCAATCTTCTGAATTGATGGTGAGGACTGTCAATTTGAATCAAAATAGTGGGAGCGGTAATTAATTGAAGGCCTGATTAACTATTGTCAAATTTTATTCAAATCAAATCAAATCAAAAGGAGTTTTGACAAATGCAATTTTCTCTTGTAGAATGGCAAAAGAATCATCTTTTAAAATGGGAAAATTAATTGAGAATAAGTTCCATAACTGGTTGGGGATTGTGAGAAGTTTTCTGCACAATCCAGATATACCGATAGCCTTTGAATCCACTCTATATACACTTAAGAAGAAGGATAGTTCATTGATGGAGATCAATAGAACAAAGTCTAAGGACAAAGGTGAGGGAGAGAAGGGTTCTCTCACTGAACCAATGTCAGAATCTTCTGCGCTCAAAACATGGAGAGGATGGAAGGAATGATGGAAGAAGAAGCGAGAGATAGAGATCTCTACTTCTGGTGTATACATGATAGAGATTAACTTTACTACTTCTTTGTCATGGGTACTTGATACCGGATGTGGATCTCACATTTGTTCAAATGTGAAGGATCTTAAGAGAAGTAGGCCTTTGGGGAAAAGCGAGGTTGAATTATGTGTTGCCAATGGGGCAAGAGTTTCCGCCAGTGTCGTAGGAACCTATGAGTTAACTCTACCTAGTGGGCTAATAATAGAGTTGAAGAACTTCTATTATGTACCTGCCATAAATAGGAATATCATTTCCGTCTCTTGTTTGGACAAGGATGGTTTTAAATTTCTTATTAAAAATGGAAAGTGTTCTATTTCAAAAGATAGGATCTTTTATGGCAGTGCCCCAATGTCTTATGGTCTATACTTGATAGATCTAGAGACAAGTGTATACAACATTAACACCAAAAGGCAAAAAACTCAACAACTCAAACAAAACATATCTTTGGCATTGTCGTCTAGGGCACATAAATGAGAAGCGCATCTCTAGACTCCATAAAGATGGTTATCTAGACTCTTTTGATTATGAATCAATAGATTCATGTGAATCTTGTTTGTTGGGTAAGATGACCAAGACTCCCTTTTCATGTAAAGGTGAGAGAGCTAGTGATCTATTAGGACTCATACATACTGATGTATGTGGGCCTTTTAGAACTAATGCCAGAAATGGGTGCCAGTACTTCATTACCTTCACTGATGACTTCAATAGGTATGGTTATGTGTACCTGATGAAACATAAGTCAGAAAACCTTGAAAGGTTCATGGATTTCATGAATGAAGTACATAACCAACTTGGTAAAAGTATTAAAGCACTTCGATCCGATTGAGGTGGAGAATCCTTAATCTAGGAGTCTGAGGACCTTCTGTGAGCCCGTGGTATCGTATCACAATGGACTCCGCCTGGAACACCATAGCATAATGGTGTGTCTGAAAGAAGGAATTGCACTTTACTAGATATGGTGCGATCAATGATGAGTTTTTTTGATCTTCCAATTTCATTCTGGGGTCATGCTCTTAAAACTGCCGCGTTTACACTTAACCGAGTACCATCTAAACCGGTTCAAAAGACACCATATGAGATATGGCATGGGAAGTGTACCGATTTGTATTTTGTTAAGATTTGGGGTTGTAGGGCTTACGTCGGGAAAATGTTTCCTGATAAGCTTGGACCCAAGTCTGGTAAATGTTATTTTGTTGGATACCCCAAGGAAACGAGGAGATATTATTTATACCACCCTACTGACAACAAAGTGTTTGTTGCTAGGACATTTGTGTTCCTAGAAAAGGAATTTATTTCCAGAGGAAACAATGGGGGGAAAATAGAGATTGAAGAGATTCAAGCCCAGTAAGAAAACATTGAACCAGTAGATGTACAAGAGGAAGATAGAGATTCACAAGGTGTTGTGGAATCTCAGTCTCCTCAAGTAATACAAGGACCTCGTAGATCTAGTAGGACAAACCTTGAACCTGAGAGGTTTGGATACCTTGTGACTCAGGAAGGCGGTGAGTTGATCATAGATGATGATCCAACTACCTATCTAGAGGCTATGGAGGGACCAGATTCTGAGAAATGGCTTGAGGGCATGAAATCTGAGATGGAATCCATGTACTCCAACAAAGTATGGACTTTGGTGGAACCACCTGAAGGGGTAAAACCCATAGGGTGCAAGTGGGTCTTCAAGAAGAAGACCGACATGGATAGTAATGTGCAAACTTATAAAGGTAGATTGGTTGCAAAGGGTTTCCGAAAAGTTCAAGGTGTTGACTATGATGAAACTTTTTCTCCAGTTGCCATGATTAAGTCCATCAGGATCATGCTTGCTATTGCGGCTTACTATGACTATGAGATTTGGCAAATTGATGTTAAAACCACATTCCTTAATGGGAATATAAATGAGGATGTGTACATGACACAACCTGAAGGTTTTGTATATCCAAAGAATGCCAATAAAGTCTGTTAGCTACAAAGATCAATCTATGGATTGAAGCAAGCATCTCGGAGTTGGAATCTTCGATTTGATGAGGAAGTCAAAGTGTTTGGCTTTATTAAAAATGAAGATGAACCTTATGTGTACAAGATGGTTAGTGGGAGCACGACCACATTCCTCATATTGTATGTGGATAACATACTATTGATGGGGAATGATGTCACAACCTTAGAGAAGGTAAAGACTTGACTTGGGAATACTTTCTCAATGAAGGACTTAGGAGAAGCATCCTACATTCTAGGTATTAAGATCTATAGAGATAGATCTAAAAGGCTTCTCAGACTAAGTCAAAGCGCATACATTGATAAAGTGCTGAAGCGGTTCAACATGGAGAACTCAAAGAGAGGCAACATCCCCATGATACATGGAGTCACCATCTCTAGAGCTCAATGTCCCCAATCTTGTGAAGAGAGGGAGCGTATGAATGGGATCCCATATGCATCAGCCATCAGATCCATCATGTACGCTATGTTGTGCATACACCCAAATGTCTCGTATGCCCTCAACATGATGAGCATGTACCAGTCAGATCCCGGGGATGCTCACTGGACAACCGTAAAGAATATCCTCAAGTACTTGTGAAGGACTAAGGATCAGTTCCTTATATACGGCGGTGAGGAAGAACTAGTTGTAAGAGGTTACACCGATGCAAGCTTCCAAACTGACAAAGATGATTACAGAACACAATCAGGATTTGTATTTTTCCTAAACAATGGAGCTGTGAGCTGGAAGAGTTCCAAGCAAGAAATAGTTTCCGATTCTACTACAGAGGCCGAGTATATTGCTACTTCACATGCAACAAAGGAATATGTGTGGATCAGGAAGTTCATCACTAAACTTGGTGTAGTTCCCAGTAGCTGTGATGCAATTGAGCTTTATTGTGACAATAATGAAGATATTGCTTAATCTAAGGAGCCCAAATCACATCAGCAGTCCAAGCACATACTGCTGCGCTTCCATCTCATATGAGAGATCATACAGTGAGGAGATGTGAAGATTTGCAAAGTACCAACTAAAGACAACATAGCTGATCCACTAACGAAGGCCCTTTCTCAGCATAAGCATGATGGTCATGCTAGGTCACAAGGATTGAGGTTCCTAGGTGACTGGCTCTAAGTGCAAGTGGGAGTCTGTTGGTGTGTATGCCCATAGAGCAAGTCATGTGATGATTGTAATGGTATACTTTGTAAATAATTTGAATAATAATAAAGGCAATTTATAATCTATATGTTTTAACTGTTTCTGAGATGATAGTTTAACATGATAGATGTCTAGAGAATTGTTTTACTCAATAACATATGCTTTTAGGTTCAGGACCTAAATAATGAGATCATACGAATGTTAATAGTATACATTCTTGTTTAGTCCCTAGTCGGTTGTTATTGTGGAAATAACCATAGACGTAAACAACACTAAAGACTAGATTGTGTTTTGGTTGATGATAGAATCTCATTAGTCATGATATAATGATATCAAACCTAGCACATATGTACTTGTTAGAGAACAAGTGTACCAGACAGACCCACTATGAGAGTGACACATGGAACCATGATCTGGTAGTCACAGTTAGCTCTCACAGTGATGGTGGTGAGTGTGATTCTTCGACTTGAAATCACTACACTCAACACATGTCGTTGGGTACACTTTGACATCATCAAACGCAGTCCTAAAACATGGGTTGTTATAAAGGTGATGATTGGCTGACTTTGACACATGGGGCTTTTTAGGGGCGAGTGATAGATATGGGATTTATCCCTCCTAATGGAGTTTGATGTCCATGGCCACTTGATGAGTAGGATTGAGAAAGGCATGCACATGCATGTGTGAATCAATATGTGATATTGATGTCACACACATCTCACCCAATCTGCTCTGAGATCAAGGAAATGGATGAACGTTGAAAGGATGATTGTACGATTCCTTGAGTTCATTCAGGACATTAGTGACAAAGGAATTATACATTCGCTGTAACACCATTCACGGATTGTAGGATTGAAAGTTGTTCTCCAACTTTCTATTTCACTTGGGTAGCACTGATGTGTGACTAGGCACCACTCTTTTCTTGTGAAGTCATAAGTGTTATGGACTTTCACTGCCAACGTGAAATGGTCCTGCAGGGTCACACACCTAGGATTTAACCTAGAAGAGGAGTTTATCCACAAACGATGTTTATATTGATCGCTAAAGTAGTTTAGTAGTTCAATTAAACACTCAATCAATTGATAGCTCAATATAATAGTGTTCAAGGTGTTGGACTGATTGATTAGAGTATCAGATTGATTGAAACTGCAATTGACTGATTTTGCACAGTCTGCACTTCCAACCGATCGGCTCATGTGATGAACCGATCGGCTCATGTGATGAACTGATCGACTCATCTTGGTGAACCAATCGGCTCATGTGATGAACTGATCGGCTCAGGACAAGTTGAGATGACCGGTTCAAGGGTTGAACCGATCAGCTCAATAGGTCCAAACGAGCAAGTTGGGAAATTCAGGTTGGTGAGAAATTTCTTTTCGTTTCACTTGTTCAATTTGATTGGAACAAGGATTGGTATTTGGATCAATTTGAAATGAAAGAGGAAAAGTCAATTGGGAACTGACCAGGGCAATGAACAATCATTTCAGAAGTGAACTGATCGGCTCAGGTGCCCCAACCGACCGGTTCAGGTCCCCAATTGACCTCATGCTTGAAACGATTGTTTCATATGACACAGTTGGTTGTTTTGTGGAAAATCTCGAATCCTTCTACTCCTACTTTAATCCCACATTGCCCGAGGTAGAGAACCTTGTCCCATGACCCTCCTATATATATAGGGGTATTGTGGGCTTCTCAAAGTACAACTCAGAACACCAATTGCTCTGTAAAGTTGTCATTCTCTCTGATTGTGGTAACCAGGAGAGCCCGAGCAAGTGCTACCCGATAAGGGAGGCACATCAAGGGAAAGACAACTACAGAAAAGCGATTGGTGGCAGGAGAGTGTGTCGGTGACTAGTACACTGATAGGAGGGTACGACTCCTTCCAGTGCCTTGCGCGATAAGGCGATCGGAGTTCCAGGTGGTTCGTGTGGACTAATGCAGAGGCGGGAGACTTCTACTGCTCAGAGGACAACTGTCAATCCCGACAGTCCTGGTGAGACCAGGAGCTGCACAAACACTGTCTAAACTGGAGGTGAAGATCATGCAAGCCGTGAGGTAATGTCGCCGAGCAAGCCTCGGGATAAGGTACGCCTCTACAAACCATCCTTCCTATTGTATAGACGTTGACATGATTCCTTTATTCTGGGCTTGGGAGAAGAAATTTTTTTGTTTCTGCTGCCTTCTCTGTCTCCTCTAAAAACCAACAATGTCCATCTATGTGTACCTTGGATTTCAGGGGTGAAATTCATGTTAGGGGTTTATGGTTGTGAGACCCCTAACCTTACTTAAAGTTTTGAACAAGCTTAATTATCATAATTGAATTCTTATAACCCTAATCTAACTTGTGATATGCTTTGAAATCATAATACAAGCTTAAGTTTCAAATTTGTCCAATTTGGACACTGTTCCAGCAAGTCGTGCAATTTTATGCACATTTTGGACTTTTCTACAATTTACCCAATTGAGAGGTTTTATTTGCAATTTATCACTTGAATTATGTTTTTTGGATATTATATCATCATTATTGAACTTTTTGATCCATGGGGATCCTATTTATACCTTGGTTTGAAGGTGTTTTCCTCAAGGGTATTTTAGGGTTTACCCCTTCATGGATGAGCTACCTTTAGTAGCTATCAACTAATGAATTATTTGATTGGATTGGAAATTCGACAACGTAAAGCTAAGAAGGTCTATATGGATGGTAGGGGAGCTTCTTGTGTGTGTTCTTGTATAATCTTAATAGTTTAAGGCCATGGACACTTGGAAAGATACTAGAACTTCAACGTTTTCTTTTTCATTATCTTAAAGTTTCATATACTTATCCCTAAGCACCCAAACGAGCCATTTTCTCTCCACCACTTCCCTCCTTCTACAAGCCTCATTCTCCCTCTGTGTTTCTGTGAATTTCCTATCCAAGGAATAAGAAAGTGGGGATCTTCTTGGGAAAAAGCTCTAGGGTTGCAATTGACTTCCTTTTAGGGTTTAAAAAGCTTTCTTCTATTGATCTTGACCTAAAAGAGTAAGAATTCCTTTCTTTACTCCATTTATTTCTTTTTATCCTTCCTCCTACCTATCTCCAGGTCGGAACCTTTCTATTCCATGGTAGAAAATGCTCTAAAGCTCTAAAACCTTACCTTTCTTGCTCCTTATGCTTAGGGTTTGCTCATTTGACGAAGAAAGGTGCTAGATGGACGAGTTCACAACTTATGCTTGGATTTTATACCCTACCTGATCGAGTTTTCTTATATTTTGGATTTCATATTCTCATAATAGGCAAGTTTTCTAACTTGCTCCACATTTATTGCTTACCATAAGCTTGCTAGCTCATGTTCTTGCTTGAAAATGATGATCCATGCACTAAAAACTATGCTTGACTTGGATTTCAATTTTTATAATGTCTCCTATTCTGATTTCAGTTCTATATGAACCTCTATTCATGTGTACTTTCTTCCTAAGGTATAATATGACTTGGATCAGGTTGGTTTGACAACCTATGGTGCTAAGCACCTATCAACCAATGGTCAATTTTAGGGTTTTAAGCTGATTTCTTCTATAAACCCATGACCCAATGATGGTACCATTGCAACAACCCTATGGTGTTGTCTTCATGACAACTGATGGTGGTTACCAAGGGTGTCAACTGATTTTCACCCCTTAGGTCATGTTTTGGCCTAATTATAAGCTTAATGATCAACAACTAAATACCCTAATGATGCTATCAATCAATGGTGACATTAGCTTGATATTTGATGGTGATTAATAAATATAGTTCTGATCTAACAACCTATGGAGACTTAATAGTCACTAGTGATGGTGGATAAGGTCTCCACTACCTATGGTGAGTTAAGCATGTAGTTGTAGCATCAATCAAGCCTTAAACTAATGGTTTCTTGGGTTATTTAATGCAATGGTCGGACCTATACTCCAATTGATGGTTTTAATATATGAACTTGACCTAATGGTTAAGATCTAATGTTTCTTCTTCCAATAAATTGAAATGATGCCTAAATGTAATATGTTGGTCCTAATAAAGTGATTTATATGTTTTCCTTTATGAGATCAACTTAAGAAGCTCATTTATTGACAACTTGTTTTAAATAAACAATTACTTGTGGTTTTACCCTACTCTCAATGGTACTTTTAATGTTGTTGATCAAGGGATGTCTAGGGTTAAATGGTGACTCTTTATAGAGCACAACTCAAGGAATTCATAGGTGGTTTATCCAAGGTGTTTACTCATGTAAAAATCCAATGGTCTTGCCTTTTGAACATCTAATGGATCCAGGTGACATAGTGGTATGGTGATATGGTTTGAAAGATGATGGAACAAATGGAGGGTTGCCCTTGATAAGGTAGTCTTACCTATTTACTCATATGAATAGAAGGGATGATAACCATATTGTGTTGATATGTAACCCTAATGAGGTATATCCTATTATACCAAGATTTAATATAACTAAATGATGGTAATTGGATATGAATAGTCCTTCAATGATTAATACAATAATGGAGTACTCTCTTATTGTTGTTGAAACCTTAGTATGTTATAACCCGATGGTTACAACTTGATTTATGTGTGTGTTCATACTTGAGAATAATATCAAATGTTATGGTGATGCTTCACCTTATGCATTCATGATCCAATGGGGATGTCGTGAGTTAGGGTTTGGGTATGCGTGTTGATTAGTAATATTAATATAATTTATCTTGTTGAACCTAACTCTAATGCAAATAGATAAAGATGAGTATTCATGTTTAACCTTATTATATGATGGCATGATGGTTAAGTAACCTCCTTAATATGATCATAACCATAATGTGTTAATTGATGGTTATCATAGCCACATGGTTGATACTTTCTTATGCTAAATATGTGCATTATGAATATGATGAGAGTTAATCATATCTAGATTCCTTGCATGTTGATGTAATAAAGGAATATTCTTAATGCTAATATAACCCTTCCATGATGGTTTATGAATATCTCCTAGCTCACTAATGCAATATTGTGCTGATCTGGTGTATTATATGTAAGTGATGTTGTTGAGCCTTGCTATAAGGCATGGAATGATAATGATGATCTTGCAGGGAATAGTATGATGGTATTAATCACCTTTGGGCATGGTTGAGCCCTGAATGAGGTGTAATCCTCTTGTGTTGATAAGGGTTGATACCTTGTGATATTGTGAAAAGGATTTTTATCTTGTGATAGTATGATGACTAGTGTAGTCTCATGAATGGCAAGTGAATAGTACCATGTGATGACGATATGAGAAATTATGTTTCACACAATTTATATCTTTCAAAGTTGTGATGTTTATATACTTTCTAGAAGTGAATTAGGGTTTGTATGTCCACTTGTTTTATGCAACCTTAATTCACCCAATTGGCATAACTAATCAAGTGCAACTCTAATCATGTAGTGCCCTATGCCTTAATTCACCTATAGTTCCATAGTTAGTCTTTACAAGTTATGTTTCCTTTTTGCATGATGCTTATGTAGTTGGATGTAAGGAAGTGTAGTGGAACCTTTTGTATCTAACGAGTAGTTTGACTTTATAAGATGGCCCTTTAAGGGGTGGTGAATATTTGTTTTGCTTTTAAATGTATGTTTTGATTTCAAGGACAAAATCCTTTATAAGGGGTGGAGTGATGTAACATACTGAAACTTGGACATATTCTCTTTTTGATCCTTTCCCAAGTTTTTCCTTTCCTTTCTATCCTTTTTTGGCCTTGATGTTTAAATTGTGGAATATATTGTGGTTTGATGAACATTTGTTCAATAATTATACCAGTGGAAGGGTTTATGCACAAATACCTTAGTGAAAGCTAATTTAAGGATCTAAAATGCAAAACCACCGCTTAAGTGGAACAATGGTAAATAAATTCGTGCTAGAAGTGTAAGGCCCCAAACTTTTCTCAATGTATTGAACAAGCTTAACTACCATAATCAAGTGATATAAACCTTAATATAACTTGTGAGGTGTTTTGAAATCATGATACAAGCTTAAGTTTTAAGTTTGGTCTAGTTTGGATATTGTTTGTGCAAGTTATGCAATTATATGCACATCTTGGACTTTTCTACAATTTACCCAATTGGGAGGTTTTCTTTGTAAATTTTTACATGAATTATAATACTTATATATCCCCTTACCATTATTGAGTTTTTTTAACCATGGGGCGCCTAGTTGCACTTTGGTTTGAAGGTATTTCTTTCCAAGGGCATTTTAAGGATTACCCTCTTTATAAATGAGATTATCTTTAGAAGCTATCAACCAATGGGGTTATTTTTTATTGGAGGTCGGTGGGTATGGCCTAGAAGTATCCATGAACTGAAATTTGATATTCAAGAAGCCTCTATGAGTTGTCCTCTTGCATGGCCATGAAACCCTTTGCCATGGACACATGGAAAGTAACTTGACACCTCATGCTTGACTTCTTCCTTATCCATAAAGGCTTGCATGACCATGGGCACCCTTATACATGGACACATGGAAATTCCCATAGACATCTCATGCTTGACCCCTTTCTTTATAAAGCCATATCTACCCCTTCCCACCTCCCAATTCGAAAACTCTTGCTCCCCTTCTCTTTCCTCCATCTTAAAGAATCATTCCTACTCTTTTTGGCCACGAAGGTGTTGTCCCAAGGTAAAAGAAGGTGCCTACCTTGGTGAAGAAGGATCCTAGGGTTCCAAATTTGCTCTATTTAGGGATTCTAAAGCTCCTTCTTGGTGATTTCGACCAAAACTAGTAAGTTTCCTCCTTTCCTTCCCTATTTTCATGTTGTTCATCTTCCTTCCACCTTCTTCCAGGTCATAACCATGACCTTCCATGGTGAAACCCCACCTAGAGCCCTTAAACACCTCATGTTCATGTTCTTTTGCTAGGGGTTTTCACCTCTAAAGTGGAGAAGGTGCTTCTTGCTTGAGATAGGAGCTTTGTTGGACAAACCAACCTCTCTAGCTAGGGAACCTTGCTACTCGGACCTGTCCACCTTCCCTAGAGGTTCTTTGGAAACCTAGACTTGGATCTAAAAGTGACCTTAAAGTATTATACTATGGAGTTAAGGTATGTTTGCAGACCTGATTAATCATATTGAGCAACTGCTCTTTTTCACTCTCTTATTGTATGCTTGCAAACCCTATTATTCTTTTGACCAATTAACCTATGTTTATTCATTCTCTTGGTCCTTTGGACAATAGCCTACACTCTATTCTTTTCTATTAGAAATCATGGTTCATGTGAAGTACTTTACTTTGTTACTGATCTTGTGATCATGGATATTCTTTTGGACTCTTTTCTTATGCTTGAGCATGATGGACTTTATTTGGTGAAATGTTCTTCTTTTCCCACCATGGTAGTGGATGTTTCTTTATGGAACATTATGTGGTGGATATTTGGATGGATGTTCTCATCCTTATTATTCTCTTTTACTCTTGTTTATTCTTTTGTTATGCATCATGTGGTGACAAATAGTATAATGTACATGTGTTTTTATGTAGATGTTAAAATTCCCACATATGAATGCAGATGTTAAAATTCCTACATATGAAAATATTTTGGGCAGTTGTGTATTTCGTACTCAGAGCAGATGTGTATCATTTCCTACTCACTCCACATTCATAGTAGATGTGTATCCTTTCCTACTCCCCCCACATTTATGGTAGATGTGTTATTTCTTACCTACATGTTTATATTATCTAGTTTTGTCACAGTTATAACGCATGGATGCCTAGTTTATATGCTTTATTGATTCATTCTTATTGTGTGATTCATATTCTTTTATGCCCTTCTTGTGTAGTACTTTGCTCTTTCATGGGAAGTATTTATTCTTGACGTCCTTTATTCCCTTAAATTGCTCAAATTTCTTATTTTATATGCACATATGAGCTTTTGCTGATGTTACCTTTTTTCTTCTCTTTTTGTGAGGCATGCTTCCATCCCCAGGTGTAGAGTAAGGAGAGGATTATCAAGGTGGTATTGGACAACAACCTTTGTAGTTGAGCTTTTTGGAGACTTTGAAGAGGTGGTTATATGACCCTCATCTATATCCTTATTTGATTAGATAGTTTTTCTTTTTGACACACCCATGTGTGGTGAAGAGATGTAATAATGTTATCAAGCTTTGTAATAGCTAGAAACTTTTAATTCCACTGCTACTTTTGGTTTTATGATACATACATGTTGAATGAATTGGTTATCATCCCTTGGGTGAAAATTTTTATGTGGTGTTTGGTTCAAGGGATATTGCCTTTTTATTTCTAGTAGGGAGTGGATCCCCTCATGGGTCCCACGCCTTACAACATGGTATCTGAGCCACTAGAAGATGGTTATCTAACTATTTCAATCTTGTCTCCCTTATGATATTTACCTTTATCTTATGTTGCTTACACCTAGTATCCTTGCCTTGTGTAAGAAAACCTAATGGCTGGGCAAAACTCATATTTTGACAACCTAGAAGGCTTTGTGACTCCCCAGAACCCCAAGTATGGGATGCCAAGGATGGATCCTCCCTTCACTCCTCTAGAGCCTAGGGTTACTCCTACTCCTAAGAGTCAGCCTTTGATTTAGGAGACTACTGTTGCCACTACATCACTCTTGAATAAGAGTTGACCATGCTGAGACAACTTCTCTCCTCAACTATGGTAGGGAAGCTGAACAACTCATTTGTGCCTGAGAAACATAAGGAGTACTCAATCATTGACTTCATGAAGATGCAACCACCCTACTTCAAGGGTGAAGGAGAGCTAGAGATGGTGGACAAAGCTGATGATTGGGTGTTGGTCATAGAGAAGACTTTTGATGGTATGGATTGTCCTCCACACCAGAAGGTTAGGTTTGCTGCTTATGTGCTAGATGGACCAACTAGGGTTTGGTGGAATGGAATTGCAAGAACTAGAGACATCTCAACCATGTCTTGGGTGGAGTTTTTGGCTCTCTTATGTGGTAATTACATATGCACTACTGCTTTAACGAAGAAGGAAGTTGAGTTCTATAGTTTGAAGCAAGGTCCCATGACTGTGTCTGCATATGTGCAAAAGTTCCTCTTACTTGAAAGATATGTCAAATGACTGCGTGAGGAACATAGAGCTGACCTATTCCTACAAGGATTCAACTACAATGTGGGTCATGCTCTTATCCCACAACTTCCTCTGACCTTTCAACAGATGGTGGATAAGGTCCTAGCTGTGGAATCTTATCCTGGTTTCCAATCCCACATAGAAAACAATCATAAGAGGAAGCACCCTGAAGGTGATCCTCGTTTTGAGGACCCTATTGCACAGAAGAAGTATAGACTACCGATATGTCATCATTGCAATGAACCAGGACATGTCCGACCTTACTGCCCCCAGCTTCTTAATGGACATGCACCAGCACAACAACAAGCACCTCAACAAAATAATGGCAACAATAATGGTAGAAGATGTGTAAATAAGAGCTGGAAGAGTTTACACTTTGGATGCTAAAGTGGTTCATGAGGATGATCAAGAACAAGGACAAGTTGACCCATAGTTCCATAGTTAGTCTTTACAAGTTATGTTTCCTTTTTGCATGATGCTTATGTAGTTGGATGTCAGGAAGTGTAGTGTAACCTTTTGTATCTAATGAGTAGTTTGACTTTATCAGATGAATCCTTTAAAGAGCGGTGAATAGTTGTTTTGCTTTTATATGGATGTTTTGATTTTGAGGATGAACTCCTCTTTGGAGTGATGTAACATACCAAAACATGGACATATTATCTTTTTGGTTCTTTTCCAAGTTGTTCCTTTCCTTTCTATCATTTTTTGGCCTTGATGTTTAAATTGTGGAATTTATAGTGGTTTGATGAAAAATTGTTCAATAATTATACCAATGGAAGGGTTTATGCACAACTTTTTCTCCCCTTCTCTTTCTTCCATCTTAGAGAATCATTCCTACTCTATTTGACCATGAAGGTGTTGTCCCAAGGTAAAAGAAGGTGCCTACCTTGGTGAAGAAGGCTCCTAGGTTCCAAATTTTCTCTATTTAGGGTTTCTAAAGCTCCTTCTTGGTGATTTCAACCAAAACTAGTAAGTTTCCTCCTTTCCTTCCCTATTTTCATGCTGTTCATCTTCTTCCACCTTCTTCCAGGTCGTAACCATGACCTTCCATGGTGAAACCCCACCTAGAGCCCTTAAACACCTCATCTTCATGTTATTTTGCTAGGGGTTTTCACCTCTAAAGTGGAGAAGGTGCTTCTTGCTCGAGATAGGACCTTTGTTGGAGAAACTAGCCTCTCTAGCTAGGGAACCTTGCTACTCAGACCTGCCCACCTTCCCTAGAGGTTCTTTGGAGACCTAGACTTGGATCTTGAAGTGACCTTGGACTGTTAGACTCTAGAGTTAAGGTAATTTTGTAGACCTGATTATTCATATTGAGCAACTAATCTTTTTCACTCTCTTATCGTATGCTTGCAAATACTATTACTCTTTTGATAAATTAACCTATGTTTATTCATTCTCTCGGTCCTCTGGACAATAGCCTACTTCTATTCTTTTCTTTTGGAAATTATGGTTCATGTGAACTATATACTTTACTTTGTTACTGATCTTGTAACCATGGATTTTCTTTTGGACTCTTTTCTTATGCTTGATAATGATGGACTTTATTTGGTGAAATGTGCTTCTTTTCCCACCATGGTAGTGGATGTTTCTTTATGGCACATCATGTGGTGGATATTTGGATGGATGTTCTCATCCTTCTTATTCTCTTATTCTCTTTTACTCTTATTTATTATTTTGTTATGCATGATGTGGTGACTGCTAGTATAATGTACATGTGCTTTTATGTGGATATTGAAATTCCCACATATGAATGTAGATGTTAAAATTCCTACATATGAAAATATTTTGGGCAGATGTGTATTTCCTGCTCAGAGCAAAGTATCATTTCATGCTCACTCCACATTCAGAGTAGATGTGTATCTTTTCCTACTCACCCCACATTTATGGTATATGTGTTATTTCCTACCGACATGTTTATATTATCTATTTTTGTCATAGTTATAACATATGGATGTGTGGCTTATATGCTTTATTGCTTCATTCTTACTTTGTGATTCATATGCTTTTAGGCCCTTCTTGGTGAGTACTTTTATCTTTCATGGGAAGCCTTTATTCTTGACGTCCTTTATTCCCTTAAATTGCTCAATTTTCCTATTTTGTATGCACATACTAGCTTTTGCTGATGTTACCCTCTTTCTTCTCTTTTTTTGGGGGTATGCTTCCATCCCCAAGTGTAGAGTAAGGAGAGGATTATCAAGGTGGTCTTGGACAACAACCTTTGTAGCTGAGATTTTTGGGAGAATTTGAAGAGGTGGTTAGATGACCCTCAGTTAGATCCTTGTTTGATTAGATAGTTTTCTTTTTGACACACCCATGTGTGGTGAAGAGATATAATAATGTTATTATGCTTTGTATTAGCTAGAAACTTTTTATTCCACTGCTACTTTTGGTGTTATAATACATACATGTTGAATGAATTGGTTATCATCCCTTGGGTGAAAAATTTGATGTGGTGTTTGGTTCAAGGGATGTTGCATTTTTATTTCCATTAGGGAGTGGATACCCTCACGGGTCCCAGTCCTTACATCATGGTATTAGAGCCACTAGAAATCAGTTATCTAACTATTTCGATCTTGTCTCCCTTAGGATGTTTACCTTTATCTTAGGTTTCTTACACCTAGTATCCTTGCCTTGTGTAGTAAAACCTTATGGCTAGATAAAACTCATATGTTGACAACCTAGAAGGCTTTGTGACTCCCCAGAACCCCAAGTATGGGATTCCAAGGATGGACCCTTCCTTTACTCCTCTGGAGCCTAGGGTTACTCCTACTCCTAAGAGTCAACCTTCGGTTCAGGATACTACTATTTCCACTACTCTCACTCCTGAACAAGAGTTGACCATGCCGAGACAACTTCTCTCCTAGGCTATGGTAGGGAAGTTGAACAACTCATTTGTGCCATAGAAACCTAAGGAGCACTCAATCATTGACATCATGAAGATGCAACCACCCTACTTAAAAGGTGAAGGAGAGCTAGAGATGGTAGACAAAGATGATGATTGGGTGTTTCCCATAGAGATGATTTTTGATGGTATGGCTTGTCCTCCACACCATAAGGTTAGCTTTGCTGCTTATGTACTAGATGGACCAGCTAGAGTTTGGTGGAATGGAATTGCAAGAACTAGAGACATCTCAATCATGTCTTGGGTGAATTTTTTGGCTCTCTTCCATGGGAATTACATATGCACTGCTGCTTTAAAGAAGAAGGAAGATGAGTTCTATAGTTTGAAGCAAGGTCCCATGACGGTTTCTGCATATGTGCAAAAGTTCCTCTTACTTGAAAGATATGTTGAAGGACTGTGTAAGGAACGTAGATCTAACCTATTCCCACAAGGACTCAGCTACAATGTGGGTCATGCTCTTATCCCACAACTTCCTTTGATCTTTCAACAGATGGTGGATAAGGCCCTAGCTGTGGAATTTTATCATGGTTTCCAGTCCTACAAAGAAAACAATCATAAGAGGAAGCACCCTGAAGGTGATCGTCTTTCTAAGGATCCTGTTGCATGGAAGAAGGATAGACTACTGATATGTCATCATTGCAATGAACCAGGACATGTCCGACCTTACTGCCCCCAACTTCATAATGGACATGCACCAGCACAACAACAAGCACCTCAACAGAATCATGGCAACAATAATGGTAGAAGACATGTGGAAAGAAGAGCTGGAAGAGTTTATTCTTTGGGTGCTAAAGTGGTTCATGAGGATGATCAATAACAAGGAAAAGTTGGCCCATAGCTCCATAGTTAGTCTTTACAAGTTATGTTTCCTTTTTGCATGATGCTTATGTAGTTGGATGTAAGGAAGTGTAGTGGAACCTTTTGTATCTAACGAGTAGTTTGACTTTATAAGATGAATCCTTTAAGGGGTGGTGAATAGTTGTTTTGATTTTATATGGATGTTTTTATTTTGAGGAGGAAATCCTCTTTAGAGGGTGGAGTGTTGTAACATACCAAAACTTGGACATATTCTCTTTTTGGTCCTTTTCCAAGCTTTTCCTTTCCTTTCTATCCTTTTTTAGACTTGAAGTTTAAATTGTGGAATATATAATGGTATGATGAACATTTGTTCAATAATTATACCAATGCAAGGGTTTATGCACAAATACCTTAGTGAAAGCTAATTAAAGGATCTAAAATGCAAAATCACCGCTTAAGTGGAATAATGGTAAATAAATTCGTGCTAGAAGTGTAAGACCCCAAACTTTACTTAATGTATTGAACAAGCTTAAATACCATTATCAAGTGAAATAAACCTTTATATAACCTTGTTAGGTGTTTTGAAATCATGAGACAAGCTTAAGTTTCAAATTTGGTCCAATCTGGACATTGTTTGTGCAAGTTATGCAATTATATGCACATGTTGGACTTTTATGTAAATTACCCAATTGGGAGGTTTTCTTTGTAAATTGTCACATGCATTATAATACTTATATATCCCCTTGCAATTCTTGAGTTTTTTTAACCATGAAGCGCATAGTTGCACTTTGGTTTGAAGGTGTTTCTTTCTAAGGGCATTTCAAGGATTACCCTCTTTATAAATGAGCTTATCTTTAGAAGCTATCAACCAATGGGGTTATTTCTTTGATTTGAGGCCGGTGGGGATGGCCTAGAAGTCTCCATGAACCAACATTTGATATTCAAGAAGCCTCTATGAGCTGTCCTCTTGCATGGCCATGAAACCCTTAGCCATGAACACATGGAAAGTAACTTGACACCTCATGCTTGACTTCTTCTTTGTCCATAAAGGCTTGCATGACCATGGGCACCCTTATACATGGACACATGGAAAGTCCCATAGGCACCTCATGATTGACCCCTTTATTTATAAAGCCATATCTACCCCTTCCCACCTCCCAATTCGAAAACTTTTGCTCCCCTTCTCTTTCCTCAATCTTATAGAATCATTCCTACTTTATTTGACCACGAAGGTGTTGTCCCAAGGTAAAAGAAGGTGCCTACCTTAGTGAAGAAGGCTCCTAGGTTCCAAATTTTTTCTATTTAGGGTTTCTAAAGCTCCTTCTTGGTGATTTCAACCAAAACTAGTAAGTTTCCTCCTTTCCTTCCATGTTTTCATGTTGTTTATCTTCCTTCCACCTTCTTCCAGGTTGTAACCATGACCTTCCATGGTGAAACCCCACCTAGAGCCCTTAAAAACCTCGTCTCCATGTTCTTTTGATTGGGGTTTTCACCTCTAAAGTGGAGAAGGTGTTAAAATTTGTGGACAGACTTTGTGCTAGACATGGCATTTGTAAAGCACAAATGCTCTACACACAAAGCACTAAGATGATGTGCTTTGAACACCTCAACAACCTCTTTAATTAGCTCAATCATTGCAAAATGAGGTTCAAACAAAGCACGTAAAGGAAAGGGAGTCCTAGGATGTAGTTCCTTGTACCTATTAATGACTTGAGTTGAGATAAAAGTGGTTCCATCAAAGGAAACATGGCGAGGAGTAGAGGATGAGGATGGAGATCCAGTACGGGCCGATCGTTTCCTACGGTTGGAGGCCATCTAGGTCAAATTTAGAAGAAATAACCACCAAACGAGAAGGAAAATGAAAGAAGAAAGTCGCAAAATCACTTGGGTCACGATTGGGAGAAGTAAGGAAGGTTGATCAGAGGCTAGGAAGAGTGTAGGAGAGGTTGGGTTAGCCTAGGGTTGGAGGACGAGCACTGGAGGCTAGCTATCAATTGACTTTCTCTAGTTGAGAGGGACAAAAGTCGACCGATGCCCTTTTTAATTTGTGTCCAATCGCATGATGGGTCAAGTTCTGTGTGTAGGAAACTTGACTAATATTGCATTATAGCTCAATCCTTAGCCAGGGATCAGTCGAGTTTCTCCACGTCAAACTCGACTGATTGGTCAGCCTATCAAAAAAATAGAAAATTTAATTCTAAGCCTCTAGGGTGCTATATAATTTTATTTTCTTATCCTATCATGTATTTTAAACAAATTGAGGCACATTTAACTCATCATTGACTACTATTTTGCGATAAAACATATCTTTGAGAAAAATAGTCAAAAACAAGCAAAACAAGACATGAAAACATGTCAATTTTAGCACTTTCAAGTAAAACATGACAAGTTATAAGCAAGAAACATATAGGTATGCTAACATCTACCTAGATTGCATGTCAATATCATCATGAGTAGTTATGAGCAGTTTTGATCTAATAAATGTAGATTTCTCTCTAGCTAGAGGTTTAGTAAAAACGTCCACAAGATGATTCTCGGTGTCCACATGTGTGATATAGATATCCTTCTTGGCAATGTGGCCACAAAGAAAGTGATGACATACCTCTATATGTTTAGCTCTACTATATAATGTAGGATTATTAGAGAGATTAATTTCACTCGTATTGTCGCAACATATAAGAGAAACATCAAAATGAATGTTAAAGTTTAGAGTAGTTGCTTCATCCATAGGACTTGGACGCAACAACTCCTAGCTGCAATGTATTTAGCCTTGGTAGTTCAAAGAGCCATTGTGCTTTGTTTCTTAGAGAACTAAATAACCAAGCATGGTCCTAGGAAGAAGCAAGTGCCACTTGTGCACTTTCTTTCAATCAAATACCTTACATAATCAACATCACTATAGGTAGTAAGAGTAAAGTCCCTTGACTTGGGATACCATAGTCTAAGATTTTGATTTTTGGCTAGATACCTCAAAATCCTCTTAACTGCTATGAGATGTAATTTTCTAAGACTTGGTTGAAATCGAGCACACAAGCCAACACTAAACATTATGTTAGGTGTAGAGGTAGTTACGCATAATCAACTTCCAATCATACCTCTATAGAGATTCTCATCCACTTTCTCACCTTCTTCATCTTTGTCAAGCTTGGCAGTGTTTGACATGGGGGTGTCCATCAGCTTGATGTTCTCCTTCCCAAAGCACTTCAAGAGTTCACTTATGTATTTGCCTTGGTTTATGAAGTTACCTTCCTTGGTTTGCTTGATTTGGAATCTAACAAAGAAAGTAAGCTCCCCCATCATGCTCATCTCAAACTCACTCTGCACAAGAGAACTAAACTCCTTGCAAAGATCAAGATTAGTTTTGTGAAGCCCTTTGCCAAACAAAGTGAGATTACTTAAAACTAGGTGTAGAATTATTACTAATCATGATATTACCACAAAATAGGGTAAATTAAAACCATTTGCCTGTAAATATCTCAAGTGAAAGTATTTCACAAACAAGCCTTCAACTTAGGCCATCTTCATTTCATATTTGCCAAAATATGCTCCATGTTATGTTCAAAGGCTATCATGACACCACTGATACATATTCAACCTATTTATCTATACAAGCCATTTCTATACATTCTTAGAACAAAGCCAAAATATATGTGTCAATAAAGAAAATACAAATTCTCCCCAAAGACCCGAGAGTACAAGGACGACACATAGGACTCTACTACAAAACTCTAACTAGTAGCATGTACAACCTCTGACAACTACTATTCACTTTGCTGCTCTACACTTGCACCACAACCTCGACCTCCTCGTCTATGACCACCTAAAAAGTTGTGGAATCTATGGAGTGAGACCAAACATCCCAGTCAGAGATATAACTCCTCGCCAACATCTATTATAAGCATAGTACTATAGAGAGCAATAAATAAAGCAGGTAATACTATTTGATCAGTTTAAGTAGATAAAACTAAGCAAAAAAACATTTGATACTATTAAAAGGAATATGAAGAACATGTATGGCTGTTACAAATTGAACAGTACAAGAAATAAGGCATGGAGTCATCTAATGTGATTTATATTTGACCCTAAATAATTATACTATACGATTGTTATACCATTTTTATGCCCTGAGGATTTGAGGCGTACCACTCAAATTCAACCGACCACTGCTATATTGAAATCAGTACCATACAAGATCAATGGAAGAGTCAGAGTCCATGATCATCACCATCAATACTTGGTCAATTCAAGTCTGCAATGCAGTGACATATAGTCATACTACTAAAGACAACAACTTGTAGTCAAGGCTATAGTTATGTAGAGACAACAACTCATGATCAAGGCTATGGTTCTGTAAAACAACTAGTCTGCCTTGGTACATGGAACAACACTAGAGAATAGGCTCATGCATGGTTGTTCTATATTAAATACATACTGTTATATCAATATTCACAATTTAAGGATACAAGGAAATAATTCACTTGCACCCCACATATTCAATAATATGCGTTCTGAGTTTCCCATAGGAGTTACTCGGTTCACCATCCATCTAGATACCGACGTTGAAGATGGATCTATGATATAGGGAAACTACATTATTAGGGTTTCACTTGATTATACATGCCAATTGGGTATCTTTTAATGCATCAATCAAGTTACAACATATTAACTCTAAACAAATTCTACAAAATAAGGTAGGATGCAACTTTAGAAGATATAAATCATATTAAGTAAGAACTTATCTCATCACCACATGGCACTTGTATCAAAATCATGACAAGGTCACCAATAATACATCATTATGGGGTATCAACCCCTCAATTTATGCACAAGACAATTGCTAGGTCAGTAGACCAATTCATATACTCATGCACATTCAATATCACATAAAGCCTCAACATTACTCATAATCACCACTATGTATTGTATGGGCTCACCATAGCATTTACTTAGCCATTCCTTTCATCTCACCTGCAAGTTAGTGTTACACAAGTAGGAGAGAAAAAACACTTATCATGAAATAACAATTTTCAAATATAATAAGCACACTTATCATGTTATCATCAGATTAAGGTTAGGGTTTATATGTACCTGATTAGGGTTTAATAACACCACTCAACCTCTAAACCCTAATTCCATCACCTCCCACATTGTTGGAGAGTTCTATAGTTAAATACTATAGTTGATGATTAATCATTCAAAGTTACATCATTTTATATAGATTATTACACTATGTATTGACCATATACTCATACATGACTATAGGTGCATCGACCCTTCACCATACATGTGATACGACCAATCACTACCAGGTGTAGTGACCTAGACACATTCAATGTGTCATGACTGCAACACATATTGTTTCAACCCTATTCGTCAGTGTGTTTTGACCTCCACTAAACCTATGTGTATCGGCCGCAACAAGAACATGGTTCCAATTCTAAAAGACATAGTGTTTCGGCCTCAAGAACATAGTGTTTCGACGTCAACCTACCATAGGTGTTTCGAACTCCACTAGGGCATGTCTCGACCGCAACATGAAGCATGGTTTCTACCAGATCATGTCCTGGTTCGACCTTATATATCAGAGTAACGATCAGAACTCATTCATATGGTTGTTACCTTCAAAACATATAAGTGTTTCAACCCCCCTTTTTATACATGGTCTCAACCACCCTTCACCCTAGATGTTGTGACCTCATGCAACATGGTTTTACAACCCAAATGAGGTCTTGACCGCTACCATCATGGTCATAATAGCTGGAAAATTTGGGAACACCAAACATCAACCTAAGAGCAAAGACTCCACACAAGGGTGTTCTTCAAACCCTAGAATAATATCATACAAGATCATCTTGAAGATCATGATTAAGGGTGTAGAATCACGTTTATTACACATGCAACTATCATCAAAACCATCATTTATACTAGATAAATGGATCAGAACTAAAATGAAACAATTCCATAAACAAAGAACGAGAGATCATCATCCAATTCTCAACCATCTCAAAATTGGGTATAATGATTTTAGGGTTTATGAGAAGTGTTAATCATTTTCAAGATACTACATGGTTCAACCTTAACCATCATCACTTTATCTACCAAAAGAACATGTTTTAAGATCTGGAACAACAACATACAAACAACATATGATCAGGTTTAGGTTGCACATAGTAGATGAGGAAGAAGTTATATTATCCACCTATTATGGATGATCCAAGCCTCCAAGATCTCAAGCTCCAAGAAAGAAAAAGAAACCCAAACCTGATTCAATCCTTCTACCACAATATCTCCCCCAAAAGAGAAAGAAGTGCCATGGTTAAGGAGAGCTACGGGAAAGAAGAACTCAAACCCTAAATAGAGTCAAGAAAGAAGATCGAGAAAACTCATGTTAAAACGTGATCTTTGACCCATGTGAAGAAGAGATCCCCAAGAAAAGTCACCATGGATCACCCACATCTCACATGGTCAAGAAGGAGAAAGAAGAAGATGAAGAATAGAGGGGAAATGTGATCAAAATTTCAAATCTCTTACCAAGACAAGAAAATCTCCAAGAAGTCACCACCAAGGAGTTGATCTAGCACTAGATGTTCAACATGCAAGGTGGATCCACCACCCAAGCTTCAAGATTTGCCCCTCCTTTCTCCTGAAGCTCCAAGGTCAGTCACACACAAGAAAGAAGAATGTGAAGTTGAAAAAGTCTCACACAAAGGGAATAGAAGGGATATATACCCTAAGGGAGAGAGAAAAGACAATTATGAGGTGTCACCATAAGAGATCGTCTAAGAATACATGTCCTTTGAACAACTGATATTATCTTCTCTCCCATGTAAAAACCTGAAAATTATGTGTTTATCTAGAAATTTTAGCGACCTTGTAACATACTCAAATCCAAACATATGTATTAAATATCTCTTACTCTAAGGTCCTATTCCATTATGCTAACATATCATATATTTCTGACAATACAAAGCACATTAAGAATAATTGGTGTTATGGATATATAAATACGCTTAGTATTTGGTATGCAAGGTAAAATAATCATAATACGCTCAATAACAAGACTCAAGGAACACGTATACCAAATACCATGCTTAACTCTAATTTAACACCCTAAAATATACCTAGGGTATAAGATGAAAGGAATCGAATTGATACATAACATAATATTAAGATGAGTAAATACATTAAATATGCATAATATAAAAATAATGTAATCTACTATGGAACGTCTTCCAAAGGAAAAAATGATGATTAATCTAGACTCCCCTCATCCTAGTTATCCTATATACCAAATTTCTTATAAATAGGACATTGTTTACACTACCATTTAGTTGATTGAATTATAAGATTTTAATTGATATTAATGCATTTAACAACTATAGATAGAACTAGGTTATATTTCATTAACCATGTAACGGGACTCCCTTCCTGTGTTATTGTTTCTCTTCCCCGCTATGACTGCGTCATATCAGTAACGAACGTCCGAAGTTCTCTCCTATGCTCCCGTCTTCTCTCCCTCATTCTCACATCTGTTTTGCAGTAGAACTAGTCTTCCGCTTCCCTTCTCTTACTCTGGCAGCTCTATTCTTCCTTCCTCTCCGCTTTCCTCCTTGCCTCATCCTTCCCTCTCTCCTGTAATAGCGCCCAGAAGCCTAGTCAGCTTACACACATCCACCATGGCCGGAGAGACGATCGACGACCATTTCAGCAACCAGCTGTGGCATCAACACATAAGCACAACCACACATCGATGCCTCCATACCGCCATGCCTCCTTCCCCATCCTTTCACTGCCACCCATGGCCACAAGAGTTCTCCACCTTGGCAGCCTGTAGGCTGCTTCCAGGAATGATATCACCACCTAGATACCCCGCCAGTTCTCAATTCTGAATGTAGGCACGACATCGCCCGGTTTGCGAGTCTCGCCAACCACCCCCACGCCACTCTCGCAGCCACCTGCCATACCTCCACCCTCCTATCTCCTCCTCCACCTCCTCACGACAGCTGGATCTCTGTCCCATGGCTGCCCGTGTGATCTGAGCCGACCAGCTGTTTTGTGGAGCAATTCTGCACTGCCTATCTTTGCCGGGCGATACACAACTCATTCCCGGATTCTGGTTCCATCCCTCTTATCTCAACGGCTGCCTCGCTGGTTGATCGAGCCACGAGCGACCTGCTCATCGACTCTGACTGGGCGAGGAACACCGAGATCTACGACATCACCACAACCTGCTGCACCAAGATTGCCGTCAAGCTGCAACACAACACAGAGCTATTGTTGCCAGGCCCTCATCGACTAAAACCTCCAAGAGAGATGCTGACATCCTCTTTCTACGTACATTCATCTTCCTCTCCTCTTCTCCACTTCCTCCAACGTCGCCTGCCACAATATCTACCATCACCACCATCATCTTCTCCTCCTTCCGCATCACCTACAATCTGTAATCGAAGACTATGACCTCATTAGCTGTGGCCTCATCACTCCATCGATCTCTCGAATTCCTCCATGAACCCATGGTCTCCTCACACCTGCACACAAGTATTTATTCCAACCGACACTTAACCAAC
Source organism: Alisma plantago-aquatica (assembly GCA_963693085.1). Lineage (NCBI taxonomy): Eukaryota > Viridiplantae > Streptophyta > Magnoliopsida > Alismatales > Alismataceae > Alisma > Alisma plantago-aquatica. Next base: position 1,616,964,640 of record OY856409.1, on the reverse strand, counting down.
ATCCAGCCAATCAGCAATAGCCTAGCAACCTGGTTCACAGATATTCGTAGAAGTTCATCCACATACTGATCATTCAGAGCTGCAACAAGTCAGTTTCTTCTCTTGGAATTCAGTATATACGAATATGAATGATTGAGGAGTATAAAATTGGTCACTTTAGTAGACTCAATCAACTAGTCTAGAACCCATATGCATACATATACATCATATCAGTGAATACACATACAAGTCACATCATGTATTAACAATAGCAAACATGCAATATATAATGTATGTAAGATGATAGAATTTGTATCGTTCAACAATTTAAATGTTATAAAGCATGTTCAATAGATGAGTGTTATAATGATCTTACCTAATTGACCAATATTCTTGAGTATTTGTCATATTAGTATTCATATGTTTATGGGTCAGGGGTTAAGTGGAGATTCAGTAAATCTTGGGGTCACTAGAAAGAAGAATTTAGTATAAGATTATGATTCAAACATGGATTCTTAAACACTAGGTATGTGTATACATATTATGGCAACTAAAAATGCAACATGGATATAGGGGATATAGTTATCCAGATTGGTATAATTCTAATAGTCCAACATACAGAAAGAATAAATATAAAGAATACTAACATCACAAATATAACTACGGGTGGATTTGTATTCCTACAAACTTACTCACATATGGAATGTGTTGGATTTGAACCCTAGATTTTCCTATTAAGGGTGCTTTCACAATTAATATATATATATATATATATCTTACAATATAAATATTCAATATTACTATCTAAATAGAACTATATTGTCTTATAGAGAGTATGACAATTGGGGATCTAATCGGTACAAGATGATCATATACCTAGATATGTAACCTTGATCACAATATGACCTAGATGGAAATATAAGGAACTGTGATGCTAACAGAAATGGAACAATAAACCTATATAGAAAATTTAAATAACACGAATTGAACAACTTTGGATTACAAGCCAAATAGTGACAAATATTATTCTACTGTGTAGCTCATTCATCAACAAACCTTGGAGACATTTGGATGGTGAATTTCACCCCTAGAAATAGGGTTAGTCGCGAATATAAGGTATGTACATTCTCTATTTTATTTTGGGCATTATTTGACCAAAACCTAATTTCTTTTAATGAGGCATCTCTTGAAATATTGTTTCTTTTGAAAATACAATACTCATGGACATTTCTACTTCTTGATATAAATCTCTTTTACTGCTGTGATCATAAATTTGAAATGTTATATGGGTCTTTAGGCCCCTCCTGCCTTGTTGACTCTTGTTTGATATTGACTAAAATGATAGTCTTGCCACTCTATTTATGCATGCTACGTGTTTGACTAGAATATCTAGAATAGTGGTACTTATGTACAACCATTTTTATATAGGGCGTGCATATTCCGCCCAGGGTGTGCGTTTCCACCCGTATTTATTTTTAGGCCATGATCCTATGGTGTTATGGCCCTATTTTAGGTATATTTAGTCTACATTGTTATGCATGCAAATATTTGTCATTTTAATGTGAATCTGTGGTTGATTGATATGGAAAGACACTCTTTTATTATCATGCTTGTAATCTGAATTTAATATGCCTCATTTCTTTTGCTTCATTTCTTTTGTTACTTTTCCCTTGAACATACCTAATTGCAAATAGCCCTCTTTTCTTGTGGGAACATCTCTTTTGTACTTTTAACCCTATATAATGCCCAAAGTGTTTATATACTCAGCCTTTGCTGACCTCTATATTGTTTCCTATGTTCTGGGTGATGTTCCTTTCCACCTAGGTATAGGTACATTACAGGACAACAACTCAAGAAGATCATCTACATGGCTTGGAACTAGGGATAGCTTGCAATAGTTAGGTTACCCTCTATTTTCGACTTTAGTCATACTTAGTTCAAGTTTTTGTAAAAGCACCTTTTGTGGTGAGGAACAATTGTATAAATGAATCATAAAGTAACTTTGTAATAGTTTTGTTTCCGCTGCTTTATTATTACATGGATCTTGTATTATATCATTTTGAGTGGATCCCCTTTCGGGTCTCACTCTTTACAAAATGGTATAAGAGCCAAAGCACTCGGTAATTTGACTATTTCAAGTTATCCTATATTGTTCCTTCATTAGGTACATAGGCGACTCTTTACATATAGTTGACATATCTTATCTTGAGTAGTGGAAACCAAACATGTCTTCAATCCCTATCTAATTTGGTGATTTCCACTCCCCAAACCACGTGTGGTCGAGACTCAATTTTTGGGAACCCTAGTTAGTCCTACACCCTTTAAGGAGTACATAAATTCCCTACATAGGGGTTATAATTGTGGTCATTAGTTTTTTTTCCCAACCTTATGGGAGTATAGTTCACATAGCTCAACCTAAATTCATCTAAGAGTTGGGTACCATGTTCATTAAGATTCTTATGCCTCATACATGAGAATTAGTTGTAGAAAGCTATAAGTTTGGTAGATTTCCATAGTATTCACCCTTCTCATCTCCAATAGTATACTTGTTTAGTGTAGTGATTAATATGAGTAGCTTGACTATGTAGGGTACCTTTATGTGTGAAGAATTAAGGATGTAAACCAGATAGTGATATGTAACCCCTATTTCTCTCCCCATAACACTGGATAGTCTTATGACTTCCTTAGGTCTCGAGATGTGGCAGTGTGAATCATATTTAAGGGTGACATGGGGAATTCTAATGTCCTATCTTATTAAGGTTTAATAGAAGTTGACCGTGCATAATAAAAGACCCTTCCTCCTCTTATGCTTAAGTATTGGATATGTAGGTGTATGCCCTTTTAGGTGTCCATAGAGTTAGACCCTTTTGTGGAATGAAGATGTGTAGATCATGATAAGGGTAAAGTGAAGAATAATATACAGTGGGTTCTAATAGGTCTGGTGGAAGTAGACAAAGTGTAATAGTAAAATATTTCCCTCCTCCTATGTCATAGGATTAGGATATGTTAGCATGCCCTTTAATTTGTTTTAGCGAATAAACACTTTTATTAGAATGAATTGATGGTAGTGTAACACCAAGTGTGTAGCATATTGGAAAGTGGTTGACTTGCTTCTCGGGTCGATTTTTGGCGCCAATTTTGGATTTTTCATCGCAAGATTTTCCTCGTCAAACTTATTTTCCATATTAATTTATATATATAAAAAAATTAGATTTTATCGATAGTTTTCAAACCAAGTCACCACCGTAAGAAAGTTTGATTGTAGAGAAATCCTTCAATGAAGAAGCTTGACTGGAATGATCGACCCAGTACCCTAGGACTAAGTGTGGTGTAGAGAGTACAAAGAAGCTTTGGATATGTAAGACCTAGGTTCACCCTTTTTGCCCTTCTAGGTGATGAGGATGATGATGATGATGACGACGACATTGATGATGAGTAGATGATGATGTTGTTGTTGTTGATGATGATGAGATGTTGATGATAATGATGATAAGGGAAATGATGTGGACCATGATCAAAGAATGGAGAAACTATGATAACACTGCGGTTAGCCCTAATAGATACAAACTGGTTAACAAATCCAAGGTCTTGTTGTAACTTTTCTAGCTCAACATCTAACATAATTAGATCAATGGATGCATGATATATGGAGACATATGGCTTCACCTTAAGAGTAGACCATAAGTGTGACATGAATAATATGATATGACCCCCTACATTAAGTATACTAGAAATGTATGACTTGGTTAAGTTTATAACTTAGTTTACCATACCAAAAGTGGATGGATTTCGAGGACAAAATCCCTTTTTAAGGGGTGGAGTGTTGTAACATACTCGAATCCAGACGTATCAATTAAATCTCTCTTACTCTAAGGTCCTATTCCATTATGCTAACATATCGTATATTTCTTACAATACAAAGCACATCAAGAATAATTGGTGTTATGGATATATAAATACGCTTAGTATATGGTATGCAAGGTAAAATAATCATAATACACTCAATAACAAGACTCAAGGAACACATATACCAAATACCATGCTTGACTCTAATTTAACACCCTAAAATATACCTAGGGTATAAGATGAAAGGAATCAAATTGATACATAACATAATATTAAGATGAGTAAATACATTAAATATGCATAATATAAAAATAATGTAATCTACTATGGAACGTCTTCCAAAGGGAAAATGAGGATTAATCTAGAATCCCCTCATCCTAGTTATCCTATATACCAAATTTCTTATAAATAGGACATTGTTTACACTACCATTTAGTTGATTGAATTATAAGATTTTAATTGATATTAATGCATTTAATAACTATAGATAGAACTAGGTTATATTTCATTAACCATGTAACAAGACTCCCTTCCTGTGTTACTGTTTCTCTTCCCCGCTATGACTGCGTCATATCACTGACGAACGACTGAAGTTCTATCCTCCGCTCCCGTCTTCTCTCCCTCATTCTCGCATCTATTTTGTAGTAGAACTAGTCTTCTTCTTCCCTTCTCTTACTCCGGTGGCTCTATTCTTCCTTCCTCTCCGCTTTCCTCCTTGCCTCATCCTTCCCTCTCTCCTGCAATAGCACCCAGAAGCCTAGTCGGCTTACACACAGCCGCGATGGCCGGAGAGACGATCGACGACCATTTCAGCAGCCTGCTGTGGCATCAACACATAAGCACAACCGCACATCGATGCCTCCATACCGCCATGCCTCCTTCCCCCTCCTTGCACTTCCACCCATGGCCACAAGAGTTCTCCACCTTGGCAGCCTGTAGGCTGCTACCAGGAATGAGATCACCACCCAGATACCCCGCCAGTTCTCAATTCCGAATGTAGGCACGACATCGCCCGGTTTGCGAGTCTCGGCAACCACCCCCACGCCACTCTCGCAGCCACCTGCCATACCTCCACTCTCCTATCTCCTCCTCCACCTCCTCACGGCAGCTGGATCTCCGGCCCACAACTGCCCGTGTGATCTGAGCCGACCGACTGTCCTGTGGAGCAATTCTGCGCTGCCTATCTTTGTCGGGAGATACGCAACTCATTCCCGAATTCTAGTTCCGTCCCTCTTAGCTCGATGGCCGCCTTGCTGGTTGATCGAGCCACGAGCGACCTACTCATTGGCTCTGACTGGGCGAGGAACACCTAGATCTGTGACATCACCACAACCTGCTGTACCAAGATTGCCGTCAAGCTGCAACGCAACACAAAGCTATTGTTTCCAGGCCCTCATCGACTAAAACCTCCAAGAGAGATACTGACATCCTCTTTCTACCTACATTCATCTTCCTCTCCTCTTCTCCATTTCCTCCAACGTCACCTGCCGCAATATCTACCATCACCACCATCATCTTCTCCTCCTTCCGCATCACCTACAATATGTAATTGAAGACTATGACCTCATTATCTGTAGCCTCATCACTCCATCGATCTCTCGAATTCCTCCATGAACCCATGGTCTCCTCACACCTACACACAAGTATTTATTCCAACTGACACCTAACCAACATCTAGCCAATCAGCAATAGCCTAGCATCCTGGTTCATAGAGATTCGTAGAAGTTCATCCACATACTGATCATTCAGAGCTGCAACAGGTCGGTTTCTTCTCTTGGAATTCAGTATATACGAATATGAATGATTGAGGAGTATAAAATTGGTCACTTTAGTAGACTCAATCAACTAGTCTAGAACCCATATGCATATAGATACATCATATCAGTGAATGCACATACAAGTCACATCATGTATTAACAATAGCAAACATGCAATATATAATGTATGTAAGATGATAGAATTTGTATCGTTCAACAATTTAAATGTTATAAATCATGTTCAATAGATGAGTGTTATAATGATCTAACCTAATTGAACTATATTCTTGAGTATTTGTCATATTAGTATTCATATGTTTATGGGTCAGGGGTTAAGTGGAGATTCAGTAAATCTTGGGGTCACTAGAAAGAAGAACTTAGTATAAGATTATGATTCAAACATGGATTCTTAAACACTAGGTATGTGCATACATATTATGGCAACTAAAAATGCAACATGGATATAGGGGATATAGTTATCTAGATTGGTACAATTCTAATAGTCCAATATACAGAAAGAATAAATATAAAGAATACTAACATCACAAATATAACTACGGGTGGATTTGTATTCCTACAAACTTACTCACATATGGAATGTGTTGGATTTGAACCCTAGATTTTCCTATTAAGGGTGCTTTCACAATATATATATATATATATATCTTACAATATAAATCTTCAATATTATTATCTAATTAGAACTATATTGTCTTATAGAGAGTATGACAATTGGGGATCTAATCGGTACAAGATGATCATATACCTAGATATGTAACCTTGATCACAATACGACCTAGATGGAAATATAAGGAACTGTGATGCTAACAGAAATGGAACAATAAACCTATATAGAAAATTTAAATAACATGAATTGAACAACTTTGGATTACAAGCCAAATAGTGACAAATATTATTCTACTGTGTAGCTCATTCATCAACAAACCTTGGAGACATTTGGATGGTGAATTTCACCCCTAGAAATAGGGTCAGTCGCGAATATAAGGTATGTACATTCTCTATTTTAGTTTGGGCATTATTTGACGAAAACCTAATTTCTTTTAATGAGACATCTCTTGAAATATTGTTTCTTTTGAAAATACAATACTCATGGACATTTCTACTTCTTGATATAAATCTCTTTTACTACTGTGATCATAAATTTGAAATGTTATATGGGTCTTTAGGCCCCTCCTGCCTTGTTGACTCTTGTTTGATATTGACTAAAATGATAGTCTTGCCACCCTATTTATGCATGCTACGTGTTTGACTAGAATATCTAGAATAGTGGTACTTATGTACAACCATATTTATATAGGGCGTGTGTATTCCGCCCGGGGTGTGCGTTTCCACCCTTGTTTATTTTTAGGCCATGATCCTATGGTGTTATGGCCCTGTTTTAGGTATATTTAGTCTACATTGTTATGCATGCAAATATTTGTCATTTTAATGTGAATCTGTGGTTGATTGATATGGCAAGACACTCTTTTATTATCATGCTTGTAATCTGAATTTAATATGCCTCATTTCTTTTGCTTCATTTCTTTTGTTACTTTTCCCTTGAACATACCTAATTGCAAATAGCCCTCTTTTCTTGTGAGAACATCTCTTTTGTACTTTGAACCCTATATAATTCCCAAAGTGTTTATATATGTACATACTCAGCCTTTGCTGACCTCTATATTGTTTCCTATGTTCTGGGTGATGTTCCTTTCCACCCAGGTATAGGTACATTACAGGACAACGAATCAAGAAGATCATCTACATGGCTTGGAACTAGGGATAGCTTGCAATAGTTAGGTTACCCTATGTTTTCTACTTTAGTCGTACTTAGTTCAAGTTTTTGTAAAATCACCTTTTGTGGTGAGGAACAATTGTATAAATGAATCATAAAGTAACTTTGTAATAGTTTTGTTTCCGCTGATTTATTATTACATGGCTCTTGTATTATATCATTTTGAGTGGATCCCTTTTTGGGTCTCACTCTTTACAGACCTCCATGGTTTCTACCATCTCATCATGGTCGCAACACTTCATGCACACCTTGTTGCGACCCAAAACCCTAATTCTTCATGCCAGGTCGAAACACATAAAGTGTAAAGATGTGTTTTGACCTCTAGGTTGTTTTGGTCAAAACAAGAAGACTTAGAGTAGGTTTTGTGGTCGTTGCCTTCACCCAAGAGTGAGGTAGTGGTCACAACACTCAAACCCCTAGCTATATCACCACTTCCAGTTAGTAAACCTTAGAACACCATGAAGTGTTACATCAGCAAACATCATTCAAACAAGGCGCCCCATGTCACCATCCTCTCTCTCATGGTGCCAAATTACAAGGAGCACTTTATATTTGTGAAAATTTTCAAGTTAACCCTCACTTATGGGTAAATTGCAAACTAGTCCAAAATAAGCACTTATATAGCAAATATGGTTCAAACCTTAATCAAATTGGACCAAATCAAAACATAGACATGTCACATGATATTAAAGCTTTCCAAATGATCAAATTAAGGTTTAATCATCTTATTACACAAAGAAATTACAATTTAGCACAAAGCTAGGTCAGGAGTCTTACAAGTTCTGCCAAAAATAATATCATCTACATAAATCTAAATGATTAAAAAATGCTAGAAGTGTGTTTTAGAAATAGTGTAGAATCAAAATTTCCCATGATATAGCAATTGTCTAGCAAAAAGTTCTTTAATTTCGCATACCAATCTCTGGTTTTTTTTGAATCTATAGAGAGATTTTTGCAACAAATAAACATGGTTAGGCAATTTAGCATGTTCAAAGTCGGGAGGTTGAGCCACATGAACTTCTTCTTCTATTGTACCATTCAAAAACACACTTTTAACACCCATTTGATAAAGTAAGAAATTTTTATAGCTACAAAAGGCAAGTAACATTCTAATAGATTCAAGTCTAGCAAAAGGAGCATAAATTTCATTAAAATCAATACCTTCCTTTTTTTGTAGCCATGAGCAACTAACCTTGCTTTGTTTCTTACCACTTTACCGCTTTCATCTATCTTGTTGTGGAAGACCAATTTGGTGCCAATGATATTCATATCATTTGGTCTTGGCACTAAGGTCCACACTTTGTTCTTTTCAAACTGTTCTAACTCTACTTGCATGGCTAGGATCCATTCATCATCTTTAAGAGCTTCTTGCACATTATTTGGCTCAAGTTGTGAGATGTAGGTAATATCAGCTTGTTATTTGTTGTATGCACCCCACATCTTCACCCTTTCAAAAGTATTACCTATGATGAGCTCTTCAAGATGATGTTTTGTAAAATAGGGAGTTGGATCCTTCTTTTCTTCTTCTTTCTCTTCTTCAACAACTATCACCTCTTTTCCTTTATCAACAATATTGAGCTCTTTCAAGTGAGGGATCACCTAATTAAAAAATCATCATTCACAATATTCTTGGAAATAGAGGGGTTAGTTTCAACAAATTTAACATTAATAGATTCTTCAACTTTAGACAATTCAATGTTAAGCACTCTATAAGCATTGCTAGTAATGCTATAGCCAAAAAAGAAAGTCTTGTAAGATTTTGCATCATAATTGTTGAGGGAATCCATGGTATTCAAAACAAAACAAGGACAACCAAAAATATGAAAGTAATCGATAAAAGAATGGAAGGCAACATCCCTTGAACCAAATACCACATAAAAAAATTCACCCAAGGGATTTAACCAATTCATTAAACATGTATGTATCATAACACCAAAAGTAGCAACGGAATAAAAAGTTTCTAGCTACTACAAAGCTTCATAACCAATTCATTCAACATGTATGTTCTTGCTCAAGATAGGAGCTTTGTTGGAGAAACCAACCTCTCTAGCTAGGGAACCTTGCTACTCGGACTTGTCCACCTTCCCTAGAGTTTCTTTAGAGACCTAAACTTGGATATAAAATTGATCTTGGACTGTTAGACTCTGGAGTTAAGGTAGAAAACCTAATTACACATATTGAGCAACTGATCTTTTTCACTCTCTTATTGCATGCTTGCAAACCCTATTATTCTTTTGAGCAATTAACATGTGTTTATTCATTCTCTTGGTCCTTTGGACAATAGCCTACTATCTATTCTTTTCTTTTGGAAATCATGGTTCATGTGAGCTACTTTACTTTGGTACTGATTTTGTGATCATGGATATTCTTTTGGACTCTTTTCTTATGCTTGAGCATGATGGATTTTATTTGGTGATATGTGCTTCTTTTCCCACCATGGTAGTGGATGTTTCTTTATGGAACATTATGTGGTGGATATTTTAATGGATATTCTCACCCTTCTTATTCTCTTATTCTCTTTTACTCTTGTTTATTCTTTTTTTGTGCATCATGTGGTGACTTCTAGTATAATGTACATGTGTTTTTATGTGGATGTTAAAATTCCCACATATGAATGCAGATGTTGAAATTCCTATATATGAAAATATTTTGGGCAGATCTGTATTTCCTGCTCAGAGCAGATGTGTATTGTCTCCTGCTCACTTCACATCTAGAGTATATGTGTACCATTTCCTACTCACCCCACATTTATGGTATATATGTTATTTCCTACCTACATGTTTATATTATCTAGTTTTTTCACAGTTATAAGACATGGATGCCTGATTTATGTGCTTTATTGCTGCATTCTTATTTTGTGATTCATATTCTTGTATGCCTTTATTGGGTAGTACTTTTCTCTTTCACGGGAATCCTTTGTTCTTGACGTCCTTTATTCCTTTAAATTGCTCAATTTTCTTATTTTGTATGCACATACTAGCTTTTGCTGATGTTACCCTCTTTCTTCTCTTTTTATGGGGTATGCTTCCATCCCCAGGTGTAGATTAAGGAGAGTATTATCAAGGTGGTCTTGGACAACAACCTTTGTTGTTGAGCTTTTTGGGAGACTTTGAAGAGGTGGTTAGATGTCCCTCAGCTAGATCCTTATTTGATTAAATAGTTTTTCTTTCTGACACACCCATGTGATGTGAAGAGATGTAATAATGTTATCAAGCTTTGTAATAGCTAGAAACTTTTTATTCCGCTGCTACTTTTGGTGTTATCAATCTTACATGGAACTAAAACACCAATAGCCACCACCTATTGCCCAGGTCAGCTTGACTTTGATGACAACCTGTACCAAGATTACAATCTTTGAGGATTCATTGAATACTGATTTCTCTGGTACTAACTTTTTCACTTCTTGCGTGGCTTCCTATCCTCAACACCATGACCTGTTGGACCCTAAAGTTTTTTAGAAAATCTTTGAACCCACGCTTACCCTTCTTGATATCCATAAGTTCTTGAAGGAGCCTTATGTCCCATATCGGAATAAGTCCACCTTACCCTCCTATTCCCTTGATATCAAGATACGTCTGATCGCTTTAGTCATTAATTGCAATATCCATCCCAAGAGGAATCAAAATGAGATTGTAGAGAATATTGTTGTGATCATGATTGTCTATTGAATGATATCAGAGTCAAGTGTGTTCGTTATATTCTTCATCATATGAACTCTTTGACTCAGGGATGAGCACCAAATGTACCCATCTCCCTTATCCTAACTCGATCTGTGGTGTGTTTGCTCACCATGCTGAAAAATCTCTCTTCCATGACCTTAGATGCACACCAAGTCAAAAAGGAGTTTGCATTAGTGAGACAACCATTAAGAAAACCTTTCTTCCTACCTCCTCCACCACACCAGGTGCCTCTACCTCCACCCAGGCCCCTCCTCCTCCACCACCCAAACCTTACTGCACCTAGTTTTGTGTATCCAATGAAGCCCTCATGGGGTATATGATATATCAATAGGAGTACAACCTTCAGGTTCAGGACCACATCCACCAGGATCTTATTCAAATCACGTCACACATGAACCTATCATGCAGCCATCCCTACCCACCCTACCAGGCATACCCAAGTGCTGACTATGCTTGTTATGCATATAGTCAGTTCTACCTTGACCCACCACCTGTTGCTTCCGCCGCACCTCCTACTACTTTTGATGGTGGACTTGCCCCTGCCTTTGGTGATCTTCTACTTCTGGCTCTTCTTGTTGGCCCTGTCGCCACTCTACTTGCTGGATATGATGGAGTTTCTACTCCCAATTTTGAGTAGGCAAATGCTTTACATGCTTGTGGCATGTCTTGGGTTGTGTAGAATGCCAAGTGGCCTAGTACTCATGCTTTCAAACATCTTGCTAATGAGGAGATGCCTGACTAGGATGCTGAGGAAGATGTTGGAGATGGTGAGGATGTTGAGGATGATGATGATGCTAGTGATGATGGTGAGCCTACACCTACTGCCACTGTTGCATCCTCAGATGATGACGGGGATTACCAGCCAGAGCCCAAGGATGATGGTGCTGATGAAAACCCTGTTGATATAGATAGCTTAGATCTTTAGTTCTGTAGTCAATTAGGGTGTTCATACATATCTATTTTTGTAGACTATCATGTATTAAACATTTAGGAATTGTATCTAAGGCATACTATTTTCTTATATCATCATTTTTTGTTGGCTTGTAGTTTTCATACCAAGAGGACATATCTAGTGTTGTAATCTTAATATTATTTACCTTAACTCTTTGTTTGGTTAAATCTTATGAGTTAATGGTATGTGGTGCCATATTTTGACTATACCTCTAGTTTGTTGATTTCTCTCTGTTTGATGCTTACTTTAGTGGTTGCTTGAATAGTTTGTGCCTATGGTGAAGACTTGTGTTTTATAGCTCTTCTACCCCCTGACTTTTTAAAATGACAAAAAGGGAGAAGAATACGAGATCTCATGTATTACAAGTACCATAGGGGAGATCTGAGCTATGTCATATTGAATTTATTTCTTATGTTATCCTTTTATAGTCAATTATCTGAAATATCATGTGACTTGCTAGAGTACCATGTAGTATATATACATGCTATGGTTGTTTGTGGAATGACTAACTATGCAAGTAAAAGTAAGCATGAATTGAGGGGGAGCAATGATCATTATTCATTCATGTATCCCCTTGCAATTCACAAGGTAAAGGTTTAATTTTCATATCCTTTTCAATATGTTGAGGAATGGTTTGTCATTGTTAAAAAGGGGAAGAATGTTGACCTTAGAGTTCTACATTGTCCATATTTTGATAATGAATTAACCATTCCATTAATATTTATCTAATATGTCTACTTGAGATTGATTTTAGGTGTTAGGTACTTGAAAAGAATCAATTCAATCAAGCCCTAGTTTGATCAAGTTCAAGTCAAAAGCAATGCAAATGCACTTTTGTGGAAAACATCCTAAAACCCTTAGGATTATTTTTGTAATCATTTGTATTGATGCTATGACTTGTAACTAAGATGATAAAAAATCTAGAGCTCTTAATTTGAATGTGTAATCACTCTAAGGACATTTTCCAAAATACATCATAGAGTGTTTTATCGATCAAGTTTCTCCTGTGACAAACTCGGCCGACACCCTTGATGCATTTTGAGAATGTCTAGGTTTGATTGAGTTTCAATACATAGAACTCGACCGACACCCTACACTGGAAAACAAATTTTAAGCGACCGGCCAAGTTTCATCCAGGATAAACTCGACTGATGCTTCAAATTTGCTTTGTCATATAGTGTAATCAGTCGAGTTATCTTTATTAAAACTCGACTGAATGCATTGTACAAAAAGTGCAGAAAAAGTGATTCTAACCATTGGAGTGTAGCAAAACTCAAAATTATATATGTTGCAACACTTCAAATGGCTAGAAAATGTTCCTTAGTGCTCCTATCCTCTAGTGGACACCCCAACTATAAACTCTATCAAGGTTTCTCCTTCATGCTATTCAAGCTCCTAGCTATAGTTGAGTGCATCTAGTCCATTTGAACCTCTTTCTCTCTCTTGTTTGCAAATCAAAATCTACATACGAGTGAGATAGGATATGTGTGAGAGAGCTACTCCAATGTAGACTTGTAAAGCTCTCAAAGATTCCCTTTGCCCAACCCCTTTCTTCAAGGTCAAGTTGGTGAAAGCTTCTCCAAGTGAAGGAGAAGGTGCAAAGCTTCTCTAAGGTGAAGGAGAAGGTGTAAAAGCTTTACCAATGTGAAGGAGAAGGTGTAAAGCTTCTCCAAGGTGAAGGAGAAGGTGCAAAAGCTTTCCCAAGGTGAAGGAGAAGGTCAAGGCTAAAGATATGGGAGTAGAGTGGGTAAATCCTTCAAGACAAAAGACTCAATGCAAGAAGGGGATCTCCTTGGCAAAGGTTCCCAACTGTTTGCAAGAGTAGGCAAGGCCTTGTAGAGGTAGAAGACTCTAGATCAAATAATAAGTAAGTCCTTGGTTGGTTTATAGGCTCCTTTTGGTCCTTAAAAAGGAGACTGAGTATCCTTGTCCCGCTAAAAGGAAGGTCATCTTGTATGTCTTATAATGGAATATAAATATATATGGGTTGCAAAATCCTAGAGATTACCTCTCTGGGTAGTGGAATGTCTTTCTCCTAGTTTGGAGAATGGAACCACTCTACATAGCTTGTTCTTGTATTTGTTCAATCTCTCTCATCCTTTCTATGTATTCTTAGTTTCACTACAAATTCAATACTTGTAAATCCCATATCTTTAAGTAAATTGAAGGTCTAACAAGTTTTGTTTAAGTGTTTTTAGTTCTATTCACCCCCCTCTAGAGCCCATTGATCCAACATAACCATCTTGTTTACATCTTATAGTTAGGGCCTAAGGAGTCAAACGACTCTTGTGGAATAAAATGTGGGGGCAGAGGCTTTGGAACCCTAGGGGGATTCTTAGTTGATGTATGCTGCATGGATGCATTTTCATATTATCTTTTGATTATTTATATAAATTTCAATATACATTTTTCATACTTGAAGAAATATAACGAGTCGTTTGGGCCTCCCAGTAAAGCCACCTTCTAACTCTCTAATTGTGGTGGCATATAGGTGCTCGTATGGGAGAAGTGTGTCGCTCATTTCTAGAAAGACATGTATGAATGTCACACAAAAGTGATTAGCATGAAGGGGAATACCATGAACCACATCGGAAATAGAAGCCTCAACATCTGCCATGATGTTGCATGATAAAATATCAAAGACAAGACAACATTTTCTGGCCACCTACAATTTTATAGAACACAAAAAAACATAAATATTGACTCGAGGGATCATTTTATCACAATGTATATATAAATTGACTTGAATTGAATCTTACCCCAACCGTGCCATGTGGGTCCAAAAGACTACTCCCAATGCACTCTGTGGGTGAGTGATGAATAATTTCTATCACTGTGGAGAAGCTTGTGCCGCTTGAGAAGCCCTACATTTCTCCAAGGCTGCATCTATCAATCTTTACACGTACTCATGGTCCACTTACCCTTTCTTGGCATGTTTGCACTTTTGTTGGGATGTGCCAAAAAAAGATTTTATCCCATACCTAGCTCCAGCACCCCTAACATGTCCAAGATGCTCTTTTGTCTCTACAAAATCTATCAATTCATCGTGTGTGTCCTAAGGGGTGAACTTTCCCTCCTTTGTTTGGGTAGCCATCTCCAACTAATCATCATCAAAACTGACCAATTGGTAACATTTAACAATCTAGTGAAAAAGAACATCAAGTTTATTATGATACCAAGAAATTTACCATTTTAAAGCCACCTCCTATGTTGCTTGGTTGGGGATTTATCCGCTTTGTTTTTCCTTGCATCTATCCACTCAATATAGTGAGGCAACTGTCCAAAAGCACTAGCAGACTCAGTAGTAGAAGGAGTACAAGTAGAAGGCCTTGCTCTTGCCCTTGATCTTGCTCTCGTTGTTGATCTGTCATCATGTGACATTTAAAATAACCACATGAACCCAACCGGTGGTTGTGCACACTCTTGTCACGCCTATTTTTTTGAGCGTGGTGAAGGGCCTGGTTAATTGAATAAAGAAATATTGTTAAGTAACCATAAGAAATCATAAAAATATAATTAATTCAATATCTAAACACATCTATTTTTCTCTTCTCAACAAACTCCTTCAAATCATTTTTATCAATATAGTTTCATTTATGATAGGGGTCCTGATCCTTCATCTCCAAAGATGTAGTCTCTTGTGAGGATTGTCTGCCAATCTCTATGTCTTCTCTTGACGAGTTGCATAACTGACTTGCGATGCAACTTTTCAACAAGATCATACTGACCCTAAAAAGGTTCAGATTCAATACTATTTAGAAATGTTAAAAGAAAAAATAGGAAAAGATTATAAAAACATAATTGCAATTATGTCACCTCTAACTCCTTCCAGGCTAGGTCTTTGTTGTCCATACTCACTTGTCTCCAATCCTCAACAAAGAGAGGCACTTTGCTTCGACCAACGACCCCACACTGGCTAACAAACTCTTTAGTAATCGTCATCCCTGCTTCATTGAATTCAATGACGCCCTTCCTCGCTTGCCTATTTGTGGCATATTTCATCATAGTTATCCCTCCAACTCCCCTACGTTTTAATTTATCAGCACCTCAACACCCTAGTCAGGATGCTTAACATCCTAATGCCCATGATCCTCAAGCTTTTGATCACTATGCTCCTGGTCAGATGCCGTCTATAAAATCAAAAGTAAACATGAAAAAAATCATATGACATATAAAAGGTCAGATCACATATAAAAACTCATATCACATATGAAAAAGGCAGATCACATATGAAGAAATAAACATGTTATATAATTAAAAAAAGTCAGATCACATATGAACAATATACCTTTAACTAATATCCCTTCTGTCTGATCATCATGTGTATAGTCATCAGTGTTAGATTCAACATTTACACTTGGTAAGCCAACGAAAAAAGGACTAGAGTCATCATACTTGTCATAGTACTCTTCTTCATCAATAGGATCTGAAATGAACTATCTTTTCCCATGAAGAACGACAGACCAATTTTCTTTTGCGGGATTGTCAATATAGAATACATGTTTTACCTGTGATGACATGAAGGGTTCATCCTTATCACATGTCCACTCAAAATTCACTATTGGGATTTTGAGTTCGTCAAGAACAACTCATTTGTTGTTATCAACCCATTTACACCTAAATAATGGAGCTCTACTCTATGTAGTCAATTTCACATATGTCTTTAATGACACCATAATAAGACATCTTTCCTTCATGTGGACTCTTATCCTTGGCACTTGAAAAATACAATGAAGATGCCTGAAGGGTGACCCCACTATTTTGGATGACACTTTTATCATCTTGACATTTAATATGAAAATCCATTTATGTCAAATCCTCCATAAGATGTAATGTGTGTCTTTGGCTTATATGTGAGCCATTTAATAGTTTCTATAACATTATTTGGTGTTTGAGATAGTTGATTGAATACTTTCTTTTCAAACTACCTAATAAATGTCCGATTATGCTCTCTAGCAAGCCACATTGAACTGGCTCGGGGATAACTTGTCTTGAGATCATCGGTGTGTTCGGAGATACAAATACCCACACCGTCAATGTTGTGTAAAACATACAAGTGTGCTTGTTCCCACTGCTCACGACTGATATTTATCTGTCATTCTCCCAAAATACCTTTGCCAAAATAAACACGGGGATACAAAATATTAGTAAGAGTTTCATTACAACTCAATAAGTCATTGGAAAAGTCCATAATATCCCTAGCAACATAGTCCTTAATGATACTCCCTTCAGGGCGACAATGGTTTTGAACATCACCTTTAAAAAAACTCATGCATCGCTCAAAAGGATACATCCAATGCAAGAAAACTAGACCCAATATTTTCACTTCCCTAGTCAAATGGACAACTAGATTACCATGATATTTAAGAATGAAGGGGGATATTGCTCAAGTTGACACACGGTAAAAACCACTTCTCTTTGCAACTTATCTAGAATCTCGAAATCAATTACTTTACTGCATAGAGTGTTGAAGAAGAAGCAAAGCCTAGTGATTGCTAACCTTACATGCTTATGAAGGATAGATCGAATAGCCACATACAATATATGTTGCATTAGAGGGTTACAATCATGAGATTTAAGACCTAATGGCTTCAGATCCTTCATTGATACCAACCTATGGATATTGGTTGAGTATCCTTGTGGTACCTTAACATTACATAAGCACTTGCAAAAGGTTCTCTTCTCCTTTGTAGACAAGGTGTAACAAGCATGATGTAGATATGTGCGGTGACCTTTGCTAACTTATTTTGTTAATTCTTTCCTTATACCAATTTCATGTAGGTCCATTCTGGATTTCATGCCATCTTTAGTCTTACAAGGTATATTCAACAAATTTCGAATAATGCTATCACAAACATTTTTCTCAACATTCATGACATCGATACAATGTTGAACTGTCAAAGAACTCTGATAAGGAAGATCCCAAAATATCAACCTCTTTCTGAATAAATACTTTTCACCTGTGGGAGTAGTACATGATCTCTTACCAAAATGATCTACAATGTTCTTTACTCTTGAATAAACATCCTCCCCTAACATAGATTTAGGGGCACTCATTCCTCAGTTGAGCCATTGAATGTTTTGCCCAACTTTCAGTAAGGATGCAACTTTGGTAGAAACCTTTGATGATCAAGATGTACAATCTTACCACCATGTTTTAGTATGATAGAATATGTATTTCCTCACATATAGGACATGCCTTGGTTCCTTTGATGTTGCATCCAGACAAGTTCCCATAAGTAGGAAATTAATTAAAAGTGCAAAACAACATAGCATGTAAATTAAACATCTCTCCACGCAAAGCATCATAAGTCATCACACCTTCTCCCCATACCTTCTTTAGGTCATCAATCAGAGGTTCAAGGTAAACATCAGTATCATTTCCAGATTGTTTGGGGCCTGATATTAGAAACGACATCATGGCATATTTACTCTTCATACACAACCACAAAGGAAGATTGTATACAAAAATCATGACAGGACAAGTGCTATGTTGGCTACTTAATGTTCCATATGGATTCATACTATCAGTACAAAGTCTAAGTCTTAAATTCCTAGCTTCTTCACCAATCTCAGGATACAACAAATCAATCTTCCTCCATTACAGGGAATCAGACGCATGTCGTAGCATATCATCATTGTTTTTCTTTACCTCTGCATGCCAAGGTAATTTTTGTGCATCTACGGTATTAGCAAACAAGCATTAAAACCATGGTATTATAGGCAAATACCACATCACCTTGGTAGGAGACTCAATTTTAGTCTTACCTGATGTCATCCTTTTGTACCTAGACATCCCACATTTTGGACATTCTTTCATATCGATATATAGTCCTTTTGAAACAACACACTTTTACTCGGGCATGCATGTATCTTCTTAGCCTCCATTCCCATTGGGCACAACATCTTTTTCATTTCGTGTGTTGAGATTGGAAGCTCGTTGTCTTCAGGGAAATTTCTTTCAACATAGACAATAAATAAGTGAAGCTTTTGTCTCTCCATCTATTGTTATCCTTCTGAATATACAATCTCGACACAATGCTCAACTTTGTAAACTTAGTACAACCTAAGTATAACGATTTCTCAGCATCGTGCACAAAGTTTCTAAATAAGGGAGGCGGGTCTGTAACATTTATCCCACAACTATGTAGCATTGCATCAATCATGTCTATTGGAATTGGTTCGTTCTCATCAACATCATCAACCATTTCTTGTAGGACACAACTACTACTACCAACATCTATTGATCTCATACTAGGAATCTCTCCATGCTAGTACCATTTTGTATAGCCATGTACAATCTCATTACACATTACATGATCTTTTATCGTGTCAATAGTGTCAACTTTTAGGTTGTTGCTTAGTGGCATTAGAATAGGGGGGCCGGTGAGGGACACCCCCCCCCCCCCCCCCCCCAAACTTCTGTAATTTTCCATTTCAATAAATATCTCTTGCCATCTGAATTGTTAGCTATATATTATGTAGTTGTCATCCGTAATTTACTCCCAAACTCTCAGTTTCTTGACTCTCGTAGATACTGGGATAAGAAAAGTCTAATTCAATGAAAGAAAGCAGACTGCTCCATACTATTAAATGTTCAAATTTGTCAATACATTAAAAAATCCTACCGCACTTCTCGCACACATAGGAAAATATCCCTTGTTCATTAACAAAAGCATCACCCATTTCTTTAATCGCATGCTGTCACTGCTGCAAGAAGTTCCTGCTATCTACATTTTCCTCACAGTAGCGGTTACTTTAGTCGTGACCAGAGTTTTCTTTGCAGCCGCATGTCATATACAAATGGGGCTTCAAACTTGCCATCGCTGCGAACTCGTCATGCGTTGCACAATGATGCTTTTCTTCCCTGCCAAGAGAAGAGGCTAAGACAAACTGACGCTGGAGAAACTTGAGACCGATTCATGTACAGTTATGATGCTATTCTTGAATAGTTCCTTCTTTGTAATAGGTATCATTTACAATCTAAAACTTCTCATTTTAGTTGTGCGATACGATTTTCTTGGATGTCTAGTATTATCACATCTGGTTATCAAGGTTCTTTTGTTGGCATCATTTGCATCAAGTTTTAACTTGAGTTCCCTCCTTCCATCCGATACAAAAGTCACTCACTTGTTTGTTCCTAAATAATCTATGCTTACCTTTATCTAGTTAACTGGATTTTGAATTCACCACTTACAAGTATTTTCTATGTTAATGCAATCCTGCTTCCGATAGCAGAAAGAGACAGAGATAATTTCAGTAATATTTTCTCTAAATTTGTAAGATACTTATATTAAAGTCACTGAGTAGATATCCATTAAAATAGTAAGAAATTGTTTTTACAATTGCATGATTGTATATAATATAAAAGAAAATGAAACGACTGCAACTGATGACATAGTTTTATTTATTCAAGAAACACACATTATAGATTTTTATTAGCATATTAGTTGCCCCCCCCCAACATCACCTTCCTGGTTCCGCCCCTATTGTTACTACAATTCCTACAGGGGCAATAGAACCTATCTCTAGATTGTTTTCTATGTTCCTCTACAAATCTTACAAACTCATCGAGACCATTAATAAACTCTGAATGCAGCAATTTGGTTTAGACATCCATGATCAATCAATTTCTATGATCAGATGGGAGATGAGTAGCTCAGAGGTTCTATCAAGTAAGTGAATTTTAGAAAAAAAATGTTTGAATAATTGAGCCCTAATCATGTAGTAGCATTCATATTCATGAATGTATACCACCTATCCCATTATTGAGCACTTCATATCACTAGTAAGTGTATAATGTGTGTTCAATTTCAATAAATTTTGGCATAATTTCCTCACAATTCTCCAAGTACACTGATGTAGATGGGAAAATACCCACCTACATATGTACCCAGAGAACAAAAGGGAAAAATTTTGTCAAAATTTATTTACATCAAACACACATTATACATTTACATCCTAAGTGAGAATCAGGAACTATACAAGATTCACTTCTAATGAGTAAATATCAAACGGGTTACTAGGCCAAGGACATGGTCTAGAAATTAGGGTTGATTTACATATTTAAATTCACAAATTAGGGTTTATTTACAAATTAAGGTTTATTTATACATTTAAATTCACAAATTGGGGTTTATTTACAAATCAGGGTTTACATTCAAATTCACAAACTAGGGTTTATTAACATATTAGTTTCAATTTAGACTTAGTGTGACACATCAAAGTTGAATCATGGATCTAATTATTCAGGTATCTACATATTAAATGGTGGAAATCATACGATTCAAGCAAGATAGTACAAGATAAGCATTGACATTGTTAATTCAATTTGTTTAGAGTCATTTTCATGCAAGAGTAATCATTAGAGAATAAATAAGATTCACTTGAAGTTAGGTGTCACAAACATCATGAATGAGCTCTAGAATTTGATTCTCTCCTCATCTAAGTTATACTTTCATTTTGATCACGTAACAATCCTAACAAAGCCAAATAATCAATAATGTGCATTTGATTAATCACAATCTCTATTAATCCCGCACAATTTTGACACAATATTTACGAACTACAAATTGAAATCTCCTTCATCTCAATTTCATCACAATTAACAATATTGACACAAATTTATATCAATATCCATCTCCCTTCCCCCTATCCTCCTTCCTCCTCTCTCCTCCTTCCCATGCACTTCACAATTTTTTCACAATATTCATAAAAAATCACAGGGTAGGGGAAGTAGGAGAGAGGAGGAAGGAGGAGAGGGGAAAGAGAGATGGATAAGCGAGGGAGGAGAATAGAGCAAGGAAGAGAGGAAGAAGGAGCCCACATGTGTCATAGGAGGTTGGCATTGGAGTGGCATTAGAGGAGGAAGCAGCAGTGGATGAAGCAGCATTGGTAGTTGAGAAGTAGTGTCAACAACACCAGCTGAAGGAGGAGAAGTAGTAGAAGAGGAGCTCTAGCCTAAGCAACAATGGAGACGGAAACACCAGCTGGAGGAGGAGGAAGTAGCAACAGAGGAAGCAATGTCGGCAGGTGAGAAGCAACATCAACATCACCGACTAAAGGAGGCAGAAGTAGCAGTAGAGGAATTGGGAGAGAGGAGAAATCACAAGTAAAATCACAAAGCACTGGTTTTCATAGAAATGTGGGTAGGAAAAATAGGGGAAGAGGTTTCTTGCGGGGTTAAGTAATACCTACCTTGTTGGTTATTTATTAAATTGACGAGCTAGATCGTAGGTCGTCGGTCATAAACAAACAACCACTAGTAAACAAACAACTTTATCATTAGAGGTATACAACAAACCAATGCCTAACCCCACAACCCAACCATACCTAAGCCATTGGTAATGGTTAAGAAAATTGTCGAGAAACACAAAATGAGGGTGGGAAAATTTTTCATGGGACACATGGCGCATATTTTTTTTCTCACCGGTCGCTCTAGTGACAACTGATGAGAAATGTTAATTAGTTTTTGCAGGGCACAATGGTGCATGTACCTCTTTATCCCATCAATTATTTATAAAATGACCGACCATGTAGGGTTTTTGGAGGCAAATGAAATGTTTGCATTTTTTTAATGAAATTCTATTTTTGCGGGCAATATATAGCATCATTTACTTTTAGAAGTGACTGTCGGCAAAAAGAAAATGCAACCCGCACTTTCTCGGCTAGTCAAACCATGTCGGTTATCTTGAAAGAACCAACACTAAAGATAACATCGTCAATTTCTCTTGAAAAAACAAATGACGCAATATGTCATATCTGTCGTAGTGATCCCTTTGAATAGTATGCACCCTAATCAAGTAAGAGGTTCAGTTAGATTTGAACATGGAGATGAATCATTTTAGTGGCATAAAACATATACTACAAGTGGAACTAAAGGTTGATCAGTCATCAATAATTATAAATAACTAGACATACATTCCAAGGAGTAAAGACGTACATAAATGAAAACATATTCATAGTTTGATTGACACTTAACTATAGAAATAAAAAATACTTAAGCAAACCATGATACATGACTCTACGGAATAGAGAAATCAAAGGAAAAAAATGAGATGGTTCAAGATGAATGAAGTTCACATTGAGTTCCTTCCTTAACTTGAGTATGATAGACTAAAAATTACTAGATTAAAAAGTGTCAATAGATAAGGGGTTGGTATGTGAATAACAATGTTATCAAGTAGATAGAGAGTATATGTGGTTTTTGGTACAAAGATATAGCTTATTTGTTGTAAACCCTATGGGTGGACGTTGGTGGACGGTCACGAAGAAGGAGGAGTCGCCACCATGTTTATAAGAAAAAAAAAACAAAATCATAAATAATTCACATAGTAGATGGATAGAGTAAAAAAAATTGGATATTGGGTAAGCTATCAAGTTACAAATTGGGAGGGTGTTAGGCATCTATGACGCCCTGGCACTATCATAAATCTCAACAAGGCCAAATATGTTTTCTTTAAGAATGGAGGTTATATGTGCGAGATAAAATGATAAGAAACCACAACAAATAAAAAATTAGATAATAATAAATTTGTGTGTGTGATAATCAACCCTGATTATTTATATCATCACACCATTGGATGGTTGTAAGAGAGACAATATAGAGGAGGTGTGAGAATGATAAGATAACAACCTATAAAAGTGAGATTAGAGATTAAAATATAGTACCAAGGATCATCAACCCCATGTATTCATATCCTTACACCATTGAGGTTGGAAAGGGGGGAGAGAGATACATGTCTGTTAGACCCAAACTACCTTGCTTTTATGTAGTAAAAGGGGTGGGTATGGACCTTTACTTTCTTTTCTCTCTTGGGTATAGAGGTAGGAACGGGTAGATCAAGGTGCTTTGATTTCAAAAGGGTGGCCTCTCTAAAGGGTGTAGCCACTTGGTGGCACATTTTCCAAATAGAAACTTAGGGGCCAAGATCTTGATCTCCAGTCTCAATGCCAATCTTTGGGTGTCGTACGGGCTATAGAATTTATAAATGGTGATTAATGGCTATATTTATATTGGTTGTGAAAATTTTCAAGATTAGATTCTGAGGGGAACCTCCAATGTAGTTGAGAGTGGAGGGGTGCACATTAATTGGGCTCCTTCACTCCAAAACTTTCCAGATCCATTTATAATGTGGTATCACTGAGTTAATCAACTCAAGGAGTGCAAGTTGCGTGTCGACTGTTCCCCCCTCTTCTCAAGTCTTCGACTCTTCAGGACATGTTTTGAGTGTAGTATGGTTGACTTGGTCAAATTAGAAAGTGTGTGTAATGACCATGACCTGGGTTATGAGGTAACCCTATTTGTTTTGGCTAATAAAGTTGCTTAGAACTTTAATATAATCCTCTAAGGTGTTTTTTTATCATGTGACACACTTATGTTCCAAGTTTGGTCCTGATTGAATGCTGTTTGAGCAATGTTCCTTTGTTTTGGACCAAAGTGCAATTTACCAAAGTTGAGGGGTTATATTGCAATATGTCATATGTTGAACACGCCTCATGTGTTTTAGCATCATTATAGAGAGAATTATTCAAGTTGGTGGCTTATGGAAAGCCCAAATTCCAAGTTTAAACTTATTTGAACAATGCTGGTACCTTGTGCACCAATTTTGGTACAAATTGTAATTTACCCAAAATGTGGGGTTGATATGAAAATTACCACCTATAGAGTGTCCCTACTCCCTCCTAGTATCATGTATAGGAGAGAGAAAGAAGTAGACACCATGTTTTATTCCATTATGAATGATGGTTATCTTGGTGATGAAATGACCAAGAAAAGGGTTGAATATGAAAGCTTAACTTGAGTTGTATCAAGTTGAAAAGCTTATATATGAGTGCCTATTAGACAAGGAGCCATAGGAGGAGTCCCATATCGTTTTGTGGACTCTTTTCAAAGGCCATGTCGTGCAAATAAGCTCAAGGAGGTGAGGTGTGTCGGGTTACAACTTCCTTAGTAAAGTTGTGACAGGTTGTGAATAAAGTGATGAATTAATTGATATATCTTATTCAAAAGGATATGTACTGGACTAAACCTTATCCCTAAATGATCCTCAACCATTGTTCATGTCAAGATAAATGTTGATGCATGCATGTACATGTGTCATCCATACATTGACACGTGGCACCTACTAGCTCAAATTGATGACACCTCATTTTTACCTTCCTTCACGAGCAACAAGTATATATACCCCTAGTTTCATCCCTTAGTGAAAATTTTCGACCCTTACCACCCTCCTACCCTAAGGTATCATACATATATCTCTTTTATCGTGCATAGGTCCTTGGATATCGCCCATAGCAAAAGCATATCGGCCAAGTAGGTGATATTGGCCATATAGGGTGATATCGGCCATAGAGTGAAGTGTTGAGTGGCATATCGTACAAGTGAGTGTCAAATTGTGCAAGAGGGGTGAAATATCGTGCAAGAGCACAAGGGTATCGTGCAAAAGTGCTAGAGCAAGAAGGAGCTCAATACTTAACACTAAGGTGAGGCCATGATCATATTCAACCTTGGATTGAAGTATGATTTTAGGGTTTTGATCTTCTTTTCTTTTCTTCTTCACCAATTGCTTATCCATGGTGATTCCTTGTATATGAAGGAGTTTTGAACGAGAATTGGACTTCTTATAAGTCATAATCAACCTTAGGAACGTGGAGATTTAGAGCTTTGAGCTTTGAAGTTTTTCTTAAGGTGGGTTATATAACTTGAACTCAACCATGTTATTATTCATCACCTAAATTGCTATATTTAATGATCTACTTTTAATTCCGAAATTTCCTAATAAAGTTGATGAAATTATGAGTTCTAGTATTTTCTTAGACCTATTTCCATGAACTATAACAATTAGAACTAAGGTCTAGAGCTTGAAGATGATGGTATCACTTTATAAAAGTGATATCGGGTGCAAGCACACAAGCAAACACCTCTAACCCGATATGATGATGCACCTACTTCACTAAAACGATATGAATATGATTGTATACCTTATTGCACGACATGGGGGTGTAGTATACACCTCTTGCACGATAAGGAGTCAAGTATAGGCTCCATGCATGATACAAGGTTAAATGTATACTTGTAAGTTGATATGAAACCCTAATTTGAAAAGAATAGCAAGTGCTATTGCACGATATGTTCTTATAATATATCATTGGTACTTGGTATCATGAAGTACACACATCTGGTGCACGATATGAACAATTAAGTAAACCCTATTTCAAGATATGAGGTATGGATTCAAGAGTAATAGGTGACCCAATATGGCAAACCCTAACCCATCACGGCCAACCCTAGATGGTGAGCCACCCAATATGGTGATTGAATACACCTGTAGCCCGACACGGTGATGGCTTAATACCTCATGCACGACATGGGTAACGTATACAAACACCT
Organism: Alisma plantago-aquatica; assembly: GCA_963693085.1. Classification (NCBI taxonomy): domain Eukaryota; kingdom Viridiplantae; phylum Streptophyta; class Magnoliopsida; order Alismatales; family Alismataceae; genus Alisma; species Alisma plantago-aquatica. The sequence continues at coordinate 1,616,938,239 of OY856409.1, read as the reverse complement.
CTAACCCGATATGAAAGGTGTTCATATACTTCTATCCCGATATGGTGAGTGCTCATACACTTCCAACCCTATATGGTGGTGTCTATACAACTACAACCCGATATGGTGAACATATGTACACCTCTAACTCGAGACACCTTGTAAAGGTGAGGGAAAGACACTCTTAGGAGTGATGAGTGTAACACCAATTAATGGTGTGGCTAATACTTTGATAGGTGAAATACCTAAAGTGATTAATAATGGACAACCTTATATCAACAATGCCTCAACCAGAGATGAGTCCATATCAATTGATGATGGTTCGACAATTCAAATGTGTGAGCTATGTAAATAGTTGTTGCCTAGTGAGAGGTGAAAAGATGTTTAATGGGCCTTGTGAGCCATGTGATTAGTTGTTGCCTAGTGAGAGGTGACAAGATGTTTAATGGGCCTTGTGAGCCATGTGATTAGTTGTTTCCTAGTGAGAGGTAACAAGATGTTTATAAAAGTGTCATGTTAGAAATGATAATGTTAAAATAAACTAAGAAATGGAAACTTAGTAACATAATATTAATAATAAATGGATACAATAATAATAGTGAAATCTTAATCACACATGCTTTATGCTTATAGCCAAATAAGGGCTATAGTGTTTTGAATATGCTTAAAGGATATAAGAGGAATACTTGTATTATATAAAGGATGTGAATAAGTATGATGGCTTGGCCAAGGTATAATGCCTAGTGAAGGTGATGTGGTATTCAGTGATGAGATGCACAGGATTAGCAAAGTCTAATGCCTGTAATAGATGCATAAGATTGACATAGTTCAATGCCTGGAATAATGTCACATGATTGGTAATAACCCAATACCTGGAGTAATTGCACATAATTGGTCATAACCCAATACCTGGAATAATTGCACAAGATTGGTCATAACCCAATACCTGGAATAATTACACAGGATTGGTCATAACCCAATATTTGGAATAATTTCATAGGATTGGTCATAACCCAATACCTGGAATAATTGCACAGGATTGGTCATAACCCAATACTTGGAATAATTGCACATGATTGGTAATAACCCAATGCCTAGAGTAATGTCACAAGATTGGTCATAACCCAATACCTGGAATAGTTGCGCATGATTGGTCATAACCTAATACCTAGAATAATTGCACATGATTCGTAATAACCCAATGCCTAGAATAATGTCATAGGATTGGTCATAACCCAATATCTGGAATAGTTGCACATGATTGGTCATAACCCAATACCTGGAATAATTGCACATGATTGGTAATAACCCAATGCCTGGAATAATGTCACATGATAGGTCATAACCCAATACCTAGAATAGTTGCACATGATTGGCATAGTCCAATGCCTGGAATGGTTACACAGGATTGGCATAGTCCAATGCCTGGAATGTTTGCATGAGATTGGCATAGTCCAATACCTAGAATAATTACACATGATTGGTAATAACCCAATGCCTGGAATAATGTCACAGGATTGTTCATAACCCAATACCTGGAATAGTTGCACATGATTGGCATAGTCCAATGCCTGGAATGGTTGTACATGATTGGAATAGTCCAATGCCTAGAATGGTTGCATAGGATTGGCATAGTCCAATGCCTAGAATGGTTGCATAGGATTGACATAGTCCAATGCTTGGATAGAATATAATGATGTATACTCACATGACTGGTACAATTCAATATCTGGATAACAGATTGTCTAAGGTCAACAGACAGAAATGAGAATGATTCATGGATGACATACCATGATAATGAGTATCACAAGATAAGCTTGAGATGTTGATATAGCATGATGGGTAAATGAAATACGTGTTCTTCATATTCCTTATAAAGTGAATAGATGATTTACTGCTCTATCATAGATAGTTGCAATGCTTTAAAAGATGAGAATATTCTAAACTACTTATCCTCTTCTCAATATAATACTATTTAATTGTGATAATAACATTGTTGTCAGAGAGTTATATCTCTCGCTGGGACAATTGTCTCACCCCGTGGGATCCACATTTTTTAGGTGGATGTGCACGAGGGGGATTGAGACCGTACTATAGAGAAAGAACAACAACAGGGACAATAGTGACTGCTCAGGTTGAGTGTACTATCTGTCGTGTCTTGTAGATAGGAGTCCTATGTATCATCTCTGTACTCTCAGGTCCTTGGAGTTGGTTCGTACTGGTTTCATGAATAATATGAGATTTTGTCTTGAATGCCTCAAGGTTTTATGTTGCTCCAGTATGTATTTAGAGAAACTATTATATGTTGTCCTCGAGATAAGATGAAGGTGCTAAAGTCAACCCACATAACTTGTGGAGATGCATAGAAAGTGATTATAGAGGATTGCACATATAGGTCCTTTTTGTTTATCTACATAGATAGTCTGAGCTTTTGCTCCCCCCCTATACAATTTTAATCGTTTTGAAAGGAATGAGTAACACACTTACTGATAAAAAAATGAAACAATGTTGTACAATGTAAATCATGATATGTACGAGTTTTGGATCTTTCAGTAAAAGTTTTCGAGACAAGGATCTCCTTACAAAAATGGTTTTAAATTTTCGTGATTTTTGTTAATCCGTTGTTTATGTTTGTTCCGCTTAATTAGTAACGATTTGTTTGTCGGTTTGGCGACTGTTGTTACAAGTTTGGTATCAGAGCTTAAGGTTCACTGAGTCTACAGAGACATAGGACTAAGGTGTTGAGTCTGTTCTAGTGTTCCCCATAATATCTTATAGTGTCTTCTGCTTATGCAGAAGAAGGGAGATAGCTTAAAGATGTCTGGAGAACACGAGGATCACGTCACTGAAAGTAATGTTGCTGCAACAGTAGGAGGTGCAAGGGTTCATGCAAGAGAGGAATCAATGCCTGAGAATCCCCATTTTGATGAAGCTATGATAGAAAACCCAACCATTTATGCTCTATTTAGGGAATTCATGACCAAAATGAGGCATATGGCAGACCGGATGCCAGCACCAACACCTAGGCACCAACTCCTAATGAGGGACATGAGTCTGGTAAGACTTTTGAACGACTACATCATGTAGGAGTTATAGAATATGCTGGGACAACTGACCCAGTAGATGCTGATCTATGGCTCACTGAGTTAGAGAAGGCTTTTAAGATCCTTAGTATTCCAGATGTTGACAAAGTCAAACATACTGTATACCTTTTGAAGGGTAGTGCTGGCCATTGGTGGACCATAGAAGAAGTAAAAAGGAATGATGAAGAGGTTGGTTGGGAGGAATTTCGTCAAGAATTTGTCAATAAGTATTTTCCAAGAACGTACTTAGATGAAAAGATATCACAATTTGAGAAGGTTTGGAAGGGAACCATGTCAATAAATGAATATAAGGCTAGGTTTATGGAACTTTTGCAATTTTGTCCTCAGATGGCTGCTACTGAGCAGGAAAAGATTCGAGATTTTGAGAAAGGATTGAATGCTGAGGTGTCTATCTCGGCAGCTGCGTTAGAAAGTAGAGAGAAATTTGCCACATTTTTGGAGTCAATTCGGAGGATAGAAAGGTCTGTGACAAAGAAACATGAGGCAAAACTCAAAAGGAGGTCTTCACAGTCACATGAACAGTGGATTGGTGGTACTAAACAACCAAAGTTTTCAGTAACACCGGTTCAACCACAATATAGTACACTAATGCAATGGTCATCAAGTGAGGGACGAACTTGCCATAAATGTGGACAGATAGGACATTTTAGGCAGTAGTGTCCAAGAAGAAAGAATGTGGTGACCCAATAGTCAAGGCATAATCTGCAAAACCCACAAGGACCCCAGTTTAGTGAAGCAGAAGGCCGAGGACGAAGATAAGTGTTATAGTTTGGTCCATCTACTTCTGGTAGTATAGAACAAAGGCAATAGTAGATAACAACTGACTCCATGTATTGGGTCAGATAAGACACTAGATAACTCATAAAAGGTAACATGTCAAGATAGATTTAAAAAAAAAAATTCTGAATCATCTTTCCTTTTCTACTCTCTGCCTACTAATTATAAGAAAGGTAGTTTTTGCTGAGTTTACTTTAATTAATCCTATGAGGACATGAGGAAGAGATAAGAAGGATGAGAACTTATATTCAGTCTAATATTCCCTTGTATGTTTTGAAATTTCTCTCTTCATGTAGAGAGGGAAGAGATATAAAAGGAACACTAAGAGAAAGTTACAAGATACTACGTAGTAAAATCAAAAGAGATGATAAGAGTAAGAAACATAATATAAAACAAATGAATGCTACCTAATTTCAGTTCTTGAATACCCTAGCCAGGTATTCATCTATTGAAGATAAGGTAAGTATGATACTCTTAGATTGCTATCTTTCTGATTACTCTGATCAAGTAGTCATTTTGAGACAATCTAAAGAGCATAATGAAGTCAAATATGTGGCATGGATATTTCTACCACATCCTAATTGATATATGGAGAAATCTGAGTTTATCGTAGATCAACTTATAAACAAAAGAAGATGTTTAGTATAATATATACCTTGGTCTGAGGACCTAGAGGTAACAGTTACCTGATGAGAGGTAACAATGTTCAGTGATGAACTAAGGGTTGGAATACCCAGATCTAGTAATCATGATGATGATAATACTGAGAGGTGGTGACATGTAATCATCTCTATAATTCCTATGCCGAAGGCAAGGAACTTAAGAGTAAATAAGATTGAATGACACATGAACAATGGAAAGTTCATGTAATACTCAAAGAAGGTGATAATCTCTTTTCCTCAATAAGCAACCCTGAATAATGGTAGAGTGATAAAAAGGACTATGTTTTCCTTGTACTCTTTCTCTTCCGGAACATGAAATCAAATAAGTCTTATGACACTTGATGTGAATGAGTTAGAAGTGTTCTATGGATGGATACTTAGAAAAGTATCAACTAGTCTTGGATTTTAGTTCCAAGACAAGCATATGTGATAAGTAATACGTTTGGTCTTGGTAAATAACAATAGAGGATGGAAATGATGATAATATGATGTGTTTTTGACACATATGACGGATACCAAAGTAAGGAATTCTGGTATCTAAGAAATATCAGGTGGTATGGGAAAATAAAAACATAACTCCTAATCAAATGATTTATGTTCGTTACCTGGAATGGCCAACTATGAAATCAATCTAGTTACATAAAATAGTATGGACATCATATGTTAGGGGTTTATGATCTGCATAAACATAACATCGATAAGGATGTACTAATTGAAGGAACAATTGTAAAATCATTGTGGGAAAATCTTATCAATCTAAAAATAATTCCTTAGAATACCCTTATCTAGATCTGTTAAGGCAACTTATACATAACATCTAAAGATACCTCTAAGATAAGTTCTTAACTAATAAGTAACCTCCCCTGATGATAAGAGAATGTACAACTAATGAGATAGTTGGTACAAGTAGTAAGAAAGTTTAGTGTTGTGTCAACAGGTTAGATGACACAATAGATGTATGATAAGACTTGTAGTCCCAAGTGGGTGATAGAACGTAACTCTGGTCTTACCTTGGAAGTGAAATGCTAAACTGAATAAGGAGTATGGAAGACTCCCCAAAATCAAGAATCTTGTCACATAAAGTTGTAAGTTGAGAAAGGTGACAAATTAGTGAGGTTTGAAACCTGAGTTAAATAGGGTATGTATAATGTTTCTCTGATAAGAAAAGTGTTACCTAACACAGAGTTGACTCTACAGTCAATAATGAAAAAGACAGTGGAGTATGTGTCATGTGTGACATATTCTATGATAACCCTATGTGGAAGGACTTTGTGTTGATCAAAGTTCTATGGCATCTCCATGACATTAATATGTTATGTGGAGGCTTGATGATATGATGAATGAATAATATTTGTCTCTGTTTACCTGGGATTTCGGGGACGAAATCCTTGTTAGGGGTTTAATGACCAGACCTGGGTTATGAGGTAACACTATTTTTTTGGCTACTAAAGTTGCTTAGAACTTTAATATAATCCTCTAAGGTGTTTTGTTATCATGTGACACACTTATGTTCCAAGTTTGGTCCTGATTGAATGTTGTTTGAGTTCCTTTGTTTTGGACCAAAGTGCAATTTACCCAAGTTGAGTGGTTATATTGCAATATGTCATATGTTTAACATGCCTCATGTGTTTTAGCATCATTATAGAGACAATTATTCAAGGTGGTGGCTTGTGGAAAGCCCAAATTCCAAGTTTGAACTTGTTTGAACAATGCTGGTACCTTGTGCACCAATTTTGGTACAAATTATAATTTACCCAAAATGTGGGGTTGTTATGCAAATTACCAACTCTAGAGTGTCCCTACTCCATCCTAGTATCATTTAGAGGAGATATAAATAAGATACACCATTTTTAATTCCATTATGAATGATGGTTATCTTGGTGATGAAATGATCAAGAAAAGGGTTGAATATGAAAGCTTAACTTGAGTTGTATCAAGTTGAAAAGCTTATATATGAGTGCCTATCGGCCAAGGATCCATAGGAGGAGTCCCATATAGTTTTTGGACTCTTGGAAAAGTCCATGTAATGCAAAGCACCTCAAGGAGGTGAGGTGTGTCGGGTTACAACTTCCTTAGTAAAGTTGTGACAGGTTGTGAATAAAGTGATGAATTAATTGATATATCTTATTCAAAAGGATATGTAATGGACGAATCCTTAACCCTAAATGATCCTCAACCATTTTGCATGTCAAGATAAATGTTGATGCATTCATGTAAATGTGTCATCCATACATGGACACGTGGCACCTACTAGATCAAATTGATGACACCTCATTTTTACCTTCCTTCATGAGCAACAAGTATATATACCCCTAGTTTCATACCTTAGTGCATTTTTGTGACCCTTACCACCCTCATACCCTAAGTATCGTACATAGATCTCTTGTATCGTGCAGGAGTGATGTGGTTTCATGCATAGGTCCTTGGATATCTCCCATACCAAAATCATATCGGCCAAGTAGGTGATATTAGCCATATAGGGTGATATCAGATAGAGTGAAGTATTGAGTGTCATATCGTGCAAGTGAGTGTCATATCGGGAAAGAGGGGTGGCATATCATGCAATATCATAAGGGTATTGTGAAAAGGTGCTAGAGAAAGAATAAGCTCAATACTTAACCCTAAGGTGAGGCCATGATCATCTTCAACCTTGGATTGAATTATGATTTTAGGGTTTTGATCTTCTTTTCTTTTCTTCTTCATCAATTGCTTATCCATGGTGATTCCTTGTATATGAAGGAGTTGTGAATGAGCCTTGTACTTTTTATAAGTCATCTTCAACCTTAGGAATGTGGAGATTTAGAGCTTGGAGCTTTGAAGTTGTTCTTAAGGAGGGTTATATAACTTGAACTCAACCATGTTATTATTCATCACCTAAATTGCTATATTTAATGATCTACTTTTAATTCCAAAATTTCCTGAAAAAGTTGATGAAATTATGACTTCTAGTAGTTGCTTATACCTGTTTCCATGAACTATAACAATTAGAACTAAGGTCTAGATCTTGAATATGATGGTATCACTTTATAAAAGTGATATCGGGTGCAAGCACACAAGCAAGCACCTCTAACCCGATATGATGATGCACCTTCTTCACTAAAACGATATGGATATGATTGTATACCTTCTTTCACGATATGGGGGTGTAGTATACACCTCTTGCATGATAGGGAGTCAAGTATAGACTCCATGCACGATACAAGGTTAAATGTATACTTGTAAGTTGATATGAAACCCTAATTTGAAAAGAATAGCAAGTGCTATTGCACGATATGATCTTATAATATATCATTGGTACTTGGTATAATGAAGTATACACATCTGGTGCACGACAGGAACAATTAAGTAAACCCTATTGCATGATATGAGGTATGGATTCAAGAGTAAGAGGTAACCTGATATGGCAAACCCTAACCCGTCACGACCAACCCTAGATGGTGAGCCACCCGATATGGTGATTGAATACACCTTTAGCCCAACATGGTGATGGCTTAATACCTCATGCACAACATGGGTAACACATACAAACACCTCTAGCCTGATATGAAAGGTGTTCATATACTTCTAGCCCGATATGGTGAGTGTTCGTACACTTCCAACCCGATATGGTGGTGTCTATACAACTACAACCCGATATGGTGAACATATGTACACCTCTAACCCAAGAAATCTTGTAAAGGTGAGGGCAAGACACTCTTAGGAGTGATGAGTGTAACACCAAGTAATGGTGTGGCTAATACTTTGATAGGTGAAATACCTAAAGTTATTAATAATGGACAACCTTATATCAACAATGCCTCAACCAGAGATGAGTCCATATCAATTGATGATGGTTGGACAATTCAAATGTGTGAGCTATGTAAATAGTTGTTGCCTAGTGAGAGGTGACAAGATGTTTAATGGGCCTTATGAGCCATGTGATTAGTTGTTGCCTAGTGAGAGGTGACAAGATGTTTAATGGGCCTTGTGAGCCATGTGATTAGTTGTTGCCTAGTGAGAGGTAACAAGATGTTTATAAAAGTGTCATGTCAGAAATGATAATGTTCAAATAAACTAAGAAATGGAAACATAGTAACTAATATTAATAATAAATGGATACAATAATAATAATGAAATCTTAATCACACATGCTTTATGCTTATAGCCAAATAAGGGCTATAGTGTTTTGAATATGCTTAAAGGAGATAAGAGGAATACTTGTATTATATAAAGGATGTGAATAAGTATGATGGCTTGGCCAAGGTATAATGCCTAATGAAGGTGATGTGGTATTCAATGATGAGTTGCACAGGATTGGCAAAGTCCAATCCCTGGAATAGATGCACAGGATTGACATAGTTCAATGCCTGGAATAATGTCACATGATTGGTAATAACCCAATACCTGGAATAATTGCACATGATTGGTCATAACCCAATACCTAGAATAATTGCACATGATTGGTCATAACCCAATACCTGGAATAATTGCACATGATTGGTCATAACCCAATACCTGGAATAATTGCACATGATTGGTCATAACCCAATACCTAGAATAATTGCATAGGATTGGTCATAACCCAATACCTGGAATAATTGCACATGATTGGTAATAACCCAATGCATGAAATAATGTCACAGGATTGGTCATAACCCAATACCTGGAATAGTTGCACATGATTAATATGAGATTTTGGCTTCAATTCCTCGAGGTTTTATATTGCTCCAGTATGTGTTTTGATAGAGCAACTGCTATATGTTGTCCTCAAGATAAGATGAAACAATGTTGTACAATGTAAATCATGATATGTACGAGTTTTGGACCTTTCAGTAAAAGTTTGCTGGACAAGGATATCCTTACAAAAATGGTTTTAAATTTTAGTGATTTTTGTTAATCCATTGTTTATGTTTATTCCACTTAATTAGTAATGATTTGTTTGTCGGTTTGGCAACTGTCGTTACAGTGTGGGGTGTGATTGTCCCCACACCCCTTTCTAGGGGCTTCGAAGCATGAAAATAGGGTGTCTAGTGGGCCCAAAATGGAGGGGAAGGAGGGGAGTATACTAGGTGGACATCCTACCCGACCTTAGACCATGTAGGCATGTTGGTCAGGTTGCATTGCATGGACTTGAGTTGAAAATCTTGTCCTAGGTGATGGGAACCATGTTATGGAACTATCTTGGTTCAGGGAGTTAGTGACACCTAATCCAGGTAGTTTGTCACATATTATCCATCAGTTGGACTCTGTAGTGGGTCATCCGTCAATGTTGAAATTCTTTTATGGTCAGTTGCCCTACTGCTCATGGGGATTTTGTGTCTAAATTATATAAAATGGCCTCTAGTCATGATTGATACTGAGTTGTATTTCAATAATTCCTCAAGTTACTGTCAATCATATCAATTTTGGAATCATATATGTTTTAACCATGGATTTATTCAGAGTTCTCGTGGTTGGTTGGATATCTTGAATTTTGTGCTAATCATATTTTTCCTATCTTGATATCCCTTGGGATGGTACTCACAGATCTAAGATGATTTTATCATTTTCTCTCACTCTAGAATTAGCTTTAGTGCCTTTTGGTCATATTGTGGTTGTGTTCATTGTTCAACATTGAATATGTTCTAATTTTGAAGTTTGTTCACATTTATAGGTTTGATCCTTCCATTATTCAGAGTGCCACTTGTCATATCTTCATTTGATCAACAATGAGACTAGATGGACTAAAAAATTGAGTGCCAAAATATTTTCCCTCTCAATATGAAGTCCAAGGTATGGTTGGTTGACCCACCCATTGTGAGGGTTGAAGTCTTGTGAGATTTTTCAACATTAGAGTTTAGTGGGAAACCTCCAATGCATTTGGGAGTGGAGGGGAACACATTAGTTGGGCGCCCTCACTTCAAAGTTTTCTAGATCCATTTGGAACGTGGTATCGCTGAGTTAATCAACTAGAGGAGTGCAGGGTGTGTGTCGATTGTGCCCCCTCTTCTAGAGACTTCAAGATGTGTTTTTAGTGCAGTCTGGTTGAGTTGGTCAAATTAGAAAGTGTGGGATGTGTGACTGTCCCCCCAACCCTTTCTAGGGGCTTCCAAGTAGGAAAATAGGGTGTCATGTGTGCCCAAAATGGAGGGGAAGGAGGGGAGTATACTAGGTGGAAATCCTACCCAACCTTAGACCATGTAGGCATGTTGGTAAGGTTGCATTGCATGGACTTGAGCTGAAAATCTTGCCCTAGGTGATGGGAACCATGTTATGGAACTATCTCAGTTCAGGGACATAGTAACACCTAATCAAGGTAGTTTGTAGCAGATCATCCATCGGTTGGAGTATGCGGTGGATCATCCATCAATTAAAAATCTCATATGGTCAGTTGCCGTATCACTCATAGGGATTTAATGCCTAAATTATATTTAATGACCTCTAGTTGTGATTGACATAGAGTTGTGTTTCAATAATTCAAAAAGTTATCATCAATCATATAAATTTTTGAATCATATATGTTTTAACCATGGATTTAGTCAGAATTCTCGTGGTTGGTTGGATATATTGAATTTTGTGCTAATCATCTTTTTCCTATCTTGATATCCCTTGGGATGGAACTCACAGGTCTAAGATGATCATATTATTTTCTCTCACTAAAGATTTAGCTTTAGTGACTTTTGGTAATATTTTGGTTGTTCTCATAGTTCATCATTGAATATGTTCTAAATTCGAAGTTTGTTCACATTTCTAGGTTTGATTCTTCCATCGTTCAGAGTGACACTTGTCATAACTTCATTTGATGAATAACCAGACTAGGTGGACTAAAACATTGAGTGCCAAAATATTTCCCCTCTCAATATGAAGTCCAAGGTATGGTTGGTTGACCCCTCATAGTGAGGGTTGAACTCTTGAGGCTTGCATATAATCAGTTTTTTGTCATGGATATCAACTTGATGACTCATGATGCAAGTTGATGTCTGAGCATGAATGCACTCATCACCTTTCTTGTGTTGGTACGACTTTTGATAATCACACACATCATATAATTCCAGGATAATCATGCTTGAATTCTATATGTATTTGGTGATCCAATAGAAACTTTTTTCCCAAGCAAGGGTGAAGTAGATTGCTTATAAATTAAGGCTTTAGATCAGTTTTCTTATTTCAAAGGAAACCTAAACAAGGTACAAATTGGATCCAAGTGGCTAACTCTCAAATGATTTGGGTCCAATCCTAGCATTGTGTATCCAAAAGAGCAAAAAATGCCTTCATAAAGGACTCAAAACATCAAAAAGTGGGGTTTGGGGCTTGGGGTTCAGACATGATGACCACCCTCATACAAGGCATGTGGCCTATCCACTAACTTGGATAGGGGATAAGACCCAAGTGAGGTGCACATCCGGTCCATTCCCTCTCCCTCCGTGAAATAAGCTCTAGGGTTTGATAGGGAGTGGGGGCATTTCCACATGTTTCTTTCCCAAAAATAGCAATTATAGGGGGTACTCACTAAATGTGACTTATCCTTAACTATCTTTATAAGCACCCCTTTGGGATAACAATTGTTCACATCTGGAAGGGTGCATTTGGTTCTTTTGTTGCAGCCAATGCATGATGAAAGACAACGAGTTTCATCTCAGATCTTCCTTCTATGTCATCAAGTATGTTACCTCATCAATGTCCCCCTCTCATATCAAGTCATTGTGATGGACTTTACTTGTACGTATGATTTGTCCACTGATGTTGGAGATGTCCAATATGTAGCTAAAGTTTCATGTCTCTGTCACTACCTATTTGATATGGGGAAGTGGTTGCATCAGAAGCAAGATCTTTTAGATGATGACAAGGAGTGCTTGGCCAACCTCTATGTATAGGGATTGTTTGACTTGCCATACTCCTAGTGGAACCCAAGCTGCTTAGCGTGGAAATAGTCTAGGATCTGAAGGTCTATAGCTTCATGTTTGAATAGACCTACCTCACATCAATGTTAAAATAAATAGTGTAGGTCACTCACTATCATTGCATGATGCATGGTTTCCATAATGTTCTGATGATCTCCTTACATATCTCTTGATAGACTTGTTGGGTGTGAAGAAAATTGGATCTGTGTCTTTCCTTAGCCTCTATAGCATGACGGTACAACCATGGATAAAAGTCCCTTGATCCAAATTAACCCTTAAAACATGTTTTACATCTTAATTATGTGCTAAGGGTACCTTAGTAATATGTTTAGTAGAATTATGTAATTGACTGGATGATTTGTGCCTTGTGGTTCTATATGCAATTCCACTATGCTTGGAGGTTTTAGTATAAATTGGACTTAGCATGTTTAGGTTATTACCCTCTCCCATGTTTGGGCTTAACTTGGAATCTTGGTTTCCTTAGAAACATCCCTACCTTTTTATTGCTTGAGGTTGGCTTGTCAAGAAAGCATCAATCGATGATAGTATCATCACCACCCTTTGCTGGTTTTTCATCAGTGGTTGATATGCTACCAACTGACAGAATTAAGTGTGTGGATTTGCTGTAGGAACCTCCCATTTTATTAGAATAAAATGTGAAGTGATAGAGAGAATCCTCCTAAACCCAATTTAATAAAAAACATGTTATGCTCGCCAAACACAATCAAAATTGAATATAACGTTATGCCCGCCAAACACAATCAAAATTGTATATAAGAAGCACACACATTTTTTCCCTTTTTCATGAAACCTCAAAAACTAATACCACATCAATAGACATATATGTTTACCTATCAGATAACTCATTCAATTCTATTACATCCCAAAACTAGCGTGGAGGAAGTCATTAAAAAAGAGTCCTGTAATGGTAGTAGTACTACTAGATTTAATCATGTTTATAATAGTAGGAATTGTAATAGTTGTTTAATTTGGCTTGCAAGAGGAAGGCAAGATGAATAAAATAGCTTCCTGACTTCTATGAAAAAAAGATCTTATTATTAATATTTTTTCAACTTACATACACATGAAAGAATCAAATCTGGTATACAACCCATTCCAATAAGTGAGCCTATCGGGACATTCTAGACAACATTTTTTTTATTTACATCTTCTTTGTCACGACCTCTCCATGAATTTCATTATACCTTAAAACATGTTAAACAACCTAATGAGACTCATGTAGATCCCCGATGTGTGAAAATCTTCCACTAAGTAGAGTAACATGCATCCACATTAGGTTAAGTATATAGAACTTAAAATAAACTTGCAAAAATTAATAAGTCTAACTAATAATCCTAGCAATTAACAATGGTTTATGATGATATTTATATAATTTATCCAATCAGATAGAAATCCATTTAATCAAGTACTAACTTTTTAACGATCGTTGTTAGTGTATTTATTAATAGATTAACAAACATGATTTATTATAGAAATCAATTACATGATTAGAAAAGTCAACATCTAAACATTTATTATCTAGCAATAATAACACATCTTTGTGAGACTACACCAACATGACTGGGAAGATATCCTACAATACTGAAGTTGAATCCCACATAAGACATGTCTACCAAAAGGCTATTCAAATGACAACTAAAGCACTTTGTGCTTTACATGAAATAATTATAATGTTCTGTCCATACAATTGTTATATCTATGGAATCCCTTTAGCTCGAAGAATGAATGCTATGAATTTTTAGAAATCCTAACTATAGTAGACAAAAGATTCACCTTAGACTAAATGTCAAACTTTACAATCATATTCTCTACAAGTCATATAAGAATAAGACATTCATATTATCTTGTATAGAGAGCAATTGATTTCCATAAATAAGAAACATATCCAAATGCAATAATTTCCCAACTAGTAGTAAAATGAATATAACAAACATTCATCTCATTTTTACACAACTTGTCATATTTTATTCATTTTCCCTAAAACTACTTGCCTCTCACCTCACCAAGTAGAAGTCACCACACCTAATTCTTGGGTTAATGACTCACCATCATTATCTAAGGGTTTATCCGGATACCTTAAGATAGGAAAATTTGATATCTACTGAGAACTAGAAGGCCCAAACTTTCACTCATGCAATTGTGATTCTACGGTATTCATTACACTCTCCTTAAACTCACTGTGACCTTACCTTAGAAAGAAAAACGAAGATCAAAACAACTAATAGCCTGCCTTTACATTCTTTTCTCTATTTCAATCATTTCTTTTGGTGTATGGCCGGTAATGATCTTGTCTTCCCATTCCTCTAGCTCTCATTTGCACATGCGCTTGGTGCTCTTGCCTTAATCCAAGAGGCATTTTCCCCTTCCTGGTCTCTTCAAAATTGATTATATGCGGATAGATACAACAAACCCTAATCCATCGTAGGGTTGTCTAAAGAGGCTTAGGTCCTCATCTCAGGTACACGAGATAGGAACAAATAGAACAAAACATACATATCAGAAAATTTCTCATGTTTCACGGTTGGAAAATAGAAAGTTCACCCCTTACTTCACTATAAAAGCATCATTGAGCATGAACATAAAGTTTCCAGTGTACTAAAGGATAACCAAAATGATAGTCTCACATTTAATGAGGTGTTAAACCATGTGCAACATAACCTAATAAAATGGGACATTAAGGGTAATGAAATGAGATGACCTAAGAATGAAAGGATGATGAGGTGTTAAACCATGTGCAACATAACCTTATAAAATGGGACATTAAGGATAATGAAATGAGATGACCTAAGAAAGAAAGACTGATGAGGAACATACATCAAATTCAAATAGAATTTTTCATGCAATATGATGTCACTATGGACAAGTTGCGTACTGATATGTAGGCTGATCTCTAGGATGTGTTAAGAGAGGAGGAAGAGGATTGGACGTGGTGGAGCAACATTAACTAGTTGAAGAATGGGGACAACAATATGAAATTGTATCACACTTATGTCAACCAGAGAAGGATAGGGAACGTCATTACCACACTAAAGAACACATAATGTGACTGTGTGTCTGATGAACAATATCTAGAAAGAATGGTATTAAAACATGTTGAAAATGTACTAAATGAGCCAATTAAGGATTAAAATCTTAGGTATTATCAAATTTCTGGGTTTTTTAGAAGCTAAAATATGATCCATTGGTCATCCTGGAAGCTAGACCCAAATTGGATGAGGTTCTAAGAATCATGAAAATCCTAGACCAACTCAAGGCCGATGGGTTGCATGGGGTGAATGTAATGTTTATCAAAGAAATTGGAAGATGGTAGGTAGTGATGCCATGAATGCTTTTGTAAAAAGTGGGACCCGAGAGGGGATCTACTCCTCACTTAATTGTAGGAATAAATCCATATAATCAAACACACTAACGAGTATGTTGGAATATGTATATTTTTATTTACCAAACACATGGTATACAAGACCAAAACCTAGCATAAAAAATAAACATAATGGCCACATTCAATTTTAAGTTTACATAATAATCTCCCACTAGGGGATTACATGAAATCAACAACTTCAAGATCTAAGTAGAGGGATATACAAACTATCTCAAGTCTATCTCCCAGAGTCAGGTTCACTAAGCTAGGTTCATGTCATCATGTCATGTCCACCATGTCCTTCACCTAAGGGGTTGAAACCATATCCCAAAAGAGAAGGCAAAATGGAAGTTGTCAGCATAAAATCCAATATGAGCATATAAATAGGGATGAGAAACAATCAGTAAAATGCAAAAAATATAACAAGGCTTCCCATCCCAAAGAAAAGTACCATCCAAGTGGATATCGAAATAATATGAATTTTGATAACATGATAAACAATAGTTACACTTGCCATTAATCAAAATAAGGTATGCCACAAAAGATTACATAAATAATTTAGGGCACATAACCCATAAAAAATAATAATCAACCTACATGCAAGTGAGATATACATAGCACTAGCAAAATATAAATAAACAATGATGGTTATGGCACATAACCCATTACCTGATAGAGATTGACACATAACCATAACATTATAGATATTGGAACATAACCAAACTCCCCAATATATAAAGTGGGCACAAAACCTAGGTATGGGGCACATGACCTCCATCCCAAAGCATAAAGGGAACATAACCCCATAAAACCAAATCACTTATACAACTCTAGGATTAATGAATCATAAAGCATGCATAAATGTGGAGGAAAGTCAAAATACAATCATAAAATTAGAAATAATGAGATTTACATCACATAACTAAATAATATAAAACATCCACCACAAAAGTGGAAAATTAGGGTTTCATCTCACAATGAGGGGAAATTTAGTTCAATTCCACAATCAAGGTTTCATCAAGAAGCACAGTACAACGTAGATTACAATATGAAATATAGGCAATATAAGGATATCAAGGACTCAAGTTCATTAAATTAGAGCCAAATCGACTGTCTAGTCAAGAAATAAAAACTTGAATAATAGGATACCTCAAAGATGACCAAGAGAGAGATAAATAGGATAAATTGCTCAATATGGAATACAGGAGATGCAACATACTTCATCCCATCATCAACAAGTTAAGGTTAAACTCTAGATCCACATTAGGGCCACAAACCACCTATTAGAAGTATATATAGAATTAGGGTTAAGTCCATATTTGCCACATAAACCCTAAGAATAGTCTTTTTGTTATTAATGAATTAGGTCATGAAAATTATACCATCTTGTAGATTATATTTTTCTAATTCCATAACATATTTTACTTTATTTTACTTATATTATTTGATATACACTTTATACATTCTGGTCAAATAGAAGATCCTTAAAAATTACATATTTGATTGAAATTAGGCGATGAAAGCAATACCATTGGTTGGAGAAAATACCAAAATTTCAAAATATATTTTATTTTATTTTTTTGAGCTATATCTAATTTACTATTAATTTTATAAGATAAATATGGCTACTAATTTATTAAACAAATTGCATTGACCAATTACTGATACACCCTCACATATGATTTATTATCATATTGCATGATAGGGGCATATCAGTACCTTGTATGTGATAAAACTTGCATGATAAACCAAAATAAAATGTCAAAAAGATAGTTAGGTCCATGTTGGTGTGACATACATTAAATCATAAACTAGGGTGAACTTGAGAAATTGTTGACATTTATCTTCCTTTTTCACTCAAAACCTATGTGGATAATAGAGATCATGTAGCTACGACCCTCCAATCACATCATCATCATAGGAACAATCATCAACAAAACCAACCTTACGATCAAAATCTTGGAGTTCCCCTATACCTACAGACCCACAACTTGGGTCATACAGTGGTCAAAGAAGCTTACTCTCCTCTCCACCCTGACAGCACAAGAGGAAAACACTTGAAACACCCACAACTAACACCATAGGTAAGTAGACAGTCTAACAATGCTTTAGGAGACCACTATGAAGATATAGAAGAGGAAACACAACAAATCAAGATGGAAACACACGATTCCCGACCACACCGGAAGAAAGAAGGCCAAGGGTGAGGAATAGGGATAAGTTGCATACCTACATTGGGATCAATTTGACAATAAAAGGATTGTGGAGGAAGCATAGATGAATCTTTGTACATATTTTGTGTGGTGTGTTGGTCAGAATCTTTGACTCAGACCTGAGATACCCTACATAGGGTGGCCAGAGTAGGGGAGTCATGCTTGGGGGTAGGAGAGCTTAAACAAACATCAAGTGATTGTATTGTGGGGTGTGGAGAAGG
Organism: Alisma plantago-aquatica; assembly: GCA_963693085.1. NCBI lineage: Eukaryota > Viridiplantae > Streptophyta > Magnoliopsida > Alismatales > Alismataceae > Alisma > Alisma plantago-aquatica. Next base: position 1,616,920,045 of record OY856409.1, on the reverse strand, counting down.
TCATGGAAATGTTTCTGAGGTATGTGATGGCCAAGGTTGGAGAGGAGACGGAAAAGAAGATAGAAGAAGGGGAGCAACAAAGGAGGAAGAAATTTGGGTGCAGTTAGAGCATGAAAGACACGAAGCCCTAATATATATAAGATTTTCAAGTGTAGAAAGAGGTAAGGAAAATCACTTAAAAGAAAGTAGGACATAATAATGGAAGAGAAAGGAGAAATATGTACAGGAAAAATCAATTGAGATGCACAGAATAATAGAATAATAAAACCAAACTTGCCTGTTTCAAACCAAGGTAGAATATGGTACAAACACCGTTAGATCATAATCAGGCAGCTAAAAGAAAGGCCCATATACTAAAAAAATCATAGAAATAGAACAATAACATGATAGCGTGACACTTCAATAAAGTTGAAAAATCTTATTTGACTAGGATTTTGAATAAAGTGATATTAAATTGATATTTGTTTTCTTTCCAAATCAAATTTATGAAGAAAACAATGTTCAATTATTACAAAATTTGACATCTTGGATAATAAAGGCATGTAGAATCCAAATTTATCATTAGTTTCCACTTTTGGAATCAACAAGTATATTATTAAATACTTTTAGGTTTGTCTTATATTTCCTTCCTTAATTAAAATTATGACATCTATGATTGTTCAACTAATGTGTAACTGGTACCCAAGCTAGTTGGGATGCCAGGAACACATGTCATTAGATTTACACTTTAGAGTTTACTTTTATGAGTTATAACACAATTTGGTTTTAGGCTCAATACCATTATATTTATTATAATATTTCATCATTATTATCAATATTCATTAAATTGAATCATATTATCTTCACATTGTTACCAAAAGAGTTACTATATTATTATGCATGAATTTCCATATTTTTCTCATTTATCCTATTACATCCATTAATTCAATGTTAATTTAGATGATGGCACATGAAAACTCCAACTATTATTCCAATTCATGTCTTAAGAACATTGTACCTCATACTAAATATATCCTAGCCATATATGAACACTGATCATCAAAGGAAACATATCCGACATATATCATGTTAGGTGATGTTGAATATAGAACCTAATGCATATGTTTTGCATGTTATCTTGAGTTACTTATGCTCATGCATGAACTATATACATTAGAGTTACAAATAACTATGTTGGAGTTTATATGAATATTTTTTTGGTCAACTATAAGGGACCAAGAATACTAACCTCCTATTAAAGGGTCTAGAGTTTCTAGAGTCAAAATACTAGGTATTAGTATGTTGAAACATTGACGGGGTGCTCTAGTTATTATGTATATTGCATGCTTTTATTGTGGGATATAGCATGTATATGACACGTACTATATATGTGGTGATTGGATAGTGTATATGTATATATAATTACAAATCCCTCAATATAATATTAAGCTTAAGATGCTTTCCACAAGAAGCACACATGAAACTCTTGATAGACCAAGCGTGGGCACGCCCTAGTGTGGTATGTTGTCTATATTATAGAAGTGTGATGGTAGATATGTGGGTTTTCCTTATAAGGGTGCATATTATATTGTGTTGACTTGTGGGTCAGGCTTAACTAGGTGACTTTAATAGGATTAAGTTCCTAGAATCATAGAGATGGATCATGGAAAGGAGTTGTGCATACCATCTGTGAGACCCCTAACCTTGCTTAAAATGTTGAACAAGCTTAATTATCATAATTGAATTCATATAACCCTAATATAACCTTTTTATAATCTTTTAAATCATAATACAAGCTTAAGTTCTAAAATTGGTCCAATTTGGACACTGTTTGAGCAAGTTATGCAATTTTATGCACATTTTGGACATTTATGCAATTTACCCAATTGAGAGGTTTTCATTGTAATTTATCACTTGCATTATGTTACTTGGATATTCTCTCATCATTCTTGAGATTTTTGAGCCATGGGGATCCTATTTAAACCTTGGTTTGAAGGTGTTTTCCTCAAGGGTATTTTAGGGTTTACCCCTTCATGGATGAGCTACCTTTAGTAGCTATCAACTAATGAATTATTTGACTGACTTGGAAATTAGACAAAGGAAAGATAATCAGGTCTATATGGATGGTGGGGGAGCTAATAGTGTGAGTCCTTGTATATTCTTAATAGTTTAAGGCCATGGACACTTGGAAAGATACTAGAACTTCAACTTTTTCTTTTTCTTTTTCTTTATCTTAAAGTTTCATATACTTATCCCTAAGAACCCAAATGAGACATTTTATCTTCACCACTTCCCTCCTTCTACAAACCTTGTTATCCCTTTGTGCTGCTGTGAATTTCCTATCCAAGGAAGAAGAAAGAGGGGATCTTCTTGGAAAAAGAATCTAGGGTTGCAAGTGACTTCCTTTTAGGGTTTAAAAAGATTTCTTGTAGTGATCTTGAACTAAAAGAGTAAGAATCCCCTTCTTTCCTATGTTTATTTCTTTTTTATCCTTCATCCTACCTTTCCCCAGGTTGTAACCTTGTTGTTCCATGGTAGAAATTTCTGTAAAGCTCTAAAACCCTACCTTTCTTGCCCCTTATGGTTAGGGTTTGCTCATTTGATGAAGAAAGGTGCTAGATGGACGAGTTCACAGCTTATGCTTGGATTTTCTACCCTACCTGCTAATGTTTTCTTCTTTTTGGGAGTTTATCTTCTAATTAGAGGCCTTGATCCACGTTTATTGCTTATCATAAGCTTGCTAGCTCATGTTTTTGCTTTTAAGTGATGATCCATGCACTAAAAAGCTATGCTTGACTTGGATTTTGATTTTTATAATGTTACTTGTTCTAATTTCTGTTCTAGATGAACATGTGATCATGTGTACGTTATTCCTAAGGTATAATATGACTTAGATCATGTTGGTTTGATAACTGATGGTGCTAAACACCTATCAACCAATGGTCAATTTTAGGGTTTTAAGCTGATTTCTTCTATAAGCCCATGACCTGATGATGGTACCATTGCAACAACCCTATGGTGTTGTCTTCATGACAATTGATGGTGGTGACCAAGGGTTTCAATTGAAATTCACCCCTTAGGTCATGTTTTGTCCTAATTATAAGCTTAATGATCAACAACTAAGTACCCTAATGATGCTATCAATCAATGGTGACATTAGCTTGATATTCGATGGTAATTAATAAATATAGTGCTGATCTAACAACATATGGTGACTTAATGGTCACTAGTTATGTTGGATTATGTCTCCACAACCTATGGTGAGTTAATAATGTATATGTAGCATCAATTAAGCCTTAAACGAATAATTTCTTGGGTCACTTGATGCAATGGTCGGACCTATACTCCAATTACTGGCTTTAACGTATGAAGTTGACTCAATGGTTAAGATCTAATGTTTTTTCATCCAATAAAGTGGAATGATGCTTAATGTAATATGTTGGTCTTAATAATGTGATTTATATGTTTTCCTATATATGATCAACTTAAGGAGCTTACTTGTTGATAGTGGATGGCTTGTTTTAAATGAACAATCAATGGTGGGTTTTACCCTACTCTCAACAGAACCCTTATTGTTGTTAATTACGGGATGTCTAGGATTAAATGGTGACTTTTTCTAGAGCACAACTCAAGGACTTAATAGGTGGTTTATCTAAGGTATTTAGTTATGTAAACAACCAATTGTCTTATCTTTTAAACATCCAATGGTTCTGGGTGACATAGTGTTATGGTGATATGGGTTGAAAGATGATGGAACAAATGGAGGGTTATCATTAATAAGGTAGTCTTAACTATTCACTCATATGAATAGAAGGGATGATAACCATATTGTGTTGATATGTAACCTAATGAGGTATAGCTTGTTATTCCTAGCTTTAATATAACTAAATGATGGTAATTGGGTATGAATAGTCCTTGAATGACTAATACAATCATGGAGTACTCTCTTATTGTTGTTGAAACCCTAGTATGCTATAACTCAATGGTTACACCTTGATTTATATGTGGGTTCATACTTGATAATAGTATGGAATGTGATGGTTATGCTTCACCTTATGCATCCATGATCCAATGGGGATGCTGTGAGTTAGGGTTTGGGTATGAGTGTTGATTAGTAATAGTAATATAATTTATCTTGTTGAACCTAAATCTAATGCAAATAGATAAAGATGAATATTCATGTTTAACCTTCTTATATGATGGCATGATGGTGAAATAATATCCTTAATATGATCATAACCTTAATGCATTAATTGGTGGTTATCATAGCCACATGGTTCATACTTTCTTATGCTAAACATGTGCATTATGAATATGATGAGGGTTAATCATATCTAGATTCCTTTCATGTTGATGTAATAAAGGAATATTCTTAATGAACCCTTCTATGATTGTTTATGAATATCTCCTAGCTCGTTAATGCAATATTGTGTTGATCTGGTGTATTATATGTAAGTGATGTTGTTGAGCCTTGCTATAAGGCATGGAATGATAATGATGATCTTATAGGGAATAGTATGATGGTCTTAATGACCTTTGGGCATGGTTGAGCCCTGAATGAGGTGTAATCCTCTTGTGTTGATAAGGGTTGATACCCTGTGATATTGTGAAAAGAATTTATGTCTTGTGATAGTATAATGACTAGTGTAGTCTCATGAATGACAAGTGAATAGTACCATGTGATGATGAGATGAGAAATTGTGTTTTACACGTTTTATAACTTTTGAAGTTGTGATACTCATATGCTTTCTAGATGTGAATTAGGGTTTTTATGTCCATTTGTTTGATGCATCCTTAATTCACCCAATTGGAGATAACTAATCAAGTAAAACTCTAATCATGTAGTGCCTTGTGCCATAGAACCATCTTCAATGTCATAACTTGTTGGATGGTGAAATGAGTATTCCTAAGGGAAATTCGGAGTGCATACTATTGAGTATGCTGGGTGCTTGTCATCCTAACACCAAGTGTTTCAGGAGGATGGATGCGGTCATACCTAGCCCACTTTTTGAGAATGACTTTGGTTGGGTCTCAGTGATTATAACATGATGTGATTAGAGGATAATTGTGGTTGTAGATCAGTGATTGTGTTTGAATACCTAGATGATAGCATCGTGACCTGTACTAAGGTGGGCTAGTTACATGACTATATGTCACTATTTTGCAGTTTGACTATATGTCACTGCGATGCAGACTCGTACTGACCAGGTATGGAGAAGATCTTAGAGTCTGGTTCTTCCTAGATCCTATATGGAACTGATTGCGACCAAGCGGTGGTCAGTTGGACTTTGAGTGGTATGACTCAAACTCCCCAGGGTGTAACAAAAGATGTAATACAGTCGTGTAGTATATTTGCTAAGGGTTATACATGACATTTCACATTGGATGATAACCCTTATTTGTTATCTTTACATAAAGATGATGCTTAGTGCAATTAAGAGATAGTAGATATACTTAGGTTGTAGATATGGTTAAGATTGTAGATGCATACATACAGTAGATATGCTTGTATTGATAACTATAATGGTACTGCTAATTATAATCATGATGCTAGCTATCTCATGTTGTTAGTTATGTTTAGCATGCTAGCCATGCCGTTGTAACTAGAGATGCATATAGTGTTAATCATGCTTAACCAGATAGTTGTGCTTATGGTGTTGATATGTTCAAGCTGTTAGACATGCTGATGTTGTTAGCTATGCATATGATACTAGACTTATTCATGATGTTAGAGATGCTCATGCTGCTAGACTCCTTATACTATTAATAGACATATGAGATTAGTTTGGCTAATGAAGATAGTTATTATTTACTCCTTTATGTATTTTGTTAATCATCAGTGTTGTTGAGCTTATTTGTTATATATGATTAAACTTCTTAAACTGTCTCATTACCTAAAAATGTTGGAATCGATAAATGTTATTGGAGGTTATATATCTTGCTGGGACATGGGTCTCACCCTTGTAGTTTGCCACATCTGTTTAGGTAATAGGCAGTGACGACAAGAGAACTATGGAAGTAAAGAGGAACTACAATATTGAATCTTGAGATAGTTGATTAGATATCTAGTGTGTCCTAGAGTCATCCCTGTACTCTCAGGTCTGGACAGGAAAAGTTTGTATATGGTGTTTCAAACAAATCAAAATTTTGTTAGCATGTTAATGTTTGTTGTGTGGCATATATAAATATTATTCTCATGTGTATATATATGTTATGGCTAAGATGATAGAACAATTTGTATCAAATTCTTGACATAGTATGGATATAAGAGAGATGTTGGGCTCTTATGCAAATGTTTCTGAGTGGGTGCTGACGTTGAAATCAATTTTAATTTACCCATATTTTTGGGTATGTGATTAATTAGTGATTGATTGTGTTTTATGTTTTGAGTAATCTCATTTAGTGTAACATGTTATCACACCATCTATCTAAGAATTACATGAAATGCAATTGGCAAGTGTTGGCTATCTTAATAATTGGTCATGAGCACCAACGTTGGTTGGGTTTTGACTTAATTGATTTTGGGTCATGGCTCACTAGAAGATTGTACACAACAATCTTCTGGATTGGTAGTGAGGGCTATCAATTTGAACAAAATAGTGGGAGCCATAATTAATTAAAGGTATAATTAAATATCATCAAATATTTTTCAAATCAAATCAAATAAAAGCAAAAGTTGTTTTGACAAAATGTAAATTTTTCTCTTGTAGAATAAAATGATAATCAAATCATCATGCAGTCGGTCCCTATGAAGGGCAATCTAAACAATATATATTTTCATAATTGGTTTGGGACTTTGAGAAATGTTCTTTGTGTTCCTGAAACACCAGTGTCAGTGAAATCTACTCCATGTGAACCTAAGGCTGAAATGGATGCTTACTTGGAGCATGCCAATGATTTCGTGGACATTAAAGACCTTATGTTGAGCTATATGGACTATGAGTTGCATGAGTATCATGAAATATTTAATGTCTCTAAGGTGTTGTTTAAGTGCAAACTGACCAAAAGGGACCCAGTAGAGTCTCATGTGCTCAATATGATTGAGCATATGGAACATCTAGAAAGACTGGGATTTCCTTTAGGTCAAGAGTTGGCCACAAATATGATTTTACAATCATTGCCTAAATCATATAATCATTTTATCAAGTGTTAAAACTTGAGTAACATGACTAGACCATTGTCTGAGTTGCTTGACATGTTGGTATATGTCGAAGAACAAATGAAGAAGGACAAATCCATGATGGAGATCAGGGGAATAGAGTCTAAGGATGAAGGCAAGGCCAAGAAGTGTTTTGAGGCTAAGCTAAAGTACAAGTCTTTTGCACTCAAAATAAGGAGAAGGATAAGAAAATCTAGGACCATGAAGTAAGGGATAGAGATCTCTAATTCAAGAACATACATAATTGAGATTAACTTCACTACTTCTTCATCTTGTGCACTAGATACCAGATGTGGGCCACACATTTGCTCAAATGTGAAGGATTTGAAAAGAAGTAGACATTTAGCAAAAGGTGAGGTTGAACTGTGTGTTGGTAATGGAGCAAGAGTTGTTTCCAGTGCATTTGTAACCTATGAGTTGTCTCTACCTGATGGGCTTATAATAGAGTTGGAGAACTTCTATCATGTATCTTCCATTAATAGGAACATCATATGTGTATCTTGTTTGTACAAGAACAGATTCAAATTTCTTATAAAGAATGGTCAATGTTCTATTAGTAAAGATGAGATCTTTTATGGCAGTACCCTAATGTCTTATGGTCTATATTTGATAGATCTAGAGATGGGTGTGTATAATGTAAATACCAAAAGATAAAAACTTGATAACTCAAAAACCAAACATACTACTCCTTTTGAAACTACCTCCCCACCTGCTCCATCTCCTGCCACCCCACCTCTTCACATGCCCCATTGTCACAGACTTGACCCCCTGTTATACTTGTTGTATCCACTCACATGCCACCCATTCATCTCCTTCTATCCATTTATCTTATATTTCTTTTGTTGCCTCTTTTTTGGAAGAGAGAAAAAATAAGAGGAGAAAAATAAAGAGGGGGATAAGGAAAGCAAGAGAGAAAGGACAAAGTAATGACGAGATAGGAGGAAAGTACTAGGAAAAGGGGGAGAGGAGGGGTAGTGAGAGGAGGGGGGGTAGTAAGAGGAGGGGTAGAGGAAGGAAGTAATGGGAAAAGAGGAGGGAAGTAAAGAGAAAAGAGGAAGGAAGTAATGAGGAAAGAGGGAAATGATGAAGAAAGAGGCAGGAAAGAATGAGTAAAGAGGAGGAATATAATTAGAGTGAAGAAGGAAGTAATAGGGGAGCATGTTTTGTGCCATTTTCAGACACTTTGCGAACACACTTTTGGTCTTTACGTGCCTAGTTTGGGCTATTTATATCATGTCTTGGCCACTCAAGCCCAAATTTGGTGTTTTGACGCTTACTTTTGGTCAACTTGCATCCACTTTGGGTCATTTTGCACTCAGTTATGGTTTTGCGGCATCTAATGTTGGTCTTTTGGTACCTAGTTTTGGTCAACTTGCGCCTGGCATTTGTTTTGGACATTTTATGCCTTTTCCAACTAGCACCCACTTTTGGTATTTCAGCGTCCATTTTTTTATCTTTTAGTGCCCACTTTTGATATTTCATGTCCAGTTTAGATCGTTAATGCCCACTTTTGGTCACTGTGTGTCCAACATTGTTTTGGACACATGCGCCCACTTTCGGTCATGTTTTGCATCCAATTATGGTCTTTCATTGCTATTTTTGGGCTTTTCAAGCCCAGTTTCGGTCTTTTGACGTTTGATTTTGGTCATTTTGCATCAAGTATTTATTTTTGACTCTTTGAGTCAATTTATACCCACTTTTGGTCAATTGCATCTAGTCTTTGTCACAATATACCCACTTTATTTTTGCTAGTTTGAGTATAATTTTACTTCCGGCCTCTCATGGCTTCCCTCTCTTCTCATTTTACTTCCCTCCTCTCTCAATCATTACTTCCTCCTCTACCCCATCACTTCCCTCTTGGATTTTACTTCCCTCCACTTCCAACTTTTGTCTTGCCTACTTTGGGCCACTTTTACTTCCCTCCTCTCATCACTTCCTTCTTCTTCCCATTTTGCTTCCCTACTGTCTTAATCCTCAATTCCCTCCTATACACCCCATCATTTACCTCTTTTTCATGTCTACTCTTTTTTCTACTCACATGGCTTCCTCTTCTTTCATTTTACTTCCCTCCTCTTCTCTCTATGATTCCTTCCTTTTTTATTTATTTCCCTCCTGTTCACTCTTTACTTTCCTCTTTTATTTTATTTCCTTCCTCTTTTATTTTTTTCTCTCCTAAAAAAGGAGAGATCCATCCACTCCGTCTACATTTTTCTCCCTCTCCTACTCATTCTCTTTCTCCAACCATCACTCACTTCACACCCTCCGCCACCTCAAAATTACGACGACATATCCTATTCGCATCACCCTCCCAGGACCACTTCTGCTCCACCCAAAACTTCTCAAACTACTGAAAACTACCTTCCAAACGCGCATGATGAGTCTCACGCTCAAGTGTGCGTGACTAGGTCATTTTAGTTTAGAAACGGAAATCAGCTTATTCATGAGATAACTTGGCAAAGATCGTGCTTGGTAATCATTTCATATCTTGTTTAGTGGGAAGTTTGCAAAATTCGTTTCACAATACAAATTATGGATGCTTTCTTGAATATCTAAACTCACGATTTTCTATCTCATAAGCTTAATATTATTAGCTTTTGTGTTATCTGGCCTAGTTAACTGAGAACGATAATGTGGTACTTGATAACCCAATCTTTTGGGATCGTACTATTCTCATTACTCGTCATGATCAGATGCATGCCAAATACGCAACAGTAGCGGACCGTTAATTAGTGGTAAGGCATCACTGAACCGAGTTAGCTACAAGTTCGTTAGTTAAGTTTTTAGAGTTACCCTACCCACAGTCACATGTATATCAACCCACACACCCAGTTCTCGAGAGTCTACAAAAATCTAGCCCCAATCATTTTTTCTCATGCATATTCACTCTACCACAATTAACTCCATGCAGAACGTGTAGAGTCCCCAAGTTCTCTTCTCACTCCTCTCTCCAGTCCCAATTTTTGAAAATATGTTTCTTCTCTTGCAACTCCATTCTCCAGCTCCATTCCACCCCCTCCTGCACTAGTACAGTATGTGTGTTTACAGTACGTGGTTGAAAATACTGTACTTTTTGTATACAATTTTGTGAAAAACTATATTTTGAATGTATACAAAATGTGGTTATTGGTATTATATTTTTTGTACAATATGGTTATTAGTATGCAAAATGTAGTATCGTATTATATGCTCATACTGTACGTCTCGTACTGTATGTCTAAATGTATTGTCAAATCATGTTCATATTGTTTGTCTCGTACTATATGTCTTGTATTGTACGTATTAAAGATACAAATATCTTATGGGGCAATGGTAACTAGATTCGAGAGATCCATGTAATATACGGTTGTGAGTATTGTACGTCTTGTACTGTACATCTTGTAATGTACGTAAAATTGAGTCAAAAATGATAACGATTATGCTTGAGTAAATATTGCAATATGTAATGTTATGTAAAGTAATGCATATATGATTAAAATTTAAAAACTAGATTGTTGTGTATACATAACGGCATTAGGTGCAACATATGAATAAATTATATTAAAAAGTATCAACAAATGTGTGTACAGTACGTGCGTTTACAGTAGTGAGTTAAAAGGAATTAGAAACGAAAAAAAAAATTAATTCTAGATACGTTTCGTAATCTGTGATGGAGTTAAGATATTATAGGTGCAATCTGTAATGGAGTTAAGATATTATAGGTGCAATTTATTGGGAATAGATACAATAACTGTATGACTGTTGCATGGACAATAACGGGTGCAGGTGGAATATCTCTGGAAATCATTAAATCTCATTTTTTTCTATACTTCGAGTATGGGTGAGTGACTGTGGTTAGAATTTTTTTTTTTCAAGAGAATTGTCATTAGTTTCCATTTGTAGTTGTTGAAATTTTTTTTTGGGCTGAGTACAACTGTCTGGGTCGACCTAAGGTCCGATGGAATGTATAAAAGCTGATCCACGCTTCAATTGAGGGATACTTATTCGAGAAATTCCAGTTTCACGCACTGTCAAAACTCAATCTTCTATCTTCCTCCTCCTCTTTCTCTCCACGTGTGAAAATAGGGCCTCATCAGCGAAAAACCCTTCCTTGCACTGCAGACCTTAGGTCCTGCGGTTCAGGGTGGTAGTGCGCCCCACCATGGCGCTAGCCAAAGTTTGGATCAAATGGTAATAAGGGAATTCGTTCCATAATTTCCGTAACTGCAGTCCACCGTTGAAACCTGAAACGGAATAATATGCTTCCCGGCACGTCCACCTAGACCACGTTCTTCTCGACTTGTGATGATAACAAAACATATTATGCTACAAAAATACGTTAAGTCTGGACTATTGCGTACATGTAGTAGTCTCATGATCGTTTTTTTATAAATAGTGGTTCAAGATATGGACATTCCTTTGTACAAAATTACCATGACAATGGAACTACAATTTACCAACTGCCAAACTAGAGTGCTATACACCACAAAATTTTACAATTGAAATATAATTCCTGCTCAACACGGAAGCCCAACTTCATCCCTTCAGGAAAGCGGAAAAGAAAAACAACTATTCCAAAAGAGGTCTCCTATGTGGACTCATTTTGGGACTCAAAATGTGACATAATGTCCATTTCCACACAAGATAAGGGACAAATAAGTAAAATCATATTTTATTTGTTAAGTCTCTTGTTTTGTGTGAAAAAGACAAATTGCGTCTCATTTCAAGTCCCTAAAATGAGTCCACATAGTATTTTTCATGCCAAAAAAAACACTATGCCGAAATTTTTTCCGGCTGCAGACCTGAGGAAGATTCACTAGTCAAAGTTGGTGAGTTAAAAGGGCAATCCCATGATACAATCTCTTGCACTTTCTGATGTCTTCGGTCCAGAACTGTGGGTTTGAGTGGAGCAGGCAGCTGGCTGGGCTTAACTTTGCATGTCAACATAGCAACTATTTCGGACATTGGTGGCCTCACATTTGCATATGGTTGCAGGCAGAGCAGTGCTACATAACAGACTTTGAGTACCTCATCTTCACTATTTTCACCACCTCGCAATCTCGGGTCGAGCAGGTCCATGAGCCTTGATCTCTCATAAAGCTTCCAGGCCTAACCAGTAAAGTAGAAACTACTAAATCCTTCGAATTTTGAGGAATGTTTGTAAAAACTAAATACCAAAACAACAGTTAAATGAAAAAAAATTTGGAAATGAAAAATACATATTCTGGAAGATATTGCATTTCCAGTGGAAATTCGTAGTTGGTATTTTTTCTGTGGCAGATGATTTCAAGCACCAGAACTCCAAAGCTGTAGATATCAGCCTTCTCAGAAAGTTCACCCTTTAAAGCATATTCTGGGGCGGTGTAACCTCTGAAAGACGGGATTTGATCAGAAGTTGTGTTTGGTATAAATAGAAATAGAATATTTTAAGAAAAAATCTTTTTATTATTTCTGGTTTAAGATTTTGAGATTCATTTTGAGATAACTTGCACTTACAAAGTACCAGCAAAATTGGTGCTAATGCATGCCATATCTTCAGGGAAAAACCTAGCCAGTCCAAAATCTCCAATTTTTGGCTGATACTTTTCATCTAGTAGGATGTTGCTTGCCTTAATATCTCTGTGTATTATCCTCAAGTGAGAATCTTCATGAAGATATTGCAGGCCTTTGGCTATGCCACAGATTATCTGGAAACGGATCCCCCAATTTAGGAACACACCACTGTTTCCTGTTTCATCAGTCAACATATAATTATTTTTAAAAAAATATTCTATACAGTGCAAAAAAATCCGAAAAATAAGGGTTTTTTTATGAGTCATATTAATAAAAAGATATATATGTCTATGTGACTGTAAACAGGAAAAATAAATCCTCAGGAACCTTCCCTTAAGTGCAATAAAAAAGACATTTCTGCTTATCCTATAAGCGATATTCACAAAGGAAAAGGCTACAAATGCTTGCAGTTACCATTAGAACATCTAATTTATTGTCTGGTCTCAAAAACCTTATTAACAAAGGCACACACACACATATATTGGGAAGCTTCCGGAAAATAGGGAATGCTCACCATAAATTATCTTTTCCAGGCTTCCATTTTGCATATACTCATATACAAGCAACCTGTGGGATCCATATAAGCAGCATCCCAGGAGACGGACAAGGTTCTTGTGCTGAATATCAGTGATCGTTCTGACCTCACAGAGGAATTCAGATTCTCCTTGTTGGGATTTGCCAAGTGCCAACTGTTTCACAGCTATCTTAGTCCCATTCTCTAAAATCCCCTGAAGAAAGCACAAATAGAGGAATGAGCTTGCAACTAGAATGATTGCCAAACTCGACCATTGATTTCATTTAAAACGCACCTCATAGACAGGGCCAAATCCTCCTACTCCCAGCTGGTTCTTCGAATTAAAATTTTGGGTGGCTTTTTTTAAGGTCTTGTAGTCATAGTAGCTTATAGTTCTCAGGTTGCCACTGAATTTATCAGGCATTTTCAGCATTTCAGGCTGCTTTGTGTTTGCTAACGAGGCATTTTTGATATATTTCCAAACAACCAATATGATGGCGGCAGTCACTATCACTATAATTCCCCCAAGAAATATATACAAAGGAGTGGAATTGGTCATTGAAAATGCAATTCCCGGCTAGGAAGAACTCTGGCACTGTTGTACATGTCAAATAGTGAAATTAGCACTTGTATTCGACAAATTCAAAACCAAAAGAAAGACTTTTTGTATAAAAACACAAAAACTTGAGCACGAAACGCAAACTCACGAAACACATATAGGGAAAGGCATATATAGAAATATTGTGTATAAAAACATGCTATGAGATTCATAGATAGATTTGAGGGCCAAAAGTAAAAAAGGTGAAGATTTGAACCCTTACAAGCAGAACACTGATCAACTCAAAACATGGCAGTAAAATCCCCACCATCTACAATATGATTGGAGGCTAGGAATCTTATCTGCTCCACCTTCCAGATTCTCTCTTGCCAGTCTAATATTAACTTAGAAGTTGATGAACTACATCTTGCATGTGAAAATATTCCACTATCTCTCCAACAATTGTTGACAAGCTGAATGATTTTTTCTGAGTGATGTTGTGGAGAAAGGATGTCTCTGGCTATAGGTTTTTGGATTCAACAAATACTTTTTCCTTTCTGGCCTATATTATACTATGAGGGGCTCGGCACCCATAGGCAGCATGACGTGGAGTATCTCTGCATTACTCTACCCGCTCTGTCAAAGAGGTCCAATTGGCGTAGCTATACATAGTGAAAATACATCCTATTATTCAAACTCACGTTACTTCAAACAACAAATGATCGTCCATCTGTTGTTCTTGGAAACCAAGTCAAATTCCTCTACTTCCTGGGGTTTCCATAAACTTCCACTTCCAGACCTAGGGAAGTCAGACTCAAACTTGAAATCCATCTACCTTCACTCCCAGCTGTAGAACCCATTTACAAGATTATGCACAAGTAATATTAAACAAGGATGTATGATTAGCTTTTCTTAGCAATATGGAGGAAGAAGATGACATAGAATAAGTATAAGAATTAGACCAGAAAAAAGAATTCGCTAAGTTTCGTTTTTAAATTAAGTGTAATTCACTAGGGTAAAATGCAAGAAAGTGTGGTGAGAAACATAACCAATTAGAACTTCTAACATAATTCAGAAACTATTACTATTACATAGATCCATGATATGGGAAAGAAATCTCAAAATACTGAAGCAGTCTTTCTTCTGTAATATCAAACGTTGAGATTAACATAGTGCAAAGGCTTGTCCTGTTATGCGTGATGGCGGTATTAAAACATTCATACTTGTGCCAAATAGAGTGTTGTTCACTATCATCATCTAAGTCTCCAGCCCACCATGTTTGGTTGGGGTGCGGGGGCGTGGGAGGGTGCGGGATTGACACAGCTCCTACTTTTGATTCACCTATTGGGTCATATTTTCATTAAGATATAAAAAAGATAGATCCTTTTGGGATCAAAAGGATCCGACCCATGTGGACTTCACATGATTAAGATTCCATTAACCCTAGTCGGCATAAAATCAACTATATATATGGAATGAACTCCTACTTATGACCATGAATACGGTTTCCTATTTGGAGGTTGACTAAGACCCTTGCTTGAATTTTTTATTCATAGTTGCAACCCTGATAATGATGCCTATGACTTGCGGACCACAGGGAAGCCAATTGAGGCATTCCCATTGCTCTCTCATACGGAGAGAGGGTCGATGAATTCAGCCCTCAAAATTCAACTACAAAGTGGAGAACAAAGAAGGCAAATAGAGGCATTTTGACTGGCACTCAAGGCAAAGAAGCAGGCAATGCCGGCCAACAATATTCTAGACTTCTAGTGTTGATCAAGTAGGTACTGAAAGCAAGCTAAACAACAGTTGTGCCAACAAGCATGACCCATACTAACAATTTCTTTTTTATTGTAGAAGTGGTGGTACTGATAGGGAAAAAAGCCAAGGAGAAGATTTTGCAGGATTTGCAAGTCTAGGCGAGATATTTAAACAAAGTTTGGCCTTCTATTTATTTGTTCTCTGGCTGGGTCATATTAGGGAAATTATTTCGAGTGGTATAGGTTGTGGGTGATGATATGCAGTGCAGGTTTAGTAGATTTCCCCATGACTTTTCTCTGCTCATGCTGGAAGGAAATTTGTTCATGTTAAATTTTGTGTTTGCAATTCTTGTGGGAGTGGGGGTGAATTGGTGCAATTTTCTGGTATGAATTATTAGTTTTACGTTTAATAATCCCTATAGACCTCTTCTTATTAGCTCTCCTCAAATTAATAAAGGTCTCCTTATTTCCCTTGTAACTTAGTCGGTATGAATTATTAGTTTTACGTTTAATAATCCCTATAGATCTCTTCTTATTAGCTCTCCTCAAATTAATAAAGGTCTCCTTATTTCCCTTGTAACTTAGTCGAGTCAACAAGACTATGTATTGCTGCACTTGCCGGTCCAAGTGACACATGTTCAAAATTCAAACCATCTAAAGTGATCAACTCATAGTTTGTCTTGGGCTGTAACACTATTAAATAATTTTAGGATCTAATTATAGGAATACAAAATAAAGAAATCAAGACTATGCTAACATTATGACGAAAACGTTCTAAACAGCGTAATGAGTAAGATAGAAAGAAAAAAATGATTCATATGTTGACCGCAGAGAAAGCAAGGAAGTTTCAAAGAAGATGATACAAATACCCTTCTGTGGCCCTTGTTGGACAGTAGTGTAGATTCTGATACACCGAGGTTTTGCTTCTTAAATCACTATCTCTGGGAAGACTAGAAAAGCAATCTCAAGTGCTAGTCGTCATCGGGCAGCATAGTATAAGGTTGATTTTGGCACGATGGATAATGCATAATATTGATAATTGAGAAAAGCTTGGATGTGAAAATTGGGGATGTAAGCTCACTTTCAAATTTTGCTAATTTATTGGATTCAAATAGAAGTGAGAGTAAAACATAACTTCTTATTAATTATATTCATACGAAGAGACCGTCTTACAAATGAGAGGCTACACGGAGCAAGCAGATATTTTCTGGCCGAATTTTGTCACTGCAATGGCTGGGGACTTTACTGATTCTTGCAGTCATGAGTATTGTCAGAGGACTTGGCGATGAGAAGTATCCCATATATGTACCCTTGAAAGCATATGTAGTATGTGTGACATAGATCACGATACCAAGCAGCTATTGCATTTGGAGCCTGAACATCTTATTATGTAACTCCCATGTCAAGGAGAGGATGAACGCCCCTTCCTATAGAAGTTGGATGAGGAATTGGGCGAGAATTAAAACCCACCTCAAAATGAGGATAAACACCCTCCCCATGGGCATTGGATGTCGATTTTGCATTATTTGATTTGGAAGAAAATTTATAATACGAAGTGGTTCTTGTGGCAGACATACATGTATCAAACATAAAACAAACTCTAGACAATTATTGATTAATCAAGATAGAATACGAACCGACCAGTAGGATCAAATCTCTAGTCTAGATGGCGTCCTTAAAGACGAGAAATAAGGTTATGGTGCTCTTCAGCAACCTGAAATGCTCTGCTGTGTGAGTCGTGAGCTAAGCAAAAGCTATCTGACTTTTCTGGTAATGACTATAAAGAGTTGAAACTTGTTGATTGCTAGTTTAGTTGAGTACGACCCAGCATCGGTGAGCATTCTTGATTATGAAGCTGAGATCAGAAAAATGAAGGTGAGAAAATATGCCTGAAAAAAACAGTGAATAATAGCAATCACCAGTCACCAGTCACCACCAGAAAATACCTGGCTGTTATTCTGACTAAGGAAAACAACTGCAAAATATGGTTTGTAAGGTAAACTTGTCCAAAGATATTCATGCGGCAAAAGAAATAACCGAAGACTGCAAGCAGGAGGTATAAGGCCATGCGTACCTGAAAAACATAGGAAGCTTCCAGTTGAGATCCCCACTTCCAACGGTTCATCTTCCTGTGCTCTCTATCTATCTCTATGTGCGGGGTTCGAAAGATTCCATATAACTCAACTGTTAGTGGGGGATAAAAGGGGATGCTTGAATACGCGGCGAACTGGTCGAGGAAGAAATCGTCGAGACCGAGAGGACGGGCCATTGTTATCAACGAAGAGCTGTAGCTGTACGTGCGTTGGGATTGCCGAAGAAATTCTTTCAGGGGCCGTTTGGCTCCAACCAATTTTAAACTTGGGGAAAAAAAATTTAAACTTGGGAGTGTTATATAAACTTATACATGCTTGGTTTATGATAAAAGGTGTAATTAAGTTGTTATGTTAAAGTTAACTATAAACCTGTGCGATACACATACTTCAGAATATAAGATATTTCACATGTTACTTCGAAGACGATAAATGTGGTGATGTATTACTTTATTAATCTGTTGAAATCCCTTATTTGAATAATTATCTTGATCCTTATGTCTAGAAAAATGTCCGTCGCTCTTTAAAGTGACGAAAAGCTTGACTAATGTCATACCACAAAAATGTTAAGGAAGACAAAAGAATATTAATATGGAGAAAGGAAAAGAATAAAAGGGGAAAGAAATTTGACTCCTACACACTCAAGAGCATGGCAACCGCTTCTCTCTCTAGTTGCAAGAAATATTTTTGGTCGCAATGACAACCACTTCTTAGCATATGTGTATCACTGTACGGATCTTTCCGACATCAATAAAAATAATTGCATCCTCCACCTCTTTTGGCCTTGGTCATGTTGCACCCTCAACGCTAACAACCGTACAGAGATTGGCGAGAATCGGCTCACATTATTATTTGAATATAGAATTAAATTTGTAATTTGAAAAAACTAGATGCAAATATTGCATCAAAGGCATCATAACTCTATCATATACACTATAGATATATAGTAAAAAAGGGGTAATTTAAATGTTTTCTATTTTTAAAACTAAAAGCAATTATTGATAAATCCATGCAGCGCGCAATTTTCTTGTTAGAATATAAAGACTAATTTGCAATTTGAAAAATATAGAAATAAATTATGTAGAAGCTCTCCCACATACTTTTATGCCAGGTACAACAACTTTATTATCATACAAAGATTAATTTGTAAATTTAAAGAAGTGCACATAATCCCCTCCCCACATATATTTTATATAACATAGATATGATAGAGATAGATAGTGATAGTTGTCTATACTTTGTTAGATAAAAACCCTTGCAATGGAAATACAAACTAGAGGGGAGTGAATAGACTCTTATGACAATTTGAAACTTTTCATTAAAAAATTGATAATAGAAACTGTTGTAAAACATTCAAGGTAAAGAAGGAATGTGTAGAAAGAATATATCAACACCATTATTAAAGATGTTTCAAAAGCCAAAAATGTTAATTGTCTTTTAAACCACTATGTTTGGACGATCATTTTTTATTAATAGTTGAGAAAAAATACAATATATAGTTATATATCTAATTGTTGAAGAAAATATTAATTGTATTCACTCTCTCTTTTGGATCTTGGCTGCGGTAGATCCCACTGTTTTCTTGTAGTGCTTTTGAGAAACCAACCTAGCGCCTTGTTTTGTTTGTGGCCAAAGGAAGGTCACCACATATGCCCTCTTCGCCATGCCGAAGGAGAGCCACTATTTTTTCTAAATCGGTTACCGGTTCACTCATCTTGAAGTACCTTTAGAAGGTTCCTTCACAAATAAAAGAGATTGAAAGAAGGAATTCTAATGTAAAATGTGACATGATTTACTACATGATTTACTGATGAACTTCTCTAGAGGATATGAAGTCTTTTAGCAATGAAGAAGCTCTACTTGAGCACAATGAAAGTGAGTAAAGAACAACATGACTGAAATCTTAATTCAAATGAATTCCATGGAATAAGTTTTTGTCAAAGTGATCAAATATGATTCCTATATATAAAAGTAGATGAAAGTTATCTTAGGGAACTAAATCGGAGTATCCAAAAGCATCCTCGGCCAATAGAGATGTTAGGCTGAATAAAAAACAAAAGTTATGAACTGGATTTGTTTTGGCCAAACCTCAGTCAAAATGTACTTTGACTCAGTTGTCCATTATTCAAACTGCACTTCGACCAGGATGCATAGGAAAGTGTATCATTTTGACACAATGTCCATGAACTTAAAATTAGGTGGTTTTGACTACCCATCAATTGAACTAGATACGGGATAAGATAACACTTGATCTAATTAAAAGTTTAACTTGGAATATCTAGACGCATATTGATGGAGCCCTAGTTTGGTCTCCATCTTGCATCATTTTGTTATTTATTCTCAATAACATGTGTCAGACGCATGTCATTTCTCAATAAATATTATTTTATATCCAATGTCCTAAAATGGATTGCTCCTGCATATTTCATATGTACTTTGATACTTAATGATGGAAGGGAGGAAAGAAGGAGGATTATAGGTCTTATACAGCCATGAAGGAACCTAAAAGACCACTAAAGCTACCTCAACCTACCCCCAAGTGATCAAGGAGAGAGATAAATTAAGGAGCACCATAGGTGTCACACCCCGATCTCACACTAACCACTAATCACGAGATTAGGGCGCGACGGAGGGATTATCACATAAACAAATCGCTGAAAACTTTTTCTTTTTAAAACCTCGTAATGATATCCGGATTATTGCTGTAAACTAAAACACAATAAACCATTGCGGAAGCATTTCAATTAACCTGGCTAAAGAACATAAACAAAGTTTACAACATGTAACATTGTTTGACAGAAAGTAAACATAATCGTTAATTTACATCTTTATACACATTCTCTCTCACCCACACCTTGTCTCAAGGACCGAGGGGAAAGGACTAAGAGACCTCTAACTAGACTAACTACAAACCTTATATAGACTAGGCGTTAGGATGAAACGATCCTTCTGATTCCTGATGCTGATGCTGACCTGAAAATGTTTGAGTAGAGGGATGAGCCTACTCGCTCAGTGAATAACATTTCACTTAGCTATCACTAAACAACTCGTCAGGTTTATTAACTGAAAATAAACATATATGCAGTTCAAGTAGGGCAGTTCCATTGACATAGCAGATATACAGATAATAATCACATTTCTAAGCATCAACCGGTATTTCAGGTAAATAAACAGTTATGTAAACTTACTGTGTCCTATTTGATTACTTATTCATATTATTATTATTATTATTATGCCCTAAATATATGCAGTGTACTCTGCATATAAAGATCCGCAGCAAGTCCATGCTACGGTCCCACCGTACAAGACTTAGCGACACACCCGGGAAGTGCTAAGTCTGACTACTCGTCCTGGTCTGCACAGGACCCAGGCTCCACGGCCTCAACGCACAACCACGTGTGCTGCACAACCACGTGTGCTCCAGACTTCTCCTTTAACCTGAGTACACCGGCGGAGAGTCTCACAGGGTTACCTTCGTGACACAAGCACGAATGGTGTTAGATAACCAAGTTTTCCTTTTCCCAGTGCCATCGTGACACAAGCACGATTGTTGTTGGACACTGCCTCTCTTTCCTCGTTTGTCCGTGACACAAGCACGGATGATGTTGCAACACGAGTTTCACCCCTAAGTTGCAGACCTCTCTTAGGGGTTCTACGGTGTTAGGGCACCTAAGTCTAATAATTAGATAGCAGATAAACAATTAGACAGAAATATCACATAGCAACTATAAGACATGGAATTTCCTCTTTTTCATCATTCACATCACGCATTTCAAGTTCCAATGAACTTATCACACTAAAATGTACATGCTACACTGTTTAAAGGTCATATCAACTGATACTGAAGCAAATAAGCATTTAAAATGAGTTAAATAATGATTTCTAAATGAACTGCCACTCACCACTTGAAACTCGGCCGATCACTATGGAACTCGGCCGAACACTTCCCAGAATCTGTAACTCGGCCGACCAACCTCGGCCGACCAACTGGCAACTTGACCGATCCTCTGGGGAACTCGGCCGATCAGGACACCGCTTATACACCTACAAGGAAACTCAGCCGATCAGGATCAAACTCGGCCGACAAAAACGCTGTTTGGTTACCCAAATAAGAAACTCGGCCGACCGAATAAGAACTCGGCCGAACCGCGCACAGGCAGAAAACAAAAACGACCTGCAAGAGTCGATTTCTCTCGAATCGACGGGAAAAACTCAAACAAACACCGCCAAACGTTCGCAATCGATGCATACCACCAAAACGGACCTGAAGGGGGAAGAGAAACGAGCTAGGGCTGCTCCTTGCACCCCAATCCTCAAGCCGTTTCCCTACAATCGTAGCTTCAGCTGCGAATCCGAATTGAATTGACGGAGAAGATGATCAACGGAGGGAAGAGGACGAGCTGCAGCAGCTGATCGGAGCAAAACAAAGCTCCGACGTCTCTCCCTTCACAGCTCCCTCTCCCTCTCTCTCTCTCTCTCTCTCTCTCTCTTTCTCACGCGGAAGAAGAACGCTGCTGCGTTCCTTTGTTTCTGAGAAATGAAACGAGATAAGGAAGAGAGAAAGGATAAGGAGGAAAACTTAGGGGCCTAAACGCAAAGTTCAAAAACTACAAACGGATCCCTATAAGCCCAAAAACATGCAACTTTTGACTCGAAGGTCGGATTCGAACGATTTTTCTGGCAACGCTTCAAGCGTAAGGTCCTACACGCTTTAGAAGCTAGAAAACACACTAAGCACATGTCTTATCCATTTTAAACATTAATAACAAAAACAGGCTTAAACTTAGCACATCAGCTAATCACATGCTTAACAGCATACTTACGGGATAAGCTCGACGCGGGTCGTAACAATCTCCCTCCCTTATAAGAATTTCGTCCCGAAATTCCTAGAAGAGAAAAGGAAACTTGCCACGCATCTCAGACTCTAGTTCCCACGTAGCTTCCTCTATATTGTGATTCTTCCACAAAACCTTCACTAAAGATAACTCACGGTTCTTAAGCTTTTTAATCTGGTGATCAACTATCTGCACTGGTCCTTCAACATAGGACAGATCTGTTCTAAGCTGTGCCGGTTCTGGATCTACAATCTTTTCTGTACCGGGATGACACTTTTTCAGCATAGACACATGAAACACATCATGAAGATTTGCCAACTCAGACGGCAAATACAGGTCCAATCCTCTCAACAATAGGATATGGGCCCATGTACCTAGGGGTCAACTTACCCCTCTTGCCAAACCTTAACACTCCCTTCCACGGTGAAACCTTTAAATAAACCTCGTCACCAACCTCAAACTCAAGAGGTCGACGTCGTCTCTCAGCATAACTTTTCTGTCTGTCCTGAGCAGCTTTCAACTGCTCCCTGATCACAGATATCTTTTCTGTAGTTACATCAACTAGCTCAGGTCCAAGAATTTCTTTCTCTCCAATCTCATACCAACAAACTGGTGATCTACACTTCCTGCCATATAGAGCTTCATATGGGGCCATTCCAAGACTAGAATGGTAACTGTTATTATATGCAAACTCCATTAGGCTTAAGTGTTCTTCCCAGTTACCTCTGAACTGCAGAACGCATGCTCTCAGCATGTCTTCAAGAGTCTGAATGGTCCTCTCAGATTGACCATCAGTCTGCGGGTGAAACGCTGTACTGAACCTCAGCTTTGTGCCCAACGCATGATGTAACTGATTCCAGAATCTAGATGTAAACTTTGGATCTCTGTCAGAAATAATGGAAACTGGAATCCCATGCAACCTGACTACTTCATCCACATAAACTTTGGCCAACTTTGAAACATCAAAGGTTGACTTGACAGGAAGAAAGTGAGCAGACTTAGTTAGTCTATCCACAATCACCCATATCGAGTCTGAACCCTTAGGCATCCTGGGTAATCCTACCACAAAGTCCATCGTGATGTGTTCCCATTTCCATTCTGGTATTGGAAGCGACTGCAAGGTACCAGCAGGTTTCTGATGCTCAGCCTTAACCTTCTGACACACCCCGCACCTAGCCACGTATTCAGCCACATCCTTTTTCATACCAGACCACCAGTACAGCTCTTTGAGGTTCCTGTACATCTTTGTGTTACCTGGATGCATAGCATACATAGAAGTATGTGCTTCCTCAAGAATCTGCTCTTTCAACTCACTGTTTCTAGGTACACATAACCTATCATGAAGATACAACATGCCTTCATCAGAAAACCTGAACTCTGTTCTCTTACCTTCTGACATTTCCTGCATGATTTGCCACAACTCATCATCACTCTGTTGTAATTCCTTAATCTGATTATAAAAAGTAGGCCTGACTTGCATCTGAGCAATCAACCCACTTTGTCCAGTCACATCCAAGTCCAAGTTCAATTTTCGCATATCTACAAGCAAGTCTCTCTTGAAACATGCCATAGAAAATGCATTAGCTGTTGAACTTGACTTTCTACTCAAGGCATCAGCTACAACATTTGCCTTACCCGGATGGTAATCGATTGTCACATCATAGTCTTTAATCAGCTCAAGCCATCTGCGCTGTCTCAAATTCAAGTCTTTCTGAGTGAAGATATATTTCAGGCTCTTATGGTCTGTAAACACCTGACATGTCTCACCATACAAGTAGTGACGCCATGTCTTAAGAGCATGAACTATAGCAGCTAATTCCAAATCATGAACAGGGTAATTCTCTTCATTCTTCTTAAGCTGTCTAGATGCGTAAGCCACAACTTTGCCTTCTTGCATCAGTACACAGCCCAAACCTCTCCTGGAAGCATCACAGAACACTGTATAGCCTTTTTCTGCTTCAGGCAAAACCAACACTGGTGCTGAAGTCAACCTTTTCTTCAAAATCTGAAAACTTCTCTCACAGTTATCAGACCAAACAAACGGTATATCCTTCCTCGTCAAGCGTGTCAAAGGTGATGCTAACACACTGAAGTTCTGTATGAACCTTCTGTAATAACCTGCCAAACCCAAGAAACTTTTGATCTCAGTAGGAGTCTTAGGTTGTTCCCACTGAAGCACAAAATCAACTTTCTTAGGATCCACGCTAACTCCACTTCTCGAGATAACATGTCCAAGAAATGCTACCTCGGCCAACCAGAACTCGCACTTGCTAAATTTAGCAAACAACTGGTGTTGTCTCAACAACTGCAACACTACTCTCAGGTGTTGCTCATGCTGTACATCGTCTCTGGAGTAGATCAGAATATCATCTATAAAGACTACAATAAACTGATCTAGGAACGGTTTGAAAATCCGGTTCATCATATCCATAAAGGCTGCTGGGGCATTGGTCAGTCCAAACGACATGACCAAAAACTCATAATGCCCATACCTGGTTCTGAAAGCTGTTTTGGGAATATCAGAGGCCTTTATCCTAAGCTGATGATATCCAGATCTCAAATATATTTGAGAGAAGATCGTCGCTCCACGCAACTGATCAAACAGATCATCTATTCTCGCCAATGGATACTTGTTCTTTATAGTGATCTTGTTCAGTTGCCTGTAATCTATACAGAGACGCATGGTACCATCCTTTTTCTTAACAAACAGGACTGGAGCACCCCATGGTGAAGAACTGGGTCTAATGAAACCCTTATCTAGCAATTCCTGCAACTGCACCTTGAGTTCCTTCAACTCTGCAGGTGCCATTCTGTAGGCTGGCAGTGCTACTGGATGACTACCTGGATATATCTGAATTTCAAAATCAATGTCTCTGACAGGAGGTAAGCCTGGTAATTCTTCTGGAAAAACGTCAGAGAACTCACGAACCACAGGCACATCATAAACACTGGCGGTGCTCTTCTCTGCTCTGGTGTCAACCACATGAGCAAGGAACGCTTCACATCCTTTCTGTAACATCTTATCAGCTACAACAGCTGATATTATGCACGTAGGTAGAACTTTCCTATCTCCAGTAAAGACACAAGAAAATTCACCTAGTTGAAAGGTAGCTTCCTTCTTCCAACAATCGAGTTGCACTCGATATGTCTCAAGACAATCCATACCCAAGATGACTTGAAAGGTATTTACATCCAAGGGTATGAGATTAGCAGCAAAGGTGAGACCTCCAAAAGATAACAAGCATCCGGGACAGAACTCGGATAAAACTGTTGGTCCACCTAGTGGAACCCTCAACACTAACTCATCTACCAACTCTCGAGTTAACAGATTAAGTTTACTGACTAAAGAGCATTGTATAAAAGAATGAGTAGCACCCGGATCTATCAAAACTGAGACTGGTATACTATTAAACAAAAGCATCTCTTCTGTAACAACTTGTGAAGAAATTATACCTTCCTGAGGTGTCAAAGAAAAGAAACGTGCTGAAGCTCTCCCTCTGCCACGCTGTCCTCTCTGACCACTCCTGCCACTAGACACTCCACCACCTCTAGAACCAGAAGCCACAGAGGAACTCGGAACATCATGGTATTGAGGCTGGAAAGCTTGTGATGCTGTTTGTCGAAGTTGAGGACATTCCCTTTTGACATGTCCTATCTGTCCACAGGCATAACAACCAGAACTCCAACATGGTCCAGTATGTGGCCTTCCACATTTGTCACACGGCGGTAACTCTTGTCTCTGGGGACCTGTCACTGACATTGACGACCCAGAAGACTGTCCACTATCGGCACTGCCCCATCTTCCTGGGTTGTATCCTCCTCTGCCTCTAGAAGTAGTGACATCCTCAGATCTCTGCCTGCCGAAACAACCAAAGCCATGCCCAAGCTTAGAAAAGAAACCTCTACCTCCACCTCTGTATCCACTACTGGATTGCCCTCTACTGAAGTCTGCAGATCTCTTCTTAGACTCAGGCACCTTGTCAGCATTCACAGATTCTTCAACCTGTCTAGCAGCCTCGACAAACTCACCAAAGTTCTCTCTGTTCCTCCTACTAGTAGCAGAAACTGTATGACAAATCTCTGGCCTTAGTCCTTCCTGAAACCTTCTACATCTCTCTATGTTATCGGGAACAAGCTGTGGACAGAAGTTCGCCAACCGTGTGAAAAGCGCTTCATACTCTGTAACTGTCATGTTCCCCTGCTTGATATTCTGTAACTGCCTGATTTTCTCATTAAGGAAAGTGGGTGGATAGAATTTGAGATGAAACTCCTCAGAGAAATCCTGCCAAGAAAGCTTTGTACCTCTCCTCTTTTCTTCCACACCACGCCACCACAACTCTGCATCGCCTGTCAAAAGGTAGACTGCATGATTAATCTTCTTCTCTTCTGGAAGCTCCATCAGGCGAAAGACCTTCTCTATCTGTCTAAACCATTCATCAGCCTCTGCTGGATCTGTAGTGCCACTAAACTCCGTGCCACCAAGCTTCTTTACAAGCTCATAAGATCGCATCAGATCTTTACTGCTGGTAGAAGAAGAATCTCGCCTATCAGCCTTGTACTTTTCATTGGTTTCCAGAAACATCCTGTACATCCAGGATGCTTCATCCACGTGGTCACCACCACCTGGACCCAAGTACAAAGGATCAGGGCCAACATGGCTCTCGGCCTGATCATCACGATCAAAGCCTCTTCTTGCCATCTGCAATGATATAACAGAATATTTCCTGTTAGAAAACTACAAATAGAAGAAAGACACCTAAACCTTAATCCTATTGGTCTCTTATCGTCCCCTGACTTGGTCTCTGAGTAACTATGTACTCAACCTAAGCTCTGATACCAAGATATCACACCCCGATCTCACACTAACCACTAATCACGAGATTAGGGCGTGACGGAGGGATTATCACATAAACAAATCGCTGAAAACTTTTTCTTTTTAAAACCTCGTAATGATATCCGGATTATTGCTGTAAACTAAAACACAATAAACCATTGCGGAAGCATTTCAATTAACCTGGCTAAAGAACATAAACAAAGTTTACAACATGTAACATTGTTTGACAAAAAGTAAACATAATCGTTAATTTACATCTTTATACACATTCTCTCTCACCCACACCTTGTCTCAAGGACCGAGGGGAAAGGACTAAGAGACCTCTAACTAGACTAACTACAAACCTTATATAGACTAGGCGTTAGGATGAAACGATCCTTCCGATTCCTGATGCTGATGCTGACCTGAAAATGTTTGAGTAGAGGGATGAGCCTACTCGCTCAGTGAATAACATTTCACTTAGCTATCACTAAACAACTCGTCAGGTTTATTAACTGAAAATAAACATATATGCAGTTCAAGTAGGGCAGTTCCATTGACATAGCAGATATACAGATAATAATCACATTTCTAAGCATCAACCGGTATTTCAGGTAAATAAACAGTTATGTAAACTTACTGTGTCCTATTTGATTACTTATTCATATTATTATTATTATTATTATTATTATGCCCTAAATATATGCAGTGTACTCTGCATATAAAGATCCGTAGCAAGTCCATGCTACGGTCCCACCGTACAAGACTTAGCGACACACCCGGGAAGTGCTAAGTCTGACTACTCGTCCTGGTCTGCACAGGACCCAGGCTCCACGGCCTCAACGCACAACCACGTGTGCTGCACAACCACGTGTGCTCCAGACTTCTCCTTTAACCTGAGTACACCGACGGAGAGTCTCACAGGGTTACCTTCGTGACACAAGCACGAATGGTGTTAGATAACCAAGTTTTCCTTTTTCCCAGTGCCATCGTGACACAAGCACGATTGTTGTTGGACACTGCCTCTCTTTCCTCATTTGTCCGTGACACAAGCACGGATGATGTTGCAACACGAGTTTCACCCCTAAGTTGCAGACCTCTCTTAGGGGTTCTACGGTGTTAGGGCACCTAAGTCTAATAATTAGATAGCAGATAAACAATTAGACAGAAATATCACATAGCAACTGTAAGACATGGAATTTCCTCTTTTTCATCATTCACATCACACATTTCAAGTTCCAATGAACTTATCACACTAAAATGTACATGCTACACTGTTTAAAGGTCATATCAACTGATACTGAAGCAAATAAGCATTTAAAATGAGTTAAATAATGATTTCTAAATGAACTGCCACTCACCACTTGAAACTCGGCCGATCACTATGGAACTCGGCCGAACACTTCCTAGAATCTGTAACTCGGCCGACCAACCTCGGCCGACCAACTGGCAACTCGACCAATCCTCTGGGGAACTCGGCCGATCAGGACACCGCTTATACACCTACAAGGAAACTCGGCCGATCAGGACCAAACTCGGCCGAAAAAAACGCTGTTTGGTTACCCAAATAAGAAACTCGGCCGACCGAATAAGAACTCGGCCGAACCACGCACAGGCAAAAAACAAAAATGACCTGCAAGAGTCGATTTCTCTCGAATCGACGGGAAAAACTCAAACAAACACCGCCAAACGTTCGCAATTGATGCATACCACCAAAACGGACCTGAAGGGGGAAGAGAAACGAGCTAGGGCTGCTCCTTGCGCCCCAATCCTCAAGCCGTTTCCCTGTAACCGTAGCTTCAGCTGCGAATCCGAATCGAATTGATGGAGAAGATGATCAACGGAGGGAAGAGGATGAGCTGCAGCAGCTGATCGGAGCAAAACGAAGCTCCGACGTCTCTCCCTTCACATCTCCCTCTCTCTCTCTCTCTCTCACGCGGAAGAAGAACGCTGCTGCGTTCCTTTGTTTCTGAGAAATGAAACGAGATAAGGAAGAGAGAAAGGATAAGGAGGAAAACTTAGGGGCCTAAATGCAAAGTTCAAAAACTACAAACGGATCCCTATAAGCCCAAAAACATGCAACTTTTGACTCGAAGGTTGGATTCGAACGATTTTTCTGGCAACGCTTCAAGCGTAAGGTCCTACACGCTTTAGAAGCTAGAAAACACACTAAGCACATGTCTTATACATTTTAAACATTAATAACAAAAACAGGCTTAAACTTAGCACATCAGCTAATCACATGCTTAACAGCATACTTACGGGATAAGCTCGACGCGGGTCGTAACAATAGGCATATACTTAGAATATTCAAATGTCAGGAAAAACCCCAAAATGGTTGTGGTATACTTCACCATGACTGTGTTGTAATCAAGAAAATCATAGTATCAGCTTAGTGTTAAGCAACCCCAGGACAACTCAGCCACCATGGCCGTTCCTGCCACCACTATCGTGGTGCCAATTCATTAATACACTCACACTCTATAGAGTGTTTGTATTAGCAAGCTTCTCAATTATTCTCCTACCTCCTCCAACTTTGCCATGGCA
The DNA here is from genome assembly GCA_963693085.1 of Alisma plantago-aquatica. Classification (NCBI taxonomy): domain Eukaryota; kingdom Viridiplantae; phylum Streptophyta; class Magnoliopsida; order Alismatales; family Alismataceae; genus Alisma; species Alisma plantago-aquatica. Next base: position 1,616,890,281 of record OY856409.1, on the reverse strand, counting down.
CCCACCATGGTTGTTCCACCTTTAAGCTACCATGACCATTCTGTCTAGCACGCCCATGCACTTCATCTCATTCCACCCAAAATCAATCTGACATTCTCACATTTCCCACCATGGGGAATTCCCATCTACCATGCCCATTCTTACTTTCACCCATTACAAAAAGTGGCCAGAATAGTCGTGTTGCCTACTAAGCCCTACTGCTTCCAACACATCATTTTACAACTTTATCTCCACTTTACACTAGACCCCCCCTAGGTCACTATATATACACTAGTGGAGGCTAGGAGTTTACGATTAGCCACTCCAAACCGCCACCCTTGATTCCCTACCCATTTCACCCCACTTCCTTCATCCTTCCACCCCTAAATTGAAGTTGTCTAGGGTTTTGGGCATTTTCCTTCTACTTTCTATGCTTTCTTGGACTTGGATGAGGAGGACGTCCTTGGAGATGGTGGAGGTGAAGAGAGGATCTCCTTCACACACATCACATGGATTTTCAATTATGTTTCCCCTTTCTTTTGTTATTTCTTTGACTATGAGTAGCTAAGCCCCAATGCAGGTTGTCTAGGGATAAAAACATGAAACTATGCTACCATGTTGAAAAATGTCTATGCATGAAACTCACATTTCGTTTCTAGTGCAATGCTATTTCTTGTTCTCATTTCCTACCTCTTTCTATGGTTGTTTAAGCTATGGAACCATCTAAGAAATGGGAAAACTAGATGATTCTAGGCTTTAAGGTGGAGAAACTCCTAAGTCCCAACTAGATCCTTAGCTATTTGTCATCACCTTCCTTTTTGTCTACCCATTACCCCATTCCTATGTATGCGATCTAAGTAACTAGATATACCTCCCCTACATACACTTAGATAAATGGCTTGCATAGTCGTTAGACGAACCAGTGGGGATGGTGGTAAAGCACCCTCCTTCTATTATCCACACCAGCCTACGATCCTAAGTGCATTAGAAAACCACATCTAGAAACATAGGCTGGGACAAAAATAGACCTATACCTACCTACTCCTTAGTTAATGGAGCCTTGTAAGGGTGTATGGCTAGTGATAGGGATTGGTAATTGTGGCAACACATCCCGCTATCACATAGACAGCGAGGTGCCACGTGAAAACGTGTGGAAAACACCATAAACCACTAAACTACCAAAAACACGGGGTAATTAAAACTGATTTTAGGAAGCAGATAAACCAAGAAACTATTGCATTCATATCCTCATCCTTCAAGAAAATAGGTAATATAAACATTTACAAGTCTAGATATGTGTTCACAACATATAAGATCAGTTGTCTTGTCATCACATGAGTTCATCACCTGTTTATACATACATAACAGGTCACATCCGCCCAGCAGCAGGATAAACAAAGCTTCATCAGCTATACATCGTAAAACAACGTCAAAATGCCTCCGAGGACCTGAGAGTACAGGGATGACTCTAGGACTCTACTACAAAACAACCAAAACAGCAGCATATCCATCTCTTGCCTTCTACTGCTCGTTTTGCTACTCGGCCGCAACCCCGCGACCACCACCACGTCTAGCGCGAATACCTAAAAAGGTTGTAAACCAACGGGGTGAGACACATAGTCCCAGCGAGAAACATAACTCCCCGCCAAAACCATAAAACCTCAGAAAGATTAAAGCAACAACAACAGATAACTGATAAAGCATAGAATAAGACCAGTCTATAGAGCAAGTTTGTTCTTAACATCGAGCTTACCAAGATGTACGAAAGGCATATAACCAAGTATTTCTTTATGAAACATGATTGACAAGATAAGATTTATAAGATCTTACCACATAACATAAGGGATGTATAAGTAACTGCAATGTATAACACGATAAACTATACAAGCAAGGCCTCAACCAATATTCCGTGTTTTGCCTTAAGCAATAAATACTATTCGGCTGGATTACGTACTATTATGCCCTGAGGAAGTGAGCTATACCGCTCAAATCCAACCTTCGGTTACGAAACCCAAGCTGGTGCCATACAAGGTCAATGGAAGAGCCGGACTCCACGACCTCCCACCTCGTGGTCAGTGCACGAGAACCAAAGTAGGACTGTAGTCTCATGCTTAAGCGGCCTCAACCACAGGGTCAGCTCCCGCAGGCTACCCTTTCTCTAGCCCACCTTGGTACAGGTCTCGGCACTAGTAAATCTGAGCCACGGGCCAGTTCACCGTGCTCCCTGAGCCATGAACGCATTCATGCTCTATCACACTGAGCCATGGGCCTGTTCACCATGCTCTTATACACATCTTGAGTCTACAACCAAAGTTGCACTCTAACCTCCTCATTTTCAGCTAGGAGAAACCACACATATTCAATAATATGCACTTCCAAGTTAACCCGTAGGAGAACCTGTTTCACCATCACCAGCTACTGACGATGATGAATCTATGGCCAGGGCAAACTACATAATATGTTCTACTATAATTAGTTAGTATATTTTAAGTGGATTGTTGAGGCAACCAGGTTATAACACATACATAACATTAAGTTACCTTGTTATTACCATCATCATATTATCCCGTGATCTCAATCCCTCATCAAAAGAAACCACTGCCTCTTAAGGCAATCTCATCACCTGGAATAACAATCCCTGATATCATCATTAGAGGATGACACCTCAACTAGGCACTTTAGCCAAACTCAGGTCCTCATACCTAAACACATTATACGGGTGATGCATGTTATCTCATCAACAAGAGTGACCATCAATGTAGTGTTATTCAAACATATATACCTCATAGCCCTTTACCTGGCTATGCATCCGCATGAAACGCCTGCATGGTTAATATACACAATCATAGAGATAACTGAAACCATCATAGATTAAGATAATGATCGTATTGTCAATATAGGGCAACATTGATGATTGCATGCTTTATCATTTATGCCTCATACCTGTGACCATAGACATGGGTCACATCATCATGTGAAGCAACTCATATACTTCCAACTTATCATTTACTCATCATTATATATATATATATATATATATATATATATATATATATATATATATATATATATGCTTCAAGATGATCATCAACACATGTAATATCATGTCATTAGAGTTCAGATATGTCAGGTTTACATAGGTGCGTTCTACTATATCAACCATCTTACTATTATCAAAACATGTCAAAGGTTTACAAACCATAAACCATAACTCTTAATAACAAAGATGTGATCGCATGATAAGGAACTATCATATGGGTTTCTGGGTGGAACATGACCCTCACTAGAAGTACCCACTACCCTCACAAGAAGTGTGACGGGCAGGGAACCCTCACTAGAAGTGGTATCAGGTAGGGTAACTTCCCTAATATCGCCCAAGCATTCTAGCCACATATCGGCCAAGCTAAAGTAAGGATGTTGGGCTACCACCTCAAGGTGTATCATGCAACCCTATGTGTCGTGCATCCATGGGTGTCGTGCATCCATGGGTGTCGTGCATCCATGTGTGTCGGGTTAGGGTTACCATATGTCACTATATCGGGCATCACCATCAAACCATGATGCCCAACACAAGGCTAGCCCACTGAGCTCCATAACGTTTAAGGTACATCGGGCACCAAGCTACTACCCAAGCTAGGTGTATCGGGCAGGGCACTCAACAAGGCATAACGCCCAACACACAAAGGTATTGACCAACAACCATACTCATCTAGGCACAACGACCAAGGGTACAACTCAAACGGACAACAAAGGAACGCCTATCATCCAACGAAGCTAGCCTCATCCTATCGGCCAACACACAAGGCAAGGACCAAGGTATATCACCCAACACAACCTCATCATATCGACCCAGAACTCTAGTCTAAGAGAGGGTATCGGGCAGCACCATCCCAAAGCCATATCGTGCAAGATACAAGATCGTCATCAACCTCAAGCACAAGGGCACCAAACCCTAAATTGATCAAGAAGATCAGATCACCTCTCAACAACTAAGAGAGAGGGGTCTTGCACAACCTCTATCACAATTTGGGCAACCACAAGGATCAACTTAAACATAGATCTACATCTACCACAAAGCTCACCTCTCGAATCCATGGTGAGAGGAGGGTGTTTCTCAAGCAACTAGAACACAAGCTCACCTCTCAACTTAAATGAGAGAGGGGTGTTTCTCATATCACTAGAGCTCAAGCTCACTTCTCTAGACCAAGGAGGGAAAGGAGTGTTGCTCAACAAGGAAACCCTAAAACATGGTTCGGCCAACTAGGGTACAAAGGTATAAACCTCAACCATCTTAATAAGATCACCATAATCCACAAGATTAAAGGTGCAACAAGCAAGAAACTTATCTTAGAACATACTTGACCGATTATGATCATAAGAAAACATACAAGAACATAGAAGAAGGTAATATGATTGGGGTTAGGAGTTATGTAACCTGCCTTAAGCAAGATCCAAACTCCTAGCACCAAGCACACCTTCGACCACCTCAAGAGGAAGAAGAAGACTCCAAGATAAGGATCGGCCACCAAGCTTTGCAAAGGAAGAGATGTTGTGCAACCAAAGGGGAGGGGAAACTAAGGAACTAAATGGATCCTTAGAAAGAGAAAGAGAACACATATATAGAAGAGGATGGAGGAGAAACCAAGGTAAGACAAGGCAAGGTGTCTCCCACCTAAGGACACTTGTCCATGGGCAATGCCACCTCTCTAACTTGCCTTAAACACATGTCCAAGGCCATTACCACATGCAAGCATCAAGCACCAAGGGTCCACTAGTGGTGACACAAACGAGGTCAAAAGGGTCAAAGGGGGGTCCATGGCCGATACACCCCAACACCATGCCTGACACACCTCCTGGGCAAAACACCTATGGCCGACACAACCATGGCCGACACACCCAAGGCCGACACAAGGTCCAACAAGGTCAAGTAAGGCCCAACAAGGCTCATCCAAGCCCAAGGCAACTCCAGCAACGAGCCCAACCCTTCCTCTCAACACTAGAGGAAGCAAGGAGAGAGAGGGACACCTCTCAAGGTGACAAACTTGCTCAACAACCCTAGACTTGGGTAAATTGCAAGTAGCACCTCCAACACACAACAAGCACAAACAAACCCTAATCGCCACTAAGGGTGATTAGTAAGCAACTAAACATCAGGGTTAAGTAAAGCAAACATGATAAACCCTAAACGGAGGTCATGGTCCTTACAAGCTATAACCCTCTACAAAAGGGATTTCATCCTCGAAATACAAAGAGAAAAGCGAGGGATACTTCCTCCTCATCTCTTCCTCAAGCTCCCACGTGGCTTCCTCAATGACACAATGATGCCAAAGAACCTTTACCAGAACCAGGTCCTTCCTCTTCAGCTTCTTTACTCTTCTATCAAGGATCATCACAGGACCTTCCTCGTAGGTCACATCTTCATCAAGCTCAACTTCGACTGGCTGTATCACTGTCCCTGTATCTGGGTGACTTTTCTTCCGCATGCTGACGTGGAACACTGGATGTAACCTGTGCAACTATGGCGGTAGCTCTAACTTGTAAGCTACCTTGCCAACACGTGCTATTACCGGGTATGGTCCCATATACCTGGGTGCCAGTTTACCTTTCCTGCCAAACCTTAGCACGCCTTTCCAAGGTGAGACCTTGAGGTACACTTTGTCTCCCACTTGGAACTCTAAAGGTCGTTGGCGATTGTCTGCATAAGACTTCTGCCTGTCTTGTGCTGCTTTCAGCTGTTGTTGTATCACTTTGATCTTTTCTGTTGTCTACTGTACTAACTCAGGACCCAAAAGATGATACTTACCAGACTCATACCAACATAAAGGAGATCTGCACTTCCTTCCATATAAGGCTTCATAAGGAGCCATGTCAATGCTCCGTTGGTAACTATTGTTGTAGGCGAACTCTATCAAACTGAGATGTACGTCCCAACTACCTAGGAACTGCAAAACACAAGCCCAAAGAAGATCTTCTAAAGTCTGAATAGTCCTTTCAGATTGTCCATCTGTCTGCGGGTGGAAAGCGGTGCTAAACCTCAACTGCGTTCCCAAAGCTTTGTACAACTGTTCCCAGAAACGAATCGTGAACTGAGGACCTCTGTCGGAAACTATCATTGCTGGCACACCGTGAAAACGTACTATCTCATCTACATATACCTGAGTGAGCTTCTCGGCTGTATATGTTGTCTTAACATGTATGAAATGGGCAGACTTTGTTAATCTGTCCACTAATGGAATCATGATTCTTAGTTGTCTTGGGCAGACCAACTACGAAATCCATGGTTATGTGATCCCATTTCCATTGCGGTATCGACATGGGTTGCAACGTACCTGCTGGCTTCTGATGCTCAACCTTGACTTGATGGCATACCGCACACCTAGCTACAAACTCTGATACATCTTTCTTCAAGCCAGGCCACCAATACAGGTCCTTCAGATTGTGATACATCTTGGTGACTCCTGGGTGCATATCATACATTGATGTGTGTGCTTCCTCGAGCGCTAGCTTCCTTAGATCATCAGCATCGGGGGCCACCATCCTATCATGATAGCAAACTAGTCCATCCTCAGACTCATGGAACCCATCACGCCTTTTTCTACCGAGCTCTGATATGATCAACTGAACTGTATCATCTATTTGTTGTGCGTCTTTGATCTACTGTCTCAGCGTAGGCTTGACTTGCATTTGTGCCAAAAGTCCCGCTAACAAGGAAACTTCCATCTGCACATTCATCTGCCGCAAGGAGACAAACATATCTCGTCTATGGCATACCAAGGAACTCAACTTCTTTGTAGGAAGAGAAGAAGACTTTCAGCTAAGAGCATCAACTACCATGTTTACCTTACCAGGGTGATACTCGATGGTGCAGTCATAATCATTGATTAGCTCCATCCAATGACATTTTCGCATGTTTAGCTCATTCTACGAGAAGGTGTACTTCAAATTCTTATGGTCTGTAAAGATTTGACACACTTCCCCATAAAGATAGTGTCTCCAAATCTTTAACGCGTGAACTACCGCTGCAAACTCCAAATCATGAGTTGGATAGTTCTCCTCATGTTTCTTAAGTTGTCGCGAAGCAAAAGAAACCACATGGTCTTCCTGCATCAGCACGCATCCTAATCCCTTCTTGGAAGCATCACAGAAAACAACATAGCCCTTTCTAGGCTATGGTAAGACTAACACTAGAGCACTAGTCAACTTCTCCTTCAATCTCTGGAAAGCTTGCTGGCAATGATCATTCCATACAAAAGGTACGTCTTTCCGGGTCAACTTCGTCATTGGCAACGCAATCACACTGAAGTCCTTTATAAACCTCTAATAGTATCCTGCTAAACCCAGGAAACTGTGAACTTCAGTCGGCGTCTTCAGCTGTTCCCATTCTGCAACCGACTCCACCTTCCTGGGGTCTACCTTGACTCCTTCTGCAGATATCACATGACCCAAGAAAGTTACTTCTTTCAACCAAAACTCACACTTACTAAACTTGGCATACAACTGATGTTGGCGAAGGAGAGTCAACGCTTGTCGAAGATGCTGTTCATGCTTCTGACTGTCCTGACTATAGATTAAGATGTCATCTATAAAGACTACAACAAACTGATCTAGAAACGAACAGAACACCCTATTCATCAAATCCATGAAAGCAGCAGGCACATTGGTTAGCCTGAATGACATAACCACAAACTCGAAGTGACCATACCTCGTCCTAAAAGCTGACTTTGGTATGTCATCCGCCTTAATCCTCAACTGATGATATCCAGACCGTAGATCTATCTTTGAAAACATTGTAGCACCACACAATTGGTCGAACATGTCGTCTATCCTTGGCAACGGGTACTTGTTCTTGATCGTGACTTTGTTCAACTGTCGATAATCTATGCACAGCCACATCGATCCGTCCTTCTTCTTAACAAACAACACTGGAGCACCCCAAGGTGACGTACTTGGTCAGATGAAACCTTTCTCCAACAACTCTTATAACTGCTTCTTGAGTTCTGCCATCTCTACTGGAGCCATCCTATATGGTGTCTGTGCAACTGGCTGTGTTCCTGGAACCAGATTGATCTCGAAATCAATCTCTAGGGGTGGAGGAACACCGGGGAACTCATCAGGAAACACATATGCAAACTCTCAAATTACCGTCACCTCCTCAAGGCTAGGATCCCTTGCCTTGGTATCCACAACGTGAGCTAGGAACGCCTTACATCCTTGCCGTAGCAACTTTTCTGCCACCATCGCTGACACTAGACACGTCGGAAGAATCTTCCTATCTCCTTGGAAGATCCACTTCTCTCCACAAACCTCAAACACTACCTACTTGGAAACACAATCCAACACAACCTTATACTTCTCTAAGGTATCCATCCCAAGGATCACATTGAATCCATGCATATCAAGTGGTATAAGATCCACTTGTATACTGTGTCCTGAAAAAGATAAGACACAAGATGGGCACTCCTCTCGAAGCATCAAGGAACCATCAAGAGGGGTCTCTAACAACAAGCTATCTTTCTTATAGCTAACAGGTAAACGACAGTTTTCAAGCATACTATAGGTGATAAAAGAGTGTGTAGCACCCGGGTCAACCAGAATAGATATAAAGCAAGAAGAAGACAAATCAGAATGAAATAACTCCATCTAACCTGCCACCACTCACAGGTTGACTATCGCCTCCAGCTGACTCATAGCATAGAATCGAGCCGTTGCTTGTTGTCCATGTCCTCTACTTCCTTGAGCAGACGATCTTGCTTGTGACATTTAACCGCGTCCTCGCCCTCTGCTACTATTGGGCTGCTGTCTATCAACCCCTTGCTAATTCTACCTTGGTTGTTGTGTCACTTCAACATCTTTACTTGGGCAATTTGACTTCCAATGTCCATTTTGACCACACAGATGGCACGACTGGTCTCGCTATTGTGGCCTAGATGGCCCCATCACTGCTACAGAAGTTGTACTATGTGCCTTTGACGGTGAAGAAACATATCCTCTTCCCTTACTCAGAGACCACTGTGACGGTGCACTGGAACCTCTCATCACGGAAGGTGCTGAAAACCTTGGCTTCTTGAAGCCACCAAACCTCTGTCCCTGGAACTGAGCAGGCCTCTTCTTAGACATGTCCTCTCTCTTTTCCCTGACTGACCGTTCGATCCTCCGAATAGATTACATGAACATAGCAAACCTTTCTCCGTTCTCCAATGCAGAAGCAGGTGTTGTCAGCTCCGCACTCATGCCTTTCTCAAAACATCTGATTCACTCGTCATCTGTCGCTGCCATATGAGGAGAAAACCTTAACAGGTCCATGAACTTGGCCTCATACTCGGTGATGTTCAACGTTCCTTGGCGCATGCGCTCAAACTGGTTGATCTTCTCATCTAGATATGTCTTCAGAAAGTATCTGCTGACGAACTCGCACTGGAAAACCTCCCAACCGATCACCTCACCAGGTCGCTTCTCCTCCTTGATGGTCCACCAGTGGCCAGCACTACCATTCAGAAGGTAGATATTGTGCTTGACTTTGTCTGCTTCAGGGATGTCGAGGATTCAGAAATCCTTCTCAAGACTTGTCAGCCACAGATCTGCATCCGCTGGATCAGCCGTCCTAGCATAGTCCGAAGCTTCGACTCTGCGAAGCTGCTCAAAGGTTTTCCCAATACCCGATGTTTCACCATGGGGAGCCTGTGCTCTCGGCGGAGGCACTGACAATCTCTCTACCATGAGATTCATCATAGCCATCATCTGCCCCATAAGCTGTTGGTAGGCAAGGTTTTCGAGAATGGATGGGTCAAGTTGGGGGACCTCAGGCACCCGATCTCCATGTGCCTACCCTTTAGCTCCATCAACTGATGCAGCATCGCTGCTCTCGGCAGCATGTTCTTCATGGTTTCCAGACATCTTGGCTTTTTCTTCCACTGAGGGTAGAAGATAATTGTAAGAAAATCTGGAAAACTCACAAGAATAGACACAACCTAATCCTAGATCCCTGTAGACTTAGCGAACCTAGGGATCTGATACCAAGCTTGTGGCGACACATCCCGCTATCACACAGACAGTGAGGTGCCACACAAAAACGTGCAGAAAACACCATAAAGCACTAAACTACCAAAAAAACAGGGTAATTAAAACCGATTTCGGGAAGCAGATAAACCAAGAAACTATTACATTCAGATCCTCATCCTGCAAGAAAACAAGTAATATAAACATTTACAAGTCTAGATACGTGTTCACAGCATATAAGATCAGCTGTCTTGTCATCACATGAGTTCATCACCTATTTATACATACATAATGGGCCACATCCGCCCAACAGTAAGATAAATAAAGCTTCATCAGCTATACATCATAAAACAATGTCAAAACGCCTTCGAGGACCTGAGAGTACAGGGATGAGTCTAGGACTCTACTACAAAACAACCAAAATAGTAGCATATCCATCTCTTGCCTTCTACTACTCGTCTTGCTGCTCGGCTGCAACCCCGCGACCATCACCATGTCTAGCGCGAACACCTAAAAAGGTTGTAAACCAACGGGGTGAGACACACAGTCCCAGCGAGAAACATAACTCCCCACCGAAACCATAAAACCTCAGAAAGATTAAAGCAACAACAACAGATAGCTGATAAAGCATAGAATAAGAGCACTCTATAGAGCAAGGTTGTTATTACCATCGAGCTTACCAAGATGTACGAAAGGCATATAACCAAGTATTTCTTTATGGAACATGATTGACAAGATAAGATTTATAAGATCTTACCACATAACATAAGGGACGTATAAGTAACTGTAATGTATAACAAGATCAACTATACAAGCAAGGTCTCAACCAATGTTCTGTGTTTTGCCTTAAGCAATAAATACTATTCGGCTGGATTACATATTATTATGCCCTAAGGAAGTGAGTCGTACCGCTCAAATCCAACCTTCGGTTACGAAACCCAAGCTGGTTCCATACAAGGTCAATGGAAGAGTCAGACTCCACGAACTCCCACCTCGTGGTCAGTGCACGAGAACTAAAGCAGGACTACAGTCTCATGCTTAAGCGGCCTCAGCCATAGGGTCAGCTCCCGCAAGCTACCCTTTCTCTAGCCCGCCTTGGTATAGGTCTCGACGCTAGTAAATCTGAGCCACGAGCCAGTTCACCGTGCTCCCTGAGCCATGAACACATTCATGCTCTATCACACTGAGCCATGGGCCTATTCACCATGCTCTTATACACATCTTGAGTCTACAACTAAAGTTGCACTCTAACCTCCTCATTTTTGGCCAGGAGAAACCAAACATATTCAATAATATGCACTTCCAGGTTAACCCGTAGGAGAACCTGTTTCACCATCACCAGCTACTGACGATGATGGATCTATAGCTAGGGCAAACTACATAATATGTTCTACTATAATTAGTTAGTATATTTTAAGTGGATTGTTGAGGCAACCAAGTTATAACACATACATAAAATTAAGTTACCTTTTTATTACCATCATCATATTATCCCAGGATCTCAATCCCTCATCAAAAGAAACCACTGCCTCTTAAGGCAATCTCATCACCTGGAATAACAATCCCTGATCTCATCATTAGACGATGACACCTCAACTAGGCACTTTAGCCAAACTCAGGTCCTCAGACCTAAACACATTATATGGGTGATGCATGTTATCTCATCAACAAGAGTGACCATCAATGCAGTGTTATTCAAACATATATACCTCATAGCCCTTTACCTGGCTATGCATTCGCATGAAACACCTGCATGGTTAATATACACAATCATAGAGATAATTGAAACAATCATAGATTAACAGAATGATTGTATTGTCAATATAGGGCAACATTGATGATTGCATGCTTTATCATTTATGCCTCATACCTGTGACCATAGACATGGGTCACATCATCATGTGAAGCAACTCATATACTTCCAACTTATCATTTACGCATCCTTACATATATATATATATATATATATATATATATATATATATATATGCTTCAAGATGATCATAAACACATGTAATATCATGTCATTAGAGTTCAGATATGTCAAGTTTACATAGGTGTTTTCTACTATATCAACCATCTTACTATTATCAAAACATGTCAAAGGTTCACAAACCATAAACCATAACTCTTAATAACAAAGATGTGATCACATGATAAGGAACTATCATATGGGTTTCCGGGTGGAACATGACCCTCACTAGAATTACCCACTACCCTCACAAGAAGTGTGACGGGCAGAGCACCCTCACTAGAAGTGGTATCGGGTAGGGTAACTTCCCTCATATCGCCCAAGCATTCTAGCCACATATCGGATAAGCTAAAGCAAGGATGTTGGGCTACCACCTCAAGGTGTATCATGCAACCCTATGTGTCATACATCCATGGGTGTCGTGCATCCATGTGTGTCGGGTTAGGGTTACCATATGTCACTATATCGGGCATCACCATCAAACCATGACGCCCAACACAAGGCTAGCCCACTGAGCTCCATAAAGTTTAAGGTACATCGGGCACCAAGCTACTACCCAAGCTAGGTGTATCGGGCAGGGCACTCAACAAGGCATAATGCCTAACACACAAAGGTATCGACCAATAACCATACTCATCTAGGCACAACGGACAAGGGTACAACTCAAACGGGCAGCAAAGGAAAGCCTATCATCCAACCAAGCTAGAATCATCCTATCAGACAACACACAAGGCAAGGACCAAGGTATATCGCCCAACACAACCTCATCATATTGACCCAGGACTCTAGTACAAGAGAGGGTATCGGGAAGCACCATCCCAAAGCCATATCGTGCAAGATACAAGATCGTCATCAATCTCAAGCACAAGGGCACCAAACCCTAAATTGATCTAGAAGATCAGCTCATCTCTCAACAACCAAGAGAGAGGGGTCTTGCACAACCTCTATCACAATTTGGGCAACCGCAATGATCAAATTAAACATAGATCTACATCTACCACAAAGCTCACCTCTCGAATCCATGGTGAGAGGAGGGTGTTGCTCAAGCAACTAGAATACAAGCTCACCTCTCAACTTAAATGAGAGAGGGGTGTTGCTCATATCACTAGAGATCAAGCTCACTTCTCTAGACCAAGGAGGGAAAGGAGTGTTGCTCAACAAGGAAACCCTAAAACATGGTTCGGCCAACTAGGGTACAAAAGTACAAACCTCAACCATCTTAACAAGATCACCATAATCCAAAAGATTAAAGGTGCAACAAGCAAGAAACTTATCTTAGAACATACTTGACTAATTATGATCATAAGAAAACATACAAGAACATAGAAGAAGGTAATATGATTAGGGTTAGGAGTTATGTAACCCGCCTTAAGCAAGCTCCATGCTCCTAGAACCAAGCACACCTTCGAATACCTCAAGTGGAAGAAGAAGAAGACTCGAAGATAAGGATCAGCCACCAAGCTTTGCAAAGGAAGAGGTGTCGTGCAACCAAAGGGGAGGGGAAACTAAGGAACTAAAGGGATCCTTAGCAAGAGAAAGATAACACATATATAGAAGAGGATGGAGGAGAAACCAAGGTAAGACAAGGCAAGGTGTCACCCACCTAAGGACACTTGTCCATGGGCAATGCCACCTCTCTAACTTGCCTTAAACACATGTCCAAGGCCATTGCCACATGCAAGCATCAAGCACCAAGTGTCCACTAGTAGTGACAAAAACGAGGTCAAAAAGGTCAAAGGGGGGTCCATGGCTGATACACCCCAACACCATGCCCGACACACCTTCTGGGCGACACACCTATGACCGACACAACCATGGACGGCACACCCAAGGCCGACACAAGGTCCAAGAAGGTCAAGCAAGACACAACAAGGCCCAACAAGGCTCATCCAAGCCCAAGGCAACTCCAGCAATGAGCCCAACCCTTCCTCTCAACACTAGAGGAATCAAGGAGAGAGAGGGACACCTCTCAAGGTGACAAACTTGCTCAACAACCCTAGACTTAGGTAAATTGCAAGTAGCACCTCCAACACACAACAAGCACAAACAAACCCTAATCACCACTAAGGGTGATTAGTAAGCAACTAAACATCAGGGTTAAGCAAAGCAAATAGGATAAACCCTAAATGGAGGTCAGGGTCCTTACAATAATGCTATTAACTACCATCCCATCCATGGTTCACTAATTGAATAGGATGCATGGTCTAGTCTAATCCTTGTTGTTTTGTTTGGTAGCTATCCAATGGAAGTCTGTGTATGAACATGACTCACTAAATGATAGATTAGTTCATATTTCCCCAAACATTCCACTACTTGTCTACTTACTAAAACCCTAAGTTTTCTCCCTTGCTAGTTAATTTCTTTTGTGTGCTTAGATTGTTTCTCTTGTTCATTCTCATCAGATCTTGTTAGAGTAACTTGTGCATGTCTCATTGTTTGTTCTAGGATGGCTTAGTTAAATCTTGACTACTTCGTCATTCTAATTGGTACATTTGTGTGGTTACTTGTACTCTCTTATCTTCCTCTTATTAGTAATTAGTTTAACTTAGTTCAATTGCTTGCTTAGCTGGATTAGATTAATAGAATCCCTAGGTTAGGGTTAACTTTGTTTTGATTGTAGTTTTCTATCAATGTTTGTGTGTTCGCTACTAGTGTAACAAAACCCCAAAATCACATCGTAAAACCCTAAACTTGTGTTCTAGAAACCTAAAGAACCAACCCTATCCATCCGTCCTATCCCACCCTCATGGATTGACCCTTAACTTACCCACTCTCTATTCTAAGATCTGAACCCCGTGCACTTGCAGGATAGGTTTTGTGTGTGTATTTGACATTGATCCTTTTAGGGATTCTATATTTATAAATCATATGTTAGTCATGTGTGCCCCGATCTTGTCAAGATTTATGTCACCATTGTCAGGGAGTGGCTTTTAGGACCTGGCTAATTGTTTCTTTTTTACCTTTTCTAGTAGCCCTAACCTTTGTTATTTTTTATTATTTGTGTTACTTCTACACTTGTGATTCCTAACATGCTTCTATTTGCTTGGTTGTTCTTGTGTAGAGTGACATTGCATGCTTGGATGTCGGTTGTTATCTATTTATTCTTTCTTTGAGCATATAAAGATAGGGAGAAGAAGCCAAAGGAATTGGCTTATCATCCAAGTAGAGGATCCTATCATGATAGAGCATGAAGAATCGTAATAGAATCACCAACCCAATCCACCCATACGAAGACCTCTCCATTATTACTTCTCTCCTAGAAACTACATATCTCCAATTGCCACTAGAGTGGAACAAATGCCATGAAAACTATTCTCTTTTACACCAGCCCTTGTAGGATTACTTCTAAACTTCTATGGGATAGAAAATGAGAATACCTACAAGCATATCAAATTTTTTTTGGAAACGTGTTCTACTTTTTGTGCTCCCGTCGCCACCAATTATTCTATTTGCCTTACACTTTTCCAATTCTCATTGAAGGATAAGGCCAAGGAATGATATTCCACCAAGAGTGAGGTAATGACATTGGGGGGAAATGAAAAATGATTTTTTAATAAGTTTTACCTAATATCCTAGTTGACCCAAATGAGTAGGGACATTACATCTTTAATTTAAAATTTCATGAGAGTCGGGAGAGGTTTCAAAATCTTCTAAGGGACTAGCCTCATCATTAAGTGTCACTATGCCAATTGATTTAATTCTCTACTCTTGATCGTTACGAATGCGACAAATGGTAGTCGATTCATCTTATGGTGGCACCTTCATGGAAGAACCTCCTGAAGAATCATAACCTCTTTTTGAGCATTTGGCAGAAAAGTTAAGGAAAAGGACCTCAAGTGCCGCACATGATTATGATATAAATATGGGAGCCTCTAGATCCACTAGTACACATGCGGCCTATAATGTCAGTGTATTAAGGCCTTTAATGCCAGTACGGAGGCAAAGCTTATAAGCAAACTCTATTGATTTATGCCTACAACTCAGTTTATAGAGGAAGGTAAAACTGATGTAGTACCACAATGACAATTTCCAAAACTGACATCTAGGTTTTAGAAATCGACGCAAAATACTTGCATGTCAGTAAAAAGTTGTCTGAATAGGGGTTCTATCATGTTAGTTAAATAAATTGACATGGCAATGTCATTATAACATCAACTTTTTGCCAAACTAACATAGTAAAGTATTGGATGTTAGATTGTTGAAATTTGTCAGTATTGTTGGTTTCCAAACTAAGCGACATTACATATGTCCAACTTCAGTTTCTAGCCACAAAAATGACGTAGTAGGATGGTCTATCAGTTATAAAATTAGCCGATAAGATTGTTTAATCCATGTCAGTTTTTTGTTGCAAAATCGATGTCACATTATTTCAATTTTGGGTTTTAGCAAATAATCAACGTTGAAATATGTGTCTTTTTATAGCAGGTTTGTATACCTATTGTCTAGATGTTTAGTAGGATGTAGAATTTACTCTTCCATCATGTATTCATCTTAACAACATGCCATTTCAAACATGTAAAATTTGTAATAATAAACACATATATATACACATTCACATTCACATTCGCATTCACATCTTCACTTGCTCCATTGCATTCATATACATATCTTCAAAATGCACTTATTTTCACACACACATTCACAATTCACAGGTACATTCACATTCACAACTTCAATTGCCCAATTGAATCAAAATCTAAACTCACTTGAAATTATTATAATCTAAATTTAAATACAAAGTTTTACTTATGGATCCACACATATAATCATACAAAAAAATCATATTCAGATTTTCATACATAATTAATCCGATTCAGATTCAAAATGAATATCATCTATGAAGCTCTTTGCCCATGATTCTCATAAGTCATCTAGAGTGACTTATGTATAAGGTTGTTGGGTGTTAAATATCTACAAAAATAATGATATAATCATACAATAATATTATATAAAGTAATTTGTAATTCAAATTAGTGTATACACTTATGATAGAAGTCTCTACCACTTGTTGTAAATTTTGGGTGTCTTGTTACTCTATCTTGACAATGACATCCATATACTACATGAGATAGTATATGCATGACCAAAAATTATCTTGTGTAGGGCACTACAAATTCATAGTTATGTGGGACATTAATAAATAAGAAATAAGAAAAGTTTGCATTAGATTTGGACTCATAAAACTACCTTAACACTCCTCCATGATATTTATTTTATTCATCTATCTACAATTCCCCCGACCTCATAGAATGATTTTATCCCCCTATAAGTTAAAGTAACACATGTTGCATGAAAAAGTAGTTATATAAAGATTTAGTCATTTATAGATAAGATGATGGATAAAAATTTAGACTTGCTCTACAATTGGGAATTTCATTGAGTGTTCCTTGCCCCTCAATTTATTACCCAATGGTTCAAGATAATACACAGTCGGCATGCTTGGGAAATCATCAAAAATTCCCAATGTCAATTTCTGAACAAAGAACAAGTAAAAAAAAGCAAATTCCATGTGAATAAAGGCATTACATAGTTAAAACTACAAGAAAAGTAAAAGAAACTTACCTAACATGGAAAATGAGCCAAAATCATGTCCTTTCCCATAGTAGAAAAATACTTGAATGCAATAGAGAAATAATCAAAGGTAGATATTTGTTCTCTATCTACACTGTTAATCTATGACAGGATCAGGAATGCCACATTAACTGACTGAAATGTTCTAGTCTCGGGATATAAGTAGTTGTAAGAACATATGTAATGGTTTAATATATAAAAATGATTTAAGATATATATTCATATAGAATGAGGTGGCGAGCATTGAGGACAAGTTGCGTGAGGGCCGACTCAGATGGTACGGACATGTGCAACGCAGACCTACTAGTGCGCCTATACGAAGCAATGCTATTGAGCCAAACACTATAAATAGAAGAAGAGGAAGGCCTAAATTAACATGGGATGAGCTTATAAAGAGAGATTTTGAATCTCTACATCTCAATCAGAATATGACCCATGATAGAGCTGAATGGAAACGAAGGATCCATGTAGCCGACCCCAACATAGTTGGGATTGAGGCTTAGATGATGATGATGATGATGATTCATATAGAATGAGGTACTTAACCATAATATCTCACCATATTCAAACTTATTTTATAGAGATATTTATCCATATGTGCTCAAATAGCTCCTTAATATCTTGAATGAAGATGTTTGTGACATGATCTTGTCCTACGGTGTCCTCCGTCAAAAGTATCAGCATAATCAACCCTTATTGAATACTCTCTAACCATCACTGTAGGCCCTAACACTGAGGTTCTAGTGAGTTGTATAGTTCCTACGCAATCAGAGTATGTATAAGTAGCTTTGGAGGAGGAACCCTAGGGGGCTTCTTAGGTATGTCTGTTTGTTAATATTCCCCTATCAATTGGCAACAATATATAGACAAATAAAAGATAATTACAAGCAAATGCAGTATATACCCTCCCATAGACAACCCAGTTTCTATGCCACCTAATAAAGTTGCCTTCGGCTTCTCCTAATGTATTATATTCTTCTTGATGTGTAGAAGTGGTGTGTCTTTCATGTAGACAAGTCGAGGAGTCACACAGACCACATTATCTTCCACTGGAGTACACTGTAGCATCCCATCTGTGCATGGCCATACCTTGTTGTCAGCCAAGACCATGAATGTAGGATCATGAACTACAAGATGACATTTTCTAGCCACCTACCATTTTATATACTATTATATAGATGATAGAACAATATATATGTAAAGAATCAAAATTATATTAGAAAGAAACTTACCTTATTGATGGGCCTGGTAGGTCCATGGGAGTACTCACAATACCCTATTTCACCACATCATAAGAGTGACGCACACTTTGAACATGTAGTTGAGATTGAGATGGCTGAAAGGCTCTCATTGCTTCTTATATTCTTTGTTGTATCATCTCATCTATCTCCATTTGTGACATATTACTACTCTTGGCTGATATGTGTGGCCATTCTGATGAGCCAAAATATGCTTTTATCCTAACTTTGAGTCATACACCCCTAAGACATCCAAGATTCTCTTGAGTACTAAGATAAAACAACTCATCATTTAGGCCCACAGGGACAGACTAGCCTTCATTTCTTTTCTCATGAAGCTCTCGCAAGCTAATAATTATCAATGGAATTATTTAGTAAAACCAAACTACCATAATGAAAATAAATATGAATTCTGAGATATGAGCTTTACCATTTTCTGAGACACCTCAACACTTTTTGGGTTAGGAATTTCTTCTGAGATATTCTTTAGCACTTATCCACACCTCATATTAGAGTAGTGGATAGGATTTGGAGTTGTTCTTGACTCTTCTCGATAATTACACATTTTCCATGTGTTGGCGATGAAAGGTATAACCAATGAGTCCCGACTGATGGTCGTTGATGCATGTGTAGGATGCACACACTTGGGATAATAGATCTATTAACCTAATAGGCATGCTCTGATATACTAAAACACTTTACTACAAGCGTGCAAGTTCATATCATTGCATAGAAGGCGACAAGTTAGGGGTGTGGAACCTAAGGGAGAGAGGAGGCACTAGAGATTAGTTTGTTTTGGGCTAGGTTTCTAAAGTCAGGTCTTAGGATTCTAGGGTTTAACTTTGGTTTTAGATTACACTAGGTTGGTCAAGAAAGCAATTAAGGAAAGGAAAGAAGCAAAACCTACCTTAACCCTAAACAAGTTAGGTCTAGTTAACAAAGAAAGGAACGATAAGCAATGAATTACACTAAAGAAATTAATAGCAATTTAACACTAGCACTAAACTATCAAAGCAACTATACTTAACAAACATAGAGGTGGCAATTAACTAAACTAGGAAAGAAAGGAACTAGACTAGCAATTTAGCCTAAACTAGATAAAGACTAACTAAAGAAATCACAAGCAATTACAACGGAACAATAACTACACTAACAAGGTCTAGATACCATAAATAAGGCAATAAACTAATTAAGAAATTGAAGAAGCTAAGTAACTAACTAGGCACTAGCTAATTGTCTAATCAAGAGGTGAATTAGGGTTTTGATCAATTAATGGAGGTGTGCAACGTTTGTGGTAATGTGACCATCACCTAGGTTGGGGTTCATAACATGCAAATATTACTCATTCATTTAGATCACCGATCCAAATAATCAAGCTGGATGTCATAGAATCACCCCCAACTACTAATTGTCCATGGATGGAATAGGGTAAAGGGGAACTAGTCCCTATCACCCACTATCCTACCTTATGAGGCTCATTTGATTAGGGTTTAGGTGGAATCAAACTATGAATAAATAAGTATTGGTTTATAGAAAAGAATTTATTAGGCCAATTGGGGGACAAGTGTAGTAATGGAGGGTGGAAGTGAGGGTTTTTGCACCTCATGTCACCTACCATCTAGCCTCTATGTATCTCCAAGCCAATTACACTAAGTGATTGTGGATAGATGATTAGTTCTCAAACTTAGTAGGGGAGTGGATATATATATATATATATATATATATATATATATATATATATATATATGGTAAGATGGGTAGCTAGCTAGGGATACACTAGTTGGACCTAGTATCAAATCCCAAAATAGCCACTTATAAACCATTTCTCATAGAACCTAGGTGGTCTCAAGCACAAATCACAAGATAGAAGTAGAAAATAATCAATATAAAATGGAATTATAAAGTTTACATATCAATTTACCCCAACATTATCAAAGTCACATTTTAAACCCAAAAAAACCCACCTAGGGTGCTTAGATACTCATAAAACAAAAAATAGAGAAATAAGAAGAAGTAGATGAGTAGATAGCCATATATGCTTGGTGAAAACTCCTCCTTCTTCACCTATGAATGTAGAATCACATCCTCCTCCTTCCTTGATAGATGGCAAGCATGGGATGGTGGGTGGAAGTGGCCAAAACCTTAAAAATCTAGGATTTTGTGGTATAAGATGATGCAAGTGGAGAGGGAGTAGGTGGGAGAGAGTGGAAAGCTCAATGAATGCTAGAGTAGTTGGAAATAAGTGATAACACTAGATTCCAGATGCCACTAAGGTATATATAGTGGCTTGGGAATAATAGGGCTAAGTGGGATACGATAGGAAAACTAGTGGAAAAGTGAACTAGGGTGGATGGCCACCATGTCCATTTTGGGCACCATGGACATGGTGGATGGGATGATGATGGCCATGGTAGAGTGGAACAGATAAGGTGGAATGGGTGAAAATGTTTGTGGATGTTTGGGTTTTGGGAGGCTAGTAGCACATCCATGGTGGGCACCACACCCATGGTGGGTATATGGTAAAATGGTTGTGCTAGTCACCATGATCATTTTGGAGGAAGGGGGACTTGGTAGATTCTTTAATTTTGGTCATCGTGGAAGCTTCTCAACTAGGTCGTTTTGCCTGGCTGGCCGTGGTGGATCTTGAACACCATGGTTGTTTTGGTAAAAGCTTCCCACCATGGTTGTTTTGGTGGATGACTTGTTGTAGCACTTCAATCCTTATATTTCCACAATGATTTAGAACTCTTGTACCAAAACTATGGCCATGTACCACACACCATTTTGAGGTCTTTGTTGTGCAATTCAGTTCCAAAGTCATTCCTGTTGTTCCCTTTTTTGGATCAATTCTTGACCATATGGGGTATGTTATGGGATGATCTAGGGCTCATCTGACAATATAGAAACACTAGGACCCTCCTTTGTATCCTTATTCCATCCAAAGAGTGATCAAGTACCTAAAAAACATGCAAGGAACAATCATAAGTGCAATTGATAGTAATATGCTTATTAAGGGTAATATCATGCATGCTTAGATGTGATTAAAGAGTAAAATGACACAAGATGAAGTCCTAAATGTGTGTTGCATCACCACCACAAATTGAAAATATCATTATTTTCAAGTATGCTCCACCTCAATTTCTCATTTTCATATCAGTCAAGAAAATCATGGAACAATGCAATCATCATAATGTTCATTGGCTAAATTGAGTGCATATGTGGAATTAGGAATGCAATCCACTACTCTCTATTCATTTTTCTATTTTTCAAAGTGATTCAAGCACAAAGAACAATAACTTAAAATATGGGATATTAAACACTTATGAAACTAGCATAACTTTCTAATGCTCTAGGTATATGGTATCATGCATGGCATACATCAAAATGTTTAGGGTTGCTTCTTCACTTTCTAGGACTAAACATTGCACTTCACTTCACTTTTCATGACCCACTTGGACTGTGTAGGGGTGTGTGGGCTTGAGTTGATTTTCCCTATCCCTACTAGGCATAAAAAGAGAAGAAAGGGTCTTGGAATAGGGTGGATGTTATTACATAGGAGCAACCATCTTTTCTTTTTCTTTTCTTGAGATGATATGACAGAGAGTTATATCATTTTTTTTCTTTTTTTCTATGCCTAGTGTGTAAGGAGGGCATATGGTGATTAGAAGAAGTGAGCAGTATAGATATGACCACCCTAAAATTTTTGAGGGTGGTCAAGGCTCATGTGTGTACTGTGACATCCTTTCTTAGGAGGAGAGCTAAGAGAATTTTAGAAGAAAGATCACATCAAAGAGGGGTCATAGGAGGCGCAAGTTCATGCATGTCCATTCAAGTAGGCTAATCCAATGAACATTCATCAAAATAGACAATACCATGCATAAATTGAACAACTATGGGTTATCACATTATTTCCACAAAGAATCACAAGAATTCAAGGCTTGCAAGAATACATTTTTTTATTAAAATAGTCAACTTCCTGTAAGAGACTTTGAGCACATGCAATCTCCACCATAGAACTCATTTATAAAATAAAATCATCAATGGGATGCAATCCTCAAATTTAAACCATTCAAATCACAAGAAGTATAGATTTAAGTTGAAATACACTATTGTGAAAGTAGGTCAACCTTGGGAAAAATTGGCCAAAATGGTGCCATATTGCTCTAGAATCACATATATGACTACACTAAGAAGCAATGAACAACAAATAAGATAATTATATCCATAACACACAAAGAATTACAAAAACCTACATGAAATGTGATGCATGGAAGTATAAAGAGAAAAACTTTTAAAAACATTTGCAAGCATGCTAGAATATGCATGCATGTATGCAAACCAAGAAAAAATCAAATCTACCCTGAATCACAGAATAGTTTGGGATAGTCAAAAAGATTAGTCAGATGTTTTGATCATATTAGACAAAAAGTTAGGACATGGAACATAGAGGAGCATGGGGTAAATCAAGGGCTTACCGCCCTACCACTCCAAACTTTTAAACTATGTTGATCTCAAAATTATAAAGAAGTTCAGAATAGTAGGGTGTGAGCATAGAGTTGTGATGGAAAAGTCATCAAGAGGGAGAGATCAAACATGTCTTCCAATGGGCAAGGCATAGCCATCACGGCTGTTCAGTGCAAAACGTCCATTTTGGCCAACTGCCATAATAGTCATGTTGTGTGGAACAACCATTTTGGTTGCTTTCCTGTAGCTTTTCCACATCTACATTCTTTTTTTCAAAATTGATCTTCTCCTTGTCTAGATCCTCTATGCATCAATCATCCATCAATGTATCTATTTTAACAATATTCACAAACAGAAAAACCACCAAGCATAGTGTGTTTGTGGTTTGGGAAGTGTAAAATCAAAAGTATAATAGGAAATTGGTTTTGAGAGAAAGAATCTCAAACAAAGGTGGGTTTCCTCACACTAACATTAATTTTATTGCCTTCGGTCGGGTCTTGTAATTCCTTCAAACAATTAAGCATTAGGATATTGTGTTTGCCCATTCTTGAAGTAGATGTCTCTCTCATTTGCATTTAGAGGTTGTTCGTCATCCTATTTATCACATAAGTTATAAATAAGTGTTCCATCCATTCCCCATATTTTGAGTAATAATTTAATTTTTCAAGTGACAATCCTCAACACCCTCATTTTGTTATTGTTGGGTGGGGGTTATGAACATATTGATCTTTATCTTCATGTCCATGAAGGATATTGTCATTGTGTCACTACACACATGTATTTTGACATTACTTGTAGACAAGAATGGTCTTCCTAAGATGATGGGAAGCTTCCTATCCTCTAGATCCATGTCAAGAACAATAAAATTCGCCAGGAACATTGCTTCACTTTCTTTGTCTATCATCATTGAGACATCATCCACCCTTCCTCTAGGCACTTTAATTGGATGATCCTCCAATTACAGAGCATAATTGGTTAGTTTCATATTGCCTAAACCCCATATCCATATAGACATTATATGGCATCAATCTCACACTAGATCACAATCAACTAGGGATTGGTCTATGTGATATCCCCCTATGTATCTAGGTATGAGTGAGGCTCCTATATCTTTCCTCTTCATGGGAAGTGCATGTTGTCTTGTACTGTCAACTTGATATTCTTAGACACCCTTCATGTTGACTTACTCTTGAAAGTGCACATATGCTTGAGTAATTTGTCATAATATGGAATCTACTTGATAGCATCCAATAAAGGGATATTCACCTTCACCTGTCAAACAGTCTCTAGGATGCCAACATTATGTTTCTACCTCCTTTTCTATGAGAGGGGATCATCAAATACATTTAAGAATGGGGGTCCAATTGCAATTGATTTATTTGGATCAACACAATTATCTTGAGAATAACATGAGGAATTCCAAGAATCATGGGTGGAACACTAGGGGATGTAGAACATGCAAACAGAGTATAGGGTGGAACAATGGTATAAGAAAATCAACATGAGGTATCATGGGATCATCTTCATCTATCTCAATCATAGTATCACCAACTTCTTTCTTCACTCTCATTTAATTAAAGTTTCCTTGGTTATATAATCATTTCCCATTTGACTCCTAGGATTCTCAATAACTTTTCCACACCTCAGAATTGTCACATCATTAACTTGCTCATGGTTAAGAAGGTAGCATGTTGTTATTATGGAGGAGGTGGAGGTGGGCCTTGGTGTTGGAAATGAGATGGAGAAGATTATTTGTGGTAAGTGTATTGGTAGGGTGGTTGTGGTGAGTTGGAGGCATATAAGATTTAGGAGGTCCTTGAAATTGATATATGGATGACACTTTCATTAGGGTGGATTATAGGAGCTTTTGGGAAACATCCATTGGTCCACTTGCATCATTCGAGTTTTCCATGGGTTAGGAAGGAAATTTCCCTTCCACTCGGTGGGAAGTATTGAGTAGAGATGCTCCTCTCTTTTTCAACACTTGTCACATTCTTTTGAACCTCATCAAAGCCTTTCAACCTAGAGAGAACTTCATCTTAAAATCTTGAACTACACCTTTGACCTTGTTGTTTTAGGTTTCTATGAGAGTGAAGGGCCTTCACTTATTTACTAAAGGACTCAATAGAATTAGTCGAGTGACTAGGAGAATTACTCACTTTATTCTCATTCTTCATTAGATTCATCATTTCAATGAGGATCTTCATCATTTGTAGGCTTGAATCATTAGGAGTTGAATGTGTCATACCAATGGCACAATCACACTCATAAACAATGCTAAAAGCTTGATGCCTTGAATTTTCCATCAAGTTCTTGAATAAAGGCCATGTCTGCTTGACAGATTTATGAAAAAACCTTCATAAGAATAATTTGATAAGGCTTGACTCATTTGAGAGAGAGTAAAAGGATTGAACAAGGTACAACAAAGGAATTTCACTATGGGGACACTCTCTCAACATCTTTTAGAATCTTTCCAAAGCATCATGGAACCTATTATTACCTATTTGATTAAATTTACTATAGAACACCGCATTTGTGTCAATCCTGTAATAGAATAGAATTTTTTCAAGAAGGCCTTCTTCATATCTCCCTAACTCATGATTTTAATTTTTAAAACTTACCAATCATTGGCCTTGTCTTTTAGGGAAAATGGAAAAAATGTGAGTCAGATGGAGTCATTAGTGGTTGTAGATATTATGAAGGTGGAGCACGTCTCCAGGAAAGAATCCACATGCTTTTATGGGTTCTCATTTTCAAGCTCATAAAAAGTCAGAATATGCCCAAGAAGATCAGGTGGAATTGAGAATTTCTACCACCACATTTGATCAACTCCATATGTAATCAACAAATTGTAGTTCACAGGAATAACATAGTCATGTAGTGGGATGTGCATCGGTGAGGAGGTGGATGTTGCTCATGTGCATATCAGTTTCCCATCTCATGTTTCATGGGTTGAGTGTTAGTTGCTCTAGGCACAACCAGACAATAGGATACAAGTTAGTAAACCAATATGCTAAAAAGTAACTCAAAGAACATCAAATAGAAATGGTGAGGGAAATAGGAGAATTCAAATCTAAATGAACTAGCTAGTTCGAGCACCTATCTCCCCAAAAACGGTGCCAAATAGCTTTATGCATGCATGGGA
Organism: Alisma plantago-aquatica; assembly: GCA_963693085.1. Taxonomy (NCBI): domain Eukaryota; kingdom Viridiplantae; phylum Streptophyta; class Magnoliopsida; order Alismatales; family Alismataceae; genus Alisma; species Alisma plantago-aquatica. The sequence goes on along the minus strand of OY856409.1, from coordinate 1,616,863,916 downwards.
CACACATACTTGGGCTAATTTTTTTACCCCTAAAAGGCACATGCTTCAATAGACTAAAACACTTCTACATAAGGACATGAATTTGTATCATAGCATAGAAGGAAGAAACATAGGGGTCAAACCCAAAGGAAAGAGGGGGTACTAGATCTTAGTTTGTTTTACTCTAGGTTCCTAAAGTGGAGACTAAGGTTTAATGGTTTAACTTTGATTTTGGATTACACTGGGTTGGTCAAGCAAACAATTAAGGAAAGGCAAGAAGTAAAACCTAATTTCACCAAAGACAATTTAGGTAAAATTGACAAAGCAAGGAAACCTAAGAAATGAATTACACTTGAGAAAGCAAGAGAGAGTTAACACTATCACTAAACTAACAAAGCAATTCTACTTAACAAACTTAGAAATGTTAACTAACTATCTTGGCAAGAAAAACACTAGACTACCAATTTAGCCAAAAAGCAAGAGAAGGACCAAATTACATAAATCCTAACTATAGAAATCACAAGAAATCTAAAGAAAACACTAACTACACTAACAAGGTCTAGCTATCATGAGAAAGGCAAATAACTAATTAAGGAATTCAAGAAGCTAACTAAGTAAGCACTAGGTAAGCAAGAGATGGATTAGGATTTTAATGAATTAATAGAGGTGTGGACTGTTTGGGGTAATGTGACTATAAACTATGTTGGGGGTCATAACATGAAAACATTACTCATTCATTTATATTACAAAACCAAACAATCAAGTCAAATGTTAGAGAATTTCCCTACGCTACTAATTGGTCATGGATGGAATAGGGTGTGTATAGGGGAACTAGTCCCTATCACCCCCTATTTAACCTTACGACACTCATTTGATTAGGTTTTAGGTGGAATTTAACTAGGATAAAAAAATTCTAGGTTTATGGAATAGAATATCTTAGGGCAATCGAGGGTTAAGGGCAGTAATGGAGGGTGGAAATGAAGGTTTTACATCTCATAACACCTACAATCTAGCCTTTAGGTAGCTCCAAGCCAATTACACTAAGTGCGAATATGCTAGCTACTTATATCTAACACTTAGAAGTAGGAGAGTGGATATATATATGTGGGATAGTTAGCTAGGGATCTACTAGTTGGACTTAGGAGCAAATCCCAAAATAGACATGTAAACTATTTCCCCTACAACCTAGGTGGTTTCAAGAATAAATCATAATATAATTCATGGTAAATGAGATAGAAATATATAATAATCATTATCAAACGAAATTATAAAGTTTGCATGTCACTTCCTCCTAACATGCTATCCCCATATAGTCCACCTAGGGGGGCTTTGCTACTCATAAAACAAAAAACGGATAAAGAAGAAGAAGAGGATAAGATAACCATATATGCTTGGTGAATACTCCTCCTTATTCATCTCCAGCTATAGAAGCACGTCCTCCTGCCTCCTTAATGGATGGAAAGCATGGGGTGGTGGTGGAAGTGGCCAAAATCCTAAAAAGTTAGGGTTTTATGGTAGAAGATGATGGAAGTGGAGTGGAGTAGGTGGGAGAGAGTTGATAGCACAATGAATGCTAGAGGTGGAAATAAGTGCTAACCCCATCTCTTAGCCACCACCAAGGTATATATAGTGGCTTGGGAAGCATAGGATTAAGTGGGGTAGAATAGGGAATTCAGTTGAAAAAGTGAACTAGGGTGGTTGGCCATGAGTGTGGTGGATGGGATGATGATGGTTGTGATAGAGTGGAATGGGTGAGGTGTATGGTTGAAAATATCAGTGAAATTTTGGGTTTTGGGAGGCTAATAGCATGGCCATGGTGGGAAGTATGGTCGTGGTGGGTGGGTGGTAGAATGGCTCATTTTGTAGGAAGGGTGCCTTCGACATTTCTTCAATTATGGTCGTTCCACGACCTTTTGGCTGGAACAAACATGTTGGATCTTGCACACGACGATCTTTCCACAGTGTCGTGGATGACTTGTCATATCTCTTCAATCCTTGGATTTCCACTGTGATTGGAGCTCTTTTAGCATGGCCCATTTTGAGGTCTTTGTTGTGCAATTCAACTATAAATTCCTTCTTAGTTTTGCTCCCTATTTTGGATCAAATCTTGACCACATAAAGGTAGGTTATGGGGTGATATAGGGACCATTCAAGGGTATAGAAACTCTAGTATACTCCTCTCTATATCCCTTCCATCCAAAGTGTGGTATGAAGTACCTAAAAACATGTAAAAAATGACTGTAAGCGTATTTGATAGTGATATGCTCATTGAGGGAAATAATATGCATTCTAACAGTTTAAATGTGATTAAATAGTAAAATGACACAAGATGAAGTCAAAAATGAGGACTGCATTAGTCGTGCACATTCTTTGCACAGATCTCTATTTTATCCTGATGTGTAGTCTAATTAATCTGAAAGATATTTAATTACTCCAAACCTTCAAATCATCTAAGTAATCATACCTTGAACTCATCATATTTCCTCAAAGCACAAAATTGCTCCCACATAGCAGCATCAAGATGGTTGTATTGCTCACTGGTAGCCTTCTTCCTCTTGTCACTATTTATGTATTCTCTTCTTAGATGGGTTTTACAATTCCTCCATATCTTCCCATATTGTTGTAGCACACTTTTACTATGCATTTTTTAATTAAGGTGAAAAACATAGTAAAAAGCATATAACTCGTATTTATCTCCTTCTAGATTAGGTCTTTAATTACAACATCAACTTTATGCCTAGATTTTGTGACTATTGGAACTTTGTTGCAAGAACTAACCCCACAATAGTACCTGAAAGCACAGTGATTCTCCCCTATAAGATTTATGTTAGCATCCAAAGCAATGGCCAACTCTCACCTTTGACCCTAAGCTTTATTAACTTGTGCCTCAGTGTGATGCCTCTACTATGTGAGGTAGTAGACTCAGCAGTAGCCTCATCAACGACCTCCTCCTCATGGTGCTCAACATCCTGACCACCATGCTCAACATCCTCATAGTGCTCAACATCCTCATTGTCATAAGCCATGCTATAACAATCTATATATAATAAATAAATAATAAGTGTTAGAAACGTGCATATAAATGATCAAAAAAACATGCATAATATTTAGCATCTAACAAAGTGTATAATTTGCATTATAAGAGCAATGCCTCTAGTATTGATTGGATCACTTGTCAATTTTGATACCTTCTATGTGATCTTGATGCATATAGTATTCATCTATGTTAGTTTTAACATTTACACTTAACAAGACTATTGAGAACGGATTGGATCTATCATACTTGTCATTGTACTCTTCTCCATCTATAAGATCTATAATGAACTACCTATTCCCTTAAAGAATGGCATACAAATTTTCATTTGCAAAGTCATCGATATAGAATACTTGCTTCTCCTATGATGCCATGATAAATGGCTCATCCTTATCACCAACCTTTTCAAACTTCAATAATGTGAAACCCAATTCATCTGTTGAACTCCTTTGTTGTTATCAACCCAATTACACCTAAAGATGGGAACTTTGAACTATGTGTGGTCAAATTGTCTCCAATGACATTGTAATAAGACATATTATCTTCTCATGGACTTTCTTCTTTATACTACAAAGATACAATAAAGATGCCTGAAGGATGACTCCATTGTTTTGGATGACACCCTTATCATCTTGATGCTTTGTGTAGTACAAAAATCGATCTATGTCAAACCCTTAGTAAGATATAACTAATATTTTAGGTTTGAATGCAAGCCATTTGATATTCTCAATGACATCATTTGATGTTTGAGATAGTTGACAAAATAATTTACCTTCAAACCACCTAATAAGTGTTTGATTATGCTCTCTTTCTATAAGGAAATACGGCATCATCTAGGCAGCATAAACAAAAAATTTACTGATATATTTCCCATAAACCAGCAGATCGTGTCAATAACTATGCAATGGGAAGGATGGTTTCACAAAGATATACCTGGTCATGGACAAAGTCCAGTGACAATCCTCATCAATGTAGATGTGCACTCTATCTTAGACAGTGGTTGTGCAACTCCTAGTCACACTCAGACTCATCTGACTGCTCCTTCACAGATAACAGACTCAAACAACTACTACAGTGGCTCCTCGATCTCGCCACTGACTGTGAGTTGACGTTGCCCTCCTAGCAGCAACCAACAAACTCCTACCTCTAGAGTAGTTCACACAGACCAACTAGAACTCATGTCATCCTGTAGGAACGGATAGGAAGGAGTTGTCCCTCCCATTGGTGTACTAGTCACCAACATGCTCTCCCACAACAATGATCCTCAGTTGTTTCTCTCTCATGGCTATCCCTCCCTAGTTAGATAGGACTTGTCTGGGCTCTCCTGGTTACCACAACCAGAGAGGACAACAATTTTTAGAGCAACTAATTCTCAATTGTCTATGTAGTAGTTGTCCTCTGGGATGCCCCCAGTACCCCTCTATATATAGGAGGGGTTAGGGTCAGGGTTCCCAGTCCCTAGCCAATGCATGACTAAAGCAGGAGTGGAAAGAACAAGTAGATATTGAATTTTCACAACTTTTCTAGAAGTTTCACAACATGCGTGTGACAAAATGGTCATCTCACCAAGTGAGACAGTTGTATTGCATGTGAGACGATCAATTCGCTAAGAAAAATGGTCATCTGGGACATGAGACGGTCATTTCACACTTTCCCAGTCAGAAATGAATTAGCAAATCATTTCCTAATTTATGTCAGACATTAATTTACTTGCACCCCAAGTATGTCCAATTGAAACAAGTTTGGGAAAACTTCAAAACTTTTGTTCATCCCAACTGGGCCATCTCACACAAGCGAGACACCCGTCTCACTCACCCAGAAGGTCGTATGGTGAGTTCAAGTCGAGCCAATTGCTTCAAAATCTTGAATTGGTTGGTTCATAGGGCAAAACTAAGCCAATTCAATTATTGATCTATGTGACAACCCAAACGGCCATCTCAACACTTGAGACACCCGTCTGGCTGCCCAAACAACTGTCTCACCCAGTGAGATGGTCGTTTGGCAGTTCAGTCAGCCAATTCGTCGATCTGTTGTGTAAATTGAGTACCTAAACACTTTAGTACTTAGTTCAATTATCATTTGAGATCAAACTCTTCTTCTAGATGAGTTCCTATGTGTGTGACCCTATAGGTCCCATATCACATTGGCAGTGAATGTCCATAACTAGCTTATGATATCACAAGCAAAGAGTGGTGTCTAATCGTACATCATTTCTACCCATGTGAATGGAAGACTTGGGCTTCATCTTAGCCTCAATATACTTCTTAGCCTTGCTTTTGCCCTAGGAATCACTTTCGCTGATTACCATCACAGATTTTGTCCATCCTCTTCCATGCATTGGCATCAACATGCCAAACGTTTGATAAACTGACTATATGATTCATGCAATGCTTGTATAATCATATTCATGGTCAACCCTTGACCTAAGAGAAATCCCAGTCATTCCACATGTTCAATCACATTGAATACATGGGGTTCTACTAGACCTCACTTTATCAGTTTGCACTCAAATTATACCTTGTTTGCTTTACATGATTCTTAAGATGTGTTACCATCTTGAGAATGTCCATGTTTTCATGTTGTTCATGCAACTCATAGTTCATACAACATACCATTAGGTATTCAAATGTCTATGGCATCATTGGTATGCTTACAGTAAGCATCCATTTGGCCTTACACACATTTGGAGTGGGTTCCTTTGGTATTGGTCTATTAAGGACATAGAGCTTTCGCTTATTGATGAGAAAATTTCTCAAAGTTGTTAACCAATTATGGAACTTTATCCCATTTTGTCCTTCTAAAGGACTGATCATAATTTGAATGTGTTTGTATTTGACATTTAATTCTAGAAAGAAATACTGCAACTTTTCAAAACATTTTTGATTTGGTTTGATTTAATAAATTGACGATATTAATTAGGTCTTTAATTAACTACCACTCCCACTATTTTATTTGAATCGATAGCCCCCAATATCAATTTGGAATATTACAGTGTACAATATTCTAGTGGACTAAGATCCAAAATAATTCAATTGTTACCCGACCTACACCAGCGTTCGCAGTCAATTATCAAGGTAGGCAATCATGCCAATTGCATCATATGCAACTCTTAGGTAGATGATATGCACAACTCCTTGCCATGATCATCTGCATGCCTCTAGGCCCAAACTCTTTAAGAATCACCAATCAAGCCTGACTAAAAAACTGACACAATAATAATGCACCCCGCAGAGGTAGAACCTACATTATTACCATCATACTTTCATGAGATAGACGACGCACCCTGCGGAGGTGGAACCTACACTTGGTCGATCAAGCTTTTCATGTGGGCCACTTTTGGAAAGCATCTAAGACTTGATATTATATTTGAGGGAGTTTGTATGTATAAATACATATACTTTATCCAATCACCACATATATAATATGTATCATATACATGCTATAACCACAAATGAGAACATGCAATAAATAAAAAGCACATGCGATGGTTATGGCCATAAAATGTAATTTCTTGGAGCCATAAGGAATTACTACCACCTATGGTCCACATCATATGCAACATGTTGTTGGTAATGATCTATCTTCGAACCAATCCGGGTTGATCGGTTCAATTCTTGAATCGGTCGGCTCACCTCCTAATTGCTTGGTTGGTCTCTTCTGAAGTGGTCGTCTGGTTCATAGATCCAAGCAGAGTCTGGACACCTCCAGTTGATCAGTTGGGCCACCAGTCAATCAGTTCATCCTCCTATCGTCTGGCCTCCTCACTCCTCCAGTCGATCAGGTCATCTCACTAGCCGATCATTTCATCTTTGTGTAGATCTTCATATCATGTCAAAACATAAATTAAAATTATCCTATTTCTTATTACATTGTACATGGGAAAACCTCGAGTAAAATTTGAGGGGAAATAGGAAGAAGAGCATTAATTTACATTTGGAAAGGAGAGAGAGGCTTGGTACGTAGACCGATTAACAACATGAATAATAACTACAACCATGCACACGTAGATCTGGGGTTTTGGCCATAACCATGCTTTACATCCACCATCAAAACCAATTTTATGGTGATGCGTGTAAATTGCATATACATACACACAAATATATATATATATATATATATATATATATATATATTCGTTTGGGTTCTTTATGTGGTAATTAGACAGACGGGCACATCAACCAGATTAAATATTTGCATCGCATGCAATAAATAAATATGGTAAAACCATAAATATGATCATATCGATTATCCCAACACATAAATAATTGGTGTGGCTCAGATACCACTGTAAGGAAATACGACATCAGGTAGGTAACAGAAACAAAAAATTTACTGACATATTTCCTATAAACCAACACATCGTGTCAATAACTATACAATAAAAAGGATGGTTTCACAAAGATATACATGGTCCTAGATCAAGTCCAACGACAATCATCGTCGATGTAGATGTGCACTCTGTCTTGGACGGTGGTTGTGCAGCTCCTAGTCGCACTCAGACTCATCTAACTGCTCCTCCATGGACCACAAACTTGGACAATTGCTGCAGCGGCTCCTTAGATCTCGCCACTGACTTTGAGTTGATGTTGCCCTCCTAGAAGCAGCCAATAGACTCCTGCCTCTAGAGTAGTCGATACTGACCAAATAGAACTCTTGTCGTCCTACAAGAGAAGATAGGAAGGAGTTGTCCCTCCCATTTCTGTACTAGTCACCAACATGCTCCTCTACAACAATGATCCTCAGTTGTTTCTCTCCTATGTCTATCCCTCCCTAGTTGGGTAGGACTTGCCTGGGATCTCTTAGTTACCACAACTAGAGAGGACAAAAATTGTCAGATCAACTGATTCTCAATTGTCTGTGCATTAGTTGTGCTCTGGGAAGCCCCCAATACCCATCTATATATAGGAGGGGTTAGGGTCTGGGTTCCCTGTCCCCATCCAATGAGGGACTAAATCGGGAGTGGAAAAGACAAATCGATCTTGAATTTTAGCAACTTTTCTAGAAGTTTCACAACCTACGTGCGATGAAATAGTCATCTTGCCAAGTGAGACGATCATCTCACACACGAGATGGTCATTTCGCTAAGAGAAATGGTCGTCTGGGAAGCAAGACGGTCATTTCACACTTTCCCGCTAAAAAATGAATAGGCAAATCATTTCCTAATTAATGCCATACATTAATTTACTTGCACCCCAAGTATGTGCAATTGAAATGAGTTCATGAAAACTCCAGAACTTTCGCTCATCCCAATCGGGCCATCTAATACAAGAAGACACCCGTCTCACTCACCCAGATGGTCGTCTAGTGAGTTTGAGTCGAGTCGATCAGTTCAACAGCTTGAACCGGTCGGTTCATAGGGTAGAACTAAGCCAATTCAATTTTTGATCTGCTTGACAACCCAAAGGGTCATATCAACACTTGAGATGCCTGTCTGGATTCCATAATGACCGTCTCACCCAATGAGATGGTTGTTTGGCAGTTCAGTCAGCCAATCCATCGATCTGTTATGTGAATTGAGTACCTAAACACTTTAGTACTTAATTCAATTACCATTCAAGATCAAACTCCTCTTCTAGATGAGTTCCAATGTGTGTGACCCTATATATAATGACCCTGCCTCCCGGTAACCCCCAATTAAGGGAGACCAGAAGGTTAGAGCCATTATCCAAATTAACAGGATCAAAGGTTCGACAAATAATCAATAACAATTATTAAATTCTACCAACTATACTGAAATATGGTAAAAAAATAAAAACTTTGCATACCTTTTGAAAACTTGGATCTCTAAACTTCTATTCACATATGAATTCTACTCTAACTAATCCTCCTTGTATTTTAATTCATGTATTTCACAATATGACGATTTACTATTTGTCCATTTGGCTTGTACCTAAAACGCCGACAAACAAAATGTCGGTCAACATAAAGCTAGTATGTGGGGGAAATAATAATCATGCAACTATGATAACAATGTAATCAGTCAATTATGTTTTAAACAAACAAATTTACGTTTTCTACATAACTGCTCAATCCCTACATACCCTAGCCTCTGTGCTGTCCCTACAGTGGACCTGGATGCTACCTTCCTTATGGTAGATCCCCATTAAACCCCTCATGATCCCACCTAACAGGTGAACTAGTTTCTAGGGTTGAGTCACATGGCACTACCCGTAGGTAGCCCACTCCTTAACTCATGGCATGCTAAAGAGTCTCATGGCACTACACGTGGGTAGCCCAATTTCTAACTAACAATAACCTAGACCTTACTCTAGGTTACCCCTTTTTAGCCTTTGCAAAGCCATAGAGGTGGACCATGATCTGAGCCAGTCATGTATGCACATTTATAGTGATAATCATAGTCACTTTATAGTTGCATGAAATAAATAGGCATCCAACAGTTATTTCCAAGCAACTGATAAAATGTTCGGGAATCACCGTGAAACTAGAGAAATTATTCATAAGCGTAACCACATACCTATCATGATGATTTGAGATAGAATAATCCCTGCAAGTAAGAAATCCAAGCAAGCAAGCACACATAACAAGATCATGAAATAATCATGCAATTTCCTTTTATTACTCAGGTCATCAAGATCAATTAAACCTAGCTCGCTTCCTAGGGTTTCTAGTTCACTTTTAGGGTTTCCATTGCAATCAGGGTTTCCCTTCATCTTTTACTATTTTAAACCCTAATTTTATACCATTACTCACAAACCCTATTTATCTCGTCTATTCTTCACAAAATATACTAAGGTTACCTTTTAACAACATATAACCTTATTTCCGGATTGAAGGCATCATTATCCATTAATTAAGTCCATTAAGCCTCTTTTACATTAAAGCTACTATTTTATCCTTTTAATCCATGACAAGATCATTATGCACATTCATCATCAATTCATAGTTCATTATGGTCTAATTCACATATGAACTCTATTTGTCATTAATTCTACCTTTTATTCATTAGAAAACCCTAATTACTACATTAAGGGCATTTATCCACAAATTAGGAACTTTAATGCTTGAAATAACTTAGAGTCATTATATCTTAGCTTTGTTCACGATTTTGAATAATTAAAACCATTAATAGTCGCATTTACCAATATTAGGGTTTCAAGGCCCATTAAAGTATATTCATGCACATGAAACTCCAATTAAACCAATTACATGCAAATTTCATTCTTTTTGTTCCTAAAGTTCGTTTTTATCATTAACAGGTTAATACCAACTTTAATCATCCATTAAACCCTACTAAATATATTAATCATCTCAAAATAGGGTTTCTTAATCTTTAATTCATCAAAGTTGATAACTTACACTACTTTTCGAATTTTAAGAGGAATTATCTTCTAAATATATTTTGATTAGATTCCTCTCATTTTTCTGAGCAATTTTCATATTTTATGCGTATTCATCCGAGATACTATTAAGGAGATACAAATTTAGCAAAATTGACTTACTTTGGGCCAATCAGAGCGCGCCAAGTGTCCTCTCCATGCAACGTTGTTCGGCTGGGTTTGAAAACATTTTGAATTGTCCCTTTTTCCCTTGGTTAAGTGGGCCGCTCCTTCACTACACGGAAGGGTAGAACGGTCCAACGACCCAAGGCCTTCTTCTACCTCGTGCGTGCCCTAGCGCTACCGCTGCTGTAGGAGTTGGTGCGGCCCTGCCTCCCCTCCTCAGGCCTCATTGGCCACTGGGGACCCCTTCCCTGCCTCCTCCATGCTCCTGCGTGCACGGGGCACCACTGGTTAGAATCCAATATGGTCGATCAAATGTGAGCCAAGACCGCGATCTGTTGCAGGTTGGCAAACCTTCGACTTGGGCAGTAGGAAGATGGGAGTGTGGGAGAGATAGCCGATCGTCCTAGGGTTGTCGTGGAACCTCTCTCATCGACCGTGGTGACCCCATGAGTCCTCACTGCCCCAGGGTTATACGTGCTCTTCTCGACTAGGGTTTGAACAAATAAGAAGGAGGAGATGAGAGTGAGACATGTGGGATCTCTCAAACTCGAGCCAAAAGCCCTACCACTTATATAGGGGAGGGCATCGATGCCTTAAGATGCTTGCCCACAAAGCAATTGTGCTCTTTCCCAATAGGAATCCAATTCCTTTATTGAGAAGCAAGATTCTCTCTCTCCCAAACATCTTTTTGATATTCCTTTTTCTTTAAATATTAGGATTTCGAAAATTTCTTCCTTTATCTTCTTTGTACTTGCCTTTTGATTTATTGGCACGGAATTATATTCACTTTTAGTAGAAAATATATCCCTTTTAATAATACCATGAAATTCATTCATTATGCATCACATTATCATCTTATTTTGCTTTATTGGTATTTTCTCCTTATTTTCCTTTATTGGGGCTCCTTTTAACATTAGGAATCCTTGGGATACGAAATTCCATCAAGGACAATTCAATTATACTTCTTTCCACTTATTTTCCACATCATTATTTTCAATTTCTTTATTAATAAAGAAACACTTAATTGATCTTTTCTTTTCTTATTGTATTTTATTTGCAACTTTGGACTCCTTGGGACCCAAGGAACCTAAGAAGCACGAAATCCACCTTTAGATTACATTCTTTTGCCTTCTAGAGGTTTCCACATCTCTCTTTTCTAAAAAACTCAATTATTCATTTATTAATTGAATTTTCTTGTTATTGGGCCCAATAGCCAATAAAGCCCACAACACAATCATCAAGGCTATTGTAAACAAAATCCATTTATTCGAAACAAATTGTATCATTATATGTCCAAATATCTTTAATGTGAGAAATTACATTTCTCACCCAATGAACCCAAGAATTGGGGTTGTAACATCCTTCCCCTCTTATAGGAATTTTGTCCTCAAAATTCCATCAAGCAAACAAACAAATCAGGATAAGACTTTTCCATGTCCATCATTGGCCCCTATGTGGCTTTACCTTATCCATGGCGCTTCCAAAGAACCTTTATCATCACATATTTTTCTAAGTTCTTTCACTTTGGCATCTATAAACCTCACAGGTGACTCATGTCATTTTAGCCTCCCTTGGGGCTCACTAGGTTCATTGCTTTACACATGGTCTGGGCACCTCACATAGTGCTTTAAATTGGATACATGAAACTCATCACACATCACATTATCCTGAGGGGTAAGGGCAAACTTAACCTTCTCCACCAAACCATGTCAAAAGAACCCATGCATCAGGGACTTAGCTCTCTTAACTATAACTTAGAGGGGTCAGATTTTCATGTCACATATTCCCCCACAGGTGAACTGCATGTCAGTCTACTTTGCATCTGCTTACAACTCATGTCGTCTCTGGGATCCTTTCAGCCATTGCACGATCAAGCGACTTCATCTGCACACACTGTGGTCCTTTCTTGACCTTCGCGAGGTCTCTTCACCAACATCATCTTAATGAAGTGGTGACCGACACAACCTCCCTTATAAAGCTTCTCTACAACCCGATAGTGGCTATGGTGGTTATCAACACATCTTACAAAGGATAAAAACTATCTCTATGTATCACCCTGAATGAGCACACATGCTCTCATCAGACCCTCTAGTCTAGATCATACTAACCATTAGTTAGGGGTGATAAACAATACTAACATTGAGTTCTTCATGTACTTACTTCCACCTTATGGAAGTGAACCTTTAGGTCATACTCAAGAACTTTTGAACTCGCATGGTGTAGTTGAACCATCTCTCTCATATGTAGTTCAACCAGATATGTCCCTTGACAGAACTCTTTCTTTCTCATGTCATCTAGGTAAGTCAATCTACCATAACCCATATTGCATCATAACCTTCCTTGGTCTAGGGGAGACTTTCCACAACATTCATAGTGATGAACTCCCATTCCCTCTCAGGAACTCTTTATACTTTATATTAATGCATTAGGTTACTGATGTTCGTCCTTCACCTCCTGGCTTTCATGGCCACATCCCACATGAAACTTCATCTTAGGTATTCAAAGTACCACTGTCACTTATTATCTATATAGTACCATGGTTAATGGTGATCTTAAATCATGATCTCATGTATTGTCATGATTCCTTAAGATTGATTCCTCAGAAACCCTAAACCACTCTAATTAGGGTTTCATCACCTTCTGAAGAAGTGCATATGAGGTTCTACAACCATCCTTTTATCATGATAAGCCCTAGGCTGGCTAACCAAACAACCATTAACTTGTTAGACCGATCTTGTCACCTCTGAGTGTTAGCCAAACTTATCTCTTTTTCCAGCTGGGGGTTATCCTATCAACCTCCTCTAGCCTCCATCTAAACTAGGCAGTTGTATCTCATCCAGAGCATCCATTACCATTGCACATCCTTAGATTTTAGGTAAATTTGAAGACATACACCTCCATGTATTCCACTTATTATCTCATCTCATCTCTAGGTCTATCTTCATCAAGAAAACTCTGAGCTTATTCTCTTGGTTTTTCGAACTCAACCTTCATAGATCATGATAACAAAATCCTCATAAGATGAATATATTATTCCTCTTAGTGTTTGTAAACCATCCCTATATCATTCACTCTACTAGGGTATGTTATCAACTCTGTCCTCATACCTCATAGCAACGTTCCAACTCACATCATCTTTTATCCTTGGTGTATGGCATGCCTATTGTCCTATCTCTCACTCCCATAAAAAGAGGAAATAAGCCTTTGGCTGCAGTCCAAATACAAAGTTCTTCTTCTTGTTCCAAGAGTAGAGATGGTACATCCCACCTTTCCAGTACACCTTTAAATCTTAGTTGAAACGTGCATCTTATGCCTTAACATTATTCTCGATATCATAGTTACTTCCATAGAAAACTAGTTTCCAACCTACTTGGGTCACCACACAATCCTTAGTCATCTCCTCTAGGTCTATAGGGCGCCGACACTTTTGGGGTCATCCCTCTTCCCTTATGCATCTAGAGAGTGCCCTACTCATCTTCCCTTTGGGTCCCATGAGTTCATGAAGGTGATCAATCTCCTAACCCATGGCCCTTAGACAATGATAGTTGTTACCTCCCGACCCTATGGTCATGTGCAACTAGGTAATTAGGCAACTCCTACTTCCATCGGTCTTATCCCTACCTGACCCTAGGATAGACTTAGGATTCTATTACAATACATGTCCATCTTAGAACCTTACCCAAGCCTTCATCATCTCTCTCTCTGTATTCATGGGCTAACTCCCATCCTTTCATAGGGTCTTGGCAACCTGCGTACCTTGGTCAGGCCCCATACCAGTTACCTCCATGGTAACACATCCACATGCACATAGAGATGGTTATCTATGGGTCTACATGTTCATTCTCATACCATGTACTTTTCACTTAGCTTCTCACGATCTTATGAGACCTCTTTAGGTTTCCACAAAACCCACAAACTAGTACACTCCCTACCAAAGGGTTCCTCTCCCAGGATGGGAGGAAACTACAACTCTTGACAACAAGGTCACAAACATCCTTAGGATTCATATTCACATGAGCATGCTTAACCCAACAACCACTAAGGCACATACAGACCACCTACTAAACCATGCTAGGTCATACTTGTTCTCATCCTCAACATTGGATCAAGATCATAAACATACCTTTAAACTTAAGGGGTTTCCCTCTCCTCTAACCATGAGGGGTACCATGCTCGAATCTATAGAAACTCAAATCTCATCATGAGCATCAGGTACACCACTTCGCCTCTTATACCTAGGTTCACTTTTTGGGTGTCCAACTGCATGCTCAACCTCTTAACCACGAACCAAACATGTACAAGGTACAACATGCACTTACTGTCATCCTCCTACTCGAGCAACACTTTAGAGTGGAGTTCTCCTCAAGGACAACCAATAAGGTATAAGGCCTCACAACCTGTTACTAAACCTCTCCAGGTCTAAAGAACTCTTCTCCCTATCTCAGAAGGTAACCACCCATACCATGGGCACCTAGGTACCAGAAGCCTCATCCACTCTCTAGGGTTTGGTTCCTCTAATGGAAACCAAGATATCATCAACCTCCAAGGATCAAGCATGAGGCAACCACAAACATCCACTTAGGTCACATCATCCTCAACTCCCCACTTTCCTCATATCTCAGAATCTAGGCTTCCGACCTTCTTGCATCGTTCCTGCTCTCTCTCTCTAGAGCTAACCCTACAAAATCCTCACTACCAGAGGTCCTCTCTCCATGAAGGTGGATCAAGCTCACAAACATACCACTACATGGGTGATACTTATGTTCAAACTTATGTTTTCTCGAGGTTATCCCTAGCCCTTTATGCTTATCTCGTCAACTATCCTCCATACTCCCTTGGCCAGGGTTTCAACCCGCTGCTCGCATTACTGACATATCCTGGGTGCCTACTATGCCATGCTCATATAAGCTCATGGGGTTTCCATGGGTTCTTCTCTAGACTCATCAATGAAGGAGCTATCCTTCACTCTAACATGCATGACCCTTCCCAAGGTTGGGTCGCCAAAGGTACTCGGTCATCCAACCTCTCATGGCTCATATGGCATCCAAGTCATGTCTATCCAAACACTTGGTATACCATGACGTCTGACTCATCATGTCATCTCTCTCTTTAACCTTCACTTAGGGTTAGGGTTAACATCATCCTCAGAGGATGTGCCATGTCTCTACTTGTAATGTAGATCTCTACCTCCAAGACTAACTCTCTTCACTTATCCTCTTGACAAGAAGGTCTAGCCTCAGGTCTCTCCTGAGGGCATGACAACTTATGTCATACGACCTAAGAATGTATCCAACCTTTAGTTTACACTTAATCTATTAAGCTTATGTCCATGACATCTTATTTACATGCTTTTCATTAATTTGGTGGAGTATTCCTTAAACCTTATCAACCTTACCCATACCTCAAGAGGGTGAGGAAAAGAGAGAAAAACCCTAAAACTCAGAATCTTAACAGAATTAGGGTTGAGAAGGGATGAACAAGATGAGAGAGTCCTAAAGGTATCTTATTTCAAGTCAAATCCCGAGACTTTGGCCAGGCAGTCACACTAATCTGGGAGTCCTCATATTCTGACTAGTGGTGCGGAGGAAAATCTTGCCAGCCCCCGGACGTGATCCTTTTCTAGACACCTCTGTATTTCAGAAAATCCTCTAATAACTCCCTTGGGTTCTACAGAGTTTGTAAAGTTTAATAATTATTAAGGATTAAATGAGGAACATATGCTCTAATACCAAATATAATGACCCCGCCTCTTGGTAACCCCCAATTAAGGGAGATCAGAAGGTCAGAGCCATTATCCAAATTAACATGATCAAAGGTTTGACAAATAATCAATAACAATTATTAAATTCTACCAACTATACTGAAATATGGTAAAAAAAATAAAAACTTTGCATACCTTTTGAAAACTTGGATCTCTAAACTTCTATCCACATATGGATTCTACTCTAACTAATCCTCCTTGTATTTTAATTCATGTATTCCACAATATGACGATTTACTATTTGTCCTTTTGGCTTGTACCTAAAACACTGACAAACAAAACGTCGGTCAGCATAAAGCTGGTATGTGGGGGAAACAATAATCATGCAACTATGATAACAATGTAATAAGTCAATTATGTTTTAAAAAAACAACTTTACATTTTCTGCATAACTGCTCAATCCCTACATACCCTAGCCTCTACGCTATCCCTGCAGTGGACATGGATGCTACCTTCCTTATGGTAGATCCCCATTAAACCCCTCATGATCCCACCTAACAGGTGAACCAGTTTCTAGGGTTGAGTCACATGGCACTACTCGTAGGTAGCCCACTCCTTAACTCATGGCATGCTAAAGAGTCTCATGGCACTACACGTGGGTAGCCCAATTTCTAACTCACGATAACCTAGACCTTGCTCTAGGTTACCCCTTTTTAGCCTTTGCAAAGCCACAAAGGTGGACCAGGATCTAAGCCAGTCATGTATGCACATTTATAGTGATAATCATATTCACTTTATAGTTGCATGAAATAAATAGGCATCTAATAGTTATTTCCAAGCAACCGATAAAATGTTCAGGAATCACCGTGAAACTAGAGAGATTATTCATAAGCGTAACCACATACATGTCTGGCTGATTTGAGACAGAATAATCCATTCAAGTAAGAAATCCAAGTAAGCAAGCACACATAACAAGATCCTAAAATAATCATGCAATTTCTATTTATTACTCAGGTCATCAAGATCTATTAAACCTAGCTCGCTTCCTAGGGTTTCTAGTTCACTTTTAGAGTTTCCATTGCAATTAGGGTTTCCCTTCATATTTTACTATTTTAAACCCTAATTTTATACCATTATTCACAAACCCTATTTATCTCGTCTATTCTTCACGAAAGATACTAAGGTTACCTTTTAACAACATATAACCTTATTTCCGGATTAAAGACATCATTATCCATTAATTAAGTCCATTAAGCCTATTTTACATTAAAGCTACTATTTTTATCCTTTTAATCCATGACAAGATCATTATGCACATTCATCATCAATTCATAGTTCATTATGGTTTAATTCACATATGAACTCTATTTGTCATTAATTCTACCTTTTATTTATTAGAAAACCATAATTACTACATTAAGGGCATTTATCCACAAATTAGGAACTTTAATGCTTGAAATAGCTTATAGTCATTATATCTTAGCTTTATTCATGATTTTGAATAATTAAAACCATTAATAGTCGCATTTACCAATATTAGGGTTTCAAGGCCCATTAAAGTATATTCATGCACATGAAACTCCAATTAAACCAATTACATGCAAATTTCATCATTTTTGTTCCTAAAGTTCCTTTTTATCATTAACAGGTTAATACCAACTTTAATCATCCATTAAACCCTACTAAATATATTAATCATATCAAAATAGGGTTTCTTAATCTTTAATTCATAAAAGTTGATAACTTACACTACGTTTTCAATTTCAAGAGTAATTAGCTTCAAAATATATTTTTATTAGATTCCTCTCATTTTTATGAGCAATTTTCATATTTTATGCGTATTCATCCGAGCTACTATTAAGGAGATACGAATTTAGCAAAATTCACTTACTTTGGGCCAATCAGAGTGCGTCAAGTGTCCGCTCCATGCAACGTTGTTCGGCTGTGTTTGAAAACATTTCGAATTGTCCCTTTTTTCCCTTGGTTAAGTGGGTCACTCCTTCACTACCCTAAAGGGTAGAACGGTCCAACGACCCAAGGCCTTCTTCTACCTCGCGCGTGCCCTAGCACTGCCGCTGTTGTAGGAGTTGGTGCGGCCCTACCGCCCCTCCTCAGGCCTCATCGGCCACCGGGGACCCCTTCCCTGCCTCTGCTGTACTCCTGCGTGTGCGGGGCACCACTGGTTAGTGGCCAATATGGTCGATCGAACGTTATCCAAGACCGCGAGCTGTTGCAGGTTGGCAGACCTTCAGCTTGGGCAGCATGAAGACGGGAGCGCGAGAGAGATAGTTGATCATCCTAGGGTTGTCGTAGAACCTCTCTCATCGACCGTGGTGACCCCATGAGTCCTCGCTGCCCCAGGGTTATATGTGCTCTTCTCAACTAGGGTTTGAACAAAGAAGAGGGAGGAGATGAGAGTGAGACGTGTGGGATCTCTCAAACTCGAGCCAAAAGCCCTACCCCTTATATAGGGGAGGGTATCGATGCCCTAAGATGCTTGCCCACGAAGCAATTGTGCTCTTTCCCAATAGGAATCCAATTCCTTTATTGGAAGCAAGATTCTCTCTCTCCCAAACATCTTTTTGATATTCCTTTTTCTTTAAATATTAGGATTTCGAACATTTCTTCCTTTATCTTCTTTGTACTTGCCTTTTGATTTATTGGCACGAAATTATATTCTCCTTTAGTAGAAAATATCTCCCTTTTAATAATACCATGAAATTCATTCATTATGCATCATATTATCATCTTATTTTGCTTTATTGGTATTTTCTCTTTCTTCTCCTTTATTGGGGCTCCTTTTAACATTAGGAATCCTTGGGATACGAAATTCCATCAAGGATAACTCAATTATACTTCTTTCCACTTATTTTCCACATCATTATTTTCAATTTCTTTCTTAATAAAGAAACACTTAATTGATCTTTTCATTTCTTATTGTATTTTATTTGCAACTTTGGACTCCTTGGGACCCAAGGAACCCAAGAGGCATGAAATCCACCTTTGGATTGCATTATTTTGCCTTCTAGAGGTTTCCACATCTCTCTTTTCTCAAAAACTCAATTATTCATTTATTAGTTGAATTTCCTTGTTATTGGGCTCAATAGACAATAAAGCCCACAACACAATCATCAAGGCTATTGTAAACGAAATCCATTTATTCGAAACGAATTGTATCATTATTTGACCAAATATATTTAATGTGACAAATTACATTTCTCACCCAATGAACCCAAGAATTGGGGTTGTAACATCGGTCCCATATCACATTGGCAGTGAATGTCCATAACTAGCTTATGACATCACACGAAAAGAGTGGTGCCTAGTCGCACATCATTGCTACCCATGTGAATGGAAAGTTGGGGAGCAACTTCAACCTACAATATGTGTATGGTGTTACAGTGTTTGTATAGTTCCTTTGTCACTGATATCCCGATTGAACTAGAGGCATAGAGCAGTCATCCTCGTTATTATTCAATCTTTTTCCTTGAATCAGAGCAGACTGCATGAGATATATGTAAGCTAAATATCATATATTGACTCAGATGTATATGGCCATACTTTTCTCAGTCTCTCTAATTAAGAGGCCTTGGATATCATACTCCTATTGGAGGGACAAATCCCACATCTATCACTCACAGTCAATCCCCATGTGTTAAAGTCTCTCAATCATCACCGTTATAACAAATCATGTTTCAATACTGTGTTTGATGATGTAAAAGTGTACCCAACAACATGTGATGAGTGTAGTGATTTTAGGTCTAAGAACTACATCCACCACCATCACTGTGAGAGTTGACTATGACTTCCATGAAGATGGCTTCCATGTGTTAGTCTCACAGTGGGTCTGTCTGATACACTGTTCCCTAACATGTATATGTGTGCTTGGCTTGATATATCCATATCATGACTAATGAGATTTAGTAATCAACCAACTCACACTATGATCTTATGTGTTATTTCTATCTATCTACCTTCCACAATAACAACCGATCAGGGACATAATGAGAATGCATATACTCTTAACATCCGTATGATCTCATTCTTCCAAATCACATACTTGATGGCATACATCATTGTGTAATATCATTCTCTAGACATTTATTATGTAATTCATTATCTCATAACTGAATATACAAAATAATTTGGAAGCTTTCATTTATTATTATCAAATCAGGTATCTAATGCCATATCACAATCATTATATGATTGGCTTACTGGGCATACATACCAACACTATCAAACCTACTTAAATTGGCTCGAGGATATCATCTCTTGATAAAATTGGTGTGCTTGGCAATATAAATACCCACTTCATTGATGTTCTATAAAACATACAAGTGTGCTTGTTCCCACAACTCATGACTGATTCCTTTAACTCATGCTCCTATATCCCTTTGCTAGAGTAAGCGACAATGCGAGGGGATTTTACATAAGGTAGGAGTTTCATTGAAAATTAAATAATCATTGAAAAATTCCATCACCTCCCTAGACACATAACCCTAACTAATACTACCTTCAGGAAGATAATTATTTTGAATGTCACATATAAGCACACTCATGTATTGTTCAAAAGGATACATCCAATGCAATAAAATCAAACCCAACATCTTCACTTCCCTAGTCAAATGGTGAACAACATGTACCATTATATCAAAGAATGAAGGAGGAAAATACATCTCAAGATGGCACAAGGTAACAACCACTTCTCTTTGAAACTTATCAAGATTCACAGAATCTATAACTTTGTTGCTTAGAGCATTCAACAAGAAATAAATCATGGTGATTGCAAACCTTACATGCTTCGAAAATATAGATAAAATATCCATAGAAAATATTTGTTGTATTGGGGTGTGAGAATCATGACATTTAAGACCTTTTAACTTCAGATATTTCATTGATACCAATCTACAGATATTGGAAGAGTATCCTTGTGCTACTTTAACATTAATCAACCAAATGTAGAAAGATATTTTTTGTTGTCTAGACAAAGTGTAACAAGTAAGAGATAAATATGTGTGGAGACCACTAATAACCTCTATCTTTAATTCTTTTCGAATACCCCTTTCACGCAGGTCCATTTTGGATTTGATGATGTCTTCAATCTTACCTAATATATTCAATAGAGTACTAATGACGTTATCACATATATTTGTTTGAACATGCATGACATTGATACAGTGCCTAATCATCAAAGAATTCCAATAAAAGATCTCATAATATTGACTTCTTCTCAATAAATATTTATCACATGTGGGGTTAGTACATGGTCCTTACCAGATTCATTGACAATGCCTCTTACTCTACATAAACATCCTCCCCTAGCATAGGTTTATGGGCACTCCATTCCTTAGTTGAGCCATTAAATGCTTTGTGAAGCCTTCAATAATGATGCCTTTTTGGGAGAGACCTTTGATGACCAAAATATACAGTCTTATCACCATATTTTTTTGGTAACCTAGGAGACTCATAAGGCTTGTGCCGAGCCCAACCTGGGGAGCTTAGCTCCATCCTGTAAGGAGCATAGCCCATTAAGTCACACAGAGGCCGACTGCGCTATGGGAGAAATAATTCCAAATGGTACCACTAGGGAGATTTGAACTCGGGACCCTTCATGAGAGGCCCCGTGCTGTGACCACATGAGCTACTGCTCTCCGGCTCTTAGCACCATATTTTAGTCATATTGAATCAATATTTTCCTCACTTATAGGACACACTTTAGCTCCTTTTATGTTGTATCTAGAAAATTTTGCACATGTTGGGAAGTCATTTTTTTTTTCAAACAAGAGATTTTTTATTCAAATTGATCTCTCATACAGTGAGAATTGTTAGCATTGCTTGGGATGCTTAGTCCGTCATTGTTGTCTTTGCCTTTGCAAGCCAAGATAAATTATGTGCATCTACTAAATTAAAAAATAAGAACTAAAATTATGGCATTACAGGTAGATACCACACACCTTGGTAGGAGAACATATCTTAGTCTTACCCGAAGTTGTCATTTTGTACCTTGATTCCTTGCATTTTGAAGAATCTTTCATATCGATACAATCCTTTTAGAATAACACACTATCATTCATGCATGCATGTATCTTCTTATCCTCCATTCCCATTGGCCACAACATTCTATTTGTTTTGTATCTGAATATTGGAAGCGTGTTCCCTTCAAGAAGAATTTCTTTCAACAAATATAATAGATATGTGAAACTTTTATCACTCCACCTATTGTTAGACTTTATAATGTACCATATCAACACAAATCTCAACCTTGTAAACTTAGTACAACCTAAGTATAATGATTTCTCAACATCATACACAATGTTTACAAATGAGGAAGGAGGATCAGTAATATTTACACCATAATTATCTAGCACTGCATCAACCATGTCATTAAGAATTGGCTCATTCACATCAACATCATTGGCCCTTTGTTCTTCCATAAAATTTCCACTATAGACATCCACTGATCTCTTAGTAGGAATCTCACCATGCCAGTACCACTGTGATAACTCTATATAATCCCATTGCACAAGATATGACTTTTGATTTCATCAATAATATCGACCTTCAAGGTGTTACTGCAATTCCTATAGGGAAATAAAACTATCTCTAGATTGCTCCTATGCTCCTCCACAATCTTATAAACTCACTAAGACCACTTCTAAACACTTTAGTGTCATGGTTTTCAATGGACATCCCATGTCGATCCATCTTGGCCCTAAACTATCATCACATTGAGTACTTCAAATAAAGTTTATTTGAATTAAGACCAAATTAGTTTTGAAAACAATATTTAGCATTCACGTTGAAGAATGTAGACCACCTATACAATTCTTGAACACTTATTCGCACCAGTAATTATATAATGCATGTTGGAATTTCAAGAATATTTTGATGGCATTTCTCTATAATTATCCAACTACACTGATGTAGATGGGAAAATGCCCACCTACATATGCACTCAGAGAAAAAATGAAGAGACGAATGTAGAGATATTCTTGGAAACCAAACACACATTATATACTCACATCCAAGTGAGACTAAGTGTTCAAGAATATCCCCAAATAGGGAAATATCCAAGATTTATTGAGTAAGTCTTGCATGGGTTTTTAGGCCACAAGGATATATATATATATATCTTTAGCATTCATGTTGATTAAAATGTAGTATCTATCCCATTCTTGAACACTTAGTCTCACTAGTAAGTGTATAGTGAATTTTTGGAGTGGCTCAAGTAGTCAAGCATGGTGTCCCCTAACAAAGGGACATGGGTTCGAATCCTAGTTGTCGCCTTGATTTACCACCCTCCTGGGCGTTCAGCCTCCACTACGAGCATGCGAGAGGGGGAGAGAATGCCTCTCTTAATCCCATATAAAGAATTTTTGTATTTCAAGAATTTCCGGAAGATTTCCCTCAGTTCTCCAATACACCAATGTAGATGGGAAAATAGCCACCTACATATGGACCCGAAGAACAAATAGAAAAATGAATGTTGAAATATTCTTGAAAACCAAATGTGCATTATACACTCACATCCTAAGTGAGATTAAGTGTTTGAGAATAGTCCCAAACTAGAGACTGTCAGGATTTACTCCTAATGAGTAAATCTTGGGATGGTTTCTAGGCCAAAAAATGTCTATTTATGGATTCAAATTTAGGGTTTAGGGGTTAGGTGTTTAGGGTTTAGAGTTTAGGTAAATTCATGGTTATTAATTTCAATTTAAATCAAATTAACATAATTTAGGTAAATTCATATCAACTCAATGTATGAATTCATATGCATAATTAATATCCAACTCAAATTGAACAATGCAACCACATAGATAATAAAGGAACATTTTATCATAGATTATACAATCCAGAAAAATCAAATAATAAATTATACATGTATTTACAATTATAATTAGATAAATCAAGACATTCTACATGAATTCAAATTTACATAAAATTAAATTAAAAAAAAGTAAAATAATAAATCAAACAAGCAATTATACAATAAGTAGGTGTGAAAAAAAATCACAAAAAATGCAAACCCTATACAAAGAAAAAAAGAGCAAACCCTAAATAAAAAAACAAAAAGAAAGAGAAAATGACCTCACGTCACGACAGGATGCCTCAGTAGTGGTGGGTAACCAGTAGCAAAGAAGATAGCAATAGAACCAACGAAGGACTCTAACGGTGGCGGTAGTGACTAGCAGCAATAGTAGAAGTAGTCAATGAGCAGCGTCAGCTTTAAAGGAGAACTAAGGGTCAATAATGTTGGTGGGTAAAGAAGTTCAGAAGAGGGGGAATAGTCATAGGGGAAGAAAGAAGTTCATGAAATGCAAAGATAGAGAGAACAGGGATGAAGGAAATTCTTGGGTGTTAGTAACATACCTGTAATTAATGCCAGTTTCAAGATAGAAACTCGTGACATAGAAAAAAATGCCACTTGAGTTTATAGTCTGATTGGTTTCCTTTGGTAATTGAAGTAATATTGAATGTTTAATATGTTTGTTTTGGTCCTTAAACTGGTGTAATAGTAAATCATAATTTAATGGAAGAAGACATATTTATGGAGGCAGTTTACCTTTGGAAATTGACATAATAGGTTATTTAATGAAATATCACAAATAAATAATCTAGACATTCTATGTTGGTTTTAGTTAACAAATTGGTGTAAAAGGTAACTAGAGGGAGCAATTATATTTCTAAAACACTTACATGTCATCTTAACTTTAGAAACTGGCATCATATGCTAATTTGGAAGGAACAAAATATATCACAGGGAGTATCTCAGAAGCATTACAATATAGGTTTTTTAGAAACTGACGTGATATGTTATTGTCCCAACCTACATTTGATGAATATTTGTGTGAACATGATGAAATTGATGCAGATTCAAGTGGGGCCAATTTAATATTTGCAATCTAAATATGTCCTTGAAGAAGAGGTCAAGTCTATGAAATCCTATAGAAACCACAACAATCATGAACCTATGTCCAACTCTTACACACATGAGTGGAAGAATCAACCTAACTTTTCATGGAAAAAACAAGGAGATGATGTGCAAGATCAACCAAGGCCAAATCAAGTCAAAAGATATAGCTCAGGGTTTGAAAGTGAAGTTCTTAGAAGATTGAGGAGCATTGATGAGGACAAGAAACATGTGACTATAGATGGACAAAGTATAGACTAGCCTAGGCAATGGATAAATCAACTAGCCTTGGGACTTTCTTGTCGAGAGGAGGGGATGCTTCCTTCCTAAGCTTTGATGAACCCAAACAATAAAAATGGACAAATGGTAGCCCCTTAAGGCTCCTATGGTCCATCAATCATTCAAGTTTAACATGTCCAACATACCATGGTCCACCCAAACCATATGCTTCTCCATCAAAACAACCCCTATTCAACTACCAATGCCCTCCTCCACCTCAAAATTCACATCAACATCCACCTCTACATCCACCTCAACAACCACCACAAAAACCATATCTCCCTCCACTGCCAC
The DNA here is from genome assembly GCA_963693085.1 of Alisma plantago-aquatica. Taxonomy (NCBI): domain Eukaryota; kingdom Viridiplantae; phylum Streptophyta; class Magnoliopsida; order Alismatales; family Alismataceae; genus Alisma; species Alisma plantago-aquatica. The sequence goes on along the minus strand of OY856409.1, from coordinate 1,616,838,252 downwards.
CTCAACAACATCAAACTCCACAAAAACCCTATATCCTCATAAATCCATAGCACCAACAACAACATCCAAGACCACCACTACTACCACAAAGATCATAAGATTTCCCTTCTTTTCATGAGCAAGTGAACTTTGTGACCAATGTGACGAGTGAAATGATTCTTGAGCATCCCAAGAGGGGCTAGAAAAAAGTTAACAAGAGCCATGTTGAAGTACCACTTTTGAAAAAGTCTTGTGAGGGTGATATGAGCACCAAAAATTCTTCCATGCCACCCTTTCTTGAGTTTGTAACACCAAGTGTCCCACATTTTTTGAGAACCTAACACCAAGTGTTCCACATGTTGCATCAAGGAGTCTTATTATGATACCCCAATGTCCTCAAATCACTTCAAGCAAGGATAGTGTTGTTGAGACCCCATTCCATGATGGTTTGGACAAGCCTTCCATCAATAGAAGGAAGAAGGATAAGATGGATATATTGGAAGCTTTAGGCAGGTGAAGGTCACTATACCATTGCTTGATGCAATCAAGAAAACTTCAACTTATGCAAAATTTCTTAAGGATGCTTGTACCTTTACGAGAAAGACAACATGGTTGCTACCAAAGAAAATCAAGTTGTGTGAGTATGTGAGCTCTATTTTAGATAGCCCTTTCCCCAATAAGAAGGGTGATTGGGGGTTCCCTCATATGCCTTACTACTTTGGTCATCACCTCATTGAGCACTCACTTATTGATCTTGGATATAGTGTCATCATTATGCATTACAATGTATATGTGAAATTCGGATTCGGCAAGCTAAAAATGGCCAATTGTGTTATACAATGGTTGATAGATACACCAACATACCAATAGGAAGGATATATGACATTTTGGTGATGCTAGATAAGGAGACGCATGCAATGTTCCAAAAAAAAAGCATTGTCTTATACATGGAGCCAAAGGATGTCATCTTAGGAAGACCATTCTTATAAATAATTGATGTGGAGATTAAGGTGTGTATTAGTACCTTTATGATCTTCTTTTTGAACAAAAAGATAAGTAATTGATCTGCATGTGTCTGGTAAAAAGAATAATACATGTACATTGTCACTGGGAGACAAGATTCAATTGATGAGGAATGTCATTTTGAGATCTCCTATGATGACCCAATAAAAGGAAAAGTTGAAGAGTGGAATCTTCAGAGATCACACAATCATTTGGATGAGTATCATGTTTTGAAGGCTTTTGAGATAATCACATGCTTCAAGGGAGGAAACATCACACATGGGAACTAATAGTAATAGAAACCCAACCCAAAAAAAGGTGATAAATACACACTTATGGGAGACAACCCACCTTGTTTTGAGATTGCTTTTTCTCAAAACTCAATTTTGTTATAGTTTTGTTTTTACACGTCTAAGAACACACTTGTCAGACTTGATAGTTTTTGTGTTTTTGATTGATATTAGAACATGAACATTGAGGAAAGGATGACACATGGAATGGGGCAGTCAAAGAGAAGAGCAAAGTTGAAAAATGAATAAATGAGCTGAGTTGAAAAACTAAAGGAAAGCTACAACCATTCCATCCACTATGGTTGTGGTGCAAGATGCACATAATGATCATTCTCCACATAACAATCATGTTGGATCTGCTTGATCACATAAATCACATGCATCTTCCACCTCTTGAAGACTAGACACCACAACTCCATTGTCAGTACCCTATCATTCTAAGATTCTATTTCATTTTGAGTTCAGCATGGCTTAAAAGTTTGTGGTGGTAGGATGATAAATTCTTATTTTGACTCATGTTCCTTGTAATAATTTTTTTTTGAGATGGCTAGACAATTATTACTAATACTTATACATGTCTGATTATATTTTATTGTGACACTCCACACAATTGCATGCCATATACTTTTACTCTATGCATTTTGTCATCCATTTTGCATTACATGAAGGTTTTGAAGCTTTCTGTGTGTCATTATCTGAACTCTATTTTCATATCATTTATTTCTTTATATCTAAGATCTTGTTGAGAATAGGGGCACCTGGTACCATTTTTCCAAACTTTGCCCAAACTTGAAATGTCTTTTTCCAAAACACCGTTCTAGCTTAATCTCTATATATGCTGTTTGAGAACTAAAATTGAATGTCCATGATAATTTCACTCCTATTAGTACATGATTGTGATGAAATGATTTCAGTTTTATAATTTATGCATATTTTCCACTTATCTTTTGAATTATTAGAAATATTGGTTGAAATGTAAGTAGGGAAAACCATGGGTATTTAGAGCTATTAAAGTCTTGTGAAAAGAATGTTGATAAAGGGTGTTTGGAGCTATTTAAGTCTTGTGAAAAGAATTTTGTTTACCACATTTTCTTCATCTTGGTTTTTCTAATTATACATGAAAGATGCTTGGAATAGTTTGCATGCATGAAGCCCTATGTGAAAATCCACATTATATGACTCCTATTTTGATCCACCACTCTTCCATATTACCTTACCTTTCCGCCTCATAAATGATGCTAAAAGCACAAAAAAGTAAGACGTTGCCACATTCCAAAAGCTTGGGAGTGTCCAATACTTCCTCCCCTCCACTTGAATCCTACCACCATATGCCCTAACATCAAGGGAAATGAGAAAAGGGAAAAATGCAATCCACTTCACTCCTACCACCATATGTCCTAACGTCAAGGGCAATAAGAAAAGGGAAAATGAAAAAAAGTAATAAAATATTCTTATACATAATAACATTCAAATAAAAAGAAGAAGAGTCTATGTAAATACACTATAATATCTTTGTGCATCCCCCTTCTTATAATTTAATACCCATTGAGATAGAAAACATCAAGCCTAGATCATTCTACCCTTTTTGCACAGCCATGCCGGTCATGTGAAGTGGATTACCACATAAGATTGAATGTATGCAAATGAAGCAACATCCCTAACTACTATAGCAAACCCCAAAGATGAAAAGGTTTACCTAGAGACTTTTGAATACCACATCACTTTCATAAGTCTTAGCGATCTATATTTTATAGTATTTTTGTTGTGTGACTCACCTACTTTCAGTTTGTATCAAGAGTAGAGAAGAGAAGTGGATCATATGCATAAATTCATCCTTGAACTTAGTTGGTCAATAATCATCTACTTGGTTGTATTTAGCATTGTAATTTGTGAATACTATTAGAAATAAAGATTTAGATGGAGCATACTTGAGGAAAATATGCTTTAATATTCAGGTGGTGATGGATCCCTAGTTTGGGTCTCCTTGTGCCATTTTGTCTCTTATTCTAAATAAGATGAGTAGAATGCATGACATGTCCCAATAAATAATACTTTATATCAAATGCACTTATGGATTTCTCTTGCATATTTTTGTATGTATGTTGACACATAATAATGCAAGGGAGAGAGGAAAAATGATCATAGGTCTTACATGAACCATGGAGGAATCTAAAAGTACCCTAAAGCTACGCCAACCTACCCCCAAGTGACCAAGAAGAGAGACGAAACAAGGAGCAACATATAAGTATACTTAGAAGATTCAAGTGTGAGAAAAATCCCAAAAATGGTCATGGTACTTTTCCACAACCGTGTTGCAATTAAGAAAATCATAATACAAGCTCAATGTCAAGCAACCCCATGACATCTCAGCCACCATAATTGTTCGTGCCACCACAATTGTGGTGCCAAGTCACCAGTAGGGTCATGCTCCATAGAACAATTGTGTCAGCAAGCTCCTCAAATTCCCTCCTACCTCCTCCAATGGGATAGTGGAACCTACCATGCTCCTTCCACCCTCAATCCAATATGGTTGTTCTACTCAACACGGCTGTCCTAGTTCACCTCATTCCAGTCAAAACCAATCTGGCATTTTCACCTTCCCAACTTGGTTTCTCACATCCACTGTGACCATTTTCACTCTCACCCGCCATGACCGTTCTACCTACTAAGCCATACTTCTTGCTACACATAATTTTGTAACTTTACCCACATCTAAACCTAGACTCCCTAGACCACTATATATACAGTAGTGGTGGTTGGGAGTCTAAGGTTATCCAATATATATGTCCAAAATAGTTGCAATGTAAAAATCTCTTCTGAGAAGAAGGATTAATCCCATATGGCCTTATCAAACTAAATTATATGCTCAAAATGGTAGAAAACTATAACCACTACCTTTACTTAGAGACCAGTGCAAAAGAATCCTTATTTTTAGATGTGATCGATATATGTGGTGAATGTTGGTAGTGTTGTGATTGTTGTGGTATAGAAAATCTTTACTTCTTATAATTTCCCGAGTGATATCTAGATGACTGTGCAGATTTCCTATTAGCCTGATGATCAAGAATTCCTCGTGTTGTTTTTTCTACTTCCTCGCAGCTTCCATAGAGGTGGAAAACCCCTCCCACGGAAATAAGGTAGAAGCCAACATGCCTCAGTACTTAGCCTCTTCTCGAACCTTCAAATATTCTCCTTACACAGCCTCTTCTTGAACCTTCTGATCTTATCCTTCTCTATAGGTTCCATGTGAGGAAAAAACCTCAACAAATCCATCAATTGAGCTTTGTACTCATAAATTGATGACATCCATTGATGTAACTGCTCAAATGGGGTTATCTTATCATTAAGATATGAATGAGGGGAGTATTGACTCTCAAAGTCCCTCATTAATTATGTCTATGTGATCATTTCTCTAGGTCGCTTCTCTTCTCATATGGATGACTAGTAGCTAGCATTGCCCTTCATCAGATAAATCACGTGTTTGATCTGGTCATCTTTCATGATACCAGTAGACTAAAACATTTATCTTCCTCAGTCAACCACACATCCACATCTATTGGATCTTGATTACCCATGTACTCTGTGGTACCACCACATTTCAGACTATAGAATTCCATCCCAAAACCCAAAGATTCATCATTTGGATATGATACTTTGTATGTTGGAATCAATACCTTCTCAGCCATATATGCAAAGGTAGACATTATCTGCCTAATCATAGCTTGGAAAGTCAGGTGAATAGGAGTTTTAGGGTTCAAAGAATGTTTTATGGGATCCTTAGGCCCCATCTTGGGTACTTCTCTTATAGGTACCTAATGCCTCTACACCACCTCCTGACACGACATATTTCTCTCTACACGATTATGATGTTGTCCAACCATATCTCTTCATAACCATAATGAATGGTTAGCTATGGTGGACACATAAGAAAAGGCACGATGATGAATCCATATTCATCATGATTTTCAATCACCATTGTGGGCCCAATTCGACTCATTACATTCACTTTTATCCCCTAAATATTACAAATTGCAATCCTACTTCTTGAATAGGGTTTCTTTGATTTCATGCAGATTGAGTATGCCATGATGCAGACAAATCTTCAATTGGGACCACCATCTGGTTGCGGGACCACCTTCACTCAAGATGTCTCTCACCAACCCTAAATCCTCCATCAATAACCCCCTCCATCAACCATGTCAAACCCTAATAATGGGGGCCACCCACTAGTTTCGGGCCCACCTTTTTCAACCATTTATACCCTTCATCATCCATCTCAACCATCTGATCACATATCAACGCTTCCTCATGATTTTGACCACTCGTACCTGACCAAACGGTCTTGGGCCCTCTCCCATCCACCCGATCACCGATCAACAGTCCCTATCCATCCAACCATTTGATCTGCCCTAACGGTTTGCACCTTTGACCCCTCTCACGGTCTCAAGACTGTGTGAGTCCTCGCGGTCTGAAGACCGTGAGAGTCCTCATGGTATCAAGATTGTGAGAGCCCTCACGATCCCAAAACCGTGAGAATGCTCATGACCCTGAGACCATGAAGATCATCACCTGTAGCGTCCCTTGCTCTTTCGTCTTCACCAACTGACCCTGACATGCTTGCAAACCCTAATTCTTCATTGCATCCTCCATCAGCTGGCCTGACAACCATGCACCACTACTTTCACCATCTCCAGGACCACGACGACCTACTCTCCACAATATGCGGTGACCACCATCTCCATCCTACAACACCCACAATCTTCACAACCCTAACAACTGTGGTTGTTTCCCCTCCAACCATCGCGACCATACTACCTCCACGTGACTGCTGCAAGGGTCCTTATCGATCGCAACCCTGGTCCCACTTCTATACATAGCAGCCACGGACCAAAAGCTAGGTCCATCACCACCAAGAACATGGGACCCCATGAGACTGAGAGGACAATGAAACCGTTTGGACATCGAAGAAGGCAAGACTGAGATGCCTGCAGACTGTGAAGGCCACTGAAGACACAAGACTGATAGGTCTGCTCAGTAGTCCAAAACCATGAAGAAGTGGCTCGCAACCGAGTGGCCGATACCGGGAAGATGAGAATGATTGGAGGCAATGAAGACCGCAAGGAGCCAAGATCGAGAGATGACCAAACTGCATGAGCAGAGTCTCGCAGTTTCCAAACTGTGAAGAGCGCTCATGTCCAAACTGTGAAGGACTCCAAAACCGAAAGGAAGGAAAGACCGTGAAGACCCTCACGATTTCAAAACCGTGATGATGTTCTCAGTTTCCAAACCATTAAGAGGACTCACGATCCCAAACCGTGAGGAATTATCAGGTCTGTCCTAGACCGTGAGAATAACCAGACCAATACCAAACCATTCAAAACCTGAACCAAGCCTATAAATAGGACCAGAGGGGTCCTCACTTGGGTATCGGACTTGGGGACGCCGATAGGCTACCTGAACACTGGTTCGATCCCGATCATCACATACATCCACAACATGCTCCTCCTGTCATGAGAAAGGAAGTCGAGAAGAGAAGGAAGGAGGAGAGAGAAAGTCTACCCAGTCTACCCTAGTGTCCCTCATTCCTTGTCCAGATCTGCTCCGACACGACATAGAAGACCGCATCATCTTCACCGAGCTACGACCACATTCTACATCATGCTCATTGTGGAATCTTCCCTCTCTCTTATTCTTCTTGTTTCTCACATCATGAGCGAGTAGTTCCTTTTCACGGGGGTGCGAGGAGTAGCCCCGTTGCCCATGCTTTCATGTCTTTTCATTTTAACATTCCAAGGCAATGTATATAACTTTTTATTTCATTGTTAATCGTCGATTTTTTCTTGTAGATTGATCACATGCTTGCTTTTATCTTGTTCTTTCCTATGTTGTGAGAACTTCAATATGTAGGATAGGATGTCAATTAATGTGGTTGACTCCCTGACTAGAAATAGAAAGGGATTCCTTGAGGTCGTAAGTGTATGATCCATGAGGGGATGAGCCATCTAGCCCACAGTGACGCTTCTGTGTGCCTAAACATCCCTTAGGGAGGGCCACAACTTTAGTTGGATATATGTATCTTCAAAACTATAAGTGCATGATCCAGATGGTGATAAGACATCTGATGCCTAAGGTGATGCTTATGCAAACTTAAATATCCCTCAGGGAGGGTTCGCAACAGTTCTATTTGGATAGTTAGATCTTGTGTTTGCATGAGTAATGGTGGTGAAACCCAGGACCACCCCAGTGATTCCATATCATTAGTCTAGATCAACTTTAATTCTACTCTTTACTTTCCTGCACTTAGTTTAATTAAACTCAAATCAACCTTTGTTCTAAATATTAGCCTTACTTGAACTGGACTAGACTAGCAACGATTCTTAAAAATGTTGTCCCTTGGGATTCAATCCTTAACTATACTGTGATAAGACCCGTCCTCTTGTGGGTGGTATTATTGCACACGGTTTTGGTTAAAAACTCTAGGATTTCAACCCCGAGTGAATTTGTTAGTGCGATAATAGACCACATCAAATTCTGGCACCGTTGCCGGGGACAATGGAATCAGTTTAGTCAAATCTAGTTCTTTTGAGGCTAATTTAGGTTTTTTCTTTTTCTTTTGATACTATCGATCATTCACTTGAAATTCGGTCCCTCTCCATCCATCTCACTTCTGAAAGATTTTTCTATCCCATGTACCCCCAAAGACTAGTGTATGCACCGCTCGAATAGCTCCGGCCTTGCTGCTAGCTTTGACCCTGAGATCGAACGAACCTTTCATCGTCAAAGTAGAGAGAACCGAGCAAGGATGGATCAAGAGGAGGAAATATCCCGAAGGGTATCTCAAGCCCTTAATGCACAAAGAGAAAGGCTCATGCAAGAAGCCAGAGCTGCAGTTCAAGAAGAAATCCAAGAACCATAAGCAACAACGCAAGTAGTAGAATTGCAGAAGGACCTTAGAGAGTTCTCAATCCCTAAAGTTGCTAATGTTCATCACCCAATGAAACCTCCTCATATCAATGCTCCCAACTTCGAAATACGAGCACATTGGATCACCTTGCTTCAAAACAACCCTTTCTATGGTAAGAAAGGAGAAGATAGTCATGAACACCTTCTGAGGTTTATTGATCTATGTGCTATGACAAAGCAAAATGGAGTATCTGACGATGCCATCCAACTATGTCTTTTCAAGTATTCTCTTGCTGTTAGAGCTATAAGTTGGTACAATTCCTTGCAATGTGAACCCATCACCACTTGGGAACAACTTCAAAATGTCTTCTTGGAGAAGTTCTATCCTCCTTCTCTCACCTATGAAATCAGGGGATGTATAACTCAATTCACTCAGATCCTTGGAGAATCCCTGGCTAAAGCATGGGAAAGATACAAATAGCTTCTACGCAAGTGTCCACACCATGGCATTCCTAAGAATAAACTCATCGAGATCTTCTATAGGGGTGTGGATGATGACATCAAAAGGTTCTTAGACTCCTCATCTGGGGGAAACTTCATGCGTCAGAGTTATGATAGTGCATGGAAGGTTGTTACCCTTGGAGCTGAAAATCAAGCTAATTGGGGTAGATCAGTAGGTAAAGGAGTATTGAAGGTGGCTATGGCTAAAGCCATTTCTGAGTACCAGTCTATCGTTGAAACCCTCAAACTCTTAGTTGCCGAGCAAGACCATATCAAATCATCTCTCGCTACCTATGAAAGAAGATACTCACTCCCACAACCACAAGAACAGATCAAGTTAGCTACATTGTTCTGTGAAGCATGTAAAGGCACTGATCATTCTACACTAGCTTGCAATGTTCTCTATGATGTTGTTTTAAGCAACGTTTATGACCAAGATGATAATGGTCAAAAGGAAAATCTTAATGCCGTCAACACTATCCCAGGTCACCGAATCTGAACAGGAACCATCCTAGTTTTCAATACAGAAATGCTTCAGGAGCGGACAACCCGCGACAACTTGGTTCAAATAATCAGCAACAAGGCCCACCAGAATTCCAATATAACCAACAACAAAATTTTGAGAATCAAGGAAACTTTAGAGGTAACTTCCCAAACAGTAACTACAACAATTATCAAAACAATTCTCAGTTCCAGAATCCCAACCAAGCCCCTTACCAGAACCAACAACAAGGGCAACAAGCTGGCCCTGTATCTCTGGATGACAAGCTAACAACCATTGAGAAGATGTTGCAGTCACATCAGACTATGATAGCTAACCCGCAAGCCCATCAGAAGGCTATTGAAACTCAACTAGCTCAACTTGCAGCTAGTATGAAGCCACCTGCTGGAGCCTTTGCTGGCCAACTAGAGAACAATCCTAAGCACCCAGAGCAACTGAAGGCTGTCACCACCATGTCTGGAAAAGACTATTCTGATCCTCCTGTCAAGACACCTGTGGCTATTACATATGATGATGACTCTATTATTGTCCAAGACTCTACAACACCTGAGTCTCAACCAAAAGGGGAAGTAACTACTAATAAGACAGATGAGGAAAGTTCTGAAAAACCTACTATTGCAGAAATAGAAACACTTGAGGAGGATGTGCCAGTGTACAAGACTCGCCCTCCTTTCCCATCTCGATTGAGGTAGACAAAGCTTGACACTCGATTCAACAAGTTCAAAGAAGCTATGAAGAAACTCCATGTTGACATACCCTTTCTTGATGTGTTGGCTGAAATACCATCATGGACAAAGTACTTAAAGTCTCTCCTCACAAGGAAGTATATAACCGAAGAGTATGAGACAATGAAGCTAGCAACCACCATGTATGATATCATTCAGAGCAAGATGCCAAAGAAATAGAAAGATCCATGATCTTTTGGGATCTCTTGCCATATCGATGACTCTTCGTGTAAGAAGGGATTGGCCAATCTTGGTGCTAGAAAATCTATCATGCCACTTAGCCTTTGTAAAAGGCTAGGATTTGTTGAACTGCTCCCGACTGGCATGACCATACAACTTGCAGATAACATTGTGACTCTCCCCTTGGGGATTATTGAGGATGTACCTGTCAAAGTAGGCAAAGATTCCTATGTTCCATGTGACTTTGTCATTATGGACAGAAAAGAAGATGCCAGATATCCTCTCATATTTGTCCGTACATTCATTACCACTACAAGGGCTCTGATTGATGTTGAAGCAGGAACCTTACTACTCAAACTAGGTAAAGAAACCCTCGAGTTCAAATTTTTTGAAAGTATGCGAAGACCAAGCATGCAAGAAGAAGTATATTTGATTGATTGCATAGAGAAAATGTCACTTCTTACCCCATAAGATTATGAACAAGACTATCCATTTGAAGTGGCACTGACAAGCCCATCTTCTTATAACTCCATTGATGAACAAATAAAAGATTATGTTCACCACCTCGACACTATTTAAGAAGGTTCTAAAGGTAAATTTGAGGAACTCAAGGTTGTAAATGTTACTGGAGAACCGTGCGAGAAACTAGAAGCCCCTGAAATGAAACCCCTACCCGCGGGACTAAATTACATCTTTCTAGATGATCTCAAGGTCTGCCCAGTTATTATAAATTCCAATCTAACAATCGAGCAAGAAGATACACTCCTGAAGGAATTAAAGGAAAGAAGAAAAGCCATTGGCTACAAGATGAGTGATCTCACCAGGGTCAATCAAGCGCTTTGCATGCACAAAATCCCCATGGTGGAAGACCAAAAACTGACGGTTGAACATCAACATAAGTTGAATCCAAATATGAAGGAAGTAGTATGTCGTGAAGTCATTAAACTAATCGCTACTGGAATCATCTATCTGATATCTGACTCACCATGGGATAGTCACATGCATGTTGTCCCTAAGAAGGGTAGAACTACTGTGATACGAAATGAAGACGACAAACTCATCCCCACTCGAACAGTCACCGGGTGGAGGATGTGTATCGATTACAAGAAGCTGAATAAGGTGACACGTAAGGATCATTTCCCGATGCCTTTTCTTCACCAAGTCTTAGAACGGCTGGCTCACCAAAAATATTTCTACTATCTTGATGGTTACTCTAGATTATATCAAATTCCTATACATCCAGATGACCAAGAGAAAACAACTTTCACTTGCCCGTTTGGAACATATGCCTTTAAAAGGATGTCGTTCGGCCTCTGTAATGCACCTGCAACTTTCCAACATTGCATGGCAGCTATATTCGCTGGTCTCACTGAAACTATCATGGGAGTTTTTATGGATGATTTTTCCATATATGGAGATTCATACGACTCATGCCTGAAGCACCTCTCCCTTGTCCTTAAGTGGTGTGAAGAAGCACATCTTGTGTTAAATTGAGAGAAATGTCACTTTATGGTAAAGGAAGGCATTGTCCTTGGCCACAGAGTCAGCAGTCGAGGTATCGAAGTAGACAGAGTGAAAATCAAAGTGATTTCCAAACTCTCTATCCTGACAAATGTAAGTGAGGTTTGCATGTTCCTCGGCCATGCAGGATTTTACAGACAGTTCATAAAGGATTTCTCCAAGATAACTGAGCCGATGATGAATTAGTTGCTAAAGGATGTTGATTTCCATTTTGACGAAGAATGTGTCAAGAGTTTCAACAACCTGAAGCATTCTCTTACAACAACACCCATCATCAGAGCTCTAGATTGGGATCACCCATTTGAAATTATGTGTGATGCCAGTGATTACACTATGGGTGTTGTTTTAGGCCAATGTATAGAGAAGAAACATTATGTGATCTACTATGCATCGAAAACCCTCGACGAAGCTCAGAGGAACTATGTAACTACTAAGAAAGAACTCCTTGTAGTCATATATGCCTTCGACAAATTTAGATCTTACTTCATTGGTTCTAAAGTCATTGTCTACACAGATCATGCTGCTATTCATTACCTCCTAGTGAAGAAAGATGCTAAACCCAAGTTAATAAGATGGATTCTCCTATTGAAAGAATTTGATATGGAGATAAGGGATAAGAAAGGTACAAAGAATGTTGTAGCGTACCACCTTAGTCGCATCCACACCCTGGAAACCGAGAAGATCCCAATTAACGATTCTCTTCCGGATGACCAAATCATGAAAGATTCGGAAGCTACCCACCCCTTGGTACTCAGATTATGTGAACTACCTTGCCGCCGGTATGATCCACCCTGAATGCACCAGTAATGCACTGAAGAAATTCATGCATGATGTGAAGCAGTACCACTGGGATGAGATGTACCTCTTCAAGCTCTGTGTTGATGGTCTTTATAGATGTTGTATCGCTGAGGAAGAAGCCAAACTCATTTTAGAGCAATGTCACTCAGGCCCGATTGGATGCCATATGAGTTCTAAGAAAACCGCCTTGAAGGTTTTGCAATGTGGTTTCTTTTGGCCAACCATATCCAAGGATTCCTACAACTATGTTCTAGCATGCGACAAATGTCAGAGAACAGGCAATATTACGAAAAGAGATGATATGCCACTTAAACTATGGCAAGAAGTCAAGATTTTTGATGTTTGGGGAGTAGACTACATGGGTCCATTCCCATCCTCACACAGATTTTCTTACATCCTAGTTGTGGTTGATTATGTCTCAAAATGGGTAGAGGCCATACCGACCGTCACTAGTGATTCCAAACCTATCATCATGATGTTCAGAGATATGATTTTTCCCCATTTCAGAGTTCCACACAGTGTGATATCCGACGGAGGTTCTCATTTTTGAGAAAGAAGTTTTGAAGTGTTGCTCAGGAAATATGGTGTAACACACAAGGTAGCTTCACCCTATCATCCCCAAACAAGTGGGTAGGTAGAGGTTTCCAAACGTCAACTCAAGGCTATCTTGTAAAAGATAGTAGGCTGCAACTAAAAGGATTGGTCAATGAAAATCAATGATGCCTTGTGGGCCTACCGAACTACTTTTAAGACTCCTCTTGGAACTACACAATTTTGATTGATCTATGCAAAGTCATGCCACCTGTCTGTAGAACTCAAACACAAAGCATGGTGGGTAATCAAACAACTAAATTTTGACATGAAGAGAGATGGCCAAGCCAGGATTCTGCAACTTCAGGAGCTGGATAAACTCCGGATGATAGCTTATGAGAATGCACGAATCTATAAAGAATGCACGAAGCTTTGGCATGATGGTCATCTGAAAAGAAAGGACATTCAAGTGGGAGATCAAGTTCTGCTGTTCAACTTAAGACCGAGGTCATTACCAAGAAAACTCCATTCTCACTGGTCTGGACCTTACATTGTCAAGAGCATCTACCCACATGGTGCTTTCATTTTATGGAGTGAATGGTCAGGAGAATTTGTGGCCAATGGTCAATGCTTGAAGAGATATTTCACCTCAACCAACATAGGCACTGAAGCAATGTTGGATCTTACCAATCCAACATATCCACCAAAAAATTGAAAGATTCACGTCGAGCCATCGATGTAAAACAAAGGTGCTTGTCGGGAGGCAACTCGATCAATAATTTTTTTTTGAATTAGAAAATTTTCTTAATTTTGTTTTAACTTTTCAAAAAAAATTTACACTGAATAAAAATCACATCGCACGATGCTATCTTAAGTTCTGAATAGTCTCCATTTTTTGAGATTTTCATATGGAGGACGCACACTGATTGGAACACAACCACATCGGGTGGTCCAACTGACATGAATTTTCCCCTCCATCTCGAATTTAGAGTTTGATTGGGACGGGAAAATTTCTAAGTTCGGGGTGGAGGGTGAGTGGTACGCACCTTCACTTTCCATCCACACCCATCTATTTTAGACTTAAAATTTCATTGTTGCATTTTTTGTAAAAATTTTCAAAATTTTTAAGTTTTCAAAGATATTGTATAGAAACTTGATGAAGTTTTGACACTTTCTATTTCAATAAAAGGCATTACCTAGCTGGATAGTTTCTCTCTCTATGCATTCTGAATCATTACACCCTCCTTATTCGAATCAAATCCTCAAGAGGACCACTTTTTGAAACTAGCCTATTGATTGAAATCATCTTGTGAAGTTTATGAATCCTAACATCATGATCCTTCTGCAAAAATGGCAAGTGTCTTTCAAACTGATAGGATCAAACACGTCGGGCTTCCTAAATGACAAGTGGAACAATAACATGGAACCCCCACCGGATCCTCATCAAGTCATTATTTGAGCTGAGTATGATAAAGAGAAAAACCTAGTGCACTGAATTGTAAATCAAGTTGTATTCTGATCTGAACTCTCTTCTATAATTCTTCCATCATCTTCGTATCCCTCCATCCATTAAAAAGAAACAAAAATAGCCAAAATAGTGCCAAACCCTAAGCTCGGGGTGGCACACCACCTCTCTCTATATCTGCTTCTTGCATACTCCTCGCTAATTAATTGGGGTGTACCACCAAGAAAATATGCCAATGTACACACACAAAATGCAATCTCGAATCGAATATAGGAGAGATACACACACACAAAAAATATGCAATCAATGAAATTGCAACCATAAAATAAAAATCTCGAGTCGAATAGAGGAAAGACTTATTTCTTCCTCCCATACCACCCTTCACTCCCTTTCTTCATCTAAAGGCACAATGAATGCCTCTCCCTATCCTAAAAAACACCAGTGGCAGATCAGGTGCACACTTGTTGTTCTGCGGGTATCTCTGGACTCTTACAAAACTCTTAGAAATGCTTGTTGTTGGAAAAATGAGGAGGAAGTGATGTTGGAAAACAAACTCAGGAACGAAGATATGGTAAGATGTGTTCAGTGATCTCAGGAAGTTGAGATGCTTAGCCATACTAAGCAGAAAGGAAACAATCGTGATGTGAAGATGAGGCAACCACACAAGTTGAAAGTATTCATTTGGCGACTATTTCAGATTTTGTGTTACTCGAGGATGAGCAACGTTTAAGTTTGTTGTGTTTTGATGAATCCATATTCATCATGATTTTCACTAGCCATCGTGGGCCCAATTCGACTCATTACATTCAGTTTTATCCCCTAAATATTACAAATTACAATCCTGCTTCTTGACCAGGGTTTCTATGATTTCATGCAGATTGAGTAAGCCATGATGGAGACAGATCTTCAACTGGGACCGACATCTGGTTGCAGGCCCACCTTCACTCAAGATGTGTATCACCAACCCTAAATCCTCCATCAATAACCCCCTCCATCAACCATGTCAAACCCTAATAATGGGGGCCACCCACTAGTTTTGGGCCCATCATTCTTAGCCCTTTACACCCTTCATCATCCATCTCAACCATCTGATCACATATCAATGCTTCCTCATGGTTTTGACCACTCAGTCCTGACCAAATGGTCTTGGGCCCTCTCCCATCCACCTGATCACCGATCAACGATCCCTATCCATCCAACCATTTGATCTTCCCTAACGGTTTGCACCTTCGACCCCTCTCATGGTCTCAAGACCGTGTGAGTCCTCATGGTCTCAAGACTGTGAGAGCCCTCACGATCCCAAGACTGTGAGAACACTCACGACCCCGAGACCATGAAGATCATCACTTGCAGCGTCCCTCGCTCCTTCATCTTCACCAACTGACCCTGACATGCCTACAAACCCTAATTCTTCATCGCCTCCTCCATCACCTGGCCCGACAACCCTGCGTCGCTCTTCTGCCATCTCTAGGACCACGACGGCCTACTCTCCACGATCTACGATGACCATCATCTCCATCCTGCAACACCTACAATCTTCACAACCCTAACAACCATAATTGTTTCCCCTCCAACCATCACGACCATGCTGCCTCCACGTGACTGCTGCAAGGGTCCTCATCGACCGCAACCCTGGTCCCACTACTATACATAGCAGCCATGAACCAGAAGCCAGGTCCATCACCGCCAAGACCACTGGACCCCACGAGACCGAGAGGATGATGAAACTATTTGGACAGCGGAGAAGGAAAGACGGAGAAGCTTGCAGACCATGAAGGCCACTAAAGATGCAAGACCGATAGGTCCACTTGGTCGTCCAAAATTGTGAAGAAGTGACTCGCAACCAAATGGCCGAGACCGTGAAGATGAGAACAATTGGAGGTAATGAAGACCACGAGGAGCTGAGATCGAGAGATGACCAAACTACATGAGTAGAGTCTCGTGGTTTCCAAACCTTAAAGAGTGTTCGTGTCTGAACCGTGAAGGACTCCAAAATCAAAAGCAAGGCAAGACCGTGAAGACCCTCACAATTTCAAAACCATGAGGGTGTTCTCAGTTTCCAAACCATTAAGAGGACTCACAATCTCAAACTATGAGGCATTATTAGGTCTCTCCTAATCCGTGAGAAGAACTAGACCAATACCAAACTGTTCAAAACCTGACCCAAGCCTATAAATAGGACTAGAGGGGTCCTCACTTGGGTATCAGAACCAGGGATGCTGATAGGCTACCTAAACACTAGTTCGATCCCGATCATCACGTACATCCACAACCTACTCCTCCTACTACGAGCAAGGAGGTCGAGAAGAGAAGGAAGGAGGAGAGAGAAATTTTTCCCAGTCTGCCCTGGTATCCCTGTTCCTCATCCAGATCTGCTCTGACACGATGTAGAAGAGCACACCATCTTCACCGAGATGCGACCACCTTCTGCATCATGCTCATTATGGAATCTTCCCTCTCTTTTGTTCTTCTTTTTTCTCACATCATGAGCGAGTAGTTCCTTTTTTATAGGGTGTGGGGACTAGCCCCTCTTCCCTTGCTTTCATGTCTTTTCATTTTAACATTCCAAGGCAATGTATATAACTTTTCATTTCGTTGTTAATCGTCGATGTTTGCTTGTAGATTGATCACCTTCTTGCTTTTATCTTATTCTTTCCTATATTGCAACAACTTCGATATGTAGGATAGGATGTCTATTAACGCGGTTGACTCCCTGACTAGAAATAGAAAGGGATTCCTTGAGGTCGTAAGTGTATGTTCTGTGAGGGGATGAGTCTTCTAGCTTACAGTGAAGCTTCTGTGTACCTAAACATCCCTCATGGAGGGCCACAACTTCAGTTGGATATCTGTATCTTTGGAATTGTAAGTGCATGATATGGATGGTGACGAGACATCCAATGCCTAAGGTGATGCTTACGTGAACCTAAACATCCCTTAGGGAGGGTTCACATCAGTTTCATTTGGATAGTTAGATCTTGCCTGGATGTTTCGTGATGGATGTGTTTACATGAGTAGTGGTGGTGAAACACGAGACCACCCCAGTGATTCCATATCATTAATCTAGATCAACTTTAATTTTGCTCTTTACTTTCCCGCACTTAGTTTAATTAACCTCAAATCAACCTTTGTTCTAAATATTAGCCTTACTTGAACTGGACTAGACTAGCAACGATTCTTAAAAACATTGTCCCATGGGATTCGTTCCTTAACTATATTACGATAAGACCCGTCCACCTGCGGATGGTATTATTGCACAAGATTTTGGTTAAAAACTCTGGGATTTCAACCCCGGGTGAATTTGTTAGTGCGATAATGGACCACATCACATGACAACCTAATCCTATGTCCTTATAGACTCAGTGAACCTAGGACTAATGCTAAAACTTGTAAGCACCCGCCACACAAGTGAAATATTACTAAAAAATCTGATTAACTTTCATCAATAACTCATCATCGTCGTCATCATCATCTAAGCCTCAGTCCCAACTATGTTGGGGTCGGCTACATGGATCCTTCATTTCCATTCATCTATATCATGGGTCATATTCTAGTCAAGATGTAGAAATTCAAAATCTCTCTAAATAGCTCTTCCCATGTTAATTTAGGCCTTCCTCTACTTCTATTAGTTGGGCTTGACTCAATACAATTTCTTCATATAGGTGCATTAGTAGGTCTACATTGCAAATGTCCATACCATCTGAGTTAGCCCTTGTTCAACTTGTCCTCAATGCTCACCAACCCACTTTCTTCCTGATATAGCCATTTTTTAAGTGATCTTTTCTTGTCTTCCTACACATCCATATGAGCATACACATTTCAACCACGTTTATCTTGTTGAGACTTGTTTTTTCACCACCCAACATTCACTCCAATAGAGCATGGTTGGTTGTATAGTTGTTCTATAAAACTTTATTTTTAATATGAGAGGGATCTTCCGATCACATAATACTCCAATTGCGCTCCTCCATTTCAACCTTCCTATAGTGATCCTATGACATGATCACATGGAATAAAAATTAGAATCATAACAAACGATGGATATCACATAGGTCCTTCCATATATTAATTTCCACATGTATATTTACAAAAGTTAAGTTCATTGACCTAGTTAACACCTATATACAAAAGAGTATTCTTGTAAGGTATACATACAACATGTACAACATTACTTGGCACACAAGCTAAAACCTTGAGTTGTAAGTACAACCACTACAAAACTCCCAGCCTTGACTTGAGAGTACAAGGATGACTCTAACATGATATTCCAAAAATTCATCAACCTCTACTCTACTGATGTCCTTAAAATGATGGTTCCTCACCACTGCTATGGTTGCTTTGTTGGTTACCTAAATATGTGGAAAACCAGAGGGTGAGATCCCAATTCCTATTGATATGATATAATAGCTGAAAACATGTATAACTTAGAACAGATTATTTAATTAGATTAACATGGTAAGTAGTTCAACAAGAATAATTATTATACTAGGGTAGATACTTATAAAAATTCTAGTGAAGATACATATTGTTGTATTTATAGGAAGTAAAATTATACAACAACACATCCAATTTTATTCTCTAATAAATCCTAGGCAGATGCACGAAATGGTTGGTTTACTTATTTTATTGTGTCACATTTAGTTTGAGGAGTATAAATCAAACTACTAGTTAGTGGTTGTGAAATCCATACTTTCCTTATACAAGATTTAAAGATTACTGGACTCCATTAGATCTATCCACACTTAGCATTTGAAGTGAGGTTAAACAAAGGTAGAATGCACAAAGGCCATATCTATTGTGGATTTCTCAATGACCAATCCACATATCACAGGTGCGCCATGGGTAATCTAGTCATGAATCTAGAAGATAGGTTATAAAATTCAATAATGCCAAGACACAATTGCAACTTCTCTCTATTACATACCATCAGACCATTGGTACAAAGTGTGTCCAAAAAAGATTTAGGGTATGCCAACCACAAACATCCCAACATATTGACTAATATACATATGTGAGGATCTTCTCACAAGTCTCAAACTGCTACAAGATTAAATCATTTAAAAAAACTCATTTGACTCTTTCCCTCTATGGACTTATGACACTACATGATTAGGGTTACACTTTGTTAATAAGATCAATTACCTATTTTATACTATATCAATCAAGTTACATACAAGAATCTTACACGTAGTTAAAATGTAAATTTTGGTGATCACAACTTCAGAACATATAAAACTATTACCATAAATTCCACTATTCAAATTAGGGTACAAGCAACGCCTCTGGCCATAACAAAGTTAAGGGTTCAAATCAAAGCACCACAAGGATCGATTCACCACACAAGCCCATAGACAAATAAAAACCTTGTAGAAATTCATAACCACCTAAAATTTTGGATTCCACTTCACATTATAGCACACTACCACCATAGAAGTACCATGCTTAGATGCAAAAGTATGTGGAAGTTGCAAGTATGATATTAAGCATAAAACATCACATTTTTGCATAAAAGAGATACTTTGAGTTAATGAATTTATTTCAAATGAAAATTCAATAGAATAACGGATAGGAAAAATCTTTAAAATTTTATAAGAGAGTTCATAAATAGTAAGCAAATTCATGTATCTTGAGATTCCATCATATGGTACAAATAATGATAAAGGTACAATCTTTATGAAGTAGACAAATATTTTGAATCTAAGTCCATGCATGACTAATTAAACATGTGTTTAGCACTAAGAGGTTAGGATGGATATGCAAATCCTCATTTCATTTTACATAGACAAAATAGTCAACAAGATATCATGTTTTAGTGATATTAGGGGTTTATAAACAAGAAGTATAAATTGCAAAAAGTTGTTATATCACTCGCCTTAAACATAGTGGGAATAAAGTCCACTCCAAAATCAAGTTGCAAAGCTTTGAGTTGTCACTCAGTAAGCTTCAAACAAGCTTCAAGCCACAAATAAGTCATGAAGACAACCAAAGATCCAAGATTTCTCTTTATAAATCTCTAAACATCACTTATCAACCATGAATCTAAAAAATAGGGCAAGGGAGGAAGAAAAAGAGCATGGTTTGGACATTAGAATAGGCTTTTCAAAGACCATCCATGAAACAATCCAAGGAAGAATATGATAATGGAGGACATCAAGTAAACAAGTCAGAGAGAGAGAGATGCTCTTATGTGGATGGAGGTTTAAACTAGGCTTAAGAAAGTTGCAATAAATAAAGTAAGAAGGGGAAGAGAAGCATGCAAGTAGCAACCCATCATGAACACAAGCATATTGACCTCCAATTTTAGGAGTCCCATTAGTTCTTCAACAATTGTGGTGGCTACTCCTCCACTTGTGACTATTAGTAGCAATAGGTCAAATGAGAAATTGTGTGTATATATGTAGAAAGGAGAGAGGGAAGAGAGGATATAGAAGAAAGGTCAACATTGCTTCCCTAACAATTATCTTTGTTATCTTGGCTGGCATCACAACCATTAGTCCATGCAATAGCTATTACCCTTGCATGTCATCCAATTTTCTATGTGACAACTGTCTTTGGTAGAGACGATCCCATGAGCCTATCATTGGCTATTGTGTGATTTCATTGGGCATGTGAGGGGGTATGTTCATTAATGGCACACACACATGGGAACTCACACTCTTTGATCTATGTGTAGAGATGGGATCTTACTCCAACATCATTATAGATTTTTGTAAGGTAAAAATCCCATTAGTTAATGCGAGACTATGTCTTCGACTAGAAATTTCTTTAGTTCCTAAGATATCACACAACAGTGATGGAAGAGGTCACACCCCACATGGCCAAATGCCCAAGCTAATGAGGTCAAAAGACACTTAGTCTAGGTTAGTCTAGGTCCACACAGGGTCGCACACGCTAAGGTAGATATTTAAAATATGAAAATGGATTATATGCCTAGTTGTCTGGGCTAAAATCATGCAAGCAAGGACAAATATAACTAGTTCATAAGGGATGATATGAGGTATTTATGAGCTAAATGATCACAATTAAACTCGAACATAGAAATAAAATTCATTGAAGCCCATAAAGCATGCAATATTATAATTAAGCAAACAAGATGCAACTTAAGGAAAATTCAAGATATAAATCAAATGATGTACTACAAAACCAGCTTAATTGGGCACAAAAAATAATCATACAATAATAGAATATAATAAATATTAATGATTTATCAAGATCTGGGGCCTTACAGATTTAGTTGATATTAGTTAGGGTTGGGAGAAAACCCTAGTTTCTTATTATTATATCTCTATAAACCCTACTTTGGTACTCTAGGGTTCAGATTTAGTTTTTTTTTCTAAAATTCAATTAGAATTATATAATTGAGCTTTAGAAATAGTAAACCCTAGTTTTGAGTAAATAAGTGAAGTAGCTAAGTTTTTGGAAATCTTACTTAGTTAGATCAGAGCATAGAGCTAAAGATACCCTAAACTACACACACACTCATGTATACATATATGTGTGTGCGTACATATATAATCTTATATAAATACATACACACATGTATATATATGTGTGTGTGATAGAGGGATAGAGAGATATTTATTGGGTATGAGTTTAGATCATAGATCAATGTACTTCAAATGAGTTTAGAAGTGCATATTAGAGACTTTAACTAATTTTATACAAGGTCAGACCGATCATCTATGATGAGGTATTTAGCATTGATCTTGATATATATTTCTACATTTTATACATTTGAAAAAAAAATCGAACGGATAGTAAAATTACAGATTGTCCCTTGTAACCAACTTATTCCCATGTCATCTAATCATGTCAACTAATACAATGGAATTTCTCCATAATAGTTGAAATCACTATTTAGGGAGTCTTGTAACATCCCACTCTTCCAGACATACATGTAATTGAGAAGAAGCATAATTTCCACTAGAGATGAAATTGACATGATAGTCATTGCATAAAAGTAAAGTGCATCAACCAATACAGGATAAACAAACCATTCTTATTTCTCATGACCATCAAAAGACCTCAAAACTATTAATCTAAACTAATACATGGTTCCCCATTAATAGAAAGGAAAACTAAATATTTTTTCTATGATAATTGGCACCCTACCAGGCTGTCTTTGGAATCCTTGACATAATCACTAAGATGTACGTCAAAAGGCTCTACCCTTGATGTTGCTCTTCACATGTGGACATCGTGTCCCTGACAATGCCTAAACTGGTCAGTAAGTGGAA
Source organism: Alisma plantago-aquatica (assembly GCA_963693085.1). Classification (NCBI taxonomy): domain Eukaryota; kingdom Viridiplantae; phylum Streptophyta; class Magnoliopsida; order Alismatales; family Alismataceae; genus Alisma; species Alisma plantago-aquatica. The sequence goes on along the minus strand of OY856409.1, from coordinate 1,616,815,621 downwards.
TTGAACATTTTATAACATCAAATAACATATACTTTGAAAGAAAACATTTAACATTATAAACATTAAAAGTTATTTCTTATCATTTTCTTTTATATTATTATATAATAATCTAAGGTTAGCACCAAAGCTCCTCTTTTCTCTCCCTCGAAAGGCCTCTTTATTTTTCCTTGAGGTGCCTCTTGGGTTGCACCATAGTGCCTCTTGAATTGCTCCTAGTGTCTCTTATTTTTCTCCAAAGAGCCTCTTAGAGATGATCTTATATAAGATTCATTTTATTAATATAGACCTTAAAAACTCATATATTTTGTTCTTAAATCTTATTCTTAACATGCATTAAAAGTGATATCATAAGTCTCAAATAGAAAGAACATATAGTGACTTTTTTGGTTTTATAACTTCATTTTTATAAAATAAATTGAGAAATGACTAATAGATCCATATCATTAAATTTGCATCATACATATAGCATATACACATCCATTAATAATGTTTAAATTGATTGGATCATTTACCTTTCTTGGAGAAACTCCCCGTAAATCTCATGAAACCCTATTTACCATGTTCAATCAATTAAAATTCATTAGTATTTAATCTTAACCTTAGTTTTTAGGGTTTCATGGATATTTAATAATTTAGGGGCATTTGGGGTCAAAATAGGCTTTGAAAGTAAGCTTTTTGTTCCTTGGAATTTTAACTATCTACTAATTGTTTATGCATATTTTCTAATGATAATTGGATTTACTAAAAAAATTCACAATTTGGACCAATCAATTAACTAGAAAAATGTTGAACTCGTTTGAATCTCAAATATGACAAAAATATTGGGTCATTCTTGCTGTTATGGGCCGATTCACATTAGAAATGTAGCATCCATACCTGGGAGAAAACACAAGCAGTGGGTTAAAAAATTTGGAAATGGAAATATGACAATGTCCTTGGTCGAGTGCATTAGAGAGAACAAATGAGATGGTTTATCGATGGGCTTTACCCCCTGGGTTTGTCTGTCACCAAGATTGAAACAAAAACACCATGATTGACAAGGAGATTGTAATCTAGAACTCCAATCAAGCCTAGATAAAGTCAAAAATAGAGGTTGGACTCAAGTTCAGTGCCGCTAACCAAATCAGGAGAGCCCAACCAGGGGCCATATGATGACCATAAACATCAAATTCTTGTTCCACAATAACTAGAATGAAGTTAAACTTGGAAATTAATTTTGTGGGTAACAATCTTGAAATGAGACATTGAGAGTATATCAAAACGGTCCGATGAAATAAAAGGTGGTGGACTCATAAAAAATTAAGGCCAAAAGCATCACAATTTCTCATAGATTTAGGATAAGGAGTAAAATGGGGATAACAATTAATACCCTGAATTAGGTAGAATTCACAGTGGAAGGACCTTCTATGAGGTTTGTGTAGATAGAGTGGAGATATAGAGAAGATATCAATGGTCATAAGCTTCATGGTCACTTTCCAAAAGAGCAATGGGAAAGGTAAGGTATGGGATGTATGAGTCTATGGATTTTGGGAAATATTGTGATGGATTTTAGTTTCTGGGTAGTCTCTCATTCTTTTTTAAAGTTAAATAATATAAATGGAGGCCTAAAAGTATGGGGTCATGTTTTGGAGTTTGAAGCAAAGATAGATAAGGAGTACAAATTTAGAGAAACACCTTTAGAAACCAATACCTTAGAGCTAGGTCTCTTTGGATTAGTCTCTTTACGAAGAAGGTAGGGGAGGTTGTGATTGGATTGAGCTATCATAGGTTGAGGACCCAACAGTTAGAGGGAATCCTATTCCTCTCAAAGTAGAGACCTGTGTGAGATAGGAGACCATGGAGAAGCTCTTGGATGCAGATCTAACAGCTCAATGAGCCCCTTTCTAAAAAGGGAATATGGAAATACACATGACATGCGATCGTGGTTATTTGAATTGGAAATCAGAATTGTCGATATTTGCATTTTAGGATAAACATATATTAATTATCTTGTACTACCTGAAATTAATTAAAGTCTCATCTTTTTTAGGAAACTAATAATTATTGTATTAAACTCTTGTAAATTTTCTAGTTATGTATTTTAACCCTCACATATGAGGTATTTGTCATTTACAGAAACAATTTGTGTGAATAAATTACAATGGCCTAACTAGCTATTAAAATTATGTGGGAAATAGATTTCAATGTAAATTAATGACTTGGCACTTTATTAGAGCCAATTCGAACCACATCCTATGTATTTAACTTATTTGTGATTGACATAGGATAATTACAGTTTATCATGTTCATCAAAAGTGAAAGTTGATATTAGGATATATTAAGGCTTGTAAATTTTAGGTTAGGGTTTTATGCTAATGTAAAGTTTATCTTTTCTATGTAAATATTTTACATTGTTGCATCTATTGATTATCATGTTAATCAGAATCGTCTCACTAGTTTGAGGACAATTTGGTCTTTGCTTGATGAAATGATTGATGCTTTGTTGGATATTAAGATGTTAGCACAAATGTATATGATCTTTGATCCAGAAACCCTAGCTTTTCCATCCGTGATGTTTTTAGCATAATTACCCTAAGAGAGAAATGCATGGACCTATTCTTCCTTTCCATATCAATTAAGGTTATACATTGTTTTATATATCATTATTTATTATTAAAACTACAAATTTAATTAGTTATCACCAAGTGTTTTCTCTTCATCTTCTCTTCCTTCACTTTGCTCCAAAGTTGGATCAAAGGAGTCAACAAAATCCCTATTCTTGAATGTGTGACCATGTTTTGAGGATTCGACCCAATTGGAGATTGAAGTTGATGTTTTCTAGGATTAAGTTATCAGTAGGGAGTAGTTGGTGTGACATAATAATTTGATTTCTCCTTTTTATATATTCCATTAGGTGAACTTTTCACATGTTCATCCATTTTCCTTCTTATGACAATGAGGTCTAAACATACTGTCATATACATATTGATACAGGACAAGTTGGGAATCACCTAAAACCTAGTCTAATGGTGAGTAGAATGATGAAATAAATATGGGAATGGAATTAACTAGGGTAAAGAGAATTTGGTTATTTATTTTGGAATATTTTGAAAATCTTGAAATTTAGAGTTTTTGAATGTTTGAAGTGTGTTATTGCCAAATTGTTAGTAGATGCCAATATGCTTGTTCTTCTACATTCAACGTATGATTTAATAGTGTATGACCAATAACATATACTGCTTTTACAAGTTAGGGATTTTTAATGACTATTGTTCAAACTCAGTAGTAATAAGAATATAAGGATGAAACATAGGTAAAATGTTATACTTGTGCTTAGTTCATAATTGAAAATGTTTAGATCATTGTACAATGATAGGATGCTTTGCAAAACTATGATTCATGGTAACCCTAGGAATTGAGGTGGCCAGTACCTTGGAGGAGGATGTCATAATAAGGGACACAAAGGGTGAGAAGGGGACTGAAGGTGAGATGTTTACATGGACCAATCCCCATATGGGTGGCTAGATATAGAGATGGGCTAGCATGACGGTGGACGAAGATTACCTTCATCTTATATATGGAAGCTTGAGGATGGATAGTCCTCAGAATGAAGGAAAACTTGAAGTTATGAATCAAATAAGAAGCTTCATGTATGGGATCTCAACACAAAGTTTTTCACCACTAAACATAAAAATAAAAACTAGAAAGAAATATGGAGGACAATGGTCATGGTACAATAGAGGGGGTGAACTCTAGAGAACCATAGTTTTTTACAGATAAAAAGGTAGGGCATAATTTTCTCCATATTCATATTCATGAGCCATTGAAGGAACTAAATCTAGAAGATTTGGTCCTCATTAATGAAAAGGGATTTCCTAAAATTTAATGACACGTGAGGCTTAGACTATCTTATAGAATCCATTCGAATACAAAGTGGTGGTTTAACTTGTATGAAAGAACATCATATTACTAACACTAAGAAATGGAATGCATCTATTACAGAGAGCTATGGTAAGATGTAGAATTCACAAGTATGAATAGTCATGCAGTACAACTTGCATGTAAGGAAGACTTCATGAAGTTCATCACATGAAGGTCCTGGTGGATTTATGGCATCCTATTCATTTTATGGTAGTGTCACAAAGCATTCTAGTTGACCAATGGTATGATGGATAATATCATGGCATTGTCAAGAATTCTATATCTAGATGTGCACTTATACAATGAGCTAATATTTCAAAAAGTGGAGGGAGTGTTGGGAACATTGATAAAGGTTTGTCAACTATATTATTAATTGTTCCATATGAAAATTTGTGAGACTACACATTTAGGCAGAGGAAAAAATTCCCATTGACCCTGTTGTGGTAAGAAATGTCTAAGACTACATGTTAGAGTATGAAACACTATCAAAAATGTACGTGGATCATGGAAACATGGGGCATGATACTAAATAGTGTCTAGGTAAAGATGAAAATTTTGAAATAGCTATTGTTGAACCTCATCAACAATTTAAAAATATAGGAGTCACACCAGGTAGAGGAAGAGGAACATTAACAAAGTTATTATGTCTATGTATTCATACATGTAGACCACAAAGAGATAAGGAGATGCAACATAAATTGAAACTTAATAATTTGATACATAGGAACAATAAGTATATCATATCATATGAGGAGGGGAGGAGGTGAAAGTGATATGTTAAAGGAGCATCGAGCAATAGGAAGAAATAGATAAAATATCAAGAAGGAAAGGTGTTGATGAATAAAAGAAATAACCCAGAAAAAAGCATGCAAAGAGATTCTACACGACATGTCATAACTGAGAAATTTAAGTAGCAGACTAAAAGGAAGGGAACCAAGTCACCATGGGTACATAAAGACAATAGTATAGAAGAAATCCAAATGGCATTTAACCCAAAAGGTGACTCTATGATAACACAAGGGAGCAATATGTCATCAACATAAAACCTACAACTCAAAATATGGAAGATAGGTATGAACAAGAAACAATGGTGGATGTAAAGAATAAGCTATAAATAGGAAAGAAAGGAAGATAATTTTCTATTAGTAGTGGGTAGATGAAACAAATTCCTTCAATGATAAGAAGACAAATGAGGAAATTTGATGAGGTGAAAGATTCTACCAACGTCGTAGGCTTCGATCTAGTTGTTTTGCCTCCCTTCTCTTAAGACTTTTCTTTATGTTTAATACTACATGTTGGAATGTGAGGGGTATCAGGCATGCTAACACCCAAAACATTATATGTGATCTCATCTCAAGGCACAAATAAAAATATTTGCAATTAAAAGCCTAGAATATCTACATAGTGGGTTGAAGAGTTCATTAATGATATGATCTTAACTTTCTCACACCATGTGGAATCTAGGGGCTTCTCATGAGTAATTTGATTGATGTTGTAACTGAGGGACTTTTTGTTGGTGGCCCTGGAGGGCCACCAACAATAGATTTGTTAATGATTAGATGGTAATCTTCTAAAATTTGTATATGCTAGTTCAAATTTAATGCTACACAAATACATATGGAACCATATTTTGAGGTTGGGAAACAATATCAATGAAGAGTGGTTAGCTACTGAGTTCTTTAATCTGATGTTGGATCCATCTAAAAAATTGAAGTACATGATTCTATCACAATGAGGCAATAAGATTTTAAGAAACTCTTATGAAGGTTGGTCTCTCTGATTTTGGTGTGTTCAGTAACAAGAAATGCCTACAAGAGTGGACATCTCTATGAAAGACTTGATCAGGAAACTTCTAGTTAGCATTGGCTCAGAAACAACTTACAATTATATTGCCTGAATGAGCTTGGATTACAGAAAAGCAATGACCATAGAAATGAATAATAATAACAATGGTTGGATCTTTTAAATGAGATCTTAATGGAACCTCTCACCTAGTTTCCAAATCCTACCGCAAAAAAACTAGAAAACTGACATGCATTTTAATTATGCCTAGAAAGCCATCTAGAATTGAGTAAATAGATGAGTAGGAATTGAGAATAATGATAGTTACAAAAAAAGATAGACACACTTAGTAAAATAAAAGGATTTACAAATCAGTTTAGAGAGTGACTTTGACCCAGAAGGTGATATGGAATGTACTGACTTTCAAGTGTAATATGAAGAGTTGCTTTACCTAGAAGCTAAGAACTAGTTTTAGAGGCACCATACAAAATATATATATGCAAGGGGGACTCAAATGCTCATTAATACAATGTTTATGTGAAAATTAGTCAGAGTAAGAATTCGATCTCTTAAATGGAGAATTAAAATAATGAATGGATCAATGAACCTGATCAAATAAAGTTACTAGTTCATACTCATTTAAGAAACCTTCTATCGATTCATTTACTTGTGTAGAGGCAATGGATATGATACATGGTAATTATATAGATTTATCAATTGATTAATGAGAATAGTCAAAGAATTGCCTATTGAATTGAAGATCTTTGATTCATTAAAAAGAAAGGAAGATATGAGGTCGTTGGACCTAATGTCATTGATGTATCATTCTTATGAAAGAAATGGGACATCATCAAAAACTCAAACATCCATATTTACAAAGTTATCTTACTCATTTATCTCTAGAGAATAGCTTATGCAACTTAGTCATTACCCTTATACCTAAGGTAAAAAAAGCTACCAATTGCAACAATCTAGGACTAATATATATGAAAAATAGATTTCTTAAGTGTGCTAGAAGATAGTTAGGGATAGGGTAAAATCCTACATGTCAAGTGGGATCTTCTCAGTTTAGAGTATTTTTACCTAGGAGGCACATCACATATGTATTACTCGAATAGGAAAAGTCTTTCATAGTATGACAAGGACTCACCTTATCTCACAATTGAAATTGACTTGTCAAAGGCTTATGACTGCATGTTTTTATTGATTATAATAAATACTATTGGAGAGGTAAAATATTCGGTGATAATAGTTAATTATATCTTGAATTTACAAGGAGAGAAGATCAATGTTTTATGGCATTGAATGTGAAAAAACTCCTATCAATCAATGCATATGGAAGCTTATGCCAAGAAGATCCCATATGTCTATATTTATTTGTGTTCAATGTTGAGAGACTTAGTCAGCTAATAGACAACAATGTCTCATAAAGGAACTAGAAGACTTTCTTATTAACAAATCAAGGTCCGAGTATTGCTCATGTTGTATTTGCAGACAACGTCATGTGTTTACAAAGGGACTGGGAAAAAGAAGATAGGTAATTGGTAGGCAGTGTGGGAATTAGGGTTGCCATTAGAGGTTTTGATATGAATGGTGGTATACAAGGCCATAATGTCAAAGGCAAGAAGGAAACAATGCCACTTGACACTTGATAGTTATATACTATAGGTGAATAAAAGAAGATATTTTAGTGATATTTGTGATTATAGGGAGGTATTGGAGGTGTGTAATAGAATTGATTAGACCAATATATCTTGAAGTTCTTCAACTTGCCTCTAGATGCATGGCTATGAGTGAATCCGATCAAAGACAAGGCTCACACATGAACCTTCATGATTTTCTGATGGTAGATTAGACTTAATAGGTGTTAGATGATGTTTAACAAAAAATAAATATACAACCAACCATTAGTATATATGTATATATATATATATATATATATATATATATATATATATATGTGTGTGTGTGTGTGTGTGTGTGTGTGTGTGTGTGAACGCATCTATATCCATATCATTAAAAAGACACAAGTTATATTCTTGGCAGGCATAAATCAAAAGATGAAAACTTTAGTTGTTGAGTGGAACTCTATAGACTACAAATGGGTAAGCCCAAATATTGATGCAACAATGCATATGAAAAATGCATCAAAGGAAGTGGTTTCTAGTGATGTAGGTGGAGGATGGATACAAGGGTGGGGCAGATATTTAAAGTAGACTCAGTCATAGAAGTTGGTCTTGAGTCTATTTGGTTGGCACATGAGAAATCATGGAGTGAGGGTTGGAATAAAATCATGATTCTGACTAAATGTTATAAATTTGTTAAGGGAATTGTGGAAGATCATTGAAGTTCCCCTACACAAGAAGGCTAGAAGGCACCTAGAAAGAAGCTATTGAGCAAGGAGTCGGTAGTGAAAATTGTTCTATTCAATAGTACTCAAAACTCATTTGTAGACAACTTAGTTAAACTGAATAGAATAATGAGCATATATTATGTTTACCAGACACCTCCAATAGGTATTGGTGACATTGTACTACAAACTTTTATTTTTGTTCTAATCCAATTATTGATCATGGTATATATATCCAAGCAAGAGAGTGGGATAAATAATTCATCTTCTAAAATCCATAAAAATGGTTAGTATTTAGTTCAAAATGTAAGCTACGACAAGTGCAATAATTAGTCCCAAAAAACTGTAGAGATTTTCCTATGAGATAGGTACTAGGAAAAGTAAAATAGGTGATTGAGTAACATAGAATAGGAGAGTATCACTTGGAACATGATGTTGTCACATGTTATCAATACTCTTGTTGCTCCCATATAAGTACAAACTACACACTCTGATGGGATAGGTACCAATGGTACTAGTTTATCTAAGTTCAATAATTTAGAGTTACACTACTTACTATGACATTCCTAGTAGAACAACACAACATGGAGTTAGAATATTTCAATACTAGAGGAACCCTTCCTGATTACCCAAGAAATGGGGCCATAATTATATAGGCGATGTTATATACCATTAGGATATATTTGGCAACCTTGTTGCAAAATTGAGGTTATTTTAGTTAGTAGTCTTAAGATCGCTAGTTTTACTTTAAATCTTGTAAGCAATAATTCACATAGTAGTGACCTTTGCTTACATGAAACTATCGATATCAATTTAGGGCATAGTTAAAAGAGGTTTAAACATACAGTTTCTAGAATTACATACCACAAAATTCTATCATCCAATATGTATGTTATGAGAATTTAATATAGTCACTATCCTTCTTTTATATTTATAGATACTCCTAATATTTTAATATTTTATAATATCTAAAGCTAGTACATCTTATTGTTTTATTGAAGTATATGTCAATTGGACTTGTATTGTGTCACTCTACATACAAAATTTGTATAAGTCGTGGTAAAGGAGAAGATATGCCTCCTAAAGGAGAAATTGATCATAAATTTTCTAGAAAAGTGGTCTATGCAGTTATGCGTAACAATCTATAATCAGCCCCACAATGTTACTTATGGTATTGGAGATCATGTAGTCAAATTATGGGCTTTTTGCAAGAATTAGTATATTTTTTTTGTATTATTAGTATAGATTATAACTTATTTGAAAAATATCTTATAGAACTAAATTGTTTAATATAATATTAGTCTTTGAGACATTCTTGCATACCATTTATGTTTGGAAGAGAAAATTTAATTTATGGTTTTCATTTTGTGGCTTAGTTTAATTTACCATGTCGTAGCCCTAGCTATAGGAGCCTCAAGGTTTGGTCTCTATATTTGTTTGTCTCGAATATATATACTTATTCTTTAGTTATTAAGATACCACAATTATTAGTATGAGTTAGTTATATTTTTATTTAATGAGTTTCATGCATATGGTAGTAAAAGGTAAGGGATGATCCAAGGCTTCTCCTACGGCTGATGAGGATATCTCTATGAAGGAAGAACTTGATAAGTATTAGGTTGCAACACAAGATATATGAAAAAGAACCTAGATTCGAAGATGAAATTCAAGCAAGAAAGAGGCGAATCTAGTGACACTGATGAGAAGATGAGATCTTATAACATGTTATTTATGATGCAAGGTAAAGAATTCTCAAGAGAAATAGTTTCTAATATGGCAGATTTTTTATTCTTAAAAAAATGGTGAGTCTTAGTTTACTTGTTGGTGACATAATTTCCCTTCTTTGATGCATTCAACATGTAATAAATAGGAATTTTATGGTCTCTTCATCTATATATAACGATTTTGTATTTAGATCCATAGGTTTTTCCATCCAGAAATGATTGGCAACCTAATTTGTTGTCTGCACTTCTCCTAAGTCATTTCTGTAACTATCTCCATTTCTTCCTCAAAAAAATATCTCATTCTAAGATATAGAGAAAGTCTTTCATTTAATGAAACTACCATTAGAAAAGTGAGTATTATATAATCATATAATCTATCTTCTAAAAGAAGATGTATAATTATGGTAGAAATGAATGGAGGCCATGAGGTTATATGAGGAACTTACTAGGGTTGAGTGTGTGGAAGAATTACATACTATCCACTCACTATTATCACCTAGAGAATTCATGAGTTGGGAAATATATGGCATGTTAATATGCCATTTGTTGTGTTTGAGTTTACTTATCATAAGATTTCCAACCTCTTCCCTAGATGGTTCCTACTTAGGTGGAAATGTGCAAACACTTTTATGCATGTATTAGTACTGAACTAAGGAGTAATGTGTTTGTGATCAGTAAGGAGGTAAAAATAAATATAGTGACTTTGTTGATGTAGCTCATAGAATATAGCAATCTATCAATGGGGAGAGATAGCTTGATACCAAGAGACTTAGGGTGAACCTTATAGAACCAATTGATATGAAACTGATGGTGGTTTCTTGAAGGTCTACCAAAGGATTATATTGCTTTTTGGGTGCACATAACCCTAGCCCATGAAGGTCTGTTAGTTGAGGTAGACCATGATATGATAGATAGCCATATCCACCTAGGTGGACACAAGATCATATATCCACTCTTTCAACATATTTTACATGACCATATAAGGGAGTTTCACTATGGAAAAACTTTGATACAACACATGCAGTTGAAGGTTGGGGATCCAATTTTCAAGGGCTAGCATTATTATTGTCATATATGACATTTCAAGAAGAACTCATGATGGTTACAACATAAACAATCATGGTACTCTCAACTATAGTCTTTACCATGACAATACCCTGGATAAAAGTCACCATCATTTTCCAAGAGTTATTGTAGCAATGCAACATCGAGCTCCATAGGATGTATATCTAGTAGTGGTGAACTTAGAGGATGGTGTGGCATATGTAGGTAAACAAATCATATTTATGTATGACACCAAGGAAGAAGTGTTTTCATCTTGAGTATACAAGTGAGATTCTACTATAAATGCTAAAAAGATTTTCTTTCCTAATAAATCTTGGATCTATACACTATCTATAATTCTCTTTTGCTTCTAACTAGAATTTTCTTACACAAAATGTTAATTATGATTTTTTTTCTATAATTCCATTGGGTGAACCCACTATTTGTTCAAAGTATGTCCAAGATGCCTTCTAAGATTCAGCCGATATACTTATGTTAACTATTGCATACATTTGTTCTTAATAGTTTTGATGACATTTTAGGTATCAAATGTGTTGGATATTATTGGGTTAAGATAAACTATCAAAAAAGGATCCTCATTCCAAACAGATGTTTTTTGTGTATGATCATAGTGGGCATAAATTTGTTCCTACATGTATGAACTACGCAGTTATGGAAAACAAAAGTTAAGGGAGGGTTGTGAGGCCTACTTGGCACATGCGATTGATACACATGCAAATAGTCGATGGTTAATGGATGTGTCAGTTTTAACAAAATTTCCCAACTTATTTCTAGAGAATCACATGGTAATTCCATAGATGAAAAAAGAGTTTGAAATTCAACTCTTTCCATGATCTCATCCAGTTTTGCAAGAACCATGCAAAGAGGCACCATCTACAAAATTACAGAAACTCTTATACAAGATTTTAATAAAGTACAACACATAAATGTTGAGGGCTCCAAAAGTAATTCTAGAAGAAGAAGGATGGTATAATGCACTTATATATTGACTATAGTTAATTAAATAAGATCAAATTAAGAACACATATCCATTTCCAAGCATATATGATCTTATTGATCATCTTAGAGGAGCAATAATGTTCTTTAAAATTGACTTAATGTACCATACCATCAGTTGTGGATCCAAGTATCTAATGTGCCTATGTTGTCTTTCATGACTAGGTACGACCACTATGAGTTTTTAGTTATGTTGTTTGGACGAACCATTACACCGTAACTTTTGTAGATATGATGAATATGGTGTTAAAGAAGTATCTAAGTCCATCCATAGTCATCTTCATTAATAAATTTTTGATATATTCCATTAATCCTCAACAACATCAGATGCATTTATGAATATAATTGTAACTTGTACTCCGGCATAAATAATATGCAAATTTAGAAAGTGTTAGTTATGGCTTTCACATGTCACATTCTAAACCATGTGATTTATGGTGAATGGGTCTTTGTATATTTAAATAGTATGTACTCCAGTGGATATGACCTAAAACTCTAACCAAAGTTAGAATTTTACTATGTTTTACTACGTATTACATGAGATTCATAACATTAGGGAAACTCCAATTATCAGGTTGGAAAACAAAGATATAAGTTTTATCTAGTCTAATACATGTGACAATATCCTCCTAACTCCAAAAAAAAACTTAAATTGATCTTTTATTTTTAATTTACTAGAGAAAAATTGAAGACAAAAACACTAATTTGATCCATAACTGGTATGGCGGGAGATTTGAAGCGAGGAGGGGCGACGGGAGGAAGGACTCGCGGCGGAGGGATCTGGCAGCCCCCATCATCTCGTTCCTCCTCTCGAGCAACCCAAGCTTCCTCTGATTCTAACAAGAAGAAGGCGGAAGTAGTCTCTACCCTTGGCGCCAAGAAATTGACGGATCTCTTCTCATCGGAGCGCAATGCGGAATTCACAAAGTTGAAGTATACACCACCGGAGATCGTTGATGGAGAGATTCTATACAAGAGAGAAAAGGCGGTTGAGATAGCCAGGAAATGGGAGAACGCGACATCAGGCTATGTTGTCGGGATGAAGCCCCACTGGCCGACACTGGTTTGACATTTTGAGGTAGTTTGGAAACCTAAATCTGCTTTTGAAATCATTCCGCGCAATAGAAGTTTTTTTGTTGTCAAATTCGAAAATCCGAAAGATCTGAAAGCAGTGGTAGAAGGAGGGTCGTGGTTTGTAGGAGGCAAGCCGCTCATTATTAAGAAGTGGGAGCTCAGGGAGCCAATGGAGAAGGAACGACTCACTGAAATCCCAATATGGATTAGGTTTCCGGGACTTCCATTGGAATTCTGGGATGATGAGATGTTAGGTGTTCTGGGAAGCTTCATTGGTAAGCCGATTTGTTCGGACTATGCTACCAAAGCCATGAGGAGACTCGACTATGCTCGTATCCAAGTTCTTATCTCTGTTGATTCTCTGTTGCCTAAGGAAGTGGTTATGTGTAGTGACTGTGGAGATAAAGATGTGATACAGGTACATTATGAATGGATCCCGGAAATTTGCAAAACTTGTGGATGTTTTGGTCATGAAGCAGACATATGTAAACCTAATGTGGAGGTTTTGGAGAAAAGGAGGATATGGATTCCAACAAAAAAGAGTGCTATTCCTACAGCAATGACTAGCTGCTTTAAGAACACTGGTGCATCTAACTTTGTTGTTCCGTCACATGCTGATAACAATTCTTCTATTGAAGGTAGTCAGAGGCAAGTTATGGCTGATGGTGGTGGTCCTATACAGAACACATCTTCTTCTTCTCAAGGTCAGAGAGATAGTTTCTTTCAGGGAAAGCAGAAATCTAATGCCTCTACTGAAAGTAGCCAGGTGCAAGTAATAGCTGATGGTAGTAGTCTTTTACAGGACACATCTGCTTCTTCTCAAGGTCAGAGAAATAGTAGCTCTCAGGGAAAGCAGAAACTTAGTGCTTCTACTCCGTTCATGAATAATGTTATTGAAAATACTGAGTCATCGATAGCTGCTGGAAGTTGGAGTATACCTTTAAACATGCATCCAATCTTAGAAGAAAAGAGGGAGTTGATTTCTCCTTCTACTGATGATGGGTTTCAAACTGTGAGGTACAAGAACCGTACTTCTCCCCCGAGGCTTCTTTCTAGAAATAATGTGTACACTAAAAGAGCTAGTGCTGATCTGAATAGTATGGTCACCAATATGTTTGAGAAGCTGATAGAAGTAGGGGATGAGGATGGATTAATTACTGAGGCTGGCAGAGTTCCAGTCACGAAAGTACCTAATGGCTGACAGTATTGGTTTATTCTCCTGGAATGTCCGTGGCCTAAACAGGTTAGGACACCAGGAGAAAATTAGGGCAAACCTTGTTAATACTGGTTTCCCGATAAATGTCCTAGTGGAATCTAAGCTCAGGTATAAAAAGATGCATAAGGCTATGAATAAAATTTGGCAGGATAAATGTTGGATTTCTAACCATGCTTCTCACCCGCTTGGGAGGATTATCATTTTGTGGGATGCTAGCTATGTACAGGTCAACAAGATTTGTGAGAGTGATCAGTTTATTCACTGTAGGATTCTCTGTGAAGGTAATTCCTTTCTTCTTACAGCTATATATGGTCAAAATGATGAAAGAAAAAGACGGACTTTATGGGAGGATCTTGCTAAATGTAGCCAGAATAATAAGGATGCTTGGATTCTTATTGGAGACTTTAATGCCATTAGATGTTCTGATGAGAGGAAGGGAAAAGGATGCTATCTGGTCTCGGCTATGAGGGACTTCAATAATGCTATCTCGGATATGTGTCTGGTGGAACTTGATATGAAGGATCCCCTTTTTACATGGGACAACAGACAGAAGGGTGGTGATCTTGTTTTGTCAAAAATTGACAGGTGTTTCTATAATTTGGAGTTCTTCTCTATGTTCAAGGAAGTCAGGGGAGAGGTCATCAATACTATTGTTAGTGATCACAGACAAATCCTTGTCAATTTCAGTGATAAGGTGAAGAAGAGGAAAGGTTACTTTAAATTCATAAATGCCTGGACAAAGAGAGAAGATTTTCTGAGTATAGTTAAAGAGGCTTGGAGCATTGATGTCGAAGGGAATGCCATGTTCAAGGTCATTACTAAGCTTAAAAATGTTAAAAGCAAACTTATCACCTGGAATAAGAATATGGTAGGATATTTCTGTGAAAAGGCCAAACTTTTGGAAATTGAAGCTAATGAGGCTCAAAGACAAGCTGATGAGCATCCTGATGATTTTGGTCTGAGGGTAATTGCTGATGAAAAAAGGAAAATTGCTCTAGTTAATGATGATGTAGAGGAAGATTATGCTAAGCAGATTTCAAGGATAAACTGGCTGAAGCTGGGTGATAGAAATACGAGTTTCTTCTACAATACTGTGAAATTTAGGGCTAATCGTAATAATATGAAAGCTCTTATGATTGATAACAATATGGAGTACAATGAAGATATCATTAAGGACCATGTCTTTTCTTATTATGACAAGTTGTTTAATCAATATATGAAGACTGAAGAACCTCTATGCTGGGATCAAGATTGGAATCTTCCTTCTCTTACTAATGACCAGATTGCTGACTTGTGTGCTATAGTTACCAAAGAGGAAATAGAGAAGGTTGTTATGGATGCAGATGGGGATAAGGCTCCTGGGCCAGATGGCTTTAATGGCCATTTCTTCAAAACTGCGTGGAGCATTATTAACAAAGATGTTATTGCTACAATCCAAAAATTTTTTAAAAGTGGGAGGATGATCAAAGAACTCAATAAATCCTACATTACCCTGATCCCTAAAGTTAAAGGTGTTGTCCATATCAAAGACTGGAGGTCGATTGCCATTTGCAATTTTCTTTACAAGATCATCACTAAAGTACTCGCTAACAGGCTCCAGCCTATCCTTCATGGCCTCATAAGTAAGAATCAAGTGGCCTTTATTAAAGGAAGGAAAATCTCTGATGCTCTTCTCCTTACGAATGAATTGATCAGTGATTTTAACAAAAGGAACTCTAAACCTAAGATGTGTACTAAAGCCGATCTGATTAAAGCTTATGATTCTATTAGGTGGGATTTTCTGTTTGGTATTCTGGAATGCATGAACTTTCCTCATTGTTGGCTGAACTGGTTATATGTTATCATGCACACTAGTAGCTATCATGTCCTTATTGATGGAAAGCCTTCTCCAGCTATCTATCCTTCTAATGGAATCTGCCAAGGGGATCCTATTGCCCCATACCTCTTTGTTCTAGCTATGGAGGGTTTTACTACTATTATTAATCATGTTGTCAATCATAACATTATTTCTTCTATTAGAAACCAGAATATGCATATGTCCCATCTTCTCTTTGCCGATGATGTGATGATCTTTCTTGAGGCGAATGATGCTAACACTTATGCTAATAAAGATATCCTTAAAAGGTTTGGAGAGATTTCTGGTCTGAAGATTAGTGATTCTAAAAGCAATGTGTTCTGCAGTGTATCGGCTGACAGAACTAAAATGGCTTATATCCTTGACATTCCTTTGGGATGTTTTCCGATGAGATACCTTGGTCTCCCTCTGTTCTGTGGAAAGCTTAATAAGATGCTTTGTGCACCTCTTGTTGACAAGGTAAAGAATAAGTTAGAGGGTTGGAAGCATAAATCGCTTTCCTTCTCTGGTAGAGTTGAGCTCACATCCTCTACGCTTCTTTCGCTTCATCTTTTCTGGTCTTCGACCTTCCCTCTCCCAGCTGAGGTGATGAAGGATATTGAAGGTATCTGTAAGCATTTTATATGGGGAGGTTTTGAGTTAGAAAATAAGATTCATTATGTCAAATGGACTAACGTTTGCAGGCCTAAGGCTGAAGGAGGTTTGGGTGTTAGATGGATCAGGGATATGAATACTCCTGGCATCTTTCAGAATATTTTGAATATTGCATCTAAGAAAGATGCTTTGTGGGTGAAATGGGTTGATGGAAAATATCTAAGGGGCGATTCTATCTGGTCAATAAAATATGATCCTAATGGATCGTGGATGTGGAGGCAATTGCTGAGATATAGACATGTTGTTATGCCCCATATTTCTTACATCATTGGCAAAGGTGAGCCTATAAAAATATGGAGGGACCTCTGGGTTCCTGGAGGGAAATTTCTGAAAGATGTGATTAGTATTAACAATGTTGTTCATCTTGGATGTGGTCTTTTGGGCAATCTCCAGCAGTTTATTGATGAACAAAAGTGGAACATCCCTGGTAAGAGGAGATTTGGTGAGTTCAGGAAGTTTATTTCTTCCATTGATTGTAAAGTAGAAAAGGAAGCTTCCATTCTTATGAAGGGGTTGGCCAATCCGACTGTTAAAGATTGGTGGAATTTGGTGAGAAAGAAGCATGATGAGCCCTATTGGACAAAGCATCTCTGGAAAATTGGTGTTCCTTGATCCTTCAGTCTTGTGGGATGGAAATTGTTTCTCAACAGGCTGGCTATGCAGGATACTCTGAGAAGATTTGGTCTGATCAATGTCTCGAGATGCTGCTTGTGTGAATTTTCTTATGAAGATGTTGATCATATCTTTTTCTCCTGTAAATATGCTATTGAGGTTTGGGACTTCACTGTACAGAATTGTAGAATTCCCAGTCGGTCGGTTAATAAGGAAGATTGCAGAAGCTTTTTCACAGCTCTGAAGTCTACGGTCACTTGCCTTGTTGTCTTTTATCATGTATGGCAAGAAAGGAATAGAAGATTGTTTTTGAATGCTTTCAAAGATGCATATGGATGTTGGGCCTTGGTGATGACTGATTTACAAGCGCTGGAAGGATAGCGGTTATGTGAGGCGGCTTTCTTCTTTGAGCCTTTGTATTGGTCTTGGGGACCAAGTTCCTTTTGTTTTTTCTTTCTCTTCTGTTATCTTTCTTCTGCTACATACAGTTTTCTGTTCTTTGGACTTTTATTAAAATCAATAAAAAGGGGCACACGCTTTCAGAGCAAAAAATTTACTAGAGAAAAACAAGGGATTCATCATTTTGTGATGTGTTCAAGAGAGGCTTGGGATGTGTGCTTATACAAGATGGAAGGATTATAAAATATGCTTCTAGACAACTAAAGAAGCATGAAGAGATGTGTCATTTTCATAATCATGAGTCAATAATTGTATTCCATGTTATGAAGATATGGAAGCATTATCTCTGTGGTGAGCTGTGTCTAATTTTCCATAATCATAAATGATCAAAATACATTTTCACATAGAAATAGCTCAATATGAGGTAGAGTAGTGTTTAGAGTTAATTCAAGACTGTGATTGTATTATATATTATAACCCAAGAAAATCCAATACTATGGTTGGTGTTGTAATTGAGAACTCCCCATCTTCTATAGTTGAGATGTTTTCTCATCTATGCAAGGAGAGAAATATGTGTATGAATCTTAGGGAGTTGATTTTTTTTTAGTGTGTCACCAAAGGTTGGCCTTAGTTCATAGATACAAGTGAAGTCGACATGTTCTGACCAATTACGAGTGTTACAATTTGAGTGTGATTAAATTACATACATTATTGCAAAGAGAAGTGAATGCAAGGGTCAAGAATTTAATTTTTTCTGATGGGCGTGTGTTGTACACGTTGAATAGAACACATGTACTTGTTATTTAATACTTGAGGTTAGAAGAGGCCCATTCTTCAATGTTTTAGACAATTCTATGGTGATAGCAAATTTTACAGATTTGTGTTGCTACTGACCGGTATCTTAAGAAAGATCTAGTTGTGTTTGTCCCTTATATAATATTCAATGGGGGTGAGGCTGAACATAAGAGAAAATTTAGTATGATTCATCAATTTCTTATACTAAAGAGAGAATGAGATCACATTGTCATCAATTGTTTCAAGGGATTCAGATTTAATGTTATTTTTTTGATTCTGGTATAATAACCAAAATTTTCATTTCATGTGTTTTGGGAGAAGTTACGTTGCACCATGCTAGCACATATATACATGAATGAGGCTATGTCCTACATGGTATTCCATCTAGAATGCTTCAAGCTATAATTACAAATTTGCATCTAGATTTTGGAATGTCTTGTGAGACTCTATAAGTACTAAGTTGAGATTTAGCAACGCCTTTCATTCTTAGATAGATAGTTGATGTAATACATTATAGCACAAGAAATACACTTAGGGGTAAATCCCTAAGTTTTTACCTATTCTAACGTGTAATAATAACATCCGCAAGCAGAGGGGTCTTATCACAATATAGTTTAGGGATCGAACCCAAAGGACAACCTTTTTAAAAACCTTGCTAGATTTTATCTGGTTGCACTAAGACTAATGTTTAGAACCAAAATTTGAGTTTATTGAGTAACTAATTGTGAGTAAATTGTAAAAGATCAAAATCAAATTGGATCTATATCAATGATAGAACCCCTAGAGTGGAATCAAGTTTTGTAACTACTTGCATTTGTGCATCTATTTGATATCCAGACATGTATGAAGTCTTCTAAGCTATCTATATCTCATCCTTTCATCTTGAGAAATTTGCATAAGTGAATATCATTGTATGCTTGACTATCGTTACTTAAAGATCCCATATTCACTACCCTAGAGACTTATCATCTGAATTTCTCCTATCAGATTCAACCAAATTTTAATCAAAATCCAAATATTAAATGTAAAAATTCTCTTACCCTAAGAATATATTAAGTCATGAAAATCTGGTGATCAATCCAGAAAACATGCATTCAACAATTAACGAATTAAAAAAGGTTCATACAAGTTATGAAATAATGAAATAAAATTGCACAGTATGGGTAGAGGGCTAGTCTAACCCCAATGGAGGGACTACTTGCTCCTCATTGCTAGTTTGCTACAACCAACAGAGACAATGGTCGTAATCTCAGACATGATTGAAGGCAGACAACATTGGTCTATTCAAATGATTTTGGTTGATCAACATGCTTAGCTGGATATGAATGGAGGTGGATTATTGCACTTATGCAAGGAGGTCAATAGACTGAAGATCAGTCATAGGGAGGTTGATTACCTAGATGTAGATCAGTCTTGTTGTATAGAGAAAGAAGTTAACTTTTGAGGGAGCATAGATCAACAACTTGATTGATCTCACATATCACATGAAGGAAGCAGTGGGTCGATCACTCTAGAAAATTTGTAGAGGAAGTTGTAAGACCCTTGATCTAGCTTAACCCCTTAATCCATTTTTTTAATCTTAATCACATCTTTAGATGCTTGATTAAGTATGTGCTTTGTTGATGAGTGTTTTGTTTGAGGAATTATGAGCAAATTATCCATTAGATTAAGGGATACCTTGCAATTTGTGCAGAAGATTTGGTTGTCTTCTTCTTACCCTTTATTGGTTGTAGGAAATGCACTTAGGTGGTCTAACATGGGCTAGCTACTCCTTATTTTTTTATTTAGCATACTAAAGTCTAAAATTCATCCCAACGTGTGTCCCATTCATTGGTTGAGAACTAATGGAAGCAATATGGCCATTCATCAATAGGGCAATGATGTCATTGTTTGTAGCTTTCTGACGGTTGAAGATTGGTGAGCCTCTTCTCTCTATTCATCAGTTTTTGGCATGCTTGGTTTTTGTCAGTTAAGGATCGATCACCTAATTATACCTTTAAAACTATATATGACCAATGTAAGGGAGATGATAGTGACCACCAATGTCCTCTCCGGATGTCTGTGGATGAAAAGGCCTAGTGGATGGATAGTAGATTTTTGTCAAAAATATCAATGAGAAGTATAAACCTTGGAAACTTATGGTTTTATGTGAGCTCTCTTAGAATGGTGATTGGTGGTGTGTATTTTAATGGTTCCTCTAACAGTCCTAAAGTAAAAAAAATCCAACAAAAAGAATGGGTGGCTTTTCTACTTACGCGTACTTACAAAATGCATGGCTTCATGAATTGATGGAAAGTCGGGGTTTGCCTTATTGATTGACTAACGAGGGTACAGTTATGACCAATGATGTGATAGTTTGAGTGTTTTTTATCTATCCTTGGGGCTATATATACCCCCCTTAGATCTCCTTCTTGTCTCACTTGTACACTTGAGCATCGAAGTTCTACTAAAGAGTGGGATGTCATCGATTGACGACAACTGACCCAATTTTTGTCTTCATTATTTTGCAATTTCAGCTTGATATACCCTTATTCCATTTTGTGTTGATGAGAGGCAAGACAATGGGTGGTTTCTAAGCTCTCATCAGGGTAAGTCAAAACTTGATCGTGCATCTTCATGGTGATATTTAGCTTCTTGTCCTTCTTGGATGTTTTTCGATGGTTTTTCTTTAGGATTTCAACTATAGAGTCTAACAAATTGTTTTCCACCTTTCTCTCTCATGTTTAGTTGCTTTCAGATATAGTTTGGTGAATCTAGAGCATGGTTGAAGGAGAGGAACACAAAACTTAGCACCAGATTTTTCCATGAAGCTAGTGTCTTCATGGTAGCCTTTTGTGAGTAGACCTTCCCTGCCTTTTTAATCAAGTGATATAACCCTTCACTCCATTGTTACCTACTTCATACATTTATGTTGTAGATCTTGTAGTTACATAACCGCTTTGAGTTTTAAAAGGTGGGACCATGGGGCCTAATCGATGGGTTATGTGTGTACATGTTAATCTTGCATACAGTGAGTACCCTTCTACTAAATAAGAGAAGCTTGGGTTTTTCTCCCTAGTGCTAAAATATGATATGCATGTTGGAAGATACTATCTTGTGAAATGTTTATGGGTGTTATATGTTCATAATGGTTTTATCAAACATTTCTCACTAAATATAGTGCTAACATATTAAAAGGTTACTCTGTTATAGGGAAAAGGATGGTTTATGTATGTTCTTCTATTATTTGACCATGTGTGCCTAAGGTGGAACAACCAATGGTTTTTTGGAAACTATTATCCTTGTTACATTGGGATATAATCTTTGTATATGCCTCAATAACCATGGGATGGACCATGTGTGTCTTAGTATGAGGAGTTAGGTCATGTTGTTTGTATGTTTTATATCTTATGGAGTAAATTATTGCTTTCTTATATGTCTATATATTGGAAGGTTGCTAATTAGTTTGGTTGATGTGATCTTAGAACAATGAACCTAACTATTAAGAGAAATCTAAGTAGTAGAGTCATGAGTCTGTAGAACCATTCCCCTAGGATATTGGGGGGATGGGAATATGAGTAAATTTGTAGTATCCTAGGGCTATGAGAAGGTGATCAGAGACATATATTGGTGAATATATGGGGATTCTTAGGAGTGTGTATCCTATCATCTTTAAACAATTTTGGGACACAGTGTAAGTTGATGATCCGATGGTAATATATGGAAGAGGTAATATATTACAGAGGGTGATATCCCTACCATGGTGGCACCGTGACCTATGTACCCATGGCGGACCTATATTGGCGGATCTGCTTTAAGATTAAGTCAATGGTAGGCTAGAGAGAGACCTGGGGATATGAGGAGAGATTTAGATAATCTTTATGTTCCTATATCTTGTATGGATGGCTAAGATGTCTTGATAGAATCTAGTTAGCAGGTTGGTGGTATGCCCCAACCAACCTAGATCAACTAAAATAAGTCGTGTGGCATAACTCTTTAGGTTTAACTAATGTTAAACATGGTTGCCTCTTATATGAGTTATTTGTGTCCATCCATTGGATATCTATGTTATATAACCCTCTTGTAGGTGTTCTTGGTAAAAGACAGATGGATAAGGGTGTGCCTTCGGGTGTACCATTACTTATGAGGTTCTATTCCCTTCTTTTATTATATACTCTCTATCTCTCTAGTAAATGATAAATGTTTTAGACATTATATCATGTTGTTGGGACTTAGGGTCTCACCCATGTGGTTTTTCATACTTTTGCTTGAGGTGCTCTTGTGGCTGAGAGTGGAGCTTTTGGTGGATATTTTCCAACCCTTTGATCATGTTCTTGGAGCTCTTGATCTTGGAGCTTGGAGCTTTGGTGGTGATTTTCTTAAGGTAGGTTATATAAGAGTAAACCCTCTGTATTAATGCACTTCTTGTTATGTTGTGTTGTCGATGTCTCTCTTTAAGATGTTCCTATATCATGATAGCATATGAAGCTTAACCCAAGAATTCGTTTGGGAGAGTATGGGAGCAGCCCAACTATTTATACTATGTAATTCAAGATCTTTTGTGCATAGTATTTTTAGGATTTGTCATTCATGAAGGGGTCTTTACACGAAGAAACAAATCATTCCTTTCTCAAGGATAATTTTTCACGAGGACATGCCTAATGGCCCCTTCGACTAGGGTAGTTTCATCAAAAGTCCTACATGGGGTGTACGCCCTATGGGCTCTTCAATCAACACTAAAGGAAGTTTGTATACATAGGTCAGAAATGTATGCAAGATCCTTTTAGGGTGTGGACCCATAAGAGCCTGTGGCGGATAAGATCAACAAGGAGAGATAAGGTTTTAAGATCAATAGGTGGGTAATGTCTGTATGAAGGTATATCAGAGGTTGGTGATGTTTGTGTGACTCTTACAGAGATAAAGCATGTAGGGATGGAGTCATAGCTTTTCATATACTCTCAAGTCTGGGTTGGCATGTTTTTGGTGGTGTACTTTGTTAGCCTTGTATTCTATTTTGTGTGCACATCATCTATATACAAGGTAATGAATGTTGTAATAATTCCCATGCATGTTCTATATTAGCGCCACATCTTTTAAACTTAATTTCCTTTTGTTTGGATGAGATATCATGTGTGTAATGATCATCCTTTTTACATATTAGGGGCTTGTAAACTATGACAGTGATGCATTGCCTTGTATGACCAGTTATGGATCCAATGTTATGTGGAAATGTTGTTCATGGTGTTTGGTTAAAAAATTACCTTGAGATCTCTATGTGGATTATGTGTATGATGATGTTTTTAAGATTAAGTTGTCATGTTTTGTTTTTTGTAATATCACTTTGTGGCATGGGGTGTCACAACACCAATATCCTTTGGTCAGTTTAGGATCCAAGAATCTGATAGATTCTTCTGGCTAATGTACGATGGGTATTTACATACCTCCATACTAGGAGGTGGTAGATATGGGACTCATGCCACGTGGATGGTCAACCTCATTTTTGTTTGATGGATATGGAACCTAGTTTCAGGTTGATTGTATGTTATTCGATAGCCTCATGGTTGGATATTAATCATTATAGCACAGTTTCTTGGTTGCTTGCTTGAGCAAACGAGGTCAACATGGACTAGTCAAGTGGGGTGGAGTTGTCATCCCCAAGTCGATGGGTGTTACTTCACACAAACCCCAATCATGAGTACATTTTGATTAAAACTTGTTGAGGCTGTGGTATGGATCGATTGTTTTCTACTGCTTAAGCTTGTAAACTGTTCAACCTAAGTTATAGGTATATCATTGGCAATCAAGCAGTGGGTGCTTGATAGGTGTGGTTGTCACAACCACATCCCACAATTACCACTAATCATGAGATGTGGGCATAAGTTTGAGGATTATACTTAATACAAAGTTCACTCCCTTACTTTTTTTCTTTTCTTTATTTCATTTCAAACTCTTTGTTTTCTTGCATCCAAACACATAAACAAACTTTACAAGATAATTAAACTTTGATTACTCTAATATGATCTCAACATTAATGATACACATCCATACATTCATTCCGTTTCTCACACTTCCATGTACATATGACATGGTAATCATACACATTCTCTCTTATTAAGGAAACTAAGATACAAAACATTATTTACAACTCTCTCACATCTATACAAGGACCTAGAGTGATAGGGACCGACTGAACTTAACTAATCTCACACTTAACTCCTGTGGAAGATGTACTCTGATACAATGAAATCTTCATTCCATGTGATTTCCCTAAAATTTGTGAGTAGAGGGGTGAGCCTACTCACTCAGTGAATGAGTACTTCAAAGAAATAGTCTAAATCACTGATATAATTACAAATATACTTTTAAGCAACTGATATCAATTATAACATCACTAATCTGTAAAGAGACTAGTTTTTCACAAACATAAATATGGCACAATACTCTAGGCATCTACAATAGTGAATCAATATATGAATGATGTGATAATTTTGAGTCACATTTATAGACTTGTTTTACTCACGTTTTATGATTTTTTTGGTCATTGTGGTGGTTAATATTGCATATTTCACTTACTTTAGTCTATGATCCTTCTTAGTATCAAATCTCTCTTATTTTATTGTTTTGAGCATAAATGATTACAATAATATGTTTTATCTCGGCTTATGTGGTTTTGTGTTGCAATTTCAGGAAAAACACATATCTGCAGCTGTCGATACCATCGACACAACCACAGGCAGCCAGTCGCAAGGAGCAGCACAGAGTCGATACCATCGACTTTGGAGTCGATACCATCGACTTTGAAGTCGATGGTAGCGACATTCCATCAGGTTGCTGGCGACCAATCAGTCGATACTATCGACCACAAAGTCGATACTATCGACACAAGAAGATTCATCGATGGAAAAGGGATAAAACCGATGCCAAGGGTGTCGATACCATCGACCCTCGTCGATGGTATCGAGTCAGCATCAGGCGCAAAAAATAAAAGAAAAGAAGACTTGCCGATATCGCACAGAGTCACGCTGTTAGATCAAAGTTTGTTTCAGATCGACTCAAATTCGACGGTTGTGATATTTTTGCAACCCAACTCGGTGATTATACCTAATGACGGCGGCCAAGAGTAGGGTATCACGTCATTAGCCGCTGCACACGTCCCGAGAAGGTGTGGAGAGAAGAATAGAGCCCAGAAGCACGCCCCAGCCATTACGGAAGCCGAAGAAGATGTTTTCCACCGCCTAAAGGCTATAGATCGTGTATTCTACGCCGAGGAACGCTTGGATCTTCTCCGTTCAGGGGTTTCATTACTTATTCACGTTTTTCTCCATGTTTCCCCTTTTCTCAACCATGTTTTGCTATGAGATGAACATGCGGGGCTAATCCCCTTTATCTTTAGGACCGGGAGTAGCCTGGGGAAGCATTGTGTGACATTTTTATCATAGTAATTCATAATTTATCTCTTAAATCCGTCGTATGACTTCGTTTTCTCAATTATATTGTTATGCTTGATCACCATAATGATAATCTAATGTCGTTAATTACTTTGAAAGAAGAATTAACGGTTGAAAAGAGATGAAATTCACATTAATTAACAAATCCCTTGAACAAGGTGATGTAAGGTTAATGGTGGAAACCCAGAGGTCGATTCTAATGCACCTAGTTTAGGGTATAGGTTACTACGACGGTGGAACCGACCTAGACATAGGTAGTGAATTGTACCACGACAGTGGGCAATTATGACTACAGGCTACTACCCGGATTGAGAGATGAACCTGAGTAACTATATGGAAATTCATACAATGAAAACCCGCGGTGAAACCACAATCCTAAAGATCTCCATTTGAATTGGTTAAACTAAACACTTAATCGATTTCTTTGTTTTATTTTATTTTCTTTTATTTTTCAAACAACTCTCATACCCTTTTTATTAGTCTAGCTGATTGTGAGTAGTTAGTAGTAGTCTACCGATAATTTAGTGTCCCTGAATTTGACTCGAGCCTCACAAGGGCATGTACTACATTGACGCATGCACTTGCGTTATACGCACGGTAAAATCGTGTCAAGTTTTTGACACCGTTACCGGGGACACTGAAATTATCGACACTACGAGTGCTGCAAACGGCCACTCTAGGCCGCATTTTTATTTTATTATTTTATTCTCATTTTTAAAATTCATAGTTTATCATTCATATTTAGAAATCGTCTACTAAAGGTACTGAACTGAGATTTTCCTCTTGCAGGTACTGGTGCATGGTGAAGATGCGTAGCACCGACTACACGCAGCAATCACCAGAGGTTCCACTACTGGGACCAGACGACGAGCAGAACTCTATTCAAGACCAACCAAACAAAATAGATTCAGATTCTGAACCAGAAGCCATGGCAGAAGAGCAGATGATATGGGAGAAGATAAAAACTTCTTCCTCATCCTCTTTAAAGGGGCCAATCAAGAAGCAGGCGATCAATATTCCAACTTATAAAATTGATCCTGCATTAATAAATTTGGTCAAATAAAATGCATTTCATGGGCTTAAAAATGAAGATCCGGTGACTCATATTAGCCAGTTTGTGGAGAACTGCGACTTGATCAAGATAGACATGTTTCCACAGGAGACATTGTACTTGAAGCTGTTTCCCATCTCTCTGGCGGGAAATGCACGAGAATGGCTACATAATCTTGATTATGAGTATGTGGAATCATGGAACCACATGGTGGAAGTGTTCTTTGAAAGGTTCTTTCCGCCCGAGAAGACAAATGATATGATCAGAAAAATTCATAATTTTAGCCAGAAAGCAGGAGAGACTTACTCTGAGACTTGGGAACGGTTTCAGATCATGCTAAGGAGGTGCCCGCATCATGGGCTGGACAAGGAGAAGCAAGTTAAAATCTTCCATTTTTCTCTCTCCGAGCATGATAGAAGTAACTTAGATTCCATAGGTTCAGGTTTCTTCTTAAACAACACAGGCACGAGGTGTTGGGAAATTTTGAAGAACATGTCTAAGACGCAATCTTGGGGTGATAGAGATGCCGTAGAGCATGTTCGGGCTGTGAGAGAGTCAAAGGCCATCAAAGAGCTAAATGAGAAGATGGACCTTCTAGCAAATAAACTTCTTGCAAAAGAAGACGCAGAATCAGATGATGAGGCTCAAGTAAAATTCATGCGCCAGCAGCAGGGGTACAGAAACAATGATTATTCATGGAGGAAGGATAAGAAATTTTCCTGGAAGGACCCAAATAATTTCTTGTAGGACCCCAATGCAAAACCCCAACCATCACCAGAGGATAAGAGCATTGAGTTGCTCAATCAAGTAATAAAGCAGAATCAGGAACTAATGAACACCTTTGGCCAACAAATCAAGCAACAAGGTGAATTCATGAATCAGTTTGGGCAGAACTTACAAAGCCATGGGGCTCATATGAGGATGATAGAGACATCTTTGGCACAGATGGCAGCTGAGATAGAAAATTTAAAGAAGCCAGTGCAACAAGGTTTTCCGGGTAATACAAACATTCCAGGAGGAAATCAATAGGCTAAGGCAATCTTGCTAAGGAGCGGTAAGAAGATTTTAAACCCCAAGGCCGATGAACCAAGCACATCCTAGCCAGAAACCATAGGTGAGGCCACTGAGGAGGTTCAAATTCCAATCATCAAGCTGGTATAGGATGTAGTGGAGAATGTCACATCTGAATCAATTGCTGAGGAGGAGACACAGAAGAGGACGCCATATGTGCCACCACATCAAAGGGCACAGACTGTCCCGATCCCATACCCCAATAATGTGAAGGCCAAGAAAGTGGGTGCTCAATTTAAGAAGTTTCTAGATAGTTTTAGGAAGCTTTCTATCAACATCCCACTTTTAGAAGCAATCGAGCAGATACCCTCCTACGGGAAGTTTTTGAAAGATATCATTACAAAGAAAAGGAAAATCCCTGATACTGAGGTTGTGGTTCTCAAGGAGCAGGTGAGTGCCTTCATCATGGCCACATTACCACCTAAAAGGCAGGATCTGGTATGCTTCAATATTTCATGCTACATTGGTAAGGTGAAATTTGGCGAAGCACTGTGTGATTCCGGGGCAAGCATCCTCTTGCAGGTACTGGTGCATGGTGAAGACGCGTAGCACCGACTACACGTAGCAATCACCAGAGGTTCCACTACTAGGACCAGACGATGAGCAGAACTCTATTCAAGACCAACCAAACAAAATAGATTCAGATTCTGAACCAGAAGCCATGGCAGAAGAGCAGATGATATGGGAGAAGATAAAAGCTTCTTCCTCATCCTCTTTAAAGGGGCCAATCAAGAAGCAGGCGATCAATATTCCAACTTATAAAATTGATCCTGCATTAATAAATTTGGTCAAATAAAATGCATTTCATGGGCTTAAAAATGAAGATCCGGTGACTCATATTAGCCAGTTTGCGGAGAACTGCGACTTGATCAAGATAGACATGTTTCCACAGGAGACATTGTACTTGAAGCTGTTTCCCAGCTCTCTGGCGGGAAATGCACGAGAATGGCTACATAATCTTGATGATGAGTATGTGGAATCATGGAACCACATGGTCGAAGTGTTCTTTGAAAGGTTCTTTCTGCCCGAGAAGACAAATGATATGATCAGAAAAATTCATAATTTCAGCCATAAAGCAGGAGAGACTTACTCTTAGACTTGGGAACGGTTTCAGATCATGCTAAGGAGGTGCCCGCATCATGGGCTGGACAAGGAGAAGCAAGTTGAAATCTTCTATTTTTCTCTCTCCGAGCATGATAGAAGTAACTTAGATTCCGCAGGTTCAGGTTTCTTCTTAAACAACACAGGTACGAGGTGTTGGGAAATTTTGAAGAACATGTCTAAGAAGCAATCTTGGGGTGATAGAGACGTCGTAGAGCATGTTCGGGCTGTGAGAGAGTCAAAGGCCATCAAAGAGCTAAATGAGAAGATGGACCTTCTAGCAAATAAACTGCTTGAAAAAGAAGACGCAGAATCAGATGATGAGGCTCAAGTAAAATTCATGCGCCATCAGCAGGGGTACAGAAACAACGATTATTCATGGAGGAAGGATAAGAAATTTTCCTGGAAGGACCCAAATAATTTCTTGTAGGACCCCAATGCAAAACCCCAACCATCACCAGAGGATAAGAGCATTGAGTTTCTCAATCAAGTAATAAAGCAGAATCAGGAACTAATGAACACCTTTGGCCAACAAATCAAGCAATAAGGTGAATTCATGAATTAGTTTGGGCAGAACTTACAAAGCCATGGGGCTCATATGAGGATGATAGAGACATCTTTGGCGCAGATGGCAGCTGAGATAGCAAATTTAAAGAAGCCAATGCAACAAGGTTTTCTGGGTAATACAAACATTCCAGGAGGAAATCAACAGGCTAAGGCAATCTTGCTAAGGAGCAGTAAGAAGATTTTAAACCCCAAGGCCGATGAACCAAGAACATCCTAGCCAGAAACCATAGGTGAGGCCACTGAGGAGGTTCAAATTCCAATCATCGAGCTGGTATAGGATGTAGTGGAGAATGTCACATCTGAATCAGTTGCTGAGGAGGAGACACAGAAGAGGACACCATATGTGCCACCACATCAAAGGGCACAGACTGTCCCGATCCCATACCCCAATAGTGTGAAGGCCAAGAAAGTGGACGCTCAGTTTAATAAGTTTCTAGATAGTTTTAGGAAGCTTTCTGTCAACATCCCACTTTTAGAAGCAATCAAGCAGATACCCTCCTATGGGAAGTTTTTGAAAGATATCATTACAAAGAAAAGGAAAATCCATGATACTGAGGTTGTGGTTCTCAAGGAGCAGGTGAGTGCCTTCATCATGGGCACATTACCACCTAAAAGGCAGGATCCGGTATGCTTCAATATTTCATGCTACATTGGTAAGGTGAAATTTGGCGAAGCACTGTGTGATTCCGGGGCAAGCATAAATCTGATGCCTCTCTCTACGTTCAAGAAATTGGGACTGAAAGAATCAAGGCCAAGCAATATGACAATATAGTTGGCAGATAACTCAGTGGTGAAACCATATGGTATTTGTGAAGATGTGTTGGTGAAAGTCGATCGGTTTGTGTTTCCAGCTAACTTTGTAGTAATGGAAATGCAAGATGAATAGGGTAATGATTTACTCCTTAGACGACCCTTCCAAGCCACTACTGACATGATACTTGAGATGGGGAGAGGTCGTTTGACCTTGGGCATCGCTGATGATCGGTTTGAGAAGGTCATACCCTCCAGCACAACACAATCAAAAGCTAAAGAGCAAGAGCAATGTCGTATGATGAAGCACTTTGATCAGAATATTTCTATCTGTCTAGGGAAGCCGTTTTTAGATATGGCTCATGTAATGACTAAGGTGGAGAAAGGGACACTAGATGTAGACATCATGGAGCATACCAAGGTTGTGTCTCTTAGCAAGGCGGTGGGTTTTCCCAATGATGAAGAGGAGGACATTCCTCCTTCTACTGAAGATGACGCTATAGCAAGTTTTGTTTTCAATGCATATCCAGAATTACCTCTTGAAGCAAGTCTGGTTAATATAACACATGATTGGATGAGAAGCAAGTCACTACAAGAATGCACCAAGATGCTTCATGTGCTGCCGTGTTTCTACGCTAGGTACTATGAAGACCTTGGAGAGCTCCCACCACCGCTTCAGTCATCCTTGATCAGCCCGCCAGATTTAGAATTGAAGCCACTGCGACCTCATTTGAAATATGCATTTCTAGCTGAGGGTGAGAAGCTTCCAGTGATAATTTCAGCATATCTGAGTGCTGAGGAGGAGGATCAACTACTGATCATGCTGAAGAACCACCAAGGTGCATTCGGGTGGTCAGTTGCGGACATCAAGGGAATTTCCCCTACATTGTGCCAGCACAAGATCCGGCTCGAAGAGGGAGCCAAACCTGTAATTCATCCACAACGCCGACTAAATCCTAGCATGATGGAGGTCATTAAGAAGGAGGTGATCAAGCTCCTTTCTACAGGTATCATCTATTCTATATCTGACTCGACGTGGGTGAGTCCTACACAGGTAGTCCCTAAAAAGGGGGGAATTACTGTTACACATAATTTGCTAAATGAGCCAGTCACGACCCGTCTGGTAACCGGGTAACATGTATGTATAGACTACCGTAGATTGAATGATGTTGCACTTAAGGATCATTTCCCTCTCCCATTCATTGATCATATTTTAGAGTGATTGCCAGGTCGATCGCATTTTTGTTTTCTCGATGGTTATTCGGGCTACAATCAGATTTCCATTGACCCTAAGGACCAATAGAAATCCACCTTCACTTGTCCTTACGGAACATTTGCATACCGCCGTATGCCCTTTGGATTGTGTAACACACCAGTAACCTTTCAGCGTTGCATGCTATCCATTTTTTCCGATATGGTTGAATGTTGTTTGGAAGTCTTTATGGACAATTTCTCCATCTATGGTGCGTCTTTTGATGAATGTTTATACAATTTGGATAAGGTTTTGTAACGATGTGAGGACACGCATTTGGTTCTCAATTGGGCGAAATGCCATATGATGGTTAGCGAAGGGATCGTGCTTGGACATAAAGTGTCTAGCAAGGGGTTGGAGGTAGATGCGGTGAAAATTGAAGTTATTTCCAAATTGCCCCCACCAAACTCGGTTAAAGGGGTACGGAGTTTTCTAGGTCACACCGAGTTTTATCACCGCTTTATAAAAGATTTCTCAAAAATTTCCAAACCATTATCTGAGCTTTTGGAGAAAGTTGATGTCTTTGATTTTAACAAAAAGTGTTTAAATGCATTTAATGTGCTTAAAGAGAAATTAATTTCTGCTCCGGTTGTGTAAACACCAGACTGGACAAAACCTTTTGAATTGATGTGTGATGCATCGGATTTCGTAGTGGGGGCAGTTTTGGGACAACGTGTGGACAATAAACCCGCTGTGATTTTCTATGCGTCCAAAACCTTAAATGAAGCACAATTGAATTACATGACAGTCGAAAAAGAGCTTCTTGCCGTAGTTTTTGCTTTTGAAAAATTCTGGCAATATCTTATAGGATCTAAAGTCATGGTATGGACGGACCACACCGCCATAAAGTACTTGATGGAGAAGAAAGATGCCAAACATAGACTGATTAGGTGGATCTTACTGTTGCAAGAATTTGACATTAAAATCAAAGATAAGGCAGGCATAGAAAATGTGGTTGCGGACCACTTGTCTAGGTTGGAAAGGGTAGATGAGAAGGACGTGCATATACCCATTACCGAGACGTTTCCTGATGAACAACTTCTTTCTGTTAAATCTAAAGATCCATGGTTCTCTTATATTATAAATTATCTTGCATGAAAAATTATCCCGGATGATTGGACATACCAAGAGAAAAAGAAAATTTTCCATTCTTTGTGATATTATTTCTGGGATGACCCCATTTTGTTGAAGCAGTGCAGGGACGGTGTGTTGCGCAGGTGTGTACCGGAGGTGGAATATGAAAGTGTCCTTCATCATTGACATACTCTACCGACTGGTGGCCACCATGCAATTTCTAAAACCGTGGCCAAGGTACTTGAGAGCGGCCTTTACTGGCCTACTTTGTTTCAGGACGCATATGATTATGTGCGGCAATGTGATTCCTGCCAAAGGGCGGGTAACATTTCAAAGCGACAAGAGATGCTCCTCAATGTATTTCAAGAGGTCGAGGTATTCGATCTGTGGGGTATTGATTTTATGGGACCCTTTGTGTCCTCCAACTCTAACTTGTACATTCTATTAGCTGTTGAATATGTATCAAAGTGGGTAGAGGCAATACCCACTAGGACTAATGATGTCGCTGTATTGTGTAGGTTTTTCAAAGAATATATTTTCTGCAGGTTTGGTGTATCAAGAATGATTATTAGTGATGGAGGTACACATTTCCGAAATCAGAAGTTCGCGGCATTGCTAAGAAAGTATGGGGTAAAGCACAACATTGGTACCCCATACCACCCGCAGACACAGGGGCAAGTGGAAGTTTCCAATAGAGAGATTAAGAAGATCTTGGAGCGCACTGTGGCTTTGACGAGAACAAACTGGAGTACCTTGCTACCGGACGCTTTGTGGGCGTATAGGACGGCGTTTAAGACACCTATAGGAACTACGTCTTTTAGGTTGGCTTACGGTCGGGCCTGCCATTTGTTGGTGGAATTGGAGCATAAGGCACATTGGGTGCTGAGAAAGCTAAATTTGAGCTATGATGAAGCAGGAAAGAAACGTTTGTTAAAATTAAATGAACTTGACGAGTTGAGGATGAATGCCTATGAAAGCTCGCGGATCTACAAGGAGCAAACAAAGCTGATTCACGATCGGCATATTCAGATGCATGTCTTCAAGAAGGGAGATAGTGTGCTCTTATTCAACTCACAGTTGAAGATGCATCCTAGGAAATTGAAATCCCAATGGAGTGGACCTTTCACTATAGAGGAGGTCAGGCCACATGGAGCAATCATGGTGCGTGATGGTGAGACAACATTCTTAGTTAATGGACAACGATTGAAGCTATACTTCGATGAGGATTACACTAGGAGAGTGCATGAGGTAAAACTCATTGTGCTTCCAGATGCATGAGGAGCTTGATTTTGTCTAGTCTAAGACGTTAAATAAGGGTGCTTGTTGGGAGGCAACCCAGCCATTGGTATTTTTGTTTAGTTTCTTTTACATTTGTAAGTTAGTTTGATTTGATTTTGTTTTTAGTGTAAACAAGGTACCTTGATCGTTTGTTCAATGTGCAGGACTGAGGCAGGGTCGATACCATCGACCCTTGTGTTGATGGTATCGACAGGGGTACAGTTAGGCGGCTGTAAAAATCTCTCTGAGTCGATACTATTGACGACCTCATTGATGGTATCGACCTACCATCAGGTTGCTCGCCAAACCGAGGTCGATAGTATCGACATGGATGTCGATACTCGTGAGATCTCTTGAGATTTTTAGATGAAATTTGTCTCAGTGAAGTCGATACCATCGACGGGCCTGTCAATGGTATTGACCCTATTACAGGCAGAAAGCGGAGGCCGGGCCTCGCGAGGGTGTTTTCCCTAAGCAAAGTCAATACTATTGACTTGCGTCGATAGTATCGACGCGACACATCACCGATCCACGAGAGGAGATCAGCAGTGATCGCTACATCAAGAGAGTCGATCCGTGAGATGGGTCAATACCATTGACACCCGTCGATGGTATCGACGCGTCATCGATCTGGGCCCCCACATCAGGCTATCGACGATCGTCAATACTAGCGGAAGACCAGATTGTACTACAGGAGTCGATACCATCGACCCGCGTCGATGGTATCGACGGGTGCACAACAGCGACGACCACGATTATAAAAGCGAGGAATGGTTGTCATATGACGTCACACTTTCAGAGCCTTTACCCTCCACTTGTGTCGTGCGTATTGTTGTGTGATCAAAGCCCGACTATGAGCATCCAAGGAGCGCGATCATCCCCGAGCCTTCATCGAACGGAGATTGTCTTCTCCAACCTTCACCAAGCTCCTTTTTATATTCCTTCTTTCTCGGCGACGATGGTGCGTACAACCGGTGCATCTTATTCATAGGTGGATCCTATGGAGATCCCTGAGTTCATTCCTCCACTACTGCATCTATTCCTCGTCCGAGGATTATTCATCCTTCCACGGAGGTCTGGAAGGTCTACGAGGAACTGATGAAGAGAAAGATCGAGCCCACACGCTATGTTGATCGGACAATGGTCTGTGATCTGGGGTTCAATGACAACCTCACCTACATCTTGAAGGGGCAGGCGAGACACACAACCAGGAGGCCAGACGAGTTGGAGTTCCATGCCGACGGCCAGCCATTCTTCAGCGAGTGGCCGACTTACAAGGAACTCATGGCGGAGTTCATGGCATCATTGGACATAAATGTGTTGCCCAATGACTTGATCGCCACTGACAGAGAATGGAAGAAAGGGAGGGTGTCATTCAGACTCTTCAACATCAACTACACTATCACCCTCTCCCAGTTCAACTCAGTGTACAACTGGTATCACGACGCTTACCAGTACCGGAGGCCAGATAATAGGATGGACTATGACACCATATTTGCCCAGCTTGTGACTGCGCCCCCTGGAAAATCCGTGAGCTACCACAATGCGGTTGTTGTGGATTTCAAGCATCCGTTTGTGTGAGTTCTTCACCACATGCTCTGCACCACGCTGTTTGCACGTGGAGACCTGTCTCTCAGCAAGTTCCAAGAGATGGATTTGTTCTTCCTGCACAAATTGCTGAAGCGCGAGGCATGCAATTTGGGCGCGTTCTTCTTGACACGTATGGTAGCCGTAAAGAGGAGTACGTGGAAGGCTCCTATCCATTTTTTAGGGCTAATCACACCATTGGCCACCTATCTTGGGTTGGATCTCTCCCAGCTCACTCCCCTTTCCACCAGGAGCAAGGTCAACCTACAACAACTGCACCACTCCAACCTCCTCCTGCTTCATGATGGCTTGGCATATGCACATTGCCATGTTAATCACGCATATCAAGAGTGTTCACTTCCAGACCCCATCTTCAACATCGAGGGTGCTCAGCATTTCAGATGGCCTGTCATAGTCATTGATGACTCGTATGAAGATGGCGGAAATGACGAAGATGATAATGACGGCGACGAGCATGAAGAGGAAGAGGAGGCCTTCACTCCTCTTCGCACATGAGTGGTACCCCGGAAGCGCCCCCGCATGCATCCGGGTGCATCATCTTCTTCGCAACCTCCACCACCTCTGCCCTCTTATCAAGGAGAGGATGCCTACTCCATGCAAGGGATGTATACAATGCTGTAGGAGATTCATCAGATGCAGAAGCAGCATACAACTTCATACGCCGGTATTCACGATACAACGAACTGGATATTAGATAATCAGAGGGCCATTTTTTAGAATGATTGCCTCCTCCTCGACAACTAACAACACATCCACGACAGGTTGCATAGGATGGAGATGCAACAGCAGCCCTTCTACGATCATTACTGGAGCCAGAATTATTTTGGGGGGTATCCACAACCTCCGCCCATGCCCCAGTATGATCCGAGCTTTCAGGGGCAGTACCCATCTTGGGACCCCATGGCTCCGCAGTACATGCCTCCTCCTGAAGAATGATTGGTATCACTATTCCACCTTTTAAGGTTGTTTTTTACTATGAGGCCATAGTCGAATTCAAGCTTAGGGGGGGAGTTGGAACAACTCTATCCTTTATTTTTCCTAGTTTTTAGTTTTTTATTGTTTTGTATTTTGTCATTTATTTCTTGTAGTTCTTAGTTTGTTTGTAGAATCCACACTCTATCTAGTGTAATTGTGGATGTCTTAAGTCATGTGTCATCTCATTGCTTGTACATGGGAATTAGGGGGCAAATTTAAAATTTTTAGTGTTTTTGCAAGCTAGTGTTGTTTAACTTTGAGCACATAACTTAAGGACATAATTGGGTTTGTCAACTCTAAAATAGGAAATCACAACTGTACATTCCTATGATTCATGAAGAGTGGACGAAATTGGTTGTTTGAGCCTAAATTGACCAAATGATAATGAGATTTTAATTTGAAATAAGAGAGAAAAGCCTCTTAATTACTACACATGTCAGTAAGGAGGGATACATAATAATTTCCAAAGGTTCGGTCAATTAGTCTTGTGATCTATCCACCCATTGCTTTCATAATCCACCTTAAGAACTAGAAGTATATTACAGTTTTAATCTCTTTGATTGCATTCCTTGTAGATAGGTCTTGCATTACAGCTATTTTCTCATATTTTTGCATGAAAAGAAAGAAAAAATAGAATAGATATACATGCACATTATCCTTAGGTGTGTGTCATTTAGTTGCATACATGTCATTTTGTAGCTGCATTCACATTTTTGTGCATATAGTACATTATGCATCTTATGTCTTCTGTAACATAAAAGATGATGAACTTGTTCCATACCTTTTGAATGTTCAAATGTATAAGTTATGCAGCATTAAGTGAGCCCGACAAACAATTCATTGTCATCTATGAAAATAAGGGCTTAAAAATATATATATATATATAATAATGAAAAAAAGAGAAAAAAAAGAAGAGAATTGAGAAGTAAGTAGTAATGAGAGGGAGAAAGGAACATGTTCTCACTACATACTAAGAAGAATAAGTACATGATGTAGTTCTCTTAGATATTCCATCTCACCTTGAGACGGAATAATAGTGCATGCATCATTCCACCCAAATGTAGGCATTAGGGAATTTTCACTTGCATATGCATCATTTAGGTCATTAATGTTTTGTACATGTAAAACTGTATAATGCTTCCATTTCTTCCATGACCAACCCATTCCATCCACCCGTTGCTTGAATTGGTAGGCCACCATGATTTTCTCCTCACTCGTTAATACTAGGAGAGTTGCTTCCATGTAGATGGTAGTTAGGGCGAGCAATGTAGAATAGAAGATCACAAGATGCACCGAGTCTGGACCGAAAAATTGTATTATGTTAACTGCCTTATGTGATAGTGTTCATCAATTTTGAGGTAGATATCTTTTATGGATGATTATTGTCGCCTTAGGGTCATTATCATTCCGTGGTTAGTGAGGGCCAGAATGTGAATGTTCGGCGGGGATCATATAGTGATGTTTTTTGTGACAAGTTGTTCTTTAGTTGACCCTCGCAATTTTATTCTAGAGTTTGTTGCTCGAGGACGAGCAATGTTCAAGCTTAGGGGAGTTTGATGTGATGATTTTGAGTCGCATTTATAGACTTGTTTTACTCATGTTTTATGCGTTTATTGGTCATTGTGGTGGTTAATATTGCATATTTCACTTACTTTAGTCTATGATCCTTCTCAGTATCAAATCTCTAATATTTTATTGTTTTGAGCATAAATGATTACAATAATATGTTTTATCTCGACTTATGTGGTTTTGTGTTACAATTTCAGGAAAAATACATATCTGTAGCTGTCGATACCATCGACGGCTGTCGATACCATCGACACAACCATAGGAAGCCAGCCGCAAGGAGCAGCACAGAGTCGATGGTAGCGACATTCCATCAGGTTGCTGGCGACCAGTCAGTCGATACTATCGACACAAGAAGATTCGGCGACGAAAAAGGGATAAAACAGACGCCAAAGGGTGTCGATACCATCAACCCTCGTCGATGGTATGGAGTCAACATCAGGCGAAATGAAGAAAAGAAAAGAAGACTTTCCGATATCGTGCAGAGTCGATACCATCAACCCGCATCGATGGTATCGACGCCGTCAGATCAAAGTTTGTTTCAGATCGACTCAAATCCAACGACTGTGATATTTTTGCAACCCAACTCGGTGATTATACCTAATGATGGCGGCCAAGAGCAGGGTATCACGTCATTAGCCATTGCACACGTCTCGAGAAGGTGTGGAGAGAAGAACGGAGCCCAAAAGCACACCCCAGCCATTCCGGAAGCCGAAGAAGATGTTTTCCACTACCGAAATGTTGTAGATCGCGTATTCTACGCCGAGGAATGCTTGGATCTTCTCTGTTCAGGGGTTTCATTACTTATTCACGTTTTTCTCCATGTTTCCCCTTTTCTCAACCATGTTTTGCTCTGAGATGAACATGCAGGGCTAATCCCCTTTATCTATAGGACCGGGAGTAGCCCAGGGAAGCATTGTATGACATTTTAATCATAGTAATTCATAATTTATCTCTTAAATCTGTGGCATGACTTCGTTTTCTCAATTATATTGTTATGTTTGATCACCATAATGATAATATAATGCCTTTAATTACTTTGAAAGAAGAATTAATGGTTGAAAAGAGACGAAATTCACATTAATTAACAAATCCCTTGAACAAGGTGATGTAAGGTTAATGGTGGAAACCCATAGGTCGATTCTAATGCACCTAGTTTAGGGTATAGGTTACTACGATGGTAGAACCCACCTAGACATAGGTAGTGAATTGTACCATGAAAGTGGGCAATTCTGAATATAGGCTACTACTCGGATTGAGAGATGAACCTGAGTAACTATATGGAAATTCATACAATGAAAACCCACGGTGAAACCACAATCCTAAATATCTCCATTTGAATTGGTTAAACTAAACACTTAATCGATTGCTTTGTTTTATTTTATTTTCTTTTATTTTTCAAACAACTCTCATACCCTTTTTATTGGTCTAGCTGATTGCGAGAAGTTAGTAGTAGTCTACCGATAATTTAGTGTCCCTGAGTTTGACTCAGGCCTCACAAGGGCATGTACTACATTGACGCGTGCACTTTGTTATACGCACGGTAAAATTGTGTCAATGAACATGCTTGATTGATTATAAAGAGAACTAATAATTCATAAACATACAAAGAATAATTGAATATATGTGTACACTTGTTTAACCTCTCATTCATCTTATTATGCCCTGAACCCACATGAGGTGTACCACAACATTTGAAAGAATCACAACAAGCTACAATCTCATTGTACAAGGCTTAGAAGCATGCCTGGGTTCCTAAGCCTATTTCTTGAGTAAGGCCCTGTCTGCAGTGGGCCTTGACACATCTGCCTCTCAGCGGATAATGGGAGCGGTCGGATATCTCAGACTCCACCTCTCAACCTGGGTACTCAGGCGGTGAGTTAAAGCCCTCAGGCTTATTGTGCATCAGTGGACCTACTGACCACTGATCACTCAACATGTAACATAGGTACCACCGGCATCCCCAGTTGGTGTTGGGTACCACACAATTGTAAGGAGTCTACCCTACTGTTCAAGACCCCCACACCCTACTGGTGCACTCCGGCTTACCTTGATCTAGATTATCTCCAGTCGAGAAACTGTTTCCTCTTCACAGTGCAGGCCTCATCCTGCGAGGATTCTATAGTGTTCAGGGCATCTACATGTCTAATTCACTCTTTAAATTCACAATTCAATCATCACATCAACATATCTTTGTTCAGCTTTGTAAACCATTCATTTCATAAACCATCTGATAACATTTACCACAACTGAACTATTAAGCATCACCACATCTCAAACTGAGAAACATTGATATCACAATACTTGTTTCACTGAACACCCTATCATTAGGGTTTCATTTACCTCATTCACTTCTCACATAACTCACATAAGGATTGAATACATTATAACTGACATGGTTTATTATCACACTAAAAAATTCACTCAGAGTTGAAATCCCAGAGTTTTTAAACAAAACTTTTGCAATAATACCACCTGCAAGTGGACGGGTCTTATCGCAGTAGAGTTAAGGATCGAAACCCAAGGGACAACATTTTAAAGAATCGTTGCTAGTCGAGTCTAGCTTAAGCAAGACTAATATTTAGAAAAAAGGGGTGATTTGAGGTTGATTAAACTAATTGCAAGAAAGTAAAGAGCAGGATTTAAAGTTGAATCTAGATTAATGATGGGGATCACTGGGGAGGTCCCGGGTTTCACCACCACTACACATGCAAACATATCCAATCACAAACATCTAGGCAAGATCTAACCATCCAAATAGAGCTATTGTGAACCCTCTGTTAGGATGTTTAGCTTCACATAAGCATCACCTAAGGCATCAGATTTCTCTTCGCCATCCGGATCACGTACTTACGGCTCCGAAGATACATATATCCAACTGAAGCTACATCCCTCTGTTAGGATGTTTAGGCACACAGAAGCATCGCCGTGGGCTAGATGGCTTGTCCCCTCACGGATCACACACTTACGACCTCATGGGATCCCATTCGATTTCTCATCAGGGAGTCAACTGTGTTAATCGACATTCAAATCCTACATATAGAAGTTCTCGCAACATAGGAACAAACAAGATAAATACAAGTAGGTGATCAATACACAAGCACACATCGATGATTAACATCAAAATAAAAAGTTATATACATGCCATGGAATGTTTAATGAAAAGACATATAAGCATGGGAAGCGGGGCTAGTCCCCACACCCCAGTGAAATGAAACTACTCGCTCATGATGCGAGGAAAAAAACGAATAAGAGAGAGGGAAGATTTTGCCATGAGCATGATGCAGAAGATAGTCGCAGGTCGGTGAAGATACAGTCCTCTATGCCACGTCAGAGCATATCTGAATGAGGAGTGAGGGACACCAGGACAGACGGGGTAGATCTTCTCTCTCCACCTTCCTTCTCGCCTCAACCTCCTTGCTCCCAGCAGGAGGAGCAGGTTGTGGATACGTAGGTGGAGTTGATGACGGGAAGATGCGCAAGCCTGCCGCTCATCTTGGTTGTGAAGATCATCCTCCACCAGGGATCGAGTGCTTCTTAGGAATAACCTGGTGGTGGAGTGGAGGATGAGGAGAAACGAAAGCGGAGGAGCTTTCCCAACGGTCGAGCGCGCTAGGTGCATCCTGGTGATGGAGTTGTTGTTGTAGATTGGAGGGAGTAAGGGTCGAGCTCACAA
This sequence comes from Alisma plantago-aquatica, assembly GCA_963693085.1. Taxonomy (NCBI): domain Eukaryota; kingdom Viridiplantae; phylum Streptophyta; class Magnoliopsida; order Alismatales; family Alismataceae; genus Alisma; species Alisma plantago-aquatica. Next base: position 1,616,773,803 of record OY856409.1, on the reverse strand, counting down.
AGGAGCAGCCTGGCAGCGTCCCAGATCAGATGCCTAAATGAGGACCCTTTTGGTCCTATTTATAGGCTTGGGTAGAATCTTGAATGGTTTGGAACTATTAATATATTCTTCACGGTCTAGAAGGATCGATCTGGTTCTTCTCACAGTTTTGGAAAATGAATTAGCGGCTCATAGTTTAGAAAGTGATAGACATCCTCATGGTCTTGAGACCATGAGGGTCTTCACGATCATGAGTCTTCACATTTTTGGAAACTGAGAGGCTCCTCTCGGTCTTGTGATTTGGAACGTTGGCTCTTCACAATCTTAGGCTTCTCTAGTCCAACCGGTTTTATAGCCATACGGTCTTCAACTCCCATACGGTTTTCATCGCTCATCCTTACAGTTTACAGAGTCCTCTCGGTCTTCGGTGGAATCCACATGGTGTCACAGTTCCAATCGGTCTTGCACCATCAGTTTTGGAAACTGTTGCTCTTCCCATAGTCTTAGAGAGGTTGTCGTCCATTCAGTATTCAAGATCAGTGCTTCTTGCCGCGGTCTTGAGACTGACGGAGTCAGAGCGGTCTCTGTGAGGACCGAGTGGAGGCTATGCTAGTGTTGTAGGTCAAGCTTGAGATGATGATGGGTGGTTGTTGATGCGTCGTGAGGGTCAGGCGAGGGCGACGGAGGAAGGAAAGGAAGACGAATCAGGTCTCTTGGTCTGGAGATCCAAGCAGTTGGGAGCTAAAGATGGTGGAGGTGCATGCATTTTAGGGTTGCAAGTGTCAGAGACCGATGCTGGGGCAGGTCCTCATAGTTTCGGGGTCATGGGGGTCCTCACAGTTGTGGACTGTGAGGGGGGGTCAAAAGGAGGAGCAAACCATTAGGGAAGATCACAAGGGTGACCAAGAATGCTAGCCCAAGACCGCATGGGTCAAGACTAAGGCGGAGGTCATGGTTAGGGTTGCTGGAGTAGAGGAGGGCATGGTCGAGGTGTAAAGATGAAGGAGCCCTCGACGCTACTATGATTTGAGTAAAGAGAAAAGGGCCACGATGGTGTATGGTCCTTGGAGATAGGGCCCATGTGCTCCAATTTGACCTATACAACAAGGATAATCCAATTAAAATAGAGATAAAATCAATTAGGCTAAGTAAGGATGTATGAGTAGATTTAGGCAATAAAAGCAAATGATCGCAGCAAAATTGGGCCAAGGATGGCGACTAAAAACATGATGAAAATGGATTCATCAAAACACCCCGAACTTAAATGTTGCTCGTCCTCGAGTAACACAAAATCTAAAACAGTCGCCAAATGAAATACTTTCAACTCATGTGGTTGCCTCTTCTTCACATCATGATTGTTTCCTTTCTGCTTAGTATGAAAAATCATCTCAACTTCCTAAGATCACCGAACACATCTTACCATATCTTCGTTCCTGAGTTTGTTTTCCAACATCACTTCCTCCTCACTTTTTCCAACAACAAGCATTTCTAAGAGTTTCGTAAGAGTCCATAGATACCCACAGAACAACAAGTGTGCACCTGATATGACACTGGTATTTTCCGGGATAGTGGAGGCATTCATTGTGCCTTTAGGTGGAAAAGGGAGTGAAGGATGGTATGGAAGCAAGTTGTATATCTCTCCTCTATTCGACTCAAGATTTATTATATGGTTGCAATTACATTGATTGCATTTTTGTGTGAATCCCTCCTCTATTCGACTCAAGATTGCATTTTTTGTGTGCGCATTGGCATCTTTTCTTGGTGATATGCCCCTATTTCATAGAAAGGGGTATGGAAGAAGCAGACAAAGAGAGAGGTGATGTGCCACCCCAAACTTAGGGTTTGGCACTATTTTGGCTATTTTTGTTTCTTTTTTATGGACGGAGGGGTAAGAAGATGGTGGAAGAAGTGTAGAAGAGAGTTCAAATCAGAATGCAACTTGATTTACAATTCAGTGCACTGGGTCGTTCTCTTTATCGTACTCTGCTCAAATAATGACTTGATGAGGATCCGGTGGGGGTTCCATGTTATTGTTCCACTTGTTAGTTAGGAAGCACGACGTGTTTGATCCCTATCAGTTCGACAAACACTTGCCATTTTTGTAGAAGGGTCATGATGTTAGGATTCATAAGCTTCACAAGATGATTTCAATCAAAAGGCTAGTTTTCATAAAATGACCCTATTGAGGATCTACTTCGAATAGGGAGGGTATAATGATTCAAAATTCATAGAGAGAGAAACTAGCCAGCTAGGTAATGGCTTTTATTGAAATGAAAAGCGTCAAAACTTCATCAAGTTTCTATTCAATTTCTTTGAAAAGTTAAAAAATTTTAAAATTTTAGTCAAAATTGCAACGATGAGATCTTAAGTCTAAAATAGATAGGAGAGAGTGGAAAGTAAAATATGTACTACCCACCCTCCACCCCGAACTTAGAAATTTGCTCGTCCTGAGCAAACTCTAAATTTGAGATGGAGGGGAAAATTCATGTCGGTTGGACTACCATATGTGGTTGTGTTCCAATCAGCGCGCGTCCTCCATTTGAAAATCTAAAAAATGAAGACTAGTCAGATCTTAAGACAGAATCATGTGATGCAATATCTGTTTAGTGAAAAATTTTCTAAAAAGTAAAAACAAAATTAAGGAAATTTTCTAATTCAAAATTAAAAGTAAAAACAAAATTATTGATCGGGTTGCCTCCCGACAAGTGCCTTTGTTTTACGTAGTCGGCTCAACATGTTGATATCGTCACCATGGTGGGGCTCTATGTGGAGCTTGAGCTGGATTTACATATTCTCTTGGTGGTTTTTTCTCAGCCGTTCATTTATCCTTGCTTTGATTCTGGCCTCTCGTATTCTTCCCCATACAAAGCGAGCAGTGTCAGAACACATAGGGAAACAACTTGAGTTTTGTCACTCAATGCAAGGCGGAGAATATTTGAAGGGAATCTGAACGGCATCATTGATAATATAGTGATGTTGAGGCTCAAAAGAAAATTTCATATGTTGATGCACTATCCCTTCACCGTAGCAATGTTGGTCACCGATGTCTATCAGATATGGATCTGGGGGATGTTCTCGGTAGAAACTACAGTCCAAATCTTATTGCGGAGGGAAGATGAAATCAGTAGTCTCTATTTGTTGGGCTATCAGTGCATTCCAGAGGATAGTTGTTTTTGGATGAGGAGGCTCATGGACACCTGAAGAAGGTTCGGTGTGTGTATCAATAGGGTTGAGAGGTGTCTCCTCCATAGTTGACGACATTTCTTTCGTCTCTACATAGACTAGTTCACTCTCAATCTCCTCTTCATCATGGTCCTTCTCTGAGGGAATATCAGATTTTAAGTAAGGAATTATTGCTGCATTTGAGTGAATTGATTAACACAGTCAAAAAATATGATTCTTCTTCTTCAGTGCGCTCCTTAGCACCTTTAGATGCATGGAAATCAAAAGATTGGTTTCCCACCCTTAGGGTCAAGACTCCAGCTTCAACATCGATCAAAGATTTAGCGGTTGAGAGGAAAGGTCTTCCAAAAAGGAGGGGGTAGCATGGATTCTCCTTGATGTCCATAACTACAAAATCACACGGGACATATAGATCCCCAAGACTTAGAGGGATATCCTCTATGATGCCAACTGGCTTCATCATTGAGGAGTCAACAAGCTCGATGGACATTCTAGTGGGTAAGAAGTTGGTAAGGCCCAGTTTGTTGCATAGGCTAAGAGGAATGATAGAAATGCTAGCTCCAAGATCAGCTAGACCTGGTCGGTTGATTGAATCGCTTATTGAGCATGTTATTCCAAAAGATCCAGGATCCTTATGCTTGCTTGGTATCCTATCCATCACTAAATTAGACAGTGTTCTTGCCAGTTTCACTATCTGATGCTTTTCAGTTTTGTACTTCTGACTGAGCAGGAGTTTGAAGAACTTTGACCATTGGGGCATCTTAGCCATGGCATCCAAGAGTGGGACATTAGCATACAACTTTCTCATGATTTTCTTGAATTTTTTGAACCTAGTATCGATCTGGGTAAACTGCAATCGATTCAGAAATGGCACATGAGGTTTGTACACTGGAACAACTGGCTCAGGTGAGTCTTCTGTATTAGCAACAATATGTTCCTCAGAACTTTCCTTGTCGGTCGTATCATTCTGAGTGGCCACTGCACTATGCTCAGCACCTTGGACAATTTTCATGGCGACAAGAGTCATGGGTTCTGGTAAGACAAAGCCTGAACGAGTTGTCACAGCCTCAAGTTGTTCCACATGCCTCAGATTGTCTTATGGTTTCCCAGCTAAAGCTCTAGCAGGTGGCTTGAGGCTAACTGCAAGTTGAGCTAGTTGAGATTCAATTGCCCTCTGGTGGGCTTACTGGTTAGCTATCATTGTTTGTTGTGACGGTAACATCTTCTCAATGGTCGACAGTTTGTCATCAGGAGAGATGGGTCTGGCTTGTTTCCCTTGTTGTTGATTCTGGTAAGGGACTTGATTGGGGTCTTGGAACTGAGGGTTGTTCTAGTAATTGTTGTAGTTCCTATTCTAGAAGTTACCCCTAAAGTTTCCTTGATTCCCAAAATTATGTTGTTGGTTGTTTGAACCAAGTTGATGTGAGTTTACCGCTCCTGAAGGATTTCCATACTGAAAACCGAGATGGTTCCTATTCTGATTCGTGTTATAGTATCCTTGACTAGGGATAATGTTGATAACATTCAAACTTTCCATCTTGCCATTATCTCCTTGCCCACTTACTTTTCTTAAAACAACATCGTAGAGAACATTGTAGGACAAAGTGGAGTGATCAGTTCCTTTACATGCTTCACAGGACAGTGAATCTGACTTGATCTATTCTTGTTGTTGAGGGGGTGAGCGTCTTATTTCATAGGAAGCAAGAGACGATTCAAGATGGTCTTGTTTGGAAACTAAGATCTTGAGGGATTAAACAATAGACTTGTACTCAGGAGTAGCTTCAGCCATAGCTACCTTCAACACTCCTTTGCCTACTGATCTACCCCAATTAGCTTGATTTTCAGCTCCAAGGGTGACAACCTTCCATGAGGTGTCATAACTCTGACACATAAAGTTTCCTCCGGATGAGGAGTCTAAAAATTTCTTCATATCGTCATCCACACTCCTATAGAATATCTCAATGAGGTGATTCTGAGGAATTCCATGGTGTGGACACTTGCGTAGGAACTCTTTGTATCTTTCCCATGCTTCATCAAGGGATTCTCCAGGGACCTGAGTGAATTGAATTATACGTCCCCTGATTTCATAGGTGAGAGAAGGAGGATAAAACTTCTCCAGAAAGACATTTTGAAGTTGTTCCCAAGTGGTGATGGGTTCGCATTGCAAGGATGTATACCAACTCATAGCTCTATGAGCAACAAATAGAGTCAGATGGCATTCTCAGATACTCCATTTTGCTTTGTCATGGCACATAGATCAATAAACATCAGAAGGTGCTCCTGACTATCTTCTCCTTGTTTACCATAGAATGAGTTGTTTTGAAGCAAGGTGATCCAATGTGCCCTTATCTCAAAATTTGGAGCATTGATAGGAGGAGGTTGCACTGGGTGATGAATGCCAGCAGCTTTAGGGATTGAGAATTCTCTAAGGTCCTTCTACAGTTCTGCTACTTGTGCTGCTTGGATTTCTTCTTGAACTGTAGTTCTGGATTCTTGCATAAGCCTTTCTCTTTGCGCGTTAAGGGCTTGAGCTACCCTTCAGGCTATTTCCTCCTCTTGTGTCATTCTAGCTTGGTTCTCTCGGTTCTGACGACGAAAGGTTCTATCTATCTCAGGGTCAAAGCTAGTAGTGAGTCCAGAACTGTTCAAGTGGTGCATGCACTGGTCTTTGGGGTTACCTGGGATGGAAAGATCTTTTGGAAGTAAGATGGACAGAGTAGAACTAAATTCAAGTGAATGATCAATTGTTTCAAAAGAAAAAGCAAATCCTATATTAGCCTTAAAAGAACCAGATTTGACTAGCTGATTTCGTTGTCCCCGACAACGATGCCAGAATTTGACGTGGTTTATTATCGCACTAACAAATTCACTCGGGGTTGAAATCCCAGAGTTTTTAACCAAAACTTGTGCAATAATACCACCCTCAAGCGGACGAGTCTTATCACAGCATAGTTAAGGATCGAATCCCATGGGACAACATTTTTAAGAATCATTTCTAGTCGAGTCTAGCTCAAGTAAGACTAATATTTAGAACAAAGGGGTGATTTGAGGTTAATTAAATAAATTGCAAGAAAGTAAAGAGCAGGATTTAAAGTTGAATCTAGATTAATGATGGGGATCACTGGGGAGGTCCCGGGTTTCACCACCACTACACATGCAAACATATCCAATCACAAACATCCAGGAAAGATCTAACCATCCAAATAGAGCTGTTGTGAACCCTCCGTTAGGATGTTTAGGTTCACGTAGGCATCAGATTTCTCATCACCATCTGAATCACGTACTTATGGTTTTAAAGATACAGATATCCAACTGAAGTTGCGGCCCTTCGTTAGGATGTTTAGGCACACAAAAGCGTCATCGTGGGCTAGATGGCTCATCCCCTCATGGATCACATACTTACGACCTCATGGAATCCCATCCTATTTCTCATTAGGGAACCAACTGTGTTAATCGACATTCAAATCCTACATATAGAAGTTCTCGCAACATAGGAACGAACAAGTTAAATACAAGCAGGTGATCAATCCACAAGCACACATCAACGATTAACAACGAAATGAAAAGTTATATACATGCCATTGAATGTTTAATGAAAATACATATAAGCATGGGCAGCGGGGCTAGTCCCCGCACCCCAGCAAAATGAAACTACTCACTCATGATGCAAGGAAAAAAAAAACAAGAGAGAGGGAAGATTCTACCATGAGCATGATGCAGAAGATAGTCACAGCTCGGTGAATATACGGTCCTCTACGCCATGTCAGAGTAGATCTGAATGAGGAGCGAGGGACACCATGACAAATGGGGTAGATCTTCTCTCTCCACCTTCCTTCTCGTCTCGACTTCCTTGCTAGCAGCAGGAGGAGCAGGTTGTGATATGTATGTGGAGTGGATGACGGGCAGATGTGCAAGCCTACCACTCAGCTTGGTTGTGGAGATCGTCCTCCACCATGGGTCGAGTGCTTCTTAGGCACAGCCTGGTGGTGGAGTGGAGGATGAGGAGAAATGGAGGCGGAGGAGCTTTCCCAATAGTCGAGCATGCCAGGTGCAGCCTGGTGATGGAGTTGTTGTTGTAGATCAGAGGGAATAGGTGTCGAGCTCACAAAGGAGCAGCATGGAAGCGTCCCAGATATGATGCCTATATGAGGACCCTTTTGGTCCTATTTATAGGCTTGGGTAAAGTTTTGAACAGTTTGGAACTGTTAATATTTTCTTCACGGTCTAGAAGGATTGGTCTGGTTCTTCTCATAGTTTTAGAAAATGAATTAGCGGCTCATGGTTTAGAAACGGATAGACACCCTCATGGTATTGAGATCATGATGGTCTTCACGATCCTGAGTCTTCATGGTTTTGGAAACTGAGAGGCTCCTCTCAGTCTTGCGATTTAGAACGCTGGCTCTTCACGATCTTAGGCTTCTCTTGTCCAACTGGTTTTATGGCCATATGGTCTTCGACTCCCTCATGGTCTTCATCACTCATACTTATGATTTGTAGAGTCTTCTCGGTCTTTGGCGGCATCCACACAGTTTCACAGTTCCAATCGGTCTCGCACCATTGGTTTTGGAAACTGCTACTCCTCATGTGGTCTTGGAGAGGTTGTCGTCCATTCAGTATTCAAGATCAATGCTTCTTGCTGTAGTCTTGAGACCGGCGGAGTCGCAACGGTCTCTGTGAGGACCGAGTGGAGGCTATGATGGTGTTGCAGGTCAAGATTGAGACGACGTCGGGTGGCTGTTGATGCGTCGTGAGGGTCAGGCGAGGGCGACGGAGGAAGGAAAGGCAGAGGAATCAGGTCTCGTGGTTTGGAGATCCAAGTGGTTGGGAGCTAATGATGGCGAAGGTGCAGGTGTTTTAGGGTTGCAAGTGTCGGAGACTGATGTTGGGGCAGGTCCTCGTGGTTTTGGGGTCATGAACGTCCTCACAGTCTTGAGACTGTGAGGGTTCTCGTGGTCTTGAGACTGTGAGGGTTCTCGCGGTCTTGGACTGTGAGGGGGGTCGAAAGGAGGAGCAAACCGTTAGGGCAGATCGCAAGGGTGACCAAGACCGCATGGGTAAAGACTAAGGCGGAGATCATGGTTAGGGTTGCTGGAGTAGAGGAGGCCCTGGTCGAGGTGTGAAGATGAAGGAGCCCTCGACGCTATTGTGATTTGAGTAAAGAGAAAAGGGCCACGATGGTGGATGGGCCTTGGAGATAGGGCCCATGTGCTCCAATTCGACATGTACAACAAGGATAATCCAATTAAAATAGAGATAAAATCAATTAGGCTAAGTAAGGATGTATGAGTAGATTTATGCAATAAAAGCGAATGATCGGAGCAAAAATGGGGCCAAGGATGGCGACTGAAAACATGATGAAAATGGATTCATCAATAACATCATTCAATAAGAATTGCTCGCAGCAGTTCACATATAATCGAATATATATATATATATATATATATATATATATGAAACCCTATAATGAACTAAACTAGGGTTTACATGCCATTTACTAAAGAATCATACATCAAGAATAACATTGAATCAAGATGTCTATTTGCAAACCTCCAACTTTCCATTCATTTAGGGTTTCACCCTCCTTACTTATATATCAAGCAAACATTGATATCATCGAATGAAATGCAAGATCCTACCTGACATATATGTAATATGCATACCAATAAAACAATCATTCATAAGCAGGGAAATTCAACTAGGCAAACTTCTTTATTCAATTATACAACAATTTCGGTCATAGCTGAAAATCCTACATTTCAGTATAATCATGTAACCTCTATAATTAATTTAAGAATTCTCATTTAGATGGATTGCAATCATTTCTAATGTGATTTCATAATCTGGAATTCATCACAATAGAGGAATAATCCATAGCATATCATCTTGCAAAGCTAGATCAAAAAGGCAACTTAGGGTTTGTACTCACATACTAAACAATTGAAGATTATTGATAATTTAACTCATTTTCATGCAATCTACTATTTAAATAAAGTACCCACTCACCCTAAGGTGTGAAAACACCTTTAGAACACATCTCATCTCCAAAAATCTCAAACTCATATCAAAACTCTAGCAAAATATGTTGTTTCTTCTTCCTTTCTTCCCTAAAGAAGGTATATTGTAGGTAGAAGATGAATACCATAGGTTAACCCAAACCTCAAATTCATTAGAGCAGGGATTCCGAGCAAGGGGAAATGAAGAGAAGGAAGAATCAAGGGTTAAACCTACCTATCAAGATGAATCTATAGCAACCCTTTTGAATTTTTGTCGTTCTTCACATTCTTCCCCAAATATTGCCCCAGAAATCACCCTCCAAGTCTCCTTCTTGTATAAAAAGTTATCTGGGATGATAGAGCGTCAAATTATGGTTCTAACACACTTCATTTCGTTGAAAATGGATAAGTATTGCTCGAGCTATGATCGTTTTATGATTGGCTATCTTGAGCGACGTCGGTCGCGGTCGCAGTGTCGACGCAGCGTTGGTCGCGGTCGCAGTGCTCTGTATATGTTTACTAAAAAGGGCATGACTCTCTCATTTTAACTCCGATTTGGTTCATTCTTTTTTTGTTGGATTCATAATTGAATTATCTACAATAATAAAATATTATTTTGATAAAATTATCAGAGGAAAAATTATTTATTAAGTATTTCCTTCAATGTCATTAACTCTCTTCTTGCATACGTGTATGGGTTAATGCTATGTTAACTCCAACTCGGATCTTTATAGTATGCTTAAGTCATAATTATGAGCTGACCAAACAGGTATTTAAGGTCACCAAAGTTAAGACAAAGCACAACATAGAATATTACTAACACAAGTATGCCAAGCATTAAGATTATATTTAAACTCTAGGATTACCAGCAAAGCTAGGAACGGGTTGTAATAGTGGTGGTAGATCATTAGAGGTTAATTGACTATGAGCTGATTTGACTTTGTCCATTACTGAGGGAACTATTGATCGAGCTGAAGGTCTGGCAGTGTAGCTCGATAGGTGAATCTTGATTGGATGTTCAATCAAAATGGAGGTCAATTACCAGGATGATCAATGTGATCGGCTATTGTCTTGAGCCAAAAATGTTGATTGTTGAATGAGATAGATTGACAATTTTATTACTTGATTGTCTTCCCTTGGGAGTTGGTATTGTTTGATCGACCTGGTGGTCGATCAAGGTCTTTGATCAAGTGTGATGGAGGTAGGAGGAATCTATTGCTTGACTATGTTGTGTTGTTGAACATTTAGAGTTTGATCGGTAATGACGGTAATGATCAAGGATTGTGGTGTTGGTGATGTGGTCAATGATAACACCTAAATTTAGGCATTTCTACTAAGTATTTATCTATAGTTTCATGTCGTTATAGCCTTAATATGCCTAAAATAACTCTACATTCTTATCTTTTAGTAATTTTTATCTTTTCAAAGATAGAGTTTCTCAACTAGCCAATTTTGGGACTTGAGGGCACTGAACTCAAGAAGACATCAATTCTCTAGATTTTGCCCCATCAAGCATCACCTTATGTGCATTAGCTTAGGAGACAGTGGTCCTGCTAGAAGTTGCATTAACGACTATCCTCATCAAGCATCACATTATCGACAATCATCCTCATCGGTCAGAAGTTGCATTGATGAAGGCATGTAGGCCTATGGTAATACCCCCCTCGGGTGGGTTTGTTCGTAAGGAGCACTTTCATCGACTGCCAAGGATCCTCACCCTCAGCGATCGCTAAGAACCACCATCTTAAATGACTACCAAAATCCATAACCATCGATCGTTTAAGTTCATCGCCATCAGTTGTTGAAGGTCTAGGATCAACGACTGCTAAAATAGTCAGTGACCACAACATCATCGATCACTAAGATCAGTGACCACAACATCAATGACCATTGAGGGTCCAAAACATCATTTACTAATAAGATTCAGGCTCAGTGACCAATGATATCAATGGCCACCACAATGGTAGTGACCATTGACCACTCTATAAATATCTGCCCCCAACTACCTCATAAGGGGTTCTGATTTGGGTTCTGCCACTCTAACCTTTTGGGTTCCCTTCATGATCATTGGTTCCTAGAGCTCTGGGAGAGTTCTCTAAGGTCTGAAAGGACTAAAGGGCACACCCTACGCCTGTCCCTTTGGTTGGCTTCCATCCACCATCATTTTCCACCACCATTCACTCACTTCCTACCATTCCCAGCCACCTTCCACCACCATACATCAACCAAGGTTGTTGTTTAGGGAAGAATCAAGGAGAAAGAAGGCCAATGAGTCAAGAATATCAAGAGGAGGACCCGAAGGACAAGATCCATCCCATACAGAGGCTAAGGAGTGAGAGACACCTCTCATGTATAGGATAAATCCCTTCTCCTTCCTCTTTCTTCTAATTTTCTCCTTTTTTCTATACAAATGATGTTCTTTCATCTTTGTTTTGTTCAAGTTATGCTTGTCCATGGCTAGTTTACCTCCTTCTTGGCTATGTGGCCTATTTGGGGCATGTTTATGTACTTTTACCTTAAGCAAGTAGTTTTATTCCAAATCTAGTATGTTTTCTGTTCTTATCTTCTTTTTTTCAGTTGTGATTGTTGGTCTGGTTGATCTCTTTCTTGCTTGAACTTTCATTTCTACCAAGATCGAAGGATTAGTCATAGAAATGGATGAGAGAAGGTAGTTTGCACCAAAATATGGAAGGAGGGTGTCCAAGGTAGTATCTTTCCTAACGTCTCTGAATATTCTGGGCTTGAGAAGGTATCCTAAATATTTAGAGGTGTTGATCGATTATCCTTGATAGATGTTTCAGATCATTGATGGGGTTTTAGTCACACTGCATGAAAGCAAGTGGAATGACATGCATTCTATGTTTGGATGTTAGTTGCTTGCTAGGGTGTTCGACAGGTGCATTGACTGCCCAGATTGTGGTTACATAGCCAGGAACTCCTTCTCTTGATTAGTAGAATTCCACAAACTCTATTTTCTTTACTTTGTTTTATTTTATTTCGTGACATTTTGCTAGACTAGTTCTAGTTCTTTACATACATCAACTATAAGATTGGCTTAACTAACTTAAGAGAGAGATCTTAAGTGTCTTAAACGTATCCACATCTATGTGTTCCACCCCATATATCTACTTCGACCCTGTATTGAGTTGTGGGGGTCCTTGAAGGTTTCGGGTTAGATATTTAAAGTATGGTCCTTTTGAATTTGCCTCTTTTCAAACACACGATTAGGCCAATCACCCAAGCAACAATGTTTGATAATTATTGAGTCCGGACATTTTTCTCTTCATCAATTGCTAATTGATTCATAGTGGAGGTCATCTTCTTTACAAACAAACATCAAAGCTCGATAGCTGCTTAAAAATTGTGAATGGTCCATTGAGTTTGATCTATTATGGCTTGGAGCCGAAACTGCAAAGGAATTTGAGAAAACTATCAAACCCTATCAATCTAGCATAAAATTGAAACACAACTAAATGAAGCTATTTCTAAGGCAAATTAAGAGTAGAAATGCAAAATAGGTCTAAGAATTGCAATATGAGTTTTATGAATATTCATTCATCAAACCACCCCAAACTTAAATGTTTCTCCTTCTATAGTAACACAAAATTCAAAACCCACACCGAGTTGATACTTATAACATTTGTGATTGCCCAATCCTCTAATCAAGTTTTTTTGTCACCATTGAATTTGGATAAGTTACTCAACTCCATGCGATCACAAAACACATATTTGTATATATTTGTTCCCAATTTGGTATCCAAAAACATTTTCTCACTACCATCCCCAACAACAAGCATGTCTAAGAGTTCCATGAGGGTTTAGAGAGACTTGTAGAACATCAAGTATGTACATGATGCAACAATGGCTTTTCAAGAGAGTGGTAAATTTTGAGGCATTCATTGCAACCTTAGGTATAAAAGAGAGTGAATGGAAGTATGGAAGTAGGTGTTAATATCTCTTCTATTTAACTCAATATTGCATTTTATTTCCATTTATACATATATTGCAACAATTTTCTTTTGCACATTTGCATTTTTTTCTTCATTTTGATCATACACACCTATTACACAGCAGGGGGTATGGAAGAATTGGGTATAGAGAAGGATTTGTGCCACCCCGAACTTAGAGTTTTACACACTTTCATATCTTATTATTCTTTTTAATGAATGAAGGGGTAATAAGATGAAAGAAGAAGTGTAGAAGAGGGTCCATGTCAAAATGAAACTTGATTTACAGTTCAGTGTGTCAATATGTTCTCCTTGTCATACTACACCTCATATAATATGTGATGGGGAGTGAGTGGTGATTTCATGTAATTGTTCTACTAGACAGTAGGAAGCATAGCGTGTTTGATCCACCAAGATGTGTGTTCCAGTTTGATAGGGAAGTGATATAACCTTCTGTTAATCAACCAAAATGGAATGGTTTCCAGAGGTGTCTTATACATTATTCGGTAATCCCAAAGAGTGTCAATGATTTTGTTGGACCAATCCTTCATATTATGGCCAACAATTTCTCTAAAATGGCCTTGAGTTGATGTTCATATACTTCCACTTCTCAGTTGATCTATGGATGATATGGAGATGACACCTTATGATGCATACCATATTTCCTCAATAGAATTCTAAAACTTTGTTCTAGAAAATGAGAACCTCCATTAGATATAACAGTCCAAGGAACTCCAAAAAGAGGGAAGATAATGTCCCATAATAGTTCAATGACATGTTTTGAATCACTTTAAACTATAGGTATGGGCTCAACCCATTTAGAGACATAATCTATTGCTACCAGATGTAAGAGAAATAGTATGAAGAGGGGAATGGGACCATGTAGTGTATGCCCATGACATCAAAGATTTTGACTTCTTGTTGGATATTTAAGGGAATTTTGTCTCTCTGGGTGATGTTTCTAGACCAATGACATTTGTCACAATACAACACTAGGAATCCTTGAATATCATCATCCAAAAGAATCTGGATTGATGGACCTTCAGTGTAATCTTATTAGAACTCATATATCTAGGGCCTGAGTGAGATTATACTAGAATTAATAGGGTTTCCTCCTAAAAAATAATGCATTGGTAGAGATAATCGGCACATAGTTTGAAAAGAAATGACTCATCCCATTAATATCTAACATTGTGCATGAATTTCTTCTTTACATTAATAGCGCACTCTAGGTTAAGGATGCATGTAGCGTGATATTTAAAAAAATTGGCATACCAAGGAAAGGCAGCCAAACATTTCATGAGTAGACCTTCTGGTAGAGAGTCATTGATGGGGGTGACGTCCTTATCATGAATGTGAAATTGACTCAAGTGATAAGAAACTACATTCTTGCTACCTTTTTTCCATTATCTCAAGATCAAACTCTAATGGAATAAGGATCCACAAAATCAATCTAGGTTTTGTATCCTTCTTTGTTAACATATATCAGATTAGTTATGATCATATAAACTGTAACTTTTGAGCCCACAAGATAAGACATGAACTTTTAGAAATAATGCAAAACTGCTATGAACTCCTCAGAAGTTGCATAATTTCTCTAAACTTCTTCCAGAGTTTTGGAGGTATAGTAAATGGCATTATGTTTCTTATGTATGTGCCACCCCAAAATGGATCCTATGACATGATCACTTGCATCACACACAATATCAAAAGGTTAACACTAGTCTAGCACCCAAATAATAGGAGTTGAGCTGAGAGAAACCTTCAAATTGTTGAAACTCTTCATGCATCCTTTGTCAAAGAGGTAATCAACATATTTGATCAATAGATTCATAATAGGCTTGGCTATCTTGAAAAAGTCCTTGATAAATTTTCTATAGTAACATGTATGACCTAGAAAGGCCCAAACTTCTTTCACGATTGTTAGAGGAGCAAGCTTGAATATCACCTCTATTGTTTATATGTATCTTGATTCCTCTGTTACCGTCTATGGGACCTAACATGATGCCTTCTTTCACCATAAAGTGACATTTCTCTCAATTGAGCACCAGATGTACTTTGTCACAACATTGATCTACCATAGAGAGATGAACTATGCATCAGTTGAACGAATCGCCCATATATGGAGGAATCATCCATGAAAACCTCCATAATTGTTTTAGTTAATCTAGTGAAGATGGTTGTCATGCATCGTTAAAATGTGGCCAGTGCATTGTAGAGCCCAAAGGGCATACTTCTAAAAGCATAGGTCCAAAAGGGACAAGTAAAGATTGTCTTCTCCTAGTCATATAGGTGCATTGGGATTTGATAAATCCATAATACCCATTAAGACATCAAGATCATTCTTGATGAGCTAAGTGCTCCAAAACTTGTTTTAGGAATGATAAGGGGAAATGTTTCTTATGTGTTGCTTTATTCAATTTTTTGTAGTCGATACATATCCTCAACCTAGTGACAATGTGAGTGGGGATGAGTTCATTCTTTTAGTTCTTCACCATAGTGTTGCCTCTTTTCTTCAGAACAACCTAAACATGGCTCACCCATGGCGAGTCAAATATGGGGTAAATATACCAGATGTGAGTAACTTTACGACTTCAAGGTGAACCACTTCTTTCATGTTATGGTTCAATTTGAGTTGGTGTTCTAATCCTTTGAGATCTTCAGCCCTAGGGATTTTATGCATGCATTGTGCTTGACTCACCCCTATATGAGATCATTCTTCTTATAACCTGGTGCCTTTTTCCTTCTTCTTAATTCTAATGGTAGATTATTGTCGAGGCCTCTCTTTTGATCAGCATATATGCCATCCATTAGAGAAAAACTCTAAATCTAAACCCCGATTAAGAAATAAAACACTTGATTCTTGACAAATACGATTAACATAGTATATGAAAAATAATGGGTAAATTTTTCTTTTTCCTTTTTCATAAACCTCATAACCAATGTCACATCAAGTACGACATATTCAATAAAAAAATCTTAATCAAGTTCATGAAATACATGAGTAAAATCTTATTTTGCATATGAAGATCAGTTTACATTAGTTATATGTACATCAAAGAACAAACTTGGTATACTACCCATCCTGAGAAAAGAGAGTACAGGAACATTCTAATTTACATTGTTCTGATTACATCTTCTTTTCCATGAACTCCCTACTGGATAGCATTATACCTAAAAACAATTGAAATAGCATCATGAGACTCATATAGAACCCCAATAAGTGGATACCTCCCAATCAAGCTATGTGCATGCATCAAATCATATTAAGTATATTGAACTTGTAAGAAACTTGTAGACATTACTAATTTTAATAGATACTTATAGCATTTAGCACATCCACTTTATGACAACAATAATCAATCAGATAAGGTACTAACTTAGGCTAATTCCAACTTGAACACATCTTTAAGAGAATGTCTATGAACATATCAATAGATATTAATTGCTTTAGAATGACAATCTCGTTGTAGGAGTAACAAGTAGGAATCTAAACAATTAGATTCAAGACATAACAATTACATTATCTTTGCGACACCCCACCAGTCAGACCAGGAACACACCCTACCCTGAAGCTAAAGCATAGATAAGTCATGTCTACCAAATAAGATCATTCATATGACAAGTAAATACAAATCATATACATAGTGGATATTAAATCACACCATCAAAAACTTGTCAACATTTAGGACTAGATTCCAAATCAGACAAAAAAGAGTACATTAAGAGATTATATTTATAAAGTAATGATTAATTTCCACAACAAGAAACATATACAACAACAATAGATTTATCATCTAGCAGTAAAGGCATGTAACAAACACTCAATTTATATTCTATACAGATTTTTATCTTTTATTCATTTGCCCTAAAACTAATTGGCATGTACCTCACCAAGTAGAAGTCGACATGCCTAATTCTCATGTCAACAACTCGACCTAACTATCTTAGGGTTTAGTTGGTTACCTAACATGTCAACCACAAACCCTAGTCCACTGTATGGTTACCTAAAGAGGATCAAGTCCTCATCTTGGGTACACAAGATAGGAACAAACATAACAAAACATCACACAACATCACATTTCACATGTTTCACTTATTTCATTTCATCATAGTCAACTTATCATGGACATAGACTTACACATCAGAGGATTTAGGGAAAGAATCACATCGGATGACTCACTCTCCAATCCCGGTGGTCTAACATTTAAGGTCTCATTCCACACTGTAGAAATCCTTCTCAAATTTCTTTGATTACTACAAGGACATCTATTTCATTACCCCAATATGGACCTCGAGGGAAACTCATGTTTTTCAGGACACCTAACTAGCTATGTTATCATTTTCACTTGTTATTTAATCCATTCACTTATCTTAAAAATAATTAAATCATCATTTATCAGTGTATGCATTCTCGCACAACTAGAATTACATAAAGAAGATTAGGTTTCAAAACAAAAACAATCATTCTATGAAGAACCAAAACAATCTATGATTTACAAGATTCATGTTTCTTTCCCATTTTCACATCATTTCATATGATTCCTCATAGTGGGTTTTAGTCCCAAATATAATCTCATTCTCATGCATTTACTCTAATCAGGGTTTATCGTATGCAACTGAATTCATGCAATTTCAATCCCAATACATTTATATTCATTTAATTTATCTCATACATTTTAGTAAATATTCACAGAGATATTAAGACCAACAACACTATTAGCATAGAAACATCTTGCACCATCCATCATTCTCAACATAGGTTTAACAACAACATATACTTATTCCATCAAATTTCAACATATATAAATAAATATAAATGCATAAACATGCATAGCACACTCATTACTCCTCTTTTACTAGCTAACATTATTCAATTAATGATACATTCAATACATATATTATCTCATTCAAAACCTATCACAATATACCATTTTCAGAATATGTGCATTCAAGCAGACAATTGAATTGATGTATTTGAACTTCATAATTAACTAAATTAAACTATACTTATCAATATACTATAATCCTTCATTTAAGAGCATTCATTATTATTATCACATGGTTCATCATAGTAGGGTTACAATTAGGTTCTTAGATCCACCAATATAACTACTTGATTTTCTCTTCATTGTAGATTCATTACTAATAACTTCCTTTATTCCATGACCATTACATTTTTGGAATTAGTCATTCTTAATTCACTTAATGTACAATGCTTCCCTCTCATTGACATCCGTCAAAATCCAATTTTGTTGTACCATTTTTTCAATTTAACCAACCCACATTTAATTTAAATAAGTAGAGTGCAGACTTCATCATAATCATTTCACTATTTTCATCCATAACACATCATCGCCAGTCAATTCACTCTTATCTATTCTCTTTCTTGTATTTAGATGAGCATATCATGCAATTGATTGCTAAGGACACCTTGGTCATTAACAACCATCCTTCAACTTCTAAAAGACTACTCACCTTAGGAATAATTAGGGTTTCTTCTTTGTATCTCTTAATCTCTAATCATCTTCTCAATTCATTAATATGTGACTAGCATAAAGGATTTGCATTCATGTGTGGTTTACCCATTATTCCATAAAATATACTAGAATAGATATGTTAGGCTTAGATCACCTTAATAAGAATTCTCACATTCAATTAAAGTAATAATACCTACAATTGAATATTTCTTCATGTTTCATATACAAGTCCAAGCTTTATCATTCATGCTCATCCAGTACTCAATTTTAGGGATTTCTAGAAGTCTATTTAGTCCAATACATTTTAATTCATCATCCTACACTAATATCACTAGGGTGTGTAGTGGTTAATTAAGTCTAAGCATACACATGGAGACCCTAGTTTCCATTGCCACACAGTTCATCCATATGCTATAAGAATTCATCAATTCATTGGCTCAACTGAGTCAATACCTCATAAGGATCTCTATGTACATGACACAAATACTTATAGAAAACATCTGGAAACACACTTGAGGAATTCATTTTATTAAGTTAAAACATGATTATATACTTGTCAACTCAATTTTCAAGCACAACTTTTAGTAGGTTGATTTTAGCCAATATTCATATACAACAACATGGTTACTCTATACATAGGATTTTTCATAAAACTTGAATCAATAAATAAGGAAAAATATAAAAATAAATGAGAAATTATATAAATCATTAATATTATATTCCCTAAATCTTCCCAATTGATTAGCCAATCGCATACAAATACAAACAAGGATCTTGATTAAAAACCTTGAGCCTGAGTTCGAGTTATGAGTTATGAGTTTGAGTTATGAGTTATGAGTTTGAGTTAGCTGAGCCTGAGTTCGAGTTATGAGTTATGAGTTTGAGTTTGCTGAGTTTTAGGAGTTATGAGTTTTGCAAAAAAAGCTTCAAACTCGCAGAATCGCTCGCCTACTAATCTCAAAAAAGTCTTATCTAGACGTCACACCCAGCCCTCTTACACCATTCTAATATTCCCAAGATGAAGTGGAGTTCTAAGAAAGCCTGACGCATTGCTCTTAAGATGATTATAGGGCTTAAGAGGGAGACAAACACTCACCGCATGTGCCAAGAACCTCAAAAACTTTTTCTATAATCTCAATTTCTAGAATCCATCAAGGTTCTAGCCATCGACTTCTTTTCTTCCTCCGTCCAACTTGAAAACCCTAGAAAAGCATAATAGGAGAGAAAGAAAGAGAAAATATGGTGATTTTCTATGTTTTTTGGTTTATATCAAAGGAATGACGGAATCTAAACATAGGAGATAAGATTCATCATGAAATCATATCTAAGTTTGACGAACTTACATGATTTTGCAAGCTTTAGGAAATTGAAACCCCAAATCAACATTTCTAATGGTATTCTCCTTGAAAACCTTAATTCTCCCTCTAACTCTCTAGAATATTGTATCTTGGATAGGAATGATGGACTGTGGGTGCTAATAGGGTGTTCAGTTGATGATATGGATCAATTGAGATGATTGGAACACTCACAAATTAGTCCAAATCCATTTTAGTCTTCTTTATTTATTCATCCAGAATGGTTGGTCAGCTCAGTAATTACTGATAAGAAACTCAAGTGACACAACATTCTTTTATCACTTCAATGTCATCTGCAAATTATAAAAATTTATATCTTGGCTAATATTTAGTTACAATTTTAAGATTAAAATTCAAGCCTATTTTGATCTACCAATAAATATATGAAAATTGAATAGAAGACTGCTATATTTCAGCATGAATGCATGGTCATATGAGTTTGTCTTGGGGAAATGCAATCGACCAGTAGATCAAAAAATTAAAAAAATTATAATGTTTTGCAAAAACACTTACATTTAAGTAAAGCAAACTATACCCAAATTTTAAATAAATATGAGTTATGAAAGAATATTAGAAGTCATTTACTACACTATTATACTTATCACATTGTTTTTTCTTATACTATCAAAACGTCAATTTGGACATTATGATTTTTAGTTTCTCAAACCCAAATTATTTTAAACAAGGGAGTCTTAGAGTTTCTCACTGTGTGTAAAACATCATAACCAAACTTTCATCATGAATCAAACTTAAACAATGATCATTCTAGTTAAGCATGTAATCATCCGAGTAATCCCTAGTTAGATGGTTAATATGGAAATGTGTCATTACAAATTCTCCTCTCCTTTTAACATCTCTTCCAAAATTTCAAGAAAAAACTTGGATAATAAGATATCATCTAATGTTCATCTCTATTGGGTCTCATGTGACGAAGTGGGTTTTCTAGTTTAATTCCCAGGACGGAATTCTTTTTAAGGTATGTATGATGTTATGGAGTGGACTTTTGGAGTCCTTAATCGTCTAGTGACATAAGTGAAATCATAAGGTTGAATAATATTAAGCGTTCCAAGTTTTTGACAAAGTACGAGTGTTGATGTGAGGTTGATATCATGATTAAGATCTCTCTTTATGCCTTCTTGAGGAATTTAATTGAATGATCTAATAGTTGAGTTTTGTCACCAAATTTTAGTATTATGTATCTTGAGAAATGATAGAGCTATGGTTAAAATTTGGTGGCAATTGGAAGACCCTAGAAGAAGTTATGATGGTTTGAAGTTGTGAAATAATGTGCATTATTGATTTTGATTAGCCTAAGTGGTTGATTAAAAAGGTGTCACACTCCCCCTCCTAATCAAGCTGGGTTTGTGTGGCCAAATTGTAGCCCTAGGTGTCCAATCTAGTGGTAGTGACAACACTTTATATGAGTCGCGGATATGCTTGAATTAAGGGAGTAACTTAGACCTTTGGATGTCAGATCGAGGGCTGTCAGATTGTCTCCCACCTTGCGGTTAGAGCAAGGAGAGGGAGCAGCAGTTGCCCCGACTTTCCCAGCCCCCACTCGTCCAGATCATGGGGTGTGGGTGAGGACTAACTGAGGAGTGGGAATCCTCTAGTGACCACTACCTACTCGAACCATCATTTGTGAAAAACCAACACCCACAGAGAGAGAACCAGAATGCCTCGAGCGTAGTCTCTCCAGTGTGACCTGTAGCTGGTGGCCGAGGCTGTAGAGCAGAGATGAGGGCTCTATGATGGTTTTTGAGGATCTATTTGAGTTCATAAAGGAAGGACAAGGTTAGGCGAGTCTCTTGGGCGTGTTTTCTAGCCCTATTGTGTAGTAATGTTGGCCGACTAGCTCCATCTTGTCTGGAGAAGAGGACCAAGCTCGGGGGTGGTCTGCGAGATCTTCTTGATATTGTCTGGGTGGCAGGGCGAGTTCTTGAGGACCTAGTGGAGCTATCAGAACCTACAGAGCTATACAACTTTGAGTGGAGGTAGTTTTCCTCTTTGCTCCGCCGCATTAGAGCCAGGCGGCGGCGCCCTCATGATGTATGGGATTCGCAGCCAAGTCATGGACGGCCAGAAACCGTGGAGGTTTATACTGAGCCACCGAAGCTTGTTCTGGCCTTAGTATTAGATTAGGATACCTATGCCTCTGTCGATTCATCACTGGAGCAGAGCAGTGCGGCAACGCCCCCACCGAACAGGGGCACGTGAGCTCCTGGTCTCGCGTCTACATAGAGAACGAAAGGGGGAAAGATGGACTGAGTCCCCTCACCATGAACCGGTCAGACCAACGCAAACTAAGAGAAGAACCGGTGCAGCAGGCAAAGGATGCGTGCAGCCCTAGTTGCCACGTGGCGAAATGCTAGTGGCCACAAAAAGGTAAATATCTAGAAATTCTCATATCTTCAATAAATCATAGAAAATAGCTCGATGATCTGAAAAATACATGTAATATACTGAAATGTTCAGAAAAATGAGTAGAACAAGATGGAAGCATAATGTCCTACTTTTGATGCATTAATAATAGTGAGAATATGTAAGATGTGAAATGCTCATTGGATGGATAATAAATATCAAACATCAACCAAAAATTATGAGAAAATACCAGTAAGTGAGAAATCATATCTGTAATCCATCTGATGTCATTAATCATGATGTTGATACACGAAATCATGTATTTTGCCTAATGTGGCTATTTGGGCTTATAACCCTAATTAATATACAATAAATACATACGTGCTCTATAAATGATGAAATTTACAGAGTAAGTTCATATCAGTAATATGAAGCTAAGATGTAAATCGGATATTAGTTAGATGCATATACTTCATGTTATATGAAGTTGACCTTTAATACATGGTTTAAAACCCTAATCTAGGTTAATGTTGTAACTTAGGGTTAATATGTATAAATAATTCTATGGAAGATAATGATCAGATTATGTATCTTAATATGTAATATCAGATCAGTAATATAAATCCCACATAAGGATGAAGATATAATACAAGTAATGATGAGAATATCATAATGAGATAAGCTAAACCCTAATGGACATAATTAGGGTTAAGATGAGATATAATAAGATGAGAACCTGATGATAGTATATGGTCTTATTTTGATCAGG
The DNA here is from genome assembly GCA_963693085.1 of Alisma plantago-aquatica. Taxonomy (NCBI): domain Eukaryota; kingdom Viridiplantae; phylum Streptophyta; class Magnoliopsida; order Alismatales; family Alismataceae; genus Alisma; species Alisma plantago-aquatica. Next base: position 1,616,750,736 of record OY856409.1, on the reverse strand, counting down.
TTTGACCATGCTTATATTTGACATCAATGATATGTGTTTAGTATGATCTATCTCTTTGGAAGGTACGCCATTACCTCTTACTTGGATTATTATACAATATGCTTGTGTTATATGTGTAGTAAAATACTTGGCATATGATATTGGATGAAATGATTGTTCTTGTATGATATGTTGCATGATTTTCCATGATTACTGCTATGAACACATCAAACATAATATATTTGTTCCATTATATGAAAGCACTAACTCTTTGGTAGTGTGCTTGGAAGTGACCTAACTCTTTGGTAGTGGTCACATTGTACATATGACCTAACTCTTTGGTAGTGGTCTGACCTAACTCTTTGGTAGTGGTCACCTTGTACGAATGATCTAACTCTTTGGTAGTGATCATAAAGGCCTTGGTATATAATGGAAAATAAGATTAAAATATGTGTTCTCTTTTGTTAATGAATATCCTTGTGCAAGTATATGCTTTTCTTATATTCTTCTGTTACTACCAAGTATATTAGTTTTATCTTACTGCCAAGATATGATGAGAGGTATATAAAAAGACACGTAGGCGTACTCAGTACAATATTCTTGAAATATTGTGCTGACGTGTACCGCATGTAATCTATTGTTTAGTTTATGGTTATGCTCTTGAAGATCCAGGATAGTGAGAGTTTTGTGGCGAGATGATGTACAGGTGGACATGTTGTCTTAAGATCCTGAAGTTTAGTAGTAGTACATGTATGTGTATAAGTTTACCTTTCAATATGTAATATCAAATGTTGTAATAATTCATGTTGTAATTATATGTTGAATGGTGAACATGTGTGTATGGTTTTATTATTGTTCATGTACATGTGCTACTGATTGTTTCCTTCTGACTCCCTTGATTTTCTTCTTCTTAGCCTGGTGTGGGGTGTTTAAATTGGGATTCTTGCTGAGGTGAGGGTTTCAATTTGGACGTCTCACAATAGATTAAGTTTTAGAAAATCTGGGGACGTCACAGGTGGTATCAGAGCATGAACAACAGCAAATCCTGACATTTGCTCATTAAGCAACTCAAAACTAAAGAACCGTGAACCTTAATAATCTTTTAGGGTTAGATTAGTTGTCTTTTAGAGACTAGATCTGACCTAGCCTCTAGGTTAGCACCTAGATGTCTGAGAACTAGGTCTAGACTGGTGCTTGTTGAGTAGCAAGTCCTTAGATGTCGTTCTTTCCTTGTAGTGCAGTGGTATGGGACGTTGCACTATTTGGAAATGGCGTGCATCAAGGGAAGAGAAACCCTAGACATATGACGCTCGTAGTCTAGAGTAGCTATGCTAGTCTACACCATGTTCTCACCCTTTTCATTAATTTTCATGACACTGGACTCTCTACTATGTGTGGGACACTCGTTTTCTGGATTTGGTTTTTGATTCCTATCGGATCGAACCTTGGTAGTTTTCTCTAACGCTTCTTTTATCGGAGAAAAACTATATAATATTTTATTATATATATGTATTACAAAAATGTGTCCCCACACAAGTACGAGTAGGATGTGGTCATGTAACCTAAGTGAAAGTGAATGACATCAGTCTAGAAGAGAGTGTAGTTCTAGATTAGATGTCTAGAGCCTTGTTTGGTATATATGATAGATGAAATAAGTTTTGATGATGTGATGTAAGTCTTATATAGATGATATAAGAAAGTTTATGATGATATATGTTTGTCTTTGAGGACTTAAGTTCAGTTTGAGGATTGGAGATAAGTTTTTATGATGCAAGTATGAGTTCTTTTATGAGATGAGATGAGATAAGTTAAGACAAGGTTGTGAGTCAGCATGAGCCTCAAGCTCTTTTACAAAGGAGGACCTCTAGTGTTAGGACCGGTTTTGGGGTTAGCTCAAGAGAGAACGAGACCCACAGGGAGAAGGTCAGAGAACCTAGACTCCAAGATATGAGAATTCTGAGATATGTGATATGATGTGTCCTAAACTAGACTACTCCTGAGTGATTGAGTTGAGTCTCTTTATGCATGATTCCTATAGTCTTGCTGAACCCTAGATGTCCTTGGGAAGTCCAAAACCTAGAGAAAGTGAGAGGATGGTTACATATGTGCACATATGTGAACATGAATATGAGTTCCTACCATCTGGGTGAGGGAGAGAGCCCAAGACCCTGGAGGAGGTAGCTATGTTAGTTTCTGTGAAGCCTCATGCTCGGGTTGGTGGTTTCTAGCATAGGAATCTAGTGGTTGCATGTATAAGAGAGTTTTGGGTAAGCATGTTTCATGGGTAGAAGACCTATGAAGAGTATGTCATAGCATGTTTTGGTTTGTGCTTTGTGGCTAGAGCTAATGAAGATATTAGTTAGTGCCAATGAGGTATACCTGAGAACCCTAGACCGAGAGGGAAGATTTTGTTTGTACATATGAGATATTCATAGAGTTGAGTTAGCTCAAAGAGAATGAGCAATGCACTATCTTCGTGATAAGGGTTGGGAGAAACTCATTTGGACTAGATAAAGTTTTGATATATGTTCAACAAGCCACTTGTATAAGTTGGTTTAGTACAACCATGGTATAACAAAGTTAAAAGTGTAATATGATCTCGATGACATGATATATAGACATGATATCATGAAATATCTAGAGATGGTTTAATGACATCAAAGTAGAAACAATTAACCATATACATAAATAATTATGCTAATGTGATATGGATGGTTAGTTTTTGATGAAATCACTAGTAACTGTTGTAATTTATTATGAGTAATGAAATAAGATCATATGCATGAAACATGTTACATGAGGTGTTAATATTAGTGGCTAATAAAAAATATATATAGTTTGACAATTAGCACACATAATGTTCATGACACCTTGATGTATGGGTTAACTTTCGTTAACTCCTTTAGAACATGGTAATATGATGATGGAACCCTAATTCATGGGAAAAGATAAGGATGAGACCCTAACATATGAAATATGTCATGACATACCATGAGTTTATAAACCTTTTTGAAGGGGTGGTTCATCTTAGATTACCATACTACCTCCTAGAAAGATGTGGACCTTGTTATAGAAGTCTTGTTCATGGAAATGATGCACATAGAATAGTGCCTACATGTGGATGAAGGCAAGATAAGGTTTTTCCCTGGAAGTATGAGTATGGTTTACTTTCGAGGACGAAAGTTCTTTTAAGATGTATATGATGTGACGAAGTGGGTTTTCTAGTTTAATTCCAAGGACGGAATTCCTTTTAAGGTGTGTAGGATGTGATGGAGTGGACTTTTGGAGTCCTTAATCATCTAGTGACATAAGTGAAATCATAAGGTTGAATAATATTAAGAGTTCCAAATTTTTGACAAAGTAGGTGTGTTGATGTGAGGTTGATATCATGATTAAGATCTCTCTTTATGCCTTCTTGAGAAATTTAATTGAATGGTCTAATAGTTGAGTTTTGTCAACAAATTTGAGTATTATGTATCTTGAGAAATTATAGAGCTATGGTTAAAATTTGGTGGCAATTGGAAGACCCTAGAAGAAGTTATGATGGTTTGAAGTTGTGAAATAATGTGCATTATTGATTTTGATTAGCCTAAGTGGTAGATTAAATAGGTGTCAAACTCCCCCTCCTAATCAAGCTGGGTTTGTGTGGCCAAATCGTAGCTCTAGGTGTCCAATCTAGTGGTAGTGACAACACTTTATATGAGTCGCGGATATGCTTGAATGAAGGGAGTAACTTAGACCTTTGGATGTCAGATCGAGGGTTGTCAGATTGTCTCCCACCTTGCAGTTAGAGCAAGGAGAGGGAGCAACAGTTGCCCCGACTTTCCTAGCCCCCAATCGTCTGAATCATGGGGTTTGGGCGAGGACTAACCGAGGAGTGGGAATCCTCTAGTGACCACGACCTGCTCGAACCATCATTTGCGAAAAACCAACACCCACAGAGAGAGAACCAGAATGCCTCGAGCATAGTCTCTCCAGTGCGACCTGTAGCTGGTGGCTGAGGCTATAGAGTAGAGATGAGGGCACTATGATGGTTTCTGAGGATCTAGATGAGTTCATAAAGGAAGGCCAAGGTTAGGCGAGTCTCTTGGGCGTGTTTTCTAGCCCTGTTGTGTAGTAATGTTGGCCGACCAGCTCCATCTTTTCTGGAGAAGAGGACCAAGCTCGGGGGTGGTCTGCGAGATCTTATTGATGTTGTCTGGGTGGCGGGGTGAGTTCTTGAGGACCTAGTGGAGCTATCAGAACCTACAGAGTTGTACAACTTTGAGCGGAGGCAGTTTGCCTCTTTGCTCCGCCGCATTAGAGCCAGGCGGCGGCGCCCTCATGATGTATGGGATTCGCAGCCAAGTCATGGACGGCCAGAAACCGTGGAGGTTTATACTGAGCTGCCGAAGCTGGTTCTAGCCTTAGTATCTGATTAGGATCCCTATGCCTCTGTCGATTCCTCACCGGAGCAGAGCAGTGCGGCAGCGCCCCCACCGAATAGGGGCACACGAGCTCCTGGTCTCGCGTCTACAAAGAGAACGAAAGGGGGAAAGATGGGCCGAGTCCCCTCACTGTGAACTGGCCGGACTAGCGCAAACCAAGAGAAGAACCGGCGCAGTAGGCAAAGGATGCGTGCAGCCTTAGTTGCCACGTTGCGAAATGCTAGTGGCCACAAAAAGGTAAATATCCAGAAATTCTCATATCTTCAATAAATCATAGAAAATAGCTCGATGATCTAAAAAATACAAGCAATATACTGAAATGTTCAGAAAAATGAGTAGAACAAGATGTAAGCATAATATCCTACTTTTGATGCATTAATAACAGTGATAATATGTAAGATGTGAAATGCTCATTGGATGGATAATAATATCAAACATCAACCAAAAATTATGAGAAAATACCAGTAAGTGAGAAATCATATCTGTAATCCATCTGATGTCAGTAATCATGATGTTGATACACGAAATCATGTATTTTTCCTAATGTGGCTATTTGGGCTTATAACCCTAATTAATATACAATAAATACATACGTGCTCTATAAATGATGAAATTTATAGAGTAAGTTCATATCAGTAATATGAAGCTAAGATGTAAATCGGATATCAGTTAGATGCATATAATTCATGTTATATGAAGTAGACCTTTAATACATGGTTTAAAACCCTAATCTAGGTTAATGTTGTAACTTAGGGTTAATATGTATAAATAATGCTATGGAAGATAATGATCAGATTATGTATCTTAATCTGTAATATAAGATCAGTAATATAAATCCCACATAAGGATGAATATATAAGACAAGTAATGATGAGAATATCATAATGAGATAAGCTAAACCCTAATGGACATAATTAGGGTTAAGATGAGATATAATAAGATGACAACTTGATGATAGTATATGGTCTTGTTTTGATCAGGTTTGACCAAGCTTATAGTTGACATCAGTGATATGTGTTTAGTATGATCTATCTCTTTGGAAGGTATGCCATTACCTCTTACTTGGCTTATTATACAATATGCTTGTGTTATATGTGTAGTAAAATACTTGGCATATGATATTGGATGAAATGATTATTCTTGTATGATATGTTGCATGATTTTCCATGATTACTGCTATGAACACATCAAACATAATATATTTGTTCCATTATATGAAAGCACTAACTCTTTGGTAGTGTGCTTGGAAGTGACCTAACTCTTTGGTAGTGGTCACATTGTACATATGACCTAACTCTTTGGTAGTGATCTGACCTAACTCTTTGGTAGTGGTCACCTTGTACAAATGATCTAACTCTTTGGTAGTGATCATAAAGGCCTTGGTATATAATGGAAAATAAGCTTAAAATATGTGTTCTCTTTTGTTAATGAATATCCTTGTGCAAGTATATGCTTTTCTTATATTCTTCTGTTACTGCCAAGTATATTAGTTTTATCTTACTGCCAAGATATGATGAGAGGTATATAAAAAGATACATAGGCGTACTCAGTACATTATTCTTGAAATATTGTTCTGATGTGTACCGCGTGTAATCTTTTGTTTAGGTTGTGGTTATGCTCTTGAAGATCCAGGATAGTGAGAGTTGTGTGGCGAGCTGATGTACAGGTGGACATGTTGTCTTAAGATCCTAAAGTTTAGTAGTAGTACATGTATGTGTATAAGTTTACCTTTCAATATGTAATATCAAATGTTGTAATAATTCATGTTGTAATTATATGTTGCATGGTGAACATGTGTGTATGGTTTTATTATTGTTCATGTACATGTGCTACTGATTGTTTCCTTCTGACTCCCTTGATTTTCTTCTTCTTAGCCTGGTGTGGGGTGTTTAAATTGGGATTCTCACTGAGGTGAGGGTTTCAATTTGGACATCTCACAATAGATTAAGTTTTATAAAATCCGGGGACGTCACAGGTGGTATCAGAGCATGAACAATAGCAAAGCCTGACATTTGCTCATTAAGCAAATCAAAACTAAAGAACCGTGAACCTTAATAATCTTTTAGGGTTAGATTAGTTGTCTTTTAGAGACTAGATCTGACCTAGCCTCTAGGTTAGCACCTAGATGTCCGAGAACTAGGTCTAGAGTGGTGCTTGTTGAGTAGCAAGTCCTTAGATGTCGTTCTTTCCTTGTAGTGCAGCGGTATGGGATGTTGCACTATTTGGAAATGGCGTACATCAAGGGAAGAGAAACCCTAGACATATGGCGCTCATTGTCTAGAGTAGCTACGCTAGTCTACACCATGTTCTCACCCTTTTCATTAGTTTTCATGACACTAGACTCTCTACTATGTGTGGGACACTTGTTTTCTGGATTTGTTTTTTATTCCAATCGGATCGAACCTTGGTAGTTTTCCCTTATGCTTGTTTTATCGGAGAAAAACTATATAATATTTTATTATATATATGTATTACAAAAATGTGTCCCCGCACAAGTACGAGTAGGAGGTGGTCATGTAACCTAAGTGAAAGTGAATGACATCAGTCTAGAAGAGAGTGTAGTTCTAGATTAGATGTCTAGAGCCTTGTTTGGTATATATGATAGATGAAATAAGTTTTGATGATGTGATGTAAGTCTTATATAGATGATATAATACAGTTTATGATGATATATGTTTGTCTTTGAGGACTTAAGTTCAGTTTGAGGATTGCAGATAAGTTTTTATGATGCAAGTATGAGTTCTTTTATGAGATGAGATGAGATAAGTTAAGACAAGGTTGTGAGTCAGCATGAGCCTCAAGCTCTTTTACAAAGGAGGACCTCTAGTGTTAGGACCGGTTTTGGGGTTATCTCAAGAGAGAGCGAGACCCACAAGGAGAAGGTCAGAGAACCTAGACTCCAAGATATGAGAATTCTGAGATATGTGATATGATGTGTCCTAAACTAGACTACTCCTGAGTGATTGAGTTGAGTCTCTTTATGCATGATTCCTATAGTCTTGCTGAACCCTAGATGTCCTTGGGAAGTCCAAACCCTAGAGAAAGTGAGAGGTTGGTTACATATGTGCACATATGTGAACATGAATATGAGTACCTACCATCTGGGTGAGGGAGATAGCCCAAGACCCTGGAGGAGGTAGCTAAGTTAGTTTCTGTGAAGCCTCATGCTCGGGTTGGTGGTTTCCCGCATAGGAATCTAGTGGTTGCATGTATAACAGAGTTTTGGGTAAGCATGTTTCATGGGTAGAAGACCTATGAAGAGTATGTCATATCATGTTTTGGTTTGTGCTTTGTGGCTAGAGCTAATGAAGCTATTAGTTAGTGCCAATGAGGTATACCTGAGAACCCTAGACCGAGAGGGAAGATTTTGTTTGTACATATGAGATACTCATAGAGTTGAGTTAGCTCAAAGAGAATGAGCAATGCACTATCTTCGTGATAAGGGTTGGGAGAACCTCATTTGGACTAGATAAAGTTTTGATATATGTTCAACAAGCCACTTGTATAAGTTGGTTTAGTACAACCATGGTATAACAAAGTTAAAAGTGTAATATGATCTCGATGACATGATATATAGACATGATATCATGAAATATCTAGAGATGGTTTAATGACATCAAAGTAGAAACAGTTAACCATATACATGAATAATGATGCTAATGTGATATGGTTGGTTAGTTTGTGATGAAATCACTAGTAACTGTTGTAATTTATTATGAGTAATGAAATAAGATCATATGCATGAAACATGTTACATGAGGTGTTAATATTAGTGGCTAATAAAAAAAATATAGTTTGACAATTAGCACACATAATGTTCATGACACCTTGATGTATGGGTTAACTTTCGTTAACTCCTTTAGAACATGGTAATATGATGATGGAACCCTAATTCATGGGAAAAGATAAGGATGAGACCCTAACATATGAAATATGTCATGACATACCATGAGTTTATAAACCTTTTTGAAGGGGTTGTTCATATTAGATTATCATACTACCTCCTAGAAAGATGTGGACCTTGTTATAGAAGTGTTGTTCATGGAAATGATGCACATAGAATAGTGCCTACATGTGGATGAAGGCAAGATAAGGTTTTTCCCTGGAAGTATGAGTATGGTTTACTTTCGAGGACGAAAGTTCTTTTAAGATGTATATGATGTGACGAAGTGGGTTTTCTAGTTTAATTCCAAGGACGGAATTCCTTTTAAGGTGTGTAGGATGTGATGGAGTGGACTTTTAGAGTCCTTAATCATCTAGTGACATAAGTGAAATCATAAGGTTGAATAATATTAAGAGTTCCAAATTTTTGACAAAGTAGGTGTGTTGATGTGAGGTTGATATCATGATTAAGATCTCTCTTTATGCCTTCTTGAGGAATTTAATTGAATGGTCTAATAGTTGAGTTTTGTCACCAAAATTTGAGTATTATGTATCTTGAGAAATGATAGAGCTATGGTTAAAATTTGGTGGCAATTGGAAGACCCTAGAAGAAGTTATGATGGTTTGAAATTGTGATATAATGTGCATTATTGATTTTGATTAGACTAAGTGGTTGATTAAATAGGTGTCACACTCCCCCTCCTAATCAAGCTGGGTTTGTGTGGCCAAATCGTATCCCTAGGTGTCCAATCTAGTGGTAGTGACAGCACTTTATATGAGTCGCGGATATGCTTGAATGAAGGGAGTAACTTAGACCTTTGGATGTCAGATCGAGGGCTGTCAGATTGTCTCCCACCTTGCAGTTAGAGCAAGGAGAGGGAGCAGCAGTTGCCCCGACTTTCCTAGCCCCCACTCGTCCGGATCATGGGGTGTGGGTGAGGACTAACTGAGGAGTGGGAATCCTCTAGTGACCACGACCTGCTCAAACCATCATTTGCGAAAAACCAACACCCACAGAGAGAGAACCAGAATGCCTCGAGCGTAGTCTCTCCAGTGCGACCTGTAGCTGGTGGCTGAGGTTGTAGAGCAGAGATGAGGGCACTATGATGGTTTCTGAGGATCTAGATGAGTTCATAAAGGAAGGCCAAGGTTAGGTGAGTCTCTTGGGCGTGTTTTCTAGCCATGTTGTGTAGTAATGTTGGCCGACCAGCTCCATCTTGTCTGGAGAAGAGGACCAAGCTTGGGGGTGGTCTGCGAGATCTTCTTGATGTTGTCTGGGTGGCGGGGTGAGTTCTTGAGGACCTAGTGGAGCTATCAGAACCTACAGAGCTATACATTTTTGAGCGGAGGCAGTTTGCCTCTTTGCTCCGCCGCATTAGAGCTAGACGGCGGCGCCCTCATGATGTATGGGATTCGCAGCCAAGTCATGGACGACCAGAAACCGTGGAGGTTTAAACTGAGCCGCCGAAGCTGGTTCTGGCCTTAGTATCTGATTAGGATCCCTATGCCTCCGTCGATTCCTCATCGGAGCAGAGCAGTGCGGCAGCGCCCCCACCGAATAGGGGCACGCGAGCTCCTGGTCTCGCGTCTACAGAGAGAACGAAAGGGGGAAAGATGGACTGAGTCCCCTCACCATGAACCGACCGGACCAGCGTAAACCAAGAGAAGAACCGGCACAACATGCAAAGGATGCGTGCAGCCCTAGTTGCCACGTGGCGAAATGCTAGTGGCCACAAAAAGGTAAATATCCAAAAATTCTCATATCTTCAATAAATCATAGAAAATAGCTCGATGATCTGAAAAACACAAGAAATATACCAAAATGTTCAGAAAAATGAGTAGAACAAGTTGGAAGCATAATATCCTACTTGTGATGCATTAATAATAGTGATAATATGTAAGATGTGAAATGCTCATTGGATGGATAATAAATATCAAACATCAACCAAAAATTATGAGAAAATACCAGTAAGTGAGAAATCATATCTGTAATCCATCTGATGTCAGTAATCATGATGTTGATACACGAAATCATGTATTTTGCATAATGTGGCTATTTGGGCTTATAATCCTAATTAATATACAATAAATACATATGTGCTCTATAAATGATGAAATTTACATAGTAAGTTCATATCAGTAATCTGAAGCTAAGATGTAAATCGGATATCAGTTAGATGCATATACTTCATGTTATATGAAGTTGACCTTTAATACATGGTTTAAAACCCTAATCTATGTTAATGTTGTAACTTAGGGTTAATATGTATAAATAATTCTATGGAAGATAATGATCAGATTATGTATCTTAATTTGTAATATAAGATCAGTAATATAAATACCACATAAGGATGAAGATATAAGACAAGTAATGATGAGAATATCATAATGAGATAAGCTAAACCCTAATGGACATAATTAGGGTTAAGATGAGATATAATAAGATGAGAACCTGATGATAGTATATGGTCTTGTTTTGATCAGGTTTGACCAAGCTTATAGTTGACATCAGTGATATGTGTTTAGTATGATCTATCTCTTTGGAAGGTACGCCATTACCTCTTACTTGGCTTATTATACAATATGCTTGTGTTATATGTGTAGTAAAATACTTGGCATATGATATTGGATGAAATGATTGTTCTTGTATGATATGTTGCATGATTTTCCATGATTACTGCTATGAACACATCAAACATAATATATCTGTTCCATTATATGAAAGCACTAACTCTTTGGTAGTGTGCTTGGAAGTGACCTAACTCTTTGGTAGTGGTCACATTGTACATATGACCTAACTCTTTGGTAGTGGTCTGACCTAACTCTTTGGTAGTGGTCACCTTGTACAAATGATCTAACTCTTTGGTAGTGATCATAAAGGCCTTGGTATATAATGGAAAATAAGCTTAAAATATGTGTATTATTATTCTGTATTATTATTCAAATCCATCAGTTCTATTCATAAATAAGATTATCTAGTGGGGTTCATTCCCAATGGATCAAATTTTTTCTTAAAAATTTAGATTCGTACACATGTTCAATTTTTCAGGAATTATCTTCATAATCCATTATATTCATCCATCTTCATCGTATGCAATTTCAACCTTGTCATAGGATCCATATTTAATTATTTGATACTTTCTCTTTATCATTCTAATCCTTTTTATAATCATCATGTGTCTTGCTATACTCAAAAAATGTCTTCATCTAGATGCTTGGTCAGGGAAGCCATAATAAGTACAATCAACAGTTCCATACTAACTTATCCCAATACTCAGATACTTGACTGGACTATATGAATACTGAGTTCAGTCAATATGCATATCATTCAGGTTATATTCAACATCCATATTATCATTTAGCCCTAGATCATATTGTCCCTGTAGACTCATCTAACATGGCTCTAATTCCATGTTGCTAAGAGCTCTCTTTTTTATCAACATAAATTCCAACCGTCAGAGAGAAACCCTAATCTAAACTTGGACTAAGAAACAAAACAATTGATTCTTGGAAAAATGATTAAAATAATATACAAAAAAGCATAGGTAAATTTGTTAGTTTTCCTTTTTTATAAAACCTCATAAACCAATGTCACATCAAGATAAATATATTTGGTTATTAAAAATCTTAATCAACTTCACTAAAACCATAGTCAAATCTAATTGCTCATATACATATCAGTTTGCATCAGTTACATGTACATGAAAGAACAAACTCGGTATACTAATTATCTTAGGAAAGAGAGAGTACAAGGACATTCTAATTTACATCTTATTGGTCATGAACTCTCCACCGGGTAGAATATACTTGAAAACACTTGAAACAAAATTATGAGACTCATATATAGCCCCATTGAGTGGATACCTCCCATTAAAGCTAAGTGCATGCATCAACATTAGATTAAGTATATTGAACTTTTAAGAAACTTGTAGATATTACTAAGTTCGATAGATAAGGTATTATCATCAATAGCTAAGTATAATCATTCTATGACATTAATATAATCAATTAGATAAGGTATTAACTTAGGCCAATTCCAACTTTGAAACATCTTCAAGATCATGTTTATGAATAGATCAATAAATGTTAATTACTTTAGAATGACAATCTGATTGTACGAGTACCAAGTCAAGGTCTACATATTTAAATTCAAGACATAACAACGACATTATCTTTGTGACACCCCACTAGTCGGACAAGTAATACATCTTGTAGTCCTAAAGCTGAAGAACACATGAGACCTATCTACCAAACAAGACTATTCAAACAACAAGTAAATCCAAATCGTATTCAAAGTGGACATTAAATCCCATCATGAAACATTTGCCGGCATTTGATTGATCACAAATCAGATAAATAATAATATGGATATATTATCATTATAAAAGAATTATTAATTACACAACAAGAAACATATTCAACAATAATAGGTTTACCATTTAATAGTAAAAGGCATGTAACAAATATTCAATTTATATTCTACATGCATTGTCATCTTTTATTCATTTACCAAGAAACTAATTGGCTTGTAACTCACCAAGCAGAAGTCACCACGCCTGATTCTCATGGCAGAAACTCACTATCACTATCTTAGGGTTTAGCTTGTTACCAAATATATAAACAACAAACATTGGTCTACCACAAGGTTTCCTACAAAAACTCAAGTCCTCATCTCAAGTACATAACTGAATATCACATAGCATCATATATCACATTTTCCACAATTTTCATTTCATAATAGTCTATTCATCATGGACATAGACTTTCACATCATAGGATTTAGGGTCAGAATCACACCAACTGACTAGGTCTTGTTCCACACTCTGGAAATCTTTCTCATATTTTTGTTATTACTACAAGGACATTTGTTTCATTTCCCCAGTATGGATCTTGGGGAAACTCACGGTGTCTAGGTCACCTAACTAGTTGTGTCATCATTTCATGTGTTATATACCATTTACTCATCTTATTAGAATTAGATAAATATATTCCAACTTCCCTCTAAAATTATAGAGGGTCAAAAGTTACACATGGCCCATCACCACACATCAAAAAAGAGTTACAACTCACACTCCTACCTAATGTGTAACTTGCATTTGACACATTTACAAATTTTTACAACAATGATAGTTGGATTTGTGGCTGAGCCTCTATGCATTCCTTTCCTTCCATATGTGGTAGCATAGAGTAGAAAACAAGATCCACTTTCTGTCACTTTTCCTACAGCTAGACAGCATTCTTCGTGGCTCTTCCTTCAACTACATGTTCAAGCTGAATTTTCCACATATAATCTCCCATACCTCCCTTGTAAAAGTACAGCAACCAAACAAGTGCATATGAGATTTGTCCTCCTCTTTATAGAGTAGACAAACAACAGCAACATCTTGATACCATTCATGTATTTTATCTAGCATAGCCAAAGCATTGTGCAGAATTTTATAGACGCACATGCTCCACTTTGGAACATGAATACTAGCCCATACCTGCTCCATGTGCCTATCCTTTGTTGATCTATATTGTGTTACTTCCCATAGATTGATCTTTGTATCTTTCAGTTTCCATCCTCCCGCCTCATGTGGATCAAATGAATGTCTAACCCATTGACACATTTCCATCATTACATTGATGGTTTGTGAATATCCTTCTCTTTTCTTGGGTATGAAGTCCAGTCCTCTAGGATATCTTTCTCTCATCCATTTTCCCCAAGTAAACATGCCCTCTTGATATATAATAATTCTTCTCATTGTTCCCCACTTTTCTATGTCTCTTGGTACTTTTAAGTCCAACCCACCTTCATCTTTCACGAGTGCCAAGCGTGCATATTTCATTGGATGGTGTGTACTAGCCCAAGGGAAGTTTGCCATCTTCATTTCCATTCTATCCAACAATACCCGAGGAATATCTTCTTGTTGTACCCAGAAAATTAGAAGTCCCTCAATTGTTGCCTTTAAAAGAGTGGCTCTTGCAGCCATTGATGTTTTCTGCATTGGCCATATGTTGGTCATTTCCTCCAATCTGTCCATGCAATCAAAAAAGTCTTTGACATGTAGGTTGCCTCCCGCCAAAGGAAATCCCATATATTTAGTAGGAAACACCCCCAACTCTACTCACATGACTTCTTTAGTTTATCTTCTATTAGGTAGTAATTCTTGGACAGAAAAAGATGAGTCTTGTGAGAATTAACATGCAGCCCCATCTATTCTCCAGACCTCCTAAGCAGGTCCTGCAAATTACCCAGAGTATTTTTCTTGGCTTCCACACAGACAAGGATGTTATCTGCAAATATCAGGTGTGTCATCACTTTAGTGTCATGCACTGTATAAGGTCTAATTACCTTACTTCTTTCTGCTTCTTGCATCTTCCAGGTAAAGTACTCCATGACAATCACAAAGAGCAAAGGAGAGAGTGGGTCCCCATGATGCAGTCCATTGCCTCCTTTGAACATACCTACAGAAGTGCCATTAACCAGCATAGAGAAGTTAGTCGTCCCCACACACTATTTAATCCAGCCAATCCACTGCTTGTTGAACCCCATCTTCTTCATGATCCACCATAATTTATCCCATTTCACGCTATCATAAGATTTAGACACATCAAGCTTTAAGCATGCCTTCCTACTCCCTCTCATAACATTGTAATCTTGTAAGAACTCACCTGCCAGCAAAGCACAATCACTAATGCTCCTTCCTATCACAAACATTCCCTGGTTTTAGAAATAAGATAGGGAAGTATTGTCTTCAATTTATCATCCACGATCTTTGCAATGATTTTATATTGTACCGAGCAGCATGCAATAGGTCTAAAATCAGCAAGGGAAGCAGTCACTTTCTTCTTGGGAATGAGCACAAGGAAAGAGTGATTAACCTGTCTGACCATATTACCTCCTACTAAGAACCATATCACATATGCCATCATGTCCTCCTTTATGATATCCCATGATTTCTTATAGAAAAAAGCATTAAAATCATTTGAACTTGGTGACTTGTTGTTGCCAATACTCTAGAGTGCGTGTTTGACTTCCTGATAATTTGTTTCCCTTGTGAGTATATTATTATGGGTACTTGCCAGTTTAAACTTCCACTCCATCTCCTCCTCTTCCAACTCGTCATCAAAATCCTTATTGTAAAGAGAAGAATAAAATTGGATAGCTTGTTCTTCCAAGTATCCTACTTGTTGACAACATTCCCATCACTATCAATAAGCTCTGAGATGATGTTATCAGCCTCTTTCCCCTTAATAGTTGAATGATATAGTTTGGTATTTCTATCACCATATTACATCCATTTCTCTCTACTCCTCTTCTAATAGAAATTTCCCTCGGTGTTCTTTAAATCTTCAAGCATTATTTTCATCTCACTATATTTTGTTTCAACTCTTCATTTAGTAGATCACGTAGCAGAAATCTTCTAACCTCCTTACATTCTTCTTTGGTTTCCTTTAGCATATTGGGAATATTCACCTTCTCCTTGGCCCAACTTTTGAGTGCACATTTGGTATCAGCCTGTTTCTTTGCAAACACATACATTGGATTCCCCTTCACTTCACATCATTGAATCCCTTCCAATCAGCCCAATAGTTTAGGAACCTGAAAGGTCTTCTCTTTTGTTTATTTTCTATGATTTGCACTAAAATTGGGGTGTGGCGCTCAACTCGGATCTATCAACTTTAACCTGCACATTAGGGAATATCTATAGCCACTTCTCATTTACTAGTGCTCTATCAAGCTTGCTTGCAAAATTGTCCTCTGGATTCCTCTCATTGTTCCAAGTGAACAAGTCCCCACCAACCATGGGCAATTCAAAAAGTCCAGCCTGGTCAATGGTATAATTGAAAGCATTAATCACTACATTCAATGTTGGTCTTCCACCTGTCTTCTCAACTTGCAGTCGGAAATTATTGAAGTCACCAATCACCAACCATGGATAAGATATTTGTCTAAATAAAGTTATCAGTTCCTTCCATAAACTATGTCTCCTATTTGCATTATTATGAGCATAGACAGTTGTCAACCACATATGTAATCCACCTACATTTCCGTACTCCATTGTAATATGTTGATCTAACATTTGTAACACAATAACCTACCATACATTTGATTTTCATGCAACCCAAACTCTGGCCAACTCAGAATGCTCCAAATTAGACACATGCTCCCATCCTTGAGGAAATAAGTATCTAATGTGGTTACTATATTGCATCCTTACTTTTTTTTCCACCAAAACTACCTAGGAATGCCCACTAGCAGAAATCCACTCCCGGATCTCCTTCTTTTTGTACCTGTCACACCCACCTTTAATATTTCATAGGAGCATGGACATAACAAAGGTTCTTGTTTTCCCTAGTACGCCTGCCCGACTCCTTCCTCTGGTCCTTCTTTTTCACCTCCCATTCCTTCTGTTCTTTATTGCTCGATCCTCCTTGTCAAAGTCAGAAAGAGCTTCAAAGTTGTTTGTTGTATCTAGGATGGTGCTCACCCCCTGTGAAGAACTAGTTTTTGGTTTAATTCCGAGGACGGAATTTCTTTTAAGGTGTGTAGGATGTTATGGAGTGAACTTTTAAGGTTCTTGGATGCCTATTTAGATAACTAGATTCATGTATATTGTTTTTGTGATGAGTTTTGTGTTGACATATCAATATGGTGATGATGTCTTTTTGCCCTATTACATGTTCTAATGAAGATGATTACAAGATTAGGTACAAAGTGGTATAATATGATTAGTATATATATATATATATATATATATATATATATATATATATATATATATATATATATATATATATATATATATATATATATAACCTAGGTTTTAATCAACAAGATGTGATGCCACCCCAACGTTGTTGAAGGCTGAGAGGAGTTGCGGGTTGATTGAATGGCATCATCTTGACCGTCGGATGGCATGATTTAACAGTGCTTATGTCATCCTCAATCTGTGTTCAACTAGAACGTGAGGGAGGCAGTTCCGCTTGCTTTGAAGATGACCACCACGTCTGTGGTTGTGGGTTATCTCACTACCTCACTTGAACAGTTACAATCATGGGACGCATCTCACTACCTCACTTGAACAGTTACAATCATGGGACACCCACTTAGCCCTTAGTTGTTCCTATTGATACACCTGACCGATGGGGGGAGAGAGAATGAAACCTTCCCCAGTAGCTTGGTCTCTCGTTTGCAGAAGTAGGGAACTAGAGGAAGAACGACCCATCCCTTTTGTAGTCTTCTCCACCGCAGGTTGCAGGTGGTTTGAGATCTGGAGGCAGCAGGCTTCCTCGCCGTTCGTCCAGCCACAATGGCGGCTCACACACGGCAGATCGGAGTCCCGCTGGGGACTCGCGAGTCATGAACATGATCGACGGTGTTGGGAGCTGTTGGCGAGGTGCAACCATGGCAAAATCATTTGCCGATGATCCAAGACGTTGGGCAGCGGTTGCTAATGAGGAGCAGTAGCTGGAGGGACCGATCGCTAGCCGAAGGAAAGGATTCGGGCGGTGGCCTTGAGACGGAATCAAAGAAGCAACACCCTGCGGAGATGGAGGAGACGCCATCTGTGGACAAGCAGCTCCCAGCGATGACCAAGTCCTTGCCGGAAACATGGCTCACGGCGGAGGTTATGTGAGGCTGAGCAGAGAGTGGTACTGACCGAGGCTAGCGCCGATGAGCACCTGGGTGAAGATCTGGAACAGAGGCAAAATGCCTCTTTGCTCCGCCGCAGTCAGAGCTAGTCGGCGGCGCCCTTGCCGAGGAGGAGAAGGCATGGCACCATCTTGCCGGAGAAGATGATGGCCGAGAAAGATGGAGATCTAGAGGAGGAGCGAGGTCGGTGGAGTGTGTGCAAATCTAGCAGATCTTTTGGAGGCACTGTCAAGCGAGGAGAAGAGAGATGCCCATCCCTCACCGGTTCCCTGGAAGACGGCGGCGCCCAGGCGCTATGTCTAGCGGAGAGCCCGCTTCTCGTGCAGCAGCCTAGAATGCAAGGAAGGAGGAGCCGTGAACCATATCACAGCGTGAATCGGACAATCAGCCAGGAACCAACCGGCCCAAGCAAGGAGCCGCGCCCCAACTGAAGGACACGTGGCGGAGTGCCATTGGCTCAGGGAGGTAAATACCCCAAAATCTTACAGATCTTTGATAATTTTTAGGAATTAGTACGAATGTCATAAAAATACAAATAAGGTACCAAAATTCTCAGAAAAATTCATAGAACAAGATGGAAGAATAATATCAGCTTTTAATGCACGGATATCAGTGATATCTTGTTAGTTGTGAAATTCTTAATTGATGGATAATAAATATCAAACATTGGCCTAAAATTATGAAAATATGTCAGTAAATAAATATTCATGCTTATAACCCATTGGATGTCAGTGATTATGATGATGATGCACGAAATCATGTAATTTACTCCATATAGCTAATTAGGATTTTAACCCTAAATAAAATGCAATAAATGCACACTTGCTCAATAAATGTTGAAATTTACAGTGTAATGTCATATCAGTATCTGGAACCTCAGAATTAAATATGAGATTAGGATGATACCATTAATCCATGTTATACATTGATGTTTTCTCTTAATATGATATAAACCCTAATATGATTAATACATGTAACATAGGGTTAACATGTGCACATAATCATATGAAATTAAGTAATCATATTATGAATACTAATATGTAATATAAGATCAGTAATATAATCCCAAGAAGATAATACAAGTAATCATGAGAATACCATAATGAGATAAGAGAAACCCTAATGGACATAATTAGGGTTAAGATGAGATATAATAAGATGAGAACCTGATGATAGTATATGGTCTTGTTTTGATCAGGTTTGACCAAGCTTATAGTTGACATCAGTGATATGTTTTTAGTATGATCTATCTCTTTGGAAGGTATGCCATTACCTCTTACTTGGCTTATTATACAATATGCTTGTGTTATACGTGTAGTAAAATACTTGGCATATGGTATTGGATGAAATGATTGTTCTTGCATGATATGTTGCATGATTTTCTATACTTACTGCTATGAACACATCAAACATAATATATCTGTTCCATTATATGAAAGCACCAACTTTTTGGCAGTGTGCTTGGAAGTGACCGAACTCTTTGGTAGTGGTCACGTTGTACATACGGAAGCACCAACTCTTTGGTAGTGTGCTTGGACCCAACTCTTTGGTAGTGGTCACATTGTACATATGATCCAACTCTTTGGTAGTGATCATAAAGGCCTTAATGCATTCAACTCTCATGTAGTAAATGCATGGATGATATAATGGAAATGATGCTTAAAATATGTGTTCTCTTTTGTTAATGAATATCTTTGTGCAAGATACGCTTTTCTTATATTCTTCTATTATTGCCAAGTATTAGTTTTATCTTGTTGCCAAGATATGATGAGAGGTATATAAAAAGACACGTAGGCGTACTCAGTACAATATTCTTGAAATATTGTGCTGACGTGTACCACATGTAATCTTTTGTTTAGGTTGTGGTTATGCTCTTGAAGATCCAGGATAGTTGAGAGTTGTGTGGCGAGCTGATGTACAGGTGGACCTATTGTCTTAAGATCCTATTGTTTAGAGGTAGTACACGTATATGTATAAGTTTGTTGTTCAATATGTAATATCAAATGTTGTAATAATTCATGTTGTAAATATATGTTGAATGGTGAACATGTGTGTATGGTTTATTATTGTTCATGTACATGTGCTAATGATTGTTTCCTTATGACTTCCTCTGGTTTTCTTCTTCTTAGCCTAGTGTGGGGTGTTTAAATTGGGATTCTCGCTGAGGTGAGGGTTTCAATTTGGACGTCACGCATCAGATTAAGTTTTAAAAAATCTGGGGACGTCACAGGTGATATCAGAGCATGAACAATAGCAAAGCATGATATTTTCTCATTATGCAACTCAAAACTAAAGAACCTTGAACCTTAATAATCTTTTAGGGTTAGATTAGTCGTCTTTTAGAGACTAGATATGACCTAGCCTCTAGGTTAGTACCTAGATGTCGGAGAACTAGGTCTAGATTGGTGCTTGTTGAGTAGCAAGTCCTTAGACGTCGTTCTTTCCTTGTAGTGAAGTGGTATGGGACGTTGCACTATTTGGAAATGATGTGCATCAAGGGAAGAGAAATCCTAGACATATAGCGCTCGTTGTCTAGGATAGCTACACGAGTCTACACCATGTTCTCACCCTTTTCACTAGTTTTCATGACACTGAACTCTCTACTATGTGTGGGACACTCGTTTCTAGATTTGGTTTTTGATTCCAAACGAATCGAACCTTGATAGTTTTCTCTGACGCTTGTTTTACCAGAGAAAAACTATATAATATTTTATTATGTATATGTATTACAAAAATGTGTCCCCACACATGTACGAGTAGGAGGTGATCATGCAACCTAAGTGAAAGAGAATGACATCAGTCTAGAAGAGGGAGTAGTTCTAGATTAGATGTCTAGAGCCTTGTTGGAATATATATGATAGATGGAATAGATAGAATAAGTTTGATGATATGATCTAAGTCTTATATAGATGGTATAAGATAGTTTGTGATGAATGTTTGTCTTTGAGGATGTGAGTTCAGTTTGAGGATTTGAGATAAGTTTTGGTGATGCAAGTATCTAGGATTTTATGAGATAAGATATGTCTTAAGCTAAGACAAGGTTGTGAATCAGCATGAGCCTCAAGCTCTTTTACAAAGGAGGACCTCTAGTGTTAGGACCAGTTTTGGGGTTAAATCTAGAGAGAGTGAGACCCGCAGGGAGAAGGTCAGAGAAGCTAAAATCCAAGATATGAGAATTCTGAGATATGTGATATGATATGTCCTAAACTAGAATACTCCTGAGTGATTGAGTTGAGTTACTCTATGCATGATTGCTATAGTTTGTTGAACCCTAGATGTCTTTGGGAGGACCAAACCCTAGAGATAGAGAGAGGCTCTTTATATGTGCATATGAACATGAATATGAGTGCCTACCATCTGGGTGAGGGAGAGAGAGTCCCAAGACCCTGGAGGAGGTATCTATCTTAGTCTCTGTGAAGTCTCATGCTCAGGTTGGTGGTTTCCCACGTAGGACGCTAGTGGTGTATATGTAAGAGAGTTTTGGGTAAGCGTGTCTCATAGGTAGAGACCTATGAAGAGTATGTCATATCATGTTTTGGTTTGCGCTTATGTGGATAGAGCTAATGAAGCTATTAGCTAGTGCCAATGAGGTAATCCAAGAACCCTAGACCGAGAGGAAAGATAAAGTATATGCATATGAGATACTCATTGAGTTGAGTTGGCTCAGAGAGACTGAGCATGGAACTACCCTCGTGGTATGGGTTAGGAGAACCTCAATTGGACTAGACAAAGTTTTGATATATGTTTAACAAGTCCCTCACGTAAGTTTGTTAGCACAACCATGATATAATATATGTAAGATGTGATCTAATCTCAAGACGTGATATATAGACATGATATGATGGAAACCTAGAGATGGTTTAATAGATGGCAATACATAAATGATTAACCATGTAAATGAATAATGATGATATATTTAAGATGGTTAACCATATACATGAATAAAGATGATAATGTGATATCCTTGGTTAATCTTGTGATGAAATCACCAATAAAGATTAAAATTTATAATGAGCAATGAGATAAGATCATAGGAGATATATATGTTACACGAGGTGTTAATCTTAGTGCTTAAAAAAAATTTGAAGGTTAGCACACATAAAATGTCGATGACACCTTGATATAATGAGTTAATCTTTAGTTAACTCCTTTAGAACACATTAATATGATGATGGAACCCTAATGCATGGGTAAAGATAAGTATGGGACCCTAACAATGAGATATGTAATGACATAACTTAAGCTTCTAAAACCTTGTTTGAACCTTCTATGGAGTGAGGTTTCACCCTTAATGCTTTTGAAACCTCCTAATAGTGCTTTGGATACATAGTTCTGGGTAACCTTTACGGATATGTTACACCTAGAATAGTGCCTGCATGTTGATGAAGACAAGGTAGTTTTCCTTGGAGTACGAGTATGGTTGACTTTTGAGGACGAAAGTTCTTTTAATATGTATATGATGTGAAGAACTGGTTTTTGGTTTAATTCCGAGGACGGAATTTCTTTTAAGGTGTGTAGGATGTTATGGAGTGAACTTTTAAGGTTCTTGGATGCCTATTTGGATAACTAGATTCATGTATATTGTTTTTGTGATGAGTTTTGTGTTGACATATCAATATGGTGATGATGTCTTTTTGCCCTATTACATGTGCTTATGATGATGATTACAAGATTAGGTACAAAGTGCTCTAATATGATTAGTATATGATGTTTTGATAACCTACGTAAATATATATATATAACCTAGGTTTTAATCAACAAGATGTGATGCCACCCCAATGTTGTTGAAGGCTGAGAGGAGTTGTAGATTGATTGAATGGCATTATGTTGACCGTCGGATGGCATGATTTAACAGTGCTTATGTCATCCTCAATCTGTGCTCAACTGGAATGTGAGGGAGGCAGTTCTGCTTCCTTTGAAGATGACCACCACGTCCGTGGTTGTGGGTTATCTCACTACCTCACCTGAACAGTTACAATCATGGGACACCCACTTAGCCCTTAGTTGTTCCTATTGATACACCTGACCGATGGGGGAGAGAGAACGAAACCTTCCCCAGTAGCTTGGTCTCTCGTTTGCAGCAGCAGGGAACTAGAGGAAGAACGACCCATCCCTTTTGTAGTCTTCTCCACCGCAGGTTGTAGGTGGTTTGAGATCTGGAGGAGGCAGGCTTCCTCGTCGTTCCTCCAGCCACAATGGCGGCTCACACACGGCAGATCGGAGTCCCGCTGGGGACTCACGAGTCATGAACCTGACCGACAGTGTTAGGAGCTGTTGGCGAGGTGCAACCATGGCAAAATCATTTGTTGATGATCCAGGACGTTGGGCGGCGGTTGCTAATGAGGAGCAGCAGCTGGAGGGACCGATCGCTAGCCGAAGGAAAGGATTCGGGCGGTGG
Source organism: Alisma plantago-aquatica (assembly GCA_963693085.1). Lineage (NCBI taxonomy): Eukaryota > Viridiplantae > Streptophyta > Magnoliopsida > Alismatales > Alismataceae > Alisma > Alisma plantago-aquatica. The sequence goes on along the minus strand of OY856409.1, from coordinate 1,616,727,410 downwards.
CCTTGAGACGGAATCAAAGAAGCAACACCCTGCGGAGATGGAGGAGACGCCATCTGTGGACAAGCAGCTCCCGGCGATGACCAAGTCCTTTCTGGAAACATGGCTCATGGCGGAGGTTATGTGAGGCTGAGCAGAGAGCGGTACTGACTGAGGCTAGCCCCGATGAGCACCTGGGCAAAGATCTGGAACAGAGGCAAAATGCCTCTTTGCTCCACCGCAGCCAGAGCTAGGCGGCGGCGCCCTTGCCGAGGAGGAGAAGGCATGGCACCATCTTGACGGAGAAGATGATGGCCGAGAAAGATAGAGATCTAGAGGAGAAGCGAGGTCAACGGAGTGTTTGCAAATCTAGCGGATCTTTTGGAGGCGCTGTCAAGCGAGGAGAAGAGAGATGCCCATCCCTCACTGGTTCCATGGAAGACGGTGGCGCCCAGGCGCTATGTCTGGAGGAGAGCCCGCTTCTCGTGTAGCAACCTAGAATGCAAGAAAGGAGGAGCCGTGAACCATATCACAGCGTGAACCAGACAATCAGCTAGGAACCAACCGGCCCAAGCAAGGAGTTGCACCCCAACTGAAGGACACATGGCGGAGTGACATTGGCTCAGGGAGGTAAATACCCCAAAATCTTACAGATCTTTGATAATTTTTAGGAATTAGTACGAATGTCAAAAAAATACAAATAAGGTACCAAAATTCTCAAAAAAATGCATAGAACAACATGGAAGAACAATATCAGGCTTTTGATGCACGGATATCGGTGATATTTTGTTAGTTGTGAAATGCTTAATTGATGGATAATAAATATCAAACATTGGCCTAAAATTATGAGAATATGCCAGTAAATCAATATTCATGCTTATAATCCATTGGATGTCAGTGATTATGATGATGATGCATGAAATCATGTAATTTACTCCATATAGCTAATTAGGGCTTTTAACCCTAAATAAAATGCAATAAATGTACACATGCTCAATAAATGCTTAAATTTACATTGTAATGTCATATCAGTATCTGGAACCTCAGAATTAAATATGAGATTAGGATGATACCATTAATCCATGTTATACGTTGATGTTTTCTCTTAATATGATATAAACCCTAATATGATTAATACATGTAACATAGGGTTAACATGTGCACATAATCATATGAAATTAAGTAATCATATTATGAATACTAATCTAGAATATAAGATCAGTAATATAATCCCAAGAAGATAATACAAGTAATTATGAGAATACCATAATGAGATAATAGAAACCCTAATGGACATAATTAGGGTTAAGATGAGATATAATAAGATGAGAACCTAATGATAGTATATGGTCTTGTTTTGATTAGGTTTGACCAAGCTTATAGTTGACATCAGTGATATGTGTTTAGTATGATCTATCTCTTTGGAAGGTACGCCATTACCTCTTACTTGGCTTATTATACAATATGCTTGTGTTATACGTGTAGTAAAATACTTGGCATATGGTATTGGATGAAATGATTGTTCTTGCATGATATGTTGCATGATTTTCTATACTTACTGCTATGAACACATCAAACATAATATATCTGTTCCATTATATGAAAGCACCAACTCTTTGGCAGTGTGCTTGGAAGTGACTGAACTCTTTGGTAGTGGTCACGTTGTACATACGGAAGCACCAACTCTTTGGTAGTGTGCTTGGACCCAACTCTTTGGTAGTGGTCACATTGTACATATGATCCAACTCTTTGGTAGTGATCATAAAGGCCTTAATGCATTCAACTCTCAGGTAGTAAATGCATGGATGATATAATGGAAATGATGCTTAAAATATGTGTTCTCTTTTGTTAATGAATATCTTTGTGCAAGTATACGCTTTTCTTATATTCTTCTGTTACTGCCAAGTATTAGTTTTATCTTATTGCCAAGATATGATGAGAGGTATATAAAAAGACACGTGGGCGTACTCAGTACAATATTCTTGAAATATTGTGCTGATGTGTACCGCATGTAATCTTTTGTTTAGGTTGTGGTTATGCTCTTGAAGATCCAGGATAGTTGAGAGTTGTGTGGCGAGCTGATGTACAGGTGGACCTATTGTCTTAAGATCCTGTTGTTTAGAGGTAGTACACGTATATGTATAAGTTTGTTGTTCAATATGTAATATCAAATGTTGTAACAATTCATGTTGTATTTATATGTTGAATGGTGAACATGTGTGTATGGTTTATTATTATTCATGTACATGTGCTACTGATTGTTTCCTTATGACTTCCTCTGATTTTCTTCTTCTTAGCCTAGTGTGGGGTGTTTAAATTGGGATTCTCTCTGAGGTGAGGGTTTCAATTTGGACGTCACACATCAGATTAAGTTTTAGAAAATTCGGGGATGTCACACCCCCACATTCTTAGGAATACCAAATCTCTTGGGTCCTTTCTTCTTAGAAGTAGAGATGAATTCTCCTTCTTCCCTTATAGTTCCTCCTGGGTTATTCAGACCCATCTTTGGCATGCCACTGTCATCCATGGAATCAAGGCCAACATCAGTGTCAGGAGTTGCTTTCATGTCTACCTCCACGTGTGCTTCTTCATGTGTCCCTACTGTTCCACCAGAAGGCCCAATGTTTGGCACAACACTAGGGCCTTTATCCTTCCAGACCTGTGTAGGTACATGTGTCTTCTTCTCCACCTTGTTGTCTATCTTCTCTTTTCTATCTATCTTGCATTGTTGGTTGTTATGCTCGAAAGCATAGCAACGGCTACATTTCGTCGGCAGCCCATCATAGGAGATATCCACCAGGATTGGATCACGACCTTGTATGTTTAGCCAAACTCTCTTTGGTGCTTCAGTCTCCACTTTCAATTCGACCATGACTCATGCCTCACCCATCTCCAATGAGTGATTATCAATGTGTAGTGCTATCCCCGTGCCAGCAGCAATAGTCCCCACCAGGTCTAGGTGTAGCCAATCGACTTCAAGGTGATCCAGTTGGGGATTGTGGCAAAGAGATCATGCCAAAGTTCATCTCCATGTTGGTAATCCTTCGTCACCACAAGATGTATGTCGAACCAACAAGGTCCTAGGTTGAGGACCTCTCTCTTATCTTTGACATTACTGAATCAGATTAGAAAGATATCATTCTCCCTCAACAGCACCTCAAATGAGCCCTTTGGTTTTCATGGCATCCATATCCACACCTAGAAGTGTGGGTAGTAGGGTCTCTTGCCCAGGGCATAGGACATGATGGTGAACTCCCATATGTTGAACATCCGATTAAACTCCTCCACGTCTAGGTCAACATTAACTTGTCCATCAGAACACCTCATCTCTAGGAAACACTCCATGGTGTCGCGTTGGGCAGGTTGCTTTAGTATCTGACACCAGTCCTTCTTGGCGTTGTTTCCATCCTACTCGTAGACGATGCTGCGTCAACACTATAGGGAGATGACCTGTTGCATCCTGATGCTCCTCCATTAGCGATGTGTCCATCCTTTCCTGTCACCGACGCTACATCGACTCTATAGGGAGATGCCCCATAGTTGCTCGACACACCTCCTCCATCCTTTCCCGTCAATGATGCTATATCGACTCTGCAAGTAGATGCCCCTTTGCTGCCCAAAGCCCCACTTGTTGACGACGTTGTGTCGACTCTATAGGTAGATGACCTAATAATGCTTTATTTTATGTACTTTTTGTATATATTTTATACCTCTTTTAGTATACCTTTTACTAGATTTCCCCAAAATTTTACCATCTTTTTTCCTAAGAATTCACTTACACATCTTTCTTTGTTTTCAGGTACATTTATAGCCCAAGTCGATGTCATTACCTCAACCGCGACCCACTCATACAACAAGGACCATATCAACACAGTCGAGATCTTCAATGGCCTTAAGCTCACAGTTATCTTGCATTCAAATCAGATCACGATCAGCTTGAGACCACTATCATCTTGAGGTTGTGATCATCTTGAGGTCACGATCATTGCTAAGGTCACAGTCATTGCAGAAGGCTTGATCAACCCAGAGGTCACGAACTTTGGAGACCGCAAACCTCAAAGAAGCCCACGATCTAAATGGGGTTGCGGTCCTTGCAGACCACGAGCTACCTACAGACTGTGACCAAGTGAGGAGATCTCAACCTCAACTGCAATCCTCGCCCATGAAGACACATCCAGATTGCGACCAAGTTTGACTGCGACGAAAAGAGGAATAAAGAGTAGACCGCGACCGCGGTCTCATACCTCCCCAAACCGGACCGCAACCGTGGTCTAGGCTTAAGTCAGTGGAGTGTGCCTATAAATAGACCACCCACCAGTCTTGTCAAATCATTAGATCATAGATCATATATAGAAGGCCACAAAGTGCTACTACACCCCAGACTCATTCCATTCCATCCCATCCACCAGACTTGGATCTCCAAAGGCAGAAGCTGAGGAGAGAGAAGATTGAAGACTCCTTCGAGAGAAGAAGATCATATGTGCCATCAACATACTAGATCCAGATCTTAAGAAGTACCGTGTCGTATCACATTCCTTCTCTCTCTGTCTAGATCTATCATTCCATTCCATTGTACTTCCCTCCTCATTTCGTGGGACTTCATGTATCTATCTTTTTGTAATGTCATTATGTTGTCCGCAAGCATGAGCGACTAAACACATTAACTTGGGTTGGGAGTATCCACTAAGGCTCTCCAACATGTATATTGTCTCTTTTTGTAGAATATATATACTCTTATCAAGATTATCTCCGTACACCTATTTTAATGCTTCACTTGTATGCTTAGCTATGATCTTGTGATGTTTGATAGTTGATATCTCGAGAGAGTAGTATCACTTTTATCATGTGTTATGGAGTAGTATGAATGCACGAGAGTATTGGAATGCTAAGGCTTTAAATCATATGTTATGCTTTGTGTTTTACGCATGGTCATCTCGAGAGAGAGGCTACCCTTAGACTTAGATCTATCCCTATCTCAAGAGAGAGTGAAATAGGTACTATAGATGGTTGCTTGTAATCTTGATGGGAGTATATGAGAGAGAGATAATGATGTTGCATGTTGGAGAGACGTCTTAGTAGGTGAAACCCAATCTGAGTTTTCTTCCATATACTTGTTACATCTTATTTTCATATTCGTTTGTTCTTATTATCTTTGTTTTACTTGCTTTATTTTGGTTTGAGTGTCATCATTCCTTAGGGAACACCCCTTAAAATACCCTCTTTATCTGGAGTATAAGAGCACTAGACTCTGTGCACTTAACACTACCAACCTTGTCCCTGTGTTCGACTCTGATTGCTACATCAGACCCCATTTATCATTGCGGGAGCTTGAGAGTTGGGTTATCTCTTTAAAAGTTTGACTACTCTGGATCCACTCCTTTTCGACGAGTGATTTAGGAAGGTCAACTTTTTGGTGTCGTTGCCGGGGACAAGGAAAAATGGCATTGTTAAGATCGTGAGTTCACTCCTCTACACTCTCCTACCTCAAGCTTAGTAATAAGCTTGACTATACTTAAATCTTTAACCCTGCTAACTTACGGTTACTGCAGTTCATTTTATGTGTCCAGTTTTTCTGACCCAACCATACATTTTGTTTAGGTAACCGAAGACGGCAAGTCTAATCTCCATCTGAGCTTATGTTCCTCTAGTGAGACAAGATGCCTCCTCGAAGGGATGACCACCACTTTGGTGAAGAACGTGCTAGGATCCCACGAGATACACCTCCCTCTGTAGAAGAAAGAGAGGAGCCTGAACTAGAAGAGCGTGAAGAACACGAGGAAGAACATGAAGAGTGACATGAAGATGACTGTTGCGAGGACGATCGTCACAACAAAGAACATCTCCATCGCCGCAGACATAGAAGGAACAATGATGACCACGAGCAGGATGGCGAGAGAGATCGCAACCACAAGAATGGTGAAGAAGATGATGAAGAAGGAAAAACTCTCTGTGAATTGGCCGCTACCAGGGCCAATGAGTCTAGATGCCCTGTCATAATCCCACGATTTGATGCAGCGAACTTGAAATTGAAGCTTGTTGTAATCTCTATGATTCAAAACAAGTCTTTTTGAGGAAGTTCCAAAAACAAAAACATGTGCCACCACCTTGACGCCTTCAAAAATTTTTGTGATACCATCAAGATGAGGGGAGTCCCCTAAGAGGTAATCTATTGCAAGGGATTATCTTCTCCCTAGAAGACAAAGCAATGTCTTGGTACCTTAGCCTACCTCATCACTCTCTAGACATCTAGAGGGATCTTGCTTATGCCTTTGTCACTAAGTTTTATCCAAATAAGAAAACAATTCAAAATAGGTAAAGGATAACATCATTCATGCAGAATCCAGGTGAGAACCTGCATAAGGCTTGGGAGAGATTCCAATAATATCTACGAGATTGCCCTCACCATAACTACGAAAAAGGTTTCTTAGTTACAACTTTCTATAATGGGCTGATGCCAGCTGAGAGGACATCAATGAATGCCACGAAAGGAAGTGATTTCCTAGGAGATAAACCAAGCAGGACGATCAAGATCATTGAGAACGTGCTTGCACTGCAAGCAGGCATGGACTACGACAGAAATGACAGAGGATATGCCAAGAAGGAGACCAATGAAGGACGATTTGTTGAATCTAAGGCTCTAGATGTGATCACTACCTAGATTCAAAAGATATCTACTGATGTCCAATAGTTAAAGGACTCAAGAAGTAAGGACAAGAAACATGTGGAGAAAGTGATCAAGTGTGTTACCTGTGGCCAGGGAGGGCACAAAATTGACAACTGTATTTACACCAGGCCGGAGGAATCTGATGATAGTGAAAGTGAGGAAGAAGTTGATAATGTCTCCTATGCGAACTTCAAGAGGCCATACCATCCCAGTTTCAATTACGGAAACAAGGATGCAGCTGAGAATTCACATCAACTAAACAACCAGCCAAAACTGCCGCCAGGTTTCAAAAAGAGAAGTGGAAAAACTCAGTATACTCAGATGACCAACTATCAAACCAACAAGAACAACTACTCAGGACAAGGTAAGAATCAGAATCATCAAGGAGCAAGACCGAGCCAAGGGTTGAGCCAAGGCCAAGGATCAGGACAAGGAAAGGATAACAACCAACAAGACTTAGTCGCTTAATTATTTGATTTCGCCAAGAGGCAAGCTACAATGAATGATCAACTAGACAAAGTGCTCTACCTAATTCTGGGGTCCTGACAATCATGCAAGTTCAGATGGCGGATATGCAGACACACCAATGCCAAATTGACCAACAGCTTGCGCAGTTGGCAGAGTTGGTGAAGAATCCCTCGGGAAAAATTCCATCGAATACAGAGACTGCTAAAATGGCTACCCTCTGATATGGGAGAACACTAAATAACTTTGGAACTGGGGGTGACAATGAGGAAGGAAAAGATGAGGAACCACAACCTGAGAAAGAAGTTACTTATTAGAAGTCTGCTAATAAGGGAAAGTTTGTTGAAGAAAGCAAAAAAGAAAAGTGGATAAGTTAGGGATATGGATCTTGTTGAGGAAATATCTACAAAGAAAAATCTGTATGCACTAAAGGCCCCATTCTTGTACAAGATCATCAAGGCACATCTCAAGAAAACATATGAAAAATTTATGGAAGCAGTGAAGAAATTGCACATAGATGTTCCATTTCTTGATGCCTTGGAGGAAATGCCTACGTATGCAAAAATTTTCAAAGATTTCATCACAAAGAGAAGGAGGGGGACCATATTGAGACAGTACATCTAGGGAACATGTCTAGCACTTTTGTTCAAGCTGAATTTCCGACTAAGAAGAAAGATCCTAGAGCCTTTAACATCCCTATTTGTATTGGGGACAACATTGAAAGGAAAGGTCTAGCAGACTTGGGAGCGAGCATTAGTCTCATGCCCCTAAGTTTAGCATAAATATTGGGGTTGACCGACATGGTCAAAACAAACATGAGGATTGAACTGGCGGACCCCACATTTAAGTGACTCATTGGTATAGTAGAAGATGTCTCGATCCGTGTGGGACGATTCTTCATCCCTTGTGACATTGTTGTAATAGACAGTATCAAAGACCTGAAGTATCCTATGATATTCGAACGACCATTTTTGGCAACTGGTAGGGCTTTGATAGATGTCTCTGAAGGCATCATAACTCTCCGGGTTGGAAACGATCACATAGACTTCAAGGTGAAGGACGCCATGAAGGGATTGTCTCTTTTCAAGTCAGTTTACTTCATGGACAGCTACAACCAATATTGTGAGGACGTTCAAGAGGAAAAGGCCATAGTAGATCCCCTGATGAGGGCCCTGAACAACCCAAATCCTCTGGTAGAAGACCCATAAGTGGTTGAAATTCTAGATTATCTTAACCAAGGCGAAGAAGATCTCAGTGAGGATGAAGAAGTAATTGAGACTATAAAATATGCTTCTCTGGAACAGTCGAGCGAAGAGCAAGAGGCTTCCAAGCCAAAACCAGAACTGAAACCACTCCCTGAAGGACTAAAATACAAATTACTAGAAAAGGAGGAAAGGAATCCCATCATCATTAATGCAAACCTAACGGAAGAACAGATGGAAAGACTCCTGAAAGAGCTGAGGGAACACAAAACGGCAATCGAATACTCTGTCGAAGACATCAAAGGGCTTAACACAGCCCTTTGTATGCACTGAATAAATTTAGAAGAATCTACAAAACCTCTAGTTCAGCCCCAGAGAAAATTGAAGTAGATGCTAAAAGTAGTCAAGAAAGAAATTTTAAAACTATGGGATGTGGGGATTATATACCCAAAAAGTGACAGCAACTGGGTAAGCCCCATTCACGTAGTGCCTAAGAAGGGGGAATGACTATAGTAAAGGGAGATAATGGTGATGAAGTCACCATGAGAACTGTTACGGGCTGGAGGATGTGCATAGATTATAGAAAATTGAATTCTGCCATGAAGAAAGACCATTTTCCCCTACCATTCATTGACCAAGTCTTGGAAAGACTTGCCCACCATGACTACTTCTATTTCTTGGATGGATATTCTGGGTTTTATCAGGTTCCGATCCACCCTGATGACCAAGAAAAGATGGCATTTGTGTGCATCTATGACACGTATGCCTTTCGGGCTTTGCAATGCACCGGCGACTTTCAAACGGTGCATGATCTCTATGTTTTCTAATTTTTTGGAGGATATAGTAGAGGTTTTTATGGATGACTTTTTAGTTTATGGGATGGACTTTGACACCTGCCTAAGAAACTTATCCTGAATACTATAGAGATGCGTGGAGAAAAACTTGGCCCTAAACTAGGAAAAGTGCCACTTTATGGTCCAGAGCGGTATTTTCTTAGGACATAAAAATTCCAAGAAGGGAATCAAAGTGGATCTAAGCAAAATTGAAGCTATCTCCAAACTCCTACCTCCGAACTCTATGACTGGGGTAAGAATTTTTCTAGTCCATGCTTGATACTATATAAGGTTCATCAAGGATTTCTTAAAAATTTCAGAACCCCTATTAAATTTGCTAATCAAGGACATCATTTTTGAATTCAATAAAGAATGCTTAGAACTTTCAACACCCTGAAGAAAGCTTTGACTTCTACACCTATCCTACAAGCCCCAGATTGCGAGCTTCCATTTGATATAATGTGTGACACTAGTGATCATGCCATAGGCATAGTCCTAGGACAAAAGAAAGACAAAAAGCATCATGTTATCTGTTATGCCAATCGCACATTGGACGAAGCTCAAGTAAATTATACCACCACTAAAAAGGAAATGTTGGCAATAGTTTTTGTGTTTGATAAGTTGCAGTTATACCTTATAGGTTCCAAGGTGAAAGTGTATACTGACCACGGAGCTATACATTACCTTATGCAAAAGAAAGATACCAAGACAAGGATACTACGATGGGCTCTGCTGTTGTAGGAATTCGATCATGAAATTATAGACAACAAGGGAAAGGAGAATGTGGTGGATGACCACTTATCCAGAATCATTTTTATGAGGGAAATCAATTTCCTATTAATGATAACTACATTGATGAAGCCTTGTTGATGGCTCAATCAGAGGAACAGATATTACCATGGTTCATTGATATTTGTAACTATTTGGCCTGTGGCCAGCTGCCACCTGAGATCATGTATCGCCAGAAGAAAAAGCTTTTCTCTTACATCAAGAACTATTATTGGGATGATCTGTTGCTATTTAAAATGTGTTCTGATAATTTGTATCAAAGTTGTATACATGAGAAAGAAGTTTCATTGATCATAAAAGAATGTCACTCTTTGCCTTACAGAGGGCACCATAGTGGAGAGAGAACTGCTACAAAGGTACTCCAATTTGGGTTTTACTGGACCACCCTATTTAAAGAAACGACGTCTTTTGTAAAGCCATGTAAGGATTGCGAACTCACTGGTAATATCAGCAAAAGAAGTGAAATACCTATGGATGAATGGGTGGAAGTGGAGATATTCGATGTATAGGGAATCGACTATATGGGCCCTTTCCTGTCATCGAAAGGATACTAGTACATCCTTGTAGCCGTCGACTACGTGTCCAAGTGGATCGAGGCAGTAGCAACTGAGACTTATGACTCTAAATCGGTCATCAAGCTATTTGAGAAGACCATATTCCCATGCTTTGGAGTGCCTTGCACTGTTATAAGCGATAAAGGATCAGAATTTGGTGAAAAACAATTTGAGGCGCTATTGAAGAAATATAAGTTGAAGCACAAGGTCGCTACACCCTATCATCCTCAGATCTCAGGACAAGTAGAAGTGTCCAATAGGCAGATAAAACAAATATTGGAAAAGATGGTCAGCTGTACAAGGAAAGATTGGTCTATGAAGCTTGACGATGCTCTCTGGGATTACAGGACTGCTTATAAGATGTCTATAGGAACAACATCATACAGACTGATCTATGGAAAATCATGCCATCTACCCCTTGAGCTCGAGCATAAAGCTATGTAGGCGATCAAGTTCCTAAATATGGATTTGGAGAAGGTAGGGCAGAAGAGATTTCTCCAACTTTAGGAACTCAAAGAGCTGAGACTGCACGCTTTTGAAAATACAAAAATTTATAAGTAAAGGACTAAGGTGTGGCATGATGCCCACCTAAAGAACAAAGATGTCAGTGAGGGTGACAAAGTGATTCTATTTAATTCAAGCATTCGGATTTTCCTGGGAAAACTCCGAACAAGATGGTCAGGCCCCTTTTCTGTAGTAAAGATATATCCATCAGGAATGATGGAGATTTCAAAGGAGAAAATAGGAACTTTCAAGTTTAATGGTCACAGAGTGAAAAGATTTTATGAAGATGAAACTTTTGTTTGAAGATCTGAAATCAGTTTGGAGGAACCCAATCAGTCACCAGTGGAAATGAATGAGGAATTGCAACACCCAACTGAGAGAACCAAGGAATGAATGATTATGAAGTCGAGCTAGAGACCTTAAAACAAGCGCTTCTTGGGAGGCAACCCAAGTTTTTGTTGTTTCTCTGAGCTTTTTCTTTTCCTACCTTTTTAGTCTGATTAGTTTCCTTCTCTATTAAGTTTTGTATGTATCCTATCCTCCCTTTGAAAAGATGAATTGATTGATGAAATGAGTTTTTATTTGGTCAAGTGCTCTGGCCGCGATCGTGGTGTAAACTTTGGTTCAAGCAAGATAATACACCGCAACTCGTGGTGATGGCACTTAGTCAAAAAGACCTCAACCAAAGATTTCCTTGAGGAGAAGAGACCCCCGGTCACGGTCGTGTTTTGAACACACCGCGGTCACGGTCACCCCTCCTATATATGCTCAAACGGACCACGGTCACCCCTCCTATATATGCGAAAATCGCAGTTTTACTAATTCTCGTCATTTTTTTTCCTTCTCGAGCCTAAGTTAAACCCTTTGACTCTGACAAATTGCTCAACCGCGACCGACCTCCTCCGCCACAGCTGACTCAATGTCGCGCCTTCACCTCCCTTTTGTCATCTCATCCCTCAAGCAAGGTAACTTCCCAACCCTATTTTTTCTTTTCGCTTGTCGTTTCCACAGTTCTTCACTGCCACCACAATCATCGTCAATTTTGCCTCACGCCGTATCTTGTTTTCTGATTCATTTCATTGTTTGCCACCTTTTACGTCGTTGCGCCTCCACCCTTCCCTTCTTTCCTCCCCATGTGCCGCCTTCGGTTGTTCTTTCCGATCAAAACCCCACCCGCCTAGGGCGATGTTTTCGAACAAATCTTAAAATACTAAAAAATAATAATAATAATAACCGGCGCAACCACCCACCGTCAAGTGCATCAACGATCAAGAACCTTCAACCTCTGCCCTACCTACCTGCCCCAATTGAGCAGGGATGAAAGGAAAGTGGAGCCATTGAACCAGACACAGTTAGACCGCGAGTCATGATATGCTTCAATAGTAACCACGATCGTTATCTACACATCAAACTAACCTAGTCGTGGTGTTCCTTCAAACACATGAGTATCAGGGCCACATCGTGGGTCGCGATGTTAAAGACCTTAGCCTAAAGTCGCAGTCCCCTAGACCACGTCCTACTCAATTCACTACATCATACCGTGACCAGCTTAACTCCTATACAAGACTATGACTGCGGTGTCCCTTGTATCACCAAAAAGACTCTGGGTCACAGTCCCTATAAATAAATTTGAACTTAACAAATTTTCCTAGACAATTGTAAAAAATTAATCACTGTTAAATCAAATATAAACTAATTCACTGTGAAAAATTTGCAGAATGACTTCCTCTATGACCAGCGACTTCATCCATAGGAAGGCAACATCTTTAAAGGAGGTAGAAAAGATAGTGGCAATTCTGGCAACAGGACTGAAGAAAAACACATCTCTGTTAGTAGCCGAAAGGCGTGAGATGCAGCTGCGACTTGAACAGTACCAGAGGATCTTGGGTCACCAAACACTGGAGGACTCTCCACAAGGTAGAGAACAAACAAAACAAACAGAGACCTCTGAGTATCAACCAGGAGAATCAGATGCCTGAGTTTGGAGAAAGAAAAGGACCCAAGGAGACCAAGGGCAGCAAGAAGGCGAAACCAGTGGTTATTGAGAAGACAAGGGGGCAAGAGATAGAAATAACCAACCAAGAGAAAGAAGTCATGGGGGAGACATCACTAGAATCTGGAAAAACCCCATTCGTGTCAAGGAACTCTGTTCACCAATCTACCTATATTGAATGTATCAGAACAAGGTTTTCATCCCAACTAGGTACCTGGACATAGAGGATTTTAAGAAAATGGGAATCTATGACATGGTAATCAAATTCCTAGAAGGTGCAAATCTACGCACCTTATGCACATCCGAGGCCAAGTGCTTAATGAAGTTATCGGCATAGTTCATGTCTTCCCTAGATAAAATCCCCATGGATAAGGAAGAAAGGAAGGTGGGTGGCAGAGATTATAAATTGGAGGTAAGGCTAGGAGGCAAGCCTTACATGGTCACGAAGGCTGTACTGAATAAGATATTCACAAAGATAGAAGATGAAGCCAAAGCCTGCACCGCCGCTCCAGGAGAGAAGGAAGCAGTCGGATACGATAGCCACCGGATGTGGGAAGAGCTGACCGACAAAGAAGAACACAACTCGAAGAACTCAAAGGCCTCCCTGATCACCTTGTGCTTCATTTGCACAATCCAGAATATAATGGCATACACCATATACACGATGTCTGAGATGGGAGGAGCAAGCAAGGGGGACTTGTTCCTAATATGGTCGATGATAAACAAGAAGCCAGTAAATATCAGAAAGATACTAATCAAATGTTTATCTACGGCAGTGGTAGGAGAAGCAAGAAGGAATTCTGAATACTGCATGGGCGGTCAAATAACAAAGATCGCTCACAGTAACAGAGTACTCCATGATTGCATTAGTCCTTCAAGGACTATTCATACCCAATTACTATCATTTAGTTATGGTCCTCAACGATAGAACTGAAGCACTCCCAGACCTCATACAAGAAGCGTTAAGCAACCAACGGATAATGATGGGAGTGTTGAAGGCAATGAAGGAAGAAATGGAGGAGTTAAAGAAGGAGAGGCACGCCATTCGAGCCGACAACAAACACATGCATCGCGCCTACAATGCGGTGATGGACAGCCTAGAAGAAGAATGGCAACGCCTGGAAGAGGATCATCAAAAATTCAAAAAAAGAACGTAAAGAAATTGAGGATCGGTGGAGGAAGAAGAAAGCAAAGCATTCGATAAGCCCAGCGCATTTCTCATTGAGTCCCTCCATCCACAACAACAACGACAACGACAACGACAACATGGGAGGGACTCGCATGGGAGAATAGGTGTCGAAAGACAAAAGTGCCAATATAAAGATGGAACCATCAGGTGACCAGAAGGAGAAGGAAACTCCACAACAATCAAGCTCCCCCAACGACAAAGACGTAATGAAAACCACAACATTGTCAAGGGAGCTCAATCTCAATAGCAGCCCTGAAGAAGGAAAAGAAAAAATTGAAAAAGGAAGTGGTAGACAAGCAGAATAGCAGACGACCATGCCTACAAGTAAGCTAACACAAGAAGAACAACAAGTTGTAGCTCATCAAGAAGAAGTCACAACATCAATAGAATATTTTAGCACGACGGGGACCAGCAAGCTTGAGAACATGCTAGCTGAGCTGGGCGCTGGTCTCGACGAGAGCAACAAGTAAAGACACAATGAGCATAATGACTACCTCTATGATGGAAAGATGGAGGCAACTCTGGAAATGCTGGCGGTTGCCAAACTAGGCCAAACTTCTGAGGAAAGCAATATCAGAGACAACGTAGCTGCAAAAACTTCCTCAGAAGTAGCAGAACAAGTGGACACAACCTTACCGACAGTCAAAGAAGCAGAGTAAGTGGCCACAACTATGTCGACTATCAAAGAAACTTCAGCACCTTTGACACACGAAGGAACTTCTGACGACGAGGAAGGTGGGATATCCACTTTCTTTACAAATGAACCCACCAGAGAGTGGAGTATGCCAGCTAAAAAAGAAAGACTAGGAGTGGCTTCTCCCCTACCATGCAAAATGAAGGAGATGGACATGTCTACCATGTCACAGATTACATGCAGAGACATCCACATCTTAGAGGACATCCTCAACGATGATCTACCCGGGTCCGACATACTATATCATAGCAAGGGTAGACGTCTAACTAGGGACCACTTTTAGGGGATCTTCTTGATAAAGGTGTGAGTACATAAAAGACTATTTAAGGTGCTCTATGCTACCCTCTTGGAAGAATTCCTACACCCAGACAATCCGTAACCAGTTTTCAATGGAACGACACATCTGGCTGGCCTTCTCTACAAAGAATACTACAAGGCAGCAGATGTCGTTGAACCGAAGGCAGCCATATGCAAAAGAGAACCAAGATGTGTAGTGGTGCCCATAAGGAATGTAAGGCATTAGGCACTGATTGTTGTAGACTTATACGAGCGGAAGATGACGGTACTCAACTATTGTGCGGCCGAAGTGGACAACATCACACTCATATTCAAAAGGAAAGATGCCAAAGATTCCCTAAAGATACCAATGTGTCTGCAACGAGAAATCAAAGAAGTAGATGACAAATTCTAGGGCTTTTGGGAGTTCTTCTCCATCAACACGAAGGTCCCTCAAGAAGAGGCTGGCTCAGGGGATTGCACCTTCATAGTGCTGAGAATGATGGAAGCCATCAATAAGGGCATCCCTTGGAAGATCTAAATAATGAGGACCTGCATGGACTACGGGGTGTGTACGCCATGGAGGTCATCTACGATCATCGCTTCTTTAGTGACTCGGTGATGCCTTCAGAAGTTGTACCTCGAAGACTTCACAAAGATATCCCTCTTCCTAAAAAGGTGACTTAGAGGGAACAACTGAAGACCATATGGGTCGATACAACAGATCCAGTTAGGTTTGTGGCTTGGAAAGAAGGTTGGAATCAAGACATTGGAGAAGTTTTAAAGCACACATCAGAAAACAAACCAGAGCAGCCTCCAGTAGCAAAAATCCCAGAAGAATAGCCTTCAAAAGAATAGCCTGAAGAGGGAGAGGCTGAAGAAAAAGACCCAGTAGATGTAAAACTGGACGGACCAGTAGGAGAAGTTACAGCTTCTTTCAAGGACTTTGATAAATGGAGCTGCATTAGTCTATCTTTAGAAGCGTTGAATACCATTATGAGGTCCTTGGATGAAGATGATGTTTCGGTAGATGTCATCTTTGAGAGAGATGACATTTGTATGCTAAAAGATAACCTCCGAGAAATGCTGAAAATAGGAGGATATCTTTCAGTAATCACAATGTCAACTTACCAGATGCTCCTAAGTGACAACATGTCAAATGCTCACATGGCATACTTCTTGCTGGAAGATGACATCTTGAAAGACAAATGATCGGGCAAAAAGGAGTTCCTGCAACAACGCCTGGCGACATCCCTACTGGACTATATCTTTCTACCAATTCTTCATGATAATCATTGGACTTTGTTGGTCGTCAATATCGTCAAAAGAACTATAATCCTCTACAACAGCTTAGATTCAGCCTTTGCACTTAATAAAAATACTAACATGATGACCACAAAAACTCCGACAGAAGAAAAGGCCAATACATGCGCAGAGGCGATTGTTGATATGATAAAAAGCCATGGCAAAGGGTACAAACATACAGCGGGAAAAGGATTCAAGAAGATGTAGTTCTACCACAGGAGCCTCCAGCAGGTGCCCCTATCAAATTACTGTGGCTTCTTCTGTCTAGCATGGATGATGGCCCTAGTCAATATGAACACCAAGGTGGAAGGCATGCAGTACAAACAGTACCATGCACTACGAGGAGTATACACAAGCATATTCCTCACGTCTGAGTGGGCCTCCAACAACAACAAGAAAGAATAAAGAAAGCCCGTTTATACGTCTCACTCAAATTTTGACACCCCGGAATGGGGTGTAGGATAAGTTTGGGGGAGGGTTCATAAATGGGCTAGAGAGGTACATTTATTATCTTTTTACCTCTCAAAAATTTTGCAAAAACTACCTTATAATTCAGAATCTAGCCTTCTTTCCTGCTAAAAGTTGTAGCAATTTCATTTTCCTAGAGAGAAATAAACGAGCAACCAATATATATATATATATATATATATATAGGAGTAAAATGAGAAACATAGCAATACTACTCTATCTCATTCTTGCAATAAGATGTTGTACATGTGACGACCTTAACTCATGAAACCCTCGGAGACTAGAGAACTTCACCTAGCCATACTCCTGACCAACCACCCTCACCTGACGTTTATGACCAGAAAATCCTTATCTTCGTATAGAGGGAAATAACTACCCTTTTCAAAGCATATCTAAAAAGAGGCTTGGCCGCCCAGAAGACCACTTAAAAATCCCTCTCACCCAAGCCTGAAAGGAGATGTAAAAAGCCAAAAAAAATTATAATAATGAGAGTTGTGCCCAAAAAGATGCCAAAAGTTCTCACACGGCTGATGTATTGTTGCACTCATGAATGCAGATATATCGTGCTCGTAAGTGGAATCTTAAAGCCAAGCTTACCCACCTCCAACCCTAAATGAAGCTTATGAGACCACCTGACTTAAAGTCAGAAGCCCAAAAAGGGCAACATTGTTCTTACGACAGTTGTGGGTGAGGAGTTCAAAAGGAAGAGGAAAACACTTGAAGCCTTAAGCCTACCCAAACACATTTGCATAGGGCCAACTGAAAATAATGAAATGGTGTGAAATCTAACCCTCGAAAAAGATCTTGTATTAGTATGGTTATTACCTAAGGGGAAGGGGTGATACATTGAGAAGGAGGAACTTTTTACAATTGAAGGCAATGGCAAGAAAATGAAGTTATGCAACTCTAGTTGAGAGGGAGGAATGAGACTTCAAGGTTAGAGAACATATCACAACAGTCTTAATGCAAGAATGAGATAATTCATTCGTGTCAAGTTCAAAAAAAATTATCACATAAGTTTGCTCTTTCTCTCTCTAAGTTTTTGAACCTACACTTTGCCTGAGGACATGCTTGATTCTAAGTTTGGGGGAGTTGATAATGCTTTATTTTATGTACTTTTTGTATATATTTTATACCTCTTTTAGTATACCTTTTACTAGATTTCCCCAAAATTTTACCATCTTTCTGCCTAAGACTTCACTTACACATCTTTCTTTGTTTTCAGGTACATTTATAACCCAAGTCGCGGTCGTTACCTCAACCGCGACCCACTTGTACAACAAGGACCATATCAACATGGTCAAGATCTTCAATGGCCTTAAGCTCATGGTTATTTTGCATTCAAATCAGACCGCGATCAGCTTGAGGCTGCGATCAACTTGAGGCTGCAATCAGCTTGAGGTCGCAATCAGCTTGAGGTCGCGATCATTGCTAAGGTCGCAGTCATTGCAGAAGGCTTGATCAACCCAGAGGTCATGAACCTTGGAGACTGCAAACCTTAAAGAAGCCCACAATCTAAATGGGGTTGTGATCCTTGTAGAATGTGAGCTACCTGCAGACCGCAACCAAGTGAGGAGATCTCAACCTCAACCGCAATCCTCACCCATGAAGACACATCCAGATTACGACCAAGTTCAACTGCAATGAAAGGAGGAATAAAGAACAGACCGCTATCGCGGTCTTACACCTCCCAAACTGGACTGTGACCACAGTCTAGGCTTATGTCGGTGGAGTGTGCCTATAAATAGACCACCCACCCATCCTGTCAAATCATTAGATCATAGATCATATCTAGAAGGCCACGAAGTGCTGCTACATCCCAGACTCATTCCATTCCATCCCATCCACCAAACTTGGATCTCCAAAGGCATAAGCTGAGGAGAGAGAAGATTGAAGACTCCTTCTTTGAGAGAAGAAGATTGTCTGCACCATCAATGTACTAGATCCAGATCTAAAAAAGTACTATGTCATATCACGTTCCTTCTCTCTGTCTAGATCTATCATTCCATTCCACTGTACTTCCCTCCTCATTTTGTGGGACTTCATGTATCTATCTTTCTGTAATGTCGTTATGTTGTCTGCAAGCATGAGTGGCTAAACACCTTAACTTGGGTTGGGAGTAGCCACTAAGGCTCTCCCAACATGTATATTGTCTTTTTTTGTTGAATATATATACTCTTATCAAGATTATCTCCGTACACCTATTTTAATGCTTCAGTTGTATGCTTAGCTATTATCTTGTGATATTTGATAGTTGATATTTCAAAAGAGTAATATCACTTTTAGCATGTGTTATGGAGTAGTACAAATGCACGAGAGTGTTGGAATGCTAAGGCTTTAAATCATATGTTATGCTTTGTGGTTTACATGTGGTCATTTCGAGAGAGAGGCTACCCTTAGACTTAGATATATCCTCATCTCTAGAGAGAGTGGAATAGACGCTATAGATGATTGCTTGTAATCTTGATGGGAGTATATGAGAGAGAGACAATGTTGCATGTTGGAGAGACATCTTAGTAGGTGAAACCCGATCCGAGTTTCCTTCCATATACTTTTTACATCTTATTTTTGTATTCATTTGTTCTTATTATCTTTGTTTTACTTGTTTTATTTTGGTTTGAGTGCCATCATTCCTTAGGGAACACCCCTTAAAATACCCTCTTTATCTGGAGTATAAGAGTGTTAGATTTTGTGCACTTAATACTGCCAACCTTGTCCCTGTGTTCGACCCCGATCGCTACATCAGACCCCGTTTATTGTTGCAGGGGCATGAGAGTCGGGTTATCTCTTTAAAAGTCCAACTACTCTGAATTCGCTCCTTTTGGACGTGTGATTTAGGCAGGTCATGCCCCGTTGCTTCCCGACGCCCCACCCGTCGATGACACTACATCAAATTGTCGCCCGACACTCCCCCACTAGGGATAGGGCTTCTAGCATTGCTGGTTTCTCCTCCAACCTCCTATGCTTTCGGTGGTGTAGGGATGTTGGGTGGGGTTGCGTTGGTGTTGCGTTGGTGAACAACAATGTCCAGAGTGGCCGTCATTGTGGGCATCATGCCTGACGCCCTAATCGCCCAAACGATTTCCCAGACGGAGCGTCATTTGTCATGTGTGTATTCTTGCATAACGAGAATGACATAATTTATATTAGAAGTAACAAAAAAAGATAATCATTCTATGAAGAATCAAAACAATCCATGATTTACAACATTCATGTTTTTTCCCATTTTCACATCATATCATATGATTCGTCATAGTGGGCTATCAACTCAAATATAGTCTCATCATCATGCATTATCCCTAATAAGGGTTTCTTCAATGCAACTCAATTCATGTAATTTCAATCCCAACACATTTATATTCATTTAAATTCATATCATACATTTTAGTAAATATTCACAGAGATATTAGGGCAGCAACACTATACATTTTAGTAAATATTCACACTAACTAAGTAGGTTTTATATATGACATATACTTACTCCATCTGATTTCAATACATATAAATAAATATCAATGCGTATGCATGCATAGCACACTCATCACTCCTCTTTTAATAATTATCATTCTCCAAATAATGTTAGTAATCAAATTATACATTATCCCAGAAGCTTTGAAAAAACAATTTTCTAATCCGCTCCCGTCCGCTCCCGTCCGCCTGGGCGACTCGAAGGGCGACTAGGGCTCGAGTTCCCCAGCTCGGGGGAGGGGGCATCGGCGGCGGCTTGCGCCACCCCGCTCCCCCCGGGCCTCTTCCAAGCCCGATCGGTGTGGATCGCCCCTGTCTGGTGGTCGCCTCTTCAACCCCTCGTCTTTCGCTTCTCGCCTCTGTGCCGCTAGCGCTGTGCGCTGTGTCCCTGGCGGCGGCGGGGCTTCTGTGGCCCTAGCCACAGCCCCGTTCTGGGTTTCTGACCGTCGTGAAGAGGTAGGTGCTGGTGGGCGTCCTCTCAGCTAGTGTGATCGACAAGATCGGTTTTTCTGTGCAGAGTTTTGCTTGGTAGCTGGTTGTGGCAGTCTTATCTGCCTTTGTTCCGCCGTTTATCGGCTTTTTTGTTCCTTTTTGCATAAGGAGTGTTGTCCTTCCTCTGTGAAGGTGGTGGTTTATCTGGGTTTCCCCCAGTTATTCAACCTGGTTGGGGTTCTCCCCCCCCTGCTGTTTTAGTGTAGTTCGTTTGGTTTGTCTGGTGTGTTCGATGTATTGGTGTAGGTCTGATGGGTCTTCTGGAGGTGCAAATCTTGCTTATTCTGGTCATCTAGGTGGTGGTAGCGTCGACTTTGCAGATTTAACCCGGGATTGTGGTTTGATTCCGCATGAAAGCTGCTTCTACAAGCGCGAAAGGGAGGAATCCGTTCTGAAATGTTATACTCGCATCCAATCCTACCTGTTAGAAGGCGTTCTCTGGCTCCTTTGGTTACAGAATATGTATGATCTTTGTATCTCTGTAGATGCCGTATGGCTTTTATCAATATAATGGTATGGTTTACCTTCAAAAAAAAAAAAATTATACATTATCCCATTTGAAACCTATCAGTGCAGACCATTCTCAAAATACATGCATTCTAACAGACAATTGCAATACAATAATGTATTCTTATGAATCAATTCACATATTTGAACTTCATCTTTTAATTTATTTAAATTATACCAATCAATATTATGTAATCCTTCATTTGAGAGAATTATATTATTATCACATATCTCATCATATTATGTTACAATCTAGTTCTTAGATCCGCAACGATAGCTACTTGATTTTTTTCATTTTAGATTCATTATTTTTAACCTTTTTTCATTTCATGATCATTACATAGTAGAAACAAAATATTTTAATTCACTTAATAAATAATGCTTCTCACTCATTGAAATCAATGAAAGTCCCATTTTGGTGCATTTATTTCAATTTATATCAAATGACATTTAATTTAAATAAATAGATTACAGACTTCATCATACTCACTTCTTTATTATCATCCATAACTTATCATCACCATTCAGTTCACTCTTATCTATTTTCTTTCTTGTATGTAGATGGGTGTAGCATGCCATTGACTTCTGATGGCAGTTTGGTAATTAATAGAAATACTTCATTTTCTTCTAAAACTGCTCACTTTAGAAAAATAAAACATAACAGGGTTTCTTCTTTATACCTAGTAATCTCTAATCATCTTATCAATTCATTATTATGTGACTTATATAAAGAACTGGGATTCATGTGAGGTTTACTCTTTATTCCATGATATATACTAGAATATATTCATTTATCTTAGATAATATTAATAAGACTTATCACATTTAAATAAAGTTATAATACTAATAGTTGAACATTTCATCTTAATTAGATTTTTATATAGAAGTTTGAGCTTTATCTCTCATACTCATTCCAGTACTCAATTTTAGAGCTTTCAAGAAAGCTATGTAGTTTAATACATCTTAATTCATCATCTAAGCACATCATTATTCATTAATCTAATCAGAGTGTGCAAGGGTTCATTAAGTCTATTCACACACTTAGAAATCCTAGTTCCATTTACACGCATTCATCCATCAAGTATAAGAATGCATCCATTCATTGGTTCATTTGAGTCAATCCCTCAGTAGTAACCCTGAACATGGAATACCTCCATTCCAAAGATTAAGAATCACAGTTGAGGAACTCATTCTTATCAAGTTCAAACATGATTCTATACTTGTCAACTCAATCTACAAACATATCATTCATTAGGCTAATTGGGCAATATTCATATAAAGCAACATAGTTTCTCTATCCATATGATTTTTCATAGGACTTGAATCAATAGATTAGGAAATAGACAAATACAAATCAATGAGAAAGAATCTCAATCAATAGTATCAAATTCCCTAATATCTTCTCGATTGATTAGACATGCACATACAAATACAAACAAGGATCTTGATTATTTTAGCCAGAGAGAATTAGGCTTTCAACATGATTATAGAGCTTGAGAAGGAGAAAAACACTCACTCAAGTTTCAATCACCTTAAAAATGTTTCCTATAGCCCAAATTTCTAGAAATTCATCAAGGTTCTAACCATCAACTCCTTTTCTTCCTCTTTCCAACTGAGAAACTCTATAAAAGGAGAATAGGAGAGAAAGAAAGAGAAACATTAGTGATCTACTATATTTTTTGTTCAAATAAGAGGTATGAAAAATATGGACATAGAAGAGAAGATTCACCATTAAATAATATCTAAGTTTGATGAACTTACATGGTCATGCAAGATTTAGGAAGCTAAAACCCCAAATCAGCACTTGTAGTAATATTTCCCTTGAAAACCCTAATTCTCCCCCTCTCTCTACAATTTCATATCTTCAACAGGAACAACAGATTGTGGGAGCTAATAAGGTATTGGGTTACTAATATAGATAAATTGAGGTACTTGGAACATGTAAAAATAAGTCCAAAATCAATTTTCTTTTTTTTATTCAAAATGATTGGTCGGTCGAGTTGTTACTAATAACCAACTCGATCGACACAGCACTCTGTGATCACTTCAATGTATCCAGAAATTAAGAAATTTTTTATAAGTTGTCTTATATTGAGTTGTCAAGCTATATTTAACATTTCATATCATTTGGATGTGCCAAAAATAGATAAAAATCGACTACTGAACTGCTATATTTTAGTATAAATGCATGGTCAATTGAGTTTGTCCTGGGAAAAATCGACCAACCAACATGTTAGAAAACATTTAAAATGTTCATATTTTGCAAGAATGCTTTTATTTGAGTTTTTAAGCTATATCCAAATTTTAAATAAATCAAAGTTATAGATAAAATATTAAAATAATTTACTACACCATTATACGTATCACATCATTTTATTTTCTTACTATCAAAATTCTCCATTTTGAAAATTTAGGATTTTGAATTTAACAAACCCTAATTGTTTGAAAGAAGGCATGCTTAGGGTTTATCACTAGATTTAATAACTAAACTATCATCACGAATCAAGCATAAACAATTATCACTATAGTTAACCATGTAATTTTCCCCATAATCTCTAATTAGATGGCTAAGTAGGAAATGAGTCATTACATATGTCCTCTTGATCAGATTGCATGTCAACATTGATTATCATGGGGCATATCTTCAATTCATCCAGGAATATGTACTTCAACCCTTGTAGTAAAGGTTTCATCTCTGGGCCCTTTGGTGCTTGATGTGTGTCATTGCACACCAAAATCACTAGGGTAAAATTCTAGAGTTCAACCTTTTTTATTGTAATTAACTTGATGCAAGCAAAGAGTAATTTAGTATAGAAAGGTATCAGTCCCAAATAATGGCATTATTGACCATTAGTCTGAATGAATTGTAATGAACAGAAAGTAAATTCCACTTGAGAGTGGTTGGTTCAAAATTAAGTAGAAAGTAAAAATGAAATTAGTTTCAGTGGGTTTTAGATGAAATGATAAAATACACTGGGGGTTTGGGGGATCACCACCATGGACCATGTTCTTATATTAACCAATTCAACTCCTTAATTTTAATGGTTAAATTAGGACCATGTAGATCTATTCCTGTCAGAATAAGATCCCATGGATCAAAATACCCGCAAAACCAAGGTCTTGGTGCTTCTGTAGGTCGTGGTTCAACTGTCCAACAAGTTCATGTATGAGGTCTCATAAAGGAACATGTGGTTTGCATTTGGTGTTGGAAGTTATGTGTTAGAGGTCTCATCACCATAAGCTATAACAAACAAGATAAATTGGATACAAATATCTTAATCTTGAATAGAGGTCTCGTCGAGAGAATATGGGTTCATTCTTGTTGGGATCTGAGGTCTCATCACCCTACAAGATCATAATCTAAATAACCAGAAAATAAGTGCAAGATTAGATGGGTAAAAAGATCATAATTTCGATCAGAGGTCTCATCAAGAGATTATGGATTCATTCTGGTTGGGATCTGAGGTCTCATCATCAAAATAGAACATAATCTAAATACCAAAGATCGAGTGCAAATATGTTTGGGAAACATTCATTCACAAAAACATTGAAGTCATATACAATCAAGTATAGAACAGTATATTTGTCTACTCCCCATTCCGAAGTAAGGAAACTACTCAAACATAATGGAAATGAAAATAAGAACAAGTCTAGAATATGAGATATGAGATCCCCCCTTGTTTTTGGGGTCCCCCCTCCTTTTATAGTGGGAAAGGAGGGGGTAAAAACCCTAGAAACTATAATGTAGTATCTGGCTGGACAGGGTGTGGGGTGCCAGTTGATTGATTGGGGATCCAGTTAGTCAACTAGCATTATTGCTTATTTGACTGAAGGCGAGCTTGAATGCAATAATGAGACTTCTCATTTTGGAGTTTTACTGAGTCTTGGTGGCAAGTCGATCAATTGGGAGTCCAGTCAATCGATTGGAATTACTACTTTCTTTGACCCCAAAGGCAGTTTTGACTAGATTATGAGACTTCTTTATTTAGAGTTTGACTGGGTCTTGTACATGAGTCACTCAACTAGGGTGCTAGTTGATCTCTGGGCTCTAAAGGTTTGTTTTGGTCCAGTTGTTTTGTCTGAAGTAATGATCTTTACCAAATCTGAGTTTGAATGGGTCTTTTCTAGTGAGTCGAATGATCAGAGATCCAGTCAATTAACTAGAGTTATGGGAAGCTGAGATCTTATACATGTGACTTGAGTGACTGGGTGAGTCAGTCAATTGACTGGGAGGCTGAAAATGGGAATTTAAGCCTCCAATTCTTGAGCCTTTTGGGCTTTGAAGTGATTGGTCATTTAACTTACAAAAACACAAGAAAATTTAGTAAAAACTCCAGTTGTTTAGAGAAAAGAAAAACTAAGACAATTAACTTTAAAACTAGATAATAATAACAAATAGCTTCCTACAGAGAGATCTGAAACATGCAATTAAAATGGATGAATATGCATTTATCAAATACCCTAAACTTGAACATGGCTTGTCCTCGAGCAACATTAAATCATAAATAGTGTCAAATAATATTCTCATCTAGTCCTCCTCTCTTTCCTAGCACTACTTGAATCCTTACCATCTTTCATGGCTAAGTGACCCTAATATTCTTAAATCACAGATCAAAATTTTCTAATTCCCTACTTGAAATTGCTCATGGCCTGCTTCCACTTCAAGATCCACAAAGAAATAGACTTGCTATCCTTTTTGTCTTTTGTACTCCCACAAGTTCTCATAAGTTTTGCATAAGAACATGGTTCATGCATTTGATGGTTTAAGGTTATGTAGATTCCCTATGTATAAAACTATAATGAAAGGAGGTATGGAAGAGGTGGTCTCTCCTCTATTTGACTTGAAACCTTTTTATTTCTTTGTTGTAATTACATTGATTGCATTTTGGCATCTTTTATTGGTGGTATGTCCTTATTAAATTTACAATGGGTATGAAGGAAGCAGTATAGGGGGAAGGGGGTGCCACACCAAACATGGAGTTTGGCATATTTTGTGGAGTTTTCTTATTTTTTTCATATGGAGAGGTAAGAAGGGCATGGAAGAAGTGTAGAAATATGTTGGACTTATGCAGGTTGTGTTTTGGAATTTAGCACATTAGGAGTAGTGTGACATCAATTCAATTCTCTCTATAACTTACAACAATTAAGAAATTTTTCAAGCTATTTCCAATATGAAATAGTGTGCATTATGTTTCAATCCTATTTATTTATTATGGTTAGCCAACTTTCTCAAGGGTAGCATTGTTATAGGTCATAGGAGATCAAAAGATTTCTAGCAAGGGAAACTTTTTTGAAAATGTTGCAAGAAGATTCACTAGTTCAAGAGGTTTCTTGATTAGCATGCATAGATGACCGACTAGACAAATGCCAAAACTAAGGAAATAAAGAGATGTTTTTGAAATTTTAAATCTAAACTACATAATATAATGAAAACAAAATATAAGAAGATAGAGTGGGTGTAACGAGAACATACCACCGACCTCCACCTTGAACATGAAATTTTTGCTCATCCCAAGTGAAAATTAAATCTAGAATGGAGGGAATAAATGTGATGGGTTTCCTCCCAACAAATGTCATGTTTAATGTCGAAGGCCTAATGACTATGTGATCAACCATGGAGGGTGGTGGCTAGAGCTTTAGTGGGATGATTATATAGTCTTGGTGGCTTTCCTTTTAGCCACTTCCCTATTCTTGTTTCACATAGCCCACCACAAATGGTGTGATACATGTCAAAATACCAAGGGAAATATCTAGAGTCATACTTTATTGGTTCCCATTGCTTGATGTATGATGTGTATGAGGGATCTGATAAAAATCAACAGGATAATGTTGAGGGGCTATGGAGTGAAACTCATTGGAGCAAGGTCTTCCCATCATGTTGGTAGTTAGGATCTATGGGGATTGGATCTGGAGGTTGGTACATGGGGATTGACAACCCATGTTTATATTTGATTCATCTGGGAAGATATATGGTATTCTCAACTCATGAGGTGTGTGGGGTTTTCATGGATTGGAAACTACTGGGGGAAGAAGGTGTGTGAGTGTGTATCACATGGGGTTCGATAAGAAATTACAAATAGGAGGGTTCTTGCTGAAAGAGTGACTCTTGGATACTCAAGATAGGCCATGTAAGAGCAACCTCAAGGGGAAAGGTGTCTCTTTAATGGTTGAGGGAGTTGATTTAGGAAAGGAGGAGGTATGTGCACTCCTAATCTCCTTTGTTTTGTAGTCATATTCTAAGGATATTTTGAACTATGGAATGGATGGGGCTTTAGAAGGGATGAATTTTTGTTGTAACAAGGTAAATTGATCAATGCAATCAAGGAAGTAGGCTCCTTCTTCTCTGATGTACTTCGTGAGACCTTCAATTGGTTGGAAATTGAAGGATTGATTCCCCACCCCTAGGGTCGGGAGTCTGTCTTTGAAATCTACTAAAGCTCTATCCATGGTGAGAAAGAATATGCCAAAGATGAGAGGGTAGAGACATTCTTCCTTGATTTCCAGCACTTCAAAATCATAGGGGATGTAAAATTCCCCAACTTTACTAGAATGTCTTCAATGATACCAAATGGCTTAGTCATGGAGGATTCAATGAGTTGGATGGTCATACAAGTGGGTCGAGCATTGGTGAGACCAAGTTTCTTGCATAGACTAAGTGGTATGATCAAAATACTAGCCCCAAGATCGGCTAGCGATGTATGGTAGGTAGAATCATTTATGGAACATGAAGTTTTAAAAGACTTGGGGTCTTTGTATTTATGAGGCATCTTGCTCAGAACAATGTTCGATGTCATCCTTGCCAATTTAACTCTTTTACATTCCTCGGTTAACTATTTGCAACTGAGTAGGAGTTTGAAGAATTTAGCCCACTGGGGCATTTCATTCATGGCATCGAGTAATGGAATATTAACATAAAGTTTTTTAGGGTATCTTTACATGTATTGAACCATGTATCGAGTTTAGTTTGGCTCAACCTAGCTTGGTACAACACACGAGGATTGTATACACGAATCTTTAGAATAGGTGTGGGGGATTTTGGTCACGATGTTGCCATGTCTTAGGCGATGGTCACCTCGTCTTCATACCCCTAGATTACTGTTGAGAGGCACCTTCTCTAGAAGTGTGGACCCGAGCATGTTGTCATGATCTTGAGCTATTCCACATGTAGGGGATTTTCTTCTGGTTGCCCCTAAAAACTCCTAAAGGAGGGCATCAAAGTGTAACCAACTGGGCTAATTGGGGATTAATTGATTTTTGATGAGACTGGTAGCTAGTTAACACATTTTGGAGGGTTTTTTCTATAATGCAGAACCTCTCATCGGAATAGGTAGGGTTCATGGGTTGTTTCAATTGAGGACCTTGATGTGGGTCTTGGAACTATTTCTCCTGATAACTGCCTTGGTTCCTATTCTACCATATCCCTAGAGCACCCCGATTAGATAGAGAGGATCTTTATTGTGCTACATTTTCTTCATTGGTCAGGTTGCCATTCTGGGAACTAGGGTGACTCCTAGTTTTATTTGGATGGTAGTAGGCTTGACCTGGTATGATGTGGATGGAGTTAACATTCTCCATCTTCTGACTATTTTAGAGAAATTGGCATTGTTGTGTTGAGTGATCATGTCCTTGGAAGATCTCGCGGAAATAGTCTACAAATTTTACCTATTGTTGCAGATATTGAGGTTGCCACCTTCATTCATAGGCATTCGAGGAAGACTCTAGATGATATTTCTTCGAGGAGAGTATCTTGAGATAGTTGGAAATAGATTTGAGCTTAGAGTTATCTTTGGCCTTGGTAACATTGAGAACTCCCCCTTGCCCTTGACTGGATTGGGCTTGGGTCTCGATGCTTCTTTTTACAACTTCCCAAGCGTTTTCATAGTCTTAGAACATAAATTTACCTCCAAATGAGGTATTCAGGAAGGACTTGGTGTCCTTGAAAACACCCCAATAGAATGGCTCAGTTGGCTAGACATTGGAGAAGTTGTGATGTGGACAATGGAATAGGAGTTCTTTAAATATCTCCCAAGATTTGCCCAAGGTTTCTCCTAGAACCATGGTGAATTGGGTGATTTTCCCCCAGATTCAGTAAGTAAGAGATAGGGGGAGTATTTCTCAAGAAATTGTTCTTGTAGGGCCAACCAAGTGGTGATGCGATCACCTTTCATAGTGTTATACCAGCTACTAGCAAGATCAGACAATGAGTATTTGAAGAATCATATATTGAGGGCATCATCTGAGACACCTAACATTTTGTACAAGGCACACAAGTTGAGGAAGCACTAGAGGTGGTCTTGAAAACTTTCTCCCATCCTTCATAAAGAGGATTGGTTTGTAGGATGGTGATCCGTTGTGTGTGCATTTCAAATTAGGGATTTGTGATTCGGGGGGTACAACAGGGTGTTGTACATAGACGGTCAAAGGGACCCAAAATCCTTGAGTTGTTTCTATCACTTTGCTACTTGTTGGGTTGTGGCCCGGGCTTCCAATGTGGTGATGGTGGTGGCCTTTGATATGACCTCGATGGAATCTCTCAGTGTGACTAAATTCTATTGTATCTATCAGTTGATCTCCTCTACAGGTCCAATCTGTACCAATGGGATCAATGAAGATGGTGGAAGGTCCTTTCAATCTCGGTATCAAAAGAGAATGGTGTATTGGTGATGCCTCTGGATTATTGCATACATTGTCTGGTTCCTAAGAGAACGGTCATGAAATAGAAGAGTAGATATCAAAAAGATGAGAGTGAATGTCAACAAAAAGCAAATTGGTTTAGAATCAACGCTTCCATCCCCGACAATGAAGCCAGATTTGATGTGTGTCATTACACACCAACATCACTAGGGGAAACCTAGAGTTTAACCTTTTTAATGGTAATTAACTTGATGCAAGAAATGAGTACATCAATATAGAAAGGTATTAGTCCCAAAGAACAAAATTATCAAGCTTTAGTCCAAACCAATTGTGATTAATAGAAAGTAAATTCCAATTGAAAGCAGTTGATTAAAAAATTAAGCAGAAAGTAGAAATGAAACTAGTTTAAGTGGGTCTCAAATCAAATGATAAAAGATAATGGGGGTTCGGGGGATCACTGCCATAGACCACATTCTTACATTAATCAGTCAACTTTTAAATTTTAATGATTGAATTAGGACCATGTAGATCTATTCCTTTTAGAATCATATCTCATGGATCAAACTACCTGCAGACCCAAGGTTTCTCCATTACGTGGATTGTGGTTCAATCATCCAACAAGTTCATGTCTGAGGTCTCATAAAGGAACTTGTGGTTTCCATTCTGGTGCTCAAACATATGGGTCAAGGTCTCATCACCATAAGCTATAACAAATAAGATAAATTGGGTAAAAAGATCATAATATTGATCAGAGGTCTCGTTAGGAGATTAAGAGTTCATTATTGTTGCGATCTGATATCTCATCACCCCACAAGAACATAATCAAAATAACCTGAAAACAAGTGCAAAATCAAATGGGTAAAAGAATCATGATCCCAAGCAGAGGCCTAGTCAAGATATTATGGGTTCATTCTTGTTGGTATCCAAGGTCTTATCACCCCACAATAACATAACCTAATTAACCCAAGATCGAGTGAAAAAATAGTTGGTCACCATTCATTCATTAAAACATCGGATTGAGATATAATAAAGTATAGAGAAGGATATGGGGCTACTCCCCATGCCCCAGTAAGGAAACTACTCATACATAATGGAAATAAAACTAAGAACATGCCTAAAATATGAGATATGAGATCCCCACCTGTCTTTGGAGTCCCCCCTCCTTCTATAGGGGCAAAGGAGGGGGTAAAAACCCTAGAAACTGAGTTGGCGGTGACTGGCTTGACTGAGTCTAGGGTGTCAATCGATTGACTAGGGATCTAGTCAGTCGATTGGTATTATTTCTTCTTTGATCAAAGGAGAGTTTGACTGCAATAATGGGCCCTCTCATTTTGGATTTTGATTGAGTCTTGGTGGCATGTTGATCGATTGGGAATCTAGCCAGTCAATTTCCATTACTATTTCCTTTGACCCGAAGGTGAGTTTGACTATATTAATGAGACTTCTTGATTTGTATTTTTATTGGGTCTTGAACGTGAGTCGGTTAACTGGGGTGCTAGTCGATTGGTGGGATTTAAAGGTTTTCTTTGACCTGGTTGTTTTGTCTAAAGTAATGAGATTTCACAAATCTAAGTTTGATTGGGTCTTTACTAGCGAGTCAATCGACTGGGGATCCAGTCGCTCAATTGGAGTTTTAGAAAGTTGAGATCTTATACATGTGAGATGACTGACTTGGTGAGTCAGTCTATTGACTGGGAGGCTGAAAATGGGAATTGAAGCCTCTGATTCTTGGGCCTTTAGAGCTTTTGAGTGATTGGTCATTCAGCCTATAGAAACCCAAGAAAATCTAGTAAAGACTCGAATTGATTAGAGAAAAGTAAAACTAAGACAATTAACTTCAAAACTAGAGAACAATAACAAAGTGATTCCTAAAGAGAGATCTAAAACATGCACATAAAATGGATAAATAAGCATTTATCAATGGTAGATATGGTTCCTTGACAATAGATATAGACTCCATTTCTTCAAATCAGCTTTTGGTCTTCCTCAGCTATATGGAGATGGAGTATGCACTGCTTCACCTTCTCATCAACAGACTCTTTAGACTTAGATCAACAAAGGAAATCTCCATAGGGTCTATGTTGGTACGTATGCCCAGCGAGCCAATCATATGATAATTGTAATGGCATATTTTTTAAATTATTTGGTTAATAATAAAGGCATTCTTCGAATTTATTTTGTTTTATTCAGTTATGAGATAATGATGTAACATAATAAATGTCTAAAGAATGATACTACTCAATGACATATGTATTCGGGATGATGACCTGAACAAGGAGATCATACGGATGCCAAGAGTATATACATCTTGTTATGTCCCTAGTCGGATGTTATCATGGAAGGCTTATACACAACAATAACACATAAGACTAGAGTGTGTTGGTTGATGACAGAATCTCATCAACCATGGTATGTGATATCAAACCATACACATGGACACTTGTTAAACAATAGTGTATCGGATAGACCCACCATAAGAGTTGTACATGGGAACCATGATTGGTAGTCAGGATCATCTCTTATAGTGTTGGTGGTGATTGTGGTTCTTAAACTGAAGTCACTACACTCATCACATGTTGTTCGGTGTACTTTGACATCATCCACTGTGAGCTTGAATAACGGTTGCCATAAAGGTGATGATTGTGTGCACTATGACACATGGGGATGATTGTGAGTGATGTAGATGGGATTTGTTCCTCCTATAAGAGTATGATATCGTGGCCACTAAATAAGCGAGACTGAGGAATGCATGGCCATGCTCATGTGAGTCAATATGTGATATTGATCTTACATATATCTCAGATAGTCTGCTCTAGTTCAAGGAACATAGATTGGACATTGAAGAGGATGAAGATTCCATGCCTCGAGTTCAATATGGATATCAGTGACAAAGGAACTATACAAACACTATAATACCCACACATATTTTAGGTTGAAGTTGTTCCCAAAGTTTCCAATTACTTGGGTAGCAATGATGGGTTGCTAGATATTGATCATTGCTTGTAATGTAATAAACTAGTTATGGACATTCATTGCCAACGTAACTTGGAACCTATAGGGTCACACACATAGAAAACACTTGGAATAGGAATTTATTCATGAATGATGTTTAACTTGATTATTAAAGTGTTTAGGTATTCAATTTATACAAAAATTGACTGAATAAACTATAAACTGAACAGTTCAAGTGTTGAACCAATCAGTTGGACTATCAGGTTGAAAGGATACTGCATTGGCTGAATATTGATTGAACTAAGGCATGAACTGACCACTTTAGTATATGAATCGATTGACTCAACATCTATCAAATAACCAGTTCATGTTACTGATTCAATTGGATCAAGGATTAGTGTTGAAGTGATGTTATGCATTGATTGGATATTAACTGCCAATACAATTGTGATTGGGAAACATGATGAAATGGTTGGTTCAAGGGTTGAACCACTCAGCTCGCATGCCAACTGATCGGTTCACCCATGAACCAATCATTTTGCCACTTGTAGGATGCAAAAATTTGTGAAGTCATGTACCCTTTGACTCCCGCATAGACTAGGAACCCTGACCTCGACCCTCCTATAAATAGAGGGGTACTGGGTACTTCCTAGACACAACACCAGTTGCTCTGAAAATTGTTGTCTTCTTTGGTTGTGATAATCGAGAAAGCCCAAGCAACTCCTACCTGATAAAGGGAGGGATAGCAAGGGAGAACAATTATGGGAGAGCAAGTTGGTGCTAGTACACCAACTAGAATGGGACAATTCCTTTCTATTTGTTCATATAGAATGACAGGAGTTCCTGGTGGTCTGTATGGACTATTATAGAGGCCGGGAGGATGTTGCCTACTTCTAGGAGGATAGGGTCAAGTTGTTGTCTATGGTGATCAACTAGGAGTTGTTGTAGACATTATCCGAGCATGACTTGAAGAAAGGCGCATACTACATCGAGGGAATTGTCACTGGAGTTGCTCCAGGACTAGGTATTACCTAAAAACCATCCTTCCCTTACATAGTTGTTGATGTGATCTACTTTTTAAGGGGAATATGGCAGTTAATTTTTGTTTCTGCTGGCTGCTCTGTAGCCATATTTCCCTACACAACATACATTTGATCTTCCTATTTGAGGAGCGATATATTTATTATACAATCCAAAAATAACCTCCTCATGCATACTTGGCCCCTTCACGCTGTCAAAAACCCTAAATTCAAGGATTTTTTTTCCTAATCTCAGAAGTAGGGTCCTTTATTCAACATCAATGGAAGCTCTTATTATGGTGAGAAATGGTTGGCCAAACATAAGAGCTTATCTGAGATCCGCCTTTATGTCGATGACGAAAAAATTCACATGGGACATATGAATATTTTCCCACCTTGACTAAACGTCCTCGTGAATCCCATCAGAACAATCATGGAGGAGTCTATGAGTTGTATTCTCATGCCATTTCGTATTAATTTAGTTAATCCTAGCATGCTACATAGGCTATGGGCATAATAGAGATACTGGGTCTGAGGTCAGTCAATCCCTTCTTGTATGTAGAGTCACAAATGTAGCATGCAATCCCAAAAAAACCGAGATCCTTTTGTATCTTTGAAATTTCATTCAAAATTATGTCAGATGTTGTTCTTGCAAGTTTGACTGTGTTACTCTTCTGATGTGTATTTCCATAAGAGGAGCATCTTTAGGTGTTTTGACCATGCAAGTATCTCTGGATCGACATCCAAGAAAGGAATCCTACATGAATTTTTCATGGCATCCTTGAACTTCATAAAGAATGTCTATCCATGTATGCTTTAGACATGCTTGATATATAGTATGTGGCCTATAGACTGGAACATCTAACTCAACTATGTTCTCTCTTACGGTCATCAACTCTTCTAAATTGGCTCTTTTTGTGTTGTCGATGAATATTGTATTTTGCACTTCTGCTTCCATTGTAGCCTCTTCTTGTGCCACTGGATCTGGTACTACAAAGTCATGAAAATCACATAATCATCCTCATTTGTGTCAATTATTGGTTTTTTTATGGATCAAAAGTGTAAACACGATTGCGTATCCAAAGATATCAGACTTTAAATTTAAGCCTAACTTCAAGAAACGCCCTCAACTCAATATGAAGTCTATTGTAGTAATACGGGATCAAACATAGGGATAAGGAAAAGAAATAGAATAAGAACAAAAAGTATTGGCTTAGTTCAATAAATAAAAGGGAGTGAAATTTATATACCAATTAAGGAACAAATTAATCTAATTAAACAGTAAATTTAAATTATGAAAGATCATATGAAAGGAAGATAATGAAAGGAAACTTGGATCAGGTTTCATCAATTAGAACAACCTCAACCATGAAACACCTTAGCTTCTAGTTTATATATGTTCGTGACATATTTTACAAGTAGTCATAAAAGATATCTAAACCTTCCTTATCTCAAGATCTGAGCAAATTTCTACCTAAAGGCATCTCTCTCAAGATGATAACTGATAGATCAAGGATAATATATGACCTTTGTTATATTAACTCCTCACTCTCATGTCTTGTTTCTAGTTCATACTCTAGATCTTACTGAACTCATTCTCACAAATTATTTCTGATAAAATATTGCAACAAGGTATCTAATTAAACAAATGACACATTTAAATGAGGGTATAGAAACAAATTTGTAAGAACATATGTACTTAAATAGAAAAATGAAAGATTACATTGTTGTCAGAGCCTGACGACTACTCCCAACCCAAGTTATCAAGTTTAGCTACTCATGGTACAAGAAGGAATCAAATTACAACATGAACAAGCCATTGCAATGAGAGAAACCAGAAGAGGTGGGACTTGGATCAGAAGGGGTTCAAACCCCTTTTTATGATGGTAGGTGCTTGGTATTTATAGAAATCATTGGGAAGCCATAGGATTAGTCATTAGATTTGAAAAGTCATGAAATAAATGCAGTAGGATGTTGTAAAGTTGTGGAATTCTTGCAGATGGGACCCACCCTATATTTGGACTGATCGAGCAAGCAAGGTCGATAACTTGGCAATGTCTTGAGGTTAATGTGTCTTCAGAGGCCGATAGGCCTTCGTAGCTTGGTATTCCTTTGTAGGTAAATATTCATTAGAGGTTGATATGCCTTTAGAGATCTATATGCCTCAGAGGTCGATATGCCTCTAAAGGTTGATAGCAATGACACTGATTGGAGGTTGATATGCCTCAGAAGCTCAGTACCTTGGGAGGTCGATAAATCAGTTGGGGACCTCCCCATGGAGTTCAATAGGTGTTGAATTCAACATCCAGATGATTAACTATAGTGAAAGAGAAGTGTGATGTGTGGGCAATAAATGTGCAGAGATGCCCAAGTCTGGATAGACTTTGCTTGGCACCACAGTGCTATTGGAAAATTGACTACGCATTATTTTATGTTCCTTTCTATTTGCTCTAATCAAACACCACTATATATTTCATTGCCACTCTTAATTGTAGTCAACCGATGCCCTTTTACCATCCTTATTGAGATGTGATTCTTTCTAAAATAGTGCATAAGGCAAGATCTAAATGCTCCATGGAATTGTTTGGTGACATGTCTGTAGTTTATAAATTGAAACCATTTCCATAGTGAAATATTCATCTCTTTCCATACATTCTTCTCATCTTCCACTCTTTCTATGACCACTCTCTAATCTGTTCAAAAGGGCTTGGTCAAAGTTTGTAACTTTCCATTGTGTCCAATTGTATTAATGAGTTTCTTATTTTCCAAACAATATATAATTTTTGGCTTATTTCCTTAATTACCATGACCACCTTGATAGGAATATAATTCAATGGACACATATAAATTTATATTGCAATGCCTACAAGACAAAAATTAGATTCATTAAACATGTATATTTAGAAAAAGGAAAATCTATGAAAATACTAAGAATTAAACAATTAAAGGCATCTCATGGCTAATATAGGTAGAAAAATAGAAGTAAAATATGTAGTGATATTACATGAATTTTGGTCTTATAAACCACCCCAATCTTACAAATTGCTTGCCCTCAAGCAAGACTCAAACTCAAAGATCCTAAGATA
Organism: Alisma plantago-aquatica; assembly: GCA_963693085.1. NCBI lineage: Eukaryota > Viridiplantae > Streptophyta > Magnoliopsida > Alismatales > Alismataceae > Alisma > Alisma plantago-aquatica. Next base: position 1,616,690,340 of record OY856409.1, on the reverse strand, counting down.
ATACTCAACTTGAGCCAGGAAATAAATTCTAAGGTTAGGAAAAATAGTTTCACATACAAGTCGTCCATGATATGTTATTTTAGAATAAACCTCCACCATACAAACTAAACCTTGCTAAAATAAGATCATGGAACTAGCATGCATATTTATGTGATTTCACTACAGTCCAATAAGATTTGTGGGGATTCAAACCATATATATAATCATTAAAGAACAATTACTTAGGAAATTGGAAAAAATGACAAATGCTGATAGTGAGATGTCATCATAAATTTATGTAAACCAACAAAATACAACACACCTCTCACTTATTTGTTTCCTAATGAAAACATAAAGGGAAAAGACTCTAATGACTTTGAAGATTCTTGATCTGAGTTAGGTTGGTCCATGTAACGAGCAATGATCCTTATAATCTTAGCCAGTTGGCCCAAATTAGTGGGACAATCTCCTCGTGTTGTGCTCAAACCAACCTTGATACTAGGAAAGTCTCATCGATATATTAAGGATACCTAAAAGACTCTAGTAAGTTTTGGATGATAATACCAGACATGACATACCCACTTTTGTGAGCACAGTCATACACCCATTGGGCATCATCCTCAGTTCTCCTAAAAATGAAAACAAATAACTCATGATTTTATTCATTCTAAGGTTTTTAACATTGCATTATAATTAATTGGGCGTGATTTTATAATTAATTATTTTTGAATTTTTTGGAAGCCCAACCTCTTTTTCTTATTTTTTGATATTTTGACTCAAAATTAATCATCATTCACTCAAAACCTGGTGAAAAAAATGTATATGTTTCACCAAAAAATTCTTATAATATTTTCAACTTTTTTATTACACCGCTCAGAGTTTTGATCTTACACTAGCTCCAACAATTGGGCACAAACCTTAGGTTCATCATTTATAACATGAAATAGGCAAACAAGTAATTTTAAATAATGAGTAGTAAAGTGTAACCTTAGAATCCATCCACAAAATTGTAAAAATGAATTAATGAGATGAATGAAGTTGAACGTCAAGCAAATATAACGATGATGGGGTGATTTAACACAAGATGATCATTAAACCATGCATTCATACCAACCTTTCCATAATTGCAAAAAACTAAAAATTACACAACGAAGTCCTAAAATGTAAGAAAGAAAACATGGATGTGTGCACAAAACGAAAGACAGAGATAGAAGAGATAGAAGGGTATACTATCCTACCACCCCAAGACTAAAGTATTGCTCATCCTCGAACAAATCCTAAACTTAGGATAGTAAGAATGGTGTGTGTTGTAGTCATCCAATCATCTATCTCCCAGTGAAGAAAAATGCAAGGGGTCTCCCACTAATACCAACACTTGGATCCCAAATCCTAAGTTTTGGGAGCAAGGTGACACGTTTCTTGCATATTGGATCTGCCGTTATGAGTACAATGTAAAGAGTTGTGGATATTTCCAAGTCTAAAATAGGACAATACAATTGAATGTCTTGATGACATTATCTTCCTATTGATCTCGAAATGAATGCCTTAGTATAAAATCCTCATGATATCCATCAAAGTGTGCATATGGGGCAATCTTAATTGAACCAAGTTGTGAATCCTTCACCCCAAGCTTGTCATTGAACAAGGGGGTTAGGATGCCCTCATGAGATGCAACTATGTTCTAAAACATCACCCTTAAAGGGGGAGAGTGAATGTAGACTTTTTTGAAGTTAATCGGTGGTTGTCATAAATAATATCACATTCCCCAAATGTGTAGTAATTATCATCTTCATTTTCATATATTATGTTCTTGTCCAAAGTAGATGATATGTTAGTAATAAAATGACAATCCTCAACATGTGGAATGTCACCTCCAGTTGGAATAGAGAACAAAGTGGACCCATTAAGCGAGTCATCAAACTGATCTGTAGGTCGATACATGGCTTCTTGGTTGTCCAAGGGCATGCAAACATCTCCATCATCAACTTCCATGTAACGTTATTGTAAATTTTTTGCTAGAGATTGCATTGGATCATGGGTGGAATGAAGGGCTCTCCTAGATAAGGGAATCTTCACTAAAAATCCGAGTAAGTCCAATGGAGGGTCCCAATAGGAAAGTGAAATGAATTCATTATGGGTGTGATGGTTGAAGTTTTTAAACATGCAAAGTGAGTGTGGATCCAATGTATAGATAGAGGGTGTATCAGTGAATCTCTATTGATTGGCATATATGATTCTTCTATTGTTGGCATGAACCTCTATCAATTCTTGGATCATGTGTTCCTGACCCTCATTCACAACTTGGAAATAGGACAACATGGCTAACTTGAGTGTGTCATTGTTTTCCCTTGCATAGGCAATTTCTTTCATAAGTTTATCAGACCCAACGTGAGAAATAGAAGCAATGGCTGAAGTAGATGAAGTTGGTGGGGGTTGATGCAAGGATACCAACTTAAAGTGGTTGATACAAGGATACCAACTGAAGTGCATGGTTCTCTATGATCTACAAATAGTCTGGAACATTGAAAAAGTTAAGGAAGCAAGTGGACAAAATGGTATGCCTTTCTGTGGCTAGATCTATGGATGCAATCATAACAAAGAAAAGAATAAGGGCATGTAATCAAATCTATTTCTATACTTAATAAAACTGACTAATTCTAAGTAGAATTCAAGTTCTTAATGGTTGCTTGTTTCCTTATCCCCAGTAACAGTGCCAAAAATTGATCGCTCTTTTTCATGGGTCAAAAGTGTAAATACGACTGCCTAGTCAAATATATTGATCTTTAAATTTATACCTAACTTCAAGAGACGTCCACAACTCAATATGGAGTATACTATAGTAATATGAGGTCAAACACAAGGATAAAGAAAACTAACAGAATAGGAACTAGAAGTCTTGGCATAGTTTATTCAAATTAAAATGAGCGAATTTGGTATTCCAATTAAGGAACAAATTATTTTGAATTAGATAGTCAATATAAACTATGAAAGATTGAACAAAACAAAGATAAGAAAAGGTAACTTGGATTGAGTTTCACCAATCAGACCAGCCTCGACCATGCAAAACCTTCTCTTCTAGTTTATATATGTTCTTGACATATTTTGTAAGTAGTCATAAAATATATCTACACATTTTTTCTCTTGCGATTTGAGAATATTTCTTTCTAAAGGTATCTCTGTGTCGAGATGATAAACTATAGATCAAGGATAACATATGGATTTTGTTATAGCAACTCCTCACTCTCGTATCTTGTTACTAATCTATACTCTAGATCTTACTAAACTCATTCCCTCATATTAATCCAGATCAAACATCACAAGAAGGTAGATAATCAAACAAGCAATGCATTTAAATGGGAGTATAGAAACAAAACTACAAGAACATATGTACTTGAACAGAAGAAGGAAGGATTACATGGTTGGAAGGGCATGATGGCTACTCCTAGCCCAAGTTATGGAGTTTACCCACTCATGCTACAAGAAGGAATCTAATTACAATTTTAACAAACCATGGTAGCAAGAGAAAAGAGAAGAGCTAGGACTTAGATCTAACGGGGGTCAGACCCATATGTCTGGTGGTGGGTGCTTGGCATTGGTAGGAATCGATGAGAAGACATAGGGTTGGTCTTGAGATTTGGAAAGTCATGAAATAAATGAAACATAATGGTGTAAAGCCAAACAATTAATGTAGATGGGACCAAATCCATATTTGGACTGATCGACCAAGTGAGATTGATGGATTGGTAATGTATGGAGGTGGAGATGTCTTTAGAGGTTGATAGACATTTGATGGTTAGTATGCCTTCAGAGGTCAGTGTGCCTCAGAGTTTGATATGCCCCGGAGGTCAATATGCCTTCAGAGGTCGGTTGGTATTGGTTAGAGAAACTACTCAGTATCTTATGCACCTATAGGATTGCCATATTGTAAACCAAGATGGTTTACAATGATCAGATAGAGAATGAACTCCATTTGTAGGATTGTCATATTGTAAACTAGGATGGTTTCTATTATGCTTCAAAGTGTAATACCCTTGACTTGGGATACTACAAATGGAGTTCAGATTCTCTATTTGATTATTGTCTCCTTCAATCACTGTGTTATTCACTACTACTTCATAACAAAATGAAAACCCAATGTATATTTGTTTGTTCCCTTACGTGGCCCACATAAATGTTTCACTGCTTTCTCTTATTTTTTTCAATCTAGGCTTCATCTTTTCTAGGTGTTGGATAATGTTTCAAGATTTTCCTACTTGAGTGCTAGTTGCTTCAAGGATTCAACAATAGATTTTAACTTAGATCTACCTTCTATAGTAGCCACTTTGAGCACTCCCTGACCTATGAATCTTATCCAGATGGCTTGATTTTCAGCCCAGAGTCACCACTTTCCAAGCATGGTCATAGCTTTGTCCTATGAAGTTTCATCCAGATGAGGAATATAAAGACCTTTAATATCATCATCCCAAGCTCTATAGAAAAATTCGATGAGTTGGTTTTCAAAAATACCATTGTTTGGACATTTGAGGAGGAGTGTTGATGCGATGATTTTGAGTCGCATTTATAGACTTGTTTTATATGTGTTTTATGCATTTATTAGTCATTTTTGTGGTTGATGTTGCATAATTCATCTACATTGGTCTATGCTACTTCTCTATGTCAAATCTCCCTTATTTCAGCATTTTGAGTATAAATTATCAAAAGAATACGTTTTGTGTAGACTTATGTGGTTTCGTGTTGTAATTTCAGGAAAAACAAGTATCTGCTACTGTCGATACCATCGACGGTGGTCGATACCATCCACGAGACCACAGGTTGTCAGCCGCAAGGACCAGAAGAAAGTTGATACTAGAGACAGGGATGTCGATGGTATCGAGATTCCATCAGGTTGCTGGCGAGAAGTGAGTCGATACTATCGACACATATGTCGATACTATCGACTAGTGGAGCTACAGTGACGGTAAAAGGACAAAACTGACGCCTAAGAATGTCGATACCATCGTCCCGTGTCGATGGTATCGAGGTGGCCTCAGTTGCGACAAAGAAAAGGAAAGAAATCCATCTGATACAGTGCAGGGTCGATACCATCGACCCGCGTCGATGGTATCGACACCGTCAGATATGAGTTTGCTTTAGATTGATTTAGATCCGACGGTTGCGATTAATTAGCGACCCAACTCGATGACTAAACCTAAGGACGGCGCCCAAGAGGGGGGAATCACGTCATTAGCCATGGCACACATCCCGAGAAGGGGTGGAGAGAAGAACGGAGCCCCGAAGCACGCCCCAGCCGATCCGGACACCGAAGAAGATGATTTCCACCACCGAAAGGTAGGAGAACACGTATTCTGCGCCAAGGATCGCTTAGATCTCCTCCGTTCAGGGGTTTCACCACTCAATCATGTTTTTCTCCATGTTTCTCTTTTTCTACTCCACATTTTGCTCTGAGATGAACATGCGAGGCTAATCCCCTTTGTCTTTAGGACCGGAAGTAGCCCGGGAATTCATTATATGACAAATTTTATCATAGTAATTCATATCGTATCTCTTAAATCCATGGTATAATTTCGTTTTCTCAATTATATTGTTATGCTTGATCACCATAATAATAATCTAATGCCCTTAATTACTTTGAAAGAAGAATTAATGGTTGAAAAGAGACGGAATTTGCATTAATTAACAAATCCCTTGAACAAGGTGGTGTAAGGTTAATGGTGGATACCGAGAGATCATTTTTAATGCACCTAGTTTAGGGTATAGGTTACTACGATGGTGGAACCGACCTAGACATAGGTAGTGAATTGTACCACGACAGTGGGCAATTCTAATTTCAGGCCACTACCCCGGATAGAGAGATAAATTTGAGTGACTACATAGAATTTAATACAATGAAAACCCGCGATGAAACCACAATCCTAAATATCTCCTTTTGAATTGATTAAACCAAACATTTAATCGATTGTTTTGTTTTTTTTTCTTTTAATTTTAACAACAACTTCCAAATTTTTAATCGGTCTAGCTGATTGCGAGTAGTTAGTAGTAGTCTCCGACAACTCACGTATCCATGAGTTCGAATCGGGCCTCCAAAGGCCTATATTACATTGACACATACACTTGCGTTTCTACGCACGCAAAAAGCGTGTCAAGTTTTTGGCACCACTGTCGGGGATATAGTTTTTGAACCCGAACAAGAAGAGATGGCAGAACCACAGACAATATGGGAGAAGATCAAGGCTTTTTCCTCATCCGCTTCCAAGGGGTCGATCAAGAAGTAGGTGGTGAATATTCTGACATACAAGATTGATCATGCATTAATCAACTTGTTGAAGTCGAATGCTTTCCATGGGATCAAGAATGAAGACCTCGTCGCGCACATAAGTCAGTTTGTGGAGAATTGTGATATGATAAAAATAGACAGATTCCCACAAGATGTTCTCTACTTGAAGCTATTCCCGAGTTCTCTAGCGGGAAACGCAAGAGAGTGGTTGCACAACCTGGACGATGAATATGTGGAATCCTGGGACCACATGGTGGAGGTTTTCTTTGAATGGTTCTTCCCACCCGAGAAGACCAATGACATGATCAGGAAGATCCACAACTTCACCCAGAAAGCAGGAGAGACCTATTCTGAGACCAGGGAAAGGTTTCAGATCATGCTCAGGCGGTGCCCGCATCACAAGCTTGACAAGGAGACACAAGTTAAGATCTTCTATTTTTCTCTCTCCGAGCATGATAGAAGCAACCTCGATTCAGCAGACTCAGGATTCTTCTTGAACAACACAGACACCGGGTGTTGGGAAATCCTTAAGAACATGGCCAAGAAGCAATCGTGGGGCGAAAGAGACGTCGTGGAGCATGTTCGAGTGGCAGGGGAATCTAAAGCAATCAAGGAGCTGAATGAGAAGATGGATCTTCTCGTGAAGAAACTACTTGCAAAGGAGGATACCGAGTCTGAGGATGAGGCTCAAGTTAAATTCATGAGGCAGCAGCAAGGCTACAGAAATAATGATTATTCATGGAGGAAAGACAAGAAGTTCTCCTGGAAGGATCCAAACAACTTCTTACAAGATCCAGATGCAAAAGCCCAGCCAGTAGCAAAGGATAAGAGCACAGAGCTGCTCAATCAAGTGATAAAGCAAAATCAAGAACTCATGACTACTTTTGGCCAGCAAATAAAGCAACAAGGGGAGTTTATGAACCAATTTGGGCAGACACTGCAGAGCCATGGGACTCAAATGAGGACAATAGAGACGTCCATGGCACAAATGGCAGCGGAGATAGCCAATTTGAAGAAGCCGGCGCACCAAGGTTTTCCGGGTAATACTAATGTTCCAGGAGGAAACCAGCAGGCGAAGGCCATCTTGCTAAGGAGTGGAAAGAAACTGTTAAATCCCAGAGCCGATGAACCAAGCAAACCCCAAGCAGAAAGTGAAGGTGAGGCCACTGAGGAGCTTCCCATACCGGTCACAGAACTAGTTGCGGACATAGCAGTGGATGCTACAGAAGATCCTATTGCAGATGAGGAGGAGATGCAGAAAAGGACACCTTATGTGCCACCGCATCAAAGGGCACAGGTTGTCCCAGTCCCATATCCGAACAGTGCTAAGGCAAGGAAACTGGATGCCCAATTTAAAAAGTTTCTAGACAGTTTCAGAAAGCTTTCAGTCAACATCCCTTTATTGGAAGCTATTGAGAAAATCCCTTCTTACGAAAAATTTCTGAAAGACATCATCACCAAGAAGAGAAAAATCCCAGACATGGAGGTTGTTGTGCTTAAGGAGCAGGTGAGTGCCTTCATCATGGGCACATTGCCACCAAAGAGGCAGGATCCAGGCTGTTTCAACATCTCTTGTTACATTGGGAAAGTTAAGTTTGGTGAAGCGCTATGTGACTCAGGGGCGAGCATTAACTTGATGCCCCTATCTACATTCAAGAAGTTGGGATTAAAAGAGTCACAGTCGAGCAACATGACAATCCAATTGGCGGACAATTCAGTGGTAAAGACATACGGTATTTGTGAAGACGTGTTAGTGAAGGTGGATCGATTTGTTTTTCCAGCAGATTTTGTCGTCATGGAAATGCAAGATGAACAAGGCAATGAGCTACTACTCGGACGATCCTTCCAAGCTACAGCTGACATGATACTTGAAATGGGGAGAGGTCATTTGACCTTAGGTATAGCCGATGACCGATTTGAGATGGTCATGCCTTCTAGCGCCACGTCACCTAAATCCAAGGAGCAATGCCACATGGTAAAACATTTTGACAACAATATCTCACTTTGTTTAGGGAAGCCATTTTTAGATATGGCCCATGTAATGACTAAGGTGGAAAAAGGGACATTGGCTGTGGACATCATGGAGCAGACCAAGGTGGTATCCCTTTGCAAGGTTGTAGGTTTTCCGAACGATGAGGAGGAGGACATTCCCCCCTCTACTGAAGATGAGGCTATAGCAAATTCAGTTTTTGATGCATATCCAGAATTACCACTTGAGGCCTGCTTAGTCAATATCACTCATGATTGGATGAGAAGCAAATCACTGAAGGAGTGTGCCAAGATGCTTCAGATGTTACCGTGTTTCTATGCGAGGTACTATGAATATTTAGGCGAACTCTCACCACCGCTTCAATCGTCCTTAATCAGCCCGCCGGAATTGGAGTTGAAGCTGCTGTCACCGCACCTCAAGTACGCATTTCTAGCTGAGGAAGAAAAGTTTCCTGTGATTATATCTGCTTATCTGAGTGTTGAGGAGGAGGACCAGTTGCTGATAGTGCTGAAGAACCACCGAGGAGCATTTGGGTGGTCTGTTGCAGATATTAAGGGGATCTCCCCTACCTTATGCCAGCACAAGATTCGGCTCGAGGAGGGATCCAAGCCGGTGATTCAACCGCAACGTCGACTAAATTCGAGCATGATGGAGGTTGTGAAGAAGGAGGTGATTAAACTTCTTTCCGCGGGTATCATCTATGCTATTTATGACTCGACTTGGGTGAGTCCCACGCAGGTAGTCCCTAAAAAGGGGGAATCACTATAGCTCATAATCTCTTAAATGAACTTGTCACCACCCGCTTGGTAACCGGGTGGCGTGTTTGCATAGATTACCGATGACTAAATGCTTCTACACCTAAGGATCACTTTCCTCTTCCATTTATTGATCAAATTCTAGAGCGCTTAGCCGGCCGATCACATTTTTGTTTTCTGGATGGGTATTCGGGGTACAATCAGATTTCGATAGATCCTAAGGACCAAGAGAAGTCCACCTTCACTTGTCCTTATGGAACGTTTACGTACCGCCATATGCCTTTTGGATTATGTAATGCACCGGCGACCTTTCAGCGTTGTATGCTCGCCATTTTTTATGATATGGTAGAACGCTGTCTAGAGGTTTTTATGGATGATTTCTCGGTTTATGGTGCATCTTTTGATGAATGCCTTTACAATCTGGATAAGGTGTTACAATGTTGCGAGGACACACATTTGGTCCTCAAATGGGAAAAATGTCACATGATGGTGAGTGAAGGAATAGTGCTAGGACATAAAGTGTCTAGCAAAGGTTTGGAGGTAGATCTGGTAAAAATTAAAGTAATTTCCAAATTGCCCCCACCAAATTCGGTAAAAGGGGTAAGGAGTTTCTTAGGTCACGCCGATTTCTATCGTCATTTTATAAAAGATTTTTATAAAATCACCAAACCTTTATCTGAGCTTTTAGAAAAGTATGTTGTGTTTGACTTCAATGAAAAATGTCTACACGCGTTCAACGTGCTTAAGGAAAAATTGATTTCCGCACCGATTGTGCAAACACCGGATTGGACCAAGCCGTTTGAACTCATGTGTGATGCATCCGATTGTGCCGTTGGAGCTGTGTTGGGACAGCGGGTGGACAATGAACCCGCTGTGATTTTTTATGCCTCTAAGACTTTGAATGACACCCAACTCAATTACACAACTACTGAGAAAGAATTGCTTGTCGTTGTGTTCGCTTTTGAAAAATTTTGGCAATATCTAGTTGGATCGAAAGTCGTAGTTTGGACGGACCACGCCGCTATTAAGTATTTGATGGAGAAAAAAGATGCCAAACCTAGATTGATTAGGTGGATCTTGCTTTTACAGGAATTTGATATCGAAATCAAAGACAAGGTGGGGATTGAAAATGTTGTAGAGGATCATTTGTCTAGGTTAGAGAGGGTAGATGAAAAAGATTTACACATACCCATTACCGAGACATTTCCGGATGAACAGCTTTTGAAAGTGAATTCTAAAGATCCGTGGTTTTCATATATTGTGAACTGTCTTGCCTGCAGAATCATCCCAGATGATTGTACATATCAAGAGAATAAGAAATTTTTTCCATTCTCTACGATATTATTTTTGGGATGACCCTATTCTCTTAAAGCAATGCAGGGATGGTGTCCTACGCAGGTGTGTACCTGAGGTGGAATACGAGAGTGTTCTTCGTCATTGCCACACACTACCTACGGGCGGACACCATGCAAGCTCTCGTACAGCAGCCAAAGTACTGGAAAGTGGCCTATACTGGCCTACCTTGTTTAGGGACGCTTATGAGTTCGTGAGGCAATGTGACCCCTGTCAAAGGGCGGGTAACATTTCGAAGAGATAAGAGATGCCCCTTAATGTTTTTCAGGAGGTTGAGGTATTTGATTTATGGGGTATAGATTTTATGGGACCCTTTGTGTCCTCAAATTCTAATTTGTATATCCTATTAGCTGTTGATTATGTGTCGAAGTGGGTAGAGGCAATACCCACAAGGACTAATGATTCCACTGTAGTGTGCAGGTTTGTTAAAGAAAATATCTTCTGTAGGTTTGGTGTGCCCAGAATGATCATTAGTGACGGGGGTACACACTTCCGGAATCAAAAGTTCTCGACACTATTGAGAAAGTACGGGGTCAAACATAACATTGGTACCCCGTACCACCCGCAAACTCAAGGACAAGTGGATGTCTCTAATCGAGAAATTAAGAAGATCTTGGAGCGTATTGTGGCTTCCACGAGGAAGAATTGGAGTGCCCTACTACCGGACGTGTTGTGGGCATACAGGACGGCATACAAGACACCTATAGGCACCACGCCTTTTAGGTTGGCTTATGGTCGGGCCTGTCACTTACCGGTGGAACTAGAGCACAAAGCACATTGGGCGCTTAGGAAGCTAAATTTGGGTCATGATGAAGCGGGGAAGAAGAGGCTACTTGAATTAAATGAACTTGATGAGCTGCGAATGAATGCATATGAAAACTCTTGGATATACAAGGGGCGCACGAAGTTGATTCATGATCGCCACATTCAGATGTGCACCTTCAAGAAAGGAGACTGTGTGCTTTTGTTCAATTCGAGGCTGAAGTCACATCCCGGGAAGCTGAAATCCCAATGGAGTGGACCATTTACGGTAGAGGAGGTCAGACCACATGGCGCAATCATGGTGCGCGATGGCGAGACCACATTTTTGGTCAATGGATAAAGGTTGAAGTTGTATTATGGTGAAGAATATACAAGGAAGGTGAATGAGGTCAAACGCATTGTACTTCCGGATGCATGACGAGCTTCAAGTCGTCTAGCCTAAGACGTTAAATAAGGGCGCTTGTTCGGAGGCAACCCAACCATAGGTACTTTAGTTTAGTTCTTCTACATTCGTAGTTTGATTTGTTTTGACTTAGTTTTTAGTGTAAAAAAGATGTCGTGATCGTTTGCTACATGTGCAGGACTAAGGCAGAGTCGATACCATCGACCCTTGTGTCGATGGTATCGACCGTGGTACAGGTTGGCGACTGCAGAAATCGCACTGTGTCGATACTATCGACGGCCTCGTCGATGGTATCGAAATAACAACAGGCAAATCGCAAGCAGAGGTCAATAGTATCGACATGGGTGCCGATACTCGTGAGATCTCTGGAGATTTTCATAAGAAATCGTCTCAGTAAATTCGATACCATCGACGGGCCTGTCGATGGTATCGACATATTCACATACAAAAGGTGGCGGCCGGCCTCGCGAGGAAGTTTCCCTAATCAGAGAGTCGATACTATCGACGAGCCACGTCAACAATCCACGAGGAGAGATCTACGGCGATCGCAGCAACCAGAATGTCGATCCGGGGGACGGGTCAATAACATCGACTATTGTCGATAGTATAGACACATCAGCAATCCGGGACCCGCAGATCCAACCATCGACGACCGTCGATACTAGCGGCAGTATGGATTGTGCTACCCGTGTCGATACCATCGACCGGCATCGATGGTATCCACGGGCATACAGCAGCACCAGCCACGGCTATATATGAGAAGGATTGTCGTCATATGACATCACAACTCCAGAGCAATCCTCCTCCATCTGTGCCGAGCGTATTCCAGAGTGATCTGAGCCCGACGAAGAGCAACAAGGAGCACATTCTTCATCGAGTGGAGATTTCTTTCTCCGATCTTCACCGAGATCTCTCTCTAATCCTCCTTCTATCGCAGCCATGGTGCATGTTGCTAGTGCATCTTCTTCACACGCCGACCTGATGGAAATCCCAGAGTTCGTGCCACCACCTATCGCTTCGATTTCATGCCCGCGGCTTATTCATCCATCCGTGGAGGTCAAAAAGATCTATGAGGAGATCTTGAAGAGAAAGATCGAGCCGTCCCGTTATGTTGAATGGGAGACGATATGCAACTTGGGGTTCGAAGTTAACCTCGCCTACCTTCTGAAGGGGCAGGCCCGACACACGGGAAGAAGGCATGACGAGCTGGAGTTCCATGCCGATGGCCAGCCGTTCTTCGGTGAGTGGCCGACTTACAAGGAGCCGGTGGCTGAGCACTGGACATCTGCGTCGTAACCAACGACGTCATAGCCACCAACCGCGAGTGGATCAAGGGCCGGGTGTCTTTCCGGCTGTACAACAACGACTACACTCTTACACTCTGGCAGTTCAACAAGATCTACAATTGGAATCATTCGCGACACGACTACCGGCGGCCGGACAACCGTACCGACTACGACGCGATCTTCTCCGAGCTTGTGACGGTGCCGCCAAGCAAATCAGTGAGCTACCACAATGTTGCGGTAGCCGACTTTGAGCATCCATTCGTACGGATTCTCCACCGGATGCTGAGTTCTACTTTGTTTGCTAGGGGTGATCTGTCCCTTAGCAAATTCTAGGAGTCGGATCTATTTTTCTTGTATAAACTCCTGAAGCGCCAAGAATGCAATTGGGGAGCTTTCTTTCTATAGCGGGTCTTGGCAGTAAAGCGGAGCACGCGGAGGGCTCCAATTCACTTTGGAGGACTCATTACTCCGCTGGCACACTAACTCGGGCTGAATTTCTCAACTTTGACCCCGCTCTCCAGCCAAAGCAAGGTTAATGTGCAGCATCTTCACCGATCAAATTTGATCTTGCTTCGGGATGGTTTACCTTATGCTCATTGCCATGTAAACCATGCTTACCAATAATGCTCACTTCCCGATCTTGTCTTCAATATTGAAGGGGCGCAACACTTTCGATGGCCTATCATAGCCATTGCTGACTCCGATGAAGACGGAGGCAATGATGACAAAAACAACAATGACGACGAGGCTAAAGAGGAAGAGGAGGCCTACACTCCTCTTCGGGCATGAGTGGCACCACGGAAGCATCCTCGCATGCATCCAGGTGCATCTTCATCATCGCAGCCTCCGCCACCACCACCGCCCTCACAGCCAAGCGAGGATGTCTATTCGATGCAGGGCATGTATGCTATGCTGCAAGACATACAGCAGACGCAGCAGCATCATACTGCAGTGTACACCGGTGTTCAAGAGACTACAAATCGGTTACTGGACAATCAAAGGGCAATCTTCGAGAACGAGCGTCTCCTCCTTGACAACCAACAACAGATTCACGACCGGTTGCATAGGATGGAGATGCAACAGTAGCCCTTTTATGATCACTATTGGAGCCAGAACTACTTTGGAGGTTATCCACAACCTCCACCCAGGGCCCAGTTTGATCCGAGCTTCCAGGGGGAGTACCCATCTTGGGACCCCACGGCTCCACAGTACCCGCCTCCGCCTGAAGAGTAAATCGGTATCTCTGTTCCAACCTTTAAGATTGTTTTTGACTATGAGGCCATAGTCGAATTCAAGCTTGGGGGTGTTGGAACAGCTCTATCTTTTATTTTCTCTGTTTTTAGTTTTATTGTTGTTGTTCTTGTCATTTATTTCTTGCAATCTTAGTTTGTTTGTAGGATCCACATTCTATCTAGTGTAATCGTGGATGTCTTAGGTTTTGTGTCATCTCAGTTGCATGTACATGGGAATTAAGGGAAAATAAAAAATAACTTTGAGCACCTAACTTAAGAAAATGATTAGTTTTGTCAACTTTAAAATAGGAAATCACAATTGTACATTCCTAATGATTCATAAAAAGTGGACGAAATTGGTTGTTTGAGCCTTAACTGACCAAATGATAATGAGACTCTAATTTGAAGTAAGAGAGAGAAACCTCTTAACTTTTACACAGGTCAGTAAGGAGGGACACATAATACTTTTCAAAGGTTCAGTCAATTAGTCTTGTGATATGTCCACCTCATTGCTTTTCACAATCCACCACAACATTTGGAAGTAAAGTACGGTTTTAACCTTTTTGATTGCATGTCATGTAGATAGGACTTGCATTGCAACTACTTTCATATGTTTTGCATGAAAAATAAAAAATAGAATAGTTATACATGCACTTTACCCTTAGGTGCATGTCATTTAGTTGCATTCATAACTTTTATGCATAGAGTATATCATGTACCTCATTCTTTCTTTGATGGTGAATTAAATTGTTCCACACCTTCTAAATAGTTCAAATATGTGAGTTATGCAAAAAAAGTAAGCCCAATAAATTATTCATTGTCATTTGTGGATATAAGGGCTTGAAAAAAAAATTTGTAAAAAAATGAAAAAAATGAAATAGAATAAGAAGGAGAAAGGAACATAATCTCACCTGCATTTTAAGATGAGTAAGCACATGATGTAGCTCAGTTAAATATCCATCTCATTTTGAGATGGGGTGTTAGTGCATGCATCATTCCACCCAATCTTAGGCATTAGGACATTTTTCATGAGCAATTGCATCATGTAGGGCATTTTTGTTTTATGCATGTTGAAATCATATAATGCTTCCACTTCTCCCATTAGCCACCCATTCCATCCACCCGTTGCTCGAATTGGTAGGCCACCGTGATTTTCTCCTCACTTGTGAATATCAGGAGAGCTGCTTCCATTTAGATGGTAGTTAGGGCGAGCAACATAGTATAGGAGATCACAAGATGCACCGAGTCTGGACCGGCAAATTTTATTATGTTAACTGCCTTATGTGATAGTGTTCATCAGTTTTGAGGTAGATATCTTTTATGGATGATTACTGTCGCCTTTAGGGTAGTTATCATTCTGTGGTTAGCGAGGGCCGGAATGTGAATGTCCGGTAGGGATCATATGTGATGATTTGTTCTTTAGTTGACTCTGGCAATTCTATTCTAAGGTTTAGTTTCTCAAGTGCGAGCAATGTTCAAGCTTAGGGGAGTTTGATGTGATGATTTTGAGTCGCAATTATAGACTTGTTTTATATGTGTTTTATGCATTTATTAGTCATTTTTGTGGTTGATGTTGCATAATTCATCTACTTTGGTCTATGCTACTTCTCTATGTCAAATCTCCCTTATTTCAGCATTTTGAGTATAAATTATCAAAAGAATACGTTTTGTGTAGACTTATGTGGTTTCGTGTTGTAATTTCAGGAAAAACAAGTATCTGCTACTGTCGATACCATCGACGGTGGTCGATACCATCGATGAGACCATAGGTTGCCAGCCGCAAGGACCAGAAGAAAGTCCATACTAGCGATAGGGATGTCGATGGTATCGAGATTCCATCAGGTTGCTGGCAAGAAGTGAGTCGATACTATCGACACAAATGTCGATACTATCGACTAGTGGAGCTATAGTGACGGTAAAAGGACAAAACCGACGCCTAAGAATGTCGATACCATCGACCCGTTTCGATGGTATCGAGGTGGCTTCAGTTGCGACAAAGAAAAGGAAAGAAATCCAGCCGATACAGTGCAGGGTCGATACCATCGACCCGCGTCGATGGTATCGACACCGTCAGATGTGAGTTTGCTTTAGATTGATTTAGATCTGACGGCTGCGATTAATTGGCGACCCAACTCGGTGACTAAACCTAAGGACAGCGCCCAAGAGGGGGAATCACGTCATTAGCCACTGCACACATCCCGAGAAGGGGTGGAGAGAAGAACGGAGCCCAGAAGCACACCCCAGCCGATTCGGACGCCGAAGAATATGATTTCCACCACTGAAAGGCGGGAGAACGCGTATTCTACACCAAGGATCACTTGGATCTTCTCCGTTCAGGGGTTTCACCACTCAATCACGTTTTTCTCCATGTTTCTCTTTTTCTACTCCATGTTTTGCTCTGAGATGAACATGCGGGGCTAATCCCCTTTGTCTTTAGGACCGGGAGTAGCCTGGGAATTCATTGTATGACAAATTTTATCATAGTAATTCATATCTTATCTCTTAAATCCGTGGTATAATTTTGTTTTCTCAATTATATTATTATGCTTGATCACCATAATAATAATCTAATGCCCTTAATTACTTTGAAAGAAGAATCAATGGTTGAAAAGAGATAGAATTTACATTAATTAACAAATCCCTTGAATAAGGTGGTGTAAGGTTAATGGTGGATACCGAGAGATCATTTTTAATGCACCTAGTTTAGGGTATAGGTTACTATGACGGTGGAACCGACCTAGACGTAGGTAGTGAATTGTACCACGACAGTGGGCAATTCTGATTTCAGGCCACTGCCCAGATAGAGAGATAAATTTGAGTGACTACATAGAATTTAATACAATGAAAACCCGCGGTGAAACCGCAATCCTAAATATCTCCTTTTGAATTGATTAAACCAAACATTTAATCGATTGTTTTGTTTTGTTTTATTTTTATTTTCTTTTAATTTTAACAACAACTCCCAACTTTTTAATTGGTCTAGCTGATTGCAAGTAGTTAGTAGTAGTCTCTGACAATTCATGTATCCCTGAGTTCGACTTGGGCCTCCAAAGGCCTATATTACATTGACGCGTACACTTGCGTTTCTACGCACGCAAAAAGTGTGTCAAGTGTGTTGTACCTCTTCCTTGATTTTTCTAGAGATTCACCAAGGACATGTGTGAACTAATTTATCTGACCTTTGATTGTGTGTGACGGGAGGATAAAACTTCTCAAGGAATTTAGTGTAAACCTAGTCCAATGTGGTGATAGTGTCACCCATCAAAGCATTGCACCAACTCTTTATTCTATCTACAAGAGAATATCTAAAGAGATGGAATCTAATAGCATTATTAAAAACTCCAATTTACTTTCTCATTGCACATATATCCATAAATTTCTAGATGTGCTCTTGACAATCCTACCATTGTCTACCTGAAAGGCATTGTATTGTAGAAATGTAACCCAATGCACCCTTATTTCATATTAAGAGACATTTATAGGGGGTGGCATAATAGGATGATGAACAATTGTATCTTTAGGGACTGAGAACTCTTGAAGTTCTTTTTAATGCTCATCCTCGAGTGTGTATGGATTTCTTCTTATACAACAACTTGGGATTCTTGTGTAAGCATCTCCCTCTACACTGCAATGGCTAGATTCACACTTCATCTAATCTCTTCCTCATCCATTCTAGCTAAGTTTTCTTTGTTTAGATTGTGAAAAGTTATGTCTATATTAGGATCAAAGCTTGATGCAAAGTCAATGCCAGTGGAGTGACACACACTTACTTGTGGTACCTAGGATGAAAATATTTTTTTACAAGTTAGATGGACATAGACGAACTAAGTTCAAATGAATGTGCAATGGTATCAATGGTAAAATAAAAATAATAAATTGATCTTGATAAAATTGGATTTAAACTAGACATTTAGGTAGTCCCCAACAACAAGGTCAAAATTTGTTGTGATATATTATAGAACAAGAAATTCACTTAGGGATAAATTCTCAAGTTTTTACCTAATCTAACATACAATAGTTCCATCCATTAGAGGAGAGGTCTTATCACAATATAGCTTAAGAATAAAACACAAAGGACAACCTTTTTAAGAAACTTTTTAGCTTTTATTTGGTTGCATTAAGACTAATATTTAGAACCAAGATTTGATTTGATTGAGTAACTAATTGCAAGAAAAGGTAAAATAACAAAATAAAATGGATCAACATCAATGATGAAAAACACCAGAGTGAAATCAGGTTTGATGCAATTCATCTTATAGCTTATAGGTGACCATCTTGCTTTTCTTTTTTTCTTTTTTGGTGTTGCGTAGAAGAAAACTTTTAACTTGAAAATCATACTCTTCTCCTGTCATTGAGACTCCTGTAAGGCACTAGCGCGTGTAGCGGAGAAGAAAAAGAGGACTAGTTGATAAGTTAATAGCTTTCCTGACCTATTCCTACAATTGTGCTCAGTCCAAGCTACACCTGCCCCTTTGACTTATGGAATCATCGACTTTCAACCTAAGCAATTTCATAACCCTTTTGAATCTCTTTCGGGATTAGTCTTATCCCTATATGTAGTAGTCAATCAGTGGGACATTCAAAAAAGCTACACACCTTCACAGAATGTTAATGAAATTCATCCTAATCTCATCTACTGAAAAGGGGGATGGGTATACTGCCTTCTTTTTGGGACACATAGTCTATTACAAACGCATCATTATTGCTCGCATCTAATCATTTATCTCATATCCATATTTGTAAGAAGGTTTTAATTGTAGCTATGCAAATGTCATCCTTTCATCATGAGAAAATTACATAAGTGTATATCATTGTAAGCTAGATGTCTACTTACATATCCATACTGCTCCATAAAATTTCCATCTGAAGTTCTCATCCGGGCATCAAGTAAAGTTAGTCAAAATATTCAAATCCCAAATGCTAAAATGTTCTCACCCTAACATTAAAATAAATCATGTAAAGCGGGTGATCATTATACAAAATGTGCGTTAAATGATTAATAAATGATTAACAATGAATTAAACAACATGTAGGCACAAAATGATGAAATAAAATTGCAAAGCATGGGTAGTGGAGATAATATATACATCCTAGTGAAAGGACTACCCGCTCCTCATAATGAGTTTGATACAATAAGAACAGACAATGGAGGCAATCGCAAACATGACTGAAGGCATTCAACAACAGTCTAGTAGATTGGTTTTGTCCGATCAAACTTCTTGATTGGTGTGAGTGGAGTTAGATTGTTTTTGTTATTCAAGGAGGTCGATATACAGAAATCAATCACATGGAGGTCATTCACTCTTGTTGTATGGAAAGTAGAAGTTGACTTTGGAGTGAATGGAGATTAACATCTCGATCAATCTCACTTCTCACATTGATGAAGCAGTAGGTTGATCACTATAGAGTAATCAAGTCGATTAATTTAGAAAAGTTGGAGAGGCAATAGTCTCCTTTGATCATCTCAAGATGCCAAAATTTGAGCGATTCTTTTGGCTATTGTACAATGGGTATTTATAGGCCTCTCTATTGAGGTGGTAGAGATGAGAGTCATGCCACTGGGATGACCAGTCTCTTCTTTGGTTGGAGGAGTTACAAATTGGGTTTGTTGACCTAGAGGTTATACATTACCTATATTTTGATAATGACTTAACCATTCCACTCATATGTATCTAATATGGGTGTTTAAGATTGTTTGCAGGCATTAGGTACATGAAAAGGATCTAATATACAAAGCCCTAGAATGGGTCAAGTTCAAGTCAAAATGGCTACAAGTGTGCATTTTGGGTTTTCTATGTAAACGACCTTAGAACATCTATGTAATCACTTGTAATGATGAATTGACTTGTAACTTAGAAGAGAAAAATGTTTGGGACAAAATTCACCAAGTGATAATCACTTTTAAATGAAAATTAGAAAATTGATTACAAGTACTTGGTCGGTCGAGTTTCCCTAGCTTGAAACTTGATCGATCAGTCCTTGGTCGATTTTCTGAAGATTGCATCGGTCGAGTTGTGCTTGCACAGAACTCGACCGATCAGGTCACTGACCATTTTGAGTTTAAATGGTCGGTCGAGTTTTGTCAGGACAAACTCGACCGATCATTTGAATATCGGTTTTGTCTTTTACTTGATCAGTCGAGTTACTCCCATTGAAACTCGACCAATTGCACTGGACGGAATTTGCAGAAAAAAGTGATGTGACCGTTGGAGAAGTGTTTTGGGCAAAAATAGAGTCGTTTTCTTGAACAAAAAATGGCTATTCTTGTATCCAAGTGTCCCACAACTTAAAGGGACACCCTCAACTATAAATAGACCCCCTTGGAGTTCATTCCAAGCTACTCTTCCATTGCAAACTTGGTGCTAGCTTAGTTGAGAGTGTTCCAAGCCCTTGAGCCCCCTTCTCTCTCTACCTTCAAGATAAATTTGTGAGTTATGAGTGAGTTAGTCCCTGTGTATGAGAGCTATCCCTTGTATGATGTACAGCTCTCCTTTCTCTCTTCCTACCTCCTATTCCCTTTGAAGATTGATTGAAGCTACTCCTCCAAGTGAAAGAGAGGTTGTTGCTGGTCTTTCTTGAGTGAAGGTGAAGATGATGGTTGTTCTTCTAGAGTGAAGATAGCTTGTTTCTCCAGATCCCTTGGTGAAGGTGAAACATGGAGAATCTCTCCAAGAGAAGGAGAGGTGCAAGCCAAAGCTCAAGTGAGATAGGTAAATCCTGTAAGGCTGAAGACTAAGGTAAGATTGGGTAAGTCCTTTGAAGAAGGCTGAAGAATCTTTCTTCATGGGTAAGTCCTTGGAAAGGTAGAAGATCTTGGCTTGAGAAATTAAGTCCTTGGTTGTGTGGTTTATGTATCTTGTAATCTTATTGTGATATATAAGAGAACCAAGTTGCAAATCCTAGAGTCTAGCCAACTCTAGGTCGAGGACTGACATTGTTCCTAAGTTTAGGACGTGGAACCTCTCAAACCACATGTACTAGTGCTAGCATATCCCTTGTCTCTTATCCTTGCTTTGAATGCTAGATTAGGACATCAAATTGTTGTTTGTTTCAATTTCTGCATTAAGTTTAAATTAGTGGTCTAATTGATTTTATGAAGTGTGTGTAGCTCTATTCACCCCCCCTCTAGAGCCCATCGATCCAACAAGTGGTATCAGAGTAGGTCTTCTCCAAGCTACTTCAACAAGTAGGAGAAGATGGGCGATTCATCTCTTAGGTCACTCAAACTTGAAGGAAGCTTCTCCATGAGACCTCCAGTCTTCGATGGCACAAACTTTCTATATTGGAAGAGGATAATGCAATTCTACCTCTAAGGTGTGAGCTATGAAATGTGGAAGATTGTCCACCTCAAATATGAAGATCCAAAAGGGGACATCACCACATGGACTGAAGCTGAGATGAAGCGGGCTCAACTCAACGCCAAAGCTGTGAGCATCATCTACGCCGCTCTTACTCCATCTGAGTTCAACCAGATCTCTTCTTGGGACACGGCGCATGAGATATGGCACAAATTGTGTGTCACCTATGAAGGAACCGAGCAAGTGAAGGAGGCCAAAGTCTACATGCTTGGTGGTCTTCTAGAGAACTTCAAGATGGGTAAGAATGAGAGAGTGGTGGATATGTATACTAGGCTAAATGTCATCTTGAATAGTTTGTCAGCCCTTGGGAGTGTAACAGATAGAGGTACTATCAACGCCAAGATCTTGAGATCTCTTCCTAAGAGATGGGAGCCTAAGGTTACTTCGATTGAAGAGGTGTACAAGCTAAGTGATTTGTCAACTGAGGAGTTGGTTGGTAACTTCCAAGCCCATGAACTTAGGGTTGACAAGCAAGAAGAGGAAGAGAAAAGAGGAGAAAAGGAGTCTAAGAAGATAAAGGACACAGCCTTCAAAGCACAAGTTGAAGAAATGGTCCGGCAACAACAACTTGCCTTGAAGTCTCCCAGCCCTTCCTCAAGTGAAGATGAAGGTTCAAATGAGCATGAAGCAAACTAATCAAAGGGGAAACACTTCAAGAGCAAGCCCTCCTCCTCAACTCCAAGATGCTATGAGTGTGGTCAAAAAAGCCACTACAAGAGTGACTGCCCAAAGGCCAAGAAGAGACATCACAAGAGAAGCCACAAGAAAGATGACAAGTACAAGAGAGAAGCTACGTATAAGAGGAAAGACAAGAAGGAGAGAAGATTCAAAGATGCAGCGTGGGAGGAGTCTTCTTCAAGCTCCGAAGATGGAGAATTCCATCTTGCCCTCATGGCCTCCACTAGTGAAGATGTAAATGAGGTAAGTGAGGTAAGCAATGTTAATTTGCATGAGCTATCTAAGGAAACTCTCATTGATATGCTTAATGAATGCCAATCATCTTTTGCTAAATGTAAATCTAAGAGGAAAAGATTAGGCAAGATAGTTGATGATCTTTATGCAAAAATTGATATTCTTGATAAAAATGAAAAATTGCATCTTGAGAGCATAGATTCCTTCCAAGGGCAATTTCTTGACCTTGAACTTCAATACAATGGATTAGAGGTTGAGAATGGTGTATATCTTAAAAATATTGAAAATCTTAAGATAGAAAACCAAAAGTACCTAGATGAGCTTGAAGTTCTTAAAACTGAAAATGTGGAACTCAAACTTATTGATGATGCTAGGAGAGATGAAGTCTATGCTTATCAAAGAGAGATTTTTGTGCTAAAATCTGAAAATGCAAAGTTGCTTGCTCAAGTTAGTGATTTATCCTCTAGGCCTGTTTTGCCAAGAAATGAAGTTGCTAGCTTAACTTTAGAAAAGGATTCCCTTCTTACTAAAGCCCTCTGTCTTGAGACCGACCTTTTGCATGCTAGAGAAGATCTTGCTAGTCTTTCTACTACTGTTATAAATCTTAGTGATGATAATGCTAAGTTAAGATCTACTTTGCAAAGGTTTCTCTCGGGAAAGAAATACCTCAATGATGTCCTAGAATACTCTACGAAACATGTTGGTACTAGTGGTTTGGGATATGATGGGACTGCTCCCAAAGGTAAGAAAAAGAGCAAGAACAGGGTAAGAAGAAGAGTTTGAAACCTCCCATTTTCCATGGAGAAACTTTCGGCACTAAGAACCCTATGGTTTGTATTCATTGCAAATGTGATGATCATTACTCCACTTATTGTCCTTACAAGCCCAAGGGGACCAACCCAAAGATGAAATGGGTCCCCAAGCTAACCCCAAATCCCAAAGTTTGAGTTGGGTTCTGACATCCTTCTTTTTTGCAGGTTAAAAAGAGATGGATTGTTGACAGTGGCTGCTCTAAGCATATGACTGGAGAAATCAGCCATTTCAACAAGTTTGTGAAAAAGAAAGGAGGATCGGTAACCTTCAGGGACAACAAGAAGGGTAAGGTCATAGGTGAGGGTGATGTAGGCAATGAAGTATGTATTAAAAATGTGTTGCTTGTTGATGGCCTACATCACAATTTAATTAGTGTTAGTCAACTATGTGACAATGGATATCTTGTGTTGTTTACTTCTTTAGAATGCTTGCTTCTAGATTCCCTATCCTACAATGTTATATATAAGGGAACTAGAAATGGTAATCTTTATGTTATTATTCTTGATGCTCTTAAGCCCATACTTAATAGATGCTTGTTTGTGGATAAAAATGATCTTTCTCTTTGGCATCATCGTTTGGGTCATGTGAATTTGCATCAAATGAAGAAGTTGAACAAAAAGGATTTGGTTCGAGGACTTCCTAAATTGGATTTTGATAAGGATGAGGAATGCCAACCTTGTACACAAGGGAAACAAACCAAATCTTCCTTCAAATCCAAAAGAGTCATGAGTACCAAGAGAGTTCTTGAACTTCTTCATATTGATCTATTCGGACCAATGAGAACACAAACGCTTCGTGGTTCCAAGTATTGTCTTGTTATTGTTGATGATTTCTCTCGATATACTTGGACTTTCTTTCTCGTTTCTAAAAGTGATACTCTTGATGTTTTCTCAAGCTTTTGTAAATGGGTTGAAAATGAAGCTTCTTGTCGAATTGTTTCTATCAGTAGTGATCATGCGGGAGAATTTGAAAATGATCTTTTTGAGTGTTTTTGTGAAAAACTTGGTTATTCGCATAATTTCTCTTCTCCTCGCACGCCTCAACAAAATGGGGTTGTTGATAGGAAGAATAGGTCTCTACAAGAGATGGCTAGTACCATGCTTCTTGAGTATGACACTCCTAAGAAGTTTTGGGCTGAAACTGTTAGCACGTCATGTTTTGTGCAAAATTGAGTTTTCACACACCCTTCTTTCAAGAAAATCCCCTATGAACTATGGTGTGGTAGGAAGCCGTCTATTGATTTCATTCATGTTTTTGGATGTCCTTGTTTTGTTTTAAACATGAAGGATTCTCTCGACAAGTTTGATCTGAAATCCTATAAGGCTTTCTTCCTAGGCTATAGCACTACTAGCAGGGCATATAGAGTATTCAACATTGAATTGTCTAAAATTGAAGAATCTATCAATGTTAAGTTTATTGAAACTAACCCTATTGTTGGCAAGCATATTGGTGATGATGATGTTGCAGATGAATTGATTCCCATATTAAAAGACCTCAACATCAAAAATAAAG
Source organism: Alisma plantago-aquatica (assembly GCA_963693085.1). Lineage (NCBI taxonomy): Eukaryota > Viridiplantae > Streptophyta > Magnoliopsida > Alismatales > Alismataceae > Alisma > Alisma plantago-aquatica. Next base: position 1,616,665,711 of record OY856409.1, on the reverse strand, counting down.
GTAAGCAGGTGATAGAAGAAGAAGTAGAAGAAAAGAAGGATCCCACTCCCTGCTTTGCAAAGAATCACCCCAAGGAGTTGATCATTGGAAACCCATTCGAGAGAGTGAGGACACGAGCTGCTCACAACAAAGAACAAGCAGATAGTGCCTTCATCTCCCAACTATAGACAAAGAACATCAAAGAAGCCCTTGGTGATGATGAGTGGATCCTTGCCATGCAAGAAGAGCTTGAGCAATTTGAGAAAAATCATGTGTGGACCTTAGTGCCAAGACCAAGTGATAGAAAAATCATTGGCACCAAATGGGTCTACCACAACAAGCTAGATGAGCAAGGAAAAGTGGTAAGAAACAAAGCAAGGTTAGTGGCACAAGGTTACAACCAACAGTAAGGTATTGACTTTGATGAAACTTATGCTCCTGTTGCTAGATTAGAATTTATTCGTATGCTACTTGCCTTTGCTAGTTACAAAAATTTCTTGTTATATCAAATGGATGTTAGAAGTGCGTTTTTGAATGGTACAATCGAGGAGGAAGTATTTGTTGCTCAACCTCCGGTCTTTGAAAATGACAAATTACCCAATCATGTTTATTTGTTGCAAAAAGCTCTCTATGGACTCAAACAAGCACCTCGAGCTTGGTATGAGAAACTAAAGAACTTTTTGTTAGATAACGGGTATGTCATGGGCAAATTTGATTCTACCTTGTTTCTAAAACACACTTCTAACCATTTTCTTATAATTCAAATATATGTTGATGGTATCATTTTTGGTGGAATTGGCCTTGATCTTTGCAAGGAGTTTAGTTCTCTTATGCAGAGTGAGTTTGAAATGAGCATGATGGGTGAGTTAACCTTCTTCCTCGACTTTCAAATCAAGAAAACAAAAGAAGGAAACTTCATCAACTAAGGCAAGTACACAAGTGAACTACTCAAGCGCTTTGGGATGGAGAACATGAAGCCAATGGATACACCCATGTCAAACACCGCCAAACTTGACAAAGATGAAGAAGGTGAAAAGGTAGATGAGAAGATCTATAGAGGTATGATTGGAAGTTTACTTTATTTAACTGCCTCTAGACCTGATATTATGTTTAGTGTTGTCTTGTGCGCTCGCTTTCAATCTAGCCCTAAGAAGTCGCATCTCACTACTGTTAAGAGGATTTTGAGGTACTTAGCCACAACCCAAAATTTTGGACTATGGTATCCTAAATCAAGGGATTTTACTCTTAAAGCATTTAGTGATGCGGATTACGCAGGGTGTTTGGTTGATAGAAAGTGCACAAGTGGCACTTGCTTCCTTCTAGGACCATGCTTAGTGTCTTGGTTCTCCAAGAAACAAAGTACAGTGGCATTATCAACTACCAAAGCTGAATACATTGCAGCTGGGAGTTGTTGTGCACAGGTCCTGTGGATGAAGAAAATGCTCCAAGATTTCAATATATTTTTTGATGCTTCTCCTATCTTTTGTGACAATAATAGTGCAATTAATCTATCGTACAATCCTATATTGCATAGTATAGCCAAGCATATAGAGGTTCGTCATCATTTTCTTCGTGACCACATTGCCAAGAAAGATATCTATATCACACATGTGGACACATAAAATCAGTTGGCAGATATCTTTACAAAACCTCTAGCTAGAGATCAATTTAATTTTATTCGATCTAAACTACTTATTGTTGATTTGAATGATGTTTCCATGTAATCTAGCTAGTTGTCTCTTTCCTGTATGCTTGCTCATGTCTATCTTCACCTTGCTTTGCCTATATATGCTTGTTTGTGCTTAAATTGCCTGTCAACATGCATAGTTTTTGCTTGTTTTTGGGTTTTTATCAAATTTTGTGTTTTATCGCTAAATAGTGCCCAATGATGAGCTAAATGTGCCTAAGTATGTTAATTATGCATAATAAAATGGAAAAATGAATTTAATTGGCATGTATATGGCTAGAATCTAAGAATGAGACTATTAGGTCAGGTTGACCTTCGGTCGAGTTTTCACCCTGGAAAACTCGACCGATCAGGAGCCGAGAGCAGTTCTTCAGTGGACCGTTCGGTCGAGTTTGCCACCCCAGAACTCAATCGATCGACGGGCTGAGCCAACTTAAAAGTTAGGATTGGCTGACTATTTTCCCTTGCAACTAGAAAATAGCCGACTGATTCCTTGCTTCCAAGCCCTAAGCTCTCACACCCAGCCCTAAACCTCCCGTTCCTAACCCTAGGGCGACCTAACAACCCCGTTCTTGACCTCCCCGGGCACTCATGGTGGTGTTTCTTCGGCGTTTGAGGTTTGATCTTGCTTGTGTGCACGTTTTTCTCCTTGTTTTCATTTTCATGGCTTCCCATAGATGAAAACATGTTGCTCCCGGCAATGCTCAAGCCTCCTCCTCGACTAATCGCTTGATTATGTTCGATAACACCTCTTTTGTGTCTATTGAGGTGGTAAATAGGTATAAGGATCTTCTTCCCCGATCTCCTTTTCTATTTTTCCCCTTGGTTGACCCCAATCGTTTTCAAGCGGTTATTACCTCTGTTTCGAGGCTTCTCGCCAGCCATCACTTGTCCGCTCTTGTGATCGAACATGACTGCTTTAACAATCACATGTCTAGCACAAAGGCAGTACACGAGTTCTACGCAAACCTGCGTTGGAACTATGATTCGCTTGTTCCCCCGCCAAATACTAAATTAGTTCTGAATTCCATGATCGCCAGTCGCTATTTCCAAATCTCCGAGGATATATTAAATCTCTTTTTTGCTAGAGACGAGGAAAACACCACTTGGCGTAAGGACTATGGATAGTATTTCGATCTTCTTGACCCAGAAGGTTTTTATAATCACCATGAATTGACGCTACCGGACATTCATCAGTTTTTAAAGAAACCTAATGTGGCCTATAAGAAGAAGTCAACCCTGACTTCATCCTCTCTTGACCTTCGGAGGTGCATACTAGCCTTGGTGATTAACTTAAATGTCCATCCTAAGCAAAATCAAACGGACATTGCGGAAAACACCGCAGTCATTATGTATTGTTTGCTGAACAATATCGGTGTCAAATGGGCTAGATATATCTTGCACCACATGACCTATTTCGACACCCGCAAAAACACCAAAGGCACCTAGCCTCCTTACCCAGCTCTAATCTGTGGTCTTTTCCAGTTCACCACTGATAAATCCCTCTTTTCTGACTTCCATTACCTAGTTGCTAGAAAAGGAGTTTGTATTAGTGAAACCACTCTTCAGAAGGTTGTCCCTGTGTTTTCTCCTGCCTCTGGTGCTTCTGCTTCTGCTTTTGCCTCTGCCTCTGCTGCTCCACCCTCCTCTACCCATTCTCCACCTCCGCAGTCACATCCCCGACCTAGCCATGCATCCTTCCGTGCATCAAATGAAACCCTTCTGGGATATATGATGCATGAACAGGCGTACAACCATCAGGTTCAGGAATGCATGCACCAGGATTTGTGTTCAATCATGTCCACCATGAACCTATCTTGTGTTTCACCTTACCCCACCTACCAGCCATACCCAGGTAGTGCTTATGCTTCTTATGCATACGAGCATTACTACCATGCTCCCGACCCTTCTGTTGCCGCTCCGCCACCGTATGCTGCTGATAGTTCTAATCTTATGTTCCTGTCGTTACCTGCTCGCCCCCTGGCCACTCTGCTCACCTCCTTGGGAGACTCTTCTATGTCCTTCCCACAAGCCAAGGAGCTTCTTTCTCTTGGTATGTCATGGGCCAAGCAAAATGCCCACTGGACCGGTCGTTCTTTTGGTCCTCCTGATGACGAGGAGATGCCCGACCAGGCTGAGGATGCTGATGTTGAAGACAGTGATGGTGAGGATGCTTCCGATGAATATGGTGGTGATGGTGTTGGTTCTGATGCTAGAACTGCTGCTCCGCCTTCAGACGGGGATGAGGACTACCACCCTGGTGAGGACGATGATACCATAGATATCGATAGCTTAGATATTTAGGTGGTTTCTTAGCTTCTAGTCTAGCATGTCAATCATATACTTCTTTCTAGACTCTTTTGTATAAGAAACATCCTGGCATATTATTCTGAGTTGTACTATTTTCTTATCTCTATTTTCTCGCTTATGGTTGTAATTGCTTTCATGAGGACCTGTATTTGAGTTGTAATCTGCTACATATGCACTTTTCCTATGTACTCTGTTCTATCTTATGCTTGGTTCTTTTTGAGCTATATTTTGATTCTGACTTGGATTGTGTGTTCTCCTCCGTGGTTGTGTGCTATATGCTTTTATATTGTTGTTTACTACCTTGCATGTATGTTTGGTTGAGTTTTGAAGAAGACCTAGTTTTTTGCTCTTCTACCCCCTACCTTTTTGATAATGTCAAAAGGAGGAGAAATATCTCGTGATTTGAGACTCAATCATATTGCTTCTTGTTGTTATACTATTGCTTTCTTGCTTAGGTGATCCTTTTCTTGTTAATTTGTTGTTGATCATGTGACTTGCAAAAGATTACATAGTACACGGATATTGGTATTGCTATGTGTAGATAAACTAACATGCAGGTGAGAGGAAGCATAGTTTGAGGGGGATCAATTCAAATTGTTCTTATCATGAATCCCCCTAATTCACAAGGCAAAGGTATAACTTTCTTATCCTTTTCAATATGTTTGAGGAATGGTTTTTCATTGTCAAAAAGGGGGAGAATGTTGACCTAGAGGTTATACATTACCTATATTTTGATAATGACTTAACCATTCCACTCATATGTATCTAATATGGGTGTTTAAGATTGTTTGCAGGCATTAGGTACATGAAAAGGATCTAATATACAAAGCCCTAGAATGGGTCAAGTTCAAGTCAAAATGGCTACAAGTGTACATTTTGGGTTTTCTATGTAAATGACCTTAGAACATCTATGTAATCACTTGTAATGATGAACTGACTTGTAACTTAGAAGAGAAAAATGTTTGGGACAAAATTCACCAAGTGCTAATAACTTTTAAATGCAAATTAGAAAATTGATTATAGGCACTTGGTCGGTCGAGTTTCCCTGGCTTGAAACTCGACCGATCAGTCCTTGGTCAATTTTTTGAAGATTGCATTGGTCGAGTTGTGCTTGCACAGAACTCGACCGATCAGGTCACTGACCATTTCGAGTTTAAATGGTCGGTCGAGTTTTGTCAGGACAAACTCGACCGATCATTTGAATATAGGTTTTGTCTTTTACTTGATCGGTCGAGTTACCCCTATTGAAACTCGACCGATTGCATTGTACGGAATTTGTAGAAAAAAGTGATGTGACCGTTGGTGAAGTGTTTTGGGCAAAAATAGAGTCATTTTCTTGAACAAAAAATGGCTATTTTTGTATCCAAGTGTCCCACAACTTAAAGGGACACCCTCAACTATAAATAGACCCCCTTGGAGTTCATTCCAAGCTGCTCTTCCATTGCAAACTTGGTGCTAGCTTAGTTGAGAGTGTTTCAAGCCCTTGAGCCCCTTTCTCTCTCTACCTTCAAAATAAATTTATGAGTTATGAGTGAGTTAGGTCCCTATGTATGAGAGTTATCCCTTGTATGGTGTACAGCTCTCCTTTCTCTCTTCCTACCTCCTATTCCCTTTGAAGATTGATTGAAGTTGCTCCTCCAAGTGAAAGAGAGGTTGTTGCTGGTCTTCCCCGAGTGAAGGTGAAGATGATGGTTGTTCTTCTAGAATGAAGATAGCTTGCTGCTCCAGATCCCTTGGTGAAGGTGAAACGTGGAGAAGCTCTCTAAGAGAAGGAGAGGTGCAAGGCAAAGCTCAAGTGAGATAGGTAAATCCTGCAAGGCTGAAGACTAAGGTAAGATTGGGTAAGTCCTTTGAAGAAGGCTGAAGAATCTTGCTTCGTGGGTAAGTCCTTGGAAAGGTAGAAGATCTTAGCTTGAGAAATTAAGTCCTTGGTTGTGTGGTTTATGTATCTTGTAATCTTATTGTGATATATAAGAGAACCAAGTTGCAAATCCTAGAGTCTAACCAACTCTAGGTAGATGACTGACATTGTTCCTAAGTTTAGGACGTGGAACCTCTCTAAACCACATGTCCTAGTACTAGAATATCCCTTGTCTCTTATCCTTGTTTTGAATGCTAGATTAGGACATCAAATTTTCATTTGTTTCAGTTTCTGCATTAAGTTTAAATTGGTGGTCTAATTGATTTTGTGAAGTGTGTGTAGCTCTATTCACTCCCCCCTCTAGAGCCCATCGATCCAACAGGGTTGAGGTCAAATGTCTGTTGTTAGATAGGCTCGTAGTTGTGGATTGATAATCACAACATGGTTGCTTGGTTTCTTGCTCGAGAAGTAAAGGTCGATCATGGACCAGTTGAGTTGGGTAGAGTTTTCGACCTCAAGGTCAATGGGTGTTACTTCACGGAGACCTTTGATCATGGGTACATGTTGATGGATACTCATTGATGTTAGGTCAATTCATTGCTACTTCTTGAGCGTGGTAGCTACTATATGGCAACCCGTCACACTAAATGAGATCACTCAAAAGTAAAACACCAATCAAACCTTAATTAACCACATTACCAAAATGGTATATAATTAAAACCAAAGATTTTTTTCCAAACATTTCAAAAGTAATATTTGTACAAAGGTCCAACTAGTAAACATCCTAGTCTGTACTGGGTACACAAGCCATGACACTAGAAATTAGGGTATAAACCCTAAAAATCTGAGCTACAACTGTAGTTGCTCTCACACATATTAACTCTGAGACACAGCCTCAACCGCTCTCCAAAACTTTAGGATCTGGATGGCAGAAATATACCCTCCTTGCACCTGCATATACTCAATAGTATATGACTCCAATCTCCTCTTAGGATTACTTGTTTCACTATCCATCAAGTTTGACATGGAGATAGTTCTACGGTCTCAGGGCACTACATGGTTAGGGTTACACTTCATTAATTATGTGATTTAAGTATTTTGATTGCATCAACTAAGTTACATACAAGCTCCTATAGTATGCTTACAAAGATAAATTGTAGATCACAAATTTAGAAGATATAAAATGTATCAAAAATGTTCCATGTTACTCCATCATGGTATATACATCCATTCCTATCCATAAAAAGGACTTGATCTCAAACTAGGGTGCATAATGGCCCAAAATGTCATTTAGGGAAAATAGTAATAACTTCTTGTAGGAACATCGTTATCCTCTTAAACTTTACCAAAAGCTTAAGTAGTCATTGACAATATATTACCTAAAATTTCAGCATATAATTGCATCGGATGTAAAAGTTATGGTATCTCCAAGAATTAGGTACTTATATGTTCAAATCCTAGCATGAATGAGCTACTTTTAGTATTATGATTTTGTCCAATTATCATTTCAACACCAAAATAATGAATAAAAGCATTATAACCACCATCGATTAACCACTACATAGTAAGGCTTAAATTGTGGGTCATACTTATGTACATTGGGTACCAAAACATCACATATATGAAATTTTGAGAAGTCATAACACCAATATTTTCATATTTTAGACCTTGCATGTTCGAGGAAAAGATCTTTCATAGTAGAAGAAACGTTCATAGGGTCTAAGAAAGACTTAGAAACTTGTATCATCATAATTCTCATATCAACTAGTGCACAAAAGGCCATCTTTTCTCACATTACGTGTTTTCTGGAACAAGATTTACATATAAAAGGTTACAGGTAGGCAAGAAACATATTAGTGGTTATATCACTTGCCTTAAGGTGAAGAAGAATCTCCAAACAACAAGGTATCATGAGGAATATAAGGTAAAACCCAAGCTTTGCACTCCAAAAGCTCCAAGGTAGCTCTTATCTTTAAAAATGGGGTCTAGACCTATAGAAAAAGAGAAAATAAAGAGAGTCCTTCATCCATGTGTACGAGTTTCCAGCTAGGAACACCATGGATTCCGTCCATGAAATAAGAGAGAAGAAAGAAGACAACAAGAAAATGAGATCAGGGGAGAAGATCTTACATCCACGAAGCAAGAAACTAGGCAAGAAAGCTTCGATTAGTCCTAGAAGGGCTAGATACAAGTCCTATAACAACATGCAACCACAACCTAGCAAAGCTTCAACATTGAGAAGCTCTTCCTTCACCAACCGCTAGTTTCAGGTGGTCTCCATCAGTAAGAGTGGGTTTGGGGCAGAAAGGTTTGTTTTAGGGAAGAGGGGAGGGGTATTTATATCTATGAGGAGAGAGAAAGAAGGTTAAAGGTCACAAACTGCTATACCATCAGTCAAAAGTCAAGCGTTCCATATGCTTACACAGCCAGGACCTCCATTGATTTGTAGCCCTCAAGGAAAATCATTGGTTTGCATGCCCAATGCAACCATCGGTTGACATCCCTCAAGGAAAACCATTGGTTTGCACACCCAATGCAACCATCGATTGACATATCTCAAGGAAAACCATTGGTTTGCACACCCAATGCAACCATTCATTGACATTCTCAGTGAAACCCATTTATTTGGACACCCAATGCAACCATTAGTTGACTCCCCTCAAGGAAAATGACTGGTTTGCACACCCAGTGAAACCATCGATTGACATACCTCAAGGAATACCATTAGTTTGCACTATCAGTGCAACTATAGATTGACATCCCTCAAGGAAAACCATTGGTTTGCACACCCAGTGCAACAATCGATTGACATTCCTCGAGGATAACCATTAGTTTGCACACCCATAGATTGGCATCCCTCAAGGAAAACCATTGGTTTGCACACCCATCGCAACTGTCGATTGACATCCCTCAAGGAAAATCATTAGTTTGCACACCTAGTGCAACAATCAGTTGACATCCCTCAAGGAAAACCATCAATTAGCACACCTAGTGAAGCCATAGGTTGACATCTCTCAAGGAAAACCATCAGTTGTTAAACCCAAACAAGCATCAGAAGGTGCAAATACCTTCACTTCCATACAAAACGAACATCAAGGATTAATATCTTGATGCAATAAGGTTCCAAAGCATTCAAATAAGACAAATTTATTAAATTATGAAGAATATCGTGAAGTAATATATACTTGTGTTAAAATTGATGTTAGATCCCTAGTAAAGGGAAAATTTTATGAAGGTCCACACAAGTACATAAATTTGAAAAAATTAAGCAAACGGAGTCCAATGTGGACCAAATTTGAAATATAGCTTTGTTAACTAATATCAAAGCATATTCTAAGGTTTAATTATGAAAATAAGCACCCAATTAAATCAAACAAGTATGTTTAGCCATTAAACCAGGTCAGGAGCCTTAGATGCTCTACCTAAGTTATAGGTCTATCAATGGCGCTCGAGCAGTGAGTGCATGATAGGTGTGGTGGTCAATCACTTGAGGTTGATCTCCTAGGAGGTTATTTGACTTGGTTGATTGTTAAGGGCACCACATATTAAGTTGAAGGTTTGGTAGTGTAGATCGATAGGTAAAGTTGATTGGATGATCAATTATTGGATGTTCAATGAAGATGGAGGTTGATTACTAGCGTCGATCAAGGTGATCAATTGTTGTCTCGGTCCAAAAATGTTGAATTCTAAATCAGGCCAATCAGCCATTTTCTTGCTCAATTTTATTCCATTGGGAGATGATATTGTTTAATCAACATGGTGATCGATCAAGGTCTTTGATTGAGTGTGATGGAGGTAGGTGAAATATGTTTCTCGACTATGATGTGTTGTCAAGTAGTTGGAGGTCCATCAGTAATGATTGAGTCCCATGGTAAGGATCATTGTGGTTGAGAAACAACCCTTGATCGTTGTTGAGTCTGGCCATGTTTCTCCTAGTTGATCATTGGTTAATCAATAGAGGAGGTCATATGCTTAACTATTAGTCACTAGATCTCAATAGGTGTTTAAGAATTGATGAATGGTTGATTTAGTTTAATCAAACATGGTGTAGAGATAAAGTTTCAAAGGAATTTGAAAAACATACCAAAACCCTATCAATTTAACAATAAATATAAATAGGAATAGATGAATTTATTTCTAAGGCAAACTAAGAATAGAAATGCAAAATGGTATAGTAATCACAATATAAGTATGATGAATATTCATTCATCATTTGTCAGTTACAAAGAACCACACGTACACTTAAGAATGTTATTAGATCCTAAATTTATCAATGCAACGGCAGTTGGGAAGGGTACTTGATCCCAATGGAGTTTTCTTATAATGGAAACTATCACTTTAGTCTTGAAATAGCCCCTTATTATGAGAAAATTGAACTTGGTTTTCCCTTTTATTAGTAGTACATTTAATATTGCTAAGATCAAATTATGGTTTCCTAACTTTGGATTACCTACTAAGATGTAGACATGATCTCATTATATTATTATACAAGATATACCCCACATTCTTATTAGAATGACATTTATCACTCCCGTATTCATCTTAGTAGTATAACTATATTTGTTTTTCTTTTTTGTATTAAAAAAGTTATAAGTTGTTTGATTTTTTCTTGTTGAATTAAAAATTTTAGTTTTCATTTCCTACTCTTTTCCTTTTTCTTTTCTCTCCCTTCATTTTGATCCAACATTGAACATGTTCTTAAATGTGTGACCCTGTTCTTAAGTATTTGACTTAGTTATAGAGTAAAGTGTATTATCTCAAGATTTTATTAGCTCGAGGGAGTAATTGATGAGTGAGTGATTCAGTTAGTATGGAATTTGTGATCCATCATCTGCATTTTTCATATATTCATAGATTTTCTCTCTTGTTACAGTCAAGATATAAATACAAGAGAAGTTTAGATTGCCTAAAAATCTAATTTCATGGTGACAATAGATGAATAATACATGAATTTATGTATCTTGGGCATTAGGAAATTAAGGGATTTGTTTGAGAATTTTTTGAGAATCTTGGAATGTAGAATTTTTTTATTGCTTGAACTGCAATACTATCAAAATGTCATAGGAATTCTAATATTATTTAAAGTTATGGTTTGGAATGATTATTGTAAGTTAGAAATAATAATAAATGATGAAACCCAAGTAATGTCCTATACTTGTATTTAGCTACTAAGTCAAAGAAAGGAAGTGGAATAAGGTAAAGCTCAATTAGTTAATGTAATACAAGTTACTTAGCAGTCATTCTAAATGTAAACAAAAACACTTGGAACTACTAATTAGTAGTAATTAGTACCATGGAAACTGTGAAGATTTTCCCATGAGGTCTATATTTGAAAAAAAGTGAAACATGTGATTGTATGGTATAGACTAATCAAGTATTAATCAGAGTGTGATGTAGTCCCAGGGTGCCAATAGTCTCATTCCCTTATAGATAGTGCAACACTAATCAGCTAGGTACTAGTTGTTCTAGCTTAGCTCAATTTTGTATTTCATAGTTGGTTTATTTTGTGTGTTAGTCCTAGAGGGACTACATCACTCAATTTAGAGGCTTTTCACACTACAGATACCCTTCCTAAGTACCTCGGACATGGGGACATAGTTTTAGAGAAGATAATTAGCAATCATTAGGTGAAATGTGGTAACCTCATTGCAAACTAAGATTAGTTTAGTTAGGTCATGTGTTTACCTTAAGAATTGTGCAATTAGACACACAATAGTTCCATTTTCTTAGATGGTTAATACCGGTGAGTTCAAGGTCAAAGTTAAAATAGGTTCACATAAATAGATGTTAGATTTAGTAATTAGGAAATGCTAGTATCCCATATGTCTATTATGTAAATGTAATTTAGTCTCTGATTTCTTTCTTCTTCCTAGTTTATAGTATTGCATATCAAACCTTTTAGTATTTTGTATAATTTCATTAACATGATCTATAGTTATTTACACTCCTAAACTACCTCATATATTAGAGAATTATAATTTTGCACATTTATTTATGTAATTGTATCATTAATTGATTGAGTATCTAGCTCATCACTCTACACACAATTTTTTTGTAAGTCATGGTAAAGGAATGGATACAACTCTTAGAGGAGAAGCAGATCATCAGTTTTCTCATAGGTGGTTTATGAGATCATGAAATGTAGTCTAGAATAGATCTCTTAGTGATACTTAAGGTTTTAGGAATATCATTTGATGTTTTTAATTTTCCAGACATGTTGTAAAAATAGCTAGATTATAATTGGCTTTTGATGCATACAAATTTTTAGTTATTTCATAGGCTATTTATGTAGTTTTTCATTATATTTTTTATTAGAGGTATTTGATTTCTATCCATGAGTGGTTTTCAAGTAGCCAAAGATCTAGGAAAGTAATAAGTGTACCCATCATCCACTCCAGAATCAACAAAGAAACCTACCTGGAGATTTTGGACAACATTGCTAATAGGGTTAATGCCTAGTTAGCAAGAGTGTTTATCTCTCAGGGTGAGAGTGTGTATGGCAAAGACAACTATCACTTATATCCCCCACATAAATGAGGGAAACAATAATAGTTCCTATTAATATTTGTGCTAGAATGGATGCATTAATTTGACGCTTCACTTAGGGTGTAAACTATAAGCTACATGATGCCACTAGTCATATAGAATAAAGTAACTCGTCAAAAGGGTAATGGGGGGTCTGGGTGTCAAGTCCATGCTTGAGTGGAACCACTCCCTTACAATGAAGCAATCTTGGGTTATGATGACTAATCGAGATACGTTGTGGTGTAAAGGTCTCAAAAAAAAGTTTGAAATCTTCAATGAAACAAAATCAAGAGCTACTCATGGTTGGGGAAGTTCACATTTGAGGAAAGAAGTTCATTATTGATAATTCCATAATCTACCTATGAGTGGCATGTCCCCAATGTGTGGAGTGACTCTGGGTTAGAGATGATCTCTTTCTTAGGGATTACATTATAAAGGTTGTCCTAGAGGATCTAATGTATTTGCAAGTATGTAGTATCAACAATGGCACGTGGGATATTTGCTTCCTATAAGAATGATTAACAAAGAAGCGATTGTTCAATAGTGAAGGTCAATGTACCATTTCATAAAAAATCGAAAGATATATGAGTATGTAATCATATTGTAGATGGCAATTTTTCTACTAAGTCTACATATGCAGTTATGAGAGAACATGAGGACATCATGATGAATGCATATTCATCAGATTTTCAGTCGCCTTTTTGGCACCAATTTGACTCAATACATCCAATTTCATTTACTAAATATCACAATGTGCACAATTGATTAATTGGTTCAATTATCTCACTCAAGCCTCTCAGCCTCTGTCCTGATCAATCGATTTTGACCAAATGGTCTGATCAATCGGTCTTGCACCAAGCAGTTTGCCCATTCGGTCTTAGCCATTCATCCATCGGTCTCAAGACCGCATGAGCAGCATCCTTATGAGACCATATGGGCGGCCATAGGATCATGAAGACCGTTTGGATCTAACATGTCTTCAAGACTGTTTGGGCATCTACCTTTCCACACCGTCAGATCATGGATCTACGGTCCTTATTCATTTGGGCTAACGGTTTCCATCTTGATCTGTCCTATCGATCTCGCTGCTTTACCCCTCTACACAGTCTCTAAACCGTATGAGATCTCACGGTCTCAAGACTGTGTAGCGGTCCTTTCTCAAGACTGTATTAACAACTTCACCTCAAGACCATATAGAGGACCTCCGCACCCGCTTCCCTTCTTCATCTTCCTTCCCTCACCTCCTGCAAACCCTAACTCACTACAACAATGCTCCCACACCCGCTTCCCTTCTTCTTCTTCCTTCCATCCTACATGTAACCCTAGCACCACCTGCAACTGCATGTCCACCACCATCATCGATGGTGCCACCTCCATCTCCGGCACTCGCCCTGCACACAGCAATCCATGCGGCCTTCATCCACAGTGCCCATCGCCACTGCATCCCCCTACACCTTCGCCGCCTATCCTCCCACCAAGCAACGCAACCCGCCAACACTGGGATCGCCATAGTACCAGCGACCAGCAAGACAGCTAGGGTGTGCAGGCAGTCCGTGAAGCAAAACTGTGAGGACAGCTCTGATCGGTCTCTTAGACTGTATAGACGAGAAACCCACGACCGCTAGGCAATGAAAGACTGATCGGTCGATCCCAAACCGACTGGGCATCGCAAGCCGCAAGCCGCAAGACTGATCGAAGGTCAAAAACCGGTTGGACGCCAGAGTGAAGACCGTATGGACTTAGCAGACAGATAGAAACCGATCTGCTAAAAATCGTTTGGAACCCACTGATCTCAAGACCGATCAGGCACGAAGACCGGTTGGACGTGCTATCGGTTTGCAAAGCGTGAGCATGATTACAATCCCCTAGGACCATTTGGATCCTGACATCCCAGGACCGGTTGGGTAAGAGTGATTAAAACTGATTAAAGGTAATGTACCAAACCGTTTGGATGTTGATGAAGACTGTATGGAGGCTGAACTCCAAGACCATTTGGTCATTGATTGATCTGCAAACTATTTGCTCCTCTAAAGCACAAGACTGTTTGAGCCTAAGACACCCAGACTGTTTGGAGGAAAATATCTCAAGACCGTTTGGGCAAAAGTCCCCAAACCGTTAAAGCAAACTGAGAAAATTGCAACATGGTCCAAAATTTCAAGACCCCATCTGAGCCTATAAATAGGACCAACAGGGCCCTCATTTGGGGCATCAGATCCAGGACGCCGCCAGGCTGCCTGAGCACATGTCCGATCCAGATCATCACGCATATCCACCTGGTTCTCATGCTGTGATCAAGGGGACCAAGGAGAGAAGGAAGGAGGAGTGAGAAAGACTTCCTAGTCTATCTTGGCATCCCTCGTTCCTCATCCAGATCTGCTCCGATACGACATAGAAGACCGCATCATCTTCACCGAGTTGCGACCGCCTTCTACATCATGCTCATGGTAGAATCTTCCCTCTCTCTCTCTCTTTCTTCTCGTTTCTCGCATCATGAGTGAGTAGTTCCTTTTCCCTGGGGTGCGGGAACTAGCCCCGCTGCCCATGCAAGCATGTCCTTTTGTTAAACATTTCATGGAAATGTATATAACTTTTCATTTCGTTGTTAATCCTTAATGTTTGTAGTTTGATTACCTACTTGTTTTCATCTTGTTCTTCCCTATGTTTTGAGAACTTCCTTATGTAGGGTAAAATGTTGATTAACGAGGTTGACTCCCAAACTAGAAATAGAATGGGATTCCTTGAGGTCGTAAGTGTATGATCCATGAGGGGACATGCCATCTAGCCTACGGTGACGCTTCTGTGTGCCTAACGCCTATATTGGGGGCCCACGGCCTTAGTTGGATTTTGTATTCGTTAATCTTCGATGTTTGCTTGTAGATTAGTCGATTTCTTGCTTAACATTTAGCACGGTTGACTCCCAAACTAGAAATAGAATGGGATTCCTTGAGGTCATAAGTGTATGATCTGTGAGGGGATGAGCCATCTAGCCTACGGTGATGCTTCTATGTACCTAACGCCTGTATAGGGGGCCCACAGCTTCAGTTGGATTTTTGTATCTTTGAAGTCATAAGTGAGTGATCTGGGTGGTGACGAGACATCTGATACCTAAGGTGACGCTTACGCAAGCCTAACGCCCATATGGGGGGTTTGTAGCACCTCTATTTGGATAGTTATATCTTGCCTAGATGTTTGATGTTTGGATGTGTTTGCATGTGTAGTGGTGGTGAAACCTGAGACCATCCCAGTGATTTCATACCATTAATCTAGATCCAACTTTAATTCTTCCATTTCCTTTCTTGCAATTAGTTTAATTAACCTCAAATCAACCAATTGTTCTAAATATTAGTCTTACTTGAGCTAGATTCGACTAACAATGATTCTTAAAACATTGTCTCTTGGGATTCGATCCTCAACTATACTGTGATAAGATCCGTCCGCTTGCGGGTGGTATTATTGCACAAGGTTTTGGTAAAAGCTCAGGGATTTCAACCCCGAGTGAATTTGTTAGTGCGATAATATTCCACGTCAAGTTCTGGCATCGTTGTCGGGGATAACAGAATCAGTTAGTCAAATATAGTTCATTTAAGGCTAATCTAGAATTTTTTTTTTGATACAATCGATCATCTACTTGAATTCCACTCCACTTCATCAATCTTACTTCAGATCTTTTCATTTCAGGTACTCCCAAGACTGGTGTATGCACTGTTTGAACAATCACAGACTCACCACCAGCTTTGATCCGGAGATAGACAGAACCTTTCATCGTCAAAATAGAGAGAACCAAGCAAGAATGGCTCAAGAAGAGGAAATAGCCTGAAGGGTAGCTCAAGCCATCAATGAACAGAGAGAAAGACTCATGCAAGAATCTAGGTCTATAGTTCAAGAAGAAATCCTAGCAGCGCAAGAAGCATAACTACAAAAGGATCTTAGGGAGTTCTCAATCCCTAAAGTTGTTGATGTTTGTCACCCAGTTCAACCTCCTCCCATCCATGCTCCCAATTTTGAGATAAGGGCACATTGGATTACCTTGCTTCAAAACAACCCATTCTATGGTAAATAAGGTGAAGACAGTCAAGAACACCTTTTGAGGTTTATTGATCTATGTGCCATGACAAAGAAAAATGGAGTGTCTGACGATGCAATTAGACTCCATCTTTTCAATTATTCGCTTGTTGATAGAGCTATAAGTTGGTACAACTCCCTGCAATGTGAACCCATCACTACTTGGTAACAACTACAAAATGTTTTTCTGGAAAAAATCTACCCTCCTTCTCTCACCTATGAAATTAGGGGTCGAATAGCAATGTTCACTCAAGCCCCTAGAGAAACTCTTGATGAAGCATGTGAAAGATATAAAGATTTTCTACGCAAGTGTGCACACCAAGGAATCCCTAAGAATCAACTTATTGAAATCTTCTACATATGTGTGAACGATGATATCAAGAGGTTTTTAGACTCCTCATCTGGAGAAAACTTCATGCATCAGAGTTATGACAGCGCGTGGAGGGTTGTCACCCTTGGAGCTGAAAATCAAGCTAATTGGGGTAGGTCTGTAGGCAAAGGAGTGTTGAAGGTGGCTATGGTTGAAGTTATTCCTGAATACAAGTCCATCGATGAGACCCTCAAACTCTTAGTTGCCAAGCAAGACCATATCGAATCATCTCTTGCTGCATTTGGAAGAAAACGTTCACCCCCTCAACAACAAGAACAAATCAAGTCAGCTTCATTGTTCTGTGAAGCATGTAAAGGTATTGATCATTCCACTTTAGCATGCAATTTTCTCTACGATGTTATTCTAAGCAATGCATGTGGCCAAGGAGATAATTGTCAAATGGAAAGTCTAAATGTTGTCAACACTATCCATGGTCAAGGTTATTATAATCCTAGTCAGAATAGGAACCATCCTGATTTTCAATATGGAAATCCTTCGGGAGCGGTAAACTCACATCAATTTGGTTCAAACAACCAACAATAGAATTTCGAGAACCAAGGGAACTTTAGGGGAAACTTCCAGAATAGGAATTACAACAATTACCAGAACAACCCTCAGTTCCAAGACCCCAATCAAGTCCCTTACCAGAATCAACAACAAGGACATCAAGCTAGTCCCATCTCTCCTGATGACAAACTGTCAGCCATTGAGAAGATGCTACAAGCACAACAAACTATGATAGTTAATCAACAAGTCCACCAGAAAGCTATTGAATATCAACTAGCTCAACTTGCAGCTAGCATGAAGCCACCTGCTAGAGCTTTTTTTGGTCAACCGGAGAACAAACCTAAACATCCTGAGCAGTTGAAGGTTGTTATGACTCGTTCTGGTAATGTATATCCTGACCCTCCTATCAAGACACCACTGGTTGTTATAGAAGAACAAGACCAGGTGAATGATCAAGTTCATGAAGAACCTGAATCTTTTTCAAAGGAGCAGCCAAACAATGATAAGCCGGACAAAGAAAATTCTAAAAAAAATAGCTACAGAAGAGGAAGAAGCAACACCAGAACCTGATATCCATGTATACAAGCCTCATATACCTTTTCCAACTTGTCTAAGGCAAACAAAGCTCAATACCCATTTCAACAAGTTCAAGGAAGATATGAAGAAAATTCATGTTGATATATCCTTTCTAGATGCACTGGTAGAGATACCAGCTTGGACAAAGTACTTGAAGTCTCTCCTCACAAGGAAATACATAACTGAGGAAGTTGACATGGTTAAACTGGAAACTACTACTTCTGATATTATTCAAAGTAAGATGCCCAAGAAATAGAAAGATCCTGGATCTTTTGGTATCTCATGCCATATTGGTGATTCTACATATAAGAAGGGACTGGCTGATCTTGGTGTTAGCATTTAGATCATGCCACTTAGCCTTTGCAAGAGGCTAGGATTTTCAGAATTTCTTCCTACTGGCATAACTATACAGCTTGCAGACAATTCGATAAAACATCTGTTAGGAATCCTCGAAGATGTCCCGGTCAAGGTAGGCAAGGACGCATATGTTTCGTGTGACTTTGTCATTATGGACATAAAAGAAGACACCATATATCCTCTCATATTTGGACGTCCATTCATCGCCACTGCAAGATCTCTAATTGATGTTGAAGCAGGAACCTTGCTTCTTCAACTAGGAAAAGAAACTCTTGAGTTCAAAGTTTTTGAAAATATGAAAAAACCAAGCATGCAAGAAGAACTCTATCTTATTGATTACATAGAGCAGATGTCACTTCTCACTCAAGAGAATCATGAATCAGACGATCCTTTAGAAGTTGCTCTAACGGACCCATCAGTTGATGAACCTATTGATGAACAAGTAAAGGATTGCATCGAATTTCTTGACTCTATAGAAGAAGATGTTGAAGCTACTTTTGAGGAAGTCAAGCCTATAGAAACAATTGAAGACATTTGTGTAAAGGAGGAGACACCTCTCAACCATGTCACGACACATACCAAACCATTTTCAGGTGTCCATGAGCCTCCTCATCCAGAAACAACTATCCTCTAGAATGCACTGGTAGCTAAACAGACAGAGATTACCGATTTAATCTTCCCTCTGCAACAAGATTTAGATTGTGGTTTCTACAAGGTACATCCCTTGGATCCATATCTGATAGATGTTAATGATCAGCATTGCTACGATAAAGGGATAGTGCATCAACAAATGAACTTTTCTTCCGAGCCTCAACAACACTACATTATTAATGATGCCTTTCAGATCCCTACAACTATTCTCCACATTGGATTGAGCAATAGAGAACAATTCAACATGACTCAAGTTGTTTCCCCATGTGTTCTGACATTGCTTGTTCTGTATGGGGAAGGATACAAGAAGCTAAAATCAAAGTGAAGATTAATGAATGGTTGAGAAAGAAACCACCAAAAGAATATGTTAATCCAGCTCCACCTAGAGCCCCACCATGGTGACAGTATCCACGTCGAGCCATTGACGTAAAACAAAGGCGCTTGTCGGGAGGCAACCCGATCAATAAATTCGTATTTGGTTTTAATTTTGAATTAGAATTTTTTCTTAATTTTTTTTACTTTTTTAGATAATTTTGCACCAAATAAAAATTGCATCGTGAGATTCTATCTTGAGCTTTGATTTATCCTCATTTTTTGATATTTTCAGATGGAGGATGTACGCTGGTTGGAACGCAACCACATTTGGTGGTCTAACCAGCATGAATTTTCCCCTCCATCTCGGATTTAGAGTTTGCTCAGGATGAGAAAAATTCTAAGTTCGAGGTGGAGAGTGGGTGGTACGTACTTTACTTTCCACCTTCACCCATCTATTTCTGACTTAATATTTCATCGTTGCATTTTTGACCAAAATTTTCAAAATTTTTATAAGTTTTTCAAAGAAATTGAACAAATATTTGATGAAGTTTTGACGCTTTTTGTTTCAATAAAAATCATTGGCTAACCAGCTAGTTTCTCTTGATGCATTTCGAATCATTATACCCTCCTTATTCGAAGAAAATCCTCAAAAGGGCCACTTTTTGATACTAGCCTTTTGATTGAAATCATCTTGCGAAGCTTATGAATCCTAACATCATGATCCTTCTGCAAAAATGGCAAGCATCTGTCGAACTGATAGGGATCAAACACATCGTGCTTCCTAACTGACTAGTGGAACAATAACATGGAATCCCCACCGGATCCTCATCAAGTCATTATTTGAGCAGAGTATGATAAAGAGAACAACCCGGTGCATAGAATTGTAAATCAAGTTGTATTCTAATCTGAACTCTCTTCTACCCTTCTTCTATCATCTTCATACCCCTTCGTCCATAAAAAAGAAACAAAAAATAGCCAAAATGGTGCCAAACCCTAAGTTCGGGGTGGCACACCACTTCTCTCTATATCCGCTTCTTCCATACCCCTCGCAATTTAATAGGGGCGTACCGCTAAGAAAAGATGCCAAAGTGCACACAAAAAAATGCAATCTCGAGTCGAATAAAGGAGAGATTCACATACAAAAAATGCAATAAATGAAATTGCAAATAATATAATAATCTCGAGTCGAATGGAGGAGAGATTTATTTCTTCCTTCCATACCACCTTTCACTCCCTTTTCTACCTAAAGGCACAATAAATGCCTCCACTCCTGAAATACACCAGTGTCAGATCAGATATACACTTGTTGTTCTACAGGTATCTCTGGACTCTTATGAAACTCTTTGACATGCTTGTTGTTGGAAAAAGTGAGGAGGAAGTGACGTTGGAAAGAAAACTCAGGAACGAAGATATGGTAAGATGTGTTCAATGGTCTCAGGAAGTTGAGGTGCTTAATCATACTAAGCAGAAAGGAAACAATCGTGATGTGAAGAGGAGGCAACCACATGACCAGAAAGTATTCATTTTGTGACTGTTTCAGATTTTGTGTTACTCGAGGACGGGCAACGTTTAAGTTCGGGGTGTTTTGATGAATACATATTCATCATGATTTTCAGTCACCTTTTTGGGACCAATTTGACTCAATACATCCAATTTCATTTACTAAATATCACAATGTGCAAAATTGATTAATTGGTTCAATTATCAAGGTTATTAACTGAGTTTATGTTGATTTTATGCAGGTCATGATGAGGTTCAACAATCAAATGGATCTCACCTTCACTCAAGCCTCTCATCCTCTGTCCTGATCAATCGATTTTGACCAAATGGTATGATCAATTGGTCTTGCACCAAGCAGTTTGCCCATTCGGTCTTATCCATTCATCCATTCGGTCTCAAGACCACATGAGCAGCATCCTCGCGAGACTGTATGGGCAGCCATAGGATCATGAAGACCGTTTGGATCTAACATGTCTTCAAGACCGTTTGGGCATCTACCTTTCTACACTGTCAGATCATTGATCTACGGTCCTTATTCATTTGGGCTAATGGTTTCCATCTTGATCTATCCTATCAGTCTTGCTGCTTTACCCCTCTACACGATCTCTAAACCATATGAGATCTCACAGTCTCAAG
Organism: Alisma plantago-aquatica; assembly: GCA_963693085.1. Taxonomy (NCBI): domain Eukaryota; kingdom Viridiplantae; phylum Streptophyta; class Magnoliopsida; order Alismatales; family Alismataceae; genus Alisma; species Alisma plantago-aquatica. Next base: position 1,616,644,375 of record OY856409.1, on the reverse strand, counting down.
ACCGTGTAGCGGTCCTTTCTCAAGACCGTATGAACAACTTCACCTCAAGACCATATAGAGGACCCCCTCACCTGCTTCCCTTCTTCTTCCTTCCCTCACCTCCTGTAAACCCTAACTCACTACAGCTATGCTCCCGCACCCACTTCCCTTCTTCTTCTTCCTTCCACCTGACCTGTAACCCTAGCACCACCTGCAACTGCATGTCCGCCACCATCATCGATGGCGCCACCTCCATCTCCGGCGCTCGCCCTGCACATAGCAATCTGTGCGGCCTTCATCCACATCTCCCATCGCCACCGCATCCCCCTGCACCTCTTCCGCCTATCCTCCCGCCAACCTATGCAACCCGCCAACGCCTAGATCGCCACAACACCATCCACCAGCAAGACCGCTAGGGCGCGTAGGCAGTCTGTGAAGAAAAACCGTGAGGACAACTCCAATCGGTCTCTGAGATCATGTAGACGAGAAACTCATGATCGCTAGGCAACACAAGACTGATCGATCGATCCCAAACCAATTGGGCATCGCAAGCCGTGAGATCGATCAGAGGTCAAAAATTGGTTGGACGCCAGAGTGAAGACTGTATGGACTTAGCAGACAAATAGAAATCGATCTACTGAAAACCATTTGGAACCCACTGATCTCAACACCGATTAGGCATAAAGACTGATTGGATGTGTTATCGATTTGCAAACTGTGAGCATGATTATGATCCCCCAGGACCGTTTGGATCCTGACATCCCAGGACCGGTTGGGTAAGAGTGATCAAAACTGATTAAAGGCAATGTACCAAACTATTTGGATGTTGATGAAGACCGTATGGAGGCTGAACTCCAAGATCGTTTGGTCATTGATTAATCTGCAAATTGTTTGCTCCTCTAAAGCACAAGACTGTTTGAGCCTGAGACACCCAGACCGTTTGGAGGAAAATATCTCAAGACCGTTTGGGCAAAAGTCCCCAAATCGTTAAAGCAAACTGGAAAAAAATTGCAACATGGTCTAAAATGTCAAGACCCCATCCGAGCCTATAAATAGGACCAACAGGGCCCTCATTTGGGGCATCGGATCCGGGACACCGCTAGGCTGCCTGAACACAGGTCTGATCCAGATCATCACACATATCCACATGTTGCTCCTACTGCAATTAAGGGGACCAAGGAGAGAAGGAAGGAGGAGTGAGAAAGACTGCCTGATCTGTCTTGGCGTCCCTCGTTCCTCATCCAGATCTTCTCTGACACATTGTAGAAGACTGCATCATCTTCACCTAGCTGTGACCACCTTCTGCATCATGCTCATGGCAGAATATTCCCTATCTCTCTTTCTTCTTATTTCTCGCATCATGAGCGAGTAGTTCCTTTTCGCTGGGGTGTGGGGACTAGCCCCGCTGCCCATGGAAGCATGTCCTTTTGTTAAACATTTCATGGCAATGTATATAACTTTTCATTTCTTTGTTAATCATTAATGTTTGTAGTTTGATTACTTACTTGTTTTCATCTCGTTCTTCCCTATGTTTTGAGAACTTCTTTATGTAGGGTAGAATGTCGATTAACGAGGTTGACTCCCAAACTAGAAATAAAATGAGATTCCTTGAGGTCGTAAGTGTATGATCCGTGAGGGGACGAGCCATCTAGCCTACGGTGATGCTTCTGTGTACCTAACTCCTGTATAGGGGGGCCCACAGCCTTATTTGGATTTTATATCTTCTTCATTAATCGTCGATGTTTTCTTGTAGATTAATTGATTGCTTGCTTAACGTTTAGCATGGTTGACTCCCAAAATAGAAATAGAATGGTATTCCTTGAGGTCGTAAGTGTGTGATCTGTGAGGGGACGAGCCATCTAGCCTACGGTGATGCTTCTGTGTGCCTAATGCTTGTATAGGGGGCCCATAGCTTTAGTTGGATTTCTGTATCTTCAAAGCCGTAAGTGGGTGATTCGGATGGTGACGAGACATCTGATCCCTAAGGTGACGCTTATGCAAGCCTAACGCCCATATGGGGGTTTTGTAGCAGCTCTATTTGGATAGTTATATATTTCTTGGATGTTTGATGTTTGGATGTGTTTGCATGTGTAGTGGTGGTGAAACCTGAGACCATCCCAGCGATTCCATATCATTAATCTAGATCCAACATTAATTCTACTATTTCCTTTCTTGCAATTAGTTTAATTAACCTCAAATCAACCAATCGTTCTAAATATTAGTCTTCCTTGAGCTAGATTCCACTAACAACGATTCTTAAAAATGTTGTCTCTTGGGATTTGATCCTCAACTATACTGTGATAAGACTCGTCTGCTTGCGGGTGGTATTATTGCATAAGGTTTTGGTAAAAGCTCAGTGATTTCAACCCTGAGTGAATTTGTTAGTGCGATAATATTCCACATCACATCACCTCATCAAGAGAATGGGAGGTGATATGGCACACCAAATTGTCCAGAAGAGGGAAGATGTTTTCTTGGATTGTAAGTCACAATGCTTACTTATAAACAAGGGAAGGAAAATTAAACATCTCATTGACAACGACAAGTATGAACGGTGCAACCTTAATAACGAAACTACCATTCATGCTTTGTGATGTTGAAATTATTTACAAGATGTATGGAAGGGAATTCTTAAGGCCACTCTGGGAAACCATGAGTGAGGCAAACCAAAAGGAGCTACCACATATGTTTATGGGAGATTTTAACCATATTAGAAAAGCAGGGGAGAAGAAAGGTGGGATCCCAGTTCCTGACTCTTGTTTGGCTCACTTCAATGATGTTGTAGACGCAACTAATCTTATCTAGTTGAACATGAACGGATGTATTGTTATGTGGAAGAACAAGCAAGTTCTTAATAAGTGAATTTCAAGTCATTTGGATCGTGCTCTCATTAATGAAGCATGGCTTGATGTGTTCCCTCAAGTGTGTGTTAAACTTGGGGTCATCCTAATAGTGATCATGTCTGGCTGCTTGCTCAATTGTCCCATGAGTTACACAAGAAGAAACCATTTAGGTTCTTCAATGGGTGGATGGAATGGCCGAGCTATGAGAAAATTATTGATGAGGTCTGGAAGGAGGGGGTTATAGGTAATCCTTTGTATGTTATGGCCGAGAAGATGAAAAGAACCACAAATTCTCTCAAAGAGTGGGTGAGGGGTTTATCCAACATCAGAAACATTGTGTCTAATGCAACAGAGGTGCATGTGGAGGTATCCAGGAAGCTAAGGGGTGACCCCTTGAATAGCCAGCTGATTTCGGAGGAGGAAGACATCTCTAAAAGGCTTCTGAGACTTGAGAAGGCTGAAGAACTTTACTTCTGGCAAGGAAGTAGGCTGAAGTGGATACATGATGGAGATAGAAATACTCGCATCTACAATGTTGTTGTCAAAAGGAATGATATGAAGGACTTCATTCATACTTTTCATAAACAAGATGGATCATCCACTAGGTCCCCGAAGGAAGTGGCTGATGAAGTTGTTCACTTCTACTCCAATCTTTACAATTCAGTTGATTATAGCCTTGAGCATTACTACACCTTGTCGTCTCATCAGGTTACAGTTCAAATGAATAGATATTTGTGTGGTCATGTTTCCAAAGAGGAAATAAAAATAGCCCTATTTTCTATAGGCTCTTTGAAGGCAGCGGGCCCCGACAGTTTTAATGCTTTCTTCTTCAAAAAGATGTGGGAGGTGGTTAAGGTGGATCTCTGCAATGTTGTGAGGTGGTTCATGGTGGGAGGTAAAATGATGAGGAGCATTAACCGCACTTTCCTAAGGCCAATCCCAAAGAATAGTATGGTTAATTCTATAGCTGACATGAGGCCTATTTCTTGATGCAACGTGGTGTACAAGGTTATTGCCAAACTTTTGAGCAACAAACTCAAGAAGATTCTTCCTGGTATTATCTCCCCATCCCAATCAGCCTTCATGAAAGGAAGGAGTCTATCAGATAGTACTCTGCTAGCGTCTGAATTCCTCTTGGGTTTTGGTACAAAATTTGGGTCGCGTAAAGTCTGTGTTAAATTGGACATTGCTAAGGCATACGATCCCATCAGGTGGGATGCCCTCAAACACATCATGTTGGAGATGGGGTTCTCTTTGAGATGGGTGGATTTGATCATGGAATGTGTGTCATCCAAATCATTGTCAGTTCTCATTAATGGTGTTCCCTATGGTTTTTTCAAAGCAACTAATGATCTAAGGCAGGGTGACCCGTTGTCCCCTCCCATCATCACCCTTGTTATGGAGTCCCTATCCACATTGGTAGATGATGCAATCATAGAGAAGAAGATGAAGACATTTATGCAAGGAGGTGTAAAGATCCTCCCGCATCTCATTTTCACCGATTATGTCCTCTCTTTTCTCTCTGGGATAGTGAACTCGATGAAACACTTGCGAGTGGTGTTGAAAACTTTCAGGAAGCTTATTGACCTCTTCATTAGTGAGCTGAAGTCTAAGATTTTCATGTCTAGGTCTTGTGATTCAAGGAGAGGGAGACTGAAGTAGGTGTCTAGGATTCCTATAGGCGTGTTCCCTACAAAGTACCTGGGCATTCCTATTAGCAGGGGAGTTGCGAAAGGTCAGGACTTTGCTATGTGTGTTGACAACATCCGAGAAACTGATGCTAAGTGAATGGGCCTCCGTTTATCGCTGGCTAGACGCTTAGTGCTGGTGAGATCTGTTCTTACCCCCAAAGTCAGATTCTGGTGTAATCAAGTTGTGATTTCGGCTTTCATTCTGTATAAAATGAGAGCTATTGCTTCATCCTTCATTTGGGGTGGGAAACATCATGTTTTTTTCTTGGGAAACTATGCAAAGAAGCTACAATGAAGGTGGCCTTAATATCACTATCATGTCTGTCATTGTTTATTTGGTTACCTACAGGAGGATTGACCATTTTCTTAGGAATAATGCTTCCTTGTGGACAAGGTGGATGAAACAGAGATATGGGGAGAGTCTTGAGTTGCCTCATGGTGCTAACTTGTCCAGGGCCTGGAGGGATATGTCCAAAGGTTGGAGATCTATCTCTATGGAGTATGTGTTGGATATGGGGAGCTGGTCTTTAAGGAAGGCTGGGAGCAAGTCTTGGGCATCCATCTCCATCTATACACTACAGGTTCCTTGGTATGAGGTGCTCTGGCATAAATACCATATCCCAAAATGGATATGTTGCTTATATCATTGTATCCTTAAAAAATTACCCACTCTAGATAGAATTAGAGTTTGGGGCATGGATTCAGTTTTAGTTTGTAGTTTATGTAGGGGATAGGAAGAAACTCACAACCATCTATTCTTTAAGTGCATGTATACCAAATACCTTTTTTGTAGGTGGAGTCTAAAGATGGGGTGGGGCGGCTCCCCCCCTTCGAGTATGGACAAGGTAATCTACTGGATTGTGGAGAAAAGAACACTGATGCAACATTTTTCTGGTTTGAGTCTAGCTGGTTTATGTTTTCTCATTTGTGATGAGAGGAACTGCAGAGTACATGGCAAGGGTGAGAGGGATACCCTGTGTCTGTTTGATCTTTTTGTAAATAATCTGGGTGTGGTGTTTAAAACCAAGTCTAAGATTTGGATTGGGATTGGTAATGTGGTTATGAGACAGTGGAGTTTTGTTGAGTTATACCCACTTGTATAGTATACAGGGTCACCCCTATACTTTTTTGGTTTATAGTGATATTTTACCTACTCAAAAAAAAATATTAAGGCCAGTTACTTGGACATTTTAGTTGGAATGACTAATACAAATGCATGGTTCAATCATTATATGACAAAAACTAAATGCAACTCCAAGTAGTTCCTAATTTCTAGACAGTACATATGGCAATGAAGGAGCCATCACTTGTTTGAAAATAATATTAAGTCAAATGAGCAACAAATCTCCTACATAAAAGATGATGAAGCTTAATGAAAAGACTTGGGTAACAAAGGTATGAATTTGATGGAATGTAGATTGGGAACATGGGATCCACCTCTTTTGGATTATATAAAACTTAACATAGATGCAGCCATAGGAAAAAATAATGTGACTTTGTATTTGGTGGCTCATGATGGTACTTGAACTTGGTGTGAGGTTTATGGGAAGAAATATAGAACCAAAAATACTACATAAGTTAAGAAAGCAAGAATGATATGGCTCTAAAATATGCAAAGAAAAAAGGGCTTAAAAAAATTGTATCAAAAATAGAATGCATGGGTGCGACCAAGATTATAGAAGAGGATAATAGCTTACACCCAAAGTTTGCTTATTAGACTGTAAAGATTCAGATGTTGTTGAGGGAGAAAAGTAAAGTTAGATTTGCTTGTAGAGAAAATAATAGAGATACTAACTTGTTGGCTAAGATTCACCATAAAAACACCAAACAAATTTATAATTGTGGAAGTAAAACCACTAAGATCATGGATATTTTGACCAAGATTCATGTAATGGAAATAGAACAACCATGTTTAGTTCTACAAGAAATATTTGTGAATGTGAATTTTCTTATAATAGGAAGGTAAGATGAATATAAGTGCTTCTTGACTTACCCAAAAAAAGATACGTGTTTTCATTCATATTAAGAAAAACTAGCTTATTAGACTCTTGTTGCATAAATGTCATATATTAACATGTTTTTTGTATGAAGTTATCATTCTATACCTGAACCTATTGAAAGCTCTTTGCATTTTGAGTACTTTGATATATTGAAAAAGTCGTTACCATTGAGAACCATCCTCATTACCACTGGCATGCACTAGAAATATGATAACATAGAAGAAAGTCAAGCAACAAGATCCATATCGGTGCCATTGAGAAGGCCCTGAGAATCACAATAACAATTTGGCATCACTGACACCCATGTCGGTGGCACTGATTCTTAACCTAAAATTGATGTAAAAGTATTGACATACATTATTCTTAACCTAAAATTGGTGTTCTAGATATTTCCTTGATGACTTAGGGTTCTATATTTTGGTATGTATGCCCAGAGAGCCAATCATATGATGAATAGAGTGTAGCATTAAATATTTTATTTGATAATAATAAAGGTAATTCTATCTATTATGTTTGTCTCAATCATGAGATGTTGACACAGACATAAGTAGATGTCTAAAGAATGATATTAGTCGACGACGTATGTCCTCAAGTACGTGACTGGAAGAATGAGATCATATGGATGCTAAGATTACATACATTCTTGTTATGTCCCTAGTTGGATATTAACATGGAAGCAAAAATAGATGAAAGTAGTACATAAGACTAGAGTGTGTTGACTGATGACATAGTCTCATTAGTCATGATATATGATATCAAGTCACTCACAAGATACATGTTAGAGAACAGTGTATCAGATAGACCCACCATGAGAGTGATACATGGAGACCATGAAATGGTATTCAGAATCATCTCGCATAGTGATAGTGGTGATTGTGGTTCTTAGACCTCACATGTCACTGGGTATACTTTGACATCATCAAACATAATCCTACAATACAGGTTGCCATAAAGGTGATGATTGGGTCACTTTAACACTTGGGGATTGATTGTGAGTGATGTAGATGGGATTTGTCCCTCCTACATGAGTTTGATATCCAAGGTTTCTTGATAAGCAAGATTGAGAACTGTACATCTGTATTGATGTGGTTCAATATGTGATATGTGAACTCATACGCATCTTAGATGGTCTGCTCTAGTTCAAGGAACATGGATTGAACATTGAGAGGATGACGATTACATCCCTTGAGTTCGGTCTGGATTTTAGAGACAAAGGAACTATACGATCATGGTAACACTAATCACAGGTTGTAGGTTGAAGTTGTTCTCCAACTTTCCAAATTACTTGGGTAGAATTGATGGGTGACTAGGCATTTTTCTTTACTTGTGATGTCATAATTTGTTATGGACATTCACTACCAATGTAATTCTAGACCTATAGGGTCACACACATAGGATACACTTGGATCAAAGGAGTATATTCATTAATGGTGTTTATATTGAATGCTAAATGTGTTTAGGTATTCAGTTAAACAATAGATCAACTGACTGGACTCAGAATCATCAAGTTTAAGTGTTGGACTAACTGTATGGAGTGTCGGGTTGATTAGAAACTGATTTGACTAAGTTCTACCAGAATTGGGGCACAAGAAGACTGTATCGCGTGAGTGAGATGACCATTTTGTGCGACAGTCGTGATACGACCATCTCACGTGAGTGAGATGACCAGTTTGTGGTCATGAGATGACTAGTTCATGTGAGCAAGATGTGGTTTGCGGGGAAACTCAATTGCATCAAGGATTAGTGTTGACGTCATGTTGTGCATTAATTTTAAAATAGGAAACTACGTGAGACAACCCTCTCATGTACGAGATAACTATCTCATAGTTCACAGGTTCTATAGCATTCATGATTCTGGACCCTTCTACTCCCACACTGATTGGGAGCCCTGACCCTGGCCACCACTATAAATAGAGGGGTATTGGGGGCTTCTCAACACACACAATTGAGAATCAGTTTCTATGACAATTGTTGTCCTCTCTAGTTATGGTACCAATAGAGAACCCAAGCAAGTCCTACCCGTTAAAGGGAGGGATAGCAAGGGAGAGAACAATTAAGGATCAGTTGTGGGAGAGCATGTCGGCAACTAGTATGTCGATAGAAGGGGACAATTCCTTCCCGTTGGTTCTTGTAGCGCAATGTGGAGTTCTCGGTGGTCCGCGTGGACTACTCTAGAGGCGGGAGGCCATTGTCTGCCACTTGGAGGACAACATTAGCTTGCAGTCTGTGGAGAGACCGTTGGAGCCACTGCAGACGTTGTTGCAGTCTATTTCCTGTGAAGACTAGGAGCTACACATACGCCATCTAAGAGGAACTAGAAAATAGTTGCACATCTACAATGATGAGGAGTATGTCGCTAGACTTGCTCCAAGACTATGTATATCCTCGAAATCATCCTTTCCATTATATAGTTGTTTACACGATCTGCTAGTTTATGTGGAATATGGCAATATTTTTTTCCATTGCCTATATATGCGCCGTATTTACCAATAATGGTATTAGAGCCACGCCAATCTACTATATTGCGGGATAATCGATATGATTGGATTTTGGTTTTATCATTTAATTATTGCATATAATGTGAATAATTTCTTATCCAATCAATACCATGATAATCCCAAACTATATATATATATATGTATATGTATATATGTATATATATATGTTGAATTTACACATGTCGCCCTAAAAGCAAGTTTTGACGGTTGATGTGTAGCATGGTTATGGTCAATAACCCCTATTATCTATGCACGGTTGTATGGTTGGTTAATCATGTTTTATCTCGATCGGCGTACTGAGGCTCTATCTTATCTTTCTAGTATAAAGTTAATTGTTTCCTACCCTTTCTCCCCTCAAATGTAACTCGAGGTTTCTCTATAATCACATAATAGTAGGATAATTTACTTTCATGTTATGAAAAAGAAGAAAGATGTTCTGACAATGCCAACTGACCATCTCAGAGATAGGACAGTCGGCTGAAGGACTGAGGAGGACCATAAGGACAAGCCAAACTGATCACCTGGTGGATCCAACTGACCAACTGGAGGAGCCAGTGAATGGTGGATAGAAGAACCAGACAACCGATGAGATGACCAAATGACCGGCCAGGAGGAGAGTTGATTGGTTCAAAGGTTGAATGGAACAACCCAGATTGACAAGCATGGATCTTCATCAAAGATAGATTTCTACATGTGATGTAGACCTTGGTTGTGGTAATTCTTTGTGGCTTCAAGGAATTACATTAGGATGGCCATAAGCATCACTTTTTGTTTATTGCATGTTTTTACTGTGGGATATAGCATGTAATGATACCTACTATATATGTGGTGATTGGATAAAGTATATGTATTTATAAATACAAAACCCCTCACATAAAATATTAAATCTAAGATGCTTTCCATTAGAAACACACATGAAAATCTTGATCGACCAAGCATAGGTTACACCCTCGCATGGTACGTCGTCCATCTCGTGAAAGTGTGATGGTAGATATGTAGGTTCTGCCTTCACAGGGTGCATATCTAACATGTTAGATATTGGGTCAGGCTTAACTGGTGATTCTTAGAGTGTCTAAGCTTAGATTCATGCATATAATTATGGCAAGAAGTTGCACATATCATCTATCCAAAATTTGTATGAGATGCAATAGGCAAACATTGCCTACCTTAATAATTGGTCAGGAGTGCCAGTGTTGGTTGGGTATTGACTTAATTGTGGATCTTGGCCTACTAGAAGATTATACATTACAATCTTCCATATTGATACATGAGGGTTATCAATTTGAACCATATAGTGGGAGTGGTAGTTAATGAAAAACCTAACTAATATCGTAACTTACCCAATCAAACAAATCAAAATGTTTTAAAAAGATGTAATATTTCTTTGTAGAATCAAATGTCAAACACAAACACATTTTATTGCAATAAGTCCTTAAGAAGGACAAAATGGGATAATCTTACACATCTAGTTTATGACTTTGAGAAGTGTTCTCAATCATGAGAGAAAGCTCTATGTCCTTAAAAGACCAGAGCCATAGGAACCCACTCCAAATGTGCCTAAAGGCTAAATGGATGCTTACTGAAAGCATGCCAATGATGCCATAGACATTGAGTATCTTATGCTTTGTTGTATGAACTATGAGTCGCATGAACAACATGAAAGCATGGACATTCTCAAGATGGTTACACATATTAAGAATCATGTAAATCAACCAAGGTATAATGTATCCAAAGTGTTGTAAGAGTGCAAACTGACAAAGGGAGATCCAATATGACCCCATGTGCTCAATATTATTGGGCATGTGGACTGACGAAGATTTCTCTTAGGTCAAGAGTTGACCATGGATATGATTATGCAAGTGTTGCATGAATCATATTGTCAGTTTATTAAATGCTTGGCGTTCTAATGTCAAAGCAAGAATGAAGAAGGACAAATCCGTGATAGTGATCAACAAAAGTGAGTCCTAGGGCAAAGGCAAGGCCAAGAAGTGATTTGAGGCTAAGCTAAAGTCCAAGACTTCTTCACTCAATATATGGAGAAGAGTAAGTTAAAAGGAATATGTCTTTTTCACTTGATGGATTAAGGAAAGAAATGTCTAGACATTGGAAAGAAATGTCCTCTTTATAAAGGATCTCAGGAAGAAGATGGAGATAGAGATCTCTACTTTAGGATTTGAGAAGAAGAAGTAATCTAGAACTATGCGGAGCAAGGGTTGTTGCCTCTGCATTTGAAAACTATCATTCATGGGCACATAATAGAATTAGAGAATTGTGATTATGTGTCTGCCATTGATGAAAACATCATATGTCTTGTGTGACAAGAACAATGTGTTGCATTTTAAATGATATGATATTTTGTGCTAATGCCACGTGTCTCCCAAACTATATGTGATAGTTCTAAAGAAAAATATGTGATGACACATATATTGAATGACTTTATGACTCAAACATTAAATACCTATAGCATTGTTATCTAGATAACATAAATGACAAATGCATTTCTAGGATCCATAAGATGGTTATCAAGACTCTTTTGGTTATTGAACTAATAGGGACATGCATATCTTATTCATGGTGCAATATGACAAAAGCATCTTCACTAGATGTAGTGGGAGAGCTACTATTCTATTAGACCCTATAGATACTGATGTATATAGACCTTTTCAAATAAATGTTTAAGGTAGTTATTAGTACCTCATTATATTTATTGATGTTATCAGTAGATATGGAAATTTGTATTTAATGAAATACAGGTCTGGATCTCTTGAAGTGTTCAAGGAGATCGTAAATGATGTACATAACTAACTTGGTAAAAGTATTAAGATACTTCGATGTGATCAATGTTGAAATATTTTAAACCAAAGAGTTTGAGGATCTTTTGGAGAGATCGTGATAGTGTATCACAATGTACTCCACCTGAAACACAATCATAGTGTATCATGAAAGTGTATCACTGAGAAGGAATCACACCTTACTAGTCATGGTGAGATTATCAATAAAATCTAGCTGATCTTCTAATTTATTTTGGGTACATGCTTACACTAAACAATGCACTGTCTAAATTGGTTCAAAAGACACCATAGAGATATGGCATGAGAGGTGTCCTGATATGTCTTTTATAGTGATTAGGGATGAATTCTTATACAAGAAAATAATTTCTTGAAAAGTGTTGTCTACAAAATTGCATAGAATGTTATTTCGTTAAAATATTACTTTTATCCCAATCCAACAACAAAGTTGTTGGTTAATTTGGATAATTGTATTCCTGAGGAGGAGCTTAGTTCCAAAGGAATTAGTGGGAGTAAAAGTAGAACTCAAAATGTTTGGAAAAACAAGAAAACATTGAACCTAAATAGGTACATTAGGAACAATGAGAATCACAAGTTGTTGTGGAACCTCAAGTTCCTTATGTAACACACCTAACTCATAGTTCTAGTACAGCATGCCTTAAATTTGAAATATGATGACATCTAATAACTCACAAAGGAGGTAAGTTGATCATAGATGATGAGTCCACAACCTACCTAGAAACTATTGAGGGACCAGAACATGAGAAATGGCTTGAGGTCATGATATCCAAGATGGACTCCATGTAAGCCAACAATGTATGACCTTGCTGGATCCACCTAAAGGGGTAAAATCCATAGGGTGCATTTGGGTCTTTGTAAGAAGACCAACATGGAAAGGTAAACTGGTTGCAAAGAGTTTCAAACTAGTTCAAAGTGTTGAACATGATGGAGTCTTTCACCAGTTACCATGGTCAAATCCATTTGGATCATGCTTGTTGTTGCACTTAGTAAGACTATAAGATTTGGCATATGGATGTTAAAACTACATTCCTTAATTGGAATAATTGTGAGGATTTGCATGTGACACAACCTAAAGGTTTTATAAATCCAATAATGCAATTAAAGTCTATAAGCTACAAAGGTCAATCTGTGGATTGAAACAAGCATGTCAGAACTAGAATCTTCAATTTGACTAGATAGTCAAAGATTTTGACTTGAGTTAGAATGAAGATGAAATATGTGATTACAAATGATTTAGTGAGAGCATATTTATATTCCACATGATGATGGATAATAACGTCCTTATCCTATACATGTTAAAATCTGACTGGAAGCACCTTCTATATGAAGGGTTTAGGCAAGACAACCTATGTGATAGGAATTGAGATCTATAGATGTAGATTTCGATAGTTTCTTGACCTAAGAAAAGAACATACATTGTAATATGCTAAAGGGTTCAACATGCAAGACTCGATGAGAGAAAACTTGTCTATGTTCCATGGAGTTAGTCTCTCAGGAGCCCAGTGTCTCAATTCTTATGAAGAATAGGAACACATGGAATAGATGTCATATGCATTTGCAATTGGATCTATCCTGAATGCAATGTTATGTACTTATCCCATTATCTCGTATGTATTGGACATGACGAGAGCATATCCAGTTATCTCATATATAATGGACATGATGAGAGGATATCAAGTCATCTCATATGCATTGGATATGATGAGAGGACATATATATACCTACCTGCAAGTCTCTCATGTATTGGACATGACAAGAAGGTATATGTTAGATGTTAATGAGAGTCATTGGACTACCAAAAAGAACATCCTTGGGTGCTTTTAAAGCACTAAAAGGATCGGCTCCATGGTTATGGTCATAAGGGAGAATTGGGTGTAAAGAGTTACACCGCTGCAAGCTTCCAAACTGACAAATTAATGATTGCAATCTTAATTTATGTTTGACATTAAATGAGAATTGTAATCTAGAAAGGGTTTTGAGATAATGACAAATTTTCAAATCTATAGTAGAATTTGAGTATCTCTGTATTATGAGAGCAACACTTGGAATATGATTTGTGAGTGATTGGCTCTAAGTGCAAGTGGGAGTGTGTTGGTATGTATGACTAGAGAGGCAATCACATGATGATTAGAATGTGGCATTAAATACTTGATTTGATAATAATAAAGGTAACTCCATCTATTATGTTTGTCTCAGTCATGAGATGTTGACACAAACATAAGAAGATATCTAAATAATGATGTTACTCGATGAAGTATGTCCTCAAGTACATGACTTGAAGAATGAGATCATGCGGATGCTAAGAGTACATACATTCTTGTTATGTCCCTAGTCAGATATTACTGTGGAAGTAGACGACAATATTACATAAGACTAGAGTGTGTGTTGACTGATGACAGAGTCTCATTAGTCATGATATATGATATCAAGTCACTCATATAGATACATGTTAGATAATAGTATATCTGACAGACCCACCATGAAAGTGATACATGGAGACCATGAAATGGTATTCAGAATCATCTCTCATAGTGATAGTGGTGATTGTGGTTCTTAGACCTGAAGTCATTGCACTCATCACACGTCATTGGGTATACTTTGATATCATCAAACGTAATCCTAAAATATGGGTTGCCATAAAGTTGATGGTTGGGTAGCTTTGACACATGGGGATTGAGTGTGAGTGATGTAGATGAGATTTGTCCCTCATATAGGAATTTGATATCCAATGTTTCTTGATAAGAAAAACTGAGAAATGTATGGCCGTACTGATGTGGTTCAGTATGTGATATGTGAACACATATGCATCTCAGATAGTCTACTCTAGTTCAAGGAACATGGATTGAACGTTGAGAGGATAATGATTCCATGCCTCAAGTTCAATCCAGAAATCATATACAAAGGAACTATACGATCATGATAACACTATTCACAAATTGTAGGTTGAAGTTTTTCTCAATCTTTCTGAATTACTTGGGTAGAAATGATGTGTTACTAGGAACCCCTCTTTGCTTGTGATGTCATAATTTGTTATGGAAATTCATTGCCAACGTAATTCTAGACCTATAGGGTCACGTGCATAGGATACACTTGGATTAAAGGAGTATATTCATGAATGATATTTATATTGAATGCTAAAGGTGTTTATGTATTCAATTAAATGATAGATCAACTGACTGGACTCAGAATCATCAAGTTCAAGTGTTGGACTGTAGTTTGGAGTGTCAGGTTTATTTGAAACTAAATTGGTTGAGTTCTGGTAGAATTGGGGCACAAGACACCTGTATTGGATGAGTTCTGTCAGAACTAGGGCACGAGACGACCGTCTCGTGTGAGTGAGTTAACCAATTTGTGGTCATGAGATGATTGGCTCACGTGAGCGAGATGAATGCTTCGTGGTTGCAAGACGCCCGCCTTACGTGATTGAGATGCCCAGTTCATGGGGAAATTCGATTGCATCAAGGATTAGTGCTAACATCATGTTGTGCATTAATTGGATTCAAATTTCCAATTTGATTCAGAATAGGAAACTATGTGAGACGACCATATCACGCACGAGGCGACCATTTTTCTATGTGAGACGAATGTCTCGCGGTTCGTAGGTTCTAGAACATTCATGATTCTGGACCCTTCTACTCCCACACTGATTGAGAACCCTAACCCTGGCCTCTACTATAAATAGAGGGGTACTGAAGACTTTCCAACACACACAATTGGGAATTACTTGTTCTAATAATTGTTGTCCTCTTTGTGATAACCTATAGAGAGCCCAAGCAAGTCCTACCCATTAAAGGGAGGGATAGCAAGGGAGAGAACAACTGAGGATCAATTGTGGGAGAGCATGTCGGTGACTAGTACGTCGATAGAAGGGGACAACTCCTTCCCATTGACAGTGGTAGCACAACATGGAGTTCCCAGTGATCCACGTGGACTACTCTAGAGGTGAGAGGCCATTGTCCACCGCTTGGAAGATAACATTAGCTTGCAATCCATGGAGAGACCGTAGGAACCACTGTAGATGTTGTTTCAGTTTGTTGTCTATGGTGAAGACCAGGAGCTGCACAAACACCTTCCAAGAGTAACTAGATGATAATTGTACATCTACAATGATAAGGAGTATCAAACTGGTCTTGCTCTAGGACCAGGTATATCACTGAAACCAATCATTCTGTTATATAGTTGTTGACGCGATCCGCTGGTTTATGGGAAATATGACAATAAATTTTTTGTTTCCATTGTCTATATCTGAACCCTATTCACCAACACTATAAAACTCACAAGTCAACCCTAGAGTAGAAGGGATAGAGGGGAAAAGGCAGAAACATGGAGAAAAGATCATCCTACACCTTCAGATAGTGATTTGGCATCCAAGATGTAGTCTGTTCGTGCCCATATTTAAATAATTTTATTATTATTCACAGTTTCCTAGTTCCATATAGTCATTTTCATGTTTTCTCTAATCTTTTAAATCTCTGTGATATCGTGTTCAATATGTGAGAATAATTCCCCTCTTCTCTAGGACCCAAGAGTATCCTGGTGTTAATTTGTTCTTGATATCTTCTATATAGAACTAAATTTCATTCTATGGAATTTTAATGATAGTGTGCTTTATTTCACCATGTTCATTATTGGTCATTATGTGCATACTTCAGATGCTTTATCGCTTAGCAAAAGGGATTAAATGTTAGGAAAAGCATCATTAACACAATTAATAATGCACTTTAAAATAGAGCTTAATAATTGTGAGGATATGTATCCTGAGAGAGACCATTAATCATTTAATCTTATACTTAGACACTATAAAAGCCTATTTTTTACTAGATTAAATAGTGATTACACTACAAAAGTGGGTAATCCAAACTACATATTCGTAATTATTTTTAAGCAATGATTGTTCTATTTTTGAGAAGAATGGAACTGAGTATAAATTGAATGAAGTTAAATCAATTATCCTAGAAATCCATCTCTCTAATTTCAAACAACTTTCTTAATAGTTATTAATTTTCATTTTTTATTTTACAATCAATAAACAAATCTAGTATTACTTTGATAGGTACACCTTTTTTTTTACACGCACAGTAAACCCCTGTCAAGTTTGAGGCAACACTATTGGGAAATCGATAATGCTAGCACTATGAGTGTTAAAATCTTTCATTGAGCAACCTTTTTAGTTTTTTTTTTTTGCAACATATCATTATCAAAAAAAAACTTTTAGTCACAATTTTAGTAACTCTTGATATGCAAAAAATCCTTATCTTGTGCAGGTACTAGTTTATGGTCTTCCATCTCTATCTTCTAGAGATTGAAAGTTGGTTTTCCAATAGTATAAGGAATTTCTAGATTAATCTGCTATGGTGGTTAGAAAAATGAATGAACTGAAGGCACACTTGAAGGCATGTACACAACAGTCAGAGACCTTGAACATCAAGAAAGCACATGATACAACCAAAGGATAGAACTACATGGAGCATCATAATTATATAAGAAATGACTAGCCATGGCACATTGAAACCAATTTTTCTTGTAAGGGTTTAAATTATTTTCTATAGGATACATTTCAACCTAGGCATCCATAACAACAAAATAGTGATGGGGACCGAGACCCAGGTAAAATAGATAGGTTGGAGGCTCTTTTTGGAAAGTTAATGGCAATGAATATAACATGTTCTGATCAATCAAGGCAGGAGTGGCAGAATCAAGGGTCTCAAATTCGAATTTTAGGGACTCAGATATCAAAGATGGCAACAAATATCTTAGATTTGAAGAGGCAAGCATGACATAGTTTTCTAGGGAACACAAAGACATCCCACATCCATCAAGAGGCTAAATTCATCTCAATCTATAGTGGGAAGCCTTATTCTATTGAGGAGATCCCAGATCCATCCATTCCTCAAATTGAGTGGGTTTATGTACAACATATTCCTTTCTCAATAGCTTGTTTGAAAGACCAGGGGATAAGAATAACAATGAATCCTACACGGTGAGCACTTCGACCTGTTGACTCAAGGTCAATTAGGTCAATGTTGACTCACGTCTAAATTGACTAAACCCTTGTTTTGATGGTGACTAACCATTCCACATATTGGTGTCTAATGCTTCTACATTGAGTGATTTCAGATTAGGTTTAGACACACTCCAAATGCCCTAACTTGCGCATATCAAATTGGAGAAAAGACAAGTCAAAATAGCTACAAGTGTGCAATTTGGGATCTCTATGTAAATGACCTTAGAATTGCTTTGTAACCACTTGTAATGATTGTATGACTTGTAATTAAGCTTAGAAAAATTATTGGGACACAAAAATCCATCATTTGTATAGTCAAACGAAAATTCCAAAATACCCATTACAGGGATTTTGTCAGCCGAATTCCAAACTCAGCCGATCCATATATTCTGGAATTTTTGTTGCAATCGGCCGAGTTACAAACTCAGCCGATTCCCGTTCGGTCGAGTTTCTAGCTAGGAAACTCGGCCGATCCACTGATCGGTCCAAGATGAAAGTCGACCGATCGGCCGAGTTTCTCCAAAGGAACTCGGCCGACAGTCTAGCTTTCAGCCTTGTCTTTTAGTGGTTCGGCCGAGTTACCTTTATATAAACTCGGCCGATCAAACTGTACGAAAAAGTGTAGAAAAGTGATTCTAGCCATTGTGGAGTTGCAACAAGTGAAAATAGATCCATTGCAAGCCACAAAATGGCTAGTTTTCATTCTCATGTGTTCCCAAAGGCTAAGAGGCATCCCCAGCTATAAATAGGACCCCTTGGGCTTCATTCCAAGGTTGAGCATTCATTGCAAACTCTTTGTGAGGTTCCTATTCTATAGTTGAGTGCTTCCTACAGCCTCTTCTCTCTCTCTAAGCTTAATCACTTGCTACATCCATTAGAGTGAGTAGGAAATCTGTAAGAGAGCTAGTTCCATTTGTATATCTTGTGAAGCTCTCACTTCCACAACCTCCCCATCTCTCCATTTCAATCATGAAGATGAAGGTTCTCTCTCTTGTCCAAGAGAGGTGAAGAAGAACAAGGGAAGGAGTCCCTTGGTGAAGATCAAGGCCGAAGACTTGGAGCTAGAGTGGGTAAGCCCTTGGAGAAGGCAGAAGACTCAAGCTCAAGTGGGTAAGTCCTTGGTGGAAAGCTTCTCCGAGTGAAGGTGAAGTCAAAGGCGGAAGATCCAAGAAGAGTGGGTAATTCCTACAAGGCCGAAGACTTGTGCAAGAGTGGGTAAGTCCTTGGAGAAGGCCGAAGACTCTTGCAAAGTGGGTAAGTCCTTGGTAAGGTTGAAGACTCTTTGTATTGGATAGGTAAGTCCTTTGTTGGTCATGTATTGTATGTCTTATTAATGAATATAAGAGTGCAATTGGTTGAAGTCCTAGAGGTTGACCTCTCTAGGAAAGTGGACTGACACACTTCTAGTTTGAAGTGTGGAACCACTCTAAATAGCTTGTTTAATTGGTGCATGTTCAATCTCTCTTATCCTTGCTATGCATGATTTAGTTGCACTCAAATTGCCTATTTAGCAACCTAATCTTGTCATATATTTTGAAGGTTTGATGAGTTTTGTTTAAGTGCTTTCAGCTCTATTCACCCCCCCCCCTCTAGAGCACCTAATCACCCATCTAGGATCCAACAAGTGGTATCAGAGCGGGTCTTCTCCAAGCATACTTCAACAAGTAGGAGAAGATGGGTGACTACCTAGGAGGGAGACTCTCGACCAGCCTTCCAATATTTGATGGGAGCAACTTCCTCTATTGGAGAAGAAGACTTCAATTCTTCATCCAAGGATCAAGTCTCAAGATGTGGCAAATGGTGAACAGCCCATACATTCTACCAAAGACAAACATTGAAGAATGGGATGAAGCCACCTTGATGAAAGCAACCTTGAATGCTAGAGCCATGCACATCCTATATGCCTCCATGACCCCCACCGAGTTCAACTGGATTTCTTCTTGTGAGATGGCCTATGAGGTATGGAGAAAGCTTTGCATCACTTATGAAGGGACAGATCAAGTGAAGGAAAGCAAAGTCTACATGCTCAAAGGGTTGCTTGAGAACTTCAAGATGGGAAAGGAAGAGAGCATAGCCAACATGTACTCAAGGCTCAACACCATCTTGAATGGTCTTGTTGTTCTAGGACGTCCTATGTCTAGTGGAGAGATCAACTCAAAGATCCTTAGAACTCTCCCCAAGAGATGGGAATCCAAGGTGACTTCCATTGAAGAAGCAAGGTCGCTTAGGGATATTCCTATTGAAGAGCTCATTGGAAATCTACAAGCACATGAAGCCACACTTGACAAGAGGGAGGAAGTAGAAAGACAAGAGAAGAAAGAGCTAAAGAGAATGAAGAAGGCTGAAATGAAGGCTCAAATTGAAGCTATCATGGAACAAGTCTCTCCATCCTCTCAAGCTAAAGAAGATGTCATGTACTCCAAAGGTCGACTCTACAAAGGCAAGTCCTCCTCCATCCGGTGCTTCACATGTGGAAAGAATGGTCACTACAAGGAAGATTGCCCACAAGGCAAAAAGACCCATCTTCACAAGAAGAAATGGCAATCAAGCTCAAGTGGCTCCTCCAACTCAAGCTCAAGTGAAGATTCAAGTGAAGGATCAAGCTCAAGCTCAAGTGATGAAGGAGAATGCCATTTTGCTCTTATAGCATCAACAAGTGAAGACTCAAGTGAGGTAAATCTAAACTCTCTAGATAAAGAATCTTTGATTGCTATTATTCATGATATGTGTGCCTCTCTTAAGTCTTCTAAAAGGAAAAAGAAAAAGCTTGCTAAAATTGTTGATAATTTGCATGTAGAACTAGATGATCTTGAACATGCTAATTCTTGCTTGCTTGATGATAAAAATGATTGTCTTAGTCAAGTAGACTCTCTTAAACTTGAAAATTCTAGTTTACTTGATAAGATTAAATTTCTAGAAGCTCAACCTCTCATGCCTAGTTCAAATGAAGAGCATACTTTAATTGTTGATTCTCTCATGCATGACACTGATGTTCTTAAATCTGAAAACAAGGACAAAGATTTTGTTTTGCATGAATTAGAAATAGAAAATGCCTCCTTGCTTGCTAAAATCAATGGGCATGAATCTTGTTCTAGTTCTACAAATAGAGAAAATGATGTTGCTGCTCTTCATATTGATAGAGATTCTTATTTAACTAAATCTCTTTGCTTAGAAAATGATCTTTTGCATGCTAAAGAAAATATAAATAATTTGTCTTCTACTATTGCTTCTCTTAAGCATGATAATGATAGTTTGAGATCTTCTTTGCAAAGATTCTTAGTGGGTAAAAAGAATCTAAATCAAATCCTAGACCATACTACTAAACAAATTGGTAGACATGGTTTAGGGTATGATAGTAGTCAAGGGAACAACAAAGATAAAGGACCTCCAATATTCCATGGAGAATCCTCTAGTTCCAAGACTATGGTCACATGAAACTATTGCAATGAATTAGGTCATTATTCTACTTGTTGTCCGTTTAGGAAAGCACCCAAAAGCAATCGGATTTGGGTTGCTAAACTAACCCCTCCGGACCCAAAAACATGATTGGGGACCATTTCATCTTTCTTCTTGTAGGTACATGCAAATGGATTGACTTGAGCTATTGAATTGCAAA
Organism: Alisma plantago-aquatica; assembly: GCA_963693085.1. Taxonomy (NCBI): domain Eukaryota; kingdom Viridiplantae; phylum Streptophyta; class Magnoliopsida; order Alismatales; family Alismataceae; genus Alisma; species Alisma plantago-aquatica. The sequence goes on along the minus strand of OY856409.1, from coordinate 1,616,622,934 downwards.
TTGACTTCTCAATCCACATGAAAGAAGAAAGGTGAGATGTGTAGAGGGTGACAACAAGTGGAAAAGCAATGGTAAGCACAAAGGTATTGTTTTATTGCTTATAACCTTTTCTAACTTGTTTTTGTCAAGTTAGTGTGCACTATACATATGGTTTTTGAGTCAAAAGTGGCATTTTGTGTTTCTCTTCACACTCTTGCTCAAAAATTGTTCCTAATGCTTCTATAGTGCATTACTAACTTGCTTAGACATGTTTGGATATGGTTTGTATTTTTAGCATGCCTTTAAATGTGTTTTTATGATATATATGTCTTTTGACAGCTACTCTGTCGGTCGAGTTTGCCCTATTGAAACTCAACCGATAGGCACCAATGGGTGTTGCCAGCAGTTGTCATCGGTCGAGTTGCCAATGCACAGAACTCGACCGATAACACTGTGCACAGAATATACATTTGGCTTATTGAGTGAGAATTTCCCTCTCAACTAGATTTTCTCAACCAATAGCCTTACTCTTTGGCACTCTCTTTTGGTATCTTTATATATGCATATTGCCATGTTCTAAATGCCTATCTTGCTTACAACTCTATCTATCTAATTTCTCTAAATTGGTATATATATCTTGTAATTACTTGCTTTGAGTTGTTTTGCAGGTTTTGATGATGATCTCTTTGGATCTCTTGGTTGTGTCTAAAAATTGCTTCCGTTGTGCTCTAACTTGCTACATCTATAGGTGTATATCTTGTGTTGATACAACCTTGAGGTTCATAGGGGTAATCATCTTATGGTAAGGATGCATATCTAGTGAGTTATATCCTTTCATGCTTCTAAACTTGCATATCTCCTTGTTTGGATATATCTCTTCATCTAATCATAGCTTGCTCTATCTTGTGTATCTTTTGGCATATCTTGCTATGATCTAGATCCTACTAGTAGTCCTAACTTATGATATCATCTACTAGTAGTTCATTTACATGTAGTTCTAACCCTGTTTACAATTGACATCTTTGCTCATCTATATGCTATGCTTATACATGCTCAAGCTTGTTCCTTAAATTGAATATCTACTATCTTGAGTTGCTTGCATAACATTGTGATGCAGGGTACATAGATCTACATTATATGTAGAAATTGGAGTATGTTTGGATTTTATACATATTTTGCTCCAGTTTTAGTTTTTGCTGCAAGTATAGTGTTTTTTATGCAGAAACACCCTTCTGAGCAAGACTCATCGCTTTGCCATGAGCTCCGATGGTTTTTGGTCAAATTCCATCATCTTGAGGGTCAAAATTGTGATCTATTGTTTTTCTGCAGCACTTTATCTTGCATTTTTGGGATGTTCAAGTATATGCTTTAACTTGCTTTTCTTTCTATGCTTGGACAAGCCCCTATCTGTGCTCTTCTACTCTCCTTATATAACTTTTGTTATCTTCTTTCTCTTAACAAGTGGTGTTTCTTAGTTTCTTCACACCCCCACCTTTTTGAAATGACAAAGGGGGAGAAAGATATGTCTTCTTTTGACAACAGGGAGAAGGCATGTCTTACATGAAGCAAAGAAGTGTGTCCATGTAAAGGGGAGAAGGTAAATGGGAGAAGACATATATGTGTAGAGCATATATGAGTAGAAGACATAGTTTCTATAAATGTTATGAAAGCTAACCATGCAGGAGAAATAGCATCAATTGAGGGGGAGTATGAGAACTCCATGCGCATCAATTGAGGGGGAGAATATGAGCTCAATCCTATTGAAACCCCTAGGTTTCTCCGAAGGTATGATTTTACGTACAAGCTTTCAATACATTTATGGAATGGTTTGTCATCTTCAAAAAGGGGGAGAATGTTGACTCAAGGTCAATTAGGTCAATGTTGACTCACGTCTAAATTGACTAAACCCTTGTTTTGATGATGACTAACCATTCCACATATTGGTGTCTAATGCTTCTACATTGAGTGATTTCAGATTAGGTTTAGACACACTCCAAATGCCCTAACTTGCGCATATCAAATTGGAGAAAAGACAAGTCAAAATAGCTACAAGTGTGCAATTTGGGATCTCTATGTAAATGACCTTAGAATTGCTTTGTAACCACTTGTAATGATTGTATGACTTGTAATTAAGCTTAGAAAAATTATTGGGACACAAAAATCCATCATTTGTATAGTCAAATGAAAATTCCAAAATACCCATGACATGGATTTTGTCGGCCGAATTCCAAACTCAGCCGATCCATATATTCTGGAATTTTTGTTGCAATCGGCCGAGTTACAAACTCAGCCGATTCCCGTTCGGTCGAGTTTCTAGCAAGGAAACTCGGCCGATCCACTGATCGATCCAAGATGAAAGTCGACCGATCGGCCGAGTTTCTCCAAAGGAACTCGGCCGACAGTCTAGCTTTCATCCTTGTCTTTTAGTGGTTCGGCCGAGTTACCTTTATATAAACTCGGCCGATCAGACTGTACGAAAAAGTGTAGAAAAGTGATTCTAGACGTTGTGGAGTTGCAACAAGTGAAAATAGATCCGTTGCAAGCCACAAAAAGGCTAGTTTTCATTCTCATGTGTTCCCAAAGGCTAAGAGGCATCCCCAGCTATAAATAGGACCCCTTGGGCTTCATTCCAAGGTTGAGCATTCATTGCAAACTCTTTGTGAGGTTCCTATTCTATAGTTAAGTGCTTCCTACAGCCTCTTCTCTCTCTCTAAGCTTAATCACTTGCTACATCCATTAGAGTGAGTAGGAAATCTGTAAGAGAGCTAGTTCCATTTGTATATCTTGTGAAGCTCTCACTTCCACAACCTCCCCATCTCTCCATTTCAATCATGAAGATGAAGGTTCTCTCTCTTGTCCAAGAGAGGTGAAGAAGAACAAGGGAAGGAGTCCCTTGGTGAAGATCAAGGCCGAAGACTTGGAGCTAGAGTGGGTAAGCCCTTGGAGAAGGCAGAAGACTCAAGCTCAAGTGGGTAAGTCCTTGGTGGAAAGCTTCTCTGAGTGAAGGTGAAGTCAAAGGCGGAAGATCCAAGAAGAGTGGGTAATTCCTACAAGGCCGAAGACTTGTGCAAGAGTGGGTAAGTCCTTGGAGAAGGCCGAAGACTCTTGCAAAGTGGGTAAGTCCTTGGTAAGGTTGAAGACTCTTTGTATTGGATAGGTAAGTCCTTTGTTGGTCATGTATTGTATGTCTTATTAATGAATATAAGAGTGCAATTGGTTGAAGTCCTAGAGGTTGACCTCTCTAGGAAAGTGGACTGACACACTTCTAGTTTGAAGTGTGGAACCACTCTAAATAGCTTGTTTAATTGGTGCATGTTCAATCTCTCTTATCCTTGCTATGCATGATTTAGTTGCACTCAAATTGCCTATTTAGCAACCTAATCTTGTCATATATTTTGAAGGTTTGATGAGTTTTGTTTAAGTGCTTTCAGCTCTATTCACCCCCCCCCCTCTAGAGCACCTAATCACCCATCTAGGATCCAACACGACCAATATAGCAATTTGAGGAGCCATAAACAAACTCCATCCACACCCATTTTTCAAGGGGATACACCTAAAAATTCCATTGCCACCATGTCTACTCCCCTAATTTTAGAGAAAAGCCACCTCCAAGATGATATAACCACATAAGATCCTATAAAGGTGGAGGATAATTTTATAGAAAGATTTGTTGGGAAATCCCTTAAGGAATTATATGTTCCTCCACATCAGAATACCACCACTCGACCTCCATAGACATATGTAGCAGAGGTTCCTTTTCCTAATTGTTTGAAGTCAGGAAAGAAGAGTTACAATAGATTCTAGATATTTATTGATACTTTCAGAAAAATAAAATTTAATATTCCAGTAGTGAAGGCTATTGAGAAGATTTGAATATATGCAAGGTTTCTAAAGGACATATTTATCAAAAAGAGATAAATTTTAGTTAGGTTTTACGTTCATTAATGAGGTGGTGAGTGCAATGATCCAGGAGAGATTGTCAGGTAAGAAGAAGGACCTAGTATGCTAATTTCCATTTTAGGTTTTATGTTCATTAATGAGGTGGTGAGTGCAATGATCTAGGAGAGATTTTTGGGTAAGAAGAAGGACCTAGTATGCTTCAATATTCCATATTCTATTGGAAATATCGAGTTTAAATAACCACTATGTAATTCAAGGGTGAACATCAATCTTATGATCCTCTCTAATTTTCATAGTATAGGACTATAAGGACTGACAAATAAGTGCAAATTAGTATAGCTAGTAGAAAAATATATTATGTGGCTTTTCAGGATATGCAAGGATGTTCTTGCCAAGGTCAAGAAAATAAATATATTCAGTCAACTTTGTGGTTATAGACATGCAATATATGTGAGGATCTAAGCTGTTGTTACGGGGACCTTTCCAAGCCACCATGTATGTGATTATTTCTAGGGGTAGAGGATCTTTGACACTAGGTATTTATGATGACTGTGGAATTTTAGATTGCCAGATCATTCTTCATTACCCACCTATGATAGTCTAGGTTAGTTTCTTTTTTTGGGTCAATTCTAGGACATAAAACAAGGGTGATTTGTGGGAGGCAACCCACCAAATAGAATAATTAGATTAAATTTTCTTTTAATAAACATTTATTTGTCAATATGATGTTCTTTTTAGGATAAATTCATTTTACTTCATAGATAGTTGGTAAAAAAAATTATGTAAGTACAAAAAGGTGTCTTGATGTGTGTTTTTAGTGTCTAGATATTCTAAAAGTCAATACAACTGACACAAAGTTGGTAGCACCAACTTAGCTTTAATTTATTACACGAAGCTACAACAATAAATCACCAACTTAGCTTTAATCTATTATAAGAAACTACAATAGCAAGCTCGAACACCAACTTATACATATATCTTCATCGCCAATCATAATGTTATCTTGGTGGCACCAACTACCCTACCGTTGGAATCAATTCAGATGGTGAAAATCAATAGTAAAACTCCAGTTCATTCTTGGTGGCACCTAAAGACGTGTCGGTAGCACCAACCTAGGAGGCAAAATTTCATAGTCATCTCGATATCACCTAAAGGGTAATTGGTGGTACTGACATCAAGACACACAAAGATGATATTGAGATATAGAAAGAACGAAGAGCATATATGGAGATCCAAATTAGTACCACAGACTTCAACTTGATGTAACTGACACATGATGTTTGATCAAGATGTCAATGAAAGGAGGGAGAGTTTGAGAAGGTGCTTCACGAAGCTATCACCTACATTCCTTAAACTCAGGATAGTGTATGAGTTAAAGTACTTCAATATACATTTTCCACCAAGCATGGGTACTCATTGGAGGGTGTGTTTTCATGTGGATCCCATCCACACAATTTTGACCCAAAATTGCATCAAACATTGGTACCTCCATACTATTTTTCCTCTATTTTTGACATCAGGGCAATGTCAAATTCAAACTTAGAGGTAGAAATAGCATTGTGTGTCTATCCTTATCTCTTAAGTCTTTACTTTTTATCATATGATTGCATTTTATTATTATAGAAATTTCATTTTAATTTTTAGGGTCCCCTTCCATCTAGATTTAGTTAGCTTAGACATTAATTGAGGACATGGCATCAAATGTAAAATTCTTGAATCAGATGTGCCCTCGTGCTTTGCTCTATAAGACATTTCTTATAGTTTAAGAGGGAATAAAATTGTATAATGTTTGTGCCATTCAATTTGTAGATGTGTCTATTAAATAGAATTATCGAACTTAACCCTATGGTTTTTATCACGATGGTGATTTTTTTATTCCAAACCAACCAAATAGTAGTGTGAACTTTCATGTAAATATCGAAAATAAACTCTAAGATTTCCATGTTGCATAAATTATTAGGAGAGGAACATATGATGTTTGGGAAAGACATTAGCTCTTAGTCATGTGATTCAATCCACCTTCATTCATATTCCTTTACCACCATAGGATGAACAATTCTAATACAATTTATTTTCTTACTTGTTGCATTATAAGTTTGGAGCAAAGCATTTACCATGTCTATCAGGGTTTAGTTCGTGCATTCCTATCCATCGATGAAAACCATTTTAGGTAATTTAACTTGTATACAATTTTCACATATACTATTTTTAATGTAAGATTTAGGGATTAAATCCAGATTCATCATACATTTTATCGAGCCAAAATTGACATGACCAAACAAAAATTTCATACATCAGATAAAAAAGATTCAAGAAAACCAAATTTTCATTCAAATTAAGATCAAAATTTGAAACACTAGGTCCTACATAAATCTTTAATAATTTCACTAAATCACATAAATACCCCTTGCTAAACAATAAATCATCTCATACATGAGTAATAGTTGCTTTAGTACATTTGCAATCTATTATTAGACCAACTATATCTAATTTTCACCATTTATTATATTGCATTGAATAAATGGGGCGTGTCTAAATTTATGAAGCGTCCAAACCTTTCTCAAAGGAATTGCAAATCCACCAATCCTTTGTGTAGCATCCCTAGCCTGGGTTATGGATTAACCCTAGAGGTTTTACTTAAGTAAGTTATTTGCAAACTTGTTCTAATCTTTTGAAAAGTAATTAAGACTCTTTGTGGAGTTTATTTTCAAGTGTAAGCTTAATTGCAAACTATTTGTGTGTTATATGATAGTCTAAGTGTAAAGTGAAATTAATACAAGATGAGGGGTTGTATTGAAATATATCACATGTTGAATGTGCCTTAAGTGTTTCAGTATCATAAGAGAGAGAATGACGCTAAGTGGTCTCTTTTGGAAAGCCTAAATTCCAAGTTTGAGCTTGTTTGAATAATGCTAGTGCCTTGTGCACCAATTTTGGTACAAATTGTAATTTACCCAAAATGTACAGTTAATATGAAAAATTACCACCTCTAGAGTGTCCCTACTCCCTATATATATCATTTAGAGGAGAGATAAAGAAGGAGACACCATGTTTGAATCATCTTTGAGTGATGGTACTCTTAGTGATGAAAAAGACCAAGAAAGGATTGAATGTGAAGCCCTTATATGAGTTGAATCGAGTTGAAGACTTGATATGGGAGTGCCTATCGGCCAACGAGCCATAAAGGGGATCCCATATCGGTTTGTGAACTCTTAGAAAAATCCATGACGGCCTAAGCACCTCAAGGAGGTGATCCATGATGAGTTAGATGCTCCTTGCAAAAAGTGTATCGGTTAGTATAACTTGTGAGATAAAGATGAGATATCTTATCCAATAAGATAAGAGACGGCCAAAATATCATCTCTAGATTATCCTCTATACATTTTCATGTCAAGATATACATGTGTGCATGGATGCACATGTGTAAACCATGCATGGCCACGTGTCACCTAGTAGCATATGGTGAAGAAACCTCTTATACACTCTTCCTCATGAACCCCAAGTATATATACCTCTTCTTTCACCCACTTATGGAAGTTTACGTACCCCACAACTATCTTCCTTTTAGATATCATGAATACCCTCTTAGATATCATGCATAGTAGCTTAAGGATCAAGGGGAGCTCGAGCACCAAGCTTATGGTAAGGCCATTGTCATCTTCAACCTTGGTTGAAGTATGATTCTCGGGTTATAGCTACTCCTTTCTTTTCTTCTTCACCAAGTTCTTAACTATGGTGATTCTTTGTATATGGAGGATTTGTGAACGAGCCTTGGACCATGGATAATTTCATCTTCAACCTTAGGAACATAAAGATTTGGAGCTTGGAGCTTTGAAGTTGTTCTTGAGGCCGGTTATATAACCTGAACCCAACTATGTTATTATGCACCTTCAATATTGTTGAACTTGTTGATCTACTTTCAATTTCGAATTCCTTTGATAAATTGGTGATCCTTTGAGTTCCAAAAGTATCTTAGGACTTTTTTCCATGATCTAGAATAGTAAGAACAAGAATCTAGAGGTTGATTATGATGACATCATCATGGTCTAACCCGATATGATGGAGTGAATATGCCATTAACACGATATGGTAATGAGTATGTATCTCTTGCATGTTATGATGATGAAGTGCACACCTTGTGCATGATATGATGTTAAGAATACACTATGTGCATGATAGAAGGTCAAGTATACACCCTATGCATGACATGGAGTCAAGCATATATTCCAACCCGATATAGTAAACCCTAGGTGATAAGTAATCTGATATGTTGATGTGAACCCACCACAAAAATGATATAGTGAGAATTGTATATCTCATGGGAAATATGAGTAATACATATACACTCCTTTAGCGATATGGGCTCATACATTCACCTTATGCACGATAAGGTGTTAGGATTATATCCTAACCCGATATGGGTTGAAACCCTAGATAGTGATATGAAACCCAAGATGATGGATAACCCGATATAGTGGTGAATGTTACCACATGAACGATATGAGTGATATCTCATGGACGATTGGAGTAGTACCTACTTGTACCTTGTGAACGATATAAGGTCAAATTCATACCTCATACCCGATATGGTTTAACACCCTAGATGAGGAAGTGAAACCCGACATACCCTATCATTTTGTATGAAGGATTGTTGTGAAAAGGGCCCAACCTGATTTCTAGCTTGTCATTCAAATCCATGAAGGGACTGATTCCATTGAAGGCATGAAAGAACGTGAGCATAAGGATTTACCCAATATGCCAACCCGATATGTTAGCCAATATGATAACCTGATATACCAATTTCAAGGTGGTAATCCTTTATGCTATTGTAAATATACTACTTGAATGATACCATGATGAGGCATATGCCCTATGCCTGATATGGTACACACCTTGTGCATAGTATGGTAAAAAGTATACCCTTATACCTGATATGAGGTTAAGCTTTTAGCTCATACACGGTATGAGGACAAGTATCTCTAACTTGAGATGATAAAACCTAAGTGATAGTCAATCCAATATGATTAAATGATATGGTGTTAGGGGATACACCCTAAACACGATATGGTGATATGGTTACACCACATGCCCGATATGGATACCCGATATGATGTTAAGGTGATATATCAAGCACAATATGGTAGCATACACACCTTTATACCCAATATGTTGGAAGCATTTCAATTCAATGTAATTGATGGAGTAACACATGAATTGTGTTATGTAAAGAAATACATTAAGACATAAAGAGTTAATGTAGTGTGTTAAAGTAGTCCAATGTACCTTGAGAGAAGGATTGAGCCAAAGTATGATACAATCAACATCCTAATGAGGATAAGAGAGAGACTTTTACATGTGTGCTAAACATGTTAACAAGCATGCATTGATACTCCTAAAATGAGTGGAGTATGAATTAGGGTTTGATTCTTGATAATATGATCTTGAATCCTTAATTTGTTAATAAGGGGAAAACCTAACCCTAATGAAGGGTGATGGTATGCACTTAAAACCCTAATCAATTAGATTGAGAAACCCTAACTCTAGACATGGGAAGGATGTATTTCTCTTATATCACATAATGATGATGTGAATTTGAAACCCTGTTCGGTGAAAATAGGAAATCCTAACCCTAATAATGGGATGGATGTATTTCTCTTTGAATTGCATAGTGATGTCATATACTGCTAGAGTTTTTATCATGAAGTGCAAATTATTCAAGAATCATGAGATGATGAGCATAGCCAGGTATGAGCTATGATGTTTTATATGATACATATTTAAATGAGCCTTGTGAGCCATGATTAATATATGTACAACAAGTATAATTATTATACAGTCTGATATCTTACAAATATAGTTGTTGCCTAGTGAGAAGCGACAAGATATTTAATGAACCATGTGAGCTATGTGAAATACTTGTACAACAAGTACGATGAATACCTTGGTCTGAGGACCTAGAGGTAATAGTTACATGTTACAGAGGTAACAACGTTCAGTGATGATCTATGGGTTTGAATACCCAGATCCAGTAATCATGATGATGATGATGTTAAAGGATGAGAATTCCCAGCAATGTGATAAGGGACTGAGAACCCGAGTGTTATGTATCTAAATGTGTTCCAAAGATTAGAAAAGTACTTGATAGATGTATTACACCTTTCTTTGTAGCATTTATTTATGATTGATGCTTATAACTTGATTGATGCTAAAAGAATATTGTAATGCACTTAATATATTATTAGGAACCATAAAATGTAGTTGCCCTGATAATAGATCCATCAGCGTCAGAATTTGCTAAAATGGTGAAACGGTTTTTTCCTATGGGATAACCTAGAGCGCATATTTTTGAATATGTGGGGGCATGAGTTTGGATGGTCATATGGTTGAACGGTCCCCTTACATCCATGATCTTAGGTATTGGCTATATGTCATATTCTAGCATGAGTGCGACAGTATTCGTAGACTCAGTAATGAGCATGGTGAATTGGCATGTGGCTCAGAGTATGGCTATATGCCATGACTCAATAATTTTATAACTGGGGAAGGTTGTTGGTTTGTTTTCCTCTAAGAGAGTGCATGCTACGATTGCAACTCTGAGCAAAGATGCCACTATACCCTGGCATGCTCTTTTTGTAGTTTGACACGAGATGTCACTGCCAGTTGTCTCGTACTGACCAAGGAAGGAGAGGTCTTGGCAGCCGGCTCTGTCATTGACCTTGTATGGTACTGACTTGTGAGAAGTTTGTGGTCGATTGGAGCATGAACGATATACTTCATCTCCTCAGGGCATAAGTGTGGTTGTAATATGAAGCCTCAGTTCCAAGAAGGGGCTTGTTTGAATAATACTTGTACATTGAATACTAATTTTGGGTGTAATTTGTAATTTACCCAAAACCTAGGTTTGAATATGTAAAATACCACCTCAAGAGTGTCCCTACTATCTCTTGGTATCATTTAGAGAAAATAAAAAGTAAGGGGCATCTTGTTTGAACCATATTTGAGAAATGATACTCTTAATAATAAAATAATCAAGAAATAAGCCTAATTGAAAACCCAAAATTATTTTGTAGCAAAAATATATAAATTAAATGAAGTGACCATCAACTAAAAATTTCATGGGTGAAATCTTATAATGGATGTCTGCCAAAACACAATGGGGGTGCCGAAATAGTTCTAAGTAGGTGAAAAATATCTACTACATTTTTAATTCAAAAGTAATGTCCACAAAAATGGATAATAGTATTATAATTATTAAGGAGCTTAAATGGTTGCTTCTAATTCAAGGATAATGCAAAGGGAACTGAGGGAAAGGAATATAGCTTTGGAAATAATAAAAGGGAGGGGGCATGTGGCAAGCAAAGATGATGACTTCCCTCCTACTTTCTCTCTCCTAGAAAATCAATTATATGTACTCAATTTTCTCCTTACTTGAAAGGTTATTTTCAAAACCACTTTCATTCCTCTCTTTGGCCAATGACCAAAAAGATTAGGAGCAGGAGGAGAACGTTCCCCAAGATGAAGGTAAGCTCCATGGTCATCTTCAACCTTGGGTTGATGGTTGAAATCGAATTTCACACTTCTTTTTTTCTCTCTTCCATCCAATACTCAACCTTGGCTATTGTTTTTACATCAAAAGGATTGAGAACGTACCTTGGATAGTTGAAGGAGCTATCTTCACCATTGAAGATGAAAAGCTTGGAGCTTTCAAGCTACTTTGAAGGTGGGTTATATAACTTGAACCCATTAGTATTATTATTGATTTCAATCTTGTAATATATGATGATCTTTTCAAATGGTCTCAAACCGTTTAGAAGTCAAATGGTTTCAAACCGTTTAGACACCAACTGAAATTAAGATCAAATGGTTCCAAATCAAGGATCAAACGGTCTGATGATCTACTAGTTTCAAACATACAAACCCTAATGGTTTCAAACCTTAGTAAGATCCAAACGATTTCAATTTGGGATAGCCCAAACTATTTCAAACTGTTTAGAGTTCAAACGGTTTCAACCGTTTAGAGGATCAAATGGTCTCAAACCGTTTAGAGGTCCAATCAGTTTCAATCCTAATAGTTTCAAAACCGTTTGAAGGATTAAAAAAAGGGGGGGTACCAAACCGTTTGAAGATTTAAAGATCCCAATCCGTTTAAGGGTCAGAATCATTTGAGTATCAAACCGTTTAAGGTTCAAACGGTCTCAAACCATTTAGAGACCAAATAGTCTCAAAACCATGAAAGGTCAAACAACCCTATGAATTTTTGTAAAGTATCTCAAGGTTGATTACAATGGAAGTACCTTTAAAGTACTTAGGTGAATAGTGTACTTAGAATGATTGTCATTTGATGCCTATGAAAGTAATAAACTCAATACACTATGATAAGCATAGGTGCATGTACCTAGTGAAAGTTCGAGCCAAATTAATAAAATATGGAGTAATCAACATCCTAGAGAGGATGAGAGAGAAACTCATACTTATGTACTAAATATGTAATGTGCATACATTGATACTTTTAGTAAGTGTAGAGAATGAATTAGGGTTTGATCTTTGATAATGTGATCATGAAACCCTAATTGATAAAGAATGGGAAACCCTAACCCTAATTTTAGGTAATGGTATGAGAAACCTTAATTGACAAAGAATGGGAAACCCTAACCCTAATTTCAGGTAATGGTATGAGAAACCCTAATTGACAAAGAATGGGAAACCCTAACCCTAATTTTGGGTAATGGTATGAGAAACCCTAATTGACAAAGAATGGGAAACCCTAACCCTAATGAGGGAATAGTGGTGTTACCCTTGTATTGCATGGTGTTGATATGTAATTGATATGGTTGTTATCAAATATACTAACTATACAAATATTATGAGATGATGAGCATTGTCAGGTATGAACTATGATGTTTATTTGATAAAATGCTTAATGGGCCTTGTGAGCCATTATATTATTTGTTGCCTAGTGAGAGGTGACAAGATGTTAATGTGCCTTGTGAGCTATGTGAGATGCTTGTGTAATAAGTATCAAATATACCTTGGTCAGATGACCTGGAGGTAATAATTACCTGATAAGTGAAAACAATGTTCAGTGATGAACTAAGGGTTTGAATACCCAGATCTAGTAAACATGATGATGATATTGTCGAGGGATGAGAATTCCCAGTAATGAGATAAGGAATCAAGATCTCAATGTTTTATAAAGTTTTGAAAAGTACTTGATAGATGTATTACACTTTTCTTTGTAGCATTTGTCATAATAATTCATGCTTGAAAACTTGGCTGATGCTAAAAGGATATGGTAATGCACTTACTTAATCAAGTGAAATCTTATCATGTAGAGCCCTGGCCATAGATCCATCATCGTCAGTAGTTGGTGATGGTGAAATAGGTTTTCCTATGGGATCTCCTGGAGGGCATATTTTTGAATATGTGAGGGTAATGGGCGTGAATATCCTTACACCCTAATGTGGGGTTGATGTGAGATAAACACGATATCTCTCAATCCTTCATTATATGTTCCAAGATGGATGTATCACGAATCTCCCGATGATGTTTAATGCCGGATCGATGTGAGATAAACATGAAATCTCTCAATTGCGATGAGAGTGTAGCCTCCGCTGTAGCTCTATAGCGAAGTTACCAGTATACCCTGGAAAGTTATTTAGCAGAGACATGAGATGTCCTGCATGTGGTCTCGCACTAACCGAGATGGATGAGGTCATGGAATCCGGCTCTTCCATTGAACTAGGTATGGAACCGATGTTTTACGCCACTGTGGTCGGTTGGAGTATGAGCACTATACTTCATCTCCTTAGGGAATAAGTGTGATTGTAAAATGTAATCAGCCGTGTAGCATATTTGCTTAAGGATGAAATACGGAAATCATTAGTTGATGTTACATGGCTTAATGTATCCTAAAATGGATAAATGTTATACATGTTCTTTATATTCCTTACTGAACAGATAATTTACTACTTCATCATATATATCTATAGTACTTTAAAAGATGATATTACTCTATTCTTCTTAAACAGTGATTTATCCTGCTTATTAACAATAAAGAATCCTCTACTCAATTTATTGTTGTTTATCTGCAATGGTAATATTGTTGGCGAAGAGTTATATCTCTCAGTGGGACATGGGTCTCACCCCGTTGGTCACCAACATTTTTAGGTGGACACGGACGAGGAGGTAGGGACCGTACAGCAGGGGAAGGACATCAGCATCAGGGATAGCTGTAACATCTCAGGTGGAGATATTGATGGTTGAGTCTTATAGATATGAGTCCTATGTGTCGCCTCTGTACTCTTAGGTCATTGGAGTCAATACTCAGTGTTTTCACAATCAATCTGAGATTTTGGCTTGAATGCCTTGAGGTCTTATGTTGCTTATGTATAGTTTTGGCAAGGCAACTGTTGTAAATATATTCCTCGAGAAGAGATGGTACATGGTATGTACAATGTGAACTATAATGCATATGGTACTTTGGTTCTTTTTATAAGAGTTTCCTGGAGTTGGATCTCTTTGCAAAAGGTTTTAATTTTTAGTGATTTTTGTTATTCAGTTTATTATGGTTAATTTTGCAATTAATTACACAGTGACGGTCTGATTTGTTGTCGGATCATCACAAGGTTTTGGTATCAGAGCCTAAGGTTCGCTGAGTCTATAGAGACATAGGATTAAGTAGTAGAGTTTGTTCTAGTGTCCTCCAGTTTATCTTATAGTGACTTCTACTCTTATAGGAGGAGGAGAAGAACTTAAAGATGGTTGGATCACACGAAGAACATGCTGCTGAAAGTAGTGTTGCTGCACTAGGAGGAGGTGCAAGGGATCAGGCTAGAGAGGAACTAGTACCTGAGAATCCCCAACTTGACCAAGCTTCGATAGAAAACCCATCTTTCCATACTCTATTTGGGTAGTTCATGGCGACAATGACACATATGGTGGATAGGATGCCACCACCTATACCTAGGGCACCAGCTCCCAATGAGGGACATGGAGCTGGAAAGACTTTTGAATGGCTTCGAAGAGTAGGAGCTACTGATTATACTGGTACAGCTGACCCAGCAGACGTAGACTTGTGGTTGACTGAGCTAGAGAAGGCCTTCAGAATTCTTAATATCCCAGAAGTTGAGAAGGTTAGGCATGCGGTATACCTATTGAAAGGGAGTGCTGGTCATTGGTGGACTACAGAAGAGGGCAAAAGGCCAGGTGTTGAGGTCGAATGGAGAGAGTTCTGATGAGAGTTTTTTAATAGATATTTTTCCAAGACTTACATGGATGAGAAAATCTCTCAGTTTGAGCGGATAAGGCAAAGACCAATGAACATTAGTGAGTATGAAGCTAAGTTCATGGAGCTTCTACGGTTTTGTCCGCACATGGCTACTACGGATGAGGAGAGGATTCAGCGTTTTGAGAAGGGTTTGAACGCTAATTTGACCACACCCGCATCTGTTCTAGAGAATAGAGAGAGGTTTGCCACCTTTATGGAGTCATCTAGGCGGATAGAAAGGTCAGTGACTGAGAAACATCAAGCCAACAGTAAGAAAGTGTATACACAGTTCCAAGGACAGAGGTCCGAAAGTTTTAAGAAACTAAGGTTTTCTGCACCAAAAGTACCACTAAGGTTCAATACTCAAATGCAGTGGACATCCAGCAAGGGTAGAGGTTGTAGTTTACCACCAGAGGGAGCCCACAGCTCTGCATCAATGTCAATAGTAGGACCATCTAGGTCGCAGTGGGAGAATAGAAGTTGTTATAAATGTGGGAAGATGGGACATCTGATGAAAGATTATCTAGCTAGAGATGTGAGTTTAACCCAACCGCTGAGGCAGAGTCAACAAGGCTCTCAAAGGTGAGAGTTTAGAAGTGGCACATGAGGATGTGGACAGGCGTCCCAAGTTGGTTCATCTGCACCCAACAACAAGGCGAGTGGGCGACAACCAGCAATGGCAAGATTTTATGCTATGAATCAGCCGGAAGTAGTGGTCAATCCCACGAGTCGTGACAGGTCAGATGGAATTATTTCATTCTGATACGTCTTCATCCTGCTATGTATCTATTTTGATTGATCTGGGCACTACGTATTCCTTTATCACTCGACAAGTTATTCATGACTGCAATATGACTGTCAGTCATAGAGCAGATAACTTGTTATTAGAAACTCCATTAGTTGGATCTGCATTGTTGCGGGAGGTATATTCTCCCTAAGTTCTTTCTATTTTAGAACATAGCATTCAGGTGGATCTTATACCACTTGAGATGCACGGGTTCGACATAATCCTTGGGATGGACACCCTAGAAAAGTATCAGGTTGTCTTGGATTACGGTTCCAAGCAGGCTATGTTCTCAGACAATGGTGATGCATGGGTCTTTCAGGGGGACAGAAAGATTCTTCCAACCTATCTAGTATCAGCAATGATAGCTGAGAAATTGATGCGACAAGGATGTGAAGCATTCTTGGCACATGTGGTAGATACCAAGGAAGAGAGTCCTAGTCTTTCTGAAGTTCCGATTGTTAGGGAGTTTGAGAATGTGTTTCCTGAGGAACTTCCAGGTGTTCCTCCACCCTGAGAGATTGATTTTGAGATTAATCTAATCCCAGGTACGCAACCTATAGCTCAAACACCATATAGAATGGCACCTTCTGAGATGGAAGAACTCAAGAAATAGTTACAGGAGTTGCTTGAAAAGGGTTTTATTCGACTGAGTACTTCACCTTGGGGTGCTCCGATTCTCTTTGTAAAAAAGAAGGATAGGTCTATGCGATTATGCATCGACTATAGACAGCTAAACAAAGTAACCATAAAGAATAAATATCCTCTGCCAAGGATAGATGACCTATTTGACTAGTTGCGTGGTGCAACTATATTCTCTAAAATAGATCTGAGGTCAGGATACCATCAGTTACGAATCTAGGAGAGTGACATCCCTAAATTAGCCTTCAGAACAAGATATGGTCACTATGAGTTCATATTTATGTCTTTCGGATTAACTAATGCACCAGCCGCATTCATGGAACTCATGAATAGAATCTTTTGACCATTCCTTGATCAATTCATAGTAGTCTTTATAGATGACATCCTGATTTACAGTAGAGATGCTCAACAGCATGAGCAACACCTTCGTCAGGCCCTGACTTTACTGAGAAAGCACAAGCTATACGCCAAGTTTAGCAAGTGTGAATTTTGGTTATCAGAAGTGTCTTTCCTAGGACACGTAATATCTGCTTCAAGTATCCGTGTTGATCCTAAAAAGGTAGAATCTATCTTGGAATGGGAACAGCCAAAGACACCAATGGAGATACGCAGTTTTCTAGGACTGGCAGGATACTATAGGAGGTTCATTAAGAACTTTAGTTCTGTAGCATTACCCCTAACTAGGTTAACTAGGAAGGAGGTTCCTTTTGTCTGAAATGACAAGTGTCAACATTCTTTCCAATTGTTGAAAGAAAGATTAACAAGTGTGATTGTGTTAGTGTTACCTGAGCAGGGAAAGGGGTATATTATATTCTGTGATGCTTCTAAGAATGGTCTAGGATGTGTGTTGATGCATGATAAACAAGTGATTTCTTTTGCTTCCCGATAGCTTAAGAAACACGAGGAAAATTATCCGACACATGATCTAGAATTAGCTGCAGTGGTTCATGCATTGAAGAACTCGAGACATTATCTCTATGGAGAGACATTCCAGATTTTCACAGACCATAAGAACCTAAAATACATTTTATCACAACATGAATTGAACATGAGACAACACCACTAGATGGAGTTAATCAAGGAATACGATTGTAAAATTGATTATCATCTGGGAAAGGCTAATGTAGTGGCTGATGCACTAAGTAGAAAATCATCATCGCCAATCATAGACAAAGCATAGTTGAACTCTTTAGTGTGCTTTAAATGAGACATTCTTGTCTCTTTGAGGAAAAACAATGTACAGCTTAAAGTATCCTTGTTAGTTTGACTGTTAGCTAAAATGCAAGTGAAACCTACTATGAAACAACAGATCAAAGAGGCACAACAGGTTGATACTATGATTCAGTAGATCAAGTCAGAGTATGGTAGTGAGAAATGGGATGGTTTTCATGAGTTAGATGATGAGGTAGTTTGTTACCATGGTAGGATGGTAGTACCTGATGCCAAAAACTTAAGGAAGTTAGTCATGGAGGAAGCTCATTCATCCATGTATGCAATGCATCTAGGGAGCACCAAAATGTATCATAACTTGAAAGATATGTATTGGTGGCCTAGTTTGAAGAAAGATGTAGCTGAGTTTGTTATGCGGTATCCAGTGTGTTAGCAGGTAAAAGTTGAACATCAGAAGCCCGTAGGAACAATGCAACCTTTACCTATACCATAGTGGAAATGGGATCACGTGACCATGGACTTTGTGGTTGCTTTACCCAGCACAGCCAAAAGTCATGATTCCATTTGGGTGATAGTTTATAGGTTGACTAAGTCAGCACATTTTCTTCCTATTAAAACAACCTATATTGTTGAGAAACTTGCACAGATCTATATAGATAAGATAGTGCGATTACACAGGGTACCAGCCACAATTGTTTCTGATAGAGGTCCCTAGTTCACGAGTCATTTTTGGGAACGACTACATAAAGTTTTGGGTACGCAGTTAAGATTCAGTACCGCCTTTCACCCACAGACGGATGGATAATCTGAGAGGACTATACAAACCTTAGAGGATCTGCTTAGGGCATGTGTCCTTCAGTTTGTAGGAAGTTGGGATCTACACTTGAGCTTAATAGAATTCGCTTACAACAATAGTTATCAGCACAGTATTGATATGGCACCATATGAAACATTATATGGTAGACGTTGTAGATCTCCATTGTGCTGGTATGAAATAGGAGAATACCAACTTTTGGGTCTTGAATTAGTGCAACAGACAACTGAAAAGATTAAAGTAATACAACAACAGTTAAAGGCTACACAGGATAGACAGAAGTCATATGCTGATAAACGGTGAAGACCTTTAGAATTCCAAGTTGGAGACAGAGTATATCTCAAAGTCTCACCTTGGAAAGGTGTTCTTAGATTTGGGAAAAAGGGTAAGTTAGCTCCTAGATTTATGGGGCCTTATCCAATCACTGAACGGATTGGAAAGGTAGACTATAAATTGGAGTTGCCACCTGAACTACACAAATTGCATCCAGTATTCCATATATCCATGCTAAGAAAGTGTCACCCTGATACGGAGTTAGTATTGCAACCTGTGGAGGTAGAGTTAAATGAAGATATATCCTATCAAGAAGGACCAATGATGATTCTCGACAAAAGAATTAAAAAGTTGAAAAAGAAATACATAATTCTTGTGAAAGTTCTCTGGCATCATCGTGGCGTTGAAGAGGCTACGTGGGAACTGGAGGAAGAGATGAGGATGAAGTACCCTTCTATTTTCTCTTTATGATTTCAGGGACGAAATCCCTATTAGGGGTGGATAATTATAACATCCCTGACATGGGTTATGCCTTAACCCTAGGAGTTTTGCTTAAGTAAGTCATTTATATTCTTGTCTTTATCTTTTGAAAAATAATTAAGACTAAAGGAGAGCTTATGTTTCAATTTTGGTCCTATTTGAATAATGTTGAAGCAATATTTGCTTATTTTGGACTAAAGTGCAACTTACCCAATATAAGGGGTTATCTTGCAAAATGTTACATGATAAATGTTACTTAATTACTATAGCATCATAATAATGAGAATGATGCTAAGGGATGGCTTGTGGAAGACCAAGTTCCAAGAAAGGGCTTGTCTGAATAATACTTATACATTAAATACTAGTTTTGGGTGTAATTTATAATTTGCCCAAAACCTAGGGTTGAATATGTAAAATACCACCTCAATAGTGTTCCTACTATATCTTGGTATCACTTAGATAAAATAAAAAGAAAGGGGTGTCTTATTTGAACCATATTTGAGAAATGATACTCTTGATAATAAAATAATCAAGAAATAAGCATAATTGAAAACCTGAAATTATTTTGTAGCAAAAATATATAAATTAAATGAAGTGCCCATCAACTAAAAATGTTATGGGTGAAATCTTATAATGGATGGTTTCCAAAACACAATGGGGGTGCCGAAATAGTTCTAAGTAGGTGAAAAATATCTACTACATTTTTAATTAAAAAGTAATGTCCACTAAAATGGATAATAGAATTATAATTATTAAGGAGTTTAAATGGTTGCTTTTAATTCAAGGATAATGCAAAGGGAACTGAGGGAAAGGAAGATAGCTTTGGAAATAAGAAAAGGGAGGGGCATGTGGCAAGCAAAGATGATGACTTCCCTCGTACTTTCTCTCTCCTAGAAAATCAATTATATGTACTCAATTTTCTCCTTACTTGAAAGGTAATTTTCGAAACCACTTTCATTCCTCTCTTTGGCCAACAAACAAAAAGATTAGGAGCAGGAGGAGAACGTTCCCCAAGCTGAAGGTAAGCTCCATGGTCATCTTCAACCTTGGGTTGATGGTTGAAATCGAATTTCAACACTTCTTTTCTTCTCTCTTCCATCCAATACTCAACCTTGGCTATTTTTTTTACATCAAAAGGATTGAGAACGTACCTTGGATAGTTAAAGGATCTATCTTCACAATTGAAGACAAAATGCTTGGAGCTTTCAAGCTACTTTGAAGGCGGGTTATATAACTTGAACCCATTAGTATTATTATTGATTTCAATCTTGCAATATATGATGATCTTTTCCTTCTTCTCGAATTTTTCTTGAGTAATTGATGAATCAATAAATCCATCAGTTGTATGGACAGTATTAACAAAAATATGAAGCTTGATGATGATGACATCATCTTAGCACACACCTCTAGAATATCATTATCAAACGGTTTCGGTTTTGTATGACCAAACGGTCTCAAACCGTTTAGAGGTCAAACGGTTTCAAACTGTTTAGAGATCAAACAGTCTCAAACCGTTCAAAGTCCAAACGGTTTCAAACTGTTTAGACACCAACTTAAGATCAAATGGTTCCAAATCAAGGATCAAATGGTCTAATGATCTACTAGTTTCAAACATACAAACCCTAGTAAGATCCAAACGGTTTCAATTTGGTATAGCCCAAACAGTTTCAAACCGTTTAGAGTTCAAACGGTTTCAACCTTGAGTGGTCAAACGGTCTCAAACCATTTAGAGGTCAAACGGTATCAAACCGTTTATAGGATCAAATGTTCTCAAACCGTTAGAGGTCCAACCGGTTTCAACCCTAATGGTTTCAAAACTATTTGAAGGATAAAAAGGGGGGGGGGTCCAAACCGTTTGAAGATTTAAAGATCCCAAACCGTTTGAGGGTCAAGATCATTTGAGTGTCAACCCGTTTAAGGTTCAAATGGTCTCAAACTGTTTCGAGACCAAATAGTCTCAAAACCATGAAAGGTCAAACAACCCTATGAATGTTTGTAAAGTATCTCAAGGTTGATTACAATGGAAGTACCTTTAAAGTACTTAGGTGAATAGTATACTTAGAATCATTATCATTTGATGCCTATGAAAGTAATAAACTCAATACACTATGATAAGCATAAGTGCATGTACTTAGTGAAAGGTCGAGCCAACTTAATAAAATATGGAGTAATCAACATCCTAGAGAGGATGAGAGAGAAACTCATACTTGTGTAATAATATGTAATGTGCATACATTGATACTTTTAGTAAGTGTAGAGTATGAATTAGGGTTTGATCTTTGAAAATGTGATCATGAAACCCTAATTGATAAAGAATGGGAAACCCTAACCCTAATTTCAAGTAATGGTATGAGAAACCCTAATTGACAAAGAATGGGAAACCCTAACCCTAATTTCAGGTAATGGTATGAGAAACCCTATTTGACAAAGAATGGGAAACCCTAACCCTAATGAGGGAATAGTGGTGTTACCCTTGTATTGCATGGTGTTGATATGTAATTGATATGGTTGTTATAAAATATACTAACTATGCAGATATTATGAGATGATGAGCATTGCCAGGTATGAAGTATGATGTTTATTTGATAAAATGCTTAATGGGCCTTGTGAGCCATTATATTATTTGTTGCCTAGTGAGAGGTGACAAGATGTTAATGTGCCTTGTGAGCTATGTGAGATGCTTGTGTAATAAGTATCAAATATACCTTGGTCATATGACCTGGAAGTAATAGTTATCTGATAAGTGAACACAATGTTCAGTGATGAACTAAGGGTTTGAATACCCAGATCCATTAAACATGATGATGATATTGTCGAGGGATGAGAATTCCCAGTAATGAGATAAGGAATCGAGATCCCAATGTTTTATAAAGTTTTGAAAAGTACTTGATAGATGTATTACACTTTTCTTTGTAGCATTTGTCATAATAATTCATGCTTGAAAACTTGGTTGATGCTAAAGGGATATGATAATGCACTTAATTAATCAAGTGAAATCTTATCATGTAGATCCCTGGCCATAGATCCATCATCATCAGTAGTTGGTGATGGTGAAACTGGTTTTCCCATGATATCTCCTGGAGGGCATATTTTTGAATATGTGGGGGTAATGGGCGTGAATATCCTTACGCCCTAATGTGGGGTTGACATGAGATAAACATGAGATCTCTCAATCCTTCATTATATGTGCTGGGATGGATGTATCATGAATCTCCCGATGATGTTTAATGTCGGATCAATGTGAGATAAACATGAAATCTCTCGATTGCGAAGAGAGTGCAGCCGCCATTGTAGCTCTATAGCGAAGTTACCAGTATACCCTAGAAAGCTATTTAGCAGAGACACGAGATGTCCTGCACTTGGTCTCGCACTGACCAAGACGGATGAGGTCATGGAGTCTGACTCTTCCATTGACCTAGGTATGGAACTGATGCTTTACGCTGATGTGGTCGGTTGGAGTATGAGCGGTATACCTCATCTCCTCAGGGCATAAGTGTGATTGTAAAATGTAATCAGCCGTGTAGCATATTTTCTTAAGGATGAAATACGGAAATCATTGGTTGATGTTACATGGCTTAATGTATCCTAAAATGGATAAATGTTATACATGTTCTTTATATTCCTTAATGAATAGATAATTTACTGCTTCATGTTATATAGTTATAGTACTTTAAAAGATGATATTACTCTATTCTGCTTAAACAATGATTTATCCTGCTTATTAATAATAAAGAATCCTCTGCTCAATTTATTGTTGTTTATCTACAATGATAATATTGTTGGCAGAGAGTTATATCTCTCGCTGGGACATGGGTATCACCCCATTGGTCACCAACATTTTTAGGTGGACGCAGACGAGGAGGTAGGGACCATACAGCAGGGGAAGGACAGCAGCATCAGGGACAACAGTAACATCTCAGGTGGAGATATTGATGGTCGAATCTTGTAGATATGAGTCCTATGTATCATCTCTATACTCTCAGGTCCTTGGAGTCAGTACTCAATGTTTTCACAATCGATCTGATATTTTGGCTTGAATGCCTCGAGGTCTTATGTTGCTTATGTATAGTTTTGGCAAGGCAACTGTTATAAATATATTCCTCGAGAAGAGATGGTACATGGTATGTACAATATGAACTATAATGTATATGGTGCTTTGGTTATTTTTATAAGAGTTTCCTGGAGTTGGATCTCTTTGCAAAAGGTTTTAATTTTTAGTGATTTTTGTTATTCGGTCGATTATGGTTAATTCCACAATTAATTACATAGTGACGGCCTGATTTGTTGGCGGGTCGTCACAAACAAGGTGCATACTACCTGATCTCAGTACTTGCATACCCTGGCCAGGTATTCATCTATTGAAGGCAAGGGAAGTATGTGACTCTTAGATTGTTATCTTTCTGAAAACTCTGATCAAGTTGTCATTTTGAGACAATCTAAAGAGCATAGTGAAATTGAAAATATGACATAGATATTTCTATCTCATTTGAAACTACAATGAAATAGAAACTGAGTTTATCTCAAACCAGTCTGTGTGTATGAGGAAGTAAAAAGTACAATCCTCAAGAAAAGAAAAAGGGATCAAGAGAGATGATCCATGTTCAATAAAGTATATGTGAAAAGTAAAAGCTCTTTTCCATGATATGAATGTACATAAAGTCAAAAAATGTTCATGAACATACTAGACAATAACAAAGAAAAGGATGACATGTAGTCATCCTTATAATTCCTATGTTGATGGAAAGGAACCTAGGATGAAACAAGAGTAAATGACTCATGAACAGTTGAATGTTCATGTAATAATCAGAGGAGATGATAGTCTTTTCTCTTTGATAAACAACCCTGGGTGATGATGGGGTGATAAGAGGAATATGTTTCTTTTTGTTCTTTCCTTTCAGGTACATGGCAATCAAGTGAGTCTTATGACAATTAATGTGCATGAGTTAGAAGTGTTATATTGATGGATACTTGGAAAAGTATCAGTTCGTCTTGTACTTTGGTTCCAAGATAAAGATAAGTTTTAAAATGAAATCCTTGACCATTATATTAGGGTTTTCAAAGGCAGGCAGTAGTGATTAGCGGAGAGACAGTGACCTTGCAAGCCGACACCCTAACGCCGCCGATGGCGGTGGAGGGGAATAGTGAGGGCAAAATAGGGGCAATGGAGAAACCAACAACAAATCTCCACATAACCAGATTCTAGTTCAACTATGCCTCTCGGGGAGGAGAGAACAGGGCACGCGACACCAGCCCTCAGTCGCAGACAGGACAACCGATCGACCAGAAAATGTATTTTGACACGGAGGATACCAACTCATTTCCGGCGATCAATGGATAGGCTAATGGACACAATGTAAACCAGACTAACTTCCATGGAACATATAGCCAGGTTTGTGGCTCAATGGGGCAGAGTGGAGGTGGAATGATCAACCTAAGAAGGTCCACTGTGATGTTGGCAAATGATGATTTCATCATTGACTCAACAACAAGAATACCCTCTATTGACATAAAAGAAGAAGCTATGAATCAGATTCTTCAAAGTTGGCGCTACACAGTGGTGGTCAAAGTTATGGCTAGGACCATCGGGTACCTAAATATCAAGGAAAAAATCCAGTTAATGTGGAAACCTAAGGGAGCTTATTGCATAATCGATCTGGACAATGGGTATTTTATGGTATAGCTGACTACGGAAGATGATTTCCTAATGGCGATGACAGGGGGCCGTGGCCGATGCTAGGATCTTACCTCACAGTACAGCGATGGAAGCCAAACTTTAACCCAAAATCAGATGTTCCAGAGTCAATCATAGTGTGGATCTGAATCCCAAATATGCCACCTTGCTTCTATGAAGAACAGATCATTACAAAGGTGGATAACCTAATTGGTAACACAATCAAGGTAGATAATAATACCTGGAAGAAATGAAGAGGAAAATTCATGAGGATAACATTTGAGATTAGTACTACCAAGTCAGTTACACCCACAATTCAGATTATGAAGAAGTCATACACAGTGGAATACGAAAACATACCACTTTTGTGCCTCATATGTAGCCGCATTGAACACAGTTCAGAGCAATGTCGTCAAACAAATAGGCAGATGGCAGAGATGCCTATGGAGCAGCAAACTTAGTCACAACAGGAGACACATAACTTGGGACAGGAGGAGACACATCATATTGGACCCAGTGCAACACGAGAGGAAACACCAAGCTTGTTCACAGAGAAAATCCATGCCCAAAAAAGAACAAATAGGACAACAGAAAGGGCCAACCAACAAAGGGAGGATGGGAGAAATCACAACAAGTTTTCTATGTTGCAGGATGAGAATGAGGATAGCTTCCAGGTAGAGGAACATAATGAACCAAATGTAAACTCCGTTGAAACTCAAGGCTACTATAGACAATACCAAGGGAGAGGAAGAGGAAATGTGCGATAGTACAGGAATATATCCAACCGGCAAACTAGGAAAGAACAAACTGAACCACCAAGGCAACGACAGGAGAGCACCAACATGAAGGAGAAAGATGATGTACAAAACCATCCAGTAGTAAATGTGACAGAAGATGAAGTTATTACATTGCATGAGGAAGAGCAGGAGGTATCTACAACAAAACAAATAGACCATCAATCACGATTTGTCTTCGGCACATCAGTGAATGAAGTTCAAGAGAGGAGGGGGACGTCCACTTCATCTATTCACCTAAGGAACTGGAAAATAAATAGGCAACAGGGGAGGGATATACCCCATCTCGAAAGAGAGGCAAACAGTCTAGCACATAGGAGTTGGAAAAAGAAGCAAATTAATCAGCAGGGGTAGACGAAACCCAGGATATGACAGGGGAGGAGCAGAACCAATACACTTGTTAATATGTTAATTACATGGAATGTACAAGGGGTAGCTAAGCAAGCCACACAAAGCTATCTCAACCAAATAAGGTATAAGTTCAGACCGCAAATATTGGGGATTATGGAAACGAGACAATCAGGCTCAACAGCAACAAGCACCATCAAAAAACTCAACTTCTCATTCTCACACATGGTGGAAGCTACTAGGTTCGCTGGAGGTATTTGTCTACTTTGGGACGATGCTAATCTGAATATCAAAGTATTAGAGAACCATTTCAAATACATTCACTTCTTAATTGACGACCAAATCCAAGTTAGAGTTGTTTATGGAATCCCACAACCGGGACCAAGGAGGAGGTTGTGGAACCACATCAGGAGGATTTCTCAATCGAACATAAGACCATGACTAGTAGTCGGTGATTTTAAAACAACAATAAATCGATTAGAGAGAGTAGGTGCAAGAACTTTTAACATAGCAGCAGCAAAAGACTTCATCGATGTCTTGGATGATACATGTCTCTAGGAGATTTCAACATCATGCCCTATGACAACATTCAAGAGAGGCACCTTATTGGCGAAGCTAGATCGTGCACTCTTCAATTCAGAATGGTTGGAGAGTCATCCAAACATGTCAGTCCAAGTCTTACCTAGAATTGGATCTGACCACTCACCGCTGCTAGTCCAATGGAAGCTACAAAACATAAGAACACAACCAATTTTCAGAACCAAAGAAATATGGCACGAGGAACCTGTATTCTAGCAATTTGTTGAAGATAACTGGAGGGTCGACACTAATTATACAGAAACTATAGATCAATTCAAAGTTAAAGCGATGGAGTGAGATGATCAACAGCGAAGAGTAAGAAACAAAACAAAAACTACACTGCTTCGACGCATAAGCCAGCTACAAGAAGTACTTGATAAAGGGTACAATGCATACATTGATTATGTACTTGTGGAGGTACAAGCCAAATATGAACAGGTACTGAGAATTGAGAACATAGACCTCAAACAGATCGAGATGTGACTGGATTAAATTCAGATATGCAAACAACAAATTCTACCACAATTTCATAAAAGCCAGAAGAAGGAGAAATCAGATTTCTAGATTGCAGAATGAGAACGGGGTGTGGGTGGATGACAAAGAGAAACTAAAAATGCTTATACAAACCCACTTCACATCAATATTCACAGACATAAATCCTACTATAAGAACCCTGAGAGCAATAAGATATATTGGGCAATTCAATCAAATGACAAGTGAGCAACTAGACAACCTCAAATGTATGGTTTCTGAAGATGAGATTCATGAAGCTCTAATGATGATGGCACCCTCGAAGGCACCAGGCCCGGATGGTATAGAAGTTGGCTTTCTCCAAAAGTGTTGGAACGAAGTAAAGAAGCCTATCATTGAGATGATTAAGGAAGTTTTTGCAGGTGGACAACTCCCAGAGAAGTTGGCACACTCTACCATGGTACTCATACCAAAGATAGACCAATCAACTTCATGCAATCACCTTAGGCCGATATCACTAAATAATGTCACCGCTAAGTTAATTTCAAAAATCATTGTGCAACGCCTAAAACCTCTAGTGCCAGATTGGGTCTCACCGTTCCAGTCAAGTTTTGTGCCAGGTCAAAAAATATCAGACAATATAATACTAGCTCAAGAG
This sequence comes from Alisma plantago-aquatica, assembly GCA_963693085.1. Taxonomy (NCBI): domain Eukaryota; kingdom Viridiplantae; phylum Streptophyta; class Magnoliopsida; order Alismatales; family Alismataceae; genus Alisma; species Alisma plantago-aquatica. The sequence continues at coordinate 1,616,595,105 of OY856409.1, read as the reverse complement.
ATCTTTCACTCAATGAGAAGGAGGAAAGGTTGAAAAGGAATGATGGTGATGAATATTTACTTATCCAAAGCATATGACCGACTGTCATGGGGTTTCATCGAAGATACTTTAACAAGGATATCAATTCCTTCCAATCGTAGTTGGGCCATAATTCAACTTCTTCACCAAGGTAAAATAAGAATAGCTTTCGATGGGGAATTACTTGAACCAATAACCCCAAACCAGGGAGTGAGACAGGGAGACCCAATCTCGCCATATGTGTTTGTGTTATGTCTCGATCGATTATGCCAGGATATTCAAAGAAGAATCCAAAATAAGGAGTGGAACCCTATACAAATCTCAAGAGGAGGCATGAAACTATCACACCTATTCTTTGCAGATGACATACTATTGTTTGGGGAAGCTACGAGGAGACAAGCCAAAAGAATGATAAAGTGCTTGAATACTTTTAGTAGAGAATCAGATTTGGAACTATCAAAAGATAAATCAATCTTGCATTTCTCTAAGAACACATCTATACACAAACAAGCAAGGATCAGCAGGGTAGTAAGCATCAATTATACAGCTAATCTGGGGAGATATCTAGGGGTTCCGACAATTCATGGGAGAGTTAAAAAAGAACATTATGAACCCATCCTGACAAGAATGAGAAATAGGTTATCAAGCTGGGACAGAAAACATATGTCTTTGGCGGGTAGAGTCACACTTGCAAAAGCCATTCTATCAATGATCTCGATGTACACAATGCAAACCACATTGTTGCCTTTAGCCACTTGAAACGAAATTGACCAGATTACCAAACGATTTATTTGGGGGGGGGGAATGATCAGAATAGAGTGATCAGAAAGGTAGCATGGAACAAGCTATTAGAAAAACTTAACGAAGGTGAGTTATCTGTCAAATCAATAGTTGAACTCAATCAAGCACTCTTAATGAAGCTAGCATGGCAGTTCATTCAAAACAGCCATATACCATGGTGCCAAGTTTTGAAATAGAAATACAAGAACACCACAGCCAACAACACAAATGGAACTGTTGTATGAAAAAGCATCACCAAATACTCTGATCAGATCATCCAAGAAAGCACATGATGCATCATGAATGGAGAGCATACTAATATGTGGGACCTATGGATGCAGACTGACATGGGGCCAATTAATCATACTTGCAGATTGATAGTAGATGAGTTAAAAGACGTCAATGTTGCATATGGATGACTAGAAAATGGGAAATGGGATATGGGTTTTATCAAAGACTGGTTTGATGATAATACTACTGCAGTAATAGCAAACACCCAGCCACCACACCCATGGGCTGGTAAGGATTACTGGATCTGGAATCCAGGAGATCGGGGAATACTAACCACTAAAGGATCCTACTTACACATCATTAAACAGAGGAAAAAGAAAACACCTGGAAATGGAGAACCATTTGGAACCTTAAGCTCCCAAAGATTAAAACATTCTTGTGGTTGTGCCAACACAACGGTTTGATGACAAACTTGCACAGACACAGAATGGGATTGGTTAACGACAGTGTATGCAATGTTTGTATGAACAAACAAGAATCAATATTGCATGTGTTAAGGGACTGCCCATTTGCAAAAGCCGTGTGGAATATCTTAAAGCCTACCACCCCAACACAGTTCTACGGAACTATTGATTTCAGAAGCTGGTTCAATGATATTACAAATAAGAAGAAATGGCCACGACAGTGGGCAGAGGAGTTTGCGATTATTGTTTGGCACCTTTGAAATAGAAGAAATAATTTCATATTTCATGCACAAAAAGTGAGTCCCATACAACTGGATAATAGAATCCTTCAAAACATCAAAGACATCAACTGTTACAACCCATATCAGGGTTAGTCAATAAATACCTTGAATAACGTGAAACACCTCAATTAGTGCTAAGCACCCTGTTAAACATCATGGTTAATTAAGATAAGCTACATCGTGAATCAATAGTTGAGATTGAATCATCTGAGATAATTAATGATAATAGCAACGTTGATCATTAAGTTAATTAAGTTGAATTAAGTATACAGATGCGATTAGTGTTTTGGTCAAGTGTTACTAGTTGATTAGCATGTTTTCTCGCTTCGAGGGTGTAGAGGACCTTGTGCTTGAAGTTTTGCAAAAGAAATCATCCAATTTGGACATACGAGCCGAACGTTATGACACTTTTGAGTTCTTGGGTTGAGTTTGCAATTTACCCAATTATTAGCTTATTAACCCCAACGTTTCCTTTCTTCCTTATCGCAATCCCATTTCACCCGATAGAACAGGGAAAGGCGGCGCACAATGCGCCGATACAACAGAAGCAAGGGGGGGTCGCGTGAGGGCGACCTAGGGAGATTTAGGCCAGATTAGCTAAGTCCTGACCTCCGTCGACCTCCGTCCTCTACCTCTTTTCCTTCCTCCACTCCACCCACCTAGCCACCAGTAGCTCGCCCTAGCGGCACTTCTACCAGCCCGGGTAACGCCTCAGATCTGCAGGAGTAGCAGCAGTGGCAGTCGACCTAGCTGCAGCGTCCAACAGCTAGGAGCGACGCCTCGGAGCCTACGACATCGCCTCCACTCCTCCATTCCCTTCTTCGCCCTTTTGCGCCATCAGCACCCTGAAGCACCAGGGGCGGCGCCCTACCTTGCAGCAGCCACAGCTACACGAAGCAATAGTTATGGTCCATTTGAGTGCGAGGAGTAGCACGTAATCGATGCCCTTGCTTCCCCGGGGAAATAGAGGTAGAGGAGGATATGTTACTGTCCCATGAGTGAGGAATTTCAGGGCTTCCGATCACCCTTCTACAATCGGGAATTTCTTTACAACCTGGGTGATCTGTTCCACCTCCAGAGTGCCATACTCCGAGAACCCACTCCCTCCCTTCCAGTTTGAGCAGGTTGCCCATCATCTGGATAGGCCCTTTGCGACCTTTCTTCGGCCACCCAAGGAGCGTGGAGAAACCCAACCGGATTCCTGATGGCTGCTCTGGAGACTGAGCTGGTTTTCGGTGCTCAGACCAGGCCTCATTGGGCCAATGGGATGTTTGTTGAAGATAGGCTAAGATGCTATCCAGCATGTGCCATGGAGGTTCATGGCACCTCAACATCCATGCACAGCCTGCAGATATCTGCATAACAAATGTGATCCAACTGAATTCAATTAGCCACGATTGAGCACCTAGACAAGTTCTCCTTTCAACATGTGTGTGAAGCTATAGATCGTTAACAGGACAATCGCAAGGTAGAAGACAATTAAATTACGCCTCGAAATAGGCCTCTAGACGCAATTCCGGACGAACCCGGACAGTTTGAAGTGCGGTGAGTAGGAGTTCATTTAGTTATCATCATTTAACTCCTTAGTTGGAATTTTTGGGTAAACTGTGCATTTTTCGCTGATACTTGGCTTTTGGACAATATTTGGCATTACTCAAATTTTATTTCATAAATTGCTTCCTTATGCCGTTATATGATTTAGATTAGCATCTGATCAGTGTGGATCAATTAATGAATTTATATGGTTCATTGGAACTTGAAATACGTAATATGATTGATGAAAATGATAGAATTTCATGTATTACAACTGCAATGTATACGTTGAACATAAAATGGATGTTTAGCATCAAAACTGGATAAGTTGATACTGAGTCATGTTTATAGATGACAAATGATGTTTATGTGTATATGTGGGTAATAGAGATTACCCGGATGCCGAGCATAGTTAGCATCCTTAGACGTTTAATTTGCATAGTTCAAATGTAATGAAATGATTAGTAAAATAAATGTGTATGCTTTACGAGTAAATTTCAGTAAGATGCGAATAAATGTGATAAAGTATTTCAGGTTGAGTATTCCTTTCCATACAGTATATTTGAATGTTCAGTAATATGAAATCAGTATAGAGACGTGGAATAGATATGAAATCTATTTACAGTGAACGAATCTGTTTGCATGAAAGCATTGCTGAGTTATGAGTTATTGCGATATAAGAGAATAGTTGTTGCACTATATATAGAAATGTTATGAAAGTTGAACTTCTGGTTTCAGCTAGTGAATTGCAGAATTACAATATATTCCAGTAGTCGAATATGTGCGAGAGAGACACAATGTTATAAGAGTTTTCTTGTTATAATAAAATGTGTTAGACTTAGATGCCCTGACACCGTAGAACCCCTTTTGGAGGTCTGTGCCTTAGGGGTGAAATGACCTACCTAGCATGTGTCTAGATGGTCGGTGGCTCGTGTTCAACAATAATCCGTGCGTGTGTCACGGTGGCATGAGGACAGAGAGGTAGTGTTCAACAATAATCTGTGTGTGTGTCACGGTGGCACTGGAGTAAATAGGGGTTATTCAACAATAATCTGTGCGTGTGTCACAGTGGTAACCCAGACTCTCCGCCTGTGTGCTCAGGTTAAAGGAGGAGTCTAGAGTACACTCTTTGAGAGTGCAGTGAGGCCGTGTGAGCCTGAGAGTCCTGACGCAGACCAGGACGGCAGTCAGACTTAGCATTTCCCGGGTGTGTCGCTAAGTCTTGTACGGTGGGTTCGTAGTTCGCTACGAGACTTTATATGCAGAGTACACTGCATATGATCAGGGCATAAGTTAAAAGATGATTACTTAGAATTAAGATAGATTAATATGAAACTTGTGTATGTTCAGATTTAGAATTTATAATACTTGTTCTTTAAATGTTCATTATACTTTTCTGCGATAATTGCACTGTTTAATTAGAACTGCTCAGTTTGTTATTTTATTTGCATATTCCTGTTAAATGTAAAATATGGAGTTATCCGATGATGGCTAAGTGAAATACTATTCACTGAGCGAGTAGGCTCATTCCTCTACTCAAACATTTTCAGGTCAGCGACAAATTCCAGGAATCAGAAGGATCCTTTCATCCTAACACTTAATCTGTAGAAGGTATATGTAGTTAGTTTAGTTAGATAGTGGTCTCTTAGTCCTTTCCCCTTGGTCCTTGGGACATGGTGTGGGTGAGAGAGAGTGTGTATGTGGAATGTGTATAAAGATGTAAATTAACTGTTATGTTTACTTTCTGTTAAACAATGTTACATGTTGTAAACTCTATTTACGTACTCTAGCCAGTTTAATTGAAATGCTTCCGCAATAGTTTATTTTGTTTTAGTTTACAGCAGTAATCTGGTTATCATTACGAGGTTTTAAAAAGAAAAGGTTCTCAGTGATTTGTTATGTGATAATCCCTCCGTCGCGCCCTAATCTTGTGATTAGTGGTTAGTGTGAGATCGGGGTGTGACATCTTGGTATCAGAGCATAGGTTGAGTATATGAATACTCTAAGTCAAGGTCAGGGGACGATAAGAGACCAATAGGATTAGGACTTCAGTGTCTTCCTTCTAACTGCAATTTTATAACAGGAAATGTTCTGTTATAGTATTGTAGATGGTAGGATGATGATGTGGTCACGAGGATCAAGTTGAGAGCTTAGGTTGATTTGTCAGGAACCATTAGAATCGAAAAATAGAATTATAATTAAGATATATATGAAATGATGTGTTTTTAGCTCTGGGAGGTCTGAGTGTTTAGATACCCTGGCCAGGTGTCTGAATACTTAGATTGACCAGTATCAAGCTACTCTGTCTATTCTTCTCTAGATGCCCTGGCCAGGTATGTAGAGGAAGGATAGGCTAGAGACAAACCCTAGAAATCTTAGGGTTAAGAAATCGGAAATTAATACATGAATAAGAGATTAAACATAGGATGCGATGCAACTCTTGCCTTATATTGCTTATTTGAGAGGAAATCACTAGAAATGCTCTTATATGTATGAATTTAGATTTTCAGCTTGTAGAATAAATATGATTCGTTTATATTGATTGAGTGTCATGCAGTGATTTATTTATTGTTTATATTCTTTGTATTAAGTAGACCAGAAGTTATGTTTAAATGAGTCTGCCCTAAGTGGATATTCTTTCCACATGTTTGAGATTAATAGGAGTTGGTTAATCCTGAGTAGCTCTTGGCTTCAGGACTACAGGTTCGGCCTAGTCCGGCTGGCAGGATGCGTTACTGAGATCTAATGACTCCTATTAACAGTATAATAAGAGTAGACTCTGGATAATTTAGACTCACATCGTAGTAAGAATGTACATACGTTGAGATGTTGAGATGTAAGGGAAAGATTAGAACAATTGAGAATTAGCTGGAAATGATATCATAGGCCCAATGTTGGAACCTCATATGAGCAATCCTTAATTAGAAATAAAGGAACACAATAAGGGTCAGGTTAAATTTAATGATTAGGTGAGAAATACCCTTAATGGTACTAATCAATACTGCATAACCAATGCATGGATCCAATACATGATTAGTAAACCCTAGTGGAGGGTGTATCATTGTGAAACCCTAGCTGAGGGTGTATCATTGCGATTGTTTATAGGCAACTTTATAAGTTATGCCTTAAACTAAGATAAGTCCATATCATGTGAGATAGCTGGACAATTCTAATGTGTGGCCTATGCATTATATGCTAGGGGTGAGTATTCTGTGATGGAATGCATTAAGAGGGGAAATACCTTAATACAAGATAAAGTTGGTTAACTCAAGAGGGTCTGAATTAATGAGAAATGGGGAACCCTAACCCTAATTTGGGGAAAAGGGAATAATAAGCCCTGTTTGATAGTGAACCCTAATTCCTGGTCAAGGAATGATGGTATTACTATTGTATCACATGATGTGATGAATATCTTGTATGACTGTTATCATGCCTAATAACCATGCAGGTATGATGAGATGATGAATATAGCCAAGTTGGGCTGTGACATTTATATAATAAATGTTGATTGGCTTTTTGTGTGTTGATGTTGTTGTTGTTTAATAAAAGTAATAATGTGTACGGATTTTATGAACCATGTGAATAAGTTGTTGCCTAGTAAGAGGTGACAAGATGTAAATGGCCTTGTGAGCCATGTGAATAAGTTGTTGCCTAGTGAGAGGTGACAAGATATGAATGACCCTGTGATCCATGTGTGATGCTTGGGTAACAAGTATCATGTTTATTTGTAGCATTTGTGTTAATAAGTTATGCTAGAGAACTTGGTTGATGTTACATTCATGTTATATATCTATAGTTCATTGATGATTATTCATATCTGTTGTATTCATTACAAGTAGATGGATGAACTTATGAGATCTAAAGTTTGATTTCAAACTAAGGAAGCAAAGTCACACCACAATAATGCTATGTTGCTGATAAGGACCAAACCCTAGAATGTTTAGAGTTGTAGTAATTCAAGGAATATCACTAGTGATTTGACCTTGAGTACTAGCATCTCTATAAAATAAGATCTTGAGATTTGCACAACTAAAGGTAAGATAACACTAATTAAATCCAGGGTTTAGAATTAGTTAATCTAAAAGGTAGATAAACAACATGAAAATGACACGGAGAAAATAGTAAGATATAAGTTTGAAATGTAACAAGTGTGTTTTGAGCAAAAGGAGAAATACAAAATAAGTGAAGTGTGTTATGAAATAAATTCTGGTAGTAATAACAAGAAGTAAGTAGCATAGAATGAGGAGTATTACTCGTCACATGATCTGGAATTAGTTGTTGTAGTTCATGCTCATAAGGCATGATGTTACTATCTTTATGGTGAGGTGTGCCAGGTGTTTATAGATCATAAGAGTTTGAAATATATATTTACCCAGAAGGATATGAATCTTAGACAGTGGAGATTATTAGAATTGATTAAGGATTATGATATAATGATAGATTATCATCCTGGAAAAGGTGAATGTAGTAGCTGATGCCCTCAGCAGGAAGTTAAGTTCAACAGCTGATGCATTCTCTATTGCATGTTTCAAGAGAGACCTGCTAGTAGAGATGCGGAAGTTGAACTTAGACTTAGGGGTGACAGAGCAGAGTGGTTGGATTGCACAGATGCAAGTCAAGCCTACTTTTTATGATCAAATCAAGGAACTACAGTAGGGTGACAGTGAGTTACATCAAATTATGCATGACATGACAGGGGGAAAAGACCAAAGTTCAGGTCTTTAGATGATGGTGTGTTGTATTAGCATGATATGTTGTGTACCTCGAGATAGTGATTTGAAAGAAAAGATTCTTGAGAAGGCACATGTATCGATCTATGCCATGTATCCAGGTAACACTAAGATGTACATGAATCTCAAGGAGTCGTATTGGTGGCTTGGTATAACAAAGAATATAGCTGAGTACGTGACTAGATGCAGAGTGTGTCAGCAGGTTAAGGCTGAGCACCAGAAACCTGTAGATACATTGTAATCTCTTCATATACCAGAATGGAAGTGGGAACATATCACAATGGATTTTTGTGATAGGGATTGCCCAGGACACCTAGAGGTTGTAACTCTATATGAATGATTGTGGATAGACTAATTAAGTCTGCTCACTTTCTTCATATTAAGTCAACCTTTGATGTCCCGAAGTTGGTTAAAATATATGTTGGTATGAGGTAGGTGAAAAGCATATTCTTGAACCTGAGATGGTGGATTTAACCATCGAAAAGATTGCAGTGATTAGAGAATAGTTGAAAGCTTCACAATACAGGCAGAAGAGCTATGCTGAGAAGAGGCATTGACCTCTTGTGTTTCAAGTTGGTGATGAAGTGTGTCTGAAAGTTTCACCATGGAAGGAAGTGCTGAGGTTTGGTAAGAGGCAAACTTACTCCTACGTTTATGGGCCTGTATCCTATCATTGAGAGGATTGGACCTGTAGCCTATAGGTTGGAATTGCCATCTGAATTGTCTAAATTACATGACGTGTTTCATGTATCGATGTTGAAGACGTGTCCCATGTGTCCCATGTAGAAGGACCAATTCAGATAGTTGATCGAAGGATCAAGAAACTCAAGAATTGTGAGATACCATTAGTGAAAGTTTTGTGGAGGAATCATAATCTAGAAGAAGCTACGTGGGAGCTTGAATCTGAGATGTGTAACAAGTTTCCTTTTCTCTTTTAGGAATTTCGGGACGAAATTCTTATAAGGGAGGGAGATTGTTACAACCCATATCAGGGTTAGTCAATAAATACCTTGAATAACGTGAAGCACCTCAATTAGTGCTAAGCACCCTGTTAAACATCATGGTTAATTAAGATAAGCTACGTCGTGAATCAATAGTTGAGATTAAATCATCTGAGATAATTAATGATAATAGCAACGTTGATCATTAAGTTAATTAAGTTGAATTAGGTATACAGATGCGATTAGTGTTTTGGTCAAGTGTTACTAGTTGATTAGCATGTTTTCTTGCTTCGAGGGTGTAGAGGACCTTGTGCTTGAAGTTTTGCAAAAGAAATCGTCCAATTTGGACATACGAGCCGAACGTTATGACACTTTTGAGTTCTTGGGTTGAGTTTGCAATTTACCCAATTATTAGCTTATTAACCCCAACGTTTCCTTTCTTCCTTATCGCAATCCCACTTCACCCGATAGAATAGGGAAAGGCGGCGCACAGTGCGCCGATACAGCAGAAGCAAGGGGGGGTCGCGTGAGGGCGACCTAGGGAGATTTAGGCCAGATTAGCTAAGTCCTGACCTCCGTCGACCTCCGTCCTCTACCTCTTTTCCTTCCTCCACTCCACCCGCCTAGCCACCAGTAGCTCGCCCTAGCGGCACTTCTACCAGCCCGGGTAACGCCTCAGATCTACAGGAGTAGCAGCAGTGGCAGTCGACCTAGCTGCAGCGTCCAACAGCTAGGAGCGATGCCTCGGAGCCTACGACATCGCCTCCAATCCTCCATTCCCTTCTTCGCCCTTTTGCGCCATTAGCACCCTGAAGCGCCAGGGGCGGCGCCCTACCTTGCAGCAGCCACAGCTGCACGAAGCAATAGTTATGGTCTGTTTGAGTGCGAGGAGTAGCACGTAATCGATGCCTTTGCTTCCCCGGGGAAATAGAGGTAGAGGAGGATCTGTTACTATCCCATGAGTGAGGAATTTTAGGGCTTCCGATCACCCTTCTACAATCGGGAATTTCTTTACAACCTGGGTGATCCGTTCCACCTCCAGAGCGCCATACTCCGAGAACCCACTCCCTCCCTTCCAGTTTGAGCAGGTTGCCCATCATCTGGATAGGCCCTTTGCGACCTTTCTTCGGCCACCCAAGGAGCGTGGAGAAACCCAACCGGATTCCTGATGGCTGCTCTGGAGACTGAGCTGGTTTTCGGTGCTCAAACCAGGCCTCATTGGGCCAATGGGATGTTTGTTGAAGATAGGCTAAGATGCTATCCAGCATGTGCCATGGAGGTTCATGGCACCTCGACATCCATGCACAGCCTGCAGATATCTGCATAACAAATGTGATCCAACTGAATTCAATTAGCCACGATTGAGCACCTAGCCAAGTTCTCCTTTCAACATGTGCGTGAAGCTACATATCGTTAACAGGACAATCGCAAGGTAGAAGACAATCAAATTACGCCTCGAAATAGGCCTCTAGATGCAATTCCGGACGAACCCGGACAGTTTGAAACGCGGTGAGTAGGAGTTCATTTAGTTATCATCATTTAACTCCTTAGTTGGAATTTTTGGGTAAACTGTGCATTTTTCACTGATACTTGGCTTTTGGACAGTATTTGGCGTTACTCGAATTTTATTTCATAAATTGCTTCCTTATGCCGTTATATGATTTAGATTAGCATCTGATCAGTGTGGATCAAATTAATGAATTTATATGGTTCATTGGAACTTGAAATACGTAATATGATTGATGAAAATGATAGAATTTCCTGTATTACAACTGCAATGTATACGTTGAACATAAAATGGATGTTTAGCATCGAAACTGGATAAGTTGATATTGAGTCATGTTTATAGATGACAAATGATGTTTATGTGTATATGTGGGTAATAGAGATTACCCGGATGCCGAGCATAGTTAGCATCCTTAGACGTTTAATTTGCATAGTTCAAACGTAATGAAATGATTAGTAAAATAAATGTGTATGCTTTATGAGTAAATTTCAGTAAGATGCGAATAAATGTGATAAAGTATTTCAGGTTGAGTATTCCTTTCAATACAGTATATTTGAATGTTCAGTAATATGAAATCAGTATAGAGACGTGGAATAGATATGAAATCTATTTACAGTGAACGAATCTGTTTGCATGAAAGCATTGCTGAGTTATGAGTTATTGCGATATAAGAGAATAGTTGTTGCACTATATATAGAAATGTTATGAAAGTTGAACTTCTGGTTTCAGCTAGTGAATTGCAGAATTACAATATATTCCAGTAGTCGAATATGTGCGAGAGAGACACAATGTTATAAGAGTTTTCTTGTTATAATAAAATGTGTTAGACTTAGATGCCCTGACACCGTAGAACCCCTTTTGGAGGTCTGTGCCTTAGGGGTGAAACGACCTACCTAGCGTGTGTCTAGATGGTCGGTGGCTCGTGTTCAACAATAATCCGTGCGTGTGTCACGGTGGTACGAGGACAGAGAGGCAGTGTTCAACAATAATCCGTGTGTGTGTCACGGTGGCACTGGAGTAAATAGGGGTTATTCAACAATAATCTGTGTGTGTGTCACAGTGGCAACCCAGACTCTCTGCCTGTGTGCTCAGGTTAAAGGAGGAGTCTAGAGTACACTCTTTGAGAGTGCAGTGAGGCCATGTGAGCCTGAGAGTCCTGACGCAGACCAGGACGGCAGTCAGACTTAGCATTTCTCGGGCATGTCGCTAAGTCTTGTACGGTGGGTTCGTAGTTCGCTACGAGACTTTATATGCAGAGTACACTGCATATGATCAGGGCATAAGTTAAAAGATGATTACTTAGAATTAAGATAGATTAATATGAAACTTGTGTATGTTCAGATTTAGAATTTATAATACTTGTTCTTTAAATGTTCATTATACTTTTCTGTGATAATTGCACTGTTTAATTAGAACTGCTCAGTTTGTTATTTTATTTGCATATTCCTGTTAAATGTAAAATATGGAGTTATCCGATGATGGCTAAGTGAAATACTATTCACTGAGCGAGTAGGCTCATTCCTCTACTCAAACATTTTCAGGTCAGCGACAAATTCCAGGAATCAGAAGGATCCTTTCATCCTAACACTTAATCTGTAGAAGGTATATGTAGTTAGTTTAGTTAGATAGTGGTCTCTTAGTCCTTTCCCCTCGGTCCTTGGGACATGGTGTGGGTGAGAGAGAGTGTGTATGTGGATTGTGTATAAAGATGTAAATTAACTGTTATGTTTACTTTCTGTTAAACAATGTTACATGTTGTAAACTCTGTTTACGTACTCTAGCCAGTTTAATTGAAATGCTTCCGCAATAGTTTATTTTGTTTTAGTTTACAGCAGTAATCCGGATATCATTACGAGGTTTTAAAAAGAAAAGGTTCTCAGTGATTTGTTATGTGATAATCCCTCCGTCGCGCCCTAATCTTGTGATTAGTGGTTAGTGTGAGATCGGGGTGTGACATCAACACTACCCTCACACAACCACTGAATTGGGACACGAATGAAAATATAATCAAGAATGACAAAACCTACTTATGTGAAGATAGATATTTGATTAATGTGGATGCATCACAACACAAACGAACTACGGAACATGTGGCATGCACTATACTGAGGGAGAAACATGGAAATTGGATCCAAGCATATCACACTCGCATCAGAGGCAAAGACCCGCTATGCGCTGAACTACAAGATATACTCTAGGGTATACAAATTGGTATTGTGAATGGAGTACAAAAGGTAACATTGATAACTGATTCACTGAGTGTCCAACAATTAATCAGAAAGGACAAGAATAAATGGGGAGCCTATGGACCTATGTGCTTCAGAATTAAGGAAGAGGCGGCACACATATAAGATCTGAGGATCATGTACAAACCAAGGAGACAAAATTCACTGGTTGATCTACTGGCAAAACAACTTCTCAAACAACTGGCAAATCATGCACCCAATGCATGTCCATCACAAATTAGAGGGATCTATGAACGAGAAATCTGTCAAATACCACAAATACGAGATATAAGTGAAACTGATGTAATTGGTGACTAGACGGTTATATATATACTTTTATTAAAAAAAAGATAAGTTTTTCTTTGATAAATAGCATCTCCTTATGAAAAGAAAATAAATAGCTAACGGGATAGTAGGTATGAGTCATAAGTAAGCTTATTATTGTGTCAACAGATTAGAGTGGCACAACAGATGTATGATAAGACTTGTAGTCCCAAATGGGTGATAGAATGAAATACTAGTCTTTCCTTGGAGGAGAAATGCTAAACTAAGTGAGGAGTATGGAAGACTCCCAAGGTCAAGAATCTTATCACATAAAAGATGTAAGATGAGAAGATAACAAGTTAATAAGGTTTGACACCTAAATTACTTGAAGTATGAATAGTACTTCTCTGACTTAGAAAGTGTTACCTGACATAGAATTAACACTGTAGTCATTAATGAAAAAGGCAGTTGAATGTGTGTCATGTATGACAGATTCTATGATGACTCTACTAATGGAAGGACTTTGTACTTGTCAAAGTTCTATGGCATCTCCCAGACATCAAGATGTTATGTGGAAACTTGATGATATGATACATGAATAACAATTATCTCCCTACATCTGAGATTTCGGGGATGAAATCCTTGTTAGGGGTTTATAATTGTAACATCCCTGACCTGGGTTATGGCTTAACCCTAGAAGTTTTGCTTAAGTAAGTTATTTACAAACTTGTTCTAATCTTTTGAAAAGTAATTAAGACTCTTTGTGGAGTTTATTTTCAAGTGTAAGCTTAATTGCAAACTATTTGTGCATTATATGATAATCTAAGTGTAAAGTGCAATTTACCTAAGATGAGGGGTTATATTGAAATATATATCACATTCTGAATGTGCCTTAAGTGTTTCACTATAATAAGAGAGAGAATGATATTAAGTGGTGTCTTATGGAAAGCCTAAATTCCAAGTTTGAGCTTGTTTGAATAATGTTAGTGCCTTGTGCACCAATTTTGGTACAAATTGTAATTTACCCAAAATGTAGGGTTAATATGCAAAAATTACCACCTCTAGAGTGTTCCTACTCCCTCTATGTATCATTTAGAGGAGAGAGAAATAATGAGACGTCATGATTGAATCATCTTTGAGTGATGGTACTCTTGGTGATGAAAAGAGCAAGAAAGGATTGAATGTGAAGCCCTTATATGAGTTGAATCGAGTTGAAGACTTGATATGGGAGTGCCTATCGGCCAAGGAGCCATAAAGGGGATCCCATATAGGTTTGTGAACTCTTGGAAAAAGCCATTATTGCCTAAGCACCTCAAGAAGGTGATCTATGATGAGTTAGATGCCCCTTGCAAAAAGCGTATCGGTTAGTATAACTTGTGAGATAAAGATGATATATCTTATCCAACAAGATAAGGGATGGCTGAAATATCATCTCTAGATTATCCTCTAGAATTTTGCATGCCAAGATGCACATGTTTTCATGCATGGACATGTGTCAACCAAGCATGACCATGTGTCACCTAGTAGCATATGGTGAAGACACCTCTTATACACTCTTCCTCATGAACCCCAAGTATATATACCTCCTCTTTCACCCACTTATGGAAGTTTACGAACCCCACAACTATCTTCCTTTGAGATATCATGCATACCCTCTTAGATATCGTGCATAGTAGCTTAAGGATCAAGGGTATCTCGAGCACCAAGCTTAAGGTAAGGCCATGGTCATCTTCAACCTTGGTTGAAGTATGATTCTTGGGTTATAGCTACTCCTTTCTTTTCTTCTTCACCATGTTCTTAACTATGGTGATTCTTTGTATATGGAGGAGTTTTGAATGAGTCTTGGACCTTGTATAAGCTCATCTTCAAACTCAAGAACGTAAATCTTTGGAGCTTGGAGCTTTGAAGTTGTTCTTGAGTTAGGTTATATAATTTGAACCCAACTATGTTAATATGCACCTTCAATATTGTTGAACTTGTTGATCTACTTTCTTCGAATTCCTTTGATAAACTGATGATCCTTTGAGTTCCAAAAGTATCTTTAGACTGTTTTCCATGATCTAGAACAGTAAGAACAAGAATCTAGAGGTTGATGATGATGACATCATCATGGTCTAATCCGATATGATGGAGTGAATACACCACTAACACAATATGGTAATGAGTATGTATCTCTTGCACGTTATGATGATGAAGTGCACACCTTGTGCATGATATGTTGTTAAGCATACACTATGTGCATGATAGAAGGTCAAGTATACACCCTATGCACGACATGGATTCAAGCATATATTCCAGCCTGATATAGTAAACTCTAGGTGATAAGTAATCCGATATGTTGATGTGAACCCACCACAAAAATGATATAGTGAGAAGTGTATATCTCACGAGCAATATGAGTAATACATATACACTCCTTGAGCATGATATGGGATCATACATTCACCTTATGCACGATATGGTGTTAGGATTATATCCTAACCTGATATGGGTTGAAACCCTAGATAGTGATATGAAACCCAAGATGATGGGTAAACTGATATAGTGGTGAGTGATACCACATGAATGATATGAGTGATATCTCATGGATGATAGGAGTTGTACCTACTTGTACCTTGTGAACAATATGATGTCAAATTCATACCTCATACCTGATATGGTACACTCTACTCGATATGCTTTAACACCCAAGATGAGGAAGTGAAACCCGACATACCCTATCGTTTTGTATGAAGGATTGTTGTGCAAAGAGCCCAACCTGATTTCTAGCTTGTCGTTCAAATATATGAAGGGATTGATTCCTTTGAAGGCATGAAATAATGTGAGCATAGAGATTTACCCAATATGCCTACCCGATATGTTAGCCAATATGATAACCCAATATACCAATTTCAAGGTGGTAATCCGATATGGTATTGTAAATATACTACTTGAATGATACCATGATGAGGCATATACCCTATGCCCGATATGTTTCACACCTTGTGCACAGTATGGTAACAAGTATACCCTTATACCCGATATGAGGTTAAGCTTTTAGCTCATACACGATATGTGGACAAGTATATCTAACTTGAGATGATAAAACCTAAGTGATAGTCTATCTGATATGAGTACATGATATGGTGTTAGGGGATACACCCTAAACACGATATGGTGATATGGTTACACCACATGCCCGATATGGATACCTGATATGATGTTAAGGTGATATCTCAAGCACAATATGGTAGCATACACACCTTTATACCCAATATGTTGGAAGCATTTTAATTCAATGTAATTGATGGAGTAACACATGAATTGTGTTATGTAAAGAAATACATTAAGACATAAAGAGTTAATGTAGTGTGTTAAAGTAGGCCAATGTACCTTGAGAGAAGGATTGAGCCAAAGTATGATACAATCAACATCCTAATGAGGATAAGAGAGAGACTTTTACATGTGTGATAAACATGTTAATAAGCATGCATTGATACTCCTAAAATGAGTCGAGTATGAATTAGGATTTGATTCTTGATAATATGATCTTTAATCCTTAATTTGTTAATAAGGGGAAAACCTAACCCTAATGAAGGGTGATGGTATGCACTTAAAACACTAATCAATTAGATTGAGAAACCCTAACTCTAAACATGGGAAGGATGTATTTCTCTTATATCACATAATGATGATGTGAATTTGAAACCATATTTGGTTAAAATAGGCAATCCTAACCCTAATAATGGGAAGGATGTATTTCTCTTTGAATTGCATAGTGTTGTCATATACTGCTAGAGTTTTTATCATGAAGTGCAAATTATTCAAGAATCACGAGATGATGAGCATAGCCAGGTATGAGCTATGATGTTTTATATGATATATATTTAAATGAGCCTTGTGAGCCATGATTAATATATGTACAACAAGTATAATGATTATAAAGTATGATATCTTAAAAAGATAGTTGTTTCCTAGTGAGAAGTGACAAGATATTTAATGAACCATGTGAGCAATGTGAAATACTTGTACAACAAATACGATGAATACCTTAGTCTGAGGACCTAGAGGTAATAGTTACCTGTTACAGAGGTAACAATGTTCAGCGATGATATAAGGGTTTGAATACCCAGATCTAGTAATCATGATGATGATGATGTTAAGGGATGAGAATTCCCAATAATGTGATAAGGGACTGAAATCCCGAGTGTTATGTATCTAAATGTGTTCCAAAGATTAGAAAAGTACTCAATATATGTATTACACCTTTCTTTATAGCATTTGTTTATGATTGATGCTAAAAGAATAAGGTAATGCACTTAATATATTATTAGGAACCACAAAATGTAGTTGCCCTGAACATAGATCCATCAGTGTCAGAATTTGCTGAAATGGTGAAATGGGTTTTTCCCACGGGATAACATAGAGCGCACATTTTTTAATATGTGGGGGCATGAGCTTGGACGGCCATATGGTTGACCAATCCCCTTACGTCCATGATCTTGGGGATTGGCTATATATCATATCTTGGCACGAGTGCGATAACAGTCGTAACTCAGTAATGAGTACGGTGAACTAGCACGTGGCTCAGAGTATGGCTATATGCCATGACTCAATAATTTTATAATTGGGGAAGGTTGTTGGTCTATTTTCCTCTAAGAGAGTGCATGCTACGACTGTAACTCTGAGCAAAGATGCCACTATACCCTGGCATGCTCTTTTTGTAGTTTGACACAAGATGCCACTGCCAGTTGTCTCGTACTGACTGAGGCAGGAGAGGTCTTGGCAGCCAGATCTGTCATTGATCTTATATGGTACCGACATGTGAGAAGTTTGTGGTCAGTTGGAGCATGAATTGTATACTTCATATCCATAAGTGTGGTTGTCATATGTAATCAGTCGTGTAGAGTATTTTCTTAAGGATCGAATACGGAAAACATTGGTTGATGAACACTTCTTTTATACATCTTAACTGGATAAAAGTTATACATGTTTCTTTATATTCCTTTTCTAGTGAATAGATGATTTATTGCTCTACCATAGATAGATGCATTATTTTAAAAGAAGAAATTACTTTGTTATGCTTATAATCATTATTAATCCTGCTTGTTAATATAAAAGAACCTCTGCTCAGTTTTATATTGCTTACCTGTGATAATAATATCGTTGGCAGAGAGTTATGTCTCTCGTTGGGACAATTGTCTCACCCCGTGGGATCCACAATTTTTAGGTGGACGTGCACAGGGAGGTAGAGACCTTTCTACAGAGGGAGAACAATAGTTGGGGCAATAGTAACAGCTCAGGTTGAGTGTATTGTCTGTCATGTCTTGTAGATAGAAGTCATATGTGTCGTCTTTGTACACTCAGGTCCATGGAGTTAGTACGTAATGGTTTTATGGACGATCTGAGATTTTAGCTTGTATGCTTCAAGGTTTTTATGTTGCTTGAGTAATGTTTTGGCAAAGCTACTATTATATGTGTCCTCAAGATAAGATGAAACAGTGTATGTACATTGTGAATCATGATTTGTATAAAGTTTTAGATCTTTCAGTAAGAGTTTCTTGGAAGAGGATCTCTTTGCAAAAAAATGGTTTTAATTTTAGTGATTTTGTTAATTCGCTGCTTATGGTTATTCCACAATTAGTTTTTGGTGATGGCTTGATTTGATGATGGGTCGTCACAAAGTTTGGTATAAGAGCCTAAGGTTCGCTGAGTCTACAGAGACAAAGGACTAAGGTGTTGAGTCTGTTCTAGTATCCTCCGATATATCTTATAGTGACTTCTGCCTATGTAGAAGATAGAGTAAAACTTAAAGATGTCTGGAGAACAGGAGGAACACATTGCTGAGAGCAATGATGTTGCACCATGAGAAGGTGCAAGGGATCATGTCAGAGAAGAACAATTACCTGAGAATCCCCAAGTTGATCTAACCATGATAGAGAACCCTAATTTTAATGCTCGCACTAGACTAGTTATGACAGCATTGAGGCATATCGATGATTATATACAAGCAATACAACCTTGATTACTGGTCCCCAATGATGAAATTTTGGGTTCTAGTAGGATTTCTGATCAACGTAGTTATGTTGGAGCAGTGGAAAATATTGAAAGGATTAGGTTACGCCACAGAATCAAAGTTTGCTACAGGTGTAGGCAAACAAGACATTTTATAAAGGACTTCCCAATAAAGGATAATGAGGTAGGAATTAAGAAAAGATCTGTCCAAACTCGGGAACAGATGCCTAGTATCTCTAAAAAGGGGAAGTTTTTGGTGCCACCAATGCAACCAACACCTAATGCACCAGGATAGTGGCTACCAAGAAAGGGCAAAGGACCTAATGTCCCACCAATTATAACTCCTAATTTAGCTTCTACATTAGTAATAAGGCCAACATGACCAGGGATTGCATATAAGATATGTCGTAAATGTGGTCAGGTTGGGCATAGTAGACCCTTTTGTCCGAAAAGAAAGAAGGGAATGACCCAACCACTGAGGCAGAGTCAACAAGGCTCTCAAGGACAATGGTTATGCTGTGGCACACGAGGACATGGACAGACATCCCGAGCAGGTCCATCTACACTAAACGATAGAGCATGACGTGGGAAACAAGCAACGACAAGATTCTATGCAATGAATTAGTCTGAGACAGTAATCGATCCATGAGTTGAGACAGGTCAGATGAAATTGTGTCATTCTAATATGTTTTCTCTTAATTTTATTTGTTAGTTATAAGAAATTTGTTGCTATTGAGCTTCCTTTGATTAGTCCTATGAGGACAGAAGGAAGATGAGAACTTACATTCTGCCCAGTAATCTTTAAAATGTTTTATGATTTCTTTTATCTGCATAAAAGAGGATGAGGTGTAAAAGAGATGCCTGGAGAAAATCTAGGGATACTAAGTCCTATGAATTGGATGATATGAAAAGTAAGGTATATGATATAAATAAGGTGCATACTACCTGATCTCATTACTTGCATACCCTGGCCAGGTATTCATCTGTTGAAGGCAAGGTAAGTATGGGACTCTTAGATTGTTATCTTTCAGATTACTCTGATCAAGTAGTCATTTTGAGACAATCTAAAGAGCATACGAAACTGAAAATATGACATAGATATTTCTATCCCATCTGAAACTACAATGAAATAGAAACTGAGTTTATCTCAAACCAGACTGTGTGTATGAGGAAGTAAAAAGTACAATCCTCATGAAAAGGAAAAGGGATCAAGAGAGATGATCCATGTTCAATAAAGTATATGTGAAAAGTAAAAGCTCTTTTCCATGATATGAATGTAGATAAAGTCAGAAAATGTTCATGAACATACTAAACAATAAGAAAGAAAAGAATGATGACATGTATTCATCCTTATAATTCCTATGTTGATGGCAAGGAACCTAGGATGAAAGAGGAGTAAATGACTCATGAACAGTTGAATGTTCATGTAATAATCAGAGGAGATGATAATCTTTTCTCTTTGATAAACAACCCTGGGTGATGATGGGGTGATAAGAGGAATATGTTTCTTTGTGTTCTTTCCTTTCAGGGACATGGCAATCAAGTGAGTCTTATGACACTTGATGTGCATGAGTTAGAAGTGTTCTATTGATGGATACTTGGAAAAGTATTAATTCATCTTGGACTTTGGTTCCAAGATAAAGATAAGTTTTTCTTTGATAAATAGCCTCTCCTTATGACAAGAAAATAAACAGCTAACGGGATAGTAGGTATAAGTCATAAGTAAGCTTATTATTGTGTCAACAGATTAGAGTGGCACAATAGATGTATGATAAGACTTGTAGTCCCAAATGGGTGACAGAATGAAACACTAGTCTTTCCTTGGAGGAGAAATGTTAAACTAAGTGAGGAGTATGGAAGACTCCCAAGGTAAAGAATCTTATCACATAAAATAAGTTAGATGGGAAGATAACAAGTTAATAAGGTTTGCCACCTGAATTACTCGAAGTATGAATAGTACTTCTCTAACTTAGAAAGTGTTACCTGACACAGAATTGACACTACAGTCATTAATGAAAAAGACAGTTGAATGTTTGTCCTGTATGACAAATTCTATGATGAATCTAATAATAGAAGGACTTTGTACTTGTTAAAGTTCTATGTCATCTCCCAGACATCAAGATTTTATGTGGAGACTTGATGATATGATACATGAATAACAATTGTCTCCCTTCATCTGGGATTTATATAATTATAACATCCCTGACCTGGGTTATGGATTAACCCTAGAATTTTTGCTTAAGTAAGTTATTTACAAACTTGTTCTAATATTTTTAAAAGTAATTAAGACTCTATGTGGAGTTTATTTTCAAGTGTAAGCTTAATTGCAAACTATTTGTGCATTATATGATTGTCTAAGTGTAAACTACAATTTACCCAAGATGAGGGGTTATAATGCAATATATCACATGTTGAATGTGCCTTAAAGTGTTTCAGTATCATAAGAGATATAATGATGGTAAGTGGTGGCTTTTGGAAAGCCTAAATTCCAAGTTTGAGCTTGTTTGAATAATGCAAGTGCCTTGTGCACCACTTTTGGTACAAATTGTAATTTACCCAAAATGTAGGGTTAATATGGAAAATTACCACCTCTAGAGTTTCCCTACTCCCTTTATGTATCATTATGAGGAGAGAGAAATAA
This sequence comes from Alisma plantago-aquatica, assembly GCA_963693085.1. Taxonomy (NCBI): domain Eukaryota; kingdom Viridiplantae; phylum Streptophyta; class Magnoliopsida; order Alismatales; family Alismataceae; genus Alisma; species Alisma plantago-aquatica. The sequence continues at coordinate 1,616,573,496 of OY856409.1, read as the reverse complement.
GGAGACACCATGCTTGAATCATGTTTGAGTGATGGTACTCTTGGTGATGAAAAGAGTAAGAAAGGATTGAATGTGAAGCCCTTATATGAGTTGAAACGAGTTGAAGACTTAATATGGGAGTGTCTATCGGCCAAGGAGCCATAAAGGGGATCCCATATCTGTTTGTGAACTCTTGGAAAATGCCATGATGGCGTAAGCACCTCAAGGAGGTGATCCATGATGAGTTAGATGCTCCTTGCAAAAAGTGTATCGGTTAGTATAACTAGTGAGATAAAGATGAGATATCTTATCCAACAAGATAAGGGATGGCCAAAATATCATCTCTAGATTATCCTCTAGACTTTTGCATGTAAATATATACATGTTTTCATACATGGACATGTGTCAACCATGCATGGCCACGTGTCACCTAGTAGCATATGGTGAAGACACCTCTTATACACTCTTCCTCCTGAACCCCAAGTATATATACCTCTTCTTTCACCCACTTATGAAAGTTTACGAACCCCACAACTATCTTCCTTTGAGATATCATGCACACCCTCTTAGATATCGTGCATAGTATCTTAAGGATCAAGGGGAGATCGAGCACCAAGCTTAAGGTAAGGCCATGGTCATCTTCAACCTTGGTTGAAGTATGATTCTCGGGTTATAGCTATTCCTTTCTTTTCTTCTTCACCAAGTTCTTAACTATGGTGATTCTTTGTATATGGAGGAGTTGTGAACGAGCCTTGGACCTTGGATAAGATCATCTTCAACCTTCAGAACTTAAAGCTTTGGAGCTTGGAGCTTTGAAGTTGTTCTTGAGGCGGGTTATATAACTTGAACCCAACTATGTTATTATGCACCTTCAATATTGTTGAACTTGTTGATCTACTTTCAATTTCGAATTCCTTTGATAAATTGATGATCCTTTGAATTCCAAAAGTATCTTAGGACTGTTGTCCATGATCTATAACAATAAGAACAAAAATCTAGAGGTTGATGATGTTGACATCATCATGGTCTAACCCAATATGATGGAGTGAATACACCATTAACACGATATGGTAATGAGTATGTATATCTTGACGTTATGATGATGAAGTGCACACCTTATGCACGATATGTTGTTAAATATACACTATGTGCATGATAGAAGGTCAAGTATACACCCTATGCATGACATGGAGTCAAGCATATATTCCAACCTGATATAGTAAACCCTAGGTGATAAGTAATCTGATATGTTGATGTGAACCCACCACAAAAATGATATAGTAAGAAGTGTATATCTCATGGGCAATATGATTAATACATATACACTCCTTAAGCATGATATGGGGTCATACATTCACCTTATGCACAATATGGTGTTAAGATTATATCCTTACCCGATATGGGTTGAAACCCTAGATAGGGATATGAAACCCAAGATGATGGGTAACCCGATATAGTGGTGAGTGATACCACATGAACGATATGAGTGATATTGTTACAACCCCACCTCTCAATAACCCCCAATTAAGGGAGACCAAGAGGTTGAGCCACACCCATTAATCCCGGATCAAAGGTTTGACATATAACCATAAACAATTATTAAATTCTAACAGACTATACTGAAAATGGTAATAATTTTTTTCTTTTCATACCTTTTGAAAACTTGGATCTCTAAACTTCTATCCACACCTATACTAATCTATCTAATCCTCCTTTGTACTTTAATTCTTTTTTAGTATCACATGTGCCACTTTACTGTTTGTTCCTTTCATTGTACCTAAAACGCCGACAAACAAAACGCCGATCATTCGTAGCTGGTATGTGGGGGAAACAATAAACATGCAACTATGATAACAATGTAATCATTAAATTACTTATTTAACAACCAATATTACGTTTTAGATATAACTCCGCGATCCAAGAGTACCCTATCCTCTGTATTGTCCCCATTAAACCCCTCATGATCCACCTATAAGTGAACCAGTTTCTAGGGTTGAGTCACATGGCACTACTCGTAAGTAGACCACTCCTTAACTCGGGATTTGCTAAAGAGTCTCTAACTCACGGTAACCTAGACCTTACTCTAGGATTACCCCTTTTTTAGCCTTTTCAAAGTAACAGAGGTGGACCCGGATCTAGCCAGTTATATTTGCACATTTATGGTGATAATCATAGTCACTTTATAGTGACATGAAATAAATAAACATCCAACAGTTTAGTTGCATTCAATGCGATTAAACCTCCAGGGATCCATCGGGAAACTAAAGTGGTTATTCATAATCGTAACCACATACCTGATCCATAGTAACTTGATGTCCATGCATTAACATTCAACACAATTAACAAGCAATCAACAATATCCTGAAAATAATGCATAACATTCAAGTGTCATTATTTTATTCAAACATCCTCAAGATCAACTTGGATTCCACCTTATGATTTCTAGGCCAACTTTAGGGTTTTAGCCTTCATTATGCATTTATCACTTTTAATGCTCTTTTAGTTCACAAACCTTAATTTCTGCATCATAGGCACAATTGAATGTCAATTAAGTCTAATATGTTTCTTTTACACTAAAACTATTATCTTTATCCTTTTAGGTCATATTCAAAACATTAAGGCTAATTATCATCTTCAGTTTCTTCCAAATTGACAAATCGTATTTCATTATAGTTCAACTCACATATATGAACCTTATTTATCACTATTTCCACTTTTATACACTAGGAAACACTAATTATCCAAATAATTCACATTAAAGATCTTTGGTACTCAATTTATCTTCGAATCATCATATCTCTATTTTATTCTTCGATTTGTACAATTAAAACCATTAGAATTCATATCAACATAAATTAGGGTTTCTAATCCCATTAAGGCATATTCATGTACATAGAACCCTAAATTAAAACAACTATATAAAAAGATAATCTTTTTAAATCCTATTTTCACTTTTATTAACAACAAGTTAATATCAGTTTGAATTATCCATTTATCATCAAATCTAAGGGTTTTTCCTTAGTTAAATCATTAAAGATGAGAACTTTATGCCCTTTTCAAGATTTCAAGCATAGTTATGCACATAATCTCTAAATTAACCTAATTACGTACAAAGATCATCATTTTTTATCTTAAAGTACATTTTTACAATTAACAGGTTATTGTCAACTGTAGTGATCCATTAAATTCTACTAACTACAATAATCATCTCAAAGTAGAGTTTCTCAATCATTAAAGTATTAAAGATGATTACTTCCATTAATTTTCGGATTGCAATTAGAATTAGACTTCAAACATAATTTATTTGGGTTCCTCTAGTTCTGAGGATCAATTTTCATATAAAACTTGTTTTAATCTGAGTTACGGTTAACTAGATATGAATTTTGCAAAAATACTTACTTTTGGGCCAATCGGATGGCGCCACGTCATCATGCTCATGCAACGTTGCTAGCCCTTTTGGAAACATAACCAGATTACAAATCTGCCCCTCACTTAAGCCGTCGCTGCTTTATACCTCGAAGGGTATAACTGTCCAACGCCAGCAGGTCGCCTTCAACCTCCCGACACACGATCAAGCCGTCGCCTGCAGCCCTAGGCGCGGCTCCGGCTCCCATCCTCCGACCCCGACGACCCCTACCTTCGGTTCCCATACGTCCGCCACCTCATATCGTGCTCAGCTATGCCCTCAAACCACTGCTGGGGTGGCGTGGCTAGTCCTGCAAGGTGCGGCCGACCTGCAACCTTCTTTCCCGTCGTACAGGGGTCAGAGTGGCATCTGGGCGGTCGGACTCCTTTCTGGGGTCGTGGGAGCGTCGCGCTTCCTCCCTACCCCTAACCTTAGACCGTCATCGCTTCAGGGTCGCACTAGCACCCTTGTTAGGGTTACGAAGAAGATGAAGGAGAAGAAGAAGAAGAAGATGGGAGGGATTTCTGCGTGGAACTGCCTCGGGCCCTAACCAGGGGCTCTATCCTTTCATAGAGGAGAAGAGTAATGCCCAGGGATACTTGTCCACGAAGAAAATAGGATCCCTTACCAAAAGGAAACTTTCATTCTTTTTAAACAAGTATAAGGTTTCTCCTTTAATTAATTCTTGGATTAACTATGATCATTGACCATTAAGGAATTTGAAATTATCTCTTTTAGCTTCTTGTTCTTGGCCTTTAATTGATTGGCCACGAGAATAAGTTTTCCTATTAATAGAAAATATTTCCTTTTTATCAATACCTTATAATTCATTAATAAGGTATCACATTATCCTTTTATTTTGCAAATTTAGTATTTTCTCTTTCCTCTTTCTTCATTGGGACTCCTTGGATCCCAATAACCTCAAATAATTCATAATTCCTTTTTAAGAAATACATTATCCTTCTAAATGCATCAATATGCATTATTTCACATTATTTTGTTTATTTCTCATTTAAATATCTCTTTTTGAGGATTTATCTTTATTTCTCTTTTATTTTCCTCATTGGTATTCCTTTTATCATTAGGAATCCTTAGAATACGAAATTCTACTAAGGATTACCCAATTGTACCTCTTTTTAGTTATTTTCCACATTTTACCATTGTTTTCATTATCTTTCTTAATAAAGAAATACATAATCAATCTTTTCTTTTCTTATTGCTTTCTTTTAATGACTTTAGACTCCTTGGAACCCCAAGGAACCTAATAGGCACGAAATCCTCTTTGGTTTTGCCTTCTAGAGGTTTCCACATATTTCTTTTCTTAAAATTCAATTATCCATTTACTAATTGAATTTCCTTTGTTATTTTCCTTTTTTTTATTGGGCCCAATAGCCAATAGAGCCCACAAATCAAACAACAAGGCTATTTTAAACGAAATCCAATTATTCTCAACCAAATATATGATTATTTGTTCAAACATATTTAATATGAGAAATTATATTTCTCACCACTTGAACCCAAAAATTGGGGTTATAACAGATATCTCATGGATGATAGGAGTAGTGCCTACTTGTACTTTTTGAACGATATAAGGTCAAATTCATACCTCATATCCAATATGGTACACTCTACCCTATATGGTTTAACACCCTAGATGAGGAAGTGAAACCTGACATACCATATCCTTTTGCATGAAGGATTGTTGTGAAAAGAGACCAACCTGATTTCTAGCTTGTTGTTCAAATATATGAAGGGACTAATTCCTTTGAAGGCATGAAAGAATGTGAGCATAAGGATTTACCCTATATGCCAACCCGATATCTTAGCCAATATGATAACCCGATATACCAATTTCAAGGTGGTAATCCTATATGGTATTGTAAATGTGCACGGTATGGTAACAAGTATACCCTCATACCCGATATGAGGTTAAGCTTTAGCTCATACACAATATGAGGACAAGTATCTCTAACTTGAGATGATAAAACCTAAGTGATATTCAATCTGATATGAGTACATGATATGGTGTTAGGGGATACACCCTAACCACGATATGGTGATATGGTTACACCACATGCCCGATATGGATACCCGATATGATGTTAAGGTGATATCTCAAGCACAATATGGTAACATACACACCTTTATACCCAATCTGTTGGAAGCATTTCAATTCATTGTAATTGATGGAGTAACACATGAATTGTGTTATGTAAAGAAATACATTAAGACATAAAGAGTTAATGTATTGTGTTAAAGTAGACCAATGTACATTGAAAGAAGGATTGAGCCAAAGTATGATACAATCAACATCCTAATGAGGATAAGAGAGAGACTTTTACATGTGTGATAAACATGTTAATAAGCATGCATTGATACTCCTAAAATGAGCGGAGTATGAATTAGGGTTTGATTCTTGATAATATGATCTTGAATCCTTAATTTGTTAATAAGGGGAAAACCTAACCCTAATGAAGGGTGATGGTATGCACTTAAAACCCTAATCAATTAGATTGAGAAACCCTAACTCTAAACATGGGAAGGATGTATTTCTCTTATATCACATAATGATGATGTGAATTTGAAACCCTATTCGGTTAAAATAGGAAATCCTAATCTTAATAATGGGAAGGATGTATTTCTCTTTGAATTGCATAGCGATGTCATATACTACTAAAGTTTTTATCATGAAGTGCAAATTATTCAAGAATAACGAGATAATGAGCATAGACAGGTATGAGCTATGATGTTTTATATGATACAAATTTAAATTAGCCTTGTGAGCCATGATTAATATCTGTACAACAAGTATAATGATTATAAAGTATGATATCTTAAAAAGATAGTTGTTGCCTAGTGAGAAGTGACAAGATATTTAATGAACCATGTGAGCTATGTGAAATACTTGTACAACAAGTACGATGAATAGCTTGGTCTGAGGACCTAGAGGTAATAGTTACTTGTTATAGAGGTATCAATGTTCAGTGATGATCTAAGGGTTTGAATACCCAGATCTAGTAATCATGATGATGATGATGTTAAGGGATGAGAATTCCCAATAATGTGATAAGGGACTGAGATCCCGAGTGTTATGTATCTAAATGTGTTCCAAAGATTTGAAAAGTACTTGATAGATGTATTACACCTTTCTTTATAGAATTTGTTTATGATTGAAGCTTATAACTTGATTGATGCTAAAAGAATATTGTAATACACTTAATATATTATTAGGAACCATAAAATGTAGTTGCCATGACCATAGATCCATCAACGTCAGAATTTGCTAAAATGGTGAAATGGGTTTTTCCCACGGGATAACCCGGAGCACATATTTTTGAATATGTGAGGGCGTGAGCTTGGACGACCATATGGTTGACGGATCCCCTTACGTATATGATCTTAGGGATTGGCTACATGTCACATCTTGGCACGAGTGCGGTAGTGGTCGTAGACTCAGTAATGAGCACTGTGAATTGGTTCGTGGCTCAGAGTATGGCTATATGCCATGACTCAATAATTTTATGACTGGGGAAGGTTGTTGGTCTATTTTCCTCTAAGAGAGTGCATCCTACGACTGTAACTCTGAGCAAAGATGCCACTATAACCCCGCATGTTTTTTTTGTAGTTTGACACGAGATGTCACTACCAATTGTCTCGTACTGATCAAGGCGGGATAGCTCTTGGCAGCCGGCTCTGTCATTGACCTTGTATGTAACCGACTTGTAAGAAGTTTGTGGTCGGTTGGAGCATGAACAGTATACTTCATCTCCTCAGAGCATAAGTGTGGTTGTAATGTGTAATCAGCCATGTAGCGTATTTGCTTAAGGATCAAATACGGAAAATATTGGTTGATGAACACTTCTTTTATACATCTTAACTGGATAAATTTTATACATGTTTTTTTTATATTCCTTATATAGTGAATAAATGATTTATTGCCCTACCATAGATAGATGCATTGTTTTAAAAGAAGAGATTACTATGTTCTGCTTATAACAGTGATTAATCGTGCTTATTAATAAAAAAGAACCTCTGCTCAGTTTTATATTGCTTACCTGTGATAATAATATCATTGGCAAAGAGTTATATCTCTCGTTGGGACAATTGTCTCACCCCGTAGGATCAACAATTTTTAGGTGGATGTGCACGAGGAGGTAGAGACCTTTTACAGAGGGAGAACAATAGCTGGGGTAGCAGTAATAGCTTAGGTTGAGTGTACTATTTTTCGTGTCATGTAGATAGAAATCTTATGTGTCATCTCTGTACTCTCAGGTCCTTGGAGCCAATATGTAATCGTTTTATAGATGATATGAGATTTTGGTTTGTATGCCTCAAGGTTTTTATGCTGCTTCAGTATATGTTTTGGCCAAGCAACTGTTATATGTTGTCCTCAAGATGAGATGAAACAATGTATGTACATTGTGAATCATAATATGTATAAAGTTTTGGATCTTTCACTAAGAGTTTCCTAGAAGAGGATCTCTTTGAAAAAAATGGTTTTAATTTTTAGTGATTTTGTTAATTTGCTGCTTATGGTTATTCTGCAATTAGTTACTGGTGATGGCTTGATTTGATGACGGATCGTCACAAAGTTTGGTATCAGAGCCTAAGGTTTGTTGAGTCTACAGAGACATGGGACTAAGGTGTTGAGTCTGTTCTAGTGTCCTCCACTATATCTTATAGTGACTTCTGCCTATGCAGAAGATAGAGTAAATCTTAAAGATGTATGGAGAACACGAGGAACACATTGCTGAGAGCAATGTTGTTGCACCAGGAGAAGGTGTAAGGGATCATGTGAGACAAGAACGACTACCTGAGAATCCCCAGGTTGATCCAACCATGATAGAGAACCCTGCTTTTAATGCTCTCACTGGACTAGTTATGACAACATTGAGGCATATCGAGGATCAGATACAAGAAATACAACCTAGATTACCAGTCCCCAATGATGAAATTTTGGGTTCTAACAGGATTTCTGATCAACATAGTTATGTTGGAGCAGTGGGAAATATTGAAAGGATTAGGTTACAACACGGAATCAAAGCTTGCTATAGGTGTAGATAATAAATAGGACATTTTATAAAGGACTATCTAGAAAAGGATAATAAGTTAGGAATTAAGAAAAGATCTATCCAAACTCGGGAACAGATGCCTAGTAGCTCTAGAAAGGGGAAGTTTTTGGTGCCACCAATGCAACCAACACCTAATGCACTAGGACAGTGGCTACCAAGAAATGGAAAAGGACCTAATGTCCCACCAGTTAGAACTCCTTATTTAGCTTCTACATCGATAATAAGGCCGACAGGACCAGGGATTGCATATAATATGTGTCATAAATGTGGACAGGTTGGGCATATTAGACCCTTTTGTCTGAAAAGAAAGAAGGGAATGACCCAACCACCGAGGCAGAGTCAACAAGACTCTTAAGGGCAATGGTTTAGCAGTGGCACACAAGGATGTAGATAGGCATCCTGAGCAGGTCCATCTGCACCAAACGATAGAGCACGGTGTAGGAAACATGCAATGATAAGATTCTATGCAATGAATCGGCCTGAGACAATAATCGATCCATAAGTTCAGACAGGTCATATGAAATTGTGTCATTCTAATATGTTTTCTCTTAATTTTATTTGTTAGTTATAAGAAATTTGTTGCTATTGAGCTTCCTTTGATTAGTCCTATGAGGACAAAAGGAAGATGAGAACTTACATTCTGCCCAGTAATCTTTAAAATGTTTTATGATTTCTTTTATCTGCATAAAAGAGGATGAGGTGTAAAAGAGATGCCTGGAGAAAATCTAGGGATACTAAGTCCTATGAATTGGATGATATGAAAAGTAAGGTATATGATATAAATAAGGTGCATACTACCTGATCTCATTACTTGCATACCCTGGCCAGGTATTCATCTGTTGAAGGCAAGGTAAGTATGGGACTCTTAGATTGTTATCTTTCAGATTACTCTGATCAAGTAGTCATTTTGAGACAATCTAAAGAGCACACAAAACTGAAAATATGACATAGATATTTCTATCCCATCTGAAACTACAATGAAATAGAAACTGAGTTTATCTCAAACCAGACTGTGTGTATGAGGAATTAAAAAGTACAATCCTCATGAAAAGGAAAAGGGATCAAGAGAGATGATCCATGTTCAATAAAGTATATGTGAAAAGTAAAAGCTCTTTTCCATGATATGAATGTAGATAAAGTCAGAAAATGTTCATGAACATACTAAACAATAAGAAAGAAAAGAATGATGACATGTATTCATCCTTATAATTCCTATGTTGATGGCAAGGAACCTAGGATGAAAGAGGAGTAAATGACTCATGAACAGTTGAATGTTCATGTAATAATCAGAGGAGATGATAATCTTTTCTCTTTGATAAAAAATCATGGGTGATGATGGGGTGATAAGAGGAATATGTTTCTTTGTGTTCTTTCCTTTCAGGGAAAATGCAATCAAGTGATTCTTATGACACTTGATGTGCATGAGTTAGAAGTGTTCTATTGATGGATACTTGGAAAAGTATCAGTTCATCTTGGACTTTGGTTCCAAGATAAAGATAAGTTTTTCTTTGATAAATAGACTCTCCTTATGACAAGAAAATAAACAACTAGCAGGATAGTAGGTATAAGCCATAAGTAAGCTTATTATTGTGTCAACAGATTAGAGTGGCACAACAGATGTATGATAAGACTTGTAGTCCCAAATGGGTGACATAATGAAACACTAGTCTTTCCTTGGAGGAGAAATGTTAAACTAAGTGAGGAGTATGGATGACTCCCAAGGTCAAGAATCCTATCACATAAAAGATGTAAGATGAGAAGATAACAATTTAATAAGTTTTGACACCTGAATTACTTTAAGTATGAATAGTACTTCTCTGACTTATAAAGTGTTACCTGACACAGAATTGACACTGCAGTCATTAATGAAAAAGACAATTGAATGTGTGTCCTATATGATAGATTCTATGATGACTCTAATAATGGAAGGACTTTGTACTTGTCAAAGTTCTATCACATCTCTCAGATATCAAGATGTTATGTGGAGACTTGATGATATGATACATGAATAACAATTGTCTCCCATCATCCGGGATTTCGGGGACGAAATCCTTGTTAGGGGTTTATAATTGTAACATCCCTGACTTGGGTTATGGTTTAAACCTAGAATTTTTTCTTAAGTAAGTTATTTACAAACTTGTTCTAATCTTTTGAAAAGTAATTAAGACTCTTTGTGGAGTTTATTTTCAAGTGTAAACTTAATTGCAAACTATTTGTGCATTATATGATAGTCTGTGTAAAGTACAATTTACCCAAGATGAGGGGTTATATTGCAATATTTCGCATGTTGAATGTGCCTTAAGTGTTTCAGTATCATACGAGAGATAATGATGCTAAGTGGTGACTTGTGGAAAGCCTAAATTCCAAGTTTGAGCTTGTTTGAATAATGATAGTGCCTTGTGCACCAATTTCGGTACAAATTGTAATTTACCCTAAATGTAAGGTTAATATGCAAAATTATCACCTCTAGAATGTTCCTACTCCCTTTATGTATCATTTATAGGAGAGATAAAGAAGGAGACACCGTGTTTGAATCATCTTTGAGTGATGGTACTCTTGGTGATTGAAAGAGCAAGAAAGGATTGAATGTGAAGCCCTTATATGAGTTTAATCGTGTTGAAGACTTGATATGGGAGTGCCTATCGGCCAAGAAGCCATAAAGGGGATCACATATCGGTTTGTGAACTCTTTTCAAAACCCATGATGGCCTAAGCACCTCAAGGTGGTGATCCATGACGAGTTAGATGCTCCTTGCAAAAAGTGTATCAGTTAGTATAACTTGTGAGATAAAGATGAGATATCTTATCCAACAATATAAGGGATGGCCGAAATATCATCTCTAGATTATCCTCTAGACTTTTGCATGTCAATATATACATGTGTGCATGCATGGACATGTGTCAACCATGCATGGCCACGTGTCACCTAGTAGCATATGGTGAAGACACCTCTTATACACTCTTCCTCGTGAACCCCAAGTATATATACCTCTTCTTTCACCCACTTATGGAAGTTTACAAACCCCACAACTATATTCCTTTGAGATATTGTGCATACCCTCTTAGATACCGTGAATAGTAGCTTAAGGAGCAAGGGGAGATCGAGCACCAAGCTTAAGGTAAGGCCATTGTCATCTTCAACCTTGGTTGAAGTATGATTCTCGGGTTATAGCTACTCCTTTCTTTTCTTCTTCACCAAGTTCTTAACTATGATGATTCTTTGTATATGGAGGAGTTGTGAATGAGCCTTGGACCTTGTATAAGCTCATATTCAACCTTAGGAATTTAAATCTTTGGATCTTGGAGCTTTGAAGTTGTTCTTGAGGCAGGTTATATAACTTGAACCCAACTATGTCATTATGCACCTTCAATATTGTTGAACTTGTTGGTCTACTTTCAATTTCGAATTCCTTTGATAAATTGATGATCCTTTGAGTTCCAAAAGTATCTTAGGACTGTATTCCATGATCTAGAATAGTAAGAACAAGAATCTAGAGGTTGATGATGATGACATCATCATGGCCTAACCTAATATGATGGAGTGAATACACCATTAACATGATATGGTAATGAGTATGTATCTCTTGAACATTATGATGATGAAGTGCACACCTTGTACACAATATGTTGTTAAGCATACACTGTGTGCACGATATAAGGCCAAGTATACACCCTATGCATGACATGGAGTCAAGCTTATATTCCAACCCGATATAGTAAATCTAGGTGATAAGTAATCTGATATGTTGATGTGAACCCACCACAAAAATGATATAGTGAGAAGTGTATATCTCATGGGAAATATGAGTAATACATATACACTCCTTGAGCACGATATGGGGTCATACATTCACCTTATGCACGATATGGTGTTAGGATTATATCCTAACCAAATATGGGTTGAAACCCTAGATAGTGATATGAAACCCAATATGATGGGTAACTCGATATAGTGGTGAGTGATACCACATGAACGATATGAGTGATATATCATGGACAATAGGAGTAGTTCCTACGTGTACCTTGTGAACGATATAAGGTCAAATTCATACCTCATACCCAATATGGTACACTCTACCCGATATGGTTTAACACCATAGATGAGGAAGTGAAACCCGACATACCCTATAATTTTGTATGAAGGATTGTTGTGAAAAGGGCCCAACTTGATTTCTAGCTCGTCATTCAAATATATGAAGGGAGTGATTCCTTTGAAGGCATGAAAGAATGTGAGCATAAGGATTTACCCAATATGCCAACCCGATATGTTAGCCAATATAATAACCTGATAGACCAATTTCAAAGTGGTAATCCGATATGGTATTGTAAATATACTACTTGAACGATACCATGATGAGGCATATACCTTATGCCCAATATGGTGCACACCTTGACCATGGTATGGTAACAAGTATACCCTTATACCTCATATGAGGTTAATATTTTAGCTCATACACGATATGAGGACAAGTATATCTAACTTGAGATGATAAAACCTAAGTGATAGTCAATCCGATATGAGTACATGATATGGTGTTAGGGGATACACCCTAAACACGATATGGTGATATGGTTACACCACATGCCTGATATGGATACCCAATATGATATTAAGGTGATATCTCAAGCACAATATGGTACCATACACACATTTATACCCAATATGTTGGAATCATTTCAATTCTATGTAATTGATGGAGTAACACATGAATTGTGTTATGTAAAGAAATACATTAAGACATAAAGAGTTAATGTGGTGTGTTAAAGTAGGCCAATGTACCTTGAGAGAAAGATTGGGCCAAAGTATGATACAATCAATACCCTAATGAGGATAAGAGAGAGACTTTTACATGTGTGATAAACATGTTAATAAGCATGCATTGATACTCCTAAAATGAGTGGAGTATGAATTAGGGTTTGATTCTTGATAATATGATCTTGAATCCTTAATTTGTTAATACGGGGAAAACCTAACCCTAATGAAGGGTGATGTTATGCACTTAAATCCCTAATCAATTAGATTGAGAAACCCTAACTCTAAACATAGGAAGGATATATTTCTCTTATATCACATAATGATGATGTGAATTTGAAACCCTATTCGGTTAAAATAGACAATCCTAACCCTAATAATGGGAAGGATGTATTTCTCTTTGAATTGCATAGTGATGTCATATACTGCTTGAGTTTTTATCATGAAGTGCAAATTACTCAAGAATCACGAGATGATGGGCATAGCCAGGTATGAGCTATGATGTTTTATATGATACAGATTTAAATGAGCCTTGTGAGCCATGATTAATATCTATACAACAAGTATAATGATTATACAGTCTGATATCTTAAAAAGATAGTTGTTGCCTAGTGATAAGTGACAAGATATTTAATGAACCATGTGAGCTATGTGAAATACTTGTACAACAAGTACGATGAATACGTTGGTCTGAGGGCCTAGAGGTAATAGTTATCTGTTACAGAGGTAACAATGTTCAGTGATGATCTAAGGGTTTGAATACCCAGATCCAGTAATCATGATGATGATGCTGTTAAGGGATGAGAATTCCCAGTAATGTGATAAGGGACTGTGATCCTGAGTGTTATGTATCTAAATGTATTCCAAAGATTAAAAAAGTACTTGATAGATGTATTACACCTTTCTTTGTAGCATTTGTTTATGATTGATGCTTATAACTTGATTGATGCTAAAAGAATATTGTAATGCACTTAATATATTATTAGGAACCATAAAATGTAGTTGCCCTAGCCATAGATCCATCAGCGTCAGAATTTGCTGAAATGGTGAAATGGGTTTTTCCCACGGGATAACCTGGAGCGCATATTTTGAATATGCAGGGGCATGAGCTTGGACGACCATATGGTTGACCGATCCCCTTACGTCCACAATCTTCGGGATTGGCTATATGTCATATCCTGACACGAGTGTGACAGTGGTCGTAGACTCAGTAATGAGCACGGTGAAGTGGCCCGTGGCTCAGAGTATGGTTATATGCCATGACTCAATAATTTTATAACTGGGGAAGGTTGTTGGTTAGTTTTCCTCTAAGAGAGTGAATGCTATGGCTGTAACTCTAAGCAAAGATGCCACTATACCTTGGCATGCTCTTTTTGCAGTTTGATACGAGATATCATTGCCAGTTGTTTCATACTGACTGAGGTGGGAGAGGTCTTGGCAGCCGGCTCTATCATTGATCTTGTATGGTACTGACTTGTGAGAAGTTTGTGGTCAGTTGGAGCATTAACTGTATACTTCATCTCCACAGGGCATAAGTGTGGTTGTCATATATAATCACTCATGTCAATTATTTGCTTAAGGACCGAATACGGAAAATATTGGTTGATGAACACTTCTTTTATACATCCTAACTAGATAAATGTTATACATGTTTCTTTATATTCCTTATATAGTGAATATATGATTTATTGCTCTACCATAGATAGATGAATTATTTTAAAAGAAGAGATTACTCTGTTCTACTTATAACCGTGATTAATCCTGCTTGCTAATATAAAAGAACCTATGCTCAGTTTTATATTGCTTACCTATGATAATAATATCATTGGCGGAGAGTTATATCTCTCGCTGGGACAATTATCTCACCCCGTGGGATCCACAATTTTTAGGTGGATGTGCACGAGGAGGTAGAGACCTTTCTGCATAGGGAGAATAATAGTTGGGGCAACAGTAACAACTCATGTTGAGTGTATTGTATGTTGTGTCTTGTAGATAGAAGTCCTATGTGTCGCCTCTGTACTCTCATGTCCTTAGAGTTAGTACATAATGGTTTTATGGACGATCTGAGATTTTGGCTTGTATGCCTCAAGGTTTTTATGTTTCTTCATTATATGTTTTAGCAAAGCAACTATTATATGGTGTCCTCAAGATAAGATGAAACAGTGTATGTACATTGTGAATCATGATATGTATAAAGTTTTGGATCTTTCAGTAAGAGTTTCTTGGAAGATGATCTCTTTGAAAAAAAATGGTTTTAATTTTTAGTGATTTTGTTAATTTGCTGCTTATGGTTATTCCGCAATTAATTACCGGTGATGGCTTGATTCGATGATGAGTCATCATAAAGTTTGATATCAGAGCCTAAGGTTCACTGAGTCTACAGAGACATAGGACTAAGGTGTTGAGTCTATTCTAGTGTCATCCAGTATATCTTATAGTGACTTCTGCCTATGCATAAGATAGAGTAAAGCTTAAAGATGTATGGAGAATATGAGGAAAACATAGCTGAGAGCAATGATGTTGCACCATGAGAAGGTGCAAGGGATCATACGAGAGAAGAACAACTGCCTAAGAATCCCCAAGTTGATCTAACCATGATAGAGAACCCTACTTTTAATGCTCTCACTGGACTGGTTATGACAACATTGAGGCGTATCGAGAAGTAGATACAAGCAATACAACCTAGATTATCGGTCCCCAATGATGAAATTTTGGGTTCTAGCAGGATTTCTGATCAACATAGTTATGTTGGAGTAGTGGAAAATATTGAAAGGATTAGGTTACGACATGAAATCAAAGTTTGCTACAGGTGTAGGCAAATAGGACATTTTAATAAAGGACTGTCCAGTAAAGGATAATGAGGTAGGAATTAAGAAAATATTTGTCCAAACGTGGGAATAGATGCCTAGTATCTCTAAAAAGGGAAATTTTTGGTGCCACCAATGCAACCAACACCTAATGCACCAGGACAGTGGCTTCTAAGAAAGGGCAAAGGACCTAATGTCCCACCAGTTAGAACTCCTTATTTAGCTTCTACATTAGTAATAAGGCTGACAGGACCAGAGAATGCATATAAGACATGTCGTAAATGTGGATAGGTGGGGCATATTAGAACCCTTTGTCTGAAAAGAAAGAAGGGAATGACCCAACCATCGAGGCAGAGTCAACAAGACTCTCAAGGGCAATGGTTTAGTAGTGTCTCATGAGGACATGGACATGCATCCCGAGCAGGTCCATCTGCACCAAACGATAGAGCACGACGTGGGAAATAGGAAATGACAAGATTCTATGCAATGAATCAGCCTGAGACAGTAATCGATCCACGAGTTGAGACAGGTCAGATGAAATCGTGTCATTCTGATATGTCTTCTCTTAATTTTATCTGTTAGTTATAAGAAATTTGTTGCTATTGAGCTTCCTTTGATTAGTCCTATGAGGACAGAAGGAAGATGAGAACTTACATTCTTCCTAGTAATCTTCAAAATGTTTTATGATTTCTTTTATCTGAATCAAAGAGGATGAGGTGTAAAAGAGATGCCTGGAGAAAATCCAAGGATACTAAGTCCTATGAATTGGATGATATGAAAAGTAAGGTATATGATATAAACAAGGTGCATACTACCCGATCTCGGTACTTGCATACCCTGGCCAGGTATTCATCTATTGAAGGCAAGGGAAGTATGGGACTCTTAGATTGTTATATTTCTAATTACTCTGATCAAGTAGTCATTTTGAGACTATCTAAAGAGCATAGTGAAACTGGAAATATGACATAGATATTTCTATCCCATCTGAAACTACAATGAAATAGAAATTGAGTTTATCTCAAACCAGTCTGTGTGTATGAGGAAGTAAAAAGTACAATCCTCATGAAAATAAAAAGGGATCAAGAGAGATGATCCTTGTTCAATAAAGTATATGTGAAAAGTAAAAGCTCTTTTCCATGATATGAATGTATATAAAGTCAGAAAATGTTCATAAGCATACTAGACAATAACAAAGAAAAGAAAGATGGCATGTGGTCATCCTTATAATTCCTTTGCTGATGGCAAGGAACCTAGGATGAACAAGAGTAAATGACTAATGAACAGTTGAATGTTCATGTAATAATAATAAGAGATGATAATCTTTTCTCTTTGATAAACAACCCTGGGTCATGATGGGGTGATAAGAGGAATATGTTTCTTTGTGTTCTTTCCTTTCAGGGACATGACAATCAAGTGAGTCTTATAACACTTGATGTGCATGAGTTAGAAGTGTTCTATTGATGGATACTTAGAAAAGTATCAGTTCGTCTTGAACTTTGGTTCCAAGATAAAGATAAGTTTTTCTTTGATAAATAGCCTCTCCTTATGACAAGAAAATAAACAACTAACGGGGTTGTAGGTATAAGTCATAAGCTTATTATTGTGTCAACAGATTAGAGTGTCACAACAAATGTATGATAAGACTTGTAGTCCTAAATGGGTGACAAAATGAAACACTAGTCTTTCCTTGGAGGAGAAATGCTAAACTAAATGAGGAGTATGGAAGACTCCCAAGGTCAATAATCTTATCACATAAAAGATGTAAGATGAGAAGATAACAAGTTAATAAGGTTTGACACCTGAATTACTCGAATTATGAATAGTACTTTTCTGACTTAGAAAGTGTTACGTGACACAGAATTGACACTGCAGTCAATAATGAAAAAGACAGTTGAATGTGTGTCATGTATGATAGATTCTTTGATGACTCTTATATTGGAAGGACTTTGTACTTGTCAAAGTTCTATGGCATCTCCCAGACATCAATATGTTATGTGGAGACTTGATGATATGATACATGAATAACAATTGTCTCCCTTCCTCTGAGATTTCGGGGATGAAATCCTTGTTAGGGGTTTATAATTGTAACATCCCTGACCTGGGTTATAGCTTAACCCTAGAAGTTTTGCTTAAGTAAGTTATTTAAAAACTTGTTCTAATCTTTTAAAAATTAATTAATACTCATTGTGGAGTTTATTTTCAAGGGTAAACTTAATTGCAAACTATTTGTGCATTATATGATAGTCTAAGTGTAAAGTACAATTTACCCAAGATGAGGGGTTATATTGCAATATTTCACATGTTGAATGTGCCTTAAGTGTTTCAGTATCATACAAGAGATAATGATGCTAAGTGGTGGCTTGTGGAAAGCCTAAATTCCAAGTTTGAGCTTGTGTGAATAATGATAGTGCCTTGTGCATCAATTTTGGTACAAATTGTAATTTACCCAAAATGTAGGGTTAATATGCAAAATTACCACCTCTAGATTGTCCCTACTCCCTCTATGTATCATTTAGAGGAGAGAGAAAGAAGGATACACCATGTTTGAATCATATTTGAGTGATGGTACTCTTGGTGATGAAAAGAGTAAGAAAGGATTGAATGGGAAGTCCTTATATGAGTTGAATTGAGTTGAAGACTTGATATGGGAGTGCCTATTGGCCAAGAAGCCATAAAGGGTATCCCATATCGGTTTTTGAACTCTTGTAAAAAGCCATGATGGCCTAAGAACCTCAAGGAGGTGATCCATGATGAGTTAGATGCTCCTTGCAAAAAGTGTATCAATTAGTATAACTTGTGAGATAAAGATGAGATATCTTATCCAACAAGAAAAGGGATGGCCGAAATTTCATCTCTAGATTATCCTATAGACTTTTTCATGTCAAGATATACATGTGTGCATGCATGGACATGTGTCAACCATGCATTTACACGTGTCACCTAGTAGCATATGGTGAAGACATCTCTTATACACTCTTCCTCCTGAAGCCCAAGTATATGTACCTCTTCTTTCACCCACTTATGGAAGTTTCAAACCCCACAACTATATTCCTTTGATATATTGTGCATACCCTCTTAGATATGGTGCATAGTATATTAAGTAGCAAGGGGAGCTCGAGCACCAAGCTTAAGGTAAGGACATGGTCATCTTCAACCTTGGTTGAAGTATGATTCTCGGGTTATAGCTACAACTTTCTTTTCTTCTTCACCAAGTTCTTAACTATGGTGATTCTTTGTATATGGAGGAGTTGCGAACGAGCCTTGGATATTGTATAAGCTCATCTTCAACCTTAGTAATGTAAATCTTTGGAGCTTGGAGCTTTGAAGTTGTTCTTGAGGCGGGTTATATAACTTGAACCCAACTATGTCATTATGCACCTTCAATATTGTTGAACTTGTTGGTCTACTTTCAATTTCGAATTCCTTTGATAAATTGATGATCCTTTGAGTTCCAAAAGTATCTTAGGACTGTATTCCATGATCTAGAATAGTAAGAACAAGAATCTAGAGGTTGATGATGATGACATCATCATGGTCTAACCTGATATGATGGAGTGAATACACCATTAACATGATATGGTAATGAGTATGTATCTCTTGCACATTATTATGATGAAGTGCACACCTTGTGCATGATATGTTGTTAAGCATACACTATGTGCACGATAGAAGGCCAAGTATACACCCTATGCATTACATGGAGTCAAGCTTATATTTCAACCCGATATAGTAAACCTAGGTGATAAGTAATCTGATATGTTGATGTGAACCCACCACAAAAATGATATAGTGGGAAGTGTATATCTCATGAGCAATATGAGTAATACATATACAATCCTTGAGCACGATATGGAGTCATACATTCACCTTATGCACGATATGGTGTTAGTATTATATCCTAACCCAATATGGGTTGAAACCCTAGATAGTGATATGAAACCCAATATGATGGGTAACCCGATATAGTGGTGAGTGATGCCACATGATCGATATGAGTGATATCTCATGGACAATAAGAGTAGTTCCTACTTGTACCTTGTGAACGATATAAGTTCAAATTCATACCTCATACCCAATATGGTACACTCTACCTGATATAGTTTAACACCCTAGATGAGGAAGTGAAACCTGACATACCCTATCATTTTGTATGAAGGATTGTTGTGAAAAGAGCCCAACCCGATTTCTAGCTTGTCATTCAAATATATGAAGGGATTGTTTCCTTTAAAGGCATGAAAGAATGTGAGCATAAGGATTTACCCAATATGCCAACCCGATATGTTAGCCAATATGATAACCCGATATACCAATTTTAAGGTGGTAATCCGATATGGTATTGTAAATATACTACTTGAACGATACCATGATGAGGCATATACCCTATGCCCGATATGGTGCACACCTTGTGCACGGTATGGTAACAAGTATACCCTTATACCTGATATGAGGTTAAGCTTTTAGCTCATACATGATATGAGGACAAGTATCTCTAACTTGAGATGATAAAACCTAAGTGATAGTCAATCTGATATGAGTACATGATATGGTGTTAGGGGGTACACCCTATTCATGATATGGTGATATGGTTACACCACATGTCTGATATGGATACCCGATATGATGTTAAGGTGATATCTCAAGCACAATATGGTACCATACACACCTTTATACCCAATATGTGGGAAGCATTTAAATTCAATGCAATTGATGGAGTAACACATGATTTGTGTTATGTAAATAAAGACATTAAGACATAAATAGTTAATGTAGTGTGTTAAAGTAGGCCAATGTACCTTGAGAGAAGGATTGAGCCAAAGTATGATACAATCATCATCCTAATGAGGATAAGAGAGAGACCTTTACATGTGTGATAAACATGTTAATAAGCATGCATTGATACTCCTAAAATGAGTGGAGTATGAATTAGGGTTTGATTCTTGATAATATGATCTTGAATCTTTAATTTGTTAATAAGGGAAAACCCTAACCCTAATGAAGGGTGATGGTATGCACATAAAACCCTAATCAATTAGATTGAGAAACCCTAACTCTAAACATGGGAAGGAAGTATTTATCTTATATCACATAATGATGATGTGAATTTGAAACCCTATTCGGTTAAAATAGGCAATCCTAACCCTAATAATGGGAAGGATGTATTTCTCTTTGAATTGCATAGTGATGTCATATACTGCTAGAGTTTTTATCATGAAGTGCAAATTATTCAAGAATCACGAGATGATGAGCATAGCCAGGTATGAGCTATGATGTTTTATATGATACATATTTAAATGAGCCTTGTGAGCCATGATTAATATCTATACAACAAGTATAATGATTATAAAGTCTGATATATTAAAAAGATAGGTGTTGCCTAGTGAGAAGTGACAAGATATTTAATAAACCATGTGAGCAATGTGAAATACTTTTACAACAAGTATGATGAATACCTTGGTCTGAGGACCTAGAGGTAATAGTTATCTGTTACAGAGGTAGCAATGTTCAGTGATGATCTAAGGGTTTGAGTACCCAGATCCAATAATCATGATGATGATGGTGTTAAGGGATGAGAATTCCAAGTAATGTGATAAGGCACTGAGATCCCGACTGTTATGTATCTAAATGTGTTCCAAAGATTAGAAAAGTACTTGATATATGTATTACACCTTTCTTTGTAGAATTTGTTTATGATTGATGGTTATAACTTGATTGATGCTAAACGAATATTGTAATGCACTTAATATATTATTATGAGCCATAAAATGTAGTTGCCCTGGCAATAGATCCATCAACATTATAATTTGCTGAAATGGTGAAACGGGTTTTTCCCACGGGATAACCTGGAGCACATATTTTTGAATATGCGGGGGCATGTGCTTGGACGGACATATGGTTGACCTAACCCCTTACATCCACGATCTTGGGGATTGGCTATATGTCATATCCTAGTACGAGTGCGATAGTGGTCATAGACTCAGTAATGAACATAGTGAACAAGCCCGTGGCTCAGAGTATGGCTATATGCCATGACTCAATAATTTTATAATTGGGGAAGGTTGTTGGTCTGTTTTCCTCTAAGAGAGTGCATGCTACAGCTGTAACTCTGAGCAAATATGCCACTATACCCTGGCAAGCTCTTTTTGCAGTTTGACATGAGATGTCACTGCCAGTTGTCTCATACTGACCGAGGGGGGAGATGTCTTGGAAGCTGTATCTGTCATTGACCTTGTATGGTACCGACTTGTGAGAAGTTTGTGGTCAGTTGGAGCATGAACGGTATACTTCATCTCATGAGGGCATAAGTGTGGTTGTAATATGTAATCATCCATGTAGTGTATTTGCTTAAGGATCAAATACAGAAAACATTTATTGACGAACACTTCTTTTATACATCTTAACTGGATAAATGATATACATGTTTCTTTATATTCCTTGTATAGTGAATGGATGATTTTTTGCTCTACCATAGATAGATGCATTATTTTAAAATAAGAGATTACTCTGTTCTGCTTATAATAGTGATTAATCTTGCTTATTATTGTAAAAGAACCTCTGCTTAGTTTTATATTGCTTACATGTGATAATAATATCATTGGCGGAGAGTTATATCTCTCGCTGGGACAATTGTCTCACCCCGTGGGATCCACAATTTTTAGGTGGACGTGCACGAGGAGGTAGAGGCCTTTCTGAAGAGGGAGAACAACAGCTGGGGCAGCAGTAACAACTCAGGTTGAGTGTACTGTCTGTCGTGTCTTGTAGATAGACGTCCTATGTGTCGTCTCTGTACTCTCAGGACCTTGGAGTCAGTATGTAATGGTTTTATGGACAATCAGAGATTTTGGCTTGTATTCCTCAAGGTTTTTATGTTGCTTCAGTATATGTTTTGGCAAAGCAATTGTTATGTGTTGTCCTCAAGATGAGATGAAACAATGTATGTACTCTGTGAATCATGATATGTATACAGTTTTGGATCTTTCAATAAGAGTTTCCTCTAAGAGGATCTCTTTGCAAAAAAAATGGTTTTAATTTTTAGTGATTTTGTTAATTCACTCCTTATGGTTATTCTATAATTAGTTACTGGTGATGGCTTGATTTGATGATGGGTCGTTAGTTTGGTATCTGAGCATAAGGTTCACTGAGTCTACAGAGACATAGGACTAAGGTGTTGAGTCTGTTCTAGTGTCCTCCAGTATATCTTGTAGTGACTTCTGCCTATGCAGAAGATAGAGTAAAGCTTAAAGATGTCTGGAGAACATGAGGAACACATTGCTGAGAGCAATGTTGTTGCACCAGGAGAAGGTGTAAGGGATCATGCGAGAGAAGAACGACTGTTTGAGAATCCCCAGGTTGATCTAACGATGATAGAGAACCCTATTTTTAATGCTCTCACTGGACTGGTTATGACAGCATTGAGGCGTATCGAGGATTAGATACAAGCAATGCAACCTAGATTACCGGTCCACAATGATGAAATTTTGGGTTCTAGCAGGATTTCTAATGAACATAGTTATGTTGGAGCAGTAGAAAATGTTGAAAGGATTAGGTTACGACACGGAATCAAAGTTTGCTACAGGTGTAGGCAAACAGGACATTTTATAAAGAACTATCCAGTAAAGGATAATGAGGTAGGAATTAAGAAAATATCTGTCCAAACGTGGGAATATATGCTTAGTAGATCTAAAAAGGGGAGGTTTTTGGTGCCACCAATGCAACCAACACCTAATGCACCATGACAGTGGATACTAAGAAAGGGCAAAGGACCTAATGTCCCACTAGTTAGAACTCATGATTTAGCTTCTACATTAGTAATAAGGCTGACAGGACCAGAGAATGCATATAAGACATGTCGTAAATGTGGACAGGTGGGGCATATTAGAACCTTTTGTCCGAAAAGAAAGAAGGGAATGACCCAACCACCGAGGCAGAGTCAATAAGACTCTCAAGGGCAATGGTTTAGCAGTGGCACATGAGGACGTGGATAGGCATCCTGAGTAGGTCCATCTACACCAAACGATAGAGCATGACGTGGGAAATAGGAAATGACAAGATTCTATGCAATGAATCAGCCTGAGACAATAATCGATCCACGAGTTGAGACAGGTCAGATGAAATTGTATCATTCTGATATGTCTTCTCTTAATTTTATCTAATAGTTATAAGAAATGTGTTGCTATTGAGCTTCCTTTGATTAGTCTTATGAGGATAGAAGGAAGATGAGAACTTACATTCTGCCCAGTAATCTTCAAAATGTTTTATGATTTCTTTTATCTGCATAAAAGAGGATGAGGTGTAAAAGAGATGCCTGGAGAAAATCTAGGGATACTAAGTCCTATGAATTGGATGATATGAAAAGTAAGGTATATGATATAAACAAAGTGCATACTACCTGATCTCAGTACTTGCATACCCTCTCCATGTATTCATCTATTGAAGGCAAGGTAAGTATGGGACTCTTAGATTGTTATCTTTTTAATTACTCTGATCAAGTAGTCATTTTGAGAAAATCTAAAGAGCATAGCAGAACTAAAAATATGGCATAGATATTTCTATTCCATCTGAAACTACAATGAAATAGAAGATGATTTTATCTCAAACTAGTCTGTGTATGAGGAAGTAAAAAGTACAATCCTCATGAAAAGAAAAAGGGATCAAGAGAGATGATCCCTTTTTAGTAAAGTATATGTGAAAATTAAAAGCTCTTTTCCATGATATGAATGTAGATAAAGTCAAAAAATGTTCATGAACATACTAGATAATAACAAATAAAAGAATGATGACATCTAATAATCCTTATAATTCCTATGTTGATGGCATGGAACCTAGGATGAAATAAGAGTAAATGACTCATGAACAGTTGAATGTTCATGTAATAATCAGAGGAGATGTTAATCTTTTCTGATAAACAACCCTGGGTGATGATGGAGTGATAAGAGGAATATGTTTCTTTGTGTTCTTTCCTTTCAGGGACATGGCAATCAAGTGAGTCTTATGACACTTGATGTGTATGAGTTAGAAGTGTTCTATTGATGGATACTTGGAAAAGTATCAGTTCGTCTTGGACTTTGGTTCCAAGATAAAGATAAGTTTTTCTTTGATAAATAGTTGCTCCTTATGACAAGAAAATAAACAGCTAATGGGACAGTAGGTATAAGTCATACGTAAGCTTTTTATTGTGTCAACAGATTAGAGTGGCACAATAGATGTATGATAAGACTTGTTGTCCTAAATGGGTGATAGAATGAAACACTAGTCTTTCCTTGGAGGAGAAATGCTAAACTAAGTGAGGAGTATGGAAGACTCCGATGGTCAAGAATCTTATCACATAAAATATGTAACATGAGAAGATAACAAGTTAATAAGGTTTGACACATGAATTACTCGAAGTATGAATAGTACTTCTCTGACTTAGAAAGTGTTACTTGACACAGAATTGACATTGCAGTCATTAATGAAAAAGACAGTTGAATGTGTGTCCTGTATGATAGATTCTATGATGATCTAATAATGGAAGGACTTTGTACTTGTCAAAGTTCTATGGCATCTCCCAGACATCAAGATGTTATGTGGAGACTTGATGATATAATACATGAATAACAATTGTCTCCCTTCATCCTGGATTTTGGGGACAAAATCCTTGTTAGGGGTTTATAATTGTAACGTCCCTGACCTAGGTTATGGCTTAAGCCTAGAAGTTTTACTTAAGTAAGTTATTTACAAACTTGTTCTAATCTTTTGAAAAGTAATTAATACTCTTTGTGGAGTTTATTTTCAAGTGTAAGCTTAATTGCAAACTATTTGTGCATTATATGCTAGTGCCTTGTGCACCAATTTTGGTACAAATTGTAATTTACCCAAAATGTAGGGTTAATATGCAAAATTACCACCTCTAGAGTGCCCCTACTTCCTCTATGTATCATTTAGAGGAGAGAGAAAGAAGGATACACCATGTTTGAATCATCTTTGAGTGATGGTACTCTTGGTGATGAAAAGAGCAAGAAAGGATTGAATGTGAAGCCCTTATATGAGTTGAATCGAGTTGAAGACTTGATATGGGAGTGCCTATCGGCCAAGGAGCCATAAAGGGGATCCCATATCGGTTTGTGAACTCTTGGAAAAAGCCATGACGGCCTAAGCACCTCAAGGATGTGATCCATGACGAGTTAGATGCTCCTTGCAAAAAGTGTATCAGTTAGTATAACTTGTGAGATGAAGATGAGATATCTTATCCAACAAGATAAGGGATGGACAAAATATCATCTCTAGATTATCCTCTAGACTTTTGCATGTCAAGATATACATGTGTGCATGCATGTACATGTGTCAACCATGCATGGCCACATGTCACCTAGTAGCATATGGTGAAGACACCTCTTATACACTCTTCCTCATGAACCCCAAGTATATATACCTCTTCTTTCACCCACTTATGGAAGTTTACAAACCCCACAACTATCTTCCTTTGAGATATTGTGCATAACCTCTTAGATATCATGCATAGTAGCTTAAGGAGCAAGGGGAGCTGGACACCAAGCTTAAGGTAAGTCCATGGTCATCTTCAACCTTGGTTGAAGTATGATTCTCGGGTTATAACTACTCCTTTCTTTTCTTCTTCACCAAGTTCTTAACTATGGTGATTCTTTGTATATGGAGGAGTTGTGAACGAGACTTGGACCTTGGATAAGCTCATCTTCAACCTTAGGAACGTAAAGCTTTTGATCTTGGAGCTTTGAAGTTGTTCTTGAGCGGGTTATATAACTTGAACCCAACTTTGTTATTATGCACCTTCAATATTATTGAACTTGTTGGTCTACTTTCAATTTCGAATTCCTTTGATAAATTGATGATCCTTTTAGTTCCAAAAGTATCTTAGGACTGTTTTCCATGATCAAGAATAGTAAGAACAAGAATCTAGAGGTTGATGATGATGACATCATCATGGTTTAACCCAATATGATGGAGTGAATACACCATTAACACGATATGGTAATGAGTATGTATCTCTTGCACGTTATGATGATGAAGTGCACACCTTGTGCACGATATGTTTTTAAGCATACACTATGTACATGATAGAAGGCCAACTATACACCTTATGCACGACATGGAGTCAAGCATATATTCCAACCCAATATAGTAAACCATAGGTGATAAGTTATCTGATATGTTGATGTGTACCCACCACAAAAATGATATAGTGATAAGTGTATATCTCATGGGCAATATGAGTAATACATATACACTCCTTGAGCATGATATGGGGTCATACATTCACCTTATGTATGATATGGTGTTAGGATTATATCCTAACCTGATATGGGTTGAAACTCTAGATAATGATATGAAACCCAAGATGATGGGTAACCTAATATAGTGGTGAGTGATACCACATGAATGATATGAGTGATATCTCATGGTCAATAGGAGAAGTACCAACTTGTACCTTGTAAACGATATAAGGTCAAATTCATACATCATACCTGAAATGGTACACTCTACCCGATATGGTTTAACACCCTAGATGAGGAAGTGAAACCTGACATACCCTATCATTTTGTATGAAGGATTGTTGTGAAAAGATCCCAACCTGATTTCTAGCTTTTCGTTCAAATATATGAAGGGATTGATTCCTTTGAAGGCATGAAAGAATGTGAGCATAAGGATTTACCCAACATGCCAACCCGATATGTTAGCCAATATGATAACCCGATATACCAATTTCAAGGTGGTAATCCGATATGGTATTGTAAATATACTACTTGAATGATACCATGATGAGGCATATACCCTATGCCCGATATGTTTCACACCTTGTGCACAGTATGGTAACAAGTATACCCTTATACCCGATATGAGGTTAAGCTTTTAGCTCATACACGATATGTGGACAAGTATATCTAACTTGAGATGATAAAACCTAAGTGATAGTCTATCTGATATGAGTACATGATATGGTGTTAGGGGATACACCCTAAACACGATATGGTGATATGGTTACACCACATGCCCGATATGGATACCTGATATGATGTTAAGGTGATATCTGAAGCACAATATGGTAGCATACACACCTTTATACCCAATATGTTGGAAGCATTTTAATTCAATGTAATTGATGGAGTAACACATGAATTGTGTTATGTAAAGAAATACATTAAGACATAAAGAGTTAATGTAGTGTGTTAAAGTAGACCAATGTACCTTGAGAGAAGGATTGAGCCAAAGTATGATACAATCAACATCCTAATGAGGATAAGAGAGAGACTTTTACATGTGTGATAAACATGTTAATAAGCATGCATTGATACTCCTAAAATGAGTGGAGTATGAATTAGGGTTTGGTTCTTGATAATATGATCTTGAATCCTTAATTTATTAATAAGGGGAAAACCTAACCCTAATGAAGGGTGTTGGTATGCACTTAAAACCCTAATCAATTAGATTGAGAAACCCTAACTCTAAACATGTGAAGGATGTATTTCTCTTATATCACATAATGATGATGTGAATTTGAAACCCTATTCGATTAAAATAGGCAATCCTAACGCTAATAATGGGAAGGATGTATTTATCTTGAATTGCATTGTGAAGTCATATACTTCTATAATTTTTATCATGAAGAGAAAATTATTCAAGAATCACGAGATGATGAGCATAGCCAGGTATGAGCTATGATGTTTTATATGATACAAATTTAAATGAGCCTTGTGAGCCATGATTAATACATGTACAACAAGTATAATGATTATATAGTCTGATATCTTAGAAAGATAGTTGTTGCCTAGTGAGAAGTGACAAGATATTTAATAAACCATGTGAGCTATGTGAAATACTTGTACAACAAGTACGATGAATACCTTGGTTTGAGGACCTAGAGGTAATAGTTACTTGTTACAAAGGTAACAATGTTTAGTGATGATCTAAGGGTTTGAATACCCAGATCCAGTATTCATGATGATGATGATGTTAAGGGATGAGAATTCCCAGTAATGTGATAAGGGACTGAGATCCCGAGTGTTATGTATCTAAATGTGTTCCAAAGATTAGAAAAGTACTTGATAGATGTATTACACCTTTCTTTATAGCATTTGTTTATGATTGATGCTTATAACTTGATTGATGCTAAAAGAATATTGTAATGCACTTAATATATTATTAGGAACCATAAAATGTAGTTGCCCTGACCATAGATCCATCAACGTCAGAATTCGTTGAAATGGTGAAATGAGTTTTTTCCCACGGGATAACTTGGAGTGCATATTTTTGAATATGCGGGGGCGTGAGCTTGGACGGCCATATGGTTGACTGATCCCCTTACGTACACAATCTTGGGGATTGTCTATATGTCATATCCTAGCATGAGTGTGACAGCAGTCGTAGATTGAGTAATGAGCACAGTGAACTGGCCCGTGGCTCAGAGTATGGCTATATGCCATGACTCAATAATTTTATAACTGGGGAAGGTTGTTGGTCTATTTTCCTCTAAGAGAGTGCATGCTACAGCTGTAACTCTGAACAAAGATGTCACTATACCCTGGCATGCTCTTTTTATAGTTTGACATGAGATGTCACTGCTAGTTGTCTCATACTGACTGAGGTGGGAGACGTCTTGGCAGTCGGCTCTGTCATTGACCTTGTATGGTACCGACTTGTGAGAAGTTTGTGGTCGGTTGGAGCATGGATGGTATACTTCATCTCCTCAGGGCATCAGTGTAATTGTGATATGTAATCAGTCATGTAACGTATTTGCTTAAGCATCGAATAGGGAAAACATTGGTTGATGAACACTTCTTTTATACATCTTAACTAGAGAAATGTTATACATGTTTCTTTATATTCATTGTATAGCGAATAGATGATTTATTTTTCTACCATAGATAGATGCATTATTTTAAAAGAAGAGATTACTCTGTTCTGTTTATAACAATGATTAATCCTGCTTGTTAATATAAAAGAACATCTTCTCAATTTTATATTGTTTACCTATGATAATAATATCATTGGCGGAGAGTTATATCTCTTGATGGGACAATTGTCTCACACTGTGGGATCCACAATTTTTAAGTGGACGTGCACGAGGAGGTAGAGACCTTTTTGCAGAGGGAGAACAACAGTTGGGGCAGCAGTAACAACTCAGGTTGAGTGTATTGTCTGTCGTGTCTTGTAGATAGAAGTCCTATGTGTCATCTCTGTACTCTCAGGTCCTTGGAGTCAATACGTAATGGTATTATGGATGATATGAGATTTTGGCTTGTATGCCTAAAGATTTTTATGTTGCTTCAGTATATGTTTTGGCAAAGCAACTGTTATATGTTGTCCTCAAGATGATATGAAACAGTGTATGTACATTGTGAATCATGATATGTATAAAGTTTTGGATCTTTCAGTAAGAGTTTCCTGGAAGAGGATCTCTTTGTAAAAAAATGGTTTTAATTTTTAGTGATTTTTTTAATTTGCTACTTATGGTTATTTTGCAATTAGTTACTGGTGATGGCTTGATTTGATGATGGGTCATCACACTTTGTGTTTGACTTCTGTAGAGCTTGCATTTCTCAAAGTCACAATCTAACCCGAGGAGGCATGTTCAAACATAAATAGAGACTTATCAACACATACATGCACATCAAATCCAATTTTTATAATCTAGTAAGGCGATTCAAATATAGCAAGGATTCCATGTTTAATAGAAATATACCCATCATTGAGATTCAAGGAAGTAGTCATCATGTTAACCATCTCCTCCTCAACTACAAATACAATAGCTTTCTTCACCTTCTTTGTAGGACAATCCTTGCTCTAGCAACCAACTTGACCACAAACCAATAGGGTTTGTTCTTTGGATTCTTCTGAATATTGACGTTAGGTTTATGTATGTTCTTATTTTTCTTGTATTTTTCTTAATAATTGTAATAATTTACATTATGTTTGAAATAAAAAAACATCTTGACCTCCTCTTTCAAGTGCTACTCTCTTATTGAAATATCAAACATAAGTCCATTTTGGGATATTTTACTTCTTCTTATGCTTGAGATTTAGGCCAAAGACCTCCCAAGACTTAGGAAACTTTCCAATGATATACACAAAATAAACATTTTTCAGGCAATTTCATACCTGTTTCTTGGAGTTTATGACACAAGATCTGGAAATTGTGTATCTAATGAGAGATAGATTTACCCTCTACAATCTAAAACTTAAGAAATTTAGAGATAGAGTATTTTTCAACACCCTGATTCTCTATTTTATACTTCTTATCTAACATATATTATAAAACTTCGATTTTCATGACAGGAGGTTTGGAGTATACATCATACAATCTGTTTGATTGTGCTAAGAGAATATATCGTTAAAACAACTGATCACCCTACTTCCAATCATTGCTTTTTCCTGCATTCTTAGGATCGATTTCATCTGATTTAGGCTCATCTTTTTTAAGATAATCAAGAAATCCGATCATTCTAAGCCAGTTTTCCATCCACATCTACCAACATGCAAAGTTGGTGCTGTTAAATTTTTTAGGCATGCCATGTTAACTAATGAAATTCATGATTTATTTAATGTTGTTGGACTTGAAACCTTTGTTACAAGCAATAGGAATCAATTGCAATTTAATTAGTAAGTTTACATGTCAACTTATAAGATTCAAATAAGAAGCACAAGAGCAAACAAAGAAGGAGAACACCAAGTAATAGAGTCAGAAACTCAAACCAGAATGCCCTATTCTTCAAAGAGGGGTTTACTTATAGAAATCAACGCCCCATTATGCTTTAGATGCATGTTCTTCTTCCGGTCTTGGTCCAGTTATGAACCTAAAGAAAGTAGTTGTCTCGTTCACACATTGATGACAAGATACCGTTGATGAACATAAATAAATTAACACACTTGACTCCAACAAATGCTTCATTCATTTTCAAAGTGTGGGATACATCGACAAACATGTGTGATAAATATTTAGATCTGCAAGTTAATTTTATTTTACCAAACGAGGTATTATTAGATTGAACACAAAGTTGTTAGTTTGATTTATTTTCTTTTCCAAGCACGTTTTCTCCGAATTGAGAGTGGCATAACCCTTAAAATATCAATAATTACCAATTCTCTAAGTTTCTATCTCTTATCTTTCTTGAGTGGGCCAATGTCCTTCCAACTGTTTTTACCAAATAGAGTAACTAAGGTTCACTAAATGACATTTGTGTGCAAAAAGGACACGTCTCTAGTTCTAGTCAACTCAATCAGAGAAAGAAACAGTTTTTGGCTGAGATTGAAAGAAAGAAAGAGATACCACTTAAAACAAATCAAATAAATTATGGTAAACAAAAATGCATACTCTAGCTAGACTGAGTCAATTGTGCTGGATATTGCTCAACATAAATAATAAAATTTGAAGGCGTGTAAGTGAAAACTGGCTAGAACACAATGTAGTTACCAACCGTGTAGCATGATATATCAAGTGGTAGTTCATGGCCACGTTCACATGGATCAATCACTAGGGTTCTGGCGTGTGGGAGTCCTCCTACCCGTACGGGTCATCTTCTCTTGCAGGTCCAAGGTTAGGGCGAGCTTCCTGGTACTCTCCCCATGATGGCGGAGGAACTGGCAGAGAGATACGAACGACTACAGTTAACGACAGAGGAGGAAGAGACGATCGACGTCGGCGATGAACGAAACGGGGAAGAAGAGCATCTAGGGCTAGCGTTGGTGGCACGGTTTCTGACGGACAGAGCGCCCAACTTCTAGGCGATGCGGCGCACACTCACACAATCCTGGGGACTATCGCAGAAGGTTGTTTTCAAGCAATTGGAAGGCGACGTCTTTATCATCCAATTCTTCGACTGGAGGGACAAGCAGAAGGTGGTGGACGGGGTGCCATGGAATTTTGATAATAAGCTGTTGATCTTCAAGGAGATTGAGAAGGAAGAGCAGCCGGGGGCGATCATCATTAAGCACACCCCCTTTTGGGCTCAGATCTACGGTCTCCCTTTAGGGTTCCGGTCGAACCAGGCTATCAGGAGGATCGCTAGCAGGCTGGGTGAGGTTCTTGACTTGGATGTCGATGAACTTGGGTGGGAATCATCGGCGAGGGTCAGGGTTAACTTGGACATCACGAAACCGCTGAAGAGAGTCCTACGGCTAGCAGGGAACAACAACAACATCATCACACTGGATGTGAAGTATGAAAGGTTGGTGCACTTTTGCCATATTTGCGGGAAGCTTGGTCACGTAGAACGGGATTGCACCGATAGAATTGAAGGCGAGGAAGGAAGCCAACAATGGGGACCGTGGCTGAGAGCATCTCCGCGGAAGCCAAGGACGACTTTGCATGAAGAACTACATGGGCACACTCGGGTCACGAGAAGAATAGTCTTCATAAACAAGCCGACGGAGCAGGGATCGTCGACCAAGGAGACGACTGGAGAAGGCGGTTCACAAAGCAGCCAGGCCGGCGGGGACGGGGACGGTGAGGCAGCAGATAAGAGAGGGCACGTCACAGAGAGTAAGACGAGCGAACAGCCACAGCGACATCAAGAAGGTAGCGCGGAATCAAATTACGAGTTGGATATGCTTTTCCCAGAGAGACAGGAAGTAGCAAGGGTGGATGTAGGCAAGGGCACTAGCAAAGGGCAGATAACGGAGGAAGGGCAAGAGGAAAGAAGACATGATACAGTTGACAGAGAAGAACTCATGGAGAGGCGGCAACGGGCAAAGTCGAACCTGGGCAGCGAGGTGGAGTACGGGAGAGCATTCACTGAGAATACGACCGATCCAGGTCTGAGAACAGCAGGGACAAGGGAGGAATTGGAGGCCATATCCAAGCAACAGGAGGCAGATAGCAATCCAGTGCAGCAACCGGCGCAAAAGCAGATTAAGACGAGGGCTCAGATGAAGATGGAAAGTAGGAAGAAGATGGGAAAGAGAGAAAAGGGAGAAGCTAAGAAGAACAAGAAACCCCCGTGGGTATACAAGATGAGCAGGGCACAACGACTGGGGATACCGGAGCAAGAAGTTGTTTGGGACACCATCTCGGGGAAGCGAGGAAGACAGTCTGATTATTGTGATATGGAGCTTGATATAGTAAGTCCTATGGAAGACATATCCAAGAAAATAAGGAGCAGTGCACCAACTTCACAGCCAGAAGGGACACAGAGTGTTCAAGTAGCGGGGACTGGCGGAGACCAGCCCCGTGAACAGCCATGAAAATCATAAGCTGGAATTGTCAGGGGTTGGGCAACCCTGACACAGTGAACACTCTCCGATCATGGTGTTGGAGGGAAAGCCCGAATCTTGTCTTCTTGATGGAGACACTCATTACTGGTGCGGACTTAGAGACGGTGAAAAGAAAATGTGGCTTCACACAGGGCATTTGCATTGACAGAGTGGGCAGAGCAGGAGGGATAGGACTGTGGTGGAAAGACATTGATCTCAATATTATATCTTATTCACAGCATCATTGCAGTTGTGAGGTTGATGACGGAACATGGGCTAAAAAATGGAGAGCAGTGGGAATCTATGGGTGGGCGGATCAGCAGTTGAAGACTAATACGTGGAATCTGATACGGGAGTTGAAAAATAATTCGGATTTACCTACTGTTTTCTTTGGTGACTTCAACGAGATTGTAGCCAACATGGGAAAATCGGGAGGCCCTCCAAAACCATACCGGCACATGCAGGATTTCCGTGATGTGATAGACGACTGTGATTTGACGGATCTGGGTTACAGTGGAAACATTTTCACGTGGCAAAGGGGAACAACACCTGAAACGCTTGCGAGGGAGAGGTTGGATAGAGCGTTGGCTTACCCCAGCTGGGTGGCAAGATTTCCACAGGCACGTGTCATCCATCTACCGATTGTTGAGTCCGATCATGCACCAATTATCATAAACACGGAGTACAGAAGGAGGAAACAAAGAGGAAAGCAGGATACTTTTTTCTTCGAGCCCATGTGGATGGAGGATGAGATGTGTGAAAATATCATCAAGGAATCATGGGATGGTGGAGCAACGATTGATTTGCATGGCAAGATGGAAAGATGCAGCTTAAAATTAAAAACTTGGGCGCACGAGAAGTTTGGGAAAATGAGAAGAAGGATAAAAGAATTAGAAGGACAGCTGGGAGAAGCTCAACTTTTACCGCCGGATAGAATCAATCTTGACAGGTGTTCCAGCATGGCAGCCGAACTCCAAGAATGGCACAGGCGTGATGAAAAGTATTGGCATACAAGGGCAAGAGTGAATGAGATGAAAGCGGGCGACAGAAACACGACGTACTTTCACCACAAAGCTTCCCAAAGGAAAAAAAAGAAATAAGATAGAAGGACTCCATGATGCTGAGGGGCAATGGCAAACGAAGGAAGAGGAGATTGAGAGAGTCATCACCACTTATTTTCAAGGGCTGTTCACGACGTCAAACCCAACGGGATGGGAGACAGCCACTAAAGGGGTCGAAAGAAAAATTGGGAGTGCGGATAATGAAGATCTGGAGAGGGATATCACCACGGAAGAAATCCAAACAGCGCTGAAAAATATGCATCCTAACAAAGCACCCGGGCCCGATGGAATGAAAGCCATGTTCTTTCAAAAATACTGGCACATAGTGGGAAATGATGTAGCTAATTACATAAAAGGGTGGTGGAAATCTGAAGGCAGTATAGCTGATGTAAATTCCACTCTAGTAGTTCTCATTCCTAAAGTGAAATCACCGAAAGAGATGGGGGAGTTCCGACCCATTAGCTTGTGCAATGTGATCTATAAAATTACAGCAAAAGTCCTTGCCAACCGTCTACGCCCTATGATGGATAAAATCACTTCTGAGCAGCAAAGTGCCTTTATACCAGGAAGGCTGATCACAGACAATGTCCTTGTGGATTATGAGTTGTTTCACAATATGAAATGTGCAGCGGGGAAGAAGAAGGGTCATATTGCTTTGAAGCTTGATATGTCAAAAGCATATGACAGGGTGGAATGGGGTTTTGTTGATTATATCCAAAAGAAGCTGGGTTTTGGAGAGCTATGGAGGAAAAAAGTCATGAACTGTATGTCGACAGTATCTCATTCTTTTGCCATCAACGGGGAACGTACCAGGAGATCTCAACCTTCCAGAGGACTGCGCCAGGGTGACCCTCTCTCACCTTACCTTTTCATTCTATGTGCTGAAGCTTTTTCTTCTTCCTTAAATCTAGCTTCCCTACAAAATGATATTCATGGAGTACGAGCCAGCTGACATGGGCCTCGTATTTCTCACCTCTTCTTTGCAGATGATTCCATTCTTTTTGCGAGGGCGACCAAGGAGGAATGCCTGAAATTAGCTGTGATTATCAGCCAGTACGAACATGCATCCGGACAAAAAATTAACTTATCCAAAACCGAGGTGGCCTTCAGCAAAGGAGTCAGCCGAGAGAGGAAGGACGAGATATGTCAAGTGCTACACGTCAAAGAGGTGGAGAGACACGGGAAGTACCTAGGCCTACCATCCGCAGTGGGCAGATAAAAAAAGCAAGCCTTCTCATACATCCAAGACAGAGTTTGGAACAAATTGCAAGGTTGGAAGGAAAAGCTGCTTTCCAAGGCGGGAAAGGAGGTTCTTATCAAGGCAGTGGCCCAAGCGATTCCGTCATACATGATGAGTATTTTCCAGTTACCTGGGTATCTTCTTGACGCCATCAACAGTTTTATTGCTAGATTCTGGTGGGGAGCAAAAGATGGAGAAAGGAAGATAGCTTGGGTCAGTTGGAAAAATTATGTAAGCCGAAGAACCAAGGAGGTATGGGGTTCCGAGACATTAGCGCTTTTAATCAAGCTCTTCTTGCCAAGCAAGTATGGCGGCTTTTTCACAGGAGAGATACACTGGCTTACAAAGTTCTAAAGGCCAAGTACTTTCCTTCATGTAGTGTTCTAGAGGCCAGAAGGGGTCACAACCCAAGCTTTACGTGGAGGAGTATATGGAATTCTAAAAGCATTGTGCTTGAAGGCATGCAATGGAGAGTGGGTGATGGCAAAGACATCAATATATGGACAGACAGTTGGATCCCAAATCTAAATGGCAGCATAGAAGGGAGGATGGGTATATCTTCACCGACGGTGCAAAAAGTCAATCAACTAATTGATCATGAGACTGGACAGTGGAATTGCGGGCTGGTCTATGAGCTACTATCACATGACATGGCTGCTATGGTGCTAGCTATTCCTCTAGGGGTCGCAGCAAGGGAGGACAGGATTTTCTGAAAACTAAGCAAGAGCGGGGATTATACGGTGAGGTCGGCATATTGGTTGGCAACTCAACAACCGAGAAGTGATGTGCAACCGGTCAGCCAGGAGGAAAAGGATGTGTGGCGGGCGGTATGGAAGACGGGTCTAAATCCGAAAGCGGCTCACTTTCTATGGCGCTGTTTCGTCGGCTCCTTAGCCACTGTTGGTAGGCTGTATGATAGGCACTGTCATGAGGATGGAATATGCACCATTTGCAGGAGGGAGAAGGAATATATTGGTCACATGCTCTTCAAATGTGACCAGGCGTGGGAGCTATGGAAGGACTACCCGTGGGAAGTACATCACCGTATAGAAGAGATGGGCGCAAAGTCAGTCAAGGCAGCTATCATGGCTGCAGTTTGGCCGGTACAAGGAGAGCTAGATGACGACATGGCAGCTGCTCTTTGGGCCATATGGAGTAGAAGGAACGACATCATCTTTGGGAACAAGGTGCGTGACCCTCTCATGATGAAGAACGCACTGGTACCACTGGTTCGTAACTGCCCGACGCCGAGCAGCAATGCACGCAGCCAAAGCACGGCGGCTGCACGTGTGCAATGGAGCAAACCGCCAGAGGGTGTTCTCAAATTGAACTGCGATGCTGTGGTTAACGTCCAAGGAAAAGACGGCCTGGGGATGGTGTGGCGGACAGCTACGGGTGAAGCAACAAAGCTAGAAGGGAAACAACAGCCGACACTCAAGGATTCTATATGTGCTGAAGCTCTTGCTATTAGAGAAGGACTCCTCCTTTCCAAAGATATGAACCTCTCACAGCTAATGGTGGAATCGGATGCCGAAGCGGTGATCAAGCTCATTGTGAATGGGACTAAGAGAGCGGACCTCCTGGGCTCTATCCTTGAGGACATAGGCTTTCTTAAAAGTTTCTTTGCTAGTATCTCTTTTGTTTACTGTCTTAGAGTGGCTAATGGGGTAGCACATCAGTTAGCCCGGTTGGCTGCTAGTAGTAGTTTTTCTTTGCTTAATAGTAGCTCTTTACCACTTATTGTAACGAACTGCATTCAAGCAGATTTGCTCATCTAATATATTAGATCTGTTGATTTCAAAAAAATCACTATATTTATGGTTTTCTTTGATTAACTATGTAATCCAACCACATGTTACCAAGAAAATTGTAAATTACATAAAGAAAACAACACACGAACGAGTTTTCAAAAAATAGACATAATCCTAGGTTGGGTGACGGTTGACGAGGAGCTTCCAAACAACTTGTAAAATTTACATGCAAATGAATTCATTATTTATTCAAGGTTGCATCCAATTAATAACTCTACTATTTAAGTACATGATATTGAAATAGCATAGATAAACTATATGATCTCGTATATTTTAACATTCCCTATGCTATCAAATAAAAATCGAGCCTTATCATTTCTCTCTTCTCACAATCACGGCAGGAGTAATCACTCATATGACCTATACCTCGTTGTACATAGTATCTCGAGTTATAATCCAAGTTATCAAACAAGTTAGAACTTGGCCATACATTCACCACACATGAATAAGCATAGGAGAAACATAATATCATCAAAAGATTCAACTCATGTAAAAGCAGTTAAAGCTACACTGGAGACCCCATCAGGTTGCGGTGCAACTTAGAAAGATATTCACCAACCATAAACATAGATATAGATATGGTTGTAGGCCTAGAGAAGAAGATCATTGTTTAAGAGAAGGGTGAAAGAAAACAAGCAAAGGCTGCCTACAAGGAATAGAGCAACACCTCTTAATTATTGATATGATCCAACGAGGTACAACTCTAAAAATCTCATGGGAACGCACTCCCTATCTTCTAAATACACATCAACTCCGCCAAGGCGAAAGAGCAACATGTAAAAGTTGCTCTAGATGTACGGTAATTACTCATCATACTCTTTGTTTGGTCAAGCACATATCCTCACAATTAGTGGGGATATTCAAGTCAATTTCACTCTGTAGCCTTCCATGGCTATATGTCCCAAGGCATGGTGGTGTGATCAAGTCGTCTTCATTAAAGATGAGCATCGGGCCGAGCTATACTGTGTTTTATCTGTCCCAAGCTCAACCCACATTATAAAGCGGGTTGAAGGTCAGGTTTGGTCCCAGATAAAATTGAAAAATGTCAGTCCGTACCCGACCCATGTAAGAATGTTGGGTTTCGGGTCGAGTTCGAGTTTGCCCATATAACATCGAAAGAGCATACCAAATTTTGCTAGATCTAACTTGGTAATATGAAAACTAAATTAGTATGATATATACTTTGTGAACAACCTTCAAAAAATTATATATTTTTTGTGATACATGCAGCCAGAATATGTACACCTTAGTTGCGTGATCCTCTATAGCAATGGAATGGATATTGAAACAACAACAAATTATTTTCTCGTACATGTGAATATATGAGACATTAAAAATCAATGGAATCTACAATCTTGTGGCTTTTTTCTTCCTCATCCTATATGTATATACAATAAATTAGGCTTTGGAAGGGAAAAAGACCATTTATCCCCTACATGTGGGCATATGAGAAAAAATGAACAAAATCTACTATGCACTAAGCTAGTTGCTTCTTTATTTTTTCTATAATGAGCTAATGACATGACTTTTTCGAGTGTTATATACATTGCAAATCAAAGTATGGATGCCATACTTTATTCGTTTGTTAAAATATACATAGCTAAACAACTAGAGGTTCCATTTGAATGACACACATTGAGATCAAAACAAAGAAATCAATTATGTCTATCCTAAACATGATGGTTATCTTACTAGCATCACTAATCACGTTGATTGATTACATATTATCCATGTTGCCTTTAATTGGATATGTACTACATATTGCATCAAGAAATATGTATGTTTTTCTTTCATGACAAACATAGATGTATATGTATATAATGTACATAAACTCTAATTAGGGAATTGGGGTTTTCAGACTTGGATTTATCCGGCCCAAATAAAACACAGGATTAAATTTTAGACCTGACTCACCCATATTATAAATCGGATTCAAATCTGAATTGAGTTATACAGACCGAGTTGGCCCAACCCGATGCTCATCCATAGTCTACATGAATCATGAGGCTATTGTACAGGGTCCACTTGTCCTTGGCATCACAGCTCACAACCCATGCGATCAGGTTCATAGTCCTGGTTGCCCAGTGGGCCGAACAAACCCGTTTTATTCTTCACCCATAGGCGGCTAAGTTCCCGCTGTTTTATTCCCCAGCTCCCGACGGGAAAAGCACAGTTGAGGATGCTGGGAGGCTGAAACGAGAGGAGGGGGAGATGGGGAACTTCGAGTTGGCGTGCTCACTGTATCGCCACCAAGGCGTCGTCTGTTCTTGGAAAACATTCTCTCCCTCCACCCCAAACCCTCGCAATACCGTCAGTCCGCCGCATATCTTGACCAGTCCACGCAACCGGCGTGTTAGTGCTACCCGGCGGGTTGATGTCGTCCGCTCCGGCAACCTTCGATCGGACAAAGGACAACTATGCCTGTCGTCATTGTCTCGGTAATCAATCGTCTGTCCGCATTTTGTGTCTAGCGCATTTCAACAGCACGAAAGCGCCAGCAAGAGCTATTTGTGGTTGCTTTGCAGGCCGTGGTCGGATTATTTCGCTCTGTTCCGGAACTTGGCCGTTGGAGTGTTTGGAACTGCCGCTCTACTTTCACAAGGATTCGCTCACGCGGACGCAGGCAGCGTCAAGGCCGACACCCCTCTGAGGTATCCATGCGAGGATGTAGCGCGATACTACGGCGGGACAGAGGGTCTGGAAGGGGCTGCTTTGACGAGGCGGCTCTACTCCATTGTTTCTGACCAGCAATCCTTGCCGTACAAGAAGGTGTGAGCTGTTTTGCTGTTCGAGTCCATTTTATCGCTGCCTATTGCAACCCTTGTTCTCCTGCTTGCATCACCAAATAGATAGGCCCGGATTCTGCTTGCGTCACGAAGTAGATATCGTTAGATTCTGTATATATATCCCAACATATAAATTGATCATCTACATATGTATAAACAGGTTTGGGATGCTCTCAAAATTCTAGATGCAGCTGATACGGACAATCCAGAGGACTCCACAGAAATGTATTCCCCTAAGGGTTGCTTTCTCTGCTCTTATTTTACATGACACAACTATTTGTCCGGTAACTTGCTGTAATCCTTCCTTATTTGCAGAATCGAGATATATTCGTTGAGGTCTGTCCCTAAAGCATTGGCGGGAAAGCTTGAGGGATGGAATAGTAAGCTCCAAAGCCGTTAGCTTAATTGTTGCATAGATGATTATTCCATTCCGCCATTTGATAATCATTTTGCCAGTAATTCCCGTTTGACAATCATTTTTCCAGTAATTTTATGCAGTAAGACTAGATGATTTTGTCGTTAAATCTTTGTAGCCCAGATCGAGAGGACCAAGATTCAGTTTCGGCCCTTAGTTATGAGCATCGGCAATCCACATTCTATGCACCAAAAAAAGATGATTTCCAGTAATGAAAGTTATGTGATTCAAACAAACAAAGGTAGGAAGGATATTGTTGGAGATAATTGAGGGTATGTACTGTAGCCACAAATTCAAAATGACCCAGTAGAAGCTACCTCCAACCACACATTGGAGCATAAAATATCAGGAGCCGAGAGGGAGAAAGTCTATGCTGAGGACCAAGATAGGATATACAGTTATATCACTGATGTCAGGTTTGTCAAGCATCAAATTTCTGGCAAGCGGGAAGTGAGTTGTCGGACCTCCCTGGGTGCTTAAATGTGAATTGAGTGCTTAAGCTACAACATTTTGAAAAAGTAGTCAGTTCATAAATAAATGTAGAAGTTAAAAATACTAAAGCAGTGACATACCGCTCATTAACCAAACATCAAGTATGCTATTGTATATTGGCAAAAGTGATTCATAAAACTAAATGCAATATGCATCCTCCTCATGAAAGTTTATGAAAAAATGACCTCACAATTAGATTTCAGCATCCTTCGTCCTTGCTCCCATCCCCTAAGTGGTTTGAACATCTTTAAGATGTTTTCTGAAATCCATATTATCCTCATTATCACCATCAACTCATTCTCTTTGCATTTGTTTATGAAGTAGTGTGGATATTTTTAAAAGTAATAACCCTTGTTTGCTACTTCTTGATGCTTTTGTTGCCCGACTAGCTTCTGCAAGTGTTCCTTAAGTTACCCCTACTCCTTGATGGATTTCTTCTTAATCTAGATCTAAGTTTATAATGCAATCTTAAGACCTGTTTAGTTCCTTGACTCTGAGATCTTCATCCTTTTTGTTTGTCTCCTTCCTCTCCTTGAGTTTCGCAAATTGAATGAACACCAATGTTTCAAGCTTCTTCATATACAACCACTTTCTCCTTTTTGTATAAATCTGAGCAAAAAAGCAAGAAATGGGAAAATATTTATTATTTAGTCTGTCCTGAACACATCATGTCAAATGTACTCCATTTTTTCTCACACCTTGATGATGGAAAAGTCATATCGGCTTTTGTGCTTCCAT
This sequence comes from Alisma plantago-aquatica, assembly GCA_963693085.1. Classification (NCBI taxonomy): domain Eukaryota; kingdom Viridiplantae; phylum Streptophyta; class Magnoliopsida; order Alismatales; family Alismataceae; genus Alisma; species Alisma plantago-aquatica. Next base: position 1,616,530,739 of record OY856409.1, on the reverse strand, counting down.
TCTTCATAAATAAGGCATACCTGATCTATTTTTGATCCACCATTACATTGTATTAGAATATAGGAGTGTTTTATTTATTTTGTATGTGGGCCAAGCCTATTAGGCCCATTAGTGTCTCAGGTCCTAGTTGATTAGGGTTTTGTCTGCTTCCTTGCATCTCCCTCTCCTCTATATAGGAATACAAGGGATTTCCCATCAACCACGTTGTTTGACATGGTATAAAAGCGGTGATCCAACCCTAACCATACGTGCTAGAGAGAGTCAAAGAGGAGCCTCCCCCAATTGCAGGCGGCCTTAGCCCCTTTGCGGTGCTTGGCTTCCTGCAGGGATGCCCACCCCCCGCTTCATCTTAGAAATGTCTCTCTTGCTAGATGACTTCTGCCCCTTGATCTACACAACGTGTTGAATACATGCCATGTACTATGTTATTAGCTGCCACTGCTTCATCTAGTGTCGGTCGATTGACGACGCAACGATCTATTTTTTGGCGTGCAACTTCATATGTTACTCTATCCTATGGTGCAAGGCTTCAATAGACAATCTATTATCTTTCTTTTCGTTGTTTCCTTTTACTATGTTCCAATCCTTACCACATACTCTTCCCTCCTCAATACTCGTGCTACCCGACATATATACTATATGCCTAATGCTAATTGAATCTTTGATTGGGTCTGATTTTTGACCAAATCTGTACCATGGGGCTTCGCTCCCACACCCCTATATTTTTTAGCCCAAGGGCCAAACAATTCTCACTTTTGGTGTCACACAAATATCAATTTATTTTTCTACCCGAATCCACATAATTGAGCCATGTAATAAACTGATTTGTGTTATCGGTTATTTTCCACATATTTGCCTACATATCTATTGCCTCTCCCTTTTGTTTGTGACTCTACACCCCAACCACTCTCCTGATTCTGTTCGAGGTTGGCATAAGAGGAAGAATGGAGGAAAGAGATAATATGAAGGAGGAGATGAAGAACAAATAGATGAAGGATGAAGAGAGTAAATATTCATTTGTTCTGTTATACTGAGGATCTCCCTTCTGCTGCTATTTTATGTTGATTGTTCTTCTGTTACTAAGAGTTTGTGGAGCTTGTTCATAATATTCTGCCTTTTCTTCTGCTATGGAGTTATCTACTTCACATGTGCTATCTGTTGATTAGATGATACTTCATCTGCTTGTGCACTCATGGTCTTCTATTCGACGACGTCATTCTTACTTGTTCTATTTAGCACATTTCATCTCTTACTTTGTGCATTTGCACTATCTTTTGTTTGTGCTTTATTTGTGTTCACTTGTCCGTGCTTTATATGCACTTCGACTACTATTTGCTTGTGACCCAATACTATCTAGACTGTGACCCAACACTTTCTGGACTGTGACCTAACACTTTATGAATTGTGTTCTCAACTATTGTGATGGGAACTATATGAAGAGAGAAGATAATGATGATTTCTTTGGTGACTTATGTTTGCAGGTGTTATAAGTATATAATAGAGTGTCATTATTCTCCTACTATACATCTTAGAATCTTGTTTCTGTATGCATCTTTATGCAATGGGTTATTCATTCCGGCTATGTCACATTTGCTACTATTTGCTTTGTGGTATTGTTTAGCATATTGACTAGTACTACCTTTTGTGTGCCAACACTTTTTGGTTTAATTGTGTTCCAACACTCTCCGATCTGCTTCATGACACTTGTGCCTACATGCTGTTGTTTACAATTGCTCTAGATGCCACTTCCTTTTTATCAAGAAGCTCCCATCACTTGCCTTTGTACTTGTTGTGGATTATTTATTTGAGGGGGAGGGGGTGTTTGAGTGTTGAGTGGTTGATTGTTAAATTGAGGGGGAGAAATATTCTTCTATGGCAGATTCTTTTTAATATTTGAGTCTGTATGGTTGCTTTTGCGGTCATGTCTATCTTTTTGTCATTCTACAAGTTTGTCATGTGATTTTCCATTCTCTAACTTGAGGGGTAGTGTTAGAATATATGAGTATTTTATCTATTTTCTATATCAGCTCAAGTCTATCAGTCCCATTAGTGTCTTGACTCCTAATCCATTAAGCTTTTGTCCGTTTCCTTGTATCTCCTTCTCATATATGTAGGGAAAAGGTTTGCCCATCTATCAATAAGAAGCATACAAGGGATTATCTCATTAACCACATTTTTTGACATATTACATAACCGAAAAAACTGAAGTTATTACATAGCTAATGGTACGATGCTATGGCCAAACCTGTATCCATGTCACAATCATTTGTATGTCTAACTAAAACTAGTCATCCACCTTCCTTGCTCCCATCCCGCTAGTCATTTCGACATCCTCAATGCTTTTCAAAGTCCAAATTATCCTGATTATCACCATCAAATCAACATCATCGTACTGTACACAGGTTTTCTTCTTTGCATTTGACTGTGAAGTAGTGTGGATACTCTAAACTTTTGAAGAGTAACAACCCTTGTGTTTTGCTGGTTTCGATGCTTTTGCTTCCCCACTAGCTTTCGCCATTGTTCCTTAAGTTATCCCTACACCTTGATAGATTTCTTCTTCATTTAGATCTAGGTCTATTGTGCATTCTTAAGCCCTATCTTAGTCTCAGACTTTTTGGGATCTTCGCCCCTTTTGTGTTTCTCCTCCACTGCTTCAGTTTGAGATTAAATTGAATGAACAACAATGCTTCTAGCTTCTTCACATCCAACCACTATCTCCTTTTTTGTATAAATTTGAAAAAGAAAATAACAATTATGAAGTAGTTTACAAAGAAGAAATAGGGAAATATTTATTATTCAGTTTGTCCCAAACACACCATCTTGAACGTACTTTTTTCTCCCTATCTTATGATGAGCAAGTCATGTTCAACACCTTCTACGACCATTCTTTACAAGTAAGAGATACACGATCCATAGTTATTCTACCATTTCATTGCATAGTCAAAGAAAACGAAGTTAAGATTACAAATCATTATGCTACTAATAATTTGATGCATTGTTCAAACCTAGATCCATGTCTCGATCATTTCTTTGTTTGACTACAACTAGTCTTCTAAAGGACATCGACTGATTTCTATACGTCGATAACTCCTTCCTTATATTTCATCTTTGTGTGGCACACTGGTAGTTGCTTCCTTATATTTCATACTAAACGCGTGTCTAATTGGTAAATGCTTCCTTATATTTTCATTGGACGTGTGACCCAAGATAAAACGTCTCAATGCACTCCCTTTGAACATCCATTATGTGAGATTTGCTTTTTGTTGTAGGGTTTATCCAATAAATGAATAAATTCAAAAGAGCCCTTGCATATTGTTAGTGTCAGAGTGTTAGTTTCTACATTATTTTAAAACATACACAATGGTTCAAACCTGTAAAAGTGATAACTTATCTGCAGCTGTAAGGGCAACAAACCTTGTTGTCCAGTCTATCTTTGATTACCTGAAGCACCTTATGGAGTGGCTCATCAAACTTGATTTTACTTCAAGCATTTCTAGTGTATATTTTTAACTGAGCGTATGAAGTCCATAACAAGTGTTCTCTCACAATCAACTAGTCTCACAATTGTCACAAACGTCTAAAATATTTTAGCAACAATGGAACTCCTTCCAAAGTTTAAATCCAACTACAGTTGTTGCATCTTTCATTCCCTTTGGTAGCTTGGAGAATTTGCAAATTTCCATTCATAAGAGACAACCTTCTTAGTTGTCATGTACTCATGTGAATATTTAAGCTATGAAAAGATGTAGTAAGTCCATTGCCGCCCGACCTCACCAAGTGTCACTAAAGGAAACTTCTCACGATACTCCCAATGTCATATTGTGGCTGTACCCAAAAACTGCGAGTTCTTGGTCATTTTGATAACATTCTGCACCTTGGTCAGCTTTCCAATGACCTCCAACATCTATTCAATGCAATGTGAGACATGGGGACCAAAAGATTGTTGTTTTGCTTCCTTATCAATTGACGCCCTGCTGTAAGATTAGCTGGAAAATTGTCACTTACCACCATCTCTACATTTTCTTCTGGTACCTCGATCGCGGTATCATTAAGGTAGTGTATATACTCAACATAGTCCACCTGAATCGAACAATTGATTGCCTTTGAATAATAAAGGCGTAGTCGATTGGCGTGCGAGTAGAACGACTGGCGGCACATTGGCAATGTTTCCCCTAGGGCTCTAGGCTCCCTCTGGCAAGCCGCTGATGGCATGTAGCTTCTCTTGACGTTGATAACAGTTTAGGCATATGTAGTTCCTAGCCAAGCTGAAATCTGGGGCAGCCAGGCAAGGTGGGCTTTGCGGTAAGAAATACAACGGCTGAATAGGGTTTGTTCTCAAATGAACTCTGATACTCCGATGAGTTGGACAAGGTAGGAGTTCGGCTGAGTCAACCCTCTCCAGGAACTTAATCTCCGTTGTGACCCTCTGCCCGATAGTGATGTGTTTCCCCAACCCCTCGACTTGGAGGATGACCTCTTTCCTTCAGCAATTTGCCACAGCCCTACACAGAAGTCAGATCCCCCCATCTTTCAGCCTGAAGGCATGTAGGTTGTGGTGGCAAGAAGACAAGAGGCGATCTTATCCGCTGTTTCACCTGAGGCAACCATCCAAGACGTTCGTCGTGTTTTCTCCACTGAGCCAGACTCTACCACGACGAACGTTGGCCCTTCTAAGGGAGTTTTAACAACAACGAACGTTGGAACTTCAATGGGTGACATGGCAGAATCGCGACATAACCCACTACCTACGGTGGAGGCGACGGGGCGTACCCCATGGAAGCAGCCTCTTTTTGACGTCCCACGTAATGCTTGCCACAAGTGTTTGGGCACGGGGCACTGACAAGCTCAATGCCCTAACGAGAAACTTTGTTACATATGCAAACGACCTGGTCATCTCCCCCGAAGATGCTGACGACAAGCACCCATGCAACTATACAACCACCACTTCAATCTCACCTCGTCTTCCCGACCCTCCCTCAAGGAATCCCGGCCAGGGGGGCAGCCAAGCAAGGTAGGCACCCCTACGTGCCTTCAGGCTGAAAGATGGGGGGATCTTACTTCCGTGTAGGGCTGTGGCGAATTGTTGAAGGAAAGAGGTCATAAGTCGATGGGGCACCACAACACGTTCTGAAGCAGACCGCCGTCAAGTTAAATCCAGATGATCCTTCAAGACATCGACAGTTGGACTCAATGAAATTCATAGTAGGCATCGTATGGCCAAGCGAAGTAGTTTGGGAAAATCTCTCTCCTTTCCTCAGGCAGACATGGTCACAAGCTGTGGATATTTACTGCTACTCGAGCCGAAACACGATAATTTTTCCTCTCTACCACGAATGTACTAAAAGCCCTGGATGGAGGTGTTATGAAGTTTTGACATCTCAATCTGCTGCTTCGTCCAATGCTAGATGGAGGCATGGCAGAGAAGAAACAAGCTGTTTGGTTCTAGTTGGCCGATGTACCCATCTTTTACAGGAACAATGAATCCATATATGAGATTGTTAGATCGTTCGGGGATCTCATATGGATCTCAAACTGGCAAAGAAATAGACACGACACATCTGGCATCCTTATCTTGGTAGAAGCCTTCAACGAAGACATACCCTTGTTCGTCTCTCTTACTCATCATCTTTCCCGTAGTATAGTGAAACTCCACATCGTCGCTAAAGCGGAGGTGGGCTGCAACCACTTCCATCTGAACGAGATAGGGAGAGAAGTGGGATCCCGATAGAAGCCTTAAAAGTAGCAAAAACTGAGGCAGTGCTTGATCGGAGTCCACATGTATTGACCGTCCTGATTCCCACACAAATGGAACACGACATCCATGAGGATGCATCCCACAACCGATCTCCTCGGCGGATAGTCGTAGACGATGAAGGAACACACACTATCCACCCTCATAGAAAATTGGAAGATTTTATGAGGTTCGATTACTATGAACCTGTTTCGAGACGGAGACGTAGCAAAGGCCATTCCGATGGAGACCGCTCACAGCGTGGCCATAGTCGATCACAGAGGGGACTGCGACCCAGGCAGAGGTCGGTTTTTGACATTAGAAGGGATAGAGGCACATCTAGGTACTACTCTGAAGGTGACCTCTTGACAGTCGACTACTTAGACGATGATCGAAGACGTGAGGATCAGAGACGAGGAAGCTTCTGATGTCAATGGATGTTTTCACAGATGCTCTGACAACTCTTTTTTATGAATTGTTTCAATCATTTGTTCTAGAATATAAGGGGAGCATCAAATAATCCAACCCACAAAGTTCTGGGTTGAATTTGCAGCAAGCATATGGCAGTGGTAGTATGTTTGATGGAACATTTTCTGCACGCCAACCGATCAGAGAAACTTTTAGACATTGTTAAATTAGATTGGTCAAGAGATAATGAAGAAGAAAGAGGAAAGATCTGGTTCTTTGCAGACTCAACCCTCAAGCTGACAGTATATAAAAAGCATTCTCAACACCTCACCATACAGATCATTGGTTCCTCAGGCACCCCATCCTACATCACCACTATATACGCCAATTGTTCAACGTACAACATGAGTGATCTTTGGGCCTCATTGATTGATCTGTCGCGTAGTATAGGAGACAACAATTGGGAAATCACGGGTGATTTCAATGTGATTAGGAAGCTAGAGGAGAAGAGGGGAGATAATCCACCAGATTTCCAGGCTATGCTGGAATTTAACAACTTCATCATTGATGCCAACCTTTTCGAGTTACCATTTGAAGGCAGCAGATTTCTTGGGTCAATAAACAACATTATATACCCCGACTATGTGGGAGAGATTAGACAAGGTCCTGGTTAATATTTTATGGCTCTCGTGTGCCCCAACTAGTATCTCAAAACATCTGACCAGGCTACAAATTTCCGACCACTGCCCTGTGATGGCGTGCATCGTCCTGTAGGTTGCAAAAAGATATTAGACACCTTTCTCCTTCTAAGGTATATGCTTACAACACCTAGGATGCTTGGAATCCATCGAATAAGGATGGACATCAAACACACAAGGAGGCCCGTCTTTTCGATTGTACTCCAAACTCAAGAACCTAGGAGGTCACCTCAAATCATGGAACCGGGAGGTGTTCGACAATATTACACAAAAGAAAAAGGACCTTGAAGACATTATCCATACCACCAAGATTGAGTTCGATGAGAACCCCTCAAGTGACAATGAGAACACTATGAAGAAAGCTAAAGTAGAATTGGATGCTATCCTAGCTCAAGAAGAAGCCTTAATGAAAGAGAAATCCAAGATCAACTGACTTGATGACGGGGATCGAAACACTTCCTTCTATCACACTGTCGTCAAAGCTAGGAGAAGAAAACACGTAGTGCAAGAGGTGATGCTATCTGACGACTCCATCATCGATTCCCCAACGGAGTTGGCGAACTCAACAACCATTTTCTTCAAATCTTTTTTCTCAGTTCCCTCCCCTATGTTGTCGACGATCCCAACAAAGACCCTATCTTTGATTCAACTGATTCTCGACACAGACAATAATATAACGATCACAACAGTGCCGTCAGAAGATGAGATCCTCTTCGCTATGAAGATGATGGCGAGAGATTCTGCACTAGGTCCAGACGGATTCACGCTGACGCTCTATCTAGCAGCTTGAGATATCATTAGAGTTGATTTCATTAGCCGGTTGATTTCTTCTTTAAAGGAGGTTTATGCCATAAGAGTTTAATGAGCAGTCGAATTGTTCTTATTCCTAAATCCGAGCACCCTCTTGACCTGGTGAGAAATTTTAGGCCAATATCCATATGTAGCTCTTAGAATCATGGCTAGAGTTGTAAGCAACATGCTTACTCCCATGATACCACATATCATCTTCGAGGAACAAGGGGCATATGTTAAAGACAGGGACATCTCTAATCACATATGTCTCCCACGAGAACTTGTTCATGCTATTCGCAGAGGAGGTTCACACCCAAACGTGGTTGTCAAATTACATATGTCTCGAGCATATGACAAGGTTGACTGGGGTGTTTTGAGGGACATCCTCATGAGGTTTGGCATGATGCCTGAAACTGCTCGACTATGCCTTAGCTTTTTCGATCACTCGTGGGCCAGTGTCACGTTAGGAGAAGCTATTGCAGGTTTTTTTTCTATGGAGACGGGGTTGAAGCAAGGTAACCCACTATCCCCCTTCCTATTCACCATTTTCAAAGAGATCCTCTACCGCAAACTATCGTCAGTTGTGCACAATAGAGAAGTTTGCAGGTTCATCACCATAGGTCATGGAGCAGCGCTGATAACTCTCTTATACACTGACAACATTGTGTTCTTCAACGCATCCCCTGCCCCCTCCAACGAGTGACCGACATCCTTAAGGATTATGAAATGCATACTGGGCAGTCCATTAACCAAGAAAAATCACAATGTCTTCCTGGCATGGAGGACTTGGGGGCTTCATCGACCATTGCGTCAACACTAGGGAGTATCGACATCGAGTAGTTCCTTCACATACTTGGGAATTCCCATTGTGTTTGGAAGGACGAGGTTGAGGGATTACGAATTTGTCCTGGAGAAGATGAAGTTCAAGATCGTGTCATGGAAGACATGGTATCTACCCTTTGCAGGGTGTAAGCTTCTTATTAAGCATGTGTTGGCTTCCACGACTTTGTACACTATGGCAGCAACATGGATTCCACAAGGTATTGCCAAACGACTTGATACCATGATGTCGAATTTTCTATGGGCAAACAAAAAGGAAACAACAAGCGAGCACGGGTCGCATGGGATCACATTACCATGCCAAGTTGATGTGGCGGCCTAGACATTACCCAGATGAAAATTGTCTCCTCGTTTATTTATAAAGCATGTTGGGAAATATTGGTAAGGAAATCCATATGGGCCAAATTTTGCAGGGAGAAATACAAATCGGAGTTCAAGAATCATTCTGGACGTTTCCCACCCTTCCTAAAAATGGGTGGAAACTCATACTTGACCCAGTGGAACTGGATTTAGCCCTGATGAACGGATTAGCCTCCGCTGCTTCCTTCTCCAACATTTCCAGGAATGGTAGATGTGAATTTTTTTTCTTAGTTTGGCCTACATGAGCAGGGTAGGATGAATAAGGTGACCTCCTGGCTTAATAAAAAAATTCTGTAGTCGACTGTTGACACAGATATTCATGGTGACCCTATTGCGTTTGTCTGTCCAACCATTTATCCTCCAGGAGCAACCCCTTTGTTTCCATTTTTCCCTTTGTCGTTTAAGCACTTTCTTACTAACTTCAACCTCTTGTTTAAGTAATGACTTCCTCAACTCTTAGTAAGATAGTCCCTTCAAATTCGATCCTAATTGACCTATCTCTTCCAACATCACCTTGAAGCTCTGAAGGTTCACAATATTCACTAGGATGTTTGTTAGTATACTAAATTGCAAACAATTGCAATCATGAGTTTGGATGTGTAGTTGACTAATTGTGCATGTAGCATTGTAATCGACATTTATTAGTTATCTTACCGGCCTCATACCTTGCTATGTGTTTGCATGTCTTGGGTCTCCTTTTCGTCGTCACCTTATCTTTTATTATTGTTCACTTTGATGAAAAATCCTTTTGCCAACTACATCCTCGGGTTTCTTGTGAAATATCATCTAGTAGGCCTACAACCTTATGCTTGTTCTTTTCACCACGCCCACCTCACTTTCCAAATCCTTATATTCTTTCTCCCTCTTGTTTTTCTTCTCAACAAACATATTCATGTATCCATTACTATCCCGCTTCATCTCAGGAGGGACACCCTTGCATTCGTAAACAACACAATCCTCTCCCGCGAGATTTTTTGTATTTGAAAACACCAATGGTTAGTGATGACCACAAAGTTGTGTTTCACCCTTCCTAACTGGATTTTGAAAGTATGCATTACTTCCACTTGAAACACTCCACTTAATCATGCTTTACTCACTGCTTTGCTAACTTTCATCCCATTTACCATGCTCTATTCCACATAAACTCATTTTATAATTTCAAAGACTGTAAGTCGCTTAATTGAATAACAAGAATACATAGATAATACTACTTATATATCAATAGAAAAAATAAATAAATAAATTATATTGTAATATTTTAATTGTACACTAGCAGTACTAGCAAGATTATACATACAATGACAATAGACTTTTATGAATTGTTAATTATATTCAAACAATTCTGCAGATAACTGTAGGCTTGCATACATATTAGTTATTGATGGTGGTATATTATGTTATTTATTTTCTCTTGTATTAGTTAATTGGGCTTCAGGTCCATTAGCATTGATTTAGTTTATGTTATATTGTGTCTGCTTACATCATACCTTGACACAAGGTTATATATATGACAATCTGTGACCCTCTCTTTCACATGGTATCAAGAGCAGTCGTCTAGTTTCCAAAAAGGAACCCCCTTTCTCTCCCGACACCGTTCTTCTTCTTCTTCTTCTTCTCTCTTTCCTTCCCTCTCCACCTCACGCGCCGTCACCCACCACGCCGCCGCCCTCATGCCACCGCTCCCGGCCGATTGCCTCCCGCGCAGTGTGCGGCTAACCACCACCTTTGGCCCCCGATCGCACTAGTAGTAGTCAATGTTTTAAAAAGTGTCCTAGGCGGCCGCTTAAGCGCCAACATGTGCTGTCCGCCTAAAAACACCCTAAAGCGCCGCTTAAAAACTTTTGAGAAAAGCGGACGCTTTTTGCCCGCTTAACCCGCTTTTTTTCCGCTTTTTGCCCGCTTTTTTTTTAAAAACAGATGTAAGCATATAACATTAAGTACATTATATGCATCGATTAGTATTGAATATAATATATTAAACTAGCATACATTAGATGTTCTATGATATACTTAGTTCTAATTTAGAATGCATACTTTGTATGTAAGCTGTAATGATATGGTATTTTTGTGATGTATCCAAGTAATTTATAGGTAACTATTATCTAATTTAGAATGCATACTTTGATTAAATGTACTGCTGTAATGTATGACTATTGGATGATGTGAAGATGTAACAATATGTTTGTAAGCTAGCTATGTTTACTGTTTAGCTATGTAAACATGTGATACAAAATTGTAGTTACATCTTGTACATACTTATTATTTTATGTGTAGAGTGCTTTATCTATGACAAGTATATTGTTTACTATATTGTATAGATACAATCACCGTTATATAGTTGTGTTATAAACTATTTGGGTGTTTTATATTGTCTTGTACAATGTTTAGATATGTATAGAAATTTCAAAAATATAGTATTATACATATGTATGTAATTTTGCATAAAAGTTTATAGGAATTGGAAACCCGCTTTTCTAAAAAGCGCCCGCTTAATCGCCTGCCTGGCGATTAATCGGCTACAAGGTCCCGTCCGCACGCTTCCCGCTTCGCGCTTTTTAAAACCTTGGTAGCAGTCGAGTGCTAGCGCGCCGCTGCGTGGCCGTTGCTCGCGGGGTGGTTGCCAGGGCTACCAAGCGCTGTCCTGCCTCTGGCTGGGTAGTGATTTCTGGCGGCCCGTTCTTGTTGCTGTTGTCTTGGGGGGATCTCTACATCGGATCGCTTGATCTGTCGGTATGGCAATTGCAGGTCATCGTCCGTTTTGAAGTTGCACCCGTGGCCCATTTGGCGCTTTCTAGCATAACAACCTTCGTTGGAACTAGACTGGTACTCCTCTTCTTGGTCACCCACCGGATCTGACTAGTGGCATATTTGATCTCGACACGGTAGGGATCCATTTTTCAAACCAAAGTTGTAACAATCTCAGACCCCTCTCTTCTTACTTTCCTCCCCATGTATTTTCTCCACGTACATGGGTGAGTGCCGTTGATGTGGAACACATCGTGAAGAAGAAGAACAAATTAGATAACATTAAATAATCTTTTTCTCAAAACATATTCAACTGCATGGACAAAGGCACCAAGGCTGGCTTTTATAACATTATCCATAAATAATCGAAAAAACTCTTGTTTAAGAAAATTCGGAATTAAATAACACCTAAAATAAAGGAAAGCATAAAAGATTTACGACTAAGTACATTAACGGAAAAGTCTTCACTTAAGTCCCTAACTATAAAAGTAAAGCAAAAATGCGTAGAATAAAGCCTAAGACGTCCTAAATCAGTCGTTAATTGTTAGGGATCTATTATTTCTTTCCTATCATAGTTCATGTCTGTGTTGTACAGGGGGGGCGCCCAGGCGGCCCTTGGGTCCTCCAAAGCCAGGTGCCCAGTACATTCAATGTACCCAGGCGGGCTAGGTGGTCTAGGCGTCTGCCTAGGCGGTCTAAGCGTCCGCCCAGGCGGCTCGCCCAGGCAGATTGGGCCACTTAATTGTTTTATTGATTCCTATTAATTATATAATTCCTAATACTAAATAGGATTCCTATTAGTATAATATCGTATTAAATCCTACTCTAAAACCTAAATATGAATCCTATTAATTCTAAACCTCTATATAAAATCCATAAACAAACCCACCCCAACAACTATTCATCAACTACCGCTGCTGCCCCATCTATTTATTTGAAATTTGGGATTTGTATTCAATATTTATTTGTCTACTGATTTTGAAATTATTTATTCATCTACCGATTTATATCTATGTCTAACAATTTGTATTTATATATATACTGATTGTATTTATTTATCTACTGTTTTGTATTTATTTATCTACTGAGTACTGGTTTGTATTTATTTATCTACCGATTTGTATTTATTTATCTACTGATTTGTATTTATTTATATACTGACTTGTATTTATTTATCTACTGTTTTGTATTTATTTGTCTACTAAGTACTGTTTTTATTTATTTATCTACCGATTTGTATTTATTTATTTACTGATTTGTATTTATTTATTTACTGATTTGTATTTATTTATCCACTATTTTGTATTTATAATGTATATTCATACATGAAATCCCTAATCTAACCCACCCTCAACAACTATTCATCAACTATTGCTGCCGCCTCATCTATTTATTTGAAATTTGGGATTTGCATTCAATATTTATTTGTCTACTGATTTTGAAATAATTTATTCATCTACTGATTTATATTTATTTTACCAATTTATATTTATTTATATATCGATTTGTATTTATTCATCTACTGTTTTGTATTTATTTATCTACCGATTTGTATTTATTAATCTACTGATTTGTATTCATTTATTTATTTACTGATTTGTATTTATTTATCCACTATTTTGTATTTATAACGTATAGCTATATATCATATTAATTCATAAATTGAACATATATCCTCTAAAATAATATATATAACAAAATGCCTAGAAACGCCTGGGCCTCCGCCTGGGCGTCCCCAGGCAACACCTGGTCGCCTAACTGCCTATACAACCATGGTTCATGTGATAGTGCTTCAGTTGTGTTCATTTCTGGCTTTCTCCTTTCACTATGCATCTTATCATTGATTGCTCATATCCACTGTTGCTCTACTGGTGTGCTACTGTGATATCCTTCTTTGTTCTACCGGCGTGACTTTTTGACACCTTTCTCCACCGTCGTCCTACCGATGTGACTTTTCATCTTGTATGAACGCATGGCTGATGGCAAAAAAATACCTCAAACCATTGTCTATAATGATAGAACTCTTATCTCCATAATCAAGTTGAATAGAGATAATTACCTGCTGTGGATGAAGTGAACTCTATCAACCATTCTGGAATCCAGAGACAAGGTGAAATTCATAGAAAAAACATGCTGAGGAACTATGGGAACAACATGGAACCTTCTATAGCCTCCAAGTATATGACTACACGCAGGAAAAGAATGCTTTGAGACGTTATAGAATCTGGTGCAAATTTGTTTGGTAAAAATCAGGATGATAGGACTTTTGACCAATACTTTGATTCCATTGTCATCTTGTTTTAACATCTTAAACTATATTTAGCCCGTGTATTATGAAGATCACCAAAGAGTGGGGCAATCTTATCACGGCCAAGTTTCTCAATGACCTTCATCCAGCCTATGCTCCAGTTCGTAGTATTATTTTGGCAGGCGACAAATTTCCCACTCTGGAAGATGTCTTCTTTTGTCTCCAGCAGTCTGATGTCTAACTCTTGCCTTCCACTCCACTAGAATCACCACAGGAGATTGCTACCACTGCTCGTGGACGTGGACATGGCCGTGGACATCCCAAAGGTCACAATGTATTTTTTGCAACATGTGAAACACAAAGCAGTTGTGGGAAGCGTAGGGTTGCACAGTGTGTGCACCCTCATATATATATTACTGAAACAATTACAGAGAGGTCCACATATAATATGGAAATAACAAAACAAATAACAGAATACATAAAACAGGAATATATGTTAACACTCCCCCTCAAGTTGGAGCATAGATATCAATCATGCCCAACTTGTCCGTCAGTGTGCAGAATTGCTTCTTCGCCAGCAGCTTGGTGAAGATATCAGCAAATTGGTCTTCAGAACGAGTGAAGGGAGTGCAGATCTTGCCAGTAAGAATGGATTCCCGAATAAAATGACAATCTACTTCAATGTGTTTAGTGCGCTCATGATAAACTAGATTATTAGCAATGAAGATAGCAACTTTATTGTCACAGTGCATAGGTATAGCAGAAGAAGAATCAACCCCGAACTCTTTTAACAGAGAGCGCACCCACAACAATTCACAGGTAGTATGGGCCATGGCCCTATATTCAGCTTCAGCACTGGACCTGGCCACAACATTTTGTTTTTTACTCCTCCAGGTAACAAGATTACCTCCAACATACGTACAATACCCAGAAGTAGATTTTCTGTCAACTCTGTTGCCTGCATAATCAGAATCAGAGTACCCTTCAAGAGAACAGTGTCCATGCTTCCTGTAGTGAAGTCCCTTGCCAGGAGACTTCTTCAAATATCGTAGAATCTGACAAAGAGCATCCCAGTGACACTGTCTGGGTTTATCAAGGTACCTGCTAAGAAGGCCCACTGCAGTAGAAATATCAGCTCTAGTGACAGTCAAATAAATGAGCTTACCAATCAGCCTCCTGTACTTTTTATGATCAGCAAAGAGAGGAGAAGAGTCATCATCCCAATTTACATTAGGATCTAGAGGAATATCAGCAGGTCTCGCTCCCAGCATACCGGTCTCCTGCAGTATGTCTAGGACATATTTTCGCTGAGACAACACAAGAGCATTAGAGTTTCTAGAGACTTCTATGCCCAGAAAATATCTAAGTTTGCCCAAATCTTTGGTAGCAAAGTGCTTGCCTAGATGAGATTTAGTAGCCTGAATACCAATAGAATCACTGCCAGATATGATAATATCATCAACATAGACAATCAGAATAATAATACCAGCTGAAGTCTTCTTCGTGAAAACCGAATGATCCACCTGAGATCTCAGAAACCCAAAGTCAATCATAATTTTGCTCAATTTATCAAACCAGGCACGGGGACTCTGCTTAAGCCCATAAATAGACTTCTTTAACCTGCAAACTTTGTGAGACTCCCCCTGAGCAACAAACCCAGGAGGTTGCTCCATATAGACTTCTTCTTGTAAATCACCATACAAGAAGGCATTTTTCACATCTAGTTGCAACAGTGGCTAGTCTAGATTAACAGCAACAGAAAGAAGAATTCTGACAGAATTAAGACGAGCAACAGGAGAGAATGTCTCAAAATAGCCAATACCATAAGTTTGGGTGTAGCCTTTAGCAACTAATCGTGCCTTCAGCCTTTCAACAGTGCCGTCAGGTTGATATTTCACAGCATACACCCATCTGCAGCCTACAGGTTTGCACTGAGGAGGTGGATCCACCAGCTCCCAAGTATCTCGTTCAGCAAGAGCCAACATTTCCTCTTTCATAGCAGACATCCATCCAGTACTCTGTAGAGCATCCTGGATATTCTTTGGAACAACAACAGCAGATAAGGCATATACAAAATTGCTAGAATGAACATTCAGATGATCAGTAGAAACAAACTGAGCAATACTGTGGGATGTGCAGGAACGAGTACCCTTTCTAAGAGCAATGGGTATATCAAGATCAGAATGTACCTCAGGTGTAGTAGAACCTTCTGGAGGTGAAGATTGGTTTTCATGGGGGGTTTCTTGAGTAGAAGGTGCTCTGTTCCTGCGTTGATAAACTATAATAGGAGGTTTAGCAGCCTCAGTAGTGACATTGTCAGTAATATCAAGCACACAATCAGTAGTAACAGGTAGAGGGGAGGCAATAAGATCAGACTGCAAACTGTCACCGCGAGTAGAATAGTAAGGGGTATCCTAAAAAAAAAACTACATCACTGCTAGTATACCATTTTCTTGCAGTAGGACTGTAACATCTGTATCCCTTCTGGGTACGAGAATATCCCAAAAAAATACACTTCTCAGCACGAGGGGACAGTTTATCAGAAGCAGGTCCAAGGAACCTTACAAAGCAGGTACATCCAAAAATCCGAGGAGGCACAGTAAATAACTGAATATCTGGTTGAAGAACTTGAATAGGTATTTTGTTTCCAATCACAGATGATGGCATTCTATTTATCAGAAAACAAGCAGTCAATATAGCCTCAGGCCAAAAAGAGCGAGGAACATGTGTATGCATCATAATAGTCCTAGCCACCTCTAACACATGTCTATTTTTACGCTCAGCCATAGCAAAAAAGAACTTGATAATAGACAAAACTTCGGACCTACTTTTCATCATAAACAACGAAGTAGTCCTTGAAAAATCATCAATAAACAGAATAAAATACTTATGACCAGATAGACTCGGCACATGACAAGGGCCCCATACATCAGAATGCACTAGATCAAACATATTTTTACTGCTAATATGACTGCGTCTAGGATAAACAACTCTAGTCTGCTTTCCAAGTTGACATGACTCGCACTGAAAACTACAAATGCCAAGATCAGAAACTAAATGGCGAAGCTTTTCAGATGATGGATGTCCCAGCCGGTAGTGCCACTGGAATGCAGACACCGAGGTAGATAATGCAGGAATCACAGTTGCTTTAGCTGCTTTTGGCAAATGATCCAAGTAGAATAGTCCATCATCACCTTCATACCCCGCACCAATCTTCATCCTCGTGCGAAGGTCCTGAAAAACACATGAACTAGGAATAAAAGTCAAACTACACTGTAGACTTCTCAATATCTTGCTGACAGACAATAGATTCAAAGGAAATCTAGGCACATAAGGCAGATTTCAGCAGAAAGTCAGAAACAATATCCCCTACTCCAGATACCGCAGACTTGGAACCATCAGCCAGCATAACAGATGAGGGTCGAGCAGGTTTATATAATTTGTTAAACAGAGATCGATTTCCTGAAATATGTGAAGAGGCACCGGAGTCGATGACCCACTTAGTATTACCAGGAGTAGAAGAAGAGATCAGGAAGGCAGTGTCATAACCAGAATAAGCTGCAGCATGAGCTCCACTAGTCGAAGCTGTAGACGACGCACCAGCACGCTCAAGAAGAAGTCGCTCCACCTCAGCACGAATGTAGTCCGCAATCGCACCCGAGGAGGCAGAGTCAGTAGGCTGAGTCGTTCCTTCTGATGCAGTAGTAGTAGAGTCAACAACTGCATTGGCCCATGCCGGCTTACCATATTTTCCCCAGCATTTCTCTTCAATATGGTTGGACCGGCCACAGAAGGTACAAAGGCGCTGTCCTGACTGAGGACGCGCACCAGCAGTAGGGGCAGTAGAAGAGGCTCCACGACCAGAAGCAGCCCGTCCTCGTCCTCCACCCAGGGGAGGACGGCTGTCAGTAAAGCGACCACGACCACGACCGCGACTACGACCACGACCACGGCCACGGCCACGACCACGGCCACGACCAGACGCTGCAGCAAGGGCAGAAGATTCCCAAACATCAGTAGCCAGAGACGATGAAGACGAAGGCAAATGCTGAAGACACTTGTAGGCACTCTGTAGTGACGGCAGAGGGTCACTGGCTAGGATCTGGTCCACAACTCCATCGTAGGACTCGGGCAGTCCACAAAGAAACTGGACTAACTGCAGCTCCTGGCGCTGACGCTGCATGGTAGCCAGGTCTGTGGAAAGAGGGTGATAGGATTCCAGTTCACCCCACAATCCAGTAAAGTCAGAAAAGTAATCCGCAATGTCCGTCCCCGTGAATTGTAGACGTCCCAGCTGCTTGGTGATGTCAAACACTTTCTTGGGGTTCTGACTATGCGAGTATGTACCGGCGAGCTGATCCCACATCTGCTTCGCCGTAGGCAAGTGAAGAAGTGTGACGCTAATGTTCTCAACACTGCTGTTGAGAATCCATGTCATCACAGTCGAGTCATCACGAACCCAGTCGTCATACGCCTTCACATCTTTAGCGTCAGCGTCCTCTGCGGGTGCTGGCGGACCAGCACGGGTAAGATGTGAGTACTTTTCCTGGGATTTGGCATAGATCGTCATGGAGCATACCCAATGTGGATAGTTGCGCCCATCAAGCTTCACAGTCGTAACCTGACGGCGAAAGTCATCACTCGAGGACGCCATGTGAGCAGTAGGCACAAAAGTAAACAGGCACAATCAGGCAGGAGACGGTCTACGCCGTCAGACAGGCACAACAGACACAGAACTACGTAGAAGAACCTCTCACATATAGTCTACGCCGAAGCGCAGAACAGAACCCGGTGGCACAACGACCTACACGGGAAGGCAGGCAAAAGACCGAAAGAGCGGTCTACGCCACACCAACTTCAAGCCACCGGACAGTTGCAGATCTTCACGGAGCCAACGTGCCGGCGGCAATCAACCGCGGAGGCGCACCGGCCCCTGCGGCGGTGTGGGCGCCCGGCCCTGGCGGCTGCTGCCCGGCGGCGGCGGGGTGAGGGGGGGGGGGGCGGCCGGAGAAGAGAGAGGGGTGGGAGGGTGGCGGCTGGATCTTACTGCTCTGATACCATGTGAAACACAAAGCAGTTGTGGGAAGCGTAGGGTTGCACAGTGTGTGCACCCTCATATATATATTACTGAAACAATTACAGAGAGGTCCACATATAATATGGAAATAACAAAACAAATAACAGAATACATAAAATAGGAATATATGTTAACACAACAGGTTATGCCACCTGGAGGAGAAGTGCTATCAGAAACACGATCATCCCTATGGGCAAAGTCGTGCACTGGGGTTGTCCATGTTGCCCAAGGACCACCGAATCTGTCTTTCACTATCTCTTCAGCTGAGTATGAGCAACTTTTACTAGCCTGAATCCCCTCAACTGGCTCCTCCATATTCCACAGGATTTGGGAAATCTGTGACATTGCAATCCGATGTGGCATCTTCAACGCATATGGCCTCCAACCATGGTAATGTCGGGGCCTCCATGTTGGCATCCAACTCATCTTGGATTGTTGACTCTAGGGCCACCCAACATATAACTGGTATGAAACACCTCCTTTCATCCACTGAACCTCATTCCTACCTCATCTGTCACTGTGGCAGATGGGTTCATTACAACTGTACAGTGATCTGGTAGCTTAATATCTCACCTAGTCTCAAACTTAAGTTTGTTCACTATATTCCTCATTTTCTATTTAATTTAATGTACATTACTAAGTTAGTTGATGCCTTTACTTGCAACATCACCTTTGATAGCCATGATTTTGTGATGCAAGATTCTCAGACTTTTAGGATGATTGGATTGGGTTCAAGAGCCGATGGCTTTTATTATTTTGGTGATGCCGTTCCCTCTTTTTCCCTTCTTGTGAGCACATCTCTTTAGCTAAAGCAACATTACATCCATCCCTCCCTTCAGAAGTTGAAGCACTTGGAGCCCTCTTTATTTAGTTGAAAAAGTCTCCCATGTGACTCTAGTGAGTTTGGAAAGCACCGTAGGAGTTCTTTTCCTAGGAAACTAATCTATGGTAAAAAACAGTCTTTGATGTTATTCACGGTGACATTTGTTGTATTTTTCAAACAAATAGTTTTAATGGATTCCGTTATTTCATTACCTTTGTTGGTGACTTATTTTACATGACTTTGTTATATCTGTTGAAATCCTGTGATGAGATGATTGATGTTTTTCATAATTTTCATGAAATAATTTTAACACAAATTTTATAAATCCATTAATATATTTCAAACCGACAATGCTTTAGAATACATTTTGACTCAGGTATCTTTGTTTTTCTCTAGAACTGGAAACATCCATCAACGTTCCTGACTTCCTGCGCTCACACCCTACAAGAAAATGGAGTGGTAGAACGTAAAAATCGTCATTTGCTTGATATCTCTTGTGCTCTTACATTTTATGGTAAATTATCTAAGCCATATTGGTCAGAAACTGTTCTCACTGATTGATACCTTATCAATCGACAACTATCCTCTGTTCTCCAGAATAAAACTCCCTTTTTGATTTTTTCCGCACAAACTTTTCATCTTCCTTTGTTTATTTTCAAGTAGACTGCTTTTGTGCATAACTTGATCCCAGATCTATTAAAATAGTTTCCTTGGCAGTTCTACCTTCTAGAAAGGTTATCGTTGTTATAGTCCAAGCAACCATTGTATGTATGTCTCTGCCGACGTTACTTTTCATGAATCTGATATGTTATGTGATTCTACATCACCATCTTCTCTGCCTTAGCCTCAGTCTCCAATTGAGTTTGTTGAGCTTGATTTTTCAGACCCAGTGGATCATGAATCCATAACCCATCCTCCTGACATTCCTCCTCTCGGCGCATATTCTGACTCTAAAATTCACGCCTGAGGATCTATCACGCTGTGGCTCTCTGAAAAGGTATATGTTCTTGCACTCTTTGCCACCCTATATCTCATACCCGTTACCTATCCAAGCTTTCCCATACTACTACCATTGCCCAACATCTCGAATCTATCCAGATTTTAAAAAATTGTCGGGCAACACCTTGGTTGAAAAGCTGCGATGCTCGAGGAAATGCCAGCGATGCCTGCGAATAAAACTTGGTATCTTGTTCCTCTTCTTGACAGAAATGTTTTCGATTGTAGACGTATCTTTATTAAATTTAATTCAGATGGATCGGTGGAATGACTTAAAGTTCGTCTTGTTGCCAAAGGATTCACCCAAACATATAATGTTGATTTCTTTGAAACCTTATCACCGGGTTATTCACATTACCTCTATCAGGATTGTAATCTCCCTTGCCACTCACATGGATTGACCTCTGTTCCAACTTGACATAAAACTGCCTTCCTTCATGGTGATTTAGAGGAAGAAGTGTATATGAAACAAACTTTGGAGTTTTGTACTTAGTGTGAGTCTTCACAAAGAGTCTGTCCTCTCAAACGCTCTTGTAATGCCTCAAGCAATCACCACGGGCCTAGTTTACAAAACTCAATGGAGTTCTCACTAGCCTGGGTTTTATAGATCGTCCAGTGATCACCGTCTCTTATTAATTCTTCTCAAACTGGAACCATCATTCTCGCCATCTATGTTGATGATATCATTATCATCAGTAGTGATGCCTATGAGATTTCAGCATTGAAACATGCAGTCCAACATTACCAAATATCTAAGACAATTTCTCTACTTCTTGGGCATAGAAATGTTGCATTCTCATTAGGCACTTATTTATATCAATGAAGGTACGCCCTCAGCCTCTTGAAGGACATAGTATGCTGAATTGTAAGCCTGTTTCTTCACCTATGGACTATCACAACAAAGTTCTGTGTGAGGGAAGAGCTTATAAAGAGAGATTTTGAATCATAATATCATCAGTAGTGATGCCTATGAGATTTCAGCATTGAAACATGCGGTCCAACATTACCAAATATCTAAGACAATTTCTCTACTTCTTGGGCATAGAAATGTTGCATTCTCATTAGGCACTTATTTATATCAATGAAGGTACGCCCTCAGCCTCTTGAAGGACATAGTATGCTGAATTGTAAGCCTGTTTCTTCACCTATGGACTATCACAACAAAGTTCTGTGTGAGGGAAGAGCTTATAAAGAGAGATTTTGAATCATAATTTTTTGACCAGAATATGACCCATAATAGATCTGGTTGAGAAAGAAGGATCCATGTAGCCGACCTCGAAATGGTTGGGATTGAGGCTTAGATGATGGTGATGAACAAGTTAGCAATTTTCAACATGAAATCAAACATTGCGTATGGTATGATGAAAGCATAGTACATTTATAGTATAAAGTCAAAAGTGTATGAGAAGAATAGTATTATAATAAATTCACATGTCAAATTACAAAAACCATTATATACAAATGTTGAATTATGGATGGGTTGACAAAGAACGTTCAAGATTATATTCCTTGGTGCATGTTATATGCTTATGATATTGTGTTGATCACGAAACTAGTGGATTGAACGATAAAGTCGAACTTTAGAGAAATGTGTTGGAATCAAATGGATGGATGGTTAGTAGGAGCAAAATTGAGTAATAAATGTGCTAAATTTTGTTACTTTGGTTCTATTATTCAAATAGATGGGGATGTTCAAGATGATGTTTGTCACAAGATTACTGTAGGATGGTTGAAATGGAGTGTAACTGGAGTATTATGCGACGGAAAAATCCCTCTTTGATTTAAAAGTTTTATAGAACAAATATATGACCATCCATGCTATATGGGAGTCAGTGTTGAGCGGTGAAGAAATAAGGTCTCAACAAGATGAATGTAGTTGAAATGCGTATGCTGAGATGGGTGTGTGGAAAGACAAGAAAAGATCGCTTGAGAAATGACTATATTAGGAACTAAGTGCGGGTGGTGAATATTGAGGACAAATTGTGCGAGGGCCGGTTGATATGGTATGGACATATACAATGCAGACTGGCTAACATTCTTATACATGGCGATGCTATTGTATCAAGCACTATTAAAAGGAGAGGCATGCCTAAATTAATATGGGAAGAGCTTATAAAGAGAGATTTTGAATCTTTACATCTTGATCAGAATATGACCCACAACACAACTGATTGGAAAAGAAGGATCTATGTTGCCAACTCCAACATGATTGGGATGGAGGCTTAGATGATGATGATGATGTTGGATCAAAAAGCATAAAATGATTTATAATATGTATTCTATATTTTTATATGAAGGACATGAGGAGATGTGGGAGGAGTCATACTGGGCTGCAGCGAAGGAGGTGAGGGAGAATGAGACGTGCTGTTTGTGTTGGTCTTTGTGAAATGGTGAATTGGTTTCGTATTAATGTTGTGTTCACACCATATCTAGGCCAAAATTAAGTGGAAGCGTTTGGGCCATGTCCATCCGAGTCCATGCCTTAAAATATCAAAAATAATAAAGTGAACACATCTAGGCTGTGTCCATGCCATGTTCAGGTCATGATACCATCTACTCTTCGTCATAGTAACAAATTCTACATTCGACAGCTTTTCGGCTGGCCGGAAAATCGGGATTCAGAAAAAATTGTGAAAACATCCAAAAAACAGCGATAATTTTTGGTCAAAGTACGGTCAACAATTCAGAATAAATCAGCTATAATATGCACACACACACACACACACACACACACATATATATATATATATATATATATATATATATATATATATAGAGTCAGGCTAGAATACACTCGAGTGTACGGATCGCACGAATACACTCAAGTGTGTTTGCATATCAAGACTATTTTTTTGTTTTGAAAAAAGACTATTTTTTTCAAAATATAAACCGTTGATCTTAACCGTCATACTATAACTAGGCTACATACAAATTTTGAGCCCATTTGGATGAGTGTAAGTCACTCATCCAAGGGCAACAAAATCGACGCACGAAACTAATTTGAAATGCATAGTTTTTGCGGTCTTCATAACATGAGCTATACATATCCAAATGTGCTCAAATTTTGTGTATGAGTTGTTCACGAGATGTTTAAGAAGATCAACGGACTAAATTTTCAAAAAAAATATTGCATCATGAAAAACTACTTGAGTGTATTCCGCTCCGGATACACTCGAGTGTATTCTAGCCTGACTCTATATATATACACACACACACACACACACACAAATACACATATATATACATGTAGATTGTAGAATAGAACCATTTATAATTAAAAGGTGGAGGAATTGAGGAAGTAACTTGCATCCGAATTTTCAACAACAACCACATAATATCAATGTTTGTAAATACTAGAGATCCAACATAATATAAACCACATAATGATGCAAAAGAGTGAATCAATTCATTACAATACCAAAATAGATTAGTTTCCAGTTTAAGAATGAAAGGGAGCTATCATGAGTCTAGGCCTGCAGTGAAGTCCTCTATAATCTCATTCATAACTCCATTGTCTTCAACTTCAGCCTCTTCTTCATCACCAGCTTCCTCTTGTTCAAAACTTCCATATTCATAAGTGAAATCATTATCAAAATCATCTTTTGCAGCAGTGATCTCAATTAGATGCAAATTCATTCTAACATAGACCATGTTGTTTAATATAGCAACAGGATTTTTAGCCGACCAAAAAAAAAACATAGACCATGTCATGCAATTTCTTAGTTTCTAGCCGATTTTTTTTTTTAGTGTGGGCTGCATCAAAAGCACTCCAGTTTCTTTCACATGCTCAAGCACTACATGGTTGGCTGAGTAGTCGGATAGCCAATTTCTACGAAGTAGGGAGCTCCCCACCATATGTATCCCACCAAACTGCTATTGAGAGAAAAGTATATTAGATATAAATAGTACATTAGTAGCACTAATGAAATCAAATAGTGAAATATTTCTTACTTGGATGTGTATGAGAAAGGGAATCAATAGCAAGTTGGTTGAAAATGTCAGTATCCATAGAATGGTAATCATGAAGCTCAAATGTAATCTTGGACCTTTCAAACAAATCAAGCATTCTCAGCATACTGTGTTCAACCCTTCCTTTATCTCTGAATCTATTCTGATTCTTTTTTTCATAATACAATTTGGGTTTTAGATAAGCAACATCAGCATGAATTGGATTATGCAACTTATCTGTCCACCTTTCATCTATAACTTTCCAGTAAGGTGTATACAAATATGCTTCACCATTGAACACTATTCTAATACATTCCTTAGCTCTGTCCAATGCCGCATAGATATAATCAGTAGTGGATTCATCACTATGAGTTAGCCTCAACACTCTCACAATTAGCTCAATGACACTGATAATCGATTTATATGTAGCCCAAAACTCATGTCCCTGGATAATCTCTGAAATCTGCACACCCTCCTCACTTTTAGATTGAGGGAGTTCTCTCCACTTAGTAGAAACAATCATAAATCTCAAGGACTGCTCTTGAGATCAAATAGAGAATTAACACAGAAAGTTAGTTGCAAACCGGGTTGCCCCTGGCCTTTTCAACTCACCATTTGTGTGCTTCCTCATCAAATGTAAAAACATGCTGATACCCATACATAAATTTTGCAATAAGTCTAGCATTTGCAATTGTTGGTTTGACATGTTCAAGCTCATTAATATCTTTGAACATTAGATTTATACAATGAGTAACACAATTGGCCTTGACAATGTGAGGATATTTGTTCTCAATCAATTTACCTGTGACATCATAGTTAGATGCATTGCCAAGAATGAATTGTATCACGTTTTTGGGACCTATTTTCTTAATGCATTTTAGAAATAAAGTCAAACAAAAATGAACCATCTTTGATATGGCCAACAACACACATAGACTTGTGGAACCACGCCCCTTTGGGCATGCAACCAAAAAATTAATATGAGGACGTGCTCGTCCGTTTTGCCAACCATCACTCATAAGTGTGCGTCCAGAGAATTCCCAACTGGCCCTCATGGTTTTGAGATATCCATCCACATCTACTTTCAGGTTTGCCAACAGTGTCGTCCCCACCATTCACTACTAAGTAACTTGATAACCTGACCCAGCTTGTCCAATAGCCAACACGGCTTCACGAAATTCAGGAGTTCGCAAGATATGGAAAGGAAGGTTGTTTGCTACTATACATTTTCATAATAGCCTGTCAACAATCTGTTTCTCTTCTTTCTTTGTAAGTGAATGAAGAATTTTTTTGGCTAGGGACATGAACGACATATTTATCTAGATCAATCACACTAGTGTTACTAGATTGAGCAGGACATACAACTGAGTTAGAGCTGGACATACTGCCACTGGAGAAAAAATCTGTAAACTTTTACCTTTTTCTAGTGGCTTTAGCCTGAAATTCACCTATAGACTTGACTGCCATGTCCCTAACTGCATAAGTAAACTGCTGGACATGGCTTATTGTCCTTGCAAGTTACTCTTGCCAAATGGAATCTAGACCATGTAGTGGAATTGGTGAAAGATTCATGACAAAACTTGCATTTGAATTTGTTATCTACTGTTTCAACATGCCCCCAAAGTGGATCTTTTGTTTTAGGCATTGTTCTCCTAATTTCACTAAAAAACATATATAACTCAATATGAGCAACTGATAACAAATGCAAATGCAAATACATATCACAAAAGCAAACAAATAAATAAACAAACAAGTGAACAAGATAATTTCAATATTACAATTACAAACACTAGAATTAGTACCTGTTAATATACAAGCAGCAGTTGGCGTCTTGGAGATGTAGGAGAAGATCGGACTGGGATCTTGAGAGTTCAGATGCTCAAATCTCTGTTAATTAGAATATAGAAAGAGGGAGGAGAGATCGGCCATCAACAATTTATAACTATTACAAATAAAGGAAAAGAGACAGTGGGAGAGAGTAGACAAGTAGGGAGGATAGAGGAAGGGATGGAATGGGTAGGCTTATGAAATTGAGGCAGCAATAGGGGAGAAGAGAAGAAATGGAAGAAGAGGGGAGGGAGGATTAAACAAGAGGGCAAGATGGAGATGAGAAGGGGAAGAAACAAATAATGGGAGCATCAGGGGAAGCAAAACAAGAGGGGGAGAAATTGACAGCAGGTGGTGGGCTTGGGGGAGGAAAAGCAAGGGAGAAGGGGAACAAAGGAACAGGCAGAAGAGGGAGCTTTAGGGGCGGGAGTGATTAGAAGAAGTTGGAGATGTAGGGGACGGAGGGATTAGAACAAGGCAGGGGGAGAATTTGACAGAAGAAAAAGCAAGGGGGGGAGATTAGAACAAGGCAGGGGGACAAGGGAAGCAATGTATGGCAGCCAAATAGTAGCATTAGGGAGGAACCTTGAAGGGGAGTAAGGGAAGCGAATAAGGAAGGAAAGGGAGTGGTGTCGTTCTCGGAGTACAAGCAAATCAGTCACAGTTGGGGGGAATCGGCTGTGAAGGGGAGTAGAGGAAGATGAGGAAGGAAAGGGAAGGGGGAGTATTACAGTGAAAATGAAAGGAAGATGAGAAGAGAATGCACCTGAACGCATTGCGAAAATAATTTGTAGCCGCCGCCGCCAATAGTGCCACGAGCGACTGTCGTGGATTGGAGAAGCCGCGTTTAGAAGTCCCTTGTCGTCGCCGCAAGCAGGTGCTTTGGCACCTCCTCTGCAACCCTCTTAAGCTCTGCCTTGAAGCTCCAGCAGCAGCCAATGAGCTACACTTAAGGAGCCATTGTCGTCATGTTGTGTGTGGGAAGAACCAGAGTGGAACAGAAGCTAGGTCAAAGTCGGGGGGTGGGGGGGACTCGGGGTGACTGGGTGATTGTCGGGGGGGGGGGGGAGTGTTAGCAACCGTTGTTGCGCTACTGGGCCATAGGCACTAACCGGTCCAATTGCCAATCAGACTACGCGAACGCAGCCCAAAAATTCGGGGGAAAAAATGAAAAAACCACGAAAAAGCGGAAAAATCACAAAAAATCAGCAATCCTCCATTTTTTCTGACGTACGGGGCTATAAAAATTCGCAAATATTTGCAGCTTTTTCGAATAGTTCGGCGATTTTTTGTTACTATGCTCTTCGTCCATCCTCACCATCATGGCAGATCTTCTCTGCTCCCACAGTGATTATTGGATGCATTTGGGCTCGGTGATGTAGTTACTAAAACATTCATTGCTGTTGTTATTAACTACATTCACTGAATAAGTTTTACAACTGACCCTGCAAAAGTCTAGTCCTTGTCCCAATAGATGCAGCATGTACAAGTGTACAACTAAACATGTTTTTTAATGATTCTGTATGGGCAAACTCAAGTTTGACTTCAAAATCCTCCAAAGTTAGCATTTTGGACATCCTGTTTGTGTACTTCCATATTCTAGTGAATATGCCAAATACAATTTCTATGCTCAAATTTCTCTTTTTTCACAACAAGCAGACCTTATGCCAACTACTATATAGATCTACTTTAACCTTTTTTATGACCAAAGACTAAGACAGTGAATGTACCTCTAGATCTGTACACCAGTCTGAACCAACTATTCTTTCTCGTCCTAGACTGGTATAATTTCGGTCTAGTTTTTAGTCTCGTCTAAACCTGGCAAAAACTGGTCTATACCAGTTGGTCTGGACCGGAGTATAATTTGATCAATTTTCTCTGATTTAAACTCGAGGAAAACTGTTATAGACTGGTTATGGTATTGTTTGTTCACTAGCTTATATGTATGAATTGGCTATATTTAATAGCGTCATATAAACTAATGATCAAAGTGAACAAGTTCTTACCAGTTAGACTTAATGTATTCTTGTATTTGATATAGGATCATTGATAATATGAAAAGGAAGGTTTAAGCATGTTATAACACGACCACAATGGAGTAAGAGCGTGGGAGCATTTACGAGATAATCTAAAACAAATCGCTATAAACTCTGGAAACAAGCCTTCATATTCCTCAATTTGTTACTTTTCATTGTTCAACCTAGTAAGAGAGAATCATTTAAAATAGTGTCCCATTTGTTTACTGCAGATTGAAGCTATTTGCTCATGTTTAAACATACCTATGCCATGACCATGACAGCTAGTCTAACTCAAAACATATTACGATGATGACGTTGAGTCATACTGAACAGTGGCGGAGCCAGCTCCATGATGAAGGGGGGATACTTGTAAAAATAATGTTAAGTATTTATGTGATATTGATATTATTTTTGTTTTACATCAGAATCAAATAAGATTTAATAATCACCATGAGGCAAATGGAGTGTCGACATATTTCAAAGAATGTTATTGACCTATTTACTTGGATAGAGAGAAAAATAAAAAAGTCTTACATAAATAAAAAACGAGGTTGGAGACATAACTCACCACTTTGTGGAGTACCTAATTTTAGATCTGATTAAAATAATCTTCTATGTATATGTACTATTGTGGAGGACTATGTACATTATAACATTCTACCTATATTTAGGATTTCTTTTTACATTTAAGATGAGTTTGACAATGGCAACCACTAGCATTGAAAGATCGATTTTTTTTTATAAGACCAACTATTCCTTTAAATCAATTCTCTGTATTGGAAAAACCACATAAATTTAATGTTCAATATTGATTGTGAGGATTATTGTTTATTTTTCAAGATCACACAAGTAATTTCCTACGTGATAAATTTGACAAGCAAGCAAGTAAAAAGTAACATAAGGTTAAGAAATGAATATATAAGTAGCACTGTGTGGCAATTACCATTATTATATGTAAATCAAGAAATCTAATCTATAGTAGTTTAAAGTTAAATAAAGATACTTATGATTGAGTTAAACTTATTCATTATTTTACCTAATAAAATAATAGATGTTATGACAATTTATCGTTCACTAACTTCCAAATATAGCTATTTCTATTCTATGTTGCATTGGAAACTAAGAAAATACCAAAATTCATTATCGTTAACATTAAGATGAAATAATATTTATGATTTAGAGAAACAATATTTGCATAAATTGTGAATAGAAGTATAATTTTAGGGGTTCTTTCATAACGATACATGGTATTGCATTATTATAACAAATATTTATAGATGTACAAAATTTCAAAACAATACACATATTTTATTAAAAATTATTACCTAATTTATTGTGACACCATGTACTACTAAGAAATTATCATATTTCACTTGATTTTACCTTTACTAGCATGCATTACAGCTATAATAGAAAATAATCAGTATACACCATTTGTACAAGTAAAATATACACCCATAGAACTATGTACTTGCTACATTTGTTATACATTTAATTATTTATACGTAATATAAATAATATTTGATATCTAAAAGAGTATACCATTAAATATAGATGTTGATTTTCTTTATCTTCATTATCTATGTACTTTCTATAAAGTTACACACTTAATTGTTTATATATTGAATAACTTATTTGGTATTTCAAAAAGTATATAATTAATAATATATATCTTTTTTTTCCTCATTACCCATACAACTATACTTGCAATATTTGTTATATATTAATTATTTATATATGATATACAAATATTTGACATGTAATAAAGTATAAAATTAATTATAGATATCGGTTTTTTATTTAATCACTATAAAAATAAGTGTAAATTAATAGTTAGCAAGTTGACATTAATGTATGTGTTTTTGATAAAATTGTTAATATGTTTAATAAAAACAATTTGTTCTGGAACATTGAGATATATATTTGTAAAATAAAGAAACGTCATGGATTTTTTTTTAAAATTTACGCTATTTTGATGTATTTTTATTTGTGATTCTTTACTTAAAATCGTATTAGTAATGATATTATTTATGAAAGAGAGTTTACATACTTTGAAAATAGTTTAATTAGGGTGTGAAGGAGATAACACATAAAAATAAATATTAACTTTGATACCATGTAAATATACATAATATATATGCTCAAAAAATTCCAAAATTGAAGGGGGGAGGCACTGCCCCTGCTTGCCCCCCCTCGCGCCGCCACTGATACTGAAACATGGTATATATTTAAGTAGGCGCATAACTAACTGTCAAATTAAATATTGCAATAAAGATAAGTTTTATGATTATATGGTGATATGGGGGATGAGTTGTTCCATATCATTATCTTACCATCGCGAATCACACATGGCAGCTGTTCTTGGGTGGATAATTGGGTACACTGATAGAATTATATGTAACTAGGTAGATAATTGCAACACAGACTGACTAATGCGTCTATACGATGCAATGCTATTGAGTTAAGCACAATTAATAGAAGAGGAAGGCCTAAATTAAAATGAGAAGAGCTTATTAAGAGAGATTTTGAATCTCTACATCTGGACCAGAATATGACCCATGATAGAGCTGAATGGAAACAAAGGATCCATGTAGCCGACCCCAACATAGTTGGGACTGAGGCTTAGATGATGATGATTTGAGGTATGTAATCTTTACATGTTGATGAGATTAGGATCCATACCAGAGCTGAATGGAAACCAGAATAATTTCTGGTATGGTTTGCGTTGGACCGATTCATATTCGGATCAGTTTATGAGTCCCAAATTTCTGATCAATTGGTTTTGATCCAGTCTTCTTTTGGGCCGATGCAGTCCTAACCTAGACCAGAAATTGTGTTTTGGGCTCTGCAACTGCTCACAGAATCGGGAATATTTGATTGTTCCCATCTCTTTCCACAAGCTGGCTACAAAGTAGGGCTTTCAGGAATCAGTCATCAGACCAAATGCACCTTCTACACCCATAAGATATCCTTGTCTCATTCTGAAATCTAAAAAAAAGCTATTGGAAAACATGGTTCTTGCTCCATTTGCAGTCTCTGTGATCAAGCTCAGATGAAAATTGCAGGTTTTCCCTCAACAATCCAGCTTATTGAGAACTTAATGGTTTGAAGTAGTGAAGTGTATTTGGGGCCTTCTTTTTAGCTGTGGTAGGTACTTGTAAAGGAGATAGGGCCACTCA
Source organism: Alisma plantago-aquatica (assembly GCA_963693085.1). Classification (NCBI taxonomy): domain Eukaryota; kingdom Viridiplantae; phylum Streptophyta; class Magnoliopsida; order Alismatales; family Alismataceae; genus Alisma; species Alisma plantago-aquatica. Next base: position 1,616,499,049 of record OY856409.1, on the reverse strand, counting down.
GGCACCAAGGCCGGGCACCCGTAACCTTAAAATGTTTTGTATATACATATACGTATTATTACCATGAGTATTTATCCTTTATATACATTCTTTTTATGATTTATATACACATATACATAGTTGATGGTTAATCTGCAAAATAGTGTCCAAAACATGTCTAAGACAACCTAATACATTCTTGTTAATGTCTGATTACCGTAAACAAGAAAATTTTCTCTCTGTAAAACACATAATTGATGAAAAAAAAAATAAAGATTGAAATCTAATGACATAACTTTCAGCTTTCAACAGAAATTCCTTCATAACAGTCCCAAGGAGAGACTAGGCAGTGGAATGTTTTGTTATTTATCAGTCTTTCACAAAATATGGAGGGGGGGCTTCAACGTGTCAACAATGTTAGGAAATTCCTTCATAACAACTCCCTGAACAGCCTTGGTTACGCCCCCTTCCCCCTGGATATTAGTCTTCTAGAAATATTTTTAATGGTCAATATGGTAGTTGGGGTTTCTATACTATGCGAGAGAGTTCTACTACATGCAACATTATCTTATATATTGTGATTATAGCCTAATAGTTGCTAACTTAGTCTCTGACATGGATACCTGATTCAAAGGCTTAGACCGAGCTAGAAAGCCCCATTATGACTAATGACATGAATAACAGAAAATGAACACACCCGCCACAAAAATTTGAGAAACTAAGAAATGGAATTGCAACATCAAGCATACAGCATACCTGAAAAACATAATTCATAGTGATGGTTTGTTATAGCTTTTAACAGCCCTATAGTCCAAAGTATTTGATAACTGTATGAATATGACTGGCTTGCCAAATCATTGTCCACCTATCTCCTTCTTTAGAGGGTGTGAAAATGATACACCTCATATCTGTTACTTAATTTTAAAATTTCAGTACTAAACATGAAACCTTTATCCTAATGATCTGAGGCCTAAATCTCAGGCTTCATTGAACCTGTGACTTATTTCTACATCTTTTTATTCAAGACAAATGGGGTTAACCCACATCCTTGTTTGGTTTAGTCGTCAATTTTGTTTATGTAATATGCATTGTCCTTGCTTTGTTTTATCTGCCTCCGCCCTCTGACCACAGGTTCTGCACTATATTTAGACATTGCGTTCATTCTTCAGACCTTATTACATCATTATGCTGTCATCAGTAATTCCAGAAATTGACAACTGATAATAATTGAAAGCAACGCATATGTTTATTGGCCTGCACTCCATTTCAGTATAGGTCTGCGGTAACTATTTACTTCTATTTGCAGGAGAACATTTGTGGCCTCGATCATATGGATTGTTAAATCATCCATCCTTGACTGATTTGCATAACATTCGTCCAGCAGATGTCAACGGTGAGATATCAAATCACATTCCGCAATGATCTTGTTCATTTCAGTCATGTAGCATATCATCTTCTCACCTGCAGTGCTGATTTCAAGATTCTGTTCTTACTGCATGTATTGCGATACAATTCCTAGATAACTTCTTGTTGATGCTAGTATTACGTTAAATATTTATATTGTTAGTATGTAGGGACTTATATGTGGATGCCAGGGTCTTATGTGTTAAGGTCAGGGATCTATTTGTAAATATGTAATGTATTCTTCTTATATATGTGATACGTGAAACAGACCATGAGATCAGGTTGTCTCCCCTCACATTACTTGTCACATGGTATCAGAGCGAAGGGAGGCAATGCAAAACCATAAGGAAAATCCTCCAACATAGGGAGGCTATGGTCTTGGTTTTGACGTAATGCCACTGTATGCATACTGTAGAAGCAACGACGGTAGGGGAGTTACTCTCGTCTTCTAAAGGGGTTTTGACCCTTGTCACATGTTTTTCTCCCTCCTAGACCCTAATGGTCTCCTAGTGGGGTGAGAGAGACGGTCGGCTCAACAGGGAGATCACTGTCCCTTGGGTTTTTCAAAGTCAACGTCCTGCTAGATGAACCCTCTTTAACTGACCAAAAGAGTGTCAAGCCCCCACTCTCTCTTGGGCTTTGGATAGTTAGGGTCGCCTGCATCTCTGCTGCCCTAGAAGGTCACACACATCAGAGCTTCGAAGAGGGTGCAACAACGATTCTTCTCCTCTACTGTAGCTGTCGAACACTGCAGCAGACACAACACAGCCCTGTTAGAGTCTGATTTTTGGGTCTTTTGAAGAATCTTTGGGGCATTTGAAGGAGTATAAACATGTCCCTGTCAATGAATATTTTATTATTGGATGATCTAAAACAAATACAGTACCTCTCTTTGTGTAGGATAAAAGAGAGAGGTTAATAACAGAGATAACCAATATGGGACTAAACAAAAAAGAAACTAACAAATAACACAAAGCATAAATATATGTTAACACACCCCCTTGAGCTGGAGCATAGATGTCGATCATGCCAAGCTTGTCCACCATAACGGTAAATCTGGACTTTGAAGTGACTTTGTGTAAATATCAACTAGCTGGTCTTCAGTCCTGATGGAGGGAGAAGAGATACATGTCTTGACACAATTGCCTCTCTCACAAAATGACAATCCACCTCAATATGTTTGGTACGCTCATGAAAAGTAGGATTGTTAGCAACAAAGATGGATGCCTTGTTGTCACAAAAGAAGGAATCGACCCATCATCAAAAATATCAAATTCTTTTAGAAGACTTTGGACCCACATCAGATCACAAGTAGTATGAGCCATTGTTCTATACTTAGCTCTGTACTTGATCGTGCTACAACAATCTACTTCTTACTCCACGTTACTAGATTTACTCAAAAAAGGTGCAATATGTGGAGGTTAACTTCTGGTCAGATGTACTGCCTTCTAATCAAAATCAAAATATCCAGTGGCCTTACAATGCCCACGTCTTTTGTAGGGAAGTCCTTTCCTTGGAGAGCTTTTTATATATTTGTGGATATGATATACTTCTTCCCAGTGACACTATCACGTTTTGTCCAAATACTTACACAAGTCCAACCACAAAAATAATATCAGCCCTGGTCATAGTCAAGTATATCAGTTTTCTAACTAACTTTCTGTGCTGCTTGTTGTCGGGATAGGTAGGAGAGGAGTCAGCATCCCAACTTGTCTTGGGATCAAGATGGATACTTATTGGCTTGGTTCCTATCTTACCAGAAACTGTAAGAGATCAAGAACATACATGTGCTGAGATAAACAGATGCCAGAGGAAGAATGGGATACTTCAATCCCTATAAAGTATTGAAGCTTGCCAAGATCTTTGATAATCAAATGTTTCCCCAGATATTCACAGTGGCCTGTATCCCGTCATAATCACTTCCAGATAGTATAATGTCATCTACATTCACAATTACGATGACAATCCCTGGAGCAATCTTTTCAGAAGACAAAATGGTAATGGTTAGAGTGGGAGCGCTTGAAGCTGAACCGAACACAAATCTAGCTTATGTTATCAAACCATGCCCTCAAGCTTTGTTTCTAATCGTAAATCGCCTTCTTGAGTTTACAAACTATGATGCATTCCTTTGAGAAATGAATCCAGGTGTCTGCTCCATTAGACTTCCTCCTGTAGGTTGCCATATAAAAAGGCATTCTTCACATCTAGTTGATACAAAGGCCAATCATAGTTAACAACAACATAGATAAGAACACGGATAAAATTTAACCATGCAACAAAAGAGAAAGTATGAAAATAATCAACACAAGTCTTTGTGTAGCCTTTTGCAACAAGATGGGCTTTCAGTTGTTCACCATACCATCTGGCTAATATTTAGTAGTACAAAAACAACGATATCCAATTGGCGCAATGAGTAGGAAGACCAACTAATGCCCAGGTACCCTGGTCAGTTAGGACACTCATTTCAACTTCCATTGCCTGAAGCCACACATGATCGTGTAGAGCTTGAGCTATAGTTTCGCAATAGACACAACAAACAGTGCAGAGGTAAAATTAGAGTCAAGGTTACGAGTGGAACTGTAGTTACTAATAGAATGTGATGTACATAACCCAACTCCTTTTCATAGGCCAATGGGAAGATCCAAATTAGATGAATCAACATTTACTTGAGGTTTACTTGGATTTGCTATGAAGGGATGATTGGTTATAGGAGGAGCCACAGAGGGAGTATTTGCCTAGTTTTTGTGCTGATAAACAAGTAGCAGCTTAGTCGATGACTGTATTAGTGATGCTTCAATAAGAATATGTAAAGAAGTAGCAACCAGAACATTCGTGGACAAAAAGAGAAACCTCCCTTAGAGGATTATGGAGAGTTCTCAAAGAAGACCACATCAACACTGATAAACCATTGTTCAACAACGTAATAATTACACTTATACCCTTTTGCATATTCTAGAGTATTTGAAAAAAATGCATTTTGTGGAGTGAGGATCCAACTTAGTTGTACATGGACAAAGATTACGAACAAGCAAGTGCTTTGAAAATATTTTGGAGGCAGTGAAAAAAGAGTTGCATCTAGATAGATGATTTGAAACAACACAAGGTTCTAGAGGATCAAAGAGGGCATCTGATTTTACCAACCAATCTTTTGTATTGATGGTTTCATGATAGGGTGGAGAAGATTCATCATCCCAATTGGTATTGGGATCCAGAAGGGTGCTAGCAGGTTTACTACCAAGCATGCCTGTTTCCTTCAGAAAATCTAGAACATATTTGCGCTATGAAAGACAGATGCCAGAAGGAGATTTGGAAACTTCAATCCAAAGATATATCTGAGTTTGCTAAGATCTTTTGTAACAAAATGTTGTTCTAGATATCTTTTAGTAGCTTGATTACCATCTGTGTCGCTACCCAACGAAATTATATCATCCACATATATAATAAAAATAACAAGTCTAGAACCGCTATAGAGTGATCAGAATGTGAGTGCCGAAATTCAAATTTAAGAAGAATCTGGCTCAATTTTATCAAACCATGCTCGTGGGATTTGTTTTAGGCCATAAATCACTTTCTTAAGTCCGCGGACTTTGGAACACTCCCCATGAGTAACAAATCCAAGTGGTTGTTCCAGCCTCCATGTAGACTTCCTCATGTAAGTCACCATATAGAAAATCATTTTTAACTTCAAGTTGAAAAAACAACCAATCATTATTCACATCAACAAATATAAGTACTCGTACAAAGTTAAGTAAATGTTTTAAAATAGTCTACCCCATAGGTTTGAGTATAACCTTTTGGTACTAGACGCACATTCAACCATTCAATCGATCCATCAGACTGATATTTAACAATCAATATCCAACGACATCCAACTGTAGGGCAATCTTGAGGGCGATCAACTAGATCCCAAGTTTTACGATCGCTAAGAGGAGTCATTTCAGCTTCCATAGCCTGACGCTAGGCAGGATGTTTAAGAGCTTGAGTAGCAGTCTTTGGTATAGAAACAACAGAGATAACAACAGTTTTTGATAGAGGCCCAAAGGATCCACCCCAAAAGACCGATCTAATGGGGGGAGTGCCCTTGAGGCATATCAGCCCTCTCTAGTTGCCCATACAACCGAGGTGGGACTAATTGGGTTCGTAACAATCCATCCCCCTTAAGGTCCGACGCCCACGGCGGACCCATGACAATTGGCCCTGGCTTCCACACCAGGCTCAAGTGAAATGGCTTTAACACTTGACCAAGGCCAACTTATACACCATGGGCCCTCTCCGGAGTGGCTTGGAATCACTCACTCGGGCCTTAAGTGGGCTGAAAGGCTCTGATACCAATTGGGCCAACTTATACACCATGAGCCCTCTCCGGAGTGGCTTGGAATCACTCACTCGAGCCTTAAGTGGGCTGAAAGGCTCTGATACCAATTGATAGAGGCCCAAAGGATCCACCCCAAAAGACCGGTCTAATGGGGGGAGTGCCCTTGAGGCATATCAGCCCTCTCTAGCTGCCCATACAGCCGAGGTGGGACTAATTGGGTTCGTAACAATCCATCCCCCTTAAGGTCCGACGCTCACGGTGGACCCATGACAATTGGCCCTGGCTTCCACACCAGGCTCAGGTGAAGTGGCTTTAACACTTGACCAAGGCCAACTTGTACACCATGGGCCCTCTTCGGAGTGGCTTGGAATCACTCACTCGGGCCTTAAGTGGGCTGAAAGGCTCTGATACCATGTGAAATGTGGTGCCACAATGCAACGTGCAATGCAGCGTTGAGAGAGGCCATAGGCCTTCTCCCTTTTTAATAATAAGAGAAACTGGATAATTTACATAGAGGTCCAACATGATATAAAAATTACAAAATAGAATAAATATGAAATATATTAACAACAGTAAAACAAGCAAAGCTAGCATCAAGATTAGTTGTCGAACATAAATTACTAATTGTGTGCTGAGTGCAAGAACGAACACCTTTCCTTTGACGAACGGGAAGATGTAGCTCAGAAATAACCTGGGAGGTGTTGTGATCTTGCTGACGAAGGAAGAGATTGTTGTTGAGGGGCTATGGAGGGGACTGTAACCTTGGGTTTTCTCTTATAAACTTTTGGAGGAGAAGCAAGAACTTCAGTTACTTTAGTGGGATCATTTTCCACCACTCGAGATAGTGGAGTGGGATCTAATAGATCACTAGATAAAGCAGACCTCTTTTCAAAGTAGTACGACATGTGTTCAAAAAGACTACATCCACACTAACAAACACTGTCTTTTGGCAAGACCATAACACTGATATCCTTTTTGAGTTCTCGTATATCCCAGAAAAATACACTTAGTGGAGCGGTGGTCAAGTTTGGAAATCCGAGATGGAGATTCTTAACAAAACAAGTGCTGCCAAAGATGCACGGAGGTACAGAAAAAAGAGGCGCATTGGGATACAGAAGAGAGAAAGAGACTTGATTTTTAGGAAAGAAGAGGGCATGTGGTTTATTAAGTAGCACGCAGTAGAAACAACTTCAGGCCAAAAACTTATAGGAACATGGTAGTGAAGAAGAACAGTTCATGCTGCTTCAAGAAGATGGCGATTTTTTCTCTTCGCCACACCATTTTGTTGTCGTGTATAAGAGCAGGAAATCCGATGGATGGTGCCTCGAGCAGTATAAAATAGATCGACACATTTTTGCATGAATTCTAAGGCATTATCAGTTCTAAAAATCTTGACAGTGGTATTAAATTGGGGTTTGGATTTCGTTGAAAACAGTGGTAATAGTGTCCAAAATATTACTGTGATCCTTTAAAAGAAACAACCAAGTCACTCGAGAATAGTTATCAATAAAACTCATAAAATGGCGAAAACCAGACATGCTAGTATTGGAGCAAGGTCCCTAGATACGAACATAAACGATATCAAACAAATTTTTAGAAGGAATCTGATTTTTCTAATGAAGCACATCCCTGAGTTTGTTTGCCAAATTGACATGATGCACAATATCTTTTATCAAGAATCCCAAGAAATAGGCGTTGCAGTTTAGCAACAAAAGGATGTCCTAAATGGTAGTGCCATTGTATTCCAATCACTAAAGATGATAGCAAAGCAACAACAGATCACGACACATTCGAGTAGTACAGTCCATCTGGTCCCTCATAGCCTGAACCAATCTCTGTCTTCGTGCGGAGATCTTGAAACACACAACCCTTGGGGAAAACTAAAAGTGATCGAGCACTAAAGGCTCTTAACAGTTTTACTGGCCGATAAAAGATTACGAGGAAATCTTGGAACATATAATTCATATTTTAATGGCAAATTATGGATGAGAGATATATTTCCAATTCCATGCACCGGGGATTGAGTTCCATCCGCCACTACTACTGATGGAACGCTTGTTGTTTTAGATAGAGCAAAAAAAGTTCAGAGCGTCCAAATATGTGAGCAGAAGCGCCCGAGTTAAAACCCATTTATTTACCAGAAGGTGTAGGAGAAGCAAGTAAGACAAAAGAACCTCCATATTGAGCATGCAACTGTGAAGACAAATTAGCCTGAAAGAGTTTCTCAAACTCCGAGTGGATCCACTCAACCGTGGGTTGGGTAGAACTGGAGGCAACAACAGAGGGATCTTCAAAAGCATCAGAGATGGCCTGGTTCGCCCATGCAGGAGCACCATATTTTTCCCAGTAGCGGTCCTCATTGTGGTTCGTGCGCTCACAGAAGTTGCAGAAGTGGTTAGCAGTAGGAGATTGTCCTCATTCAGATGTAGGAGGACCCCTGCCAGGAGCACTAGAAGAACAATCACCACGACCACGATTGCGGATGCGACCACAACCTCTACTAGATTTAGTGGAGCGGACCACAAGGACTGAGTGATCAGAAGTAGCAGTAGATAGGGAAGACATGAATGGAAGGCGTTGAACGCGCTCGAGAACATCCCTTAGTGTAGATAAGGGATCACTGGATAGGGTATGGTCTACAAGACCAGAGAAAGAGTGAGGAAGTTCAACCAAGAACTGAACCAACCGATGCTTATTGCGTTGTCGTTGAGCTTCTTTGATGTCAGGATAGAGAGGATGATAGACTTCATATTCATCCCAGAGAGCCAAGGACTAGTTGTAATAATCTTTAACAGAACTATCAATAAAATACTCCTTTTTCGCTAGATTCTTGAAGATATCAAAGACCTTCTTTAGATTCTGTCGGTGAGAGTACACATGGGATAGTTGATCCCACATGGCTTTGGCATTTGAAGTCGGAGGAAAGACTGACTGATCTTTGGTTCGACACTGCTCACCATCCACATCACCATACAAAATCATCTTAGGTCCATTGAGCGTAAATTGCTTGGCTTTTTCATCGGCCATGACATCAGGTTGGGCTGGAGCAACAGAAGAGATATAGGAATGGCGTCCTTGGGCCTTGACATAGAGTTCAAATGATGTCGACCAAAGGTGATAGTTTAATCCATCAAGCTTCTTGGTCATAACACACAAAGACCAAGGAGGATCTATAGTTTCCATTGGAAGCAAGGTGATGACATGCACAAATTTAGAATAAGCACCAGTAGCAGTAGCAGATTTGAGAAACCCACATCGGGGAAGCAGTAGCAATAGATCCAAACCAACAAATTAGAGAAACTCTCACAGGAGTAGCAGAGAGAAGAAAGAGGACCTATGCCACCATAATGTGAGATTTACTCCACCATGTGGCGTATCCATAAAGAAAAAAAGATGGTACTTTTAGATCTTCAACTTGCTATTTTTGGTAGGAAGCGTAGGGAAAACTTGAGAGGAAGGGGAAGAAACTGTTGCTTTAAGAGAGCAGAAGGATGGTGGCTAGGTGGGTTGAGTGGCGGGATGTGGGCGGGTGAGGGAGGACAGAGGTGGCGGCTACAATAGGGCAGGGAGAGGAGGTGGGGGTGGCGGTGGGAACGAAGGAGGTGGGAGAGGCGATAGCGGTTGGAGGGCAAGGATAGAGGAGGCCGATGGTGGCGGGAATGGAGGAGAGAGAGGAGAGGCGGCGGTGGGTGGGAAGGACAGGGAGAGAGGGGCGGGTGGCTACGGGAATGAAGAAGGGAGAGGAGGGGGGTGACGGCTAGAGGGTAGGGTCCGTAGGGAGAGAGGGGGCGGCGGCGGGGAGGGCAGGGGTAGGGTGTTAGTAGTGGGTTGGGGAAGGGGGAGGGGCTTAGAAGGGGGATTTGGGAAGCACTAGGGTTAAGGGGAATCAAACTCGTCTGATACCATATAGAATAACAAAGCCTTTATGTGATGTGTTTAAAACAAATACATTACACTCTTTTATACAATATGAGAGTAAGTGAGAAACAGACACGGGCAATATGGGAGAAAAGAAAAGCTAAAGACAAAGACAAGTCTAAAACATAAATACGACATAAAGCATAAAACATATATACTAATACTAGGATTGAGCAATATATATGGAGGTCTTATTGTCAAAACATATGAATAGGCTCATTATCAATAATATTAAATTCTTTCAGATGGCGATTGACCCACATCTTCACACATGTATGAACCATCACTCGATACTAAGTTTATGCACTTGATCTTGCTACAACAATCTACTTACTCCTCCAGGTGACTCGATTTCCTCTAACATGGTGCAATAATCAGAGGTTAAACTTCTTGTCAGATATACTGCCTGCATAATTAGAATCAAAATATCTAGTGACCTTACAATGCCCGTGTCTTTTATATAGAAGTCCTTTCCTTGGAGAGCTTTTAAGATATTTAAGGATATGATATACCCCTTCCTAGTGACATTGTCGCAGTTTGTCCAGATGCCTACTAACAAGTCCAACCACAGAACTAATATTAACCCTGGTCAGTCAAGTATATCAGTTTTCTGACAATCTTCCGTGCTGCTTGTTGTTGAGATAGGTAGGAGAGGAGTCATCATCCCAACTTGTATTGGGATCAAGAGGGATACTTATTGGCTTGGCTCCTAGCATACCAATTTCTTGTAAGAGATCAAGACCATATTTGCGCTGAGATAAACATATGTCAGAGGACGAACGAGATACTTTTATCCCTAGAAAGTATCAAAGCTTGCCAAGATCTTTAGTAATGAAATGTTTCCCCAATATTCTTTGGTGGTTTGAATCCCATCATAGTGATTGCCATACAATATAATATCATCTACGACACAATCAGGATGACAATCCCAGAAGCAATGTTTTATATCAAGACATAATGGTCAGAATGGGAGCGTTTTAAGCCAAATTGAACCAAAATCTGACTCAATTTATCAAACCACACCCTCGAGCTTTGTTTTAAACCATAAATTGCTTTTATGAGTTTCCAAACTATGGTGAATTCCCCTAAGCAACATATCCATGTGCTTGCTCCATATAGACTTCCTCCTGCAAGTCATCATTTAAAAAGGGTGTTCTTCACATCCAGTTGATACAAAGGCTGTCCTAGATCACAAAATATTGACACAAATAGAAAAATAACCACACAATAAGAGAGAAAGTATCAAAATAATCAACATCATAAGTCTGTATGTATCCTTTCATAATAAGACAAGCCTTCAGTCATTCAACCATGACATTTGGTTGATATTTGATAGTGAAAAACCAGTGGCATCCAACTGTAGGGCAATGATAGGAGGATAAACCAACCTTGGGTACACTGGTCAGTTAGGGCACTTGATGCGATGATTTTGAGTCGCATTTATAGACCTGTTTTATATGTGTTTTATGCTTTAATTAGTCATTTCTATGGTTAATATCGCATAATTCATCCAATTTGGTCTTTGTTGCTATTTTATGTCAAATCCCCTTTATCTCATCATTTTGAGCATTAATTGTCAAATTATTATTATTTGTGTGAATTGATGTGATATTGTCTTTGAATTTCAGGACAAACGAGTATTTGCTTCCGTCGATACCATCGACATGGTCACAGGTTGCCAGCCGAAAGAAGCAGGAAAAAGTCGATACTATCGACTTTGATGTCGATGGTATCGAGTCACCTTCAGGTTGTTGGCGAAGAAGCAGTCGATAGTATCGACACCAAGTCGATACCATCGACGCATAGAGGCTACAACGTCGCAAAACGACAAAACCGACGCCTAAAGGAAGTCGATACCGTCGACCTGAGTCGATGGTATCGAGATGATGTCGGGCGCGACAAAGGAAGGGTTCGCTACTGCAGCGGGTCGATACCATCGACTCGCGTCGATGGTATCGACGCCGTCAGATATGCGTTGGATTCATATTGATCTCAATCGGACGGCTGGAGTTAATTAACGACCTAATTAGGGACTTATACCTAATGACGGCCGCCCAGCAGTGGAAGGAGATCTGATTAGCCATTGCACAAGTACCGAGGAGCAGTGGAGAGGAGAACGGAGGCCAGAAGCTCATACCAGTCGATCCGGACGCCGCAGAAGACGGATTTCACCACCGAAAGGCGGGAGAGCACGTGTTCCACGCAAAGGATCAACCGGTTCTTCTCCGTTCAGGGGTTTTCCCTTTCATTCCACGTTTTTCACATGATTTTCCCTATCTCTACCTTGTACTTGTGTGAGATGACCATGCAGGGCTAATCCCCTTCATCTTTAGGACCGGGAGTAGCCTGGGGATTCATTGTATGACAGTTTTATAATAGTAATTCATATTTTCTCTCTTAAATCCGTGGTATAGTTTCGTTTTCTCCATATATTGTTATGCTTGATCACCATAATAATAACCTAATGCCCTTAATCACTTTGAAAGAAGGATTAACGGTTGAAAAGAGACATAATCTACATTAATCGACAAATCCCTTGACCAAGGTGGTGTAAAATTAATGGTGGATACTGAGAGATCGTTCATAATGCATCTAGTTTAGGGTATAGGGTATTACGACAGTGGAACCGACCTAAACCTAGATAGTGAATTGTACCACGACAGTGGGCAATTCTGTTTTCAGGCCATTACCCGGATAGAGAGAGAAGAGTGAGGCATTATATAAAACCTAATGCAATGAAAACCCGCGGTGAAACCGCAATCCTAAAGATATCCTTTTGAATTGATTAAATTAACCTTTAATCGATTGTTTGCTTTGTTTTATTTTTATTTTCTTTTAATTTTATTCCACAACCCCAATTTGTTATTCGGCTTACCAGATCACAAATAGTTAGTAGGAGTCTCCAACATTTCCGAGTATCCCTGTGTTCGACTCGGGCCTCACAAGGCCTGTACTACTTGACGCGTACACTTGCGTTTTTAGCGCGTAGTAAAATACACGTCAAGTTTTTGGCGCCGTTGCCGGGGATACGGCGAAATTGTTGGCACTTCGAGTGCTACGAGCGGCCACTCTAGGCACATTTTTTTTTAATTTTCATTCAACTTCAAATATTTTCTTTCTATTGTTCGTTCATTTTTATACTCGTCAAAGCACTGTACTGAACTAAATTTTCTTATTTCAGGTGCTGTGTATGGTGCAAACACGCAGTACTGACTACGCGAATCCCACACCCGAGGTTCCGCTGTCGGGACCTGAGGACGAAGATTTTAACGAGCAAGAACACCAAGAAGAGATAAATTCTGAATTTGAACAGGAAGAGATGGCCGACGCACAGACCATATGGGAGAAGATCAAGGCTTCTTCCGCATCAACTTCCAAGGGGCCTATAAAGAAGCAGGCAATCAACATACCAACATATAAGATTGCTCCGGCTTTGATAAATCTGGTCAAGTCGAATGCTTTTCATGGGCTCAAGAATGAGGACCCCGTCGCGCATATCAGCCAATTTGTTGAAAACTGTGACATGGTAAAAATCGATCGGTTTCCACAGGATGCACTATATCTCAAGCTCTTCCCGAGTTCTTTAGCGGGAGCCGCGCGAGAGTGGCTGCATAATTTGGACGATGAGTTCGTGGAGTCCTGGGACCATATGGTGGAGGTCTTCTTTGAGAGGTTCTTCCCTCCTGAGAAGACTAACGACATGATCCGGAAGATTCATAACTTCACCCAACAGGCCGGTGAGACATATTCAGAGACCTGGGAGAGATTTCAGGTTATGCTGAGGAGGTGCCCGCATCATGGGTTGAACAAAGAGACGCAGGTGAAGATCTTCTATTTTGCTCTCTCTGAGCATGATAGGAGTAATTTGGATTCAGCTGGGTCAGGTTTCTTTCTGAACAATACAGACACCAGATGCTGGGAGATACTCAAGAATATGGCTAGAAAGCAGTCCTGGGGTGAGAGAGAAAGAGGCTCGGTAGAGCAAGTTCGAGTTGCAGGAGAGTCCAAGGCAATGAAAGAGCTGAATGAGAAGATGGATCTTCTCGCCAAGAAGCTACTGCAAAAGGAGGAAAATGAGTCCGAGGATGAGGCTCAAGTCAAATACATGAGACAACAGCAAGGATATAGGAACAATGACTATTCATGGAGAAAAGATAAAAAGTTCTCTTGGAAGGATCCAAATAATTTTCTACAGGATCCGGATGCCAAACCCACGCCAGTAGCAGAAGATAAGAGCACGGAGCTGCTCAATCAGGTTATAAAGCAAAATCAAGAGCTAATGAATACGTTTGGCCAGCAAATCAAGCAGCAAGGAGAGTTCATGAATCAATTTGGGCAAACATTGTAGAGCCATGGGGCTCAAATGAGGACCATTGAGACATCTATGACACAGATGGCAGCCGAGATTGCCAGTTTGAAGAAGCCGGCACATCCAGGTTTTCCGGGGAATACCAATGTTCCCGGGGGAAATCAGCAAGCGAAGGCTATTCTGCTAAGAAGTGGCAAGAAATTGTTGAATCCAAGGGCCGAGGAGACAGGCACACCACAAACTGAAGAAGAACGTAAATCCAATGAGGAGCAGCACATACCAGCCACAGGGCAGGTTGAGGACACAGCTGTAGATGATACTGAAGAACAGGTTGTCGAGGAGGAATCTCAGAAAAAGACACCTTATGTGCCACCTCATCAAAGGGCACAAGCTGTTCCGGTCCCGTATCCAAATAGTGCTAAAGCGAGGAAGGCAGATGCACAGTTCAAGAAGTTCTTAGACACTTTTAGGAAGCTTTCAGTCAATATCCCTTTATTGGAAGCTATTGAGCAGATTCCTTCATACGGGAAGTTTCTAAAGGATGTCATAACCAAAAAGAGGAAAATTCCGGATACAGAGGTTGTCGTGTTAAAGGAGCAAGTGAGTGCCTTCATCATGGGCACTTTACCGCCAAAGAGGCAAGATCCCGGGTGCTTTAACATTTCTTGCTATATTGGGAAGTTTAAATTCGGTGAAGCATTATATGACTCAGGGGCAAGCATCAACTTGATGCCCCTTTCTACATTTAAAAAGCTGGGATTGAAGGAGTCACGGCCAAGCAATATGACGATTCAATTGGCGGATAACTCTGTGGTAAAACCTTATGGAATATGCGAAGATGTGTTAGTGAAGGTGGATAGATTTGTCTATCCGGCAGATTTTGTAGTTATGGAGATGCAGGATGAACATGGCAACGAATTGTTACTTGGACGTCCTTTCCAAGCTACAGCCGACATGATCTTAGAGATGGGGAGAGGTCGCTTGACCTTGGGCATAGCTGAAGACCGCTTTGAGATAGTCATGCCTTCAAGTACTACGTCATCTAAAGTAAAGGAACAATGCAATATGGTAAAACATCTGGATAGTAATATTTCACTTTGTCTTGGGAAGCCATTTCTGGACATGGCTCATGTGATAAGCAAGGTGGACAATGGAACTTTGGCTGTAGATATCATGGAGCAGACCAAAGTAATTTCTTTGTGCAAAGCTGTGGGGTTCCCGAATGATGAGAATGAGGACATTCCCCTTTTTCTGGAGGATGATGTGATTTCTAATTCTATTTCTGATACATTTCCGGAATTACCATTGGAGGCGTGTTTGTTAAACATTGCACATGATTGGATGCGGAGCAATTCACTCAAGGAGTGCGCTAAAATGCTTCAGATGCTTCCATGCTTCTATTTGAGGCACTATGAAGATTTAGGTGAACTTCTCCCGCCGCTTCAATCATCTTTGATCAGCCCGCCGGATCTTGAATTAAAGCCGCTGCCACCGCATCTCAAATATGTCTTTGTAGCTGAGGAAGATAAGTTACCAGTGATCATTTCTGCCTATTTGAGTGCGGATGAGGAGGAGCAACTGTTGATAGTGCTGAAGAACCACCGGGGAGCTTTTGGGTGGTCTGTTGCAGATATCAAGGGGATTTCCCCTACCCTATGCAAGCACAAGATCCGGCTCGAGGAGGGAGCCAAGCCCGTGATTCAACCTCAACGACGTCTCAATCCAAGCATGATGGAGGTTGTGAAAAAGGAGGTCATTAAACTTCTTGCTGCAGGTATTATTTACGCCATATCAGACTCGACATGGGTGAGTCCCATACAGGTAGTCCCTAAGAAGGGGGGAATTACTGTCACCCGAAATTTGCTAAATGAACCTGTCACCACCCGATTGGTAACCGGGTGGCGAGTTTGCATTGACTACCGCCGTTTGAATGCTGCCACGCTAAAGGATCATTTTCCTTTACCGTTCATTGATCAAATCTTAGAGCGTCGCATTTCTATTTTCTTGACGGGTACTCGGGGTACAACCAGATCTCGATTGATCCTTCGGATCAAGAGAAATCTACTTTCACTTGTCCCTATGGGACTTTCGCGTACCGCCGCATGCCTTTTGGTTTATGCAATGCATCGGCGACGTTTCAACGCTGTATGCTCGCCATATTTTCTGACATGGTAGAACGTTGTCTCGAGGTTTTTATGGATGACTTTTCGGTGCATGGTGCATCGTTTGATGAATGTCTCTATAATCTGGACAAAGTTTTACAGCGCTGTGAGGACACACATTTGGTCCTCAATTGGGAAAAATGTCACATGATGGTGAATGAGGGAATAGTGCTAGGACATAAGGTTTCTATTTAAGGTTTAAAGGTCGATCCAGTAAAAATTGAGGTCATTTCCAAATTGCCCCCACCAAATTCAGTAAAAGGGGTAAGAAGTTTCTTGGGACATGCCGGGTTCTATCGACGATTTATAAAAGATTTTTCTAAAATCGCGAAACCTCTATCCGAGCTTTTGGAAAAAGATGCAGTTTTTGATTTCAATGATAAGTGTCTACATGCGTTCGAAGTGTTAAAAGAAAAGCTAATTTCTGCACCGGTTGTTCAAACACCGGATTGGACAAAACCCTTTGAACTAATGTGTGACGCTTCGGACTTTGCGGTAGGAGCTGTGTTGGGGCAACGGGTTGACAATAAGCCCGCCGTGATTTTTTACGCTTCAAAGACCTTGAATGATGCCCAATTGAATTATACAACTACGGAAAAAGAATTACTCGCCGTTGTTTTCACTTTTGAAAAATTCCGGCAGTATTTAGTTGGATCTAAAGTAGTTGTATGGACTGACCATGCCGCGATAAAATACTTAATGGAGAAAAAAGACACAAAGCCTAGACTCATAAGGTGGATTTTTCTCTTACAAGAATTTGACATCGAAATCAAGGATAAATCTGGGATTGAAAATGTTGTTGCGGATCATTTGTCTAGGTTAGAAAGGGTGGATGAAAAAGATTTACATATACCCATAACAGAGACGTTTCCGGATGAACAACTTTTGAAGATTAACTCTAAAGATCCTTGGTTCGCTGAGATTGTAAATTATTTGGCTTGCGGGATCATCCCGGAAGATTGGTCATATCAGGAGAGGAAAAGATTTTTCCATTCTTTAAGATATTATTTTTGGGATGATCCACTTCTTCTTAAGCAATGCAGGGACGGTATCTTGCGCAGGTGTGTGCTTGAAATGGAGTACGAGAGCGTTCTCCAACATTGCCATGCATCACCCACGGGAGGACACCACGCAAGCTCGCGCACGGCAGCTAAGGTTTTGGAAAGTGGCCTTTATTGGCCAACGTTGTTTCGGGATGCCTACGATTTTGTGAGGCAATGTGATTCTTGCCAGCGTGCAAGTAATATCTCAAAGCGACAGGAGATGCCCCTGAATGTGTTTCAGGAAGTGGAGGTGTTTGATCTTTGGGGCATAGATTTCATGGGACCTTTTGTGTCCTCGAACTCCAATTTATACATTTTATTAGCAGTTGATTATGTGTCGAAGTGGGTGGAAGCAATACCCACAAGGACTAATGATTCCACTGTAGTGTGCAGATTCGTGAAGGAAAATATTTTCTGCAGGTTTGGGGTACCCCGAATGATAATCAGTGATGGGGGTACGCATTTTAGGAATCAAAAGTTTTCGACATTATTGAAGAAATATGGGGTCAAGCACAACATAGGCACCCCATATCACCCACAGACCCAAGGGCAGGTGGAGGTCTCAAACCGTGAAATTAAGAAGATTCTAGAGCGTACGGTGGCATCCACGAGGAAGAACTGGAGTGCCCTACTACCGGATGCGTTGTGGGCATATAGGACGGCTTACAAAACACCTATAGGCACCACCCCTTTTAGGTTGGCTTATGGCCGGGCTTGTCATTTTCCGGTTGAGTTGGAGCACAAGGCCCATTGGGCGCTTAGAAGGCTAAATCTGAGTTACAATGAAGCGGGGAGAAAGAGGATGCTTGAATTGAATGAGTTGGACGAGCTAAGGATGACGACGTATGAGAACGCACGGATATACAAGGAGCGCACAAAGCTGATCCACGATCGCCACATCGAGTTGCGCACATTCAAGAAGGGAGATAGTGTTTTGTTGTTCAACTCACGACTCAAGTTGCATCCCGGGAAGCTCAAATCCCGGTGGAGTGGACCGTTCGTGGTGGAAGAGGTCAAACCACACGGCGCGATTTTAGTGCGTGATGGTGATACCACATTTTTGGTGAATGGACAAAGGCTGAAGCTCTATTTTGGGGAGAGTTACAAGAGGAAGGTGAATGAGGTCAAACTCATTTAACTGTTGGATGATTGAGATGCCCGGAAGCAGTCTAGCCTAAGACGTTAAATAAGGGCGCTTGTTGGGAGGCAACCCAACCATCAGTACATTAGGATAGATTATTTATAATCGTAGGTTGCTTTATTTTTGTTCAACTTTTAGTGTAAAGAAGATACCTTGATCCGTTTGTTCATTGTGCAGGCTGAGGCAGAGTCGATACCATCGACACACTCGTCGATGGTATCGACAAGGGTACAGGTTGACGACTACAGATTTCGTTCTGAGTCGATACCATCGACGGCCTTGTCGATGGTATCGACATACCTACAGGTGGTCGAAAAGGAAAAGTCGATAGTATCGACACAGGCGTCGATACCATCGAGATCTCTGGAGAAGTTCAGACCGATGTGTCACAGTCAACTCGATACCATCGACGGCCATGTCGATGGTATCGACATGGTTACAAGTTGAAATGCAAAGTGGCGGTGTCGCAATGAAGAAAAGTCGATACCATCGACTCGAGTCGATGGTATCGACCATCCATGTCACCGATCCGCGCAAACAAATCGACGGTGATCGCGGCTTCCACGTCATCGATCCGGGTGCAGCGTCGATACCATCGACCCATGTCGATGGTATCGACATGTCAGCGATCCGTGTTTCAATATCCAGCAATCGACGACCGTCGATACCATGTGAGGGGCGGATAGCATCGACCAGCGTCGATACCATCGACTCGCGTCGATGGTATCGACGGGCTAATAGTGGCGCCGGCCAAGTCTATTTAAGGAGAATCATTACGTCATTTGACGTCACACCTTCAGAGTGATCTCCTCCCTTTGCGCCGAGCACTTCCTCGAGCCATCCAAGAGCAAAGACCAGCATCACCGAGCGACGATCGTCACCGAGCGGAGATTCATATCTCCATTCTGCACCGAGCTCTCTTTTCTAATCCCTTTCTCGTCGCCAACATGGTTCACGTCGCTGGAGCATCTTCTTCACGTGCGGACCCGGAGGAGATCTCGGAGTTTGTGCCACCTCCTCCCGGGTCGGTTGCACGGCCGCGCATGATGCATCCTTCCACAGAGGTGAAGAAGATCTATGAGGAGATCAACGAGTATTGGCGGTGAAGAGGAGCACGAGAAAAGCCCCGATTCATTTTGGGGGGCTTGTCACCAAGGTAGCCCTCTACTTGGGCTTGAATCTCGATCAGCTGACTCCTCTTTCTACGAGAAGCAAGGTCAACTTGCAACATCTACACCGAGCCAATCTCGTTCTTCTCCGAGCTGGCGTGGCTTTTGCGCATTGCCACGTAAATCAAGAGTACCAGGAGTGCGCGCTGCCTGATCTGGTCTTCAATATCGAGGGAGCACAACATTTTCGATGGCCAATCATAGCTATCGCCGACTCTGATGAAGAAGGCGGGAATGACGGCCGTGACGACGGACAGGAGGACGAGGTTGAGGAGGAAGAGGAGACCCTTACACCTCTTCGAGCACGAGTAGCACCCCAGAAGCGCCCTAGGATGCATCCGGGTGCGTCTTCATCGTCACAGCCTACGCCACCTCCACCACCGCCCTCGCAGCCCAGCGAGGATGCCTATTCCATGCAAGGCATGTACAATATGCTTCAAGACATCCAGCAGACGCAGCATAGCCACACAGCTGCCTATGCCGGTATTCAAGACACCACCAACCGGCTCTTCGTCAACCAGCAGGCGATCTTCGAGAATGAGCGCCTTCTTTTTGCAAATCAGGAGAACATCCATGATCGGCTGCACAGGATGGAGCAGCAGCAGCAACCGTTTTACGATCATTACTGGAGCCAGAATTATTTTGGGGGGTATCCACAGCCTCCTCCGATGCCCCAGTATGATCCGACCTTTCAGGGGCAATACCCGTCTTGGGACCCCACGGCGCCGCAATACCCGCCTCCACCACCACAGGACTGATCTGGTATCACTGTTCCAATCTTTAAGTTTGTTTTTGACTATGAGGCCATAGTCGAATTCAAGCTTAGGGGGGTAGTTGGAACAACTTTATCTTTTATTGTTTTTAGTTTTTAGCATTATTGCTTTTGTTCTTGTTATTTGTTTTCTTGTTTTTTTAGTTTTTGTAGGATCCACATGCTATCTAGTGTAATCGTGGATGTCATAAAGTTGTGTCATCTCTTTAGTAGTGCAAGGGAAAATCAAGGGAAATTTGAAATTTTTTTTTTTGTGTTTGAAAAGCTTGTTTTGTTTAATCTTGGGCACACATCCTATGAAAATGATTGGTTCTGTCAACTCTAAAACAACAACTCACACCTGTACTCCTAATGATTCACGAAAGTGGACGGAAATGGTTGTTTGAGCCTAATCTGATCAAATGGTAATGAGACTTTAATTGGATGTAAGAGAGAGAACCCTCTAAACTACTACACAGGTCAGTAAGGAGGGACGCATAATATCTTTCTAAGGTTCAGTCATCTAGTCTTGTGATCGTTCCACTTCATTTTTCCATAATCCACCAAAGAATTGGAAGTAAAGTGCAATTTTAATTCCTTTTGTTTGCATAGCATCTAGATAGGACTTGCATCGCAACTTTCCTTATGTTTTGTATTAAAAGAAAAAAAATGAAGTATAGTGATTCATGCACATTACCCTTAGGTGCATGCCATGTAGTTGCATTCATAATTTTCATGCATAAAGTACATCATGTATCTCAATTTTCCTTAAAATAGTGAACGAAACTGTTCCATACCTTCTGAATAGTGCAAATTTTTGAGTATGAAGAATAAGCCCGATAAAATTTTCATTATCAATCGTGGATATAAAGGGTTGAAAAAAAAAGAAAAAAAAAGAAAAAAATTATGAAAGAAAATCTGCATAATGAAAAAGAGTTATGTAGAAGCAATAAGAATAAGAAGGAGAAAGGAACATAATATCACCTGCAATTCGAGATAATTGAAGTACATGATGTAGCTTAATTAGAAGTTCCATTTCATTTTGAGATGGATGGTTAGTACATGCATCATTCCACCCAATTTTAGGCATTAGGGCATTTTTCATGTGCATTTGCATCATATAGGACATTTTTGTTTTATGCAGGTTGAAACTGTACAATACTTCCACGTTCTTCCATGAGCCACCCATCTTCATCCACCCGTTGCTCGGATTGGTAGGCCACCGTGAATTTCTCCTCACTAATGTAAATCAGGAGAACTGCTTCCATATAGATGGTAGTTAGGGCGAGCAACGTAGTATAGGAGATCACAAGATGCACCAAGGCTGAACCGGCGAGTTTTATTATGTTAACTGCCTTATGTGATAGTGTTCATCAGTTTTGAGGTCAATTTCTTTTATGGATGATTACTGTCGCCTTTAGGGTAATTACCGTTCCGTGGTTAGAGAGGGCCGGTATGTGAATGTCCGGTGGGAGTCATATGGGATGTTGGGTGTTTTGTGTTGTTTTTCAGTTGACATTAGCAATTCTATTCTAAGGATTAGTTGCTCGAGGGCGAACAACGTTCAAGCTTAGGGGAGTTTGATGCGATGATTTTGAGTCGCATTTATAGACCTGTTTTATATGTGTTTTATGCTTTAATTAGTCATTTCTATGGTTAATATCGCATAATTCATCCAATTTGGTCTTTGTTGCTATTTTATGTCAAATCCCCTTTATCTCATCATTTTGAGCATTAATTGTCAAATTATTATTATTTGTGTGAATTGATGTGATCTTGTCTTTGAATTTCAAGACAAACGAGTATTTGCTTCCGTCGATACCATCGACGGAAGTCGATACCATCGACATGGTCACAGGTTGCCAGCCGAAAGAAGCAGGAAAAAGTCGATACTATCGACTTTGATGTCGATGGTATCGAGTCACCTTCAGGTTGTTGGCGAAGAAGCAGTCGATAGTATCGACACCAAGTCGATACCATCGACGCACGGAGGCTACAGCGTCGCAAAACGACAAAACCGACGCCTAAAGGAAGTCGATACCATCGACCTGAGTCGATGGTATCGAGATGATGTCGGGCGCGACAAAGGAAGGGTTCACTACTGCAGCGGGTCGATACCATCGACTCGCGTCGATGGTATCGACGCCGTCAGATATGCGTTGGATTTAGATTGATCTCAATCGGACGGCTGGAGTTAATTAACGACCTAATTAGGGACTTATACCTAATGACGGCCGCCCAACAGTGGAAGGAGATCTGATTAGCCATTGCACAAGTACCGAGGAGCAGTGGAGAGGAGAACGGAGGCCAGAAGCTCATACCAGTCGATCCGGACGCCGCAGAAGACGGATTTCACCACCGAAAGGCGGGAGAGCACGTGTTCCACGCAAAGGATCAACCGGTTCTTCTCCGTTCAGGGGTTTTCCCTTTCATTCCACGTTTTTCACATGATTTTCCCTATCTCTACCTTGTACTTGTGTGAGATGACCATGCGGGGCTAATCCCCTTCATCTTTAGGACCGGGAGTAGCCTGGGGATTCATTGTATGACAGTTTTATAATAGTAATTCATATTTTCTCTCTTAAATCCGTGGTATAGTTTCGTTTTCTCCATATATTGTTATGCTTGATCACCATAATAATAACCTAATGCCCTTAATCACTTTGAAAGAAGGATTAACGGTTGAAAAGAGACGGAATCTACATTAATCGACAAATCCCTTGACCAAGGTGGTGTAAAATTAATGGTGGATACTGAGAGATCGTTCATAATGCATCTAGTTTAGGGTATAGGGTACTACGACAGTGGAACCGACCTAAACCTAGATAGTGAATTGTACCACGACAGTGGGCAATTCTGTTTTCAGGCCATTACCCGGATAGAGAGAGAAGAGTGAGGCATTATATAAAACCTAATGCAATGAAAACCCGCGGTGAAACCGCAATCCTAAAGATATCCTTTTGAATTGATTAAATTAACCTTTAATCGATTGTTTGCTTTGTTTTATTTTTATTTTCTTTTAATTTTATTCAACAACCCCAATTTGTTATTCGGCTTAGCTGATCGCAAATAGTTAGTAGGAGTCTCCAACATTTCCGAGTATCCCTGTGTTCGACTCGGGCCTCACAAGGCCTGTACTACTCGACGCGTACACTTGCGTTTTTAGCGCGTAGTAAAATACACGTCAGCACTCATTTCAGCTTCCATCGTCTGATGTCGCACATGATGTTGTAGAGCTTGAGCTGCAGTTTTGGAACAGATACAACATACATGCATAAGTAAAACTAGCAAGGCTAGAGCCAAGGTTAGCAATGGAATAATAGTTACTAATAGAATGTAATGTGCATGACGGAAGTTCTTTTCATATACCAATGGGAAGATCCAAATAAGAAGAGTGAACATTTACTTCAGGTGTACTTGGATCTATCGACGAAGATGGATGATTGGTTATGGGAGGGCCATGGAGTAGTCGCTTGGTTTCCATGCTGATAAATAAGTAGTAGCTTAGTCGATGACTTTACTGGTGATCTATTTGCTTCAACATGAATATGTAAAGAAGTAGCAACCAGAACATTCGTGGACAAAGAGGCGTTTGCCTTTAAGAAGTATTGAGAGTTCTCAAAGAAGACTACATCAACACTGATAAAGCATTGCTCAACAACATGATCATAACACGTATACAAAAATCATTAAACGATTTTTCATTCAACATCATTCTAATGAGGTGTTTCAAAATTCAAAGTCTGGTGAAGAGTTCCCACAATTTTGCAAAAGTCTTGTAGCGAGTGCTACTTGAACTCAAGAACACTGTCTATATGTCAACTCTTATTAAACTTTAAGAATCTTGTCTTGATTTCCGTAAAGAAGGCTTTAATGTGTCCATGATATGTGCATGATCTTTCAATATGAATAACCAGGTGGCTCTAGGAAAATCATCAATAAACGTAAAGAAATAGTAAAAGCCAGATAAACTCGCAACAGAATAAGGTCCTTGTACATCATCACGCACTACATCAAAATAGAAGATGAACCAATGCATGTTTTACTAGGATAAACATTGTGTTTGCTTGCCAAGTTGGCATGCCTCACATTGAAAAGCATAAATAGAAATAGAAAGAAGTAAATGTTTTAATTTGTAGAAGATAGATGCCCTGGGTGATACAAACACTGTAAACTAGTCACATTAGAAGATTGCAATGCAATAGCAACGACTCACAACATATCCAATTAGTAGAGTTTGTCTGGTCCCTCATGGTCCGAACCAATCCTTGTCTTTGTCAGGAGATTTTGAAAAATAAAACCGTTAGGTTCAAAAAATAATCCAACACTAAAGACTTTTAAACATCTTACGAAGAGGTTATAAATCCAATGGGAATTTGGGAACATAAAGAGAAATTTTTAGAGGCAGACTGAAGGATGTCAGAATATCCCCATTGGCTTGCACTGGAGAGTGACAATTATCAACAACTATAATAGGAGGTTTAGCAATAGTTTTAGTAAAAATAGAGAATGACGAGTGGTTGCCAAAAATATGGGATGAGGCACCATAATCTACCACCCATTTATTGTTACCATATGTAGTAGGAGAAGCAAGGAAATACGAAGTCCATACTGACAAGCAAGTCTGGGCAAGATGTCATTCTTGTAAAACTTTCGCGAGTTTGGAGCTATCTAGTCAAAGGAAGGAGCATGGGAGGCAGAAGAGGTAACTACTTTAGAATCAATTTTCGTAGTAAAACCTTGATTGGCCCAACAATGGTCCTCTGTATGATTATTGCGCTCATAGAAATTGTAGTCCCTTGATCGGGACCACGACCAAGACCTCTTGGCCAACAACCACGACCACAACACCATTTGTGATCTCCAAAACTAAGGTCCCTTGAACGAGCAACAAGAGCAGAAGTATCAGGAGATGCTAGTGAGGGGGATGGAACAGAGGGTATGCACTGAACTCGTTTAAGAACTTCACAAAGAGATGGGAGTGAATTACTAGAAAAGATCTGATCAACAATGCTAGAGAAGGTATGTGGTAGACCGTAAAGAAATCGAACGAGTTGTAGTTGATTGCATTTTAGTTGGACTTCAGTGATATCAATTGTACGTGAGTGATAGATCTCGAACTCATCCCATAAAGCTCTACATTGTTTGTAGTAGTCTTCCACAAAGCTATCGTAGAGAATTTCCTTTTAGAAAAAGTTTAAAAATGTCAAAGACCTTTGTTAATATATCTTTCCTTTATGTTTATTTCATATTTCATATTACTGCTGTACCTACATGTAATTTTCCCTTTACTATAAATAAGAGAGGAGAACCCTATTGGGTTTCTCACGTTGCCTAGTGCAACACACAGATCCCGTCTCCCTTACGTTAACATGGTATCAAGAGCAACGTGATCCGACGCCGCTTCCGCTTCTCCCTCCCTCTCCCTTCTTCCCTACAGGGCGCCGCCGGCCCCTCTCTCTCCAGGCCGCCGCCGCCGCCGCCCGTGCGGCATCCCTGCTAGCCGCCGGCGTGCGGCAGCAGCGGGGCTCCCTCCCACTGCCGGCGCCGCTGCTCCTGGCCGGCTAGGGGGTTCTCCGCCTTCGTCTCTTGCCGCTGGGCCTCCGGTGGCTCTCTCTATGCTACCGTAGGCTCAGTAGCTCGGCACCGGGGCTTCGTCTACGTTTTTCGGAAAGTTTTCAGCAACTTTTCGGTTCGCTTTTGGAGGCCAACCTTGCTGTTTGGGGACTTCCGGTTGATCCAACGGCTCTCTAAAGCCCTACCCGGAGGTCTCGTCTCTTCCATCGTGCCTTCCTAATCACATCTCCTTCATGTGTGATTAGGAACATCCCGCTTGAAGGCTGTCGATGCGTCAGTAACACATCCCTTATTCTGTTCTTGTTGTGACGTGTATCTCTCCGTCACGGGACGTGTATCTATCCGTCCACTCAGCCTTCTTTGTGACGTGTATCACTCCGTCACACATATCCCAGTTGCATTATGGAGAATAAGACCTATTATGGAGAGGTCTCGCCTATTCCTATCAAGCTCAATGGGAAGAACTTTTTGCTATGGATGAATGCGGTTCATACTGTCTTGGAATCGCGAGATCGGGCAAAGTTCGTTGATTCTGCACCCCTCGCTAGCACTGACAAAGACTATGCCGAGTGGAAACGTCTTGACAGCCTAGTGAAGACTTGGCTATGGGGTAGCATGGAACCTTCTATCGCTTCCAGGTTCATGTTCTACTCTATAGCTAAGGAGATCTGGGATGCCGTCAAGCAGCACTATGCTCAAGAGAAGAACACTCTTCGCCAGTTTATGATCTATGATCGTCTGTTTGCAGAGAGACAGGGTGATAGACCACTTGAAGAGTATTTCGGTGTGATTCAAGCGCTCTCCCAGGAGTTGAGCTACTATCATCCAGTGAAGGTTGCTGAGCAGATTAAGGATAGAGATGATCTTGTCACTGCTAAATTTCTATCTGGACTTAGCCCCTCATTTGGTTCAGCAAGAAGTGTGATCCTTGCGTCAGATAAATTACCGAGCCTTGCAGAAGCTTTCTCTAGGATTCAACAGTCCACCTTTGAGTCAGTTGATCCTATTCCTGTTGTTCCTTCTGGAGATTCTCATGCATCTATTGCTGCAGCAGTACGAGGCGGACGACCTGCACCTACACCGTCTGACAGACCTGGCTTGGGCAGAGGACGTGGGACTCGTCCTAGATGTACTTTCTGTGACAAACCTGGGCACTCTGTCGAGAAATGCTGGAAGAAACATGGGAGACCTGCAGCCCCACCTGTTGGAGCTGCCAATTGTGCCACTTCAGACTCTACTGCTGCGAGCTCTAGTTCTTCTGGCATCACACTTACTCAGGAGGAATATGACAGATTTATTCAGGCAACTCAACATTGGAATATGGGCGCCTCATCTTCTTCTACAGCAACCCTTGCATCTACAGCGGGTAATCAGGCTACATCTTTTATGGCTTCTGGATCCGCAAATCCCTGGGTGGTTGACTCAGGTGCCTCCCAGCACATTACTGGTATGAGGAGATTGCTCCGCACACTTGACTCTTATATTCCTCATCCATCTGTTACTTTGGCAGATGGTTCTGTGAGGAAGGTGGTAGCTAGTGGATCTGTGTCTCTTACACCAGATATTGATTTGAAATCTGTTCATTTTGTACCTGAATTTCCATTCAATTTGCTTTCTGTTGCCAAGTTGATTGACACTGTAAAATGCACAGTAACATTCGGGCCCTCTTGTTTTGTTTTACAGGATCTCAAGAGTTTGAAGATGATTGGTGGGGGGCCTAGGAAAGGTGATCTCTACCTCTTTCCTGGTGATTATCTACCTCGCCATCCACCTCCTGCTCCAGTTTCCTCCGCCATGCTGAGTGGTTCCCCCTTGTTGTGGCATTGCAGATATGGACATCCATCCTTAGAAAGCTTGAAGAAGTTGGAACCAGATCTAGCTCATGTGTCTTCTCTAGAGTGTCAGTCGTGTCAGTTGGGCAAACATCATCGGTTATCATATCCTGTTCGTGTCAATAATCGGGCTTCTAGTCCGTTTGAGTTAGTCCATAGTGATGTATGGGGTCCTGTTAAAAACCAGAGTTATAATGGTTTTAGCTATTTCATTTCCTTTGTGGACGATTACTCTCGCATGACATGGATTTATCTATTGAAAAGTCGTGAATCTGTGCTTTCCATTATCAAACATTTTCATAGACAAATTCAGGTTTAATTTAACTGCAATATCAAAATTTTTCAATCTGATAATGCCCTTGAATATGTTCAGAAAGCGATGAATGAGTTTTGCAGTTCGGTTGGTATGATTCATTACACATCTTGCCCTCACACTCCTATGCAGAATGGTGTTGCTGAGAGAAAGAATCGCCATCTTTTGGATATCACTAGATCTCTCATGTTTGAATCGAATGTGCCTAAACGTTTCTGGTCTGAAGCTCTTCTCACTGCTTGTTTTTTGATTAATCGGCAGCCCTCTTCTGTTTTGCATGGACACACTCCCTTCTCTGTCTTACGCCCTATGGATAAACCGTTTCATGTTCCGCTTCGGGTTTTTGGTTGTACATCCTTCGTTCATAACTTTGATCCCAAACAAGACAAACTCTCTCCTAGGTCTTTGAAAACCTTGTTTCTTGGATACTCTGGTACGAGTAAAGGTTACAAGTGTTATTGCCCGAGTTTGCGTCGTATGTTTGTTTCTAAGGATGTCACCTTTCATGAAACCAGTCCATATTTTGCAAATTCTATGAGCAAGGGGGAGCAATTAAGTGAGGGAGTGCCACCTATCATTGTTGAGGAGATACCGCATGATCCACCTATCATTCAGCCATATAACCAGGTTTATCACAGGCGAGGTAGACAGGATCCAGATGAGGCAGCGACACAAGTCCATGAGCCTCCTCCGTCTTCTTCTACTCACGAGATTCCTGCAGAGGCTTCTGACCTTGATCTTCCTATTGCTGTCCGGAAAGGTACACGTTCATGTACTATTAGACATCCCATATCAAATGTATGTTGTTTATCGCACTTATCTACACAGGCTCGTGCATTTGCTGTTGGGATGGACTCCATTACGATACCAAGAAATCACTTAGATGCTCTGAAGGACAGTGGTTGGCAACAGGCAATGCAGGTGGAATTCTTTGCTCTGATTGACAATGGCACATGGGATCTTGTTTCTTTACCTGAGGGGAAGACAGTTGTGGGCTGTAGATGGGTTTTCACAGTCAAACACAACCCTGATGGATCTATTGAGCGGTTGAAGGCCAGATTGGTAGCAAAAGGCTACACACAGACATATGGAGTGGACTTCTTTGAGACCTTTTCTCCAGTTGCTCGTCTCAATTCTGTGCGGATCCTTATATCCCTAGCTACTACCTTTGACTGGCCTATTTTCCAGCTGGATGTTAAGAACGCCTTTCTTCATGGAGATCTTCAAGAAGAAGTGTACATGGAGCAACCACCAGGTTTTGTTGCTCAGGGGGAGTGTCAGAAAGTCTGCAAATTGAAGAAGGCTATCTATGGGTTAAAGCAATCTCCTCGAGCTTGGTTTGACAAGTTCAGTGCTGTTGTTTTACAGATGGGCTTCTTTCGTTCCATGACTGATCACTCTCTATTTTATTCAAACTCTTCTTGTGGGTCAATCATTATTGCTGTCTATGTTGATGATATTGTGATTACTGGCAGCGATTCTACAGGCATATCACGTGTGAAGGAAGAATTACAACGACACTTTCACACAAAGGACCTGGGGAAACTGAGATATTTTCTAGGGATTGAGGTTCTTAGATCCCATGCAGGTATAAATCTATCCCAGAGGAAGTATGTGCTTGACTTGCTACAGGAAACAGGTATGACTGATTCTAAGCCAGTATCCACTCCTATGGATTATCACATCAAGGAGATGGACGATGATACTGCATATTCAGATCCAAGACATTACAGGAGAGTAGTTGGGAAGTTAATCTACCTAACTTTCACAAGACCTGATATTTCTTTTGCTGTTGGAGTAGTGAGTCAACATATGTGCACACCACGACAGTCACACTGGACAGCTGTATGCAGGATTCTGAGATATCTGAAAAGTGCTCTTGGAAAGGGGATCACTTATTATAAACCAAAGAGTCCTCCATCTTCTTTGACTCTCACAGGTTATGCAGATGCAGATTGGGCTGGTAATCAAGCTGATAGAAGATCCACATCTGGCTACTGCACTTTTCTTGGTGATCATCTGATCACTTGGAAAAGCAAGAAACAACAAGTGGTAGCACGGTCTAGTACTGAAGCTGAGTACCGTGCTATGGCACATGCATGCTGTGAACTACAATGGATCAAATCTGTCTTATCTGAACTGAAGATTTTGATTCAAACTCCCATGATTCTCAAGTGTGACAATCAATCTGCTATACATATTGCCAGAAATCCTGTCTTCCATGAGCACACAAAGCATATAGAAGTTGACTGTCATTTCATCAGAGATCAGATAAAGAATGGCAATGTTGTGACGCCATATGTCAAGTCTGAAGATCAACTAGCTGATATCTTGACAAAGCCATTAGGTCCAGCAGTGTTCCAGAATTTATGTGGCAAGCTGGGCATCCACAATGTGTACACTCCAGCTTGAGGGGGAGTGTTAATATATCTTTCCTTTATGTTTATTTCATATTTCATATTACTGCTGTACCTACATGTAATTTTCCCTTTACTATAAATAAGAGAGGAGAACCCTATTGGGTTTCTCACGTTGCCTAGTGCAACACACAGATCCCGTCTCCCTTACGTTAACAACCTTCTTTGGATATTGTTGATGAGAATATATATAAGAGAGTTGGTCCCACATGTCCATCACTATTTTTAGAGGGAGAAGAGACTAATTGATCTTCAGTTAAATACTGTTGACCATCTAGGTCATGATGCTAGAGTAATCCTTGACCTAGAGGTCATAGGTTTGTTTCACTTTGGCATTAGCAATAGCAAAAGGTGGCACTGGAGACACAATAACAAGATCAGAGTATTCTCCTTGAGCTTTCACGTGGAGTTCAGATGAGGCAGACCAAGTATGATAGTTGCAGCCGCTGAGTTTGATAGTAGTAACACGGTGAACAGAAGGCATAAGTAGTTGTCACCATGGGGAAGATGCAAGCTAGAGAAGGAAGCGACATGCGTCACACAACATCAGTAAGTCAACAGTGAGTTAGCAACAATATAGATCATAAACACCCGTAGCATGGGCAACAATCAGGACACTACGTCTCAATGTTGGACAAACTGGACACATGATGTAGGTGGGTGGGCAAGCCCCCTAGGTAGAAAAAGGAAATACTTGTGTAGAAAAGATATGTTTTTAAAAAGTGCGGGTGGCGGCTAAGGGACCATGGGTAGAGTTTGGGAGATGCAGTGGATGTAGGGACATGCTATGGCGGTAGCATAGTGGCGTTGGGATGGTGCAGGGACTGGGAAATTGACATAGGTTAATGAGATGTTGCAAGGAGGGTAGCAGGGCTGGGAGGGGTTGTAGGAATGCGACACGGGAAAAGAGGTGATCAGGGGTAGCGTAAGGAGGCATTGGTGGCAGGGGGTAGGAGTGGCGGGAGGCAAGAAGAAAGGATGGGGAATGACAGGAAGGGGGAACAACAGAGGTTCTTTTTTTTGGCGGTAACTAGGATATGAGGGAGAGAGAACAGAACGACATATGGGGGATTACGGGAACAACAAAGGGGTGGGGGGTTACATCGTGAAGCGGGAGGGGTGTGTGAAACAAAAGGTCAAGGATCAAGGGATGAGAATTGAGGGGTCAAACACAGGCGGAAGTCAGGGAGCAGGAGAATGACAAAAAAGCAGATAGTAGGAGAATAAGAAAAGTGGGAGATAAAAAGGGTGGGTGAATATAACGATGATGACGACAAAATAAAGGGTGAAAATAACAACGTCGACTAGGGGCAAGGGCGACAACACGGAGAGGGGGTCGACGTCATGCTTGGGCCCGAGAATGCCTTTCAGGGGGAAACGAGGCTCGAACTGCTTTGATACCATGTCAAACTTTTGTTATTGGATAATCTAAAACAATTACAAAACCCCTATGTATAACATGTTTGTCAAGGCGTCTAGGCGGTGGGTTTAAGCTAAGGGGCGCCTAGCCCGCCTAAGCTTTTCTGGGCCTTTTTTTAAAACTTTTCTTTTCAGTTACATATTTAAATGTTTGTACACATGATACTATATGCGATAATGTATTTTTTATTCATTAAATATTATTATAAGTTTAACTGGAATTGATAACTATAGGACAATCAAGGGCAAGAGAATTAACAGGAAGAATAAAAACAACAGTAAGAGGAATATACGTAGGAATTGGAGAGAGAAAACGGGATAAAAAGAAATATGCAAATGGTAGGAGTTGTGCAAGAAGAAGTCAGAATTAGACAAACACAAGGGCAGTAAAAGGAGATTGAAAGTGGAGGAAGAATTCAACAAAACAAAATAAAAAACAGCAGTACCAGGTACCGAAATAGAAAATTTAGAGGAAGGAAGAATATGTCAGTGAAAATGAATGGAAACATGTAAACAATAGTAGCTGTGAAGGGAGATTTAGGAGGAAGAAATCAGAAAAGGAACAAATATATGCAAACAGTAGTAGTAGATCTAGTAGCTGAAGATATAGGATGAATCTGAAATAAAACAATATGCACATACTCACATAGTAGTAGTAGTAGGAGGGGATATAGGAGGAATAACTCGCAAAAAAAAATGCAGCAGCAGTAGGTATCAGGAATAAAATGCAGGATAAAGGATAAAAAGAAAAAGAAAAAGAAAAAGAAAAAGAAAAAGAAGCAAGAACAACAAACATACAAGGAAGTAGATTTTTTTAACAAACAACACTATGAGGACATACCAATTTGGCCCAAATCAGATCTGATTTCCCCAAATCAGACCTGTTTCCCCCAAATCAGACCTAATTTGCCAAAATTTGACCTGATTTCGCCTAAATCAGACCTATTTCAACCATAAAGTGACTCAAGGTGGTCTAATTTGACCAAATCTAGACTTGATTGATGCTGATGTAGCCTTGAAATGGCTTAATTTGGGCCTAAAAGGCCTTAGACCCCCACTTAATGCACTTAGTAGGCTGGACGCCTAGTTTGGGGTGCCTTGCCTAGCGCTTAGGGCGCCTAGCTGCCTAGGCGTGCGCCTTGATAACTAAGATGTATAGAGATGACCAATGGAGACTAAACTAAAAGACAAATTAACAGATAACACAGCATAATAACATGTCACAAAATATAAAAATAAATGTTAATAGTTACAAAATTCTTCCTTCCTACCAGGACATCCAAACAATAATAGTGCTACTACAAAGTCCAATATCAAGTCTACAAAGTCTGAATTCAAGTCTGCAAAGTTTGATTTCAAGTTACAAAGTCAAGGTCCTTAATAATTGATTTGGTTTGACCTTTATCCCCTTTGTGTTCTTGACCAATAAGAAGGATACCATGGTCCAAAAATCTATAGTTATAGTCTAAAATCAGATCATCAATAATAAAAACTAAATGAAAGGAACTTTGCACAATGGAGTCAAACTGTGCAAATTTTCTTCAAGATTCAAGGAGGTAAGCAACACTTAACCAATGACCCACCTATAGATCAAGTTGCCTTGGAGCACCCAATTTGGTGCCAAGCTACAGAAGAGGAGATGGCAGCTCTAGCTCAACACCGTGTATGATCTCTTGTTTAGAGCCCACCAGACAAGTCTGTGGTTAGATGTTCTTGAGTTTTCACTATCAAAGTTGGCATTGATGGATCGGTTGATCGCCTAACGCCCGATTAGCAGCCAAAGGCTAGACTCAAGTTTATGGCGAGGATTGTTCAGAGACCTTTTCTCTAGTGGTGAAGATGGTGTCTGTTAGTATCTTCTTGTCTCTTGCTGCCACACATCCTTGGACTCTACATCAACTTGATATCATGAATGCATTCCTCCACGGTGACCTGGATGGGGAGATATACATTGGGCAACCGCCGGGGTTTGTTGCTCATGGGTATGATCTAGTGCGTTGTCTGCACAAGTCTCCATATGGTCTGAAACAGTCACCTCGTGCCTGATTTGGTAGACTCAGTAGTGCTCTTTCTGAATTTGGTCTCCAGAGATGTACTGTGGATCATTCTGTTTTCTATGGGTGACAAAGTTTCGGAGGTATATTCCCGGTGATACGTGTTGATGATAGACAGAGCATTGAACAATTGAAGACTGTTTTGCACGAACTGTTTCTAACAAAGGACCTACACAATTTTAATTTAACTATGGATATTGAAGTGGCCAAGTCAAAATCTGGGATAGTGATTTCACAACAAAAGTATGTCTATGACTTTATCACAGTGACGAGATGCTTGGGACTAGACCCGCACTCCAATTGATCCTAAAGTCCTGGATCAGGGGGAGTTGCTTGATGAACTTGGAGATATCGATGATTTGTAGCCTGTTGAATTATTTGATAGTCACTAGACCTAATGTTGCATTTGCTATTAGTGTTGTGAGTTTGTTTATGGAGAAGCCATGTACACGTTACGTAGAGGCTGTGCTGCGCATTTTAAGGTATTTGAAGAAGTCCCCTTAAAGGGGCTCTTATACTGGAACTATGCTAATCTGAAAGTACAAGGGTCTTCTGATGCTTAGTGTACAAGATCTAGCATTGACAGGCGATCTATTTCTGTTTACTATGTCTTTGTGTCTGTGAGAGGAAATCTGTATCATGGAAGAACAAGAAATAGACGGTTGTGTCTAGATTCAGTGCAGTCCGAATATGGAGCTATGGTCTTGGCAACATGTGAGACACTGTGGATTCGACATTTGTTGGAGGAAGTTGGATTTTCCCAAGATGCTCCTATGGATTTGACACGTGATAACCAAGCTGCTGTTCACATTGCTTGGAATCTAGTTTTTCATGAAAGAATTAAACACATTGAGGTGAATTGCCATTTTCTGAGAGAGAAGATCCAATAGAGATTGATTCTGCTTTCACATGTCAAGTCTGAAGACCGATTAGTAGATCTATTCACAAAATCCATGAATGGCTTTTGGGTTCACTTCTCATGTACCAAGCTAGGCAAATGTGATATGTATGCTCCAGCTTGAGGGGGAGTGTTTATATGTAGGGACTTATACATGTAAGAGTCCGAATCTTATGTGTTGATCAGGTATCTATATGTAAAATGTGTGTAATCTTCTTATATGTATGATACGCGAGACAATCGTTAGATTAGGTCATCTCCTTGTCCCACATTACCAATCACATACATATCTGGTATACAAGTGGACAAACCATCATGTTATTGTTATACTTGTTTTGTTTTCAAAATAGCATGTTGATTTCTATAGGGATTATACTATATAATGTCAAAAGATATAACTTTACAATAAGGTTGGTCGGTAAGGAAATGCTAATAATTCTCAAAGAGAACATATTGAACTTAAGTATTACACTTCCTAACTGCGCATGGATGGCTAGGTGGTTCATTTGAAGGGTTGCCAATGAGGCAGTGAAACAACTGAGGTTCAAACCCCAAAGAAAATCCTTGATTGAGCTCTCCGACGTACATCCTGGGGTTTTTGCGGTTATTGGGGAGTTACCCCTTTATTGTTGTTCCAAAAAGTTACACCGTAAGCCATTTCATCCTTGAATACTTACATATATTTTTCTGATTGTAGATCTATTCCGAATAGTGATGGGCTTTTGCAAGTTAAGGAAGTTGCAAAATGCTAGGGAGGGAATTCGAGTCTGATTTCCTACTACAGTATATGTGCGAAATAACTTTGTTTCTGGTCATACTACCGAAATTTATGTCTATTACTGTATTCCCTCTCCTTCCAGTACTATGCTGTATCTTTAGTCCTATCTCAGAAAAGTATTGCAAACTACACTGGCTGTATAACCATATTGCTAAAACGTGCCTACTGTTTCTACTTCTGATAGCTGCCCATATTTTTGTTAGCTCTGCACCTATTGGAATCTTCACCGAATTTTATTCCAACGGAAAGTCATCTATGTAGAGTTAGACTGTCTCACTATATCATAGGAACTTAGTCCCCTAGCATATAAACAAGGTCTCGTACTAGAGGGCATAGGAAGCATATTGTCGAAGTAGTTTATGTGCCGTGATAGCTTTGACAATTGTGTCAAAAGTTAAGAAGATGTTAATCGAGTCATCACCGTGATGGCTGTTGTTTCTTTCTTCATATAATTTGCAACTAATAGCTCTAAGAAGCCCTCATTTGAGATTTCCTTCTTATTGTCCTTACAATTCGTTGGCAAATGTCATCCAAGTTATGACAGGCTGGCGGTGATGACCCATATTTCAATGCAATTTTTCCTAATGCTACTCGCTGAAATTGCAATTAAGGAAGAAAGGCTCTGCCATCTCTTCTTGGTCTTCACAGCTTAGACATAGGCATTTGCACTATAAAGGAAGCTCCATTTTTCTGATTTTGAACAGTTTTTCTTTTGCAGCAAAAATTTAAAGATACAAACATGTTAACTGTTGACATGTGTAGTATACCTTAGTGTACTTTGCTCTACTACAAACACAGTGAGCCATGAAATATACAAGTGTATGCATATTTGCATCGAGAATAGTAAGGCTAGGAGCCGCCACCTAGTGAGCCATGAAATTCTCTAAGCTTGTTTCAAATCGACATCAAATGAATTTTAATGTAATCCAACTGTATGGATAGGAAGGACATGGTTTGAAAAGATGTAGTTAGCACGAATGGTAATTGTCGAATCGAGATTTACAGTTGTTGCATGTCTATTTAATCTCATGATAGGGTGTTTCTATACAACTTCAGTGTGACATAATTTTTCCACAGTACACTTATTATCCAAGGTTGCATCAAACAAGAATTTGTAACGCTGCAACAATAACATGGAAAGTTTTCTGTACTTGCGTGAAGAGTCCCTTTTTTCATATTATACAGATGGTGACACAGATTCTCATCTCTATCTCACTTTCCCCTTAATAAAATAAAGAATGATAACAGAATGATATGTACTGTGCAGTGAACTCGTCAAGGGGAAACAAGTATTTTGGTGAATGTGTATCAGGGTCCATTGGTTGTGTACAACCTGCAAACCGTGAAGCTGCTTTAGACACAGAAGCAGATAAGGAAAGCTGGACACCTCCGTCCCAGGTTACTATAACTCTTACAGGTTTAAGGAAAAAACTATGAATACAGTAACTCGTTGCACGAAAACTCGAAGATTCCAACATCTGTCCCTTTTGAGAGTAAATTCTTGTTTATGGTGGCGCCAGTTTGAATTTTGAAAGTTACTCACA
Organism: Alisma plantago-aquatica; assembly: GCA_963693085.1. Classification (NCBI taxonomy): domain Eukaryota; kingdom Viridiplantae; phylum Streptophyta; class Magnoliopsida; order Alismatales; family Alismataceae; genus Alisma; species Alisma plantago-aquatica. Next base: position 1,616,462,026 of record OY856409.1, on the reverse strand, counting down.
TAAATGTACTATTATATTTCTATTCCCCGGCTTCTTTCTTCATTCCGACCAAGTGATTATACTTGCTCTCCAAAGGAATTGTTGCTGGTTCACGGAGTTATCTACAATTGCTTTATCACCATACCGTTTAGCATATACTAATTAATTTTTGTAACCTTACATGCAACTCCAGGCCTCAACGTTTTGAAGGAACTCAAGGTCTTGATCATTTGATATTATTAGCATTATTAGTTATATGGTATTGAGCTTAGGCCCATTTATGTACATAATTTAGGCATATGCTCTCTTTATTTCACTCTCTTAATTAAGCGATCCATTTACCGCTGAGGGATCCACGCCACTCCCTAGGATCCTATATATAGCAGGCCTAGTTAAACAATGTTATATCACTAAAGAATTGCAGTTAACCACTTCGACATGGTACCAAAATATCACAGGATTAGCTCCCAAACACGAGTTGATTAAAACCAAATCTCAATCATAAGCAATCAAGAGTATCAACTAGGTAAAGCAGATATGCTGGTATATTTTTCTATTTAAACTTATATTAACTTCACAAACAAGTACTAGAGTCCATTTCCATTCACATATCATCCATCAACATATCATCCACCAACCCGCCGCTACCCAATAACCTGCTCGCCGCCCTTCCACCTCCCTCCAACCAGCCCTCCACCACCACCTTTCCTCCATTTCCTATTCCACATCACCACCCTATCCATCCAATACCATCTCTCCATCTGGTTAGCCATCCCATTCACTCCCGCTTTTTCCCGCTAGTCTCTGGACAACTCCGGTAACTTTTCAGTTCTGGCACGTTGACGGCTTAATCCGGTCTTGCTCTCTGCCTGCCTGTGCCTCATGGTGTAGTAGCTCTTCCTCCATGTTGGCGTAAGTTTTTCTGTATCTTTTGCTGCCCCTCCGAGGGTTCCTAAAATCTGATGCCCAGATCTCCTACTATTATCTTCTGCCCCCAGTCCGGGCGTTTTTAGATTTGCCCACGTGTTGGGTTTCTACTGCATGCTTCTGTTGATTCCTGCGTCGACCTTTTGTCTACTACTTCTACCTGCTGCCCCTGCCTGTGTTAACTTCTTCACTCATGGCGTCTACCGATCTTCCCCGAAACTTGTGTGTTACTACTGCCAAACTAGACGGCTCCAACTATCACTTATGGGCGACCTCTTTCGAGCTCTGTCAAGGCTCAAGGGCTCTACTCCCCCCTTTCTACTAAAGGCCTAGTTGCTCCTGCTGCAAATGCTGATGACAAGACAAAGTAGGCCAACGATCTATGGTCCAAAGAGGATTATGGCGTTATGACTTGGATGGTCAACAATGCTGTACCTAAAATCAGCCAATCTCTACTCCGACTGAAGACGGCTAAGGACATGTCGGATCAACTTTCCCACATATACTCTCATCAACAGAATCCAAAGAAAGTGTTTGGAATTTTCAAACACTTGGTCAAGTAGGAATACTCTCCTACTGACTCTGTGGAAGACTACTACAATTAGTGTTGTGCTCTTTGGGATGAGTTCGAGGTCTACCATCCGCTCTCCACAGACATTACATAAATCCAACGGAAACGCAACGAGTTGCAACTGGTTTTCTCGCTGGCTTACCATCGTCCTTTGCGGGAGTCGTTTATCAAATTCTGTCCAATGATCCTCTGCCTACCTTACAAGATGTTCTGAAGCGCGTGTAACGTCTTCCCTTTGTATCTCAAGCTCCTCCTGGTTCCTCTGAAGGGACAACCCTTGCTGTTAGGTCGAGCGACTCATCCCGTCGACATGGCGGCGGTCGTGGATGTGGTCGCATACGATCTATTATAGGCCCAGGGCGTGGTTTGTCTTCCTCTGCCTCTGACACTAACGAACTATGCTATTACAACTTCTGCAAAAGAACCAATCACAATGAAGACCGCTGCTGGATCAAGCATGGAAAACCTGCTTGGGCAAATCAAGTCACTTCAGACCAACCCGACACTACTGTTTTCACATCTGCCCCACCATCTGCTGACTGGATCATATTTGAGTTTGAAAAGTTACTTCAAGCACGATTGGCTTCCTCTGCTGAGACTTCTTCTGATGGCAGTACTGCTCTCTTGACACAGTCTGGTAAAACACATAGGTGATCGACTCTAGTGCGACCTCCCATATTACTGGCAATCCTAGTTTATTTTCTAGTTTGCATAAAACTACTACTATTCCTCCTGTTACTCTTGCCGACGGTTCGCAAACACCAATCTCCCGTTTTGGGAATATCCACTCCTGACCACCTTTCTCTGCGTTCAACATTATATGTTCCTAAATTCCCAATAAATTTGTTATATGTCAGTAGAACTGTTAAGAGCCTAAGGTGCTCCATAATGTTTGACCTGGGCGGTGTTATTTTTCAGGATTTGCACACGAGGATGAAGATTGGTTCGGGCCATGAGGGACCAAACAACTTATACTATCTGAGTATCTGGACACACCGAACACTGTTGCATTTCTGACTACTTCTGTGACTGGCATCCTATGGCACTATCGGTTGGGACATCCGTCACCGGCTAAGTTGAAGCACTTATTCCCAGATATTTTTGATTTTGTCTTTCACTGTGAAACATGCCAATTAGGCAAACAGACTACATCTACTTTTTCTAAGAAACCTTGTATTGGCTCAAAAAAGTCGTTTGATATAGTACATGCTGATATGTGGAGCCCATGTTTAGTTTCTAGCATTATTGGTTTCCAGTATTTTATGAGTTTTATTAATGATTTCTCTAGAACCACCTTGATATTCTTGTTAAAAGATAGATCTAATATTCTTGATACTATCACTTCCTTTTTTGCTGAGATAAGTACCCAATTTGGTAAAACTATAAAAATCTTTTGCACTGACAATGCCCTTGAGTTCATGCAAACCTCTGTTAGTCGTTTCTGTCGAAAATTGGGTATCATTCACCAAACCTCATGTGTATACACACCTCAACAGAATGGAGTTGCCGAACGCAAGAACCGACATCTCCTTGAAGTTGCTCGCACTCTTCTGTTTCATTACCATGTTCTCCAATGATTTTGGCCAGAGGTTGTTTCCACTGCATTCTATCTCATTAATCGCATGCCATCTTCTGTTCTTGGCAATCAAGTGCCATATCAGATTCTATATCCTGATGCCCCTCTGTTTTCTGTTCCTCGAATTTTTGGCAATACATGTTTTGTTAAAAATCTACGTCCTGGAATAATCAAACTTGATCCACGTGCTATCAAGTGTGTGTTCTTAGGGTACTCTAGGACACAAAAAGGGTATCAGTGTTATGACCCGACTACTAAGAAATGGATGGTTTCGGCTGATGTAGTCTTTTTTGAGCATTAGCCGTTCTATTCTTCTGCTGGCTCCGCCTTGACATCTGATTTACTCACGGCTACATCTCTACCTCTGATTGTTGATGCTGATTCACCGGATACTACTAGTGTTCCTGCTCCTTCACTGAAGGTTTATCAAAGAATACCAAAGGCTCCAACTCCCTCCATGGCCCCTCCTAATCATCCATCCTCGACGGCAGATCCACCACCACCTTCGCCTCAGATATTTTTTGACGTGGATATTCCGACCATTTTACGCGAAGGCACTCGAACATGCTCGCAACACCTTATTGGAAATTTCTACACTACTGCTCACTTGGGGGCTAACTTTGCAAACTTTACTTCTGCTCTTTCTGCTGTTTCTATTTCTAAAAATGCTTCTCAGGCTCTTAAGCATCCAGCTTGGCGTCAGGCCATGGAATATGAAATGCAAGCTCCCACTGAACAAAATACTTGGAATTGATGCACCTACTGTGTGTTCCCCCGTTGACTGCCGATGGATTTTTACGGTCAAATATCAACCTGATGGAACCATTGAGTGTCTCAAAGCTCGTCTGGTCGCCAAAGGCTACACTCAAACATATGAAGTGGATTATTTTGAGACTTTCTCTCCTGTCGCCCGCCTTAACTAGGTGCGGGTACTTATTTCTGTGGCGGTTAATTCTGACTGGCCTTTATTTCAGCTTGATGTCAAAAACACTTTTCTATATGGGGATCTGCATGAAGAGGTCTACATGGAGCAACCTCCCGACTTTGTGCTTCAGGGGGAGTCCTCGAAAGTCTGCTGTCTGCGCAAAGCAATTTATGGCCTAAAGCAAAGTCCCCGTGCCTGGTTTGACAAGCTGAGCTCCATTCTTCAAAAATTCCAGTTCCTCCGCTCTCAGTCTGATCATTTTATATTTATCAAGAAATCTACTTCTGGACTTGTTATCTTAATTGTTTACGTTGATGACATCACATTATCTGGTAGTGACCCTGTAGGAATCCAGGCCACGAAACGCTACTTGGAAAACCATTTTGTCACCAAGGAGGATTTAGGCACATTGAGATATTTTCTTGGAATTGAAGTTTCTCGGTCATCTTCTCGTCTATGCTTATCTCAGCGTAAATATGTTTTGGATCTTCTATCTGATACATGTCTACTTGGAGCCAAGCCTGTTAGTACTCCCTTGGATCCAAACACTAATTGGGATGACGAGACCTCTCCTCCTTACCCTGTCCATCATCAGTATCGACGCATGGTCGGGAAACTGATATATCTTACTGTCACTAGAGCTAATATCACATCTGCTGTTGGACTGGTTAGCAGGTATCTCGATAAGCCCAGACAGTGTCACTGGGATGCTGTCTGCCATATTTTGAAATATTTGAAAAGCTCTCCTGCGAAAAGACTTCTCTACAAGAAACATGGGCACTGTAATCTTGTTGGTTATTTTGATTTTGACTATGCTGGCAGTCATATGTATGGAACAACCACTATATACCACCCAATCCTGCAAAATAGATAGATTTTGGTACCCATGTGGTGGTCCTTTTGGTTAGGAACATTTATTAAAACATTTTATATTTTAGAATAGCTAATTATGAAGAGATTTTGTAGACTTTTAAGCAACAAAGTTGAATATAGTCACATGTTTATTGATTCAATAACAATTTTTTTACAGAATAATGCGGCGACTATTTTCTCGATCGGAAGTATTCTCGGTCGAAACATTTCTCGACCGGAAGGATTTGCCAGAAAATGTGACTTTTAGCAGAACTCCCCTTGGTCGATTAATTTTTCGACCGAAGAGGGACTCGGTCGAAAACTTTGTCGATCGAGATGAATTCTGTGTTTTTCAGTAAGTTTATCAATTTCAAGCAAAACATGTTGTCATTTTCAATCAAATCATACAAAAATATGCGAGTTAAAGCTTGGTTTAGTTGAGATAAAACAATAGGATTTTCAAATTAAGATTTAGGTCAAATTTCAACTAAATATTTCATGTTTCTAAGTTTGTGGTTTTGGAACCCAAATTAAATCTTTATCCTTACTTTTCGTGAAAGTACATGAAAATGAATAATGTCCAAGGCGTAAATAATAATGACAACAAATGAAATCAATTTCATTTCTCTTTTTAATATTGTGGTCATGAGCTGGATTGTTTTTAGGTACATACATGACTTTGGTCTTGGGTACTTGTGTCTTTCTAGCTCTAGGTTTTTGATGGGATTTATCTTTGGGTACATAACTTAGGCCTCTCCTACCAATTTGACCAGAAGTGTCCTTTAGGATTTTATCAAGAATGCCATTGGTTTTCAAGATACTAAAATCTTTTTGCAACTTATCAATTTCATCCATTTTCTTTTTAATGTCTATCTTTGATTGGTCTAAATTAGATAACAAACTATCTCTTTCTTTGACAATAACATCATAATCCAAATGAATACATAGAATATGTTGAGTTTGAAGATCATTCATTTTACCAAGCAATTCAACCTTTTCTTGACAAAGAAAAATATCGTTTGTTTACAACAAGCAACTTGATATTATGCTCATTGATGGAGGATTTTAAAGTATCTCTTTCAGAAAAAGACTTTCATTTTCATAAGAAAGGATATATAATTTAGCATGCAAATCATCATTTGTTTTTGTAAGCTTCTTTAATTTCTTTTTACAATCAACATATTTGTCATGTATTTCTTAAAGACTAGTGACTAATTCTTCTTTAGATAATTCAAGAAGGCTTACCTCACTTGAATCTTTATTTTCATCTTCCTTAGCTATAAGACATTCCACTTCTTCCTCTCCGTTTTCACTTTCTTCACTTGATTCATCCCAAGCAGCTTTGTAAGCTTTATCTCCTTTGTCTTTCTTCTTGAAGGAAGATTTCTTCCCTTTTTTGATTTTAGGACATTCATTCTTTACATGTCATTTCTTGCCGCATTCAAAGCACCTCAGGGAAGAAGAGGAAGAAGTACTAGAATTTTTGTTAGATTTATACCTTATATAGTTCTTATCATTTAGAATGAGTGCATCTTTTTCATCATCTCCTTCACTTGTTTCATCACTTTCTTGAGTGATGACTTTTGATTGAGCCTTTGTTGTAGCTTTTAGGACAATGTCCTTCCTTTTTTCCTTTTGAAGTTTGGCCTCCAATCTTTCTTCTTCTTCTTCAAGGTTGACCTCATGAGTCTCTAGATTGCCAATGAGCTGCTCCATCTTCACTGTGGTGAGATCATTAGCTTCCTCGATGGTCGTCACCTTTGGCTTGTATTTTGGAGGCAAAGATCTAAGGATCTTGGACACCTGATCTTCTTCACTTATATATACTTGCCTAGTGCACTCAAACCGTTAACAATAGAAGAAAATCTTGCATACATTTCACTAATGAATTCATTAGGTTGCATACGAAATTGTTCAAACTTTTGTTTAAGCATGTTAATTCTGGTATTCTTAACTTGGGTGATACCTTCATGTGTTATTGAAAGTTTATGCCATATATTATAGGTTGTTTCACATGAAGATAGCCTATTAAACTCACTTACAGAAATAGAACAATATATATGCTTACCGCTTTTGCATTTAATTGAACTTGTTTTACCGTATTTGGATCCAATGTTGCAGATTCCGTCATGGGAAGTACATAGGGTGTAGATACCATCCTCCTTAGCTCTAGGTTGATCACTTGAAAGTAGAATTGCATTCTTCTTTTTCAATGTGTAGTTGCTTCTATCAAAAGGTGGTGGCCGAGTCACATGAGTTCCTTCAAGGTTGAGGTTGTTAAGCACATTGTCCCCCCATTCTTCAAGACTTGTTAGAGCTCCTTGAAGACCTGCTATGATACCAATTGAAAGATCTAGAGGGGGGGGTGAATAGAGTTTTTTGATAATTTAAAGATAATTAAAATACTCAACCAAAGGAGGAAACAAGGAAGACACTTGTGTTTAGAGTGGTTCCAACCTTTGAATTCAAAGGTTGTCAGTCCACTACCCAATTGTCTCCAATTGGGATTTTGAAAGTGATTAATTTTTTTTACCTCTCAAGGATATTACAATAAAATACAATCACCTTCCTTGAAGTAGCCTTCTCCTAGAAGTAGCCTCAACCTCCTTGAAGCAACCTTCTTTGAAGTAACTCCAAGCCCTTGGAGTAGCCTTCTCCTCATAGAAGTAGCTCCACCACCTTGAGGTAGCCTTCCTTTAGAAGTAGCTCTAACCTCCCTTGAAGCAGTCTTCCTTGAAGTAATCTCAAGCACCTCTTGAAGCAGCCTTCTCTACCAAGAAGTAGCTTCAACCAAGCTCCCTCAAGCAGCCTCTACAATCTTGGAGTAGCCAAGGAGCACAAGTAGCTTTAACTTGTGAAGGGGGATTGGAAGAAAGGAAGTACAACAATTGAGTATAGCGCTTTGATCCGATATCAAGTGTTAGACCTCTCAAACCACTTAGGATGGACGTTGCTATGAGGTGGCTAAGAGGCTATGGCTGTAGGATACGAATTTGGAGCTTGTAGAACAAGATGACAAGTATTGCTTAGCTTTGTTGCTCACAAGAATGTATTCTTAAGTGTAGCTTACGTGATTTAGGTGTCCTAAGGCCTCTCCTATTTATATGAATGGTTTGCAAGTGTCTAGGGACGTTCTAGAGAGTTTCTAGAGTGTTCTTAGTGCTTAACTAGCCATGAGGTGTACATTAGTTGGCTAGCAATGGTTACTTTGTTCGTGCTTAAAAGAACAATCCAAAACCCTACTCGGTCGACAAGTTTGTCGACCGAATTGTGTCTCGGACGAGCTTTTCTTCGACTGAGCCTGGGTTTAAGGCAAATGTGTTGAAACGTCTATCTTCAACTCCCAACTACTAACCGCTTGGTCTAACGGTCACAAGCCAATGACCGAGGTTTGCTTGGTTGAGAATATTTTTGACCGAAGCCCATTTTAGAGCACAAATGTGTAAGTTATTGAACAATGCTCATAAGTTCGACCAAGGTGGTTCTCAATCGATAAAAACTTTGATCGAGTGTGTCTCGGCCAACAAGTTTCTCGACCGAGGATGTCCCTGTTTCAGTCTTTTGAATCACCTACTAAGTGTGTGTTTCAATGGGTGATGGTGACTCTAACTTTAGGGGGAAACCTATCTAAGGGTTATAAGTGGATAGGGAAGATCTAACGCTTGATTTGCATGATGTCTAAATACTTGTACATTATATTTTTGTACAAATCTATACATTTGAGTACAATCATGAACACATATATAATTAAGCGCATTCAATTTTCAATTTGCATTGATCTTCATCTTTCCACTTAGTAGAATTTTCTTATTACCTTGAACCCTGAAATACTCAAATAGCACGTTAGATCCACAAATGTGAAATGTTTGTCATCATCAAAACAAAGGGTGTATTAATGCCCAATTTAGCCAACATATATCTTACCTCCGCTACGAGTTGTGGCGGAGAGGGTAGAAATCTTTCTCTCCTATATATATATATATATATATATATATATATATATGATATGTGTGATTATTTCTGAATAGTTGACCGAACTTTATCGGTTTTTTTCATGAATTTTTCCGATTTTTTCGAAATTCCGATTTTTACCGGCCGGCCAAAAAATAGCCGAATCCTGAATTTGTACTATGGGTATATACCGGCACATGTGGAGATGTTCTTGTGGACTCTCCAAAATAACAAGCTGATGACTAATGAGGAGCACTCATAAAAAAAATGACAGGTTGTAGTCTTTGTACATATATGCATGGAAATAGTTGAAACTGTTTTGCATGCAGTACGATAGTTGCAGGTATGCTCAAAGCCGTTTGGAAGAAAAAAATTGACCTCAAATTTCTGTAGCCCAATGTGGGAAGGATTTGATCCACCTGAGCTACGACGGGAAAAGTTTGAGTGAAAAATTTGGTTATCACGTTTGCGTTGTCTGTGTAGCTCATCTGTAAGTCTATAAAAGGTACTCAGTCATCAACGGAGTCAGCAAGTCACTTCACAGTTTACCAACACCATCAAGCTACTAACTAAAATTATGTTGGGAGCTATTCATATGGAGGTAGGTAAACACAGTGGTTTTTATCAACTTGGAGCTGGGTGGCAGAAACATCTGGAAGAATGGTTCATTGGAATGTCAATGCAGCCAAGGGAAGAGCATATGCCACCAGGCAGTAAACTCTAAATAAATCCTACATGGGTTGTAGGAAAGTACCAGGTAGGCATGGTCCAGGCACCTAAGAAGCTGAATTATATGCTATATGGTGTGGGGAATCCATGCTGCTGTAACTGTAAAGAGGGGATATGGCAGTTGATAATATGATCTGACTTGCAGATTGTTGTGAGATTGACAACCACAGAGACCAAACTACCCGTCAAATACGGGGACGTCAAAGCATCTTCAGACAAAAAAAAACAGCTAATCATCTTGCCGATCATTTCGTCAAGTGGTTCTTAGTTCAGGCTAGGTGAAAGCTTTAGTTTTTGAGCTATCCTTCTCTCTAAACCATTTTGAAAGGGAATTTTAGAGTCGCGTCAATCAAGTCTGGATTAGTGATTGTAATTTCTTAATTTGCCTGCAAGAGGAGGGTGGGATAAATAAATTACCTTCTTACTTCCTTGGAAAAATGTCATGAAGACTAAAAAATCACAAGATCGCAATGTCAGTTAAAATGTTCACGTCAATGATAGGTGATGTAAACAGAAGCTTGAGACATCAACATTGTGCTTGATATGTTGCTTGGCATGCAGGCTGCACGTCTTGTTATCATTTAAATTCATTGACAATTCTTGAGATCGGTGAAAACTGGACATTTCTCAGCTTCCACCACTGTATTTGATGTAAATTCTATAGGTGAATCTTGGTGAAAATCAACTATGATTTTCCATCATGTAACTTGTTTGGAATCTTTTTTATTCTGAATATACAAAATCAAAGAAAAGTAAAGTCTGTACATGCAGATCTAATTACTTAGAACTCAACTTTCCAGTTATGTCCGACATATTTTATTTCTTTTCCAACATACGTTATTTCTTTACTTGTTTTATAGATTATGAAAAGATGCAAGTATCCTAATTTTGGTGAAGTATAATAACGAATTAATGTTTTAACTTTATGGAACATTAAACTGTTATTTCTTTTCCAACATACATTATTTCTTTACTTGTTTTATAGATTATGAAAAGATGCATGTATCCTAATTTTGATGAAGTATAATAACGAATTAATGTTTTTACTTTATGAAGCTTGACGTTCACTACTATGTTTTGATGTAGTGTAGTTATTTATGCAAAAAAAAAACTGATGTTTGACATACAGGTCAGGGGCGATGTAGCTAGGTCACTGATGTACATGGCTGTGCGTTATGGGTTTGATGGAAGTCTCCACTTAATGCTTTCCGATTCCCCAAGTGCTAGTGAGTGTTTTCTTTAAATTGTGAAAATTACTGTCTGATTGCTTCTTGGGTTTTTTTTAAAGTCTGAACTGAAATCTTAGACAGGCCTAACCACTGATCCACTGCATTGTGCCAACTTTCTTTCATTTACTATCGACCATCCTCGTTTTTACTGCCTAATTTTTGACCAGAAACCGGCTTAGCCTATATTTCGCCCAAGCTTGAGTTTCAGTAACGCACAGGCTTGAAGGTATTTTGACAATTCTGATATGTTGACCAACACGAATCTGCTATGCTGATCCTTTTGGTTGCTGGAAACTCCAGTGTGCCTATGGTAAGGTTGCAGTACGAAGTGTATGAGATTTCCAACAGGAAATCTCCACTGGAATCTTGTTGAAACTTATATTGGACTCTTCTTATACTGATGCGTTATGCAGAACAAAATATGTCTGTTACACAATATAGTATGCATAACACTTGGATGCTCATAAGATGCTTTTACCTGAAATTATTTTGAAGGATCACCAATTAGGCTGAATTCATTGACACATATATGTCAACAAGTAGGCAACCAATTGGGCATGGAAGTTTGCTAGGTTTCGACATTGACAGGCGTAGACATATGTAACATCGAGGATATATCGCCAGATGTCGAGGATGTTCAGTACCATGCTTATGAGCATCCAAAGCCTTACGCATACTATATTGTGTGACAGATATATTTTTTTCTGCATAATGCAGCAGTATAAGAAGAGTCCAATATAAGTTTCAACAACATTCCAGTGGAGATTTCCAGCATTATGAAATCTTGGATGATCTCCACTGGAATGTTGTTGAAACCAAGGAGATCTCCACTGGAATGTTGTTGAAATTTATATTGGAGATCTCCAAGATTTCATAAGCTTCTTATACTGCAGCATTATGAGATCTCCAGCAGGAAATCTCCATTGGAATGTTGTTGAAACTTATATTGGACTCTTCTTATACTGCTGCATTATGCAGAACAAAATATATCTGTCACACAATATAGTATGCGTAAGGCTTTGGATGCTCATAAGCATGGTACTGAACATCCTCGACATCTGGTGATATATCCTCGATGTTACATATGTCTACGCCTGTCGATGTCAAAACCTGGAAAACTTCCATGCCCAATTGGTTGCCTACTTGTTGACATGTATGTGTCAATGACTTCAGCCTAATTGGTGATGAAATCGACTCAGCTAACTCAAAACCTCCATCTTCTCGATGATCTTTGTAGTTGTTATTGTACACGTAGTGAAGGCATAAAGAAACTTGTTGGAAACTATTTTTGACATTGAGATGGCCATTTCCTTGGTTTCTAGCTAGAGAGTGATTATAAATTTATTGCTCTACTAGATTTCCACAATGTTTGCAAAATTTGTAGACCTAATACCATTTCACCTCTCTTACTTTTTCACCTCTTTACAAATTGATGTATATGGAAATGAGCTCATGTTTTTTAATTGTAGAATGTGATCCAATTGGGATTTCTGTAGATATAGAGCACCACCTATATAGAACAGATTTAAGTTCTAAACATTTCATATAGAAAATTATAGATGGAGTATGTGTTTACCAAAAATTTTATGTTTTATGCCAAATTGCTTCACAATCTCACTATCTTTTAGCTTTTTTGGGTCAAAGTTTAAGTCTGAAACTTCCCCAAAATTCCCTTACATGTTCCACAAACTTCCACTTCCATGCTTGTCGAAGTTGACACTAAGACAATGTCTTGTACATTTGCACGTGACTGTGTTTTTCTACATGTGCAAACATATATGGATAGCTATATGCAAGCATATATTTAGTTTAAGATAGATGTGATGAAATCTATCAATTTTCATCATGAAATCACTATTTTGAGCTTAATTGTTGTCAAAGTTGCATCGAAGTTTGGTTGTAAAAATCCTCAAAGTTTACTCGATGTTTCCACAAACTTCCACTTCCACACCTGTCGAAGTCGAAGTCATATTCCATGCTCATAAGATGCTTTTACCTGGAATTATTTTGAAGGAAACAGAGAAATGGGACTCTTATCGACATTATTGAAGTGGAATGAAGTTGATCCTCCATCTAGAGAAGAGAAGCTCAGGAATGACCTTATATGCCACCTTTACCAGCATAACAGAAACCCTTTCATTGATCATCCTGAATACGCAAATATGATTTGGAAGCAGCATGCTGCTCCTTCTGGGCAGTCTGGTGAAAAGCCCCCTCTCAAAGCATTGACAAACGAGTTCCATTACAATAATAAAAGAAAGGATGAGAACGAGGTATATCTCTTGGACTGCTTTTAAATGAACTAATTAGATTCAGGAAAATCATTTTATTTTTATTAAGGTGTCGTTTTCTGGTTAGAATTTCGCAAATGACAGTTTAGTAGAAGTCATGACCTCTAGATTAGTGGTTTATTCCCTTTTCAACAACTTTCATCAAAAATAATCCCTCTACTAATCACATTTCTACTAGTACTTGTCTGAAAGTTTTCGACACCGAATGTGCATCTTGTTTATTTATCCGTTCTCATTAAAACAGACAAGTACATTATTTCTGATGGAAGTTATGTTACTGTTTATTTTTAGCTTCATGAATGTTAAAATGAAGAATTGTTGTGTAATCCATGTGGTTGTTCATTTGCATTATTTGTCATTCTACTGTACACTTTTTCCGAAAAACCCGAAACAAGTAATATGTTTTGCCGGGTTTGCTTTGTATCCTCTGCCTAACAGTTACTAGAAATCGTAGTCGCTTCGTCCATGGATACCAACAAGCTTCACGCGTTGCTATACAACAGTACTAATGGGAAAGTGATCAAATTCCCGCATTTACGAGATACAGACATGGGAGTAATCAGCACCACCAGTGACGGCAGTGACAGCTCGTGGTATTCATTTCACACGACCTTTGTACAACTACAGAACGGCCATGCTGATGGCATCGCCTTGGTTTTATTTACGTCAACTTCCCCGCAAGGAGATAACCAGAGCCAAGTCATCCAGTTTATATCCTATTGGGGCACTGTTTGAGCGATCAGTGGACCAGCTGCAGGTGCTGTAGAGGAATCAGCGAAGCTGGATTCTATTGGCCCGATGGGAGATCCGCAAGCAGGGTTCAAGTGGAAGGAAGTTTGTGGGCGAAGCAACCCCTGCAAAGGCTAACCTCGAGGGACAATACTATCAAGTAACATTAGTGACACTTGGTTCATTTAAGCACGAAAAGCAATAGCAATGAATCCTTGAACGTACAAGTACTGATACGACCTATTCTTTCCCGAGTTCATTTACTCATCATAAACGATAGCAATGAATCCGTCATGTAAAGGTAGTGATACGATCCATCTTTCTCCCATGTAAATCCGTTTCATTTATTATCGTTGTAGTTGGCTTTATATCTGGTAGGAGTGGCAACACCGCGCTTTAACACAACTACTGTTTGTGTCTGCGGCCTGGCCTCGCCTTCTTTGTTACAGTACTTCAGTTGACGCCGATCAATGATGGTTGGCTGAGTCTGGCCTGCGCGCCGATCCGCTCAGGTACGAACATGGCCATCACATCCTTCAAATAAATGCCTATCTGCAGTCCACAACGAAAGGTTGAAGTGAGCAGAAATTGCCTAAAAGCTCTAGGTCTGCCAGCCCGCAGCTTTGCCCCGTGGCTGCCAAGGCCGTAGCCTATCCTAGCGGGCTGGAATTTATCCAACAGCACGCAAAAAAAAAAAAACACCGTACCGGCGTTATTAGCTGAACTGGCCATCTAGTGAAATTCCAAAAAGGCCGTAAAGGGTAGCTGTTTTGTTAGGAGGCGGGGTACAACAGAGGTGAACTGGGAACTCCGTGGGAGCAAGTCCTGGCTAGCTCTCTGCTCTCTTCGACATCAGAAGGCTCTTCTTGTTCATGGTTGGTGCCTTACTCATGCTTTGCTCCTGCGCCAGACTAAATTCCAAACACGTCCAACCTGGGTTTCCAATAACCCGCTATAGGACTACTATTCTCACACGAGGCCATAGCACGTATTGATAAGGACGCTCTTCAAATCAGGCACGCAACAAGCTAACCAGCGGCGATGCTAGCCAGCCGACATCACTAGATAACGACAAAGAGGACGAAAGATCCACCAAGTAAAAAAGAAGAAGAAATATATCGTCAAAGCTGGCTGCTTGGAGTTGCAAGATAATCAAGAACCATGCTGAGGAGAAAATAGCACGATTGCATACAAGGCCAGCAGTCTTCGTCGTCATATTGTTGCTTATCCCACATGGCCAACTGGCCGTACACGTGGGGCTCTGATCTCTACTTTGCATCATCATCATTGTAAACTACGACAGCAATGAATGTCGAGCCCCAAAAGGCTTTCGAGCTCTGCTGCCGCCTTAATTGGAGATGAGACGATGGGGACTCAGGTACTGCCCGTTGCTGTCTGCATCTGCCCACTCAACTAAATGCTGCTGCTTCTTGCACGCACCAACACCATAGCTAGCCTAGCCGCGTTCCACTGCGCGTAACCTGTCACAGACCTGACTCTGGAAAGTACAGGCCTATTGCGCTGTAAGGGATTTACTTCCTCCAACAACTTAAGCGACACCAACAACCTAACCCACCACGATTACTTGGAATAAAAGAAGAGCCAAGAACACGATCAATCTGAATTTTGAACAAGTATACATCAATATTTGCGTTCCTTGCCTTCCCCCCCCCCCCCCCCCCCCCCCCCCCCTCCTTATTTTCTCGTCTTTAGTGTTCAACTTTGGAAGAATTGCTTTTCTCCAGCGCCGGTGGCCCACTTCCACGACGGAGCTGGACAAGGCCAGCCTGGGACAAGAGGAGGAATCCAAATCACGATCTATGTGAAATGCATGGGCCACCACCATCCACGGCCCATCCCAGCTAGCTACCTGCCAAGCAGCAAGAAGCTGAGTTTACATGTAGACGCAAGTAAGAAGAAGAAGAAGAAGAAGAAGAAGAAACCAATCAAGCGTTTTGGGACTGGCAAGTCTTGTCCCTAGGCTGATGTTGGCATTGCAAGTCAAACCTAAGGTGCTGTTTGGTTCGGGATCAAAACCAGACTGGGCTCTGTCTTTTTGTTCCATGTTGGTGCTAATCCCGACTAACACATTTAGGATCCAGTCTTGTTTTGTTTGGCAAAAATTAGACTGACAAGTTTCATTTTGGATTATGTAATCCTCTAATCCAGACCAAGTCAGTCCTGCTAGCAGCAGAATTTCAGGAACCTAGTCCGGATTTAACTCTGTCTTTTGTATTATTTCGTTTTATATGTCAGATTGAAAAACACAAGTTACGAGGTCAGCCCAATTTAATAAGTTCTTACAATGGGATTGAGTTGCCAAACAAAAACAGAATCGAATGAACAGGAGATGGGTAATAGTTCCTTTTTGCAGCCGGCATGGGCAGTGATGAGCTGAAAGTCACCACGAGTGTAGGAAATATGCTGCTGACGAGTGGCGGTGATCCGGTGAGAGAGGCCAGCAGCCTTGGGAAAGTAGGTGAGGTGAGGTGAGCCCGGACTAAGGGCGGAATGGGACAGAAGGCGCAAAAAAGGACGGGCGACGGCTGCCGCTGGTCGGCCCATGGGCGATCCATTATCGGGGGCGACCAAGGACACCCGGAAAGTATCCGATACTTTTGCCTCAAAGTGCACACGGGCCTGTAACAATCTAATCAGGGCGAGGAACTAATCAATGGTTGCAGACAGTTTGCATAAGAAGCGCAACAGCATCAGACACGCATGTATTGGCGTCGCATCGATTGCCTTTTGTCACCACGATACAATGATGCTAGCGGGTTCAGGACAACAAGGAAGCTTACATTAATCCACGTTGATCTTGGTCCAAAAGTGGTGCATTATGGTTCTGTCGCGATCTTTTAGTTTCCAGCTGGTTTGGTCCTTGTCCCCCCAATCTTCAGGTACGGCGTGCCATGCACCACTAATGAACCCCACCACGTACCATTAAGGATACTGGTGGTCGACAATTTAATTGCTTATAAGTTAGTTTATCAATGGTCACAAATGTTTTAGGGATCGTTTGTTGCTACAAATGTAAGTACACGTGCTTAGGGTTTAGTTCATTAAAAGTCACACCCACTCTTGGTAATCCGTTACGACCAACAAAGTAATCCCCCCACCCCCAATATATATATATATATATATATATATATATATATATATATATATATATATATAGTTGAGCTACAATACACTCTAGTGTATAGGGGCTCCTATACACCTCAATTTTTAAGCGTTGGATCTTGATCCGGCAAAAGGCATAATCTTCCCACTTTAACCTGTTAACGATACCGTCAACTACTGGCCCCCTCTCCGTTTCACGCCCCTCCCCCCACTTGCACTGCCCCCCGACTGCCCCCTCTCTCTCACTGCCGTCTCTCTCTCTCCTCAGTCCCTTCTCCGTTGCTCCTTCCTCCGATTCTCCTTCTTCCGACCAGCATAAGGGGCAAGAAGACAGAGACGCCAGTCAGCAGCTCGAGTAGGACGCCGGTCAGCAGCTCAGCAGCTCGAGCAGATAACAGCCTACGCCTGCGCCAGCGATTGTGCCTGCGCCACCGTCGGACGAGCAGAGCACGACCACCCTCAGACGACAACATCACCATCGGCGGTTCTCTCTCCCGCCCTCTGCTCTCTCCCACCCTCTTCTCTCTGCCACTCTCTTCTGCTACCGTGCGCCTGCCTTTTGCCACCCAATTATCTTTGACGCAGACGCGCACCCCTTTCAGGTGTTTGTAGTTTTGCTACACAGAGAGGTCACAATAAAGACACTAATGCCTGGACTCCCATTTCCTATATTCACTTCTCCGTGTGGTTTTGCTACACAGAGTGGTTTTGATCATTCGAAATTTTCTTATTGCAGGTTTCTTTCAAGGGAGAAGCAACTATGTCTTCACAGAGTTCACAGAGCAGAAGCAACTTTGTTTCAAGTTGTAGATACAGTCTTACATCGGCTCAACAAAGAGTGCATTGTGATTGTGGAGATTTGCTGAAACTTAGGACAGCCAAGACACAGAAGAATTTTGGACGAAAGTTCTATGGTTGTCCTAAATTCAATAAGGAGGGACTTCCACATTGCGACTTTTTCCAGTGGGCTGATGCACCTGTCAATGTTCCTGAAGACTTGATCGTCAAAATCAGCCAACTTGAAGAACAACTGAACCTCACCAAGATGAAAGAAGTCCGAGCAACAAGGAAATATAATTTTTGTTTGGTGTTACTGCTCATTACTTGGATTGTACTTCTTTGTAATTTATATGGGAATAATTAGCTGGTGTATGCTTTCTATGTTGTTACTATGAAATTTGTAATGAGATTGTTCGTTAATGAATGAAATTTGCAATGTTGGTTACTATCTTGTCTCGTCTTTGAAATGAATGAAATGTGCATGTTGTGAATAAAAATTGGAAATGTGTTGAATGGAATACTCCTCTGCATGTCTTCCTTTGTGGGACATGCTTCATCTGACAATGTCTATGGTGGACATGCTTCGTGTGGTTTAATTTGTTTTGCAGATAACAGAGACAAATGTATTAGATCACTGACTCAAAGCATATGCACTTGAGAGCGAAGACAGTTTCCTAGTTATTTGTTTACTTGAATTTTGAAAATGAGGACCAACATTTAAACATATATTTTAATGGCAAAATTCACCCAACTTGAAGAAGAATCAGGTTGGAACTACAATAACAACGGTTGTTACCCAAATTGAAACTTGATTTGAGGGTTTAGTTAGAACAATCTGCCCCTCCCGATTGAAATCTCAACACGACCATGACTTGTCGTTCTGTACAAATATGCAAGAAACTATCCATTTAATTAATCTAGATTATACTGCAAACATCAGCAGCCAGTCATCAGCCAGAAACGAGGGTAACATCCAATCTGGGATGGCCTACCACCCTTTATATTATGGGTAGCTCGTTCTACTTTTATTTTTCCAGATCCTACGATTGTTTCAACCAGACTCTATGTGAGTAATAATTCAGATTAGGTGAACAACATCATATAACTTGGGTGGAAATTTCAATCCAAGGGGCAATATTAGGCTTATCGTGACATGATGACAATTACTATCATATCATACAATATTATTAGTCATCCTGTACCAGTTTTACCATGTATAGATGATAATACCTATTTTTGTGATGTTTTTGCCCTTTATTTTGTTATCAAAACTGCCCTTTTCTGCTATTTTCCTCTCCTTTATTAGCACTTTCGCAATAATTGGCCAAGCAATGCTCTTAATCCAAATTTTCCATCTTTTGTAGAGTTTTTTCTCTCTTTGGTGCAATAAGGTCGTCCCGTCCCGGCCCAACGAATAAGCCCAAGTCTGTTTCGGTCTTCCTGACCTGACGCATTATACAACCTCTACCCGGCAGGGTGGAGCGACACAATGACACACGACAAAGGGATGCCGCGCAAGAAGAAGCCGACGGACGACACGCCTTCTACCCGACAGGGAGCCAAGCTCGCCACGACAACCCAGCTTGTCGGGCAACACAGCCACCCACCGGCAGGCACGCCGCCCGTCACGTGACCGATAGCCGACACCCCTACGCCGAGCGATACCCGCATCGGCCACACACCGACCCGCGAATAAGGAGGACACGTGGCGCTTCGAGCACCATAACTTCCCCTACCCACTGCTTATAAATAGCAGCTACAGGAAGTCGAAAAGACAGGTTCAGACGGTTGGGAACTTTGAGTGATCTTCGAGGGAGAACTGCGAGAGTATCGTGCCCCAGTGCTCGTGTCGGGCAACTCTAGGTGAGCTCTTCCTCATCCCGAGAGGGAGGGGATGGTTCACTTAGGACCGTCTCGGCCGACACTGCGGGCCGATATCGGCCAACGTTGATAAGCGACACAAGTGCCCGACAGTAGAACACGTCACTCCATGCCCGACAAGATATCGAACCCGACACGCTTCGCCCGTCAGGCGTGCCGCCCGATATGAGCGTATCGGCCAGTGTCCTTGAGCGATACAATCAGCCGTCATGCGTACCGTCCGAGAGGGTGTGCTGCTGGACACTACTGTATCGGGTTAGGCTCCTGACCGATATCTGGCTGAAGAGCCGCAGTAGCCTGTCGACCTTCTACATCAAGAAGGCGACATCTATCTTTAATTATGTTATTTAATTCTTTATTTACACATTGTAATTAAGACCTTTAACGTTTATTCAAGTCCTCCATTCGTCTTTTCCCTGGGAAGTTACAAATGAGGTGGTCCGGACCGTTCACCGTGTCAAAGATATACCCATCAGGAATGATGGAGCTCTACGACAAAGACGATCCGACCAAAGTCTTTCAAGTGAATGTGCACAGGGTAAAAAGGTTCTATGAAAATGAAGCGTTTTTCAGGAAAGCAGAGGCCAGTCTGCAAGATATGGGCACAGTCGAGGGCGGAGCAAGATGATCTTACACCGGTCGAGCTGGCGATGCAAACTTCAGCGCTACTCGGGAGGCAACCCGAGTTTTTATTTCTTTCATAGAGTAAGATGCATTTTTCTAATTACTTGTAAAAACAAACTTTATGGACTGTAATAAGGCCCGAGTCAGAGTACGCACCGAGAGTACCAACTCTTCTGTTTTGTGGGTCATTGCTGAATTTTGCTAAGCATTGAGGAGTAATTCTGTCTGAGGTAAGGGGCTCTACCCTGATCCGATGATGTTTTTCCCGTATATTGCTTTGTTTTCCCCGCCTTACTTTAAGTTTCAGACGCCTTCTTTTACCCCGTGTCGAGCAGCAGCTCAGCTGGCGTGCAACCACGCTTGTATCGGGTCACAGTTTCTTGGGTACCGCAAAAGCCGCGACGGATGGTATTCCCGAGCGACAGCCGTATCGTGCATGGGAATAAATGCCCTTAATTAGACTGACGGGACCGTCGTCTCGGGAACGATATGTCTCAAGCGGCCGATGCGTGCCCAAAACTGCCTGATTTAACCCCAACTGAGTTTGCTATATATAGTAAGGTGGATTTATCGTGTCGGGCTATCACGCTTACTCCTTTTTGCCACCCGTTCTTTTCAGTAAGCCGCTTTTGCTCCCGTATCGGCCAGCCTGCCTTCACCTTTGTATCAGGCGATGACTCCTATGAGCAAAGGTATAGCCCGACAGGCTCATCGCCCGACACGAGTTTTCATATTGCGCGTTGCCTATCGGGTTTAAGAGCCTAGCCGATTTTCATATCGCCCGACACAATTAAGCATGAAATAACGGCCGATAGTGTTTGCCCGATACACCATATCGGGCGACACGTTTTGTGACGTCCTGACAGGCAGTTGATCTTTGGCGACCTTATCACCCGATACATCCGTGTCAGGTGGTGTGTTGTGCCACACAACTCTCCTTGTATAGTCCAACCTTGTATCGCCTCGAGCTTTCTTTTGATGGACGATACCCAGATTTTGAAATAAGTCAAGTTTTGTCGAGTTTCTTTTGCTTTTCCTACCTAACATTTAAATGTTTAATGAACTTGATAACAGGAACGGATCACACAAGAATCAGAGTTACGAACGCAGCTGAAGCAACAACTATTGGACAGAAACGTCACAACCCCGAAGAGGAATACTTCCTTATCATAGTCTGTCTTCTGTGGTGGTTTAGGACCATCTTCAGAGACAGCACACGTCTTGCCCCGATGGAGTCCAGATCTCATCTGGGCACTCCGGTTCCATCCTCTTAAGGAGGGGGGAGCATCCAGAAGTGTTTTCAAGAGCTCTCTATCTACCATGCGCAAGCTTCGAGCTTCCTTCTTGAGAGCTTTGCACTTGTTCCGGCTGCTTCCAACTGGGGAAATAAAAGAGTTGCAGCAGAGAAGCATATTGCAGCTTCTCGAAGGCACAAGCGAGCCCGCTACATAACCTTCAGTGGGATAACATGACCTCACCCGGTATACTTCGCTACTCTGGGACAGAGTGCAGAGTAAGTTTGGGGGGTACCCGTGTACCAGTGAAGGAGGTATAAAAAGTTTCTTCACCTCCACCCTTTGTGCCATTTTGTCCTTGCTCTTTATCATTTGTATGTACCCATGCCCGTATAAAATGTCATGATCATATAAAAAAGAGAAATTTTTGAAAAATTTTGCTTTAATTCTCCATACTTATGTATGAATTTGCTATAATAGTGAAAACCTGTTGTGACTTCTTGCAAAGTTAGTTTTCTTTGTGCTTAACGAGATACAAGTTCTGTCATATCTTTTTGATAATGCTGCTTCAAACGAACAAAAGAGTGTGTTTTGCAATGTCAAAAATTCCGAAAAATATAATAATCTCGCAAACAGCTAAGAGACGAGTATGGAGAAGGAAAAAGCTGCCCAAACAGCAGAAATCTCTTTGTTTTTCCTCATCCAACGAAAATCCCAAAAGAGAGAGAAACCTTATGAGTGTGAATAAAAGCAGGAGAGTTGTGCCCAATAAAAGAAAAGAAAAAATATATATATATACACACTTGTTTTCCAAAAGTACCAATCTTTAGGCATGGTAGATCCGGGATAGTGGTACGTAGGATGTGAAATCACTGCTCTAAAGCCAACTGACTTGGACTGCAAGGACCACTTGCCCGCTAACGGACCCTTACCTGGATGGACCGATGGGAAACAAGGAAAGACCAAAAAAAAGCCTTAGCCTACCCGATACATAACTTTCTGCTCCAAAAATAAAGTTGTTTGGTGTGTAAGCTAACTTCGGAATCATACAACAAAGTCTCGCCGAAGCTGTAGAGAAGAATTCTTACTTAAACAATAAGCAGGAAAAACTAAGTCTTTTGTTCGTAATGAGACAACATTATCTTTAAGGCATTACGATTCTTGTTTCACCTTTTGAACAAAGAGCTATTCTGAGCAGAAGAAGCATCACTAAATATAGTTTAAATATTAATTGAGGACAATCAAAACGCTAAGTTTGGAGGAGTTGATAACACCTATTTTTGTGATGTTTTTGCCCTTTATTTTTTTTATTAAAACTGCCCTTTTCTGCTATTTTCCTCTCTTTTATTAGCACTTTCGCAATAATTGGCCAAGCAATGCTCTTAATCCAATTTTTCCATCTTTTGCAGAGTTTTTCCTCTCTTTGGTGCAATAAGGCCGTCCCATCCCGGCCCACGAATAAGTCCAAGTCTGTTTCGGCCTTCCTGACCTGACGCCCGATACAACCTCTACCCGACAGCGTGGAGCGACACAATGACGCACGACAAAGGGATGCTGCGCAAGAAGAAGCCGACGGACGACACGCCTTCTACCCGACAGGGAGCCAAGCTCTCCACGACAACCCAGCTTGTCGGGCGACACAACCACCCACCGGAAGGCACGCCGCCCGTCACGTGACCGATAGCCGACACCCCTGCGCCGAGGGATACCCGCATCGGCCGCACACCGACCCATGAATAAGGAGGACACGTGGCGCTTCAAGCACCATAACTTCCCCTACCCGCTGCTTATAAATAGCAGCTACAGGAAGTCGAAAAGACAGGTTCGGACAGTTGGAAACTTTGAGCGATCTTCGAGGGAGAACTGCGAGAGTATCGTGCCCCAATGCTCGTGTCGGGTAACTCTAGGTGAGCTCTTCCTCATCCCGAGAGGGAGGGGATGGTTCACTTAGGACCGTCTCGGGCGACACTGCAGGCCGATATCGGCCAACGTTGATAAGCGACACAAGTGCCCGACAGTAGAACGCTTCGCTCCATGCCCGACAAGATATCGAACCCGATACGCTTCGCCCGTCAGGCGTGCCGCCCGAGAGGGTTCGCCGCCCGACATGAGCATATCGGCCAGGGTCCTTGAGCGATACAGTCGGCCGTCATGCGTACCGCCCGAGAGGGTGTGCCGCCCGACACTACTGTATCGGGCTAGGCTCCTGACCGATATCGGGCTGAAGAGCCGCAGTAGCCTGTCGACCTTCTATATCAAGAAGGCGACATCTATCTTTAATTTTGTTATTTAATTCTTTATTTACGCATTGTAATTAAGACCTTTAATGTTTATGGAAATAGAACAACTTAATTACTTGTTGCTCTATGCTTGGTACATGTGTTGGATGATTGTTATTTTTGATATCCGAACTCTAGCTTGCATGTTTGGATCGCGTTTCGCTTAGCTACTGAACCGTGTTTTCCCGTCGCAACAAATTTGAGAGTTGTGTTGTGGCTCTAGTGTTTGGTCCGATTCTGGAGTACGAGAGTGCCTGGAACGGAGTTGTTTCAGTAACATTCCACTCTAACTTAAGTCCAACAACCTCGAGAGGGGTGTTGACGCTTGGATAGAGGTACCCGCTCCGAGAGGAGGAGTGCAGGATGTTATTTACTGTAGTCTTATCCTTCGTACCTTGCTCTGACTTTAGTTTTATCTTTCTGTTTCTGTTGAATGAAACCCCCTAAAAACTGCTAAATGACTAAAAACCGTAAATCTCTCTAGTAGCTCCAGTTGGAGATAATTTTGTTGTTTTGTTTGTGACATCTTGCTGTTTCCCTTTTAGGAATTTATATCTCTTTATACCTGCTGGAGTGTAGCGTGTCGATTATGGGTTCTCAACACTACCCCCCTTGTCCCTGTGTTCGACCCCGTAAGCAAAGTTGCGGGGGCCTAGGAGGATTCAGGTTTATAAATGTAAAAACTCGACTACCTCAAATCCGCCTCCACTTTTGGACGCGCGATTTAGGCCGGCCAATAGATATAGTTCAACTGTCAATTTTAAATTTTCAGATGGAAATTTTATTCAAAACAAAAGGGTTTCATGGAGCCTTGTATGATTCATAGCAATCCTAAACAAACCACCTTCTTTTTGTTGAACGGGAACATGCAACATTCATTAAGAAAGTGAGCTAGCTGCACACGGTTTAAGGGCAGATGCAATATATATATTCCATGTGATGGATCTATTTTGAAACTGTCATCTAACACAAATTGATAGTGATTACTTGTTTGAAGGCAATTTGAATAACCACCATGTTCAAAATGTTACATCAAGCATAAAAGTTACAACTCAAGTGTCAACAAATGCCCTTGCTACATCAATCATAAAATGAACACCATTGAAACAATTTTTAAGACACTATCGAATTAGTCTTCGCTTGACTCTTCATCACCTTCTTCGATCCCATATGAGGTTGATGTCTCCTTGTTATCCTGCCCACCAAGCAAAAAAAGATCAAAAAAACTATTTGTGAGGATCTACCATATTTGTAATAAATGAATTAAATTAGTAGGGAATAATACCCCTTGTTTGCATGTCCGACTGTTATGTCCTTTTGCATTGCACGTACTACATGTTCTTTGCTTCTTTGCTTTCATTTCAGCAGGTGGTTTGAACCTTTGTGGTTTTCTAGTTCCTTTACACTGTGATGTTATTGGATCTTTTGCATTGATTTGATGTTGTGATTCTAGAAGCAGTGGCACATATTGACTTGCCTGAGTAGGAATATAGGTCTGGGATGATGGTATCCTTTCATCTGTAGAAACTGAATCCACTTTCTGTTGCATATTCAAAACGTCATCATATGAATTTTCAAAGGTGTTTTGCACCATCATGTAAGTATCCTTTTCTTTAGAAGCTAAACCAACCAATCACAGGGCTGATATACACAAGCTGTTATACCTACTCAACATGATACTATAACCTATCTCTAATTGAGTTTCTTGAGCATGATCAACTTTGTGGTTTATTTTTGCATTAATTGTCCAACTCTCCAAGACATATGATGGTGGAATCTTATGATAATTGAGAAATAATAGTACCTTGAGAGAATGACAACACAATATGCCAGTAAACTGAAAATTCCTGCAATCACAAGATATTTCATCGAATTCTCTTTTTAAGGCCACCTTGTAGGACTTCCTTGCCGTGAAGTGATTCTCCTCTTCAGAAATATATATAATGTGATATAAGGAGTGTTTGATCACCTCCTCTATGTCATAGCTAGTTGTATTCTTCATTTGCATATGGAAGTCTTTGTAAATTGTTCTTGTGTATACATTTCTTGCATGCTTCTCAATTGGGGCATTAGACCAAAGAGTGGGTGCTCCACTTTTAGTTCTATAGTCCTCCTCGTCTTCTTTGTCATATCAGTTGTCAACCACCTTTTCATATGCTTCAACAAATTTGAAAAGTGGTAAATGATTGTTGACATGGTCTTTAAAAATAGAATTCATGCTCTCACTCCGTTGTGTGGTTGGCAAGTTGGCAAAAAAAGTACCCCTGAAGTAAACATGAATCCATTGATCTCTAATACTCCACAAGTGACACAAATGTGCATTGTCACCTAAGTTGAATGTGCATATCATTCTCTGCCACCTATCCTCAAACTCTTCAATGGTGTCAGGCATGTTTATGCCAGAATGAAATTCTTCAGTAAAACCAACAACTGTCCCATATATTACACCAAGGTGCTCACGCGCTTTCCTAATTATATGCCATTGACAGCAACGATGAACTGCATCAGGAAAAACTATGTGAATCGCCTTCCTCATTGCTGGATCTTGATCAGTTAGTATTTCCTTAGGGTGTTTTCCAAACATGGCATTTAAAAATGTTTGGAATACCCAAATAAAAGAATTGACTGTCTCATCACGTAGCAACACACACCCAAATAAAGTTGACTGCTTATGGTGATTCACACCTATGAATGGTGCAAATGGCATGCTGTACTTGTTAGTCATATATGTGGTGTCAAAAGTAATCACATCACTAAATGTTTGATATGCCATCCTTGACTTAGCATCCACCCATAAGATATTACGTGTACAACCTTCCTCGTCAAGTTGAAGTGCATAATAAAACAACAGATTAATTGCTTGTATTTTTCTAAAATGCTCCAAAGTGGAGGAAACATCAACACCTATATATTTCCTTCTCAAGGATACAAGCTCATTGCTCAGGTCCTTTCTAATGAAACTCACATTACGAATGCCACCACATTGACTAGCTATGAGAGACATAATCTGAGCAGTAGAAATATTCTGGTCATGCATATCACGAACTAAATCTCGAACCTCTACTGACATATGTCGATGTGACCTGTGAAACCGCTTCTTGGATGGACTTTGAGTGAGGTCATGGTTGTGCTCTTTCTCAAAACTTGTAACCACCCACTTTGTTCCCTCTTCTTGCTTCACTCGCATTCGAGCCTTACAACATGTTCGTGCAGATGTCATATCTTTTTTTGGAGTACCCTTTACACCATCATCATCTTTGTTCTTTATTTTTTGCAAAACCTTCCATTGAACATACAAACACTCTACCAGTAACCTGTTTTGTTTTAGCAGAAACATACTGACTCCCCTTACGAATACTGAATCCCACCTTGTAAGCATATCGATTGTAAAATTCTTCCACCTTTTCAACAGTATCAAAATACAAGCCTATATAAGGATATGGATTAGATTCCACTTCAAACCTTTCGTCATCGACCCCATTATCATCATCATCATCAGGTTCAATTGGTTCATCGACCTAAGAAAATATGAGAGACAAATGCTTAAAAACAAATCCCTTACACAGTCACAAAATACACATATTTGAAATTTAAAATTTTGCAATATTTAGTTACCATTGCACATGTGTCCTCATCTCTATCAATTGCTGCCTCATCTCTATCAATTGGTGGCTCATAAGCTAGCCAATCTATGCCCATCATGCCATCAACGTCATCAGAGAAATCCATCGCTATAGAGATTAATAAATCCAGTCACAAAATCCTTGAATAATCAATCAAAATATACATCAAAGTATTGGGTCATTTAAACAGAGGTTTGTGCCACAGTTGCTTTTGGGATGGGAACATGGTTGAGGGATTTCATCTCTTGGTTTGGACATCTGAGTTTCATCTTTAAGATGGGAATTCACTATGCCACATGTACTGTTTCCTTGGCTTTGGCTCACCTAGCTATACATAAGGTTTGTTACAAAAACTTCGGTCCGAAGGTTCAAGATTAGGCACACTTAGAATCAGCTAGAATACACATGACATGCTTATACAAGCATAATGAATGTATTACAACCATAAGCATAAGATTGCAATTTGAGAACATAAATGGATTTTATCAACAATACAAATTTACCTTATGGTATATAATTCTAAACCCACACCGGGAAAAAGCATTAGTAACCCCAACCACTTACCTCTAGGTAATAATCAAACATGTCAATCCTACAACCACTAGTGCATCAAAAGCATCAGAGGGTATATGTGTCACATATAATAAGTTGAGCCAAAAAAAATACGCAGTAAATTATAGCTAAATATTTAAGAGATGCTGGACTGATTGATCATCCATATCAATTTGACAACATACGAATACACTGAGGCTTCTCAGCTGCTTTATATGGTCTTCAAAACTGATTTTCTGGTAATGAAAGAAGCAATGTATATGTACCCGTATCACAGGATTCTAAGTAAAAAGGATCTACTGCAATTTTTCTGTACCTCAGAATGGGACAGGTAGACCGTGGAGGCTGGCTCTCCTGCAATGCCCGATGGATTGCCGGTTGTTGCTGTTGAGCACAGATGAGGAGCCGTGCCCTGATGGTCGTCGGAGTCCCGGTGGGGAGGAGAGCGCAGTCACCGGCGGCCTGCCCTCGAGCGGAGGAGGAGAGCGCAGTCACGGGCGCTGCTGTGCCCGTCCGACGGTGGCGCAGGCGCTGCTGACCAGCGAGGGAGCCTTTCTGGAAGGTGTGCCGCCGTCAGGCACTGGAGCGCCGCCGTCCTTAGGAGACTGGAGAAGGTGTGCCGCCGTCAGGAATGGAGAAGGTGTGCCGCTGAGAAATCTGTGGAGAAATGGCAGCCAAGAAGGATCACCAGAGAGGGTGTGCCTGATAGAAACATTGAACTCGATGGACGCAATGTTGGTCCTGTGACAGTGAAGGGTCACCGGTCGGGCGCTGTTGGGAAAATTTCTCCGACGCGGCTGAGAGAGGACTGAGGAGAGAGGATAGGAGTGAATGGAGAGAGGGGTCTCGTGAGATTGGAGAGAGAGAGGGCAGTGACGGACGGGGGTTGGGCCCTAGTTCACGCCGTTTAACGGCTGACGGGATGGGGTGTCTGGATCTTAATCTAACGGATATAAACTGGGTTGTATAGAGGCCCCTATACACTCGAGTGTATTGTAGCTCAACTCTCTCTCTCTCTTTATATATATATAAAAATAAATAAATAAATAAATAAATATATATATATATATATATATATATATATATATGGGTTCATCTTTAATACCCGCGCGGGTAGCCTGATTTTTCGCTACCCGCCCATCCAAAAGAGTAACTATATAGTACACAAGAGTAACTCTAAGATCAACAGAGTAACTATGTGGTACACAAGAGTAACTTTAAGACCAAAAAAATAAATGTGCAGAAAATATACAGTCAGTAAATATGTGGACGTGTTTTTTAATTTGGAGGGGGGGGCAAATGATATTATTTTTAGATGGAATTTTTTGGGGAACTACATTAAATGCTCCTCTACAATTGTGAGAAAAAAAATAAAAAAAATAGCAGGAAGGGTGCGCGGATAGCTACCCATGCGGGTATTAAATAAATCCCATATATATATATATATATATGGGCCCATCTTTATTGCCCGCGCGGGTAGCTACCCACCCACCCTTCCGACCACCTTTTTTCAAAATTTTTTTTTTGTTATTGTAGAGGACTATTTTGTCTAGCTCTCCAAAAAATTTTAGCCAAAAATAATATCATTTGCCCCTCCAAAATCAAAAAACCCGTCCTTATATATATCTGCTTTATATTTTGTACAGAGTTACTTTTTTGGCCAGTAGAGTTACTTTTTTGACACCATAGTTACTTTTTTGACAGCAGAGTTACTTTCTTAGCTAGGAGAGTTACTTTTTTGGCTGCAGGGTAGCGAAAATCCATGTTACCCGTGCGGGCAATGAATGAACACCCTATATATATATATATATATATATATATATATATATATATATATATATATATATATATATATATATATATATATACTAATTTCCCTCTTAGTCTTCTCATTTTCTTACCTACCCCCATCATGTATTTCATTAGTTATTGTTAAGAAAATGATAAGACTAAGAGGGAAATAAGTATATATATATATATATATATATATATATATATACTTATTTCCCTCTTAGTCTTCTCATTTTCTTACCCGCCCCCATCATGTATTTCATTGGTTATTGTTGTAGCCGAAGTAGCCACCCATATATGCAATGCCATCAAAATTTTGGTCGAGAACACTACAATCCTCTACTATTTGCTAGCACCTATGAGTATTGTATGTTAGTACCACATAGTTATTGCCAACTAGTGGTACCTTATGGTTCTACCATTTCTGACACACTGTGTTGTCATTGTCGACTAGACTAGAGTTGAGCATTAGGTTAGTTTATACCAAATCTCACTCATTGAACCAATTCAAAACCTAACTGACAATATACTATTGCCTAGACCCTTGATTTAAGGCCTATATTCTTACATGGGTGGACCTATGGTTGTAGAAACTGGAATCTAAGGACCAAGGAATTCAAACTCCATGTGTAAAGATTTATAAAATATACTTTTGATAGACAAATGTGCCTAAAATGAGCATTCTACTTGTCTCTAGGTCCGCATGTGAATGATTTGTATGCATGTGATGTAGTCGAATATATCAGAAAGTAAATAGAACTTAACATGTCCTACATTATGGTAATCGTACGTAAAACCAAACATAAGAGTTTGATCTATACCTTGCAATTTGTACACACGCTTAGATCATTTGAACATTGTCAAGTCATTATGCTATGATGTAGAAGAATCTACAACTTTTTAAAATTCCAGTTGACACGATTTGCTATCTTTTGTTGCAAGATATATACATCTTAATATTATCTCACTTATTTTGACAATATCAACTTCCATATGTAGAACAATACTATGTTTTAGTATTCCAAGCACATATTCACTTTCTAACCTAAAAATACAAAGAAAATCAAATCTAGATCATATACATTCAAATCTAGTTCTTTTAACGACATGTATATTTTACAATCTTTCTAGATAAGGATTTATTAGTTCATAGTTATTGTAGATTAACTTGTTTGTGTACATATTATTTTTATAAAACCTCTCATAATGAAATTGTGATAGACATTTGACTCAACATGCATATTATACTTCGCTTATCATATATTCTATTATTTTATGTATTATTACCATATCTTCATCCATCTTACTACATGTGACTCATCTAGTCATTCTATGTGGTATTTCAATTTTCTTGCAAAATCTAATTTTCCTTCCAACGTGAGTTGAGTGTGAATCAAAATTTCTTAGATCTGGAAATATCCCTCTGAACCCAGCCTATGGGACAAGCCTCTGTAATTCCAAGAAAATTCAACTAAAATCTCATTAATCTTGTTGACAAATCATTACATCATTTACTGTGATACCACATCACTCTAAATGAGATTACTCAAAACATAATATATGGTTGATAACTAGTTAACCACATAGCAAAAAAATGGGATACTTGAAATCGATTTGAGCATCACCATCATGCTCAGGAACATTTACACCAAAGCTCAAAAATCTAATATATTCATATATCGTGCCAAGTATCTTTTAAAAATTTCTTAATAACCTCAGCCACAACGTATATACATAAGATGTTCTTCACATATACAACATGTACACAAATCAAAATGCTACCAAAAGCTCTAGTCAATTTCAAACATCGTACATAAACTTTCTCGCCCAGACCTGAGAGTACATGGTCGACTCTAGGACACACTACACATCTAACAACATTCTCCAAGGTCCATCATCATAGCTCCTCCTCGCTGGCAGGGGTCTACTGTCGCTTCTGCTGATCACCTAAAAAGATGTGGTGACCCACGAGGTGAGACTGATGTCCTAGCAAGTGATATAACTCTCAAAAACACTTATTGATTATAACAAATGATGTAATTAAACAAGTAAAGTAGATTAAGTAGACGAAACAGATAAAACAAATACAATATATATATATATATTGATATTGATGTATATATATTACATAATAGAGATATCAGATATAAAACTTATAGAGAATAGTTCTAATTAGAGTCTTATAGTAGCATTTAATGATTAACATTATTCTCAAAGATCATGTTTAATTAATCATCATGGGCATAACTATCATCATAATTATGTCTAGCAGTATAAACATGTCTAGCAGTATAAGCATGTCTCACAGTATAAGCATAGAGTTAACGACATAAGCACAATTATCAATATAATCATGGCTACAACATAAGCAGACCTACAACATGAGAGAACTAATTGAACATAAACTTAACCAGCAGTAGCAGTATCTCTAACAATATATGCATGGTTACTTTCTCTTATTGCATTATACATCGTCTAAACGTAAAAAGAGCAAACAAGGGTTAACATCTAATGTGAAGTGTTGTGTATAATCCTAATAGACATGCCACACGACTGTATTATGTCTTTTATTAAGTCCTAGGGAGAGTGACATATACCCCTCAAATTGCAATTGACCATTGCTTGGTCGTAATAAGTTTCGTACAAGATCTAGGGGTGCATGCGTCCTAAGATCTCTTCCCCTTGGTCAGTACGAATGAAAAGACAATGTTATAATGGTTTAGACTCCTGCAGTGACATATAGTCAAGCTGATAAACATTGGACCTCCCTTGGTATAAAGGTCACGACGCCCAAAACTAGGCTATATACCACCCTATCAACTGAGGTGCAACTGCAACTGTCCTCAATCACATAGGAAAAAGTATCAACTGTTTCTCAAAATTGATGCATGACTGCAACCATCCTCCATAACCTTGGGGCCAGGATGTCAAGGATGTACACTCCTTGCATCTACACATACTCAACATGTTATGTATGCGGTCCGAGTCCCTTAGGAATACTCATTTCCCCATCCAACAAGCCCTAGCAATGAATGGTTCTAGGGTACATGACACTACATGATTAAGGTTTCATTTGATTGGTTAATTCAATTGGGTGAATGAAGGCTGTATCAAACAAGTGGACATACAACACCCTTAATTCATTTCTAACAAGCAATGAGATATAACAACTTCAGAATATATAAAACATATAAGGTATAAAACTTGTCACATAACGACATGATACCAAACTTGTCACATCATGACATGATATCAAACTTGTCACATCACCACATGATACCAATCCTTGTCACATAAGTAAGAGGATTACACCTCCATTAGGGATCAACCATGCCCAAGGGTCATTAAAACCATCACATCATAGTCACCTATAAGAACGCCATTATCTTTCCATGCCTTACCAAAGGCTCAACAACCATCACCATACTTGTGATACACATGGCTAGCATAACTTTACATTAAAGAGCTAAAAGATGTTCACATGATAACATAGTAGGGTTATCTAAGCATTTAAGAGCATTCCTTCATCATATCAACATCCAGGAAGACTAGGTATGATTGACCATCATCATGGTTATAGTGCACAAGTTTAGCATAAGAAAGCATCAACAATAAGGGCCATGATAATCACCAATTAACACATTAGGGTTACAACAACATTGAGAGACTATTTCGTTATCATACAATTCACATAAGGAAGTTAAGTATGATCAATCACCATCATTGGATTACATTAAGGTCAGATTCAACAAGATAGATCAAGTATGGTTACCCATCAACATTTAGTTGTATTAGGGTTACCCATTAGCTCTTTTGGTGGCTATTAGTTTACATTCGTATGAGGGAAAAGGTATGGTTACAAATAAGGGCCATGATAATCACCAATTAACACATTAGGGTTACAACAACATTGAGAGACTATTTCGTTATCATACAATTCACATAAGGAAGTTAAGTATGATCAATCACCATCATTGGATTACATTAAGGTGAGATTCAACAAGATAGCATCAACAATAAGGGCCATGATAATCACCAATTAACACATTAGGGTTACAACAACACTGAGAGACTATTTCGTTATCATACAATTCACATAAGGAAGTTAAGTATGATCAATCACCATCATTGGATTACATTAAGGTCAGATTCAACAAGATAGATCAAGTATGGTTACCCATCAACATTTAGTTGTATTAGGGTTACCCATTAGCTCTTTTGGTGGCTATTAGTTTACATTCGTATGAGGGAAAAGGTATGGTTACAAAGTTAAGGGCATACACCATCGATGCTATACCATAAAAACCAAACCATGAGCATCACCCCAAAACCATCGGTTGCACACAAGTAAACACCTTGAACCAAAACCATCTAGAGAGACCATCGAGTTGTGACCTAGAAAGGTCACCAACTAACCTAGTCAAGCCATTGTTTAATAACATAGAAAGAACCATCGGTTGTGGGCATGCAACCCACCATTTGTTGTGGCATAATGGATCGCCATCGGTTGTGGTATCTAGTACCCCCGTCAGATCATGGAGTCAAAACCTCCATTGGTTGACATCATCGGGTGTTGGACCAGTAGAGCCATCAGTTGATGATCATAGGTCAATGGACCATCGAGTTTGGGAGTGAGAACATCCATTGGTTGATGGTCTAGAAGGGTCATCGGTTGTAAGACCCAGTACCTCCAGTACCTCCATCGGTTGTCATCAACAAGTGGTAAAGAAGGCAAAAACAAAAGGGTAATCATTGTTTGGTGGAAGGAAAGAAACCATCGATTGAAACCATTACTAGAGCAATAGACGGTCGATTCTTGAGCAAAAAAGAGTCCAAAATAGAACTAAAGTCATGGCCATTGGTTTATATAAGAAGACCAGCAAAAAGCACCAAAAAGAAAGCCATTGGTTCTAGAAAAGAACCACAACATCGAGTTATGCACAGGGAATAAAACAACCCCAAAACCCTAATGGATACCCATTGGTTGAGGGGGAAGCTTGAACATCGTTTGTGAGGGGAAGTATGGCCATCAGTTGTGTGCACAAGAGGGAAACCAAAATAGTAGCTAAGATATGTCTAGCAGTTGTCACATGAAGGTCACCAAGAATCCCCACCATCGGTTGCAAAAGAAGAAGGGAAAATAGCTCCAAAAACCCTAAGTATGAGCATAGTTTGAAGAGAAAAAACCATTGGTTGCCTATATACAAGCAAAGTCTAGGGCTTCCTCTACCAAGGAAGATTCATGAACAAGGTTTAAGGTTCATCCATGGTGATAAACTACTCAAGGATCATTACACAAACTCTAACCCTAAGAAAAGGTCGTATCTTTATGCTTAGAACTTCATTCTAGAGCAAGATCAAGAACATGCAAGCCAGTAGTAAGCAATAAATGTGGAGAAACTTATATAGCTCGCTTCTAGGAAGTAGAAGCACCAAAAAGCAAGATAGATCGAGCAAGAGAGGAAGAAACCCTAGCTTAAGCACTCCACACGGGCAAGAAATCTCCTTCTCCAAGAAAGGAAGCAAAACCTAGGTCAAATGAGCACTAAAGAGGTGATCTTTAAGCTCTAGAGAATGTTCCACCATGGTGTAGGGAAATATGGCTACGAGATAGGCAGCGGAAAAAAATTATCTACCATATTCCCACATCCAATAGATCACGTCAACTACTATAAGACAAGAAGGATGGTTTATGAGGATATACCTGGTCCTAGAGCAAGTCCAACGACAATCCTTGTCATCGTAGATGCGCAACTCTGAATCCTGGTTACACATGGACTCGTCTGACTGCTCCTCCTAGGATACTAGACTCACACATCATCTTTTACAGTAGCTTCTCTCATCACAGACTGCTGGTTTGACCATATCCTCCTTAGCGACAGACAATGACCTCCTGCCTTTACAGAAGTCCACACAGACTGCCTAGAACTCCTGTCGTCTTGCTGGATCGGACAAGAAGGAGTTGTCCATCCCACTGGCATACTAGTCACCATCCTACTCTCCCACGATAATGAGCTCAGTTGTTTCTCTCACTTTGGTTAACCCTCCCTAGTTAGGTAGGACTTGCTTGGGCTCTCGTGGCTACCACAACCAGAGAGGACAACTTTTATCAGAGCAACTGATTCTCAATTATTTGTGTTGTGCTTTGGGAAGCCCCCAATACTCCTCTATATAGAGTAGAGGCTAGGGTTAGGGTTCCCAGTTGCTATCCGATACGAGATTAATGTGCCGGAGTGGAAAGGACCAAAAGAAATCAAATTTCTGCAACAATTCTAGAAATTTCACAACCTGCGACAGCTGAAACGACCATTTGGCAAACCCATATGGTCGTCTCGCACTACGAGACAGTCGTTTCACAGTTTCCCACTTGTACACGAATTTGGAAAATCAATTCCCATCAATATTAGATATTAATTTCCTTACACAACAAGTATTTCTCAAGCAAAACGAATAGGGAAACATCTAGAACCTTCCCCTACCAATCTGGTCCATCTCGCCCAGGTGAGATGGTCGTCTCGGTTCACCCAAACGGTCGTCTGGTGACCCGAGTCGAGTCAGTTTGGTTGGGTCAGTTCATTCCTTAGCCAAATTCAACTCGCAATAAGCCTAACACCCAGACGCCCGTCTCAACACTTGAGATGATCGTTTGGCACTCCATATGGCCGTCTCAACACTTGAGATGTGTGTTTGGCAGTGTTGTAAGTCTATTTGTTGCGTGAATCAAACACTTAAGAACTTTAGTACTTAATTCAACTGTCATTTGAGATCTGAACTCCTCTTCTAAGTTGAGACCTATGTGTGTGACCCTATAGGCCCCATATCACGTTGGCAGTGAATGTCCATAACACTTATGACATCACAAGCAATGAGCGGTGCCTAATGGAAAGTTGGAGAATAACTTCAACCTACTATTTGTGTATGGTGTTGTAGTGTTTGTATAGTTCCTTTGTCACTGATGTCTAGATTGAACTACATGCATGAAGCAGTCACCCTCATTATTATTCAATCTTGTTTCTTGATCCAATAACAGACTGTCTGAGATATATGTAAGCTCAATATCACATATTGACTCACATGCACATGACCATTCTTTTCTTAGTCTCACTTACCAAAAGGCCTAGGACATAACACTCCAGTAGGAGGGACAAATCCCATATCTATCATTCACAGTCTATCTCCATGTGTCAAAGTAACCCAATCATCACCTTTATAACAACCCATGTTTCAGGATTGTATTTGATGATGTCAAAGTGTACCCAATGACATGTGATGAGTTTAATGATTTCAGGTCTAAGAACCACAACCACCACCATCACTGTGAGACCTGACTATGACTTCCACGAAGATGGCTTCCATGTGTCAGTCTCACAGTGGGTTTGTCCGATACACTATTCTCTAGCATGGATCTGTGTGCTTGGTTTGATATCACCATATCACGACTAATGAGATTTAGTCATCAACCAACTCACACTCTGATCTTGTGTGTCATTGTTGTCTATCAACCTTCCATGATGATAATCGATTAGGGACATAATGAGGATATGTATATGTACTCAACATCCATATGATCTCATCTACAAGGATAGTAACTTGAACACATACGTCATAAAGTAATACAATTCTCTAGAAATTTATAATGTTACATCATTATCTCATAACTGAATTAAACAAAATAAATTGGAAGCTTGCCTTTTATTAATAATCAAATCATTTTTACATGATATGCCATTACAATCATCACATGATTGGCTCTTTGGGCATACATAACCAACAGACTCCCACTTGCACTTAGAGCCAATCACCCACGAATCATATTCTGAGTGACCTATCATGACTGCCATGCTTCTACTGCCAAAGTGCCTTTGTCAAGGGATCAACAATATTGTTCTCAGTTGGAACTTTGCAAATTTTTACATCTCCACGCTGCACGATCTTTCGTATGAGATGGAACCACCTTTGTATATGCTTTGAGCATTGATGTGACCTGGTTCCTTAGCTTGCACAATAGATCCATTGTTGTCCCAATATAGCTTGATTGCCTCACTGATGCTTGGAATGACCCCAAGTTTTGTGATGAACTTCTTGATCCATACAACCTCCTTTGTTGCACTTGATGCAGTAATACACCCGACCTCTGTTGTAGAATCGGAAACTGTCTATTGCTTGGAACTCTTCCAGCTTATAGCTCTGTTGTTTAGGAAAAACACAAATCCTGATTGTGATTTGTAATCATCTTGATCAGTCTGGAAGCTTGCATCGGTGTAACCCTTTACCACCAACTCTTCCTCTCCGCCGTAGACCAAGAACTAGTCCTTAGTCCTTCTCAAGTACTTGAAGATGTTCTATATGGTTGTCCAGTGAGCATCACTTGGATCTGACTGATATCTTCTCGTCATGCTTAAGGCATACGAGACATCTGGACGGGTGCACAACATTGCATTCATGATTGATCCAATTGCTGAGGCATATAGAATTTCACCCATGCATTCCCTTTCTTCACAAGAACTGGGACATTGGCTCTTAGAGATGGTCACTCCATGCAACTTTGTAACATTTCCTCTCTTTGAGTTCTCCATGTTGAACCACTTAAATACTTTGTTAATGTATGTGCTCTGACTTAGTCCAAGAAGCCTTCTGGATCTATCTATATAGATCTTTATCCCTAAGATGTAGGATGATTCTCCCAAGTCTTTCATAGAGAATGTATTCCAAGCCATGTCTTTACCTTTTGTAAAGAGGGATGTCATTCCCCATCAATAGTATGTCATCTACATACAATATGAGGAATGTCACTATGCTCCCACTAACCTTCTTGTACACACAAGGTTCATCTTCATTTTGATCAAAGCCAAATCCTTTGACTGTCTCATCAAAATGAAGATTCTAGCTCTGAGATGCTTGCTTCAATCCATAGATTGACCTTTGTAGCATATAAACTCTATTGGAAAACTTTAGATCTATAAACCCCTCAGATTGTGTCATATACACATCCTCCACAAGATTCCCATTAAAGAATGTAGTTTTAACATCCATTTGCCAAATATCATAGTCATGATAAGAAACAATAGCAAGTGTGATCCTGATGGATTTAACCATGGCCAATGGAGAAAAGGTTTCATCATAGTCAACACCTTGAACTTGTCTGAAACCCTTTGCAACCAATCTGCCCTTATAGGTTTGTACCTTACCATCCATGTCGATCTTCTTCTTGAAGACCCACTTGCACCCTATGGGTTTTACCCGTTCATGTGGATCCACCAAAGTCCATACTTTGTTGCTATACATGGATTCCATCTCAGATCTCATGGCCTCAAGCCATTTCTCAAACGCTGGTCCCTCAATAGCATCTTTATATGCAATTGGCTCATCATGTATGACCAATTCACTACCTTCCGGAGTCACAAGATATCCATATCTCTCAGGTTCAAGGCTTGTCCTATTAGATCCTCGAGGTTTCTATGTTACTTGAGGAATTTGAGATTCCACAACATCTTGTCAACCTCTTTGTTCCTCTAGTTCATCTATTGGTTCAATGCTTTCTTGTTGGTCTCGGATCTCTTCGAGTTCCAATTTTCTCCCATTGATTCCTTTAGAAATGAAGTCCATCTCAAGGAATGTAGCATCCCTAGCATCAAACACTTTGTTGTTAGATTGGGAATAAAGTAATATCCTCTTATTTCTTTAGGATATCCAACAAAATAACATTTATCAGATCTTGGGTCAAGCTTTTCAGGAAACATTTTCTTGACATAAGCTTTGCAATCCCAAATCTTTATAAAAGACATATTGGGACGCTTCCCATTCCATATCTCATATGGTGTCTTTTAAAACGATTCACACAATACCCAGTTTAGTGTAAATGCGGCAAGTTTTAGAGCATACCCCAGAAGGTTGTTGGAAGCTCAGCTAAACTCATCATGGATCACACCATATCCAGTAATGTGTGATTTCTTCTTTCTAACATACCATTATGCTAAAGTGTTCCAGGCGGAGTCCATTGGGATACAATCCCATGGGCTCTAAGAAGGTCCTCAAACTACTAGTTTAAGTATTCTCCACCTCAATCAGAATGAAGTCTCTTAATACTTTTACCAAGTTGGTTTTGTACTTCATTCATAAACTCCTGAAACTTTTCATGAGCTTCTAACTTAGGTTTCATCAAGTAAACATATCCATACCTACTGAAGTCATCTGTGAAGGCAATGAAGTATTGATACCCACCTCTAGTGGTTGTTCTAAAAGTTCCACACACATCAGTATGTTTGAGTCCTAATATATCACTAGCCCTCTCATTGTTACCAGTGAAAGGGGTCTTAGCCATCTTTCCCAACAAACAAGATTCACATGTCTCTAATGATTTGAAATCAAAAGAGTCCAGATAACCATCTTTATGGAATCTAGATATGTGATTCTCATTTATGTACCCTAGACGACAATGCCAAAGGTATGTTTTGTTTGAGTCATTGAGTTTTTGCCTTTTGGTATTCACGTTATATACACTTGTCTCTAGATCTATCAAGTGTAGATCATAAGACATTGGGGTACTTCTATAAAATATCCCATCTTTGCTAATGGAACATCTTTCCTTCTTTATAAGAAATTCAAATCCTTTCTTGTCCAAACAAGATACAAATATGATATTCCTATTAATGGTAGGTACGTAATAGCAGTTCTCTAACTCTATTACAAGCCCACTTGGTAGAGTTAACTCATAGGTTCCAACTGCGTTGGCCACAACTCTTGTGCCATTAGCAACACACAGTTCAATCTCACCTTTCTCTAAAGGTCTACTTCTTTTTAGATCCTTCAAATTTGAGCAAATGTGTGATCCACACCCGGTATCAAGTACCCATGATGAATAAGTAGTGAAGTTAATCTCAATAATATATACCCCAGAAGTAGAGATCTCTATCCCTTGTTTCATCTTCCTTCAATCTCACCTTTCTCTAAAGGTCTACTTCTTTTTAGATCCTTCAAATTTGAGCAAATGTGTGATCTACACCTGGTATCAAGTACCCATGATGAATAAGTAGTGAAGTTAATCTCAATAATATATACCGCAGAAGTAGAGATCTCTATCCCTTGCTTCATCTTCCTAGGTTCCCTTATCCTTCTCCTTACTTTCAGAGTAGAATCTATGGACTTTAGCTTAGCCACAAAATGCTTTTTGTCTTTGCCTTTGTCCTTGGACTCAACTCTGCTGATCACCATCATGGATTTGCCCATCTTCATTTGTACTTTGACATTTATCAAGATGTCCAGCAACTCTAACAGCGGTCCAACCCTATTTCTTAAGTGATAACACTTAATGAACCAATTATATGATTTAGGAAATGATTGCAAAATCAT
Source organism: Alisma plantago-aquatica (assembly GCA_963693085.1). NCBI lineage: Eukaryota > Viridiplantae > Streptophyta > Magnoliopsida > Alismatales > Alismataceae > Alisma > Alisma plantago-aquatica. The sequence continues at coordinate 1,616,421,030 of OY856409.1, read as the reverse complement.
ATCCGTGGCCAACTCTTGACCCAAATGAAATCCTAATTTCTCAAGATGCTCCATATGCCTAACGAGCACATGGGGCTCTATTGGATCTTCCTCTGTTAGTTTGCACTCAAATAGCTCCTTGGAGACATTATACCTTTCATATTATCATGTTGTTTATGCAACTCATAGTTCATACAACCCAGCATAAGGTTCTTGATGTTCACAACATCATCGACATGCTTCAAATAAGCATCCATGTCAGTCTTAGGTGAATTTGGAGTGGTTACCGGCTCTGGTGATTCAGGATCATGCAGAACACTTCTCAAGGTTCTGAACCAGTTATGGAAATAAATCTCATTTTATTTGTCCAAATATGATGATTTATTTGCCATTTAATTCTATAAGAGATAAAATTTGCATTTGTCAAAAACCCTTTTTCATTTGATTTGATTTTATTTGAAAAGTTTGACGATATAATTAGATCTTTAATTATTATCGCTCCCACTATTTGATTCAAATTGATAGCCATCAATATCAATTTGGAATATTACAACGTACAATATTCTAGTGGGCCAGATCCAAGATGATTCAACTGTGGCCCGATTAACACCGCAAACACAATCAACTATCAAGGTAGGCTACTCTTGCCAATTGCATCATATGTAATTCTGGATACATAATATGCACAACCCCTTGCCATAATTTTCTGCATGTCTCTGGGCCCAGACGCTCTGAGAATCACTAGTGAAGCCTGACCCAAAAGCAGACATCATAATAATGCACCCCACAGAGGCAGAACCTACATTATTACCATCACACTTCCATGAGATAGACGGTGCACCCTGTGGAGGCGGAACCTATGCTTAGTTGATCAAGCTTTTCATGTTTACCACTTTTGGAAAGCATCTAAGACTTGATATTTTAATTGAGGGAGTTTGTATTTATAAGCATATACATATACTTTATCCAATCATCACATATATAGTATGTATCATATACATGTTATATCCCACAACAAAAACATGCAATCAACTAAAGCGATGGTTATGGCCAACCTAATGTAATCCCTTGGAGCCACAAGGAACTACATCATCTAGGTCTACACCGCATGTAGAAACCTATTGTTGATGAAGATTTGTGCTTGCCAATCTGGGTTGATCAGTTCAACCCTCGAACTGACAGGCTCACCTCTTGGCCGGTTGTCAAGTTGTCTCACTGGTTGTCTGGTTCCATCGGTCCACCATCTGCTGGCTCCTCCAGCTGATTAGTCAGGTCCACCAGGCGGTCAGTTTGGCTCATCCTTCTAGTCCTCCATAGTACTCCAGTTGGTTGGCTCATCATCATCATACCATACTTCATCTTCATCATAACAGGAAAGTAAACTATCCTACTTTTACATAACTATTTGGAAACCCCGAGTTACATTTGAGGTGAGTAAGGGAGGGTAGGAAAGAATTAATTTTACATTGAGAAGATAAGATTGAGGCTCGGTACGCAGACTGAGATAAGAGGATCAACCAACTATACAACCATGCACAAAATATAGGGGTTATTGGACATAACCATGCTACACATCCCCCATTAAAACTGCTTTTAGGGTGACACGTGTAAATTGCATATATAGATATATATATATATATATATATATATATATATATATACATATATATATATAAGTTTGGAATTATCGTGGTGTTTAGATTTGACAAGATATTATTTGCACCCATGCTATAACATAACGGCAAAACCAAGCCCCAATCATATCGATTATCCCATACTATAATAAATTGACGTTGGCTCTGATACCACCGTAGGGAATATGGCTACTAGATAGGCAACATAAACAAAAAAAATTATCAACCATATTCCCACATCCAACAGATTATGTCAATTACTATAAGATAGGAAGGATTATTTTATGAGTTTATACCTGGTCCTGGAGCATGTCTAGCGAAAATCCTCATTGTTGTAGGTGTGCAACTCAGAATCTTGGTTGCACTGGGACTCGTTTGACTGCTCCTCTAGACTCTCACGTCGTCTTCTGCAATGGTTCCTCTCATTACGGACTGCTGGTTTGACCATGTCCTCCTTAGCGGCAGACAACGACCTCCCGCCTCTAGAATAGTTTACACATACTACCTAGAACTCTTGTCTTCTTGTTGGACCGGATAGGAAGGAGTTGTCCCTCCTGCTGGCATACTAGTCACCAGCCTACTCTCTCACGAAAATGAACTCATTTGTTTCTCTCCCTTTGTCTATCCCTCCCTAGTTGGATAGGACTTGCATGCGCTCTCGTGGTTACCACAACCAGAGAGGACAACGTTTGTCAGAGCAACTGATTCTCAATTGTCTATGTTGTGCTCTAGGAAGCCCCCAATACCCCTCTCTATATAGTAGAGGCCATGGTCAGGGTTCCCAGTTGTTATCTGACACGAGATTAATGTGCGAGAGTGGAAAGGACCGAAAGACCTCAAATTTTTGCAACAATTCTAGAAATTTCGCAACCTACGATAGACGAAACGACTGTTTGAACATACATAAAGAAGTTGTCCCTCCCATTGGTGTACTAGTCACCAAAGTTCTCTCCCACAATTATTTCTCCCTTGCTATCCCTCCCTTTAGTGGGTAGGACTTGTCGGGCTCTCTATTAGTTACCAAAACTAGAGAGGACAACCATTGTCAGAGGCAAATGAGTTGTGTTCAGGGAAGCCCATAGTACCCCTCTATTTATAGTGCGGGGTTAGGGTTTGGATTCCCAATCTATGTGGGAGTGGAAAGGACTAGAAGATCTTGAATTTTTACAACATGTGAATCCCAAAATGGTTGGTTGTCAACTAAACCAGTCGGTTCACATGTGAGATGGTCGTTTCACAGCCCGAAATGGTCATTTTGCCTGTTTCTAATCACACATTAATTTGGCAAAATTTTCAATTAATGCATATTTCGTAGTAGCCTCATTAGACCGTACATCTCTCTTGATAAATCCAGATAATAGGTAGGAACATAAACTAAAACATTTTGGAGCGACAAAGATAGTTATTGAATCATTAGCACCACATTAAAACATTCTTCCTAGAGTAGTTGTTAATATGAATAATAGAAACTCTGTTGTAGCCATTTCTGTCACACTACAAAACGGTCACTTTGCAGTTTCCCAATTGTACACAAATTTGGCAAATCAATTCTCATCAATGTTAGACATTGATTTCCTTGTGAAACAAGTATTGCTCAAGCGAAATGAATAGGGAAACATCTAGAACCTTCCCCGACTGAACTGGACCATCTCGCCCATGCGAGACAACCGTCTCTATTTACCCAGATGGTCGTTTGATGACTCGAGTCGAACCAGTTTGGTTGGGTCGGTTTGTTCCTTAGCCAAATTCAACTTGCAACAGGCCTGAAGCCCAGATGCCCGTCTCAACACTTGAGACAGTCGTTTGGCACTCCAGACAACCGTCTCAACACCTGAGATGGGCATTTCGTAGTGTTGTCAGCCTATTAGTTCTGTGAATCAAATACCTAAGCACTTTAGTACTTAAATCAATTGTCATTTGAGATCTGATCTCCTCTTCTAGGTCGAGACCTATGTGTGTGACCCTATAGGTCCCATATTTCGTTGGCAGTGAATGTCCATAACACTTATGACATTACAAGCAATGAGTGGTACCTAGTCGACATCAATGCTACCCAAGTAAATGGAAAGTTGGAGAACAACTTCAGCCTACAATCTATGTATGGTGTTGCAATGTTTATATAGTTCCTTTGTCACTGATGTCTAGATTGAACTAGAGGCATGGAGCAGTCAACCTCATTATTATTCAATATTTTTTCTTGAACCCAAGAGCAAACTGTCTAAGATATATGTAAGCTCAATATCACATATTGAATCACATGCGCATGTCCATGATTTTCTCATTCTCGCTTATCAAGAGGCCTAGGACGTCAAACTCCAATAGGAGGGAAAAATCCCATATCTATCATTCACAGTTTATCTCCATGTGTCAAAGCCACCCAATCATCACCTTAATAACAAACCATGTTTTAGGACTGCGCTTGATGATGTCAAAGTGTGCCCAATGACATGTGATGAGTACAATGATTTCAAGTCTAAAAACCACAACCACCACCATCACTGTGAGACATGACTATGACTTCCATGAAGATGACTTCCATGTATCAATCTCATGGTGTGTTTGTCTGATACACTATTCTCTAACATGTATCTATGTGCTTGGTTTGATATTGCCATATCATGACTAATGAGATTTAGTCATCAACCAACTCACACTCTGATCTTGTGTGTCATTATTTTCTATCAATCTTCCACAATGACAACCAATCAGGGACATAATGAGAATATGTATATGTACTCTTAAAATCTGTATGATCTCATCCACAAGGATAGTAACTTGAACACATACATCATTGAGTAATATATTTTTGTAGACATTTCTAATGTTTCATCAATATCTCATAATTGAATTAAATAGAATAAATTGGAAGCTTGCCTTTTATTAATAATCAAATCATTTTTACATGATATGCCATTACAATCATCACATGATTGGCTCTTGGGGCATACATAACCAACACATGGAACACCATGAACACGACCAATAAGAAGGAAGAAGTAGGTAGGGAAGCAAAGAAAATGAAGGGAAAGAGAGATATCTTACTTTCTTAGGTCAAGAACAAGTAAAGGAAGCTCCACAAGCTCTAAGAGAGGGTAGATCTAAACCCTAACAGTACATGCAAGGAGATTGACCACCTTATTTTACCTTGGGCACCTTGTTCTCCACCAATACAAGGAGGACAAAGATCTAAGAATCAAGGATGAGGATAGATCTAGGTGACTAAAGAGATCATTTGGGAGCAAGGAGGGAGGTATATAAGTCTATGGGTAAGAGAGAAGAGAAGGTTTGGGTGTCCTACTATGTTTGCAAGTGTCCATGGTCTTAAGCATCCCATCCCTACAAAGCAGAAGCTCCATCAGTTGTGGGAGTCTGTTAGGCCATCATTTGTTGACTCCCAGGCCAGCCATCGGCCTACAACACCAGGTTAACCATCAGATCATTACCCTTTGGTCACAAGGGTGAAAACCCTAGCTCACCATTGGTTTGCACCTCCACTAGGTGAACCACCGACCCAAGGAGCTCCAAGAGGGAAAACCATCAGCCCTCAAACCTCTAGAAACCTTCAAGAAACCAAAATAGGATCCCAACATCATCAGATACCAACAAACCAAGGGGGACCATCGATTTACACCACACAAGGTAGCTCATCCATTAGAAGGAAACCCTAATTCAACCCTAGAAAGATGTCAGCATCAAACCAAGGTGCATCTAGATGCCCCAAAGCACAAACAAATTAAATATTATATGAAAACATGTGAGGAACATAAAGCATGGGACAAATTGCAAGAAAAACTATAGATATGGGTAAATTATAGGAAAGTCCAAAATGTGCACAAATTTGCATGACTTGCTCAAACAATGTCCAAACTTGAAACTTAGGTGTGTCAAATGATATCAACACACACCTTAGGGTTAGATTAAGATTCTAAGAATGAATTTATGATAAGAAATCATGTCCAATCACTAAGAAAGGTCTCAGGACTTACAACCGTAAACCCCTAAAAAGGATTTCACCCCCAAAATCCAAAGCAACAAAGAGGGTTACCTCCTATGCACCACATCCTAACCTCCACATGGTAACTTGCATCCCATTGTGATCTCACAACTCTCTCATAGAAATCATGTTCTTCTCCCCCAACTCCTATATGCGTCACCTTGGTCAACATGGAAACCTCCACATAAAAACATCCTCATCAAACTCCACCTCCATCGTCTGTATCTCTTGTCTTGTACCATGATGACACTTCCTTACCGTGGAGCATAAAAACTATTGTACAACATGTGCAACTATGGTAGTAACTCTGACTGGAACTCTAGCTACCTATCCTAAACTATTCCCATCTGATGCAAGATCACCATGTCTTGCACTATAGTCTGTTGTATCAACACATCACTCAGAAGCTATACTTACTTTCTTGTACCAATCATGAAAGGTCACATATTTATTTCGCTATGCACTTCACAAGGTGTGATGTTTCTGCTCCTCTGGTGGTTGTTGTTGTAGTAAGTTGCCCCATCAATCAGGTGAAAATCCCCTAGCTATTAAGAATTATAGGACATGTATTCTTAGAAGATTTTCCAATCCTTGACATGTTTCTTTCTGACTTTCCATCTATCTAAGGCTATGTTGAAATCCCAATGTATCCTTTTCCTTGCAGGCTCCTAATGATTCTTATTATTTGGCTGATAGCTATGCACTTGACTATATCTGCACCATACCCTATTGGATACTTAGCTTCCATTATATGTTCTTCATCTTATGATGCATCATATGTGTCGAAGGTGAGTCTCCTTAGGTCCTATCTCACTCAACTCATCAACATTTGGAAACATTGTTTGGTCATAGAATCATACACTATCTTGTCACCTGATCTATGGAAGCTATCATGCTCTTCGATGTGCTACTCTGATCTGATGTCCTATATCATGGTATCATCCACTTGTACTTCTTTGTCCTACTATAACAGTGTTAATTTGAATTGTAGTTGTGTCGACGATCCTGCCAACTGAGATACTTCCAAATGTACATCCTCCTACTGAAGCGATGTTGGTATGTCTTATTTCATGATACGTCGAAGAGTATAACTATGTCATGTCTACAAACATTGACGAGGATGACTTCCTGGTTGACCATATATTATATCAGCATGTATCCCGAACCATTCCTTAAAGCACCACAAAAGGTGATATACCCTTCCCTTTGTTCTGGCAACACTAACATTGGAATACCTATCAATTTCTCCTTTAGCACCTAGAAAGAATGTTGTCACCAACGCTAACACCTGTCAATACATACAAGAAGGAACAACTTTCCTAGTCAACCTTGTTAGTTGTAAAGCAACAATGCTGACGTTCGAAATGGGCTTCTTGCAACGTCCTACTAGGTTCAATAAGCTTCAGGTCTCAGTCAGTGTCTAGGCTACTTCCACTCTAACGCTGTCTTCACCTGATTTGGACTTATACAACATCCTTGGCAGATATATCATACCCCAAGTAGACACTTTAGTCAACCCCAAACTCACTCTTGCCAAACTTGGCACACAGTTATGGCTACCTCAACAATTCTAGGATTTAGTGAAGATGTTGTCTATGTTGCATGACCATTCTCTGAAGTACATTGAGATACTATCAACATAATTTGCAAGAACTCATGCGGACACGACCTGAGCACTCTATTCATTAAGTCCATAAAACATTGGTGATGCATTGCTTAGTCTAAACAACACACCCATGATCTGATAGTGACCATACCACTGATGTCATCTATTCTGATCTCATTTGATGATATCCTAACCTCAGACCTATATGAAGGAACACCATAGAAAATGTCGACTGATCAACAAACCAACTATCATTGGCAGTGGTTACTCATTTCTTGTTGTGATCTTCTCTAGATGTCAGAAACCCATGTAAAACATCATGGAATCAGTCTTCTTCCCAAACAACACTTGGAAGACCTCAACATCAAACTCTCTCTCTCTAGGGAAAAGAAACACTAGGGAGCTCATCTGATAAACATATTCAACTCACATACTACTGGTACACCCTAGATGCTAGGACTAATCACCTTGGTATATACTCCATATGCCAAAAGGAACTCACATCCTTATCTCATCTACTTCTCTGTCATCATCATAACCAACTTAAAACGTATAGAAGAAGTCTTCCTAACTCTTGGAAGGCTCAAACACCTTACCCACCACAAAACATCATGATCTTGGACCCATGGTTCAAAGCAACCACGTGCTATAACAAGGCATCCACCCATAGGGTTACATTGAATCCATGCATACCAAGTTGCATAACATCCACTTGAAAGTTGCACCCCAAAAAGAAAGAACACAAAGGAAGGTACACTTCCTACAACATTACATCATAGTCTAGGGTTCCTAGTAGGGGGTTACGAATTCTACCTTCATCAAGTAAGTTGCAACTTTTTTGTGTCATTTTACCTTTTTCATTTGAGTTTGTTGCCATCAACATATGAATTATCATGATTATCATACTTCATTTCTCATTCTTGTTGATGGTTTATCATTATTATGTGAGTGTCCATTCATGTTATCTTATTTATTCCTCACTTACCAAGGGATAGTTCACCATATTTCACATTTTCTTTATTTTTTTTCTACATGTCATGAAAATTTTACTTTAACATTTTCTTACATACGTAGGTTGGTCTGAGATTTACTCATGTTCCATTTTATTCATCTATGATTGTTCTTATTCACCTTCTCATGTCACACTTATCATAGAAGTTATCATCTTCTTATGTGGATTTTATACCTTGGATCATATCATTAGCACAAATTTACCTCTCTTTTACTTCATTAACTTCTAGAATTACAGCTTCAAAAACTCCTCTTTAGCTTACTTGTATCAAGATTTAGGTTTCACGGTGTTGTATCATTCTTTGGTTACCAAACATTCAAGTTTTTTTATAGGTTACAATGTGATTTTTATCTTTCTTTAAGTTAAATTGAGATATTTTCACCATGATTTTATATTCATTATGATCTTTAGATTGTTTCCACCCGACTACTTGATCAGAGTAATAAGAAGGATAACAATCTAAGAGTTCAACACTTACCTTTTCTTCAATAATTGAATACCTGACCAGGGCATCCAAGCACTGAGATTAGGCAGTATGCATCAGGTTCACGTGTCATGTTCCTACTTAGTTTCCATCCTAGTCCTAAGTCCTAGTCTCTATGTAGACTCACTGAACCTAGAGCTCTGATATCACCAAATGTGACACCTCATCACTCTAAACAAGATTACTCAAAACAAAAAACATGATCGATGACTAATTAACCACATAACATAAAAAGGGGATAATTAAAACCAATTTGAACATCACCATAATGCTCAGGAACATTTACACCAAAGACCAAAAACCTACTATATTCATATATCATTCCAAGTATCTTTTACAAACTACTTTATAATCTCAGCCACAATGTATATACATAATATGTTCTTCACATATACAACATGCACACGAATCAAAATGCTACCAAAAGCTCGAGTCAATTTCAAACATCATATACAAACTTTCCTGCCTAGACTTGAGAGTACAAGGGCAAGTGTAGGACACACTAGAAATCTAACAACCTTCTCTAAGGTCCATCATCCCCAGCTCCTCATCATTGCCACATGTATGTTGTCATTGCTGCTGATCACCTAAAAAGATATGGTGACCCATGAGGTGAGACCCATGTCCTAGTAAGAGATATAACTCTCAACAACACTTATTGATTACAACAAATGATGTAATTAAATAGGTTAAGTAGATCAAGCAGATGAAATAGATGAAATATATACAACATATGTATATAACTTAATAGAGATACCAGATATAAAACTTCTAGAGAATAGTTCAAATTAGAGTCTTATAGTAGCATTGAATAATTAACATTATTCTCAAAGATTAGGTGAATTAATCATCAGGGGCATAAATATCATCATAATCATGTCTAGCAGTATAAGCATGTCTAGTAGTATAAGCATGTCTAGCAGTACAAGCATGTCTCATAGAATAAGTATGTCCAACAGTGTAGGCATACCTACGTTGTAACTAGAGTTAACAACACAATCACAATTATCAGCATAAGCATGGCTACAACATAAGCATACCTACAACATGAGAGAACTAATTGAACATAAACTTAACCAGTAGTTGCAGTATCTCTAACAACATAAGCATGGTTACTTTCTCTTATTGCATTATGCATCTTCTATATGTGAAACGAGCAAACAAGGGTTATCATCCAATGTGAAGTGTTGTGTATAATACTAACATATATCCTACATGGCTGTATTACGTCTTTTATTAAGCCATGGGGAGAGTGAGGTATATCCCTCAGATTCCAACTGACCACTTCTTAGTCGCAATCAATTCCGTACAAGATCTAGGAGTGCGGGCATCCTAAGATCTCTTCCCCTCGGTCACTACGAGTAAAGACAGTGACATAACAGTTAAGGTGCTAGTAATGACATATAGTCAAGCTGCTAAATGCTGGACCACCCTTAGTATAAAGGTCACGACACCCGAAACCAAGATATATACCACCCTATCATCTGAGGTACAACCGTAATTGTCCTCAATCACATATGCACAAGTATCAACTATTTCTCAAAATGGAGGCATGACCGCATCCATATTCTATAACCTTGGGATCAGGATGTCAAGGATGTACACTCCATGCACCCACACATACTCAACATGTTATGTACGTGACTCTGAATTTCCCTTAGGAATACTCATTTTCCCATCCAGCAAGTCCTGACACTGAATAGTTCTATGACACAAGGCACTATATGATTAAGGTTTCACTTGATTAGTTAATTTAGTTGGGCGAATTAATGCTACATCAAACAAGAGGACATACAAAGCCCTAATCAATTTCTAGCAAGCAATGAGATGTAACAACTTTAGAAGATATAAAATGTACAAGGTATAAAACTTGTCACATCATCAAAAGATACCAAACTTATCACATAACCACATGATACCAATCCTTATCACATAAGTAAGAGGATTACACCTCCATTAGGTCTCAGCCATGCCTAAGGTCCATTGAGACCATCACGTCATAATCATCTGCAAGAACGTCATTGTGACACCTCGTCACACTAAATGAGATTACTAAAAACACAAAACATGATCAACTACTAATTAATCACATAGTAAAAATGCGGAATAATTAAAACCAATTCCAAAAATGTAAATAAACTTTAGAACATTTACATAAAGATCCATCTTTCCATTCTCATATACTGTAACAAGTATTCACATATGGGTCCAAAGACCTCAGTCACATTCTGCATACAAAAGATATCTCACATGTACATGCCATATATTTACAAACATTGACATACTACAAAAATATCGTGTCGATGCCTATAATGAGAAATTTTGAGGTAATGAGTGGATATACCGTCTCTGATCTTGTAACAGGATGAACTTTGTATTTGGGATATAGTCAAGTTCTTATTTCACCCCATTATGAAAGAGAGAGATTGGATATACAAATGTGATGCTTAAAATTGACATTTGAGAATGATTACCTTTATTTTTAATGACATGGCCTAGGGTTAGAGGTGTTACCTCTCCCTTATGGGGGAATAAATGAACAATAGGTTGAAAACCTAGGTGAAAGGTAGTCTCCAAGTGAAATTGAAATAAAAAATGAAAATGTAATAATGTAAAGATGATAACCTGAAAATGCAAAGGATGTACATTTAGTATTATATAGAAAATAATTTTTTTTTGTTTCAAGATGGCGGCTCTGGGGCTTGGCGGCTCTCTAGGGTTTGCAAAGAAGATCAAAGTTCAGGAGGATGAAGGAGATCTTAGAGGGACGAGAAGCAACACGATCCCTATGGGGAACATTGGGATTCACTTCCAATGTGTGGATAGGAGAAAGCAAGCAGAAGGAGCGCAAGTAGATGTAGCACATCAGCAACGTAATGGGTTTGTGATGGAAGTTTAAGCGGGGGTGGGGGGATAGCACCACTTTTCCTCCTCCGGGGCATTAGCAACTAACCAACTTTCTGAATCTATTGATCACCAGGTTGGTTCTCTTCCACATCGTGACCTCAGCCTTATTGCCCGCGGCCACCTAAAAAATGTGGTGACCCACGGGTGAGTCCCCGTCCCAACGAGAGATATAACTCTCTCTAACATATATTTATTATAACATATTAATTAATAGTAAATACATTGAGCAGTTAGGGTAATGAATAAGCAATATGAACAGATTGAACAGTTTAAGCATACTAAGCAGTTAAGCAAATAAGTTGTAGCATCAAGTAGAATTACTCAATTTTCATAAGTTTGCATCATGTAAGAACTATGTAGTGTAAAGACAAGACAATGGTTAATCAACCAATGTGATACATATTAAACCCTAGAAATTATACTACACAGGAAGTATTGTATATTTTATTATGCCCTGGGGAGTTTGAGTCATACCACTCAAAGTCCAACTGACCACCGCTTGGTTGCAATCAGTTCCATATAAGATCAAGGAAGAGTCAGACTCCAAGATCTTCTCCATACTCAGTCAATATGAGTCTGCACTGCAGTGACATCTCACTCTAACATCAAAATAGCAACATATAGTCATGTAAACAACTAGCCCACCTTGGTACAGGTCATGGTGCTAGAGACCAAGGTATGCAAAGCCAAACCTTTATCACATGATAATCACCGAGACACGACCATAGTCATTCTCAGAAAGAGGGCTAGGTATGACCACAATCATCTTCCCTAAGCACTTGGATTCAGGATGACAAGCACCCCACATACTCAATAGTATGTGCTCTGAGTTTCCCTTAGGAATACTCGTTTCACCATCTGGCAAGTTTTGACACTCAGATGGATCTATGGCACATGACACTACATGATTAGAATTTCACTTGATTAATCATTGCCAATTGGGTGAATTAAGGCTTCATCATACAAATGGACATACAAACCCTAATTCATTTCTATCAAGTGTATAAGCATTACAACTTTAGAATATATAAAATGTTTGAAGTATACATCTCAATCATATTACCATATGTTATCATCCATTGCATTATAATGAACTACATTATCATCATATCATTTCAAGACATCCATTTCTTATCACAAGTTCTAGGGTTTCAACCCTTATTGGAACATGAAAATAATTTCACCTCAATATGGGCTCAACATGCCCAAAGGTCATTTAAGACCATCACATTATTCATAGCAAGGTCATTCTCATTATTCCATGCCTTAAAAAAAGGCTCAAAAGGTCATAAGCAATTATGTGTCCATAGGTATTATTATGGCAAGTCACTATGATATTCAAATAGAACTACATTGTGGTTTCAGCACATAAAGAGTATAATACATTGCCACATTAATCATTCAAGAGGTCTAATTATAACCAATCAACATTATCTAATTACATTGAGGTTTGGTATAATAAGATATATCACATTGGAGTTACACATCCACTTATTATAGTAATTTATCAAATATAACTATACAAGAGCAAAGGTAAGACTACAAATTAATGGTATTGAACCATCGAATTCTCATTAATAGGACCCACATATAATACCATGGGGTTTATTATAATACATTGGATGTTGAGGCATCCAATATTATTCACTGGGTCGGGTTCATTGTTCAAGGTTACCAATTGAAGTATAAGTCTAACCATTAGATCAATTGAACCAAGGAACAATTGGTTTAAGGTTTAGTAGAATCTTCAATTACATTCTTAACTCACCATATGTGGTGATGATATGATCCGACATTAATTGTGATCATTAAGTCACCATTTGTTGTTAGATCAACAATATATTCATTTAATACCATCAAATATTAAACTAATGTCATCATTGATTGATAGCATCACTAAAATACTTAGCGAATGATAATTAAACTTCTAATTGAGACAAAACCTAACCTAAGGGGGTGACCATAGGTTGTCACCATAAAATTTGACACCCTTGATCATGAACATCAGTTTCCAAGATAGCAACACCATTGGTTGTTGAATGGTATGACCATCAGTTGTGTGATAGGGAAGGAAATAGCTTGAAAACCCTAATTTGAACCATCGATTGTTTTGTACTTAGAACCATAGGTTGTTGCTATCAACCTATCCCAGATCATATTATACCTTACAAAGGTCGTACACATGTTTACAAGTTCATATAGAACTAGAACAGAATAGGGAACACCATAAAAAAATCGTAACCCTAAACAAGCATCGTTTCTTTATGCTTAGATCATCACATTAAAGCATAAACATGAACTAACAAGCTTCTAGCAAGCAGTATAAGTGAAGAATGTTATATAAATAACCTCTATAGAGTAGGTAAGATCCCAAACAGAAAGAATCTTGAGAAAATAAGGCAATAAAACCCTAGATTCAGATTTGAACTTGGCCAAGTAGGCACTTCTCTCCACAAAGAAGCAAAACCCTAGAAGAAGAAACAAGAAGGATAGATTTTTGAGTTCTAGAGCCACTTTCACCATGGAACAGCAAGGTTACGATCTGGATAAATATAGGAGGAATAATAGAAAAGAATTTAATGGAGGAAATAAGGTAATACATACACTTTTAGGTCAAGATCACTAAGAAGGAGCTTTAGGAACCCCTAAAGGAAGTCAATTACAACCCTAGATTCTTTTTCCAAGAAGATCCCCACTTTCTTCTTCCTTGGACATGAACTTTGCAGAATCATAGAGGGAGAACAAGGTTCGTATAAGGAGGGAAGTGGTAGAGAGAAAATGGTTCATTTGGATGCTTAGGGATAGGTATATAAAACTTTAAGATAAAGAAAAAGAAAAAGTTGAAGTTCTAGTATCTTTGCAAGTATCTATGGCCTTAAACTATTAAGAATATACAAGTACACAAACAAGCATCTCCCCCACCATCCATATAGACCTGATTATATCTCCTTTGTCGAATTTCCAAGCCAATCAAATAATTCATTAGTTGATTAGTACTAAAGGTAGCTCATCCATGAAGGGGTAAACCCTAAAATATCCTTGAGGAAAACACCTTCAAACCATGGCTCAACTAGGATCCCCATGGCTCAAAATACTCAAGAATGATAAGATAACATCTAAGTAACATAATTTATGTGACATATTGCAAAGAAAACCCCTCAATTGGGTAAATTGCAGAAAAGTCCAAAATGTACATAAAATTGCATAACTTGCTCAAACAATGTCCAAATTGGACCAAATTTGAAACTTAAGATTGTCTTATGATTTTAAAGCATATTAAAATATTATATTAGGGTTATAGAATTTAATCATGGTAATTAATCTTATTCAACTCATTAATCAAGTTCGGGGGTTTTACAACTATAAACCCCTAACAAGGATTTTGCCCCAAAATCCTACGCAAAAAGAAATGGGTGTTTTATACGCATCTAATTCTATAGTTCCTATGTGGCTTCCTCTATGCCATGGTTATACCACAAAACTTTCACTAGTATTATATCTTTTTTCTTCATCTTTTTCACCCTTCTATCCAGGATCAACACAAGACCCTTTACATTGGAGATATCCTCATCTAACTCAACCTCTATTGGTTGGATTGTCTATTCGATATGTGGATGGTATTTCCTCAACATAGAGATGTGAAAGACATTATGCAATCTATGTAGCTCTGGTGGTAGTTCCAACTTGTATGCTACCTTTCCAACACGAGCTAGGATAGGGTATGGTCCCATAAATCTAGGATCCAACTTACCCTTCTTTCCAAACCTCAGCGTACCTTTCTAAGGAGAAACCTTAAGATATAATCTATCTCCCACTTAGAACTCAAGTGGTCTTCTTTGGTTATCTGAATAAGATTTTTTCCTATCCTGGGCTACTTTCAACTGTTGTTGTATCACTTTAATCTTTTCTATAGTCTGTTGTACTAGCTCAGGACCCAAAAGTTGATATTCACCTATCTCATACCAGCAAAGAGGAGACCGACATTGTCTCCCATACAGAGCCTCATAAGGAGACATATCTATGCTTCTTTGATAGCTATTGTTGTACACAAACTCTATTAGAGTTATATGTGCATCCCAACTACCAAGAAATTGCAGCACACATGCCCTCAAGAGATCCTCTAAAGTCTGAATAGTACTTTCAGACTAGCCATCAGTCTGTGGATGAAAAGTTGTGTCGAATCTCAGCTGATTTACTATTACTGAATGTAGATGCTCCCAAAAATGATTTGTAAACTGTGGACCTCTGTCAGAAACTATAGTCATTGGAATGCCATGTAGACAGACTATCTCATCAACATATATTTGTGCCAATTTCGCTTATGTAAATGTCATCTTGACTGGCAGAAAATGAGATGACTTAGTCAATTTGTCTACTATCAACCATATGAAATCATGACCCTTGGTTGTCCTAGGAAGACCAACCACAAAGTCCATAGTAATATGATCCTATTTCCACTTTGGTATTGGCAAGGGTTGTAATGTCCGTGCGGGCTTCTGGTACTTAGCTCTCACCTGCTGACAAACTATACATTTGGCAATGAACTCTACCACATCACACTTTAGACCTGGCCACCAATACATGTCTTTCAAGTTTTGGTACATCTTGGTAATTCCAGGATGCACTGCATACATGGAGGAGTGAGCCTCCTCAAGTACCATTTTCCTCAACCCATCAACGTTAGGAACTACTGTCCTATCGTGGTAACAAATTGTACCATCATCTACCTCATTAAATCCATCATACTTTTCACTGCCAATCCCTGATCGGATATTCTGTATCACATTATCATTCTATTGTGCATCATGAATTTGCTGTCTCAAGGTAGGTTTCACTTGTAATTGTGCCAACAATCCTGCCAGCAAGGAAACTTCTAGTTGTACATTCATTTGGCGAAGAGACACTAGCATATCTCTCTTATGGCACATGAAGGAATTTAATTGTGCATTATCTACCATCGATGATGAAGATGAATTTCTACTCAATGCATCAACTACCACATTCACTTTCCCTAGATGGTATTCTATTATACAATCATAATCCTTAATCAGCTCCATCCATCTCCTCTGCCTCATATTCAGCTCCTATTTTGAGAAGATATATTGTAGATTCTTATGGTCAGTGAAGATTTGACACTTTTAAGGCATGGACCACCGCTGCAAGCTCCAGATCATGTGTTGGGTAATTCTCCTCGTGTTTCTTAAGCTGTTGCAAAGAAAAAGAAATCACATTTTTATCCTGCATCAACACACATCCCAACCCATTATTTGAAACATCACAAAAGACAATATAACCTTTTCCTTGCTCTAGTAGTACTAACACCCGTACCCTAGTCAACTTTTCTTTCAAAAGTTGGAAAGAATGTTGACACTTGTCATTCCAAGCAAAAGGAACGCCCTTCCTGGTTAACGTAGTTAGGGGTAACGCTATAGAAATAAAGTCTTTGATGAACCTCCTGTAGTAACCTACCAGACCTAAGAAACTATGGATATTTGTCGGTGTCTTTAGTTGTTCCCATTCTAGTACATATTACACTTTTTTGGGATCAAAACAAACACTTTTTGCAGATATAACATGGCCCAGAAAAGACACTTCAGATAATCAGAATTCACACTTGTTGAACTTAGTATATAGTTTATGCTTCCTCAACAAAGTCAATGTCCGGAGAAGGTGTTTCTCATGCTGCTAACTATCCTTGGAGTATATCAGGATATCATCTATGAACACGACCACACACTGATCAAGATAAGGTCTAAACACCCTATTCATCAGATCCATAAAAGCTACAGGTGCATTGGTTAGCCCAAACGGCATAACCACAAACTCATAATGATTACCTAGTCTTAAAAGCTGACTTGGGTATGTCATCAACCTTAACTCTCAACTGATGGTAACCTGACCTCAGGTCTATCTTTGAAAACATAGTGTCACCTCTCAACTGATAAAAAAGATCATCAATCCTCAACTAAAGATACTTATTCTTTATTGTCACCTTGTTCAACTATCTGTAGTCAATATACAACCTCATTGTACCATCCTTCTTTTTAACAAACAACACGGGAGCACTCCAAGGGGAAGTGCTTGGCCTGGTAAATCCCTTCTCTAACAGTTCTTGTAACTATTTCTTTAACTCCTGCATCTTTGCTGGCTCCATTCTATATGCTGACTATGCTATGGGTTGTGTTCCAGGAACAAGATTGATCTCAAACTCAATCTCTCTAGGAGGGGGAATGCTAGGATCTTCCTTAGAAAAGACATCCTAAAATTCTCACACCACTGATACCTCTTGGATACTAGGACCTCTCACCTTGGTATTCACAACATGAGATAAGAAATCCTCACATCATTGTCTCATCAACCGCTCAACTGTCATAGCTGACATCAAACATATAGGAAGAATATTCCTATCACCCTAGAAAATCCATTGTACATCTCCATCATGGAAGGTCGCCACCTTAGTACTACAGTCCAAGACTACCTTGTATTTTTCCAAGGTATCAATTCCTAAGATTACATCAAACCATGCATGTCAAGTGGCAAAAGATCCACTTGAATGTTGTGTCCAGAAAAAGAAAGAACGCAAGAAGGGCACACTTCCCGCAACTCGGCGAAACCAACCAAAGGAGTCTCTAGCCACATACTATCAGATCTATGACTATCAGGTAGATAACAACTATCTATCACCTCTCTGGTGATAAAAGAGTGTGTCACACCTAGGTCTACTAACACAGATATGAAACAAGAAGAAAACAAATCATAATGAAATAACCCCATCTGACCTGTCACGACTCGTGAATTGACCACTACTTCTGGCTGGGTCATGGCATAGAACCTTGCCATCACATGCTGTCGTCCATGTCCTCTGTTAGCATGTCCATATGATCCTGCCTATGACGCTTGACCACGTCCTCTACCACTACCAGTGTTAAACTATTGATGTTGTGAACTCTACTGACTTTGTCTTGGTTGCTGAGTCACCTCCTCATTTTTCACTGGGCAATACCACTTTGTGTGTCCCACTTGTCCACACTTATGACATGTATTACTTTCATGCCATGGCCTAGACAGACCTGTCACTGAAACTGATAATGTGTTGCAGGCTCCTACAGGTGGAAAACTGCGACCTCTACCCTTACTCGGGGTCTATTGGGATGGAGTGAATGACCTCTACTCACTAAAAGTCAACCTCTGTTGCGACTCTGATGGAGTAAATATCGGCTTCTTAAATCCTCCAGATGATTGTCCTTGGAATTAAACTGGTCACTTCTTAGAATTATCTTCACACTTTTCTATGGCAGACCTCTCAATCCTCCTTACAGATTACAAAAAGGTGGAAAACCTCTCCTTATTTTCTAGGATTGATGCTATTGTAGTCAAATCAGTACTTAGGCCCTTTTCGAACCTATGTATCCTTTCTTTGTCAGTGGCTGCCATGTGCAGGCAGAACCTCAAAAGCTCCATAAAATTTGACTCATACTCATCAATAGTCATAGCCACCTGACGAATCTTCTAAAACTGAGATATCTTCTCATCTAGATAGGTCTCTGGAAAATATCAGCTAATAAATTCCCTCTGAAATTCCTCCCATCCTATCACAACTCCTGGCCTTTTCTCCTCTTCTATGGCCCACTAGTGGACAATACTACCCTTCAACAAGTATACCACATGTTTAACTTTGTCTTCTTTAGCGATGTTTAGGATTTTAAATGCCTTTTCTAGCTCAGTCAACCACATGTCAGCGTCTGCTGGATCAGAAGTACCTATATATTCAATCGCCCCAACACGTCTAAGACGTTCAAATGTCTTCCCGACACCTTGAGACTCCACATTAGAGGTGGCTTCCCTAGCTTGAGGTGTTGGTGCTCTATCAAAGATATGTGTAATTGTGGCCATCATCTATCTAAACATAGACTAAAACTTAGAACTGGCCATCATTGTCAGGTCTAGATGAGGCATTGCGGGCTGCTCTGGCCCTACTTCTGGCACTCTCTCATCGCATGCCTGCCTCCCAGAACCTCCTCCTGGTACAACATAGCTACTCTCAACATGTTCTTCATGTCCTCCAGACATATCTGCATAAGCATAAACTATGATCAGATATGTTGGATAGATAAGAACAGACTCAAACCTAAGTCCTATGTCCTTGTAGACTCAGTATACCTAGAGCTCTGATACTAACTTAATTGTGACACCTCATCACGCTAAATGAGATTACTCAAAACACAAAACATGATCAACTACTAATTAATCACATAGTAAAAATGCGGAATAATTAAAACCAATTTCAACAATGTAAATAAACTTTAGAACATTTACATAAAGGTCCATCATTCCATTCTCATATATTGTAACAAGTATTCACATATGGGCCCAAAGACCTCAGTCACATCCTACATACAAAAGATATTTCTCATGTACATGCCATATATTTACAAATATTGGCATACTATCAAAATCTCGTGTCGATACGAGTATATTATCTAGAAAACACATCCCATACCCAGACCTGAGAGTACATGGATGACACTAGGACTCTACTACTAACATCTAAAACTAACCAACCTTATGATCAATTGATCACCAGGTTGGTTCTCTTCCAAAATGCGACCTCGACCTTGTTGCTCACGATCACCTAAAAAATGTGGTGACCCACGGGTGAGACCTAGTCCTAGCAAGAGATATAACTCTCTCCAACATATATTGATTATAACATATTAATTAATAGTAAATACATTGAGCAATTAGGGTATTGAATAAGCAATATGAACAGATTGAACAGTTTAAGCATACTAAGTAGTTAATCAAATAAGTTGTAGCATCAAGTAGAATTACTCAATTTTCATAAGTCTGCATCATGTAAGAACTATGTAGTGTAAAGACAAGATAAGGGTTAATCAACCAATGTGATACATATTAAACCCTAGAAATTATACTACATGAATGGTATTATATCTTTTATTATGCCCTGGGGAGTTTGAGTCATACCACTCAAAGCCCAACAGACCACCGCTTGGTTGCAATCAGTTCTATATAAGATCAAGAAAGAGTCAGACTCTAATATCTTCTCCATACTCGATCAGTACGAGTCTGCACTGTAGTGGCATCTCAGTCTAACTACAAAATAGTGACATATAGTCTTGTAAACAACTAGCCCACCTTGGTATAGGTCATGGCACTAGAGACCAAGGTATGCAAAGCAAAACCTTTAGCACATGATAATCACCGAGACATGACCGTAGACCTTCTCAAAAAGAGGGATAGGTATGACCACAGTCATCCTCCCTAAGAACTTGGATTCAAGATGACAAGCACCCCACATACCCAACAGTATGTACTCCGAGTTTCCCTTAGGAATACTCATTTCACCATCTGGAAATTTACTGACACTCAGATGGATCTATGGCATAGGGCACTACATGATTAGAATTTCACTTGATTAATCATTGCCAATTGGGTGAATTAAGGCTTCATCATATAAATGGACATACAAACCCTAATTCATTTCTATCAAGTGTATAAGAATTACAACTTTAGAAGATATAAAACATTTGAAGTATAGATCTTGATCATATTACCATATGCTATCATCCATTGCATTATAATGAACTACATTATCATCATATCATTTCAAGACATCCATTTCTTATCACAAGTTCCAGGGTTTCAACCCTTATTGGAACATGAAAATTATTTCACCTCAATCTGGGCTCAACATGCCCAAAGGTCATTTAAAACCATCACATTATTCATAGCAAGGTCATCCTCATTATTCCATGCCTTAAACAAGGCTCAATAGGTCATAAGAAATTATGTGTCCATAGGTATTATTATGGCAAGGCACGATGATATTCAAATAGTACTGCATTGTGGTCATAACACAAGAAGAGTGTAATACATTGCCACATTAATCATTCAAGAGGTCTGATTATAACCAATCAACATCATCTAATTACATTGAGGTTAGGTATAACAAGCTATATCACATTGGAGTTAAGCATCCACTTATTATAGTGATTTATCAAATATAACTATACAAGAGCAAAGGTAAGACTACAAATTAATGGTATTGAACCATCAAAATATCATTAATAGGACCCACATATAATACCATGGGGTTTATTCTAATACATTGGATGTTGAGGCATCCAATATTATTCATTGGGTCGGGTTCATTGTTTAAGGTTACCAATTGAATTCTAAGCCTAACCATTAGATCAATTGAACCAAGAAACCATTGGTTTAAGGTTTAGTCGAATCTAAAATTACATTCTTAACTCACCATATGTGGTGATGATATGATCCACCATTAATTGTGATCATTACGTCACAATTGGTTTTTAGATCAACAATGTATTCATTTAACACCATCAAATATTAAGCTAACGTCATCATTGATTGATAGCATCACTAAAATACTTAGTGGATGATAATTAAACTTCTAATTGAGCCAAAATCTGACCTAAGGGGGTGACCATAGGTTGTCACCATAAAATTTGACACCCTTTTATCATGAACATCAGTTGCCAAGATAGCAACACCATTGATTGTTGAATGGTATGACCATCGGTTGTGTGATAGGGAAGGAAATAGCTTGAAAATCCTAATTTGAACCATCGATTGTTTTGTACTTAGAACCATAGGTTGTTGCTATCAACCTATCCCAGATCATATTATACCTTAGAAAGGTCATACACATGTTTACAAGTTCATATAGAACTATAATAGAATAGGGAACACCATAAAAAAATTTGTAACCCTAAATAAGCATGGTTTATTTATGCTTAGATCATCACATTAAAGCATAAACATGAACTAACAAGCTTCTTGCTAGCAATATAAGTGAAGAATGTTATATAACTCACCTTTATAGAATAGGTCAGATCCAAAACAACAAGAATCTTAAGAAAATAAGGCAAGAAAACCAGATCTGAACTTAGCCAAGTAGGCACTTCTTTCCACAAAGAAGCAAAACCCTAGAAGAAGAAACAAGAAGGATAGATTTTTGAGTTCTAGAGCCACTTTCACCATGGAACAACAAGGTTTCAACTTAGATACATATAGGAGGAAGAAGAGAAAAGAAATAAATGGAGTAAATAAGGTTATACTTACACTTTTAGGTCAAGATTACTAGGAAGGAGCTTTAGGAACCCCTAAAGGAAGTCAATTGTAACCCTAGATTCTTTTTCTAAGAAGATCCCCACTTTCTTCTTCCTTGGACTGGAAATTCGTAGCACCATAGAGGGGGAGAGAGGTTTGTAGAAGGAGGGAAGTGGTGGAGAGAAAATGGTTTGTTTGGGTGCTTAGGGATATGTATATAAAACTTTAAGATAAAGAAAAAGAAAAAGTTGAAGTTCTAGTATCTTTCCAAGTGTCCATGGCCTTAAACTATTAATAATATACAAGAACACACACAATAAGCTCCCCCACCGTCCATATATACCTTCGTACCTCTCCTTTGTTGAATTTCCAAGCCAATCAAATAATTCATTAGTTGATAGCTACTAAAGGTAGCTCATCCATGAAGGGTAAACCCTTAAATACCCTTGAGGAAAAGACCTTCAAACCATGGCTCAAATAGGAGCCCCATTGCTCAAAATACTCAAGAATGATATGATAACATCTAAGGAACATAATGTATGTGACAAATTGCAAAGAAAACCCCTCAATTGAAAGGTCCAAAATACATAAAATTGCATAACTTGCTCAAATAGTGTCCAAATTGGACCAAATTTGAAACTTAAGCTTGTCTTATGATTTCAAAGCATATCACAAGGTTATATTAGGGTTATAAGTATTCAATTATGGTAATTAAGCTTATTCAACTCATTAAGTAAGTTTAGAAGCCTTACAGTCATTATCTTTCCATGCCTTACCAAAGGCTCAAAACCATCACCATACTTGTGATAGACATGGTTAGCATACATTTTCATTAAATTCTAAAAGATGTTCACATGATAACATAGTAGGGTTATGTAAGTGTGAGAAACCATTATGCTAAAAGATATTACTCAAAACATAAAGCACAATCGATCACTAATTAATCACATACCCAAAAATATGGGTAAATTAAAACCAATTTTAACGTCAGCACCTAGTCAGAAAAATTTGCATAAAAACCCAACATCTTTCTTTTGTCCATACTATGCCAAGAATTTGATACAAATTGTTCTATTGCCTTGGACACAACATATATACATAGGAGAACAATATTCGTATGTGCCACACAAATAAGCATTAATATGCTAACAAAAGTCTGATTCGTTTTAAATACCATATACAAACTTTTCTTGCCCAGACCTGAGAGTATAGGGAGGACTATAGGACACACTAGACATCTAATCAACTTTCTCAATGATTCATTACTATAGCTCCTCTTTGCTGCGATAGGTTTGTTTTTGTCACTTCATATTACCTAAAAAGATGTAGCGAACCACAAGGGTGAGATATAACCTCCAACAATGCTTATTGATTACAACATTTTAAATAGTAAATAACTAAGCAGTTGGAGTATTTAATAATCAATTGAAAATATTGAAGAGTTCAAGTATGCTAAATAGATTAATCAATTAAACTTAGCAACAAGTATGATCATCGGTGTATACATAAATAACAAATAAATCAATTTCTTTGGATAGATATCTACTCAAATATCATCAAATTGCATCTAATAACAATCATTATCATTAATCTGACTACCATCATATTACTTGCTAACAACATAAGAAATCTAGTAGTATAAGCATCCCTGGCATCATGAATATGTCTAGTAACATAACATGGCTATCAATATTGGCATCTCAAATAAAGGAAACAAATCTATATCATAAGTAGTACTAACATCATAACACAATGAACTACATAGGCATGATTAGCAGCTTAAGCATTTCTAATTACATAGGCATGGCTAGCAATATTAAACATAGCTAGCAGTAACATCTTAACCATCAGTGTCAGTATATTTGACAACATAAGCATGTTTACAACATGAGCATAACTACATCATAAGTATATCTATTATCTCTTATTATACTATACATGATATTAATGAAAAGAAAGCAAACAAGGGTTATCATCTAATATGAAGCATTGTGTATAACCCTAAACAGATATGCCACACGACTATCTTACATATTTTATTATGCCCTGAGGAATTTGAGGATACCACTCAAAATCCAACTGACCACTGCTAAGTCAAAATCAGTGCCATACAAGATCTAGGAAGAGCATGACTCCTAAGATCTTCTCCGTCCCCGGTCAGTACGGGTCCACTACAATGACACATAAGGTCAAGCTGCTAATACCCTAGACTGTCCTCGGTATAGGTCACGACACTAGTAAAAGGAGGTGGGTACGCACACCTTACCATCCGAGGTACAATCGTTGTTGTCCTCCAATCTCGTCACATATATAATCACTGAGACAAAACCACAACCGTTTTCAAACTGAGGGCTAGGTATGACCGCAGCCATCCTCCCTAAACACTTAAATTCAGAATGACAAGCACCCCACATACTCAATAGTGTGCACTTTGAGTTTCCCTTAGGAATACTTGTTTCACCATCTAGCAAATTCTGACACTCAAATGGATCTATGGCACATGACATTACATGATTAGAGTTTCACTTGATTAGTTATGCCAATTGGGTGAATTAAGGCTGAATCAAATAAGTGGACATACAAACCCTAATTCACTTCTAACAAGCATATAAATATCACAACTTCAAAAGATATAAACGTGTGAAACATAATTTCTCATCTCATCATCATATGGTACTATTCACTTGTCATTCATGAGGCTACACTACTCATCATACTATCACAAGATATAAATCCTTTTCACAATATCACATGGTATCAACCCTTATCAACACAAGAGGATTACACCTCATTCAGGGCTCAACCATACCCAAAGGTCATCAAGACCATCATACTATTCCCTGCAAGATCATCACTATCATTCCATGCCTTATTGAAAGGCTCAACAACATCACTTACATATAATACACCAGATCATCATAATATTGTATTAATGAGCTAGGAGATATTCATAAACAATCATAGAAGGGTTATATTAACATTAAGAACATTCCTTTATTACATAAACATGCCAGGAATCTAGATATGATTAACCCTCATCATATTCATAATGCACATGTTTAGCACAAGAAAGTATCAACCATATGGCTATGATAACCACCAATTAACATATTAAGGTTATGATCATATTAAGGAGGTTATTTCACCATCATTCCATCATATAGGAATGTTAAACATGAATACTCATCTTTATCTATTTTCATTAGAGTTAGGTTCAACAAGATAAATTATATTAATGTTACTAATTAACACTTATACCCAAACCCTAACTCACGACATCCCCATTGGATCATGGATGCATAAGGTGAATCATAACCATCACATTCCATACTATTCTCAAGTATGAACTCACACATAAATTAAGGTGTAACCATCAGGTTATAGCATACTAGGGTTTCAACAACAATAAGAGAGTACTCCATGATTGTATTAATCATTCAAGGACTATTCATACCCAATTATCATCATTTAGTTATATTAAAGCTATGTATAACAAGCTATACCTCATTAGGGTTACATATAAACACAATATGGTTATCATACATTCTATTCATATGAGTGAATAGGTAAGACAACCTTATTAAGGGTAACCCTCCATTTGTTCCATCATCATTCAACCCATATCACCATACCACAATGTCACCCAAAACCATTGGATGTTTAAAAGGTAAGACCATTGGTTGTTTACATAAGTAAACACCTTGGATAAACCACCTATGAAGTCCTTGATTTGTGCTCTAAAAAGAGTCACCATATAACCCTAGACATCCCTTGATTAACAACACAAAAAGTTCCATTGAGAGTAGGATAAAACCCACAATTGATTGTTCATTTAAAATAAGCCATCCATTGTCAACAAGTAAGCTCCTTAAGTTGATCATATAAATGAAACCATATAAATCACATTATTAGGACCAAAATATTACATTAGACATCATTCCACTTCATTGGAGGAAAAACATTAGATCTTGACCATTGGGTCAAGTTCATATGTGAAACCATCAATTACAGTATTTGTCCGACCATTGCATCCAGTGAGCAAATAAACCATTGGTCTAAGGATTAATTGATGCTACAACTATATGATTAATTCACAATAGGTTTTGGAGACCTGATCCACAATCATTAGTGACCAATAAGTCACCATAGGTTATTAGATCAATACTATATTCGTTAATCACCCTCGAATATCAAACTAATATCCCCATTGATTGATAGCATCATTAGGGTACTTAGTGGTTAATCACTAAGCTTCTAATTAGGCCAACACCTGACCTAAAGGGTGAACTTCAGTTGACACCCTTGGTCACCACCATCAGTTGTCATGAAGACAACACCGTCAGTTGTTTCAATGGTACCACCATTGAGCCATGTGTTTATAGAAGAAATCAACTTTAAGCCGTAAAATTTACCATTGGTTGATAGGTGTTTAACACCATTGATTGTCAAACCAAACTGATCCAAGTCATATTATACCTTAGGAATAACGTACACATGAATACATGTTCATCTATAACTAAAATCAGAACAGGGAACATTATAAAAATCAAAATCCAAGTCAAGCATAGCTTTTTAGTGCATGGATCATTATTTTCAAGCAAGAGCATGAGCTAGAAAGCTTATGGTAAGCAATAAACATGGAGAAAGTTATAAAACTTGCCTCTAATGATAAGTTGAAATCCCAAACATAAGAAAACTTGAGCAGGTAGGGTAAAAAAATCAAGTATAAGCCGTGAACTCGTCCATCTAGCACCTTTCTTTGTCAAATGAGCAAACCCTAAGCATAAGGAGCAAGAAATGTAGGGTTTTAGAGCTTTAGAGCAATTTCTACCATGGAACAACAAGGTTCCAACCTGGAGAAAGGTAGGAGTAAGAATAAAAAAGAAATAAATAGAGGAAAGAAGGGGATTCTTACTCTTTTAGGTTAAGATCACTAGAAGGAAGCTTTTCAAACCCTAAAAGGAAGTCAATTGCAACCCTAGATTCTTTTTTTAAGAAGATCCCCTCTTTATTCTTCCTTGGATAGGAAATTCATAGAAGCAAAGAGGGAGAATGAGGTTCATAGAAGGAGGGAAGTGGTGGAGAGCAAATGGCTTGCCTTTGTGCTTAGGGATAAGTATATGAAACTTTAAGATAAAGAAAAAGAAAAAGAAAAAGTTGAAGTTCTAGTATCTTTCCAAGTGTCCATGGACTTAAACTATTAAGAATATACAAGCACACGCAAAAGTAGCTCCCCCACTGTCCATAGAGACATGATTATCCCTCATTTATTGAATTTCCAAGCAAAATAAATAATTCATTAGTTGATAGCTACTAAAGGTAGCTCATCCATTAATGGGTAAACCCTAAAATACCCTTGAGGAAAATACCTTCAAACCAAGGTTTAAATAGGAACCCCATGGATCAACAAGCTCAATAATGATGAGAGAATATCCAAGGAACATAATTCAAGTGATAAATTACAAAGAAAACCTCTCAATTGGATAAATTGCAGAAAAGTATTAAAATGTGCATAAAATTGCATTACTTGCTCAAACAATGTCCAACTTGGACCAAATTTGAAACTTAAGATTGCATTATGATTTCAAAGCATATCACAAGGTTAGATTATGGTTATAAGAATTAAATTATGATAATGAATCTTAGTCAACTCATTAAGCAAGTTTAGGGGCCTTACAACTATAAACCCCTAATAGAGATTTCGCCCCCAAAATCCAAGGTAAACAAAGATGGGTACTTCCTTTGCACCTCATCCTATTACCTTCACATGGTTACTTGCATATCATGGTGATGTCACATCATTCATACATATCTCATCTTGGTCCAACACAAAACCCCCCATCTAATAATACATTCTCAATATGGAATGTAGAAACTTGTTGTGTCATCTGTACAACTCTAGTAGTAATGTTCAACTTTAAATTCTAGCTATCATCCTAAAATTATATCTATGGTATCAACACATTACTCAAAATTCATACTTGCTAACATTTTACCAATCATGGCATGTGTCCCATACCATTCCTTGAATCATAAAAAAGGGCGATGTATCCATCCTTTTTTTTTCTAGATACACTAACACTGGAACACTTTTCAGTTCTTTTTTAGCATCAAAAGAAATGCTGACGCTGGCACCTGTCATTCCATACAAAGAAACATCATTCCTAGTCAACCTTGTTATGGGTGAAACAACAACACTATCCTCACCTTACTAGGATTTACACAACCTACTTAGAAGACATATCATGATCCCGTAAAGACATTTAATCAACCCCATCTCTCTCTTGCTCAACTTGTCTCATAGCTATTGATGCGTCGGAAACCCTAAGATTTTTGAAGAAATATTGATCATATTTTTGACCATATTTGCAATTCTTTGACATGTCATCATTCAAAGCTTGATATAATTTGTATGACATGACTAGAACACTATGTTCCTCCTATTCATAAATTCTATTTGTACATTGGTTAGTCTAAAGGACATAACTCTAAACTCATCATGGTCATGTGAATTATGTCATCCAATCTAACTCTTATGCATTGATATTTGGTCATAGGTTTATCTTAATGAACATGGTATCACATATCTATTGACCAACAAACCATCTATCCTTGATAGTGGTCTTGCCCAGCTATCACTGAACCATACACAACAATATAGAATTACTTTTGTTTTTCCTTCTAAACAACATTTATAGGGTCATCATCAACTCTCTCTCTCTAAGGGAGAGGAATACTTCGAATGTTCATTTAATAAACATTTCCAACCTTCACATACTTCCCATACTATTGATACATCTTGGATACTAGGATTCATTACCTTGGTATCCACCTCATGTGCTATAAGGAACTCACATCCTTGTATCATCTAATTTTACCAACATAATAAATTTCAAAACATATAAGAGGAGTGTCCCAAATTATTGGAAGGCTCAAAAGCAAACTCATCACAAATGTTATGATCTTGGAACCATAGTCCAAGCAACCTTATGCTATAATAAGTTATCCACCCTCATGTTTGCAGAGAATCCACACATACCAAGCGGCAATGATCCACTTGAAAGTTGTTCCCTAGAAAGGAAAGACACAAAGGGAAACACACTTCCCACTTCATAGCAACATTGTTCAAGGGTCACTAGAAAAAGGTAACCAATTCTATTTTCATTATGCAAGTTACGACTTCTTATGTATCATTTTACCTTTTTCATTTTGGGTTCCTTGCCATTAGCATAGGAATCATCATGATTAATACATCTCATTACTCCTTCCTTGATTATTATTTATCACCCTTGGGTATGTTCTCTTATTTTATTATGTTTTTCAACAACTTATCATTAGGTAAATCATCATATTCTACATTTTCTTCATTAAACATGGATCATCTGCCTTAATTTCTTTCAAACGACATGCTTATTTTACATTAACACTTTTTTACACATATAGCTTGGCCTAAGATTAACTCAGGTTCCACCTTATTTCTTTGCCATTGTTCTCCTTTATCTTCTCATTTTGTACTTATCATTGGTATTCGCTCCATCTTATGTGGATTTCATACCTTGAATCACTTTATAAGCATAGACTTATCTGTCTTTTACTTTATTATCTTCTTGAATCACATCTTCAAGAACTCCTCTTTTCCTTATTTATATTCAGATTTAGATTTCATGGTGTTGTATCTTTCTCTTATAGTTACCAAACATTCAAGTTTTGATAGATAATGATGTAATTCTCATCTTCTTTAAGGTAGTATTGAGATATTCACACCATGATTTATTATTCGTTATGCTCTTTAGATTGTATCAAAATGACTACTTAATCATAGTAATAAAAAAGTAACAATCTAACAGTTCCATACCTACCTTTTCTTCAATAATTGAATACCTGACCAGGGAACCCAAATACTGAGATTAGGTAGTATGCACCGTATTTTTATGTCATATTTCTAATTTTGACATCATCCTAGTCCTAAGTCCTAGTGTCCCTATAGACTCAGTGAACCTAAAGCTATGATACCAACTTGTGAGAACCCGTTACACCAAATGAGATTACTCAAAACATAAAGCACAATCGATCACTAATTAATCACATATCCAAAAATATGGGTAAATTAAAACCAATTTAACATCAGCACCTACTCAGAAACATTTGCATAAGAGCTCAACATCTTTCTTTTATCCATCCTATGCCAATAATTTGATACAAATTATTCTATTGCCTTAGCCACAACATATATACACAGGAGAACAATATTCATATATGCCACACATACAAACATTAATATGCTAACAAAAGTATGATTCATTTGAAACACCATATACAAACTTTTCTCGCCCAGACCTGAGAGTACATGGACGACTCTAGGACAGACTAGACATCTAATCAACTTTCTCAAAGATTCATTACTATAGCTCCTCTTTGCTGCCACAAGTTTGTTTTTGTCACTTCCGATTATCTAAAAAGATGTGGCGAACCACAAGGGTGAAACCCATGTCCCAACAAGAGATATAGCCTCCAACAACACTTATTGATTACAATATTTTAAATAGTAAATAACTAAGTAGTTGAAGTATTTAATAATCAATTGAACAGATTGAATAGTTAAAGTATGCTAAACAGATTAAGCAATTAATCTTAGCAACAAGTATGATCATCAATGCGTATATAGATAACAAATAAATCCATTTCTTTGGATAGATATCTACTCAAATATCATCAAATTACATCTAATAACAATCATTATCATTAATCTGACTATCATCATATTCCTTGCTAACAACACAAGAAATCTAGTAGCATAAGCATCCTTGACATCATGAATATGTCTAGTAACATACCATGGCTATCAATATTGGCATCTCAAATAAAGGAAACAAATCTATATTATAAGTAGAACTAACATCATAACACAATGAACTACATAGGCATGATTAGCAGTTTAAGCATTTCTGATTACATAGGCAAGGCTAGCAATATTAAACATAGCTACCAACAACATCTTAACCATCAGTGTCAGTATATTTGATAACATAAGCATGTTTACAACATGAGCATAACTACAACATAAGTATATCTATTATCTCTTATTGTACTATACATTATCTTAGTGAAAAGAAAGCAAACACGAGTTATCATCCAATATGAAGCATTATGTATAACCCTAAACAGATATGCTACACGGATGTCTTACATATTTTATTATGCCCTGAGGAATTTGAGGATACCACTCAAAATCCAATTGACCACTGCTAAGTCAAAATCAGTGCCATACAAGATCTAGGAAGAGCCAAACTCGTAAGATCTTCTCCGCCCCCAGTCAGTATGGGTCCGCCACAACAACACATAAGGTCAAGTTGTTAACATCCTAGTCCGTCCTTAGTACAGGTCGTGGTACTAGTGAAAGGAGGTGGGTATGCATACCCTACCATCTGAGGTACAACCACACTTGTCCTCCAATCTCATCACATATATAATCACCGAGACACGACCACAGTCGTTCTCAAACTGAGGGCTAGGTATGACCGCAGTCATCCTCCCTAAACACTTGAATTCAGGATGGAAAGCACCTCGCATACTCAATAGTATGCGCTCCGAGTTTCCTTTGGGAATACTTGTTTCACCATCTGGCAAGTTTTGACACTCAGATAGATCTATGGCATAGGGCACTACATGATTAGAGTTTCACTTGATAAGTTATGCCAATGGGGTGAATTAAGGCTGCCTCAAACAAGTGGACATACAAACCCTAATTCACTTCTAACAAGCATATAAATATCACAAAATCAAAAGATATAAAACATGTGAAACATAATTTCTCATCTCATCATCACATGGTAACATTCACTTGCCATTCATGAGGCTACACTAGTCATCATACTATCACAAGATATAAATCCTTTTCAAAATATCACACGGTATCAACCCTTATCAACACAAGAGAATTACACCTCATTCAGGGCTCAACCATACCGAAAGGTCATCAAGACTATCATACTATTCCATATAAGATCATCATTATCATTCCATGCCTTATAGCAAGGATCAACAACATCACTTACATATAATACACCAGATCAGCACAATATTGTATTAATGAGCTAGGAGATATTCATAAACAATCGTAACAGGGTTATATTAACATTAATAATATTCCTTTGTTACATCAACATGCAAGGAATATAGATATGATTAACCCTCATCATATTCATGATGCACATGTTTAGCACAAGAAAGTATCAACCATGTGGCTATGATAACCACCAATTAACATATTAAGGTTATGATCGTATTAAGGAGGTTATTTCACCATCATTCCATCATATATGAATGTTAAACATGAACACTCATCTTTATCTATTTGCATTAGAGTTAGGTTCAACAATATAAATTATATTAATGTTACTAATTAGCACTTATACCCAAACACTAACTCACAACATTCCCATTGGATCATGGATGCATAAGGTGAAGCATCACCATCACATTCCATACTATTCTCAAGTATGAACCCACACATAAATCAAGGTGTAACCATCAAGTTATAGCATACTAGGGTTTCAACAACAATAAGAGAGTACTCCATGATTGTATTAATCATTCAAGGACTATTTATACCCAATTATCAGCATTTAGTTATATTAAAGCTAGGTACAACAAGTTATACCTCATTAGGGTTACATATCAACACAATATCGTTATAATCTCTTCCATTCATATGAGTGAATAGGTAAGACTACCTTATTAAGGGTAACCCTACATTTTTTCCATCATCATTCAACCCATATCACCATACCACAATGTCACCCAGAACCATTAGATGTTTAATAAGACCATTGGTTGTTTACATAAGTAAACACCTTGGATAAACCACCTATGAAGTCCTTGATTTGTGCTCTAGAAAGAGTCACCATATTACCCTAGACATCCCTTGATTAACAACACAAAAAGTTCCAATGAGAGTAGGGTAAAACCCACAATCGATTGTTCATTTAAAACAAGCCATCCATTGTCAACAAGTAAGCTCCTTAAGTTGATCATATAAAGGAAACCATCTAAATCACATTATTAGGACCAACATATTTCATTAGCCATCATTCCACTTTATTGGAGGAATAAACATTAGATCTTGACCATTGGGTCAAGTTCATATGTTAAAACCATCAATTACAACATAGGTCCGACCATTGCATCTAGTGACCAAAGAAATCATAGGTCTACGACTTAATTGATGCTACAACTATATGATTAACTCACCATAGGTTTTGGAGACCTGATCCACCATCATTATTGACCATTAAGTCACCATAGGTTGTTAGATCAGTATTATATTCGTTAATCACCCTTAAATATCAAACTAATATCACCATTGATTGATAGCATCATTAGGGTACTTAGTGGTTAATCACTAAGCTTCTAATTAGGCCAACACCTGACCTAAAGGGTGAATGTAAGTTGACACCCTTGGTCTCCACCATCAGTTGTCATGAATACAACACCATCGGTTGTTTCAATGGTACCACCATTGAGTCACGTGTTTATAGAAGAAATCAACTTTAAATCCTAAAATTTACCATTGGTTGATAGGTGTTTAGTACCATTGGTTGTCAAACAAACCTGATCTAAGTAATATTATACCTTAGGAATAAGGTACACATGAATACATGTTCATTGGGAACTGAAATTAGAACAGGGAACATTATAAAAATCGAAATCCAAGTCAAGCATAGCTTTTTAGTGCATGGATCATCATTTTCAGGCAAGAACATAAGCTAGAAAGCTTATGGTAAGCAATAAACATGGAGCAAGTTGTAAAGCTTGCCTCTAATGAGAAGATGAAATCCCAAACAGAAGAAAACTCGAGCAGGTAGGGTAGAAAATTCAATTATAAGTTGTGAACTCGTCCATCTAGCACCTTTCTTCATCAAATGGGCAAACCCTAAGCATAAGGAGCAAGAAAGGTAGGGTTTTAGAGCTTTAGGGGTTTTAGAGCTTTAGAGAAATTTCTACTATGGAACAACAAGGTTCTGACCTTGAGAAAGGTAGGAGGAAGGATAACAAAGAAATAAACAGAGGAAATAAGGGGATTCTTACTCTTTTAGGTCAAGATCACTAGAAGGAGGCTTTTCAAACCCTAAAAGGAAGTCAATTGCAACCCTAGATTCTTTTTCCAAGAAGATCCCCTCTTTCTTCTTCCTTGGATAGAAAATTCATAGCAGCACAGAGGGAGAATGAGGATCATAGAAGGAGGGAAGTGGTGGAGAGAAAATGGATCGTTTTTGTGCTTAGGGATAAGTATATGAAACTTGAAGAAAAATAAAAAGAAAAAGTTGAAGTTCTAGTATCTTTCCAAGTGTCCATGGCCTTAAACTATTAAGAATATACAAGAACACACACAAGAAGCTCCACCACCATCCATAGAGACATGCTTATCCCTCGTTTCTTGAATTTACAAGAAAAACAAATAATTCATTAGTTGATAGCTACTAAAGGTAGCTCATCCATGAAGGGGTAAATCCTAAAATACCCTTGAGTAAAACACCTTCAAACCAAGGTTTAAATAGGAACCCCATGGCTCAACAAGCTCAAGAATGATGAGAGAATATCTAAGGAATATAATGCAAGTGATAAATTGCAAAGAAAACCTCTCAATTGGGTAAATTGCATAAAAGTCCAAAATGTGCATAAAATTGCATAACTTACTCAAACAATGTCCAAATTGGATCAAATTTGAAACTTAAACTTATCTTATGATTTCAAAGCACATGAAAAGGTTATATTATGGTTATAAGAATTAAATTATGATAATTAAGCTTATTCAACTCATTAAGCAAGTTTAGGGGCCTTACAGTAAGCATTTAAGAGCATTCCTTCATCATTATCATCATACAAGAAGACTAGGTGATTGATCACTATCATGCTTATAGTGCACATGTTTAGCATAAGAAAGAAACAAACATAAGGGCCATGATGATCACTAGTTAACACATTAGGGTTACAACAATATTGATAGACTATTCCATTATCATACAATTCACTCAAGGAAGTTAAGTATGATCAATCACAATCATTAATTTACATTAAGGTCAGGTTCAATAAGATAGATCAAGTGTGATTTTTAGTTGTATTAGGGTTACCCATTATCTCTTTCGGTAGCAATTATTTTACATTCATATGAGGGCAGAGGTAAGGTTACAAAGTTAAGGGCATAACATCATCGATTCTACACCATCAAAACCAAACCATCAAACCATGAGCATCACCCCAAAACCATGAGTTCCACACAAGAAAACACCTTGAGCCAAATTCATCTAGAGAGACCATCGAGTTGTGACCTAGAAAGGGTCACCAACTAACCTAGTCAAGCTTTTGTTAGATAATATAGTAAGCACCATCGGTTGTGGGCATGCAACTCACCATTAGTTGTGGTACAATGGATCACCATCAGTTGTGGTATCTAGTACCCCCATTGTATCATGGAGTCAGAACCTCCATTAGTTGATACCATTGAGTGTTGAGATAGTAGAGCCATCAATTGATGATCATAGGTCAATGGACCACTGAGTTTTGGAGTCAGAACATCCATTGGTTGATGGTCCAGGAGGGCCATTTATTATCAGACCCAATACCTCCATCAGTTGTCATCAACAAGTGGTAAAACAAGGCAAAAACACAAGGGAAACCATCCTTTGGTGGAAGGAAAGAAACCATCGATTGAAACCATTACTAGAGCACTAAGAACATGGATTCTTGAGCACAAAAGAGTCTAAAATAGAACTTAATTCATGACCATTAGTTGATATAAGAAGACCAACAAAAAGCACAAAAAACAAAGCCATTAATTCTAGCAAATCTGCACACCATCGGGTTATGCACAAGGATGAAAACAACTCAAAAACCTTAATGGATATCCATCAGTTGAGGGGGAAGCTTGACCAAAATTTGTGAGGGGGAGCATGAACATCAGTTGTGTGCATAAGAGGGAAACCAAAATAGTAGAAAAGGCATGGCTATCGATTGTCACATGAAGGTCACCAAGAATCCCCACCATCGGTTGCAAAAGAAGAAGGGAAAATAGCTCCAAAAACCCTAAGTATGACCATCGTTTGAAGAGCAAAAACCATTGATTGTCCATATACAAGCAAGGTCCAGGGCGTTCGTGTATAAGGTTTAAGGTTTATCCATGGTGATAAACTACTCATCATCACATAAACTCTAACCCTAGGCAAAGGGAATATCTTTATGCTTATAACTTCGTTTTAGAGCAAGATCAAGTACATGCAAGCTAGTAGTAAGCAATAAATATGGAGAAAGTTATATAAAAATCCTCTAGGAAGAAGAAGAACCTGCAAACAACAATATATCTCAAGCAAGAGAGGAAGAAACCCTAGCTTAAGCACTCCATATGGCTAAGCAAGCTCCTTCTCCAAAAAAGGAAGAAACCCTAGGTCAAAGGAGCAAGAAAGAGGTGATGTTTAAGCTCTAGATCATGCTCCACCATGGAACATCATTGCCACAACCAAGAATAAGGAAGAAGGAGGTACGAAAGAAAAGAGAATGAAGGGAAGGACGGATAGATTACTTTCTTAGGTCAACAACAAGCAAAGGAAGCTCCACAAGCTCTAAGAGAGGGTAGATCTGAACCCTAACAACACATGCAGGGAGATCGACCATCTTCTTCTACCTTGGGCACCTTCTTCTCCACCAAGACAAGGAGGACAAATCTCTAAGCAGGAAGGATGAGGAAGAGAGAGCTAGGTAACTAAAGAGCTTGTTTGGGAGCAAGGAGGGAGGTATATAAGGCTATGGGTGAGAGAGAAGAGAAGGTTTAGGTGACCTACTATGTTTACCAAGTGTCCTTGGTCTTAAGCATCCCATCCATGCAAACAAGTAGCTCCATTGGTTGTGGGATTCTTCTAGGTCTTTGTTGACTCCCAAGCCAGCTATCGACCTACAACAATAGGTTAACCATCAGATCATGACCCTTTGGTCACAAGGGTGAAAACCCTAGCTCACCATTGATTTGACGCGATGGGATTCTCAGATAGCGATCTAGAAGGAGATTTTGAAGATAGAAAAAGCACGAATGGTATAGTCTTCTATCTAAATGTAAACCTGATCTCTTGGACATCACAGAAATAGAAAAGTGTAGCTCTGTCATCCTGTGAAGCTGAATTCATGGCTGCAACAGCTGCAGCATGCCAAGGAGAGGTAAATCCATTGACCCTCACACCTCTAGGAACCTTCAAGGAACCACCATCGGATCCCAACACCATAGGATCCCAACAAACTGAGGGAAACCATCAAGTTCCACCACACAAGGTAGCTCATCCATGAGAGGGAAACCCTAACTCAACCCTAGAAAGATGTCACCATCAAACCAAGGTGCATCTAGGTTCCCCAAAGTACAAAAAACTTAAACATGATATGAAAACATTTTCGGAATATAAAGCATGTGACAAATTGTAAGAAAAATCATAGATATCGGTAAATTGTAGGAAAGTCCAAAACGTGTACAAAATTGCATAACTTGCTCAAACAGTGACTAAACTGAACCAAAATTGAAACTTAAGTTTGTCACATGATATCAAAACACACCTTAGGGTATGATTAAGGATCTAAGTATGAATTTATGATAAGCAAGCATGTTCAATCACTAATCGATGTCAGGGGTCTTACATTTACCACCATGCCATGTCAAATGCATAGCCACCGCCTGTCAATGCTTCCTAGCACATTGACTACGAGTTGCTTACTACTACTTGTCACCACAACCTTTGACCATCACTATATATCCTCTTACCACCTTTAAACGTCTTTCTTCTCCTTTCTCCCTTCCCTTCTTCCTTCTCATGTGCTAACACAAAGACATGGATGTCAAGAGAGACATGGGGTGGTGTAAGAAGAAGTGAGGCAACATAAAGGGATTAAAAGGCATCGATGACAAGGACTTTGTTGAGAAATTGATGGTTTCAATTATAAATGGAGTGGGAGGCAACATGCAAAAAGTGTTTGGTGCTAAGAATGTGGAATCGAGATTTTGTTTGGGTTAGAGCATAGAAGAATGAAGGTGAATAAAAAAAAACCTAAATTGAGACAGTCATATTATAATTCACACTACTTGCCTAAGTAAAAAAATGTTGGTGAATTGACGTGGGTAAACATGCATGTGAAATTGAAGTTATACAACCAAGAAGTTAAAGTTCGATACACGAGATGAATGAATAACTAATTAAAAAAGACCACTTCGGCCGATGTACCTTGTTGCTTTCTTTTAAAGAAATCAACCCTTTAAAAATCACTACCAACCGTTCATCTCTTCACATTTCACTTCACCGTGCTTCCTCATTAACTTAACAAATAGATTAATTCTAGACATAGTCACTCTCCCACCCGCTGGCATACTTGGAATATGGGAAAAAGTAGAATTTATTGCATGACCAGAGATATTCCACTCACAAACATTATTGCCCCATTCAACGTCAGTATTGCCCATGCAACAGTTATGGAAAGACATGCAGACTATAGTTATTGCATCCATTGTCCAATTAATAACACTTGTGATATCTTAACTCCACTACATATTACAAAAATATATAGAATTAAATTTTTGTTCGTTTCCAATTCCCTCCGGCTCACGTACTGTACATTACATATTGCCATACTTTCTCATACATAATAATTATTATTTTATACAAATACGTACGTATTGTATGTACACTTACTGATTTTTTTATAATTTATTTCATATGTTACATTTAATATAGTTATATATATACACCAATACAGTTTCAAAATATTAATCATATATACATTTTTACACAACATTACATATTGCAATATTTGGGCATGAATAATTATTGTCATTTTTAACTCAAATTTTACATACAGTACAAGATGTACAGTACGAAACATACATTACTAATGTTACTACTAAAATATTTATAAATTATATAATTAGTTTTGTACGTCATGTACTATACGTCTTGTACTATAATATTGTGTAAATAATAAAATGTGTGCAACACATGTAAAATGTGTTGTTAGAACTGTGCGTCTTGTATTGTACGTCTCGTACTGTACGTTTTGTACTGTAATGTTATATTTGTTATATTGTACATCTTGTCCTTCAAAATGTGGTTGTTAGTATAGTTAATGTATCTATTAGTATTTTACTTCTTGTACACAATTTTGTCAAATGCTACTTTTTGAATGTATGAAAAATTGATTTATTGTACTTCATGTACAATTTGGTTGAAAGTATGGTACGTTTACAAGTGTTTTACAAATCACATATGTAATTGTGTATTGTACTAGTGTAGAAATACGTGGGAGAAATGGAGATGGAAAGATAGTTGTAAAAGAAAATATAAATTTTCGAATTTGGGAGTGGAAAGAGGAGTGGAGAGAGCACTTTAAGACTTTTTAATTTCTGCATGAAGTAGTTGACGTTGAATTAATCTGCATGAGAGATAATAGTTGAGACCAACTTTTGTGGGGTCCTGAGAATCGAGTATGTAGATGGGTGTAGAGGTTAGTGTGTGGGTAGTGTTGTCCTAACAAATATGAGAAATTCTAAACATAACCTCTGCCCCACCCGACTGCATACTCGGTCCTCGGGACTAATTGCTGCGCCCACTATCATTTTAAGCCATACATGCAAAAACCATGCGCCACTTAATTCTGCATGTCTCTACATGCAAAAGCTATGCAAGAAATAATTATTCTCCATGTTCCTACATGCAAAAGCCATGCATGAAATTATTATCTCGCCACCAAATACAAATCTACCACCTCAATTTTCAATTTTCCTCTAATGATTCCCTCCATTTTATTTCGCAATTTGTATATAGCTGCAAATCATCTCAATCATCCCCCTCCTTATTCATTTCCACCCAGAGTAAGTATTGTATGTGCCATTTGTTCATGTTGAACCAGTTCCGCCCAACACTGAGTAAGTATTGTACGTACTATTTGTTCATGTTGAACCAGCTCCGCCCCTCTGATGCAAATAATGGGGTACTGTACTTTTGTTTTTTACAGAAATGATGAAAATCAGAATGGGGTATTGTACTTACTAAAATGATTTGGTAGATAATGTAATGTAAATTTGACAAATTTAAATAAAGAGTAAGGGAGTGAGTACTGTACTTGGTAGAAATTAATAGGGAAGGGGAGTGAGTAAATGATTTGGTAGGTAATGTACCCCATTCTGATTTGAGAATAATAATTAGGTAATGTACTTATTGTTGAATGTATAAGTTATTAATGTTTTGTTGGGTACTGTACTTTTGTTTCTTACAGAAAATTATAATGGGGTATTGTACTTACTGAAATGATTTGGTAGACATTGTACTGTAAATTTGACAAATTTAAATCAAGAGTAAGAAAGTGAGTATTATACTTGGTGGAAATAAATATGGAGGGGGAGTGAGTACTGTACTTGGCGGAAATGATTTGGTAGGTACTGTACTGTAATTTTGACAAGCTTAAATCAAAAGTAAGGGAGTAAGTATTGTACTTGGCGGAAATGAACAGAGAAGTGGATATTTGAGGAGATTTACTACTATATACGATATTCAAAATTTTGAATTTGAATGTTTTTACAACCTGTGATGGAATTAAATATCTGTGGGTGGGTGGGTGAGTATATTCTCTGCACTTTGCATGTGTTTTGTATAAATTTTGCATGAGTACTAATACAAAAACGGATGCAGGCTGCTGGTTAAATGTTTCCGAGATCCGAGTGGGTTGTCGGGTAGGGTTGCCGGGTGTCGGTAGCCTTACTCAACAAATATACCATGCCAAATAGGACGTACTTAAACCAACAACCCGAAAACCATGGGAGTGATTGGGGGCGGGTTTCTTGAAACTGGCGCGCACACGCTAGATCGCTAGTGTGTTGGTGTCCCGAAAAAGAGCCTGAAAGCCAGCCACCACCTCCGCCAATCTAAATGCAATGGAACCAAACAAAGAACATGTAACATCGCGTATCGTTTGGACAAGACCACGTGCCTCGTTTTCTTTAAATTTCTTTCGAGATCATGATGGGCCCTCGAGAATTCCATGGAACAGGCCCGGTAAACTAGGAAAAAGGCTTGTGGACCAGCACTGTAAACTCTGCTGTGGGATAGGTTAGAGAATGTTGCCTTTTGGGATTTGCAGCGGGATGATAATACCACCACGATTAGAAAAATCCAAAAAAGTGATGGGTGGGACGACTGAACA
This sequence comes from Alisma plantago-aquatica, assembly GCA_963693085.1. Taxonomy (NCBI): domain Eukaryota; kingdom Viridiplantae; phylum Streptophyta; class Magnoliopsida; order Alismatales; family Alismataceae; genus Alisma; species Alisma plantago-aquatica. The sequence goes on along the minus strand of OY856409.1, from coordinate 1,616,379,096 downwards.
AAAAAAAAAGATCAAAGTGGGAGCTGTTGGGTTGCCGAGCCGGAAATTGTGGTTAGCGCAAGGCGACACTTGCTTTACGTGCAAGGTACCCTAGAATCTGAACGTGAAATACTGTAAAAATAGGACGTACTCTAATTTGGAGTGGGCATAAGGTCGAGAACCTAGGCTTTGGTGTTGTGGACCACGGTCGGTCTATACTATTCTTCCCGGATGTTTTTGTAAGGGATTTGTAATAGGGACAAGAAATAAGATAAAAATGAGAACTTTTTTGTTCCTGCAAATGCATAACAACAAAATAAGGAAGGAAAACAGTTACTTCTCTTTCTTATTTTATTGTTATGCATATATATAAAGACAAAAATAGTTCCACTTCTGATCCCCATGTCATTTTTTTTTTGTAATATCACGTTCTATATATTGTTTGGTCTCAATATTATCACCAAATTGATGTTTTTAGATTAAGAGAAATATATTCTTTTCTATTTTCATAGTTGTAGAGGAGATTGAGCACCTGGGATAGGTGGCAGATCGAGAAACGTCATCCGCATAGTTCGAACCTGGGTCTCTTCATTTGGGATCATCTGAATTCGCCAACTACACTATTTCTTGCCAACACTAAACTACTATCTGTTATTCAACTGATTTCTTGTATGATATTCCACAATACTGGTCATCAATCAAATTTTATTGATCATTGTCCTAACAAGCTTCAGGTGCATGTATGCTACATCACTCTATGTTCTATTTGAGTTTACCATTAAGCTTTCTAGTTTGAATGCCAAGTAAATCTGATACTTGCATGACTGCCAAGAAATCATGGTGACATAAAAAGCATTTTGTATACATTTACATAGCCGTCAAATTGGTTTCCGGGCTTCATGAGCTTGACTAACATCATATTTGGGCATATGGGAGATTTTGGGTTTGGAAATCGATCATTTATGTCTAAGAAATATTGATTTAGTTAGTCAAACTTTAGCTGCTTATATCAAAATTTAATATCTTTTGTAGTTCTTTAGGAATTTTACCAATATACTAAGTAAATTTTGAATATGAAATATTAGCATTATCTTATACCCACATCTTTCCTGTTTTAAAATCATGGGAGATATTATCATTGACGTCACAATTTGGTTCTTAGTCACACTTATATAAACATGTACAAACGTTTATACCAAAATGGCTAAACATAAATTAATACATATCCAACTTTGAGCTAATCTCAATACATGTTTGATTTGACATTCATATCTTCGACCAACTTTGATCATCTACATTTAAATGTTCATGAGGTGTTCATTATTTGGAGTAGGTTGATGGCCACACAAGCAAAAAATACTTCTCCAATGTTGAATTCATGGGTCCCAAATTTCCACTTAATTAGCTTCTACACCCAAACTTAACATGTTTGTTAAATTTAGAATTTGGTGGTTACTACTTACTACTGCAAACCCCCAACCATTCTTCATGAGCTAGTAACGTACAAAAAATGCCAAATAAACCATGGTTCCACTTCATGTTGTGCTAGTTTTACAAATATACATTGAATATGATCCTTTTGTTTATCTTTTATATAAAGTATGCCAACTAGAGAAGTAAATCTTCACTCAATAGTCAAAGTTATCAACTGTATAAATACTATCACAATCTACATAAGGATGCCTATCAACTTATTGTCTAACCTCTTGATTTATCTCAGAGTCATGGCAATGTCACATAAATGCAATATTAATTTTTACTTGCCCAAACATTTTTCTAAAGCTAAAAACTCAAGTTTGTTAACATCTAGACGTTAATTTTTTTGACATTGAGAATGCTAGTATATGTGTAACATTCCAAATTTCAAATAAAAAATAAGTTTAGGGTCGTCATTGCAAATTTTGCAACTATAATTTTCAAAACTTAGATTTCAACGCAAGTGACCCAAATATTAAATACTTCATATGAATTTTAATATAAAAAGAAAATGAAATGTGTGTCCTCTTTTCTTTTCCTTATGGTTAAAAGAATTCAATATACATAAATGATAAATAGCATTATTTCTCTCCTACGATAATCATTCAAATATACATATAATAATGAATAGGCCCCGAGTGGATACTTACTCCATATCTCAAAATTTGACTCAAAATATAATTCATTAAGGAAAATAAATATCACTTTATCTGACCTTTTTATTTTATGTTAGGATAATGACATATAGGAGTTTGATGGACACAAAGTAACCAAAGCCTAAATCTAATCAGATAAGAATATTCTAGGCTCCCTAATTAGGCTATGGTTGAAATTTGAAGTCATTAGGACTTCATTTAAACCCCTAATTTAATTAGAAAAGATGGTATCGAGTTGATTATTGAAATCAATCTAATATATCATTATTTACATATCTAATCCTTATGTCTCATGCTTATCACAGTGTCAAACGCCTTCAGCTATTCGAGCCGGGTCGGATTCGTACTAGGAGGCAACCACACACTGTGGAGGCTTCCCTCTCACCCGAGTCCTGGGAGCTATGAACTCCACTGTCTCCAAATCCTCTGGTATGAACTCCCTCCCTATATAATCCCATCACATACGAAGTCCTCCTTTATTTTCATCATGTCCTAGTGAATTCAAAAACTCCCAGTTTGGTAGGGTTTGATCCACCATGGCTCCCTAGCCATGAGGGATTTTAGAGTCCACCGTGAACCATCTTAGAGATAGATTCCTAGCCCTTCCCAAACACTCAGCTATGTAAAGGACCATGCGAAATCGATACTCATGAACCAAGAAACATGAACTAGTTATTATTTTACCTTCAATTCATCAGCTTGCCCTTAATTATGAAATTCTTCACTGTCGTTCAACCAAGCTCATCGTTCTGGTGACTCTAACCACAACTGACCCCAGAAAGTGATCAGACATGATTCCTTAGTCTCCACGAATCTCCTCTAGCCTCTAATTTTCTATGAATGTGAGGTATTGATCTGTTCCCTCTTTGAATCCACTTCTCTGTTGTTCCTAAATCCAAAGGGGATTTCTGGGTTATAACATGATTCCATATGGAGTTTCCCTTCTTCACCTTCGATTTGTTACCAAGTTTGTCCCCCACATTTCTATTTCTTCGCATGGTTTCTCTTCTGAGAAATTCTAAACCTTTGTGTTTTCTGGCAGACCTCTTCCTGAAGGAGAGGCTTGTGGACACCTTGGTGTCCTTGAGGCCTCAAGGAAGTAATAAATTGGATTAGTGTGATATGAGTTTCTCACATATAACCTTGGTCGATGTTGACGATTTCTCTTCACGAATATGAGATCACCAGGAGTTAGATTTAGGACTCCCAGATTTTCTGATGTTCTTCATTCCCAATTAAGGAAGAAGATGACTGGTGTTATATTGTCAACTTTGCCCCTTTTGACGATTCATTTATGTCACACGACCATGATCTATTTTTGGAATCTCGACCCTTTTCTTTTTTTGACCATCGCTATTGTTGGGGCGAGGTCCTTGAATAGCGTGGCCTCTTGTGGTTGGTCCATCTAGGCCAAGTACCCATGTTTTGGGATAAATGCCAACATGTATTTATGGGATTTTCTGATACGTCGACATCAACAAAATTCATAATAAATTGCTCTCTTATCTGATAATATGAAAAAATAGTCTTTAGAAAGGTTTTTCGAAAAGGAACTTGATTTTAGTGTTTTGTAACCCTAGTTCCATCATTTCTGACCATGTTTCCTTAAAAGAATCAAATTAGGGTTTAGGTTGTTATTTAAGGTGATAATTAATACAAATCATGTAATTTTAGGAACATAGGAGTGACTTAGGATCAGGGAGACTAAATTAGGATTTGTCTTGCTCTAGGTGAGCGGGTCATGCTATTATGCATATGTACTTTGGATGATTTGCATGTTATGTATGATTTAGGATTATGCTTTAAATTCCAAGTTCCTGAATGAAATCAATATAAAGATGATGCTCTGAGTATATTGTTCCATGTTGTTTGGTATATTCATAAAGTCTTATGCTTATCACTGATGCTCATTAGTTTAATTTTATGATCATGTAATGATTAAGAAATTAAAGAAAGAATCATGTAAATCGTGTTATGGTAATTTTAAGATTAAGAGGGAGAAATCCCATGTTGATTAAGATAATGCACTCAAGTTGTGAATTGGTCCTCCTTATGTTATTTTGTCTTTATAGCATTGATGAACACTTTTGTGCAACTAACATGATCCCTAACCGGCCTGATGAGCACTTTGGTGCAAGTATTGGATGAGGACAATTTACATTGATGGCAAGATAAGAACAATGATGTTAATATTTAATATAAGAGAATTAAGTAAGTTATTATATTTTTATCACAATGATGGACCTTTATGGTCGTTATGGGCTTCCTAGTAATGATGGGCTTTCTGATCATGATGTGCCTCATGTGGGCAGTGATGGAGAGAATGCATATAATCATGTTTCTTAATTCATTGATGTAATGAAAGCTAAAGTGTAATGATAATTAAAAATGTTAAGTCATGTCATGTTTATTCAGTTCAAGTATATATGCTTACTTTTCAGTCCTTATAAAATGCCTGGTGTTGCTTACTTACAGTGTTTCTTTGTTTCCCATGGCCTTGGGACGAGATGTCCCTAGATCTAGGAGCAAGAGAGAACTGAAGCGAGCCTTTTAGCGTAGCTGACATTAAAGGATACTTTAGCTTGGTGGGGTGCCATCTACCACTCAGTAGATTCTTTAGTCTAGTTTATCCTTTCATATTTTAGATTTGTTTAGTCTACATGTATTAGGTTTGAGATCAAGATGAGACAGTGTATGTTTTCCCTTTCAAGAACAATGTATGAATCTATATTTTGAGTTAATGTGTGGTGTTTCATTTATCTTGTTGCTATTATATATCATGTTTTATAATGTTCCTCCAAGTCAAATGACCCATGTTATGGACACCGTAGGGTTTGCTTTCGCTGACATATATGTGATTAGAGGGGTGTTACAATATGTATAAGCACAACATAAATTTAGGCACATTCTTGTGTAAAGATGCACATTACATATAAAGGGGGAGGTGATAATAATAAAACTATATGGAATATGTTGATTAACTTGAACTGATGAAACCCACCAAAAAAACTGATTGATCAAAGAGCTAGGCAACAAGAACCTTCATGGTGGAAAGCACTCTTGAACTATGTCAAGACTCCATGGATTATTAGGAGATATTCAGTAGAATATTAGTTGATAATAATTGTTATTCATTATGATAACCCAAAGAATTCTATATCAATATGTATAGAAAGTTTAGACACATTAACTTAAGTCGACAACTCACTCACCAATAAACCCATGTTTATTACTTTATTGTGATTGTAGATGTCAATATCCAAGGTAGATTGGTATAATTCACTAAGTTCTTCAAGGGATAATGTAAATTCAAAGAACAACGTAATGTCCCTGGATTTTGCCTTCTCTAAAACCTTGAGGGTTTGAGAGGACAAAATCTAAAAATGTTATACAATCATAACATAGAGAGATGGAGAAGCAATAGCATACATGAACATTCAACCATAAAATACACCATATATTCTCAACATTCAAACATGTATATGTTACAAAATGAATTAATACTACATGGTTTACAATCACATATTGAAAGGAGATTTTACATAAGTCTAAACATGTATGCTAGGATCTTACACAACATGTAAAACCTATACATCTGCTCACTCCCATCATTTCTCCCATGCTATCTCTAAACCTAAAACATACATGAAACAACATATAAACACACACGGTGTTGTTTACATGGGTAGAAATATACATGTATTTATGGTTTTCATAATTTTGAAAAGATTTGAAGAAGAAAGAAAGATCATAGAAAACATGTCTTTGATCAGAGAAATACACAAATTTTAGTCATTTTTATGGATGAGTTCCATTATCAAGGTGGACTAGTACCAAAAATTTATATGTTGGGCTCTATCTCGTGTACCAAGTACTCTGGGGAACTCCATGTACATTTTGTGCTCTAGGGAGGTGTACTAGTCAACATTAATCCATTCCCTCATAAGGGTGATAATAAACACCTTAATAACTACAAACAATATACTCATAATTTATATTTTCAAGTGACAAAACATTGAGTACTTATAATAATACTACATCGTCGACGAGCAGTAGCCCAGCTGGTCGTAGCTCGGGGCCCCTCACGAAGGGTCCCGGGTTCGACTCTCGCTGGAAGCGCTGCTCGGAAATGAATTTCCCGCAGCATCATCCAACCTATGATGTGACTTATTGAGATGTCGACGTGTGGGCGTACGGGTCTCCCGGGTTTACCATCCCTGCTATCTGGGCCTCCACCTAGAGGGGTGGATTTCCCCCGACAATTAAAAAAAACTACATCCAACAATTGAAAATAAAAGTGCATACATAGATATCATGATTTAACCAAGAAAACCATAGTCATATAATTAAATAAAACCACATACCTAAGTCTAGAGATTCCTAATTATCGCAGACCATTCATATATCTTTTCATCACATGATTAATAGCAATTAATCATCATTAATACATTTATCATCATTATTCTTGATATTTAGGTCCATATTAGGGTTTATTCAATCCTAGGTTTCAACCGATCTTAATGTTGTCTCTAATATTTTTCTACTAATCTATATGTAATAATCAAATTCTGGTTAAATTTTTACAATTTTCTTATGTTTATTATATTTTATAGAATTAATATGAGCTTTAAAGCATCTAATTATGTATTAGTGAGAAAAGACCTATTATTGATCAATATTACTCTTTTAAGTGTTCATTAATGGGCGCTGAACATCTATAGGATTTAAAAAATATTTTCTAGAAATTCATATTGGTCAGATTACATTTATTCCAATGAATAATATCCTAAAATGGAGCATTTGCATCTAAATCCAAAACCTTCACATATGATTATAAAAAGTATGATATCGAGGTTTTATACGAAAGGGGGAATTTTTCTAAGTCTATGGGTATTTTTGGTGAATTTTTAGGAGAAAAGAGCTATTTTCTATGAATCTCGCAAGATCACAACATTTTTTGTAATTTAAGATGGGATTTACCTATTTGAGGAAAATCTCAACCGTTAGATCTCAATGTTGGGTTCTAGATGGCCACCATATAGATCTTAGTGAAGCTTGGACCTCTCACTGGTCCAAAGTGACCCGGTCAGTCTGGGAGGAGTATTTGGACCGATATGTACACCTATCCCTCCCATGCTCGCCTCCCCACGATATTGCGTTCTTCATCGGTAACATGGCTATCTCCATGAAGTTAATATTCGGTGAGTAAGGTAGGGTGATCCCCTCTTTGATGGTGTGATTCAACACCATGTGACGCTTCGAGGTTGCCCTAATAGTCTTCTCGACTATTTTCCGCGACATGGAGGTGTTGAAATTTCAGAGCCATTGTCTGGCTTTAGATTGCCAAAGGGGTTGGGATCCAATAAGTTGACTAATGAGAAAGGATCCTCACTATCTTCTCCTTTTCCATCCATAAATGCCATGGAGGTCTTGGAGTCAGGAAACCTAGACAAGGTAGTGCAGTTCCCCATCAAGATGAAGCTATTGTAGGCAATGGTTTTAGTTTGGTGGCGGGGAAGGAGTAATGCGATGAGGTTTCCTTGGCAGTAGGAGACCTACTTACCACCCATTGATGGTTCCTCAAGGCTCAGAGTTCTATAGAGGACCTCACGTAGGTAGACATAGAGCAAAGCATCTGCTCATTTCTGAGATGCCAAAAGATATGTTGCACAACCTTAAAGGAGGGTGATCGAGAATGATGCAGGAAGTCACATGTGAATCTCCTTGCTCCAAGGTTCATCTTTCCCACTAAATCACATCATCTTTGGATCCGTGAGGTGTCCAAGATGTTGAAACCACTCTTAGCAGGATAGAAGGTATTAATATCCTCTCCAACTTCATCTGAACCTACAGTAAGGTCGAGGAAGAATACAAACACTACTTCAGTGCCTCCATGATCATTCCAACCCAAGACCCGTACTATGTCTATGGAAGATTTCTGATCTAGAAAAACTAGGTTTCGAGGGTTCTCCCTTATCCTCCACCCACCATCGATGAGCATTGAATAAGTCCAAAGAAAATAAGGGTTCTAGTTCTGTGTTCAATGCACACTATATGTAGCTTATCCCAAAGGCCATTCAAGAGTCCCAAGATTATAGGATCCAATCCTCCAACTAAAACACGTGGAGCTCACATATTAATGGGAAAATGAGATGAAGGAAAATGTGGCACTACTCTTCTTCTCTCCTCTCTAGACAGAGGTTCAAGACATAAGAGTAGCAACTGGATCTTATCCTAGGACCAGGATCATATCCCTTTCTAAATGGATCCATGGCTCATTGCTTGTGTGAGCCTCCACTTACATATTTGCCACCAAGATCAAGGGTGTGCGACATGCTTCTAACATGGGTGAATGAAATCAAACTTACTCCTATTTATTTTAATCATTAGTCATTGATGCAACATCCAGTGATCAATATCTCTCAAAAAGTTTGTTGAAAAGCCATGAGATGTTAACCTAAACTCCATAATGACTAAATCTATTTGGTGACCGATACATGATTCAAAACCATTGCCAATGGAACTGATAATAGAGATATCTAAGTGGGTTCATTCCAAAGATCACTTATTTCAACAAATGACCCAAGATAAATGTTATGGTTCCTTTGATGGTATTAAACTCATAATTTTGGGTCAATGAAATATGTGCTAGAATAAATGTCACCTCAGCTTCAAATTAACAAATTAGGAGTGCTAATGGACCTACAATATTGTATTGGGTGCCAAAATCCTGAATTTCGGGTTCATCACAAATAAGGTAGAACATCAAAAGAAATTTACATCATGATAAAGTCAAATTAGTTTAAAAAATTCTATTTTTTCCACTAGTACATTTTTCCCTCTAGCTTTTCTTGATATAACATCAGTTTACTTAAATCCAATAGAAGATCTACAATGTTAGTTTCTGAATAAAAAGCATCACAATAGTATGACAATGATATTGAGGGAAAAATTCAAGTACCACTTTAGCTTTTGCATTAGTTTCCTCCAAAGAAACTATTGTTGTAAATGTTGATCTAACAGTTATACATTGTCCATATTTTGAGGATGACTTAACCATTTCATTTATGTGAAATCTACTATGTCTGTTTAAGATCGATTTTAGGTATTAGCTACATGAAGAGGATGAATTTAGAAAACACTAGTTTGTTGAAAATTAATTCAAATTCAACACAATTGCAAAATTGAAGAATAGATAGTATTTCTATTAGAATCATACTGTTAGTCATTTATGTTGAATGTTTCACTTGTAGTCAAGATTAATAGAAATTTGAAACACTTAAACTAAATATTAATACACTTTTGAGAAATCTATCATAAGCCATTCTAGGGAGGTTGGTCGGCCAAGTTTGTCTCTCAATAACTCGACCAACAACCATATTTGGGCTTTTTACAGAACTTCTTATCAGCCAAGTTTGTTCACATATAATTTGACCGACAAAAAACATTGGCAAGATAAATACAACCACCATTCAAGTTTCTTATCAGTTAGAAACTCGACTGACAATTGTCATTTGTGAGACAATGAATCTTGTCAGTCCAGTTATCCAAAAGGTAACTCGATCGATAACACTTTTCTGGAAAGTGTTACAAAGTGTACCTAGTTGTTTCGAGTATTGCAAACTTTAAAAATACATCTCTTGCAACCCCCAAAATAGCTAGAATTCAAACCAAAGTGTCTCTACTAGCTACTAGGTATCCTCAACTATAAAAGGGACCATTAAACTTCATTCCAAGTTTGCCTTCTATGCTCCCTACTATAGTTGAGCATTTTAGCCTCCAAGAGCCCCTAATCTCTATCAAGGGTCTTTACTACTCTACATACAATATGAGTGACTTAGGATCTTTGTAAGTGAGTTGCTCCATTGTATATCTTGTGAAGCTCTCCACTCTTCTTTCAAATCTCTCTCTAGAAACTTGATGGTTTAAAGGTGACTTCCTTGTAGAAGGAAGGTGGCTTCCTTGAAGAAGGAAGGATTGGTCAAAGGTTGAAGATCTTTTACAAGAATTTAACACCTTGGTGAAGGCAGAAAATTATTGGTAGGTAGATAGGTAAGTCCTTTGTAATAGTTATTGGTTCCTTGACACAAAAAAGAATGCTTGTTTAGACCTTGTTCTTGAAAAGGGTCGTCATATCATTATAACTCATATAGTACAATATATATCGTGAGACAAGGTTAAAAATCCTAGAGCTTGACCCATGTAGGTAGTTGAAGTACATCTCTTGTTTGGAGGTTGGAACCAATATAAATCTTAGCCTTACTTTGGTGTTTTCTCAATCTCTCTCTTCCTTGCTTTTCAATATTGCAATTTTTTTAGCAAATATCTTGAAGGTTTAATATGTTTTATTTAAGTGTTTTAGCTCTATTCACCCCCTCTTCTAGTGCCCTTTGATCAAACAATTGGTATCAGAGCTTGGTCTTCTCTAACTAAGTACTCCAATGAGTAGAGAAGATGAGAAAGAATCTACTCGGATCTCTCAACATAGAGGGTTGCTTCTCCATGCGTACATCTATCTTTGAAGACACAAACTTCCTATATCTAAAGGGGAGGATGTAATTCTACATCCAAGGGATGAGTTGTAAGAAATGGAAGGTAGTTGTCTTTCCCTACATCGAGCCTCAAGGAGAGGTGACTTCTTAGGATGAAGCAAGCTTGACGAAGGCACAACTAAGTGCCAAAGTTATTAGCAGCATCTATTCCACCCTTACTCCAAAAAAACCAATAGGATTTCCTCAGTGGACAATATACTAGTGGTCCATAGCACTGCGGTTCACCATGAATGATTACCAAGAAGGGTTATGTCAACTTCTTGCCATGTATTGGCAATCTAAATGAGGATCCCTGATGAATCATCATGATGAATAGTGTTGGCTCAGGGTATTGTATTGATCGGACCTGGGTCTCAAGCACAAGACTCCCATCCTTACTTTCCCTATACTTTCCCCACAACCAAATATGGTTCTGACACCGCAAAGCCATTGTCCCTATAATGATACCATACCTCATGCAAAATCTTGACAAAGCCAACCAAGAAGATTATTGTGAGATTTCCACCAACATCGAGAGATCTCTCTCATTGTCGAATATACCAAGGGTGTTCAGACCGACCAGAATAACCAACAATCTAAAGAAATGATCACCCCCTAGATAACAAACTAATCAAAATCACAATTATCTCTACAATCGATTGGCTATGCTTAAAAGACTCAGATATAAGGAGCATGGAAGAAGGCTATGTAAGTTTTTATAATGATTGTGTTGACAAAATCATGGAAGACAACATAGAGATTGTAGATCCATCACCTAAAGAAATGGATGCACAATTTTACTTAGTCAACTTTCTTACACTGGCGATTATTCTTGACTCACCATGCCTAAACTACTCTGAGAAGTGGAATACTGAAGACATGGAAGAATACCATATTTTCATGTACTATGAGTATGATGATGCCTATGAAATGATTGAAGGATAGGGGATTAGTCCATCATTGAAACAAAAGCTATAAAAGAATCACAAAAAACACTTATCTTCCTCATGTGAAGCTTAGATGAGGTTCAAAATTGGTATGTGGGAATCACAATGTCTAGAAGGAAAAGCCACCTCCCCTATCCAAGAAAACTTGTTATAGGAATGGAATCCAATTTGGTGGAGATCCTAGCATTCCTTTGCAGCCACACTCCACAACATGCCCACTTTCTCACATGTTATCCCAAAAAAATAAAAAAAAATCTAGAAAAATATAAAAGAAGTAGAAGATACACTGGTTCTATAAAAGTTATCCATACTTCATAGCAGTAGAGCACATGTAAAAGATGAAGATGCCAAGTTTGAAGACATTCTGATCCTGGAACATATGACAAGGGATCATCAATGCTTTCACATTGAAGATGATATGAATACAATCAACCTCAGCTCAAGCCTACTATGGTTGAGTTACACATGGTCAAAAATTAGGGTGCATCTACCTCAAATTATCATTGACCAACTGATATCTCTCTTAAGTGACTACATCATGGTGTTTGCATGGAGCTACTTGTATATGTCTAGGTTGGATGATAAGATCACACTTCATCAACTCTCTAGCATCCAAGGTACCCACCACTCAAGCAAATGGATAGACGACTATGACCAAAATGGGTCTCAAGAATAGAGAAGTGGTTCAAAAGTAAAAGTGTTGGTTTCTTAGATCCGGTCAACTATCCCGCATGTCTCATCAACATTCAACCTATGTGTAACAAGGACAACAAAGTAAGAATGTGTCTGTATGATTGTGATCTCAACAAGTGATCCCCTAAAGATGATTTTCCACTACTATAGATGTATGTGCTTGTTGAAAAACATCACCATCCATGCCCTCCTGATCTTTATGGATGGTTTTTTCAGTTATAATCAAATAAAATGGATAAGGGGGATAAAGAGAAGACTTCCTTCATTACATAATGGTGAGTGTTCTGTTATGTCCAAGAAAATATTTTGTCTACATATCAAAGAGAAATTGTCATTGCATTTCTGGAAATGATGCAAAATCAGGTTGAGGTCTATGTTCTAAAAATTAGAAGATCACATCTCCAATATTGAGAAACTATTTTGATGACTACTTGATTCTCATTATGCTTAAATATAGCAAAGTACACCTTTGGGGTTACATATAGCAACCTACTTGGGTATGTTGTTATCTAAAGAGGAATTAAGGTTGACCCCATGAAAGCTTGAACCATTTGAGAAAATTTGTCATCAAGAAATAACAAGGAGATACAAGTTTTTCTCAGTCATCTCCAACACATCATCCCATTCATCGTCTACCCCACACCCATATGTGAGCCCTTCTTCTAGTTGCTTAAAAAGAATGTTGACACTAGATGGAAAGAACAATGCGAGAAAGCATGCCCAAAGCTTAAAGACTATCTTACTAATCTACATTTTATGAAACTAGTGATACATGGTATATCCTATCATCCTTCAATTATCAATCTACAAAACAACAATGGGAGGAGTCTGGAGTCCGTCAATGGATGATGGAAAGCACTCTATTTATTACTTGTTCATGAAATTCAACAATATTGAGGCCCTCTACACCACAATTGAGAAACATCATCTCACCTTGACACATGGAACAAGGAATCTACATCGTGAGTAGATGATGTATACTCAACAACTGATTGTGAATCGTGATCTACTTTGTTACTTGTGAGAATGACCCACCTTGATTAGAATAAACAAAGTGGCAGATGATGTTGTCATAGTTAAACATCACAGATCTACCAATGAAGGCAGTCAAAGTGAAAGGTTTATCCAATCAACCAGTAGACTTCCCACTTCATCAAGAATCTACAAATAAGTATAGATTACCATATGAAGTATAGGAATGATCCACTCAACCAACATCATTATCCCTCCAAATATTGACTTGTGGATAATCATCTTCAACAAAGATGTAAATGCAAAGGAGTAGGGATAAGATTAGTCCTTTAGGTCTCACATGGAGAGCAACTTATTGTAGTTAGATGACTGGAGTTCAACACCAGAAACAAAGTGACTGAATAAAAAACCTACATCCTAGGAGTCTAGCTCACCAAACAACATCTTCTTCATGTATATGGTTATCCCCTCCTCATGATTTCTCAAGTAAACAACATTTAGAGGACTCTCTATCAGAACATAATTCTTGATTAAGAATACTTGTGTTCCATGTCCTGACTTTGAGCATATTTCCTTCCATTTCATAAGATGGGAACACAACACCTTAGCTAATGCCCTAGTTACCCTCGCTTCATAGATCAAAATTATAGGGGACCATAGCTTCTCTTTTAAAGTAAAAATGATTTCTCAGCCTACCTACTGTATGATCATTGACAATGTGAACAACAATGAAGGAGACACTTGGTGACATGATATCAAAGCATACCTACAATTCCAAGTCACCCCTAAAGAACTCTCCCTAAGAGAACAGGAGGCACTCAAATGACAAGCCATGAATTGCATCCTTGGGATAGGGCATCTATATTACATATTCACAACTAGACTCTCCTCATACATGTTGATAAGATAGAGCATGAATCCCTCATGAAAAAAGTTTGTAGTATCATGTGGAACACACATGAGTGGGGTCAAGCTAGGAAAAAAGATATAGATTTTGGGATATTACTGGAACACCACAGAAATAGACTACTTCCTATATGTTTGCAATGAAGTCTGCTAAATACATGGTGTATACATCCATGCACCTACAAATTGACTATACAACATGTTCATTTTTTCTCAAGGGATCAATATGATCGGAAAAACAAATCTTAAAGCTTCAAATTGCTTCATTCTTGTTACAATTGACTAAGTCAACAAATGGGTGAAAGTCGTGCCTATTACCAATTCTTTGGCACAACAAGTAATAAAACAACATCATAAGTCGGCACAGAGTACTACATGAGATCATCTCTAACAATGGTATGAATTTCATAGTGAAGACCATGAAAGAGTGTTTTTAATTTCTTTGGGGACCACGCCTCTTAACATCATAGCATTAGTCCTACATGAATAAAACCTTAGAATATGCCAACAAATACTTGATATAAATCCTCAAGATAATGAAATCTTGTGGCAATTGGAATGAACATCTTATGATGGCTCTATGGTCGTATTGAAACTCTATCAAAACATCCATGGGAGATGTACCATATTCACTTGCATGCATAATGGAGGAAACTTTATCGATTGAGGTCCAGATCCCATCCTTTAATACACCACAAGAAGTAGATATTTCTAAGCCAAAATGGGTCCAAGACCTAATTTATTGCATCAATACTTTGGAAGAATGATGAATGAGATCTCTACATCATGCACAGTGTTGTCGAGCAAGAGAATCTTAAGCATTTAACAAGAAGGTATGTCCCCATAGTTTTTAAAAGGGGAATATGGTTATGCACACCATCTCGGGGCAAGTTCAACCCCAAATGGGAATGGACTTACATACAAGTCAAGGTGTTGGTCCCAGTTGTTGAGTGTTGGCTACATCCTATAGCAATAGCTTTGGCCACTCTTCAAAGGTGTTGAAGGTTGAAGAAACAAAGTGGCCACTTTCAGAGGGAAGGGATTGGGACAGAGGAGTTAAGGTCACAAAGAGGGTAAATATGACCAAGCATCTGACAGAGACATGGTTGTTGAAAGCTTCAAAGTCATGGAGTTGCGATGGTGGCCCTGGGAAGTCTGGACAAGTCTGGACGCCGGCGGTGACGAACCTGACATGTCTAGATGATGGCGACTGTAGGCATAGAATCCAAAAACACTAGTGGAATCGAGGGAGCCGGAGAGGCAGAAAGCCCTAGTGTAGCGTGATCGGGGAGTATCACGGATGAGAGAAATAGGCACAGGGGGTTTTCTATGAAAAAAATGTGGGTCCAACAGGGGTTAAGCGGATTTGGAAATACCTGGACGACTCAACAAACCCTTGATTGGTTCTCTGGTTCAACTTCCTAGGTCACTGGTTTAGCCATGTTTAGGCCCCAAAATGGGTTTTGAAGCCACCCAACCCCCCAACCTTCCGGGTGATGATTCAACTAGTTGAATCGGAGGGGTCGAGTTGGGTTTCAGAACTGTGGCGCCTACCCATATCTATGATCGACCAAGATATCAAGCTAGCAAATGGTCAATCAACCACCCTCAACGAAATGCTAACCTATATCGCAAGCATGTTGATACAAAGAAGCCATCAAGCAATCGTAATGGTCAATTGACATAAACAACAACCACATTGACTAACAATGAGCAATTAGCCATCGACTTGGCCTAGCCATTGATCTGGCCTAACCATCGATATACTCCATCCAAAGGTTACCAAGCAACACCTATCGACCTTCCAGCATGTCGATCTCTAAAGATATATCAACCTCCAACCCCAACGTGTATAGACTTTGTTGCTCGATTAGTCAAACACGGGATGGGTCCCATCTGCATTAATTTCACAACTTTACAACTTTCGAATGTGTTTATTTTCACACTTATCAAATCTTAAAGACCAACTTTAATGTTTCTAGTCTATTCTTATAAATACTAAGAAGCCACCACCAGACAAAGGCATCTTGGACTTTTGGAATGAACAAGCTAAAAGACTATTTCCAAGATCAAAGCCAAGTCCAAAGACCATGGACATCTAGACTTGGCAACTGGCCAGCTTTCCTTTTTTTCTTTTTACCATGACTGGTTCAAGTTGTAATATATTTCCTTCTTGTAACATGAGAGGCTAAACTCCATAACTTGGGTTGGGAGTAGCCATCAAGCCCTCCCAACCATGCAATCTTTCTTTCTTTCATTTATTACATATGTTCTTACAGTTTTGTTTTATAATTTTATTTTAATGCATCGCATGTTGATTAGATACCTTCTTGCAATGTTTGATATGGATTTATTTGAGAGAATGATTTCAGTTAGATCTGGATAATAGATTAGTAACAAGACACAACAGTGAGGAATTACTGTAACAAGATTCATACGGTTATACTTGTTCCTTTGGTTATCATCTCAAGAGAGAGATACCTTTAGATAGAAATATACTCGGATCTTGAGAGAAAGAAGGAGTGGATGTCTTTTATGATTGTTTGCAAAACATGTCAGGAACATATATAAATTGGAAGAGAAGGTTTTACATAGTTGTGGCTAGTATGATTGCTGAAACTCGATCCAAGTTTTTCCTTTTATCATTTCATAATTATTTTTATTTCTTTTTGATCTTTCATTACTTAGATTTACTATTTTATTAAATTAAACTCGTTCCTTAACTAAAATACCAACTTCACCTCTTTGATCTGACTAAACTAAGCAATGATCTCTCATTATTATTCTATTATTCTCCTTGTCCTTGTGTTTGACCCCACACTACTACAAAGACTCCGTATTGAGTTGCGGATGTCTCTTGAAGTCGACTATAAATTTAGATTCTGATATCTTTGACTGGACAAATGAGTTTGTACTTTTGACTGATGAAAAAGAGCGATCAACTTTTGATGCCGTTGTCGGGGACAAGGTGACGACAACCACTAAGAATTTGGAGTCTACCTAAAATTAGTCAATTTTATTAAGTTTAGTAATAGACTTGATTACACAATTTTCTTTCTTTATTTCCTTTCTTTATTAAAAAAACTTTTTTTCGTTAGGCTTGTTATATATTTCTCTTTAAGAAGAAAAAATTCTCCCTTACTTGTATCATACCGAGATCCATTTTGGTAGTGTACTCCTCTTTCTACTGAGATTTCCTTCCAGTAGTACTATTTTTCATTAGTTTCTTATTTTAGCTTTGTTTTGTAATTTTGTTTTCTTTCTTAGTTTTTTTTCTAACCTTTCTAAAACATCTCTCTTTTTATCTTTGTTTTGATTGTAGCCATAGATATGGCCACAACGAGGCAGACCATCTTATCGACTTGCACCCTAACTTTTCCACACTCTAGACTATTGGCAGATCGTAGAAAACCATACACTTCAATTGGTGTCCATGCATCAACCACTTCAGTTAGAATCCTTGCACCAACCCTCACAAACTTCTTCTACTTTGTCATTTTCCACTCTTGACTCAATTGCTCTGACATCCCATGTTGTGTTTTCGATCCAAGATATTATGAGAGCAATTGTTCATGTAAGAGAAAATATTTATGCACTCAAGTTAGCCATGTCAACCTACTTTCAAGATCATGTAGATCTATATAGGGATGAGTGTAACATACTAGATCTCAGACCCTACCCTGGAAGTTGACATTTTGGACTTAGCCAAACAAGGTTGAAGGTTAGACCTAAATAGATGTATAGTATAACCCCAATGAGATAATGCATGTATAGATCACCTTAATGTATCCTAATGTTCTAACATTAATCTTAGGTTTATAATGGATACATAAAATATGCCACATAACTGATTTTGGTGGTAATATGAAGATAAGAAACTTAATTGGATGAATAATTTAGATAATGGGACATATGACATATCTCATAAAAATAAGTCTCAAAAGTGTAAACAAACTTCAAATTCGAAATCTACATGTCAAAATTATCCTACATGTCAAATTTCATCTAATTTAGACAACCTTGAAATATTAGGTTAAGTTTAGGAGAGAGAAAATGAGTAAAAGTAATAAGTAATTAATAATATGATTATATAACTTCAAAATATGGAAATAATGACAAATTCATATTCAACACATCAAAGATAACTTGTGGATGAAGTTTGGTCCAATTTGGATGTTGTTTGTGCAAGTTATGCAATTTTAGGTACATTCTGGACTTTTCTACAATTTACCCAATTGGGAGGTTTTCTTTGCATATTGTCACTTGCATTATAATCCTTATATATTCCCTTACTATTATCAAGTTTTCGAACCATAGGGCTCCTAGTTGCACCTTGGTTTGAAGGTGTTTCTTTCCAAGGGCATTTTAGGGATTACTCTCTTTATAAATGAGCTTATCTTTAGAAGCTATCAACCAATGGGGTTATTTCTTTGATTAGAGGTCAGTTGGGATGGCCTATAAGTATCCATCAACTGACATTTGATATTCAAGAAGCCTCTATGAGCTGTCCTCTTGCATGGCCATGAAATCCCTAGGGTAAGGACACATGGAAAGCTCCATGGACACCTCATGCTTGACTTCTTCCTTATACATAAAGGTTTGCATGTCCATAGGCACCCATAGCATTGGACACATGGAAAGTAACTTGACACCTCGTTCTTGAATTCTTCCTTATCCATAAATGCTTGCATGTCCATGGACACCCTTATACATGACACATGGAAAGTCTCATAGACGATCATACTTGACCTCTTTCTTTATATAGCCATATCTACCCCCTCCCAACTACAAATTCAAAAACTCTTGCTATTCTTTCTTTAATCTATCTTAGAGCATAACTTCTACTCTATTTTTCTACGAAGGTTTTGTCCCAAGGTAAAATAAGGTGCCTACCTTGGTGAAGAAGGCTCATAAGGCTCCAAATTTGCTCTATTTAGGGTTTCTAAATCTCCTCCTTGGTGATTTTGACCAAAACTAGTAAGTATCCACCTTTCCTTCCCTATTTACATGTTGTTAGTCTTCCTTCCACCTTCCTCTAGGTCATAACCATGTCCTTCCATGGTGAAACCCTACCTAGAACCCATAAACACCTCATCTCCATGTTCTTTTGTTAGGGGTTTTCACCTCTAAAGTGGAGAAGGTGCTTCTTGCTCGAGATAGGATTTTGTTGGAGAAAGCAACCTCTCTAAGATTGGGAACATTACTTATTGGACCTATCCACCTTCCCTAGAGGTTCTTTGGAGGCCTAGGCTTGGATCTAGGACTGACTTGGACTGTTTAGACTCTGAAGTTGAGGTATGATGTATCCCCTATTCTTCTATGTTGAGAAATTCACATATATATGCTTATTAATTCTCTTTGTCCTATGGACATTAGCCTATACACAATGTATTTTCTTTTAAAAATCATGGTTCATGTGAACTACCTTATTTGATATTGATCATGTTATCATGTATATTCTTTTGAACTCTTTTCTTATGCTTTGTTCATGATGGAACTCAAAAAGATGACATGTGATGTCTTTTTCCTACTTATGAGGTGGATGTATATGTTGGTCACTTATGTGGTGACTAGTTTATATATTCTGACTATACTTTCTACTTGCCTCTACATTTAACATGCTATGTGATTTAGTAGCACTAGAGTAGTGTAATTGCATTGATTTTTATGGTAGATGTGTTATTTCCTATCGAGCAGATGTGATATTCCCTGTTCTTTTAGGATGGAAAGGAACCTCATACCCAGGGAAAGATGTGTGATTCTTGGCCCATGTTTTATATATTTGGGAGATTGGCAGTATTCCTTTCTCTATCAGGTTTCAAGTTTATGGGACTAGGCCGCCTTTGTGTTTATATTGTTCTAGGGCTATGTTTATCTCACATGCATGCAGGTTGATGATATGGGGTGTGTGCCCTAATTCTTTACATGTGATTGTGTGGCACAATATTTATGTTTTATTAATGGCAAGTATTTTTTGTTATCATATGATTTCAATTCCTTTTCTCTTGATACCCATTTGGGTGGTCCATATCATTTCTATGGGAAGTCATTTATATTTGATGTCCTTTATTCCATATATTGCTCAATTTCCTATTTAGTATGCACATACCATCCTTTGTTGATGTCATCTATTTTCTCTTCTTGCTGGGGTATGATTCCAACCCTAGGTGAAGGACTTGGATGATAAGGCATGAAGTTTTGGATTAGCTTAAGGAGTTAAAGTTTGGAGACAAAGTTGTTATGATTTAGATTTCCCTCTGCTTAGATCCTTATGTTGTATCATACATGTAAACCCTTATGGGATATTATGATGTACTTTTGTAATCTTTTGTGAAAATTGAATATAGTCATTATTTTTATTCCGCTGCTAAACTTTGGTTGTTTTGAATACCATTTATTGAAATTTGAAAATGTTACACCTATTGCAACATACCTTTGAGTGTGTTTAGAATGGATGTTTTATTCTTCAATTTTTCTTTAGTAAGGGTGTGATCCCGCCTCCTTACAGAATGGTATCAGAGCCCATGGTAGTCAGAATTTGACTATTTCAATTTTATCTCCCTAGTTAGAATCCTTGCCTTACCTTTAAGTGACATGTTTTCCCTAGAGTTGATCAATAGATGATGAATGTTTGATTTAGGATCATATAGTTTTCACATTAGAATAATGATGAATAGATCCTTAAAATACTTACAACTAAAAGATGCATAAGTAACCATAGTAACTTGAGGTTTTTTATCTTAGCCTTTAGGCAGCTACTAGGATATGAAATTGAAAGTAAAGGTGTCTAAAAAGGATCAGGTTTTGGGGGTTGGCAAGATTTTCCTCCGCACCACTAGCTTGGTTTACGAGGAGTACCAAATCCATTGATATCGGCCTGGACTGAGCTGATATGAATTGTCTGAAATATCATGCTTTTAGGTAGTAGTTTCCTTAGACATCTATATGATTTATCTGTAGGGACCCTATTATGTTGAACTAGTCTCCCGGGTGTAAAGACTTGTCTGAGGATGGACAAGAGCAAGTTAACCCATAGTTCATAGTTAGTCTTTACGAGTAATGTTTCTTTTTTAGCATGCTGCTTATGTAGTTGGATGTAAGGAAGTGTAGTTGAACCTTTTGTACCTAAATAATAGTTTTGACTTAATAAGATGAATCCTTTAAGGGGTAGTGAATAAGTTGTTTTCTTATATGTAGATGATTTGATTTTGAGGACGAAATCCCTTTAAGGGGTGGTGTGTTGTAACATACTAGATCTCAGACCCTACCCTAGAAGTTGACATTTTGGACTTAGCCAAACAAGGTTGAAGGTTAGACCTAAATAGATGGTTAGTATAACCCAATGAGATAATGCATGTATAGGTCACCTTAATGTAACCTAATGTTCCAGCATTAATCTTAAGTTTATAATGGATACATAAAATATGCCACAAAACTCATTTTGGTGGTAATATGAAGATAAGAAACTTAATTGGATGAATAATTTAGATAATGGGTCGTTAATGGGCCATATGTCATATCTCATAAAAAGAAGTCTCAAAAGTGGAAGCAAACTTCAAATTCGAAATCTACATATCAAAATTAGCCTACATGTCAAATTTCATCTAATTTGGATAACCTTGAAATATTAGGATAAGTTTAGGAGAGAGAAAATGTGTAAAAGGCATAAGTAATGAATAATGTGATTACATAACTTAAAAATATATAAATAATGACAAATTCATATTCAACACATCAAAGATAACTTGTATATGAAGTTTGGTCCAGTTTGGATGTTGTTTGTGCAAGTTATGCAATTTTAGGTACATTCTGGACTTTTCTACAATTTACCCAATTGTGAAGTTTTCTTTGCAAATTGTCAATGCATTATAATAGTTATATATTCCATTACCATTCTCAAGTTTTTGAACCATAGGGCGCCTAGTTGCACCTTGTTTTGAAGGTGTTTCTTTCCAAGGGCATTTTAGGGATTACTCTCTTTATAAATGAGCTTGTCTTTAGAAGCTATCAACCAATGGGGTTATTTCTTTGATTGGAGGTCGGTTGGGATGGCCTATAAGTGTCCATAAACTGACATTTTATATTCAAGAAGCCTCTATGAGATGTCCACTTACATGGCCATGAAATCCCTAGGCTAAGGACACATGGAAAGCTCCATGGACTCATGCTTGACTTCTTCCTTATCCATAAATGTTTGCATGTCCATAGGCACCCTTAGCATTGGACACATGGAAAGTAAATTGACACCTCATGCTTAACTTCTTCCTTATCCATAAAGTCTTGCATGTCCATGGACACCCTTATACATGACACATGGTAAGTCTCATAGACACCTCATACTTGACCTCTTTCTTTATATAGTCATATCTACCCCTTCCCAACTCCAAATTCAAAAACTCTTGCTCTTCTTTCTTTCCTCTAGCTTAGAGTATAACTCCACTCTATTTTTCCATGAAGGTGTTGTCCCAAGGTAAAAGAAGGTGCCTACCTTGCTGAAGAAGGCCCATAGGGTTCCAAATTTTCTCTATTTAGGGTTTCTAAAGCTTCTCCTTGGTGATTTTGACCAAAACTAGTAAGTATCCTCATTTCCTTCCCTATTTTCATGTTTTTAGTCTTCCTTACACCTTACTCCAGGTTGGAACCATGGCCTTCCATGGTGAAACCCCACCTAGAACCCATAAATACCTCATCTCCATGTTCTTTTGTTAGGGTTTTTTACCTCTGAAGTGGAGAAGGTGCTTCTTACTCGAGATAGGAGCTTTGTTGGAGAAATCAACCTCTCTAAGCTTGGGAACCTTCTTATTGGACATGTCCACCTTCTTTAGAGGTTCTTTGGAGGCCTAGGCTTGGATC
The DNA here is from genome assembly GCA_963693085.1 of Alisma plantago-aquatica. Taxonomy (NCBI): domain Eukaryota; kingdom Viridiplantae; phylum Streptophyta; class Magnoliopsida; order Alismatales; family Alismataceae; genus Alisma; species Alisma plantago-aquatica. The sequence goes on along the minus strand of OY856409.1, from coordinate 1,616,356,083 downwards.
TAGGACTAACTTAGACTGTTTAGACTCTGAAGTTGAGGTATGATGTATCCCCTATTCTTCTATGTTGAGCAATTCAGCTATGCTTATTCATATTCTCTTTGTCCTATGGACATTAGCCTAAATACATCTTTTCTTTTGAAAATCATGGTTTATGTGAACTACCTTATTTGATATTGATCATGTGATCATGGATATTCTTTTGAACTCTTACCTTATGCTTTTTTCATGATGGAACTCCAAAAGATGACATGTGATGTCTTTTGTCCACTTAATAGGTGGATGTATATGTTGGTCACTTATGTGGTGACTAGTTTATATATATTAACTATACTTTCTACTTGCCTCTAAAATTAACATGCTATGTGATTCAGTAGCACTAGAGTAGTGTAATTGCATTGGTTTTCATGGCGAATGTGTTATTTCCTGCCGAGCAGATGTGATATTTCCTGCTCTTTTGGGATGGAAAGAAACCTCATACCCAGGGCAATATGTGTGATTCTTCGCCCATGTTTTATATATTTGGTAGATTGGAAGTATTTCTTTCTCTATCAGGTTTCAAGTTTATGAGACTCGGCCACCTTTGTGTTTATATTGTTATAGGGCTATGTTTATCTCACATGCATGCAGGTTGATGATATGGGGTGTGTGCCCTAATTATTTACATGTGATTGTGTGGCACAATCTTTATGTTTTATTAATGGCAATTATTCTTTTATTATCATATGATTACAATTCCTTTTCTCTTGATACCCATTTGGGTGGTCCTTATCCTTTCTATGGGAAGCCTTTTATATTTGATGTCCTTTATTCCATATATTTCTCAATTTCCTATTTAGTATGCACACACCAACCTTTGTTGATGTCATCTATTTTCTCTTCTTACTGGGGTATGTTTCCAACCCTAGGTGAAGGACTTGGATGATAAGGCATGGAGTTTTGGACTAGCTTAAGGAGTTAAAGCTTGGAGACAAAGTTGTTATGGTTTAGATTTCCCTCTACTTAGATCCTTATGTTGTATCATACATGTAAACCCTTATGGGATATTATGATTTACTTTTGTAATCTTTTGTGAAAATTGAATATAGTCATTATTTTTATTCCACTACAACACTTTGGTCTTTTGCATACCATTATAATAAATTTGGAAAATGTATACCTATTCCAACATACCTTTGCGTGTGTTTAGAATGGATGTTAATTCTTCAAAAATTATTCAAATCTTTTTTTAAGGGGGTGATCCTGCCTCCTTACAATGAGCATCGGGCCAGGCCAGTCCGATCTGACCCGCGACCCAACCCACATAACCCAATCTAGATCTGAACCTAATTTATAATATGTGTGTCTCGGGCTTAAAATTTAAACTCTTATTATATTTGGGATGGGTACGGGCTAAGGTAAACCTAGTCCCGAAAACCCGAATGCCCGATTAGATTTTATGTACATTTTATATGTATACATCTATGTTTGTCCTAAAAGAAAAATATACTAATTTCTTAATGCAATGTGTAGTACATATCCAACTAGTGGAAACATGGATAATCTGTAATCAATCAACATGATTAGTGAATTGATACTAGTAAGAAAACCATCATTGACATAGATAGGCATACTTGATATCTTTGTTTTGATCTCATTGTGTCATCCAAATGGACCCTTTTGTTGTTTAATTCTGTATATTTTAACAACTGAATAAACCATGTCATCCATACTTTGATTTACAATGTATATAACACTTAGAATAGTCATATTATTAGCTCATTAAAGAAAAATAAAGAAGTAACTAGCTTATTGCATAGTAGATTCTGCTCATTTTCTTACTCATATGTCCACATGCAGGAGAGAAATATCCTTTTACCCTTTCAACATCCATTTCATTGTTAATACATATAGGACGAGGAAGCAAAAGGCCACAATATTGTAGATTCTACTGATTTTTTAAGTCTCATACATTCACATGCATGAGAAAATGATTTGTTGCTCTTTTAATACCCATTTCATTGTTGTAGGGGATCACACAACTAAGGTATACATATTCCATCTACATAGATCACAAATCATATTTTTTTTTTGAAGGTTGATCACAAATATATATCATACTAGTTTAGTTTACATATTAGCAAGTTAGGTCTAGAAAAATTTGGTGTGCTCATTTGATGTTATATGGGCAAACCCGAACCTGAATCGAAACACAAAATTCTTATATGGGTTGGGTATGGGCTGACATTTTTCAATTCTATTTGGGCCCAAACTCAACCCGCGACCCGCTTTAAAATGTGGGTTTGGGTTTGGCACAGACAAAACCCGGTATGGCCCGACCCGATGCTCATCCCTAAATCTATATCCAACTATGACTGAGAGGGAAAACCACGTGATTCAAGAACCAAAAGAGGTTACTGCTCGCAATAGAAGCTTCATATACATCGGTGAATAGACCTTTGTTAATACACCCTCAGTGTATACAACAGATCCACACTCAATTTGCGTGTATGGCGACTTCAACCATCATGTCCAATACACTAGTCCCAATGAAGAATTCATTTTGCCTTCCTACTCAGATCCTCCATTGTAATCAACTAGATTTTTTAGTGAAGATTACCCTAACTAAGAGAGTCCTTCATCCACCTGTTTGATACAATGCAACTACTAGCAGAAGATTTACAATATCCTAACATGGAAGTTGATGGTAGAGATTTTCACATACCTATAGATGATTAAGAAGCCATGCACCACCCTATAGATTAATTTAATAACTTACTTGATCAGTCCAATTTGTTTTCTATCCCAACTCTAAGAAACATTTCACATGTTGAGGATTTTCATTTTGTTACTAATGTATCATCTACTTTGGGTTGGAACAACTTATATGATGATGAGGACAATGATTACTACACATTAGTGGAATGTGATCCTAATAATTATGACCACCCATTTTGTACTTTCACTCCACCCCCTTAGAGGGTGATGAAAATATGAGGGATGCCATTTTGACAGACTTCAAGAACACAATTGCAACACATGAAAACATACTACCCCCTTTCTCAGTGACAAGCTTGGGGTGAAGGATTCACAACTTGATTCACCTAAGATTGCCCTGCCTATAGAAGATAATTGGATGTCCCATATTCAACTTGGGTATACAAAAAGTGATCCAATCTCAGACTTTGAGAAGGAGAGGGAAGACCATAAATATTTTCTAGACGTGAAACCTCTTACCTCCATCATTTCATGTTTCAAAATCATGGGGACCAACTATGAAGATCCTTAATTTGATGGATATCTTGATGATGTTATACTAAGGAATTCATTTCTTGATCACTATGAAGATGAAGTCACCAAGTCGTTAAATTTTATTTTCCTATTCTAGACTTGAAAAGATCCACCGCTCTTTACATTCTACTCATACATGATTAATCCAATATGCAAGACACAAGTGACATGGCTCCCAAAACTTAGGATCTAAGATTCACATTTTGTTATCTTTAGGAGAACCTCTTTCCTTTAGGGGATATATGACTTCAACGCACAACATCCCTACTATCCTAGGTTTAGTATTTGCTTGAGGGCGAGCAAAATTTTAAGCATGGGGTGGTAGGACAGTATACCCTTCTATCTCTTCTATCTACATTTTTTTATTTTAGGACTTTGTTGTGTAAATTTTAGTTTCTATAGTTGTGGCTATGTTGGTATGTATGCCAGGTTTAATGCTCATCGTGTGTTAAATCACCCCATCGTCATTATATTTTCTTGACCTTTAGCTCCATTCATCTCATTCATTCCTTCTTACAAATTTGACAATAAATTCTAAGATTACACATGCTACCTACAGTTTATAATTACTTGTTTGCCAGTTTCATGTTATGAATCATGAGCCTAAGGCTCGTGCCCAATTGTTGGAACTATTGTAAGATCAAAACTCCAAGCAGTGTTTTTATAGATTTGGAAATATTCTAAGGATCCTTGAATCTCATAAAATATTTTCACTAAGGTTTGAGTGAGCTATGATGATTTTTGAGTTTTATCAAGATGGATTGTTTATTATGATGGTCTTCATACTTTCCCACATTACAATGAGTCAAAAATAAAATAAAAAATAAAAATAAGCAAAGAGGCTTGGCCACCCAAAAATCTCAAAAATAATTTCCTTTTCTATAAAAGTAGAATATCCTAAAATAGCTAGCCAATTAATTAGAATGTAGTAGTAAAAGCATGAGAGTGAATACAATTATGAGTGATTTATTTTTCCTTTTTAGGAGAATTACGGATGATGGTCAGTGGGTGTATGGTTGTGCTCACAAACGTATGTTGTGCCTGGTAGTGTCATCCAAAATTCTCTAGAAAGTCTTTTAGGAACCCATATGAGAGAAATACGACTTTCTTAGTAGTAGGGTTGGTTCGAGCATGGTATGAGGAGATCATCTCACTGTTTGAGCTAATTGGATCAGATTGTAGGGACCGTTGTTCATTATGTGGACCAGCTTGACACAGATCAGGGACCTCGTGAGCCATTATAGTCTTTTTCCTTTATTTTTATTTTTATATTAGAAAATGAATATAGTTTACATGAATTCCTGATGGCATCTCACTACTCAGATTCATCATTTTACTCAATTTCCTAAGTGTGTGTGCTTTAATACTTATATATATGGTTTACATCCCTACAAATCTTGTTGGACTGCAGTGAATCCACTTAAACATGGTTGGTAGTTCTCTGATCTTATATTAGCAGGTTTGTTTGTGTGGTGGAGGTTCATTCTAAAACAACATCTCATGGATAACTTGTGATTCAAAATTATTTTTCCTAATCTTAGTGTTTATTGCCAGACTCAATTTGGATGTCATTTTAGGATCTTTGAGTTTGAATCTTTCTTGAGGACAAGCAAGTTATAACCTTGCAGAGGTTGATAACATCCAAAATTTTATAATATTACTTTATATTTTACCTTATATTTTGTAACTTTATTAGCCATGATCTGCCTTTAATTGTTTAATTCTTAGTGTTTTTGTAATTTGTCCATTTTCTAAATACAAATGCTTAATAAATCTAATTTTTGTCTTATAGGTAGCACAAAACAAACTTATTTGTGTCCATTAAATTAGTATTGGTGATTAAAGGAAATAAACCAAAAAAATTTTAAATTGTTTAGAAAACATGAATACTCATTGATATATTTGACCAGGCTCCAAGGCAACTCATTAAGTAGTTTTCTTAATAAGTTGTCTCAATGCAAATTTAGCAGCAAATCAACATTGTACTTTATTTTCAAATTTAGAAAAACAAACGGCTTTAAAGTTCAGGAAGTTGCTATTTTGACCGGGCATCTTTGACTAAGAAAAAGGGCAACAAATTTAAAAGGCAACACCATGGTAGGAGAAAGCATTAGAAAATTTAGTTCTCATTGTTGTTCTTGCATGCAAATGTCACATAAAGGATCATGAATAAAAGAAACTATTGATCAATGACTCTTACGTCCTCATAAAGCTATCATGTTTTAGTGAAATAATTATGCATACAACGCCTGGCTACATCTGTGGTCGACCAAGCTATCGAGCTAGCAATGGTTGATCATCCACCATCGATGAAATAGAGCTCAATACCAGAAGCATGTCGAGACAAAGAAGTCATCAAGCAGATTATAAAGTCTGAATTACATGAGTTTTCTCCCGTCTGGCGATCACGGCGGTGATCTAGGGCTCCCCCCGTGTGCGGTGCTCAGGCTTAGGGGAGGGGGTCAGGCGTCCTGCTGGGCCATCACCTTCTCCCCCCGGGCCTCCTCCTCGACTTGCTTCTTCTTCCGGTTTCCTTTTGCAGGTGCCTCTCCGAGCTCCTCGTCTCTCCCCCTGGGCGGCGGCCGTGCGACCTGGTTGTGATCGGGTCTTCTCTTCGGCGTGTTGCTTGCAGGAGGTGGTGGTGCTCTTCTCCTGGCAGAGTCTTGCTCAGATCTACCTTGAGGCTGAGGCAGGTGGCCGGTGGGGGTGTCCTCGTAGGGGTTCCGGAGGAGGCGAGTTTCCCTCCTCTGTTTCTGCCTTGCAGGTTTCTCGCTTGGGTGCTAGTTTCTGGCAGGCTATCTGCCTTGTTCCGCCGTATATCAGCATTGTTTCTTCCTTTGAATAAGGGTTGTTACTCCTTCCTCTGTGAAGGCGGTGGTTTTTCTGGGGTTTCCCCCGGTAATTCAACCTTAGTACGGCTATCTCATCTTTGCTCTGGATTGATCTCATTACTCAGTTGTATGGCTTCGTTTGAGTTGATATACAAGCATAATACCGTCTTATTCCAGCCCCTCTACCACTACTTAACGCTCAGGTTGAAGGAATTCTTCATGAAAAGTTGCTTAAGACAGCCTCAAGGAAGAAGAATCAATGCATAAATGTCTCTCTCTCATTCCAATATGAGTTGTAGTGCCCTAGGGTTACTGAACGTGATGTTTGTATGTTTTGTTTGTATCTTTCTCTCCAATTGTAGATGTCGTATGGCTAACAAGTAATGAATCGATCCTTTTTCTCTAAAAAAAGTCATCAAGCAATCATAATGGTCTATTGATGTCAATAGCGACAACATTGATAAAAATGAGAAACTAGCCATCGACTTGCCTAGCCATCAGCCTACTCCCACTAGTACATAAATGGTCTATAGCGTCGGTGTTTTTAAGCCTATAGCGTCACTTTTCAGCCGACGCCTAAGTGTCCGTCACTATAGTAATGGTCTATAGCATCGGTTTTTTTAACCAAAGAAAACCGATCTTATATAGTAAAAACCGACCCAAGAGGTTGTCAAAAATTAACCCTAAACGAGAAAAGAAAATGTACCTAAATCCTATAAGGTTGGTTTTTGTCAATAATCGACCCTAGAGATGCTCTGTAAGGACGGTTATATGAAGAAAACCAACTCAATAGAGTCTATATTGAGCATTCTGATAACCAGACCCTATAAGGTCAGTTTTTCTTAATAACCGACCCTAAATATGCTCTGTAAGGACGGTTATCTGAAGAAAACTGACTCAATAGAGTCTACAACAGTGCTGGGATATGGTAAAACGGTCGTGCCGCATAGCACGACCGTGTTGGGATATGCTAGGACAGCCGTGCTACCATATCCCAACACGACCGTGCTACGTGGCACGACCGTTCTACCATATCCCAACACGACCGTGTTATACGGCACAGCCATTTTACGCCGCAACATGGACGTTTTACGCGGCATGACCGAGATACCTATAAGTTCGATTTTTTAAGATAAACGACCCTATAGGGTACAAATTTTTTTAAAAAAATTCTGCAAAAACAGAATAGAAGAACAAAAAGAACCAGGATATGGGAGAGGGGAGCATTGATGCTCAACTGTCACCATTCCAAACTATACATTCATAACAAAAATGATTCATATATTCAGTTGAGTTACGCATAATCGCATCATAATTTACAAAATGATAGATTGCAAGTCTGAGATGATATTAAATGTCAGATACAAAAGTAAATATGAAAGAGTATTAAAACCACATACCTAAATGGAACTAACATATTTAATCCAATGCTATATTGACTTCATTTAGAAAAGCATCTGACCACTCTTCTCAGAATTCATTTAAGTCCTCATGTGTGTAAGGCTGAGTTATAAAGATCTATAACAGAAAATACACATACTAATATTTTATAAAATGATTACAATCACTTGTAAATTTATGATGTTATTCTTTATTACCTGATCTATAGTCTGAATGTCATGTGATGCTTGTTTGACAATAGCTTACATATATTTCATTACATAGTAGCCACAAGCCCAGTCATTATTTTGTATAGGACACTACAAATAATGAATTATACTTAATGTTAGTAAACTACTATAAACAAGAGTTGAGATAAGACTATAAGAGTTGACATATAAGAGTTGAAAATTAATACATATAAGACTAAGCAGTTGTCAAAGTAGCTCCCTTGACATTTTTCAAAGTCAATGTCTTTTATGTTTTGGGTATTTGTCCTCCAGCTTCACGAAAAGCCTTTATACCCCTATCAATTAAACGATAGTTGGTAAAATAGAAATTCTGAATAGAAATATCATGATGAAATATTGACTAAATTTATGCTTACTCCATAGCTGACAATTTCAGTTTGTGACCCCTTGTTGTTTTACCCATTGGGTCAAGATAATAAAGAGTCATCAATTTTGGGACAATCACCACTAATTCCCAATGTTTAGCTCTAAGTAAGAATAAAACAAACATTAAAATAAATAATTTTATTTATTTTTAAAAGTATATTGAATAATAATACTTTCTGGACGTTAAAAGGAATTAGGATAATTTCCTTCCCCTCACTAGAAAAATATTTGAATGTAGTAGAGAAGTACTCATTCACATCCTCAACACGTGTCTCCACTTGACTAGTGATTGAAGGAATTAAGAATCCAATATTTCTTATATCAAAGTTTGTGGTCTCGGTATATAAATGGCTGTAAAACAATTGTAATTATTTACATATAGAAATAAGCTAAAAATGTGTATTAGAATTTTCTATATTGATAGATCCTTACTGTATCCATACTTATATTATCGAAGTATTCATCCAATCATACCGAAACAACTCTATAATATCATCAAGAAAAATATAACTGTCAATGTCCCTCCCAGTTGCATCTTCTGTTAAATTGATCAACATTTGTAATCCAGAGCTTTGGTTGGCTAAGTATCGACACAAACATTTACATTTACTTCCCAACTCATCAAATGTGGATTCTGGAATAAAATATGGCTTGGGCATAGGAGGATGACTAGTAGAATTTTTACTTTTTGGTTTGCAAACCTGTTAATTAAATTACATATATTACACGAGTTCATATATGCAATCAAATGTGAAAAATATGGTAGAATTAAGGTATACCTTGTCATTGATAACCAAGTGTCTAGGCCAACCCACCATAGCACCCTCAGCTTCTTCAACTGAACTATATTCAAGATTAGCTGTGGGTAGTGGTTTGTCCCCCATTCCGTCATACACAAGATGGATGGACACACAACAAATATCATCAGTAATTTGTTGACAATGCAATGTACCACCAAGGTTGTATACCTTACCCACTGTCACAACATTATATTCTGGAACCTCCACTACAAGTTTACAGTTCATACCAACCTAAATAACACAACATATAGAACAAAAACTTACTACAGATTGTTGTGGTGGGTCATTGGGAGTGCTCCCATGACCTTCTACAACTAGAGCATGGGCCTATACCTCATCACTTGAGAGACTCACAGTATGAATAGGTTGAGTAGGCTAAAATGAAGACATTATTTCTTTTACTTTCTGTGCTACTAATGTTTCAACCTCCTCTTATGTAAGACCTCCTGTACGACCTCTTTTAGATTGTGAAGGGCCAAAATAAGACTTGAATCCTATGACAACTCCTAATCCCCTAACACGGCCAGGATGCTCCTTCGTACCAAGAGCAATTGATAGTTCATCCATGTGTCTAGTTGGGATGAACTTTCCTTCCTTCCTTTGCTCATGGAGATCAATCTATTCATAGTTAATAAAAATATTAAATTACAATATCAATTAGATATAAATAAATCTAAGTTTGTGGGAGTTACTCTTTACTTAGTTGGGATAAACCTACCATCTTTTGTGCCACCTCCTTAGTTGCAGGGTTGACAATTTCACATGCTCGATTATTTCTAGCATCAATCCACTGCAAGTGTCGGGGTGGACGCTCAACTAGAGTGGTACTAGACTCTTCTCCAGAAGAGAATTGCTTCTCTTGTAGTTGGCGGCGGAAGGCATAACCACCGGGCCCCAAGCGATGGTCATGCACAATTTTGGCCCATCTTTCCTTTTGGGCCTCGTGAATATCCTAATCATTTAAAATGAGGTATTGCAATTTAGACTTGGCAAACATATATAAAAAGATTCACCTCCTTAATTGTATGAAATTAAAGATTCATACAATACATCACAATATTTATTACCTGAAACTCTTCCGTGTTCCTAGCTACAACAAATCTTTCCCACACCTCATGATCTATAAAAATATACATATATGTTGCTTTCTTCTTTTGTTTAGGATTATCTATAAATTCCCTTTTGAGATATGTCTTAAAAGCCCTCCATCGTACACCACAGCGTTGTAGCACTTTTTTCTTGTGTTCTTTTTTATTTAGATGAAAAACACCCTATACATGCAAAAGAAGCAATAATGTTGTCTTAAAAAGGATATGTCTTTCTAAGTAAACTATATTAGAATCAATAAAAAAAAACATATTAAAATAATATCACTTCCACTCATAGATATATCTTTCCATAGGAGGTCTTTTAAGGCATTAGAAATATCATGCCAATTTTCTATATCTATTGTCACCTTACTGCACGCGGTCGCCCCTACGTAATGTTTGAAAGCACTGACATGTTCCCCAATAGGTGCTCCTGTGACATCAAACTGGACTACCAATTTCTCCCCTTTGGCCCTGAGCTCCTGCAGCCTACACATTAGTGTGGGACCTCTAGTTTTCTTAGCATCACCACTACCATCCTCATGGTGTTCATGCTCAGAATGTTCATCTTCACTCGCCATTTTAGAACCTACAAGTATACATGATAAAAGAAACATAAATGATAATAAAAGCACAAGTGATAAAAGATTATGTGTTTGAATGATAATAAAATAAATAATTCAAAGAATACATGCCTCTAGTATTAGTTGAGTTGTTAGTCAAGTAAAATTCCTTCAGCATGGTCTTGGCGTTTATAATATTCATCGGTGTTGATCTTCAACATTTACACTTGGCAAACCAACTGAGAATGGGCTGGAATCATCATACTTTTCGTAGTATTCTTCTTCATTTATAGGATCTACAGTAAACTGTCTTTTTCCATGAAGAACGACAGACCAATTTTTATTTGTCAGGCCATCAATATAGAATACTTGTTTTGCTTGGTCTGCCATGATGAATGGCTCATCTTTCTCACCAATCTTTTCAAAATTCACCAATTTGAAACCCAACTCATCCACTAAAACTCTTTTGTTGTTGTCAACCCAATTACACCTAAAGATAGGAACTCTAAAATTTGTATAGTCCAATTCCCGTATGTCCTCAATGACGCCATAATATGACATCTCAACTTCACGTGGTCTTTTATCTTTGGCACTAGCAAAATACAACGAAAAAGCTTGAACAATGACCCCACTATTTTGAACTATACTACTTTCATCTTGACACTTTGTGTAATATGAAAATTCATTTATGTCATAACCTTCATATGACATTACATCCATTTTTGGCTTAAAGGCGAGCCATTTTATGTTATCAACAACATTATTCGGTGATTCAGATAGTTGATTAAAGACTTTCTCTTCAAACCACCTAATAAATGTTCGATTATGCTCTCTTGCAAGCCACATTGAACTGGATCGCGGATGATTTCTCTTGATAAGATCATTGTGTTTTGTGATGTAGCTACTAACTTCATCGATGTTGTGTAAAATATATAAATGTGCTTGTTCCCACAGCTCACGACTGATTCCTTTCACTCGTCCTCCCAGAGTTCCTTTGCCACAATAAGATCTAGTGTCATGGGAATTTTTTAGATCGCTAGAAGTTTCATTGCAATTCAAAAAATCATTGCAAAAGTCCATCACCTCCCTAGCCACATAACCCTCAATAATACTCCCTTCAGGATGATAATGATTCCGAACATCACCTTTAAAAACACTCATGTAGCGTTCAAATGGATACATCCAGTGTAAGAAAATTGGACCCAACATCTTCACCTCCCTTATAATATGTACTACAAGATGAACCATGATATCAAAAAATGAAGGAGGAAATTACATTTCAAGCTGACACATGGTAACAATTACATCTTTATGTAATTTATCGAGAGTATCAGGATGTATCACTTTGTTGCATATTTCATTGAAGAAGAAATAGAGTCTTGTGATTGCAAACCTTACATGCTTCGGCAATATAGATCGAATAGCCACAGGTAAATTTTTTTGCATTAAGGTGTGACAATCGTGAGATTTGAGACCTATCAACTTCAGATCCTTCTTTGATACCAATCTACGAATATTAGAAGAATATCTTTGTGGAACCTTAATATTATACAAGCACTCACAAAAACTCTTTTTCTCCTACTTTGACAAAGTGTAACAAGTTGGTGGTAAATATGTGCGGTGACCCCTGATCTCCACTGATAATTCTTTTCTTATACCCATTAATTCTAAATCTTTTCTAGATTATATGTCATCTTTAGTCTTTCCTGGTATGTTCAATAGCGTACCAATGATGCTATCACAAATATTTTTTTCAACATACATGACTTCAATGCAGTGTCTAATTGCCAAAGATCTCCAATAAGGAATATTTCAGAATATTGACCTCTTCTTGTATAGAGATTTGTCACATGCGAGAGTACGACTACTTGAAATCTTTCCAAATTCATTAACAATATGTTTCACCTGATCATATACAACATTTCCTGGCATAGGTTTAGGAGCATTTCGTTCCTCAGTTGACCCATTAAAGGTTTTGTGTTGCATTTGATAAGGATGCACTGGTGGGAGAAATCTCCGATGACCAAGATAAATTATTTTACCACCATGTTTCAATCAGATTGAATCAGTATTTTCCTCACAAATAGGACATGCTTTGTATCCTTTTATGTTATATCCAGACAAATTTCCATAAGATGGAAAGTCATTAATCGTGAAAAACAACATAGCACGCAAATTAAAGATCTCTTTACGTGAATCATCATATGTCATAACACCTTCTTCCCATAGTTTCATTAGGTCATCAATTAGAAGTTGAAGGTAAACATCAATATCATTTCCAGGTTGCTTGGGCCCTGATATCAATATTGACAACATCACATACTTATTTTTCATACACAACCAAGGAGGAAGATTGTATATAACAATCATAACAGACCACGTGCTATGTTGGCTGCTTAATGTACCATAGAGATTCATTCCACATGTACAGAGTCCAAGTCTTAAGTTTCTTGATTCTTTACCAAATTGAGGGTATAATAAATCAATTTTCTTCCATTGTGGTGAATCAGATGCATGTCGTAGGACGCCATCATCATTGGCCTTTAACTCCCCATGCCAAGACAAATTTTGCGCATCTTTTATATTAGCAAATAAGCGTTGAAATCGTGGTATTATTGGTAGATACCACATCACCTTGGTAGGAGAGCCATTTTTAGCCTTAGCGGAATTTGTGGTCTTATACCTTGACGCACCACATTTTGGACAATTTATCAAATTACTATAGTCCTTCTGAAATAACACACAATCATTTGGACATGCATGAATCTTCTTAGCTTCCATTCCCATTGGGCACATTATTTTCTTTGCTTGATATGTTGAAATTGGAAGCTCGTTGCCTTCAGGAAGAATTTCCTTTAACAAAGACAACAGTGAAGTGAAACTCTTATCGCTCCACCGGTTTTGAGCTTTAAGAGTATATAATCGCATCACAGAACTCAACCTCGTGAACTTAGTACAACCCTTATGTAATGGTTTTTCATAATCATGGACAATGTTTATAAATAAAGAAGGTGGATCAATGACATTATCCCGACAACTACGTAGCATCTCATCAACCATATCATCCTGAATCGGGTCATCTTGAATCGGTTCATCATTGACATTATCATCATTATCTATATCGTCTATGCCACAACTATTAGTATCGACATTTTCTGATCCATAATTAAATTTCTCTCCATTCCAATACCATTCATTATAACCTTGTATGATCCCATTGCATATGACATGATTCTTAATTTCCTCAGCAGTATCAACTTTCAAATTGTTACCACAATTTATTCATGGACAATATAGCCTATTTGTAGGTAGTTTCCTATGTTCCTCAACAAATCTGATAAATTCATCAAGACCTTTGGCAAACTCTGGACTGCAATGGTTCTTGATAGACAACCAACTTCGATCCATTTTCTATATCACATTAAAGTTAATTATAAAACTGATCATTTAATATTGATACTATAAGCTGTAAGTTTTTATTAATAGGAAGTTAATTAATTGTATACTAAAGTGTACCACCTATCCCATTTTTGAATATTTAATCTCACTAGTAACTATATAATGTATGTTTAGTTTTGAAGAAATTTTCAGCAGTATTTCCCCTAAGTTCTCTAAGTACACCGATGTAAATTGCAAATAACCACTCACATATGTACCCAGAGAACAAGTGAGGAAATACTACTAAAATTTTCTTCAAAACTAAACATACATTATACAGTTACATCCTAAGTGAGATTAAATATCCAAAAAAGTCTCAAACCGGGGACTATCCAAAATTTACTCCTAATGAGTAAATTTTGAACGGGTTTCTAAGTTGATACATAAATGTATTATTGTCATATTTATATATAAAGTAAAACATCATGCATCGATGATCTCATCTATAAACCCTAAAGTGTCAATCTGAGACTACACAATGTCTACCCTCATATTTCTGGAATGTCTACCTAGCACTGTCATATGTATTAAATATTTGAAACAAAATGAAGCCTAATGGCACATTGGGAGAGTGAGAATATTATACCTCACTTGAAGGCTGAAGAAGAAATATATGCAAGTCAAAAACACCTGCAACAACACAAATGCATGATTCAATTTTCTTATAATGTAAGGCATTAGGGTCAATATACATCAATTTTAGAGGAGCAGGAAGATTTAAACAAATGCAGTTTAGGAACTCAGCCACCACGGCCGTGCTACCCAGCACGTCCGTGCTACCTAACAAATATATTCACTCAGCCACAGCCACCACGGCCGTGCTACCCAGCACAGCCGTGCTACCTAACAAATATATTCACTTCGAACCTCTCCTCAATCATGGCATGACAATAAGAAGAAAAATGGTCATGATTATGGCACGATCGTGCTACTACCACCAGCACCCATCGCTACCCACTGCCGACCCCAGCCCCGACCGCAACACCCATCACCACCCACCGCCGGACCCCAGTCCCGACCACAATAGCCTGTCCACCACAGCCCCCACCTGCCCCGCCTCTCCTTTCCAATAGAGAAGGGCTCTTCGACGGCGGGCATGGTTTCAGAAGCTTGCGACCGATTTTCAGGTAAATAAAATGTACCTTGTGACCTTTAGTTGGCGGCGGCGGCACAACACGGCTCAGCGGTGGCACAACACATCTCGGCTCCTTGGACACAGCGGCCACAACACGGCTCGGCTCGTTGGACACAATGGCGGCATCGGAAGGACACATCAATGGGCTCCTTGGACACAACGATAGAGAAGGAGGGGGTCTCTAGCGCTGTGCTTTCGAGCAAAATGAACTGAAACACGCATGCTATCGTTTTGGTCTAATATCATCCCGACCTTTAGGGTCAGTTACCTGACAAAACCGACATTACAAGTCGGGTCTATAGGGTCGATTATTTGAAAAAACTGACTCTACAGACTAAGTGGTGCCCGAAATTTCCTAGACCATCTATAAGGTCAGGAATTTGAAAAAACTGACCCTAGATGTTATGACCCACTCCATGATTATCTAGTAAGTATCATGATTAGTACATAATTAAGTTAATTGAGATAAGTTAAGTGCTCGTGTGATGGTTAGTGCATCATCAAGTTGATTAAGTTGATTAAGATGAATTAAATAGACTTAGGTGCCCCAACACTGTAGAACCCCATTGCACGGTCTGTACCTTTGGGGTGAAACGACCTACCTAGCTTGTGTCTAGATGGTCGGTGACTCGTGTTCAACAATAATCCGTGCGTGTGTCACGGTGGCACGAGGTCAGAGAGGCAGTGTTCAACAATAATCCGTGCGTGTGTCACGGTGGCACTGGAGTAAATAAGGGTTATTCAACAATAATCTGTGCGTGTGTCACGGTGGTAACCCAAACCCTCCGACTGTGCACTACAGGTTGCGGGAGGAGTCCAGAGCACTCAGAGTTAGTGCAGTGAGGCCCTTGTGAGCCTGAGAGTCCTGTGGAGACCAGGACGAGAAGTCAGACTTAGCATTTCCCGGGTGTGTCGCTAAGTCTTGTACGGTGGGATCGTAGTTCGTTACAGATCTTCATATGCAGAGTGCGTTGCATATGTTTGGGGCATAACTAAAATGTAATCATATAAGATAACAATAAATTTAATATGTTAAAAGATTTGAACTTCTGTGCCAATTCTCTATAACTATTTATTTGTTTAAATATATGTTATTGCATAGAAATGTGATTATTATCTGTAAATCTGCTATGTCATTAGAACTGCCCTGCTTAGTACTGCACTTATGCTTTATTTCAATTTTATATATCTGATGAGTTGTTTAGTGATAGCTAAATGAAAGGCTATTCACTGAGCGAGTAGGCTCACTCCTCTACTCAAACATTTTCAGGTCAGCGACAGTTCCAGGAATTTGAAGGATCTTACCACCCTAGTCAGTAGAAGGTATATGTAGTTAGTTAGATAGTGGTCTCTTAGTCCTTTCCCCTCGGTCCTTGGGACATGGTGTGGGTGAGAGAGAGTATGTATGGCGAATGTGTAAAGGATGTAAATTAACTGTTATGTTTTACTTTCTGTTAAACAATGTTACATGTTGTAAACTCTGTTTATGTTCTCTAGCCAGTTTAATTGAAATGCTTCCGCAATAGTTTATTATGTTTTAGTTTACAACAATAATCCGGATATCATTACGAGGTTTTAAAAAGAAAAAGTTCTCAGTGATTTGTTTATGTGATAATCCCTCCGTCGCGCCCTAATCTCGTGATTAGTGGTTAGTGTGAGATCGGGGTGTGACACTAGAGGTCAATATCTATAAGGTCGGTTATCCATAAAAACTGACCCTAGAGTTCTAAAGTGGTGCCCGCATTTTTTTGGACCATATAGCATCAGTTATTTGATTGGCGTTATAGATCTAGGCGCGAAGCCAAAATCACGTGAATTTTTTCTGCGGGAAACATGTAAGGTCAGTTTTTATGATAAAACCGATGCAATAGTCTATTAGGCCGGTTATTCTAATAAAAATGACGCTATGGGCAATGACGTTACTAGCAAAAAATGTAGTAGTGTCCATTCAAAGCCTACCAAGCAACACCTATCTGCATGCTAGTTTGTCAATCTATGAAAACATATCGACCTTCGACCCCAACATGTATCAACCTTATCGCTTTGAAGAGTACCCTACCTGCTACTCAATTGCTCGTGTAACATCTTGGAACTCCCCTCTGAGCACCATCACCAACTTTTGCATCTTTATGATATGGCCTCAAATCAAGGCATACCTAGGCAATTGCCTCATCCCAAAGCTTCACTGTGATATCGTAAAGTTATAAGTCCTAAGAAGGATGCAAAAAGCCCCTTGTGGTGTGTTCTGAAGTGACAACTATTTTTGGGTTGAGGTCCTCATAGAAGAGTAGCAACCCAACCATCACAGTTCCTCACAGGAAATGGAGTCAAACAATAAAACCTCTAGGAAGCTCTTCCAACCTTTAGGATTCCTATAGAAACAATAATTATCTATTTCTAATTTCTATTTCTACCTTCTTAAAAGCTCAATCTATCTCTCCCTCCTTTGAGTACCATACAACCAGCTAAAAGGCTCTTCAAGTCTGGCCAAGGATACTTAAGTCAATCATGGCCTTGGAGGTTAGAGTCAACTCTTCAATTGACCCCCTCCATGGCTACATAGCAACAACTGCATGGGGAAGAAGAATCCCTTGAATAGATTTACCTTTTTGCCCTCAATCTGTGTGATTTTCAGGTCACAAATTATGTGCATTTATGTCTTTTACCCCCGTCTCTAAGGCCATTTGTGCTAAAAGCTCCCATCTAATGTGCTCTTGGCCTGTTGATAGAACCAGCGACAACATTGGATAATGTAGTAAATATTTATGTGTATATCCCTCATTAAACAAATAATGTTTTATGTAGAATAATTATAGAAATGATTGGTAGGCCAAAATATATCGAAACTACCTATCAATTTTATAAGAATATTATGTAGATGATGAATAAAACAGTTTAAATATCTAATTCTGATCATGGTTCGAAAACTATATGTTAGAGCATGTTTTAATACTGATAATTACATGAAAACCCTAGATTTGGAAACTAGGATGTGGATTACATTAAATATGTACGAATTATGATGAGATCCCAAGGTAATGATGACGATGATGATGTATATTAGGGTTTCTAAGTCATTAGACCTGAAAAAATGGAAATTAGGGTTTTGAGACCTAGCCCTAATGTTAAGAATTAAACCAAGGAATCTAAAACCCTAGAATCAAACCTAATTATTATTTTATGAATGTATGGTGACACGTAAGGGTATACATACATGCATATTGAATGTTGATTGTTTTGGATGCAATTTGATTGATTGAATTGCATTCTAGAAGTACTTAGTGCATACTACATGGGTTCTTCATGGAAAAGGTATGTGGTTATTTATGTAACCCCCATATATCAAATTTCTAAGATTGATGAGGATTTCTTGATGTTTGATGAAATAAATGTCTTGGATGTTTATTTAATTTCAATATAATATATAATGCCAATATGTGTACCATATAAATGTCACAATTATAATCTAAACCCTGGGTTAGATCTACTAAGTAGTAGTTCATGTAAATCCAATGATGGATAAAAAAAGGTGATTACACCCAAGGTGGTATAATAACCATGTGTTCATTTATAGAAATGAAAATATGAGTTCACATGTGCCAAAATCTGATAGTGAACACTATATGTTGCTAGTATACATGAATACGCCGGTGGGAAATAGCTCGGGCGGTGCAGCTCGCAAGCCCCTTGCGAGGGGGCATGGGTTTGACTCCCAGCATTCCCCATAATCCATAACTCGCCCGTCACGTCGGCCGGCCAATGGTGTGGTTAACTGGTGGGTCCCCGTACGGGTTAGGGGGTCTATCTGGGGGTTTACGCTGCCTGCGGGGGTCACAAAAGTGGCGCTCGTGCGGGAGTGGTTCCCTCGTCATAAAAAAAGTATACATGAATACTTTTATATGCATCCACATATACATTATACATGTTGATATGTATTGTTTGTCAGCATTTTAGGTAACTACCATACATAAAAATATGAAGACATGGAAATACAAAATATTATCCTAAAGGGACAATCTTTGTGAAATATGTAGATGCTAGTGAGATGGTGAAGACTTCTGATAACTTATTTTTAATTTTCAATGACATGATAGAATGGGTTGGTCCTGATAATGTTGTTCATATTGTTACTAACAATGCATCTAGTTATGTCTTAGCAGGAAAACTTCTTGGAAATGAATATCGTCATTTGTATTGGTCTCCTTGCGCAACACATCGTTTGAATCTACTCTTAACAAACATTGGTTCTATACCACTAGTCAAAGATGTGGTTTCTCAAGCTTCCAAGATAAACATATTTGTATGCAATCATATATATGTGTTACATCTACTCAGAAGAAGGGAGGGATGGAAAAGCTAGTGCGCACAGGTCCTACAAGGTTTGCAACAAATTTCTTTGTTGTGCAGAGTTTGCTTGCACATAAGCATGATTTGCGAAGTGTTTTCCTTAGCAAGGAATTTCAAGATTCTAGATATACCAAGGATAAAGGAAGATGATGATGGGGATGGTAACCAGGATGAATATGGTGATGAAGAATGGTTGAGAGATTATTGATGATGTCTTCCAATCTTTATAGTTTACTAGTTTGAAATTTCATATCCATGTGTGATCGTTTGGTTTCCAAACAATTGACTTTAGGATGGATGGATGCTCAACTTGGTAGTCTTTATCGTGTATGAGACATTGAGAATTTGAGATTATGAGTTGACTCATGTATGATCCTTTGCAATTTGCATGTATATATTGGTTTTCTTATCTATTTTGTCATACACTCATTTGAAATTTTCAATGATCAATGATGACATGATGTAATTGTCTTTGTACTTTGTGTGTGTGTGTGTATATATATATATATATATATATATATATATATATATATATATATATATATATATATAGAGAGAGAGAGAGAGAGAGAGAGAGAGTCAGGCTAGAATACACTCAAGTGTATCCGGAGCGGAATACACTCAAGTAGTTTTCCATGATGCAATATTTTTTTTTGAAAATCTAATCCATTGATCTTCTTAAACATCTTGTATACAACTCATACGCAAAATTTGAGCACATTTGGATATGTATAGCTCATGCTATGAAGACCGCAAAAATTATGCATTTCAAATTAGTTTCGTGCGTCGATTTTGTTGCCCTTAGATGAGTGACTTACACTCATCCAAATGGGATCAAAATTTGTATGTAGCCTAGTTATAGTATGACAGTGAAGATCAATGGTTTATATTTTGTAAAAAATAATCTTGATATACAAACACATTTGAGTGTATTCATGCAATCCGTACACTCGAGTGTATTCTAGCCTGACTCTCTCTCTCTCTATATATATATATATAAAATAATCTTGATATACAAACACATTTGAGTGTATTCATGCGATCCGTACACTCGAGTGTATTCTAGCCTGACTCTCTCTCTCTCTCTCTCTCTCTCTCTCTATATATATATATATATATATATATATATATATATATATATATATATATATATATATATATATATATATATATATATATATATAGGGCGTTCATTCATTGCCCGCGTGGGTAGCCTGAATTTTCGCTACCCGACAGCCAAAAAAGTAACTCTCCTGGCTAAGAAAGTAACTCTGATGTAAAAAAAGTAACTATGGTTTCAAAAAAGTAACTGTGCTGGCCAAAAAAGTAACCTAGTACAAAATATACAGCAGATATATATATATAAGGACGGGTTTTTTGATTTGGAGGGGGGCAAATGATATTATTTTTGGATAAATTTTTTTTAGAGAGCTAGACAAAATGGTCCTCTGCAATTGCAAAAAAAATTGAAAAAAGGTGGTTGGAAGGGTGGGCGGGTAGCTACCCGCGCGTGCAATAAAGATGGGCCCATATATATATATATATATATATATATATATATATATATATATATATATATATATATATATATATATATAGAGAGAGAGAGAGAGAGAGAGAGAGAGAGAGAGAGAGAGAGAGTCAGGCTAGAATACACTCGAGTGTACGGATCGCACGAATACACTCAAGTGTGTTTGCATATCAAGACTATTTTTTACAAAATGTAAACCATTGATCTTCACCGTCATACTATAAATAGGCTACAAACAAATTCTGGCTAGAATACACTCGAGTGTATCCGGAGCAGAATACACTCAAGTAGTTTTCCATGATGCAATATTTTTTTTGAAAATCTAATCCATTGATCTTCTTAAACATCTAGTGAAAAACTCATACACAAAATTTGAGCACATTTGGATATGTATAGTTCATACTATGAAAACCGCAAAATTTATGCATTTCAAATTAGTTTCGCGCGTCGATTTTGTTGCCCTTGGATGAGTGACTTACACTCATCCAAATGGGCTCAAAATTTGTATGTAGCCTAGTTATAGTATGACAATGAAGTTCAACGGTTTACATTTTGCAAAAAATAATCTTGATATGCAAACACACTTGAATGTATTCATGTGATCCCTACACTCGAGTATATTCTAGCCTGACTATATATATATATATATATATATATATATATATATATATATATAACGTTATTGCTTTGCGAGGATGTAAGAGTTATTGATCAATAGTTTGTTTTATTCATGATCCTCGATTGTTTTTAAATGTCATTGCGTTGACTACTTTATCTCGAGTGGGCTGAAGTTGAGTGGTCATGCTGTAATAGATTTAATTGGGTTATTCAATTATTATAATTATCATGTCCCTCAATTGAATAATTAAAGATCTGATTGGAAATCGTTGATAGGACAATCTCTTGGACTTGATGTGACCATTTGCATGCAAGAACAGTCATGAGAACTAATTTTCTTAGGGTTCTACTATGCAGAGCAGACCAGAAATACGACGAATATGTCCTTTTTTTAGTACAAAATAAAGAACAAATAAATAAAATAACATATTTTATTTGTCATGTCTCTTTTTATGCGCAAAAGACAAAATTGGTTCCATTTGGGTCTAAAAGCTGTGTCCGCCTAGCATTTTTCATTTTCCTAACGCTTTTTCCTACCGTGGTGTTGCCGTTCTAAATCCATTGTCCTTTTCCTCAATCAAAGATGTCTGGTCAAAATAATAACTTTATGAACTTTAAAGTTATTTGCCTTTCCATATTTGACAATAAAGTACAATGCTGCTTTACTTATACATTTAGATTACGTCCGCTTATTAAGAAAACTACTTAATGAGTTGTCTTGGCGCGTGGTCAAATATATCAATGAGTTTTCATATTTTCCAAACAATATCAAATTAGTGGCTTATTTTTTTCAATCACCATGACTAATTTAGTGGATTAAAATAAATTTATTTTGCACTTCTTACAAGTCAAAAATTAGATTTATTAAGCATTTATATTTTGAAAAAGAATAAATTATGAAAACACTAAGAATTAAGTAATTAAAGGCATATCATGGCTAATAAAGATACAAAATACATAGTAATATTACACAAATTTGGATGTTATCAAATACCATGAAAAAACTTGATTTTGTTATGTACTTTTCTAGCTAATGGATTCTTATTTGTTATACTCGCACTAACTGATGCTTCATTATCACTACCAGTAGTTGGAAGGTATAACCCAACTACACAAGACTTTGATAATAAAACATGTAGTTACGTTGTATAGTTTTATATGTATAGTAATACATAAATCTACGTAGAGATGTTTTAGTGCCTTTCCATCACTTATCATTACATTGCATAGAGTACAAGATATAATATGTTAAAGATACTTCTAAGCATTGATCTATCTATCTTCAGCTTGTAGTGGTAGACTTGCATACATAGAGAAACTAGCCATGTATACATAGATAACTAAGGAGAGAAGGGGCTCACTCGAATCCATAGAGAGGGGGAACTAACAAAAAATTTAGGCAAGTGAACATGGACCTCTAAAAGTATGATGGAGATGTTAACCATGTTGAAGGGGTTGATTAATTGTAGACTTACTGGAATTGTAACACGTATAAAACTAGATTTCACCCCTAGTTAATATTCCATGTATTTGATTCCAACACATTTCTTCAAAATTCTAACATTTATCATTCAATTTATCATTAGTTTCGCCAATCAACACAATGTCATCCGCAAATAACATACATACAGTAACGTAACAAACATTTAAATAATATCAGGGGTATATGTATAGTAATTTACCACATATGTAAACTGAATATAATAATAAACATTTGAAGCTAACATTCTTCCGCCTCTGGCTTAGCATCCAATCCCGATGCGAGTTCTGGGTCACGAAGCCATCGTGCCAAGTGATGCTATTTCAATAAATATTCAGAGAACTGCCGGCAATGCGTTTGGCACATCATGATACTTACTACGATATGAATTTAATTCATGGGAAAAGGGAAGTGGATATAATAATTAGACAGACTTGGAATTCAAACGTTCAAACGCACGAAACAAGGTCCGGTGTGTCCGCCTAGCCCAAGGCGAAACCCGGGGAGGGGTCCCGGGGGCATGCCATCAACAACCACGGCGGTGCCCCGAAACCCGATTCACGGGGAACGTGACGACGCCCTTCCTCTCACTCACTCGTGCACGGTGCAGCAAAAAGTGGGGGGGGGGGGGGGGGGGGGGGGGGGGGTGGTGATTAGTAAGGGCAAAAGCAATTAAAACATACAGGGCCATACCACACACCACGCAGGGGTAACCAGGAAAAAGCCAAAAGCGGTTGCGGGGATGGGCATGGCTACGGTGAGGGGGAGTGGAACCATACCATGCCATTCGCACACACCAAAGGAGGATAACTAAGAAACAGCCGAAGCATTAGGAGGGAAAGAAAAGTTGGGTGGAAAAAGACGAACTGGGTTGTCGTTACCACCCCTTGTTCGAGATGTGGTCACCACCCTCTTCCCTCCCGCTCCTATTCCTCCCTCCTTTCTTGTTCCTCCACAGAAACGAGAAACCAGAGAGAGGCCTCAACCTGCCTAGTGCCTAACCTCTCCCTTTTCTCCTTCATCTCCTCTTTCTCTGGTTAGCGAGAGCTCCGATCTCCATTGCCAGAATTGAGAGAGAATTCTTTCTCGCCCGGCGTGGACTGCCGATCATCAACAACAACAGAATCATCAATGGCGTCCCCTCCCATTCCCTTGCACAACAGGCGGATGGGAACTGCCTGGGCTCCATCTCCTGGCTCAGGCGCAACGTACACTCCCCGTCCCTTCGCTCACCCTCGCATGAGCATCTCTGCCTCCGCTGCCACCGGAGGAACCCCTACCTTCACCCTCCACAGCAGCCCTCCCCCGAGCGCGCAACAACAGCAGGACCAGCACCATTCCTCATCCCCATCCGCCTCCAATGTCGCCCCATTCCGCCCCAGCATCGCGATCGTCGTCGGCGTCCTCACCACCATGTTCTCCATCACTTTCCTCCTCCTCCTTTATGCCAAGCACTGCAAGCGTGGCTCGGGCGCCCGGAACGGTGCCAGCGGCGGCGGGTTCTCTAACAGCAACCTCAACGGTGGCGCGGCGCCACCACGCAACTCCGGCATCGACCGGTGCGTCGTCGAGTCCCTCCCTCTGTTTCGGTTCGGCGTCCTTCTTGGCCAGAAGGCCGAGTCGAGTGGAGGTGGCCTGGAATGTGCTGTTTGCCTGAACCGGTTCGACCCCGCCGAGCTGCTGCGGTTGCTGCCGAAATGCAAGCACGCGTTCCACGTCGAGTGCGTGGACACATGGCTGGACGCGCACTCGACTTGTCCGCTGTGCAGGTGTCGTGTGGATCCTGAGGATGCGTTCCTCATCCCCGCAGCGGACCCTAAGCTCGTGCCGCAGCCGCAGGCCCCGCCGGAAAATGATCTGCGTGTGTCAGGTAGTAGTAGGGACGGGGGAGATGGAGATGGAGATGGAAGCGGCGAGGATGGCACGTTGCAACGGCAACAATGGGATGGGGAAAGAGACGGCAAGCCTCTTTGCGGCAGCACCGGCGCAGAACAATTGCCAGAAGCTAGAGGTTCGCCGACCGGTGCTGCTGATTCAGTGTCATCCACAAACAATTACTCTGGCTGCGCCCCGTTCAACATCCTCACGGGCCGGGCCTCGTTCTCGCTGTCGACGCTTACGGGGCGGCATTCCTCTGCGGGTGAGAAGTCCAGCGGCGCGGCGCTGCTTCAGGTCGTTGTGGAAAGGCCCGGGAGGAGGAAATCCATTGACGATGCGATCCTCAGCAACGCGGCAGCCACGGCGAGGGGACCAGAGCCCGAGCAGCCTCTTAGGAGGAAAGACGGGCTGTTGCTTACCACGACGGACCAGTTGGCGGGGATACCGCCTTCGACGAAATCGGTCAGGAACCAAGAGGAGGTGCAGCGCCGTTTCGGGCACCGCATCTTGATCTCCAGCGGCAATGAAGGCGTCCCCTCGCCCGCCGGTGTATCAATGCAGGAGCGGCGGTGGAGCGACCTGAAGCCGTCGGACCTGCTGGTGCTGCGGCGGGAGATGATCCTGTCAGCGGCTGACAGCGCCAGGTACTCGGCGTCGGCTCGTGCCAGGGTGTCCGCGTCGTCGTCAACAATCTCGTCTCCCTCGACGGCGATCAACGGGCGGTGTGCGTCGGAGATCTCGGGGATGAGCCGTCTGGCTGCGGCAAACCGGCCTGTGGCGATCCAGGAGGAGAGAGAGCGGGCACTGAGGAAGAAATGGCAAGGGTTCTCGGCGTGGCGGACGGGGTTGTGGCCCACCGCAAGAGGAGGAGGGGCCGGAGGTGGAGGCAACGGCCCTAGTCGGTAGCTAGCTCGCTAGTTCAGTTCAGGCGTCAAAACAGTTTTGTTTTCCCCTGTGGCATTGTTCACTAATGTTTTGCAAGACGAATTTGCCCTTGCCCCTTGGGGAGCAGCAGCCGGATCGTCAATACATGTCTCGATCATCCAGACGGCGGCATTGCATATAGTACCACGGGACCGAAGCCATATGATACCAGGTGTCTGCCAGGGGGCACCCGCGGCGGACGGTGGCAAAACGACGACGACGAAGAAGCAAAGAGGAGATGTGACAGATTGGGGTCTAAGCTAGCAGCTAGAAAGAATTGTGGGGAAAAGGAAGGAAGATGGAGGTCACGTGACCTGGGAGTTTGCCACAACCCACATCAGCAACCACCTTCTGGGCCAGCTAGCTGTGTGACTGGGTCTCGAAGTACGCGACTGTCAGGAGCATAGAAAGGGCGTTAACGGGAGTTCCGAGGCAGCGGCCAGCTGGTTCAAGAGGAAGAAGAAGCGGAAAAAATTGTGCAGTCTGCTGGTTGGCTTTCAATCACGACTCCCGGCCGGGTACGGAGTCCTGTGCTGGGAACGCAGTAGTAGCCATAGGCTGCGGCTTGTAGCTGTGTAGTAGAGGTGAATGCTTTAGATGTCATATCGTATGCGACCGAGCCTTTAGATCGATATAGGAACTCGGAAAATTTTGTACCATACGGCTGATTCTGTAGGAAGTGTAGTCAGATTTTTGTGTATCAACGGCCATTCTCTGTATGGAGAACAGGTGATTCATCCGTTGTTTGTTCGTATGTCAATTCATCTCGTCGCCGCCGCCCGTCGCTGATAGGATTAGCATTAGCAATTCCCTGCCGGACATGCTCTCACCGCGGTGGCCGGAATTTCGGCCGCCCGATTGCTGCTGGTAGCACGATACGTGTCTTCTGGGCACTCGTTGCGGCGCCCTGATGCAGTGCTGGCAGGTCACGATGGCTATAGTCTTGATGTTGATGATTCTCTTGCCATAGACGAATGGCTGATGAGTGACTTCCAAACGTCTGATTTCCAGAAGACACCGTTACTTTTGCTCGGGACTGGATGGCAATTGTGAGAGCAGAGGGATGAGAATGATAGGGGTGTCCAAGAAGGAGAGCATATATTTAAATCGTCTTAGGTTGTTCCATGTAAATGTATCTTATGCCGAAAATGTTACCAATTGTATAAATTCAAAACAATAAGTGCAAGAAAATGGAGGAAAAAAAAGACCAGATTTTTACATGGAAAACACTAACAATATATGATACAAAAATTATTGGACCAACTTCGAACAAATCTACTATAAAAAGTAAAAATATATTTTATTGACTCCAAATCCGAGATAATATAGTCATAAGCATAAATGAGAAGAATTCATCGTAGTGAGAGATCACTATAATTCTACCACCCTAGAACTTTTCAAAAAGATGTCTTTTCACATAGTGCACATTGATAGACGACACCAAGATGCCTTGGTAGTCCTGCTCACTCCATTTCTTCTTCCCTTTCTTTTTCTCTCTGCTTCGTCTTTGCTTTTCCTCTTCGTCTCTAAGGTGTTGCCATTCTTCTTCTTTTGTCTTTTCTTTGGCTTGACGACTGCCTTTCTAATTCTTAGTTGTTGGTTGCGGCCCCTTTGTTGTGTGAGAAGCATGGATTTTATAACCCTTCCCATGCAACAACAACAGAGATAATCTCCTAATGGTCTTTCGTTTCATGGGTTGAAAGCACAGGCCCAACAATCTCCCCCATTCAACCCAAAGAGGGGACTATCATCACATAACTATCACTTTGAATGTATCCCATTGAGTTCTTTGCAGATCTCCAACTTGTCGTGTGTTACCATTTTGATCATCATATCAAAGCATTCTTCTAAGTACAGATCTTCTTAAGAGTCAGCAACTTCTAATCAATCACGTCATGAAGTCAATAATATCTCACATCAATTTGCTTAGTCTATGCATGACACATTGTGCTCTTGCTCAAGTCAATAGTACTCTAACTATCACAAATTATTTTTGGATCAACCTTTTCCTACTTCCGCTGTTGTAATTCATTATGTCTCTAATGTAGAAAGTGCAACACACTTATATAACTTGAACTGTCAAGATATGCCCCCTGTAAAAGTGATAACATACTCAAAGGTAGACTTTCTGTGATCAATATCACCTACTATATCAGTATCAACAAAATGTTTCAGAATTGATTCAAAATTACCAAGCATCAAACACGTGTTGATGGTGCCTCGTAAGTATCTAAGATTCACTTGACCACGCCCCAGTGATCTTTCCTAGGGTTTGAGAGAAACCTACTTAAAACCCCAACTATATGATCAACATCAGGATGAGTACACACCATTGTGTGCATCAAACTCCCCACGACAGAAGAATAGAAAATGTTGGCCATCTCCTCCTTTTCCTCATTAGTAGATGGTCATGACTTCTTACTTAGCTTGAAATGACCAGATAGTATAATACTCACGTCTTTGGACTTGCTCTTCTTGAACTGCTTCAAAATTCGTTCAACATAGCTCTCCAGTGACAACCACAACTTGTGTTACTTCTTGTCATGTGTAATCTCCATCCCTACAATCTGTCATGTTGGTGTAACATCCCAGGATTTGAGGCCTCAGATAAAATGATCTTAAAAGGAATGATTGGACTACCCATATCACCAAGGTGCACCTCCTTTTCTAGGAGTCCATCACTAAAGAACTCCATAGTTAAGCGTACTCGGCTTGGAGTAGTATTAGGATGGGTGACCAGACGGGAAGTTGATCCTGGCTTGCGCGTCAGTGTGGACAAAGTGCACAGTTAAGGCTAGTGGTGATTTGTGGGGTTAGTCATCAGTCCTGAAACTCTACTAGAGCCATGGACTGTGGGCCCGACGGGCGTTACAAATGGTATCAGAGCCATAACCCCTCCAGTAGGTGGGGCCCGCATGGGCATGTGGCATGCCAGTTTTCAGCCGTGTGGTCCAGACATGTAGGAAAGGGTTGTCTATGGTTGACGTAGCCACCCTTGCGCTGGTATTCCGTGATCGGGAGCTGAGTGTCCATGGGCCATTGTGGGTCTGCATTAAAATGGGGTCAGATTATGAGGCCATATAGTTGAACCTTGATGAGGACATCAAGAGTCTAAGTGGGGGAGATTGTAACATCCTAGGATTTGAGGCCTCAGATAAAATGATCTTAAAATGAATGATTGGACTACCCATATCACCAAGGTGCACCTCTTTTTTCGGGATCCCATCACTAAAGAACTCCATAGTTAAACGTGCTCGGCTTGGAGTAGTATTAGGATGAGTGACTAATCGAGAAGTTGATCCTGGCTTGCGCGTCAGTGTGGACAAAGTACGCAGTTAAGACTAGTAGTGGTTTGTGGGGCCAGTCTTCATTCTTGAAACTCTACTAGAGCCTAGGGCAGTGGGCCAGTCTTCAGGAATGACGACTGTTCCCACAGAACACCACTAGCCTTAACTGTGCACTTTGCCCTCACTCACACACATGCCAGGATCAACTTCCCGACAGGTCACCCATCCAGTACTACTCCAAGCTGAGCACACTTAACTATGGAGTTCTTAGTGATGGGCTCCCGGAAAAGGAGGTGCACCTTGGTGATATGGGTAGTCCAATCATTCCTTTTAAGATCATGTTATCCGAGGCCTCAAGTCCTGGGATGTTACAATCTCCCCCACTTAGACTATTGACGTCCTCGTCAAGGCTCAACTATATGGCCTCATAATCTAACCCCATTTCAGTGCAGACCCACAATGGCTCATTGACACCCAGCTCCCGATCACAGAATACCAACGTAGGGGTGGCTACGTCAACCATGGACAACCCTTTCCTACCTGCCTGGACTGCACGGTTCAAGACTGGCATGACACATGTCCATGTGGGCCTCACCTACTAGAGGGGTTATGGCTCTGATACCATTTGTAACGCCCGAGCCCACTACCCTAGGCTCTAGTAGAGTTTCAGGAATGACGAATGTCCCCACAGACCACCACTAGCCTTAACTATGTGCTTTGTCCTCACTCACACGCATGCTAGGATCAACTTCCTGACATGTCACCCATCCCAGTACTACTCCAAGCTGAGCACACTTAACTATGGAGTTCTTAGTGATGGGCTCCCGGAAAAGGAGGTGCACCTTGGTGATATGGGTAGTCCAATCATTCCTTTTAATATCATGTTATCTGAGGCCTCAAATCCCGGGCTGTTACAATTGGTTTCAAATTCTTCATTTTAAAGGTTTTGAAAAGTTTTGTCTTTTGTTTCTTAATCAAACTGATATTCTATCCCACTATCAACATGACATCCACATAGAGTAGTAGAATAACAAACTTGCCATTGGAAAACCTCCTAGTGTATGTACATAGATCGACATTTGTCTTATGGTACTCGTGACTCTACATTAAAGAATAAAACTTCTCGTACTACTTCCTGTGAGCTTGTTTCAAACCATACAAACTCTTCTTCAATATGTGGACTAAATGCTCTTTTTCCTTGACCTGAAGGCCTTCTTACTGCTCCATGTAGATTTTCTCTACTAGATCATCGTGAAGAAATGCCATCTTCACATCCATCTACCCAGGTTCTAGATCTAGGTTAGAAGCCAAGCCTAAAATCAATCTGATAGAAGTCATCTTCACAATAGGAGAAAATATCTCATCAGAATAGGCCCATGGTTTTTTACTATAGCCCTTGACAACTGGTATGTCTTTGTATCCGATATCCTTGTTGTTGTTATCTCTCTTCATCTTATAGACCCACTTGTTCTTTAGTACTCTCTGACCCTTTGGGAGCATTACAAGATCATAGGTATTATTCTTCTAATAAAGGAGACATCTCCTCCTGCATCATCTGATGCCATTATGCTCTATCTCTATGAGTCTATTCCTCCTGAAAAAGTCTCTAGCTCCCCTTGATCAGTAAGAACAATGTATTGAAATACCAGATATCTGGATAAAGGATGACGAACTCTATCAGACCTCCTCAACTACTGGTGTGACGACTCTACCTAGTGATGATCTTACTCCCCCTGCCCAGATGTCTCTGACTATGATCCTGAATCACTCAATTGGGCATCTGGAATAGAAATAATCGATGTGCTATCACTCTGCTACTCAAGGTGATCATGCTTCTCTTCTTCGTCATATTAAGACTAAACCTATGAAGAAGTTGAAGCATACTCATACCCATTATCATAAGAAATGTAATATGATCCTCCCACCTTTATATCATCACTCTTAGGCTCTATAACTGTATAAGTCTCACAGAATGTCACATCTTTGTGTTTGTTTATGGTCTTTTTCACAAGATCCTATAACTTGTAGCCAAACCAATGATCTTCATATCCAAGAAAGATACATGGCACCACTTTATCATCTAAATTTTTCCTCTTTTTGTTTGGAACATGTGCTTGTGCCTTGCATCCAAATACTTGTAGATGAGCATAGGATGCATCCTTTCCTGTCCATACCTTCTCAGATATCTCAAACCCCTGAGGAATTGATTGTGATTGTCTAATCAAATAGTAGGTAGTACTCACCGCCTCACCCCATGATGTCTTAGGAAATTGTCAGTCTTAAATATGCATCTGACTTTATCCAATGTGGTGTGGTTCTTCCTATTAGTTGTACTATTATGTTGTGGTATGTTGGGCCTTGTCCTCTCATGCCATATGTTATGATGTGCACAATATTCCTAGAAATCCATGGAAATTGTACTCTTCTCTAAAGTCTGCACACAGACACTTTCGCTTTTTTCTATCTCCCACTTCACCATGGCATAAAATTTCTAAAAGACCTAGTCATTGGTCTTCAATAAGTAGACCCATAAACACCTTCCTAGATACATCATCAGTGAATGTGACAAAATGCCTATTGTCACCCTATGAAGCCACCTCCAACAAACTACAAACATTTGAATGATTCAACTATAGAAGAATTGACTTCACCTTTGATCTTGTCTTAAAAAAGCTGGTTAATGCTTTTTGCCTGACATGAAGCGTAGGAGCTCAGCTTGGTGTTGTTGCTACAAGGAATCAACCTCTACTTTGATAAAATTTGTAGGCCTTTCTCACTCATGTATCCTAACCATGTATGCCATAGATCTATTTGGTGATCGTTAACTGCATGTATATCTCCACTTTTGAGTACTTTAAGTTAGTATTGTACAATGTATGACACAATTTACCTAGTACAATAACCAAAGCCCCCTTTGTGATTTTACATTTGCCACCGTCAAAGTCCATACAACATACTTTTCTATGAAAAAGGAACCAAATATTAAACAAAGTCACAAATCTAGGATATGAATAACATTCTTGAGTGTGAGTGTGCATCTGACATTTGGTTAAACACAAATGTTTCCAATCCCGATAATTCTAGAAAAGCTAGAATTTCCCATATTCATCCTACCAAAGGCTCCCTTCCTATATGAAGTGAAGAACTCCTTACTAGGTGAAACATGATAAAAAGATATGTTATCCACCAATCACTCAAAATCATCATCTTAAGCATGCAAACACTGCTCCTAAATTGTCAAAACCACGTCATCATCATTGTCCTTGTCATATGAAATTGTTGCTACAGTACTCTCAACGTCATCCTTCTTATCTTTGGATTAAGACCCATGTTTCTTTTTTGAACCTTGCAATCCTTTTTATAATGTCTCAGTTTGCCTCAATGGAGGCACTCTCTACTCTTTGACTTGGATCTACCACGATCCTTCCCGCATCGTAGATCTGAGATCTACCTCCATCTCTTGCTTTGTCAGTTCTCCTTCTCTTAGTGAAGTGCACCTCTAACCCGATATCACCTAAGACTCGTCGTCAAGTCTCTTCATTTAGTAGACTACTCTTCATTGATCAAGTGTTAACTTTACTTCTTGTGTAGAATTGTGGAATGTCACAACAAGTGTCTCCCAACTATCAGGTAATGATCCCAGAAGAAGTAGTACTTGAAGTTCTCATCAAGAACCATCTTCATGGACCCCAATTGATTTATAAGAATTTGGAATTCATTTATGTGGTGGGCAATGCTTATACCATCCCGATACTTCCGGTTCACCAACTTCTTGATGAAAGCTTTATTTGTTGTAGATTTCTTCTCATTCAATTTCTTGAGCTTTTCCCACATATATGTGGTATCGTACCCTCTGAGATGTGGTGGAACACCGAAATATCGAGCCACTTTTACATTATTCAAACTATCTTCCTATTTAGTTTCTTCCAGTCCGTATTAGACAAACTCACTGAGTTTTGTCCCTTTACCGGATCATACAAATCCTTGCAATATAGAATATTCTTAATCTTGGGTTTTCAAATCTGCCACTTTGTGCTCGTCAACTTAACAATCATTGCATCACCATCCATCCCCATCTATATTTCGATCTGTGCAAACATCACTCTGATACAACTTGATAGGTTGTTGATTGGGGAATATGTGCACGTATACTATGTGATCTTAATGAAACAAAAAATAAAATACGAAAGTGTTACCAACAAGTGTGTAAACGGAAAATAATAACCATAAAAATATAGAGGGGAAAGAAAGACTAGACTTTTACGCAGAGAACCCTCACAATGTGGGGAAAAAAACCATGCGGCTAAAAATAGAAAAATCTACTATAAGAAGCAAAGATACAATTTTGTTTCTCAAATTTTGACCCCAAACCCAAGATAAAATAGTCAGAAGGAGATATAAGAAGATACCACCGTAGAGAGAGATCCCTACAATTATTCCACTTCTAAACATCCTAGGGAGATGTTAGATCTATGAAATCTAGAGGGAGGAGTGAATAGAGCTAATACTGCTTAAACAAAATTCATTAGACATTTAAGATATTTGCTAAAAGATATTGCTAGAAAAGCAAGGAAGAGAGAGATTGGGCAAACACTAAAAGAAGACTAAGATGTATAGTGGTTCCAACCTCCAAACTAGGATATGTACATCCACTACCTAGAGGAGTCACTCTCTAGGATTTTAAACCTTGTTACACTCTATAAATTCCACAAGGAGAATTACAACACAAGACCACCCTTTTTAAGAACAAGGGCTAAACTTACATTCCTTTTCGAATCAAGGAGCCAATAACCATTACAAAAGTCTTACCTATGTACCTACCAAGAATCTTCTACCCTCTTCAAGGGCTTACCCATTCTTGTAGAAGATCTTTAGTCCTTGATTCACCACCTCCTACTTCAAGGAAGTCACCTTAAAATTACCAAGTTGAGAGAGAGATTGGGAGGAAGAGTGAAGAGCTTTGACAATAGTACAATGGAGCAACTCTCTAATAAAGTTCCTAACTCACTTAGATGGTAGAGAATAAATCAAGCTTGAGGGAGATTAGGGGCTCTTGAAGGCATAATCACTCAAATATAGTTAGGGAGCATAGAAAATATCAAATTGGAGAAAAGACAAGTCAAAGTCAATACAAGTGCACATTTTTGTAATATGAAGTAAATCCATTAGAATCATGTTGTAAATCACTTTTAATGATTTTATGACTTATAATTAAGCTTGGAAAAAATTAAGAGCACTTAGATCGAATGTTTAAGCACTCAAAACCCATTTTCCAAAATTCACATCAGGTTGTTCATCGGTCGAGTTGTCAATACACAGAACTCGACCGATCCTGATTGGATCTTGAAAATGACTTTTAATCGGTCGAGTTTACACTTCACAGAACTCGACCGATGGAGTACCTGACCAATTCGATTTTCATTGGCTGGTCGAGTTTCCCCAGGACAAACGCGATTGATGGTTTGAATATCGACTTTGTCTTTTACTCTATCAGTCAAGTTACCTTTATAGAAACTTGACCGATTGCACTGTACAGAAAAGTGCTTCTAGCCATTTTGGACTTGAAACAAGTGAAAATATATCTGTTGTAAGCCAAAAAATGGCTAGTTTTTTATCTCAAGTGTTCCCAAAGGCTAAGAGGCATCCCCAACTATAAATATGACCCCTTGGTCTTCATTCCAAGGTTGAGCATTCAATGCAAAACTCTATGTGAGGTTCCTATTCTATAGTTGAGTGCTTCCTACAACCTCCTCTCTCTCTCTAAGCTTAATCACTTACTACATTTGTTAGAGTGAGTAGGAAATCTATAAGAGAGCTAGTCCTACATGTATATCTTGTGAGGCTCTCACTTCCACAACCTCCCTATTTCTCATTTCAATCATGAAGATGAAGGTTCTCTCTCTTGGCTAAGAGAGACAAAGAAGAACAAGGGAAGGCGTCCCTTGGTGAAGATCAAGGCTGAAGACTTGGAGCAAGAGTGGGTAAGCCCTTGGTGAAGGCAGAAGACTCCTTTCTCAAGTGGGTAAGTCCTTGGTGGAAGCTTCTCCGAGTGAAGGTGACGTCAAAGGTGGAAGATCCAAGAATAGTGGGTAATCCCTACAAGGATGAAGACTTGTGCAAGAGTAAGTAATTCCTTGGAAGAAGGCGAAAGACTCCTTGCAAAGTGGGTAAGTCCTTGGTAAGGTTGAAGACTCTTTGTATTGGATAGGTAAGTCCTTTGGTGGTCATGTATTGTATCTCTCATAATGAATATAATGAAGGTGCAAGGTTAAGAAATCCTAGAGGTTGACCTCTCTAGGTAGTGGACTGACTCATTTTTAGTTTGAAGTGTGGAACCACTCTAAACAGCTTGTCAATTGGTGTATGCTCAATCTCTCTCTCCCTTGCTATGCATGTTTTATTTGCACACAAATTTCCTATTTAACAACCTTATCTTGTGATATATCTTGAAGGTCTAATGAATTTTGTTTAAGTGCATTCAACTCTATTCACCCCCCTTCTAGAGCATCTAATCACCCATCTAGGATCCAACAAAGCTAACTTGGAATGAAGTCTAAGGGATCCTTTCTCTAGTTGAGGTTGCCTACTAGACAATAGAGACAGTTGGATTGAATTCTAGATATTTTGGGGAGTTGCAAGATATCTATTTTTTAAATTTGCAACACTCTAAATAGCTAGACATACTTTTTAGCACTTTCCATAATAGCGTAGTTGGTCGAGTTACCTTTTGGATAATTCAACTTACAAGGCTCACTTTCTCATAAATGACATTTTTTGATCGAGTTTCTAACTAATAAGAAACTCGTATGACGCATGTATTTGCCTTAACAATGCTTGTTTTCAGTCAAGTGATACCAGGACAAACTCAGTCGATAAGGGTTTTTGTCAAAAGCCCAGAATGGTTGTTAGTTGAGTTACCTGAGGGGGAAACTTGGCTGGCAAACCTCCCTAGAATGCCTTATGACAAAAACCTCAAAAGTATATAAACATTCAATTTAAGTGCTCTAAATTCCCATTAAGATTGTTTACAAGTAATACATTCAACATGAATGATTTACAACATGATTATAATAGATATACTTTCTATTCTTCAATTCTTGCATTTGTGTTGAATTTGACTTATTTTTTGACAAACTACGGCTTGTTAATTTCATCCTCTTCATGTACCTAAATCATGGAATTGCTCTCAAATAGACATATTAGATACACATGAATGGAATGGTTAAGGCATCATTAAAGTATGGACAATGTATAACTATTAGGTCAACATTTCCCCCCTTTTTAAAGATGACAAAGCATTCCTAAACATATTGAAAAGGACCAAAATTTTCAAATCTTCACCTTTGAATTTAGGAGAATACATGAATGTATTAGCAATTGCTCCCCCGCAATTCATGCTTACCTTTACATGTATGGTGAGTCCTCCAAAGACCAACTAAACTGTATGTATGCTATTTGCAACCAATTTTTCATAACCAAAAAGATATGCAAATATAGATCTATGTAGCCAAACTTTTTCTCCCCCTTTGTCATATAAAAGAGAGGGGAGTAGAAGAGCTAAGCTAGGTCATGTCCAACCACCATCACCATACAAAAATAACACCAAAACATAGCAAGCCAGAGAAATAATTGATATCATTAAGTGATAATCAAATTAAACTAGTACATACAGTGAAGCTCACAGAGTAAATAGTAATACCAGAGCCAAGTATACATGAATAGGTTATTATGAAAAAAAATTAAGTCCATGATAGAAATTAAAATCACAGAGAACAATAGAAATAAGTAAGTAGTAGCCTCAAATACAAGTGCCCTATGTAATACGTGCTAAGCTCATAAAATAAAAGTACATGGGCACTCTAATATCTAAGTACTAAACATCCAGATCATGTAGATCTAGGCCATCCTAAGTTAGGTCATAATCCTTATCGCTAATAGGATCTAGTCTTGGGGAAAGAGGTGCATCAACAACCTCATCATCATCCTCAACATCCTCTTATTCTTCCATAATAACATCCCCAGAAGGAGAAAAAGAACAAGTACCTGACCATCTAGTGTTGAGATCATTCCATCCCATCTATCTAGTGGCAATCAATACATTTTCTTGTGGAAAGGTAGGACTAGAAATGTCATCTAAGTTGGCAAGGGAAGCAACAAGCAGGCCAGTAGGAAGAGCTAGTAGCAATGTTAGGATCAGAGATGGACAAGATGAGGTAGATGGAGGTCTAGCAGTAGGACTAGTGTGGGTAGAGAAAAAAGTATGTTGATATGTTGGATAAAATTGATCATGCATAGATAACACAATCATGGGTAGAAAAGGACGACTGGTATGGTGGATAAGGATATGGGCAGGACAAGTTCATGTTGGAAATGGTGTGAACCAAGTTTTGGTGAACATGTTCTTGAACCTATAGATGATAGGCATTCTGGTACATAATGTACCCCATAAGGGACTCATTGGATATAAACAAAAGAATCCCTATCAGGTCTAGGTGGAGTAGGAGTGGGGTGAATAGATGGTCCCCTGGCTTTAAAAAAAAAGGAGGGGGCTGGGAAGGTTATCCGTCTAAGAAAAGGAAGCACCAAGAGTGGTAGAGCCATGGAAGGAATTTTTCACTGAGGTTTCACTGATTCAGACACCTCTCCTACTAGTCTGTGATGTATGTTGTTTTCACACCTAATCACTAGGAAAAGTCCTAGAGTTTAACCTTCAAAAGAGGAAAGCAACCTGTTGCAAGCAACATGTCAAATTCTGGTAGTAATATATAGATCCAAGGGACGGTGAAAATATAGTTGAAACCCAAAACCAATTGTGAGAAGAAGAAGAAAAATCTAGTTTGTTGGGAGTTTGATTATGCTAAAAATGAAATTGAATAAATGTATAATTAAAACTAAATAATCAAATGACAAAAGGTAATGAGGGTCCAGGGTATCACCACCAATATCCATGATTTTACTCAATGAATCAACTCTTAAGATTAGGAATCAAATCAGGACCATGTGGATTTGTATCCTTTCAGATCCTAATCAAATCAGACCATGTGGATTTGTATCCTTTTAGAACAAAATCTCACAAGGGTTGGACATTCCAAAAACCTATTGATCACGGTGTTCGGGGATCCTCGTACAACTGTCTGACATGTCCCTATCCTATATCTCATTGAGAAACATGTGATTTCCATTCTGACATTCAAACTTATACGTCAGATGATCACATCACCATAGGCTATAACAAAACAAGTCACCGAGTAGAATGATCGTAAACTCTATCAGCATATATCGTCAAGATATCATGGGTCCACTCTTGTGAGGATATGAGATATCGGTACCACAACAAAAATATAATCATTCTACCATAAAACAATGCAAGATTAGATGGGGAAAAAGATAAAAATTGCAGTTAAGGGATCATGGGTTCATTCTTATGGGGATCCGAGATCACATCACCCCACAAGAGTATATCATTTCAACCAATAACAAAAGAAAAAATGGAATAAAAGCATTCTTTTACTAAATATTGGAGTCAATCACATAGAATAAGAATATGATATGGGACTAGTCTCCATACCCCACTGGGTAACTTCTCAGACATAATAGAAAGAGAACAAAAACAGACCCAGTGGGAGCTCTGGGGGATATAAAAAATGATGCTTTTTCTTTGGAGTCCCCCCTCCTTTTATAGGGGGAAAGGAGGGGGATAAACCCTATAGGAATGACTGTTGGAGGCAGCTAAATTGTCTCATCTATGGTGCCATTCGTTCGACTACATTAATCACTTACTTCAGTCCAAAGTCACCTAGGTCAAACCTTGACCACATTGATGATTTTATCGTTTCAGCATTTTTTGGAGTCTTTATTTAAATTATTTCTTTCAAAAAAATTATATAGAATCATATAACTTTCCTTTGTTCCTTTTTACAACATTAATTGCTTGTCCCAAATGGATATATTTATTGAGTTGTCTTTTTTAATATTTTGACCATTTGACTCTCTTTATTGTTGATTCCCACAAAAACGAGTCAAGTAACACATAAGGCCATTCAGCCAATTGTAAAGCCATCTAAGATACATTTTCATGTATAAAATTATATTTCCTTTCCAACGAATACTTGCACATTAAATTTCACCTTTATATGTAAAAGTTATGACCATTTTGGTGCAGATATCAGGACTATAGGAAGTTGAAAGATCTGGTGTATGTGAGTCGAATAACTGGATGAGTCGATTGATTGATTAAGAGTTTTGAGAGGCTATAGATAGATAATTGAGCCTCTATTTCATGGGTCTTCTTGGGCTTTGGGTGGATTTTATCATTTCCTTCAAAAGTCAGTGAAACCTAGTAAAAACTCCAAATAAAAGGGAGAAAAGCTAAACTAAACAAATTGACTTTAAAACTAAATAAAAACAATGAAATATTCTTAAAGACATATCTAAAATATGCATGATGGAAAAATATGCACTTGTCAAAATACCCTGAACTTAAACTTTACTCATCCTTGAGCAATATTGAATTAAAAATACTGTTGCATAATACTTTCAACCCATCATCCTCACTCACATAATACACCAATTAAGTCCTTCCACCTTATATGGCCAAGAAACCTTTACTTCTTGAAATTATGAAAAATAATTTATATTTCCTACTTCAAGATTATTTCACAACTTTGTTCCATTTCAAGACCCGCAATAAAACAGATTTCCTATCCCCTTTTTATTTAGACTCCCACATATTCTTATGAGTCATTTTACAAGAACATGGATTATGTTGATTGGTTGAGGTTCATATATTTTCCCCTAGGTATAAAACAGAGAGAAGGGAGATACATAAGAAGAGTGATCTATCCTCTATTCGAATTTAGATCTTTTTATTTATATATTGCAGTTATATTGACTGTATTTTTTTTGTGATCATTGGCATCTTTTTATGGTACACCCAATTAATTTCAAGGGGTATGAAAGAAGTGGAAGAGGGGGAAGGGTGCCACCCTGAACTTAGGGTTTTGACACTTCTTTTTCTTTTATGGATGGAATAAGAAGGTGATGTAAGAAGTGTAGAAAAGATTGTTCTCTATGCAACTTGTTTTGAATTTAAGCCCATTAGGAGTTTCATACATTGGGTCAACTACTTTAGAGTTCTACAAAATAAAGAAACTTTTCAAGTTAATCTATAACTATAGATAACGAAGCATTATTTTTTAGTCCTATTAATCCTCTATGACTTGCCATCTTTTCCAAATAATGTCGTTAATTAAATCTTAGGTGACAATATAGTTTCTATTGATGGCGGATTTTATAATTTACATTATAAAAGAAGTTACATCATCCATGGGGTCTATTGATAAACATGCATATCATTGTGTCTAAGTATACAAGGGTCTGACCGACTAGATAAAGGCTAAGTCTTAAAGAAAGTTTTTTTTTTTGAAAATTTTAAAGCTTAAACTACACAACATAAAGAAAATTGCAAAAAAATTAAGAAAGAGTGGGCGGAATGACATCGTACCACCCATCTCCACCCCAAACTTAAAATTTTACTCATCTTGAGAAAAGCTTAAATCTAAAATGGAAGAGAGAAAGGTGCAGAGATCACCAAGGGTCCTGATAGCTCAAAGAACATCTAGCTAAATGGAATGTGTATGGGGGATGAAAACTTGATTTGCAGATATTCATAGTGCACCCAATGGTTGGGTGGTTATGGAAGCTCAAATGTGCTTTCATATTGCCTTGTGCCTTGCCGTCCCTCAAATAGGATCCACAAATCTTCCTTTAGCAGTGATGGAAGTGTTGGTGATGAATGTGGATTAGGAGAGATTTGCGGGTGTCTATCTGGTAGCACATGTAGTGTCAGTTGTGCAAGATTAGGTGGAGGATCTGGATCTGGTTTCCCCCTGTCATATTGATCTACATACATGAGAAGTGGTGATGATATGAAAGGAACAATTGGATTTAAATCAACATCATAATTACTTCCATTCTCCTTAAAAATCATACAATCAACATGTTGTCAATGGGATTAATATGGTTCATTGTTGATATGGCATGTGGTTCTAGTTTCTCCATGCAAGACATTTCTAAGTGGCATGTGGATTCACGAGGAATATCATTATAACCATTGAAGAGTGGGGGTATGTAAATTTCTCCTAATGGTGAAGACTCCCAATTCAGGCCAATCGTATATGGAGTGGAAATTGACCGAGACAGAGTGTAAGGATCTTGATAAGGAAGCCTTTCTTCAAAAACACCATCGAATTCATTATGGGAGGGCGGTAGTTTATTATCCAGAATGGATTCAACAAAATCTAATTGGTCATTGATAACTTCTAGATCTATATCAATAATAAGAGGAGTTTCAAGATTTATATCCGAACAAGGATGGCCCTCTTGGTGTGACTTTTTACATTCTAGTAATAAAGCCTCTAGTTGAAGGGTTGGAATACCAATGTACTCATAATATGAAGGTTGTGACTCCTTGATTTGTGCTATTTTATTTGGATCTAATATAAATGACATAAACATAGGATCATCACCGTCATTGTAAAAAAATCATCTTAGGCTGCTCTAATTATCTGGGGGGGGCTCCTCGATTGGACCTCTAGTAAAGTAGCTAATACGACTTGTCTATTTTTTGGTATTTCCCGTTGCTCTGCTACTATCCTTTCTAGGGCCTTAATTCATTCCTCCTATTGAGATCTATATTTATTTTCATAATAAGGTTCATATCTCCCAAAATTCATTGATTATCCTTGCCATACCCTCCATAACATTCTTGGTCATAACATCCTTAATGCTGATATGTGTAACTTTGTTCCTCGTAATAGACTTCAGATGTTTGTGGATTGTAATTTTTATTATATCCATCTTGGTGGGAAGACTCTATATTATAAGGTGCCACCATAATATGAGGGGATACATTTGAGCAATCTACCGGTGTGTGTATGGCTGTAATAACCACACAATTGACATTGTGAACCATAATGTGTTAACCACTCTATTTGAAAAGTTTTTTTTTTGAGGAAATAAGTTACAAAAAGAGACTAAGATAGAAAGAAATGAAAAAGATCTAAGTTAGAAGAAACTAAAAATTATGAAAAGAAACTAAAATTTACAAAATAAGTTAAGGAGTTAACTATAAGTTACAAAAGAACTAAAAATTATGAAGATAATCTAAGAAATTATAAAGAAGACTAAAAATTACAAAACAAACTAAGCGGTATTACCAAAATGGAAATGTAATAGAAGGAGGAAATACACTACTAGAATGGGTCTCAGTAGGTAAAATAAAATTTGAAAATATAAGAAAAAAATTATGGAACAAGACTAAAAATTATGAAAG
The DNA here is from genome assembly GCA_963693085.1 of Alisma plantago-aquatica. Lineage (NCBI taxonomy): Eukaryota > Viridiplantae > Streptophyta > Magnoliopsida > Alismatales > Alismataceae > Alisma > Alisma plantago-aquatica. The sequence goes on along the minus strand of OY856409.1, from coordinate 1,616,313,566 downwards.
TAAACTAAAGTAAAGTTATAAGATAACCAAAGTGATTATAGAAGAACAATAAAATTGTAGAATTACATAATAAGCTAGAAAGAAGGGATAAAAATATTGAATACGTATAAAAATTATAAGCAAGATAAGGAATTTATGAAGAAGAAATAAATTATAGAACAAACTAAAAATTATTAAACCAAACTAAAATTATGAAAAGAAAGAAGAGAAATCCTATATACAAGCAATCAGGTTCGAAAAACAACATGTGTCGTCTCTGGCAAAGGTGCCAAATTTTATGTATGTCATTTGCACACCAAATCATTAGAAGAAGTCTCATGTTTAACCTTCTAAAGAGGTAGTCAACTAGTTGCAAGAAACAAGTCAACATTTTGATATTAAGGTATCAATCCAAGGGAGGGTGAAAAGATGGTTGAAATTCAAAATCAATCACAAGAACAAGAAGTAAAAATCTAGTTTGTTGAGAGTTTGATTATGCTAATAGCAAAATTGAATAAATGCATAAACTAACTAATCAAATGATAAAAAGTACTGGGGGTTTAGTGGATCACTTCCAATATCCATGCTTTTACTCAATGAACCGAATCCTAAGATTAGTAATCAAATCAGGACCAAATGGATTTGTGTCCTTTAAAAGCAAAAATCTCAAAAAGGTCATACTCAAACCCTATCCTGGAATTTTTGGGTCATCATCCAACCTTCCAATATGTACATGTTTGAGATCTCATTGAGAAATATGTGATTTATATTCTGATGTTCAAACATATGAGTCAGATGATCATGTCACCATAATCTATAACAAAACAAGTCAACAAATAGAATAATCATACTCCATCAATAGATATTGTTAAGAGATCATGACTTCACTCTTGGGAGGATATGAGATATCTGCTCCCCCAAAAGAATATAATCATTCTACCAGAAAACAATATGAGATTAGATGGATAAAAATATTGATTGCAATTAAGGAATTATGTGTTCATTCTTCTGCAGATCTAAGATCACGTCACCCCACAAAGGTATACCGATTCAATCAACAATTAAAGAAGAAATGTAAGGAAATCATTTTTTACTAAACATTTGAGTCAATTATATAGAATAAGAATGGGCTATGGGGCTAGTCCCCATGCCCCAGTAGGTCACTACTCAAACATAATATAAAGAGAATAAGATTAGGCGTAGAAGGGCCTCTGGGGGATAGAAAAAATGATTTTGGTTTGGAGTCCCTCCTTTTATAGGGGGAAGGCGAGGGGGGGGGATCCTAGAGGAATGGATACTAGCGGCGGCTAGATTGCCAAATCTGGGGCGTCAGTCAGTCGACTGTATTAATCACTTGCTTCACACTGAAGTCCTACATTGATGATTTTATCATTCTGGCATTTGAAGAGGTCTTCATTTGAATTCTTTCTTCCACACAAAAGCATATGGAATCAACCAACTTTCCTTTATGCCTTTTTACAACATTAATTACTTGCTCCAAATGAATAAATTGATTGAGTTACCTTCTTTTAATATTTTGACCATTTGACTCTCTTTATTGTTGATTCCCGCAATGACAGGTCGGTCGAATTGTAAGGCTAGTCAACCGACTGGCAAGCCACCCAAGATGCATTTTTCATGTAGAGCATTAAACTTCCTCTTAAATACATACTTGCACATTATATTTCACCTTGGGATGTAAAAATTATGACCATTTTGGTGCAGAGTATATATATACCAGGACCGCAGGAAGTTGAAAATTTTGGTGCATGTGAGTCGACCAATTAGATGAGTCAGTCGATTGATTGAGAATTCTGGGAGGCAAAATATAGAAAATTGAGCCATTGTTTCATGGCCCTTCTTGGGGTTTAGATGGATTTTATCAATTCCCTACAAAAGTCAGTGAAAACTAGTAAAAACTCCAAATAAAAGGGAGAAAAGCTAAACTAAACAAATTGACTTTAAAAATAAATAATAATTATGAAATATTCCTAAATAGAGATATAAAATATGCAATTAGGATGGATAAATATGAACTTATCAGTAGGATAGTTGATGTCAGTCAGAAGAGATTTCTTAGCAAGGAAGTGAAAAAGGACACATATCAGGTTAGGGTATGGTGGGTGAGATTCCTTGGTTTTCTTCTCTGACTCAAAATAGGTGATGTGGTGGAGGATATAGTGAGCCCACATGACTTAGATTTTATTGAGAAGGCAATACACGGTCACAATTGCATTCTTTGCAATGTCAGTTTGCTTCTTTTTGGGATGGACATTACAATTGAAAATTTGAGCTATGATGTGTGCCTCTGTGTCAAGTGCTTTTAAGGGCAGGATTGCCTTTTTCCTATAAGGGATCTCAAGTTTCTTCAAAAGCTTATGAATGTCAAAAATGGATAGTTCATGATCAAACTTTGGTAGAACTTTTCACGATAGAGCAACTCTGCATGATTGGGATAGGTGGTTTCCCAATTATCATATGGAAGGAATCAACTAAGTTAGAAATTGAGAGTATCATTTGTGATTTGGATCCTAATTCTAGTGATCATGGAGAAATGGGTAATTATAGTGTCCAATGGAGACATCGATGTTGTGTAGTTCCATGTGAAATTTACACAGAACTCATGAACGGATTTCACACTATAGAAAGAATTTAAGAAGGAAAGTTGTTCAATACATAGTGGTCCAACACATTGATCAAGAAAAACATGTTTGATGCCAAGATGTTCTATCCCAAAATATAAGGAAGTTTGAAAAGGAAATAGAGACTGGGGAAGTAGCTCTTTGTACCTAGCAACAACCTATGGGTTGATAAATTGAATGATGTCATGGACAAAGAACTTATTGGATGAAGCAGTAGAGGAATTGGACGAGGTAGCAGTAGTGGAACCACTTTTTCTCCTATTGGATGCCATGGAGTGTGGATCTTGAGAAAGAAAGGATATGTAGATATCAAAACACAGATAAAGAGTTGTAGGGAGGTCACACGAAGGGCTAGGGTTAGGAAAAGGGAGTGATTTCAGGTTGTATTATGTATGGTTAGGCTAGGAGAACGACTACGGTTAGAGAACAAATGAGAATTAAGGGTTGCCGGTCGAGATTCTCTAGTTGAGGGAAAATCAGCCAGCTAAACCCTTGAATCAATTATGCTACAGTTTGTTATCTGAGTTTGCTGGTTGGGTGACTCGGGCGACACCATCTGTTGTTCACTTCTCTAGAAAGCTTGTCGATCGAGTTACCCTGGGTAACTCGACCGACAATGGGTGTTGTCTCAATCCCAAGAAAATGTATTCTAAAGTCCTAGAACATTATGTAAATAAACCAAAAAGCCTAGAAACTATATAAAGACATATAGGGGCACATATTTATCATCACGTGCTACTATTTTGTGTTAAAGCAGAGATAAAAAAAGCATTTATGATTTAGTTCAAAATAAGTATGACAAGGAAATTTGAACATGGCAGATTTAGCAAAACATGAGTAGAAGATATTCAATGTAGATCAACTAGAGGCATATGGGAATATTGTAGCTAGGAGACATGTAAGTATCATCAATAGTAGTGGCAAGCAATCTTGATCTAATAAAATTGAATTTCTCTCTAGCTAGGGTTTAGTAAAAATATCCACAAGTTGATTTTTTCGTATCCACATGAGTAATACAAATGTCTTTCTTAGCAATGTGATCACGGAGAAAATAATGGTGGACCTCTATGTGTTTTTCTCTACTATGTAATATAGGATTATAAGACAAATTAATTGTACTAGTACAGAAGATAAGATAAGCATCATAGAAAATATTGAAGTCTTGGAGCATTAGCTTCATCCATAGAACTTGAGCACAACAACTACCAGAAGCTATATATTTCAACTTTGGTAGTTGAAAGATACATTGTATTTTGCTTATTAGGAAACCAAGAAACTAAGCATGGTCCTAGTAAGAAGCAAGTGCCACTTGTTCACTTTCTATCAACTAAGCGCCCAATATAATCCACATCATTATAGGCTATAAGAGTAAAGTCCCTTGACTTGGGATATCATAGTCTAAGATTTAATGTTTTGTCTAGATACCTCAAAATCCTCTCAACATATATAAGATGAGATTTTCTAGGACTAGATTGAAATATAGCACACAAGCCAACAATAAACATGATATTTAATCTAGAGATAGTTAGATGTAATATGCTACCAAACATACCTCTATAGAGCTTTTCATCTACCTTTTCACCTTCTTCATCCTTATCAAGGCAGTGTTGGACATGGGAGTATCAATTGTTTTTGCATTCTCCATCCCAAAACACTTTAAGATCTTATTTGTGTACTTGCTTTAGCTGATGAAATTCCCATGTTGTGTCTACTTGATTTGGAACCCAAGGAAGAAAGTAAGCTCCCCCATCATGCTCATTTCAAATTCATTTTTCATGAGGAAACTAAACTCCTTACAATGATCAAGATTAGTACCGTCAAAGAAGATATCATCAACATAAATTTGAATTATTAAAAAATTGTTAGAATTGTGGTTAAAAAAGATAGTAGAGTCAACTTTTCCCATGACATAGGCATTATCAAGTAAAAAGTTTCTTAATTTCTCATACCAAGCTCTAGTGACTTGTTTGAGTCCATAAAGGGCCTTTTGTAATAGATATACATGATTAACATGCTTATTATGTTGAAATATAGGAGGTTTAGTCACATAGACATCTTCCTCTAAATATCCATTCAAAAGCACATTTTAACATCCATTTGATAAAGCAAGAAACTTTTATGACTAGCAAAGGCAAGTAACATTTTAACATATTCAAGTCTAGAAATAGGAGAATAAGTTTCATCAAAATTAATACCTTCCTATTGGTTGTAACCTTGATCTACTAACCTTGGTTTGTTTCTTATCACCTTGCCACTTTGATCAAGCTTGTTTATGTAAACCCACTTTGTGCCAATGACCCTTCTATCATTTGGTCCAGGCATTAGAGTCCACACCTTGTTATTCTCAAATTGCTGAAGTTCTTCTTGCATGGTTAGGATCCACTCATCATCCTCAAGAGCTTATTTGACATTCTTTGGCTCAAGTTGTGAGATGAAGGTGATGTTGGCGTGTTCTTTGTTGAAGGCAACCCATGTCTTCACTCTTTCAAAGGGATTGCCTATGATGATCTCTTGCAAAGCGGGGAGTAGATCCTTCTTTTTATCTTCTTTTGAGCATTAAACTTCATCCACCTCTTTACCTTTGTTGTTGATATCTAGTCCTTTCAGTTTAGGAATAACCTCATCTAAAACATCATCGCAAATAGCATTCTTGGAAACAAAGGGGTTAGTTTCATCAAATTTAACATTGATAGATTCTTCTTTGCTAGACAATTCAGTATTATAGATTCTATATGCTCTACTGGTATCACAATAGCCAAAAAAGAAAACCTTGTATGATTTCATGTCAAACTTATCAAGAGAATCTTTGGTGTTTAGGACAAAGCATGGACAACCAAAAACATAAAATAAGTCAGTAGAAGGCTTTCTACCTTGCCATAACTCATAGCGGGTTTTTCCTAAGCAAAGGATGTGTGAAAACTTGATTTTTCACAAAATAAGCAACACTAACGGATTTGGCCCAAAACTTCTTGGGAGTGTCATATTCTAAGATCATTGTCCTAGCCATTTCTTACAAGAACCTATTTTCCCTCTCTACAACCCCATTTTTTTGAGGTGTACGGGGGTTAAGAAAAGTTGTGCATGTAACTAGATTCTTCAGAAAAGCTTTCAAACAAATCATTTACAAACTCTCCCTCATGGTCACTACAAATAGAAATGATTTGACAAGCAACTCCATTTTGAATTTGTTTGCAAAAAGTAAAAAATATCAAGAGTATCACTTTTTGCAATAAAAAAGAAGGTCCAAGTAAAATGAGAGAAATCATCAACAATCACTAAACGATACTTGTTACCACGAAGTGTTTGAGTTCTCATGGGTCCAAATAGATCAATGTAAGAAACTCAAGAGCACTTTTGATACTAAGGATTCTTTTGGAGTTAAAGGAGGATTTGGGTTGCTTCCTTGTGTGCAAGGTTGGCATTCCTCATCGCTAAAATCCAAATTTGGAAGTCCTTTGACCAATTCCTTTCTTCTCAACTTCTTCAATAGATGTATATTTACATGACCCAGCCTATGCTACCATAAAGAAATATCATTCTTATCTACAACATGATATTTACTTAGAATATACTTAAAGGAGCTAATAACAATAGTATATAATTTCCAATTGTACTTTCCTTATATATAACATTTTAAGTTAGTGAATCTAGAAGCAAACATTCTAATGGTGTACAAAGAACAAGATAACAATTATGTCAAAGTTGACTAACAATAGTTAAATATGACATAGGACATCCATAAGAAGAACTTTCTTTATGTATAGTAAAGCACCTACATCACTCTCACCTACCACTTTACCTGTCTTGTTGTCCCCAAAAGTCACCAAACCTCCTTTTCTTCTTGTAAAGGTGTTAAAGTGGCTCATATCATTGGTCATGTGCTTGGAACAACCACTATAAACAATCCATTTTTCTTTTTCCTACAAGAAAAAGAGAGGCCAATGTTGAATTCAACCTTTGGGATTCAGAGTCAGCTTGGGGACCTATTTCATGTTTGGGTTGATCCCCTTCTTCTTATATGGACAAAAAGTAGAGTACTGATCATCACATTTACAATGAGCACAAACCATTTTTGCCTTAGAGTTGGAAGTCTCTCAATGATATATTGGAGGCCCCTTTCTCTTTTTCATACTCTTATACTTTCTCTTTGGACCCACCTCATATCCCAAACCACTACTACCTACTTGTCAAGAAGACTGTTCTAGGATTGCATTTAGGAATTTCTTCCCTTTGAGGATTTTTTGCAAGAATGCTCTGAGCATATGTTTATCATCACTAAGATTTATAATAGTAGAAGAGAAACTAGCAAGATCATCTTGAGCATGCAATAAGTCGGCCTCTAGACTGAGGGCTTTAGTTAGATAGGAATATTTTTCTAGAGTAATACTAGATACTTCTTTACTAGGCAAATAGATCTAGATTATAGATCATTAACTTTAGCAAGAATTCTAGCATTTTTAATTTTAATCAATACAAGATCATCAAATAAGCTTGATTTTCATCTTTAAGACTATCAATGTTTTTAAAATAAACATCATTCTCAACTTCTACACCATTATATTGGAGTTCAAGATCAAGAAATTTCTCTTGTAGAGATTCTATGCTAATGTTGTAAGATTTTTTATTTTATTCAAGAAATTCAATTTTGGTATACAAGTCATCAATGATTTTTCCTAATCTCTTCTTTTTATATTTTCATTTTTAATAAGAAGAGCTGGAATCATGAATCATACTAATAAGAGCATCTTTAGGAAGTTCATTGAGATTTACCTCACTTGATTCCTCATGTGTTCTAGCCATGAGAGCCATGTGCCATTCATCTTCATTTAATCTAGAACCATTTGAGGAAGACTCTTCCCAAGAAGTATGATCTACATTTTTGTCTTTTCAATATTTCTTATCCTTATTCTTGAATCTACCCTCCTTGTTGTTGTCCTCCTTCTTCCTATGTTGCTCTTGTGGTGAGGCTTCTTGAATGTTGGGCATTCATTTTTGTAGCACACCTTTTGACCACACTTGTAGAATCTAGGAGTAGAGGATGAGGAGATTTCACCCTTGAATTTCTTTCCTTGGAGTAGTGGGATTCAAGAGCACTTGAGGAACCATATTCATTTGAGTATGGAGAATCTTGACTAATGATTTGTTGTTTATCTTCAACTTGGGTTTTATATGCAACATCCTTCTTTCCCTTAAACACTTTCTCTTCTCTTTCTTCCTCCTATTTCTTATATAGTCTTAACTTTATAGGCTTAGAGATTTCCTATAAGCTCTTAGTAGGAATGACGAAGAGGGTATTTCTTTCTTCAATGGTAGCCACCTTTGTTTTCCACCAATGAGGATGGGTCCCAAGAATCATTGAGTTAATCTTTTCTCTATCCATAATGTCACCCAAGGAGGTAAGGCCATTGATGACGGTGTTGAGCCCTGAGTACATTTCAGCCACACTCTCCATCTTTCCCATATTGAAGTTTTCAAGAGACCATTTAGCATGTATACCTTGTTTTCCTTGACTTGCTTGGTGCCTTCATAGGTGAAGCAAAGCTTGTCCCAAATCTCATGGGTTGTGTCCCAAGCTGAAATCCGATTGAAGTCGGTTGGAGTGAGGGCAAAGTAGATAATGCTAATAGATCTAGCATTTAGTTAGGCCTTCTTCATGCTTGCCTCAGTCTAAGTAGCTACTTCTCATTCTAGATCGATGTAGAAAAATCCACCCACCTTCCACATATCAGTTCATACCTTGAATGTAGAACTACAACCTTTTTTTCCAACAGAGGAAGTTAGTTGTAAGGACCCTGACCTCCGTTTAGGGCTTATCATGTTTGCTTTGCTTAACCCTGATGCTTAGTTGCTTGCTAATCACCTTTAGTGGTGATTAGGGTTTGTTGGTGCTTTGTTGAGAGTTGGAGGTGCTACTTGCAAATAACCCAAGTCTAGGGTTTGTGGGCAAGTTTGTCACCTTGTGAGGTGTTCCTCCCTCTCCTTGCTTCCTTCCGTGTTGAGAGGAAGGGTTGGGCTCGTTGCTTGAGTTCCTTTGGGCTTGGATGAGCCTTGGTGGGCCTTGTTGTGCCTTGCCTTTGCTTGGTTGGACCTTGTGTCGGGAAAGTGAGCTTTGTGTCGGCCTAGGTGTGTCGGCCATGCTTGTGTCAGCCTGAGTTGTGTCGCCCATGGGAGTGTGTTGGGCATGGTGTGGAGGTGTGTCGCCCATGGACCCTTTGACCCTCTTTGACCTCGTTTGTGTCACCACTAGTGGACACTTGGAGCTTGATGCTTGCATGTGGCAATGGCCTTGGACATGTGTTTAAGACATGTTAGTGTGGTGGCATTGCTCTTGGACAAGTGTCCCTAGGTGGGCGACACCTTGCCTTGTATTACCTTGGTTTCTCCTCCATCCTCTTCTATATATGTGTTTCCTTTCTCTTGCTAAGGATCCCTTTAGTTCCTTAGTTCCTCTCTCCCTTGGTGCACGACACCCTCTTCCTTTGCACGCTTGGTGGCTGATCCTTGCCTAGGAGTCTCCTTCTTCCTCTAGTGGTGGCCGAACCCTAGAGTGCCTTGCTCTTCTTCCTTGGTGGTGCTTGGAGCTTGGAGCTTGCTTAAGGCGAGTTATATAACTCCTAAACCTAACTATATTCCCTCTCCTATGTTCTTGTATGTTTCTTGTGATCATATCGGCTATGCATGTTGTTAGTTGAGTTTCTTAGCTTAAGTTGTCCTTGTTGGCCAAACCTATGTTCTAGGGTTTCTTGTTGAGCAATACCCCTCTCCCTCCTTGGTCTAGAGAAGTGAGCTTGAACTCTAGTATCATGAGCAATACCCCTCTCTCGTTTAAGTTGAGAAGTGAGCTTGTGTTCTAGTTGTTTGAGTAACACCCTTCTCTCACCATGGATCCGAGAGGTGAGCTTGGTGGTGGCTATAGACCTTTGTTAGAGTTGATCCTTGTATTGCCCGATACCCCTCTTGACCTAGAGCCTTGTACGTCATGTTGTTGTGGCTGTGTTGGGCGATACACCCTGGTCCTTGACCTTTTGTGTGTCGGGTGTCACACTATGTTGATTACCCTGCCCGATATGCTTAGCTTTGTTTAGTGGTAGGCATCACACATGATTGAGTATCCTGACCGGCACACATATCTCAGGTGGTTGCTTAGTGATGTTACACCTTGAACGATAGGGGGCGTTGTGGGCTGACCTTGTGTCGGTCAATAGGTCATGGATAGGTTGGTTGAACGACAGGTTCCTTGCTGATCATTTGAGTTGCATCCTTGGACGTTACTCCTTGTGAGTGATGCTGGTCGATACTCTTAATCCGAGGTGGTAACCCTGTGCATAATGCACCGTTGCATGAAACACACGGGTGCATGATATGCCTGGTTCTCTGATGCACGATGTGCCGTTACACGATACATGAGGTGCGCGACACCTAGGGTTTCCTGATACACCCTGAGGTGGTAGTCGTTACCCCCTGCTGGTTGCTTGGTCGATATGAGGTTAGAGTACCTTGGACGATATGGGAGAGTACCCTGCCCGATGCTATCTCTAGTGAGGGTGCCCTACCCGTCAATCTTCTGGTGAGGGTAGTGGGTATTTTTAGTGAGGGTTATGTTCCTTCTATACGCTGGATCTTGTTTTGTTATGGTGGTGATCCTTGATATGCTTAATCATTATAGTAGATCACATCTATGTAACATGACGTTTCATGTGTTTATGATCATCTTGAATTATTTAAATAATGCTGAGTAAATGGTAAGCATATAAGATGCTTTACATAATGATATGACCTATGTCTATGGTCACAAGTTGAGGCATGAATGATAAAACACATAATCATCAATGTTGCCCTATGCTGAGAATATCATCCTTCTGTTAATCCATGATGACTGTGTATACTAACCATGCAGGTGTTTCATACAGATGCATAGCCAGGTAAAGGGCTATGAGGTATATATGTTTGAGTAGCACTGCTTTGATGGTTACTCTTGATGATGAGATAACATGCATGATGTGTTTTGGTCTGAGGACCTGAGTTGGCTAAAAGTGCCTAAATGAGGTGTTATCCTCTGATGATGACTTGGGATTGCTATCCCATGGTGATGATGTAAGCCTTGAGAGGCAGTGGCACTATGTGATGAGGGATTGAGATCCCATGGAAATGTGATGATCCTTGTGATGGATCTAGATGATTGGCAAGAGGCCAAGAGGTAACATGTAAGGTTGGATCTTGGTGATGGATCAGGATGATGTTGATGACAGTAAAAGCATGATATTGAGTTTCATGTTGTTTATTCTTGTTCTTATTTGCATGTTATACAACTTGGCTGAATCTTGCAATCCACTTAAAATATACTAACTAATCACAGTGGAACATATCATGTAGTTTGCCCTGGCCATAGATCCATCATCGTCAGGAGCTGGTGATGGTGAAACGGGTTTTCCTGCGGGTTAACCCGGAGCGCATATTGTTGAGTATGTGAGGTTTCTCCTAGCCTAAAGTGAGGAGGTAAGAGTGCAACTTCGGTTGTAGACTCCAGGGTGCAGATTTAGGCCCGTAGCCCAAATATGATAAGAGCATGGTGAACAGGCCCATGGCTCAGGATGTGTGATATGGGAGCATGAATGTGTTCATGGCTCAGAGCATGATGAACAGGCCCGTGGCTCAGTTTCACTAGCGCCGATACATGTACTGAGGTGGGCTAGGTAGAGGGTAGCCTGACCCTGTGGCTGAGGCCACTTAAGCATGAGACTGCGGTCCTGCTTGTGTTGTACTCGTGCACTGACCACGAGATGGGAGGTCGTGGAGTCCGGCTCTTCCATTTGACCTTGTATGGAACCGGCTCCGGGTTTCATAGCCGTCGGCTGGATCTGAGCGGTACGGCTCACTTCCTCAGGGCATAATAATATGTAATCCAGCCGAATAGTATTTATTGCTTAAGGCAAAACACGAAACATTGGTTGAGGCCTTGCTTGCGTAGTTGGTCTCGTTATACTTGCAGTTACTTATACGTTCCTTGTGTTATGTGGTAAGATCTTATAAATTTTATCTTGTTAATCATGTTCCAAAATGAAATACTTGGGTACATGCCTTACGTACATCTTGGTAAGATTGATGGTATGAATAGCTTTACTTCATAAACTACTCTTGTTATACCTTCTATCAGTTATCTGCCGCTTTTGCTTTAATCATTCTATGGTTTTATGGTTTCAGCGGGGAGTTATGTTTCTCGCTAGGATTGTGTGTCTCACCCTGCTAGTTTATAACCTTTTTAGATGCTCGAGCTAGACATGGTGGTGGTTGCGGGGTTGCGGCCGAGCAGCAAAAAGAGCAGTAGAAGGTAAGTGATGGATATGCTGCTGTTTTGGTCATTTTGTAGTAGAGTCTTAGAGTCATCCCTGTACTCTCAGGTCCTTGGAGGCGTTTTGATGTTGTTTCACGATGTATAGCTGTTGATGATTTGTATATCCTGCTGCTGGCTGGATGTGGGCCGTTATGTATATATACCAGGTGATGAACTCATGTGATGACAGGACAACTGATCTCCTAAGCTGTGAATACGTATCAAGGCTTGTAAATCTTTATATGACCTATTTTCTTGCAGGATGTGGATCGGAATGTAATAGTTTCTTAGTTTATCTGTTTTCTACAATCAGTTTTAATTAACCCGTGTTTTTGGTCATTTGTGGTTTATGGTGTTTTCCGCACGTTTTCGTATAACACCTCGTTGTCTGTGTGATAGTGGGGTGTGTCACAACATTAGTAGCATCAAAGATAGGTGGATGCATGGAGAATCTACCCTCTATGTTGAGATATCCCAATAGATTTTCACCCATCTTCTCTTACTTATGGGAGTAGATTTTTAGAGAAAACCAAGTTGTGATACCACTTGTTGGTTCTAATGTCTATAGAGGAGGGAGGTGAATAGAGCTAAAACCAATTTAAAGAAATTCATCAGTCCTTCAAGATATTTGCTGAAAGATATTGCTAGTATAAAAATTGAAGAAGATATATATTGAGAAAACACCAAAAGAAGACTAATATGTATAGTGTTTCCAACCTCCAAATTAGGAGATTTACATAGAATGCCTAGAGGGGTCAATATCTAGGATTTTGAACCTTATCACACTCTTTATATTCCATAAGGAGATTACTACAAGAGACCACCCTTTTCAAGAACAAGGGCTATATTAGCATTTCTTTTCGTATCAGTGAGCCAATAACAAGTAGAAAGGTCTTAACTATCTACCTACCAAGAACTTCTGCCTTCTTCAAAGACTTATCCATTCTTGTAGAAGAACTTAAACCTTTGATTCATCACCTCCTTCTTCAAGGAAGTCACCTTAAAATCACCAAGTTGAGAGAGATATTGGGAAGGAGAGTGGAGATCTTTGACAATAGTACAATGGAGTATCTCTCTAACAAAGATCCTAACTCACTCAGACTAGATGTAGAGAAGTAATCAAGCTTGAGAGAAATCAGGGTCTCTTGAAGGCACAATCACTCAACTATAGTGAGGGAGCATAGAAGGCCAACTTAGAATGAAGTCCAAGAGCTCCTTTTTATAATTTAGGTTTCCCACTAGCCTGTATAGACACTTGGATTGAATTATAACTATTTTTTAAGGTTTCAACGGATCTATTTTTGAAGTTTGCAACACTCTAAACGGCTAGATACACTTTTTAGCACTTCCCAAAATAGTGTTGTCAGTCAAGTTATTTTTTAGATAACTTGACAAACAAGACTTACTTTCTCACAATGACAATTCTCAATCGATTTTCTAACTGATAAAAGACTCGATCGATGGCTGCATTTGCCGTGCCAATGCTTTTTGCCAGTCGAGTTGTACCAGGACAAACTCAACCGATAAGGGTTTCTTTTAAAAGCCCAAAATAGTTGTCATTCAAGTTACATGAGGGAGAAACTCAACCAACAAGAGTCCCTATAAAGGCTTATATAAAAACCTCAAAAGTGTATAAACATTCGATTTAAGTACTTTATATTCCCATTAAGATTGTTTACAAGTCATACATTCAACATAAATGATCTACAATATGATTCTAATAGAGATACTACCTATTCTTTAATTCTTTCATTTGTGTTAAATTTGACTTATTTTTCAACAAACTAGGGTTTGTGAATTTTAACCTTGTCATGTGCCCAATATCTAACTTTGATCTTAAATAAACATATTAGATATACATGAATGGAATGGTTAAGGAATCATCAAAATATGGACAATATATAACTGTTAGGTCACCGTAAGATGTCCTTCTAAAAAGTACACAATAGTAGAGGACTCAAAGAAGATACTTTAATGCCTTAACAGTCTTGTCTTTCTCCCTTTCTTTTTTCCTTTCTTTTTCTCTTTTCTTCTTTGCTTTTCCTCCCCATCTCAAAAGTGCTGTCTTTTTTCTTCTTCTGCCTTTTCTTTGACTTGGTGACCGCCTTTCCAATTCTTTGCTATGTTGGCTATGACCCCTTTGTTGTGCGAGGGGCATGGATTTTATAACCCTTCTCATATGGCAGCAATAGAGAAATGCCCTAACGGGATTTCCACCTAATGGGCTGGAAACATAGGCCCAACAAATCATACTTCTTGGCAATGAGTTGGCGAAAAATACCCGAACTCTATCATTGGAAACTCTGTTCATTCACGTCGTATTCATATATTGATATAACCAACTGAATGCTTACATCTATTATTTAAATGGTGTGTTAGCTTGGTTCGAATCCCTTACAAAGCAAGCTTTTCATTTATTTTTTATATGTTAGCATTAAAATATATTCAGCTTGACAATGTATAGAAACAAAAGTAAAGAGTGATGTGTAAGAGTCGAGTATTGGTGTTGGGTTCAAATCCCATGTTGAGCAACAATACATGTTTTAAAATGTCTTTGGTGTGTTAACATTTTGTTTATGAATTATGAATACAAATTGCTCAAAATACTTGATAGCATAGTTAAATATTTTTATTACAGATTCAAATTAAGTTCTTAATGTTTGCATAAACATTTCATCAACCTCACAAAAATAATCATAATCTAAAATAATATGAATATAATGTTTTCTCAAATTCTTTTATATGCCCATAATATCCCTTCTTTAAATTAAAATCAAATTGCTCCAAGTGCATCACACTATACTTATATAGATTCAAATCAAACATAATAGGCTCTACTCCACTAAACAATATAAAATCTTATTTCAACAAAATATGGATATTTGACTTAAAACATTATTGGATCGTGAAAAGCCTCTCTTCCTTAACTCATGATGTGTTTCAAAAGAAATTAGTCCCAAACATGAATCATAGTTATCTAAGGACCTTTAATAGTACACAAATAATAGACTCAATATTGCTAACTACTTTGCAACCAACTAGTTCAATGATTCTAACTATTTGTGACCAACCGACACAATATTTGTAATTGATTTCTCCAACTCGACTGCTGCTAGAAGAAGGAAAAAAAAGATGGTTTGCAAAATAATCATAGCATGTAAGACTAGATTTACTAGAGGTGGTTATCACAAATTTAGTCTCGTGCTTAATAAGTAAATATGAAAGGATCAATTTTCTAGTCTGTATATTTTTTTTATTAAGGTTGAACATTCAAACGCTTCATATCACTCATATTTTAATTGTAATCTCATATTATAATAAGAGTTAAAGCAATGTCTTTTTTTATGATGAGAAACTCATCTTAGGCAGAGTCACTAATGGGCTCACCCTAGTAGGTTAAATCCCGAGTCAGACGTGTGGTAGTCGCTCACCCCCTCGTCACACACGATAGCTAGGGGTGGCAATTGGGTTCGGGTTGAACGAGTATTGTTTCGGGTCATTTTGGGTCAACACTTTTTGGCTAGACCCTAAACTTGTAAAAGATGGATTTTCGGGTCGAAACTCTTGATCCTAATCCGATCCGTAAATAATTTCGGGTCTATCGAGTCTGACTCGTAAATCCAACACTAAGACAACAGTTTAAAAAAATACTAATATTTGTCTAGTCATTGATAATTCCCACGTATAATTAACAAATTTTATTGTGATAAACTTACTATGTGATTGAGAAACACATATAAAGCCTATTGTAGTTTGTTTGAGACTTTTAACCACAAATTCCTTATATAATTAGTATAATAAATCATACAAATCAATACAAAACTATGTAGAATTGTCAAAATAAACTTCATGATTGATGGATTAGTAAGTTAGTGGGCCATCGGGTGTCTTAAAGTATAATATTTGTAATTTTATTTGAAAATATAATTCTGAATTTCGGATCTATCGGGTCAATTTGGGTCTAAAGTACAAACTCAGACCCGACCCTAAATTAATTTTGGGTTCTTCAGATTCGGGCTAATTTTGAGTCGGGTCGAACCTTAGACCCTAAACTTACTTAAAATTTCGAGTTCAGGTCGGGTCCATCAGGTCGGATCTTATTTTGCCAGCCCTATCGATAGCGATGTGTCATCGCAGTGGTGCCTGGTTAGAACACCCATTTGTTAATTTTTTCTTGCTCAAGCTCACTCCCGGCGGCAGTCAAAGTCGGCTGGGTTGACATAGGAGCGCCTCTTGTAACCTGTTGCGCCAAGGTAATACATTTTAAATTTAATAATCAAATATATGTAGATAATATTTATTACTAATAGTTCTATTTTTTAATAATTAAAATCCGTGTGAATTTGATGTATTGAGATTATGTATTTGTTGTTAGGATGGTAAGTATAAAAATGACAAGCATCCTATGTGTATTTTACTTTATAGATAAATATTTATTCACGTGTTATATTAAGGCAGTCCGATTTAGAATTATATGTACCAACTTCAATTTACATTGTATTATTTATTCTTTGTGTTCAAGATAATGGCTTAGCTACCGTCAATCCGTTCTATTTTTGTCTATCAACATTTGAATCACAACATTCATATGCGATATATTTGGTAAAGAAATTATGTTACACTTAACGACATGATATGAAAAATTATCCTTAAGGTAGTTAGTTCCCCACCCCCAACGCCAGCAATTAGGTCCTGGCTCTACCCCTGATTGTAATAAATCGAGTGCTTACTTTAGCATTTCAACGGTAAAGATCGACTTCATACAACTCTGCAAAATTTGAGACATTTTCTACTCATCGGCATAGTTTGAACCGCTAAAGTACAACTGTACAAGTGCTCATTAAATATAAACATGAACATCAATGGTGGACAGGTGACTTGGGCGTTGCCTGGTTCATTTGTCCCATTCGAGTTAATGGTGGACACGTGAGGCACGGTGACTCGAATTAATGTCAGCTGCGGTAGGGACCTGGTGGGATAAACAGCGGTTTGTTTGCTTGCTTGCTTGCTGTAGTGTTTAATGGTTGTTCTCCTCTTCTCCCTTACTGCCCTTACTTACTGCTGTTGCTGCGACCATTTAGATACAGCACAGCAGCATCGCCTTCGTCGTCCAACTCGGAGTTACGACTAGATCTCCCCGCCCCCAAATCTTCACTATCTCGCTCCCTCACTATCTGCTTTTCTGCATTTACAGATTCGCCGATGATTGATTCTCAGCTCTTACTGGCCCACCAAATATATCCATCTGCCAAAACAGTATTATGTCTGGTTTCCCCCTTGTCTTTTAAGATTGCATCGTTATGAGCTGCGAGTCAGTGGCTTGTCGCCGTGCCTGCGCAGCGCCCCCCGCGGCCCACTCGCCCCCCTGCTCTTGGACCCGTCGCCGTAATTGTGTTGTCATCTGCTGGGCTGGCCCGTTGCATTTCCACGCGGTGCGCGTGAGACAAGTGCGCGCTGAATTTCGCTGTGCTACGGCCCGCACGGTTGAATCCCTTTTCTACGTTGTCCACTTCGATCAGGTGTTTTTGCTCATCTTGTACTATAGTAGGCGTTTGTTGGGGATGGTACTGTCCTGGTCTTTGGTGGCGGATACGATTTTCTTACTGCCCCCTGCAGGCCAACTTGTACGCATGTTTAATCTGTTTCCAAGCCATGCCAAATGGCAGATACACATGCACCCTACAAGTAATTACACACGCACCCTGCAAGTAATTCTTCCCAATATTCCATATCATCTCTTTTTCCTTTCTATTTTCCTACCGCCAAGCATGCCCTTTGATTGAGATCAATCCAATAGGCATTTGAGGACCGTTTGATTAGAAACAGTTTTTAATGATGTTTAAATGCAGGTAGTGGTGCAGGTCACTGGTTCAAACCTCTCATTGGGGCGCCCAAATCTATTGTTGCAAGTTGCTGTTGCACTTAATCCCAATCTTACATCTAACTCTAAAGACGCACTCCTACAAAAAATTAAATGGGTGTTTCGTAGCCAAGATCTAATATAACACACCTGAACAACATCCCCAAAACAACGAATTTTGCCTCCCGATTGGGGCACTAGGAAGAAAAATTACAACATTAGTTATTTTTGTGTCTGTGATAAGACGTGTCGGATTTCAGTTTTATTCATTATCGGGTGCGGTACGATCAAGTGTAGCCCACAAATTCTTAACCACGTTGAAGCACACGACACATATAAAACCGAAGTAAATGTGTAGCATCAAACTTGACGATAGTCGGGTGTAGAAATTATCACATTGCTTAGTGAAGGAGGGGCAAACAATTTTATTTTAAAGATTAAGAGTGAATCTGGGAATTAGTATGACGAATAGAATAATCTACTCAAGGAGGATAAGAAAGTAGCTTCAGAAGGACCTGTTTCATGCTTTGCTTTAATCATACTTTATTTGTCCTAATTACATCACTCATGTTAATTTGTTAAGCATCTAATTTGAAACTAATTTAAATATCAAAATCATATTTTGTGATGATTTACATGTGTTTTATATGATATGGAGAAGCTATGGTTAAGTTTAGATAAATGAAAATCGGAAAAAGATGGACTTAAAAAACTTACCTTATAAGTTGCATCAATCGTTGGATCTGTCGATGCTCTACTAGAGAGTCGTTGGGCTTGAACCAGACTCAAAGCATGCCTCTTTGACCGCTTTGAGCGGGCCTGACCAAGTCGAGTGCTTTGAATCCTTTGTAGTCGATGTGTGCCACGTTGGGGTTGGGTCACTTGGGTCACATTGAGCGGTCGAAGCATCTTGGAGAACAGTCGATTCATGGCTAGGACTTTGGTCGAGCTTTTTGGTCAAAGTGTACATGTCAAAATGTGGCTGATGCAAGTTGTGAGGGGTCGAAGCGGGTGCTTTTTGGGTGTATATGTACCTATGTTAGTCTGTGTTGGAGTTGCACGATTCTCTTTTGAGTTGAAGCAGACAATCTTATTGGAAAAGCCCTAAAATGTTGGTAACTTTGCAAGTTCTTTAAAGATCCAAGGTAGAAATCACCTTTCTAACATTGCACATGTGGAATCCATGTAATTTTCTTCCATTCTTCTCATCTTAGTCATTGTTCTCTCTCCTCTCTACCTCTTTGTACGGAGTTCTCCCTATTCCATGGTGAAAATCTCTCTTCCAAACCTGAGCTATCTTCTTTTCTCCTTCTTTCACCTAGTTGGAGTTATTGCATATAAGGTTGGACATTTGGAAGTTGTTGGTGGAGCTTTGGAGCTAGCATTTCATGCTTGTTCCTGATGAAAGTTAGTTCTCCATTTGTGTTGTTTACTCCATATTTGATATTTACTCAGGCCAAGGCTTAAACTAACTACAACTAAAGATCTTATCACATTTCTTGTTAATAATCCTTGTACTTTGGGATGAAATCCATGAATTTATTGGAAAATATGAAATATTTATGTTCATTATGCATAGCTCATGCTTCTAAGCATATTCTTAAAGTACTAAATCCCCCTTAAATATATGTGTGACAAAGATTCCTTCACGGGTGTCTATATATAGAAAAATGGTACCTTGATGGAGATTTTCTTACTACAACTAAGTGATAATTTTATGGATGGGCTTACATCCCTTCTTTGCCTAAAATTACCCTTTATACCCATACTTGATAATTAAAATATCACTGAGGCAACAAAAATACAATCATTTTGTGTAAGATGAAAATGACATGGAATTGGATAATTATGCATGATTTTGATTTCAATGATGGATCTAGGGTTTTACATGGCATGAGAATAATGCAATTTAATTTTAGGGAAACATGAACAATAGTTATTATATGATTATTAACTAAATATGGGAATGTCACAAAGATGGTGGTTCTAACTTGGTAATAATCACAATCAGGATATTGCATCCTATAGAGGAATATATTCTTCTACTTGTCTTCCTAGTTCATATAATCTTTTGGTCTAAATAAGGGCTAATGATTATAGAAATATTAAAATATTTGTCTTGGTTCATAGTGAGTTATGAGAGGATTTCATGTGGTTGATTCCATGTGATTGAGGCCATGAGGTTGATGCCTTATGGTCTATGCCCTGAGTTGATACTATGAAAGTTTGATTAAGTCATTATTATATAATAAATTATGAGGAAAATTAGATAATTCAATAAATGCTTGCAGGCTAGCAATAGAAATGCTCTCATTTACTTGGAGCACCTCTAACTTTTAAAAAATGGCATACATTGTATGAGCATTAATAAGGACTTGAGTAAAGAAATGCAAGGTTGTTAATTGATCTAGTGTAATTATTCTTGAGAGATATATAATGTATATATTCTCCTTTAGTACCTTTATACACTTGAGATACAAATCGTTATCCTTCTAAACATTTCATGATTTTCTTGAAGTGATAGTTGATGAGAACTTCTAAATATGATAAAATAGTACAATCATATGTGCTCCTTGTATGGTCCAGATGATAAGCCCTATGTGCCTCTTGAAGTGAGCACAATGATGATCAAAGGCTTAATGCCTATTTATAACAAATGAAAGTGAGGAATTCATGATATTTCATGTATATTATATGTAGCTCTTTCTAGTCAAAGATCTCTAATTGAGTTGTACTAAGATAAATAGTTTCCCTTTCTATGAAAAGGCCCTAAAGGATGATTAATTGGGTAATTTAATGAGTGAAACATTAATGAGTGAAACATGGATGGTCTTGGATTATCCATGACACCGATTGAGTATCGATCTATTCAATGTTATCGTCTTTTGATCCCTCTTTGTCCAAGAAACGATCGTTGTCCGCTTTGTCATTCTGCAGAACTTGATTCCTTTAGTGACCATGTTGTACACTGTCATATTTGTCCTAGTTTCAAGTTTTCCCATGATGTTGTTTGAGACACACTTTTTGACATTCTTTCTCGTGCTGGGATAAAAGCTTTAAAAGAAGCTCCATTCACCTTCCTTGGGTCACGACATGATGGTCTCCACTCTCAGAGACCTACCGACATCTTGATCTATGATTGGACTAACGGTAAGCAAACTTGTGTTGATAGTACGAGGGTTTCTCCATTGACTAGAAATATTATGAATAAATTCAAGGTAAGACAAGTAGCTTTTGATGCAGCCACACAAAAAGTTAGTAAACACGGTGATGCTTGTGAAGAAAACAACTATCATTTTCACCTTTTGTGTTTGATATCTTTGGGGTGATATCTAATTTCTCTCTTGCGGCACATCTAAAATATCATAAATAGAAATGTAATGATGCCATCATCAACATCTTCCAATTTTATCTTTTGATCTTTGGGGTTTGCCATCCAAAATGGTCTGAAAGTCCAATTTGTAGCTTGTGCCACTTCGAGGCATTTCTTTAGGCTCCTTTGTAATGTGTTAGAAATATTTATTATAATTTTTTTAATCATATAGTATATGCCATCTACAATGTAGAAGTTCCCCAGGATTTAGAAGTCGGTGAAGGGAAACAAGTATTCTTGTAGTGAATTAAGGATCATGAGGAGGTACTTGGATTCTTATATTTTGAATTTACATGGGTTCTCTAGAATTTATATGAGGTATGAAGCCCCTCAACGCCCTAGACACACCCATTATATGAGTGTGGTTGAGGTATGTCTTGTATTATTATATGGTAGTTCAACAAATGTGAATATTGTGATATGAATGTAATATATTAATATGGAAGTACTACAAATGTGATGTTATAAGTACCATGAGATGTTTACCCATGAAGGTCCTAATGTTTATGTAGACCACATGTTGAGGATTCCCAACTTATAAACCCACATTGAGAAAGGCATGATGATGACCCCCTCTCTTGTTATCGCCTATGAAGGTGGACCAGAGAGGCAAGGGCCAACACTCAATATTTCCAGGATCCAACTTCAATAAATAACAAATAACATTTGATAATCTCAAACCTGATAATTTTGATAACAGGATCTAGAAGATAAATCTCCTCAAAGGTGTTACATAAAATTTTCAAACAAAAAGAAACTAAGTGGAAGGAAATAATTGGAACTAAACTAGATAATCCTTCATATGTCATAAGATTTAATGTCTTTTAGTTCATTCCTCTGGACGTCCATTTCTTCAATCTTCAGAATATGTAGCTAACCAAAAAATCTGACAAGCAAAAATCTATGTGGCGTATGTGGGAGCAACCAAAATGTGTGCATATAGATGTAACAACAAAGTTAGCAATAAAAAAAATATTTGCAACTAACGAACTTTCAATTTTTAGTTTATTTATCTAACCCATAGTTGTTCTATTTCCTTGGATGTATCCATCTTTTTCTCCATCATTGGACTTCATGGAGTTTGCTCCTTCATTATAAAAAAAGTATGATAATCATTTACTTCTCAATTGTAGTGTAGTTCACACGGGCTTTGTCCACAGTCTTGATTGTGTAATATATGACATGATGTTTCTTATCCTTCTTCTGTCCTAACATAATACCAGCAATATGGTCATTGTCATTACATATCAATTTGAAAGGAAGTTACCCATCTAGATCTTAGATGAAATATGCTATAGTAATGCCATTTTTCAATGTGTGGAACACATTTTGACAATATTTATCAAAGTTGAACATGGCATATTTTACTAGGAGTGTGGACATAAATTTTGAGATTTTCAAGAAGTCTTTGATGTATCAACGATAGTATCATGTGTGTATAGGAATCTCCTAACCTCTGAGATCGAATAAGGCAAAGGGAGTTCTGATACCACTTATACCATGCTCTGGTATACCTTGATCCCTTTATTAGAAAACTTGTGTGATAATACAATTCCTTCCTGGACCATGAAGTGACACTTCTCCCAATTCAAGACCAAGTAATGGTCTTTGCATATATGTAGTACCATAAAAAATTTCCTTAGATATTCCTCAAATGGTGATATGCAAACAAAGAAATAAACTATGAATACTTCCATGTTATCCTCTATAAAACATAACAATTTTGCACATTTGGAAAGTGGTGGGATATTACATATATTGAAAGGCATCCTTCTAAGGCATAAGTTCCTAAATATATAGATAGGTGAATTTGTCTTTTCTTGATCATGAGGGTGAATTGAAACTTGATAAAATCCTAAATTCCAGTAGAGATAGAAGTAGTACAAGTGATGTGTAAGGCATTCCAAAACTTGATTAATGAGTGGTTGCAAAAAATGATCTTCCTTAATAGATGAATGCAGTTTCCTATTATCTATACATACCCACCACCCATTCACTATTTGATCTATGTTATCTCCTTTGACTAATGTCATGACTCCCTTTTTAGGTACGACATATACATACTTAACCATCCGACTTCACTATCAGTTATATAATTTATTCTAGATGAAATTCAATAACCTCTTTTAGGATGACCTCACATAGTTGATCATTCCAATGCCTTTGTCCTTGAGATTTTGTATTAGAGTCTTCATCAAGATGGATACTATGCATGTAGACTGGTAAGCTCAATCATTTGACATCATCAATGGAACATCCCAACGATGTCCTCCTTAGCCTCAATTTTGAGAGAAAAAGGTCTTTTTGTTCTTCATATTTATCTGAGTTGATGATGGTGTGGTTTCTTCTTTTGTCATTCAAAAACTCATTTAAGGTCTTATCGGGATGTTTCAACTTGGGAAGAGGCTTTATGGAATTTTCATCATTCGGGTCCTCCCCAAGAAATGTATTTTGTGGTTTTCACCTCAAATTCTTTTAATTTGTATGTATTGAACCATTCATCTTTCTCTTCTTCCTCTTCATATATATATTTTAGAAATCCTTTGAATTTTGGGTAGATGTTGTCAAATTATTCATTTATCAAGGTTATCATCTAGGGATCCATCATTTCCTTATGTTCTTAGATATCAACACACAATTGTAATAACTGTTAGTGAAATATACCAATTAAAACATAGAATGTCCCTTTACTTAGTCTTGGATCTTAAAATTCCATGGTCTTTACCAACTCGGATAGTGATAATGTTGACTTCCACATCAATAATAGCTCCCCATAAATAGGAATGGTCTTCAAAAGTTCATAAGACAAGTTAGATCTTCGAGTGTGTCTATTATAACTATGTCATATAATATGAAGAATATCTATACCCATATTAGTACACCTTCCACTACTCCAATGGGTCTTGTGAAAGTATGATAAAAAATATGTATGATCATTCTTGTCTTAACCATGATTTTGGTCATATCTAGCCTTGTTTCTAAGGTTAGAGGCATGTGACTTATGCTAGCCCCTAGATATTTTAACAATTGCCTATCCATTGAATCTCTAATGTGGAACAACACAATAATGATCTTGGATCTTTTTGTTTGTTGGTCATGGTTGCTTGCATAAAAACACTAGACATCTTGTCTAGCTTGTTTCTACTTCAACACTTGTTCACCTTCTATTGGTCAGATTTTTCAAGTATTTGGCATAGGTTGACATCTCTTCGAGGGAATAAAGAAAGTGGATGTCTAGATGTATATTCTTTACAACTTTTATGAACTTTTTATATTGCTTTTCATGGTGGACATTCACCAATCTTTGTGGGAAAGGTATTCCTAATGCATGTGGATCGACGTTTGTAAATTATTCTTCACTACATTTTGCATTTTTTATGGACTTCTTTGTATTTCTTTTTTGAACTTCCTTTCCGGGGATGGGTTTGCTCGCATTGTCACGTGTGGTTTCAATTGTGGTTGATACATCATCCTCATGTATGCAAGTACTTGTGTATAGGATTTATCTTGATTAGAGAGTGGCATAATAGTAGTTTCATGGCTGCAGACATTTTTTATGTGTTACATGGAAGGCACCCCACTAGATATTTTATCACTTCTAATATGTTCTATTGTTGTTGATTAGTCATCTTGTTGTGATGTTGTATATCACTAATCTAGATCATTACCACTCCTATTTGAGCTTGCATCAGGCTCATCAGGCTTCCATTGCTTATCACAGACTAACTAAGTTGGTCTGAGATTTATTTTTGGCTTTTCACAAAACCCCACAAGCATTAATATTTTGTTGGTTCTAGAAATTTCCTCTTGGCTTCTCTTGAGAACTACCTTGATCAATGTTTCCTTGTTGGTCAGAGTTCCTTTTCTATTGGAAATTTCTAGTGTATCGGAAACCAGTTAGTGTAATGTCTCTACCAAATCCATGAGATTTTACAAGTTGGTTCAGAAGGTGAGCATTTCTGTGGATGAGGTATTACCATATCAGAATCCTATGTGGCCTAGTCATTTAAACCCAAAAAATATACATTATCTACTTTATTTTCTTGTGAATCTTCAACTGCATGTATGTATATGTAATGCTCGACTCCATGTCCTTCCCTCCAAATGTGATGCATTTCAAACAAAATATATTTAGTGGTTTCCTTTTCTATTGGTTTCCCTCAGGGTCCTAACATAAGTATATATCTTTTCTATCTTAGAATCCATGAGGTTGATATCCTTGGAGTCATTGACGGCTAGTACAAAAGAATTGTTTCCCATGTTCTCTTTCATAGCCCCATCTAGATTTATGGGCTTCCATATTTTCAATCATATCTATTGAGTGTTCAAGATTTAATCCCATGAAGTTGCTCCCTATGGTAACATTGATGGATCAACTTTTAGCTTGAGTTAGACTATTGAAAAAGGTAGTGTTAAGATACTCATCATCAACTTTTAGATTGAGTTAGACCATTGAAAAAGGTAGTATTAAGATACTCATCATCAAAAGCATGGTGAGGGAACTCCCTTTGGTAGCTTAGGAATACTACCGTACACACTAAAGATTCTCATATGGTTTTTATATGAAACGAATGATCTTGTTCTTGCATTTGATTGTTTTCTTAACCGGGAAATTTTGATAACAACTGAATAAACAAGTGCTCTGAAGTCAACAAGGGTTCTAGATTTCAGTGATTTATACCAAGCTAGATATTTTTCACTAAGAGGGAAGACAAAAACTATGTAGTATATGGTCTCTTGGGGGACCCTATTGATTATCTTGGTATCACATATGATTTTAAAAGCATCAATCTGATCATTAATGTTATCATCAATTCTGCTTCCCCCAAAGGTCCTATGAGGCACAATGGCAATCAACCCACTCTTGAGATAGAAGTTAGGGACATTCAAGCCCATGTTTTCAATAGGGTACCAATTTTAATTTTCCCAATCTTGAGAAAAGGAGAAAAGCAAATGTCATGCACTTAGAGTGGCCCTGGTTCTCCTTTGGAAACAGAACCTATTCGACACTTAGTACCTGATAAATAGCAACATCAAGGTGAGAACCAGACAAATTATGAATATATGTCAAAGTTAAGGCTCAATAGAATCTAATATAAAAAATTGTGATAGAGTCTAAGTAGACCTCATATCTATGAATACTTACCAAAGTTGACAAGCTTAGAATGTGGGCCCAAAATGCAAGTGTAGTCAATCGATTCCTAGGGGTCATACTTCAAATTTGTTACTTGACACCTTGAGAGGCCCACAATGTTATACATGGTTAGATGTAGTATACATGGTCAAACACAAGGACAAGGTTGATAAGTTGTTGGGTCCTTAGATCTTATCTTAGCTAAATCCATCAAAAATATTGATTTGTGTGTTCCTAACTAAACAAAGTAATTTTGGAAAATAATATGAGAGACTAAATGGGATATTTTTTAATAAAAGGCAAACTCCCCTCCTATATATAGGAGAGGAGGAAAGTACAAGGGAAGCAAACTTAACCAAAATGGGACAAGACAATCAAGCCCATATGACACAATAAATTGAAAAATAATAATTTGACACTCTGCCTCAAGCTGGGGTGTGGGTGAAACACATACCCACCTTGGATGATAAATTGAAATATAAACATGTCACTCCCCATACAAGATTTTCACTCCCCCATAAACATGATTCTCCAAAAATAATTTGATGACACCACCAGTCGAGTTGTGTTCTCCAGGTTCGAAAACTCGAGCAATGGAGAAGGTCTTTTGAAATGCATCTGGAATTAAGGATATCTAACAAATGGAATCAATAATCCAGAACAAAAACTCACCACCATCAAACTGGAGCAGATGATGGGAAACACCACTACCACACCATCTTTATTAGAGAGGAATGTGTGAGTGGTATAAACGCATAGTCAGCACATTCCACATACATAACGCAGTACAAACGTAGAGGCACAATGTTGATGTAGGGTTAGATGTATCTTCAAATCATCTAAGAAGTATAGTCAACTAATTTAGCTCATAAGACCATAGACAAGCATAATGTGTCACGAACACTAGGTGTTGATGGCTGCCATACTAGTTCCATAAATCTGGTGCATGAACCTTGAGGGTTTGATAGGAATAAAGGGCACTATCAAGGAAGAGCCCAAGTTGATCTGCAGAAGATCCATCTCAATAGATGCAACTCAGAGTAGACGTAACAAAATTAGGTCAATGAAGAATGATTTGGATGAATCCTTGTATATACAGAATTCACATGCCAGACATCAAAGAGCTTTTGAGAAGTAACCATCTATTTTATGAGATGCAACAAGATCACCACAAAATAAACACCAAATGGAATGAGAGGCAAGAATAAGCACAACAAGATCTATCCCAACATGTGAATATTGCAGATAAGATACTTCATCGTTGCATGAAAATGGGTCAACTCGAAAGAAGCAAAGAATGGAAACCTGTGTGAATATTGTGACATGAACAAAAAGAAGCATAGTGTCATTGAGAAAGATACACAAACTCTATAGTGGAAGCATGAAGAAGCATAGAGTCATTGGGAAAGATACACCAATGATGCATAAAAATTACGATGTTTAGTGGGAATGAACCTCCACAAAGACATCAGAAATGGGTGCACTAAAGAACAAGAAGGTCCACAAAGATATAAATAACCAGGAGTGATACATATAGTCTCTCTCATACTCTTTCTTCTCATACTATCTATCTCTCTTCTATCCCCACCCCCACACACCAATTATGAAGTGATTGGGTAGTTGGTGTAGAAAAGAAATATACCCCCTGCATGTGGAAATTGATTCATACATGAGGGGTGGTTGATGCATGTGTTTTCAGTCATTATTTTAGGCTCATTTTCCCTTATTTTCATGTGTAGTGTGGGCCTTTATTTGACCTATCATGCATGGATTGTCATTGATAGCCTATATTTCTTTGAATGTCAAATTACATGATTTTAGCCATTTTTACTTGCATTCTATGCATTCTAAGTACTCATGATGCTTTTATGTGATTTCAGGTACAAGACAGTTCTACACAGCTCAGTGCTACTGACTATGTAAGAGTCAGTGGTACCAACTTATCCTTAGGGATGTGCCCAAAAACCAGCAAGAACTTGGTGCTACCGACACAGAGAGTCGGTGCTACCGAGATAGCATCAGTAAGCCCAACGTAAATCAAGAAAACTCAGTGCTACCGAGTTGACATCAGACAGGCTATTCAAAATTGTAAAAAGTCGGTGCAATCAGGTCCCAGTCGATAGTACTGACGGGATCGTGATGGGGATCGTGTGACTAAACCTAAGTGACTCGGTACAACTAACTCACCTGGTCGGTACTACCGAATCTGCCCGATCAGTCTGACCGCAGATCTGTTTCTAATCCAACGGTGGATGTAATTTTGGACCCTAAGTGATTGCTATGACTTAGGGGGACAATGGACAAACAAAAAGGGGTTCCCTCATTTTGATCAGACGACGATCAGATAGAGAGATAGGAGAAGGGCGGAGGACTAAACACCTAAAGAGGACGGTTCTATAGCCTAAAGATAGTAGAACACACGTGTAACGGAGGGGATCATCCGGGCGGGCAAAGATCCAGGGGTTACCTTAGTGTAACATCTTAGGATTTGAGGCATCAGATAAAAAGATCTTATAAGGAACGATTGGACTACCCATATCACCAAGATGCACCTCCTTTTCCAGGAGCTCATCACTAAAGAACTCCATAGTTAAGTGTGCTCATCTTGGAGTAGTACTAGGATGGGTGATCAATCAGGAAGTTGATCTTGGCTTGTGCGTGAGTGATATTAAAGCACGTAGTTTAGGCTAGTAGTGGTCTATGGGGCCAGTTGTAATTCCTAAAACTCTACTAGAGCCTTGGGAAGTGGGTCTGGGTGTTATAAATGGTATCAGAGCCATAACCCCTCTAGTATGTGGGGCGCACATGGGCATGTGGCATGTCAGTCTTGAGCCATGTGGTCCAGGAATGTTAGAAAGGGTTGTCTATGGTTGACGTAGCCACCCTTGCGCTGGTATTTCATGATCGGGAGTTGGGTGTCCATTGGCCATTCTAGGTCTACAATGAAATGGGGAAATATTATGAGGCCATATATGTAAGCACCCTAACCTCCATTTTGGGCTTATCCTATTTGTTTTTCCTAAACCTTGTACTTAGTTGCTTGCTAATCACCTCTAGTGGTGATTAGGGCTTGCTTGAGCTCTGTTGAGATTTGGAGGTGCTACTTGCAAATAACCTAAGTTTAGGGTTGATGAGAAAGTTTGCCACCTTGAGAGATGTTTCTCTCTCTCCTTGCTTCCTCTAGAGTTGAGAGGAAGGGTTGGGCTCGTTGCTTGAGTTGCCTTGGGCTTTGTTGAGCTATGTTGGGCCTTATTTTGCTTTGTTTGGGCCTTGCTTTGTTTGGACCATGGGGTTGTATCAGACAAGGAAGTGAGGTGTATCAGCCAATGGCCATCTTTGACTCTTAGCTTCATTTGTGTCACCACTTTAGTGGACACTTGGTGCATGATACTTGAATGTGGAAATTGCCTTGGACATGTGTGTGAGGTGGGATGAGAAGGTGGCATTGCCCATGGACAAGTGTCCCTAGGTGGGTGACACATTGACTTGTTTTCTCCTCCACCCTTTTCTATATATTTTGGTCGGTCCAAAAAGCGTGTTACTGTATTACCAAAACTTTAGGTAAAAAATAAATTGTGCCCCCATTACATCCCTAGATGAAAACATCCAAACAACCAAAGAAACACACTAATTAAACACAAGCTACACAGTAGCCATCTACCTAGATAAAAGAAGAAACAGACCCGCAATACTAACTCAAGAGATAAACAGAGAACCTGAAATGACTATCCAAACTACACATGCCAACACTGGCAATAGGCTCATCCTCTGAAATTGTGGCAACATGGGTAGTCGAAAACATCACTTCAGCAACCTGGGAGCCTCAGGAGCAATATAGCAGAAACCTCCACTGCTATCATCCAAGTCTTTGAGTTTCTGGCAAGCAAAGGAAACCGCCAAGAGGACCTAGCCATTTCTTTATGCAAAAACTAGAGACCAATGCTGCTGTTTGCACAACAGCACCCCACAAGCACCCGAGAGGTGAACCTCCTGTCAAACCATCTTCTCAAAGAAGACTCCAAAGAACAACTGAACAGACTGGAACAAAGCTCCATTCAACCCTCATATTACAAATCTTGAATGAAGGCTCCAAACAGAACTTATCAGTGCCTAGGTGACTTGGACGAGCAGATAGAGACAGAATCATGGAATCGCAGAACCTTCTGTTTGCACAGAAGCTCCTTTCCACCCTTTTCTATATATGTATCTCCTTTCTCTTGTTGAGTATCCCTTTAGTTCCTTAGTTTCCCCTCTTCCTTGGTGAACATCACCTCTCCTTTGCAACCTTGGTGGCTAATACTCTTGAAGGAGCTAAACTTGGTGGCTGATACCCTTGGAGGAGCTAAGCTTGGTGGTCGATCCTTCTCTTTGGAGTCTTCTTCTTCCTCTTGTGGTGGACGAAGGTGTTGCTTGGTGCTAGGAGCTTGGAGCTTGCTTAAGGCGGTTACATAACTCCTAACCTTATCTATACTACTTCCTTTTCTTGTTGCATGCTAGGTTTCATCTTCATCGACCATGTAACTTGTTGAATATACTTCTTGCTTAGTTGTATCTTTGATCTTGTTGCTATAATGGATGTGTTCGATGTGCTTTTACCTTGGTGCCCGAACCCAATGTGTAGAGTTTCTTGGGAAAAACCCCTTTCTCTCCTTTGGTCTTGAGAAGTGAGTTCGGCTCTAGTGATATAGGCAACACCCCTCTCACTTGGTTGTTGAGAGGTGAGTCTATACTCTAGTTGCTTGGGCAATACTCTTCTCTCACCATGGATTTGATAGGTGAGCCTTAGTTGGATGTTGACCTGGTAATGGTTGAGAGTTGGCCGATATGGAAATGATTTGTCATGTTGCCTGATTGGTGATGGAGGTTGTGCAAAACCCCTCTCTCTTGGTTGTTGAGAGGTGAGCCAATCCTCTTGATCTTTTAGGGTTTTGATGATGGTGATCTTGAGGTTGATGATGACCTTATCGAGATGAGCTTGGTGCCTTGCATGATACACCTTGTAGTAGTGTTGCCCGACACACCTCCCTTGGTCTAGGATTTTGATCTTGGCTGATATGATGTGTTTGGTTGGCTTTGTGCCCGATATGGCTCTCTTGACCTTGATGATGAGCTTGGGAGATATGCCTTGACCTAGATGATCCTTTGACCTAGTAGTTGTTCCCCCCTCGGACGATAGAGTGCCTAGTTGATATCTCTGTTTGGAGTCTTGGGCGATACATGTTGGGTCGGGTTCTTGCCCAACATGGGTTGAGTGGTGGCCCTTGTGAGTACCTTGTGGTGACCGATATGGTGTGTTGGTTGTAGTTGGGCGATAGGCTTCCTCATGGTGCATTTGTGTCGTTTGATGATGAGTACCTTAGTGGGTGATACAAGGTTGGCCTGGGTGTCGTGATCTTAGCTGATAGGGTGGTGATGGTTTTATGACACAACCCAAACCCTAACCCTAACCCTAACTAGCCGTTTGAGCTTTGCTCGATACACATAGTTTCCTGTCACACCTTGACCTTGGGTGCACGATATGCCCCATGGACCCATCTTCATGATACATTTCTTGGTCTTGGTTGCATGACGTAGTCCTTGCATCTGAGCTGCACGTTAGCACCTTTGCTCTCTAGGTGCACGACACACCATGAAGTGGTTGCCCGATATACCTTGCCTTTGGGTTGGTCGATATGTGGATAAGTGCTTGGCCGATAGGCCTCTAGTGAGGGTTGTTACCCTGCCTGATATCACCTATAGTAAAGGTTGTACTACCTGTCACACTTCTAGTGAGGGTAGTGAGAACCTTTGGTGAGGGTTATGTCCAACCCAGAAACCCTAAGTAGTAGTTCTTTATACCGCATCTTTTGATATATGGATGATAGTTGCAAGCCTATGCTATGTTGGATGTCTAAAGATAATGCCAATTAAGATGATAAGATGCTTGCCCATGTTTATAAGGTAAAGAGCATAAATGGATGCCCATGATTTGATAGTAGTGATGTAATTGATACAGTATGACACACATATTTATAATCATGACATGTGCATCTGCAAATCCTAATGACATGATAATCTGTGAGAGCTATGTCTGGTGATTTTAAGTTATCTCTCTTGATGTGCATACTAACCATGCATGTATACTAAATGGATTCATAGCTAGGTAAGATCTATGAGGTATATGTGCTTTGAATAATACTAAATGATAATAATCCTTGTTGATGAGATAACATGCATCACCGGTATGATGAGATAGGTCTGAGGACCTGATAAAGGCTGAGTGCCTAGTGAGGTGTTATCCTCTGATGATGAGATAAGGGATTTCTATCCCAAGATGTTGATGCAGGGTGTTGATGCCTTGAGAGGCAGTAACAATCTGTGAGGAGGGATTGAGATCCCATGATGATGTGATAATAACAGTATTAATGTAGCTCAATGGTGTTTATGTTTTACAACTTGGTTGCCTCAACAACTCACTTAAAATATACTAATTAATTACAGTGAAACATATCATGTTGTTTTCCCTGGCCATAGATCCATCATCGTCAGATTTTGATGATGGTGAAATAGGTTTATCCTATGGGATTACCTGGAGCACATATTGTTGAATATGCGGGGTTTCTCCTTGACGAAAATAGGAGGATTAGAGTACAACTGCGGTTGTAGACTCCGTATGGTAAAGAGCATGGTGAACATGCCTATGACTCAATGAGTTAGAGCATGAATGTGTTCATGGCTCAAGAGCACGGTGATCAGGCTCGTGGCTCAAAAAGTATACTAGGACCTGTGTCAAGGTGAGCTAGAGATATGGGTAGCTTGCGGA
Organism: Alisma plantago-aquatica; assembly: GCA_963693085.1. NCBI lineage: Eukaryota > Viridiplantae > Streptophyta > Magnoliopsida > Alismatales > Alismataceae > Alisma > Alisma plantago-aquatica. The sequence continues at coordinate 1,616,280,445 of OY856409.1, read as the reverse complement.
GCTGACCCTGAGGCTGAGGCCATATAAGCATGAGACAACGGTCCTACTTTGATTTTCATGCACTGACCACAAGGAGGTGAGGTGATGGAGTCCGACTCTCCCATTGACCTTGTATGGCACTGGTTTTTGGGCTTTGCAGTTGAAGGTTGGATTTGAGCAGGGATAGCTCACTTCCTCAGGGTATAACAAAATGTAATCTAGCCGAATAATATATACTACTTAGAGCAAAACACGGAACATTGATTGAGGCCTTGTTTATATAACTGATCTAGTTACACCTTGCAGTTACGTGGACGATCCTTATATTTTGTGATAAGTTCTTATAAAGCTTATCTTGTCAACCATGTTCTGTAAAGAAATACTTGGTTATATGCCTCCTGGATATCTTGGTAAAAATTGATGGTAATAATAGTCTTGCTCAGTATGCTGCTCTTATTATATGTCCTTACCAGCTATCTGGTCTATCTACTTTAACCTTATGAGGTTTTATAGTTTTGGCGGGGAGTTATGTTTCTCACTGGGACTGTGTGTCTCACCCCACTAGTTTACAACCTTTTTAGGTGATCGCGTTAGACGTGGCGGTGGTCGTAAGGTTGCGACCGAGCAGCTAGAGGAAGAGCAGTAGAAGGCAAGAGATGGACATGTTGTTGTTTTGGTGGTTTTGTAGTAGAGTCCTAGAAGTCATCCCTATACTCTCAGGTCCTCAGAGGTGTTTTGACGACGTTTTACGATGTATAGTTGTTGAACCTTTGTTTATCATACTGTTGGCCTTATGTGGCCTGTTATGTACATATAAATAGGTGATGAACTCATGTGCTGAGAAGACAGTTGGTTTCTGTAAGTTGTGAACTTATATCAAGGCTTGTGTATGTTTATATAACACGTTTCCTTGTAGGATGAGGATTTGGTTGTAATAGTTCTCTTTCATCTGCTTTCCGCAAATGGTTTTAATTAACCCGTGTTTTCGATAATATGTGGTTTATGGTGTTTCCACACGTTTTCGCATGGCACCTTGTTGTCTGTGTGATGGAAGGATGTCACAGTTGGTTTGGTATCAGAGCCCTAGGTTCGCTGAGTCTACAAGGATCTAGGACTAGGGTTGTGTCTATTCTTATGAGTTTCCCAGATTTTTTTACAATAACCTTCTGCCCTCAGCGGAAGAAAAAGCTTAAAGATGTCTAGAAACCATGAAGAACATGCTGCCGAGAGCAGCGATGCTGCATCAGTTGATGGAGCAAGAGTGTAGGAACATGAAGATCGGGTGCCTGAGGTCCCCCAACTTGACCCAACCATTCTCGAAAACCCTACCTACCAGCACATTATGGGGCAATTGATGGCTACGATGAATCACATGGTGGAAAGAGTGCCAGTGCCTCCGCCAAGAGCACAGGCTCCCCATGGTGAATCATCAGGCACTGGGAAGACCTTTGAGCGGTTTTGCTGAGTCAGAGCTTCAGATTACACTGGAATGGCTGATCCAAAGGATGTAGATATGTGGATGAAAGGTCTTGAGAAGGCCTTCCGGATCCTTGACATCCCCAAAGTAGACAAATTCAAGCACGCTATCTACCTTTTGAAAGATAGTGCTGGCCACTGGTGGGCCATCAAGGAGGAGAAGTGACCCAGTGAGGTGATCTATTGGGAGGATTTCTGGCGAGAGTTCATTAGTAGATACTTTCTGAAGACGTATCTGGACGAGAATATCAACCAGGTTGAGCATCTGCATCAAGGATCGATGAGCATCACTGAGTATGAAGCCAAGTTTATGGAACTACTAAGGTTTTATCCTCACATGGCAGTGACAGATGATGAGCAGATTAGACAGTTTGAGAAGGGTTTGAGTGCTGAGCTGTCGACACCTACTGCTGCTTTGGAAAATTGGGAGCAGTTTGCCACGTTCGTGGAGTTCGTATGTAGGATTGAACGGTCTGTCAGGGAGAAAAGGGAGTCCATGACCAGGAAAAGGCCTGCTCAGTTCCAGAGGCAGAGGTCTGATGGCTTCAAGAAGCCAAGGTATTCAACACCTTCTGCGATGCAGAGTTCTTGTATACCATCTCTGTGGTCTCTGAGTAAGGGAATAGAGTGTGGATTTTCACCATACAAAGCTCATAGTAAAGCTTTGGTAATAGTGACAGGGCCATGTAGGCCACAAAAAGAAGGCAGGTCATGTTACCACTATGGACAGACTGGGCACTTGAGGTCAAATTGCCCAAAGAGAGATGTTGAAGTAACACAACAGTTGAGGCAGAATTAGCAAGGGTCAGATAGACAGTAGCCCAGTGGTAGCAGAGGGTGAGGACGTGGTCAAGCATCACAAGCGGGATCGTCTGCTCAAGGAAGCAGAGGACGTGGACAACAAGCAACAACTCGATTCTATGCTATGAGTCAGCCAGAGGCGATAGTCAACCCGTGAGTGGTGGCAGGTCAGATGGAGTTATTTCATTATGATTTGTCTTCTTCTTGCTTTATATATATTCTGGTTGACCCGGGTGCTACACACTCTTTTATCGCACAAACTATGCTTGAAAATTGTCTTTTACCTGTTAGTTGTAAGAAAGATAGCCTGTTGTTAGAAACCTCTCTTTATGGTTCCTCGATGCTTCAAGAGGTGTGTCCATCTTGTGTTCTATATTTTTCAGGACATAGTATATAAGTGGATCTTATACCACTTGATATGCATGGATTTTATGTGATACTTGGGATGGATACCTTAGAGAAGTATAAGGTTGTGTTGGACTATGGTTCCAAGCAGGCAATGTTTGATGACGATGGTGAAAGATGGATCTTCCAAGGTGATAGGAATATTATTATGACGTGTTTAGTGTCAGCGATGGGGGCAGAGAAGTTGTTGTGGAAAGGATGTAAGGTGTTCCTAGCTCATGTTGTGGATACCAAGGCAAAAGATCCTAGCCTTGAGGAAGTTCCTATTGTTCGAGAGTTTGCGGATGTGTTTCTTGAGGAGTTTCTCGGTGTCCCCCCACCTCGAGAGATTGACTTTGAGATCAATCTGGTACCGGGAACACAACCAGTTGCACAGACACCGTAGAGGATGGATCCAACTGAGATGGCAGAGTTGAAGAAGCAGTTACAGGAATTGTTGGATAAGGGTTTCATCTGACCAAGCACATCTCCTTGGGGTTCTCCAGTCTTGTTTGTTAAGAAGAAGGACGGGTCGATGCAGTCGTGTATAGATTATCGACATTTGAACAAAGTCACGATCAAGAATAAGTACCCGTTGCTGAGGATAGATGATATGTTTGATCATTTGTGTGGCGCTGTAGTATTCTCAAAGATCGATCTACAGTCTGGATATCATCAATTATGAATTAAGGATGATGACATACCAAAGTCAGCATTTAGGATGAGGTATGGTCACTTTGAGTTTGTGGTTATGCCATTTGGGATAACCAATGCGCCAACTACTTTCATGGATCTGATGAACAGGGTGTTCTGTCTGTTTCTAGATCAGTTTGTTGTAGTTTTCATAGACGACATCTTGATCTATAGTCGGGACAGTCAAGAGCATGGACAACATCTTCGACAAGCTTTGACTCTTATTCGCCAACATTAGTTGTATGCCAAGTTTAGTAAGTGCGAGTTCTGGTTGAAAGAAGTGACTTTCTTGGGTCATGTGATATCTGCAGAAGGAGTCAGAGTGGACCCTAAGAAGGTGGAGTCAGTTACAAATTGGGAGCAACTGAAGATGCCGACAGAAGTTCGTAGTTTTCTGGGTCTGGCAGAATACTACCAGAGGTTTATAAAGGACTTCAGTGTGATCGCGTTGCCGATGACAAAATTGACCAAGAAGGATGTACCCTTTGTTTGGGATGATCGTTGTCATCAAGCTTTCCAAAGTTTGAAGGAGAAACTGACTAGTGCTCCAGTGCTAGTGCTGCCAGAGCCTGGGAAAGGCTATGTTGTTTTCTGCGATGCTTCCAAGAAAGGCTTAGGATGTGTGTTGATGCAGGAAGATCATGTGGTTTGTTTTGCTCCACGACAACTTAAGAAACATGAGGAGAATTATCCGACACATGATTTGGAGCTGACAATGGTGGTTCATGCGTTGAAGATTTAGAGATACTATCTTTATGGGGAAGTGTGTCAGATCTTTACAGATCATAAGAACTTGAAGTACATCTTTTCGCAGAGTGAGATGAACAAGCGACAACGTCGTTGGATGGAAATAATTAATGATTATGATTGCATCATTGAGTATCATCCTAGTAAGGCAAACGTGGTAGCTGATGCACTTAGCAGAAAGTCTCCTTCTTCTCACTCGATGAAGAAAGCACAGTTGAATTCTTTGTAATGCCATAGGAGGGATATGTTTGTCTCCTTACGGTAGATGAATTGCAGATGGAAGTTTCCTTATTGACAGGATTGTTGGCACAGATGCAAGTCAAGCCTACGTTGAGATAGCAGATCAAAGACACACAGTAGGCATATGCTTCAGTTTAGTTGATAAGATCAGAGTTTGGCAGCAAAATGTGTGATGGGTTCTATGAGTTTGAAGATGGACTAGTTTGTTATCATAATAGGATGGTGGTCCCCGATGTTGATGATCTAAGAAAACTAGTGCTCGAGGAAGCACATACATCGATGTATGCTATACATCCAGGAGTCACCAAGATGTATCATAATTTGAAGGACCTGTATTGGTGGTCTGGCTTGAAGAAGGATGTAGCTGAGTTTGTGTCTAGGTGTGCGGTATGCCAGCAAGTTAAGGCTGGGCATCAAAAGCTGGTAGGAATGTTACAACCCATGCCGATACCGCAGTGGAAATGGGATCATATTGTGACGAAAAATCCCAAACATTGAATAAATACATATGTGGAAGCATTCATCAACAGCGGATTACTAAAAAATCAATAAAAATTAAAACCATTTATAAAGATATTCAAATATAGGAAAACTCTTTTATCAAGAACTACTGTATTTCATTTACATCCTTGTTCATAAGTACATATCTTGCACCATTCCTTCTTGAGTATTACAAGTATTAACTGCTATGTTAAGTCTATACACAAGCAACATAAGAACCTTGAGGCATCAAGCCAAAATCTCGGATTGATTCATAGGACCAACTACTAACTCCGAGGACCTGAGAGTACAAAGACGACACATAGGACTCTCTATACAAAATATGACATTCAAAGTCTCCCCTTGGAGATATTACTGATGTTCCTCCTATTGCTATCCTTCCCTTACTTTATGGTTTCTACTTCCTTGTCCATGTTCACCTAAAAATGTTAGATCCCATGGGGGTGAGAAAATAGAAAAATTGTCCCAGCGAGAGATATAACTCTCCGCCAGAAACATTATTACTGCAGATAAACAGTAATAAACTGAGCATGAATTCTTTTATATTAACAACAGTATTAATCATTATATGAACATAATAAGATAATCTCCTTTCTTAAGGAAAACATTGCATCTACCCATGGTAGAATTATACATCATCTATCTACTTTACAAGGAATGCAAGGAATCATAAATATATCATCTATCAACCAAGGATGCATAAAGAAATGTAACATCAGCCAATGATTTTCATATTCAATCCTTAAGCAAACATGCTATATGAATGATTACATTTTACAATCACACTTATGCCCTGAGGAGATGAGGTAAACTGCTCATACTCCAACCGACCATTGCGAAGTGGAAATCGGTGCCATACAAGGTCAATGGAAGACCCAGATTTCGATGACCTCATCTGTCTCGGTCAGTACGAGACTATATGCAGGACATCTAGTGTCACTGCTAAATAGCCTTCCAGGGTATACTGGTAACTTTACTATAAAGTTATAGCCTATAACATATACTCTTTTCAGGATATGGCCCGTAGCCAATGCTTGGTATTATGGAGTTATGGCCCTTAGCGATACTCTTTTCAGGATATTGCTCGTAGCCAATGCCTGGTATTGTAGAGTTATGGCCCATAGACATACTCTTATTGGGATATGGTCTGTAACCATTTTTGTGCATAGGATATGGCCCGTAGTCATTCCTATGAGGTGTAAGGATATATTCACCCATTACCCCCACATATTGAAAAATATGCGGCTTCCGGGTTATGCCGCGGAGCAACCCGTTTCACCATTCAGCAAATTCTGACGCTGATGGATCTATGGCCAGGGCACTACATGATGAGATTTCACTTGATTAATTAAGTGTATTACCATATTATCTTACCACCAGTCAGGTTTTCAAACATAAATTATTATCTCAAATGCTACAATGAATATGTAATACTTCTATTAAGTACTTTTTAAAGCTTTATAAAACATTGGGATCTCAATCCCTTATCTCATCATGGGCACTCTCATACCTTAACATCTCATCATCAAGATTATGGAATATGGGTATTCAAACCCTCAGTTCATCAAAGAACACTTCTTACCATGTATCATGTAACTAATACCTTTCAAGTCATCTGAACAAGGTAAACATTATACTTGCTACATAAGCATCTCATATGGCTCTCAAAGTCCATTTAGTCTCTTGTTGCCTCTTACTAGGAAACAAAGCATATAATGGCTCACAAGGCCCATAAAGCATTTAAATAATTAACACATCATAGCTCATACCTAGCTATGCTCATCATCTCATGATTACCTGCATGATCATTACATGATAATAGTTATATCAATTATATATCAACACTATGCAATGTAAGAGTAGCATCACTATTCCCTTATTTAGGGTTAGGATTTCTCTTACATATCATCACCCTTCATTAGGGTTAGGGCTTTCCATTATTAACCATTTAGGTTCTCAAGATCATATTATTAATGATCAAGCCCTAATTCATTGCTCCACATAGCTAGGAGCCAACATTGATAACATAAGTATTCAATCATACTCATCGTTTATCAATAATTGAATTATCAACACAAGATATGAGTTCCTTTCTCATATTTGAAAAAATATGATTACATCATACTTTATTAACTTGGCTTAACCTTTTATTAAGGTATGTCAGCCTACACTTATCAAAGTGCATTACATCTCAATATAACAATTGACATGACACACTTCATGTGTTACTCATCCAAGTATATTGGATTTAGAATACATCAAGGTGTATCAATCTTGAGGTGCTGGAAGTGATATCTGTGATGTCTTGATGTATCATTTCCCTCATCACCTTTATCTTAAGTTTATCAACTTATCTTGTATTAGGGTATCTCCCATCCTAATACTCCATGCACCAGTTCATCACATTTATCATGTAATGTATTGGTCATGAGTCACTTATTTGAAATATGCAACCATTATCAATGATATAGTCTCATCTCGAGTTAAGGAATTATTGATATAAAGATATCCATTATCAACCTCTTTAGGTGTTTCTCTTATCAATATAATAGTCACTATTCCATTATTAGGAATAGGGTTTTCCATCTTTATAAACTAGGTTTCACATAACATATCCCATATATAGGTTTCCCTTAGCGTTACCTAAAATTAGGGTTTCTCAATTCAACCCAAAGTTAGGGTTATGGTTTATTACCATATTGCCCAAGATTAGGGTTTCATGCTCTATAACCCAAAATTAGGGTTTCTCATACCTTTACCCTGTATTAGGGTTAGGGCTTCAAAGTAGGATTTCATATAGTAACACATTGCATCACCCTGGATTAGGGTTTCATATCACATTTCCCCAAATTCGGATTTCATGAAGCTTTACCCGAATTTAGGGTTTCATGAAACATCCTCTTTTAAATTAGGGTTTACCAATAAAATACCCTAAATTAGGTTTTATCATATCATTACCCTAAATTAGGGTTACAACATCACCCTAGATTAGGGTTTCACTTAGCATTGCCCTAAATTAGGGTTGGGGATTCATTAACCTTCTCGATTAGGGTTTCATGATCCCATCATCATGGATCAAACCGTAATTACATATTTAATTCATGTTGAAAGTGTTGAGGATAATTCACTACATGATTATCACTCATGTATAAGTTCCTCTCTCTCATCCTCTCTAGGAGGTTAATTACTTTAATCTCAATTAAATTTGAATCAACTTGAATGAAGAGTTGACATAGTGTATTACATCATTGCTTCCATAAGCATCAAATGTCCATTATTCTAAGCATACTTACTAACTAATTACCTTAGTGATACTTTTATTGTAATCAACCTTGAGATACTTAATGATCACTCATTTAGGTTTGAGATTAATTGATCATTCAAATGATCTTGAGGCACTTGACCTCCATTCAGTCTTGAGGTGCTTAACCTCCATTTGGTCTTGAGGTGCTTACCTCCATTTGGTATTGAGGTTCTTACCTCCATTCGGTCTTGAGGTGCTTAACCTCCATTCGGTCAACTCTCCCAAACAGTCAACATGACCCAACGGTTTTGAAGATCAAATTACCCATTCGATCTTGATCAACCTTACCCATTCGATCTTGATTGATTTTACCCATTCAGTCTTGATCACTTTTATTCATTTGATCTTGATTGATTTTACCCATTCGGTCTTGATCACTTTTACCCATTTGATCTTGATTGATTTTACCCATTCGGTCTTAATCAATTTTACCAATTCGGTCTTGGTTGGTTTTTCCCATTCGGTCTTGACCAATTCCATCAATTAAGGCTTCAATCAATTCAATCGATTGGGGTTTGAAATTAGTGGATCATCCATACATGGAACCTTTAAAATCAAATCAATTGGTATCATTGGATCATCATCCATCCACATCAACATTGATCCTCCAAATAGTTTGAGACCATTTTGATCTCAAACGGTCTTGAGACTGTTTACTCCCAAACAGTCTTGAGACCGTTTGATTTCAATCGATCTTGAAACCGATTGGTTTCAAATGTTGAAACCATTTGCTCATGGACTTTGTTGAGGTGTGTGCTTAATATGACATCATCATATTCAAGATCCAGACCTTCGAAATTTTCTGTGATTCTTGTGGTAATTTCAACAACTAATCAAATGGAATTTTGAGAATGAAGAAACAATCAACATATAATGAAGAAATGAAATCAATAATAACATTCAAGGTTTCAAGTTATATAACCCACCTTCAAAGTTGAATCCAAGCTTCAACCTTCACGTCTTTAATGGTGAATGAAGCTCTCTCAACCTCCCAAGGCTCGTTCTCAAGTTTTTGAGTGAAATAAATGGCTAAGGTTAAAGATTGAATGAAGAGAAGAATAAATTAAGCATTGAATTTCGATGTTTACCATGAAATCAAGGTTGAAGATGACTATGGAGCTCAGCTACAGGTTGAGGCACGTCCTCCTGTTTCTCCTAAGCTCCTTTTTGTTCAACCAAAGCAAGGAAAGAAACAAGGGTCGAAAAAGCCTTTCATTTGAGTTGGGAATGAGATGTTTATAAGGGAATTTTAATGAGAGAGAAAGTGATATAATAATCCTATCACTCCCAAAATTGGTGCCACATACTCCCCTCCATACCTTGAATATGAACCCATCTCCCCCACTTTGTAATTCTTCTTCATTATCCATGAATTAAAAGAAAGCAAATTAAGCACATTAACCATTATAATAATAATATCCAAAATTGAGTGGATATTACTTTTCCTTTTACTAATGTGAGTGGGCTCTCCACTCACTTTAGATATTTCGTGGCCTTTTCAAGGCACAAGGTCTTCCACACTTATTCAAATTCAACCATCCCATTTTTGGTTGAAGGGCAATTCAATTATTATGTTTATTTTTGCATTAAATTGAATTAGGGTTTCAATTATGCTTAAATCTTGATTATTTTAATATCAAGATTCTCTCTCCTACAAAGTAGCTCAAATGAGATGAAACTCTCATTTTATTTCCTCTACATGATACCACGAAACAGTATGGATAAAATAAAGGTGGTATTTTGCATATTGAACCCTAGGTTTTGGGTAAATTTCACCTTACACCAAAACTAGGTTTTAGTGCACAACATTGCTTAATAAGCTCTTCTTGATGCTCATGCTTCCACAAGCCATACCTCTACATAATTTTCATTCTTATGATGCTTCAACAATTGAGGAACATTTTATCATGTAACATTTGCAAGTTAACCCCTCAACTTGGGTAATTTGCACTTTAGTCCAAAACAAGTAAAATATTGTTTCAACATTATTCAATAAGGACTAAAATTGAAACATAAGTTCATCTTGAGCCTTAATTACTTTTAAAAAGATAAAGACAAAAATATAAATGACTTTCTTAAGCAAAACCTCTAGGATTAAAGCATAACCTAGGTCAGGGATGTTACAAATTATAAATCCCTAACAAGGATTTCGTCCCTAAAATCCCAGGTAAAAGAGGGACAAATATTATTCATTCACTACATCATCAGGTCTCCACATAACATATTAATGTCATGGAGATGCCATAGAACTTTGATCAACATAAAGTCCTTCCATATAGGGTTATCATAGAACTTGTCACACATGACACATACTCTACTATTTCTTTTCATTATTGACTGTAGAGTCAACTTTGTGTCAGATATCATTTTTCTTTGTCAGGGATACATTATACGTACCTCATTCTATTCAAATGTCTAACCTCACTACTTTATCACCTTTCTCAATTTATAACTTGATAATCTCTTCCCACATTGATTTTACAATTATTCCTTTAATTAATACATTCTTATCGATGTTATGTTTATACGAAGCATAAACCCCTAACATGCGTTGTTCGTACTATTTTATGTAATTAGAATGATTTCACAGTTGGCCATTCTAGGTAACCAACATATATGGTCTAATTAGAAGTTATACTTTTACTTTCCCATACCACATGATATTTCTTAGATACCATAATTTCTTACCTTGGTATCCATCACATGTATCAAGAACATATAATATCCTCATCATTTCCATTTTTCTATTGTTTTTACCAAGGCTACACATATAAGAAGATCTTTCTTTCATCTTTGGAACATTATTTGTTACATATATCTTTATCTTGGAACCAAAGTCCAAAATGAACTGATACTTTTCTAATTATCCATCATTAGATTATTTCTAATTCATGCACATCAAGTGTTACAATAATCACTTGATTGCTATGCTCCAAAGAGAAGAGAACACAAAGAAACATATTTCTCTTATCACCTCATTATCATCCAAGGTCATTTATCAAAGAGAAAAGATTATTATCTTGTCTCATCATTATATAAACTTTCAACTGTTCATGAGTCATTTACTCTTATTTCATCTTAGGTTCCTTGCCATCAACAAAGGAATTATGAGGTTGATTACATATCATTACTCATTCCTTTTTTATTGTCTAACGGATTTATGAATATTTTGTGATTTTATCACATTTCCCATTTCCACATCATGGGAAAAAATCTTTACCATTCACACAGGCTTTATCAGACAAGGGTCATCTCCCTTGTCTCATTTTTTTTTATCATGAGGATTATGCTTTTACTTCCTCATACACATAAATTGATCTAAGATCATTTCAGATTCCATTTTATTGTACTAAGGATGTGATAAAAATATCCATGCCATATTTCTAGTTTCTTTATGCTCACTAGATTGTTTCAGAAGGACTACTTGATCAGAGTAATCAGAAAGATAACAATCTAAGAGTTCCATACTTTCCCTATCTCCAATAATTATATACCTGGCCAGGGTATACAAGTACTGAGATTAGGTAGTATGTACTTTATTTACTATCATGTTCCTCACTTTTCATATCATTATAAACACATGATTTAACATCCCTGGATTTTCTTCAGGCATCACTTCTATATCTCATCATTTATCACCTAGATAAAAGAAATTATAAAGCATTTAAAGGAATACTGAGTAAAATATGAGTCCTCATCTTCGTTGTGTCCTCATATGACTAGTAAAAGAAAGCTAAAAAACAACTTCTTTCTTATATTTAACACATGAAATCATGAAATAATATATATATCAAAATAAAACAGTTTCATCTGACCTGTCTCATATCGTAGTTTGTTTACTGCCTCAGGTTGATTCTTTTCATAGAATCTTACCATTTCCTGATGTTGACTTTGTGCTTTGTTATTTAATGCAGTTAATCCTGCCGGGAACATCTGTCCACGTCCTCAAGTACTACTAGAAAATTGTTTCCTTTGATGACCTTGATGTCTCTGCCTCAGTGATGGGGTTACCACTATGTTTCCAACTGGACAATCCTTTACTAGATGTCCTACATGTCTACACCGATGACAATTTCTAATCTCTTGATATGGTCTAGAAGGTCCTTTACCCTTTCTGGGTATCCCCTTCCATGGTGTACTAGACCTTGATTGTATCGGGGATACCAAAGAATTCCCCCTTTTGGAACTACTAGGCCTCTGATTCCAAGTTTGGATAGGCCTTTTCTTAATTCTTTCCTCATTATACTTTCCTGGACAGTCTTTTCTGATATGTCCAGGATGCCTACACTTGTGACAAATTCTGATTTCAGGTTGTAACCCATTCCTTTTATCATTATTCATTGCTCTAACATGCTGATGTTGAGCAAGAATCCTATTGGAATCCAAAACTTCATCATTGGGGGCTGGTAATCTAGGTTGTATTGCTAATACATGGTCCACTATATGCATTATTTCAGTCCTAACCTACCCAACAATGATATTAAAAGAAGGATTCCTTATCATAGTTGGATCATTTTGGGGGTTCTCAGGCAGTCATTCTTCTCTCACCTGATCCCTTGCACCCTCTGTTGGTTCCATATTGCTACTCTCAACAACATGTTCTTTGTGTGATCCAGACATCTTTAAGTTCTTCTTCTCCTATATGAGTTGAAGACACTATCAGATAAACTAGAAGAAACTAGAACATACTCAACAACCTTAATCCTATGTCTCTGTAGACTCAACAAACCTAGAGCTTCGATACCACTAAACTGTGACGACAAATCCCAAACATCAAATAAATACATATGCGGAAGCATTCATCAACAGTGGATTACTGAAAAATCACTAAAAATTAGAACCATTTACAAAGAGATCCAAACACAGGAAAACTCTTTTATCAAGAACCACTGTATTTCATTTACATCTTGGTTCATAAGTACATATCTTGCACCATTCCTTCTCAAGGATTACAAGTATCAACTACTATGTTAAGTCTATACACAAGCAACATAAGAACCTCGAGGCATCAAGCCAAAATATCATATTGATTCACAGGACCAACTACTAACTCTGAGGACCTGAGAGTACATAGACGACACATAAGACTCTCTATACAAAATATGACATTCAGAATCTCCACCTGGAGATATTACTGTTGTTCCTACTGTTGTTTTCCTTCCCTTACTTTATGGTTTCTACTTCCTTGTCCACGTTCACCTAAAAATGTTGGATCCCACGGAAGTGAGACAATAGAAAAATTGTCCCAGTGAGAGATATAACTCTCCACCAGAAACATTATTATTGCAGATAAACAGTAATAAACTGAGCAGGAATTCTTTTATATTAACAACAGTATTAATAATTATATGAACATAATAAGATAATATCCTTTCTTAAGGAGAACATTACATCTACCCATGGTAGAATTATACATCATCTATCTACTTTGCAAGGAATGCAAGGAATCATAAATATATCATCTATCAACCAAGGATGCATAAAGAAATGTAACATCAGCCAATGATTTTCGTATTCAATCCTTAAGAAAACATGCTATACGACTGATTACATTTTACAATCACACTTATGCCCTGAGGAGATAAGGTATACCACTCATACTCCAACCGACCATTGCGAAGTCGAAATCAACGCCATACAAGGTCAATGGAAGAGCCATATTTCCATGATCTCATCTGTCTCGGTCAGTACGAGACTATATGCAGGACATCTAGTGTCACTGCTAAATAGCTTTCCAGGGTATACTGGTAACTTCTCTATAGAGTTATAGCCTGTAGCATATAATCTTTTCAGGATATGGCCTGTAGCCAATGCCTGGTATTATGGAGTTATGGCCCTTAGCCATACTCTTTTCAGGATATGGCCCGTAGCCAATGCCTGGTATTGTGGAGTTATGGCCCATAGCCATACTCTTATTGGGATATGGTACATAACCATTCCTATGCATAGGATATGGCCCGTAGTCATTCCTATGAGGTGTAAGGATATATTCACCCATTACCCCCACATATTCAAAAATATGCGGCTTCCGGGTTATGCTGCGGAGCAACCCGTTTCACCATTCAACAAATTCTGACGCTGATGGATCTATTTTCAGGGCACTACATGATGAGATTTCACTTGATTAATTAAGTGTATTACAATATTCTTTTAGCACCAGTCAGGTTTTCAAACATAAATTATTATCTCAAATGTTACAATGAATATGTAATACTTCTATTAAGTACTTTTCAAAGCTTTATAAAACATTGGGATCTCAATCCCTTATCTCATCATGGGCATTCTCATACCTTAACATCTCAGCATCATGATTATGGAATATGGGTATTCAAACCCTTAGTTCATCAAAGAACACTTGTTACCACTTATCAGGTAACTAATACCTTTCAAGTCATCTGACCAAGGTAAACATGATACTTGCTACATAAGCATCTCATATGGCTCTCAAAGTCCATTTAGTCTCTTGTTGCCTCTTATTGGGCAACAAAGCATATAATGGCTCACAAGGACCATAAACCATTTAAATAATTAACACATCATAGCTCATACCTAGCTATGCTCATCATCTCATGATTACCTGCATGATCATTACATGATAATAGTTATATCAATTATATATTAACACTATGCAATGTAAGAGTAGCATCACTATTCCCTTATTTAGGGACATGATTTCTCTTACATATCATCACCCTTCATTAGGGTTAGGGCTTTCCATTATTAACCATTTAGGTTCTCAAGATCATATTATTAATGATCAAGTCCTAATTCATTGCTCCACACAACTAGGAGCCAACGTTGATAACATAAGTATTCAATTATACTCATCTTTTATCAATAATTGAATTATCAACACAAGATATGAGTTCCTTTCTCATATTTGCAAAAATATGATTACATCATACTTTATTAACTTGGCTTAACCTTTTCTTAAGGTATGTCAGCCTACACTTATCAAAGTGCATTACATCTCAATATAACAATTGACATGACACACTTCATGTGTTACTCATCCAAGTATATTGGATTTAGAATACATCAAGGTGTATCAATCTTGAGGTGCTGGAAGTGATATCTATGATGTCTTGATGTATCATTTCCCTCATTACCTTTATCTTAAGTTTATCAACTTATCTTGTATTAGGGTATCTCCCATCCTAATACTCCATGCACCAGTTCATCACATTTATCATGTAATGTATTGGTCATGAGTCACTTATTTGAAATATGCAACAATTATCAATGATATGGTCTCATCTCGAATTAAGGAATTATTGATATAAAGATATCCATTATAAACCTCTTTAGGTGTTTCTCTCATCAATATATTCGTCACTATTCCATTATTAGGAATAGGGTTTTCCATCTTTATAAACTAGGTTTCACATAACATCTCCCCATATATAGGTTTCACTTAGCGTTACTTGAAATTAGGGTTTCTCAATTCAACCCAAAGTTAGGGTTATGGTTTATTACCATATTGCCCACGATTAGGGTTTCATGCTCTATAACCCAAAATTAGGGTTTCTCATACCTTTACCCCGTATTAGGGTTAGGGCTTCAAACTAGGATTTCATATAGTAACACATAGCATCACCCTGGATTAGGGTTTCATATCACATTTCCCCAAATTAGGATTTCATGAAGCTTTACCCGAATTTAGGGTTTCATGAAACATCCTTTTTTAAATTAGGGTTTACCAATAAATACCCTAAATTAAGGTTTATCATATCATTACCCTAAATTAGGGTTACACCATCACCCTAGATTAGGGTTTCACTTTGCATTTCCCTAAATTAGGTTTGGGGATTCATTAACCTTCTCAATTAGGGTTTCATGATCTCATCATCATGGATCAAACCCTAATTACATATTTTATTCATGTTAAAAGTGTTGAGGATAATTCACTACATGATTATCACCCATGTATAAGTTCCTCTCTCTCATCCTCTCTAGGAGGTTAATTACTTTAATCTCAATTAGATTTGAATCAACTTGAATGAAGAGTTGACATAGTGTATTAAGTCATTGTTTCCATAAGCATCAAATGTCCATTATTCTAAGCATACTTACTCACTAAGTACCTTAGTGATACTTTTATTGTAATCAACCTTGAGATACTTTATGATCACTCATTTAGGTTTGAGATTAATTGATCCTTCAAACGATCTTGAGGTACTTGACCTCCATTTGGTCTTGAGGTGCTTGACCTCCATTCGGTCTTGAGGTGCTTACCTTCATTCAGTCTTGAGGTTCTTACCTCCATTTGGTCTTGAGGTGCTTAACCTCCATTCAGTCAACTCTCCCAAACGGTCAACAACCAACAGTTTTGAAGATCAAATTACCCATTCGATCTTGATTGATTTTACCCATTCGGTCTTGATCACTTTTACCGATTTGATCTTGATTGATTTTACCCATTCGGTCTTGATCACTTTTACCCATTTGGTCTTGATTGATTTTACCCATTAGGTCTTAATCAATTTTACCCATTCGGTCTTGATTGGTTTTGCCCATTCGATCTTGACCAATTCCATCAATTAAGGCTTCAATCAATTCAATCGATTAGGGTTTGAAATTAGTGGATCATCCATACATGGAACCTTTAAAATCAAATCAATTGGTATCATTGGATCATCATCCATCCACATCAACATTGATCCTCCAAACGGTTTGAGACCATTTTGATCTCAAACGGTCTTGAGACCGTTTACTCCCAAACGGTCTTAAGACCGTTTGGTTTCAATCGATCTTGAAACTGATTGGTTTCAAATGTTGAAACCGTTTGCTCATGTACTTTGTTGAGGTGTGTGCTTAAGATGACATCATCAACTTCAAGCTCCATACCTTCGAAATTTTATGTGATTCTTGTGGTAATTTCAACAACTAATCAAATGAAATTTCGAGAATGAAGAAAGAATCAACATATGATGAAGAAATGAAATCAATAATAACATTCAAGGTTTCAAGTTATATAACCCACCTTCAAAGTTGAATCCAAGCTTCAACCTTCACGTCTTTAATGGTGAATGAAGCTCTCTCAACCTCCCAAGTCTCATTCTTAAGTCTTTGAGTGAAATGAATGTCTAAGGTTGAAGATTGAATGAAGAGAAGAAGAAATTAAGCATTGAATTTCGATTTTTACCATGAAATCAAGGTTGAAGATGACTATGGAGATTACCTACAGGTTTGGGCACGTCCTCCTGTTTCTCCTATGCTCCTTTGTGTTCAACCAAAGCAAGGAAAGAAAGAAGGGTCAAAAAAGCCTTTCATTTGAGTTGGGAATGAGATGTTTATAAGGGAATTTCAATGAGAGAGAAAGTGATATAATAATCCTTTAGCTCCCAAAATTGGTGCCACATACTCCCCTCCATCCCTTTCATACGAAGCCATCTCCCCCACCTTGTAATTCTTCTTCATTATCCATGAATTAAAAGAAAGCAAATTAAGCACCTTAACCATTATAATAATAATATCCAAAATTGAGTGGATATTACTTTTCCTTTTACTAATGTGAGTGGGCTCTCCTGTCACTTTAGATATTTTGTGGCCTTTGCAAGGAACAAGGTCTTCCACAATTATGAAAATTCAACCATCCCATTTTTGGTTGAAGGACAATTCAATTATTATGTTTATTTTTGCATTAAATTGAATTAGGGTTTCAATTATGATTAAATCTTGATTATTTTAATATCAGATTCTCTCTCCTCCAAAGTAGCTCAAATGAGATGCCCCTCTCATTTTATTTCCTCTACATGATACCACAAAATAGTAGGGATAAAATAAAGGTGGTATTTTGCATATTGAACCCTAGGTTTTGGGTAAATTTCACCTTACACCAAAACTAGGTTTTAGTGCACAACATTGCTTAATAATCTCTTCTTGATGCTCATCCTTCCACAAGCCATACCTCTACATCATTTTCATTCTTATGATGCTTCAACACTTGAGGAACATTTTATCATGTAACATTTTCAAGTTAACCCCTCAACTTGGGTAATTTGCACTTTAGTCCAAAATAAGTAAAACATTGTTTCAACATTATTCAAAAAGGACTAAAATTGAAACATAAGTTCCTCTTGAGCCTTAATTACTTTTCAAAAGATAAAGACAAAAATATAAATGACTTTCTTAAGCAAAACCTCTAGGATTCAAGCATAACCCAGGTCTGGGATGTTACACATATAACCATGGATTTCATAGTTGGTCTGCCAAGGACAACTAGGAATCATGATTCCATTTGGGTGATAGTGGATAGATTGACAAAGTCTGCTCATTTCATACCCGTGAAGACAACGTATATAGCCGAGAATCTTACTCAGGTGTATGTAGACGAGATAGTGTGTTTGCATGGTGTACTAGCAATGATAGTTTTCGACATAGGTCCTTAGTTCACGAGTCGTTTCTGGGAACAATTGCACAAAGTGTTGGGAACACAGTTGAGGTTCAGTACCGCTTTCCACCCACAGACAGATGGAAAGTCTGAAAGGACTATTCCGACTTTGGAGAATCTTCTCCGAGCATGTGTTTTGCAGTTTCTAGGTAGTTGGGATGTGCATCTCAATTTGATAGAGTTCGCCTACAACAATAGTTACCAGCGGAGCATCGACATGGCTCCTTAGGAGGCTCTATATGGTAGGAAGTGCAGATCTCCTCTATGCTGGTATGAGTTTGGTGAGTATCAACTTTTGGGTCCTGATTTAGTGCAGCAGACAATAGAGAAGATCAGAGTAATACAACAATAGTTGAAAGTAACACAGGACACACAGAAGTCTTATGCAGACATTTATCGATGACCTTTAAAGTTCCAGGTGGGAGACAAAGTGTATCTCAAGGTCTCACCTTGGAAAGGCATGCTGAGGTTTGGCTGGAAAGGCAAACTGGCACCCAGGTATATGGGGCCATACCCGGTAATATCACATGTTGGCAAGGTAGCTTACAAGTTAGAGCTGCCGCCAGAGTTGCACAAGTTACATCTGATGTTCCATGTCAGCATGCTAAAGAAAAGTCATCCAAACATGGGAACAGTGATACAGCCAGTGGAGGTTGAGCTTGATGAAGATCCTTGACAAAAGAGTAAAGAAGTTATAAAGGAAAGACCTCGTTCTTGTGAAGGTTCTTTGGCATCATCGTGGTGTTGAGGAAGCCACGTGGGAGCTCAAGGAAGAGATGAGGAGGACGTATCCCTCACTTTTCTCTTTGGATTTCGGGGATGAAATCCCTTTGTAGAGATTTATGGCTTGTAAGGACCCTGACCTCCATTTTGGGCTTATCCTGTTTGCTTTGCCTAAACCTTATGCTTAGTTGCTTTCTAATCACCTCTAGTGGTGATTAGGGTTTTCTTGAGCTTTGTTGAGAGTTGGAGGTGCTACTTGCAAATAACCTAAGTTTAGGGTTGATGGGCAAGTTTGCCACCTTGAGAGATGTTTCTCTCTCTCCTTGCTTCCTCTAGAGTTGAGAGGAAGGGTTGGGTTCGTTGCTTGAGTTGCCTTGGGCTTTTTTGAGCTCTGTTGGGCCTTGTTTTGCTTTGTTTGGGCCTTGCTTTGCCTTGTTGGACCCTGTATCAGGCAAGGAAGTGAGGTGTATCAGCCTATGACCATCTTTGACTCTTAGCTTCATTTGTGTCACCACTCTAGTGGACACTTGGTGCATGATGCTTGAATGTGGCAAATGCCTTGGACATGTGTGTGAGGTGGGATGAGAAGGTGGCATTCCCATGGACAAGTATCCCTAGGTGGGCGACACATTGCCTTGTTTTCTCCTCCACCCTTTTCTATATATGTATCTCCTTTCTCTTACTAAGGATCCCTTTAGTTCCTTAGTTTCCCCTCTTCCTTGGTGAACGACACCTCTTGTAATGTCCCGGATTTTTGCCTCCACAATTTACTCTTAATTATGGAGATTAAAACCCGAGAGCATTATGGAAGAAGCATCAAGCAATAGATAGCAACCGCACACTTTAATTTAAAGCAACATTTGAGTTCGAGTTACATATGTTCTAACTTAAAAAGTTACATCTTTGCAAGAAGTCCTACTACAAACTACTAGCATAAGATAACAAAAGCATAAACGAAAAACTTGATGCTTCTCCCTCCAAGACCTAGTTAGGAGAATCCACGCGGTGATGTAAACTTCAACCTGCAATCAATCTACGGTGGGAGGCGAACAAGAACCGTAGCAAGAGGAGTTAGACAAATGTCTAAGTATGGAGAGGCATAATAATTTAAATAGAGTTGAAAGGATACCAAAACATTGATAACATGTATAAAATTATAAATGGAAAAAAAACATAAAAAACTGGTCAGGTAGTATGGAAGTTGAAGCAGGTGATAATAAAATAAGACACTTAATAAAATTAGCAATTATCATTTATTTTATTGTATCATTCCCCACTCAGTCCAGAGGGATTGTTAACCAACCCTAGATCCAGCTTGTGGCCTGCAACCACAGCTAAGGTCACATAGACCATGAGTAACAACAGTATATACATTCACTTCGCACACCGTCGTTGAACATATCACATAGATATCGACGTTAAACATGTGCTAACTCTACCCTTACAGCTTCCTCTGTCCCATCGCTGCACACCGCTGGTGTGGTTTGTAGGCCCCTGATTCGATGCCTACTCAAAGGGTAGTCCTGCAGCCCGTGCTCTGCCCTTGAGGTGGGGTCGGTTTCTAACCATATCTCTCCATGGTCTGGCGGCCTAGTGCAGGTGCCGTCACCTCAGTGGTTGTTATACACAACCTTTGATGATTTTATCTCACAGACCAACAATACTTTGGCTGCCCTCAAGGTGGGGTAGGTGTAAGAGATAGGCTATTCCTCTTCCCTTATCCATCCCAAGGATACGATCCGGATCCAAACATAACATAGCATATCAATCTCGATCTTCCGGTCCTTACCAGCTCTAGGATTGTAAAACCAACTCTTCAGTGGTGGAATCTCAATAACTTATTTTAATCATAGCTTAACCAAGAGTGTTACATGTCACGATAAGAATCTCATCAATTAAACTTTTTATCAATTCTATGAACTATAGATATTCAAAATTTTGACAAAACATGAGGAAAACCATCGATATTCACAATATTGTGATTTGTATGGTTTAAACGTAAGTTATGCCAAACTTCACTGTGATACTAATTTTCATGAAAAATAAGAGAGCGACACATATTATTGCACAAAAGGTGTAGTTGATGAAAGGAACTAGATTTGTAAATGAAATGCGATAAAAGACTTCTTTGTTAAAATCCATAAGGACTTTGAATGAATACTCAACCTTGTATGTGAATCAAATACATTATTAAAAAACAGTAGTGTAAGAAGGTAATTTGAGTGTGGACTCAGAAGAAGAGGTTTTTACTCCCTACCTTGACAAGGTACGAATGTGGGTACACTTGAATGATGGTCTTGAGACTAGTTACTTCTTTTCCTTGAGCTTCCTTTAGTGGTAGTAGAAAAGAAGATATTGTTGATGGTGTATTTGATGTATATAATGAGTAGGCAAGTATTGGATGGCGTTCTTGGGCTTGTGGATTTGGATATGGTGTTTGTGGTGATGGAGAACGAACTATGGATGTATATTTTGTTCTAGGAAAGGTGTATCTCTAGGATGAAGAAGAGATGGTCATAGTGTTGGCTTTCTTGATGGTTGTGGACTCTAATCCGGGAATGGGGTTTTTCCAAGAACATCATGTACCTATTTATAGTCAAGGAGGGTCGGTCTAACCCCTGAGGTCGACCAAAAGAAGGATGGGACTTCATCTTAATCTCCTCCTTATCCATGGATGTGCTAGAAGTCATTTCATTGAGAATGGGGACGCTAAGGGTTAGTTCATAGGTATTTCTAGTTTCCTATGCTCAAGAGGAGCAAATCGGATGCATTTACGTAGTCATGAAGGCTGTGTTTAGTGTTTTCGAAGTCAACACATCTTTTCCGGCGACCATGTCCGGCGAGGTCGTGGGTGGCGTGGAGGCTTCGTATAAGATCATTTTGGCGGTTCTGGAGACTTAATAATAGTATGTCGGAGTTGATTAGACGTTTTGGAAGGGGGTAGACCATCGTGCATGGTCGGGGGAGCTCGTCGGGACGTTTCCTGTCATCTCCGGTGGTGTGGGGGTGCAATGGTGTCAAACGCAGAAACGTTTGCATGGGCGGTGGAGATAGGTATGGCTGCGTGCGCCATCCTTCTGTGGTTCCAACACACTTTTTCCCTCCGACTTTGGTGTACAGTAGGCACTGCAATCCCCATTGCTACAACAACCGTAGCAGCCATGACGACGGCTCGTCGGGGATGAAGGCTGAGGAAGAAAACGTTTGCTGCCCGAGGAGATGAAGTGGTGGGCCTAGTCGTTGTTAGTAGAGGAAAAGAAACATGGGGAGAGAGAGACAGACTGCGTGCGTGCGTGAATATATGGCAGATGGTGGGGCCGTGTCTATTTGTTAACTGGCGGAGAAATAAATACAGAAGGAGGAAGCCGTATGAAACAGAACAGTTGTGTAGTCCAATGAGAGTAAATGGTTGTGGAGAGAGAATAGGAGACATTGGCGTGACTCTGTTATAGAGGTATAGGGGCTGGCATCGTACATTCACAATAGTATTAAAAGCTAGAGATAAAGCATACGAGGATATAAAGTCGTGAGGATCTGGCTATTTCAATAAAGAAACAAAAAGAAATCATCGATGATAATGTGGGTGGTGTTTGGGAGTCCTTGCGTGTTGGCAGCGGCCAATGGTGTGGAGAGAGAGAGAGAGGGAAAGAGAGAGTTAAGACAAAGATAAATAAAGAAGAAGGGAGTGGGTTGGTAAAGGGCGGAAGGAATACGAGGAAAAGAAGAAAAAGGTGCGGCTGATGTGTTTATGCTGAGAGGATTGTGGAGAATAAAATTGAAATCTTTATCTATTACTAACAAGTCCTTATAGTTTATTTAGTACTTACAAATAGGTCCTATTTTCGCATATTGATCCTTGTAGGTCTAATAAATTGGCCAAAAATATTTCTTTTGATACATTTCTTTTTGCCTACCTTTTGTGAAATATTGGCGCAACTCCTTTTTCCTTCCATTTGGCCATTTATTTATTTTTTATAATAACATTATGTTTAGAAACATATTCTTTCATCCTTTTCTTTTGTGGTTATCTAAATATTCTTTTGTTTAAGAAAGATATTAATCCTATATAATATTTTCAAATCAAAGGGTCATGTTAATTAAAGATATTTGCTCTGAAAGACCAGGTTGTAACATCCTCTCCCCCTAATAAAATTTTCGTCCTCGAAAATTAAAATACTTACCAAAAAGTTGTGGATATTTTTCCTTCATCTCTGATTCTAGTTCCCATGTTGCTTCTTCAATTCCGTGATGTTTCCATAACACTTTCACGATTGGGATGGTGCAATTTCAAAGTTGTTGCTCCTTGTGGTCCAAGATTTGAATGGGATATTCTTCATAAGATAAGTCATCGGCAATCGGAAGAGGTTCATATTGAATGAAATGTGATGGATCAGAGATGTATTTCTTTAATAATGATACATGAAACACGTCATGTAACTTTTGATATTCAGAAGGTAGTACCAACTTCATGGCTCGATCATTGATCTCTTTTATGATTTTGAAAGGTCCCACATATCTAGGGCTCAGTTTTCCCTTCTTTCCCCATCTGGTAACACCTTTTATGGGAGATATTTTGACATAAACCCAATCTCCTACTTTGTATTCCACGTGCCTTCGTTTTTTATCTGCATATTGTTTTTGTCGATCTTTTGCAGCTTGTAACTCTTTCCTGATCAACTTTACTTTTTCCACACACTGATGGATCAATTCTGGTCCTAAAATTTTAGCTTCCCCAACTTCATCCCAATATAATGGAGATCTACAAGGTCTCCCATATAGTGCTTCATATGGAGCCATTTGAATGCTAGCTTGATAGCTATTATTATATGAAAACTCCATTAGAGGGAGATGATCATCCCAATTGCCCTTCCAGTCCAAAGAACAAGCTCTTAGCATATCTTCTAAGATTTGTATTACTCGTTCTGATTGGCCGTCAGTTTGTGGGTGAAAGGCAGTGCTAAAATTCAACTTAGTCCCCAATGCTTTTTGCAAATGTTGCCAAAATTTAGAAGTAAAGCGAGGATCTCTATCTGATACAATAGTCATAGGAACACCGTGTAACCTGACAATCTCTTTCATGTATAGATCTGCCAGACTGTCCATATTAGCAGTGATCTTGATTGGTAGGAAATGGGCGGATTTGGTTAATCTATCGACTATTACCCACACACTGTCATTTCCTTTTCGAGTTCGAGGAAGGCTGGTCACAAAATCCATTGTGATATGTTCCCATTTCCACTCTGGGATTTCTAAAGACTTGAGAAGTCCTCTGGGTCGTTGATGTTCTGCCTTCACTTGTTGACATGTAAGACACTTGAGTACATATTCAGCAATTTCCTTCTTCATATTAGGCCACCAAAAATTCTTCTGTAAGTCTTTGAACATTTTGGTGGTTCCTGGGTGTATGTTGTATCTTGATGCATGTGCTTCTTCTAGGATCTTTTGTTTAATTGCGGTGCTAGAAGGTACCCAAAACCGTTCTACAAACCAAATGGTGTCCTCCTCCTTTAGTTGTAGTTGTGATTTGGGGTTTTGAGCTACTCCTTTCCAATAATTATAGTTTGTGTCTTGTTTTTGAGCAACCATGACATCCACCTTTAAATTTGCAGTAATAGTTAAAGGATTGAGCACAATTCTAGCCATTTTCTTCTGTTGTATGCTAATCATTGATATATTCATTACTCTTTTTCGGCTAAGTGCATCAGCCACCACGTTAGCCTTACCAGGGTGATAAGAAATAGTAAAATCATAATCCTTGAGATATTCCAACCATCTCCTTTGCCTTAGATTGAGATCCTTTTGAGTCATAATATATTTGAGACTCTTGTGATCGGTTAGGATCTCAGTCTTTACCCCATATAGTAAGTGCCTCCAAATTTTTAAAGCATGTATAACTGCAGCCAACTCCAGATCGTGGGTAGGGTAATTTTCTTTGTGCTTCTTCAACTGGCGTGATGCATAGGCTATTACCTTACCTTCTTCAATTAAGACACAACCCAGACCTACTTTGGAAGCATCGGTAAACAAGGTATATGTCTTGCCTTCTTGTGGTAGCGTTAATATTGGGGCAGTAGTTAGCCTCCTTTTAAGTTCCTAGAAGCTAGCTTCACACTTTTGACTCCACACAAAAGGTACTCCCTTTCTCGTCAAATGTGTTAGAGGACCTGCAAGCTTTGAGAAATCCTTGATAAATTTTCGGTAATATCCCGCCATTCCCAGGAAACTTCAAATATCTGTTACTGTCCTGGGTGCTTCCCATTTAAGCACAGCTTCAACTTTGGCTGGGTCAACTAATATTCCTCCAGCAGATATTACATGCCCCAAAAATCCTACTTTAGTTAGCCAAAACTCACATTTTGAGTATTTGGCATAAAGTTGTTGGTCTCTTAGAGTTTGTAACACAATTCTCAGATGGACCTGATGATCCTCTTTAGTTGCGGAATATATAAGAATATCATCAATAAAGACAATGGAAAATTTATCAAGATGCCTGTGAAACACTCGATTCATTAGGTCCATGAATGTTGCAGAGGCATTAGTTAGCCCAAAAGGCATAACTAAAAATTCATATGAACTGTATCATGTTCGAAAAGCAGTTTTTGGCACATCTTCTTCTTTAACCCTTAGTTGATAATATCCAGATCTCAGATCTATCTTTGAGAAAACTCGAGCAAACTTGAATTGGTCAAATAAATCATCAATCTGGGGCAAGGGGTATCTATTTTTAATAGTGACATCATTGAGTCTACGATAATCAATGCACATCCTTAACATCCCATCTTTCTTTTTCACAAAAAGGACAGGTGCTCCCCAAGGAGATGAGCTAGGGTGAATGAATCCTTTTTCCAATAGTTCTTCAAGTTGCTTCTTTAATTCTGCCAACTCTGCGGGGGCCATTCTATAAGGTTGTCGAGATATAGGAGTACTCCCTGGTAAGAGTTCAATCCTGAATTCCACCTCTCAGAGTGGGGGCAATCTAGGTAATTCTTCTGGAAAAACATTAGGAAAGTCCCGAACTACATTCACTTCCTCTAATGGCTTTTCATTCATGTTCTCTTCCTATAATACTGCAATAAAACCT
Organism: Alisma plantago-aquatica; assembly: GCA_963693085.1. Classification (NCBI taxonomy): domain Eukaryota; kingdom Viridiplantae; phylum Streptophyta; class Magnoliopsida; order Alismatales; family Alismataceae; genus Alisma; species Alisma plantago-aquatica. Next base: position 1,616,254,123 of record OY856409.1, on the reverse strand, counting down.
TCACATCCTTCCTTTAGAAATTTTCTGGCTTGGATTGCAGTGATAACTAGACTTCTTTTTGAAATCCCTTTACTATGGATAACCCAAGGAGGCATTCCAGGCATATTTATGGTTACCATTTTTCTTTGGAAATCAATAAGTGCTCCATATTTTTCTAGCCAATCCATTCCAAGGATAACATCTAGGCCTGTTAAGTTGAGAATAATTAGGTTGACAGGTAGGGTATGCCCTTCTATCTGTAGGGGAACATTGTTTATTATCTTGTGTGCCACATCCTGCTTCCCTAGATGTGTAGTTATTTCTATCGTTTAATGTAGGTTCTCAACTTCTAGGTTTATTTTCTTTAAGCACATAGATGATAGACAAGAATGTGTTGCACCAGAATCAAATAGCTCCTTGAAGGTTTTATTATTGATAAGACCATTACCTTCCATTAGGCGATCATCATTCTGAACCTCCTCCGAGCTCAAGGAGAATACTCTTCCAGTCCTCTTCAGTTGATTTGGATTCTGACGTCCCTGTTGAGGGCGTTTTTGAGGTTGTACCAGCGTGCGAAGTAATTGAGGTCTTGTAGTAGATGATTGTTGTTGATGAAATCTTGGTCTCATAGGAGGCATCATTGAGTTTTGGAGATAGAATCTAGAGTGAGCCATGGCATTGTTGTTGGGGGGAAGCATATGACAATTTCTTGCTACATGTCCTATCATTTGACAGCGATAGAAACATGGTTGAGAGTCATACGTGCAAACCATTAAGTGCGACCTCCCACAACGTAAGCATATATTCCCAGTTCTTTTTGGAGAGGGGAAATATTGTTGCCCATGTGAAGAAATCCTTCTTTTTGGTGGAGGGGCTCGAGGTAGTTCAACCCTTTTATCTTGTATGTGCTGGAGTTTTGTCTCCAACACAGCAACTCTTTTTACTATGTCATCAAAAGAGGTAATGTGCAACACAACAATCTTCTTTGCAAGATATGGGGCTAATCCATGTTCATACCTCGAGATACAGGTCCTTTCAACCCGTACTAGTTGTGTAGCATACTTTTCAAGTCTTCAAAAACGAATTGTATATTCAGATATAGACTATCTCCCTTGTTGCAGATTTAGAAATTCCTCAAATTTGCGACCTCAGACTTGTTCAGGGAAATATTGATCATTAAATTCTTCCTTGAATTTCTCCCATGAGATAATTGGGGTGTCACGAAAAGAGATCGTCCGGAGGTTATCCCACCATATTTTTGCATCTCCTTCCAACTTAAAAGTGGCATAATTGGTTTTTGCTTCCTCGGGACAATCTAAGCATCGAAAAATTTCTTCCATCTTTAAGATCCATTCTTCTGCCAGGTCAGGATTATCCCTTCCGGCAAAGCTGGGTGGATGGAGTTCCAAGAACTTTTTCATCGACATGCTCTGTGTGGGAACTACAGATTGAGAAGATTCCGCCTCATTGGATCTATTTTTCCACATTTCTTCAGTGATCATAGTTAACCGCTTCATTATTTCCATTGCTTCTGGGGCATTTCCTGACTCAGATTGTCCTTGTGACATCTAGAAATTTCCACAAAGATAAGTAAGTTTTGATTCATCTTAATCCAACTACATAGTACATATAAGTACAAGGTAAACAAAACATTATAGACTATTACATAAAGACCCTACCACGACTAGATTACATACTACATAGTTTGACATATAGACTCATCAACCACACATATTATAATATTTCCCATCTTATAGTCCCTATTCTTCAATCCATCCTCCACCTCGACCTTGATGCTTGCTGGGCAGCGGTCCTGTAGCAAATCCGCGAATGCTTTTTCCTGCAGAGGTTGGTCCTTTTAGCATTGATATATTGTCTTCCACTTGTTCTCCATACTTAAGTGTATGAAAGGGGTAGTCCATTTCAATTTCAGATATACGATTTTCATAAGGTAAGGTGGGGTAATGTTCTCTCTGGTGACCCAGGGATTGGAAGTAGTCGAGATATAAAGCACTCACATCCTTTTGGACAAGTTAAAGGTAGTATCCCATACATGTAGGTGATTGGTGATTCTATAGTTTCCTCTGAGTGGGTGGAATGTTCACTTTCAAGGCTTTCAAATATGATTTTTGTTTCTTTAGGTGGGGGAAAAAGTGTGTTGGAACCGTAGAAGAATGGCGCACGCAGCCATACCTATCTCCACCGCCCATGCAAACATTTATGCATTTGACACCATTGCACCCCCACACCACCGGAGATGACAGGAAACGTCCCAGCGAGCTCCCCCGACCATGCACGATGGTCTACCCCCTCCCAAAACGTCTAATCAACTCTGACATACTATTATTAAGTCTCCAGAACCGCCAAAATGATCTTATACGAAGCCTCCACGCCACCCACGACCTTATCGGACATGGTCGCCGGAAAAGACGTGTTGACTTTGAAAACACTAAACACAACCTTCATGACTACGTAAATGCATCCGATTAGAGATGGGAAATATTGTTTCCCATGTGAAGAAATCCTCCTTTTTGGTGGAGGGGCTCGAGGTAGTTCAACCCTTTTATCTTGTATGTGCTGGAGTTTTGTCTCCAACACAACAGCTCTTTTTACTATGTCATCAAAAGAGGTAATGTGCAACACAGTAATCTTCTTTGCAAGATATGGGGCTAATCCATGTTCATACCTCAAGATACGGGTTTTTTCATCCCGTACTAGTTGTGTAGCATATTTTTCAAGTCTTCAAAAATGAGTTGTATATTCAGCTATAGATTGTTTCCCTTATTGCAGATTTAGAAATTCCTCATATTTGCGACCTCAGACTTGTTCAGGGAAATATTGATCATTAAATTCTTCCTTGAATTTCTCCCATGAGATAATTGGGGTGTCATGGAAAGAGATCGTTCGAAGGTTCTCCCACCATATTTTTGCATCTCCTTCCAACTTAAAAGTGGCATAATTAGTTTTTGCTTCCTCGGGACAGTCTAAGCATCGAAAGATTTCTTCCATCTTTAAGATCCATTCTTCTGCCAGGTCAGGATTATCCTTTCCGGAAAAACTGGGTGGATGGAGTTCTAAGAACTTTTTCATCGACATGCTCTGTGTGGGAACTACGGATTGAGAAGAGTCCGCCTCATTGGATCTATTTTTCCACATTTCTTCAGTGATCATAGTTAACCGCTTCATTATTTCCATTGCTTCTGGGGCATTTCCTGACTCAGATTGTCCTTGCGACATCTAGAAATTTCCACAAAGATAAGTAAGTTTTGATTCATCTTAATTCAACTACATAGTACATATAAGTACAAGGTAAACACAACATTATAGACTATTACATAAAGTCCCTACATAGTCTGACATATAGACTCATCAACCACACATATTACACTATTTCCCATCTTATAGTCCCTATTCTTCAATCCATCCTCCACCTCGACCTTGATGCTTGATGGGCAGAGGTCCTGTAGCAAATCCACGAATGCTTTTTCCAATAGAGGTTGGTCTTTTTAGCATTGATATGTTGTCTTCCACTTGTTCTCCATTCATAAGTGTATGAAAGAGGTAGTCCATTTCAATTTCAGATATACGATTTTCATAAGGTAAGGTGGGGGGTAATGTTCTCTCTGTTGACCCAGGGATTGGAAGTAGTCGAGATATAAAGCACTCACATCCTTTTGGACAAGTTAAAGGTAGTATCCCATACATGTAGGTGATTGGTGATTCTACAGTTTCCTCTGAGTGGGTGGAATGTTCACTTTCAAGGCTTTCAAATATGATTTTTGTTTCTTTAGGGGCAGGGTATTTCATCTTGGCATAGTATTCCTCATCTAGTGGAGTAAGAGGCTCAGGTGGTGAGTATGGAAGATAGAGATTAGGGACCATGTCGATAGTATACTCTTGTGGCAGTGCATGCTCTTTTTCATGTACTCTAGGCTGGTTTCCAGGGTTATAGTAAATGCAAGAAGGCCCTCCTTTCTCTCGAGGTTTGTTGGTCATGGTAAGCCCATAATTAGACTCCTCAGACGAGCTATCCACTACAATAAGCTCCTTCCCCTTGTAAGTATTCATCTGAAAGAGAAGTATTGTTAATGACATATCCATATTAAAGTATATTTTACGTCTTTTAAGTGATTTACTTGTGTGGATTCCTAACCATGCTCTGATACCACCTGTAACATCCCGGATTTTTGCCTCCACAATTTACTCTTAATTATGGAGATTAAAACCCGAGAGCATTATGGAAGAAGCATAAAGCAATAGATAGCAACCACACACTTTAATTTAAAGCAACATTTAAGTTCGAGTTACATATGTTCTAACTTTAAAAGTTACATCTTTGCAAGAAGTCCTACTACAAACTACTAGCATAAGATAACAAAAGCATACACAAAAAACTCGATGCTTCTCCCTCCAGGACCTAGTTAGGAGAATCCACGCGGTGATGTAAACTTCAACCTGCAATCAATCTACGGTGGGAGGGGAACAAGAACCGTAGCAAGAGGAGTTAGACAAATGTCTAAGTATGGAGAGGCACAATAATTTAAACAGAGTTGAAAGGATACCAAAACATCGATAACATGTATAAAATTATAAATGAAAAAAAAACATAAAAAACTGGTCAGGTAGTATGGAAGTTGAAGCAGGTGATAATAAAATAAGACACTTAATAAAACTAGAAATTATCATTTATTTTATTGTATCATTCCCCACTCAGTCCAGAGGGATTGTTAACCAACCCTAGATTCAGCTTGTGGCCTGCAACCACAGCTAAGGTCACATAGACCATGAGTAACAACAATATATACATTCACTTCACACACCGTCGTTGAACATATCACATAGATACCGACGTTAAACATGTGCTAACTCTACCCTTACAGCTTCCTCTGTCCCACCGCTGCACACCGCTGGTGTGGTTTGTAGGCCCCTGATTCGATGCCTACTCAAAGGGTAGTCCTGCAGCCCGTGCTCTGCCCTTGAGGTGGGGTCAGTTTCTAACCATATTCTCCATGGTCTGGCGGCCTAGTGCAGGTGCCGTCACCTCAGCGGTTGTTATACACAACCTTTGATGATTTTATCTCACAGACCAGCAGTACTTTGGCTGCCCTCAAGGTGGGGTAGGTGTAAGAGATAGGCTATTCCTCTTCCCTTATCCATCCCAAGGATACGATCCAGATCCAAACATAACATAGCATATCAATCTCGATCTTCCGGTCCTTACTGGCTCTAGGACTGTAAAACCAACTCTTCAGTGGTGGAATCTCAATAACTTATTTTAATCATAGCTTAACCAAGAGTGTTACATGTCACGATAAGAATCTCATCAATTAAACTTTTTATCCATTATCTGAACTATAGATATTCAAAATTTTGACAAAACATGAGGAAAACCATCAATATTCACAATACTGCGATTTGTATGGTTTAAACGTAAGTTATGCCAAACTTCACTGTGATACTAATTTTCATGAAAAATAAGAGAGCGACACATATTATTGCACAAAAGGTGTAGTTGATTAAAGGAACTAGATTTGTAAATGAAATGCGATAAAAGACTTCTTTGTTAAAATCCATAAGGACTTTGAATGAATACTCAACCTTGTATGTGAATCAAATACATTATTCAAAAATTGTAGTGTAAGAAGGTGATTTGAGTGTGGACTCAGAAGAAGTATTGTTAATGACATATCCATATTAAAAGAAATCAATGATCAAGCCATGAAGTTGGCACTACCTTATGAATATCAAAAGTTACATGACGTGTTTCATGTATCATTATTAAAGAAATACATCTCTGATCCATCACATGTCATTCAAAATGAACCTCTTCCGATTACCGACGACTTATCATATGAAGAACATCCCATTCAAATCTTGGACCACAAGGAGCAGCAACTTAGAAATCGCACCATCCCAATCGTGAAGGTGTTATGGAAACATCACGGGATTGAAGAGGCAACATGGGATCTAGAATCAGAGATGAAGGAAAAATATCCACATCTTTTTGGTAAGTATTTTAATTTTTGAGGACAAAAATTTTATTAGGGGGAGAGGATGTTACAACTTGGTCTTTCGGAGCAAATATCCTTAATTAACATGACCCTTTAATTGAAAATATTATATAGGATTAATATCTTTCTTAAATAAAAGGATATTTAGATAACCACAAAAGAAAAGGATGAAAGAATATGTTTCTAAACATAATGTTATTATAAAAAATAAATAAATGGCCAAATGCAAGGTGGGGGTTGAAGTTTACAACACCGCGTGGATTCTCCTAACTAGGTCCTGGAGGGAGAAGCATCAAGTTTTTCGTTTATGCTTTTGTTATCTTATGATAGTAGTTTGTAGTAGGACTTCTTGCAAAGATGTAACTTTTTAAGTTAGAACATATGTAACTCGAACTTAAATGTTGCTTTAAATTAAAGTGTGTGGTTTCTATCTATTGCTTGATGCTTCTTCCATAATGCTCTCAGGTTTTAATCTCCATAATTAAGAGTAAATTGTGGAGGCAAAAATCCGAGACGTTACAGGTGGGGAACAAGAACCGTAGCAACAGGAGTTAGAAAAATGTCTAAGTATGGAGAGGCACAATAATTTAAACAGAGTTGAAAGGATACCAAAACATCGATAACATCTATAAAATTATAAATGAAAAAAAAAACATAAAAAACTGGTCAGGTAGTATGGAAGTTGAAGCAGGTGATAATAAAATAAGACACTTAATAAAACTAGCAATTATCATTTATTTTATTGTATCATTCCCCACTCAGTCCAGAGGGATTGTTAACCAACCCTAGATCCAGCTTGTGGCCTGCAGCCACAGCTAAGGTCACATAGACCATGAGTAACAACAATATATACATTCACTTCGCACACCGTCGTTGAACATATCACATAGATACCGACGTCAAACATGTGCTAACTCTACCCTTACAGCTTCCTCTATCCCACCGCTGCACACCGCTGGTGTGGTTTGTAGGCCCCTGATTTGATGCCTACTCAAAGGGTAGTCCTGCAGCCCATGCTCTGCCCTTGAGGTGGGGTCGGTTTCTAACCATATCTCTCCATGGTCTGGCGGCCTAGTGCAGGTGCCGTCACCTCAGCGGTTGTTATACACAACCTTTGATGATTTTATCTCACAGACCAGCAGTACTTTGGCTGCCCTCAAGGTGGGGTAGGTGTAAGAGATAGGCTATTCCTCTTCCCTTATCCATCCCAAGGATACGATCCGGATCCAAACATAACATAGCATATCTATCTCGATCTTCCGGTCCTTACCGGCTCTAGGACTGTAAAACCAACTCTTCAGTGGTAGAATCTCAATAACTTATTTTAATCATAGCTTAACCAAGAGTGTTACATGTCATGATAAGAATCTCATCAATTAAACTTTTTATCAATTCTCTGAACTATAGATATTCAAAATTTTGACAAAACATGAGGAAAACCATCGATATTCACAATACTGCGATTTGTATGGTTTAAACGTAAGTTATGCCAAACTTCACAGTGATACTAATTTTCATGAAAAATAAGAGAGCGACACATATTATTGCACAAAAGGTGTAGTTGATGAAAGGAACTAGATTTGTAAATGAAATGTGATAAAAGACTTCTTTATTAAAATCCATAAGGACTTTGAATGAATACTCAACCTTGTATGTGAATCAAATACATTATTCAAAAACTGTAGTGTAAGAAGGTGATTTGAGTGTGGACTCAGAAGAAGAGGTTTTTACTCCCTACCTTGACAAGGTACGAATGTGGGTACACTTGAATGATGGTCTTGAGCCTAGTTACTTCTTTTCCTTGAGCTTCCTTTAGTGGTAGTCGAAAAGAAGATATTGTTGATGGTGTATTTGATGTATATAATGAGTAGGCAAGTATTGGATGGCATTCTTGGGCTTGTGGATTTGGATATGGTGTTTGTGGTGATGGAGAACAAACTATGGATGTATATTTTGTTCTAGGAAAGGTGTATCTCTAGGATGAAGAAGAGATGGTCATAGTGTTGGCTTTCTTGATGGTTGTGGACTCTAATCTGGGAATGGGGTTTGTCCAAGAACATCAGGTACCTATTTATAGTCAAGGAGGGTCGGTCTAACCCCTGAGGTCGGCCAAAAGAAGGATGGGACTTCATCTTAATCTCCTCCTTATCCATGGATGTGCTAGAAGTCATTTCATTGAGAATGGGGAGGGTAAGGGCTAGTTCGTAGGTATTTCTAGTTTTCTGTGCTCAAGAGGAGCAAATCGGATGCATTTACGTAGTCATGAAGGCTGTGTTTAGTGTTTTCGAAGTCAACACGTCTTTTCCGGCGACCATGTCTGGCGAGGTCGTGGGTGGCGTGGAGGCTTTGTATAAGATCATTTTGGCAGTTCTGGAGACTTAATAATAGTATGTCATAGTTGATTAGACGTTTTGGGAGGGGGTAGACCATCGTGCATGGTCGGGGGAGCTCGCCGGGATGTTTCCTGTCATCTCCGGCGGTGTGGGGGTGCAATGGTATCAAACGCAGAAGCGTTTGCATGGGCGGTGGAGATAGGTATGGCTGCGTGTGCCATCCTTCTGTGGTTCCAACGCACTTTTTCTCGCCGACTTTGGTGTACAGTAGGCGCTGCAATCCCCATTGCTACATCAACTGTAGCAGCCATGACGACGGCTCGTCGGGGACGAAGGCTGAGGAAGAAAACGTTTGCTGCCCGAGGAGATGAAGTGGTGGGCCTAGTCACTGTTAGCCGAGGAAAAGAAACATGGGAAGAGAGAGACAAACTGTGTGCGTGCGTGAATATATGGCAGATGGTGGGGCCGTGTCTATTTGTTAACTGGCGGAGAAATAAATACGGAAGAAGGAAGCCGTATGAAACAGAATAGTTGTGCAGCCCAATGAGAGTAGATGGTTGTGGAGAGAGAATAGGAGACATCGGCGTGACTCTGTTATAGAGGTATAGAGGCCGGCATCGTACATTCATAATAGTATTAAAAGCTAGAGATAAAGCATACGAGGAAACAAAAAGAAATCATCGATGATAATATAAATAAGAAGGGAATGGGTTGGAAGGAATACGAGGAAAAGAAGAAAAAGGTGCGGCTGATGTGTTTATGTTGATTGTGGAGAATAAAATTAAAATCTTTATCTATTACTAACAAGTCCTTATAGTTTATTTAGTACTTACAAATAGGTCCTATTTTCGCATATTGATCCTTGTAGGCCTAATAAATTGGCCAAAAATATTTCTTTTGATACATATCTTTTTGCCTACCTTTTGTGAAATATTGGCGCAACTCCTTTTTCCTTCCATTTAGCCATTTATTTATTTTTTATAATAACATTATGTTTAGAAATATATTCTTTCATCCTTTTCTTTTGTGTTTATCTAAATATCCTTTTGTTTAAGAAAGATATCAATCCTATATAATATTTTCCATTAAAGGGTCATGTTAATTAAGGATATTTGCTCCGAAAGACCAAGTTGTAACATCCTCTCCCCCTAATAAAATTTCCGTCCTCGAAAATTAAAATACTTACCAAAAAGATGTGGATATTTTTCCTTTATCTCTGATTCTAGCTCCCATGTTGCCTCTTCAATCCCGTGATGTTTCCATAACACCTTCACGATTGGTATGGTGCAATTTCTAAGTTGTTGCTCCTTGTGGTCCAAGATTTGAATGGGATGTTCTTTATATGATAAGTCTTCGGTAATCGGAAGAGGTTCATATTGAATGACATGTGATGGATTAGAGATGTATTTTCAGAGCATGGTTAGGAATCCACACAAGTAAATCACTTAAAAGACGTAAAATATACTTTAATATGGATATGTCATTAACAATACTTCTCTTTCAGATGAATACTTACAAGGGGAAGGAACTTATTGTAGTGGATAGCTCGTATGAGGAGTCTAATCATGGGCTTACCATGACCAACAAACCTCGAGATAAAGGAGGGCCTTCTTGCATTTACTATAACCCTAGAAACCTGCTTAGAGTACATGAAAAAGAGCATGCACTGCCACAAGAGTATACTGTCGACCTGGTCCCTAATCTCTATCCTCCATACTCACCACCTGAGCCTCTTACTCCACTAGATGAGGAATACTATGCCAAGATGAAATACCCTGCCCCTAAAGAAACAAAAATCATATTTGAAAGCCTTGAAAGTGAACATTCCACCCACTCAGAGGAAACTGTAGAATCACCAATCACCTACATGTATGGGATACTACCTTTAACTTGTCCAAAAGGATGTGAGTGCTTTATATCTCGACCACTTACAATCCCTGGGTCACCAGAGAGAACATTACCCCCACCTTACCTTATGAAAATCGTATATCTGAAATTGAAATGGACTACCCCTTTCATACACTTATGAATGGAGAACAAGTGGAAGACAACATATCAATGCTAAAAATACCAACCTCTGCTAGAAAAAGCATTCGTGGATTTGCTACAGGACTTCTACCCAGCAAGCATCAAGGTCGAGGTGGAGGATGGAATGAAGAATAGGGACTATAAGATGGGAAATAGTGTAATATGTGTGGTTGATGAGTCTATATGTCAGACTATGTAGGGACTTTATGTAATAGTCTATAATGTTGTGTTTACCTTGTACTTATATGTACTATGTAGTTGAATTAAGATGAATCAAAACTTACTTATCTTTGTGGAAATTTCTATATGTCGCAAGGACAATATGAGTCAGGAAATGCCCCAGAAGCAATGGAAATGATGAAGCGGTTAACTATGATCACTGAAGAAATGTGGAAAAATAGATCCAATGAGGCGGAATCTTCTCAATCCGTAGTTCCCACACAGAGCATGTCGATGAAAAAGTTCTTGGAACTCCATCCACCCAGTTTTTCCGGAAAGGATAATCCTAACCTGGCAGAAGAATGGATCTTAAAGATGGAAGAAATCTTTCGATGCTTAGATTGTCCCGAGGAAGCAAAACTAATTATGCCACTTTTAAGTTGGAAGGAGATGCAAAAATATGGTGGGAGAACCTTCAAACGATCTCTTTCCATGACACCCCAATTATCTCATGGGAGAAATTCAAGGAAGAATTTAATGATCAATATTTCCCTGAACAAGTCCAAGGTCGCAAATTTGAGGAATTTCTAAATCTGCAACAAGGGAAACAATCTATAGCTGAATATACAACTCATTTTCGAAGACTTGAAAAATATGCTACACAACTAGTACGGGATGAAAGGACCCGTATCTCGAGGTATGAACATGGATTAGCCCCATATCTTGTAAAGAAGATTGCTGTGTTGCACATTACCTCTTTTGATGACATAGTAAAAAGAGCTGCTGTGTTGGAGACAAAACTCCAGCACATACAAGATAAAAGGGTTGAACTACCTCGAGCCCCTCCACCAAAAAGGAGGATTTCTTCACATGGGAAACAATATTTCCCCTCTCCAAAAAGAACTGGGAATATATGCTCACGTTGTGGGAGGTCGCACTTAGGGGTTTGCATGAATGACTCTCAATTACGTTGCTATCGCTGTCAAATGATAGGACATGTAGCAAGAAATTGTCATATGCTTCCCCCCAACAAAAATGCCATGGCTCACTCTGGATTCTATCACCAAAACTCAATGATGCCTCCGACGAGACCAGGATTTCATCAACAACAATCATCTACTACAAGACCTCAATTACTTCGCGCGCCGGTACAACCTCAACAACGCCCTCAACAGGGATGTCAGAATCCAAATCAACCGAAGAGGACTGGAAGAGTGTTCGCCTTAAGCTCAGAAGAAATTCAGAATGATGATCGCCTAATGGAAGGTAATGGTTTTATCAATAATAAAACCTTCAAGGTGCTATTTGATTCTGGTGCAACACATTCTTGTCTATCATGTATGTGCTTAAAGAAAATAAACCTAGAAGTCGAGAACCTACACTATACAATAGAAATAACCACACCTTTAGGGAAGTAGGATGTGGCACACAAGATAATAAACAATGTTCCCCTACAGATAGAAGGGCATACCCTACCTGTCAACCTAATTATTATCAACTTGATGGGCCTAGATGTTATCCTTGGAATGGATTGGCTAGAAAAATATGGAGCACTTATTGATTGCCAAAGAAAAATGGTAACCATAAATATGCCTGGCATGCCCCCTTGGGTTGTCCATAGCAAAGGGATTTCAAAAGAAAGTCTAGTTATCTCTGCAATCCAAGCTAGAAAATTTCTAAAGGAAGGATGTGAAGGTTTTATTGCAGTATTACAGGAAGAGAACATGAATGAGAATCCATTAGAGGAAGTGAATGTAGTTCGGGACTTTCCTGATGTTTTTCCAGAAGAATTGCCTGGATTGCCCCGACATCGAGAGGTGGAATTCGGGATTGAACTCTTACCAGGGAGTACTCCTATATCTCGACAACCTTATAGAATGGCCCCCACAGAGTTGGCAGATTTAAAGAAGCAACTTGAAGAACTATTGGAAAAAGGATTCATTCGCCCTAGCTCATCTCCTTGGGGAGAACCTGTCCTTTTTGTGAAAAAGAAAGATGGGACGTTGAGGATGTGCATTGATTATCGTAGACTCAATGATGCCACTGTTAAAAATAGATACCCCTTGCCTCAGATTGATGATTTATTTGACCAACTCAAGTCAGCTCGAGTTTTCTCAAAGATAGATATGAGATTTGGGTATTATCAACTAAGGGTTAAAGAAGAAGATGTGCCAAAAACTGCCTTTCAAACACGATACGGTTCATATGAATTTTTAGTTATGCCTTTTGGGCTAACTAATGCCCCTGCAACATTCATGGACCTAATGAATCGTGTGTTTCACAGGCATCTTGATAAATTTGTCATTGTCTTTATTGATGATATTCTTATATATTCCGCAACTGAAGAGGATCATCAGGTCCATCTGAGAATTGTGTTACAAACTCTAAGAGACCAACAACTTTATGCCAAATACTCAAAATGTGAGTTTTGGCTAACTAAAGTAGGATTTTTGGGGCATGTAATATCTGCTGGAGGAATATCAGTAGACCCAGCCAAAGTTGAAGCTGTAATTAAATGGGAAGCACCCAGGACAGTAACAGAAATTCGAAGTTTTCTGGGAATGGCGGGATATTACCAAAAATTTATCAAGGATTTCTCAAAGCTTGTGGGCCCTCTAACACATTTGATGAGAAAGGGAGTATCTATTGTGTGGAGTCAAAAGTGTGAAGATAGCTTCCAAGAACTTAAAAAGAGGCTAACTACTGCCCCAATATTAACGCTACCACAAGAAGGCAAGACATATACTTTGTTTACTGATGCTTCCAAAGCAGGTCTGGGTTGTGTTTTAATGCAAGAAGTTAAGGTAATAGCCTATGCCTCACGCCAGTTGAAGAAGCACGAAGAAAATTACCCTACCCACGATCTGGAGTTGGCTGCAGTTATACATGCTTTAAAAATTTGGAGGCACTTACTATATGGGGTAAAGACTGAGATCCTAACCGATCACAAGAGTCTCAAATATATTATGACTCAAAAGGATCCCAATCTAAGGCAAAGGAGATGGTTGGAATATCTCAAGGATTATGATTTTACTATTTCTTATCACCCTGGTAAGGCTAACGTGGTGGCTAATGCACTTAGCCAAAAAAGAGTAATGAATATATCAATGATTAGCATACAACAGAAGAAAATGGCTAGAATTGTGCTCAATCCTTTGACTATTACTGCAAATTTAAAGGCGGATGTCATGGTTGCTCAAAAACAAGACACAAACTATAATTATTGGAAAGGAGTAGCTCAAAACCCCAAATCACAACTACAACTAAAGGAGGAGGACACCATTTGGTTTGCAGAACGGTTGTGGGTACCTTCTAGCACCACAATTAAATAAAAGATCCTAGAAGAAGCACATGCATCAAGATACAACATACACCCAGGAACCACCAAAATGTTCAAAGACTTACATAAGAATTTTTGGTGGCCTAATATGAAGAAGGAAATTGCTGAATATGTACTCAAGTGTCTTACATGTCAACAAGTGAAGGCAGAACATCAACGACCCAGAGGACTTCTCAAGTCTTTAGAAATCCCAGAGTGGAAATGGGAACATATCACAATGGATTTTGTGACCAACCTTCCTCGAACTCGAAAAGGAAATGACAGTGTGTGGGTAGTAGTCGATAGATTAACCAAATCTGCCCATTTCCTACCAATCAAGATCATTGCTAATATGGACAGTCTGGCAGACCTATACATGAAAGAGATTGTCAGGTTACACGGTGTTCCTGTGACTATTGTATCAGATAGAGATCCTCGTTTTACTTCTAAATTTTGGCAACAATTGCAAAAAGCATTGGGGACTAAGTTGAATTTTAGCACCGCCTTTCACCCACAAACTGACGGCCAATCAGAACGAGTAATACAAATCTTAGAAGATATGCTAAGAGCTTGTTCCTTGGACTGGAAGGGCAATTGGGATGAGCATCTTCCTCTAATGGAGATTTCATATAATAATAGCTATCAAGCTAGCATTCAAATGGCTCCGTACGAAGCACTATATGGGAGACCTTGTAGATCTCCATTATATTGGGATGAAGTTGGGGAAGCTAAAATTTTGGGACCTGAACTGATCCACCAGTGTGCAGAAAAAGTAAAGTTGATCAGGAAAAGGTTACAAGCTGCACAAGATTGACAAAAACAATATGCAGATACAAAACGAAGGCATGTGGAATACAAAGTAGGAGATTGGGTTTATGTCAAAATATCTCCCATAAAAGGTGTTACCAGATGGGGAAAGAAGGGAAAACTGAGCCCTAGATATGTGGGACCCTTCGAAATCATAAAAGAAACCAATGATCAAGCCATGAAGTTGGCACTACCTTCTGAATATCAAAAGTTACATGACGTGTTTCATGTATCATTATTAAAGAAATACATCTCTGATCCATCACATGTCATTCAATATGAACCTCTTCTGATTACCGAAGATTTATCATATGAAGAACATCCCATTCAAATCTTGGACCACAAGGATCAACAACTTAGAAATCGCACCATCCCAATCGTGAAGGTGTTATGGAAACATCACGGGATT
This sequence comes from Alisma plantago-aquatica, assembly GCA_963693085.1. Classification (NCBI taxonomy): domain Eukaryota; kingdom Viridiplantae; phylum Streptophyta; class Magnoliopsida; order Alismatales; family Alismataceae; genus Alisma; species Alisma plantago-aquatica. Next base: position 1,616,239,078 of record OY856409.1, on the reverse strand, counting down.
GAAGAGGCAACATGGGAGCTAGAATCAGAGATGAAGGAAAAATATCCACATCTTTTTCGTAAGTATTTTAATTTTTGAGGACGAAAATTTTATTAGGGGGAGAGGATGTTACAACTTGGTCTTTCGGAGCAAATATCCTTAATTAACATGACCCTTTAATTGAAAATATTATATAGGATTAATATCTTTCTTAAACAAAAGGATATTTAGATAACCACAAAAGAAAAGGATGAAAGAATATGTTTCTAAACATAATGTTATTACAAAAAATAAATAAATGGCCAAATGGAAGGAAAAAGGAGTTGTGCCAATATTTCACAAAAGGTAGGCAAAAAGATATGTATCAAAAGAAATATTTTTGGCCAATTTATTAGGCCTACAAGGATCAATATGCAAAAATAGGACCTATTTGTAAGTACTAAATAAACTATAAGGACTTGTTAGTAATAGATAAAGATTTTAATTTTATTCTCCACAATCAACATAAACACATCAGCCGCACCTTTTTCTTCTTTTCCTCGTATTCCTTTCAACCCATTCCCTTCTTCTTTATATTATCATCGATGATTTCTTTTTGTTTCCTCGTATGCTTTATCTCTAGCTTTTAATACTATTATGAATGTACGATGCCGGCCCCTATACCTCTATAACAGAGTCATGCCGATGTCTCTTATTCTCTCTCCAGAACCATTTACTCTCATTGGGCTGCACAACTGTTCTGTTTCATACGGCTTCCTCCTTTCGTATTTATTTCTCTGCCAGTTAACAAATAGACACGTCCCCACCATCTGCCATATATTCACGCACACACGCAGTCTGTCTCTCTCTTCCCATGTTTCTTTTCCTCTGCTAACAGCGACTAGGCCCACCACTTCATCTCCTCGAGCAGCAAATGTTTTCTTCCTCAGCCTTTGTCCCCGACGAGCCGTCGTCATGGCTGCTACGGTTGCTGTAGCAATGGGGATTGCAGCGCCTACTATACACCAAAGTCGGCGGGAAAAAGTGCGTTGGAACCGCAGAAGGATGGCGCACACAACCATACCTATCTCCACCACCCATGCAAATGTTTCTGCGTTTGACACCATTGCACCCCCACACCGCCGGAGATGACAGGAAACGTCCCGGCGAGCTCCCCCGACCATGCACGATGGTGTACCCCCTCCCAAAATGTCTAATCAACTCCGACATACTATTATTAAGTCTCCAGAACAGCCAAAATGATCTTATACGAAGCCTCCATGCCACCCACGACCTCGCCGGACATGGTCGCCGGAAAAGACGTGTTGACTTCGAAAACACTAAACACATCCTTCATGACTACATAAATGCATCCGATTTGCTCCTCTTGAGCACAGGAAACTAGAAATACCTACGAACTAGCCCTTAGCCTCCCCATTCTCAATGAAATGACTTCTATCACATCCATGGATAAGGAGGAGATTAAGATGAAGTCCCATCCTTCTTTTGGCCGACCTCAGGGGTTAGACCGACCCTCCTTGACTATAAATAGGTACCTGATGTTCTTGGACAAACCCCATTCCCGGATTAGAGTCCACAACCATCAAGAAAGCCAACACTATGACCATCTCTTCTTCATCCTAGAGATACACCTTTCCTAGAAAAAAATATACATCCATAGTTCATTCTCCATCACCACAAACACCATATCCAAATCCACAAGCCCAAGAACGCCATCCAATACTTGCCTACTCATTATATACATCAAATACACCATCAACAATATCTTCTTTTCTACTACCACTAAAGGAAGCTCAAGGAAAAGAAGTAACTAGGCTCAATACCATCATTCAAGTGTACCCACATTCGTACCTTATCAAGGTAGGGAGTAAAAACCTCTTCTTTTGAGTCCACACTCAATTCACCTTCTTACACTACAGTTTTTGAATAATGTATTTGATTCACATACAAGGTTGAGTATTCATTCAAAGTCCTTATGGATTTTAACAAAGAAGTCTTTTATCGCATTTCATTTACAAATCTAGTTCCTTTCATCAACTACACCTTTTGTGCAATAATATGTGTCGCTCTCTTATTTTTCATGAAAATTAGTATCACTGTGAAGTTTGGCATAACTTACGTTTAAACCATACAAATCGCAGTATTGTGAATATCGATGGTTTTCCTCATGTTTTGTCAAAATTTTGAATATCTATAGTTCAGAGAATTGATAAAAAGTTTAATTGATGAGATTCTTATTGTGACATGTAACACTCTTGGTTAAGCTATGATTAAAATAAGTTATTGAGATTCTACCACTGAAGAGTTGGTTTTACAGTCCTAGAGCCGGTAAGGACCGGAAGATTGAGATTGATATGTTATGTTATGTTTGGATCCGGATCGTATCCTTGGGATGGATAAGGGAAGAGGAATAACCTATCTCTTACACCTACCCCACCTTGAGGGCAGCCAAAGTACTGCTGGTCTGTGAGATAAAATCATCAAAGGTTGTGTATAACAACCGCTGAGGTGACGACACCTGCACTAGGCCGCCAGACCATGGAGAGATATGGTTAGAAACCGACCCCACCTCAAGGGCATAGCACGGGCTGCAGGACTACCCTTTGAGTAGGCATCGAATCAGGGGCCTACAAACCACACCAGCGGTGTGCAGCGGTGGGACAGAGGAAGCTGTAAGGGTAGAGTTAGCACATGTTTAACGTCGGTATCTATGTGATATGTTCAACGACGGTGTGCAAAGTGAATGTATATATTGTTGTTACTCATGGTCTATGTGACCTTAGCTGTGGTTGCAGGCCACAAGCTGGATCTAGGGTTGGTTAACAATCCCTCTGGACTGAGTGGGGAATGATACAATAAAATAAATGATAATTGCTAGTTTTATTAAGTGTCTTATTTTATTATCACCTGCTTCAACTTCCATACTACCTGACCAGTTTTTTATGTTTTTTTCCATTTATAATTTTATACATGTTATCGATGTTTTGGTATCCTTTCAACTCTGTTTAAATTATTGTGCCTCTCCATACTTAGACATTTGTCTAACTCCTCTTGCTACGGTTCTTATTCCCCTCCCACCGTAGATTGATTGCAGGTTGAAGTTTACATCACCGCGTGGATTCTCCTAACTAGGTCCTGGAGGGAGAAGCATCAAGTTTTTCATTTATGCTTTTGTTATCTTATGCTAGTAGTTTGTAGTAGGACTTCTTGCAAAGATGTAACTTTTTAAGTTAGAACATATGTAACTCGAACTTAAATGTTGCTTTAAATTAAAGTGTGTGGTTGTTATCTATTGCTTGATGCTTCTTCCATAATGCTCTCAGGTTTTAATCTCCATAATTAAGAGTAAATTGTGGAGGCAAAAACCAGGGACGTTACACCTCTCCTTTGCAACCTTGGTGGTCGATACTCTTGAAGGGGCTAAGCTTGGTGGCTGATACCCATGGAGGAACTAAGCTTGGTGGTCGATCCTTCTCTTTGGAGTCTTCTTCTTCTTCCTCTTATGGTGTCCAAAGGTGTTTCTTGGTGCTAGGATCTTGGAGCTTGCTTAAGGCAGGTTACATAACTCCTAACCTTATCTATACTACTTCCTTTTCTTGTTGCATGCTATGTTTCATCTTAATCGACCATGTACCTTGTTGAATATACTTCTTGCTTAGTTGTATCTTTGATCTTGTTGCTATAATGGATGTGTTGGGTGTTCTTTGATCTTGGTGGCCGAACCCTATGTGTAGAGTTTCTTGGGCAAAACCCCTTTCTCTCATTTGGTCTTGAGAAGTGAGTTCGGCTCTAGTGATATAGGAAACACCCCTCTGACTTGGTTGTTGAGAGGTGAGTCTATACTCTAGTTGCTTGGGCAATACTCTTCTCTCACCATGGATTTGAGAGGTGAGCCTTGGTTGGATGTTGACCTGGTAGTGGTTGAGAGTCGACCGATATGGAAATGATCCATCATGTTGCCCGACTGGTGATGGAGGTTGTACAAAACCCCTCTCACTTAGTTGTTGAGAGGTGAGCCAATCCTCTTGATCTTTTAGGGTTTTGATGATGGTGATCTTGAGGTTGATGATGACCTTGTCAGGATGAGCTTGGTGCCTTGCATGATACACCTTGTAGTAGTGCTTCCCGACACACCTCCCTTGGTCTAGGGTTTTGATCTTGGCTGATATGATGTGTTTGGTTGGCTTTGTGCCTAATATGGCTCTCTTGACCTTGATGATGAGCTTGGGCGATATGCCTTGACCTAGATGATCCTTTGACCTAGTAGTTGTTGCCCCCTTGGCCGATAGAGTGCCTAGTTGATATCTCTATTTGGAGTCTTGGGCGATACATGTTGGGTCAGGTTCTTTTCGAACATGGGTTGAGTGGTGGCCCTTGTGAGTACCTTGTGGTGACCGATATGGTGTGTTGGTTGTAGTTGGGTGATAGGATTCCTCATGGTGCCTTTGTGTCATTTGATGATGAGTACCTTAGTGGGTGATACAAGGTTGGTCTGGGCACAATGATCTTAGCCGATAGGGTGGTGATGGTTGTCCGACACAGCCCAAACCCTAACCCTAGCTATCCGTTTGAGCTTTTCCCGATACACATACCGCCCGTCACACCTTGACCTTGGGTGCATGATATGCCCCATGGACCCATCTTCATGATACACTTCTTGGTCTTGGTTGCATGATTTAGTCCTTGCATCTGAGCTGCACGTTAGCACCTTTGCTCTCTAGGTGCACGACACACCATGAAGTGGTTGCCCGATATACCTTGCCATTGGGTTGGTCGATATGTGGCTAAGTGTTTGGCCAATAGGCCTCTAGTGAGGGTTGTTACTCTACCTAATATCACCTATAGTAAAGGTTGTACTACCTGTTACACTTCTAGTGAGGGTAGCGAGCACCTTTGGTGAGGGTTATTGTAACATCCCAATCTTGTTATGCAAATTTTCCAATATACTTTATTCCTTGCATGCCCTTTTCCTAATTAGATAATTGTTGAGGACTTAAATGCAATTTCCCATGATTAGTTTTGCAAAATCATTTATTATGTCCAATTGCTCTATTATACTTGTTTTATTTAAAGAAAATGTCTTCATGTATATCTATGCCCTTTTGTTTGAGAAAATGAAGATAAATGCTTTTATGACAAATTTTCTCTCTCATATGATAATTAGTGATTTACATGTTTAATTCTTGTTTAATGGCCTCCATTTGTGTTAATTAAAAGAAATAATATTTAGGGCACGTTTTTATGTTTTACAATCCTTATTTGAGAAATTAATGACTTTATATGCACTATTTATATTCATTTAAGTGCACATGATGACTTTTGCTACATTAGGCCTAAAATGTGTTCAAGCATCAAAACCAATTGAATGGGAATGTTCTAGACCCTCTAATACACCTATGGTTCAAATTTGAATTCATTTGACCCATGTTTGGACCCCCTAAGCAATTAAAGTAGGTTTTAATATGGTGTGACCTTTTATTTAAATGAAAATGCATTCATATGGCCGATTTAAGCTATAGTCGCCTTTAATGATCTGTCACGCGTTATATTCACCACGTGTGCTACCCACACCATGGGATCGGGATCCAATGGCGCGAAGATCTTCTACCTCCGTTATTCACACGAAACAGGAGCCGTTTTCCAGCGTAGTGAGTGCGAGCTTTCAATCTCACACGTTACTCGACGGTTTCCTCTCATTTCTTCGCCAACGCCTTCGCCTCACTCCGCCGAACCCAGCGAGCCATCACTCGCTCTCTCTCGCTCTCTGTCGGGCAAACACCCATTTAGGGCTTGGACCCCCTTGCTGCACGGGCACCCAGTCACCATCACAGAGCATCCACCTCCGCCTTCATGCACCCAAAAGCACCGTCGGTCTCCAACCCACTCTCCCTAGGCTTCAATTTCTCCTCTAATGGCCTCGAGCCCCGAGACCTGCCCCTCCTTCTCCTCCGGCGAATTCGGCCTCGCCCCAGCAGCTCCGGCCTCCGTGGTTCGATTGCAACCTAGGTGAACATCCTCGACCCATCTTCCTTGTTTTCCCGATCTTAGTTTGCCCTGGTTCTCCCCCATGTGACGGGTCCTATAGCCACATTTTCCATGGCTCGTCGGCGCTCAAGCTCCATACCATCCCAGTGGTCCTCCGACCACGAAAACACTGGATGTGGCTCCGCCTTTCATCCACGAACTTCTTCCGACCCTCATCTCGCCATTTTGGGCATGTTTTCACCGGTTTTGAACCACCGCCCGTCGCCCCTGTTTCCCCTGTTATTTCTCTGTTTCTCACCGTCGCGCCCTGCCCTTTGGCCACGATGGTCCCTTCACCGTTGGGTTTGTTACATGTGGTCCAACGACCGCTCGCAAGTCTTTATCAATGTCGTCTCACTGCCTCTATATTAGTTCTTCATTTTGCATCACCTCCTTGGTGTTGGGCATGGCGACATCCATAGAGTTGCACCTCCAGTCCAAGCCTGAGCCAGTGGCTTGATTCGGTGCATCCGCCCTGAATTGGTAAACTCGCCTGATGCCTTGGGAGCTCTGGAGATCCTCTACGATGACTTTGGATCAGGGCCAAGATGCCCTTGTGAGCTGCTCGATCCATGGCTTGCGATGGAGCAGGCAGGGAACAAACCAGGTCAGTCAATGACCATGGTGCCCCCACGAGTGCAATCTGTTAACTGATCGCCCAAGGGTACTATCAGTATTTCAACATTCATTTTGTTCTCCATCGACCGTGAGAGTATTTCATCTTAAATGACAGTTTTACCCCCCCCCCCCCGCTCGTTTGATTCATGTGTCATACGCGCATAAGGTACTTTATTAATTCCACGTTTTATTTCCTTTTGACTAATCGTTGATTTATATTGCTGTCACAAATAAGGTTTCTCATTTTCTGATTGGTCCAGAGTGCAAAATTCATAACTTTTGCATACAACCTCAGAAAAATATAAATAAATATGTTTTGGAAAGGATTTTCTATGAGGAATCTGATTTTTTGGTTTTATCGACTAATTTTTCTGTTTTCATATCTCAATATTTATATGAGAAAATTAGGGTTTAATGATATATGATATAGGATAATTATGTTAATTTCAGGTGATTAAAAGGATCCAACCAGTCAAACCAGGTTTGACTTAGGTGTTTTAGATCAAGGTAAGCGGGCCATGCCCTTGGCATAGTAAACTTGATTTATTGCATGTTTATGAATATTGTTAATCACTTTATGTTAAAGTCATGACAAATGCATGTTTTCTTTCAAGTATATGATTATTGAATGCTTGTTTGTTATAATCTAAGTCTAATTATAGAAACCACAATTATGTTATGAACTATGGTTAAGGAACATGAAACCAAGATTTAGAGGGAAGAAATTTCCATCCATGCTTAAGAGGGAGAAATCCCATTATGTTTCATGGGGAGAAATCCCATTATGTTCAAGAGGGAGAAATCCCAGTTAAGATTAAGTTTAGGTTATTAAGAAGATAAGTAAAGTCTAAGAAAGATCATGGTTAAGGGGATTTGATTTAGATTTATATGCACCTTGTTATGGGCTTTCCGAGCATTATGGGATTTCTGAGCAATAATGGGCTTTCCGAGCATTATGGGCTCCTTATGGGGCATTAAGAGAGGAGCATATACTTCTAGTCAAATTCTTTATGTAAAAGATGCCAAGAAATGGTTAATGTTAATGCATGTTCATGTTTATGTCAAATCAATTTATATGTTATTTTTATGCTTTATAACATGCCAATGCCGCTTACTCACCATGTTTATTTTTCCTTTGCATGGCTGGGGATGAGATGTCCGCAGGAGTTGGAGCTAAGGAGAAGGAATCATCTTGAGAATTCCAAGGACCCAAAGATCTAAGGAGTTGTTGCCTGGTGGGACATCCATCTATGGAGATCCTATCTTTTTCATGATTATATAGTTTATGTTTAGTATACCTATAGAAACATGATGTAGCTTTCTTTCCAAGAACTCATGTATGGATCTATGTTTCTATGAATGCCAAGTGTTGTTTATTTCTTGATATGAGATCATGCATGTGACAATCCCTCCCCGATATGCCAAGTACCCAACATATGGATAATGTTGGGGATTAGGATGTGCTTCCGCTGGTTACGTATGAAACCCTAGGGAGGGGTGTTACATTAATGGTATCAGAGCAAGAAATAGATGGCCACTAAGGAAACAATAAGGATTCATGCAAGTCACCCTAGGATGAAGCAATAGAAGTAGAGAATATGATTATGTATTCTAGTATGTCTAGAGAACGATAAAGATGACTAGAGCCCTCACCTCATTAGAGAAGTACATGTTAGCATGCTTAGGTAGTTGAAACCAAACCCTAGATGATGACATGTTTCTCCTTGTCTCAATGGTAAGGGACACCCAATTGAGATTTGAGGAAAATGTCAATTAATGTGACTTTTTATGTGTCTTACCTTCTTAATTGTGTGTGTGGTATGGGACACGTGTGCAAATGAGTTGGTGAGATGTAGCATGAAAAGATCCAACATTTCGAAATATGTGCTTGATCACCACATATAAAGAGATGAAGGATATATGACCTAAGGTTAGACAACTATGAAGATGTAGCCATGATAAGTGAGAGATAGATTCCCTAAGAGTAATGAGTTAGGTGTAAAATTAAGGAGTAAGTATGAGACTTAGGAAGGGTACTTAAGTAATTTCTGTTGAATAATAATGCTTTGTTTATGTATGCTCCTTTTATAATGAAAATTTGTATGGAAAATTTGCAAGTTTATGTGAAACCCTTAAGGTGGGTCGAAACTCTAGGAAATTTCGAGGACGAAATTTATTTAAGGTGGGTAGTATTGTAACATCCCAATCTTATTATGCAAATTTTCCAATATACTTTATTCCTTGCATGCCCTTTTCCTAATTAGATAATTGTTGAGGACTTAAATGCAATTTCCCATGATTAGTTTTGAAAAATCATTTATTATGTCCAATTGCTCTATTATACTTGTTTTATTTAAATAAAATGTCTTCATGTATATCTATGCCCTTTTGTTTGAGAAAATGAATATAAATGCTTTTATGACAAATTTTCTCTCTCATATGATAATTAGTGATTTACATGTTTAATTTCTTGTTTAATGGCCTCCATTTGTGTTAATTAAAAGAAATAATATTTAGGGCACGTTTTTATGTTTTACAATCCTTATTTGAGAAATTAATGACTTTATATGCACTATTTATATTCATTTAAGTGCACATGATGACTTTTGCTACATTAGGCCTAAAATGTGTTCAAGCATCAAAACCAATTGAATGGGAATGTTCTAGACCCTCTAATACACCTATGGTTCAAATTTGAATTCATTTGACCCATGTTTGGACCCCCTAAGCAATTAAAGTAGGTTTTAATATGGTGTGATCTTTTATTTAAATGAAAATGCATTCATATGGCCGATTTAAGCTATAGTCGCCTTTAATGATCTGTCACGCGTTATATTCACTGCGTGTGCTACCCACACCATGGGATCGGGATCCAATGGCGTGAAGATCTTCTTCTACATCCGTTATTCACACGAAACAGGAGCCTTTTTCCAGCGCAGTGAGTGCGAGCTTTCAATCTCACACGTTACTCGACAGTTTCCTCTCATTTCTTCACCAACGCCTTCGCCTCACTCCACCGAACCTAGTGAGCCATCACTCACCCTCACTCTCTCTCTATGTCGGGCAAACTCCCATTTAGGGCTTGGACCCCCTTACTGCACGGGCACCCAGTCGCCATCACAGAGCATCCACATCCGCCTTCATGCACCCAAAAGCACTGCCGGTCCCCAGCCCGCTCTCCCTCGGCTTCAATTTCTCCTCTAATGGCCTCGAGCCCCGAGACCTGCCCCTCCTTCTCCTCCAGCGAATTTGGCCTCGCCCCAGCAGCTCCGGCCTCCGTGGTTCGATTGTAGCCTAGGTGACCATCCTCGACCCATCTTCCTTGTTTTCCCGATCTTAGTTTGCCCTGGTTCTCCCCCATGTGACGGGTCCTATAGCCACGTTTTCCATGGCTCGTCGGCGCTCAAGCTCTAGACCATCCCAGTGGTCCTCCGGCCACGGAAACACTGGATGTGGCTCCGCCTTTCATCCACGAACTTCTTCCGGCCCTCATCTCGCCGTTTCGGGCATGTTTTCACCGGTTTTGAACCGCCGCCCGTCGCCCCTGCCGCTGGGTTTGTTACCTGTGGTCCAACGACTGCTCACAAGTCTTTATCAATGTTGTCTCGCTGCCTCTATGTTAGTTCTTCGTTTTGCATCACCTCCCTGGTGTTGGGCATGGCGGCATCCATAGAGTTGCACCTCCAGTCCAAGCCTGAGCCAATGGCTCGATTCGGTGCATCCGCCCTGAATTGGTAAACTCGCTTGATGCCTTGGGAGCTCTGGAGATCCTCTACGACGGCTTTGGATCAGGGCCAAGATGCCCTTGTGAGCTGCTCGATCCATGGCTTGCGATGGAGCAGGCAGGGAACAAACCAGGTCCGTCAATGACCATGGTGCCCCCACGAGTGCAATCTGTTAACTGATCACCCAAGGGTACTATCGGTATTTCAACATTCGTTTTGTTCTCCATCGACTGTGAGAGTATTTCATCTTAAATGACAATTTTACCCCCCCCCGCTCGTTTGATTCATGTGTCATACGCGCATAAGGTACTTTATTAATTCCACGTTTTATTTCCTTTTGACTAATCGTTGATTTATATTGCTGTCACAAATAAGGTTTCTCATTTTCTGATTGGTCCAGAGTGCAAAATTCATAACTTTTGCATACAACCTCAGAAAAATTTAAATAAATATGTTTTGGAAAGGATTTTTTATGAGGAATCTGATTTTTTGGTTTTATCGACTGATTTTTCTGTTTTCATATCTCAATATTTGTATGAGAAAATTAGGGTTTAATGATATATGATAAAGGATAATTATGTTAATTTCAGGTGATTAAAAGGATCCAACCAGTCAAACCAGGTTTGACTTAGGTGTTTTAGATCAAGGTAAGCGGGCCATGCCCTTGGCATAGTAAACTTGATTTATTGCATGTTTATGAATATTGTTAATCACTTTATGTTAAAGTCATGACAAATGCATGTTTTCTTTCAAGTATATGATTATTGAATGCTTTTTTGTTATAATCTAAGTCTAAGTATAGAAACCACAATTATGTTATGAATTATGGTTAAGGAACATGAAACCAAGATTTAGAGGGAAGAAATTTCCATCCATGCCTTAAGAGGGAGAAATCCCATTATGTTTCATGGGGAGAAATCCCATTATGTTCAAGAGGGAGAAATCCCAGTTAAGATTAAGTTTAGGTTATTAAGAAGATAAGTAAAGTCTAAGAAAGATCATGGTTAAGGGAATTTGATTTAGATTTATATGCACCTTGTTATGGGCTTTCCAAGCATTATGGGCTTTCCGAGCAATTATGGGCTTTCCGAGCATTATGGGCTTCTTATGGGGCATTAAGAGAGGAGCATATACTTCTAGTCAAATTCTTTATGTAAAAGATGCCAAGAAATGGTTAATGTTAATGCATGTTCATGTTTATGTCAAATCAATTTATATGTTATTTTTATGCTTTATAACATGCCAATGCCGCTTACTCACCATGTTTGTTTTTCCTTTGCATGGCTGGGGACGAGATGTCCGCAGGAGTTGGAGTTAAGGAGAAGGAATCATCTTGAGAATTCCAAGGACCCAAAGATCTAAGGAGTTGCTTCCTGGTGGGACGTCCATCTATGGAGATCCTATCTTTTTCATGATTATCTAGTTTATGTTAGTATACCTTTAGAAACATGATGTAGCTTTCTTTCCAAGAACTCATGTATGGATCTATGTTTCTATGAATGCCAAGTGTTTTTTATTTCTTGATATGAGATCATGCATGTGACAATCCCTCCCCGATATGCCAAGTACCCCACATTATGGATAATGTTGGGGATTAGGCTGTGCTTCCGCTGGTTACGTATGAAACCCTAGGGAGGGGTGTTATAGTTATGTCCAACCCGTAAACCCTAAGTAGTAGTTCTTTATCATGTAACTGCATCTTTTAATATATGGATGATAGTTGCAAACCTATGCTATGTTGGATGTCTAAAGATAATGCCAATTAAGATGATAAGATGCTTGCCCATGTTTATAAGGTAAAGAGCATAAATGGATGCCCATGATTTGATAGAAGTGATGTAATTGATATAGTATGACACACATATTTATAATCATGACATGTGCATCTGCAAATCCTAATGACATGATAATCCGTAAGAGCTATGTCTTGTGATTTTAAGTTATATCTCTTGATGTGCATACTAACCATGCAGGTATACTAAATGGATTCATAGCTAGGTAAGAACTATGAGGTATATGTGCTTTGAATAACACTAAATGATAATAATCCTTGTTGATGAGATAACATGCATCGCCAGTATGATGAGATAGGTCTAAGGACCTGATAAAGGCTGAGTGCCCAGTGAGGTGTTATCCTATGATAATGAGATAAGAGATTGCTATCCCAGGATGTTGATGTAGGGTGTTGATGCCTTGAGAGGCAGTAGCAATCTGTGAGGAGAGATTAAGATCCCATGATGATGTGATAATAATAGTATTAATGTAGATCAATGCTATTTATGTTTTACAACTTGGTTGCCTCAACAACTCACTTAAAATATACTAATTAATTATAGTGAAGCATATCATGTAGTTTTCCCTAGACATAGATCCATCATCATAAGATTTTGATGATGGTGAAACAAGTTTATCCTACGGGATTACCTGGAGCGCATATTGTTGAATATGTGGGGTTTCTCCTAGCCGAAAATAGGAGGATTAGAGTACAACTGCGGTTGTAGACTCCGTATGGTAAAGAGCATGGTGAACAGGCCCATGACTCATTGAGTTAGAGAATGAATGCGTTCATGGCTCAAGGGCATGGTGATCAGGCCCGTGGCTCAAAAAGTATACTAGCACATGTGTCGAGGTGAGCTAGAGATATGGGTAGCTTGCAGAGCTGACCCTGAGGCTGAGGCCATATAAGCATGAGACTGTGGTCCTACTTTGGTTTTCATGCACTGACCACGAGGAGGTGAGGTCATGGAACCCGACTCTCCCATTGACCTTGTATGGCATCAGTTTTTGGGCTTCGTAGCCGAAGGTTGGATTTGAGCAGGGACAACTCACTTCCTCAGGGCATAACAAAATGCAATCCCGCCGAATAATATATACTTCTTAGAGCAAAACATGGAACATTGATTGAGGCCTTTCTTATATAGCTAATCTAGTTACACCTTGCAGTTACGTGTATGATCCTTATATTTTGTGATAAGTTCTTATAAAGCTTATCTTGTCAATCATGTTCCATAAAGAAATACTTGGTTATATGCCTCCTGGATATCTTGGTAAAAATTGATGGTAATAATAGTCTTGCTCAGTATGCTGCTCTTATTATATGTTCTTACCAGCTATCTGCTCTATCTGCTGTAACCTTCTAAGGTTTTATAGTTTCGGTGGGGAGTTATGTTTCTCCCTGGGACTGTGTGTCTCACCCCACTGGTTTACAACCTTTTTAGGTGATTGTGTTAGACGTGGTGGTGGTCATGAGGTTGCGGCCGAGCAGCTAGAGGAAGAGCAGCAGAAGGCAAGAGATGGACATGCTGCTATTTTGGTGGTTTTGTAGTAGAGTCCTAGAATTCATCCATGTACTCTCAGGTTCTCGGAGGTGTTTTGACGACGTTTCATGATGTATAGTTGTTGAACCTTTGTTTATCATACTGTTGGCCTAATGTGGCCTATTATGTACATATAAATAGGTGATGAACTCATGTGCTGAGAAGACATCTGGTTTCTGTAAGTTGTGAACTTATATCAAGGCTTGTGTATGTTTATATAACATGTTTCCTTGTAGGATGAGGATTTGGTTGTAATAGTTCTCTTTCATCTGCTTTTCGCAAATGGTTTTAATTAACTCGTGTTTTTGGTAATATGTGGTTTATGGTGTTTCTGCACAATTTCGCATGGCACCTTGTTGTCTGTGTGATGGCGGGGTGTCACAATATAGTTGAGCCTTGATGAGGATGTCAAGATTATAAGTGGGGGGGATTGTAGCATCCCAGGATTTGAGGCCTCAGATAAAATGATCTTATAAGGAATGATTGGAGTACCCATATCACTAAGGTGCACCTCCTTTTCAGGGAGCCCATCACTAAAGAACTCCATAGTTAAGCGTGGTCAGCTTGGAGTAGTACTAGGATGGGTGACTATTTGGGAAGTTGATATTAGCTTACACGTGAGTGAGATTAAAGCACACAGTTAAGGCTAGTGGTGATTTGTGGGGCCAGTCATCATCCCTAAAACTCTACTAGAGACTTGGGCAGTGTGCTCAGGTGTTACACTTAGTTTCTACTATGTTCCCTTCTTTTTCTTCTTCCCTTCTATGTGTTTTGTGATGAAAACCATGCAAGGCTAAAAATCTATATTCTTTAGGAACCAGGAGTAGCCCGGATATACACTGCAGTTGATTTCTATGCATTAATATCCAATTATCTCATTGTTACTAGATATAATTCTATTAAAGTTTCATGTTCCTTTTGTGCTTGATCACCATGAATGGATTAATAAACACTTAGTCATCTCAGGAGAGGGATTAAGGGCTAGAAAGCATATGATTACTCATATATTGCACCTTTCGGAAAAGTTGAGAATATATAAGAGGAGAAACCCAGAGTATAAGTTTAAAGCACCTAATTAATCAAACCAATAACCGCGGGAGTGGGATTGGCATTAGATTAGGTAGAGAATTACACTGCGGGAGAAGATAATTCTTTTGGTAGACGATTGAGTTTCCCCATATCAGGTGCCATTGTTCCTACTTCTGGTGTGGCTACAAACTCCTTATCCAGGGATTGAGATAATAGATATTAGTGTGTAGAATTGATTGTTAGTGGTATCCGTGGTGAAACCACCTCCTAAAGAATTCATTCTCCTTATCATTTACTAAAACCATTAATTCGTTTACTTTAGTGTTCATTTGGCAATTCAACTCATTTCAAACAATCCTCACTGGCCTAACTAATTGATCTGTAGTTAGTAGTAGTCTACTGGAGAAATGCTTCCTCATGTTCGACTTGGGCCTCACAGGGATTTATTACTTCGATACGTTCACTTGTGTTTTGTGCATGATAAACTGTGTGTCAAGTTTTTGGCACCATTGTCGGGGAAGCGACAACATCCAACACTATGAGTGTTGCAATCGGCTACTCTAGGCCAATTTTTATTTTTTTATTTCGCCTTCACCAAACCCTCCCGTGATTGAAGAACCAGAGGCACCTGCAGTAACTGAGCCAAGAGAAATGGGGGATAGAGTAGATGAACTAGAAGAACAAACAATATGGGAGAGAATAAAGGATTAATTGTCCACGGCCCATAAGGATGTCAATGGTATTGGAGTAATTCTAATAGTAAAAAGAAAAGAAAATAAAACCTAAGTTAACAAACAACAAGGATGTCAATGGTATTGGAGTTAATATATGATTAACATAACTTGGACCGGGTTCACCTATGAAGAACACTCACCAAACATGAAAGTACTCAACACAATTCATATCCTTAAAACTTGTTTGTAAGGAATCACCATATATGTTTATACCCTCTTCTCTTGAGATTAAGATAGATCTAAGTCACAACACCATAAAAAATATACTTTAACTACAAAATGATATGTACAAAACCCCCATATTTTCTAGCCAAAGGCTTTAGCTACATTTTTTACATATAAAAATCATAGTATTTGCTTGTGTCAGGAATTCTTTTAGATACATTTCTCAAATATACTATTAAATAATGAATTAGATACAAATTAATATGAAGTATGAAATGTAGCTAGAATTTTTTTGGTTGACGACAACCAAAAATACCACTAGATTAAATAATCTTCAACATCTTTCTCCAAGGCTCTCTAAATTTCTTCCATGCACGCCATAGGGTACTACACTTCGCCTGGTTGCTTGAGAAATCATTTTGCTAATCAATCTGTAGGGATATTAGCCTCTCTACAGATCTTAATCACTTGACATTCTGGGATACTTCTTCTGACCTTGCAAATTCTTTGTATCAGTAGTCTCCCAGTAAATCGACTGATAGTTTCGAAATGTAGCAGATATTGTCTTCAAATTTTTAAGTATATGTGTAATTGTAGCTAAATCTATAACTACAATTGCGAATGTAATTAATCTGTAGCAAAAATATGAATTTATTACAATTACATGTGTATCTAATATGTAGTAAAGAGTAACTTTACTACACATCTATATGTGGGTAGATTATGCATTTAGCTACATATGTAGTGACATTTATTACACATACATGTGTAGTTTGATTGTGAATATATTATGTAATTTATCAGTACATGAGCCTTTTTAGTAAAATAATCAAAGTCATTAGACCAAATTTTGCTTATAATTCTAAAAAAATACATATATTTGAATTAAAACAATGAATGTATATGGGGAGGACATACACTTGCTACAATTATACAATTTATATGGATATTGAAGATATACATGTCTAAATTTGAGAAGAAGTAAAAAGATCAAAATATTCTCATTACACTAGAAGATTTTCTATCCATGTTAGCAGAACAAGGGCATGAAAATCCTTTCTCACTTGCACCACAAACTAGCATCAGCTACAACATAGTCAACAACAACTCAGAATTAAGATCTACATCAGCTAGCCACCTACTAACATTCAGACATTGCTTGGGCATGAATGCTAAACAATAAGACAACAAAGTCAAAAAAACAAATCTACATCTATCATTGACTCTTCAATCATTGGTCTCAACTCAATTCACAAACTGAGTACGATCAGTACACTTCCTCAAAGCACAAGTGAGAAGAAACCTCACATGACTTGCTAAAATTTGATGAACCAACAAAGTATTCAAGAAGCAAACTAACAATTTGAAGAACAATCGGCTCATTGTCACAAGAATATTCAACCCATATTAAAGAAAGTAGTAATCTAAATATAATCAAGAGAATCTAAGTCATTAATAGAAGCTAAGTCAAAATTACATCAATGGACAATTTAAGCTAACTACTATATGACATTGATTTATGGACACAAGTGATATAGTCATGCACTGTTACAACCCCAATTTTTGGTGAGAACTGTAATTTCTCATAATAAAGATAAATGAACAAATAATGATGTCTTTTGATTGAATGCATGAATTTCGTTTAAAATAGCCTTGTTGTTTTATTTGTGGGCTTTATTGGCTATTGGGCCTAATAACAAAGAAAGGACAAAAGAAACTCTATTATTGAGTAAATAAGAAAATAGAGGAAAGAACAATGTGGAATTCTCTAGAAGGCAAATCCAAAGAGGGATTTCATGCCTCTAGGGTTCCAAGGAATCCAAAGTTGCATAAAGAATGCAATAAGAAAAGAAAAGATCAATTAAATATTTCTTTATTGAGAAAGAAATTGAAAACAATGATAAAATGTGGGAAATAAGTGGAAAGAGGTATAATTGAGTTGTCCTTGATGGATTTTCATATCCAAAGGATTCCTAATGATAAAAGGGATGCCAATGAGGAAAATAAAAGAAAGATAAAGAGAAATCCTTGAAAAGAGATATTTTACTAAAGAAATGAATAAGAAGAAAGAGAAAATAGATAAAGGATAAGTAAAAGGATAAGGAATATTCCCAAGATGGGATTCCGAGCCATTAAGGGTTCCTTGAGGTTCAAGGGATTCAAAATAATAATTTAATGGCAAAGAAAGAGGAAATGCCAAATTAAATTGGCTTAATTTAAAAGACAGCTTGCTTATGAAGAAAATACCCTTTTCCTTTGGAATTTCGGTCTCTAATTTGGTACACATGTAGATGATTTCGATCCAAAGCTTCCTCTAAAATTTGGTGGAAAAAGGATAAAGGAATAATGAATTATGAATTTTAGAAGTTTCTTAAAGTAAATGGATAATCTTTGAACCGTATTAAATGTCACAATGACATCTGGGTATTCAGATTAAATAGGGATCGTAGATGTAAGATCCAATGGATTGGAACTGATCCCAGTCTCACAAGGAGACTAGAACGCATTGTCCAGAAAGCACAATCTTCCTTTCGAATTTGCGTGAAGTAGAGTTAATGTGCGAAGCAAGAAACTATTCCATTGGCTTCGAGAGCGATTTTCGCATCAAACCTACCTAAGTTTGCAGACCTTTCCTGAACTGTGCAAATTTCCCCTAATTGTGGGAAAGAGCAAGGGGCTAACCCCTATATAAGGAGGGGGGAGGCACAAGCTGCGTTCAATATCTCTACGTCGTGATGTTCACGAGGAGGAACCGAGATGATCCGTGCAGCCAATTAAGAGGAAGGCCTTCGACTGGTACCCTGACCAGGCCACACACCTTTCGAGAAGAAAGCTTCTCCATCCTGACGAATTGGGTGATTAGTGAGCCAAATGAGTCAAAGGTTGAGTATGGAAGGGCGCTGCGGAGGTGCTGCATCCTTCACCGACGGCTGGCGCAACAAGAAGGTCGAAGTCAACTCTGGAGTTGACCCGCGTAGGCAGAGTGTGTCGTGGATGGGAGTGGGACAGAACAGAGGTTGAAGATGGAGTGGCGAATGACTAAGATGCCCCTCCATGGATGTGTGACACCCGAGGGCGCAAAGGACTTATCCAGCAAGTTAAAGGGCGCCCAGGTTGTTACATAATCGCTGACGTGTCGAGCCCTTATTGGCTGAAGGTATATAACCTTGCAAAAATCGTAGTTATTTATTTATAACTCTGATGATAAAAAGTTATACATGAAACTTGCACAAAAAGTACAAGGAATCCAATAAAAATACTATTACAGACTAGTTTTGCTTTTAGTTCGAAAAGTACACAAAGTTGGTAGCTTTAATGCTTTAAGTGTAATCAAAACCCAAGATGTTGATTAGGCATGAGTTCAATTACTTAAGTTGGTATTATGAATCAACATTTACCATTTTGACATAAAATGATAATATGAATCCGATTTAAGTTTAAAAACCCATGATTTTCTTAATTAGGGTGCTATGACTAAGAAAGTGCAATAATGGGCCTAAAAGCCTTAATGTTGAGTAATATGACTTTAATGACTTTTATTTCGAGAATATGAATATCTTAAACAGAGGTATATTGATCTGAAGTTTAACTAAGAAGCCTTGGAATAGATAACTTAAAGAGATAAAGTTTTAATATGTAGAAAGGATGTTTTAAAGTCTCATATGAGTGAAGATATACTTGAAAACCTAGAAACCCTAATCTAGGTGTTTATGACTTTAATAAGCTATATTTTGAAATCTTATGTATAAGATGAAGTTAGAACTATTCGTAAGCCAGATTGGTAATAAAGAGGATTAAGTATGAATGACTAAGTAATTAGGGTTTTGGAACATGGAAACAATGTTTTAGGGTTTAGTTGACCTAAAAGGTAAAGGTTAAGAGACGAATATAAAGAATGTTAAGGAAAACCCTAATTCAAATGAGGCACACCCTAGGAGGGAATTCCATGATGAGCATATGAATAATTATATTGCACATATTTTCCAGGTTTCTTGTTGTGCTTGATTGATTGGGGTGATTAGTTTCCTGGCTTGGTTGGCTGTTTGATTAATTAGATATTCTGCTTACAATCCTTGAAGACTTCCGAATCAGGTATGTGGTTAAGTATGAGTAACCGCCTTAGTTTTTTCGAAGGTTTCCCGGATGGTTAATCACATTGAATGCAATCTAAACAGTTTGGATGTTCATACTGCAATTATAAAGTCACTATGGCTATCACAATTATATATACATGTGAATTCTTGCACCTACCTGCCACCCTGATGGAAGATGCCATAAAGGTCAGGCCCAGGAGGGTAGACCCATGGGCACGATGAGAGGTGACCCCAAACACCAAGCTCGGGAATGAGAAGGTGGTCTATGATGCATGACTATGGAGCACCATGAGAGGTGACTCCCAGGCACCAAGCTCGAGATTGAGAAGGTGGCCTTAAGTCAATGGCAACAGAGAAACCCTAGAGAGGTATGCCAGGGATAGGGAAAAAGTGGTGGAGAATGACACATTGAAAATGTAAATTGTCTTATTAAATAATTTGATTGTGATTATTAAATTGTTAGCCATATCTGTGAAATTTTTGTTGTTCCCACATACTAGCTTATTCCTATAAGCTGACCGACATTTTGTTTGTCGGTGTTTTAGGTACAACAATTGAAAGAACAAACAGTAAAGTGACACATTATGGAAATAAAAAAAATATAGTGCAAGGAGGATTAGATAGAATGAATCCAGGCAGTGGATAGAGTAGTTTACCAAAGTTTTAAAAAGGTATGCAAGGTTTTATTTTATACCAGTTTACAGTTTAGTTAGTAAATTTTGATAATTGTTATTGATTATTGGTCAAACCTTTGATCCTGTTAATTGGGATAATGACTCTGACCTCTTGGTCTCCCTTAATTGGGGGTTACTGAGAGGTGGGATCGTAACAATTGGTATCAGAGCGTAGGTTCCTCATTTAATCATTAATAATTATTAAATTTTACAAACTTCGTAGAACCCAAGGGAGTTATTAGAGGATTTTCTGAAAGACAGAGGTGTCTAGAAAAGGATCACGCCCGGGGGCTGGCAAGATTTTCCCCCGCACCGCTAGTCAGAGTACAAGGACTCCCTGATTGTGTGACTGCATGGCCGATGTAACATACTGAAATTTGGGACTAAATTAAAATTTTGAACTATGATTTGTAATCCTTCAAAAAAAAATTGAATTTCCTTTTCCTAGATTGCACTCACATTTGTCTCCCATTGGAAATATCTTGACACTCAAGCTCTAGAATACAATTTATCCTCATTTGGCATAGTCATTCCTCTTGGGACCCACAAGTGAATAATTGAATTTCAATATAATTTCTTAGCTTTGGAATCATATAGAATAGTACTGATAATTTTAGTATTTATTTGTAGAGTAAATAATTCCTTTTACTACTTTAGACTAATACTTTTAGTAATTAGACCAATTGCTATTAAACCATCATTCAATATTACATTAGAAACGGAGTAATGAATTAGGAGAAATGAATAGTGGTAGTAACACCATTGCATAAGGAAACTTACTGGTATTTATTTGCAATCTAATTAAGGGACTTGATTGGGGCCCATTTAGAATAGGTCTTCTACCCTAACCGCACGCCCACGCGTCTGGAATGCGGTTGTTACCGCTACAACACAGAACCGGCAAGGAAAACACCCGACGTCCTCACCTCTCGCCTCTCCACGACCTCACTTTCTCTCCCTCTCCCTCACCGTCTGGCCTTGTGCCATAATTAATGATTAACCGTTGCAAGGCATAGAGACTGTGACGATGGGGCGTTGCAGACGACGATCAAGAAGAAAACACCCAGCGTTCCATGTGCAGTGCCATCCAACCCCTTCTCCGTCTTCCCTGGACACGCACCCTAGGGTCGGTGCCTCTATAAAACCTTGCCAGTCCACCAGCTACTCAGCAAACCACATCAGCCGCTAAGCACCACCTCCTCCCTGAATACCTGCAACTCTAGCAACAATCTGGTCTGTAATCTGCCGTCCAGAATCCCAGTCTCCCTGCAGCCATCGCCGAATCCCTCCTCCCTCCGTGATTCCATGCTCATAGATCTGCATGCCATCAACCTACTCAAGCCCGACCTACAGCACAAACAGACCTCGACGCCAGCGCCCTGCGTTGGATCTCGCCAGCCACCACGACACACCTACGCCGCCACCATCACTCCACGACAGCCGCCCAAGATCTCCCAGTATTTACCCCATACTCCTTCGGCCACCATGACGCCATACAGATCCTAGATGTACCACCATCAACGTCCGCCCTCATCATCTTCCTCCTCACCGTCACCCCTTCCGACCTGTGATGAACCAGCACCGTCAGCCACCACCATAGCACCGCCATTACTTTCAAGGCCTACTCTTCCTGGGCACCATCTGCCCCGACCCCAAGCAGCCTGCAGCTTCCACGACACCTCGCCAGTAATAACATCAACACTACCTGCTGGGCTCGTCTGCCCCGTCACCTTCCTATACCCCTCTCGTACTCTGACGGAGTTCTTCGCATTCCTGACTTCTGTCTTCTGGTCGTGTTTTGGCTTCGCATGGCACCCCTACGGCTGTTGCTCCCCATCCTCAACACCCCGCAGATCCAGCACACCTCGCCAACCCTGACCCCTGCCCGACTTTCTCCACCACGCCACCAGGCTCCCATGCCCCAACAACTGCCGGCTGCAACTCTGCAAATCAGACCCCACGCCGCCAACCGCCCTCGCCTGCAAACTGCGCCTGCCGGAAGAGCTGTCACCACCTACGGTGAAGCCGGGGGCAGTTCGACTCCTATCACCCCACCTCTTCCTTTTACACGGAGAGCTAAAGCCAAATTTCTGGGACGGCTTCAGAAAATCTGATCGGCAGTAAGAGGAAGCTAACCCAGCAATCGCTAAACGACCCAAATATCTACCTTCTTGAGTTTTTTTTGTCACGGAGACCATGTCAAAGCTCATCATAGAAAGCTGGTCGGCATGTCTAGACCCTGTCGCTGCCAACAACGCTAGACGGGAATGGATCCATCTTGAATCAGTAGGAGTCATCGGGCAGTAAGTCTGTTCTTATTCTTCAACATTTCTTATAATCAGTTAGTAAGTGGGTAGACGATAACCTTGTGAATCATAATTAGTTTATAAAGATCAGACGAGCCAGGTTATCATGCCTAATCACATTAGGTTAAGTATATATATGCATGCATACATCTAGCAATGCGTGATACACTAGAATAGACGATCATTATAATTTTTGTAGTTGTACGGTGTTAATACTAATACAGTAAACTGCAGACTAGATAATATCTAAATACGTGTTAATGTACTAGACACACATACATAACATTTATACCTTTACCTATTATATTTTTCATTCCCTAAGATCAATTGTTAAGATTATATATACCATTTACACATGCAACTTATGTAGTAGGAGTGTTAATGGAGTCATGGAAACTGTTCTTTAGACCACCCAGTCGTATGACACCAGATTCGTAAATGAGATATGTGTATACTAATGTAATGAGTCTAATAAATTGCATATATACTTTATGCACGTTGTATTTTCTCAGATCTTTGAAATATGTTAATACTGGAAAGTTATTAAATACATAGAAACCGCTGAATATTAAACACCGTTATCAAAATGGTTTGGATAAGTAGTCGGTTCCTTAATACATATCATATTAAAATAGATATTAATGAAGTCATATTATTAACGATAAAGTTCTATAATTTCAATTTGTAATCAAATAAAAAGTTAGAAATGTCATGATGTATTCGTAATAACAATAAGTATACATATGTTACCAACATCGACTAAAATTATGTTATTTTGGTAAATATATCTAAAAAAAAAATGAATATGTTCTAGCTTGGTCGATCAAATTGAGTTACATGAAAGATAAAGATAGAGATTTTAGAAGATATCACATATCCAAAATGATTGATGGAAACCTTAGAAAGAGAATATATTTATATTTCAATACGAGAATTACAAGTAAGTAGCATATGTAATAGTCCTTAACTATACAACAATTTATGTGTCCATGAATAGCTGTACAAGAAAAGTGTTTCGCCATATTTCAAAATTATATGATAATAACACGCTTTAAAGTATGTAAACATATATATACAACATGACTAGAAATCTTTGAAAGAAATATATTGAGAGAACATGAAACAATAAATATCTAGGTGGGAAAGCTAATTAAGAAAAGTTTAGTAAATTCCAAGCCAAGTAATAACACTATTATACTACTATGTAGATTTCTCACTCTTGGATCCATTCTTGGTGATTGTGCAACCTATGGAGACTTGGATAATTGAGGTACTATTCCTCTATTTCATTGTTGAACTATTTTCCCTCTTGATGGACATACATATATCTTGATTCATGGTGAATTCCATATAGTTTTGAAACCTTTATTTATTCTTGAAAGTTCACCACTCTCATTTTACAATTGATGAAATGTTGTTGATAAAATATTTTGGCACTGGACTTGATCTATTTGGAGTTTTGACTCCATGTGGACTTTGGTCCCTTGGGCTTTGTCCCTATAGAGCTTTGGCTCACTTGAGTGGGCCAAGTACCCCACAACCCTGCGCAGAGGATAGGGATTAGTTGTCCCCCAGTTAACTGGAATAGCTAATAAGGCACTAGTGTCGTTCTCTCCTAGAGTGTGAGAACACAAGGCACTTAGCCCTAGAAAAGATATGATAGAAAGGTGCCAAAACTTGCCAAATAGAATATTTTGAAATTGATATACTTTGTGAATAGCTTGGATATATTTTGCATACTTGAATTATTGAATCTTGCTTAATGATATTCTTATGAAAGATTTCCTATCTTGAAGTTGATATTGGAATTTCTTTTTTGTAAGCCTTTAGTCCACCAAATAGTCCTTTCCTACTTTTATTATACATCTAAACCTATTTCGTACATAGTTCAATGATTGGATTTAGTACCAGCTTTGCTGACCCTTTTTTTTCCCTTCAATGGGGTCCATGTGTGGTTTTGTTCCCTTTGGGAACTCATGGGCAGGTGATAGATGGAAGAGCTTGAAGAGACATGCACTGGGTAGTCCTCCGTTGAAGATTAGATAGGAATAAATTTTATTTCTTAAACTTGTAATCATATTTGTAGCTTCCGCGACTCTGATGTACAAGCATGAATGTAACAAAGATTGTTTATGTATTTGATATTATTTTGTAAATATTCGACCGTAAAGATCGAGTCTTTACAGCCGATGTCTTAGGATATGACTCGAAATAAGATACCTTTAGGACTCTCTTATCTTGTTCATCCCTTCTCAACTCAAATTCTATTAAGGACCTTAAGGATTAGGGTTTTCTCTCTTCTCCTCACCCTCTTGAGGTATGGGTAAGGTTAATAAGGTCTAAGGAATCCTCCACCAAATTAATGAAAAGCATGTAAATAAGATGTCATGGACATAAGCTTAATAGAGTAAGCATAAAAGAATAGATACATGCTTAGGTCATATGACATAAGTTGTCATTGCCCTCAAGAGAGACCTGAGGCTAGACCTTCTTGTCAGGAGGATGAGTAGAGAAAGTTAGTCTTGGAGGTAGAGATCTCCATTAAAGTAGAGACCTAGCACATCCTCTAAGAATGATGTTAACCATAACCCTAAGTGGAGGTTAGAGAGAGAGATGACATGATGAGTTAGATGTCATGGTTGACTGGGTGTTTGGATGGGCATGCCTTTGGATTTCCATACGAGCCATGAGAGGTTGGATGACCTAGAACCTTTGGCAACCCAACCCTGGGAAGGGTCGTGCATGTTTGAGCGAAGGATAGCTCCTTCATGGATGAGGTTAGAGAAGAACCTATGGAAACCCCATGAGCTTATATGAGCATGGCATAGTATGCACCCAGAGCACGTCAAGTAGTACAGGAAGTAGGTCGAAACCCTGGCCAAGGGAGCAAGTTGGATAGCTAATGAGATAAGCATAAGGAATAATGGATAACCTTGAGTAAACATAAGCGTGAACATAGGCTTCACCAGGTAGGGATATGCTTGTGAGCTTGATCCAACTTCATGGAGAGAGGACCTCTAGTTGTAAGGATGGATGAGGAGTTAGCTCTAGAGAGAGAAAGCAGGTCCTGAGCAAAAAGGTTGGAAACTTAGATTCCAAGACATGAGGAATAATGGGGAGTTGAGGATGATGCGACCTAAGTGGATGATAGTGGTTGCCTTATGCTTGACCCCTAGAGGCTGATGATATATTGGTTGCCTTTAGAGGAACCAAACCCTAGAGAGAGGTTGATGCTTCTGGTACCTATGTGCCTATGGTGTAAGTGGTTTCCTGCTGTGATGAGACAAAGAGTGCCTTAGACCCTGAGGAGGTTTAAGTAGCAAGTTGTGAGGCCTTGTACCTTGTTGGTTGCCCTTAAGGAGGACTCAACTCTGAGGTGTTGCTTATATAAAAGGATCAGGGAAGTACATGGCATACCTTGGACATGCTTGACTCATGGTTAAGAGATTTAGCATGCAGTTAGACACCCCAAAAGTGAACCTAGGGTTCCTAGGCCTAAGAGGGGAAGTAGTGTATCTGATGCTCATGATGAGATTTGAGTCTCTAATAGTTTCGAGCATGGTACTCCTCAGGTTTAGAGGAAAAGGAAACCCCTTAAGTTAAAGGTATGTTTGATGAACCCCTCACAACTAAGTTGGTCTAATGTTGAGGATGAGAACAAGTGTGACCTAGCATGGTTTTGTAGGTGTCTGTTTGTGCCTTAGTAGCTTGCTAGGTCTAAGCATACTCATGTGGATGCAGACCCTAAACATAAGGATGTTTGTGATCTTTGTTATCAAGGTTTAGTTTCCTCCCTTCCTGGGAGAGGGCCCCTTTTGTAGGGTGTATACTAGTTTTTTTGGTTTTAAGGTAACCTAAAGAGGTTTCAGAGGATCTTGAGAAGCTAAGTGAAGAGTACATGGTAAGAGAATGAACATGTAGACTCATAGATAAACACCTCTAAGTGCATATGGGTGTGTTACCATGGACGTAACCAGTATGGGGCCTGACCAAGGTAGGCAGGTCGCCATGACCCTTGTGAAAGGATGAAAGTCATCCCATGAATGAAGAGAGAGATGATGAAGGCTTGGGTAAGGTTCTAAGTTGGAAATTTACTATAGTAAAATCCTAAGTCTATCCTAAGGTCAGGTGGGGATAAGACCGATGGAAGTAGGAGTTGCCTAATTCCCTACTTGCACATGACCATAGGGTCGAGAGGTAACAACTATCATTGTATGAGAGACATGGGTTAGGAGATTGATCACCTTCATGAACTCATGGGACCCAAAGGACAGATGAGTAGGGCAGTCTCTGGATGCATAAGGGAAGAGGGATGACCCCAAAAGTGTCGGCACCCTATAGACCTAGAGGAGATGACCAAGGATTGTGTGTAAACCCCAGTAGGTTCGAGGCTAGTAACCTTGATATCGAGATGATCATGAGGTAGAGACATATGTTGCACATTTCAACTTAGATTTGAACGTGTACTGGCAATGTGGGATGTACCATCTCTACTTTTAGAATAGGAAGAACTTTGTATTTGGACTGCAGCCAAATGCTTATTTCCTCTTGTTATGGGAGTGAGAGATAGGACAGTATGCATGCCTTACACCAAGGATAAAAGATGATGGAAGTTGGAACATTGCTATGAGGTATGAGGATAGAGATGATAACATACCCTTAGGAGTAAATGATACATGGATGGTTTACAAACAGTAAGAGAAATAAGGATGTTTTAGCAGAAGCTATGTGGAACTTGCAAGTTATACAAGGTTGAGTTTGATCACCATGAGGGTGAGCTCAGAGTTTCTTGATGAAGACAATCTTAGAGTTGAGATGAGATAATAAGTGGAATACATGGAGGTGTATGTCTTTAACATTACCTAACACCTAAGGAGGTGAAGTGGTAATGAATGCTCTAGTTGAGATATAGTTGTCTAGTTTAGTTGGAAGCTAGAAGAAGTTGAGGTTGTTAGGCTAACCCTAAGTTTGAAAAAGAGATATGTATGGCTAACACTTAGATGTAACGATATCGGTTGATCAAGTTAGTAGTTGTTTGGTTAGCCAGCCTAGGCCTTGATGCAATAAAAGGATGGTTATAGAATCTCAGATGCACTTCTTTGGATAGGAAGGTAATAAAACCCTGATGAGAGTGGTTTAGGGTTTCCGAGGAATCGATCTTGAGGAATCATGACATACAGGAGATCATGGTTTAAGATCACCAAACACCGTGACACTACAAAGATAGTAAGTGATAGTAGTACTTGGGATGCTTAATATGAAATTGCATGTAGCATGTGGCCATGCAAGTTAGGAGGTGAAGGACGAACACTAGTAACCTGGTGCATGGATATAGAGAGTTCCCGAGAGGGAATGATAATTCATCACTATGGATGTTGTGAGTCTCCCCTAGACCAAGGAATGTCAATATGCAAAATGGGTTATGGTAGAACACCTTACCTAGATGACATGAGAAAGAAAGAGTACTATCAAGGGACAAATCCAGTTGAACTACATATGAGAGAGATGATTCAACTACAACATGATGTGAATTCAAAAGTTCTTGAGTAGGGCCTAAAGGTTCACTTCCATAAGGTGGAATCAGATACGTGATGAACTCGATACTAGTACAGTTTATCACCCCTAACTAATGGTTAGTATGATACAGACTAGAGGGTCAGATGAGAGCATGTGTGCTCATTTAGGGTGATACAAAGAGATAGTTCTTAAGATATGATGATAACCACCATAGCCTTTATCGAGATGCAAGAAGTTCTAGAAGGAGGTTGTGTCGGTCACCACTTCATTAAGATGATGTTGGTGAAGGAGGCCTCATGAAGGTAAGAAAAGAACCAAAATGAGTGCAGATGAAGTCGCTTTGATCGTGCAATGGCTGAGAGAGAGAGAGAGCCCAGAGACGACATGAGTCGTGAGCTGATGTAAAGTAGACTGACATGCAGTACACTATAGGAAAGTATGTGATGTGAAAATCCGACCCCTCTAAGCTACAATTGAGAGAGCTGAGTCCCCGATATATGGGTCCATTGGAGATGGATTGGTGGAGATAGTTAGGTTTAACCTTACCCCTAAGGATAACATGATGTATAATGTATTCCATGAGTCCGATCTAGAGCACTATGTGAGGTACCCAAGCCATGTGCTGAGCCCTGAACCTATTCAGCTTTATGAGAGGCTGAAATGTCCTGAGTCACCTATGAGGGTACAATATACCAAGGTAAGAAAGAACTCAGATGGAAGAATATGAGATGATGAAGGTTCTTGGGAATAACCATGGAAAGGGTGAAGCCACATGGGAGCCGTGATGGACAAAAGAAAGGCTTATCTTGAATTGTTTGTTTGCTTGATGGAATTTTGAGGACAAAATTCTTATAAGAGGGGAAGGATGTTACAACCCCAATTTTTGGTGAGAGATGTAATTTCTCATAATAAAGATAAATGAAAAAATAATGATGTCTTTTGATTGAATGCATGAATTTCGTTTAAAATAGCCTTGTTGTTTTATTTGCGGGCTTTATTGGCTATTGGGCCCACTAACAAAGAAAGGACAAAAGAAACTCTATTATTGAGTAAATAAGAAAATAGAGGAAAGAACAATGTGGAAACCTCTAGAAGGCAAATCCAAAGAGGGATTTCGTGCCTCTTGGGTTCCTTGGGTTCCAAGGAATCCAAAGTTGCATAGAGAATGCAATAAGAAAAGAAAAGATCAATTAAATATTTCTTTGTTGAGAAAGAAATTGAAAACAATGATAAAATGTGGGAAATAAGTGTAAAGAGGTATAATTGAGTTTTCCTTGATGGATTTTCATATCCAAAGGATTCCTAATGATAAAAGGGGTGCCAATGAGGAAAATAAAAGAAAGATAAAGAGAAATCCTTGAAAAGAGATATTTTACTAAAGAAATGAATAAGAAGAAAGAGAAAATAGATAAAGGATAAGTAAAAGGCTAAGGAATATTCCCAAGATAGGATTCCAAGACAATAAGGGTTCCTTGAGGTTCAAGGGATTCAAAATAATAATTTAATGGCAAAGAAATAGGAAATACCAAATTAAATTGGCTTAATTTAAAAGATAGCTTGCTTATGAAGAAAATACCCTTTCCCTTTAGAATTTGGGTCTCCAATTTGGTACACAAGTAGATGATGTCGATCCAAAGCTTCCTCTAAAATTTGTTGGAAAAAGGATAAAGGAATAATGAATTATGATTTTTAGAAGTTTCCTAAAGTAAATGGATAATCTTTGAACCGTATTAAATGTCACAATGACATCTGGGTATTCGGATTAAACATGGATCGTAGATGTAAGATCCAACGGCCTGGAACTAATCCCAGTCTCACAAGGAGACTGGAACGCAGTGTCCAGGAAGCACAATCTTCCTTTCAGATTTGCGTGAAGTAGAGTTAATGTGCGAAGCAGGAAACTATTCCATTGGCTTCGGGAGCGATTTTCGCATCAAACCAACCTAAGTTTGCAGACCTTTCCGGAACTATGCGGATTTCCCCTAATTGAGGGAAAGTGTAGGGGGCTAACCCCTATATAAGGAGGGGGGCACGAGATGCGTTCAATATCTCTACGTCGTGATGTTCACGAGGAGGAACCGAGATGATCCGTGCAGCCAATTGAGAGGAAGGCCTCTGACTAGTACCCTGACCAGGCCGCACACCTTGCCAGAAGAAAGATTCTTCATCCCAATGAATTGGGAGAGTAGCGATCCAACTGAGGCAAGGGTTGAGTAAGGAAGGGCACATCGAAGGTGTTGCATCCTTCACCGACGGCTGGCGCAACAAGAAGGTCGAAGTCAACTCTAGAGTTGACCCGCGCAGGCAGAGTGTGTCGTGGACGGGAGCGGGACAGAATAGAGGTTGAAGATGGAGTGGCGAATGATGAAGATGCCCCTCCATGGATGTGTGACACCTGAGGGTGCAAAGGACTTATCCAGCAAGTTAAAGGGCGCTCAGGTTGTTACATAACTGCTGACGTGTCGAGCCCTTATTGGCCGAAGGTATATAACCTTGCAAAAATCGTAGTTATTTATTTATAACTCTGATGATAAAAAGTTATACATGAAAGTTGCACAAAAAAGTACAAGGAATCCAATAAAAATACTATTATAGACTAGTTTTGCTTTTAGTTCGAAAAGTACACAAATTAGTAGCTTTAATGCTTTAAGTGTAATCAAAACCCTACATGTTGATTAGGCATGAGTTTAATTACTTAAGTTGGTATTATGAATCAACATTTACCCTTTTGACATAAAATGGATAATATGAATCCGATTTAAGTTTAAAAACCCATGATTTGCTTAATTAGGGTGCTATGACTAAGAAAGTGCAATAATGGGCCTAAAAGCCTTAATGTTGAGTAATATGACTTTAATGACTTTTATTTCAAGAATATGAATATCTTAAACAGAGATATATTGATCTGATGTTTAATTAAAAAGCCTTGGAATAGATAACTTAAAGAGATAAAGTTTTAATATGTAAAAAGAATGTTTTCAAGTCTCATATGAGTGAAGATATACTTGAAAACCTAGAAACCCTAATCTAGGTGTTTATGACTTTAATAAGCTATGTTTTGAAATCTTATGTATAAGATGAAGTTAGAACTAATCGTAAGCCAGATTGGTAATAAAGAGGCTTAAGTATGAATGACTAAGTAATTAGGGTTTTGGAACATGGAAACAATGTTTTAGGGTTTAGTTGACCTAAAAGGTAAAGGTTAAGAGACGAATATAAAGAACATTAAGGAAAACCCTAATTCAACTTAGGCACACCCTAGGAGGGAATTCCATGATGAGCATATGAATAATTAGATTGCACATGTTTTCCAAGTTTCTTTTTGTGCTTGATTGAGTGGGGTGATTAGTTTCCTGGCTTGGTTGGTTGTTTGATTAATTGGATATTCTGCTTACAATCCTTGAAGACTTCCGAATCAGGTATGTGGTTAATTATGAGTAACCGCCTTAGTTTTTTCGAAGGTTTCCCAGATGGTTAATCGCATTGAATGCAATCTAAACAGTTTGGATGTTCATACTGCAATTATAAAGTCACTATGGCTATCACAGTTATATATACATGTGAATTCTCGCACCTACATGCCACCCTGATGGAAGATGCCATAAAGGTCAGGCCTAGGAGGGTAGACCCATGAGTACCATGAGAGGTGACCCCATACACCAAGCTCGGGAATGAGAAGGTGGTCTATGATGCATGACTATAGAGCACCATGAGAGGTGACTCCCAGGCACCAAGCTTGGGATTGAGAAGGTGGCCTTGAGTCAATGGAAAAAGAGAAACCCTAGAGGGGTATGCCAGTGTTAGGGGAAAAGCGGTGGAGGATGACACATTGAAAATGTAAATTGTCTTGTTAAATAATTTGATTGTGATTATAAAATTGTTAGCCATATCTGTGAAATTTTGGTTGTTCCCACATACCAGCTTATTCCTATAAGCTGACCGACATTTTGTTTGTCGGCGTTTTAGGTACTACAATTGAAAGAACAAACAGTATAGTGACACATTGTGGAAATAAAAAAAAATAAATTGTAAGGAGGATTAGATAGAATGAATCCAGGCAGTGGATAGATTAGTTTACCAAAGTTTTAAAAAGGTATGCAAGGTTTTATTTTATACCAGTGTACAATTTAGTTGGTAAAATTTGATAATTGTTATTGATTATTTGTCGAACCTTTGATCCTATTAATTGGGATAATGGCTCTGACCTCTTGGACTCCCTTAATTGGGGGTTACCGGGAGGTGGGGTCATAACATGCACCATATCAATCTTGATATGATAAAGAAAATGCATGACTATATTATAAAACCATATGTTTATGACTTCTCAAATACATGAGCACCCTCAAAATATGATCTAGAATTTTGGTTAGCACTAGTATGATGACTTGAGTTTAAGATAAAATGTCATCATAACAAATATTTCCAATCAACTTCAGCAACATTAATAAAATGTTAGCTTCAGTTTTGATTAGATTATAATTTATGATACATAAATAAATAGACATCAACCTAATACTAGATAGCAAAGAAAGGAAAATTGTAGTTATTTCCTATATCTCCTTGATATATTATTGAATATATAGTGTGGAATCATGCAGTTGTTTTAACCATTTGTGTGGTATGACTAGAATTTGGCATTGAATTGTGTCATCCATACCAATCATCTTTGTATTGGAAATACTTTCCATGCGAAGTGTATCAAAATGGAAATGACTTTAGCATGAACTTCACTATGACTTGCAGAAGTTGGTAAAGCAAATTCTCTTGTGCTAACTTAGCAAGAAAACCCTAGGTATTCCCCCATCAAGTTTTTTGCACATTTTCTGCAAGCTAAAATAGTAGACTATAATTAGAAAGGAAAATTGAATAATTGATAAAATATTCACTTAATCCAACTCATTTTTTATTTGTACTATGAACAATTTCCTGATCGCCTTAGAGAAAATGCTAATCGTATTGTGTTGTGTTCAGGAATTAAGCACATGAGAGTATGTGCGGCTAATGAAATGGAGGGTGTTACTTCGATGGTCAATTGGTGGAATCCATGGAATAAAATATCCAAAACTTTGTATAATGATCATCCAGTTCTCGATTTAGGTTACTCACTATTTCTTGATCATCTTAGAGAAGATAAAAATTAATATTTTCTTCATCTTGAAAATAAAATGATAGTTCATCGGTGATTTGCAAGTATGAAGAAGTGGATGACAAAGAATAACAAGAAAAAGGCATAATGCCCAACCTGAAAAAAATCTAAGGATGTCACAAAATATGGTAATAACAAAGATGTTATGTCATAAAGGAACAAC
Source organism: Alisma plantago-aquatica (assembly GCA_963693085.1). NCBI lineage: Eukaryota > Viridiplantae > Streptophyta > Magnoliopsida > Alismatales > Alismataceae > Alisma > Alisma plantago-aquatica. The sequence continues at coordinate 1,616,205,587 of OY856409.1, read as the reverse complement.
AACTTCTAATACCAACCACAATATACCTAATGGGGAAACAATTCCACACAATTTTACTATTATAGATTGCAGATTGAAGAAGCTATATGTGGATACAATTTGGAAAAAGAATTGGATCATCTAATACTAATAGATGGAGAGTTGGTTTTTGATATAGCCAGACCTTGACATTGTTGTCTTGTTTGAAATGAGGTGAAATATGGAAACTTATTGCATGTATCCTAGAAAAAATTTACACACCACAGATAAATATTTTCTTGAAATAAATAACAGCAGTGATGATCCAATCTCACCTAATCATTCAATGATGGAGTAGGCAAGCCTTCCTAGACATAAAGAATGTAGGTGGGTCTGAGGTTTCCATTGTCGCCAATGTCATTGAAGAAGCAAAGTTAGTCAGGAGTTGCAATGTTGAAGATAGAAGCTAGAGAGGACAACCACGTAATAGGAGCATAGTAGTGCAACAACACCGCATATAATGGTGTACAATTGTGCCATTAGAAGTCTGATGAAACTAAATTGTTAGGTGGTGTTTAGGGAGATTCAACACTTAAACCATCCATGAAAGTCTTATAGTATACGAGAAGAGGACTTTCTTACCTCAAGGAAGTAGATGTCATTCTAAAGGATCACTAAAACACATCTCCAAAACCAATGTTCCTTCTGAATCTTTGACCAGTTGATTGCAAAAGCATTGAAGTGTATATTTGAAACAAGAATTTTCCAACTTTTTGTGTCCTTGTGAAAGGTTTCTTTAACATTCCTGATCTGGTATTTATAGGCTAATTTGATTCTTCCATGCCATGATATTGGTCAGTTCATTTTTTCACCAGTATCATATTTTGGGATTAGTGGAAGATAGCCATCAAGAAAAATATACATGTAATGTGGAACAAGAAAAAAATTCAATTAAGAATAAGAAAAGAATAAAAGAATTGAGATATCCATACACAAATACAAACCATGATACATCAATAAAAAAATAATCACATATTGTTTTCTTTCCTTTCTCTATAGCATGAATTAAAGAATTGAATTTAGATATTACAAACATTATCCCTTCACATCCTAAACTTTATAATTATGTCTTCCAACAAATTGGTTTTATTAAAACTATCATGTGTACAAAATAAAAAATATATAAGTTATAAGAGAAACTAATTTGCATTTTAACATTTATTATCATATCCCATTAAACTCAGGAGTGAATGCCCATACATAAGCCAGGTAATAGGAGGGAATAGAATCTATCACTTACATCTGAATTAATATTGTTACATGTCCACTTATGAAGTTTAATGAAACTAATCTCAAGAATGAGTATATAAAAATCAATCCTCATTTTTGTAGTGTATCATATCTCCTAATCTACAAAGAAATCAACTCCCTTCTTTGCTAAAATCTGGCTTAATTCCAGCTGATCATAAGACAAGATTCCAAATGATGAACTCGTGAGAGTCAACCTAAGTAAAGTAATTTCCTGGTAACAATATGAGAAGCTAATTATAGAAATGTATATGAAAAAAAAGTATTTGATTTACCCAACTATAAAGGCAAGATATGTTTGATAGATAAAAATATATAAGAAAAAGAAATATCCAGAAAATTTTAACATAGTGATGATGTAGAGAGTGTTGAACACCTCTTCAAACTACAAGGTAATGCAAACAATAGTATTATCCATTGAGAACCATGACATGGGTACCCTTATCTTTAATCCATAGCATGAAACAACAACAAAAATCATCTAAAGTTGACCATGACTATGCTCTATATATTATTGACAAGTTGTAGTATATTGTGAGATGTGTTAGTATGCCTAGAACCATGCCATAGGCCTTGCTACGCATAAGACCAACCTAACTTAATGAACATCATACTAAATTGGCAACATGTTATGAGTAAATTGAATGGTGTACAAAATGAGGACAACACATAACAGTTGCAAACATGTTAGTACATGAATATATGTGAGGGTTTTATATGCAATCACACACTCACATGTTTAACTGATACACATGCCAAATACATGCACCTACATCAAGCATAGTGTTGTAGTGTGCTAACTTGACTCTAAATCCCATCCCTTGACTCAAGGTTTATCATGTTTGTATGAACCTTTTATAAGATAAGGTTTATGCTTTGATTACTTCTCATTTGCTCCTCTTAGATTTAAGATCTGCACGTAAACATGGATGATCCTTTCATTAAGTTAAGGTGAATTGTAATATTGCACCCCATTAAGAGTCACTATGACAAGAAATCTAAGTACATGGATAGAAATACTTAAAGCTAGTGTTGATTAACATGTCAAAAAAACACAAATTGGCAGAGATAAACTACAAAATAGGTGTGCTACTTATCAACATTCACATGGTAGAAGTTGAGGAGGATAGATAATATGATAATAACATTTGACAAAATAATTATCACAAGAAAGGATTAGTGCATTTAGTTTATTAAACGTGATCAGGAATTAGTAGCCTAGATTCGTTTTCATTATCAAACTAGCAAATAGAAAATTGGCCTCACTCTAATTATAGATGCAAATTCAATTAAGAAAAGTTAGAGTCAGACATGTCAACATTTTGCCAATGATATAGAAAACCTTTTAATAGAAATATGTGTTTATTTATGAAGACATTAATCTTCATAAAAATATACAAGTAAATTTATAAGAGGATGAAATATAAATGGTGTGAGATTCTTAAAAAAGATTCTACATCATGAAAATAAGGTAGAATAATTTTAATACGAAAAAAAAGAGAGAAAGTTCTCTTAATGGCGATTGAGAGAATTACAAAGATCATTTGATTTGTTAAATTGGTACCATGAAGCTCAAATGAAAAGTGTGACTCCAAATTCTTATAATAGCAATTAAAAGAACACTTTAACTAAGAGTAGAAACATAATTTTAACATTTTAAAATAACAGATCCAAGTCCATCCATAATCAAACATTTCTACTAAGGGATACAAAGAACTCGGTAGGAGAGCAAGAGGAATAAAATCTAACTTCAGTAAGACTAACAATTGTTTCTAGAATGTCTATTTTCATACCTTTCAAATGATTTTAAAGGCCCACCACAAAAAAGTATGAAGTAAAAAGATATCTTATAATTGTGAACCTTGTGCCTAAACTTTGAGGACCATATCATACTAGAGAAATCCATATATATTAAAGAAGTCAGACTTGACTAGAGATCAAAGATATCTCATGAGGAAGAAATTTAAGAAATTAGACACAAATGATCAACAAATTTGAAATTGTTTGATGAAATTCCAAAGGAATATGTATCCCCAATGTATGAGATGTAGTTTTTGATCTTTGAACAAAATAAGGCCAATTCTATGATAGATGTCTTGATTTATTAGGTTGATGTAGTCAACACACCTGGAAAACAATGAGGGAGAGAACATGAAATGAGTTTAAGATATAACCTAAACCCAACAATACTAGTCAACACTTAGTGCAACATGCATGTGTTTCAATATTTAAAATCATGCAAACCACTTGTTACTCATGAAATTGATTTTAGGTTTTGGCAGGACCACCTTCCAATTTTGAATATCATTTATCATATGTGTAACAACCTCACTTTTCAGCATCCCCCAAATAAGGAAAGACCCAAAAGGTTGAGATCCATTATCTGAAATTCCCAAGTATCCAAATTTAACCAAATAACAAATAATAGTAAATAATTTCCATTAATTCAAATATTGTTTAAAAGATGCTCCTCTAAAGAGTTCACAAATCTCTACCATGAGAATTGTACATATGAAAAGAGGTATCTATCTAATCCTCCTTTATTTAGATTTATTGCCTTTAGGTAAATTCATCAGATTTATCATGTCTTGATATCTTCTTATTTAGCATGTACCTAAAATGTCATCAAACAAAAGCATGAATCAGCATATCAAAATATACTATGTACGTGGGGTGCATGCAAAATTGTACAAGTACATAACAACATATAATCAATTAATAACTTGCAAATAAAAACTGACATTTTCTTTGCATATTCTAAACCATACTTGATTTTCTATCTCGGGTGTGACCACTGTCCCTCCAGGGCTCGTGTGCAGCACCCCTAGATGCATGTCATCCTAGGGTTCAGAATATGATTCTTTATTTATGTGATACTCATAGTGGCATTATAATTGAACAAAATGTAAATAAACAACCAACAATTTATTTGAACAATCCTCAAGAAAACCTCGACAAACTATATTGCGGGTAGTCATAATCATAACCACATGCCTCAATGGTGAACCATGTAGATCATGCACTATATACTTCAAGTATATTTAATCAGTCCAATCAACAAATTTAAACAATCCACCTTTAATTTATATGTATGTAAATCTTGAAGTGTCACCATCATATTATTTAGATCAAACCCTAATGGGGTCCTCTCTAGGGTTTAGGGTCTTCGGGTTTGGGTGAGGAATAAGGGTACAAACCCTAATTCCATCACATATTGAACATTAGGTGAAACCCTAATTGTTATATCCATCATATCCTTTCATTATGAACACTTAGATTAGATTAACTTTATTAACAAAATAGAAAGTTATAATCCTTGGTTTCCAAAACCCTAAGCACTCATAAGTATGTCTATCCACATTAGAAACCCTATTTATTATATCATGGTCATCACCATCATCTTGATTATCACTATATTTTCATATTACAACATGACTAAAAGCCTTTAGTGCATTCAACAACTAAATCATCAATTCTAGGGTTTCCATGTATTAATCATTCTCTTTAACACATATTATCACTACTTCTTGAATTGGGATCAAAATTAGGCCACAACTATATTTTATTTATGATCCTCTTATTATTCTAATTGATTCTCATATATAACTTGCCATGATAGGAGCTACTAATAATTAGTTATGATTTTTACACAATATACATTAATTTGACCAATAATGTGTTGACACATCAGTTTTATACCATATTATTTTTACAAGACTAGTCATACGGGGGGTGGGATTGATCCTATTGGCTCACCCCAGCTTAGAACCTTACGCCTTCATGTATGGGATTAAACTCGAAACCAAAAGATAGTGTTACCCCTTACCTTACACAGCTGATATGGGGGTAGGAAGGACAATTTGTGCCTTGTCATCTTCAATCTTGTGTGCTCTCATTCTCGCAAATCTAGGTCATGGTTGAATCAACACAACCATTGACTTCGGGTGTTTGACCACCAGGGAACCAACCATTGGTGCATGGCCCCTCGTGAAACTCCTCCAAACTCGATGGTGGCCTCAGATTTGGCCGGGGAGGTCAACAACCAAGACAAAGATCACCACCTTTATAGGAACTCAAAGTAGAGGAAGTTAAGAGAGAGATTATAGGGGAAAAGGAGAGGGATGTATAAAGCTTTTCCCTATTACTTGATCATGCAAGTAGATATCATGGATTCAAAGCCAAAGATAGGGGACCCTATTTATAAGGTAGGGGCACCAGTCATCCATTGAGTCTATCCTCGATCCAGATTTGAGGAAACCTTCAAGAACTCACAAAATAAGAGGAAGATGGTATCATCCATTCTGGATTGCTTTCTTAAATCCAATGGGAATGCCTAAAAAGTTAGTGTTGGTTTAAGGAAGAGAAATTTAATCGGAGAGAGGGGAGGTATTGTGTGCGTGTTTTCTAGTTTGGCCAAAGATAGGAGATAATATATTGACCCTTGGATCATGATCCTAGGTTGATCATGGTGTGTGACTTTATCAGAGGTCTACTTTTATATCCTAACAAAAATTAAAATGTGACATTTAGTTGTACTAATCCTTTAATGCTTCCACTTTATGAAAACAAGTTAAATTCATAACTCTCTCTCCTTTTATCCAATTGACTCCAAATTTTAAAGGAAGGTTTTTAATAATTAAATCTCAGTGTGTGTAAGATTTGGTGACAAAATACACAAGTTAAATACTTCTTTATTACCCCTTAAGAAATTGCTTTATTTGGTTTATTTCAGGCATAAAATAACTTCTTTTCCATCCAAACTTGGCAAGCCATCCCATTTTAGTTTATTCTCTCATTGAGTGCATTATTAGAATGAACAAAATTATTTAGTTTCCATTAACATATTTTTTTTAGAAATTTCCACACAATTCCATATTTACTCACCAATTGTTCAGTACTTTTCCAAACCCCTTTGTTATTGATTTTTTCACTCTTTCTTTGGCCAACATTTATTGATGGATTATTGCAAATCACAAAATCCACAAATTTATTTTATATCTTTAACTTGTTCCACAAGGACTTATTTTCAAAGAAAATAATCTCATGGGCCTCACTTGGGCATTGGGTTGCACCCAAGCCACAAAGTGGTTAATTCTTCAATAATACCATTGGGGAAAATAATTATCAATTCATGCTTTATATTTATATACTTCAATTTCATAAAAAATTGAAGATATTACATCACCCCTCCTTAAAAGGAAAGTTATCCTCAAATTTCAACCCTGGTAAGGTTAAGGTAAATGATAATTCATCTTAGTCTTAGACCTTAGGGTTGTTCGATCAATGGGCTCTAGAAGGGGGGGTTGTATAGAGCTTCACAAATTTTCACAAGTTAAATTAGACCACCAAATTATATATTTGAAAAGCTTAAACAAGCAACAATTTGATGTCCTAATCTAACATACATAGCAAGGATGAGATATAGTGAAAAACAAGCACTTGGACATGTGGTTTAGAGTGGTTCCATGTCCTAAACTTAGGAGCAATGTTAGTCCACTACCTAGAGTGGGTTAGTCTCTAGGATTTTCAATCTTGGTACTCTTATATTCCACAATAAGATACAAGACACAACAACCACACATCCAAGGGATTAGTACCTCAAGAAAAGATCTTCAACCTATAGAAGGATCTTACCCACTTGAACCATGGAGTCTTTAGCCATCAACATGGACTTGCCCACTCCTTTCTTCAAGTATTCTGCCTTCAAGGGATTACCTATCTTCCTTGAGCGTTGCCTTGCTTCTCTCCTTCACTCGGAGATCTGGAGCACCTATCTCCTTCACTTGATGACCTAGAGCAGCTTGCCTTCTTCAATCTTGAAGAACAACACCTCCTTCTCCTTCACTTGGAGAGGGATCTTAAACTTGACTTCAATAGGAATTGAGGTTGGAAGATGGATGAGGAGAGCTTTACAAAAATACAGGGAGTAGCTCTCTCACACAGGATCCTATCTCACTCATACTCATGAATTTGACTTGAAGGTAGAGAAAGAAAGGGGCTCAAAGGCTTAAAACACTCTCAGCTATGCTAGGACTAAGTTTGCAATGAATGAGCAGCCTTGGAATGAACTCCAAGTGTTCTATATATAGCTGAGGATGTTGCTTTGAGTTAGGTGAACTCTTGGGCCGAAATATAGTCATTTTCCTTCAAGAAAATATCTCTATTTTTGATCAAATAACCCACCAACGGTCACATCACTTTTTTCTACAAATTCCATATAGTGCAATCGGTCGAGTTTCAATAAAGTTAACTCGACCGATAGAGTAAACGACAAACCAATTTTCAAAGTATCAATCGAGTTTGTTTCGAAGAAACTTGACCGACCAATGAATGATCATTTTGGTCAAGTACTCCATTGGTCGAGTTCTGTGTAGACACAACTTGACCGATGCAATCTTTAGAAACTGTATCAAGGTGGATTGGCTGAGTTTGTCCTAGGGAGAAACTCGACTGATTGACAGCCTAATGTCAATCTTTGAATATGCATCTAAAGTGATCTAACATTGGTGCTTTATGTCCCAATCAATTTTCTCACCTAAGTTACAAGTAAATTCATCATTACAAGTGATTACAAATATGTTCTAAGGTCATTTACATAGATTTCCACAAAATCACACTTGTAGCTCTTTGACTTGAACTTGAGTCAATCTAGGGTTTTGGATTTGGGATCCTTTTCATGTACCTAATACCTGAAGTCAATCTTTAATACACATATTAGATACATATGAATGGAATGGTTAAGTCATTATCAAAATATAGGCAATGTATAACCTCTAGGTCAACATTCTCCCCCTTTTTGACAATGACAAACCATTCCTCAAACATATTGAAAAGGATGTAGAAATTATACCTTTACTTTGTGAAATAGGGAGATTCATGAAATGAACAATGTGAATTGCTCCCCCTCAATATGTGCTTCTATTAACTTGCATGGTTAATCTATCTACACAATTAAGTAGCAATATACATGTAGTATGTAGTCCTTTGCAAGTTCACATAATAAGTAGTGAATTGAACAAGAAAGGATCTCACTAGAAAAAAGCAATATTATAGCAAAGAAAAACCAATATGATTGAGTTTCAAGACTTGAGCTATCTCATGAAATATCTCTCCCCCTTTTGACATTATCAAAAATGTAAGGGGGGTAGAAGAACATAAGCCAGGTCTTCTCCAAAACACACATAGCCATATATGCAAAGGAATAAACAACAATTTAAAATCATATATCACACAAGGATAAAAGATAGCATACATGCCAAGTCAGAATAAAAAAATAGCTCAAGATGGCACCAACGCATAGGATAAAAATAGAGGAAATAGCCATAGTGCACATCAAAGATATTAAAACTCATATATATGTCCACATGAGAGCAACTACGAGCACAAAAGTGATAAAACAAAGATAAGAAATAGTACAACTCAGAAGAATGTGCCAAGATGTTGCTTATATAAAAATAGTCTAGAAAGATGTATATAATAAGCATGCTAGACTACAAATGAAGAAACCACCTAAACATCTAAGCTATCTATATCAACAACATCATCATCGCCAGGTGTGTAGTCCTTTTCCCTATCAGAAGGTGGAGCAGTAGTGCCAGCATCATCGTCAGCACCATCACCATCACCATCGTCAGAAGCATCCTAGTCATCACCATCATCATCATCAGCATCCTCATCCTGCTCTGGCATCTCCTCATCAGCAGGAGGTCCAAAGGAACGACCAGGCCAGCGGGCATTCTGCTCAGCCCAAGACATACCAAGATCATGAAGCTCATTGGCCTATGGGAAAGATGGAGTAGAGTCACCCAGTGAGGCTAGCAGGGTGGACAGGGGGGCAACAGGTAACGAGAGGATGGCAAGAGCAGAGCTACCAGCAACAAAAGGTGGCAGAGCAGCAGCGGAAGGCTCGGGAGCAGGATAGAAACGATCATATGCATATGAAGCATAAGCACTACCGAGATAGGGATGGTAGGAGGGATAGGGGTGAGCATAGGAAAGGTTCATGGTGGACATGATGGAACACAAATCCTGGTGTAGGTGGTCCTGAACCTGTTGGTTGTATGCCTGTTGATGCATCATATAACCCAAAAGGGTTTCATTTGACACACAAAAAGACGCATGGATGGGTCTAGGAGAAGGCTACGGAGGTGGATCTTGGGTAGAGGAGGATGAGGCAGTTGTAGCAGAGGTAGAGGCAGAAGCACCAGAAGTAGAGGAAAACACGGGAATGGACTTTTGAAGAGTGGTTTCACTAATACAAACACCTATTCTAGCAACCAGGTAATGGAAGTAAGAAAAAAGGGATTTGTCAGTGGCGAACTTGAAAAGACCAAAAATCAAAGCCGGGTAGGTTGGGTGGGTGCCTTTGGTGTTCTTACCAGTTTCAGAACAGGTCATATGATATAAGATGTATCTGGCCCACTTCACACAAATATTTTTCAACAAACAATACATAATGACTGTAGTGTTCTCTGCAATGTCTGTTTGATTTTTCTTTGAATGGACATTACAATTGATCATTAAAGCCAATATGCAATGAGGGTAGGGTGGACCTCTTCTTGTAAGCCATGCCAGGTTTCTTAAAAAATTGATGAATATCCGGTAATGTCAATTCATAGTTATTGTAAAAACCTTCTGGGTCAAGAAGATCGAAGTACTCACCATAGTCCTTACGCCAAGTGTCATTTTCCTCATCTTCGGCAAGAAAGATATTTAAAGTATCCTCATAGATTTGGAAACAAAGACCGAAGATCATAGATGTAAGAATTACTTGAGTATTCGGCGGCGGGATAAGTGAATCGTAGTTCCAATGCAAGTTGGCATAGAACTCGTGAATAGCCTTAGTGCTTGACATGGAGTTGTGAAAGCAGTCACGTTCGATCGCTAGGGCAGAAAAATGGTGGACAAAGAGCAACCTAGCCACCTAAGCAAGAATCGCTTGATATCTAGGAGAAAGATCAATCAAAGCATGAAAAGGAAAAGGGCTTCGAGGAAGAAGGTCCTTGTACCTATTTATAGCCTCAATCAATGCAAAGGAGGTATTATCAAAGGGAACCAAGCAATTTTGTGAAGAAGAGGCAAGTGCATTGCTTGGAGCAACTCATTTTCTTCTTTGGGAAGCCATGGAGGAAAAAATGAGATAGAAAACGTATAAACAAGTAAAAACAAACCTCAAACGCCGTTTAAAAACCACTAGAGATGCTTGGGAAGGTCTCGGTTGATCTTTCTAGGTTGAACTAGGGATAGGAGCGGGAGGTTTATGGCTGGGGGTGAGAGCTTAGGGCTAAGAGATGAGGAATCGGTCAGCTGAGAGGGAAAATAGTCGGTCGATCATGACTTAATATTGGCTTAGCCCGCGGATCGATCGAGTTCTGAGAGTGTAAAACTTGATTGAACGGTTCTCTGAAGAACAACTCTCGGCTCCTGATCGGTCGAGTTTTTCTTGGTGAAACTCGACCGAAGGTCAACTTGACCTAAAAGTCACGTTCTTGGTTTCTATCCATATACATGCCAATGAAATTCATTTTTCAAAACTATTATGTATCATTAACATACTTAGGCACATTTATCTCATCATTGGGTACTATTTAGAGATAAAACAAGAAATTTGATATAAAAAAAACCAAAACAAGCAAAAACTAAGCATGTTAATAAGCAATTTAGGCAGATTGAAGCATATATAGGCATATAAGATGAGAAATGACATGAGCAAGCATATAGATTGAAAACAACTAGCTAGATCACATAGAAACATCATCCAAAGCAACAAGAAGAAGTTTAGATCGAATAAAATTAAATTGATCTCTAGCTAGAGGTTTAGTAAAGATATCCGCCAATTGATTTTCCGTGTCCACATGTGTGATACAGATATCCTTCTTGGCAATGTGATCACGGAGAAAGTGATGGAGAACCTCTATATGCTTGGCTATACTATGCAATATAGGATTGTAAGAAAGATTAATTGCACTACTATTGTCATAAAAGATAGGAGAAGCATCAAAAAATATGTTATAGTCTTGGAGCATTTGCTTCATCCATAGGACTTGGGCACAACAACTCCCGGATGCAATGTACTCAGCCTTTGTAGTTGATAATGCCACGATGTTCTATTTCTTGGAGAACCAAGACACCAAGCATGGTCCTAGGAGAAAGCAAGTGCCACTTGTGCACTTTCTGTCAACCAAACAACCTACATAATCCGCATCACTATATTCTCTAAGAGTGAAATCCCTTGATCTAGGATACCATAGTCCAAAATTTTGGGTTTTGGCTAGGTACCTCAAAATCCTCTTAACAACTATAAGATGTGATTTTCTAGGGCTAGATTGAAAGCGAGCACACAAGCCAACACTAAACATAATATCAGGTCTAGAGGCAGTTAAATAAAGCAAACTTCCAATCATACCTATATAGAGCTTCTCATCTACGTTCTCACCTTATTCATCTTTATCAAGTTTGGTGGTGTTGGACATGGGTGTATCCATTGGCTTCATATTCTCCATCCCAAAGCATTTGAGTAGTTCATTTGTGTATTTGCCTTGGTTGATGAAGTTTCCTTCTTTGGTTTGTTTGATTTGAAAGCTAAGGAAGAAGGTCAACTCACCCATCATGCTCATCTCAAACTCACTCTACATAAGAGAACTAAACTCCTTGCAAAGATCAATATCAGTTCCGCACAAAATGATATCATCAACATAAATTTGAATAATAAGAAAATTGTTAGAAGTGTGTTTTAGAAACAAGGTAGAATCAACTTTGTCCATGACATACCCATTATCTAACAAAAAGTTCTTTAGTTTCTCATACCAAGCTCGAGGTGTTTGTTTGAGTCCATAGAGAGCTTTTTGCAACAAATAAACATGACTAGGTAGCTTGTCATTTTCAAAGCTTGGAGGTTGAGCAAAAAATACTTCCTCCTCGATTGTACCATTCAAAAACACACTTTTAAAATCCATTTGATATAGCAAGAAATTTTTATGACTAGCAAAAGCAAGTAGCATTCTAATGGATTCAAGTCTAGCAACAGGAGCATAAGTTTCATCAAAGCCAATACCTTCCTATTGGTTGTAACCTTGTGCTACTAACCTTGCTTTGTTTCTTACCACTTTGCCTTGCTCATATAGCTTGTTGCGGTAGACCCACTTGGTTCCAGTGATCTTTCTGTCACTTGGTCTTGGCACTAGAGTCCACACACAATTCATCTCGAATTTCTCTAGCACTTCTTGCATGGAAAGGATCCACTCATCATTACCAAGGGCTTCCTTAATGTTCTTTGGTTCTAATTGTGAGATGAAGGCACTGTCTTCTTGTTCTTTGTTGTATGCAGCTCGTGTCTTCACTTTCCCGAATGGATTGTCGATGATTAGTTCCTTGGGGATGATTCTTTCAAAGCGGGGAGTAGGATCCTTCTTTTCTTCTTCTTTTATAGCCTAGGAAGAAAGCCCTATAAGATTTCAGATCAAACTTGTCAAGAGAATCCTTCGAGTTTAAAACAAAATAAGGACATCCGAAAACATGGAAGAAATCAATAGACGACTTTCTACCACGCCATAGTTCATAGGGTTTTTTTTTAAAGAAGGATGTGTAAAAACTCAGTTTTGCACAATGCATGAGGTGCTAACAGCTTCAGCCCAAAACTTCTTAGGAGTGTCATACTCAAGAAGCATGGTCCTAGCCATCTCTTATAGCGGCCTGTTCTTCCTCTCTACAACCCCATTTTGTTGAGGCGCACGAGGAAAAGAGAAATTGTGCAAATAACCAGATTTTTCACAAAAATGCTCAAAAATATCATTTTCAAATTCTCCCCCATGATCACTACGGATAGAAACAATCTGAAAAGAAGCTTCATTTTCAGCCCGTTTACAAAAGCTCGAGAAAACATCAAGAGTATCGCTTTTAGAAATGAGAAAGAAGGTCCAAGTATATCGAGAGAAATCATCAACAATAATAAAACAATACTTGGAACCACGAAGTGTTTGCATTCTCATTGGTCCGAATAGATCAATATGAAGAAGTTCAAGAACTCTCTTGGTACTCATGACTCCTGTGGATTTAAAGGAGGATTTGGTTTGTTTCCCTTGTGTACAAGGTTGGTATTCCTCGTCCTTTTCAAAATCCAATTTGGGAAGTCCTCGAACCAAGTCCTTTTTTCTCAATTTCTTCATTTAATGCATATTCACATGACCCAAACGGCGATGCCAAAGAGAAATATCATTTTTATCCACTACCAAGCATCTATCTAGTATGGGCATAAGAGCATCAAGAACAATAACATAAAGATTACCATTTCTAGTTCCCTTATATATAACATTGTAGGAGAGGGAATCGAGAAGCAAGCATTATAAAGAAGTAAACAACACAAGATATCCATTGTCACAAAGTTGACTAACACTAATAAAATTGTGATGTAGGCCATCAATAAGCAACACATTTTTAATACATATCTCATTGCCCACATCACCCTCACCTATGACCTTACCCTTCTTGTTGTCTCTAATGGTTACTGATCCTCCTTTCTTTTTCATGAACTTGTTGAAATGGCTTATTTCTCCAGTCATATGTTTAGAACAACCACTATCAACAATCCATCTCTTTTTAACCTGCAAAAAAGAAGGATGTCAGAACCCAACTCAAACTTTGGGATCTAGGGTTAGCTTAGGGACCCATTTCATCTTTGGGTTGGTCCCCTTGGGCTTGTAAGGACAATAAGTAGAGTAATGGCCATCACATTTACAATGAACACAAACCATAGGGTTCTTAGAGTCGAAAGTCTCTCCATGGAAAATAGGACGTTCCACACTCTTCGTCTTACCCTTGTTCTTGATCTTTTTCTTACCTTTGGGAGCAGTCCCATCATATCCCAAACTACTAGTACCAACTTGTTTGGTAGAGTGTTCTAGGACATCATTGAGGGATTTCTTTCCTTAGGGAAACTTTTGCAAAGAAGATCTTAACTTGGCATTATCATCACTAAGGTTAATGACAGTAGTAGAAAGACTAGCAAGATCATCTTTAGCATGTAATAGGTTGGCCTCAAGACAGAGGACTTTAGTATCAAGGGAATCTCTTTCTAAAGCTATGCTAGCAACTTCATTACTTTGCAAAATAGGTCTAGAAGATAAGTCATTTACTTGAGCAAGAAATTTGGCATTTTTAGATTTAAGCAAAACAATTTCTCTTTGATAAGCATAAACTTGATTTCTCCAATCATCATCCATGAGTTTGAGTTCTATATTTTCAGTTTTAAGACCATCAAGCTCATCTAGGCACTTTTGGTTTTCTATCTTACGATTTTCACTATTTTTAAGATATACACCATTATCAACCTCTACTCCATTATGTTGAAGCTCAAGCTCAAGAAATTTCCCTTGCAAAGAGTCTATGCTATCAAGGAGCGGTTTTTCATTTTTATCAAGGATTTCATTTTTATCAAGGATTTCAATTTTAGCAGTTTTTCCTTTTAGATTTGCATTTAGTAAAGGATGATTCACATTCATTTAGCATATCAATGATAGTTTCTTTAGGAATCTCTAGCAAATTTACTTCGCTTACCTTGCTTACCTCACATACATCTTCACTAGTAGATGCCATGAGAGCAAGATGGCATTCTCCATCTTTGGAGCTTGAAGAAGACTCCTCCCAAGCTACATGGGCTACATCTCTTGATCTTCTTTCTTTCTTGTCCTTCCTCTTGTACTTGCCTTTCTTGTACTCCTTATCTTTCTTGTGGCTGCTCTTGTGATGGCTCTTCTTGGCCGTGGGGCAGTCACTCTTGTAGTGGCCTTTTTGACCACACTCATAGCACCTTGGAGTTGAAGAGAAGGGCTTGCTCTTGAAGTGTTTTCCCTTTGAGTAGTTTGCCTCATGCTCATTAGGGCCTTCATCTTCACTTGAGGAAGGGTTGGGGGACTTCAAAGCAAGTTGTTGTTGCCGCACCATTTCTTCAATTTGTGCTTTGAAGGATGTGTCCTTTATCTTCTTGGACTTTTTTTCTTCTCTCTTCTCTTCCTCTTCTTGCTTGTCAAGCCTAGCCTCATGGGCTTGAATATTACCAACCAGGTCCTTGGTTGATATCTCACTTAGCTTGTACACCTCTTAAATGGATGTAACCTTGGTCTCCCATCTCTTTGGAAGAGATCTCAAGATCTTAGAGTTGATGGTGCCTTTGTCTAGCACACTCCCAAGGGCTTCCAATCCATTTATGATGACATTGAGCCTAGTGTACATATCAACCACTCTCTCATTCTTACCCATCTTGAAGTTCTCTAGAAGACCACCAAGCATGTAGATCTTGGCTTCCTTCACTTACTCAGTTCCTTCATAGGTGACACACAATTTGTGCCATATCTCATGTGCGGTGTCCCATGAGGAGATCTGGTTGAACTCGGATGGAGTGAGGGTGGCGTAGATGATGCTCACATCTTTAGTATGGAGTTGAGAATGCTTCATTTCAGCTTCATTCTATGTGGTGATGTCCCCCTTTGGATCTTCATATTTGAGGTGGACTATCTTCCACATTTCATAGCTCACACCTTGGAGGTAGAACTGCATCCTTCTCTTCCAATAGAGGAAGTTGGTGTCATCGAAGACCGGAGGTCTCATGGAGAAGCTTCCTTCTAGGTTAAGCAAACCAAGTGCCGAATCGCCCATCTTCTCCTACTTGTTGAAATAGCTTCGAGAAGACCTGCTCTGATATCACTTGTTGGATCAATGGGCTCTAGAAGGGTGGGTTGAATATAGCTTCACAAATTCTCACAAGATAAATTAGACCACCAAATTATATATTTGAAAAGCTTCAACAAGAAGAAATTTGATGTCCTAATCTAACATACATAGCAAGGATGAGAGATAGTGAAAAACAAGCACTTGGACAGGTTGTTTAGAGTGGCTCCATGTCCTAAACTTAGGAGCAATGTCAGTCCACTACCTAGAGTGGGTTAGTCTCTAGGATTTGCAATCTTAGTACTCTTATATTCCACAATAAGATTACAAGACACAACAACCACACATCCAAGGGCTTAGTACCTCAAGCAAAGATCTTCAACCTATAGAAGGAGCTTACCCACTTGAACCATGGAGTCTTCAGCCATCAACATGGACTTACCCACTCCTTTCTTTAATTCTTCTGCCTTCAAGGGATTACCTATCTTCCTTGAGTGTTGCCTTGCTTCTCTCCTTCACTCGAAGATCTGGATCACCTATCTCCTTCACTTGGAGACTTGGAGTAGTTTGCCTTCTTCAATCTTGAAGAACAACACCTCCTTCTCCTTCACTTGGAGAGGGATCTTCACCTTGAATTCAATAGGAATTCAGGTTGGAAGATGGAGGAGGAGAGCTTTACAACAATACAGGGAGTATATCTCTTACACAGGAACCTATCTCACTCATACTCATGAATTTGACTTGAAGGTAAGAGAGAAAGGGGCTCAAAGGTTTAGAACACTCTCAGCTATGCTAGGACTAAGTTTGTAATGAATGAGAAGCCTTGGAATGAACTCCGAGTGTTCTATATATAGATGAGGGTGTTGCTTTGAGTTAGGTGAACTCTTGGGCCGAAATATAGTTGTTTTCCTTCAAGAAAATGTCTCTATTTTCGATCAAGTAACCCACCAACGGTCACATCACTTTTTTCTAAAAATTATGTACAGTGCAATCGGTCGAGTTTCAATAAAGTTAACTCGACCGATAGAGTAAACGACAAACTGATTTTCAAAGTATCGGTCGAATTTGTTTTGAAGAAATATGACCGATCATTGAATGATCATTTTGGTCAGGTACTCCATCGGTCGAGTTCTATGTAGACACAACTCAACCGATTCAATCTTTAGAGATTGTATCATGGTTGATCGGTCGAGATTATCCTGGGGAGAAACTCGACTGATTGACAGCCTGATGTCAATATTTGAATATGCATCTAAAGTGATCTAAACTTTGGGGTGATCTCCTCCTAACCTCGCATGCCTTATGAACTTAGGGAGTGCCTCTCACATTTACCCCTTGGGCCTCATGAACTCATGAAGGTGGCCGATCTCCTAGCCCATGTGTTCGCGCAAACATGGATGGCTACCTCCCGACCCTCTAGTCTAATGCATTCAGGAAGGATCACCTCCTAATATCATCGGTCTTATGTACCTTAAATCCTCCCTACTTGACCTCTGGATTGACATAGGGCTCTAAGAATAGGGTTTATTGAAATATCACAAATGTATCCATTTTTATCACATTATTATCTTATGTAATTCTTTATCCTGGATTTCTTTCATATCTCTCTTGGGCACACATTATTCACTTTATATCCCAACATTAGGCTTGGGCCACCTTCCCAATCTAGGGCTTGGTGCCATGTTAGTCTTCTCTATCTGGGGCTTGACCTCTTTGTTACCTTCCCTATCTAGGTCTTGGCGCCAAACTAGTCTTCCCAATATGGGGATTAACTACTTGTGTCCCTCAAAGATGGAATACTTGGGTTCAAAGAATGTATGTGCTTTTATGTCTTTAATCTTTCACACTTTAGGTGACATTCAAGGCTACCTAAATTCTTAAACTGATCGGTCAAATCACCCTAGGGTGTCTTCATGACTCATACGAGGAGATTAGGCTCTCTAGACACAATCGAACCCCATAGGTTTAAGGTTTTTCCTCCCCCATAGGTACTTTCCCCCACTCTTGGGTTGACCCACCCTAGGTCAGAACACCAACACTAAAAGTTTCATATTTTCATATTTATGTAACCATTGGTTTCTTATCATAGCTTTGGGTTCACTGAGTCTACATGGACCTAGGACTAGGGTTTGTTTCTATTGTAGTGTCCTCTAGTCTGTCTTATAGTCACTTCTACTTATGCGGAAGAAGAAGAGAAAGCTTAAAGATGTTTGGTTAACACGAAGAACATGCTGTTGAGAGTTGTGTTGCTACACCAGGTGGTGGTGCAAGGAACCAGGCATGAGAAGATTGGGTGCCTGAAGTCCCCCAGTTTGACCCAGCCATGATAGAAAACCCTACCTTTCAATCGCTTTTTGGGCAGTTTATGGCAACAATGACTCATATGGAAGATAGGATGCCTGCACCCCGGCCTAGAGCACCTATTTCCCATACTGAATCTTTAGGTACTGGGAAGATTTTTGAGCATCTTTGCCGAGTTGGAGCAGTTGAGTATGCGGGGACATCTGACCTGACGGATGTGGGTCTGTGGATGACTGAGCTTGAGAAGGCATTTAAGATCTTGAATATCCCTAAAGAGAATAAGGAGAAGCATGTTGTTTACCTTTTAAAAGGGAGTGTTGGCCATTGGCATGCCATAGAGTAGGAGAAGAGATTCGGTGTTGTGGTTGGTTGGGAGGAGTTCTGATGTGAGTTCATTAGTCAGTAATTTCCTCAGACGTATCCTGATGAGAAGGAATTTGAGTACGTGTTCCTAAGTAGTTTCTAGGTGTACGTCCATCCTGAGATATTTATTTTGAGATCAATCTAGTTCCCAGAACGCAACCGATAGCTCAAACACCATATAGGATGGCACCAATAGAGATGGCAGAGTTGAAGAGACAGTTGCAAGAATTGCTTGACAAAGGTTTCATCAAGTTAAGTACGTCACCTTGGGGTGCCCCAGTGTTGTTTGTGAAGAAGAAGGATGGTTCTATGAGGTTGGGTATAGACTACAAACAGTTGCACAAGGTCACAATAAAGAATAAGTATCCCTTGTCGAGGATAGATGATCCGTTTGACCAGTTGCATGGCATAACAGTGTTCTCAAAGATAGATTTGAGATTAGGATATCATCAGTTGATGATCAAGGAGGATGACATACCAAAATCAGCTTTTAGGAGTAGGTATGGTCACTAAGAGTTCATGGTTATGCCGTTTGGGCTGACCAAAGCACTAACAACATTCATGGATTTGATGAATAGGGTGTTCCGACCGTTTTGTGATCAGTTTGTGGTGGTCTTTAGAGATGACATCTTGATATATAGTCGTGATAGTCAATAGCATGAACATCATCTTTGTCAGGTATTGACAGTGTTGAGACAATACCAGCTTTATGCTAAGTTTAGCAAGTGTGAGTTCTGGTTGAGGGAGCTAGCTTTCTTGGGACATGTTATATCTACAGAAGGAGTACGCGTGGACCCTAAAAAGGTAGAGTTTGTGATAGAGTGGGAACAACCTAAGATGACGACTGAAGTGCGTAGTTTTCTAGGTATGATAGGCTATTATTAGAGGTTTATTAAGAACTTCAGCACTATCACCCCACCCTTAACTAAGTTAATGAGGATGGATGTGTCGTTCGTTTGGGTCGATAGTTGTCAACATGCTTTTTAGACATTGAAGGAAAAGTTAACAAGTGAACCGATTTTAGTTTTGCTTGAGCAAGGAAAAGGATACATCGTCTTCTGTGATGCATCCAAGAATGGTCTGGGTTGCGTATTGTTGCAAGACAAGTAAGTGGTTTCTTTTGCTTCTCGACAGCTTATGAAACATGAGTAGAATTACCCGACCCACAATTTGGAGTTAGCTGTAGTAGTTCATGCCTTGAATATTTGGAAGCACTACCTGTATGGGGAGAAGTGTTATATTTTCACATATCATAAGAACCTAAAGTACATCTATTCACAACAAGAGTTGAACATGAGGCAGCATTGTTGGATGGAGTTGATCAAAGACTACGACTGTAAGATTGATTATCATCTGGGAAAGTCGAATGTTTTAGTTGATGTGTTGAGCAACAAGTCTTCATCCTCATCCATGGATAAAGGCTAGTTGAGTTCTTTGATGTGCCACAAGCGAGTCATGTTGGTCTCCTTGCATTAGATGAATGTCAAGTTAGAAGTCTTCTTGTTAGCGGGTTTGTTGGCACATCCAAAAGTGAAGCATACACTGAGACAACAGATCAGAGAAGCTCATTAGATAGATATTGTGATACAACATATTAGATCAGAGTTCGATAGTGATAAGCATGATGGTTTTCATTAGTTAGATGATGGGATAGCTCGTTACCATAACAAGATAGTGGTTCTTGATGCTGATAATCTGAGGAAGATGGTGTTAGAAGAGTCTCATTCATCTATGTATGTTATGCACCTAGGTAGTATCAAGATGTACCACAATTTGAAGGATATGTATTGGTGGCCAGGCTTGAAGAAAGATGTAGCTGAGTTTGTTGTAAGATGTGCAGTATGTCAACAACTCAAATCTGAACATCAGAAGCCTAAATGAATGCTGTAACTGTTGCCTATACCTAAGTGCAAATGGGATCGTGTGACTATAGACTTTGTGGTTTGTCTGCCTAGGACAGCTAAAGGTTATGATTCCATTTGGGTAATCATTGATAGGTTGACCAAGTCAGCGCATTTCCTTCCCGTGAAGGCAACATTCACAGTAGAGAAGCTTGCCCAGATCTATATCGATGAGATAGTGTGTTTGCATGGTGTTCTGGCTACTATTGTATCTGATAGAGGTCCTCAGTTCACAAGTCACTTTTGGGAGCGAGTGCACATAGCTTTGGGTATGTAATTGAAGTTTAGTAGTGCTTTCCAGCTATAAACAGATAGTCAATCTAAAAGGAACATTCATACCTTGGAGGATTTGTTGAGGGCATGTGTTCTTCAATTTATAGGAAGTTGGGATGTATATCTCAGTCTGATAGAGTTCGCCTACAACAACAGCTATCAGAGTAGTATTGACATGGCCCCTTATGAGGGGTTGTATGGGATATGTTGCATATCTATGTTCTGTTGGTATGAAACATGAGAGTATCAACTTTTGGGTCCTGAGCTTGTATATCAGACGATAGAAAAGATCCAAGTGATACAACAACAACTGAAAGTAGCACAAGATAGACAGAAGTCGTATGTAGATAATCGACCTAGACCCTTAGAGTTCCAAGTGGGAGACAAGGTACATTTGAAGGTCTCTCCTAGGAAGGGTGTCTTGAGGTTTGGGAAGATGGGTAAGTTGGCTCCCAGGTATATGGGACCTTACCCAGTTGTGGCATGAGTTGGGAAGGTGGGTTATCAGTTGGAGTTACCACCTGAGCTACACAAGTTACATCTAATGTTCCATGTCAGTATGTTGAGGAAGTGTCATCCAGATACAGAGTCAGTGTTGCAGCTTGTGGAGGTAGAGCTTGATGAGGATGTGACCTACGTAGAAGGTTCGGTGTTAATCCTTGATCTGTGAGTTAATAAGTTGAAGAGGAAGGACTTTGTGCTTGTGAAAGTTCTTTGACATCATTGTGGTGTTGAGGAAGCCACGTGGGATCTCGAGGAAGAGATGAGGAGGAAGTACATTTCCCTTTTCTCTTAAGGATTTCGGGGGCGAAATCCCTGCTAGGGGTTTATGGCTTATAAGGACCCTGACCCACATTTTGGGATAACCATGTTTGTTTTGCTTAAGTATGTTGCTGAGCTCCTTGCCCTGATCATCTGAGATGTAATTAGGGTATGTTTGAAGCTTGAGTTCCTTTTTTTAGCTTGTTTAGTTGATGCTTGTGTTTTGTGGAGAGGTTTTGGTGCAAATTGCAATTCACCCAAGAGAAGGGGTTGATGTGCAAGTTTGCCACCTCAAGAGTATTCTTTCTCTTTCTTGGCATCATCTATAGGAATGATAAAGAGATGGACACCTTTGTTGAGCCCTAGTTGAGTGGTGGCATCCTTGGTGATGTTTTGCACTCATGTTTGGGGTGTGTCTTGCACCTAGGAGTTTTGTCTTGGGCTTGAGAGCCTTACAGAGGCCTTTTATCGATTTGAGGATGTCTTAAGGATACCTCATATCATTTTGTGGTGTCTCTAAATGCACCATATTAGTTTGTAACTCTAGGGTTTCATCCCTATCGATTTGTGAAGGGAGTGGGTGTGTGTATCGGCCATGACCTAGGAAGGTGACCTACTGGGTGAGGCATAGTTGTTATCACCTTATTGCATGGTGTTGCATGTGGCTCTTTCTTCGTGGACATGTTTCATCTAGGGTTCATTGGTGGTGACACCTTTCCTTTGTTCTCTCTTTCATCCCTCTTTTATATATATATATATATATATATATATATATATATATATATATAAATATATATATATATTTCATCTAGGGTTCATTGGTGGTGACACCTTTCCTTTGTTCTCTCTTTCATCCCTCTTATATATATATATATCCATGTAAGAGAAACCTTTTGGCTATCATTGCATCCTCTACTTGGTGACCGATCTTGAGCTTGGGGAGTACCCTCCCTTGGAGCTATTGGATAAGCCTAAGTTTGTGGTGTTCTATTTTCATCATCTTCCTTGGTAAGCCATGATCCTTAGCTCTTCTTTCTCTCCTTCTTTCTTCTTATCAGCCATGGACATTGGTTGCTTCTCTTTGCCTCTCATACTCTGTTAACCTCAGTCCTATCTTCTTCTTGGATGTGTTGTAGAGATCGAGCTTGGAGGATCTTCTTCTACCTTGAGCTTGTGAATCTTAGAGCTTAGATCTTGGTGGTGATCCTTGAGGCGGGTTATATAACTCTAAACCCTCTTTATTATTGTCACCTCTTTACTTGCTATCTTTTCTCTTTATCTTTGGCTCATTGTATCTTGCATTGTAGTAGCTCTTATTGTTAGTTTTGAGTGTTGTTTTAAAGAAGAGGAACCTTGCTTAGTTGTTACATTTGTGTTGCCCCTTTCTTTTTCTTTGTTTGTAATGTTGTCTTGAGGTTGAAGATGAGGTGGTTGATATGCCTTTGTAGTCGACATACTTCTGTAGGCCGATATGTATGTGGAGGACAACAAGTAGCTTAGACAGATGGGCTTTGGGTGGATGTCACAACCTGTGATGCCCCTAGTCGTTACTCTTATGGCAGGTCATCACGACCTTGGTTAGGTCTAAGTCAACATGATCAGATGCTACCTAGATCGTCATGCCTTAGGTACATTTAGTCTGGTATGAGTCGAGGGTGTTAGTTGGTTTGATGTTTGTTAAACCGATATAGAGTTTGATTGGGATACCTAGTGTGCTGGCCATTATGGTTTGGCCATCACCTTTTGCGACGTCTCGTTGGGGCAGAGGTTGATGCATCTTGGTGATTGCTTTGATGCCCATCATGGCTTGATGCATTGCTAGCCCATTGCTTTTGGGCATTGTAGCCCGAAACGCCTACAACCGTCACATCCTTAAGAAGTGTTGAAGATATGTGATGCGTTGCCTGGCTTGAGGGGAGCCTGATATGTTGCTCAAACCCTAATCACCCCATCATCTTGGGCACTGTCCGATACACTAGTGATGCTCATTATCCCCTCGACGCCCGTCATACCTCTGGGTAGTGTTGCCCGATAGAAGGGGGTTGGCCGAAACCCCTCTCCTTGAGGTGTTGTGCCCGATATACATAGAGCGATACCATAAATTGATACACACCGTGGGCATGTAGACTGATAACCTACCTTGGTATGGATGCCCGATACCTTTCAAGGACAATCTGATACCCTATGTTGGAACCCTATTCGATACCTTGTAGTAGTGTTTGAGATATACCATGTTGATACTAGGGTCTCATTGTATGATGTGATACTCTATGGAATAGTTGTATGAAGGGTGTTAAGTTATGTTTCTATATATCATAACATGTTTTATAATGATGATGAGAAATTTGTTTCCATATCTCTCAACATACCTCATATTGATGATGAAAGTGATAATCTAAGGATGGTTGTTGATCCAACCTTATAAACCCTAAACGGTTAAAGTGAAACCATAATTGTAATGATGTGAAATGTATGGTATGGACCCCTTTGAGATGATAGTGCTAATGATGCATTGCTTCCCTTGTTACATGTTTCCAACCATGTAGGTAATATCAGTTGATGCACACAGCCATGTATGAGCTATGGTAATATTGATATGTTTGATAAGTTGTGTGAGGCACATGTGAGATGGTGACTCAAAAAGAGGAGGGAATTGGTCTTATGACCTGGTAATGGCTTATTGCCTTATATGAGTTGATGGGCTCCTCAGTTATGAGATGATGGGTTGTTACCCCAAGATATGTGGTCCTTGTGATGGACATTAGTCCTTGTGATGGACATTGGTCCCTGTGATGGGCATACGATGAATAACAGGCATAAATTGATGATTCTATGAGATCACATCTAATATGTTTCAGTATGTTCTGGTGATGAGTCATGCCCTTGTTTATGTAGATCTTGTTTAGAGGTTATACGTTGTAACTTGATTGATTCTAAAGATGTTTAAATTGGTCAAATTAATCAAGTGAAATCTAATAGTGTAGTTTTCCCTGTGCCATAGAACCATTTAGTGTCAACATTTTCTAAATGGTGAAACGAGTTTAACTCAGAGCACATATTTTTGAATATGAAGGGTGTTGGGTTTTAGGGGAGACAGAGAAGGCAGTGGAAACAAAATTTTCTTCTCCCGAACCCAGAATAAAGGAATCGCATCAACGTCTATACAATAGGAAGGATGGTTTGTAGAGGCATACCTTGTCCCGAGGCTTGCTCGGCAACGTTACCTCACGGCTTGTGCGGTCTTCACCTCCAGTCTTGGATGGTGTCTGTGCAGCTCCTGGTCTCACCGGGACTATCAAGATTTACAGCTGTCCTCCGAGCGGTAGAAGTATCCCGCCTCTGTAGTAGTCTACATGGACCACTAGGAACTCTGATCTCCTTGTCCCATAAGGAATCGGAAGGAGTCACACCCTTCTGTCAGTGTACTAGTCATCGACACACTCTCCTTCCACCATTCACTTTTCTACAGTTGTCTTTCCCTTGTTGTGCCTCCCTTATTGGGCAGCAATTGCTCGAGCTCTCTCGGTTACCAAAACCAGAGAGAATGACAACTTTGTAGAGCAACTAGTGCATTGAGTTGTGTACCTGTGAAGCCCCCACTACCCCTATATATAGGAGGTTCATGGGACAGGGTTCTCTATCCCGGGTAATGCAGGATTAATGCAGGAGTAGAAGGGTTCAAGATTTTCCACAAAACAACCAACTCGCCAGCTGAACCGATCGGTTCATACCCTGAAACGATCATTTCAGGACCTGAACTGGTCATTTGGGAACTGAGCCGATCGTCTGGTGCTCTGAGCCAATCGGCTGGTGCTCCGAGCTGATTGGTTCGTGGTCTTGATCCAACTCAAATTGACTTTCAAATTTGTTTTTGATTAATCAAATATTAATCCTTGTCCAAATCGAATTTGTACAAATGAAACAAATTGTATTTACAAAATAGTCTTCTGACTTTCCAAACGATCTCAGTTGGTTCACAAACCGATCGGTTCAACAATTGATTCGATCGTTTCATGACACATGAACCGATCATCTCACCAGTTGAGCCGATCGGTTCAACAACCTGAGCTGATCGGTTGGGGCAGCAGACTGTGCAAAATCAGTCAATTGCAGTTTCGATCAATCTGATACTCTAATCAATCGATCCAACACCTTGAATACTATGATTTTGAGCTATCAATTAATTGAGTGTTTAATTGAACTACTAAACTCCTTTAGTAATCAATATAAACAGCATTTGTGGATGAACTCCTCTTCTAGGTTAAATCCTATGTGTGTGACCCTACAGGTCCATTTCACGTTGGCAGTGAAAGTCCATAACACTTATGACTTCATAAGAAAAGAGTGGTGCCTAGTCACACGTCAGTGCTACCCAAGTGAAATAGAAAGTTGGAGAACAACTTTCAATCCTACAATCTGTGAATGGTGTTACAGTGAATATATAATTCCTTTGTCATTGATATCACGAATGAACTCAAGGCATGGAATAGTCATCATGTCAACGTTCATTCACTTTCTTGATCTCAGAGTAGATTGGAGGAGATATGTATGACATCAATATCACATATTGATTCACACATGCATGCACATGCCTATCTCAATCCTACTCATCAAGTGGCCATGGATATCAGACTCCCTCAGGAGGGAAAAATCCCATATCTATCACTCACCCCTAAAAAGCCCCATGTGTCAAAGCCACCCAATCATCACCTTTATGATAACCCATGTTTCAGGATTGCGTTTGATGATGTCAAAGTGTACCCAACGACATGTGTTGAGTGTAGTGATTTTAGGTCAAAGAATCAAACTCACCACCATCACTGTGAGAACTGACTGTGACTACTATGTCATGGTTCCATGTGTCAAACTCACAGTAGGTATGTCCGGTAAACTTGTTCTCTAAGAAGTACCTATGTGTTTGGTTTGATATCTCTATATCATGACTAATGAGATTCTATCATGAACCAACACCACAATCTAGTATTATGTGTCATTGTTGTCTATCTACCTTCCACAATGACATCCGACTAGGGACATAAAAAGAATGTACAAACTCTTTGCATCCGTATGATCTCATTGTTCAGGTCCTCAACCTGAAAGCATACGTCATTCCATATTGTCATTCTCTAGACATTCAATCGGTTCTATCATTATCTCATATGACTGAACCAGAAAGAATTGGAAGCTTGCCTTTAATGTTTATCAAATCAATCTTAATATATCCCACCAATCATCCCATGATTGGCTCTCAGGGAATACATACCAACAGACTCCCACTTGCACTATGAGCCAATCACCCTTGAATCATATTCATAGTGATCTTCAAACATGTCCCACATGTTACTGTACTCTAGTGCTAACATAGTGAGTTATGGAAACACCTTGCCAAAGTCGATATTAATTGCATGTCTCTCATCTCTTCACTGTACGTCACACATATGAGATGGAGTTGATGTAATATGCGATCTAGTATTCCTTTTCTAACCTTTAGCCACATTGCAAGACCAAGCATTCCTAACTTGTCATCAATGATGGAATAACTATAAGTTCATCTCTATAAACTCCTAGATCCATATAGTATCCACTAATGTTCTCTAACACATAGATACTCAACTTTTCCTTTCAAACACCTTTATTGGAATGTTTCCAATTATCAACAAGCATTCACTTTTATATATATATATCTCATATATATATATATATAGATATATATATATATATATATATATATTGCGATTAATTTTATGCCCTTTTTCAGAAGTTTGCATTAGTGTAAATATTTACAGTGAACCCTTCATTATTTCCATAGAACTAGTACTTCTCAAGTACTTATCAAGTTCTTTTGGTATTCCAGTAACCCTTACTGGAACTAGACAGACATCCACTCTTCATGTCCCACATACGAGTTATCAGGATGAGCACATCATATTGTCATGTCCTACATACAAGATGATGAATGCACTTTATTTTTCTATGTCCATACGTGTAAGATAATGGGATGATTACATACATGATAGATCCATATCTATTCTTCGTGTTCCCATTCTTCATAAGAATTGGACACTTGGCCTTGGGATACCAACTCCATGTAACATGGACAAGTTTTCTCCCACTTAATCTATGCACATTGAACCCTTCAGTATAGATTGCGAATGTATGCTCTCTCTTTTCATGTCAAGAGGTTTTCGAGAACTATCTCTATAGATCTCTATTCCTATCACATAGGAAATGTCTCTATCTTCCTAAAGATAATTTCCACTTTGGATTTCCGTTCATAGAACATTTACACTTCACATCAACATGTGGAATGTGAATACGCTCCCACTAAATTATAGATCTCTCTTTATCTTTGACATATCACTCAAACCTTTTACTATATTATCAAAGTAAAGATCACAGTTCTGAGTTGCTTGTACTCAATCAATCACATTAATTAGTCCATTGTAACTTATAGACTTCATTTGCATTAATGGATTCATAAACCTTATAGGTTGTGTCACGTACACATCCTTATTTTATTCCTCATAGGAATGCGGTTTTAGTATCTGTATGCCAAATTTCTTAGTCATTAAGTTGCAATCAATAAGCATCATCCTTCTCAAAATGTCATCCATGTGTCTTAACACTTAAGACTCATTCGCACTTATGGATTTTATCACAATGGGTGCTACCATCAAGGTCATACCTTATGGTTCACATGGAAGTCATTTAGGATGTAATGGTCATAAACCATAACTCAAAATCCGGTTCCTCATATTCATCTAGATAGTTGACTCATCACATGACCAACTCATCACATAGATAATCGAGGTGTATTGTCAAAAATATAAGAACTCACAACTCCTTGTGATTCTTAATGTCCTTTATTTGTGTAGGGTATTCTTTATTAAGAAGAAATTAGTTATTTGATAATCATCATCTAACTCCTTAGAGTATGACTCCTTTTTTATTTAGACATCAACATGCCTTAATCATGAGTTCACTATGATACACTATCATAACCACTCATAAGGTTCTCAAACATTTGGTTTAAGTATTTCATTCATTGATCTCATCAAGAATTAACACTTTACCGAATTCGTACTTCATCTTTGATATTCTTGAACACTTCAAGATATTCATATTGGTATTTCTCTAAACACCATTTGAAGTATCAACATTAACTCCAATAGGTATGTAAATACATCACATGTATTATACCTAATAGGATAATCATTCTCCTATTACCACTAGTGAAGATTGATTAATCATGTCCAAGAGATTCATGTCTCTTACTGGTTCTCTTACCAAAAGAGTCTAGATTTATCCATCATATGGAAACTAGAAATGAATTACTCATGATTTATGCTAATTTGATTGTTTGAGTTATCAATAACTTTTAGGTATCATTTCATCTTATGCATACTAAGTACCACAAGATAAACAAGGCATTGCCATAAAGATCATATCTTTGAGATTGAAACACCAACTTTATTAATTGCTATCATTGTCATACAATATGCAAAAACAATGTGTTTCTATCCATTGGCAAATATGAAATAGTAGTTCATAACTCTATTACATGCCTTCATGGCTGAAAATAAACTAAAGTACTCCTATCTATGGCGGCAACACTTGCCCCATTTATTGAGTGCTTTACATTTTATATCTTGGTATCATATACCTCAAAAATGTTACAAGTTTATTTCATGACACCTTCAGGTGGAGACGTCTGTCACCTCCTTATTCTTTAGTTCTTCCAGATAGAGTGGGCAATTACTTTTCCAATGTCCTGGCTTTTAACAATGGTGGAAATTTCCTCTCTTGGTCATGCCTCCCTTGGCCTTGAGAGCTGAAGATGCCTTGGGCTGCTGGCTAGCATCAGAACCTTTCTTAGCCTTGCCTTTGCCCTTGCGCTTGGACTTGCCTTTGTTGCTGATCATCATCACAGACTTAGGTTTGTCCTTGTTCATTTGTGTCTCTGTTGTCCTCAACATGCCCAAAAACTCTGTCAATGGCTTGTCAAAGTTGTTCATGTTGTAGTTCATCACAAACTGATTGTAGGATTCTGGCAACGATTGTAGTATCACGTTAGTAGCCAACTCTTGGCTCAGGGGAAATCTAAGTCTCGTCAGGTTCTCCACATACCCAATCATCTTGAGCGTGTGAGGACCAACTGGATCTCCTTCTGTCATGACACACTTGAATAGTGCCCTGGAGACATCATATCTCTCTTGCCATGCTTGATCTTCATACATGTTCTTGAGATGCTGAATCATCTCAATGACACCCATGTTCTCATGTTGTCTCTGCAACTCGTGGTTCATGGAGCACAACATCAAGCACTTTGCATCAATGGCATCATCAAAATGCTTCTTATAAGCATCCCTTTCTACCTTTGGTGCGGTAGGAGTAGGTTCATCTGGAACTGGAGTATCCAGGACATAGAGCTTTTGCTCTTGAGTTAGAACAATTCTCAATGTCCTAAAGCAGTTGTGGAAGTTAGTCCCATTCATCTTGTCCTTTTCAAGGACTGATCGCAATGAAAAGTGATGTTGTTTATTGTCATTTGTTCTACAAAAGGAAATATATGCAATTTAGTCCAAAACTCAGTTTTGACTTATTTGATTGATTTGAAAAGTTGACGATATAATTAGGACTTTAATTAATTATTGCTCCCACTATTTTTGTTCAAATTGATAGCCCTCACCATCAATTCAGAAGATTGCAGTGTATAATCTTCTAGTGGGTCAAGATCCTGAAATCCTCTGAGTCATGGACCAGCTAGGCCTATCACCCACAACTTAGATCTTTCAAGCAAACAACTTTTGTCAATTGCATCATAAGAAACTCTTGAAAGATGTCATATGCAACTCCTTGCCATGATCACCTCCATGCCTCAAGGTGCTAGATCCTATCTAGGTCACCTTGTTAAGTCTAACCCAAAGCCAACACGATGAATATGCACCCTGCTAGGACAGACCCACATATCCATCCTTCACACTTCCACGAGATAGACGGTGCACCATGCTAGGGCATGCCCATACTTGGTCGATCAAGCTTTTCATGTGTGTCGCATTTGGAAGGCATCTAAAACTTTAATATTTAATGAGGGATTTGGTTTTTATAGGTACATATACATATCCAATGACCATAATATAGTAAGTATCATATACATGCTATATCCCACAGAAAACATGTGAAATGATAAAAGCAATGATTATAGCCATCCTAATGTGATTCCTCGAGCCAAGAGGAATCACAGTCATCTAGGTCCACATCACATGCAACCTGTACAAGATGAACTCTGTGCTTAGCCTTACTGGGTTTGATCAACTCATCTCCATGGTTGATCGGCTCGCCATCAGGCCGGTTGGTTGGGTACCACCAGCCGATCAGTTGGCTCCTCCAACCGATCGGTTCCCCTGGTCATCGTGCATCTCTTCATGGCCTCCACCCACTTGTCTCGCTCCTCGAACCGGTCGTCTGGATCACCAACCGATCAGTTCACGCCTTGAATCGATCGTCTCAGTTGTCATCAGATAGTCCTTCATTCTTTGACATAACAGGAAATAAAAAGGATCTATCCTATTTTACATTTAAATTGGGAAACCCCGAGTTACATTCAGGGGGAGCAAAGGTAGGAAAGAAATCTCGAGTTATCTCGAGTTACATCAGGAATAAGGAGGTGGGAAATCAGTGCATAGACTGAGATGCAAGCAACCACATACAACCAAGCACACAAACATAGGGTTTATTGGCCATAACCACACTATACATCCACCACAAAACTTGTTTGAGGGTGACGCATATCAAGTGCATTAATATTACATATCATATATGTATATTGGGATTTTTGGATTTAGGATTGGACATGCATAAAGCCAATTTTATTTGCATCGTATGCAATAAATAAAGGCAACAAACCAAAATCGATCATATCGATAATCCTAAAGTATAGAGCAGTTGACGTGGCTCTGATACCACTGTTGGGTTTTAGGGGAGATAGAGTAGGCAGCGGAAACAAAATTTTCTTATCCCGAACCCAGAATAAAGGAATCGCATCAACATCTATACAATAGGAAGGATGGTTTGTAGAGGCATACCTTGTCCTGGGGCTTTCTCGGCAATGTTACCTCGCAGCTTGCATGGTCTTCACCTCCGGTCTTGGATGGTGTATGTGTAGCTCCTGGTCTCATCGGTACTATCGAGATTGATAGCTGTCCTCTGAGCGGCAAAAGTCTCCCGCCTCTGTAGTAGTCCACACGGACCACTAGGAACTCTGATCTCCTTGTCCCATAAGGAATCGCAAGGAGTCACACCCTCATGTCAGCGTACTAGTCACCGACACACTCTCCTACCACCAGTCACTTTTCTATAGTTGTCTTTCCCTTGTTGTGCTTCCCTTATCGGGTAGCACTTGCTCGTACTCTCTCGGTTACCAAAACCAGAGAGAATGATAACTTTGTAGAGCAACTGGTGCACTGAGTTGTGTACTTGAGAATCCCCCACTACCCCTATATATAGTAGGGTCGTGGGACAAGGTTCTCTATCCCGGGCAATGTGGGATTGATGCAGGAGTAGAAGGGTTCAAGATTTTCCACAAAACAACCAACTCTCCAGCGGAACCGATCAGTTCATATCCTGAAACGATCGTTTCAGGCCATGAGCTGATCGTTTGGGACCTAAGCCGATCGTCTGGTGCTCTGAGCCGATCGATTTGTGGTCTTGATCCAACTCAAATTAACTTTCGAATTTGTTTCCAATTAATCAAATATTAATCCTTGTCCAAGTCGAATTTGTACAAGTGAAACAAATTGTATTTGCAAAATAGTCTTATGACATTCCAAACGATCTCAGTTAGTTCACAAACCGATCGGTTCAACAATTGAGTCAATCATTTCAAGACACATGAGCCGATCGTCTCACCAGTTGAGTCGATCAGTTCAGCAACCTGAGCCAATCGGTTCATCCCATGAGCCGATCGGTTGGGGCAGCAGACTATGCAAAATTAGTCAATTGTAGTTTTAATCAATCTGATACTCTAATCAATCGATCCAACACCTTGAATACTATGATTTTGAGCTATCAATTAATTGAGTGTTTAATTGAACTACTAAACTCCTTTAGTAATCAATCTAAACATCATTTGTGGATAAACTCCTCTTCCAGGTTAAATCCTATGTGTGCGACCCTACAGGTCCATTTCATGTTGGCAGTGAAAGTCCATAACACTTATGACTTCACAAGTAAAGAGTGATGCCGTCGCACATCAGTGCTACCCAAGTGAAATAGAAAGTTGGAGAACAACTTTCAATCCTACAATTCGTGAATAGTGTTACAGTGAATGTATAATTCCTTTGCCACTAATATCCCGAATGAACTCAAGGCATGGAACAGTCATCCTATCAACGTTCATTCACTTTCTTGATATTAGAGTAGATTGGAGGAGATATGTATGACATCAATATCACATACTGATTCACACATGCGTTCCCACGCCTATCTCAATCCTACTCATCAAATGGCCATGGATATCAGACTCCCTCAGGAGGGACAAATCCCATATCTATCACTCACCCCTCAAAAGCCCCATGTGTCAAAGCCACCCAATCATCACCTTTATGACAACCCATGTGTCAGGACTGCGTTTGATGATGTCAAAGTGTACCCAACGACATGTGTTGAGTGTAGTGATTTCAGGTCAAAGAATCACACTCACCACCATCACTGTGAGAACTGACTGTGACTACCATGTCATGGTTCTATGTGTCAAACTCACGGTGGGTATGTCCAGTAAACCTGTTCTCTAACAAGTACCTATGTGTTTGGTTTGATATATCTATATCATGGCTAATGAGATTTTGTCATCAACCAACACCACAATCTAGTCTTATGTGTCACTGTTGTCTATCTACCTTCCACAATGACATCTGACTAGGGACATAATAAGAATGTACAAACTCTTAGCATCTGTATGATCTCATCGTTCAGGTCCTCAACCTGAAAGCATATGTCATTGAGTATTGTCATTCTCTAGACATTCAATATGTTCTATCATTATCTCATATGACTGAACCAGAAAGAATTGGAAGCTTGCCTTTGATGTTTATTAAATCAATCTTAATGTATCCCACCAATCATCCCATGATTGGGTCTCAGGGCATACATACCAACACGAGGTACAAGTCGAGTAATTCCTTGTATCCATAAATACAGGATGTGTGAGACGACCATGTGTGAGTCAATCTCATTATAATATGGATGTCCATGCGTGAGCCACTCCTTTTTGTTAGAACAACCATGTGTGAGCCTATTCTTCTAGCATCGTACCTATACCAAGGTGGGCTAGTTATGATTATATGTGTGGATTTCCATGCATGATCCAATCCCTAAAATTGACAACATATCATTTTTGTAGTTGACCGATATGTCCTTGTGGTGTTTTCTCCTGTGCTGACCGAGAGGTGTGGGTGAGGTCATGGATTCTGGCTCTTCCATTAGACCTTGTATGGTACTAATTTCAAATTATCAATTGGTTAGTTGGATTTGGGTGGTACAACTCAAATCCTCAGGGCATAATGAAATATGTAATTATCCGCGTAGTATATTGTGTAGGATCAAAATACAAAAACATTGGTTGTGTCCTTGCTTGATCTTTATACAATGTTGTTGTTAGGAAATATACATGTTCTTCATATTCCTTTTAAATTAGTAATATTTTCCATATATCAGATAGTAAATGCTCTTCCTGTTAATAATTATTACCTACTTCATATGATTATAATTACATTATTGCTTAGTTCATCTTATATGTGATAATAATAGAGTTGGTGGTGAGTTATATCTCTCACTGATATTTGGAATCTCACCCCATGGGTTTCCCACACCCTTTTTAGGTGGACAAGCACGAAGAGGTAGAGATCGTGTAGTAAAGGTTGAGGAGTAGTAAGAGGACCAGTAGCTGATGAGGTTGGTAGTGCTACTGGATGTCTTTTGTTGATAGAGTCCTAGAGTCGTCCATGTACACTCGGGTCTTTAGGGAACGTTTTGTAGATGTTTCACAAACGTGCTTCTTTATGTGGTTGGCTTATATACCTATTATGAACATATGTGGTGGAATCATGTATATATGATCGGGAACGGTTCTTTGGTTACAGGTTGATAGGATGCTTTGTATATGCTTTAAGGCATGAAATTCCTTATATGTGAAAGATCTTACTGTTTGGTAGTTTTATGAAAATTGTTTTAATCTATAGTGTTTTCTAATAATATGTTCGTTAATCTTTCTTCCGTGTTTGTGTTTTGAGTAATCTTGCTTTGTGTGGCATGGGGCGTCACCTTCTCGACATTTCTTATGTTTCTTAAAACCATTTACATTAATGGCTTTCTCCACATACACTCATGTATGGGAGACTCGATCACCTAAACTCATTTCCATCTTTCCTTATTTATCTTACCCTAATTAGGGATCATATGGGTAGGGTGACTAAATCACCCACACTACTCCCATTCCCCTAGATTAGGTTTTAGGGTTCACGATAGGGACTACACAATCTATGTCCTGCATCTTAAGGTTTTGTATCCCTTGACCGCACTAGGGTTTATCTAACCCAAACCTAGGGTTTACCCTAGTCAAGGAGAAACCCATAAAACTCTTTCTTTTCTTTATCATTATTTTTGCATTACATGTACATTAATTTGCAGAGGATGCCTTAACCCTACTTCTTCTCAAAAACCCTAACTTGAGATGAGGAGGGAAGTATATTAGGGTTTATTAAGAAAGAGGATGAGAAGTGGATGAAATTTGAATGAGAAGACTTAGAGGAAATATTACTTCAGGAAAACCATAGGTTATGGCCAGGTCGGTATCACATTGGCTAAGGGAGTCCTCATATACCAACTTAATGGTGCGGAGGAAAATACTTACAGTTCCCAAAGCCATGACCCTTCTAGACATCATCAACGTCAAGTTATGCCTCAATAATTCTCCTTATATTTCTACAAATTACATGAAATTATAAAGTATGAAATATTATTTGAAAAATATGGGTCTCTAATGCCAAATGTAACGACCTCACTTTTCAACATCCCCCAATTAAGGAAAGAGCCAAAAAGTTGAGAGGCATTACCTAAAATTCCCTAAGGATCCAAATTTAACCAAACAACAAATAATAACATATAATTTTCATTAATTGAAATATTGTTTACAAGATGCTCCTCTAAAGAGTTACATGATTTTATCATTAAAATTGTACATATGAGAATAAGTATCTATTAATCCTCCTTTACTTAAATTTAATGCCTTCAGGTAAATTCATCAGGTTTAT
Organism: Alisma plantago-aquatica; assembly: GCA_963693085.1. Classification (NCBI taxonomy): domain Eukaryota; kingdom Viridiplantae; phylum Streptophyta; class Magnoliopsida; order Alismatales; family Alismataceae; genus Alisma; species Alisma plantago-aquatica. The sequence continues at coordinate 1,616,169,751 of OY856409.1, read as the reverse complement.
CATGTCATGATGTCTTCTTATTTAGTATGTACCTGAAATGGCATGAAATAAAACCACATATCAACATATCAATATATATTATGTATGTGGGGTGCATGAAAAATTGTGCAAGTACATAGCAACATATAATCAATCAACTACTTGCAAATAAGAACTGGCATTTTCTTTGCATATTCTAACCCACACTTGATATTCTATATTAGGTGTGACCATTGTCCCTCCATGGATCATGTGCATCACCCCTTAATGCATGTCATCCTAGGGTTCATAATATGATATCTTTATTTATGTGATACTCATAGTGGAATTATAGTTGAATAAAATATAAGTAAACAACTAATAGTTTATTTAAATCCTCAAGAAAACCTCAGCAAAATATATTGTGGGTAGTCATAATTGTAACCATGTACCTCAATGTTGAACCATGTAGATCATGCAGTATATACTTCAAGTATATTTAATCATTCCAATCAACAAATTCAGTCAATCCACATTTAATCTGTGTGTATGTAAATCCTAAAGTGTCACTATGACAACCACTATCAAACTGACAGTGTTATTACACAACTACTTGGAAATAACAATTAGCAACGGATTACTAGAAATCACTAAAAATTAAAACCTTTTTACAAAGAGGTCCATTACCAGGGAATCTCTTTACAGAAAGAACCAAATCCATATATACATCATGGTTATCTTCATACATACATCGTTCCATCACATCACAAGGATATGAGATATTGGTTGCTTTACTAAAACATATATAAAAGCAACATTATACACCGAGGCATTCTAGCCAAAATCTCAGATCGATTATAAAACTATTTACACACTATCTCCCAGGGACCTGAGAGTACAGGTACAATGCATAGGACTCTATATCTATAAGACACATAACAACACACTCAACCTGAGCTGTTACTATTTTCCTTAATGCTGCTGCCCGCTCTCTACTACACGATCTCTACCTTCTCGTACACATCCACCTAAAAAGTGTGCAAACCTAGGGAGTGAGATCCATATCTCAGTGGGAGATATAACCCTCCATCAACAATATTATTATCACAGATAAATCTTTATAAAAGAGAGCAGAAGAAACCTTTATTGGATTAAATAGGTATAACTACTTGTTATATGCAGAATAAATCAATCTCGCCATTTAAGTAGTTCATATATCTATGACTAAGAAGTAGATCATCTAATCCATTTTAGAAGGAATACAAAGAACATGTATAACATTTATCAACTATGACATACAGGAGAAATTATAGCCTCATTCAATGTTTCCATATGCGATCCTTAAGAAAATATGCTACACAGTTGATTACATCTTTCAACAATCAATCTTATGCCCTGAGGAGATGAGGTATACCGCTCATACTCCAATCAACCTAAACTAGGTAGCATCGGTGCCATAAATGGTCCATTGAAGAGTCGGCCTCCATGACCTCACCCCTCGATCAGACGAGTGAACCTGTAGTGACATCACAAGTCAAACTACTATTTATCTAGCTTGGGTATATAGGCTCAACGCTAGAGAGATATAACTTGTAGTGTTGGTATGTATGCCCTGAGAGTCAATCATATGATGACTGGATTGGGATACATTAATATTGATTTGATAAATATCAAAGGCAAGCTTCCAATTTATTCTGGTTCAATCAGTTATGAGATAATGATAGAGCGGAATGAATGTCTAGAGAATGACAGTACTCAATGACGTATGTCTTTAGGTTAAGGACCTGAACAATGAGACCATACAGATGCTAAGAGTTTGTACATTCTTGTTGTGTCCCTAGTTGGATGTCATTGTGGAAGGTTGATAGACAACAATGACACAACAAGGCTAGAGTGTGTGTTGGTTGATGACAGAGTCTCATTAGTCATGATATGTGATATCAAACCAAGCACATAGATATATATTAGAGAATAGTGTATCAGACAGACCCATTATGAGAGTGACACATAGAGCCACACCATGTCAGTCAAAGTCATCTCTCACAGTGATGGTGGTGATTGTGATTCTTAGACCTAAAATCACTGCACTCATCATATGTCATTGGGTACACTTTGATATCATCAAATGTGGTCCTGAAATATAGATTGTTACAAAGGTGATGATTGGGTGACTTTGACATATGGGGTTTTGACTGTGAGTGATAGATATGGGATTTGTCCCTCCTGAGGGAGTATGATGTCCATGGTTACTTGATAAGCGAGACTAAGAAAGGAATGTGCATGCACGTGTGAGTCAATATGTGATATTGATGGCACACATATCTTAGACAGTCTGTTTTGGATCAAGGAACATGAATGAACGTTGAAAGGATGACAACACCATGCCTTGAGTTCATTTAGGATATCAGAGACAAAGGAATTATACATTCACTAGAACACCAATCACATATTGTAGGATTGAAAGTTGTTCTCCAACTTTCCTTTTCACTTGGGTAGCACTGATGTGCGACTAGGCACCGCTCTTTGCTTGTGATGTCATAAGATAGTTATGGACATTCACTGCCAATGTGAAATGGGACCTATAGGGTCACACACAAAGGATTTACCTGGAAGAGGAGTTTATGCATGAATGATGTTTGGATTGATTACTAAAGGTGTTTAGGTACTCAATCAAAGATTCAATCAATAGACTTGACTCAGAATCATCATGTTCAAGTATTGAACTAACTGATTTGAGTGTCAGATTGATTGAGAATTGCATTGACTGGGTTCTACACAATCTGGACCACCAACCAACCGGTTCATTGAGTGAACCGATCGGCTCATGACCAGTGAGACGACCGGTTCACTTTGTGAACTGATCGGTTCGAGTGGACTAAATGAGTAAGGTTGGGTTGTCCCGATTTGTGAGAAAAGTTTTTCATTTCACTTGTACAATTCGATTGGGACAAGAATTGATCTTAGTATTTATTGGAAACGAAAGAGGAAAGTCGAATTGGAGGTGAGTTAGGAATTTGAAATGACCGGTTCAACTGGTGAACCGATCGGCTCACACTCCCAACTGATCGGTTTGTTTGTGAAACAACCGATTCAGTTGCCGCAGTGCAATCAATTCATGGAAATTCCGGACCCTTCTACTCCCACTTTAGTCCCACATTGCCCGAGGCTAAGAACCCTAACCCCTCATATATATAGAGGGGTATTGGGGGATTCTCAGATAACATGACTTAGAACATCTATTGCTATGTAAAGTTGTCCTCTCTGGTTGTGGAACTGAGAGAGCCCAAGTAGGTGCTACCTAACTAGGGAGGCACAACAAGGGAAAGACAACTGCATGACAACAACTGGTTGTGGGCGAGTGTGTCAGTGACTAGGATGTCGATAGAAGGGGTTGACTCCTTCTAGTATCCTGTAGGAAAGGATGACTAGAGTTCTCAGTGGTCTATGTGGACTATCTATAGAGGCGGGAGATTTCTTCGCTCACAAGGATGACGGTCAACCGCAGTCCGGGTAGAGACTAGGAGCTGCACAGACACCATCGAAGACTAGGTGGTTGAATACCGCACTAGCTATGAGGTATTATCACTGAGCAAGCCTCGGGACTAGGTACACCTCACTAAAACCATTCTTCCTATTTCATAGTCATTGATGCGATCCGTGGTTATGGTTTTGTGGTGAGAGAAATTTTTTGTTTCTACTGCCTTCTTCCTCACCTAAAACCCAACAGTGGTATCCGAGTCACGTCAACGTACTATGTTTTAAGATAATCGACATGATCAGTTTTTGGTTTGACCACCTTTTATTTATTGCATATGATGTGAATATTTAACTGGCTAAATGTGAATATCCAATTAATACCACATGATCCCAAACTAAATATATACATATATGATATGGTATATATATGCAATCGATACGCGTCACTCAAAATGGTTTTGATGGTGGATGTGTAGCATGGTTATGGCCTATAAACCCATATGTGTGCTTGGTTGGTTGTGGTTGTTTGCATCTCAGTTTGCACATTGAGCCTTCTTTTTCTTTTCCTGATGTAACTCTAGATAACTCGATATTCTCTTCAACTTTTTCTCCCCCCGAATGTAACTCAAGATTTCCCAATGAGATATGTAAAAGTAGGACAATTTATTTCCTATTACGTTGAAAACTGGCAGGCACCCAGATGAGCGGCTGGAGGTGTGAGACAATTGGTTGGAGGTGCCAATCAATCGGATGGTGGACCGAGATGATCGACTAATGGTGCAGTTGGAGGCCTGACGAGGAGCAGACGACCTAATGAACTGACCATCTAGAGGAACCAGACGATCAGTTCGAGACAACCGACTGACCGGCCAGGAGGCAAGTTGATCAGTCGTGTGACGGGCTGATCAAACCTAGAACGGCCTAAGTATAAGATCTTCATCAACAACAGGTTGCATGTGATGTAGACCTAGATGACTACAATTCCTTGTGGCTCAATGAATTACAATAGGATGGCCATAATCATCGCTTTATCAGTATTGCATGTTTTCATTGTGGGATATAGCATGTATATGATACGTACTATATATGTGGTAGTTGGATACATATATGTATGTATGAGCATATTAAAACCCCTCAACTGAATATTAAGTTTAAGATGCCTTCCAAAAGCAGCACACATGAAAAGCTTGATCGACCAAGTATGGGCACACCCTAGCGTGGTGCACCGTCTATCTCGTGGAAGTGTGATGGTTAATATGTGGGTTTGCCCTAGCAGGGTGCATATTCATTATGTTGGCACTTGGGTTGGACTTAACAAGGTGACCTTGATCAGATCAAGCACCTTAAGGCATAGAGATGCACATGGCAAGGAGTTGTGCATGACATCTATCAAGAGTTGCATATGATGCAATTGGCAAAGGTTGCCTACCTGAAAGATTCTAGTTGTGGGTGACAACCCTAGATGGTCCATGGCTGATAGGAAATCAGGATCTTGCTCACTAGAAGGTTGTACGCTACAATCTTCCAAATTGATGGTGAGGGCTACCAATTTGAAAAAAATAGCAGGAGTGTTAATAATTAAAGACCTAACTAATATTGTCAATTTTCAAATCAAATCAAGTCAAAAGAGTTTTGGACTAAAATTGCAAATTTCCTTTTTGTAGAAGAAATGGTTGTCAACAATAATCACTTTTTGTTGTGATCAGTCCTTGAGAAGGACAAGATGAATGGGAATAATTTCCATGACTGGTTTAGTACATTGAGAATTGTTCTCACTCAAGAGCGTAATCTCTATGTCCTAGATACACCAGTGCCAGAGGAACCCGCTCCCACCGCACCAAAGGCAGCAAGGGATGCTTACAGGAAGCATGTTGAAGATGCAATTGATGTGAAGTGCTTGATGTTGTGCTCAATGAACTATGAGTTGCATAGACAACATGAGAACATAGATGTCATTGAGATGGTTCAACATCTCAAGAACATGTATCAAGACCAAGCACGGCAAGAGATATATGATGTCTCCAGGGAATTGTTCAAGTGTGTCATGATAGAAGGAGATCCAGTTGGTCCTCACATGCTCAAGATGATTGGGTATGTGGAGAACCCGACAAGACTGGGATTCCCTCTAAGCCAAGAGTTGGCTACTTATGTGATACTGCAATTTTTGCCAGAATCTTACAGTCAATTAGTGATGAACTACAACATGAACAACTTTGACAAGTCATTGACAGAGTTGTTGGGCATGTTGAGGATAGTCGAGGCACAGATGAAGAAAAACAAACTCAAATCTATGATGTTGATCAGAAAAAAGAAGGGAAAGTCTAAAGGCAAGGGCAAGGGCAAAGCAAAGAACGGTTCTGATGCTAGCCAGCAGCCCAAGTCATCTTCAGCTCTAAGGCCAAAGGAGGGGTTAACAAGGGAGGCAAATGTCACCATTGTCAAGAGCCAAGACATTGGAGGAGAAATTTCCCTCTCTATCTGGATGAACAAAAGAAGAAGAAGGAGGGGATGGAAATCTCCACCTCAAGTATCTTGAAATAAACTTGAAACACTTCTTTATCTGAGGTATATGATACCAAAATATGGATCTAACATATATGATATGTAGGATCTGAAAAGAAGTGATGGCCTTTATGAAAGGACTAAGAAGGAGAACTCATCATTGGAGCAAGTGCCATAGATAGGAGTACTTTTTAGTTTATTTCAGCCCAAAGGGAATGTAGTAGAGTTAGGAATTGCTATTTCATTTTGCCACTAAATAGAAACACTTTATTTCTGCATCTTATAAAGATAAGGATATCTATCAATAAAGTTGATGTTTTAATTTCAAAGATATGATCTTTTGTGGAAATGCCTTATTTATCTTGTGGTACTTGGTATGCATTAGATAGAATGATACCTAAAACTTATTAATGACTCAAACAATTGATTAGAATTATCATGAGAAATTCATTTCTAGCTTCCATGTTGATGGATAGGACAGACTCTTTTGGTTGTGAACCATTAAGAGATATGAATGTCTTGGACATGATGACAAGTCAATCTTCACTAGATGTAGTGGGAGAATGACTATTCTATTAGGTATAATATATATTGATATGTATACATGCCTATTAGAATAAATGCTAATGCTTCAGATGGTGAAATACCAATATGAATATCTTGAAGTGTTCAAGAATATCATAAATGAAGTACAAACTTGGTAAAAGTATTAACTCTTTGATGTGATCAATGAATGGGATACTTAAACCAAATGTTTGAGGACCTTGTGAGTAATTATGATTATGTATCATAGAGAACTCATGATTAAGGAATAGTGATGTCTAAATCAAAGAAGGAATCATACTCTAAAGAGTTAGAGCATGATCATAAAATAACTAACCTTCTAGAATTCTTCTAAAGAACATGATTTACACTAAATAAAGGAGATTAAGAATCACAAGTGTTGTGGGTTCTCAAATTCCTTGTGTAACAGATACGTCATACATCTAGGTGATGAATTGGTCATGAGATGAGCTAATAATATAGATGATGTTGAGGGACCAGATTTTGAGTCATGGCTTGAGGTCATAAGATCCAAAATGACTTCCATGTGAACCAATTAAGGTATGACCTTATGGTAGCACTTGATTGGGATAAAACCCATAAGTGCAATTGGGTATTAAGAGTTAAGACTGACATGGATGACATTTAGAGAAAGGATCATGCTTGATGTTGGAACTTGAAAGACTATGAAATTTGGCGTATGGATATTAAAATCGCATTCCTAGTAGGAATAATATAAGGTTGTGTACGTAACACAACTTGAAGGGTTTTATGAATCCAATAAAGCAAATGCAGTCAATACGTTACAAGGGATTAATCAATATGATTGATTAAATACAAGCAACTCAGAACTGGAAGTCTTTACTTTGATTATATAGTCAAAAAGGTTTGACTGATATATCAAAATAAAGAAGGGATATGTGATTATAAAGATTTAGTGGGAGCGTATTCACATTCCACATGATGATGAGAAATGAAATGTTCTAAAATGGAAACTGGTGTGGAAATACCTTCTTTAAGGGAAGACAGAGAAATGTCCTATGTGATAGGAATAGAGATCTATAGAGATAGCTCTCAAAAACCTCTTGAACTGGTAAAGAGAGAGAATATATTCGAAATATGTACTGAAGGGTTTAGTATGCACAGATTCAACGGGAGAAAACTTGTTCATGTTACATGGAGTTACTATCTCAGATGCCAAGTGTCCCAAATTCTTATGAAGAATAGGAACACATAGATAGATACAAATCTATCATGTATGTAATCATCCCATTATCTTGTATGTATTAGACATGACAAGAAAATATGCATTCATCATCTTGTATATATTGGACATGACAATATGATATGCTCATCCTGTTAACTCGTGTGATGAGTGGATGTTTGTCTATGTCCTGTGAGGGTCACTAGAATACTATGAAGAACTTGTTTGGTACTTATGAAGTACTAGTTCTATGGTGATATAAGGAAGAGTTGGGTGTAACGAGTTACACTGATGCAAGCTTCTAAAATGATAGAAAATGACCGCAAAATATAAAATATAAAAGTGAATATGAGTTGATAAATGGAAACATTCCGGTTTAAAATCCGTTTAATTCTAAAAGGGAATGTCGAGTATCCTTGTATTATGAACAATAGAGGATACTATATGGATATAGAAGTTCATAGAGATGAACTTATAGATATTCCAACCATTGATGACAAGTAGTAATATTAGTCAAACAATGGAGCTAAGTGTTAGGCAAGGAATATCAGATTGCATATTATGACAACTCCATCTCATACAATATGTCGTACAACAAAGAGATGTGAAACATGCAATATACCGACTAAAGCAAAGTGTTGCTAACTCACTGTGTTAGCACTGGAGCAGCAGAAACATGTGGGACACATTTGGAGATCACTAAGAATATGATTCAAAGGTGATTGGCTCTTAGTGCAAGTGGGAGTCTATTGGTATGTATGCCCTAAGAGCCAATCATATGATGATTGGATTGGGATACATTAAGATTGATTTGATAAATATCAAAGGCAAGCTTCCAATTTATTTTGGTTCAATCATTTATGAGATAATGATAGAGAAGAATGAATGTCTAGAGAATGACAATACTCAATGATGTATGTCTTCAGGTTAAGGACCCGAACAATATGAGCATGCGGATGCTAAGAGTTGGTACATTCTTGTTGTGTCCCTAGTCGGATGTCATTATGGAAGGTTGATAGACAACATTGACATAGCAAGACTAGAGTGTGTGTTGGTTGATGATAGAGTCTCATTAGTCATGATATATGATATCAAACCAAGCACATAGATACATATTAGAGAATAGTGTATCAGTCAGACCCATCGTGAGAGTGATACATGGAGCCACACCATGACAGTCAGAGTGAGCTCCCACATCGATGTTGGTGATTGTGATTCTTAGACCTAAAATCACTGCACTCATCACATGTCATTGGGTACACTTTGACATCATCAAATGTGGTCCTGAAATATGGATTGTTATAAAGGTGATGATTGGGTGACTTTGACACATGGGGTTTTGACTGTGAGTGATAGATATGGGATTTGTCCCTCCTAAGGGAGTATGATGTCCATGGCCACTTGATAAGTGAGACAGAGAAAGGAATGTGCATGCACGTGTGAGTCAATATGTGATATTGATGGTACACATATCTCAAACAGTCTGCTTTAGATCAAGGAACATGAATGAACATTGAAAGGATGACAGCTCCATGCCTTGAGTTCATTCAGGATATCAGAGACAAAGGAATTATACATTCACTGGAACACCAATCATAGACTGTAGTATTGAAAGTTGTTCTCCAACTTTCCTTTTCACTTGGGCAACATTGATGTGCGGCTAGGCACCACTCTTTGCTTGTGATGTCATAAGCTAGTTATGGACATTCACTGTTAACATGAATTGGGACCTATAGGGTCACACATAAAGGATTTACCTAGAAGAAGAGTTTATCCATGAATGATGTTTGCATTGATTACTAAAGGTGTTTAGGTTCTCAATCAAACATTCAATCAATAGAATCAACTCAGAATCATCAAGTTCAAGTGTTGAACTAACTGATTTAAGTGTCAGATTGATTGAGAACTACATTGACTAGGTTCTACACAATCTGATCCACCAACCGACTGGTTCACTGGGTGAATCGATCGGCTCATGTTCAATGAGATGATCAGTTCACTTAGTGAACTGATCAGTTTGACTGGACAAAATGAGTAAGGTTGGGTTGTCCCGCTTTGTGAGAAAACTTTTTCGTTTCACTTGTACAATTTGATTGGGACAAGAATTCATCTTAGTATTAATTGGAAACAAAAGAGGAAAGTCAATTGGAGGTGAGTTAGATGTGAAATGACCGGTTCAACTGGTGAACTGATCGGCTCACACTCCCAACCGACCAATTTGTTTGTGAAATGACCGGTATGGCTGCCGCAATGCAATCAGTTCATGGAAATTCCAGACCCTTCTAATCCCAATTTAGTCCCGCATTGCCCGAGGCTGAGAACCCTAACCCTGACCCCTCCTATATATAGAGGGGGTACTATGGACTTCTCAGATAACACAACTCAAAACATCTGTTTCTCTACAAAGTTGTCCTCTCTGGTTGTGGAACCGAGAGAGCCCAAGTAGGTGCTACCTGACTAGGAAGACACAGCGAGGGAAAGACAACTGTAGGACAACAACTGGTTATGGGAGAGTGTGTCGGTGACTAGTACACTGGCAAAAGGGAACGACTCCTTCTAGTGTCCTATAGGACTGGATGACTAGAGTTCTTGGTGGTCCGTGTGGACTATCTATAGAGGCAAGAGGTTTCTACCGCTCAAGAGGACAACGGTCAATCATAGTCTGGGTAGAGACCAGGAGTTGCACAGATACCATCAAAGATTAGGTGGTTGAAGATCGCACTAGCTGCGAGGTATTGTCATTTAGCAAGCCTCAGGACCAGGTACACCTCGCTAAAACCATCCTTCCTATTTCATAGTCATTGATGTGATCCTTGTTTATGGTTTTGTGGTGAGAGAATTTTTTTGTTTCCGTTGCCTTCTCCCTCACCTAAAACCCAACATGTAGTTGTTCCCTTATCAGGGTATGACCCGTAGTCAATCCTGATGCTCTTATCATGGTATGGTCTGTAACCAATCCCGATTTTATATTGAGTCACGGACTACAACCGTACTCTCTTCAGGGTATGGCCCACAGCCAATCTTTTAAGTTAAGGATATAAGTTGATACCTCAACTTGCACCCCACATATTCAAAAATATATGCTCTAAGTTTCCCATAGGAATTGATCGTTTCACCATTCAGTAAATCCTAAACTTGAATGGATCTATGGCTAGGGAAAACTACATTTTTAGTTTCACTTGATAAGTTAAGTGCATTACATCATCTTTTAGCATAAATCAAGTTACAAGCATGAATTATATATAAACTCTACAAGGAAAAGTGTAATACATTTATCAAGGAATCTAGTATCAATTGGAACACATCTTGTTGCACCTATCCTGGGATCTTAATCCCTTGAACACATTATTGGGAATCTCATCCCTTCAACATTTTCATTATCATGATCACATGTATGGGTATCAAACCCTCAGTTCATCATTGAACAATGTCACCTCTTACCAGGCAACAATCATCTCTAGGTCATCAGACCCATATATATCATACTTGTTGTACAACTATATCACATGGCTCACAAGGCCTATTTAATATGTATCATGCTAAATCATCAAATCTCATACCTGGTTATGCTCATCATCTCATAATACTTGCATGGTTAGGATTTCATGGTAAAAGAAATATTAAATAAATATCATCACCATGCCATAAGGAGAATCATTCAAATTGCAACCCTGTCATAATTAGGGTAAGGGTTTCCCCTTGTAGCTAATTAGGGTTTTCAAGTTCATATTTAACAACCAAACCCGAATTCACATCATAAGAGCTTATTTTTTTGTCATAAGTATTCAATCATACTTACTTACTCTCATCAATTATTGTGAATTGATTATCAACATGAGGTATTACCTTTCTCATATGAGTAGTATAAGTTTCTCTCTCATCCTTACTAGGATATTTTTTTTGATAACGAGGAACCCCTCCTGGGATCGGCCACTATTGGACCCCACCCAGCCAAGGGTAAACCTCGGAACCAGCCGCGTACATGGGGGCACCACGGCGCGCTAAGTAACTTGGGGCCTTATTGCACCCCGAGGATTACGCAGCCAGAGTCGAACCCAGGTCCCTTCATTTAGGATTTCCGAGTCGCACCGTTGGGCTACTCCCTCGCCCCCATCCTTACAAGGATATTGATTTCAACATACTAATTATATTGACTTGACCCTCTCTAGGGTTCATCAACCTACACTTATCAAAGTGTATCCATCTCATTACTTCATAGTGTATCAATTGATTATATTCACCATGTGTCGGCCTACACTCATCAACGTGTATGGGCCTACACACTAACTCTTGTGTCAGCCTAGACACATCCACTTGTGTCGACCTAGACACATCCACTTATTTTGGCCTAGAAATTCTCACTTGTGTCAGCCCATACACTCTCACTTGTGTCTGCCTAGACACTATCACTTGTGTCGGCCTAGACACTATCACTTGTGTCACCCATGGCACATCAAAGTGATATCAGTTTAGAGGTGCTTAGGGTGATATCAGTTTTGAGGTGCTTAAGTTGATATCCATTTTGAGGTGATTAAGATGATATCATCCATGAATCATATCTTGGTGTATCAACTTCACCATACCTTGGTGCATCACCTTCTTCACACTTTAGCAAAATATTTTCACCTCACTTAAGCATAACATCTTAACCTCACTTTAGTGTATCAGCCACCCTATCACTTTGTGTATCGGCCACTGTATCACTTTGTGTATCAACCACCTTATCACTTTGTCTGTCGGCCATAGCATACTCTAGGGTATAGGTCACACTTTCATCTAGTGTATCGACCATGGCATAATCTATTGTGTCTCCCTATATATCACCAATTGATATCGGCCTCTAGGGTTTTGATAGTATCAGGTTAGCCATCATCAACACCCTTATACACTTTCACCTATCAAGGTACTGGCCTCACCACTACTTGGTGTGTTGGTCATGACTTCAAGGATTGTGTCACCCACACCTTCACATGGTGTGTCGGTCTAGGTGTGTCACCCATCACACTTGTGTTGGGCTAGAGGTGTGTCGGGTTACTAGGGTTAAGGCATGTCGGGTGAGCCCTATTGACTATGTATCTTCACTCACTTTCAAGATATTGGCCTGCCATCATCCTTAGCCTTTGGTGGCAAGCTAAACAACTATAAGAATGATGGTCCTTTGCATGTAACAAACCGGTAAGGACTTAGGACTCCATGTGTATTGGTTTCCCTGCATATAACCTTGTATCAGGTTAGGGTTTTCTCAAACCAATAACAGTTTGTGCATGGGAGATTCCATCATCTTCAAGCTCCAACCCTTCATCCACTAACATACTAGTTCATGGCCAACAACCCCAAATATTCATTAGATCTCATAGAATCATCATTAAATCAAAGAAAGTCAAAATTGAAGAGGAATCATCAAGTATTACATGATTGAATGTGAATAATAATAGAGTTTAGTTCAAGTTATATAACCCACCTTAATATCAACACAAAATCTTCAAACTACAAAGATTCATGTTCCCAAGGTTGTAGATGACTTATCAAAAGTCCAAGACTCGATCACAACACTTCTATATGAAAGAAGATACCATAGTTAGGAACTTGGTGAAGAAGAAAAGAAAGAAAGGAACCATGATCCAAGAAGCATAGTCCACCCAAGGTTGAAGATGACCATGGCTTCATCTAAGGCCTGATGCTCGAACTCCTTCTTGTTACTCAAGCTTCTATGGTCTTCCACCAAGAAAGGAATGATATGAGGGTTGAAAGGTTTCACTAGTAGGTGAAAAGAGAGGCTTATATAGTTGAGGCTCATCAGAGAGTGTGTATGTGAAGTGTCTCCACCATATGCACTTAGGTGACAGGTGTCCATGCATGGTGACTCCATGCATCCATAAATATATAATCACTCAAAAACTCATGTGGATAATCCAAAGATAAGATATCAGCCATTGGGTATCTTGATAGATAAGATTTCACAACCCAATATCACTTTATATGCAAATTGATACAACTTTTGCAAGGAACATCTAAACCAATATGCTTCACCTAATTGAGGTGCTTAGTTAGATATGAATACTTCCAAAAAGTTACTAAACTGATATGGTACCTCCTCTGTGTCTTCCAAACCAATAGGCCCTCCCATATACACATCATAATTCGACACATCCCCATCTTGGGTTCAAAACACTCAACACTCTTTGGCTCTTTCACCGCCAAGAGTGTTATCACTCAACAAAGACTCAAACAAGACACCCCCTCCTTTCTCTCTCCTATATATGATGCTAAGAGAGAAAAGGGACATTCTAGAGGTGATAATTTGCACATCAACCCCACATTTTGGGTAAATTGCAATTTGCACCAAAGCTATCATATAAAGCACAAACAATTTGCAAACAAGCTCAAATTTGAAAATTAAACTCTCCTTAAGTCTTAATTACTTTTAAAAAGATTAAGACAAGGTTCTAAGAAACTTACTTAGGCAAAACTTCTAGGGTTATCCCAAAACCCAGCTCAGGGGTGTTACAGTGACCATCATATTATTCAGATTAAACCCTACTTGGGTCCTACTCTAGGGTTTAGGGTCATGTTTGGGATTGGGTGAGGAACGAAGGTACAAAACCTAATTCCTTAGCATATTGAACATTAGTTGAAATCCTAATCGTTATATCCATCATATACTTTCATTATGAACACTTAGATTAGATTAAGTTTATTAACAAAATAGCAAGTTATAATCGTTGGTTTCCAAAACCCTAAGCATTCATAAGTATGGTTATCCACATTAGAACCCATATTTATTATATCATAGTTATCATCATCATCTTGATTATCACTATATTCAGAAGTATCAAAGTACAACATGAATAAAAGCCTTTAGTGCATTCAACTCCTAAATCATCAATTCTAGGGTTTCCATCTATTAATCATTCTCTTTAGCACATATTAGCATTAATTTTCGAATTGGGATCAGAATTAGGTCTCAACTATATTTTATTTGTTTTCCTCTTGTTATTTTGATCAATTTTCATATATAACTTGTCATTATTGGAGCTACCAATAATTAGTTACGATTTTTATACACACAAAAATAATATGACCAATAATATGTTGGCACGTCAGTATTATACCATATTATATGTACAAGACTAGTCATCTGTGGGGCCGGGCTTGAGCCTATTATCTCAAGACACCTTGGAACGTTATGCCCACATATGGGATTAAACTTGAAACTAAAAGACAGTGTTACCCCTTATATGGGGGTAGAAAGGGCAATTCACACCCTGTCATCTTCAAACCCTTTGTGCTCTTATCCTAACAAACCATGTCCTGGTCGAGTCAACACAGTTGTTGACTTCAGGTGTTTGAGAATTGATGAGCTAGCCACTGGTGCATGGTCCCTCGCCAAACTCCTCCAAACTGGATGGTGGCCTCAGATTTTTCTGGGAGGTCGACAACCCTAGACAACGACCACTATCGCTAGTGTGTAGGAACTCGAAGTAGAGGAAGTTAAGATAGAGAGGAAAGGGGAAAGGGAGAGGTATGCATGAAGCTTTTCCCAGTTACCCGATCATGTGAGTAGATATCCTGGCTTCAAAGCCAAAACTCAGGGACCATATTTATAGGGTAGGGGTACTAGTCATCCATGAAGTCTATCCCCAATCTAGATTTGTGGAAACCTTTGAGAAATCACAAAACAAGAGGAAAGATGGTATCATCCGAACTGGGAATGCCTAAAAATGTTTGTGTGGGTTTAAGGAAGAGAGATTCAATGGAGAGAGATTGAGGTACTATGTGCTTATTTCCCAGTTTGGCCAATGGTAGATGATAATATCCTGACCCTTGGATCACAATCCTAGGGTGATCAGGGTGCATGCCTTTATTAGATGGCCACCCCCTATATCTTAATACAAATAAGATTGTGACATTTAATTGTACTAATCCATTAATGCTTCCAATTTAAGAAAACTATTTAAATTCACAATTCTCCTTCCTTTTATCCAATTGAATCAAAATTTAAAGGAAGGTTTTTTATAATTAAATCTCGATGTGGGAAAGATTTGGTGGAAAAATACATAAGTTAAATACCATTTTCTTAGACCTTAAACTATTGCTTTATTTGATTTTTTCAAGGCATCAAATAACTTATTTTTACATCCAAACTTGGCAAGAAATTCCATTTTTGTTTATTCTCTCATTTAGTGCACTATTAGGCCAAGCAAATCTCTTTAATTTCCATCAACATATCTTTTCTAGAAATTTCCACACAATTCCATATTTACTCACCAATTGTTCATTACTTTTGCAAACCCCTTTATGATTGATTTGTTCACTCTTTCTTTGGCAAACATTTATTAATGTATATTGAAAATCACAAAACCAAAATTCCTTTTATTTCTTCAACTTGTGCCGCAAGGACTTATTTGCAAAGCAACTCGTCTCATGGACCTCAATTGGTGTGTTGCACCCGTGCCACAAAGTGGTTAATTCCATCAATAATATCATTGAGGAAATTACTTATCAATTCATGCTTTATATTTATATAATTCAATTTCATAAAAAATTAAGGATATTACAATATGGATTCCTCTTGATCTCGTAAACCTCTTTTTGCAATTAATGTTATGTGTTATGGTACCATCTTACAAGTTTAAATATTGAGTAGAACTCAATCTATGACCTTATTCTCTTCATCAAATTGATAGTTTTAGTAGAGTCATCAAGAGTGATGAAGCAAACAACATAATGCAAAATAACAGAACATAGGGCTTTTATGACAATATATTTTGGCTTCAATTTTATCTCTATTTAGGAGGTACTTTAGCAGAGAAAGGCAATGCATAAGATTCAAAAGTGTCAAGAGGAGGTTTACTGTTCATAATAGGTATAGATGGTATGCATGATTGTTGCACTAGAACAGAGAATGACTACATAAAAAATTGTAAACCTAATAATGATGAGAATGACTAATACATGGGTATCTCATGCAACATACTTCATATTCACCAAAAATTGAAGCATTTATAATTTGGATGACTCATTTTAGATTTTCTACACTCACCAAAAAACCAAGGTTGTAGTTGACCACAAGAGGGGATAGGGTCCACTTTGCAAACAAACCCATGACACCTACCTTACAAAAAGAAAGAGTCAGAATGATGACTATGACTTTGATTGGCTTATAATATGCATAAATGAAATTTAGATAAATTTCTTTTATGAAACCACAAATCATAATTCACTGTATTGAACAACCCCATCAATCTCAGTTTTGAAGAACAAGGAACCAGAATAGTCTGCAACAAGACAGTCACATTATCATATTATAAAATAATCAGCTATTATAAAGAAGATGAGTGTTTCCTACCATTATCATAGGTATGTTTGTATGTTGTGCACTTTGTAGAGACTATCATGACCTACATTATTCACCCTACTCTTGAAGGGCCTGGTAGAGTTAGATACTCACCAATGCACAAAGCATCAAATCCTACTCATGTTAAAACACTATAACTTGTTTGGTTGCTAGGGATATCTCTGTAGATAGGTAGGGCTGGAAGGGCTAGTAAGTGTTTAAGTGAAGAATCTAGTATGGGGATCTTTTATATTCTTATCCTACTATTTTCCATTTTCTCTTATTAATAAAACTAAGGGTAATTTTTGAATATTTCAGTAGTACGTGATTGAGAGGGGGAAAACTTACAAAATAAATTTATTACCTCAAGTGAATATATGTCACTACAGAAGAAACATATAATCAATAGATTTAGGATTGAAAGTAGAATACCATTGTTAAGCCCGCATTCCAATATTACCACTAATCATGTGATTAGGGCATAAGTTTGAGGATTATACTTAATACAAAGTTTACTCCCTTACTTTTCTTTTCCTTTATTTCAATTCAATCTCTTTGTTTTCACGCATCCAATCACATAAACAAACTTTACAAGAGAATGAAACTTTTATTACTCTAATATGATCTCAACATTAAAGATACACATCCATACATCTATTTTGTTTCTCACACTTCCATGTACATACAACATGACAATCAAATACATTCTCTCTTATTAAGGAAACAAAGATACAAAACATCTTTTACAACTCTCTCACATCTACACAAGGACCTAGAGTGATAGGGACCTATTGAACATAACTGATCTCATACTTAACTCATGTGGTATATCTACTCTGATGCTTTGACCTTCTTCAAGTCCACGTAGTTTCCCTAAAAATTGTGAGTAGAGGGGTGAGCCTACTCGCTCAGTGAATGAGTACTTCAAAGAAACAGTCTAAAGCACTGATATAATTATAGATATGCTTTTGAGAAACTTATATCGATTATAACAACAGTAAGCTTTAAAGAGACTAATCATTCACAATAATAAGTATGGTAGGATACTCTAGATATCTACAAGAATGAATCAATATATGAACATGCTTGATTGATCATAAAGAGGACTAATAATTCAGAAACATACAAAGAATAATTGAATAACTACACACACTTGTTTAACCTCTCCTTCATCTTATTATGCCCTGAACCCACATGAGGTGACCACAACATGTGAAAGAATTGCAGCAAGCCATGATCTCACTGTACAAGGCTTAGAAGCATGCCCGGGTTCCTAAGCCTATCTCTTGAGTAAAACCCTATCTGCAGTGGGCCTCGGCACATTTGCCTCTCGACAACTAATGGAAGTGGTTGGATATCTCAGACTCCACCTCTCAACCTGGGTATTCATGTGGTGAGTCAAAGCCCTCAGGCTTATTGTGCATTAGTGGACCTACTGACCACTTATCAATCAACATGTAACACAAGTACCACCGACATTCCCGGTTGGTGTTGGGTACCACACAACTGTAAGGAGTATGCCCTATTGGTCAAGACCCCCACACCCTATGGGTGCACTCCGGCTTACCACGATCTGGACTACCTTCAGTAAGGAAACCATCTCCTCCTCATAGTACAGGCCTCATCCTGTAAGGATTCTACATTGTTTGGGACATGTACATGTCTGATTCACTCTTTAAATTCACAATTCAATCATCACATCAACATATCTTTGTTCAACTTTGTAAACTGTTCATTTCATAAACCATCTGATAACATTTACCACAACTAAATTATTATCTCAAATTGAGAAACATTGGTATCACAATACTTGTTTCACTAAACACCCTATCATCAGGGTTTCATTTACCTGATTCACTTATCACATAACTCGCATAAAGATTGAATACATCATAACATCATTCAATAATAATTGCTCTTGGCAGTTCACATATAATTGAATATATATATATATATATGAAACCCTATAATGAACTGAACTAGGGTTTCCACACCATTTACTAAAACACCATGCATCAAGAATAACATTGAATCAAGATGTCTATTTGCAAACCTCCAACTTTTCATTCATTTAGGGTTTCACCCTCCTTACTGATATATCAAGCAAACATTGATATCATCGAATGAAATCCAAGATCTTGTCTGACATATATGTAATACACATACAAATAAAACAATCATTCGTAACCAAGGAGATTCAACTAGGCAAACTTCTTTATTCAATTATACAACAATTTCAGTCATAGCTGAAAATCCTACATTTCAGTATAATCATGTAACCTCTACAATTAATTTAAGAATTCTCATTTATATGGATTGCAATCATTTCTAATGTGATTTCATAATCTGAAATTCATCACAATAGATGAATAATCCACATCATATCATCTTACAAAAGCTAGATGAAAAAGGCAACTTAGGGTTTGTATTCGTATACTAAACAATTGAATATTATTGATACTTTAACTCATTTTCATGCAATCTACTATTTAAAAGAAGTACCCACTCACCCTAAGGGGTGAAAACACCTTAAAAATGTAGCCCATCTTTGAAAATCTCGAATCCATAGCAAGACCCTAGAAAATTAGTAGTTTCTTCTTCCTTCCAACCCTAAAGAAGGTATATTGTAGGTAGAAGATGAAGATCATAAGTTAACCCAAACCTCAAATTTGTTAAACCAAGGATTCTGAGCAAGGGGAAATGAGGAGGAGGAAGAATTGACGGCTAAAACTACTTACCAAGTCGAATCTATAGCAACCCTTTTGGATTTTCATAGTTCTTCACATTCTTCCCAAATATCGCCCCAAAAATCACCTTCTAGGAATCCCTCTTGTTGAATAAGGAGTCTAAGATGATATAAGATCGAATCATGGTTCCAACGCACTTCATTTCATTAAAAATGGATAAGTATTGCTCAAGATATGATCATTTTACGATTTGTTGTCATGGGTGGCATCGGCCGCGGTCGTGGCACACGACACAACGTCGGTCGCGGTCGTGACACACAACGCATCATCACTGGTCACGACACTTTTTTTGTGGGTCACAGCACACGACGCAACATCGGTCATGATCACAGTGTCGACGCAATGTCGGTCGTGGTCGCGGTCGCGATGTCGGTCGCGGTACTCAGTACTTGTTTACTAAAAAGGGCATCACTCTCTCATTTTAAATCCGATTTGGTTCATTATTTTTTTGGCGGATTTATAATTAAATTATCTAAAAACCTATAATATTATTTTTATAATATTCTCAAATTAAAATCATTTATTAATTATTTACTCCAATGTCATTAACTCTCTTCTTGCATACATGTGTGGGTTAATGCTATATTAACTCCAACTCGGATCTCTATAGTATGCTTAAGTCATGATTATGAGTTGCCCAAACAAGTATTTAAGGTTACCAAATTTAATACAAAGCACATCATAAAATATTACTAACAAAAGTATTCCAAGTATTAAGATTATTTTAAAACTCTAGGATTACCAGCAAAGTTAGGAACGGTTTGTAACAATTCTCCCACTCTAATAAAAATTTCGTCTCAAAATTTCTAAAAGAGGAAAAGATACTTGTTAAACATCTCTGCTTCTACTTACCAAGTAACTTCTTCTATACATGATTCCTCTGAAAACCCTTTACTAGGGGTATCTCTCTCCTTTTAAGCTTTCGAATACTATGGTCTAGAATTTTATTTTCAACATTGAGTCATTTGTTCCTCTTTAAATCACAACTTTTAAAAGATATAAAACGTGTGAAACATAATTTATCATTTCATCATCACATGGTACTATTCACTTTCCATTCATGAGACCACACTAGTCATCATACTATCACAAGATATAAATCCTTTTCACAATATCACAAGGTATCAACCCTTACCAACACAAGAGGATTACACCTCATCCAGGGCTCAACCATGCCCAAAGGTCATTAATACCATCATACTATTCCTTGCAAGATCATCATTATCTTTGCATGCCTTATAACAAGGATCAACAACATCACTTACATATAATACACCGAATCAACACAATATTGTATTAATGAGCTAGGAGATATTTATAAACAATCATAGCAGGGTTATATTAACATTAAGAACATTCCTTTATTACATCAACATGCAAGGAATTTAGATATGATTAACCCTCATCATATTCATAATTCACATGTTTAGTATAATAAAGTATTAACCATGTGGCTATGATAACCACCAATTAACACATTAAGGTTATGATCATATTAAGGAGGTCATTTCACCATCATGCCATCATATAAGAAGGTTAAACATGAATACTCATCTTTATCTATTTATATTAGAGTTAGGTTCAACAAGATAAATTATATTAATGTTATTAATCAACACTTATACCCAAACCCTTACTCACAACATCCCCATTGGATCATGGATGCATAAGGTGAAGCATCACCGTCACATTTGACGTGAAATATTATCGCACTAACAAATTCACTCAGGGTTGAAATCCATGAGCTTTTACCAAAACCTTATGCAATAATACCACCCGCAAGCGGACGAGTCTTATCACAGTATAGTTGAGGATCGAATCTCAAGAGACAACATTTTTAAGAATCGTTGTTAATCGAATCTAGCTCAAGTAAGACTAATATTTAGAACGATTGGTTGATTTGATGTTAATTAAACTAATTGCAAGAAAGTGAAGAGCAGAATTAAAGTTGATCTAGATTAATGATATGGAATTGCTGGGATGGTCCCGAGTTTCACCACCACTGCACGTGCAAACACATCCAAATATATAACATCCAGACAAGATATAACTATCCAAATAGAGCTGTTGCAAACCCTCTGCTAGGTTAGGTTCACATCAGCGTCGCCTTAGGCATCAGATTTCTCATCACCCTCCGGATCACTCACTTATGGCTCTGAATATACAAAAATCCAACTGAAGTTGCGGGCGTTAGGCACACAGAAGCGTCACCGTGGGCTAGATGGATCATCCCCACACGGATCATACACTTATGACCTCAAGGAATCCCATTCTATTTCTAGTTTGGGAGTCAACCATGCTAATTGACAAGCAAGCATGCGATTAATCTATAAGAAAACATCGACGATTAACAACAACGATATAGATATCCAATTGAAATTGCGGGTGTTAGGCACACAGAAGCGTCACCGTGGGCTAGATGGCTCGTCCCCACATAGATCATACACTTACAAACTCAAGGAATCCCATTCTATTTCTAGTTTGGGAGTCAACCTCATTAATCGACATTCTACCCTATATATAGAAGTTCTCACAACATAGGGAAGAACAAGATGAAAACAAGCAGGTAATCAATCTACAAACATTAACGATTAACAATGAAATGAAAAGTTATATACATTGCCATGGAATGTTTAATAAAAGTACATGCTTGCATGGGTAGAGGGGCTAGTCCCCGCACCCCAGTAAAAAGGAACTACTCGCTCATGATGTGAGAAATAAGAAGAACAAGAGAGAGGGAATATTCTTCCATGAGCATGATGCAGAAGGTAGTCGCAGCTCGGTGAAGATGATGCACTCTCCTACTTCGTGTCAGAGCAAATTTGGATGAGAAGGATGAACCGCCAAGGCAAACTGGGGATCCCTTCTTCTCCTCCTTCTTTTCTCGTCTTCGCCTTCTTACTTGCAGCAAAAGGAGCAGCAGGTGGAGTAGAAATGGCGTGGATGTGGATGTATCTGGATCGAACCTTGCATTTTTGGAATCCTGGAGGCGTCCCAGATCCCCTCTGAATGAGGACCCTTACGGTTCTATTTATAGGCTCTGGTCAGGTCCTCACATTTTTGTTGTGAACGGTTT
Source organism: Alisma plantago-aquatica (assembly GCA_963693085.1). NCBI lineage: Eukaryota > Viridiplantae > Streptophyta > Magnoliopsida > Alismatales > Alismataceae > Alisma > Alisma plantago-aquatica. The sequence goes on along the minus strand of OY856409.1, from coordinate 1,616,146,907 downwards.
TGAGTTCAAACGGTTTGCTTGAATGGTTTGGAAATTGAGAGGTTCCAAACGGTTTGGAGTCTTAACGGTTTGGAGATGCAAACGATCTTGAGTACTGATGGGATCCAATCGGTCTTGAGTGCATACGGTCTTGGAGACCGATTGACATCGAAACGGTCTCATACCTCCAAACGATCTCGGTTTTTTGGAGAGCGAAGATCGTCCAAACGGTCTCGGAGATCAGCGACCAAACGATCTTCATCCTCTGATCGGTCTTGAGGACCTAACGGTCTTGGTCGTGTGATCAGTCTTCTTACTCGCAGGCCGTCCAAATGGTCTTGTTAGTGGAGGCCATACGGTCTTGCAAACCGTTTTCCACCACACGGTCTCGAAACCATGTGGAAGGCAGAAGCCAGGACCGATCAGAGAAGGAGAAGGCAGAGCGATGCAAGGTGAGCACCGGAGATGGAGGTGGCACTGTGGATGATGGTGGTGGAGATGTATCTTATGGCGCCGAGATCTAGGGTTGTAGGTCTAGGCTCTGATCGGTCTTATGCCCTTAGCTGGGCTAATGGTATTGAAGGTGTGTGTTCCTATCGGTCTTGCGAAGAGGCTTCTCATATGGTCTTGATACCATGTGAAAGCACAAGACCGGTTGGAAGCAAACTACAAGGGAGAGGGGTGGATCGTTGGATCAAGATCATGTGTGTGAAACTATTAAGGCAAAACATTTGGTTAGACCGTTTGGTCAGACCAAAGCTGAGAGGATCTTGAGTTCCAGTTGATGGCTGAGCATCATCATGACCTGCATACAATCAATATAAACCTAGTTAATAATCTTGATAATTGAATTAATTAAGCAATTTTGTATTTTGTGATATTTAGTAGATGAAAGTGAAATCATTGAGTTGAATTGGGCCCAAGATGGTGATTAGATATTATGATGAATATGCATTCATCATCATTCCATATTATTCTCAAGTATGAACCCACACATAAATCAAGGTGTAACCATCAGGTTATAGCATACTAAGGTTTCAAAAACAATAACAGAGTACTCCATGATTGTATTAGTCATTCAAGGACTATTCATACCCAATTACCATCACTTAGTTATATTAAAGCTAGGTATAACAAGCTATACTTCATTAGGGTTACATATCAATACAATATGGTTATCATCCCTTCTATTCATATGAGTGAATAGGTAAGACTACCTTATTCAGGGTAACCCTCCATTTGTTCCATCATCATTCAACCCATATCACCATGCCAAAATTGTACAATACTAATATGGATTACAGGTATGAATGAATACAATTATCAGACACCTTTAATAACCTATTGCTTGCACATGTACACTGAAACCATACGTAGAACCATTTTACATCCCTCATTATACCTTCAACAAATTACACTTCTAAAAAACAAATTCATGTATTACTGAAAGCCATTGTTTTCTCTTATCTCCTCATTCATTACTACTTACTTCTTGTTACTTATCCTTCTCATTTTGATCATATAGAATAAACATCCCTAAAATTGAAACATACAAGATAAGAATATACTTTTCATCATTCTTGATATCACTGCAAGAATTTGTTTTAGATTACACTTTTCTCATCTTGCACTTATCCTTTTGTTCAAATTACACCTCTTATATTTCAAATCTATTTCTTATCCTTTTATTTGAATCATTCCCATATTGTTTATCTACCTTTCAAATTAGCTACCTTTAAACCCTGGATTACTATCAGTGCTAGTTTACTTCTCATAGGGAAAATCTCATAATCTTGTTTTTATAGAGATGCTAGTATTCAAGGTCAAATCACTAGTGACATCCCTTGAACTATTACAACTCTAAACATTATAGGGTTTGGTCCTTATCAGTAGCATGACGTTATTGTGATGTGACTTTGCTCCATTAATTTGAAATTCAAACTTTAGATCTCACAAGTTTTACTAAATTCTTCCTTATCTTATCAACTAAATTTCCTTTCTCTTTCTTGTCCATTCAGATAGATTACATTCTCAATTTACCCTACTAGGGTTTCATCATCATATTGTGTGTCATTGTTACATTCACTAGATGTCTCTACCATGGTGGTTATGCATCATATATGATTCATTTTCTTATCACTTCATTCCCACATTGCTCTCATTAAGGAAGATATGAAAGAGAAGATGATTCTGAGACTTAGAATTCTTATCTTCAAACATTCCCTTAATACATTTCTCGTATGTAGTTTTAATTAGTTATCAACAAGGATAATTGACTAATTTTCACTTGCTTGAATCTCTCAACCTCTTTCTTTTATAATCTATATTACTCCATCATGTTTCACACCCTTCCTTACTTTCCATAATCCTCTTACCATATACTACTTTTCCACATGTCATCTTTAAATTCTACTTTTCTCTTATGATCATGTTACTTATTCATGTGTATGATCATGTATACCATGTTGCACATATTTCTTTTTATCCTTCTACTAATGTGACTTTGAAATTCTAAATCAATATTCTCTCTACTTGTTTCACCTCATATTTAAGACATTACATATCCTCCATTTGAAATCAAACGGCTCATGCATGGGTCAAACTTAGTTTCTCTTTCAATCAAGTTTTTCTTTCCTGAATATAGTCTACTTTTGTATGAATTATTCATTTGTTAAGCTACTCTTTTGTTTTTCTTTTAGAAACTAGTTTGTTGATCTATAAAGACTTGGAATCCAAAGGTAGTAAGGACGAATGTATTAAACTTCATAATAAAGGTATACAATCCATGCTCTCAATTATATCATAACTCTTATTCCTTAATCAAGCTCATAATTTCTAACAGTTCTCTTTGTTTCAACTAAGTTTTTTATTCTATTCTTATGATTTACATGCTCATCTAATGCTCTTAACTTTAACTCTTCTAAAGACTCTTCAATTCTATGTAATTTTTGTATACTTAGCTCTTTTCTTCTATTTTCCCTTTTCTTTGGTGTACATAAAAGCATTTTACTCAATTATATGATCCATTCCTCATGATTGATTCTTACTATCTTGGCCCTTACATACTGTTCTCATATATTTTCTTTGGTGTACATAAAAGCATTTTACTCAATTATATGATCCATTCCTCATGATTGATTCTTACTATCTTGGCCCTTACATACTTTTCTCATATATTTTCCATATTTCATATTTAGAGTTCATATAATACTAATAATTAAACTTAATCTGAACCTTATTTTGTGTTCCTTTATTCCCAATTAAGAGTTTCTCATATGAGGTCCCAAAGTTGGACTCAGATATCAATTCCAATTGATTCTTATCTATTCTAATCTTTCCCATATGTTTCAACATATTAGTGTATATACATTCTCACTATGATGTGGGTCTAATTTATCTAGAGTCTACTCTTATTATATTTTCAATAGGAGTCATTAGATCCCAGTAAAGCACCCTGCCAGCCGGACCAAGATGAACCTACAGTCCTAAAGCCAAGAGCTAGTCAAGATTAACTAACTCCTATTAGTCTAAAACATGTGGAAAGAATATCCACTTAGGGTAAACTCATTTAAACATAATTTATGGTCTTGATACAAAGAATATAAATAATAACTAAATCACTTCATGATAAAAAACAATATAAAAGAACCATATATATTCTACAAATTGATAATCTGAATTCATACATATAAGAGCATTTCTATTGATCTTTAATCAAATAAGCAATATAAAGCAAGAGTTGTATCACATTCTATGTTTAATCTCTTACTCCTTCATTACTTTCCGGTCTCCTAACCCTAAGATTTCTAGGGTTTCTCTCTAGCCCATCCTTCCTCTGCATACCTGGCCAGGGCATCCAGAGAAGAATAGGTAGAGTATCTTAATACTGGTCAACCTAAGTATCCAGATAACTGGAAAGGGTATCCAAATACCTAGACCTCCCAGAGCTAAAGACACATCAACTTTTAACTGCCACACTTATAACTTTGACTTTCTATCCTAATGGTCCCTGACAACTCAGCCTAAGCTCTGATACCAAAGATGTTACACTCGCAACCCAAGATTACCACTAATCATGATATTAGGGCATAAGTTTGAGGATTATACTTAATACAAAGTTCACTCCCTTACTTTTTTTCCCTTTTATTTCAATTCAAACTCTTTGTTTTCTGGAATCCAATCACATAAACAAACTTTATAAAAGAATTAAACTTTTATTACTCTAATATGATCTCAACATTAAAGATACACATTCATACAACTATTCTATTTCTCACACTTCTATGTACATATGACATGACAAATAGATACATTCTCTCTTATTAAGGAAATAAAGATACAAAACATCTTTTACAACTCTCTCACATCTATAAAAGAACCTAGAGAGACAGGGACCCACTGAACTTAACTGATCTCATACTTAAATCATGTGGTAGATCTACTCTGATGCTTTGACCTTCTTTAAGTCCACGTGGTTTCCCTAATAATTGTGAGTAGAGGGGTGAGCCTAATCACTCAGTGAATGAGCACTTCAAAGAAATAGTCTAAAGCACTGATATAATTCTAGATATACTTTTGAGCAACTGATATCAATTATAGCAGCAATAAGCTTTAAAGAGACTAATCATTCACAATAATAAGTATGGTAGGATACTCTAGATATCTACAAGAGTGAATCAATATATGAACATGCTTGATTGATCATAAAGAGGACTAATAATTCAGAAACATACAAAGAATAATTGAAAAATTGCACACACTTGTTTAACATCTCCTTCATCTTATTATGCCCTGAACCCACATGAGGTGTACCACAACATGTGAAAGAATCACAGTAAGCCACAATCTCACTGTACAAGTCTTAGAAGCATGCCTGGGTTCCTAAGCCTATCTCTTGAGTAAGACCCCGTCTACAGCGGGCCTTGACACGTCTGCATCTTGGCGGCTAATGGAAGCAGTCTGATATCTCAGACTCTACCTATCAACCTGGGTACTTAGGTAGTGAGTCAAAGCCCTCAGGCTTATTGTGCATCAGTGGACCTACTAACCACTGATCACTCAACATATAACAAAGGTACCACTGGCATCCCCGGTTGGTGTTGGGTACCACACAACTGTAAGGAGTCTGCCCTACTCCTCAAGACCCCCACACCCTACTGGTGCACTCCAACTTACCTCGATCTAGACTACCTCTAGTCAGTAAACTGTTTCCTCCCCACAGTGAAAGCCTCATCCTGCGAGGATTCTTCAGTGTTCAAGGCATCTACATGTCTAATTCACTCTTTAAATTCACTATTCAATCATCACATCAACATATCTTTGTTCAAATTTATAAACCATTCATTTCATAAACCATCTGATAACATTTAGCACAACTGAACTATTATCTCAAACTGAGAAACATTGATATAACAATACTTGTTTCATTGAACACCCTATCATTAGGGTTTCATTTACCTGATTCACTTATCACATAACTCACAAAAGGATTGAATACATCATAACATCATTCAATAAGAATTGCTCTTAGCAGTTCACATATAATTGAATATATATATATATATATATATGAAACCCTATAATGAACTGAACTAGGATTTCCACACCATTTACTAAAACATCATACTTCAAGAATAACATTGAATCAAGATGTCTATTTGCAAACCTCCAACTTTCCATTCATTTAGGGTTTCACCCTCCTTACTGATATATCAAGCAAACATTGATATCATCGAATGAAATCCAAGATCTCATCTGACATATATGTAATATGCATACAAATAGAACAATCATTCGTAACCAAAGAGATCCAACTAGGCAAACTTCTTTATTCAATTATACAACAATTTTAGTCATAGCTGAAAATCCTACATTTCAGTATAATCATGTAACCTCTAAAATTAATTTAATAATTCTCATTTAGATGGATTGCTATCATTTCTAATGTGATTTCATAATCTGAAATTCATCACAATAGAGGAATGAACCATATCATATCATCTTGCAAAAGCTAGATCAAAAAGGCAACGTAGGGTTTGTACTCGCATACTAAACAATTGAAGATTATTGATAATTTAACTCATTTTCATGCAATCTATTGTTTAAAAGAAGTACCCACTCACCCTAAGATGTGAAAACACCTTTAAAAAGTAGCCCATCTCTGAAAATCTCGAATCCATAGCAAGACCCTTGCAAATCAGCGATTTCTTCTTCCTTTCAGCCCTAAAGAAGGTCTGTTGTAGGTAGAAGATGAAGACTAGATGTTAACCCAAACCTCAAATTCATTGAACCAAGGATTCCGAGCAAGGAGAAATGAGGAGGAGGAAGAATCGACAGTTAAAACTACTTACCAAGTCAAATCTATAACAACACTTTTGGATTTCATCCCCAAAAATCGCCCCAAAAATCACCTTACATGTTTCCCTCTTATTGAGAAAGGAGACTGAGATGATAGAGGATCAAATCACAGTTCCAACACACTTTGTTTCATTAAAAATGAATAAGTATTGCTCGAGATATGATCGTTTTACGATTTGCTGTCCTGGGCGGCAGCGGCCGCAGTCGCGGCACACGACGCAGTGTCGGTCGCGGTCATGACACATGACGCAGTGTCACACATCACGACACTTGTGTTGTGGGTCACTGAACATGATGCAGTGTTGGTCACAGTCACGGTGTCCACACAGCATCGGTCGCGGTGTCGACGCAGCGTCGGTCACAGTCACGATGTCAGTCGTGGTGTCGGTCACGGTACTCAGTACATGTTTACTAAAAAGGGCACTCTCATTTTAACTCTGATTTGGTGCATTCTTTTTTTTGGATTCATAATTAAATTCTCTACAATCCAACAATATTATTTTAATAATATTCTCAAATAAAAAATCATTTATTAATTATTTCCTTCAATGTCATTAACTCTTTTCTTGCATACATGTATGGGTTAATGCTATATTAACTCCAACTCGGATCTTTATAGTATGCTTAAGTCATGATTATGAGTTTTCCAAACAAGTATTTAAGGTTACCAAAGTTAATACAAAGCACATCATAAAATATTACTAACAAAAGTATGCCAAGCATTAAGATTATCTTAAAACTCTAGGATTACCAACAAAGCTAGGAACGGGTTGTAACAACCATTTAACCCTTTATGAAGTAATCCAATCTATTCAAATAACATAGAAACTTTTGCTTTTAAATCTAATTAACACTTTGAAACAATCAATACACTAACAACTCTAATAATATTTCAACTAAATATCAATAGGAACACATGAAAATGTGCAAAATCACTTTTTAACATATAACTATAATAGGTATATGTAACCTGATAGTTTAGTATCTCATGTTTAGTATCTATTCCTTTAGTAGACCTAGTTATTTTGATGGAAATAGTGAAATAGTTGCAAGTATGCATTATCATAACAAAATATGAATCCAATATTGTTTACTTTTTTCATAAAAAAATTCATTGTTTGCTTTTAGGGTCATCAATCTAGTAAGAACACCCAAACATAAGATCAGATGGCTCGAGGATGCGGAGGGCGTGGGCGAGGTCGGGGGTGATTTTTTGGAGGCCAAGGGGAGAAGATCATTACTGTTGTAGAGCTGTCTTCGATGACTCCTCCAGGTTGTCCACCTACAGAAACTGGGGATGGAGGCAAGCAAATCAACCCTGACCACTCTAGATCGCCCACTCAACCCATAGGAAAGGAGGCGGCGAAAGCATCCTCCTCCTCCACGCCAATCCACCATGTCAATGGAGCATCCGCCTTGCAGATTGCCGACTAGTTAATTACCAGAGGACAAGACCGGGAGGTTGATGGGGTTGCTACCATCGAGTATGTCGAGCCAATCCTTAAAGATGGGGTGAAATGTGCCTCCATCTCTAGCCTGGATTGTCCTGTGCCAGATTGGGGCGAGTATCTTTCAATTCATTTCATTGGAAGGAAACCCTACCATGAGCATCTAGTTGGTTGGATCAGAAGGATGTGGCACCCTAGTGGCGCAATTGAAGTCTTCGTTGAAGAGAGGGAGGCCTTCATCATCAAGATGTCATCCAAAACATAGAGAGACCGTGTGCTGGATGAGGCGTCGTGGTTCATGGATAGGTCACTAGTTATCGCCCATTCGTGGAAGCCCAAAATCTCTCTTCCCCCTCTGTCTTTCTCTCAGGTTCTGATATGGGTTAGAATTGAAAACGCTGACGTTCCTTGGACTCGTAGCAGCATCGCAAGAGTTGCGAGTACGATAGGGAGGCCAACGACTTCGACGATAGCTCAACGACCACCAGTTGCTTGGGTGCTGCAATAGCCTATGTTGAAATTTGCAATGGCTCTGCCCTGCCTAGATCGACAAAGGTTGAAGTCGATTCAACTGTCAAGCAGCTGAAGGTTGAGATAGTTTCAAAGCCGGTATCCTGTCCAAGTTGTAAGCTGTTCGGGCACAGAGCTTCCTCCTGCCCATCGAAGTCAAGGAAACCAATCCCGGACAATGATTTGCAGGTAAGGCACGGGATGCAGAGAGGTGTTTGCATAAATGCCTCTAAAGACAAAGTGACTCAAGATGCCAAAGAGCAAGGGGGCTCGTTGGTGATGCTTGTAGGCAATGTTGATGAAGACGAGGGCTTGCAGAACTTCATCGTTTAGTAGGTTCAAGAAGCATTCCTCACTAGTTGCGCTTCAGCTCATGATCATCAACCCAAAGGTCCTGTAGGTGGGATTATGGAACTGGAGATGGTTGGGTCATCCCCAATATGCAATCCGAATAGCCTTAATCTTGATTGGGAATTGGAACTTGTTCACAGTTGCTCTGATTCGTGGAAGGTTAACAAAATCTGGGAAAGTAGTGGTTGTTCGGATGACTACCAATTGAGGAAGGAACAACTCTTCGATGATGACAATGGTTCTATGGATGACTCCTATTCAGGGATTGATTCTGACCGCTTGGTGGTTGAATCCCTGGAGTTTGAGGAATCTTGGGACAATAGGAAAAAGAAGTCAGCAAAGATGAAGAGGGATGGGGGTTGAGGTGTTTCCTTTTATCCCTGTCCTAGTCTTGTGTTGCTTCTAGTCTCGAGCTGGATTTAAGGAGTTATTAGTTGATATTTTGGAGTTGGGGTCTGAGTTTCTTATTGCTCTCAGGTTGCTGATCAGTCCTCATAGTTTCAAGAAATGAGATTAATGTTAGTGAGCAAGTAGTCAGTCATCTAGGCCCTATGATTTGATGAGACCAGCTCTTTGGTTCTTCTTGATGATTGCTTAGTCTGTTGGAGATCGTAATCTAGTTTCTGGTTAAGTAAAAGAGGTGATCAATTGAGCCTAGGGCTTTGATTTATCTGGTTCAGATTGTCTTTGCTGGTTGGTTATTCCACATTCTTTCAGATGCTGATTTTAATGCTAGTGTGTGAATGATTAGCTTGCTGAGTTAATTTGTGCTAAAGGACCATTGTGTTGCAGGCTTTCTTGATTGATTCTTTTGATTGCCAGAAATAGTGCCTAGATGATAGTAGTTGGGTTTCCTACCAGGCTGCTCATGGGTTTTCCTGGATACTGAACTGATGACTCTGGCTGCTCATTCTTCCATACTTTCAGAGGAAGGATCTATTGCCTATGTCAGTATGAGTTGTATTGTGGGTCTAGGTTGTATCTCTGGCCACCTCTAAGTCTGTATTATGGGTTTGTCCCCTTATGTTGTTTAGGTAGTTAGTTACTATGTTTTAGTAGCTTAGTTCAGTTAGTCTATCTAGTTGTTGGATGTTTTATTCAAGTTTGTTTTGGGGGCGCAATCTCTTGTACCCAAAGTTTTGGGAACTTAAATCTTAGTAAAACGTTTTTTTACCGACAAAAAAAGAACACCCAAACATGTGGTACACAGTAGAACCGAAAAAGTTATCAAACAAACTTCTAGGCTTAGCAACCCTTACAGAGAATTATGATAATACCTTTGAAAAGTGTTTAGCAAAGAAACATATAGGCCCATTACATTAAGAACTAGTTGTAGGTGGATAACAAAACCATCTTTCTACCATATTAACTAAAAGTATATAATTCAAAAATATGAGTATTGTATTCCATCTGAATAAATATAAATGTCCTAGCTCTTACAATATATGAGACATTGATATTTTTTGAAGAATGCAACATGTATTAACATTCCTAAAGTAGTGTAAAAGTACAATTTTCACTTGAATTTCTTAATGATAGGTCGAGATAATTTTGAGATCAATCACCTATAGAATGATTGAGACTTAAATAGTGAAAAGGAAGTCATGAATATAAAGTCTATGAGGTGCAAGAATATGGGGACCAATCATTGTACATAGAAAGTGTTGACACTTAGCGGAACTTACGGGTAGCCCAAGGGTGACTAAAGCTCATGGAGAATGGTAGAGAGAGTATGTACATTAGTATTGGTAGCCTCTACAAAGACAGAAAGGTCATTACCCAAGGTAATATAAGCAATATTACAACCATATCTTTAAGAGTGACAAGGGTACTATAGGAGAGTTTGAAATTCAATGTTTCCTATAGAATAATGAAAACTTCCTGATATCTTGAAGTTATTACTTGCATTATGTTGGGTGCCTTGTTACATTTCACTTAATGGCATAAAAAATTATAGAACTCATAAAACACAACTTTGGAGATGGAATGTATGATATGACAAATATAATAGAAATTCATATTCAAATGGCAACACTCTACATATTCTAGTTTAAATAAAGAATGCCTTTTGATCCACATGATGATCTCACCTTCTGGTAAGTGGACATTTCTTAGAGTAAACACAAATGTTAATTAAATGTCACAATAAAGGTCATGTCCTATTGTAAAATATAGAGGAATAAAAGATTTGTCATTCTTTGACACTACAAATTTGGAGCGCCAAGTGTTGCAAGAACTGTAAATATATAGTTTTAGAATGATCTCAACTTTTGTTAAGCAGTAGTGGTTTCAACATGTTGTACAAAATCTGTGTTTCTAACTTTTTTTTTAACTCCATAAGTTATAAACCAACAAATTTTAAAGACATTCTATGAATGACAAAACATATGTTCTTATTATTGTATTTTTTAATAAATTTTTTGTTAAGAAACACTTGGTTCAAAACTTCCAGGCCATGCTTGATAGTATGGCTCAGTCAATAAATGAACAAGACTTGTCATACAAAATAGTGAGCATAAATTACCCACGAGTGAAAATATTTTAAGATGTAATATGACGAACAAGGAAAATACATATCGCTATCACAACTGCCACCTAGGACATGCTTTTCTACCCAAAAAAATGAACTTAATATCAGAATAACCCAAATGATTGTCTCCTTTGATTTTGTTTTTTTGTGTTCCAATAAACAAAAGTAAATGTATGATATAGTGATTTATAAGAGTTTCAACTTGCAAGGAACCAAATTAGTAACATGAACTCTAAATAACCTTTCTTTTATCTTTAGAGAGTTATAATATGGAGACTCATAAAATAAAGAAAGAAAAATATATTGTATATCCATTTGTTCTACCAAAATATAGTTTACATACATGTATCTATACATTTACATGTTGCATTGTGTGGAATCCATAGTACCAACTTAAAACTAATGACTCAGGAAAGTCAAAAAAAGGACTCATGGTACTCCCTAATTTATCAATGGATGCAACAATCACTAGACTATATATTTCTTAACTAAATCCCTTCTCAATATAGAAGGATTCTAAGATACCTAGCATGATGAAATACACATTCTAATCCACGGCATTATTGCTGAAAGAGATTAAAATTTGAACAAGATGACATGTAAAAACAACTAAGCTTATTGGTTTTTAGGTCCATAGATATATAATTATAATTGTATAGTCTGACGACCCTATGAATTAATCTTGTCATTAGCACCTTCCTTTTCTATCCATGTTAGGTTTATGTTTTCCTAGTCACCCTTCTACATCATCATCATCATCATCAACTAAGCCTCAATCCCAACTATGTTGGGGTCGGCTACATGGATCCTTCTTTTTTATTCATCTCTATCATGGGTCATATTCTGGTTGAGATGTAGAGATTCAAAATCTCTCTTTATAAGCTCTTCCCATGTTAATTTAGGCCTTTCTCTTCTTCTATTAATTGTACTTGCCTCAATAGTATTGTTTGTATAGGCGCACTAGTCATTTTGTATTGCACATGTCCATACCATCTGAGTCGGCCCTCGCGCAACTTGTCCCCAATGCTCGTTACCCCCACTTTATTCCTGATATAGTCATTTCTCAAGCGATCTTTTCTTGTCTTCCCACACATCCATCTCAACATATGCATTTCAGCCACGTTCATCTTGTTGAGTCCTTATTTCTTCACCACCCAACATTCACTCCCTTAGAGCATGCCCGACCGTATAGTAGTTTTATAAAACTTGCTTTTTAGTCTGAGAGGGATCTTTTGATCACATAATACTCCAGTTTCACTCCTCCATTTCAACCATCCTGTAGTGATCCTATGACAAATTTCATTTCAGACATCACCATCTGTTTGATTTATAGAGCCCAAGTAATGAAATTTATCATATTTTGGTATATCTACTCTGTCCAACTTGGCTCCACCATTCACATTGTGAGATTGGTTGAAATTGTAATGCATATACTCAGTTTTACTCCTACTAATCATCAATACATTTGATTACAGTGCCTTTCTCCAAAGTTCAACTTTATCATTCAAACCATCTTTAGTTTTGTCAATCAATACAATATCATCAGCAAATAACATACACCAAGGAACATCATCCTGAACATTCTTTGTCAACTCAACCATAACAAGAATGAACACATATGGGTTGAGTGTGGATCCTTGGTGTACCCCAACTGTGATGGGAAATGTTGGTGTCTCACCTCCAGGAGTCTTCACACTTGCAGTAGAGCTAACATACATGTCTTTAATCAAGTCAATGTATTGGATTGGCACACCCTTTTTCCTTAAAATCATCCACAACACTTCTTTGGGTACTCGATTATAAGCCTTTTCTAAATCGATAAAAACCATGTAAAGATCTCTTTTACTTTCCCTATACTTCTCCAGAAGCCTCCTTATTAGAAAAATAACATCTGTTGTTGATCTACCAGGCATGAAACCAAATTGGTTGTTTGATCTAGTCACCCTTCTACATATCACGAGAAATCACCTACATTGAGATTTTATATCACCATAATTTACAAAGCTCTATATTCAGATGTTTCATTCCTATCCCCTAGTTTCAACTTGTTTAAGTTGATTATAGGATCAGAGGAATAGAAAACTTCATGAACAACTTGAAACTACATTGTAAGTGCATTGTTATAGTTAAGATTTATAGCATTGATATGTATTCCCTAATTAACCAAAAAAATAAGGACAAAGCAGAGGATACTTTTCCATTCTTAGGCAAAGCTAGTTTGTCTTTCATCTTCCAAGGTACCCCATCTTGGAACAACAAGTACTCTTATATGAAGATGCTTGGGGAAGATTATAAGGTACACAAGACCCGTGGAATAACTCATCCTTCCACCATTTTGGACATGTACCCCCAAAAAAGGGCCCTATTTATTCATTCACTAGAACTAAATAATTTATGGGTTGAAAAATGATATTTCTAAGATTGAACTAGACCTTTGATGGGTGGTCGACACAACAACTAGCCATTTCAGTCTACATTTACAAAGTCGTATGCAAATTGTGGACCCACATACATATCTCCTCCCAATCGATTCACTCACCATTCATTCTAGGTAATTAATAGAATGTTTGTGTATAAAAAAATAGCAAGATATTCATGAACTTAATTAGAATTTTTGCAAACATCTACCTTTGGGTATATAAAGATTGAGATAACCTAGAATTGATTTAAAACCCTACAAAACATCCACCCTATAAGCTTGTAGATTAGTAAAAAAAAGGAAGTTGCCACCATATATATGTGCCTACAAAACGTCCACCCTATAAGCATGCAAAACATCCACCATAAATGTGCACTGATAAGAAATCTCCGCCAATAAGAATATTTAGACATTATATGTATTTATTGGACTAAATGATATGAATCACTAAGGTATGCAAAAATTATCATTTTAAAACATATTCAGAAGTATTTACAAGTGTAACACCTTTATTTTTAATACTTTTTTAGAAATATGAATCTAAAATACATAGAAGTAAACTATTCACTCTATAAACATTACAAGATTTTAAAAAAGACTCCTAAATGAGAATAACATGAGTGATTCAAGAAATATAGAGAATTGAATTGTTGTCCATATTGTATAAATTGAGAAATGAAAATGGAACTATTCATATATTGAAAGTAACCATTGTACAGAATGTAAGTCAAGTAACATGCCATTATTTTAGTATATTCACAAAAATGACAACTAGGAAGGCTCCACCAAAATGCTTAAACATAATCAAACTTGTGAAAGCCTGAAAGGTATATCATTGGAGTAAAGTATCACAAATAAATCTTATGTATAAAATGGGGCATGAGAGACATAAGATGGTGAAGAAACCTTCAATAGAGCTTTCGAGAAACCTACAAAACATTCTGTTACGATCCCGCCTCTCGATAACCCCCCAATTAAGGGAGACCGAGAAGTCGAAGCCGCACCAATAACTTCTGGATCAAAGGTTCGGCAATTAACCAAGAATAATTATCAAATTTTAACAGACTATACTGAAAAGATGTAAGAAAATAAATTTTGCATACCTTTTTGAAAACTTGGATCTCTAAGCTTCTATCCACTTAAGGAGTCTACTCTAACTAATCCTCCTTGTGTTTTACTTCATGCATTTCACAATATGACGATTTACTGTTTGTCCTTTTGGCTTGCCCTAAAACGCCGACAAACAAAACATCAGTCAGCCAAAGATGGTATGTGGGGGAAACAATAATCATGCAATTATCTATAACAACGTAATCATTCAATTAATCATTTAACAATCAAGATTAAGTTTTAAATATAACTCTGCGATCCAAGAGTACCCTATCCTCTATGTTGTCCCCATTAAACCCCTCATGGTCCACCTATGAGTGAACCAATTTCTAGGGTCGAGTCACATGGCACTACTCGTAAGTAGCCCACTTCTTAACTCATAGAAGGCTAATGAGTCTCTTGACACTACACGTAGGTAGCCCAGTTTCTAACTCTCGGTAACCTAGACCTTGCTCTAGGATTACCCCTATTTTTCCTTAGCCTTTTCAAAGAAATAGAGGTGGACCCGGATCTAGTCAGTTATATATGCACATTTATAGTGATAATCATAGTCACTTTATAGTTGCATGAAATAAATAAACATCCAACAGTTATTTTCAAGCAACCGATTAAAACTTCGGGAATCGCCGTGAAACTAAAGCGATTATTCATAAGCGTAACCACATAGCTGTATTGCAGATTCAGATACAGAATTAATCAGAACATAGAAATCCCAACCAAGCAACTAATCATGCACATAATCCTAAAATAAATATACTGATTTCCTTTTATTAATATTTATTCAATATCATCATCATCCTTAGGATTTCTATTCAAATTTTACGGTTTCCTTGGGAATTAGGGTTTTGCCTCCATTCTTAGTTATTAAGAACCCTAATTCATCAAATCTACTTAAAACCTTTAAATTCTCTCCTTTTTATATTCTTAACAGACTTAGGATCATCATTTAGTAATTTACTTCCTTAATCTGAAATATCATGGTTTTCCTCTTTTTTTACCCCAATTAGGGTTCCCATATGAATTATTATTCATTTATGGATTACAACCCTAAAAATATCAATTTTTGTATACCAAATGGATGAAAACTCTATATTATTAATCAACAGGTTAATATTTATCAAAACATATAAAAGATTCATCATGTTCGTTTCTACATCATTCTAGGGTTTTTCTATCAATTAATGCATCAAAAGATGTAAAACCCTATACTTTTTGAGTTTCAAGCAGAATTAGGCTTCATACATAATTTCTTTGTGTTCCTCTCATTCTGAGGATCAATTTTCATATAAGACTTATTTTAATCTGAGTTTCCTAGAATTAGTTACGATTTTAGCAAACTAACCTTATTTGGGCCAATCCGGGCTTGACACGTCAGCAAACTTGCTTCACTTTCCTTTTTCCTTGCCGGTGGCCGGTCTGTTCTTAACCCCCAGTTCACCACTTGAGTCGAGAACCAACAGAACGTGGCGGGGGAGGTGTGGTTCAGGGCTGAACCGCCCGCCTTCTTCTTCACGCGATGCTTTCCTCACTCACGCAGGAGGAACCCGTGATGCTGCCGCCGGAGCAGGAGGTCCAGCATGCTCTCCGCCTATCACTGGCAGTCATCCCCGATGCCTCAAAACCTGTTCACAAAAGACGCCGACTCTTGGCTCCTTCCTCCTCACATCACCGACATGAGAAGCACGTCCGGCGCTGCAGACAGCGTAGGTGTGCATTCCAACGGCCAAGGATGTCAGCAGGTCGCCTCCTCGCTGATCCCCTTCACGTGTCCGCACTCGTAGTGCCGAGTACCATCTTCATGAGCGGCGCACCCAGGTGATTCACAATGACTTTCCTCCTCACCGCAAGCATCCCAAAGGAGTCGCACCTCCTATCCTGCAATGGAAGGTCGCCTAAGACCGCGGTTCTGGTCATCGAGCCTCCCGAGGAAGCCAGCCCATGGGCCACATATTCACTGCCTTGCCACAGCCATCCAACTGCTGGGTAGACGGTAGTGGCCAGATACAGGAACACCTCGCCATCTATCCTCAAACCGGCGAGCCTCCATCGCTCACACACCATTGTGGAAATGGACCCTGATGAGGGTTGAAGGACCATCTAAACTTCCGCCTCAGATTCATCCCATCGAACTAGACATCCACCTCCTTCACGGTGGTAGGTCCATGAGCGGGCTGTAGCCTTACACATCTTAGGTTGGCCTAGGGGTCGACGCATCCATGAAACCAGTGTTCTTGAGAAGAAGACATGAGGGTGGAGGAGCTTGGGGTGCTATCGTGAACTTCTCAAAGACCCATACACGATCGTCATGGGAGTTGCGAGGGATCTTACGACTAGTTCATTGGACGTAGGGTTTTGGTGATGAGGATTTCCCACGGCCAACATATATAGATATGCCTCCTAGGGGAAAACCTAAAAGAGTCCATATTTGGACTACCATCCCTGCCTGCATAACTCCTGATCGCAGCTTACTTCTTTTGTTTTCCTTTGGGTTCAAGTAATCCAAAAGTGGCAAGGAGTATTACCACTATTTCTAAACTCAATTTTCCAAGATTAATTAATATCAATACCAACGAGGAAAGAACATACCCTTTTATATAAACTCTTTGCTTTTATTCCAAAAGGCCACGAAATTTCACTTCCTTATAGCAAATAGTATTTCTCTTTGATAATACCAAAAAGTCATTGACTATGTAGCACAATATCCTCATATTTTTGTATTATTTGTATTTTCTCTTTCTTCTTCTCCATTGGGACTCCTTGGATCCCAAGACATTCTAGTATTTTCGAAATTTGTTTTTTTTAAGGGTAGTTGCTACCCTTCTAGATGCATCTACATTCTTTATTTCACATTATCTTTCTAATTTCTTTATTAAGATATTCTTTTGCAAGGATTTCTCATTATCTTTCATTTCCTTTCCTCTTTTCCTATTTCTTTTATTAGAAATCACATATCAATGAAATTTATTCAATTTTGGCCATTAATGCCACTTTCTAGAGATTTCCATGTATTTCTCATAATTATTTTTCTTAATATTCATTATCTTGTATCCTTTTCTATTATTTGGACTTTTCCTCCTTTCTTTTCTTTTATATCCAATAATAGATTAATATAATAATAGGAATCACGAAATTCCTATAATAAAAAAAAGATATTTGCAAAGTAATCCATTGTTTGAAGCAAAGCATACAACCTTTTTAATTAAGTCCACTTCATAAAATCTTTACATTTCAATTATGAAAACATATGCAAAATTGGGGTTGTAACATCCTTCCCCTCTTATAAGAATTTTGTCCTCAAAATTCCATCAAGCAAACAAACAATTCAGGATAAGACTTTTCCATGTCCCTCATTGGCCCATGTGTGGCTTTACCCTACCCATGGCACTTCCAAAGAACCTTTATCATCACATATTCTTTTCTCTGAATTCTTTCACCCTGGCGTCTATAAACTGCACAGGTGACTCAGGTCATTTCAGCCTCCCTTGGGGCTCACTAGGTTCATTGATCAGCACATGATCGGGGTACCTCACATAGTGCTCTAAATCAGACACATGGACCTCGTCACACATTACTTTATCCAGAGGGGTAAAGTCAACCATAATCTTCTCCACCAATCCATCTCAAATGAACCCATGTATCGGGGACCCAGCTTCCTTAGCTGTAGCTCAGAGGGGTCGGATTTTTCATTTCACATATTTCCCACAGTGAACTGCATGTCAGACTATTTTGCATCCGCTCACGACTCTTATCGTCTCTAGGCTCCTTTCAGCCATTGCACGATCAAAGCGACTTCATCTTCACCCACTGTGGTCCTTTCACCAACATCACCTTACTAAAGTGGTGACCGACACAACCTCCCTTACAGAGCTTCTTTAAATCCCAATACTAGCTATGGTGGTCATCATTACATCTTTCATAGGAAAAGAACTGTCTCTAGCCATCACCTTGAACAAGCACATATGCTCTCATCAGACTCTTTAGTCTGGATCATACTAACCATTAGTTATGGATGATGAACTATACTAACATCGAGTCCTTCATGTACCTACTTCCACCTTTAGGAAGGGAACCTTTAGGTCAAACTCAAGAACCTTTGGACTTGCTTCATGGTTTAGTTGAACCATCTCTCTCATGGGTTCAACCAGATCTGTCCCTTGATAGAACTCTTTCTTTCTCATGTCATCTAGGTAAGGCGATCTACCATAACCCATATTGCATCTCGACCTTCCTTGGTCTAGGGGAGACTTATCACAACATCCATAGTGATGAACTCCCATTCCCTCTCAGGGACTCTTTTGTCCTCTATATCGATACACTGGGTTACTGGGGTTCGCCCTTTACCTCTTGGCTTGCATGTCCATATACCACATGCAACTTCATCTTAAGCATCCAAACTGCTATTGCCATTTACTATCTTGGTAGAACCACGGTGTATGGTGATCTTCAATCATGATTTCCTATATGTCATGATTCCTCAAGATCGATTCCTCCGAAACCCTAAACCACTCTAGTTGGGGTTTCATCACCTTCTTTTCCAAAGAAGTGCATCTGAGGTTCTACCACCATCCTTTCATTGCATCAAGGACTAGACTGGCTAACCAAACAACCCTTAGCTGATCTCATTACATTAGTGTTAGCCAACCATATCTTCTTTCCAAACTTAGGGTCAACCCAAACTAGTCAGTTACATCTCAACCAGAACATCCATTACCACTTCACATCCTTAGGTATTAGGTAACATACACCTCTATGTATTCCACTTATCATCTCATCTCAACTCTAGGTCTGTATTCATCAAGTACACTCTCTGATCTCATCAACATGGTGATCAAACTCAACCTTGTAAGACTCACCTCTTGGTTTTTGAATTCAACCTGGTATAACTCATCGCTCATGCTAAAAAAACATCCTTATAATATGACTACCTTATTTCTCTTTAGCGTTTGCAAACCATCCATGTATCATTCACTTTACCAGGTCATGCTATCCTCTCTATCCTCATGCCTCACAACAATGTTCCAACTCACATCATCTTTTATCCTTGGTGTATGGCATGCGTACTGTCCTATCTCTCACTCCCATAACAAGAGGAAATAAGCATTTGGCTGCAGTCCAAATACAGAGTTCTTCCTGTT
Organism: Alisma plantago-aquatica; assembly: GCA_963693085.1. Classification (NCBI taxonomy): domain Eukaryota; kingdom Viridiplantae; phylum Streptophyta; class Magnoliopsida; order Alismatales; family Alismataceae; genus Alisma; species Alisma plantago-aquatica. The sequence goes on along the minus strand of OY856409.1, from coordinate 1,616,127,068 downwards.
CCAAGAGTAGAGATGGTACATCCCACCTTGTCAGTACACCTTTAAATCTTAAGTTGAAACGTGTTGTTTATGCTTCTATATTACAATCATCTTGATATCCAAGTTACCTCCATGGAAAACTGGTTTTGAACCTACTTGGGTCACCTCACAATCCTTGGTCATCTCCTCTAGGTCTGTAGGGTGCCGGCACTTTTGGGGTCATCCCTCTTCCCTCATGCATCAAGAGAGTGCCCTACTCATCTGCCTTTTGGGTCCCATGAGTTCATGAAGGTGATCAATCTCCTAACCCATGGCCCTCAGACAATGATAGTTGTTACCTCCCGACCCTATGGTCATGTGCAACTGGGGAATTAGGCAACTCCTACTTTCATCGATCTTATCCCTACCTGACCCTAGGATAGACTTAGGATTCTCCATTTATAGTACATGTCCAACTTAGAACCTCGCCCAAGCCTTCATCATCTCTCTTCCCTCACTGAGAAGTCGAAGCCGCACCAATAACTTCTGGATCAAAGGTTCGGCAATTAACCAAGAATAATTATCAAATTTTAACAGACTACACTGAAAAGTTGTAAGAAAATAAATTTTGCATACCTTTTTGAAAACTTGGATCTCTAAGCTTCTATCCACTTAAGGAGTCTACTCTAACTAATCCTCCTTTTGTTTTACTTCATGCATTTCACAATATGACGATTTACTGTTTGTCCTTTTGGCTTGCCCTAAAACGCCGACAAACAAAATGTCGGTCAGCCGAAGCTGGTATGTGGGGGAAACAATAATCATGCAATTATCTATAACAACGTAATCATTCAATTAATCATTTAACAATCAAGATTACGTTTTAAATATAACTCTGCGATCCAAGAGTACCCTATCCTCTATGTTGTCCCCATTAAACCCCTCATGGTCCACCTATGAGTGAACCAATTTCTAGGGTCGAGTCACATGGAACTACTCGTAAGTAGCCCACTTCTTAACTCATAGAAGGCTAATGAGTCTCATGACACTACACGTAGGTAGCCCAGTTTCTAACTCTCGGTAACCTAGACCTTGCTCTAGGATTACCCCTTTTTTCCTTAGCCTTTTCAAAGCAATAGAGGTGGACCCGGATCTAGTCAGTTATATATGCACATTTATAGTGATAATCATAGTCACTTTATAGTTGCATGAAATAAATAAACATCCAACAGTTATTTTCAAGCAATCGATTAAAACTTCGGGAATTGCCATGAAACTAAAGCGATTATTCATAAGCGTAACCACATACATGTATTGCAGATTCAGATACAGAATTAATCAGAACATAGAAATCCCAACCAAGCAACCAATCATGCACAGAATCCTGAAATAAATATACCAATTTCCTTTTATTAATATTTATTCAATATCATCATCATCCTTAGGATTTTTATTCAAATTTTAGGGTTTCCTTGGGAATTAGGGTTTTGCCTCCATTCTTAGTTATTAAGAACCCTAATTCATCAAATCTACTTAAAACCTTTAAATTCTCTCCTTTTAATATTCTTAACAGACTTAGGATCATCATTTAGTAATTTACTTCCTTAATCTGAAATATCATGGTTTTCCTCTTCTTTTACCCCAATTAGGGTTCCCATATGAATTATTCTTCATTTATGGATTACAACCCTAAAACTACCAATTTTTGTATACAAAACGGATGAAAACTCTATATTATTAATCAACAGGTTAAGATTGATCAAAACATATAAAAGATTCATCATGTTCGTTTCTACATCATTCTAGGGGTTTTCTATCAATTAATGCATCAAAATATGTAAAACCCTATACTTTTTGAGTTTCAAGCAGAATTAGGCTTCATACATAATTTCTTTGTGTTCCTCTCATTCTGAGGATCAATTTTCATATAAGACTTATTTTAATCTGAGTTTCCTAGAATTAGTTATGATTTTAGCAAACTAACCTTATTTGGGCCAATCCGGGCTTGACACATCAGCAAACTTGCTTCACTTTCCTTTTTCCTTGCTGGTGGCCGGTCCGTTCTTAACCCCCGGTTCACCACTTGAGTCGAGAACCAACAGAACGTGGCGGGGGAGGTCTGGTTCAGGGCTGAACCGCCCGCCTTCTTCTTCACGTGATGCTTTCCTCGCTCACGCAGGAGGAACCCGTGATGCTGCCGTCGGAGCAGGAGGCCCAGCATCCTCGCCGCCTATCACTGGCAGTCATCCCCGACGCCTCAAAACCTGTTCACGAAGGACGCCAACTCTTGGCTCCTTCCTCCTCACATCACCGACATGAGAAGCACGTCTGGCGCTGCAGACAGCGTAGGTGTGCATTCCAACGGCCAAGGATGTCAGTAGGTCGCCTCCTCGCTGATCCCCTTCATGTGTCCACACTTGTAGTGTCGAGCACCATCTTCATGAGCGGCGCACCCAGGTGATTCACAACGACTGTCCTCCTCACCGCAAGCATCCCAAAGGAGTCGCACCTCCTAGCTTGCAACGGAAGGTCGCCTAAGACCGTGGTTCTGGTCATCGAGCCTCCCAAGGAAGCCAGCCCATGGGCCACATATTCACCGCCTTGCCACATCCATCCAACTGCTGGGTAGATGGAAGTGGCCAGATACAGGAACACCTCGCCATCTATCCTCAGACCGGAGAGCCTCCATCGCTTGCACACCGTTGTGGAAATGGACCCTGATGAGGGTTGAAGGACCATCTACACTTCCGCCTCAGATTCATCCCATCGAACTAGACATCCACCTCCTTAACGGTGGTAGGTCCATGAGCGGGCTGTAGCCTTACACATCTTAGGTTGGCCTAGGGGTCGACGCATCCATGAAACCAGTGTTCTTGAGAAGAAGACATGAGGGTGGAGGAGCTTGGGGTGCTGTCGTGAACTTCTGAAAGACCCAAACACGATCGTCATGGGAGTTGCGAGGGATCTTACAACTAGTTCATTGGACGTATGGTTTTGGTGATGAGGATTTCCCACAGCCAACATATATAGATATGCCTCCTAGGGGAAAACCTAAAAGAGTCCATATTTGGACTACCATCCCTGCCTGCATAACTCCCGATCGCATCTTACTTCTTTTGTTTTCCTTTGGGTTCAAGTAATCCAAAAGTGGCAAGGAGTATTACCACTATTTCTAAACTCAATTTTCCAAGATTAATTAATATCAATACCAATGAGGAAAGAACATACCCTTTTATATAAACTCTTTGCTTTTATTCCAAAAGGCAACGAAATTTTACTTCCTTATAGCAAATAGTATTTCTCTTTGATAATACCAAAAAGTCATTGACTATGTAGCACAATATCCTCATATTTTTGTATTATTTGTATTTTCTCTTTCTTCTTCTCCATTGGGACTCCTTGGATCCCAAGACATTCTAGTATTTTTGAAATTTCTTTTTTTTTAGGATAGTTGTTACCCTTCTAGATGCATCTACATTCTTTATTTCACATTATCTTTCTAATTTCTTTATTAAGATATTCTTTTGCAAGGATTTCTCATTATCTTTCATTTCCTTTCCTCTTTTCCTATTTCTTTTATTAGAAATCACATATCAATGAAATTTATTCAATTGTGGCCATTAATGCCACTTTCTAGAGATTTCCATGTATTTCTCATAATTATTTTTCTTAATATTCATTATCTTGTATCCTTTTCTATTATTTGGACTTTTCCTCCTTTCTTTTCTTTTATATCCAATAATAGATTAATATAATAATAGGAATCATGAAATTCCTATAATAAAAAAAAAGATATTTGCAAAGTAATCCATTGTTTGAAGCAAAGCATACAACCTTTTTAATTAAGTCCACTTCATAAAATCTTTACATTTCAATTATGAAAACATATGCAAAATTGGGGTTGTAACACATTCAACATTGGAAAATGCAAATAAGAACAATTAATTGCAATCTAGAAACTTAATAGAACACATAACATGACAATGTACCTGGACATGATTCATTATATATTTCATAAAAATAATGGAATAGAAAATAATTAAAAAGGAGTAACTTCTTTGTCCATGCTATTATTATACACTAATTGGATATGATTACCTTAAGGGCTTGTTACCACTGGAAATTTATGTTTATGTAAAGTCAAATATTCCATGATTCCAAAGGCTTAGTTGTAAGTTTAGAAACTAAATGGGACCAACCAAAATAGGTTTCCACATTTACAATCTCATAATGATGCAACAAACAAAATAAAAGACATGTATATTCATAGTATTATGTCCCTCGAATGTATTCAGAATTATGAGATTGTGCAGAGATCTAAGGTTGGATCCATATAATCACATATAATGTTTATAAAATAAAAATATTGATAAAAATATTTTCTTTAACATGATGTCACGAGTATTTTGATTCTACTTTTCTTTTGGTAACTCAAGTTTTGAATAGTCGATCAAGGCAGCATTACAGAGATGCATGACCCCATAAGAAGAACATACTCACACTCATCCATAGCCCTAGAAATTAAAACATTATCAATAGACTGACATAAAAATTAGAACATATCACTTCAATAACATGAAAATAGTTGTATATCATGCTTAACCATTCTCTAGACTTTGTCCAAACAATATTAACTTCTTCAAAAGCAACTTTATTTCTTAGTTGCCATGCATAATAATTAGAACATCTTTATCTTCCAATAGGGCACACCACTAAAAAATATACGAATAGCGAATTACCAAACCAAATTCACTGAATCAAAAGCCATCACATGAAAACTTCATTGATTTTCTAATAAATTGGATTTGAGACACATATGAGCATAATACCAATTCATAAATTGTGTGAACAGTCAGCTATGCATTAGTTAGAAAATAATGACAATGAATGAAACATTTATATAATTTCTTAATCCTAGTTGTATCCTGGGAATTGTCAAATTTCACATAAATTAAGAAACTTTGTGCTAAACCTATAAAAATAGAAAGAAAAAAGCATCAACTTAAGCCTTCATAATGGACTTCTTTTATTGGTGCCATGGCTCCAAATAGCTTACATAAAATAGTGGAAATTAGGATATAGACGGTTTGGTTGTTACACTAACAATTTTCAATCATATAAATGATCTTTTACTCAACTAGCCGATTCCCACAAGTATACGGGAGTAGTTGTAGTCGAGATCGAACACAAGGAGCTTTAGCAATCAATTAAACACAAGAGTGCTAAGTTTCAACAATCTAGACATTTTTCAAAGAAAGATTTGATTGATTAAACTAGAATTTGAGAATTAGACTAAATAGTAAAAAGACTGCTTAAAAGGGTTTGATTTCAGATTTCAATCAATCTTGGATTTAAGATTTCACTAGCACATCATAACATGAAGTAGAAACATGAAATTTAACATACTAAGCACTTGCTAAAGGAGAGTTGTATGTTATACTTCACCTCTCGGTACAAATACAACGATCCTAACTCAATACAACACTCTCGTGTATGTATTTCATTTTGGATCACAAACCTACTCCTCAACCCCATAATTTCCACTCTCATGGTAAAGGAGGAGCTGCCAAGAGAGTACCTCCTTACTCTCCTACTTATCTTCTCAGATCAAGCAAGAAATCATAAAACATGCATACATAGTGGCCAGCTATACATGCAAGAAGTAAGAAACTGATACTCAAAAGGTACAAAAGAAATCATTTAGCATTTAGTACGAAATTATCATGTTACATACATGTCATGACATGGGAGTTACTCTCCCATATCCAAGAAAAAGAGCCTACTCATCCATGATGATGTACATCAGAAATGATGCAGAATTTTCAGAGTTTAACATGGTTTAGAGAAGGAAAAGCTAAGAGAACTAAAGGTGCAACCCAAGAAGAGTAGAATTCTAACTTAGGGACGAAATTCCACTCCTAACAGCCCCAGGTTACAAATGAATCCATATATTTTCATAACCTCTTGGAACGTCAGAGGTATTAATAATAAAATTCAAGACGTCCAAAAAGAGATTATGAAGGTTGACTATGATATTGTGTTGCTGAATGAGACAAAGATCAGGAGGAGGAAGGAAGACAAATTTATGAAGAAGTAATTTCCTAACTATAGGTGGTTGTTCAATTCTAGTTCCCATGCTCTTGGTAGAGTTTTTATTTTGTGGAAATTTGACTCATGTGATGTGACTTATATTGATGAATGTGATCAAGTTGTCCACTCTAGAGTTACTAAAGATAATTACAGTTTTCTTCTATCTGCGATGTATGGTCACAATGACGATTATGATAGGGTCATCTTGTGGTCTAATTTGGATAATTTTGCTAACAATTGCTCTGATCCTTGGATAATTATCGGTGATTTCAATGCGGTTAGAAAAGCTGAGGAAAAAATTGGCACTTTGCCTCCATCTACAAAATCGATGGATGATTTTAACGGTTGTGTTTTAGATAATGGTCTTTTCGAGCTTGACCTTAAAGGTCCATATTATACCTGGGACAACAAGCAAGAAGGAATTCATTTTATTGCTACTAAAATTGACAAGATTTTATGTAAGAGTGCTTTTCTTACTACCTTTGAGAATTTACATGGTGAAAGTTTATCCAATATAGTTAGTGATCATAGAAGAATTGCTCTATACATTGGTGATCGTAAGAAGAAGAAGTCACCTTTTAGATACATTAACAGCTGGACTAAGCACAACGAGTTTGACTCTATTCTTAAAGACGCTTGGAACTTGGAGGTTGATGCTTATGCCACTTTCAAACTGTTTCGTAAATTGCAAAATCTTAAGATCAAGCTGAAGAATTGGAATTCTGATGTTTTTGGTAATATTCTTGAGAATGTTGCTATGCTTAAGGATCTAGCCTTAGCCACGCAGAAGATGGCTGATCTCAATCCTAATGATAAGAATTTGAGAATTATTGTGAATCAAAGAAGAAAAGATGCTAAGAAGGCTGCTGATATTGAGGAGGATTTCTATAGGCAAATATCATGTGTTCAATGGCTTAAGGAAGGGAATTCCAATTCTAAATTTTTCTATTCAAGTTTAAGAACTAGAAGGAACAGAAACACTATCAACTCTCTTAATATCAATGGAGTTTTGTCTAATGATAGTGATAAGATTAAGACTTTCATTGCTGATTTTTACTCTTCTCTGTTTTGCAAGGAGAATGAAGGAGATGTTTGGAGAAGTACTTGGTATGGTCCTACTGTCAAACCCGATCAATGTATAATGTTGACCAAGTCTGTTTCTAGAAATGAAGTGGATGAGGTTGTTAAAAACCATAATTCTGATAAATGTCCTGGCTCGGACGGGTTCAATGCTTTTTTCTACAAGTATGCCTGGGATGTTATAGGGGACGACGTCTATGCTGCCATCACTAATTTTTTTTCTAATGTGCACCTTTTGAAGGAAGCCAACAAGACATTCATTACTTTGTTGCAGAAAGGTATTGATTCTTCTCTCATCAAAAATTGGCATCCCATTGCTTTGTGTAACACTTTTTATAAGATCATCTCTAAAATCCTTTGCAATAGACTGCAATCGGTCTTACCTGACATTATAGATAGAAATCAATGTGCTTTCATTAAGGGAAGAGGTATTAAAGATGAGATACTCCTTGCTAATGAAATTCTTGGGGATTTTAAAAAGAAAAGTTGTTCAAATATGTGTGCTCAAATTGATATCTCTAAAGCCTATGTCATTGTAAATTTGAAATATTTGTTCTCCATTATGTTCAAAATGGGTTTTCCCACTAAATGGATTAAGTGGATTGAGACAATCTTCAATACTACTTTATATCAAGTCCTTGTGAATGGTGAACCCACGCAACCTATTTTTCCTTCTAATGGGGTTAGGCAGGGTGATCCCTTGGCTCCTTATTTATTTGTGATCGCTATGCAAGGTCTGACTGAGATGTTTAAAGAAAGTGTGAGGAAAAAAGCGATCACTCCTATTCATGTGTCGAAGGATTGCCATTGTTCTCACATTATTTTTGTTGATGATTTAATGATTTTTGCTAAAGCTAATGCCCTTAATGCCAGAAATATCAAGAAGTTGTTGGACGACTTTAGGAAAATGTCCGGGCTCATTATGAATGAAGAGAAGAGCCTTGTATTTATTAGTCTGGGTACCGATGCCAAAGAGATTACTGATGCAATTGGCATTCATTTGGGAGTCTTGGAGGATACCAAATACCTCGAATTACCTCTCTTTTCTGGCAAGATCAGGAAATCTCATTATGAAAGACTTATTGATAGAATAAAGAGGAAGCTTGATTGTTGGAAATCAAAGTTGTTGTCGCTGGCAGGCAGAGTAGAATTAGTCAAATCTACTCTATCTTCTATGCATCTCTATTGGGTTATGGCTTTTCCTATTCCTTGTTCTATTTTGGATGAGATCGATAAAATCTGTAGAGACTTTATTTGGGGTCAATCTGAAAATAAGAAGAATTTACATCTTATTAAGTGGGACATTGTTTCTCTGCCTAAAGATGAAGGTGGGCTCGGTATTAGAAGAAGCAAAGATGTATCAGAAGCTTGCTTGATTCAAAATACATGGGACATTGCTAGAAAGAAAGACTCGTTGTGGGTCAGGTGGATTAATGAAAAATACCTAAAGAAGGAAACTCTTTGGACTAGTGAGCCATCCTCAAATAATTCCAGGATGTACAATTCTCTTCTGAGATGTAAGAATACTATCATTCATTATGTTGATATCAAATTTGGGTCTGGTAGAAGTCTAAAAATCTGGAAAGACCCTTGGTACTCGGGTAAGCTTCTTCATGAGGTCCTTGACAGGAATATGTCTATAAGAGCAGGTCTATCTGTTGATGCCCCCTTGAGCGCTATTATCAAAAATGATACTTAGTCTGTTATCAATTCTCGATGTTCTCAGCATGTGTTGGAGATTCTCTCTAAAATTTCCATTAACAAAGATATTGATGATGATGTTTGGCTGTTTAAAGGAGAAGACAAAGTGAGTTTTAAAGAGATCTGGGAGATTATTAGACATAAAGGCACGTGTATGTTTAATTTTCAGTGGTTGTGGAAGAGAAAAAGTCACCAAAATAGTAAGATTCATGTTTGGAAAGCTATGCATAATAAATTACCTACTTCGGATTTTCTGAGAAGGAGAGGTATTCCTATTGTCTCTATTTGTTTCTTATGTAGATCTGATTATGAGGACACGATTCACATTTTCTTTAACTGCAATTTTACTAAGAAACTATGGAGCTACGCTGAGAATAGGAACCTTATTGACAAAGCACCTTCGGATTGGGATCAAATGTGTAAGACACATCAGAAAAACTCTAGTATTATTAGTTCCCTTATCCTTTATCATGTTTGGCTGGAAAGAAATAGAAGGGTGCATGATGATATTTGCAAAAATTCTGAGGTTATTTGGAAAATCATCGAAGCTGAGTTTAACATACTCAAGGTCTAGTTGCAGAATCTTTTTTTGTTGGTTCTATCTACGGATTCATCTCCTTGCTGTCTGTGTTCTTGTGTATGTTGTCCATCGAGTGATATGGTTCCTTGTTTTCTATTGTTTCTTTCCTGCTCTTGTGTTGGTCTTCTGGTGAATTCTCAAAGATGAGGATGATTCTTTCTGGATATGAAGTTGTTGTGTTTAGTACTATCCCAGGGAGCTATTGCTTTTGCTTTTGAGCTGTTATTCTGGTGTATTCTCAAAGATGAGTGTTTTGGAGACCCGCAATATGTTTAGATTATTTGCAGATTGTTGTGGGGCAACTATGTTTATCCTTTTTGGGATGTTATGTATATAGTTGATCTTTTTAAGGAGTTTGCACCTTTATGTCTTATTCTGGTTCTTCAATAGAGCTGCATCTATGGTTAGATATATCTATCTCAGGCAGGACGTGGAGTGGGTGTTTTCAGGATGATCTTCGGTAGCAGGCAGAGGTATGGTAGCAGATTCGCTAGCTTGTAATTCTCTGCAGCTGTTGGATTTTGTGTTGGAAGATGTTCTCTGGTGTCTGGTCTTTCCTGTAGAGTGTGAGACCTGCAGATCGTTGGTCCTGTTTGATATTAGTGCAGGGTCAAGTTGCTTGCGTTGTTCCTCTCTCATTGTTCAGTGATGATGTTATGGTTGAGGTGTTGTTGTGATTACTACTTGGGATGCTCCACACTCACGAATAGTATGTTCAGTGATGTTTGAATTTTTAGATCCATATGATTGGTCTACCCTTTTTCTGCTCATTTTAGTTTGGTTGTGCTCCCCTCTCACTGCTCAGTGATGGTCAAGCCTTTCTCCCCTTTCCTTGGAGCCTGGTTATGCTCTGCATCACTGCAGGTGGAGATGTTTGGTTATGGCTTTTGGTTGATGATCTTATCTTGATAGGTTGCTAGTTCTAATTTTTTCTTGGAAGGTTTTCTGGTGGCTATTTGCTCTTCTCTCTCTTATGTGATGATCAAGGCTCTTCAGGTTGCTATGCTTTCAATTCTATCTGGTAATGGATGGCGAAAGATTTTAAAGTCATTCTCAGTCTCATAGTTTTAAAGTTGTGGATTCTCTATCATACAGTCTAGTTGTGGATACTTCCTAGTTTGCTCTTTTCCCATTCTTTTGTATGTAGCCTATATAGTCCTTTTTATTTCTCTCTATCTTTCTTTGAAGGTAGGATGCATTGTACATACACTATAATAGAAAATACAAAAAAAGCAACACGAGTTTTTTACCGAACAAAAAAAATCCACTCCTAAAGTTGCTCCAAACCGAACAAACTTCCCTCCCAAGAAGCTTGGTGGAGAGAAGAAGTTGTGTTGCACCTTTGAAGAAGAAAATGGAGAAGAAGAGAAGAAGAATGGATGTTCTTTGGTAAGAAACCACCTTCTTCCACCCAAAATTGCCTTCCTTTTGCTCTAGACCTCCTCTTGGATGAAAAACATTCAAAATATGACCAGTGATAACCGCTCCCTTGGTTGGTTTTGTCTTTAAAAACTAGAGGCATCGTTTTTCAGTTTTGCTGAAACTGACATCGACACGATGTGTCTTCCTTCAGACACGTCATGTTTCGGTCTTCGACATTTGATCTGTGTAAAGCACACTGTGTGTCTGATTTAAGACACGTCGTGTACATTTCCAAAAACATACTGTCGACTTTGACATCCCAGGTACACGCCATGTCTGTGGTGGACACGTTGTGTCTTGTTCAACCTCGATACTTTTTGGAATCACACACGTCGTATTCTAAAAGGAAACACGCAGTGTCTTTTTCCCTTCGGTTGGATGCATGGCTAACTGAAATTGCACACGTCGTGTCTTAATTCAGACACGCTGTGTGCAATACTGTTTCAGCAGAAATAAGCCTCTAAATGGTTTGCAAAGCGTGGAGAAACCCCAATGGTGTCAGAGTTGAGTTGGGCTATCTCTAATTTGACCTTTTTTAAGCAAATATGCAATACACATCATGCGATAAGCAAAATAACAAAAAAGGTGGCAAGAAAAATATGAATAGAGGCTAAATGGAAACAAAATGAACTAAAATTGTGTGTGAAAATGTGTAAGAAATTGATGTGAAATGCACACAACAAATCCCCCTAAGATTGAACCTTTTCTTATCCTCATGCAAAAAGAGCACAGTCACACAAATGAAGGAATTTTCAAGCTCATGCATGGATTAAATGAAATGGAAGTGTGCAATAAACTCAACCAACTATGTACATCAGGTTTATATTCATAGCCATAAATTCAACTTAAACATCCAAGAGATAGAAAAAATTAATTCAGTAGGGGTGGTCACAAATTAAGTAAATCAATCAACTAAATAACACTAAACAGAATTTGGATAATCAAGCCAAACAACTAGTGGATGTACAATACAAAATTCCAGCTATTATGGATACAAAGGATGAAATTTTAACTAACTTTAACAATCTCAGTTGTGCTCTCTTTTCTCTTTTCAAAAAGATAAGACAATGGGTTTTTGGATTCCGACACTCGATTGCTAATGTAGGCTTATGCACATGTGGAGTGTCGGTGGGGTGTTGTTTTATCCTCTTTTGATTCATACCACTTAACCATTGTTGTCGAATCGGACTCACACTAGGCTATCATGATATGTGGGTTATTAGCCATCTTTTATTGGGTAAAGGGTGGAAAAGATAAAAGAAATTTTGCACAACAGAAGAGAGTCAACTAGAAAATTAAGTTAGCAAGATTTCATTCATTTGTTTTGTAAATTTTTCACTGAAAAACCAATTGTATATGCACTAAGGGTTTGGCAAGAGTATCCTATTTTCTAATTAGTGTTGAAGAGTTGATTCATTGACAAAACATTTAGACAGTTACATGTATTGGGTAATCGAAGATGTGGAAATTGAATGTTCAAGCTACAAAAAAAACAAGATTAAGTACATAGGGAAATTCATTTGATCCATGCATGCTCTTTACTAATTCTTTCATATAGCCATTTGGTACAAGAGGACTAGATGGTTCAAGCATACAAGGTAAAAGAGTTCATTGCATCACAATAGCCTCATTTCATATTAAACTTGCCATGAAAAGAAATATAGAACATAAAACAAGATGAAATAAAAGACTGACATGACTAAAAAAAGCAAATGAAAACAAAAGCTACATTACGGATCGGTTGCCCCCCCCCCCTAAACATGAAATCTATAGTGTCCTCACTACATCAATCAAACTTGTGGAGGAAACAACTGGGTACATGGCATGGATCAAAATCAAAAAGAGGGGCCAGTGCCCCCATGGTCTGGTGGAAAGAACTTGATGAAAAACTCATCATCATCACGGACATCCATTGGCATGGGTTGTGGTATGAACTTGGGTTGCTGAGTCAGCGGTGGATGATACGACTGTGGAATGGAGTAGTGGCCCAGTGAAATGAGCCATAAATCCATGTGGTGGACCATGTCATGCATTGCACTGTACTGTGAATCCAACTGATCCAGGCAACCATCAATGTGATCAAAACGTTGTTGCACATAGACATAAAGATGTATGACATCAGGCATGGCCCAAGTATAATCTATCTATGTGCTGGTGGAGGGAGGTGGTGGAGTAGTAGGGGTTGCCCCAATATCATCAGTAGCTCTAACTGCATCAACTTATTCTTCAGTGTTCAGAATGACTTTCCAGTTGTCTTTGTTCTCCAATGTGATATGTTCAGGATCTGGCATGTCAATATATTGATCGTCATCAAAGAATTACCTAAATTTGGTATCATTGTTGGCAACCCTTGAGATCAATTATGCAGAAAGTAGATATTGAATGTCTACCAGGTTTCTACATGGTGTAGCCTTGAGAACTGTCAGATCAACATCTAACTTTTGTGTTATCAAAGTGATCAAACCACCACACATTATGTCTCCAGATTCCTTCTTCTTCACTTTCTTAATGTCTAGGAAATGCGTAAGGATATAATACGTTGCATTGATCTGATAATCATACATCATTCCCTATAAAAAGAAAAGATCATGTTTTTCAACAACCCCTTGAGGTTCTTTCTTAGCAAAGACTCATGTACTAAGAAGGCGATGCATATATCGAAAAATAGGGTTGTGAATAGTGGAAACCCTAGCTTACTTGGCGTCATGGTGTTCCTCATCTAATATCTCAAACCAGAATTCATCACTGTGAAAAACTGGCCGACAACTAATTGCCTCCTCGTAATGGAAATCCAAAACCTCACAGAAATGCCTGAAGGTAAGCTTAAAACTATATGACCCAAAAGACAGAAATAGATAATACCATAAGGTTCCAACTTCTTTTGTGGGTCTTTCTCTATAGTGAGCATCATCAAAAACTCATAAACTAAATAGGGGTAAGTGTTTGATATCGTACAACATATGTAGCTTAGCCCCAAATCTTGCAGGCGCATGAAGACCTCATCCTTGAAGCTAAGGGTTGTGAGAGTCTGCTCACAAGAAAATCGCATAGGAAGCACTCTCCTTACTATGAGAAACTAGTATGTCGGGTCTTCCTCAGGAGTGACCCAGAATTGGGTTGTGGAGATGTATGCTGGTGCGGAGGAGGAGCTAGCACCATGCTTGCGGTTGGAGGTTTTCTTAATAGGAACCATTGTTGTTGACGGGCTAAGACACGACGTGTTCAGAAAAGGACATAGGGTGTTCGGTTGCAGAAGATCTGACTGTAGAGTGGCATACACGGTGTGTCTTTTGGGATGACACAGTTTGTACCTGGAGAAATTCCGCAGGCTGAGAGGTGAGGTGGCATCTTGAGCTTGAAAGGAAAAAGATGATTTCTCGTGGAGCAACGTCGTTGGAGGAAGGAAAAGAGAGAGGTTTCACTTCCAATTGTTGGAAATGGCGAGATCGACGAGCTTAGTGAGGTAACTTGGTGAAGATGACCACTAGAGGTTGCTTCTTCTTGGTGAGAGGGAGAGAGGATGTGGTGGCTGGAGCTTGAAGATGAGGACGCGGCACGGGTGCTACTGGAGATCAAGCAAGGTGGCGACGCTTGAGCATGGCGGTGCTGCTTGAAGCTAACACAGTGGTGGCACTGCAAGGTGTTGTAAGGCACATAGCATCTGGAGCAAGGGGCAAGAGCACACAGTGCTAGGGAACCTCATACGACTCGAAAGAGAGGCGTGAGTAAGAAAGGTGGCACGGTTAGGGTTAAAAACATGTATTCTCATCAAAAGACACTGTGTGTCTTTTGTAGGACACGTCGTGTTTCATGACAGAACTTCATTTTTATGTTACAAGACACATCGTGTTCTACTATGTATAGTTCGTGTCTTAATCCAGTAATTCAAATTGTGTCTCTTTCACTAATAACTACACGACATGATCAAATAAAGACACATTGTGTTATTTTCTAGATAAGATATGCTCCCTATTGTTGCTGAAGTGCACGTCGTGTCTGAATGAGAACACATCATGTTCTTTTCCCCATCAAGTAATACTTTGGTCTGTTGTAAGAAAGGACACGACGTGTATTATGGTGGACATGATGTGCCATTTTCTGAATGAAATCCTCACTATCTTCAGTTCAAATTTGCACTGTTAAGACACGACGTGTGTGAATTACGACACGCCGTGTGAAATTCTAAAAACAAATGTAGATATCACCAGCTAATTAAGACACAGTGTGTCAAATAAAGACACGTCGTGTTTGATTTTAGAAAGTCCTACTTTGAAATTTAGTGTGATTGCACACAGCGTGTGCTGAATTTATGCACGCTGTGTGAGATTCTAGAAATATGATATGTAGAGAGCACACGGCATGTCAGATGATGACACGTCGTGTACCTGGAGATTTGGCTCGGCTGTTGTGTTTCTATGATCAATGACATGCCATGTGAAATAGAGACATATTGTGTCTTCTATAGTTTCTGCAGAAAATAGCTTTTCGTCAGCATAGTAATAGTGATAGGTAATGTCTAAGTCATTACATTCATCCATGACAAGCTTATTTATGAAACTAAAGAGTATTCTTGACTCAAATAATAGAAAGAAAATCTATCCTAATATGGGTTCAACTCCTATGAGGTCCTCCATTTATAGTCTAGAGTGAGACTCTTCAATCTTTTTATCAAGCATCTTGGAGGGAGCAAGAGGCTCCCTTTCCAACTTTGTCTCTAGATGTGTATAGTTTGCAATGTTGTCCATTGACTTTAAAAATGTCATCTTCTCCTTGTAGTTCAACAGTTCCATATGGGAATATGTTCATTGCAAGAAATGGATCGGACCACTTGGATCTCAATTTTCTAGGAAATAACTTGAGCTTTGAGTTGAATAGCAGCACTTTGTCTCCTTCCTTGAAATCTATCATGTTGATTCTCTTGTCATGCCAAGCCTTTGTTCTTTCCTTGTAGAGCTTTACATTCTCATATGCATCTAGCCGGAGTTCCTCTAGCTCTTGCATCTGCAATATACATTTCTCACCAGCCTTCTTCATGTCAAAGTTTAGGAATTTGATAGCCCATAAAGCACGATGTTCTAGCTCTAGTAGAAGTTGACAAGATTTATCATATACTAGCTTGAATGGAGTTGTGCCTATGATAGTTTTGTAAGTTGTCTGATATGCCCAAAATGCATCGTCTATCTTCAACGCCCAATCCTTTCTTGAGCTAGATAGAGTCTTTTCTAGAATGCTCTTCAGCTGTCAGTTAGAGACTTCTACTTGCCTAGAAGTTTGAGGATGGTAGGGTGTAGAGACTTTATGAGTGACTCCATACTTGGATAGAAGATTGTTGAACTACTTCTCAACAAAATGTGTGCCTCCATTAGAAATCATAGCTCTAGGAACTCCAAACTGGGGGAAAATGATTTTCTGGAATAGCTTGATTACAAATTTTGCATCCAGTGCACTACAGCAAACATTCACATTAGTGGCCTTTTAGAAATGCCACTGGAAAAAAAATGCCACTAAACATGTTTAATGGCATTTTTTGACATTTAAAAAAATGCCTCTAGTACCAATGCCACTAGAAAGATAGTGGTGTAATCTATAAACGTCACTAAACGTTTGGCTTTAGTGGCTTCCAATAAATGCCAAATAAATGTCCCTAAAATATGATTTGGCATTTATAAAAATGCCACTATCTATCAATTAGCTTTTATACAAATGTCACTATTTTGTATTATGTTGTTGTATGAGAATGTTCTTATTGAGTTTAATGGCATATAAAAAAAGCCACTAATGACATACTAGTTCTGTATCACTACATTTTCAAGGCTTTTAGGCATTCCGTTTTCAATTCATTATCATGATTTCTAAATGAATGTCAATTGTAGACGAACTCACTCTTCTAAAAATATGAATTTTTTTATTTATAATCAAGTGAGAATTACATGGGGAGGGCATTTTACCTTGCCCCTTTTATATTTAATAACACAAATGATATAGTTTCATACACTATTTTTCTATTTTATACAATAACTTCTACATCATTGGATTTGTCTCTTCCTTCATATGACTATCTACTTTTTAACATGCCGACTTCAGAGCTCCTTTAGGAAATAGCTTTACATTCTGGTGGAATCCCTAAACCACTTCCCAAAATCACTGGATAACAGGTGATGCATTGTTGTAGCCGGAGTATCTATATTTGCTCTCAAATCTTCTAGTACAATAACCCTTAAGACAAATAAGAAATTAATATAACCACACAACTTTATATCAAAAATTTTAATTTATCCAATATGAAATGTATTGTCCCTACCTTTCTTCCTACAAATTCTATAAAAGCATTTATACTGGTGAATTGGTACAATCTAGTTGTTTCTTGCAGTTCAAAATCTTTGGCATTTGACTGGTCTGACCTGAAATGAAAGATGCAAAAGAATCTTGCAGTTCATAGCTTGTATAATTATAGCTTACAAACAAAATAAGATTTCATTTGTGATTAGTTGAGATGACAAGATGAAAATGGTCAAAGCATGTACATACCTAGTAGGCAATCACAGATGTATTACGCTCAGCATCATAACACAAAACATTGTTGTCAAATTCTTCATCAGAAGCTCCATCTTAATCAAGGACTTTAGAATGGCGAGATCAAGCCAACCCTCACTAGTTTTCGTTGAGGTCAGCAACTGTGATGACCCCTTTATAGAAAATTATAATATAATCAAAAGTAATTTGCTAGATTTTAGACATAAATGAATCTCGCAAGTTCTAACCTATTTATTCTGCTTGTTTCCATATTTCTAATGAGGTTTGTCATGAAAGAGTTCCCTGGACTAGTCATAGTACTTGGTCACCATGAGGAAAGCTTCCATAAATGTTGGATCATTTGTGTGATGTGATATGCTTTAATGCTCAATTTTGGTACTATATTCTACAAATCATTAAGACTAGATGATATTTGGTAATGTGCAATCAATTAAGATTATGTCAGGTGTCAGAGGGTGGTCAGCTTTCTCGCATAACAGCATATGCCATTCAAACACGCTGCACTCAATTCACTGATTTCCTAACTGCAACTAGACCAGCATCTAAAGATTTCCTTTGAGTATAGGGTTTAGAGGTGTTAAAATTTATTCAGTCTACAGCTATGACACTGGTAGATTTCATTGTAGAACTAAAAATTAAATCATCTATCCGACATAGACCTATCCCTCACCCAACTAGTTGATTTCATTATTTCAACTAACTTCTATGGCACTACTGCCAAATATATGAAAATTTCAATTATTCCCGAAGTTAAAGACATAAGGTATCTCTTTTAAATAATCCATAATATACCTCGTTAACTTAGCATTTGATCTCAGACCAGATGAAGATTTTTTTCATGATGTAGCATTTTCGTCATAGTCTACTGATTCTGAGTCACTGTCATTCTTCCCACCACCATCAACATCGAAGAATATCTGGGTGTGATTCCATTTGCTAAGCCTGAAATTATGAGCATATAGATGGAATTAAAAGGACAACATATGGAAACAAAAGAACAGTAAGTTTCTCACGCATAAGATAAGAAGCATGTACACCATCTTTAAAAATCTTTTTACAAGGTATAATGGGTGTTGAATATATATACAGTGTGATAAATATACTTAATGGATAAGTGAATGTGATGGTGATTATTAGAAAATTTTCTAAAATTATTATACTTTGTTAAGAATTCACCAGTGTGCGGACAATTCAGTGATTCAAGTATGTGTTTCACAATAAGATTGTCATAATTCACTAAAGTTTTTTGCACATCAAAGAAAATTTGACATAATTAGAAAAATAGGAGGGTGGGGAATGGAGAGGATATTCAAGTAACAATGACAAGAGAAATCATCTCTTCCAAATCCTATAAGACAGATAACAGCTCATTCCAAATTATCTTAAAACATGAAATTAACATATTTTATTTTAGAGTAGGTAAAATATTACTATCATAAAAAAAGAAGCATATAGATGGAAAAACCATCGTATACTGTACAAGAGGGCTACACTACAAAATCCCACCCGGACAAAATAACAGAACTGACCCCCTCATAATCTTAGGTCTGGATTTAAGCACCAACCTCACACAACTCACAAAATTATCAAAAAAGGGAAGAACGTGTGTATCCCCTTTCCCATGCATCTTGTTGTTTCTTTCTTTCCATATCATAAAGCACAGACCCGCCAACCAGACCCCCACAAAAGGTCTTAGACCGGTATTGCCTCTGGTCTTCTCCATAATGATCATAATGCCTTCAAACAATGTGGGTGGGGGGCGCCGCCCCAACCCATCTTCAACCAACATCTACACCAGATGTAGCGAGTGTAGGTACAATAAAAAAACACATGGGCATGAGACTCATCCACATTCTTACACAACATACGATTAGCATCTACGTTAAGGCCCCACTTTATGAGATGGTCCTTCGTCCGCAATCTTCCCAGCACATTCCTATACGTGTTGCAGCTCCACTTGGGTACATGCCCCTGGTTCCATAGCAAAGGAAACCAGAGAACTGTCGGGCTGTGAGTGTGAAAGGTTGCCCACGGTTTGTCCATAGGGTCCTTCAGCGCCCAACCAAGGGGAGGGGGATGATACTCATCAGCTACATCCGGCCACATCATACACATAGCCCTCCAAACCTTTGACACATTTTTCTGTCCACCAAGAATCGAAAAGGAGCCATACCATTCGGTCATCCAGCAACTCCATAGGGAATCCTTTTTCAAGAATATATCAATCCTCTTTAAACTGGCCACCCGAGCAAAGTAGCCAGGATCCTTGACATTCAGGCCCCCCTCCTCAAACGTCTTCGTAATTGTCATCCACGCCACAGCATGCCCGCACCCTCCCTAAACAAACGCAGCCAACAGACTTCTCATCTTGTCCAGAATGAAATCTGGCAGGTGCACTTGCAAACACCAAAACCGGATCATCCCTTCCAAGACCGAACGAACAAGGACCAACATGCCAGCCATCGAAAGGTTGATACCCATCCAAGCATCAATTCTATTTCGCAAAGAGTCCACGCAGACCTGAAAGTCCTTTCCCCTCGCCTTCCCACCGCTCAGGGGAATACCCAGGTACTTGGTTGGTAACTGGCCAACCTGCAAACCAGCCGCATCTCTGAGGTGCCCTCTTCTACTATCACACGACCGAGACAGAAAAATCCTTGACTTAATGGTGTTGAGATATAACCCTGTACAGATCCCAAACTTTTTCATCAACTTTCGAAAGTTTCTCAGGGTCTTCCTATTACCAGCCAGAAAGAAGAGGACGTCATCTGCAAATATCATATGGGTAAGGACTCGGCATCCACCCTGTCTGAAGGTAGCAATTAGGTGTCTCTCCAGAGCTCTATCTACTGAACAAGATAAAATTTCCATAACGAGGGTAAAAATCAAAGGGGATAGTGGATCACCTTGCCTTAAACCATTAGAGGCAGTGAACAGTCCAAAAGGAACGCCATTCACTAGCACAGAAAAGGATGTGGTGGTAACACACTCCTTCATAAGATTAACCCACCTCTCACAGAAACCCATAGTATACATACACTTCCAAAGTGCCTCCCATCTGACATTATCATACGCCTTAGCCAAATCCAGCTTCACACAAGCCTTCCTAGACCCATTTGTTTTTTAAATTAACATATATTAGTTACCTTGAAGCATTTGTTTTTGAAAGATGAGATTTCCCAAACGTGCTGCAAGATTTTGCATATACAAAAATAAGAAATAATTCATCTTCAGGTTTCATAAGCATTTTCTACTAATAATTGAAAGTAGATCAAATGACACAAATAGTGATTTTGGAAAACATATATTGGGAGAGAGAAAAGTAAATATATCCACCTTGAAGAGCACATAGAACCTTTCTCCGATCTCTCTTTGCATTTGTTTCTCTTTGTAGTCTGTAGATTTACCTTGGTCAATACAATAAGCACTTAAAAAAGAATTCAAACAAGAAGACCAACCTTTCTGATATTAGTGAGCAACTTCATGTGTTTTTCGGGCATAACTATTTTCACAGCATCAGGACCAAATTTCTTAATCAGCATTTCAAGAAGCAATTTTACCTGAAACATTATTGCAGAACTTCTTCAACATGAAATATAAGAAACTAATAACTAATGATATCATTCAACTAGAATTTAGACTCTTTGAACATCACTGGGATGCGAGTTAAAGACTATAGATAGACAGTCTTACTAAAAAGTCAACACTATCACAGAGACAAGGCAACTACAAAATACAACACAAACTAGCTGACATCTATCTCAATATTGATCCCACTAAAGAGGTAAAATGAGATCAATGTAGATTGTATGTGAATAACAATACTTATGCTGATGAAAATGGAGTTCCATTTTGGATCGCATTTGGGAAGCTTCACAGTTAGATATAAATTGAAATGCTAGTCTAGATTCTAATACTCTACAGCTGAGTAAGATCTGCTTTGATGAATGGTTGAACACTTTTAGCAGCTAGAGAATACCCAAAGCTTTATCTCCAAGGTACAATCATGACATCACAACATGTAAAGCTTCTCAATTAAAGTGAGGATTGAAGGGTTGGTCAAAGAGTGGATTGAAAGAGCATGTGAAGGTGCTCTTGGAAGTCTACTGCTACATAAAGGTAGCAGTGTTGGGGTCTTCTACTGTATCACCTAGCTATGGGGAGGGAGTAGGAGGAGAGAGAGACTATAATTTCACACTAAGACTATGATATGCAACTTTAGGGAGTCTACAAAAGATCTATAAACTGAGATAAATCTTAAGCAATTAACCAATTCTAGCTTCAAACTAACATGCATACATCAGGTAGTCGAGTTGGACTAAGAAGATCAGGAGCAATTGTTTGAACAACCTGCAATAGAAATCAAGCAAGGCCTCAGCAGAAATGTTTGAACGTGTTCACAGACTTCAATAAATACAATTAAAGTCACCCATTGGAATCTATCAACCATCAACTTGAAGAACAATTCATCAATGTAATTCATAAATTCACTATGACTGCATCAGAGTTCCGACCATAAATGGTTGAGACATAGAAGGAGAAATCATTGATGTTAACTTTAGCATGAATAACTTTATCCTCATAAATTTTTAAAATATTGTGAACATTATCTTTCCAAAGAATAATGACTCCCCCCAGAACATGAGAGGCATGTGTCAATTGTGTGAGAATTGTGCTCATCGCTAACAAGACTAATAGTATCAAAATTTATATTTAGATGGGATAGGAACTTGAATGCTAGCGAACCCCAACCTAGGATAGATTCAAGTTGGTTGATCAGAACATGTTGAGTTACCCAGAAAGGATCATATCATTTCAAGCATGGTTGTATTCCATAGATCTCAAGGAAGATGATATAACCAAACCCATATTATAGCATCTATGACACTATGCTTGACATCATCATCCCCTGGTTTCCACCTGGATAAGAACATTGGCCTATTCTTAACTCACCAAGATCCATCCAAGGTCATCTTCAAATCCTTGATAGACAAGTAGAAGAGGTCATGGATGCTAACACATGCATAAGTTGATATGAGTAGGTAGTAACAAAAGTAACCACGACAAACAGACAATTTTAGTTATAGATTAACCATAATGTAAGATTATTCACCCTCACACATCTGAAAGTAGAGCCTAAAAGGTCATCCATTTGGTGAAATATAGATTCTTTGCTTGAGAATCTAAAGATCCTTCACTTGAGAATCTAAAGAGGCCAATATAGGTTTGAATGTCTTAGCACCTGCAAACAATGAAGACTGCTTACAAAACTCAACAAAACTTGATAAAATAAGGTATAACTTCATCGATTATCAAATTTCATATTTAAAATGTGTGGAGTCTAAAAATTCCATATCAAATTCTGCAATGTAATACACCTAAAACAAAATGACATCAATGTGGATTGTATGTGAATAACAATACTTATACTGATGAAAATGGAGTTCCATTTTGGATCACATTTGGGAA
Source organism: Alisma plantago-aquatica (assembly GCA_963693085.1). Lineage (NCBI taxonomy): Eukaryota > Viridiplantae > Streptophyta > Magnoliopsida > Alismatales > Alismataceae > Alisma > Alisma plantago-aquatica. The sequence continues at coordinate 1,616,104,234 of OY856409.1, read as the reverse complement.
GCTTCACAGTTAGATCTAAATTGAAATGATACTGTAGATTCTAATACTCTACAGCTGAGTAAGATCTGCTTTGATGAATGGTTGAACATTTTTAGCAGCTAGAGAATACCCAAAGCTTTATCTCTAAGGTATGATCATGACATCACAACATGTAAAGCTTCTCAATTAAAGTGAGGATTGAAGGGTTGGTCAAATATTGGATTGAAAGAGCATGTGAAGGTGCTCTTGTAAGCCTACTACTGCACAAAGGGAGAAGTGTTGGGGTCTGCTACTGCAGCACCCAACTATGGGGAGGGAGTAGGAGGACAGAGAGACTATAATGTCATACTAATACTATGATATGCAACTTTAGGGAGTCTACAAAAGATCTATAAACTGAGATAAATATTAAGCAATTAACCAATTGTAGCTTCAAACTAACCTACATACATCAGGTAGTCGAGTTGGACCAAGAAGATCAGGAGCAATTGTTTGAACAACCTACAACAGAATTCAAGCAAGTCCTTAGCAGAATTGTTTGAATAACCAACAACAGAAATCAATAAACACCCAGAAGCCAGGAATAATGCAAGAGTTGATCAAATGACCTATGTCAAGCTAGTAGCGGAGTACTGCTTCAATCCCACTAAAGACTTAGCCCTCACCAGAATTGGTAGTCCTCTTACAACCTACTTGTCCATCTCCTCCAGCTCCTCATTGGTGTCAGAGTCTCGGAGATTCTCTTGGTCAGATTTCTAAAGCCCTAGCTAATTTCTAACCATTACTTAGTTGATTTCAATGCACACAACAAAGAATTTTAAAGTTGACTAACCCATGAGGACCATGATAGAGGTTGTCATCTACATGGATGAGGAGAATCAATCCATGATAGAATATCATCATACATGATGCCTACTACTTTAGAGACATATCAGATAATCCATCAAGCTTGGACATTAGTTCAGAATCCAATCAGAAAAAAATAAGAATCTCTCCAAGAAAAAAGAATCAAGGTTAAATCTGAGTAAACAGATAAAAATGAGATATTGTTCCCTAGGATAAGAACTCCAAACTGACCATCTACCAGAGGAACAAAAGTCGCAGAAGTTACACACAAAAATTCGGCCCAAACAAGTGGAAGCTTAAAAATAAGTGAATTCCAAGATAAATTTCCATGTACATTTTTAAAATATTGCTCATATCCACTAAACACCCAGAAGCCAGGGAACCATAATAAAAACTAAAGCAATTGAATCATCTAATAGAGAAGCATACAATGCCCTACAAGTATCAAACTTAAGCATCTAATAGAGAAATAAAAAACTTTCACTACAGATCTAGGTTTTGAAAACCTAACCCAGAAACTCAAACATTGCTCATATGTAAATCTCACAAACAAGATGCTCAAACACTGCTCATATCTAAAAACCACCAACCATTCATAGTGCATGTATTTTCCATAATACTAAGATTCTCCATAACAAAATTAAAAGTAGGTCAAAACAAACTAGGATTGTTATTTATCAACATTGTCTACGACAATGGACATGAAACAACATTATTTGGATCGTCATGTACTAATAAAAAATTAGATTAAAGAAAAACAACTATGTCATCTCTTTGGAGAGTATTAAGAATGCAATTATCTTTATACTTCATGTCCTGCAGAAAATGGAAAGGATTTCAGATACTACCTTTATTTTAATTATCTAATATTATAAGCAAGACTTTATGCTCACCATGGCAATATATATGTTTTTGGCCATACTATGATGTTGCCAACAATATCATCAATAGATTGATATTGATCATAAGGTATCACTAGAGGATCGTTCTCCAATAAAGCAACCTCTACAAAAACACCAACAAATGATGAGCCTAATATTGCACCTCCCACACTTTTCATGGGGTCAACCTCAGATACTCGACTGAGTGCAATTCTAGCATCTGGATCTGTGAAACTCAGCAGATACACATCCAAGAAATAAAATACACTTTACATAACAAATTTATATAAACGTAAAATGAAGAGAAATTTACATGAATACAAACATACTTGTCCCTTCTTAAATGATGAATGTCTTATTTGGAGTGGAGTTTGCCTTGAAAAGTTTGTCTGCACAATTAATTTATTTTTGACATAAGACCAAAAAAGTCAACATGGAAAATAAGTGATGTTACACATCATGTAAAAAATGCATTCATACTTGGTCAGTGCCAACATGTTGTGCTTGACTGTTTCCTGCTCTAGTTAAGGCAAGTAACTCCTCTAACTTATGGTTGAATTCATCCTTTTGTTCTTGAAGTTTTGCATCAAATTCCAACCGTTGCTCTTCAAGCTTATCCTGAAAATGCTTCCTTTGTGCTTCTTCAGCTTCTCAGGATTTACGGTTCTTGCCCCAGATATCAAAAGGTGATGGTCCAAGCCCATAACCACGAACATATCTTGGTCTCTCTTCTTCCATAACATGCCTATAAATTTCATCTGAAGTAACATCAGGTTGTTTTCTTCACAGCTCTTCTCCTACAATAAATCATAGGAGATGAATTTTATACCAAAATAATACCTCATTCCAATTATTATATGTAACATAGCACTACAGGATAGTATTTTTTGTACCAAAATTTTGGCAGATTCAACATCAACTATGCTCCCATCTTTTTTATGATGAGTTTTCTCAAAAAACATTATGGCATCCACTTCTCCACCTATTTCCTTCTCCATATTTATCAGACAAACAAGGTTATTGTAAACATTAAATAAAAGTATTTTATCAATTTCTCCAAATGTATCACAAAAATTACTAATCTTACATCATATTTCAGACATGTAAAGACTTGGTTCCTGTTGTGTGGGTAAGCTTTTGAAATTTTCTACTTGTCTTGTTAGTTATAGACTTCCTCTGTGAAAAATATTATATTATTGTTCATATTAATTATCTATGATTTAAATTAAGTATTAATGAATAGAAAAAGAAATATTACCTTTCCTTTATTACTCCAATAATCCACAAGAAATTTCCAATGAGACTTGTCCATGCGGGGAACAACTTGTTCAAGCTGTTGTTCATATGGACTATCTTCTAGGAAGTAAAGTCTCTGTAACTCCCACTTTTAGTCCCTCCATTTCTTTCCTAGTCTCTTCATTGTCCACTCCTATAGATCTAAATCCATTGTGAATTTACTCTACCCACATAAAGGATATCAATTAGAAGCTTATTTTAACCATTCAAAAATAAAATTTAATAATGTACCTACACAAAATTCCATATAGAATCTTTTTGGTTTGCTGGAAATTGTCTCCACTCATTGTAGTTTAGTGGACGAAGATTGGGATCTCTTGCAATAGTTGTCAGAAAACTTGATAAGTGACATTGGTTTTCACCTACTGGTTGCCCAAACTGATTTCTCTCAATGGGAATTGGATCGTCGGGCTTTTTTTTCCAGACTTTCAAACATTGTGTTCGGCCACGTGCTCAATGTTTTTGACCTACATATTCAATCATAAAAGATAAAAAATATATGGAAAATTATTTTTTAATAATGCAACACTAGAAATGCAATGGTATGTATAAAATGATTACCTAGCCCATCAGAAGGTGTTGTTGTAACATTCAATGACTCAACATGGTGATCAGAGATGTCATTTTGCTCCAAGTTATCAGGAAAATCATTACTATTTTGGGTATTGGCAGCTCTATTCTCTACACTTCTTGAATGAATAGACACGGAAGACATTAGGCACACGTGATAGTTGTGAATTTCTTAATCTTGTAACTTTATCACCACTTTCTTTGTTGTGCTGATTTTGGAACCTTGTTCCCATCTCCTTTTCAATTGTGCATGTTTGAGAGGATTTGGAACCACCAACCATATTAGAGTCTTGGGGAGACGTGGCTGATTGGGTATTTTTTGCAGAGCTAGCAGCAGTTTTATTGAATTTCTTTGCTATATCATTTTGAATTTTAGATGGAAGGGAAGCTAAAAAAATTGGAGCAATTTGAGGATGATAGGTTCAAAGATTGCCAACAACCATGTCGAGTAATGCTATATAATTGAGTCACCGTACAAGAGTCATTGTTGTTGTTTTTATCATTCCTTGTGGTTGTCTTGTTATGGCAGCTATCACTGTACTGTTCTCTCATCCTAAGTATATCAAGTCACATATATTAGGAGACATTTAAAAAAATATTGAACAACATATTAACAATTATGTAATCAATATTTAAAAACTAAGCATAGTTATTTAGTCAAATATATCTCTTATAATAAAAAGCACATAAACTAAAGGCATAAACACTACATCAGAGACACAGATAAATTTGATTAAGAAGAATGTCAGACCAGCAAAATGCACACACCTAGCTAGAGCACAATGTGAGATAGAAAATTAAAGAGATACATTGAGCCAAAAATGGCTTCTGCAAGTGAAATAATAATGATTAACTAAAAAAACATCTGATGCTATTTTGTAATCTCCTCAATCAAAACTGTCATCATCACCACTTTCATATTCACTGTCATGATCGTGCTGAACTTGGGATTGGTCTTTTTCAATTGTTGAACTATCAATAATAATTCCTTCCATATCCAATCTAAATATGTCACAATTAACATCTTCATCCTCTGATGTCATTGATGGTCCATCTCTAGTTTCATATTGCACAAAAGCTTCGACATTCTCAATACAAGATTGTTCTTCCATGTTGAACATATCTCGTGGGGCAATCTTTACAGCAAAATACCAACCTTTTGTAGTGAGATCTTCTACATAAAATACTTGTCTAACTTGAGATGCCACTACAAACGGTTCTCATGTAGTCTGAAGTCATCTCAAATTAATAAGAGTCAACCCATGTTCATCATGCTTGATTCCCCTCTTTGAGTATATGTCCACCCAATTACACTTAAATAATGTCACCTTAAAGTGTTCATAATAATTGAGCACAATAACTTCCTTCAAAACACCATAGTAGGTAACATTCCTAGTAATTGGGTTGCAGTCAGTCATTTTAGAATAACAATCAGTCTTAGCTACCAGAAACACTCCACTATGTTATAGAATTTCAACAATAGAAGATAATTGTCACTAACTTACTTAATGTAGGGTTCAATTGCTTCACAATTGAACAATACATGCTTGTGGGCTTGTTGCATTATATGTCCATCCAAGACACATGTAACCATTTTACCAAAACCATGACCTACTGTCGAGAAAATAGACCAATCATCATTGTCAGATGTTGGCTCATTTTCCAAATCTACTTCGTCAGTATCATTTCTATTTGGCCATTTTAATTTTGTTTCAACTCCATCCAAGTATCTTGAACAAAAAGTTAGATACTCTTCCGCTATATATCCATCTACTATTGATCCTTCAGGATATCTTTTATTACGATAACAAAGTTGAGGAAAATATTATCACAAATTACATTCCAATAGGTAAAATCATCACGACGTATGAAAAGTTACATTTCAATTGGATACATCCAACGATACTGAATAGGGTCGGCTATCTTAGCCTCATAAGTGAGATGGACTGATAGATGCACCATTATGTCAAAAAAAATATGGAGAGAATATCTTCTCCATCTCACAAAGTGTCACAGCTATTGCATTTTCCAATGCAGCAAAATCATTTGGATCTATGACTTTAGTGTACAATCTTTGAAAATAGTGACAAAGATTAATAATACATGACTTAGCATTCTTACTGGGAAAAGACACAGTGATAGCTAATGGCAGAAGTTGTTGCATCAGCACGTGATAATCATGACTTTTCATTGGTAGCATCTTTTGATCCTTTGGTCGTGTACATCTAGATATATTAGACGCATACCCGTCTGGAACTTTGACAGATTGTAGGAGGTTGCAAAATAATATTTTTTCATCTTTTCTCATTGTATAGCAAGTTGGAGGTAGGACGGTATATTTACCAACTTCTTTTGGATGAAACGAAAATCTAATTTGCATATCCTCCAAATCCTTCCTTGCATTCAAGTCTTACTTTTTTCCTTAAAACCTAGCAATGTCTCTCACATATATTCTTATTAATGTGCATGACATCGAGATTGTGCCTACAATGTTAGACTTCCATTAAGGTAGCTAAAAAAATATGCTTTTCCTATCCCAATTGTGTGTTGAATCTTTACCTCTTCGCTTTTTCTTGCCAATTACAGTTCTTTCGTCCTCCAATTGTGATAATATTTGAGCTCCAAAAGGTGGTTTAGGTGCACTTCTAAATTCTTGCTCATCGTCAAATGCTTTTGCTTCTTTTTGAAATCTGTGGTTGCTTGGCAAAAACCTATGATGTCCTCTGTAGCAAACTTTACGGATATGTGGAAACCAATGTGAGATGGTATATGTATTACAATAAGGACATGCTTTGTAGCCTTTAGTACTCCAACCATAGAGATGGGAATATCCTGGAAAATCACCAATAGTCCATAATAAAGAAGCATGCATCATAAAGAATTCCTTGGTTCCAGCGTCATATGTATGTACACCAGTATCCCATAGTTGTTTCAACTCATCAATCAATGGACGCAAGCACACATCTATGTTTTCTGGTGAAGTTGGTCCAGGAATGAGTAGGGACAACATAAAATATGGTTGCTTCATGCACGACCAAGGAGGTAAATTATATGGAATAATCACAACAGGCCATGTACTGTAAGAAGTGGTCATTGTCCTAAAAGGATTAAATCCATCATTTGCAAGTCCCAATCAAATATTTCTAGCATCTACAGCAAAGTCTGGATGCATAACATCAAATGTTTTCCATGCAGGTGAATCTATTGGGTGTCTTAACTTGTAATCTTTTTCATATTCTTCTGCATGCCACCTCATTAAGGAAGAGGTTTTTAATGACATGAACAAACGCATTAGGTGTGGTATAAGTTGAAAGTGTCTGAGCACCTTGACAGGTATTCTCTTGGTTTGTTTTACATGTTCATCATCATCATCTGGGCTTGTAATTGTTTTCCATCTTGATGATGTACATGTATCGTAGATGTCTTTATCACCATAATCCTTTCAAAACAACATGCAACCATTTGGACAAACATGAATCTTCACATAATCTAAGCCCAACTCCTTAATCGTCTTTTTTAGCTCATAAAAGGAACTAGGTAATTGTTCTCCTTCTGGTAGGATCTTCTTAAAGAACTTAAGAAACATAGATAATGCTTTCTTACTCAAGCCATTAAAACAAACCAGGTGATAGAATTCTAAGATGCAATCAAGTTTGCTAAATTTCTTACACCCTGGATATAATTTTGTCTCTGAATCCTTTAACAAGATATAAAATTTGTCAGCATTGAAATGTTGATCACTAGTCAACTCTACTCCTTCCATATTTCCCACTTCATTAAAACTCAGAAAAGCATCATGAAACATATCTTGTAAATTTTCAGCATTTAGACAATCACCCTGATCAGTAGGAGAATCCATTTGAACATCAGCATCTTCACCATGAAAAGCCCAAGAAATATATCTTAGTAAGAAGCCATGACACAACAGATGGATCAATGCATTCTTTCTGGTGATCTAGTATACATTAGCACACTTTCTACAAGGGCATACAATCTTGTCTCCAATCGTTGAATGCTCAAAAGCAAAATCCAAAAATTTTGATACTCCACATAAATATTTACTACTCGTTCAGTCATCCTCTGCTATCCAAAACTTATCCATTCTATAAAAATAGTAAAACATATAACTTATATGAGTAAGTATGTCATATCAAAAAAGACTATACAATATGAGAAAATACTAGTGTAATCATGCAAATGAAGTTCACATGCATTTTTGAAATACTTATTATAAGGATAAAAAAACATACTTATTATAAAGATAAAATAACATTTACAATGAAATTTATCACTAGATTGTAATGTAATGCAACATAGTATAAGCTAGTATTTTGAAATAATTATTGATCCTTGACACCAAAAATAATTCCCAAGATCCATATTTGTATCTTTGTGGATGAAACTACCCATTTGGCATGATGGTGTCTAAAGGATTAGATATGTATATTTCTTTTTGTTGTTGGGTTTCCAAGCTGTCTTTAGATATAGCTTCAACCATTAATATATATCATTTGGATGCATGTAAAGATGGCTTAATGCTTACTAGAGAACATGGATTTTTTTTGTTTCAATTCCTCAGTAACAATGAACATCTACATTAGATACATTTTTTTGGTAGGTTTATAACCTAGAGAATCTAATTTAGGGCTTTCTAGTTCCCTGACAATGCCTAAAATGTCCTTGATGAGTGATGTATTAGCTAGACAAAATTAGGTAAACATAGATCAATATAGATTTCAATAAAAAGATTCATGCCATCTAACACTTTGGTATGCATTTTCACTAGATCTCAAAGCCCTCTGTGCAACACTTGAGATTAAAAAAAAAAAGATGTATTTAAACATATTTCATTGATATCTTGTTATCATGATTGACCTAACCATTTTGATTCCCATCGTTGCTTTGTTATTGCTCAAGGTGCATTTCATGTTCGGGTTGCTAGGATGGCTGAAGGAATTTTGCATCGTCACTGCCACACTTGTCACGCTCTTCACCTAGGGATTTTACGATGATGACGGTTGTTTGACTTAGTGGTGGTTGTATTTTTCATCAAGGGATTTTGAGACGAACACAACGGAAACTAGCTAGTAGATTTTCTTGATTTTGATCATTGTTGTTTTTGTGGCATTGGGGAACTAATTGAAATGTAGTGAGATCTCATACACTAGTCACCAATGTAACATGTAGAGTTTTGACACTGATGTAATGAATATGCTTGATGCCAAAAATTTTGACAAATTTGAAATGTAGATTTTGAATTCAATTGAGTACATCATTCACATTCTTTTAATGTATCTGGACACAAGTGTCATTGTGCCAAGTATCTACCTATATAACTAGTACAAAAGATTTTATTTCCCTTGTTAAGTAGGAAGGAAAGTATAAATATTTTGGCTTCTGGAACTTTCAAAAAATTAGGTCGACACTACTGAATATATGCAGATTTAATCGAGTATCTTATTTGCATTGACTGCAGCTTGTCACAAGTGCCACTGTGTCATAACTCTTAAGCATTACCTATGTAACTAGTATTGAAGTTTTTCTTATCCCCTTTTTAAGTAGGAAGGAAAGTATTGATCTTTTGTTCTTGGAACTTTTAGAAACTTATGTTGACAATATCAAATATGTTTATGTATTAATGCCCTCCGAGTCATTCACTTTTATAGTGCAGGTTGTGTCATATGGTCCTTTATTTCATGGTTTCCAGGATAAAATATGTGGCTGGCATATAGACAATTGACCGTTGTTGATAACCAACAATTTCTCATATCTAGGAAGAAAGTAGAGAATCAAGATTTCATGTACTGACCTGAAATTATACAAACTCTCGTGTTTGGAATTAGATCTGGAACGATCCTTGACTATCTATAAGACCAATTAAAACATGTCTAGATATGATTATTCAATTAATCTCTACAATTTATCATGGTTCCAAGAGCTATTGTTGAAAAACGTCAATCAAACAATATGAAACAATAATCAGTCTGTGATCTAGGTTCCTCAATATTAAAGAAAATATTTCTTCAGAAAACTAATGGAAATAAAGGTTTAGACAGAATTCCCTTGAAATACTTTGTTACTTAATCTAGTAGAATCCAATTTTATTCTATGTTTTATCATTGAGTTTGGTTCTCTTAGAGATTTTGCAATTCTCTCTGCTATCAAAAGAAAGTATAATTACAGGAGATTCAAGCTTAGATTATCTTGTTGGTATTTACCCTAGTTAATTGCAACTATTTGCAAAGTGCAATGTCTTTTAGCATGAAATTAATTTTTAGTGATGACTTAATTCTGTGTAAGATTCAGCCTCTTTGTAGGATGATCTCCATCAATCTCCTTTCTACTAATTCTAATATTTCCTCACGAAAAATGCAACTGAAATGGCAAGAATTTCATCTAAACTTCTATATACTATTTGGGTGGCCCTTCTCTGACACATAATGCCTGCAAGTAGTTGAACTTGCCTATGAATCATGTCTGCCATATAAAATGATATGCATGATCAATACCTAGAACATAAGAGACATCAACTCAAATTATATATAAATGAATGTCTTTGCAACTACGGAAATTCTTTGTTGTTCATAAGCTTTAAATTTATTTGCACCACCTTGTGGGTCAGCTCTTTTTATCTATTTGATAGGTGTATCAAAAGATTAACGTTCTAGCTTTAAAATCTCACATAATGAGTTCACTAAAGTTTTCCCTTGATAAATGAGAATAATATTATCCATAGATACATTGTCCTAGGTAAAGCTGCTCACTTTCAAGCTTCAACGTATTTCAAGATTAAATGGTGGTTTTTATGTTGAATCGGTTATGTATCTGTCAAACATTATAGGAAGATAATTTTGTCGATTATAAAAAGCTTTCTTTAGCTTGTAATATAATTTGACTCCAGCCAAAATAACTTGCCTGTACACTTTTTGTTCATAATTATGAGTCGAGTGGGAACTTGGAAAAGAATATCTTAAATGTATATTATTCAGAAGATTCTTGTTTAACATTTACAGCCAAGTCTAACAAACTATATTAGTACATCAGTTATGTCTCTCCTCCAGTAGATTCTAGTAAGTTTGTCAATTATAATGTTGTGTTGCGATCTCAAAAGCCTTAAATTTTCCCAGTCAGTGTTCATGTCATGTAAATTTGAATGATATTGGTCCCCCATCTTCCCTGATGTGCTAAAATGCAAGAGCTATTAGATTAACCAAGTCTTATCTAAAATGCTTCAATAGGTAGAAAATTCTGAATGGCATCATATTTTGAGCATTTATGGATCTCTCCTAGGATGATTCAACTTTGGAAAATTGTTGCAGCCCTGGATATGTGGATTTATGACTTGTTTAACTCTATTATTTTTATATACATTAATTTAGGTGTTACACCTCTTCTCATATTGTCAAATGATTTTATATTATTGAAATATTTTGTTTGGGGACACAACTTTTATTGTGTTTCTTTTTTCATTACTGGCGTGCTTCTGCTAGAGGCACACTAGCCAACTAGGGTGGCTAGATGAACTCCACGAGGTCGGAATGCATGGGATGGGATTTTGCTTTCGATATTTATAAACCTAAACTAACACACCTACGTCTACAAAAACACTACACCCGCAAGCGCACGGGGTCGTGTCATAGTATAGGAAGGTGGCAAGTATAGGGTCGATCCACAGGGAAAAGAGGGGGCACTAGAGTTAGGTAGTGTGGGCTATGTTCCTAGTGCGGAGATTAGGGTTTGAGGGTTTTAAAAGGGTTTGGTTTTTTATTACTCTATTTGAACAAGTAAGAAAGGCAAGATAGAAACTAAGTTATCAAAAAGCTAAATTACCCTAACCAAGTTGAATCTAAGCAACTAGGCTAAGTAATTAACCAAACGAGAGCAAGATGAACTACACTACTCTAGCAAGGCAAGAAGCAATTAAGAAGCTAAACTAATCACTAGCAAGATAAAGAACCTAAGTTAACACTAATGAGCAATACTAAGCAATTTAACTAAGTTAATCTAAAGCAACTAAATTAGACTAGCATGAACAAGCAAACAAAGCAATTTGGGTTTTAACAAGATGATTAAGGTAGGTGGGCCATTTGGGGGATGTAACTTTGATATTAGTTGGGGTATGTTATTAGACAAGCATGGTTCTCATTTTACATCTAGATTACCAAACCAAACAATAAGACCAATGCTATTAGAATGTACCCTATACTACTAGTAGAAGACTAGGGTTAGGTGTAATTCTAATAGGATTAGCCAAATCTAGGTTTCTAGGATAAGTGATAATGAGTAATTGAGGGTTGAGGGTATAGATGGGAGTAGAGATGAGGATATTTGACCTCATGCCACTAGTCATTCTAGCCTTTAGAAGGCCGTAGGCAATTACATCAATTTCACTTATACTAGTAACTTAGGTCTCATACCAAGGAGTAGAAGAGGATATAGGCATGTGGAAACAAAGGGGATTAGCTAGGGATCCCCTATTGGGACCTAGGAATCACTCCTAATATTGCCACATGTATCCCAGTTCTCCTAGAAACATGGTATCATCAAGCATTCTCAAACAAGCAATTAATGACAAAAGGCACAAATTACAAGTATGGTAATGGGATAAGAGACACAAGCATGGAGCAATCATCATAGATAAAAATGAGTTCATTACAAGCTAAAAATTACCCAACATGGTATCAAAGTCACATTTTAACCCCAAACAGCCCACCACTAGGGGTTTAGCTACACATAGTCAAAGAAACAACAAAAAGAAGGGGTAGAAGAGGAAGAAACGCCATGGAGCTTGGAGAAGTGGCCTTCTTCTTCACCTCCTTGCTTCTAGGGATGTCGTCTCTCCTCCAAGGGTGCAGGTGAGCATGAAGATAAGGGGGATTATGGATGAAAACCTAGAAAACTAGGTCTCCAAGGTGAAATGGAGGTGGAAATTGTGGGTGGAGAGCATAAATGCAAGGGAAATGCACTAGGAGCTCAAGGAAGGAGAGTGGAAGCTTGGAGTGGTTGTGGGAAAGGTTATCCTTCGTGCCCCAGTCACCACCTATGTATATATAGGTGGTGGGGAGGCACTAGGGTAAGTAGGGGTAGTTTAGGAAAAACAGTGTAAAAGTTTACTAGGGTTGGTGGGTTACCACGGTCGTGTTGACGTGCCATGGCCGTGGTGAGGGTAATATAGGACAGTCGTGGGGTAAGAATACGGTCACGGTATGGGGCTGGTGGTGATATGCTAAGTATGGTGGTGGCCACAGCCGTGGAAGAGTGCCACGGTCGTGGTGGGTGAGTGGCACCATGGTCGTGTTGGGTAACACGGCCGTTTTGGAGGAGGGGGGTGTGGTCGTCGAGCAGAATCACGGTCATTTTTTTCTTCATTGGCCACGGTCGTGGTGACTTGGGGAAAAACCATATTGAAATGATGGTTCTTGGTCATAAATTCGCACGACCGTGGGAGGTGCCCACGGCCATTTTCCATTCTACTAACCACAACCGTGTGGATGGCTACGGCTGTGGTGTCTTCAATGGCCACGGTCATGGCATATGGCCATGGCCGTGGGATTCTGAGGAAAAACCCTGTTGAGTTTGGCACTTCTTTTCCAAAAAAGACACGACCGTGGGGTTGTACCCACAGCCGTGGTGAGGCTTGCACCACTTGATTATCCTTCAAAATTCATCTGTAACATCCCTGACCTGGGTTATAAACTAACCCTAGGTGTTTTTCCTAAATATGTAATTAAACTCTTGTGATTATATTTTAGCATGTAATTAAGTTCCTAAGGAATATACATTTTCATTTCTGTCCCTTTTTAAACAATGATTGTAGTATTGTTTGGTAATACAGGGACCTATGTGCAAATTATCCAGTTATGGGGTTTAACTTGAAAATTTCACAAGTTAAGATGTTCCTCTGATTATTAGATACCATATAAATGAATATTATGAGGTATGATGGATTTCCCAAGTATGGGCACCAAGGTGCAGCTTGTGGAGCAATCCTTGTGCTTAAAACCCTAATTTTGGTGTAAAGTGCAATTTACCCAAAATGAGGGGTGCAACTTGTGATATACACTTTCTAGAAAATCGTTTATGACTTTTTACATCATTTAAAGTTATAATAATGAAGGAGGAACTTCATTTGAATAATCATATTATAAGAAATACCTTTGTAATTAAACCACCAAAGTTGTAAGTAAAGGAGACCCTTATATGTATATGTGCAGTATAGTGACAAGTTGACCTTCCTTGCCTTTAGTCCTTGGTCTTAGAAGAAGTTTTACCTTATATATGAAGAGGAGGGGCGTGCCTAAATAAAGGAAGGACCTAGTTGTGAAAAGGAGGAGTAAGTTGTCCTTATGATGAAAATAACCTCAAAGTATATATGATCCTTTCCTTTGCAACCAAAGGCAATGTTTCCTTTCTTTCCTTCTTATTCCCTTGCTTAGACTGACTTAGGACAGAGCTCAGGAGTAGAGGAAGACGACCAAGTTCATCTAGGTAAGCTTTTATCATCATATTGCTCGAATTCATGGAGGAAACCAGGTTACAAGGTTGGTTTCATGGTTATCTTACTTAGTTTTCTCTTCCTAGCCGATCCTTCTCAACTTTTCCTTGAAGAAACAACCTTGGATGACCTGTGGAGCTCAAGATTCCATTAAAGGCTTGAAGCTTGAAAGCTTGGAGCTCTAGGAACCACGTTTAAGGGGGGTTTTATAACTCTAAACTCCTAGCTTTATTATGCATATCTTTGTTCTTACTTTTAGTGTTTAGTTCTTCTTCTACCTCCCTTCTTCCTTGCACTTTTGCAAGAAAAACGGTGGTGTAACCGACCTGAACATAGGTTGAGGATGATGGGCGTGGATTCCTAGGTAACTTTATCAAACGACCTTGGACCCTTTTGGTCCAAACGGTTGCAAACCGTTTAAGGTCAAACGGGTTCAACCCGTTTGATCTCAAACGATCTTGCAAGATCGTTTGGATCAAAACGGTCTCAAGACCGTTTGATAGGGTTGAACAAGGGACGAACGTTTGAGGGTCTGTTTATAATATATTGAGTTTCATTTCTACAAAGAATTATAAACTATATCCTAACCAATTGAGAGTTGAAGGCACTTCAACACCCTAACCCTAATCGGGTTGAAATTGCTGATTTCAAGTATTGATCTTGTTGAGTTTTGGGTTGAAGGACCCAAACGGGTTCAAAACCATTTGGGCATTCATCCAAACAGTCTCACACTCATTTAGTGACACCCCAAGATCGTTTGGAGTTCTAGGGTTAAGGAAATTTGATGGTTTGAGGGTCCAATTTCAATAGGTTGATGAATTGATAGAATTGCTGATTTTAGATCTATTTAGGGTTCAACCCTTATCCAACCGACTTGGTTCTTGGTCAAACTTTGGGCAAACAGGTTGACACTCGTTTAGGCTCAAACAGGTTGACACTCGTTTAGGCTCAAACAGGTTGACACTCGTTTAAGGCCAAACGGGTTCACACTCATTTAAGGCCAAACGGGTTCACACTCGTTTAAGACCAAACGGGTTCACACTCGTTTAAGGCCAAACGGGTTCACACTCGTTTAAGGTCGAATGGGTTCACACCCGTTTAAGGTCAAGTGGGTCCACACTCGTTTAAGGCTCAAATGGGTTCAAAGTCGTTTGATATTAAATGAGTTCAAGGTCGTTTAAAACCTAAATGGGTTGAAGGTTGAAGGTTAAACCCTAAACCAATTGGAGACTTTCAAGTTTATGTATACTTAGTCACTTGAAGGTGTAAATGGTTCAATGATGATCTAATCTGAAATCTAATGGTAACTTAAGACATTAAGGGACTAAGTGACTAATGAATTGACCCATGACGATGATCAATGGGTAAATTACCAAAATGCCCTTGAGGGGTTAATTTGAATGATACCTTGTTCTAATCAAACTCTAATCACTTGATAGTGATGATTTGGTTTATGTTAATCAAGGATGACTTGACCCAACCTATCTAGAGTGGTGTAATCACCATCTACTAGTGAGAGGAGAGAGAAAATACCGTTTATGTTCAAAACTCAAGTAAAATACCTTCAATGTACCCGAATATGCAAGATTAGGTATGATCCACTTATGTGAGATCATGAAAACCCTAAATATGATAATTGGTGAATCTTAATCTTATCTGAGGGCTTTAATGATGACGTTCCTCATACATGGTGATATTATGAGATCAATTCACCATGAGGTGAATAGTAAACCCTAAATTCTAGGATGATGACATGTAATGTGAATAGTAAACCCTAATTGGTGAAAATCAGGGAACCTAACCGGTACAACTTTTAATATGAATTGCTTACTATTATCAGTTGAATTAACCATGCAGGTTCTTATACATGATGATGATCATATCCAGGTAAGGATTATGATTTCATATTCATTGAAAGCATGTTATTAGCTATATGAATAATGACATATGTTGATGCCTAGTAAGTGGCATCTTATGAGAATGATAGGCTGTGAGAGCCATGAGTATCATCAAGGTCATGCTTGTCAGATGACTTGTGATGAGATGATTGAGAAATGATAATTGATGAGAGTTAGACTTGATACATTTAGTATTCTACTTTCATAGCTGTTGTTCTAATGATTAATGTTTGAGAACATGTATGATGATAAAAAGAATACTGAAATGTACCTAACTAATCAAGTATAATCATACCATGTAGAGCCTTGATCATAGATCCATCATTGTCAGGAGTTAAATGATGGTGAAACATGTTTTCCTAAGGGAACTCCTGGATCACATACTTTTGAGTATGTGGGGGAATATGGATGTGAATACCCTTACATCCTAGTGTAGGAATTAATGTAGATGTATCTTAATCTATCAATCCTTCACTATGTGGTTATGCCGGGGTGATATAACACTAATCTCCTGAGGAATTCTTTTGTACCGCATCGATGAGAGATAAATAAGAAATCTTTCGATGGCGAAGAGAGTACAAAATGCCACTGCGACTCTAATAGCGAAGTACCAGAATACCCTGGTAAGCTATAGTAGCAGAGACACTAGATGTCCTGCATGTTGATCCTCATACTGACTGAGGAAGATGAGGTCATAAGAATCTGGCTCTTTTGATGACCTATGTATGATACCGATGCGACTTAATAAGTGATCAGTTGGAGTATGAGTGGTATACCTCATCTCCGCAGGGCATAATAATGTTTGTAAAACATAATCAACCGCGTAGCATATCTGCTTAGGTTGAACTACGAGATACAATGATTGATGGTTACACTGTTTAGTATACATGTTCTTCATATTCCTTAAATGTTGTTGTTCTACTTGATAACAATCTGTTGTTGATTACCTTAAAGCTTTATTGCTTATGTTGATCTGTGATTTCTATAATAAAGCTTCTGGCAAAGAGTTATAACTCTCGCTGGGACAATTATTTAAAATTGTCTCACCCCGTAGATTTCAACTTTTTAGGTGGTCGCCGAGGACGAAGGAACCAGTCTGCAGGTGATCAGTATCAGCAGCAAGAGCACCAGGGGCAGCAGTGAATCTCAGGTGGAGATACTGACTGCTAAGTCATGTAGTTAGATAGTCTTATGTCGTCTTTGTACTCTCAGGTCCTTGGAGTTTGTTAATCTGAGATTTTGTATTTTTTTGTATTTAATCACTTGAGAAGTGGTTTAACAGAGATGTAAACTATTACCTTTCTTTTATGAAAGAAGTTTCATGTCTTCAAGATCTTGTCTCGAAAAGTTTTAATTTTTTGTGAATTTTTGTATTCTGTTGTTAATCGAATGCTTCCGCTGAGTTTATATCGTGGTTTATGAATCGTGTCATTTCAGAGTGGTATCAGAGCTCTAGGTTCGATGAGTCTATAGAGACATAGGACTTAGAATGTCGAGTCTATCCTTAGTACTTCTTTCTTATCTAATAGAGTCTTCTGCTCCTCAGGAGAAGAAGATAATTAAGGATGTCTGGACCACAGGAGGAGTACGAGGCAGAAAGTAGTGTTGCTGCACCTCGAGAAGGTGCAAGGAACCTAGAAATAGAGCAACCTGTACCTGAGCCACCTCAGTTTGACCCAGCTGACATGGGAAACCCAGCTGTTCAAACTATGTTCGGGCAGTTTATGACTGCCATGACACACATCATTGACAGGATGCCCATGCCTACACCTAGGGCACCTGTCCAGTCTGAGGGTCAAGGTATCGGTAAGACGTTCGAGCGACTTCGTCGTGTCGGAGCAACCGAGTACTTTGGAACAGCTGATCCTGCAGATGCCGATCTTTGGTTAACCGAGTTAGAGAAAGCTTTCAGAATCTTGAACATCCCAGAAGCTGAGAAGGTTAGACATGCTGTCTATCTTCTCAAAGGAAGTGTTGGTCACTGGTGGACCATGGAAGAGCAGAAGAGGCCTAGAGTGGAGATCTTGTGGAAAGATTTTCGTCGGGGATTTGTCAACATATACTTTCCAAAGACATTCCTAGACGAGAAGATCTCTCAGTTTGAGAGATTAAGACAAGGCATGATGAACATTAGTGAGTACGAAGCTAAGTTCATGGAGTTTCTACGATTCTGTCTGCACATGGCTTCCACAGAAGAAGAGAAGATTAGAAGGTTTGAGAAGGGTTTAAACGCTGATTTGACTACTCACGTGTCTGCCCTAGAGAACCGGGAGAGGTTTTCTACCTTTGTTGAGTCAGTCCGGAGGATAGAGAAATCTGTAGTCGAGAAGAGACAAACCCATAAGAGATATCCGCAGTTCCAGGGTTCTTCATCTAGAGACTTTAAGAAGCCTAGATTCTCTGTACCTACACCTCCACCACCCAGATCTAGTGCTCAGACACAATGGACACCAAGTAGAGACAGGGGACGAAGCCTACCACTACAAGAGACTCGCAGTTCAGCATCAATGTCAGTCACAGGACCACCAAGACCACAACAACTGGAAAGAAGTTGTTATAACTGTGGGAAGGTGGGACATCTGATGAAGGACTATAGGTCTAGGCCTGTCAGTGTGACACAGCCTCAGAGGCAGAATCAATAGGGATCACAGAGAAGGCAGTCTCAAGGAACTGCTAGAGGACGTGGACAAGCGTCTCAAGCTGGATCGTCAACACCAACTCAACACCATGCGATAGCGAGAGTCTATGCTATGAATCCACCAGAAGCAGTGGTCAATCCACGGGTTGTGGCAGGTCAGATGGAACTTTTATATTATGATATGTCTAAATCATGTGTTGTATCTGTTTTGATTGATCCGGGTGCTACACACTCCTTTATCACTCGAAGAGTGATTCGTAACTACAATATGACGGTCAGTCATAGGGCAGATAGCTTGTTGCTAGAGACTCCGTTGAGAGGGTCTGCTGTGTTGCAAGAGGTATGCTCTCCCTGCATCCTCTTATTTTCTGATCATCACATTCAAGTGGATCTTATACCACTTGAGATGCAAGGATTTGATACAATCCTTGGGATGGATACCTTGGAAAGGTATAGGGTTGTCCTGGATTGTGAATCCAAGCAGGCTGTGTTTGCTGATGAAAGCAACACATGGATCTTTCAAGGAGAGAGAAAGATTCTACCCACCTGTCTTGTGTCAGCTATGGTTGCTGATAAGTTGATGAGGCAAGGATGTTATGCATTCTTGGCCCATGTGGTAGATACTACCATGGAGAGTCCTAACCCTGTTGAAGTTCCTATAGTCAGGGAATTCGAAGACGTGTTTCCTGAAGAACTTCCAGGTGTGCCACCGCCTCGGGAAATTGATTTTGAAATCAATTTGATCCCAGATACCCAACCTATAGCCCAGACACCGTATAGGATGGCGCCTGCTGAGATGGCAGAACTCAAGGAGCAGCTTCAAGAGTTGCTTGAGAAGGGTTTCATCTGACCGAGCACTTCACCCTGGGGTGCTCCGATTTTGTTTGTTAAAAAGAAAGACAGGTCAATGCGGTTGTGCATTGATTACAGACAATTAAATAAAGTAACAATAAAGAATAAGTACCCTCTGCCGAGGATTGATGATCTCTTTGACCAGTTGCGTGGTGCAACCGTCTTCTCAAAGATAGATTTGAGGTCTGGATATGATCAACTTCATATTAAGGACAGTGACATACCCAAGTCTGCTTTCAGAACAAGGTATGGTCACTATGAGTTCACAGTTATGTCGTTTGGACTAACTAATGCACCGGCTGCATTTATGGAACTCATGAATAGAATCTTCCGACCTTTCCTTGATCAGTGTGTTGTTGTCTTCATAGATGACATTCTGATCTATAGTAAAGATGCTCAGCAGCATGAACAGCATCTTCGTCAGGCTCTAACTTTGCTAAGGGAACATAAACTATATGCTAAGTTTAGCAAGTGTGAGTTTTGGCTACCAGAAGTATCTTTTCTTGGACATGTGATATCTGCTTTGGGTATTCGTGTTGACCCTAAAAAGGTAGAATCTGTTCTACAATGGGAACAACTGAAGACACCGACGGAGATTCATAGTTTCTTGGGGTTGGCCGGCTATTATCGAAGGTTCATTAAGAACTTTAGTTCTATAGCCTTACCCTTGACTAAGTTGACCCGAAAGGAAGTTCCTTTTGACTGGAGCAATAAGTGCCAGCAATCTTTTCAATTACTAAAAGAGAGGTTGACAAGTGCACATGTACTTGTGCTACCTGAGCAAGGCAAAGGATACATAGTTTTCTGTGATGCCTCCAAGAATGGACTCGGATGCGTGTTGATGCAGGATAAACAAGTGATTTCTTTTGCTTCCTGATGGCTTAAGAAACACAAAGAGAATTATCCGACACACGATTTGAAGTTAGCTGCGGTGGTTCATGCCTTGAAGATCTGGAGACATTATCTTTACGGAGAGACATTCCAGATTTTCACAGATCACAAGAACCTAAAGTATATCTTTTCTCAGCATGAACTTAACATGAGACAACGTCGCTGGATGGAGTTAATCAAGGACTACAATTGTACAATTGATTACCATCCAGGAAAGGCCAATGTAGTTGCAGATGCCTTGAGTAGGAAATCAGCAATATCAACCATGGATATAGCACAACTAAACTCTTTAGTATGCTCTAAGAGAGATATGCTTATCTCTCTAAGGCAAGACAATGTACAGTTGAAGGTGTCATTGTTAGCCGGGTTGTTGGCTGAGATGCATATCAAACCTACCCTTAGAGAGCAGATCAAAGAGGCACAACAGGTTGATGTTGCAGTTCAGCAGATTAGATCGGAGTATGGTGATGAGAAGCGAGATGGTTTCCATGACTCAGATGATCAAGTAGTATGCTATCATGGGAGGATGATAGTGCCAGATAAGGATAACTTGAGAAAGTTAGTCCTGGAAGAAGCTCATTCTTCGATGTATGCTATGCATCCAGGAAGCACCAAGATGTATCAGAACTTGAAAGATATGTATTGGTGTCCCGGGATGAAGAAGGATGTTGCAGAATTTGTGATGAGGTGTCCTGTGTGTCAGCAAGTTAAAGATGAACACCAGAAGCCTGCAGGGACAATGCAACCTTTACCCATACCACGGTGGAAGTGAGACCATGTGACCATGGACTTTGTTTTGGGCCTACCTAGGACAAGCAAAGGACATGATTCCATCTGGGTAATAGTTGATAGGTTGATAAAGACAACTCATTTCTTACCTGTCAAAACAACCTATTCTGTTGAAAGGTTATCCCAGTTATATGTTCAAGATATAGTGCATTTGCACGGAGTTCCTGTCACTATAGTTTCTGACAGAGGTCCCCAGTTCACAAGTCATTTTTGGGAACAGTTGCACAGAGCTTTAGGCACCCAGTTAAGTTTTAGTACAGCCTTTCATCCACAGACTGATGGATAGTCGGAAAGGACTATATAGACCTTGGAAGACCAGTTGAGAGCATGTGTTCTCCAGTTTACCGGGAGTTGGGATCTACACCTAAGCCTAATAGAGTTTGCCTATAACAATAGCTATCAGCAAAGTATTGATATGGAACCTTATGAAGCTTTGTATGGTAGACATTGTAGATCACCCTTGTGTTGGTATGAGACTGGTGAGAATAAGTTGTTAGGTCCTGATCTTGTGCAGCAGACCACAGAGAAGATTAAAGTGATACAACAACAGATTAAGACTACACAGGATAGGCAGAAATCTTATGCTGATAACCGTCGTAGACCGTTAGAATTTCAGGTTGGAGACAGAGTGTATCTCAAGGTCTCACCTTGGAGAGGAGTCCTTCGCTTTGGAAGGAAAGGAAAGTTAGCTCCTAGATTTATGGGGACTTATCCAATCATTGAACGGGTTGGAAAGGTAGCCTATAGAATAGAGTTACCACCTGAGTTGCAGAGATTACACCTTGTGTTTCACATTTCTATGTTAAGGAAATGTCATCCTGATACCGAGTCAGTTCTACAACCTATGGAAATAGAATTGAATGCAGATATAACTTATGAGGAAGGACCAGTGTCAATCCTTGATAACATAATTAAAAAGATAAAGAAGAAAGATATAAGCCTTGTGAAAGTCCTCTGGAACCACCATGGTGTTGAAGAAGCCACTTGGGAACTAGAGGATGAGATGAGAAGGAAATACCCTGCTCTTTTCTCTTAATATGTTTTATCGATTTCGGGGACGAAATCCTTGTAAGGGGTGGATAATTTGTAACATCCCTGACCTGGGTTATAAACTAACCCAAGGTGTTTTGCCTAAATATGTAATTAAACTCTTGTGATTATCTTTTGGCATGTAATTAAGTTCCTAACCATGACCATTTTCCATTCTACTAGCCACGACCGTGTGGATGGCTACGGCTGTGGTGTCTTCAATGGCCACGGTCGTGGCATATGGCCACGACCGTGGGATTCTGAGGAAAAACCCTGTTGAGTTTGGCACTTCTTTGCCAAAAAAGACACGACCGTGGGGTTGTACCCACGGCCGTGGTGAGGCTTGCACCACTTGATTATCCTTCAAAATTCATATGTAACATCCCTGACCTGGGTTATAAACTAACCCTAGGTGTTTTGCCTAAATATGTAATTAAACTCTTGTGATTATCTTTTGGCATGTAATTAAGTTCCTAAGGAATATACATTTTCATTTCTGTCCCTTTTTAAACAATGATTGTAGTATTGTTTGGTAATATAGGGACCTATGTGCAAATTATCCAGTTAAGGGGTTTAACTTGCAAATTTCACAAGTTAAGATGTTCCTCTGATGATGAGATACCATATGAATGAATATGATGAGGTATGATGGATTTCCCAAGTTTGGGCACCAAGGTGCAGCTTGTGGAGCAATCCTTGTGCTTAAAACCCTAATTTTGGTGTAAAGTGCAATTTACCCAAAATGAGGGGTGCAACTTGTGATATACACTTTCTAGAAAATCTTTTATGACTTTTTACATCATTTAAAGTTATAATAATGAAGGAGGCACTTCATTTGAATAATCATATTATAAGAAATACCTTTGTAATTAAACCACCAAAGTTGTAAGTAAAGGAGACCCTTATATGTATATGTGCACTATAGTGACAAGTTGACCTTCCTTGCCTTTAGTCCTTGGTCTTAGAAGAAGTTTTACCTTAGATATGAAGAGGATGGACGTGCCTAAAAGAAAGGAAGGACCTAGTTGTGAAAAGGAGGAGTAAGTTGTCCTTATGATGAAAATAACCTCAAAGTATATATGATCCTTTCCTTTGCAACCAAAGGCAACGTTTCCTTTCTTTCCTTCTTATTCCCTTGCTTAGACCGACTTAGGACAGAGCTCAAGAGTAGAGGAAGGCGACCAAGTTCATATAGGTAAGCTTTTATCATCATCTTGCTCGAATTCATGGAGGAAACCAGGTTACAAGGTTGGTTTCATGGTTATCTTACTTAGTTTTCTCTTCCTAGCCGATCCTTCTCAACTTTTCCTTGAAGCAACAACCTTGGATGACATGTGGAGCTCAAGATGCCATTAAAGGCTTGAAGCTTGGAAGCTTGGATCTATAGGAACCACATTTAAGGCGGGTTTTATAACTCTAAACTCCTAGCTTTATTATGCATATCTTTGTTCTTACTTTTAGTGTTTAGTTCTTCTTCTACCTCCCTTCTTCCTTGCACTTTTGCAAGAAAAACGGTGGTGTAACCGACCTGAACAGAGGTTGAGGATGATGGGCGTGGATTCCTAGGTAACTTTATCAAATGACCTTGGACCCTTTTTTACCAAACGGTTGCAAACCGTTTAAGGTCAAACGGGTTCAACCCGTTTGATCTCAAACGATCTTGCAAGATCGTTTGGATCAAAACGGTCTCAAGACCGTTTGATAGGGTTGACCAAGGGACTACCATTTGAGGGTCTGTTGATAATATATTGAATTTCATTTCTACAAAGAATTATAAACTAATTCCTAACCAATTGAGAGTTGAAGGCACTTCAACACCCTAACCCTAATCGGGTTGAAATTGCTGATTTCAAGTATTGATCTTGTTGAGTTTTGGGTTGAAGGACCCAAACGGGTTCAAAACCATTTGGGGGTTCATCCAAACAGTCTCACACTCGTTTAGTGACACCCCAAGATTGTTTGGAGGTCTAGGGTTAAGGAAATTTGATGGTTTGAGGGTCCAATTTCAATAGGTTGATGAATTGATAGAATTGCTGATTTTAGATCTATTTAGGGTTCAACCCTTATCCAACCGACTTGGTTCTTGGTCAAACTTTGGGCAAATAGGTTGACACTTGTTTAGTCTCAAACAGGTTGACACTCGTTTAGGCTCAAACAGGTTGACACTCATTTAAGGCCAAACAGGTTCACACTCGTTTAAGGCCAAACGGGTTCACACTCGTTTAAGGCCAAACGGGTTCACACTCGTTTAAGGTCAAATGGGTTCACACCCGTTTAAGGTCAAGTGGGTCCACACTCGTTTAAGTCTCAAATGGGTTCAAATTCGTTTGAGATTAAATGAGTTCAAGGTCGTTTAAAACCTAAATGGGTTGAAGGTTGAAGGTTAAACCCTAAACCAATTGGAGACTTTCAAGTTTATGTATACTTAGTCACTTGAAGGTGTAAATGGTTCAATGATGATCTAATCTAAACTATAATGGTAACTTAATACATTAACTGACTAAGTGACTAATGAATTGACCCATGATGATGATCAATGGGTAAATTACCAAAATGCCCTTGAGGGGTTAATTTGAATGATACCTTGTTCTAATCAAACCCTAATCACTTGATAGTGATGATTTGGTTTATGTTAATCAAGGATGACTTGACCCAACCTATCTAGAGTGGTGTAATCACCATCTACTAGTGAGAGGAGAGAGAAAATACCGTTTATGTTCAAAACTCAAGTAAAATACCTTCAATGTACCCGAATATGCAAGATAGGTATGATCCACTTATGTGAGATCATGAAAACCCTAAATATGATAATTGGTGAATCTTAATCTTATCTGAGGGCTTTAATGATGATGTTCCTCATACATGGTGATATTATGGGATCAATTCACCATGAGGTGAATAGTAAACCCTAAATTCTAGGATGATGACATGTAATGTGAATAGTAAACCCTAATTGGTGAAAATCAGGGAACCTAACCGGTATAACTTTTGATATGAATTGCTTACTATTATCAGTTGAATTAACCATG
Source organism: Alisma plantago-aquatica (assembly GCA_963693085.1). Lineage (NCBI taxonomy): Eukaryota > Viridiplantae > Streptophyta > Magnoliopsida > Alismatales > Alismataceae > Alisma > Alisma plantago-aquatica. The sequence goes on along the minus strand of OY856409.1, from coordinate 1,616,079,041 downwards.
CAGGTTCTTATACATGATGATGATCATATCCAGGTAAGGATTATGATTTCATATTCATTGAAAGCATGTTATTAGCTTTATGAATAATGACATATGTTGATGCCTAGTAAGTGGCATCTTATGAGAATGATAGGCTGTGAGAGCCATGAGTATCATCAAGGTCATGCTTGTCAGATGACTTGTGATGAGATGATTGAGAAATGATAATTGATGAGAGTTAGACTTGATACATTTAGTATTCTACTTTCATAGCTGTTGTTCTAATGATTAATGTTTGAGAACATGTATGATGATAAAAAGAATACTGAAATGTACCTAACTAATCAAGTATAATCATACCATGTAGAGCCCTGATCATAGATCCATCATTGTCAGGAGTTAAATGATGGTGAAACAGGTTTTCCTAAGGGAACTCCTGGATCACATACTTTTGAGTATGTGGGGGAATATGGATGTGAATACCCTTACATCCTAGTGTAGGAATTAATGTAGATGTATCTTAATCTATCAATCCTTCACTATGTGGTTATGCTGGGGTGATATAACACTAATCTCCCGAGGAATTCCTTTGTACCACATCGATGAGAGATAAATAAGAAATCTTTCGATGGCGAAGAGAGTACAGAATGCCACTGTGACTCTAATAGCGAAGTACCAGAATACCCTGGTAAGCTATAGTAGTAGAGACACTAGATGTCCTGCATGTTGATCCTCATACTGACTGAGGAAGATGAGGTCATAAGAATCTGGCTCTTTTGATGACCTATGTATGATACCGATGCGACTTAATAAGTGATCGGTTGGAGTATGAGCGGTATACCTCATCTCCGCAGGGCATAATAATGTTTGTAAAACATAATCAACCGTGTAGCATATCTGCTTAGGTTGAACTATGAGATACAATGATTGATGGTTACACTATTTAGTATACATGTTCTTCATATTCCTTAAATGTTGTTGTTCTACTTGATAACAATCTGCTGTTGATTACCTTAAAGCTTTATTGCTTATGTTGATCTGTGATTGCTATAATAAAGCTTCTGGTGGAGAGTTATAACTCTCGCTGTGACAATTATTTAAAATTGTCTCATCCCGTAGATTTCAACTTTTTAGGTGGTCGCCGAGGATGAAGGAACCAATCTGCAGGTGATCAGTATCAGCAGCAAGAGCACCAGGGGCAGCAGTGAATCTCAGGTGGAGATACTGACTGCTAAGTCATGTAGTTAGATAGTCTTATGTCGTCTCTGTACTCTCAGGTCCTTGGAGTTTGTTAATCTGAGATTTTGTATTTTGTTGTATGTAATCACTTGAGAAGTGGTTTAACAGAGATGTAAACTGTTACATTGCTTTTATGAAAGAAGTTTCATGTCTTCAAGATCTTGTCTCGAAAAGTTTTAATTTTTCGTGAATTTTTGTATTCCACTGTTAATCGAATGCTTTCGCTGAGTTTATATCATGGTTTATGAATCGTGTCGTTTCATCATCATTCTTGGATGTCTTTGCTTGGTGACGACTCTTGGCCATTGGAGGTAGGTTGAGGGAGATTTTGGGGCCTCCTTTGGACCTCCCCATGAGTGGAGGAGCCCTAGAACTCCTTCTTTCTCTCTCTTGCATCTAAGGCATGGTCCTAGTACCTAAAAATAGTGCAAAGAACATCATAAGTGCATTTGGCAATGATAAACACATTAGGGGCAAAAGCTTGTAATCTAACATGTTTATATGTGATTTAAGTACAAAATGGCATAGGATGGTGCCCTAAAATAGGGCTACATCACCACCCCAAACTTAAAACATACTTGTCCTCAAGTATGCTCCAACTCAATCTCTCTTTTCAGATTCTTTTCAATCAACAACAAATGACAAATGCAAAGCAACAGATAATTATTGAGTACATGGTCTTGAGAGTGACTAAGTACATGTGTTTCACATCTCTCCTCCCTCTTTCACAACCCATTCATGAGCTGAGCACTGAGCAGACAAACTTCCAAATATAAAGCATAGAAACACAAGTTGTCCATATGTCCTTCATGTCATTCTGGGTAAACCGTTTCATGTTGGTGTTAATCAAAGGTGACTAGGAGTGTTGATTCACTTTCATGCATTTACTCTTATGCTTCATATCACACTAGTTGACCCACTGGGCTGTAGAAAAGGTAAAGTGAGCTAGATTTGATGTTTTCTTGCTCAATGGGTATGAAAGAGGAAGAAAGGATTGCGGTAAGATTTGGAGTGCTTTTACACACTCATCTTTTCTTTATTTGAATGCTCTTAAACAGGAGCGTCTTTTTATTTTATTTTTGCTTTTCTTTTTCTTTTCTTTTCTTTTTCTTTGCCCTTGGTGTAGATAGGGCATATAGTGGATGGAGTGAAGCAGGGAGGTTGAGATGTGGCCACCCCAAACTTTTGTGGGTGGCCACGGATGATATGTGCACTTTTGGCATCTTTTCATGAGGCGGAGAGGTATGAAGGTGGTGAAAGAATAGTCAGATCAAAGAGGGGTCATCAATATAGTTTCCAACATAAGATTTCCTGCATGAAATCTAATCCAACACTTCACCAAATGATATCACACCACATGATAGAACAACATAACATTCACATTTCTACCAAGTGATTCCATGGGCTTTAAGCGCTTGTAGCTTGCTCAATTCATGATTCAACCAAAGCATTCACAAACTTCATAGAGGTGGTGCACATGTAAAAAATCAACAAACAAGACCATATGGCAATAAGATATAAGAAAGTAGCATGCATTTGTCAAAGGATTAAAAACATTTCATTTCAAACAGTAGAGATTAAGTCAAAACATACTTTAGGGCAAGAACATTCGAGTTTGGGCAAAATTGGCCAAAATGGTGTCAATTTGCATTAAATCACATCTAAACCTACTCTAGAAAAATTTAAAACATAAAGCAGCAAATCCTAGTTAAAATGCACAAGAAATTACCAAAAACTACATGAGAGTGCAATGCATGATATGGAAGAGAAAAAAGAGCAAAATTTTAAAAAATTACACAAAAATGCATGAAGTTAAATTACATGTATGCATGAATGCAAGGAAGCACACCAGGTCAGAGTAAAAAAGTATGAAATGTCAGTCAAACTATTTGATCATCTTGCAAAAATTTAGCACAAGGCACATAGAGAAAAATGCGATGAGAGAAGGGTTTACCGCCCTACCACCCCAAACTTTTAAATCATGCAGCCCTCAACATAAAATAGAAGTTTAGACTAGTAGGGTAAAAGGTGTGGGGTCATGAAAGACAACTGCCAAGAGCTGGAGTGGTCAATGTAACACTAGGTGAGCAGGACAGGGCCACCACGGTCGTGCTGAACAGCACGGCCGTTCTGTCCTTCTTCTTGTAGCTCCTCTATTGATTTGCAATCTCTTCTTCCATTTTGACCTCCGCTTTGGCTAAACCCTTTTTGCATCATCTTTTCTTCCTTATACGTGTGCTAACATGATTCACAAACAGAAAAACAATCAAGTATAGTGTGTGTGTTTCTTGGAAACCAAAAGAAAGTATGATAAAACAAGGTTCAAGAATCTCAAACCACATGGGTTGCCTCCCACTAGTGCTAAATTTAGAGCCTTCATCCAGGCTTGTTGTACCTCCATCAATCAACCATTATCCAAAAGCAAAATGTTTTCATCCTCATCATACACAATCCTCTCAAATGCCTTCCTTATCTCCCAAGGGTTATGTGAGTTTCTCAAGTGTCTTTCTTCATTTGTCTCTCCTCCGGGGTCATCATCATAGGTCCCAAAGTAAGAATCCTCATCAACAAAACTTTTTAGCTCATTTAAGATGAACTCCTTAGGCATCTTCCCTCTCATCTTCTTCTTGAAGATGAAAACACCCTTATGGAACCTTACATAAGTTGGACTTTTCTTGATGATGGCAAGCAATGAGGTGTTTTCCTTCGTCAATCTTAAGACCTTCAAACTTTGCATGCCATAGTTTTGCCTTCCCTTGAGGAATGGGTCTTCATAGGCATCAACGAGAGGGGTTTCCATCCTGTTGGACACTTGCAATCCTAAAAATATCACATTGGGATGTCTTGGATCAGCAATGGGAGAACTTGGTGGTGTCATCTCAAAGGAAGATGGGGCACAAGGTATTATCTTCTCAAAATCTAGCCAGACTGCAGAATTTATAGTGCACTTAGCACTCTCACAAGGACTTTACAGTAGCACTTCTTCATCATGATCTTTGTCTAATTGCTTCCCTTCCTTGTTGAGCTCCTCTATAACCTTGTCACACCTCAAGATTGAAATTGTATCCACTTGCTCATGGGGAGGAGGGAGAGCAAGTGATGGTTGTGGTGGTGGTGGTAGTGGTGGATTAGGTTTGTGAAGGATGTAGGATGGTTGTTGTGGAGGTGGGTGGTATGGGGGTGGTTCTTGTGGTTGATGTAGTGGTGGTGGTTTTGAGGTGTGTTGGAATTTGTACGAAGGTTGAGGAAGTGGTGGATCATAGATAACTTGAGGTGAGCCCATATAACTATTTGCATTGTTTGGTTTGGCTATGGTTTGGGAAAGGGATCTTCCCTCCTCACAAAGGGCAAGTGAAAGGGAAATCTCATCCAGCCTTTGCTCTAGCTGATCAATGGTTTGTCCTTGAAAGGACACCTCTATCTTCACTTCATCAAGTCTTCTCAACCTTGCAAGAACTTCTTCTTCAAACATGAAGATGTCTCTTGGCTTACAATCTCCTTGTGGTTCCCATGAGAAGTTTGGACCATTTCTACATTCTGAAGTGTAAGAGCTTGACATGGGGCTTTGATTGTTCTGAATGTGATAGGATTGTAGAAGTTGCACATCTTCATAAAGATCCTCCATGGAGTCGGTAGAGTGATTAGAAGAACCTCCCACATGAATCTTCATGAGATATACCATGTCTTCCAACATCTTCATCGTGTAGGACGGCTGAGGGATTGAAGGGGCATGTGCATCTCGGTCTACCATCTTGACTCCAAAGGGTTGCATGTCACATGCATAAGGCACAACCAAACAAAAGAAGACAAGTTAGCAAACCAGGATGCAAAAGTAACACTAAGAATAAAGAATAGCAATGGTGAGGGCAAAAGGAAAGGCAAAGCTACACTATCTAACTAGGCCGAACACCTCTATTCCCCGGCAATGGTGCCGGAAAGCTTGGTGCGCTTCCACTAGAGGCATACACACTAGCCAACTAGGGTGGCTAGATGCACTCCACGAGGTTGTGTCGTAGTAAAACACTACACCCGCAAGCGCACGGGGTCGTTTCGTAGTATAGGGTCGATCCACAGGGAAAAGAGGGGGCACTAGAGTTAGGTAGTGTGGGCTATTTTCCTAGTGCGGAGATTAGGGTTTGAGGGTTTTAAAAGGGTTTGGTTGTTGATTACTCTAGTTGAAAAAGCAAGAAAGGCATGATAGAAACTAAGTTATCAAAAAGCTAAATTACCCTAAGCAAGTTGAATCTAAGCAACTAGGCTAAGCAATTAACCAAACGAGAGCAAGATGAACTACACTACTCTAGAAAGGCAAGAAGAAATTAAGAAGATAAACTAATCACTAGCAAGTGCAAGAACCTAAGTTAACACTAATGAGCAAGACTAAGCAATTTAACTAAGTTAATCTAAAGCAACTAAACTAGACTAGCATGAACAAGCAAACAAAGCAATTTGGGTTTTAACAAGATGATTAAGGTAGGTGGGCCATTTGGGGGATGTAACTTTGATATTAGTTGGGGGTTGTTATTAGACAAGCATGGTTCTCATTTTACATCTAGATTACCAAGCCAAACAATAAGACCAATGCTATTAGAATGTACCCTATACTACTAGTAGAAGACTAGGGTTAGGTGTAATTCTAATAGGATTAGCCAAATATAGGTTTCTAGGATAAGTGATAATGAGTAATTGAGGGTTGAGGGTAGATATGGGAGTAGAGATGAGGATATTTGACCTCATGCCACTAGCCATTCTAGCCTTTAGAAGGCCCTAGGTAATTACATCAATTTCACTTATACTAGTAACTTAGGTCTCATACCAAGTAGTAGAAGAGGAGATATGCATGTGGGAACAAATGGGATTAGCTAGGGATCCCCTATTGAGACCTAGGAATCACTCCTAAGATTGCCACATGTATCCCAATTCTCCTAGAAACATGGTATCATCAAGCATTCTCAAACAAGCAATTAATGACAAAAAGCACAAATTACAAGTATGGTAATGGGATAAGAGACACAAGCATGGAGCAATCATCATAGATAAAAATGAGTTCATTACACGCCAAAAATTCCCCTACATGGTATCAAAGTCACATTTTAACCCCAAACAGCCCACCACTAGGGGCTTAGATACACATAGTCAAAGAAACAACAAAAAGAAGGGGTAGAAGAGGAAGAAACACCATGGATCTCGGAGAAGTAGCCTTCTTATTCACCTCCTTGCTGCTAGGTATGTCCTCTCTCCTCCAAGGGTGCAAGTGAGCATGAATATATGGGGGATTATGGATGAAAACCTAGAAAACTAGGTCTCCAAGGTGAAATGGAGGTGGAAATTGTGGGTGGAGAGCATAAATGCAAGGGAAATGCACTAGGAGCTCAAGGAAGGAGAGTGGAATCTTGGAGCAGTTGTGGGAAAGGCTATCCTTCGTGCCCCAGCCACCACCTATGTATATATAGGTGGTGGGGAGGCACTAGGGTAAGTAGGCGTAGTTTAGGAAAAACAGTGTAAACGTTTACTAGGGTTGGTGGGTCACCGCGGTCGTGTTGGTGTGCCACGTCCATGGTGAGGGTAATATAGGATGGCTATGGGGTAAGAATATGGTCATGGTATGGGGCTGGTGGTGATATGCTAAGTATGGTGGTGGCCACGGCTGTGGCGGAGTGCCACGGTCGTGGTGGGTGAGTGGCACCACGTCTGTGTTGGGTAACACGGCCATTTTGGAGGAGGGGGATGTGGTTGTGGAGTAGCATCATAGTCGTTTTGTTCTTCATTGGCCACGGTCATGGCAAATGGCCACGGCCGTGGCGACTTGGGGAAAAACCCTATTGAAATGTTGGTTCTTGGTCATAAATTCGCACGACCATGGGAGGTGCCCACGGTCGTTTTCCATTCTACTGACCACGACCATGCGGATGGTCATGGCTGTGGTGTCTTCAATGGCCACAGTCATGGCAGATGGCCACGGTCATGGGATTCTGAGGAAAAACCATGTTGAGTTTGGCACTTCTTTGCAAAAAAAGACACGACCGTGGGGTTGTGCCCACGGCCGTGGTGAGGCTTGCACCACTTGATTATCCTTCAAACTTCATCATTTTTGGATGTCTTTGTTTGGTGATGACTCTTGGCCATTGGAGGTAGGTTGAGTGAGATTTTGGGGCCTCCTTTGGACCTCCCGATGAGTGGAGGAGCCCTAGAATTCCTTCTTTCTCTCTCTTCCATCTAAGGCATGGTCCAAGTACCTAAAAATAGTGTAAATAACATCATAAGTGCATTTGGCAATGATAAACACATTAGGAGCAAAATCTTGTAATTTAACATGTTTAGATGTGATTTAAGTACAAAATGGCATAAGATGGAGCCCTAAATAGGGATACATCAATTACTTGATAAGAGTTGTGGAAATACACCGCTACTTGATCTTATCCATTCCAATTTCTATCAAACTTATTTTCTTGTGTTTAGTTCCCTCATAGTTTTCACAATGGTTTCTAACATAAAAAGCATGTAAGTATACGTGCAGGAGATCCAATCTTGTTTTTGGTACTTACCCTAGTTAGTTTTTACTTTTTACAAAATGTGATGTATTTTAGCATGAAAGTAATGCTTAGTGATGCCTTACTTGTGAGATTCAACCTCATTCTATGCTCAGCCACCAATATACTTTCTATAAATCATAATATTTCCTCACAAAATACATAAAAGAAATGGAAAGAAACTCATCTGAACATTTATATACTCTTAAAGCGTGATGCATTCCCTTCCAGTTTCACTCTTAAAATCAAGTAATTGTTTGGTTTTTTGGACTGGTTGGTGTCTTTTCTTGAAGAAAACTGGAAGTCTTAGGGATCTTAACAAATAATCACACAAGAAGACTCCTCAACCCTTCTTAACTCACTTCATAAAACCAACAATAGTGATTCAGATCTGGTTTAGACATAGCAATAAGGATTCTACGCCCTAAATATGATAACTTAGAGAAGTAGTGCTTTGATCACATGACCTTCTCCACTAGGCTAGAAGTTGTAGCAGAGGAGAAGTGATGGAATAATTAGGGATATCTCTAACAACATACCTCAATAGTAGCGTGCCCTAGCACTCTGCTTAGACGTTGCCTTCCTCTACACAAATTCTCCGCCAGTCGTCTTCACAGCTGCTGCACAAGTGTCGCCAGTTGTACATCCAGCTCCCTCGCGCACCTCTGTACAAGCACTGCCAGCAGTGGCTCCCTCCACACACACACACACCTCTCCACAATATCAGTTTATGGGTGAAGATTGTGATATCTTCTCTCTCGGTTGCCTCTTGGATACTCGCATGTCAGTGAGAAATTAGGGAAGAAGATCGCAGTTTCTAAAAAAGAGTAGGGGAGCACGAATGGAAAGCGGGAGAATTGGCTAATTATTTGCAATTGGCTATTGATTCACTTTTAATTTTGGAAATTGCCACTAATTAGATATATAAATGCCTACATTATTCAACCCTTCTTAGAGACTCTATAGTAGGTGGTTTAGAGGCATTTTATTTAAAAATGCTTGTAAATTGGATAGATAGTGACCTTTTTTTGAAAAAGCCACTAGAATAAATGCCACTAATGGGCATTTTTTCTGTTGTGGTGCTTGGGTTGGGATGTCCTGAACCCATTTAGAAATGTAATCACAAGAAACTAAAATATATTGATAACCACAGGAGGATGGGAAAGGTCATATGTAATCAACTTCCCACACATCGAATACCTCAATCTCCAAAATGGAGTGAAGAGGCATATCATCACTCTTGAGATTCCTCCAACCCTTTGGCATTTATCACATGCTTTGATGAAATGGTTGACATCCTTGAATAAGGTTGGTCAATAGAAATCGGCTTGGAGAATCTTTGATGCAATCTTCTCTCCTCCAAAGTGACCTCCGTAAGGAGAAGCATGACATTCATAAATGAATGTGGTAATTTCTTCTTCAAAAACACACCTCCAAATGAGTTTGTCACTCCCATGTTTGAATAACAAGGGATCGTCCCAATAGTACAACTTTACATCATGGAAAAACTTCTTCTTCTGTTGACATGTCAAGCCTGGGAGTAGCTGTCCTATGGCAAAAAAAATTGCAATGTCTACAAACCATGGTACTTGTATGGATGATAAATCATAGAATTTCTCAATCGGAAATTGGTCCTCAATAGGTAATAAATCTCCATCATCTGTAGTCAACCTAGATAGATGATCAGCAACATTGTTCTCTATCCCCTTCTTATCCCAGATCTCAAGATCAAACTCTTGAAGAAGCAATATCCAGCGGATGAGACGAGGTTTGGCATCTTTCTTGTTAAGCAAATACTTAATGGCAGCATGATTAGTATACACAATTACCTTGAATTCTACCAAATATTGTCTAAATTTGTCAAAAGAGTACACTATAGCAAGCATATCCTTCTCGGTGGTTGTATAATTGATTTGTGCCTCATCTAAAGCCTTGCTTGCATAATATATGGCATGAAGCTTCTTATCTTTCCACTATCCAAGAACTGCCCCTACTGCATAGTCACTCACATCACATATTAATTTGAAAGGAGCACTCCAGTCTGGTGGTTGGATGATTGGGGCAGAAATAAGAGATTCTTTGAGCTTGTTGAAAGATGTATGGCAGTTGTCATTGAATATGAATTCAGCATCTTTTGCAAGCAAGGAACATAATGGTTTTGCAATCTTGAAGAAGTCTTTAATGAATCTCCTATAGAACCCTACATGTCCAAGGAAACTACAGATGTCCTTGACTAAAGAAGGAGTAGACATCTTCTCAATAGCTTCCACTTTAGCCCTGTCAACTTCAATACCCTTATTAGATACTATATGGCCTAGTACTACACCGGATTGTACCATGAAATGGCACTTCTCTCAGTTTAGTACTAGGTTAACCTTTTTGCAATGGGCTAATACTAGTGACCAATTACATAAACATTGATCAAAGGAATCTCTGTAAATGCTAAAATCATCCATGAATATTTCCATTATGTTTTCAATAAAATTGGAGAAAATAGCCATCATGCAGCGTTGAAACGTTGATGGGGCATTAAAAAGACCGAAAGGCATGTGACGGTAAGAATAGGTTCCATAGGTGCATATAAAAGTGGTTTTCTCTTGGTCGGGAGGGTAGATAGGAATCTGGAAAAACCCAGAATATCTGTTCAAGTCACAAAAGTAAGAATGTTTTTCAAGTCGTTCAAGCATCAAATCAATAAATGACAAAGGTAAATGATCTTTGTGAGTTGCTTTATTCAAGCGTCGGTAGTCAATGTTCAATAGTTGGTTTAGCATCATCTTCCATGTTTATTCTATGCATGCAAATGGAAGGGTGGATGCCCTTTAAATCATCAATAGAGTAACCAATGACATCTTTGTACAAACGCAATTCAGCAAGCAATCTATTTTCTTATTCATTAGTTAACTCATCATTGATTATGACAGGAGAAGTAGAATCAGAGTCAAGAAATGCATACCTCAGCCCTAGTGGAAGGGATTTGAGTTCTAACTTTCTCCTAGTTGTATTTTCTTTGGCTTTATCATCAACAAGTGAAGTGTCTTCATTAATAGCATTTCATTGAGCGATAGAAAATACTCCAAAATTTTCAGATTTGCTATTTGTAACTTCATCATCATCGTAGTAATTTAATATCAAATTAGAAACATTATGATTTTCCTCCATAATAGAATCAATAGAGTCTATAAAACAGAGCTCTTCTACCCATGAAGGTGCCTTCATGGCATCATACACAAAAAACTCTATGACTTGTTCACCAACCCGGAGTGCAAGTTTGCCTTCTTGGACATCAGCAAGGCATCTGACAGTTCTCAAGAAGGGTCTCCCAAAGAGAATGGGATTGGAAGGAGCTTCAACCATGTCTAACACAACAAAATTACATAGAATGTAGAGTTTACTAATTTGCACTAACACATCCTCCACAATACCTTTGGGGTATTTGATGGAATGACCAGCTAGTTCAATGGCCATCTTTGTAGGTTTCAAATATCCAAGATCTAGATCCTGCCACAAGGTAGAAGGAATGAGACTAATGCTAGCTCTAAGGTCTACAAGACCTTTATCAAATGTGGTGTTGCTAATCTTGCAAGGTAGAGTAAAAGCTCCCAAGTCATCTAGCTTCTCAGGAAGTCTGTTTTGAATAATTGAACTTATTCTCTCAGAAAGCATGATGGTTTCAACTTGGTCCACCTTCCTCCTCTTGGTGAGGATGTCTTTCAGAAACTTGGCGTACGACAGCATCTCAGCTATAACTTCATCCAGTGGAAGGTTGACATGGAATTTGTTTAGTATCCATGAATTTCTTGAACTTTGAATCCTCCTTCTTATTTTCAAGTCTTTGTGGGAATGGCGCATTTGATTTATAAGAAGTTGGTACCTCGGTTGTACCTTTTCCTTTGTCACCAATAGGGGTGTCAAACTTATCTTCATCAACAACCTCAACACTCTTCTCCTTGGGTAAAGAAGGTCTTTGGATTTTAGCTCCACTTCTCAAGGTGATAACATTCGCCTGTTGTCTTGGATTCACCTCTGGTTGGCTTGGAAGAGAACTGAATTAAGTGTTCTTTTGTTGCGCCAAGTCCTACTGGGCAATTTTGTTCTCCAACATCCTTTGTATGAGTGGAAATGCCATCTACTTTTGCAGAGAGTTGGGCAATTGCATCCTTCAACAATTTGACATTGCCCCTGAACTCTTCATTTTACTGTGCTTGAGTAGAAATAAAATTTCTTCACCATAGTCACCAAGGAAGAACTTTGAGGTTGTTTTTGCTGTTGGTAAACCCAGTTGTTGTTGAAGCCTGGCGGATTCCCATTTGTTGGCTGGTTGAAGTGTTGTTGTTGTTGTGGTTGTTGTTGTCCTTGTTGAAAGTTTTAGGCATTTCTTGTGTTCTGATATGAGAAATTTGGATGATCTCTCCATCCGGGTTATATGCATTGGAGTGAGGATTGTATTGCTTGTTCCCCTGTATCCCAACGGCATTCACTTGCTATTGGTTGTCTTGATTCATATTAGGAGAAAAATAAGTAGAAGAAGTATGTCCAGCAAATCTGCAAGCTTCACAAGTTACCTCAGCTTCTTGGATCTGCATGGTAATCATCTTCTCAAATTTTTGCGTAAGGACATCAAGTTTGGCTGCAATCAAATCAACTGCATCAACACTATGCTTTCCTCCTTGCTTTCCGATTGAAGGACCCGGTGTAGAAGATGATTGTGCTTTTCTATCTGACCCCCATTGGTAGTGGTTGAGTGATATATCTTCAATGATATCATAAGCCTCCATGTAAGACTTATTCATTAAAGCTCCATTAGCTATGACATCTAATGTCCTACGGGTATTATAGAACAACCCATTGTAAAATGTTTGATGTAGCAACCAATTTGTCAATCCATGATGAGGGCAAAGGCATTGTAGGTCCTTGAACCGCTCCCATGTGTCATACAAAGTTTCTCCATCTGATTGAGAAAAGGTTGTGAGTTGGTTCCTTAGTTGGGCTATTTTTCTTGGCGGAAAATACTTTGCAAGGAAAGCATTTACAAGTTGATCCCAGCTTTTGATGGACTTCTTAGCAAGAGATAAAAGCCACGCCTTGGCTCTATCTCCCAAGGTGATAGGGAACAGCAATAGCCTTATTCCATTAGCAGATACACCGTTGATTTTGAAAGTGTTCATGTAATCCAAGAATTAAACCACATGAAGATTTGGATCTTCATTAACGGTACCCCCAATACAATTTTGCTGGATCATCTACATCATGGGAGGATCAATAGAGAAGTTGTTGGCTTCCATTGTAGGTAGATCAATGGCTCCACAAATGTTGGTGGCAGATAGCATGGTGAAGTCTTTTAAAGGACGGTCATCCTCCATGGTTGGATCTTCTTGTGTGTCTTCTTCAAAGGATGAATAAGATGGTGATGGTAATGGTGATGGCGGAACACCCTCTAGTAGCAGTTGCTCTTCTCTTCTTTCTCTTCTTAAACTTGAAAGAGTGTGCATAATTTCAAGATCTAGAAACGTAGATGGTCGAAGACCCCTCTGCGAGCGACACATACAACCTAAAAAGAAGCAAGAGATATTGAGAACACAACTAAAAGGTATATGAAAATTCAAAAATGGAAGTGGTGATCTAGTCTCGAATACTAGTTAGAACTTTTTTACTCTAATTAGATTAACTGTAGCTCCCTAGAAACGGTGCCAAAAACTTGTTTGGTTGTTACACTAACAAATTTCAATCATATAAATGATCTTTTACTCAACTAGCCAATTCCCGCAAGTATACGAGAGTAGTTGTACTCGAGATCGAACACAAGGAGCTTTACCAATCATTTAAATGTAAGAGTGCTAAGTTTCAACTATCTAGACCTTTTTTAAAGAAAGATTTGATTGGTTAAATTATAATTTTAGAATTAGACTAAACACTAAAAGTATTACTTAAAAGGGTTTGATTTCAGATTTAAATCAATCTTGGATTTAGGATTTCACTAGCACATCATAAAATGAAGTAGAAACATGAAATTTAAACATACTAAGCACTTGCAAAAGGAGAGTTGTATGTTATACTTAACCTCTCAATACAAATACAACGATCCTAACTCAATACAACACTCTCGTGTATGTATTTTGTTTTGGATCACAAACCTACTCCTCACCCCCATAATTTCCACTCTCATGGTAAAGGAGGAGCTGCCAAGAGAGTACCTCCTTACTCTCCTACTAATCCTCTCAGATCAAGTAAGAAAGCATAAAACATGCATACATAGTGGCCAGCCATACATGCAAGAAGTAAGAAACTGATACTCAAAAGGTAGAAAAGCAAGCATTTAGCATTTAGTACGAAATTATCATGTTCCATACATGTCATGACATGGGAGTTGCTCTCCCATATCCAAGAAAAAGAGCCTACTCATCCATGATGATGTACAACAGAAATGATGCAGAATTTTTAGAGTTTAATATGGTTTAGAGAAGGAAAAGCTAACAGAACTAAAGGTGTAATCCAAGAAGAGTAGAATTCCAGCTTGGGGATGAAATTCCACTCCTAAAGCTGCTCCAAACTAGACAAACTTCCCTCCTAAAAAGCTTGGTGGAGAGAAGAAGCTCTGTTGCACCTTTGAAGAAGAAAATGGAGAAGAAGAGAAGAAGAATGGAGGTTCTTTGGCAAGAAACCACCTTCTTCCACCCAAAATTGCCTTCCTTTTGCTCTAGACCTCCTCTTATACAAAAAAACATTCAAAATATGACCAGTGATAACCGATCCCTTGGTTGGTTTTGTCTTTAAAAATGAGAGGCATTGTTTTTCAATTTTGCTGAAACTGACATCGATGCGACGTGTCTTCCTTCAGACACGTCATGTTCCGGTCTTCGACAGTTGATCTGTGTAAAGCACACAGCATGTCTGAATTAATACATACCATGTACGTTTCCAAAAACATATTGTCGACTTTGACATCCCACCTACACACCGTGTCTGTGGCGGACACGCCGTGTCTTGTTCAACCTCGATACTTTCTGGAATCGCACACGTCGTGTTCCAAAAGGAAACACAACGTGTATTTCCCCCTCGACTGGATACATGGCTAACTGGAATCATGCACGCCGTGTCTTAATTCAGACACGCCGTGTGCAATGTTGTTTCAGTAGAAATAAGACTCTAAATGGTCTGTACAGCATGGAGAAACCCCAATGATGTCAGAGTTGAGTTGGGCTATCTCCAATTTGACCCTTTTTAAGCATATCCGCAATACACATCATGCGATAAGCAAAATAACAAAAAAGGTGGCAAGAAAAATATGAATAGAGGCTAAATGGAAACAAAATGAACTGAAATTGTGTGTGAAAATGTGTAAGAAATTGATGTGAAATGCACACAACATAGACCTCCTCCATTAATACCACAATGGGAAAAAAATATGTAACAATAAGTAACCTCTTTGGCCAAGCTATTACTACTTCGATTGCATCTTAAATTACTTGGTGTTGTCCAAATGGCCTAACCGGTTTCTCTTCAAGTTTTTTTGACACACCAATGCACACGACATCAAATGTGAACCCTAACTTTACCCCCCCCCATAGAAAAGCTAGGGTCTAAACCTTATTACTTGTCCTTGATCTATAACTTATGTCCCATCATCAAATATTTAAAGGATAATACCTTATAAATCATATGAATTAACATATTTATCTTGACACCCAAAATTCAAAATGATTAAGAGAAGGTTTTTCTTTTAGTAAAATGTCCTTTTATAATGGTTGTTCCGCTATTTGATTGTTGTGGCATGGGTGGCACTTCATGGGTGGTCCTCATCATGTTCTAAAATGTAATATATTTGTCACAATAATGAAACAAACACTTCTAATTATCACTATAATAAATGTGAAGAGTTACTCGATTTCCTTGAAATTGACCACTCTCAATGAAATTTCCCAAAATCATGGTTTCCAAGTTTTCCTATCTTTTTTCCATATCCAACAACTCTAGTTGTTGTGTCTTGCAAATTAGTTTTTGAACTTGAAGTTCCTATTTTATGTCTTTGACTTTACCGTCAACCTCCTCCGCATACGCTTGATTAAACTTGTTGATCTTATGGCTCACATGAGCCTTCTTTGTACCCAATATTGATTATCAATTTGACCTTCATCGACATTTGCATCATTTCTTTCAAATACTAAATTTAACTTGTCCTACAACACCAATAATAAAATGAGAAACTTATGAGCAAATGAATCACACTATGTTACAAATAATTGATCACTTACAATTATTTCATCTGATTTTTCATCTACAAGAGTACCATCCTTCTTCGTATGGGTAGTTACAAACAATTCCAGTCAACCAAAAATATCCCTTTTTTCATTTGTTGCAAATATGTAATACAATATAAGTATAGTGTGAGAGTTTTGTGATAATAATTTTATTGAGTAGAAAAATAACTCACATTATCTTTCACACAAGTAAACGGTACAAAACTAATGTATGCCTTGTGGAAAAAACCTTTTGCTCATAATATTTTCACTACATAACTACAATTAATGAACAACGACCAAGCATATCTACAACAGAACCTAGGAGAAATCCATTATATGTAATTGATTATCTTACCTTTCTGACATTGGAGACCTAGAAATTCACAAAAAATACCTACTACAATATATCAACAGGGATGGAAAATCATTAAGTCAGTCCATTTTCTATTTGTAGGGTATTTACTTTTTAATTTCAAATTGAAAGTTTCTCCAAGATTTCCTCATGGTTTATAGAATAGAAATCTCCCCCTCTAGGTTGATAGTAGATTTGGTCTGCTATTGTAATAGTCTTACATTTTCATCCTATAATTTGATATAAATAAAAACTTTAGTCATAAACTCCCTTTATGTTTAACCATGTGAAGCCCTAAGTTAACCTAATTTGACTTTCATATGTTCAATTATCTAAATCGAGGTCATGGGTACTTATTATGCATGATATAATATAATATGGTTCCATGGTATGAATAAACCCTAGGCTAACTCAAAAACATGGTAATTATATGTTGGTGTTCATCGTAGTCAAATAATACACAAAACCTAGTCCTAGTCATGCAATGATGACTATTAAGGTTAATACCTCAAATGACCCTACATCTATCTGTATTATGTTCCCAAAATTGTTATATAAGTGTTTCATGAGATATAAGCCTCCCTCAAATTTTGCTAATGTAACTCCCTTCTAATACTTATTATTGAATCAGTTATCCTAAGGATCTAATATTATAAATCACATGATTCTATAGATCAAACTCAAAAATTAAATGTATTTTTATTCCTCGTGTCATATTTAGTGAACATGCCAAGTTTCATTTGAATAAGATAACCCTAGATATGCCAATTAACATTAGAAAGAAAGAATAATAAGTACATGCATATTTGAGCTAGTGTTTGAATTACACAACCAATTAACTTCATTTATCCTAAGTTTCTACTCGATCACCTAGCTTCATTGATTCATATGTTGGTGAATAAATGTGGTTATCATGGGTTAATTTTGGATTGTTGGATCATGATTTGGTGGTAGAAGCTCGGTCTTCTACCTTACACTTTATGCACTTCGAGGAGCAACTTTCTGCAACGACCTATGCATCTCATCCCAATCTCTTTACCACACAACCCAATTTCCCTTAGCACCTCAACTATATTCATAATAACCACTTCCACCTAGTAATATGTATATTCACTAGTTTTGTTTACCAGAGCGCTGAAACCACAAAGGACCCCGCTTCTATACCATCTTCTGACCTACAAACTAACAACAACCTTGCTAGTTCCTAAAATTATATAGGTTACATGTCTAAAACCATATACCAACTACTAGAATCTCCCTCAATCCTTGGTGGATCCTCATTGTTTTCCAAATCTAGAATTTGAAGTCCATGTTGTTGTTTGGATCCCCAGATATTTTCCACATGACAATGGATCTTCACACTTATTTTTGGTGAATGTAAGACCTCCCTCCATCATTTACGGAGCCCTCTATTGAGAAGTTTTTTCTAATTAAGGTAAATTCTAGGTTTCCTCTTTTTCCCATATTCAGTGTAGCTTCGGTATCCTTCCATGTCGTTCTAGTGATTTTGTCACCTATGCCCTTGTCTTTGTCTACTGTTGACTTCCAAGTCACCACCAAGTGTAAAGTCATATTGATTTTGAAGTCCCTCTACCATTGGTGTTCTTGGAGCTTTGTCTCCTACTACCATGAAGGGAGCTTACTTATGAGTTCATAATATTTCCCAATTGAGAAGTTCCCACAATCACAATATTTGTTACTAGGTTTCAAGCTTGATCCCACACATGGGCTATTGGTTGTTTTCTTTGTAGAGATACAATATCATATGGGATGCTTTCACCTTTTCGCCCTTCTCTTGGATTCATTCATGTTGTGCCTTTGAGGGTGTTTTACAACTTTTGACCACCAATATCAACAAGTGATGTGCACGTCCACTGTGGTCTTCCTGGCTAACTAGAAAGTTTCTATAGGACCACATCAATGCTCACAGGTCCCTACTGAGAGGTTTGAATTGATATAATTATTACAAAAATTGTTATATCTTTTATCTAATTGTCTAGACTTCCTAAAGTAGTAATTTGATATAGTGACAGAAAATTTAGTGTATATACTCCATAAAAATCTTTTAAAACAAGGAACTCCCATTACCTATAATCAGACCACATTTCCCAACCCAATCTTCCTAACTTTATTAGAAACCATAGGCCAATGTTAATGAAGTTTCATACATGAAGTTAGTGTTGATCAGGACTCAAGATATTGATAGTGTACCTATTGATGATCATATTATTTTTGATAGAGTGGATTTTGGCCTTATGTTGAGGATGTAATTTTTCTTTAAGGTATGTAGGATGTGATGGAGTGAGCTTTTGGATCTTCAAATGTCTAATGACAAAAGTAATCTTTTTATTTGGGTTATATTAAGATGTTCCTAGTAAGGTGGTAAAGTTTGGAGAGAAATGATATATAGTATTATGTTTATGCTCCTAAGTACAAGTTCCATTTTGAATGAATTATTTGAGTAGTCAAAAGTGGCATCCCAACACCAAACTTTATTAGTATGTATCTTGTGTTATGGTAAAGCTATGATCAACGTTTCATAGTGTTTTGATGTTCCTAGAAGGAGATATTTAGACTTTAGTATGATGAAATTATGTGCTTTTGATGACATTAGAACTAATCTAGCATCAATTTCACTATGTTTCTAAGAGGCATCAGTGTCACACACACCCTTTCATTGAAGATACCATGGATCTAGAATTGTTAGGAGTGATTCCATCCCTAAGATGAGATCGGACGGCTATGACCATTTTCACCCACCTTACAGTTAGAATGCATGTGCAAATGGTGGCCATATATGATGCCACGATCAGCAATGGTGTGGGGTGAAGAGTTGTTTCAAGTGGATAGACATGTGTTCCCCGATCGAGAACTAGTATACTGACCCCTCATTTGATTATAGTGGGTGAGAGAAAAGAGATAAGACCTAGTGTCCATTTGTCCTCTCCACTCATAGTTGTAGGTTGTATTGAAGGTGAGAGAAATAATGAGGTTGGAGTGTGATTAGGTTAAGGAGAGTGATCCCTATAGGTATCAGAATCCAAAAAATCACCTAAGGTTGCCTCATGCTTTGACTGCCATGGTTGATGAGATTGAGTTTTCTTGAGAAAAAGATGGAGATCAGTGGATGTGAGGAGGTCATGTCACAACAACTAGAGAAATCAAGCTTAAAGTGTGGGTCCTTGCACTGCTTTTGGATGCAAATTCGTAACGCTTGGGCATGTGAAGGGTTTTTCCCATTCCTACTCTCTGTGGTGCGTTTGTTTCGATGTGCGCTGAGGATCTATTGTGAAACCACATAGGGATCCCATGCTAGATAAGGATGGTCACACAAGCATCTTGAAGTTGGTTTCACATTTAACAGTTGATGAGGAGATAAGATGACATGAATATGTTGCTAAAGATCTCCCAGCGGATGCATTCATGCCCAAGAAAAGACTTATTCTCTGGTCATGGAGCATATTGGATGCAGACTCACGATTGAGAAAATGTGAGGGGAAGGGAGGACATACCCAACGGTTGAGCCCATACTACAAAGAACAAACTAGGTTAGTTCGATCAGCCCAACGCGAGCTAGGAGTTGAGGGTCACACCTCAATGTCCACATGGCCGCCTCCAATTGGCCTAAAGGTAAGAACACCCCATAAAATACTCAGATCTTATGTAATTAATAGAAATTAGCATGTTTATCCAAAAACTAGAAAGAAGATATCAAAATGTTGAGAAACAAATCAAGGAAACTATGGAACCCTTTAAACATAGTTTAATACATAAAATATAATGATATAAAGTAAGGAGAGTAATGTTAATATCACATCTAATAAATCATATATGATGTTACAAAATTATTCTAATAAATTAATATCTCATAATACTTGTATTGAATCAATATGATGTCATAAATGGTGATGTTTTA
Organism: Alisma plantago-aquatica; assembly: GCA_963693085.1. Classification (NCBI taxonomy): domain Eukaryota; kingdom Viridiplantae; phylum Streptophyta; class Magnoliopsida; order Alismatales; family Alismataceae; genus Alisma; species Alisma plantago-aquatica. Next base: position 1,616,058,785 of record OY856409.1, on the reverse strand, counting down.
ACATAAAATCATGTAGTTTGATTAATTTCTACTTAGGTCTAGTTACCCTAAATAAGATGCAATGAATATAATATACTCATTACATTTTTCATTTTGCATAATATGTTAATAAAAGTATTTGGAACATGAATTGAAACTTGAAGATCAACATTATTTAAATATTTTGATTTTAACATGTTATGAACCTAAAATGAGGTTTGAATCCTAAGATGATAAATGATAATGTACCTAACATTAGGATTAATACATGGAGAATGTTATGGGACCTTATGTTCATAAAATTATCATGATCTAGAATTTAAGATCGGCAACCTAATCCAATATAATAATCCAAGTAATGATGGGAATATCCTAATGAGCTATGTAAAACCTTAATGGACATAACTAGGGTTGATGGTGAGAATATAATGCAATTCATGTGTGATCTTGTCTTAACTAGGAGCGACCATGGTTAGATATGAATTGAGAATATGTAACGATTAGGATATCTCTTTTCAAGGTATGCTTTACCCCTTATTTGTCCTACTATATAGTATGGTTGTGTTATATGTGTACAAATACTTGGCATTTGATATTGTAGATGAAATAAGTGTTCTTGTATGTTATTGTGCTTGATTTGTTTATATATTGTTCTGAACACATGAAACATATATCTTGAATCCATTATATCATACACTATATCTTTTTGTTTAGCATAGTGCTTGTGAGCTATCTATTTCTATGGTAAGCGGATCATATCGTACAATAATATATATCTTTGGTAAGCATATCATAAGGCTTTAATACATTTATCCCTCTTATAGGAAAAAACATGTATGATATAATCAAAATGTGCTTTAAGTATGTGTTCTCTTTTATTAATAAAGATATTTTTCATATTAATTGTGATTATTGCCAAGCCTTAGATTTATCTTATTGCCAAGTCACAGTATTAGAGAGATATTTGAATTTGTAGTATACTCATTACAATATTTTTATTATATTGTGTTGATATGTACCACTTGTAATATCTTCTTAGGTGATGTGGCTATATAATCTTAAAGACTCAGAATAGTTGAGATTTTTTTGGTGAGTAGATGCACATGTAGACATATTGTATAAAAGATCATGTTTATTGTAGTACGAGCAAATGTATAGCTTATTGATCAAGATAATATCAAATTGTCATAATTCTTTTTATAATTATATGTTGAATGGTGAGATTGTGTTGATGTGGTTTGTTTATTGTTCATGTGCATGTGCTATTGTTGTTTCTTTATGACTTCCTCTGAGTTTCTTCTTCTTGACCTAGTGTGTGGTGATTAATTTAAGATCCCCATTGAGGTGATGGTTTCAATTTAGATGTCACGTATGTAGTCAGGGTGTTGAAATTTGGGGGACTTCGTATGAGTGGTCATGCACACTGAGTATTATTTAGAGTCTAGGGTTTTATTATTCACTTATGTAATCATGATGGATCATTTAAAGTACAATTATGTTATTTTTTAGTATATGCTTATGGAAAATCATGCACATGCTAAGAATCAATGTTTCTACAGTTTTATGATTATGTTTTCAAATTGAACATTATATATCATTGCCATGTTCAGGAATTAAGAAATCAAGAAAATTGTTATTAAGATTACAAAATTGGACTATGTTGATATAGTTCTCTCTATCATGTATGTGAGCCTTAACAAGCCTTTTGTGAGACTTAACTGACCTTATGAGCTCTGTGGGGGCATTATGTGAGTCATAATTGACTTTATGTGAGCCTTAACCAGACTTATGAGCATTGTGGCTGCAACCAAGATTGATATTGCTCATGATTCCCAACTAGTTATGAGCATTATATCAACTCAAGTTGGAATCCATGCTATCATGTTAAAGCACTTCAAAATTTCCATGTTATTATGATAATCATGTTAAATACTGAAGTTTTTCCAAGATTGATATTTATGTTATTTAATATATATAAGTGATTCTCAAAGTCAATGATCACTTAGGAGCAATGAGCACTTTGGTGCAAGTAATGAGGAGAAATCATCTTACTTGACTCAGTAATTTCAAGTAATGAGATCATGCTAATGATAAAGAATCATGAAACAATGATGAATTTTAATTCAAGCTTTGCAAAGTTTATTCATGTTATTTTTATTATAACTACTCAGTGCAACACACACAAAAGATTCTATTTCTATGGATGGATGTGGATGATATGTCACAAATGATGAGCCAAGGAGGATTAAGGCATCATTCTAAGGACAAGGAGGACCTAATGAAGTAATAGGGAGTGTCCTGGTGGGGTGCCTTTATCCATCTCAACTTCCTTTATTTGCATTAAGTCTAGTTTGTTCATGTATAGATATTTGAATTATGTCATAAGTTGTATTTAAGTTTCCTTTCATGTAAACTTTTGAGATCAAAAGTGTAATGTTCTCCAAATTGGACTACAATTCCAATTATTTCTTATGCATCATATTCAAGCATGACACCCCCATTGATATAATGTGTCACAAACTGATGCTTCTGCTTATTTGTATGTGTATAATTTGGGGTGTTTTAACCTGGTATCAGAGTAAAGGATAATTTGTCATAGGACACGCTCATGATTCCCAACTAGTTAGATGTCCATTTAGGTTCCTAGACACATATCTAATTATGCATCAAGATTAAACCAAGGAAGTCAAGAGGCTGGGGTGAATATCCCTCCTATTTTTAGAAAATTTAAAGGTAGTAACCTTGATTAGGAACCCAAATGTTAAGTTTTGTGTATATCAAGACATATGTATTAGGGATAGATGTCAATCTAGTTGGATCCAGTGTATTAGCATATGCATGTGGCATGTCCTCTCTTTTCTCAATGGTAATGGTCAGCCAATTGGGGGAGCAGAGGAGATGTCATGAGCATTAAGACCTATTAGTTCTTGTGGTATGGGACATGTGCACTATTAGGTTGGTGTGGAGTTACATAATGAGGTTTCACATCATTGGGTATGTTCCTAATCAACACATATTTGCAGATGTCACTAAATTGAGTGATACAAATGTAACTCCCCTCCTTATGATATTCAACATAACTCAGTGGAAGCTTTCATCTTTTAGGGGTATGTCACATTTATGAAATCAAAGCAAATAAATACATAATTCACCATTTAGATTCATACATTTCTCTTTGTATAGGAAACTACAATAGAGTTCTATAACATGTCTACACATTACCAAACATGAAAACTATTCATAAAGGTAAACATGATTGGATTGCCTAATATGGATGGCACTCCACCAGTCAGCTCTTGAAGGTATTTTAGTCCTTGCTTGCTCTTCTTGAGTCCTTAGTTGCTCCATTTTCTGGGGGCATCACATCCCCAGCCATGTGAACGGGAAAAACAACACATCAGTAAATGGCACTGGCACATTATAACATAACCAAAATAAAGTATACTTGACATGTAAGAAAAGTTGACATGAATTGACTATAAGAATCCTTGAATAGCATCCTTAAATCATAATTAACATGAATAATTGAATAGTAGTTGTATGCATCCCTCTATAATCCCCATTAGGAGCACATGATTGCTAGGAAAGCCCTTGATGCTAGGAAATCCCTTAACGATCCCTTCAGGTCCATGATTCGAGAGCATATAAAAACTAGTTCAATTCCATTTAACTTGATCATTAACACATTAACATAATCATGATTCTTGAACTTAACATGATGGGATTTCTCCCTCTTAACATAATGGGATTTCTCCCTCTTGATCATTAACATAAATTTCATGACTCATTAATCATAAAATTTAAGCATAATGAACATTTTAATCATAAGACATAACATATAGCAATCATCAAGCAATAATATAGAGTGATCATGATTAAAACATTAAACTTGCAGTGATAATACCTACTTGTACTTAACATACAATCAACCATAAATACTAGTGCTCAGTAGCATGACCCGTTTACCTTGGACCAATGTAGATCCTAAGATAGTCTTCTTGATCGTTGAGTCAAATCTAGGTCAAACCTTCCTCTTATCTTGATTAGGCTCTATACACATGTACATGTTTATTGAGCATCATAATCCAATACATTGTATTGATCCTAGATTGAATTAGGGTGAATTGGGGTTTGAATGCATTAGGGTTAGGCTCATAGATCAGAATCATTAACTTAGGGAAATTAGACTGACTTAGATCATAATAATTACACAATTAGGGTTTCATAATTACAATTAGGGTTTCGAATAAAAAATAGGAGTTTAAAGGAAAATCAGGACTTGAAAATCATAAAATCGAATTCCTCTCAAAAAAACCTTTCCAACGACTATTTATTTGTATTTTTCTGGGTATCTTATGATTTATTGTGAATATTATAAATTCAACCAATCAGGGAGTAGGAAACATTAGATGAGACAACATTTGAATCGGTGATTAATCGAATGTAAATAAATTTTGAAATGACTAAAGGGTCTTAGGTGCATGTTACATGTAATCAAATAGGTGGGGACAAACTTGTCATTTAACCGATCAAACTTGTTTTGCGGCTAATAAACATAAACTAAGTGTTAAAAGACTAAAATACCCATGTGATGGTAATGATTCAATTCATTTTGTGGGGGTGTTGGTGTCAATACACTACATGGCTTCTTCTTCCTTTAGCCATGGCTTGAGTAGAAGCTTGGAGCTTCAAACTCTGACCAGAGCAGGCAATAAACAAACACACATGCGGAGATGGGACTGTTTGTTCTGGACTGAGATGAAGTCAGCAAGCCAGAAGAAGGGACCTTTGGTGCCCTGGAGCTCGAGAAGCATGGTGGAAATAGGGGAGGAGGTCGGATACTAAAAACCATTAAAACTGAGGCGAAAGTCCACTATTGAGAGTCAAAAATCATTCGTGGTGGACAGGAGAAGGTTGTGGCGTCATTTCCTAGGTCAGAGAAACACAAAAGAGATGAGACAGTGAGTTGTCGGCGAGGATGATCACTGATATATATGACCTAATAGGTTGGAAAATCATGGTGCAAACAAAATGAAGATGGAAAGAGGGGCCCAAGGTGATTCTTACTAGGCTCCCAATTGTAGAGAAAATGGTCGATGAGGTCCATGGCACGGAGGCGGCGGTCGGAGGTGGAGGATGAGTAGGTGAGGGCATCTCAGGGCATAAGGGGTGAAATTAGAGGTGGTAGCAAGGGATGAACCCCAAGGATCATTTCAAATCATTTACATAGATGTGTGGAGGTTTGAGGTGCTCTCTATAACTCCCAGTGGTGAGAGAGGGAAAACCCTAATTGGGTGTTTCCTTAATTAGTCACGAGTGAAGGTGAGCGAGAGCTCGTTCAATTTTAGAGAGGAAGTTGAATTCAGTGGTGCATAAATACCATGAAACGGACCAGTAATTGGAGAGAGAGAGATCAAGGAAGGCATTGCTTTCAAACTGATTCCAAAACATGAAACCTTCGGGGGTAGATGACGATCCCGGATCTGTTGGATCATGAGTGGATTAAACCTGATCTATCAGATGGCGTGCAAGAAAGGTAATCGAAATCAATGTAATGCGTGATATGGAAATAACTGAATCTTAGGTTAAATTCATCGTATTAAAGGAATATGTATTCAGATCTTAGTCAGACTATATTGAAATGAGTTTTAATTCATTTGGAGGGTCAAACGTGGGTCAAATGAGTTCAAAATTGAACCATAGGCAAAATAGAAGGTCTAAAATATTCCTATGAGATTGGATTTCATTTTTTTTTACAAATTATGATCCATAACTTCTTTATTGACTATTAACCTTAATTAAAAGGCATTAAAAGTAATATAATTTGAAAATGCTCCTAATATTGAATCCTTGAGTCACCATTTCGAGTTTTACCCATACAATGACCACATAGTCACCTCCTTAACCTCTTTCCTATGCTTTATTGCTATCTTGGAGGAGATATAAAAGGAAATACGATCACCATGAGTTAATTAATATTCATAATGCACATTTGAAAATAAAAATGAAACTAAGTCTTAATTTAAGGTTTCTTACTGTATTTTCATATGAGGATAGCCATTATTTCTCCTTTTTGCTTTTAACTCCTCAACTTTTATTGTTTAGGAGGAACTCCATTCTAAGTTTTAACTTATCTTGATAATTGGGATGTTACAATTCTACCCACCTTAAAACAAATTTCGTCCTTGAAATTTTCTAGGGTACTACCCACATTAGGGTTTTTGTTACTTATTCATTCAATGAAATCTAGCATACTAAGATTTTCATGAAAGGAATGTAGTTCATAAAAGGTTCATGTTTCTTGAAAATTTTGCATGAAAATGGTTATGAAACATAGGGCATTTAAGCTTGTACATTATTTATGTGAGCATGAATTAGCTATTATCTTACTCCTCATCTCTTCAACTCTATGCTTTAGGCCTTATGAAACAAAACATATCTGTACACTTAGGGCACTTACCTTCAACTTGTCATAATTTTTTAACATTAGGCATAGGTGACTATCTACCCTTAGGTCTTTAGGTGCTTCCTACATTCCTAGATATGTGGTGATTAGACACATACCCAAAGATGTGGGATATTAACATGCTACATCTCACTAATTTACTAATGCACATGTCCCATACCACATGCACTAGTGAGAAAGGAGAAGTGCATAAAAGGTCTCATGCTCATGACATTCCTCTACAAGTCTCATTTGGCTTGCCATAACCAATGAGAATAGAGAGGTCATCTAATTATCTAGGGTGGTTGAAACTTGAGATCTAAACTAGGTAAGATTTTATCTCTGACCTCTATATCTCATAAGGTAATAATCCTAATCATTATAGGTCATGGTATCTTTCCTTTGAGAATCTATCCCTAAACCCTAATCTTATATCTTCATTCTAGTGTTAGAACATATGAATCAGGTTGCTTTCTAGTGGCCATCCATTTATTGGCTCCGATACCATTAATGTAACACCCCTCCTTATGATATTCAACATAACTTAGCAGAAGCTTTCATCTTTTAGGGGGATGTCACATTTATGAAATTATAGAAAATAACCACATAATTCACCATTGAAATTCATACATTTCTCTTTGAATAAGAAACTACAATAGAGTTCTATAACATGTCTAAACATTACTAAACATGAAAACTATTCATAAAGGTAAACATGATTGGATCACCTAATATGGATGGCACCCCACCAGTCAGCTCTTGAAGGTTTTCTAGTCCTTGCTTGCTCTTCTTGAGTCCTTAGTTGCTCCATTTTTTGGGGACATCGTGTCCCCAGCCATGCGAAGGGGAAAAATAACACATCAGTAAATGGTACTGGCACATTATAACATAAGCAAAATAAAGTATACTTGACATGTAAGAAAAGTTGACATGAATTGACTATAAGCATCCTTGAATAGAATCCTTGAATCATTATTAACATGAAGCATTGAATAGTAATTGTATGCATCCTTCTATAATGCCCCATTAGGAGAAAATGATTGCTAGGGAAGCCCTTGATTTCTAGGAAAGCCCTTGATGCTAGGAAAGCCCTTAAAGACACCTTGAGGTCCATGATTCAGGAGTATATTAAAACTAGTTTAGTTACAATTAACTTGATCATTAACATTAACATAATCATGATTCTTGAACTTAACATGATGGGATTTCTCCCTCTTACCATGATGGGATTTCTCCTTCTTGATCATTAACATTAATTTCATGAGTCATTAATCATAAACTTTAATCATAATGAACATTTTTACCATAATACATAACATATAGCAATCATAAAGTAATAATATAGAGTGATTATGATTAAAATATTAAACTTGCAGTGATAATGCCTACTTGTACTTAGCATGCAATCAACCATAAATACTAGTTCTCAGTAGAATAACCCGTTTACCTTGGAGCAATGTAGATCCTAAGATAGTCTTCCTAATCCTTGAGTCAAATCTAGGTCAAATCTTCCTCTTATCTTGATTAGGCTCTATACACATGTACATGTTTATTGAGCATCATAATTCAATACATTATATTGATCCTAGATTGAATTAGGGTGAATTGGGGTTTGAATGCATTAGGGTTAGGCTCATAGATCAGAATCATTAACTTAGGGAAACTAGATTGACTTAGGTCACAATAATTACATAATTAGGGTTTTATAATTTCAATTAAGGTTTCTAATAAAACATAGAAGTGTAAAGGCAAATCAAGATTGAAAACCATAAAATTGAATTCCACTCAAAAAAACCTTTCCAATGACTATTTATGTGTATTTTTCTGAGTATCCTATGATTTATTATGAATATTATAAATCAACCAATCAGTGAGTAGGAAACATTAAGCATGACATCATTTGAATCGGTGATTAATCAGATGTAAATAAATTGTGAAATGACCAAAGGGTCTCAGGCACATGTTACATGTAATCAAATAGGTGGGGAAAAACTTGTCATTTAACTGATCAAACTTGTGTTGCGGATGGTAAATAGAAAGTAAGTGTTAAAAGACTGAAATACCCATGCGATGGTAATAATTCAATTCATTTTGTGGGGGCATTGGTGTCAATACACTACCTGGCTTCTTCTGCCTTGATCCATGGCTCGAGTAGAAGCCTGGAGCTTCAAACTCTAGTCAGAGCGAGCGATGGACAAACACACATGCAGAGATGGGACCGTTTGCAACTTCCCTGGACTAAGATGAAGTCAGTGAGCCAAAAGAAGGTACCTCATGGTTTCCTGGAGCTCGAGAAGCATGGTGGAAATAGGGGAGGAGGTCAGATACTAAAAACCATCAAAGTTGAGGTGAAATTCCACTGTTGAGAGTCAAAAATCATTCGTGGTGGATAGGAGAAGGTCGTGGTGTCGTTTCCTAGGTCAGAGAAATACAAAAGAGGCAAGACAGTGAGTCACCGGTGAGGATGATCACTACTGATCTATAGGACCTGATAGATGGGACCATCACAGTGCAAACAAACAATGAAGATTAAAAGAGGGGCCCAAGGTGATTCTTACTAGGCTCCCAATTGTAGAGAAAATGACGCTGAGGTCCATGGCGCGGTGGCAGTAGCTGGAGGTGGAGGACGAGTAGGTGGGGGCATCTCGGGGAACAAGGGGTGAAATTAGAGGTGGAGCAGCAAGGGACGAACCCCAAGGATCATTTCAAATCGTTACATAGATGTGTGTACATTTGAGGTGCTCTCTGTAACTCTTGATGGTGAGAGAGGGAAAACCCTAATTGGGTGTTTCCTTAATTGGTCATGGGTGAAGGTGAACGAGAGCTTGTTCAGTTTGGGAGAGGAAGCCGAATTTAGTGGTGCATAAATCCCATGAAACAGACTAGTAATTGGAGAGAGAGAGAGAGGATGGCATTGTTTTCAAACTGATTCCAAAATGTAAAATTGTCGGGGGTTGGTGATGATCCCAGATCCATTGGATCATGAGTGGATTAAGCCTGAGTCATCAGATGGTACACAAGAAAGGTAATCAAAATCAATGTAATGTGTGATAGGGAAATAACTGAATCTTAGGTTAAATTCATCATATTGAATGAATATGTATTCAAATCTTAGTCAAACTATATTGAAATGATTTTTAATTCATTTGGAGGGTCAAACGTGGGTCAAATGAGTTCAAATTTGAATCATAGGCAAAACAGAAGGACTAAAATATTCCAATGAGATAGGACTTCATTTTTGTACAAATTATTGTCCATTACTTCTATATTGACTATTAACCTTGAGTTACCATTTCGAGTTTTACCCATACAATGACCACATGGTCACCTCCTTAACCTCTTTCCTATGCTTTATTGTTATCTTAGAGGAGAGAGAAAAGGAAATAGGATCACCATGAGTTAATTAATATTCATAATGCACATTTGAGAGTAAAAATGAAACTGAGTTTTAATTCAAGGTTTCTTACCATATTTTCATATGAGGACAACCATTATTGGCCCTTTTTGCTTTTAACCCCTCAACTTTTATCATTTAGGAGGAACTCCATTGTAAGTTTTAACTTATCTTGAAAATTGGGATGTTACAACAAAAGACCTAAATTAGATAGCCACCTGAACCTAATGCAATGAAATGGTCATTGGTTATGTCAAAGTTGAGTTATCTATACTTTGTTTGTCAAGTTTTGAGGATGAAGGTACTACCATAAAGCATCTATCATGGAGGTTTAATAACAATAAGTACTTTAAAAAATTTGATATTAATGGAGCTAATTAATCTAGGGTGTAATAGAGGACATGAATTTAATGTTTAATTGAGGGTATTAAGGAACATGTGAATCTAATCAAGGTGTTAATGTTATGTTGATGTATATAACTATGAAACTTTAAAAAATTTAAGGTGTTAGTGTACATATATGTGCAAAACTTTGAATCTTTATGACTGATTAAAGTAGAAATATGCATGGAGGTATGTGAAATTCTAAGGTGGGTAGTATTGGATTAGTGTAAGAAATTTTTTAGGACAAATTTGTAAGGTGGGTAGATTGTAAAAATCCTAAATATTCATCCTAAAAGTTGATCTAGTTAAAAATATTTAGTTAGAAATTTCCTTTATGTTTGACCATGTGAATCCCTAGGTTGACCTAATTCGACTTTGATATGCTCAATTATCTAAGTTGAGGTTACGGATACTTGTTATGACCGATATAACATAATTTGTCTCTCGTATATGAGTCAACCCTAGATTAACCCAAGAACATGGAAATTGTATGTTAGTGTGTGTCATCGTCAGATAATACATAAAACCTAGACCTAATTATGGAGTGATGACTAGTTAAGGTTTAATACCTCAAATGACCCTACATCTATCCATAATATGTTAAAATTTATATGATAATTTCATGATAAGTAAAGCTTCCCTCAATTTTTTGTAATGTATCTCCCTTCTAATAATTATTAATGCATCAATTACTCTAAGTATCTACTATCAACTGCATGATTTTGTAGCTCAAATTAAAATATAATCATACCTTCATATTACTAATGTTTGATTTAGAAAACATGCCAAGTTTCATTTAAATTAGATAATCGTAGATATGCCAATTACATTAGAAATAAAGGAGCATGACTACATATATATTTGACCTAGTGTTTGAATTATGCAACCAATTTACTTGATTTAGCCTAAGTTTCCACTCCATCTTTGAGCTCCAACAAGTCACACACTAATGAATAAATGGGGTTATCATGGGTTCATTTCAAACCACTAGATCATGATTTGATGGTAGAAGCCCTCTCTTCTACCTTGCACTTTATTTGCATTGAGGATCAACTTTTCCGAATCACCTCCCTATATCACACCAATCTCTAGACCATGAATCCCAATTTCCCTTAGCACCTCCTTACATTTATTACAACCTCTTGCACCTACTAATACCTATATTCACTAGGTTTTCTTACCAGAGCACTAAAACCACAAAGACCCCCCTATATACCCTATTTCAATCTCCAGAACAATAGAATCCTTGCTATTTCTTGAAATCATACAAATAACGTATCCAAAACTATCTGTTAACTACCAGAAACTCCCTAAGATTCTTAGTTAATCCTCGTTAAATCCTAAAATAGCATATGAAGTCCTATTGTCTTTTGGATCCTTGAAGGTTTGATACATGACACTGGAGCTTCATGGCTATCTTGGGCAAATGGAAAACCTCTCTCTAGCATTTATAGAGCCCTCTATTAAGGTAATTTGTCTAATTGAGGAAAATTTTAGGTTTCCCCTATTTTCATATTCAATGCTACTCCAATAACCAGCCATGTCATTTAATTTTTGTCGTCTTTTTCCTTGTATTTGTCTACCATTGACTCCACCAAGTCACCATAAAGTGAGAAGTCAGATTAGTTCCAAGGATCCCTCTACCCCTGGTGTTCTCCTAACTTTGTCTCCTACTACCATGGTAGGAGCATGCTCATGAGCTCATGACCATCAATATGCCCGATCTTGGGGCTTGATAGATTTAGTGGAAAATAGAGAATATGTTCATCACTCAATTGAGATGTTCCCAAGATCACAATATATGTTACTGGGTTTTCAAGACTTAATAGCGAGCTTGGTCTAATGGTCATCTTCTTCTAGAGAACCAAGACCCTATGTGATGCTTTCACCCTTTTCCCCTCTTTGGGATTCATCCCTATTGCACCTTCAAGGGAGTTTTAGGACCTTTTGCCACAATTATTGGCAAGTGATGTGCTCGTCCACCACTAACTGGCTAGTTTCTATGGGGCCACATCAATGCCCTCAATTCCCCACTAAGATGTTTTAGTTAATATAATTATTTCAAAAATTGTTATATCTTTTATTTCATTGGCTAGACTTCCTAAAATTGTAGTTTATACAATGTCAGAAACCTTAGTGTAGATACTTCCTGGAAATATTTAAAAAAGAATTTTTGGACCTATAATCATACGATGTGGCCAACCCAATTTTCCTAATTTGATTAGAAAACATATACCAATGTTAGAGAAGTGTAACAATTCATGATTGTGTAATATACATTAGTGTACCTTTTTAGGCTCATGTGAGTGGTCTTGCACACAAAGTACTATTTAGGGTTATGGGTTTTTTTATCCTCTTACCTTATGTAATCATGATGGTTCATTTAAACTACAATTCTGTTATTATTCAATATATGCTTATGGAAAATCATGCACATGCTAATAATCAATGTTTCCTACTTTATTATGATTATGTTTTCAAATTTAATATTATGTATCATTGCATGTTAATGAATTAAGAAATCATTAAAACCATGTTTAAGATTAAGAAAACATACCATGTTGATAGAGTCCCCTAAGTCATGTTATGTGAGCCTCAATCAGCCCTGTGTGATCTTTAATTGGCCTTATGAGAGCACTAACTTGCCTTATGTAAGCCTTAACTAGTCTTAAGATCTCTGTTGGAGCATCATTTGGGCCTTAACTGACCTTATGTGAGAATTTTGGGTGCAATCAAGAGAGTGACCATGTCAACTCAAGTAAGAATCAATGTTATCGTATTAATCATATTAACTGACTTATTTTTTTTCCTTTTATTATAATAATCATGTTAACTACTAAAGTTTTTTCATAATAAGTGATTCTCCAAGTTAATGATCACTTAAGTAAAATGAGCACTTTGGTACAATAAGGTCTTGGGATCAATGTGCACTTTGGTGCAAGTCGCGTGGAGAAATAATCTTAACTGACTTAGTAATTTCAAGTAATAAGATGATGTTAATGATAAAGAATCATGGGATAATGATTAATGTTTACTTCAAGCTATGTAGAGCTTACATATGTTATTTTACTTACAAATTTTCAATGCGACTCACAAGTTTACATTTCTTTGCATGGTTGTGAATGAGATGTCCATAGATGATGAGCCAAGGAGGATTAAATCATCAATCTAAGGACAACAAGGACCCAATTAAGTAATAGGCAGTGCCCTAATGTGCTGCCATTATCCACCTCAACTTCCATTTTTGTATTAAGTCTAGTTTGTTCATGTATATATATTTGAATTATGCCATAAGTAGTATTAAGTTTCTGCTTCATGTAAAATATAGAGAATGAAAAGTTTAACATTGTCCTGAGGTGGTTACAATTTCAACTATTTCTTATGCAAGATATTTCAATGTGCATGATACCCCCGTCAAGATTATGAGTTGATGCTTCCACACATTTTTATGTGTATAATTTGGGTTGTTTTAGTTACATGGAAAAAGTTTTAAAAAAAATACACCCTTAAATAACACTTTAGAAATATACATTACAAGGACATAATGCCATATATCACTTTTATTCCATGTTGGTACTTGTCGCCAATCCATATAATTCAAAGATGCAAGTTCTAAATTTCTAGCAATTGTTCCTAAAAAAATGACAAGTCATTCTAATGTGGCCCAATTGAATCTCCATTGCCATTCGATTTAATGGGAAATTTTGCATCCCTTGACGTACTCCATAATGCAATACTCTTATAATAGCCTCAGTCTTTTGTATCCATAACACCACCAAAATATGAAAACAATATGATGTAATCATTTATAAAAGTATAGATGAAAATAACTAATAATTAATTATTACAAAATGTTGATTAGAGAATTCTTTATTTTCTACTTCATTCTGATCAACAATGGTATCATCATCAAAAAAATTGAGTGTTTGGATCGTGTACATGATTGACAGTGACCTCATGATTAATGCCTAGAATTTTCAACTAAATGGCTAGCTCTCATATTATTTTTCTCTAAAGAATCCCTACGACAAGCACCAAGCTCATGATTTCCAACATCAATACTAGGTACATGGGGATTCTTTTCTTTGATAGGATTAACATGAGCATTTTCTCAAGTCAATACATATGATGCAATGACCTTTTTAATATATTTATTTATCAAATCAGGATTTGAACTTCCGAATCAGTATTAATTGAACCAATATAACCTCTCTTATTTGATAATTGTTTACATATTTCTACAAATACAAATAATATGATGCAATTATTTAGAAACATATAGATGAAAATAGAAAAGAATTAATTATTGTAAGATAATGATTATAGTACTCTTTGCCATCTACTTCATTCTGATAAAAAATGGTGTCATCATTAGTGTCTGGATCATTTAAACGTTTGGCACCAACCTCATGATTGATGATGGAGTTTTCAACTGAATGTCTAGCTCTCATATTGTTTTTATTTCGAAGTACGCTTATGACTAAAACCAAGCTCATGATTTTGAACATCGATACTAGGTACATGGGGATCCTTTTCTTTTTTATGGTTAACATGAGCCTTTTTTTCTAGTCAATATAGATGATGCAACTACCTTTTTACTATTTCTATATTCCAAATCAGATTTTGAACTTCCCCAACCAGCATTAATTGAACCAAGATAGACTCCCATCATTGGTAAGTGTTTGGTCATTCCTACATATAAATAAAATTATTTTTGTATCCACAACACTACCTAAATATGATGCAATCATTTAGAAAAATAAATATTCAAATAGATGAAAAAAATTTAGACAAATGGTTTGTCACAATACATGCCATGTTCCCTTTAATTACTTCATTGTATGCATCATCATTTTCTCATGTATACAACAATTGATTCCATCTTTTCATCATCCTAAAAAGAGAATACATAAAAAAATTATTATATATCTTCTCTATTCAAGAACAAAATAATGGAAATCAATTTCTAGTAATGAAATATCCATCTACAAAAGTGAGAATACTACATATGTTTGATTATGATGATATTATTTGGTTGATCATAATTTTCCCCATCATAATTGTTACACCCTCTATATCTTCTCTACCCAAATCATATCCATGGTAAACATCACTAAGTGTAACTTCCCAATCATCTGCATCAGTATCCTTAGAAATACATGTCTCATCCATGAAAGTTTTATGAAGCTTCTGGTCCATGTCATGAGTATCATATGTTGTAGTATTCACAACACAGGTCCACTCAACATGATTATTAAATACATGTTGTACTTAAGAGGTGAATGCAAATGAATGATCATTTAAATTAAGGTGGTTTGATTTAACAATTGTGAAGTCATCTTTATTAACATCCCTGTTTGCATTGATCCAACCATATTTGAGCATTACCACTTTCAGTTTCTCATAGTAACTAATCTCAAAATCTCTCCAAGTACTCCATAGTAGGTAACTTGACCCATTATAGGGTTTTTGTCCTTGGAATTTGCAAAACTAGATGTCTGAGCGTTCACTATTATCCCACTATTTTGAGTTTTTCTACCAAGTTTCTCTCTTTGGTTCAAAGTCTATATCCATTTGTTACATATCCATCTTATTGCATTGCCATTTGATGTGGTTCTTGAGCTAGAATTAATAGATTTGGCGACACATATTCTGACCTAAATTCCTCTTCAATCTGTATACATCATGAATGGAAGTATTAATAATATACTCTAATGTTGTTAAATTAAACCATTTATGTATACTTACATGCTACTTAAGCCAATCAATGAAAGTTTTCTTAAGAATATTCTAATGTCCCATCGCCATGCATGTGGATTCATTTTCTCCACATGGAGAATGAGCTCCCTGATAACAAATACATAAGATATATGTGCCTATTTATACAGGTGAAAATGCATATTTCTAATTATGTAAGGAACTCACTCCATGAGCATGTCAGTTGCAACACAGTTGGATAAAATATATTGATGTACATATTTGGCATCACATTATAAATAAAAATGGGAGTCTTCTTTGCAATTGGACGCCCTTTATGTGAAAATATATACCACTCATCATCATTAATGATATCTTCATTTTCAACATCATTTGTATATACTTTGGTGAACCTTATCTCAATTCTAGTGAGATACCTCAAACAAAATATTAAGCACTCGTCACCCATGTACCCTTATGCTATAGAAGCTTCTGGAGCCACTTTATTCCACACATGTTATTTTAGAGTTCTTAAGTATCTATAATGAGAAATGACCATTGATTAACGTATCACAATTGAAATGATATATTTTTAAACAAAATTACTGACAAAAAATATTACCTCTCCATTGGGTACATCCAATAATAAAATGGTGGCCCGACTATCTTTTATTCTTGTGGAAGATGAATGACCACGTACTCAATGGTGTCAAAAAAATATGATGGGAAAGTCTTATCCATTTTACAAGAAGTCATTGCAAATTCTAGATTCTAGATTCTCAAAAGCATATGGATTTATCTCTTTTGAGCATATGTCTTTGAAAAACTTGGATAGTTCAGTTACAATAGTTATAACATTTTTGCTCAATAACACTACTCTTAAAGCCAATGGGATAAATTGGTGTACTAAAATATGATAGCCATAACTCTTCAATGCCATCAATTTCCTTTATTTTATGTTTATGTTTCAAGCAATATTAGAAGAATATTTTAACATACCCAAATCTGGGAACCTAACTTAACACTCCTTTTTCCTTTTTCCTTTTTTATTAGGTTAGTATGTATCTTTATTCTCTTAAATTTGAATATTTAGATCCAGTAAAATGTTATGTTTCTAACAAATAACCTTTCAAATAGGTTTAATGACACATTAACTAATTAAGACTTCAATTTAATTATACAAATTTACTAGTTTATTAATTCAACCCTAAATGGGCACTCTAGAGTCACTCAGAGTCTATTTGATGAAAGTAAAGTAAATATATACATCTTGATGAAAGGATGAATCAAATTTATTAAGAAAGACATAGATATATTAACTAAGTAGTTGATTTGAATGTAATTAAACAAATATCAAACATTTAAAAAAAATAAAATTGATGATAAACTTACCTACCTGAAAATTCTTGTGTCAGTCAAACTTTATTTGAATGCTCAATTAATTTGTTGAAGTTGATTGCCTTGTATATATTATTGCAAGTGATGATTACACTAATGTGACATTAGCCTACTCCACATCCATTACTCCCTCTCCCTCTCTTGACCATGTGTAGGCATTGAAACGACTGCAAAATCAATGATGGTCTGAAGTAACCAGTGCGGAGCTAGTCTCTTCTCCTTTTCCTCTGTGATTTCTTCCCCCTCCCTCACATCTTCTCTCGTCATCCATCCTCTCCTCTTCCTTGTATCTTCCCCCCTCTCTCATTCTCAAAATCAAATTGAAAACCCTAGATCCTCTTACTTGGGGACATCGGCCACAACAATAGACCATCATTGTAGGCTCTCTTCATCTGCCATCTTCTTCCTCTTCTTTCACCACCTCATTTTCCACAACGTCTAAAATATGATCCAGCTTGCATACCCTCTCTACCATTGTCTTCCTCCTCCTCATGAGCCTACAACAATAATCAATCACATGTAACACAAATCCTCCATCGTGGATCTGTCCCTGGCGCATGATGGTCTAAATAGAACATCAGATCCCCATTGTACCTCCTCCTTACCTACACTTACTCTCCATCTTCTTTTTCCCCTCACACCCAAACACCATGGCTGGCACACCTTCCGCCTTTCCCGTGACAGCCAAAGTGGAACCTCTTGCACAACCTACAATAATTATTGGATCTTTAGACCACCAGTTGCACAAAGAGCACCACTTCCCCTCTTTAGCCCCATATATCCTACAAGTATTGACCCTAAAGCTAGAGATATTGTCTCATGGTTTCAATGAAACTATTTCCCTAAGAATCATGGAGGAACATATGATCCCAGGTTTAGCATTTACAGATGAAATCCCATTGTAGAGGGCCACCACTTCCAACCACCCTGATAGGTTGTGAAGGCCTAATCCTTCTCCATAAAATTATCTATTTGGAAATTACTCCAATCAAAGAAAATAATGACATGGAGACTGACGATGAAATACAAACAACCAAGGTAACTACAAGTATTTATTCATCCATTTGCCTTTTTTGGGGAAACTAGTTAATGATAGGATAATGAGATGCATATATGAGATAATCCACTTATCTAGAATATAAGACTCATTATATGATAATCCACTTTTGATTTATTATCCCAATGATTATCTTACTAGTGCATGTAATGGTGTTATAAGTACTAGTATTAATAAAATTACAGATCCGTACTATATCAATTCAGATCGTAGGGAACTATTTAGTACATATGTATTAGAAGAGATTAAATAATAACTATATCATATTATATATGGACGTGGACATAATGATAATATAATCTAGTTGATACATTACCTTAATGTTTGTCATATATGAATTAAGAATCCTAGATTCACATGTCTATTTGATGGTGCTAGGAAGTGTATTTATCTATTTTTATTTGAAATAAAGGGCACTTAATAGAAAAGAGCATGCAAACATGTATGTGGGTGACTCCATATTTTAACAAAATTTGACTTTGTATGACGTGAGTTTAAAACATATATGGGTTAACTTTAGTTCATATAAGCATATGGGATATAGTTATATTCATGTACATATCGAGATCTAAGTATGAAAATATGACTAATATATATAAAGGTAGGCCATATGAAACCCTATATATTCATAATAAGGATATATTTTGACCCAAAAACATCTCATGTAATGCATATCCCTAAAGTAGTTTACCAAATTGGACTATATGATATCAACATATAATGGCATTGCAAGACCTAAAATTGGAAGAATGTGCATTATTACACACTTACATATGTAACCTCAACACATTTTGATTTTGTGACTGAAATTAGACATTAGAACTAAAATACATATCTAAGGAATCATGCATACTCCTAATAAGATTATTAACCTAATATGCCACCTGCTATAATAGGAATATATACACATATTCTCTTTGGTTTGAGTAAAGCAATTAATGTGTTTCTAGGATGAAAGTTGACTTTGTGGATCAAACTACACCAATAGAGTTAATCTTTAGCAATGAAGATCAGGTATGTGTAAATCCCTATTGATGTTTGGGTATATAATTGATTGTAATTCCTAACTTCTTAAAATGAGGCAATTATCCTTTATTTGATTCTTCTTATTGTCCCATTTGAAAATACCTAAAACATAACTTGTTTATCCAGTCTCATTGGACAAAGTGTCTATGTCACAACTTGCCTTGCTACTTGAAAATTGATATATGAATGAACTATCTATCTTGCTTCTCAGTTTATGCATGTTGGATGCTAGACTATTTATCTGGATTTGTGGTGCATGGGCACAACCATTTATATATTAGGGTGCATGTATTTCGTCCGGGGTGTGCGGCTCCACCCTAGTTTTTATTTATGTCATGATCTAATGGTTCTATGACCGTATTTAAGATATTTGGTCTATCTCATCTCTGCATGTAATTATTTTATTGGTGATATTATGGATCAATAAATGGCAAGTCACTTTATGATGTATTTTACTCTTTCATGTCTCATTCTTTTGATTATTTCTTTTTGAACTCGCCTATATGTTAATAACCCTCTCTTTGCATGGTAATACCCCCTTTTATACTTGCAATCCATTATAATGCCCAAATATTGTTTATATACACACAGAGAAGTTTTTATACACATAACTTTGTTGTCTTTTACTAGGTCTTGTTGTCAAACCGACCCAGGTGTAGGATTTTTAGAGAGTATTGACTCAAGAAGATCACATTAAAGACATGGTCTTAAAGATAGCTTGGAATGGATGTGTTTCCCTTTACAATTGGTCTCATATGTTATTACTTGTATACCTTTTTATTCTGTGATAACACCTTTTGTGGATAGGAACAATTCTACATGAATCATCATGAAAATTTGTAGTATTTTTTTTTCACTGCTTATTCAAGATCTTGCTCTATGTTATATACCATTTGAGAAAATGAATGAAATTACTCCTTTCCTTCATTTTTGAAAAAAGATGGTTTTATTTCTCAATTCAGTGAGGAGTGGATCCCCTCTTGGGTCCCGATCATTACAATATGGAGCCTAAGTAGTCAATGACTTGACTATTTCAAGTTATAATATGTTAATCCTCAATTAGGTCGTTAAGTAATCCTATATGGGTTGTTGATGTCTATCTCTAAGTCATGGAATACCAACTAGGGTTGCAATCCCTAACTTAATTGGTCACTTCCACTCCCCAAACTACATATGTAGTTGAGACTCAGTTTTGAGTAACCCTAGTCATATCTCCCCTCTTTATGGAGGTGGAGGTGTTACCTCATAGGAGTAACTCTTATAGAGTTTGAATGATATATCCTATTTTCTAGGTAGTTAGATTGAGCACTATGACGTGTGATTTAACTCAGATACTCATAGTTGGGCTTAACCCTAGTTCTCACCATAGACCCATTTCCTTTTTTGTGTTTCTAGCATGTCTCACATACATTCACTACGGGTACTGAGCATGCATGAATGATAAATGCAAAATTTTGAGTAAGTATTCGAGATTGACATGATTCCCTTGATACTAAGTGATAATTTGGATCCAAATATGATTAAGCATGCCTTCCCCTCAACATTGAGTATCTTGGCATAGTTATACCCCAAGGCCATCTATCTAAGGGATTGACACCAACCTCAAGGATCTCAATGTGCCTCAGGCACTAAGTGATAATTTGGATCCAAATATGATTAAGCTTTCCTTCCCTTCATTGAGTATCTCGGCATAGTTATACCCCAAAGCAATCTATCTAAGGGATTGACACCAACCTCATGGATCTCGATATGTCTCATGCATGAGGGTTTACGGATGGGAGATATTAGTTAGTAAAATATTCTTAGGAGCTCACCTCTCTTGTCTCTATACTATGATTAATTTACCTAATGACTGGGATGGGGAGTGTTTAAGTATATTGTTCACATTGTCTTTGATGACACTATGGTTGTAAACCATCAAGAGGAGTAACCCTAATTTCTTACTATAATAATTGAATGCCTATATGACTTCTATACGTCTTGAGATGATACAATGTAATCTGTGATTAAAGAAAAGTGATGAATAGTGGACATTGTGCCTTTTTAGGATATGATAGAAGTTAACTGTGTGTAGTGAGAAGTCCTTTTCCCACCCCTTTCTATAAGTTGGAGATACTTTTCGTATGTTGTTATTGATGTTTGGAAATTTAAACCCTTTTGATAGAATGAAGTGATGGTAGGATAATGGTACATGGTTAATTTGTAAGTGTCATGGTTGACTAGGTTCTCAGATTGACTATGGAACCATTTTTGGATTTTCATCACAAATTTTTCATCGTCAAACTTATTTTCATTATTAAAATAAATGTACAAAAGAAAAGCTTTCAGATTTTATTGAAGGTTTTTAGAACCAAGTCATCCCCATAAGAAATTTTGTGTAGTATAGAAACCTTTTAGTAAAAAATCCTTGTCTGAGATAGCTCAACGTTGAGATCTCAAGTCTAAGTTAGAAGTTGAGAGTGTGTACAAGAAGTCTTAGATACATACGACCTAGTGAAGCTACCCCTATTACCTCTCAAGATGACGGTCATGTTATTGATTAATCTTTTTAAGGGGATGAGTCTTGTAATGTCTATTAACTAGGATTATAACTTAACTTAAGGACTAGTTGGACTTAATAGTGGTTCCAATGAGGAATACATGGGTGATTTCCAATGCTAATGTCAAACGAATGTAGTTGTCACCTAACAAGAGTAAAAGGGATTGGCCCTATCGAGTTCATCAAGTTGAGTAGTAGTTAGATAACAAAAACAATCTTAACTTATCTAGAGGGTGAACATAGGTAAGGATAATTACAACTATTAAACAAAATAAAACCTAAAATCTCAAACATAAGGCTATATACACTCTAAGGATGTTAATTTGATAGAGGTACACCTGGCTCTTGTAACCAAAACAAACTAAAGCAGAAATGAATTATACACTATAGCCATAACATGAGTAATTCTATATGAATAATAAAATAATGGATTACTTGTTCAATAAGTTTTATACCATACAATAGAATTCTCAAATATGAATGATAAACATGGTTGCAAATAAAACACAAATATTGTACATTTATCTTAGTCTACCTTATACCTATATGAAATGGCTTGGATATGAGATACTAGAAAATGAATCCCCTAGGTAAAATACATAAATATTTCTAAACCTTAAATGTAACTCTAATATTTAAATAAATAAATACTTTTATGCATACTATAACCTAATAGTGCTTGTACACCTAATATTTAGTAAAAATGATATTTGAACAAAGGAAATAAGAGTAATGATATTGATGTTAGAAAACACAATGGTACTTGACAATGATTAACCTATATAAGCAAGCTTAGTCCATCAACTTGATGGTTATAATTTATGATGACAACCTAGGGAATATTATTTATGATGATAAATTATTCATGCTTATGTAATGGTGAAACCTTATCTCATTATCCAAGATGAGAATAATAATGGGATGGTATAGTTTTCTACCTTGGGATTGGACATAAACTTTATATGGAATATGACAATATGATCCACTATATTAAGTGACCTATAAAGTAATAGTTTGGTTAGAAAGTATAACCTAGTATGCATACTTGGCTATTTATGGATGGATTTTGGGGACAAAAATTAATTTTTAAAGGTTGAGTGTTGTAACATACCCAAATATGGGAACCTATTTTAGCTCTCCTTTTTTATTCCTTTTCAATTATGGTAGTATGGATCCTGATTATCTTAAATTTGGGTATTTTGAGCGAAGAAAAAGTTACATTTTTAACAACCAACCTTTCAAATATGGTTAATGATACATTAAGAAATTAATACTCAAGTTAGTTATACAAATTCACTAGTTGATTTTTTTAACCTTAAATGGGCACTATAGAGTCATTCTAAGGTCCAGTTTGGTTGTATGTAGATTCAACCCACACTATGAATTATAAAATAGGAATCTCAAGGTAATGAATTGAAACTATAATGGATTTATTCGGTTGGCTGTAAATTCAAATCTTCAACTTTGTTTGCATGTGTTTGTTAGGGTGTACTTGGTGAATGGTTGAAGAAAAAAGTTAAAAGTTGTGTGAGGGTATATAGATGTCTAGTGTAATAAGCATGTGAGTGTTGTCGTGTAGATGGAACTGTGGCAGAAAGCTGGGTAGTTTGTTTTCATAAATTTTCTATATAAATGCAACATGAGGTTTGGATACTTTCCACAATGCGTGTTGAAAACATAGACAATCAAATGTTAATGTTTGGAAAATATGGTGGGTTGAAACTGCATGAGTTTGGATGCGGCCCAACCAGAGAGGCCTCAATCTAATTTATGAAAGGAAAGTAAAAATATACATGTATCAAATTGTTTAAGAAACAAATTAGATATATTAATTGAGTACTTGATCTAAATGTATTTATATAAATAGAAAATGTTTAGACAAAATAATAGTGATGACAAAATTTAATTCGTTGCACCCTATTCAGCCTACCTGTCGATTCTTGTGTCAACCAAACTTTGTTTGACTGCTCAATTAATTGGCTGAAGTTGCTAGCCTCAATATAAATCATTACAAGTGATAATTAGATGAATTTTCATTGACCTATTCCAATCATGTTGCTCCCTCTCCCTCTCTTGATCATGTGCAATCACTAAAATAGCCACAAAATCGGTGATGGTCCATAGTAACTAGTGTGGATCCGCTCTCTTCTCCTTTTCCTCTCCAATTCACCCCTCCCTCACATCTTAACCCCTCATCCTTCCTCTCCTCTTATATATATCTCCCACCTCATGCTTGGAATCAATCTAAAAGCCCTAGATTTTCTTACATGGGGACATTGACCATAAAAACAAACCACTATTGTCGACTCTCTTCATCTCCCATCTTATTCCTCTTCCTTCACCACCTCAGTTGTCACAATTTCTAGGATTCAATCTATCCTTTGTATCACATCTACCACAGTCTTCTTCCTCCTGATGAGCCTACAACACCATCAAAGACCTCGAGTACATGTCCTCTATCGTGGAGATGTACCTGGTGCATTATGTTATGAAAATAATATTAAATATTTGCTCTAACTCCTATTTACCTGTACTTCCTCTCCATCTTGTTTTTTCCCTCTTACCCAAACATCATGGTTGGCACACCTATCACGTTTTCCCTTACCGCCAGAGTGCAGCCTCTTACACAGCCTGCAATAGTAGGTGGAGCTCTAGGCCACCAAGAGCATGAAGAGTGTTGCCTCCTCTCTCTAACCTCATAGATCGTACAAATCTTGACCTAAACCTAGAACTCTTATCCAACGGGTTTGGAAAATACTTCCCCAAGAATCATGAAGGATCCCATGATCACATGTCCAATATCTACAGATGAAATTCCATTGTAGAGTGCCACCACTTCCAGTCACCTAGAGAGGTTGTGAAACTTAGACTATGCTCCATGAAATTATCTATCTGGAGATGACTCCAATCAAAGAAAACAATGACCCGGAGGCCAACATTGAAATCCAAACCAACCAATGTAATATGCAAGTATTTATTCATCATTTTACTTTTTTTTTGGGAAAATTGGCTAATGATATGATAACAAGATGTAAATCTATGATAATTCACTTGTCTAGAATATAATACTCAATTATATGATAATCCATTTTTGATTTATTATCCTAATGATTATCTTACTAGTGAATGTAGTGGTAGTATAGGTACTAGTATTAGTTATATAATATCTCTATGATATACATTTTAGATTGCAAGGAACGAGTTAGTACATATGCATTAGATAAGAGATTCAATAATATTTAGATCATATTATATATTTGGACATGGCCATAATGATAATATAATCTACTTGATACATGATCTTAGTGATTGTCATATATGAACTAAAAAACCTAGATTCACATGTTTGTTTGATGGTGCTAGGAAGCTTATTTATCTATTTTTATTTGAAACAAAGGGCACATAATAAAAAATAACATGCAAACATATATGTGTGACTCCAAATTTTGACAAAATTTGACTTTATATGACATGTCCAGTTTGGAATACATATGGGTCTTCTTTAGTTCATATAATGATATGGAATATAATTGAATTCATGTACATATGGAGCTCTAAATATGAATATATGACTAATATATATAAAGGTAGGGCATATTAAACTCTTGATACTCCTAATTATTTTGACCCAAAAAGTATCATGTAATGCATATCCATGAACTAGTTGACTGATCTGAACTATATGCTATTAAGAGAAAGAATGGCGTTATAAGACCTAAAATTAGAAGAATGTGCATTATTACACACTTACATATGTAACCTCGACACATTTTGATTTCTGTGACTAAAATTGGAAACTAGAACTAAAATATATATTTAAGGAATCATATGTACTCCTAATAAGATTAAAAACCCTAATGTGCCATTAGGTTATCAAAACTAGGGTAAGAGATACACATATAGCGATAATAGGAATTCATACACATATTTTATTTGTCTTGACTAACACAACTAACATGTTTCTAGGATGAAACTTGACTTTTTGGACCAAACTACATGAGTTAATCTTAAGCAGTGAAGACCAGGTATGTGAAAATCTCTATTTATGTTTGGCATTTAATTGATTGTAATTACTATATTCTTAAAATGTGACAATTATCCTTTATTTGATTCTTTTTATAATCCCATTTGGAAATTCCTATAATCACAAATGGTTTATCTGAATTTATTGAACATAGTATATATGACCCCCCTTGCTACTTGAAAATTGAAATATGATTGAAGTATATATCTTACTTCTCAATTTATGCATGTTGGATGTTAAACTATTTATCTAAAGTGGTGGTGCATGGGAACAACTATTTATATATTAGGGCACACATACTCTGCCATGGATATGCGTTTCCACCCTTATTTTTGTGTAGTCCATGATCCAATGATTTTATGGCCTTATTTTAGATATTTGGTCTATCTTATATATGCATCCAATTGTTTTATTTGTGATATCATGGATCGACTAATACAAAGACATTTTATGATGGTTTTTTACTCTCTAATGCCTCATTCTTTTGATTGTTTCTTTGAAACTTAGCTAGATGTTGATAACTCTCTCTTTACATCAGAACATCCCCTTTATACTTTCAATTCATGATAATGCGCAAATATTGTTTATATGCACATAATCAGAAGTGTTCTAACACATGCCTTTGTTGTCTTTTACTAGATGTTGTTTCCAAACCCACCCAAGTGTAGGACCTTTAGAGAGCATGGACTCAAAAATATCACATGAATGACATAGACCTAAGGATATCTTGGAATGGTTGGTTTGCCCACTACAATTGGCCTCATATGTTATTAGGTGTATATCTTTTTTTTTTATGACACATTTTCTGGAGAGGAATAATTGTACATGAATCATCATGAAACCTTGTAATTATTTTGTTTCCACTGCTTATTTAGAGGTTGTAAGTAGCATCTATATTCATTATTGGTTGAGTTGGACTGGATATAATCATATACATGATAAAACTAGGTGTCCTCATGCATACTAATGGTGACCATTTATACAAAATCCATACACCGGCCAAATACGATATGATAGATTGGTCATGCTAAAAGGACTATATCTGTCAGCTGTTAAGCCAAGACGCACATTACAAGAATCAGATGCAAAATCAGCATGCATATTATCAATTTTCTTCCTTGAAGGAGAACCTACTTGATGTAATAGGATTCCATCCTTGGTGTGACTTTCATCATGCCATCGTCTTAGTGGTGAGGATTTGAAGGACATAAACAATCTCTTCAACCTTGGAGTCAAGTGGATGTAGCACAAAACATAGCAAAAAAATATTTTCCTTTTTAATCTCTAGTCTTTGCACCTACTACATTGCTTTCAATTTCTTTATTTCTAGAAGCATCACAATTTGGACATGAAGTATTATTTGCAACCTCTTTGTGATACAAAATGCAGTCAGTTATGCAAGCATCAATTTTCACACAGTCAAGTACAAGGTTTCTAATTGTCTTTCATGGTTCATAGAATGCGCTAGGCAACATATCACCCTCAGGAAGAAAGTTCAAGTAGCATAGTAGATGATTTATTACTCCAATAGTTGCTACATTTAGATGGAACAACCTTACAATGGTGTGCAACTTCAAATACTATTTATTTCAAAGATATAATTCTTGTGAAACAATGTTTAACAATTTGTCCAATTCTCAACTTCTGCATCTTCATTAAATGCAAATCCATTATCTTCATTGTCGTCCATATTTTCTCTATCAGTTGGTTCTCCATATACATTGTGCAACATGTTTCTCATATCTTTAGATGGCATCCCATTTTGCATGGATGAATCATCCTTGTCTTCAAAGAAAGTCTCGTTGAGAAAATATAATTGGTGTAGTTGCTGAAAAAAGATTCCATAACAAGTGCTCAGTTGCCTCTTAGCGATTCTTTCTATGTGCATTTAGACACTTTTTACAAGGACATCAAATAGTTTCATATATGCTACATTTCTCAAAGGTGTGCTCTATGAATTTAAAAACACCAAGTAAGTACTTTGTACTGGTCATGTCTTCCTCATTAATCCAACTTTTTTCCATCATAATTCCCTAGGATAATGAAGAAAAATAAAAAATAAAAAAATGAAAAATGAAAATAATAAGTAATTAATCAAATATAATCAATTTAGAAGCATTATATGAGTAAGTATATAATGTAATAAAATATTCAAATAATATTAATAAATTCTTAGATATGACAAAATTACAACCAATTTAGAAGAATGGTAGAAAAGCCAACTTAATTCTCAATTATAAAACCTTCTTGATTAGCAATCTGTTGCACTTGTACATAGAGGAGCAAATGGAAAAATCAAGAGGGTCAAATTCTAAAGAGTATTATGAAGCATTCATCTCCATAGAGCAAATAAAATGATAGCAAAAGTGGAGCTTTGATGGTTTGGGAAGACATGGAGCTTCAATTCTATAACAAAATGACTCTGAATGCTTAATAGAAAATTGTGGGAATGATGGAAGCCAACCTTTGTGTACAAACATTAGCCTGACTTTTCAGACCATTCAGAACACATCAGGTTAACCACAAGACAAAAGGGAGAAAAACACATTTGGGTCATGGGAAGGTGACAGAAAGCTTGGTGTGTTTCTCAAACGCTACCAAGAAAGCTGGCAAAACATAGTGCTTAAGGGGAGAGATCACACCACAACTACTAGGGATCTATGGTGCTTTCTATCCTCAGTGATGGTGCCAGAATGCTTGGTGCGTCTTTAGGAACTTTGGATTACACCTAACCAATTGGGCTTGATTAGATGAAACCCTAGAGGCTCGAACACACTTGGAATCTTTCAAATTTACAAAGGGGCCTTAACTGACACAATCAATTAAACTAACACACTAATCTGTAAGTGCACAGGGTCATGTTATAGTAAAAGCAAGCGGCAAGAATAGGTTCAATCCACAAGGAGAAAAGGGGGCACTAGATCTAGGTTTGTTTTGGCTAGGCTCCTATTGCAAAGTCTAGGGTTGAAGGGATTGAAGGTTGATTTTGTTTGATTATGCTGAGGGTTGAATAAGCAATTAAAAATGAACAAGAATCAAAACCTAAATTAACCTAGACAATTAATTCTAATGAGCAAGGAAAGACAAGCTAAGCAACAAAAGGCAAGAAAGGAGGAAACTACACTAAGGAAAGCAAGAAGAGATCTACACTACACTAAGCTAGCAATTAAGACTAAATGGTAGTTAAAGATCTAAACTAGAAAGAACGATGCAAGATAAAGGAACAAGACTAATTAATCTAGTATAGAGATAAACAAGTGAAGATTAGCTAAGCAAGAGGCAAATAGGGTCTTAATGCAACTAAGAGAATTGTGGATTGTTTGGGGGATGCACATGTCGACTGGTTTGGGGTCTATAACGTGTAAACATTATTCTTTGATTTATATTACCAAACTGAACAACAAGTTAGATGTGATTAAATTGCTTTAAATTACTAATTGGCCATGGATAGGGTAGGTGCGTATAGGGGAACTAATTCCTATAACCTCATACACACCCTTGCAAGGCTCACTTGGATTAGGGTTTAGGTGTGTAATTCAATTAGGATCTAATCAAGCCTAGGTTTCTAGGATAGAAACCCTTAGGGTAATTAGGGGTTGAGGGTAGTTATAAGAGGTGGAAATGAGGTTTTAGACCTCACATCACCTACATTCTAGCATTGAGAAGGTTCCAACCTGATTACACTAAATGCTTCTACACAAGCTACTTAGATCTCTCATTTATATGTAGGAGAATTGATTAGAATGTAGTAATGTGAAAATATAACTAGGGATCCACTAATTGGATGTAGGAACAATTCCCAAAATTAGCTATTTAGAATCCTAGGTGATTTCAAGCACAAACCACAGTGCAATTTATGATAAATGAGATAGAAATAGAACATAATCATTAAACTATGAAATTACAATGTTTACATATAACTTTCCACCAACATGGGATCAAAGTAACATTTTGACCCCAAACAACCCACCTAGGGGGCCTAGCTACTCATAGAACAAGAAAAATACAAAAATGGAGAAGAAGGAGGTATTAAAATGGTTGTGTTACGCTCTGGCGTTCAGGGGAGAGAAAAGCAGGGAAACTCCAGTGAGCCGCCTCTGGCGGGTCAGATCTAGAGGGATGGTATGTCGCGTCAACCTGAGAGAGCAATGCAGGCTTGGGGGAGGAGTAAGAATGGCACTCTGGTGGAAAAAGAGATGAGATTGTGGGCAGATCTATTCACCCCTCAGAAAGAATCAAGTGAAGTAGTGTTGAAGTAGTGTCCGGTCGAGATAGTGGATGGAGCTATCAAGTACTCGAAGGTCATTGCTGAGAGGAATGTGGCTAAATGGGAAAACACAGTCGCTAGTTACGTGATAGGTTTGAGACCGCACTGGACAATGCTGCAAAAACACTTGAAGATGATCTGGAAGATCAAAGGAAGCATGGAGATCTTGTCAAGAGGCAATGATCTTTTTATCATCAGATTCTCAGATCTGAGTGAGATGAAGAATGCTTTGGAGAATGGCCCTTGGTTTGTAGTAGGCAAACCATTGATATTGAAGAAGTGGCAAAGAGGTGAACCGCTAGAGAAGTTGAAGTTGACAGAAGTGCCGGTTTGGCTGAAATTATTTGACCTTCCACTTGAACTATGGGACGAGGAAGTTTTCAGTATGATAGGCAGTTATATGGGGGAGCCGCTGAGACCATATTCATTGACCAAGGATATGAGAAGGCTTGAATTTGCGAGAATCCAGATTCTCATTCCAACTTCTTCAATGTTTCCTATAGAGGTAAAGTTGTAGAGTGATGATGGTGTGAAGAGTGTGATTAGAGTGGAATATGAGTGGCTCCCAGTGTGCTGCAAAGTTTGCAGAACCTTTGGGAATGGGCAGGGGGACTGTCAGACTTATACTGAGAAGAAAGGGAAGGCGAAGATGGTGTGGGTGGATAAGAACAACACGAAGGTTGATCTTTTCTATGACTATCCGTCTATTGAACAACATAAATCACAATTCAACCTAAAACATTGCACAAGCATGAAAGATGTCATTCACATGTAAAAAGTCAAGCATTGAGACCATCTAGCAATAGACATGAGAATGTAGTATGCATTTATCAAAGATCAATAGTTTCGATTCATTAATTAAAGATTGGATCAAAGCATGTTTTTTAGCAAGAAATTCTAAATTTGGGCAAAATTGGCCAAAATGGTGCCAAATCGCCTTCAATCACATCTAAGCCTTCCCTATGAAACAAAAAACAAGAAATAAGAAAATCCTAGCTAAAAACATGCAAACATTATAAAAGGTTACATGATATGCAATGCATGACAAAAAGAGCACTTTTTAAAAAAATTACACAAAAAATGCATGAAATTCAACTACGTAATATGCATGTATGTAAGCAAGCACAAAAAATATATAGGACAAATATGAAATATGGTTATATCATTTGATCATCTTGAGAAAAAATTTAGAACAAGGAACATAAGCAAAATGAGGTAAAGCAAGGGCTTATCACCCTACCACCCCAAACTTTTAAACCATGTTTTTCTGAACATGAAATAGAAGTTGAGAATAGTAGGGTAGAGGTCATGGAGTCTTGGTATACAAATGCCAATGGGGGAGAGATCTCAAGGTGTCTAATGAGTAGGGTATAGCCACCACATCTGTGGTGCCCGCCATGACTGTTATGTATTGCTAGCACCATAGTCGTGTTGTGTAGCATAGTCGTGTTGATCTCCTTCTTGTAGCCTTTCTACAGATTTCAATTTTTTCTTCAATTTTGATCTTCTCTTTGGTGATATCATCCATGCATCATCCCCCTTACAATGTACTTGTCCTAACATGATTCACAAATAGAAAAAACCATCAAGTATAAAGTGTGTGTGTTTTCTTGGAAAAGTATAAAATAACCAAAAAAGTATTAAAAATTGATGGTCGGGAAAAAAATTCCCCAAACCTAGGTGTGTTGACTCCCACTAGTGCTAAGTCACATGCCTTCAGGAGGGCTTCTTGTTTTTTCTTTAATCACTTAACCATTTGGCATCATAATGTGTCCACTCTTACAATAGATACATTCCTCATTTGCATTCAACATATGTTCCTTGTCCCATTGACCACCAAATCTATCATGAAGTCTTCTATCCAGATCTCCTTCTTTCAAGTAATCAGCTGGATTCTTCAAGTGATCATGCTCAACATCTTCATCTCGGTCTCACTAGGTTGGGGTCTCGAACATATTGATCTTTATCTTCATGTCCATGAAAGAGACCATTATCGTGCCACTACACACATGTATCGTGACATCTACTGTAGATAAGAATGGCCTTCCCAAGATTATGGGAATCTTCCTATCCTCTGGGTCGATGTCAATAACAATGAAATCTGCCAGAACACTATTGCCTTTTCTTTGTCTATCATCACCAAAACATCATCCATTCTTCCTCTAGGCACCTTGATGGAACGGTCCACCAATTAGAGAGTGCAATGAGTCAGTTTCAACTTGCCTAACCCCAACTCCACATAGATACTATATGGCATCAAATTCACACTAGATCCCAAATCAAGTACGGATTGGTCTATCTGATGTCCCCCTATGTATCTAGATATGAGTGGGGCTCCTGGGTCTTTCCTCTTCATGGAAAGTGAGTGTTGGATGATAAAGCTCACTTGTTCAATCAACTTGATTTTCTTCGACACCCTCCATGTTGACTTCCTTTTGACAACACACAGTTCCTTGAGAAACTTGGCATAAGATGGAATTTTCTTAATAGCATCCAACGAATGGAATATTCACCTTCACTTACCGAAACATATCTAAAATGTCAACATTATGTTTTTTCCTCCTTTTTACTTTGGGGGTCATCCAATGTTTTGGCGAATGGTGGCTTACTTGCTCTTGCAACATGTTGTTCTTGTGGTATGACATGATGTAACACTAGGGATGGTAGAACCTAAAAATAGAGTGTGAGGTGGAGCAACCGGTGTCACATACTCAACATGAGGTGTTATAGTATCATCTTTAGTAATCTCAATCATAGTATCACCACTTGGATGCCTTTTCCTTGTTTTCATCAACATATCTTTGACTTGTGGGCTGCTCAAGAGATCTTCCACTCCCTAGAACTGTCACAACACTTCCTTGCTCATGGTGTAGAGGGCAAGCGGGTTGTGTCTGTGGAGGAGGTGGATGTGGCACTTGGTATTAGAATTGAGGTAGAGGAGAAAATTGAGGGTGGAGATTAAAATAGTGGGATGGTTGTGGTGATGGAGATGGTGGAGGTCTATAAGGCTTAGGATGGCCTTGAAAGTGATATATGGGTTGCACTTGCATTTGAGGTGGACTATATAAAACTTTTGAGGCCCCATTTGTCCACTAGATTCATTGAAATTAATTATGGGTTGGGAGAACAACTTTGCTTTCACTTGAAAATAAAGTATTGAAGAGATTCGCTCCATTTTTTTTCTCAAGCTTTGTGACATTATTTTGCACATCATCAAAGTTTTTCAACCTATCAAGAACTTCATCCTCAAATCTTGAGCTATATCTTAGACTTTGTTGTTCCATGTAGCTATAAGGATGAGGTGTCTTCATTTCTTCACCAAAGGACTCAACAAAAATTAACTAAGTGACAAGGAATACTTCCCACTTAGTACTTCCAAGGGTTGCTTGTCACATGAAAAAGACACAACCAAACAAAAGAAAACAAGTTAGCAAACCAATATGCACAAAGAATACAATAACAAAGAATAAAGAATAACAATGATGATGGCAGTAGGAAAAGATCAAAGCAAAACTAACTAGCTAGGCCGAGTGCCTTTCTCCCTGGGAACGGTGCTAGAAAGCTTGGTGTGTTTCTCAAACACTACCAAAAAAGCTGAAAAAGATGGTTCTTAAGGGGAGATACCACACCACAACTACTACGGAGCTATGGCACTTTCTATCTCCAACAATGGTGCCGGAAAGCTTGGTGCATCTTCTAGATCTTTGGATTACACCTAACCATTTGGATTTGATAAGATGTGACCCTAGATGCTTGAACACACTTAGGATCTTTTTAATTTATAAAGGGGCCTAAACAAACACACCCACTTATACTAACACACTAACCCACAAATGCACGACTTGTGTTATAGTATAGGCAAGCTACAGAAATAGGGTCAATCCATCGGGAGAAAAGGGGGCACTAGAGCTAGGTTAGTTTTGGCTAGGTTCCTATTGCGGAGTCTAGGGTTGAAGGTTTAAAGGTTGATTTTGTTTGATTACACCAAGGATTGAACAAGAAATTAAAAATAAACACAAATCAAAATATAAATTACCCTAGACAATTAATTCTAGTGGGCAACAAAAGACAAGCTAAGCAAGAAAAGGCAAGAAAGGGGGAAATTTTACAAGAAAGAAGAGATCTACACTACACTAATCTCACAATTATGAATAAATGGTAGCTGAAGACCTGAACTCACAAGAACAATGCAAAAGTAAGGCAAGAGATTAATTAAGCAAGTAAAGAGCTAAACAAGTGAAGACTAGCTAAACAAGAGGCAATAAGGGTTTTAATGCAACTAAGAGAAGTGTGGGCTGTTTAGGGGATGCACGTGTCAATTGGGTTGGGGTGATAACATGTAAACATTATTCTTTCATTTAGATTATCAAACCAAACAACAAGTTAGATGCTAATGAATTGCCTTAAACTACTAATTCACCATGGATAGGGTAGGTGTGTATAGGCAAACTAGTCCCTATCACCTCGTACCCACCCTTGCAAGGCTCACTTGGATTAGGGTTTAGGCATGTGATTCAATTAGGATCTAATCAAGCCTCGATTTCTAGGATAGAAACTCTTAGGGTAATTTGGGGCCGAGGGTAGTAATGAGAGGTGAAAATGAGGTTTTAGACCTCACATCACCTACATTCTAGCCTTGAGAAAGCTCCAACATGAATACACTAAATGCTTATATACTAGCTACTTAGATCTCTCACTTAGGTGTAGGAGAATTGATTAGCATGTAGGAAGGTGAAAATCTAACTAGAGATCCACTAATTGGACCTAGGATCAATTCCCAAAATTAGCTACATATAAGCAATTTTCCTAGAATCCTAGGTGATTTCAAGCATAAACCACAATGCAGATAGAAATAGAACATAATCATTAGCAAATGAAATTACAATGTTTACATACCACTTGTCCCCCAACATGGTATCAAAGTAACATTTTGACCCCAGACAACCCACCTAGGTGGCCTAGCTACTCATAGAACAAGAAAATACAAAAATGAAGGAGG
The DNA here is from genome assembly GCA_963693085.1 of Alisma plantago-aquatica. Lineage (NCBI taxonomy): Eukaryota > Viridiplantae > Streptophyta > Magnoliopsida > Alismatales > Alismataceae > Alisma > Alisma plantago-aquatica. The sequence goes on along the minus strand of OY856409.1, from coordinate 1,616,023,576 downwards.
TAGAAGTAGACATGGAGCTCATTATAGATGAAGAAATCCTCCTCTCTAGTAGTTTTAAGGTCGAGCTCCTTCTTCCTCTAATATAGAAAGGCATGGAAAGGATGTGGAAAGTTGTAACAGCCCTAGAAAACTAGGGTTTTGGTGATGGAAGTGGTGAAATGGAGTGGAATGACTAAGGGGGATGAGGTAGGAGGTATCTAACAATGGAAAACCTTATGCTCCATCTACCTCAAAGTATATATAGGTGGTGGGGAGGTACTAGTTCAAGTGGGGGCATAATGGGAAAATAGTGGGCAAATGTGTTAGGGTTGTTGGACACCACAAATGTGGTGGAGTGGGGTGAGCATGGTTGTGGTGGACTGGAACGGTCAAGGTGGAAATTGGGTGAGAAAGTTAGATAAATTCATGATTTTGGAGGGTCAGTACCATGGCCATGGTGGTCACCACATGCATGATGGACTCTGTCCACCATGAGCCTGGCGGACTTCAGTCACCATGAGCTTGATGGTCACCACAGTCATGGTGAAGCTTGGTCACCATGGGTCTGGTGGCTAGCAACTTCAATTTTTTACTTCAACTGTGACTTGGAACATTTGTGCCACATCTATAGCTATGTACCACGGTCGTGTTGGAGCTTCTTCCTTGCACTTTGACCTTCAACTTGCTCATATTTGATGCTCCTTGCTTTGGGTTGATACTTGACCACTTGGGTTAGGTTGGGGAAGCCCTTGGAGCCTCTTTAGGATCCTTCAAGAGTGACAAACCCTTAAATTCTCCTCCTTCTCTCCCTAGCATCTCAATCATGGTCAAAGTACCTGAAAATCATGCAAAGAACATCTATAAGTGTATTTTAGGAAATATGAATATTGAGGGAAGTAATGTGCATTCTAACATGTTTAGATGTGAATAAAGTAAAGCCCTAAATGTGGGTTTCATCACCCGACTCTACCAACAAGTCCACTTGTCTAGTTGGTTGACTTCTAGAAGTCAGACGATATGCCAGCCCGATCATGCCATTTGTTTATATCACATTGACCATGTCTTGAAGCTGACCCACATAATGTGGTACAATATTTAGTTTAGATCCAACAAACCAATCTAACTCTATATATTTCCATCCCAAGCATATTCAATCATTCTGTGATTATAATACTCAGTCATCTTATGATTATAATTAAGAGAAGATGCAAGTTGTAAGTGGCAGATTATTCAGAATCTATTTCCATTGGAGCACAAGTCTCGCTAAAAGAAACTTCAACAACTTCAATATCTAGCTTGTGGTCACTTAGAGCATGCCCCTTTTCATATCTCAACACAGGGCTTTGTATTTTATTGACAATGGTATGCTTGTCACCTTTTTTTGAGAAATATCAGAGTAGTTGATTATAGGGAGGCCTCTTGACCCAATAAGGTGTTAGAGCTAAAATGAAAGATAGTTGGAAAGGAAACTAGATCTTTTGAAATACATGATAGAAGAAAGGGTGGGCAAGAGTTCCAGGAGAAATGGTCATCTGGTTATTTTAGATAGTGCTTGGCCACCTAGTCTACCAAATTGTTCAAGTCTCTCTTCAGATGGAAGATACCTTGGAAGCTCATCTCTCGTAGAAGGGATGTGATAGCTCGGGCTAGTAGTTGATATATGGGAGGTGCATTATTGGAGCTTTTAGACTGGAGGGCTATGTTACTTGAGTTAGTAAGTATGACCTCAGGCCCTATGTTGTTATGTCTGGCATACCTCACACCTTCCATAATGGCGAGAAGTTCACCCTCCATCGGGTATGAGTCTCACATGTGCTTGGCTTTGCCATATAACCGTTGTCCTATAGTGTCCCGGAGGACTAAGCTTGTGACTTTGGAGTTTGTGGCTTTGTTCACAGCTGTGTCTACCTGTATACATAAGGGAACTTGAGGCATGGAGATACTCTTCACATGTGCAACAACTTCTAGGGAGATATTTATATGAGCTCTTGGGAAAGAAGCCTTCATGGTTGCCAATTCTGAAATACAATTCTGATTACAATTCTGATTGCCTTTGAAGATAGACAACTTGTGGGGAGATATTTATACGAGCGCTTGGGTTTCAATTTGCCTTTGAAGATAGACAAGTTTCTCTTCCTCCAGAGAAGCCAGCAAGCAACTGAGAACAACACTTTCCAATCTTCTATGTCCTTCAGTGTCTTCATGTTGTAGCTGATCCATTCAGAAGTAGAGTCAATTGTGAAGAATAGAGGAGCATTCCTGGGAATGAGTCTGCACCAGGTTTGCTTGGCTTCATGACAGTCTTGAAGAGCATGAAGAGTTGTTTTGGCAGTATATTGGCAATGTGGGAAAAGATCATCCTGATTAAGCTTCCTCTTAATTCTTAGTTTGTTGGTGAGGAAATGATTCATGTGTACGAGCCACGTGTGTGTCTTCATTCTGTGAGAGATGGTAGAGGACCATATTTCCTGAAAGTAATTTGAACCAGAATTATATGAGGCATTGATAAGAATTTTGTAGGTAGAGGACGATATGTAATGGTTGTCACTGGAGTGAAGCCAGGATCTACTATCATCGTTGTATGAGGGTCTTGGAGGGGGCATAAGGAGAATCTCTTGAACCATGTTTTTGTAGAACCAGAAATTCAAAGTGTGAGTCCTATGTTCCTCCTCAAAGACTAGACTTGCAACTTTCATGTCTTCTACATCACCCGAAACTATGAGATATGACTTGAGAGTAGGTACATATCCTTTCTCCTATCCATGGTTCAATCCATACATCAGTAGATTCTTTGGAAATTACCACCTTCTTTGATTTACTAATTTGGAATGGCAGGGAGGCTTTGATGCTACGCCATGTGTGTAAACTTGAAGGATGGTTGACACCCTGCCTTTATATTTTGCTTTCATAAGCTCAACCCATGGAACATGTTTGTTTTTAAGGAAGTTTCATGCCCTTTTCATAAACAAAGCTTTGTTAAATTTTGTCATCCTTCTTATTCCCAAGCCCCTTGGAGATAGGGCTCGGTGAGGTGCTTCCAGGCTACAAGGTTCTGGCATCTCATCGTTGCAGGACCATTCCATATGAAGTTTCTGAAAAGTTGGTCAATCATGTCCCCAATGGATGTCGGTAGAAGGGCAACCTACATGGAATAGCAAGACTATGATAGCAAAACTGATTTGGAGAGGGTTATTCACCCAACTATCAAAAGAAGTCTATATTTCCAGTAGTTGATTTGATTTTGGATCTTCTTGATGAGGAAGTGGAAATGTTCTTTTCCATTACACTTGTGAATAATTGGATCCCCATGTATCTTATGAGGTTGAAGGTTTCCTTCATATTTAGTTTTTTGCATATTTTCAATCTTAGGTCCTGTGATGTATTGTCAGAGAAGAAGATTGAGGATTTCCCATGAGAAAGGAACTGGCCTGAAACCGAGATGAAGAGGAACAAACACTACTTGATCGTATTGGCTTACAAGATGTATGCCTCTACAAAAAGGAGGATGTCATCTGCAAAATTTACATGTGAGAACTTCAACTTCTGCCTAGTGACAACAATGGGTTTCCATGCTCCTTGTATAATTTTCTTGTTGATGAGCTGACTGAACCTTTTAAGACATAGAACTGAGAGGTAGGGGGATAGCGGGTCTCTTTATTTGATCCACATGAAGATTTGAAAGCACCAATGATTTCTCCATTCTATAAGATAGAAGTACTGCCTTATTTGATGATCTGTATAATGATGGCTATGATGCTTCATGGTATAGATGTTCTAGAGAGTGTTTCTTCAATGAAGGGCCAACTCAGCTTGTCGAACACCGTTACGAGATCGAGTTTGATTGACATGTAGTGCTTCTTGCACTGTTTTGATTCCATTGAATGGATAATTTCTTGCATCAGAGGAACGTTGTCGCCTATGTTCCTACTAAGAACGAAACTAGATTGGAAAGGCAAAATCTACTAATTGAGAAAGGGTTTGATGTGGGCCGCAATAACTTTGGATATGAGCTTTAAGCAGACTTTGTTGAAAGAGATTGGGCGAAGTTGTGAGTGGGATTCAGGAGAGGCTATCTTAGGAATGAGAACTAGAGTAGAGTCAACATCAGATGGAACAAGTAGGCGACCTTCAAAGGGCCCAGTGACAAAGCTGCAGATTTGGTCTTTAAGCAAGGACATATTCTTTTGTAAGAAGGAAGCATTTATCCCGACTGGCCCGGAGACTTTGAGAGGGGCCATTGTTTGGAGTGATTTCCAAATCTCATCATGTGAGGGCGTGCTAGCCAGAATCACCCTGTCAGAAATGGATAGGGCAAGGAAAACCCTGGGAAGGTTGTTGAAGCTTGATGACGCTCAAAGAATGTGGATTCCTGATACACGTTGGAAAAGAAGGAGATAATTAGTTGTTTCAGAGATCCTTCATCTTCTACCCAATGGTCATTAGTGTCTTCGAGTTTGGTAATCTTGTTTCTCCACCGTCTGTATTTAACTAAGGAATGTAAAATTTTGGTATTATTGTCTCCTAATTTCACCCAGTCACATCTAGCCTTCTATTGCCACTCGATCTCTTCTCTTCTCAGGATCAAGTCGAGTTTGGATTGTAGATCCACTATCTCAGTAGCTATACATGTCACCCTTTTTTGATATATCATTAATAGGTACTTGGGCTATAGGAGGTATCCTAAAAGGTGAATGCCCACAAATTTATATTAGGGTAGGGCTACTACAACCTAAAAATCCCCAAAATCATCGTGGTCTTCAATACAATAATGCAACAAGAGTTGTAAGCTAATAGCAATAAAGACTCAACTATGATCAAGGCAAAGATTGAGGTCCACTTGTATTTTAATCGAACCAGGAGTTTAGATAGAATAACTATAACCAAGTTCCTTCTAAAGTTATAATACACATCATGGAATGAAATTCTAATCCTAAAGAAATGTCAAGATCTATCACTAAACCTTCAAGAAGCATGTACACCAACTAAAACATATGGATACCTTTTGTAAAACATAAAAGTAAACTAATACTGCATTTTCTAGGTGTGCATCAACTAGAAGGGCCATACTAAGTATTTATTGGTGCAATCATATCAAACAGTAGAACTAGTTCCATAACCAATAAGGAAATTTGTTGGAATGGCAGAGCATATTCACAAGCAACATGACCACTTGAAAGCAATTTTATATGCTAATGGTTGTATTTTTTGAGATGATAATGCTACTGATATAGATGCCAATGATTATAGTTCATGCGGATCCTGGGATCAACATGGAGGTAGAAACATAGAGCAGTGATTTTGGGATAGTGATCCCATATGGGGAGTAACCAAAGTAGTAGACTATACAATATAGCATATGACATAGTATTTCGATCTAACAATAATTTCCTCTTTAGATACGACTAGCACAAACCACAGTAGGATAGATTGAAAAGTTTTCATGATAAACTTATATTCCTGTGGGCTTAGAATGAGATTCTATCTTGTTCTAAACTTCCATAGATGATTTTCATGGGAAATTACACTACTCATGGAATGCAAAGTAATAAATTTATCATGTTATGCTTCTAATATAGTACAAACATATATGGCATGCAAGCTTAAGGATTAGGGATCTTTCAACATCTTTTTCTATATTGGTTAATCTACATGCCATTGGGGACTCAATGATTTGGGATTCAATATCCCTATCATGTTACATATACTACAGAAACCGCCTTTGGCGTCGGTTGTTTAACCCCCTTTGGCGTCGGTTTCTGAGTGACGCCTATGTGGGCGCCGCTAAAGGTCGAACACTTCGGCGTCGGTTTTTTAACCGACGCCTATTTAACATATAGGCATCGGTCTTTTAGTAGATAACCGACGCCAAAAGGGTTCGCGCCACAGAAAACGGTGTCATCTAGGACACATTATGCGTCGGTTATCTACTAAAAGACCGACGCCTATATGGACTATAGCGTCGGTGTTTACTTGATAACCGACGCCAAAAGGGTTCGCGCCACAGAAAACGGCGTCATCTAGGACACATTCTGCGTCGGTTATCTACTAAAAGACCGACGCCTATATGGACTATAGCGTCGGTGTTTACTTGGTAACCGACGCAGAAAGAGTCCTAGATGACATTGTTTTCTGTGGCGCGAACCCTTTTGGCGTCGGTTTTCTATAAAAAACTGACGCCATACTTCAAGACGCCCTGCACGACCGTGTTTAGTACTATAGGCATCGGTTTTATATGAATAACCGACGCCTTTTCCACCACGGCCGTGCTTTCCTGCACGGTCGAGTTGTTTGTACTATTAGGCGTCGGTTTTTATCCAATAACCGACGCTGTAGGTCTTTGCTGACAGTTTTCTGTAAATAACTGATGCCTATATCTATTTTTTTTTCTTCATATCAGTTTGCAGGCCTGTTGTGGCTGGTCAGCGGGATGAGAACCTGCAGTTCAGTTTTCTGAACTGTAGGTTTACGGCATCCATTGATATCAGCCTACAAACAGGCCACAAACCTGCAAAAGTCCCAAGGAAAATTTCACACAATTAGATACATTCAGACATCAATTCAATTCTCACATTCACACATATAGAAACATTCAAATACATGTATTAACATTTAAAAATATTCATTTACAAAGTATCATTCATTATCGCTATCAACATCCCAATTATATCTTACAGTTGCCACTGCTTGTATGGCTTTTGCCCATTCTTCTCTTATTTCATTTAATGCTTCCATCGTATATGGAGCATGTATATTTTTTAAGCATTTACCTATAGTGTTGTCAGTTTTAAACACCTGCAAAGAGAATAATGTATATATAAGTAATAATATAAAAATAAGTTTGATATATTTCATACTAACTAATGAGACTATATATAATACCTCATGTATGGTATCGATGTCCAATGCAGCATGTTTGATAATCATCTGCATAAATCGCATCACATAGTATGCGCATGCCCAGCCATTGTCTTGTGTAGCGCACTATAAATTGAAACATACAAAATAATACAACTAAGCACAATTCACATCAATAATATATACATTGGAGTCGGGAACTTACTTGTACGTTCTGCCAATTTATTGGCTGGTTCTTTTTCCTTGGGACCGTTCCTCCAGCCTTTTTGAATGCATCTAAACCCCTACATGTTAATATAACACAGTAAATTACATAAATAAATAGTAATGTAATAACAGATGTTAACAGATACAAAAATGAAATATTTCTCACCAGAATAATGGCATTCTCATTACGTGTCCAATTTTAGTGTTTAATGTACTTCCCGTGGGATCTAGATAATAAACAGTGAACGTCCCGGGGACAATAACTAGTAACTCCCAATGTCTACCGCTAGAGGTAAAAAGTTAACAATTAATAACTCAAAATGCACAATAAAAATGGAATTTTCTTAAGTCCAAAATATAAATAATATAAACTTACTTGACATTGAATGGTGCTATTATTATCGTCTTCTTTTGCTGACCAAAAATTGTAAAAGTATCTATACAGTATTGTTGAACACTATCAGGGTCTTTAGCTACCATACTAATCAATGATGGAATCAAAAATCCCACATGATCAAATGTAAATTGTTTGCAATGATCTTCGACTAAGTAGCTGCAAAACATATATTACGTATGCATTAATATATAAGAAACCAGATCACCGGATCTTACACAAGGTATATAGATGTATAAACAAGATCTCACCTTATCCATGTCTCTATCATTGATGTATTCATCCAATCATACATAAACAGCTCAATAATATCTTGTATAAATAAAGAGCTATCGTATGATTGACCTGCATAATCTGCATCTAAAGAAACAATTATCGGGCAATGTATATTATGTGCCCGTAGCCAAGTAGGACCTAACGGGTATGTTACGTCAGTTGGAACCCAAGTTGGTAATGCGGGAAGTGGAGGTGGAGGCCTAGGTGCTCCTGGTGTCTTCTTTTTAACCTGTATATATAATTTCAGATCAGTTGACATCATATATACACATTAACAGTCTAAATCAATGTAAATTTATCTTACAATTTTAGTAGTGTGGACGACATCTGCGTTGGGCCACAATATGACCCCGCCTTCTGCCTCAGCAAGTGTATCAATATTCGGGTGGGGATATGGTAATGTAGCCTCCCTCCAATCGGGTAACACATGTAATGGGCCCACACGAACGTAGCCCTGTGGCATTGGAGTCCCGTGAAACCTTTCCCCATGAAGGGACGGGTAAGCCTGCGCCTCTGCAACAACATAGTCTTGTATTCTTAAGCGGCATGGCTTCAATGCCTACAAATTTACGTAAAGAATATTATACATATATACATATCATCTTGAAAACATATCATCTTGAAAAGACTAGCTACAATTTCATAAACAATACTTACAGCAGACGTGTTAGGCGATGGGTCTCCAGGATTACTCGCAGTATGTGCATCAGGAGAAGAGTGGGTCGCCATAGGCTGATTGGAAGCCTGAGATGCCTGCCACCGCAGCAATTCTTCCTTGACCTTCTCAGCAACTACATCGTTGACCTTCTTAGCAACTATATCCTCGACTCTCTTATTCTCCTATACAAGGATAAAAGAAACATTAGCTTCTTATTATTGAATTTCCTTTTGCAGTAACATTCTAAAAAAAGAATAGGTTACCTCTTCTTGAGAAAGTCCCGCTCTGGGTTTGCGCTGGGATGGCCCAAAGAATGCTTTGATGCTCACACCAGCGTCTGCACCCCTAACACGTCCAGGATGCTCTGGGTTACCCAGAGCAACTGTCAATTCATCCCTTGTGCCCTGAGGGATGAACGTGCCTTGTTTCCTCTGCTCGTGCAGCTCCCGCTAATCACCATCAACAGAAATTGGTAAGTTAACACCACAAATAATCAATATTCAAATGATTGCTCTAAGAGTTGTATTTTACCATTTTTGCAGCCGCCTCAGCAGTTACGGGCTTCTTTATTTCACCCTTCTTGTTTTGCCTCCCAGCTATCCAGATATCATGGTGAGGCATGGGTGTGGCAGACTCCTGAGTAGGAGCAGACTCCTGAGTAGGAGCAGACTCCTGAGTAGCCGCAGACTCCGCATGTAGTCTTTGGCGAACGCTTGCATAGCCTTTTAGACCCATAGTGTGGTCATGCACATTCAGTGCACACCTTGCTTTTTGTGTGTCACTGAGGGCCTAGTTAGTATGCACATTAATGATTTGGTTAGTATCACTAAATGTTAATCTTGAATAGGTGAATACAATGTATATTAATTAAATTGGGAGTGACACCTAATACCTTGAATTCTTCAGATTTTCTTGAAGTAACAAAATTGTCCCAATCTTCTTTGTCCAAGAAGTTCCATTATTCAAGGGCTGACTTCTTTTTCTTATCACCCTCTTTTATGTATTCTCTGTTCAGATTTGTCCTATAATTCCTAAGCATCTTTCCAGCGCGTTGCATCACACTTTTACGATGCAACTTCTCATCCAATGCAAACAGATTCTGTAAAATAGAAATGTTATTAACTAGTATCCAAAATAGAATTGCAAATAATAGAATTTGTAATCTACAAAATAGAATTGCAAATAATAATAACTCACGCATAAATCCTTCCATATCAAGTCTTTTTTCCCCTGAGGAACTTTATGCCAATTATCATACTTAACACCACAATGGCTCCGAGTGGTACACCCAAGATAGTTTACAAAATTATTGCGGTTCACTCCAATTGCATTTCCTCCATTATCAAACTCCACAACCAATTTGGATCCACTGCCACTAAGCGCTATTAACTTCTTCAACAAAGTGATGCCCCTTTTCTTGTTAAGTATTTAGTGTTGCGCATCAAGTTTCTCCAGTTCTTCAGTGGGTACATGTGCATCATCAACCTAAAATTTGACAAAAATAAACACACTAAATTAGCCCAATATAGAAATATAAGATATATGACATAACTAGAAGATAATGAATTTTATAGAAATACATGATATGTTTTTAGAACTTACATTGGTATCCTCTCCATGCTCGTCATGGACAGCATGCTCATCATGGACTTCATGCTCATCATGCTCGTCATGGTCAGCCATATGAAAAAGTCATTTAAAGGCGAGACATTTGATAGTTTCTGTAATATCATTTGGTGTTTGAGATAGTTGATGTAAGACTTTATCTTCAAACCACTTAGTAAAAGTCTTATTATGCTCTCTAGCAAGCCACATTGAACTTGCTCAAGGATGTTGTCTCTTTATGAAATTGGTATGTTCCTCGATATAAACACTCACTTCGTCCATATTGTGTAAAATATACAAGTGAGCTTGTTCCAACTGCTCACGGCTGATTACTTTCACCTGTGATCCCAAAATTCCTTTGCCCTCCTCATTATTCTTGTCATTATCAGGAGTGTCATTACCACTGAGAAAGTCATTGCAAAAATCCATAACCTCTCTCACCACATAACCTTCAATAATACTCCCTTCAGGTCGATGACGGTTTCAAACATCACCTTTAAAAACGCTCATGTATCGTTCAAAGGGATACATCCAATGCAAGAAAACTGGTCCCAACATTTTCACTTCCCTAGTCAAGTGGACAACAAGATGTACCGTGATATCAAAGAATGAAGGAGGGAAATACATCTCAAGCTGACATAGGGTAACAACCACTTCTCTTTGCAAATTATCGAGAGTATCAGGGTCAATAACTTTGCTGCATAGACTGTTGAAAAAGAAACAAATTCTGGTAATTGCAAACCTTACATGCTTCGGCAATATAGATCGAATTGCCACGGGCAATATTTGTTGCATTAGAGTGTGACAATCATGAGATTTAAGACCTATCAACTTCAGATCTTTCATTGATACCAATCTACGGATGTTGGATGAGTAACCATGTGGCACCTTAACATTTACCAAGAATTCACAAAAAGTTTTCTTCTCCTTTCTAGACAACGTGTAACAAGCGGGAGGTAAGTATGTTCTTTTATTACCCATTTCACGTAATTCTGTTAATTCTGACCTTATTCCCATTTCACGTAGGTCCAGTCTAGATTTTATCCCATCTTTAGTCTTACCTGGTATATTTAACAGAGTACCAATGATGCTATCACAAACATTTTTCTCAACGTGCATTACATCGATACAATGCCTGACTGTCAAAGAACTCCAATAAGGAAGATCCCAAAATATTGACTTCTTCTTGAATGAAGAATTATCACTCCGTGTGGCCATACTACATTGTGATTTCTTACCAAATTCATTGACATTGTCTTTTACTCTTGCATAAACAACATCCCCTGGTATAGGTTTAGGTGCAATCCGTTCATCATTCCATCCATTGAATGCTTTGCGCTTCCTACGATACGGATGGAATTTTGAAAGAAACCTTCGATGACCAAGATATATAGTCTTGTCGCCATGTTTTAGTCTTATTGAATCAGTATTTTCTTCACATATAGGACACGCTTTAGCTCCTTTGACACTATATCCAGATAAATTCCCATATGCTGGAAAGTCATTAACAGTGCAAAACAACATAGCGTGCAAACGAAATGTCTCTCTTGCTGAAGCATCATAGGTCATCACACCTTCAGCCCAAAGTTTCTTTAAGTCATCAATCAAAGGTTCAAGATAAACATCGATATCATTTCCGGGTTGTTTAGGGCCCGATATCAACAACGACAACATAACGTACTTATTTTTCATACACATCCAGGGAGGAAGATTGTATATAACAAGCATGACTGGCCAAGTGCTATGTTGGCTGCTCAATGTCTCGTACGGATTCATCCCATCTGTACAAAGCCCAAGTCTTAGATTCCTATCTTCTTCACCAAATTTGGGGTACAATAGATCAATCTTCTTCCACTGTGGGGAATCAGACGCATGTCGTAGGATCCCATCATTATTTTTCTTAACATTTGCATGCCACCTCAAATTCTTCGCATCTTTCGGATTTGCAAACAAGCGTTGAAACCGTGATATTATAGGTAGATACCACAACACCTTGGCAGGAGAACCAGTTTTGGACTCCCCCGAAGTCGTCAATTTATACCTTGACGCACCACATTTTGGACAATCTTTCAAATCTACATAGTCCTTTTGAAATAATACACAATCATTCGGGCATGCGTGTATCTTCTTGGCCTCCATTCCCATTGGGCACAACATTTTCTTTACCTGGTATGTTGAGATTGGCAGCTCGTTTCCTTCAGGAAGCATTTCTTTCAACAAAGTCAACAATGAAGTGAAGCTTTTGTCGCTCCATCTATTGTTAGCTTTCAACTTATACAATCTCAACACAGCGCTAAGCTTCGTAAACTTAGCACAGCCTGTGTATAACGGTATCTCAGCATCATGCACAATGTTTCTAAAGATAGGAGGTGGATCGGTGTGCTCTACCCTACAACTATCCAGCATCGCATCAACGATGTCTGCTGGAACTGGTTCGTTCACATTTACGTCATCGGAGGCAATTTCTTCTTCCACCCAAGCACTGCTATCGACATCTACTGGTTTCGATTTTGAAATCTCTCCATGCCAGTGCCATTCTGTATAGCCTTGTACAATCCCGTTGCACATGACATGACTTTTGATTTCCTCACCAGTGTTGACTTTCAAGTTGTTACTGCAATGCCTACATGGACAGTAGAACCTATCTGTAGGTTTTTTCCTATGTTCCTCGGCAAATCTAATAAACTGATCAAGACCAGATATAAACTCTGGGGTGCAACGATTACGAATGGACATCCATGATATATCCATTCTATGATCAGAGAAAACAAGTATATATTAGGAAACAAGTATATATTAAGAAAATATTAGGGTATGCACTTACATCCTAAGTGTATAATGTGATGTCATTCTTATATATAATAAATGTGTACCACCTATCCCATCCTTGAATACCTAATCTCACTAGTAAGTGTATAATGTGTATTGGGTTTTCAAGAAAATTTCGGCAGCATTTCCCCGTTGTTCTCTAAGTACATATGTACTTAGAGAACAAATAGGGAAATGCTGCCGAAATTTTCTCGAAAACCCAATACACATTATACACTTACATCCTAAGTGAGACTAGGTGTTCAAGAACAGTCCCAAACCGGGGACTATCCAAGATTTACTCCTAATGAGTCAATCTTGGACGGGTTTCTAGGCCAACAAACACATTTGATGTCATTCTTATATATAATAAATGTGTACCACCTATCCCATCCTTGAACACCTAATCTCACTAGTAAGTGTATAATGTGTATTGGTTTTTCGAGAAAATTTCGGCAGCATTTCCCCGCTGTTCTCTAAGTACATATGTACTTAGAGAACAAACGGGGAAATGCTGCTGAAATTTTCTCAAAAACCCAATACACATTATACATTTACATCCTAAGTGAGATTAGGTGTTCAAGAACAGTCCCAAACCGGGGACTATCCAAGATTTACTCCTAATGAGTCAATCTTGGACGGGTTTCTAGGCCAACAAACACAATAATAGATATGTACATGTTAGGGTTTCATCACAATTGATGTTAGGGTTTCATCAATGTTAGGGTTTAATCAAATCAAATTAGGATGCTAGAATGGATTTAAATCAAATTAGGGTTTAAATCAAATCAAACACGGCCGTGGCTGTGTTGGCCTACCACGGCCGTGCTGTCCAGAATGGCCGTGCTGCCCAGCACGGCCGTGGTAGGCCATTCTTCTCAGTTCTCAGTGAAAGAAGTGGTGAAACCAAGATTTAGATGCAATATTAGGCGAGCAACAACAACTGACCTCCCAGCAGTGGTGGTGGTGACCGGCGAGCTCCAGGCGGCAGGGCAGGCAGGTGCAGCGGTGGCCGGCGAGCTCCAGGCGGTAGGGCAGACAGACCAAGGAGCAGCGGCGTCGGCGGGCGGCGGCAAGGAGGAAGGTGGCGCGGTGGCGAGCTCCAGGCGGCAGGGAAGGCAGACCAAGGAGCAGCAGTGGTTGCGGAGAAGGGGGCGCGGCGGAGAAGGGGGCGCGGAGAAGGGGAAGAAGGTAGCAACAATGGCGGCAGAGAAGGGGGTGCGCCGGTGGCGCGGCGGCGCTGTCGTGGAGGAAGAAGGAGCTTTCGTGGAGGAGAAATCAGCGGCGTGGTCGGGCGACAGTAGAGAAGAAAAGGGAAATCGGATCGCAATGAAACAGAAGAAAGGGGAAGAGTTAGGCGATCACGGGATATTAAGTTCCAAAATAGCGTCGGTTGTTTCAAACAACCGACGCCTAAACCTCTTTAGCGTCAGTTGTTTGAACCAACCGACGTCCAATTGGACGATATTTTCACGAAATTGTTTGGCGGGAACCACTTTCAGTGTCGGTTATAAAAGGTTAACCGACGCTGCAAGTGACACTTTTCGCGCAAATTTTCATCGTGCATAGGCGTCAGTTTCTATCTATATAATCGACGCTGAAAGTGACACTATTTTTTTGCTCGAAAATTGGATTTCGCGGGCGACTTTAGGCGTCGGTTTGTTATTAACAACCGATGTTGTATTCAAAGCGGTGCCCGTGTCTGGCTGGTCTTCAAATATAGACGTCGGTTTGCCTAAATAACCGACGTCTAATAGTGTAGGCGTCGGTTTTCCTAAAGAACCGACGCCCAGAAAAGCGACACTAAATGTTGTTTCTGTAGTAGTGTATATTCTCTATAGACGGCTAGGCACTAAGTTATATGGGTGCCCGCCTAGGCAGCACCTAAGCATGCATAGGTGGTGATGTGTGTGATATTTCATAGGAAAATTCACTAGGGATGAAATTCCTAGAGTTTACCAAGACTATGTACAACAATCACCACCCACAATTGGATGGATCTTATTGTAGTACAGTTTAAGATCAAACCTTAAGGACAACATATTTAAGAATTAATTGATCAAGGTAACCAAGAAAGAATTAGTATTTTTCACAAGATTGAGTTGGTTTAATTAACTAAGGTTGCAAGAATAAAATGAGCTATATTAAGGTTCTAGTTATCAAAGGATGGAAACACTAGGGTGGAACTGGGTTTCACTGCCACTAGTCGAATATGCAAATTCATTAAAATCCAAACTAGTATGAAGAGATAATTTGAGTTATGCCAGTTTCCCCTTGAGGTTTTAGAAACTTGCATAAGTGTATATCCATGTAAGCTCGATGTTTTATTACCTATAAGTCATGTATCCACTACCCCAGAGACTTCCTATTAGAAGTTCTCATCAGGGCATCAACCCAAGCTCATCGATATTCTAATCTTAAACATTGACATTCTTATAGAATAAGATTATAACAAATCTCACCTTCCAAAAAATATATTATAACAAATCATGTAAGGCGAGTGATCAATCCTTAAAACATGTGTTTAATAGTTAGCAATGAATCAAATGAGTGCATACAAGAGTTGGAATAAGAATGAAATTGTAAGAAACAAGTAGTTGGGCTAGTGCCCACACCCCAGTGAATGGACTACTCACTCGACATGGTCAGATTAATATCACTGGTAGAGGAAAGGGACACAATCATGGCATGACAATAGAAGAAGTGTCTAGGCATGGTGTGAGATGAAAGACTTCTTCCTTCTCTTTGATCCAGGTATTAACCTTGACTTGCAGTTGAAGTAGATGGATGGACAATATCTCGTTGAACATGCCTGTCACCATGGAGAGTGATGGGCTTGAACTTGCAGAGCTCAATACGGAGGTCGACACAATGGAGGTCGAATGCTCTCGCTAGAGAGGTCAATACCTCTACATATGACCTGGTCGATCAATCTAGTAAATGACTTAGAGTTACAACACTTTTCCCCCTTGAACAACGTGAGATTCGAGAGAGATTTTCTATAGTTGTATGATGGGTATTTATATACCTATGTACAGGGATGCCAATGGGAAAATTTGCATCGCATGGACGACTAGATTGATTGCTTCATGGCTAAGCAACTGGATAGAGATCGATGGGTCATCAACCTTTAAGCTCAATGGTATGCTTGAGCTCTGGATGTTGATCGATGGTTTTCAACCTTGTAGATGCTAACTGATGGTAGATGCATGATGTTGGTCAATGGATGTGAGGTCGACAAAGAGAGGTCTATGGGTCATCAACCTTGATCCTGGTCATCAATGGGTTTGTATGTCTGTCTTTGGGATGTCAACTAGGGAGGTTGATGGGTCATCGACCTCGAAGGTCAATGAATGCTCAATCATCGTGGTTGATGAACAAGAGGTTGATGGTCAAAGCTTGATAATTGATGATATTTTGGAAGTCGATTGGTAGGTCGATTTTGTTCTTAGACAAAAAAATTGTTGATCGATCTGCCTTCTATAAGTGCTCAAAATATGTTTCAGTCGGGGGTGCTGCCCCCACACCCCGCATGAGTGATAAAACTCAAATCTTACAAGGGGAGTCAAGAAAAGTATCAATTCCTACAAATTAGTATAAAAACCTAAGTAGATCAAGAGAAAGATATTTCTAATGAAGTCTAAGACATTTGAAAGTTAAACTAGCCCAAAAATTCTATTAAAACTAGGATGAATATATGTTCATCAGGTGGACACCTAGCCTCCAAAACCTAGGCATGAAACCTAACTAGGCTGTTGGGTGGCGCCTAGTGGGTCTGAAATCTGGGTGATTGTTTTTCCTTTTTTGTCTTCTTTTCATTTCTTTTAATATTTATTCTTCTTCCTTAATCTTTCATCTTGGTTTTTCATTTTCCTTTACCGCTCCATCAAGAAACAAAGTTGCTGCAATGTTACTACATTCCTCTTTATTTTCATGTCTTATTTTTGCATTCCTCAGCAGCAAATTGGTACTATATTATAGAGTTACTATAGTTGTACTAATATGATATTATCTATGTACTAATGATTCACTTACAAATTTACTATACTACATGAATGTTTTCTTCTTCATCCTTCATTTCTATAATATATTTATAAATCTCTTGTATGAATGTACTCACATTAATACAATGCTAATTCCTTACTTGCATTTTCAATTTTCTTACTCTAGCTTTCCCATATTAGATTTGATTATTCATATTATCCATATATTCACTATGTTGTTTCTCATCTTTCTAACTCCATACTACTTTCATTTTTTATTTGTTCTTCCCCTCTATCGATCTTCTTCTACTTTATTTTTTTTTCTATTCATGGTTTACCATATGTAAGGTTTGTGTTGCATGATGATCTACTGTTGTTTTTCATTCTTTATTTGTTCATCGTCTCCCTCAACCTCCTTGTTGATTTTTTTTAATTTGTTATTTTCCTCAAGTAGATCAATATTATTTTTTCCTTATCTTTTTTTTTATCTTAGTAATTCTTATTGATTCATATGTTTCTCATAGGTTTAATATATTACTATATATATGTATATGTCTATATATGTAAAATATAAAAATGAAAAAAAAATTGGGAACGCCTAGGGAGAGTTAATATATATGCATATATATACATATATATGTCTATATTTGTAAACTATAACAATGAAAAAAATGAAAAACACCTAGGAACACCTAGGCAAAGGGCGTCCCTAGACAATTTTTGGATGTTTGGTTACTTAGAAAACCTAGTTGTTGATAGAGATGGTGGTCTTGTTATCATATTTATCAATGAAAGCACCACTTAGTATAGTGGAATGTATTCTAGTGCAAGTATTGAAATTCTTTCTTCCTTATTTTCTTTGTTTTATGATAATCTAGGATTGTAAGCTCTACCTAAACATTTTTGGCACACCATTCCAACATTACCCATACAGTTTTGGCAGACCATGCCTACATTCGACTCACTTTTTTATTCATGTTGATATAAACATTCAAACTTTGAGAGTGGGCACAAAGTACATGGAATTCAATGTATTTGACATCACGAAAATCCCCTATATTCAATAAGAGGTTTATTTCTTAGATTGTGTAAACCACTATACCAGTATGTACAAGCATCCACACTACACTAAGGGTCCCCTTAATATTTCCCTTAATAATCTACAAAAATGTTATCTCAATGATGATCAGATTGATTAGTTTCAATTCCTCATTGACAAAATCGAGGAAGACCCTTTTCTTGTTTATGAAGGACAAAAACATGTACCTACATGTGAGGAAGAAGTCCATGCACCCTCATCCAGTTGGGGCTCCCACTTTATTGAGTGGAGATATGATTTGTTCCTACACAAATATGGGTTCTATTGCCACTTATAAAGCCATTTCATTCGTAGGCAAGTGTATATGTGGATTTTAAAAACAAATTGTTTAAAGTGATTCAAAAAAATATAATTAGAAAAACCATGAAGGATTTAGCGCACAGGATAAATGGTTGCTTACTTGTGTGGACGAAATTATTCAAGATTCTGCTTGTTATAACTTCTTTGCTTTCCATATATGGTAGTTATTGTCATTTTCTACAATAATAAAGCATCAATAGTGGTGACCAATTAGCATCTTATATATGACTTAGAGAAAGTGAGATAGCACTGACAACTTTAACTGCAAAAGTTAGAAGTGCTTTGATTGATAACTCTGTAGAATACCTTAATTTATTATGAAATTATAAATCTATGTCTTGATTCCCATGTATGGAGGAACTTGTGAGAAGGTGTTTTGTTTCATTTCTTATGATCGACTATTCCAAAAAAATGAAGACAAGATGGTGGAACAAATTATTGTCAAGTATGTATGTATGAATGGAGTAATGTACATCAGAAGTGACGAGATGATCAAGTTTAAGGCTGATGATAAGAGACTTAAATTTTATCTTATGATGGAGGAAATCAAGGATGACTAACCATTGGAGATAATTTGCTCTCGCACATCCAATGACAATTTTTTGGCATCCAAAATGAAAAATAGTGGCCCTTGTTGTGAGGCATTCTGATGGCCACTTTTGATTTTTTAGTTTTGATTTATCATAAGATATATTCATTTACACACTTGTTTTACATGTAGTATTTTGTGTATATCTTGCTAATTATTCAAACCTATGTATGTATGTTAAGCTAGATTATCTACATACACAATTGACATTGAAAACCCAACAAATCACTAGGATAACTTTCTTAGCTAATTGACTAGCTACATGAAGAAGAAGGGTCCAAACTATATACAACGAGCCATCTGAACAACTAATCTGATGATTGACTATATTTAAAAAGATTTATGATTCATTTAGAAAGCAATTCGATCAATCACTTATAACCAATGGTCTTTAACATCCACCTATCTAGTACAAAAACCTTGAAAGTAAGGTATTAGGCCATAAAGGCTCAAGCCTCTAAGAAGAGATAGTGGTGTTTCATCTCAAGGTGGGATTTTCAATACCATTGACCAATTTTTTGTTATCTTTCATCATCCAGTGGATGGAATGCAAAGTATTACAGGATTATAGATAGTGTGTGACAATGTGTTAAGAATTAAGGTGATCAGACTGAGCTGGATCAAACACCAGCGCCAAGTGTAACATCCCTGACCTGGGTTATGAACTAACCCCAAGTGTTTTTCTTAAACATGTGATTAAATGCTTGTGGTTATCTGTTGATAATGTAATTAAAGCTCCTAAGGAACATACATTTCCATTTCTGCCCCTTTTGAACAATGTTGTAATATTGTTTTGTAATACAGGGACCTATGTGAAAATTACCCAATTAAAAGGGGTTAACTTGCAAATTTCACATGTTTAGATGTTCCTCTGATGATAATACATCATAAGAATGAATTTGATGAAGTATTATGGATTCTCCAATCTTGGGCACCAAAAGGTAGCTTGTGGAGCCATCCTTGTGCTTTAAACCCTAGTTTTGGTATAAAGTGCAATTTACCCAAAACATGGGGAGAAACATGTAAAATATACCTTCTAAAATATATTTTATGACTCTTGGCATCAATTAGAGTAAAAATGATAAAGGGGGCGCTTCATTTGAATAAACAAATAAGAAGGATAACCCTTTTAACTAAATAACCAAGTTATAAGCCTAATAACCCTTCTATATGTGCAACTTAATAAAAAGTTGGCTTTCTTCACCTTTATACCTTGGGTTTAAGATGAGTTTTGCTTAAGTATAGAAGGGAGAAACGTGGCTTAGAATAAGGGAAGGACCTAGATGAGAAATGGAGAAACAAGTTGTCCTTATGTTGGAATTTCACCCAAAGTATATATACACCTTTTCTCACTTAGCAAGGATCGTTTCATTCACTTCCCTTCTTATCCCCTTGCTTATACCGACTTAGGACAGAGATCTGGAGCAGAGAATGACGGATAAGGAGTTCTAGGTAAGCTTTGGTCATCTTCTTGCTCGGATTCATGGAGGAATTCATGGTGCAAGGTTGGTTTTATGGTCTTCCTTACTTGTTTCCTCTTTCTAGCCATCTTTTCCCAACCTTTCCTTGGAGAAACACCCTTGGCCGACCTGTGGATCTCAAGACACCATTAAAGGCTTGAATCTTGTAAGCTTGGAGCTCAAGGAACGACCTTAAGGCGGGTTTTATAACTCTAAACCTTTTGCTTTCTTATGCATATCTTTGTACTTGCAAAAGTAGCTTGTTCTTCTTTTCCCCATCCTTCCTTGCTTTCTTGCAACTAAAACTACAAAGAACAGACCTTGATCTGGAGGTATAAGAAGATGGGCGTGATTACCAATGTTACTTTATCAAACGGTCTTGTTTTCCCCCCTTTGGCCAAACGGTTTGGGGCAAACGGTTTGCAAAACCGTTTGAAGGGCAAACAGTTTCACAAGTTCAGTTGGAGCAAACGGTCTCCAAGACCGTTTGAGGGCATTGACCAAGCGTTGACCGTTTGGGATTTCTGTTCATAATTATGTAGGATAATGACCCACCAAATTTGAGGGGTTAACTCCAAAGAAATCGTAGGTTGAAGGCCAATCAACTAGGCAAATCGAATTGAATTAAATGCTGATTTTCAGTCTGATTAACTTGAACGTTTTGGGCAAACGGTCTCAAGACCATTTGAGTGCGTTGACCAAGCGTTTACCGTTTGGTATTACTGTTCCTAATGATTTGGTCTAATGACCTACCAAATTTTATAGGTTAACTCCCAAGGAATCATGAGTTAAAGGCTAAACAATTAGGTAATTGAATTGAATTAAGTGCTGATTTTCCAATATGATTAATTGAACTTTTTGGGCAAACGGTCTCAAGACCGTTTGAGGGCGTTGACCAAGCGTTGACCGTTTGGTATTCCTGTTCATAATTATGTTGGTTAATAACCCTCCAAATTTGAGGGATTAACTCTAAAGGAATCGTGAGTTGAAGGCTAATCAATTATGTAAACCCTAATTGGATTAAGTGCTGACTTTCAACTTGATTGATATGACTTTTTGGGTTTTCTTTCCCAAACGGTCTCAAGACCGTTTGGGGATCACCCAAACGGTCTCAAGACCGTTTGGAGGTCACCCAAGACCGTTTGGAGGTCTAGGGTTGGATATGGTTAAGTGTTTGAAGGACAAAAGATATGGTGTTAACCCTAATCGACTAAGTGTTGGATTTGCATTGAATTGAGTTGATTGTTTGGGGTTGATTGGCCCAAACGGTCTCAAGACCGTTTGGGGATCACCCAAGACCGTTTGGAGGTCTGGGGTCAAGTATAGTTGACCAATTGAAGGTCCAAAGGTACCATATTATAAAGCAATCAATTGTTGATTTGATGATCAACTCAATAGCTCAAACCCTAATGATTTTTCACTAGAATCCAAGGGTTGGGTGATCCAAACGGTCTCAAGACCGTTTGGAGGTCACCCAAGACCGTTTGGAGGTCTAGGGGTGAGTATGGTTAAGCAATTGATGATCCAATGTTACCAAGTTAAAGTGTAATCAATTGTTGATTTGGTGATCAATTCAATGATTCAAACCTTAATTGATTGACTTGGATTTTGATGATATGATGGGCAAACGGTCTCAAGACCGTTTGGAGGTCATCCAAACGACCTCAAGACCGTTTGGGGTCAGGTCATACCCAATTTGGATGATGTTTCTATGGTTTCAAAGTAACTAGTCTTACATTGATTAGTATTGAAGGATCATCGATTCCAAACCCTAATTCAATTGAATCAAACCCTAATTGATGAACGATTGAGGGTTAATTAAGGGTCAAATCAGTTGAAGGTTGACCTATTAAACTCAATTGAGGTATGAGTATAGGTCCAATTGATGTTTGGTTCCATGAATTCAATGATTGAAGTAATCAACATTGGAAACCCTAATTCAATTGGATACCTTATGTAATGGAGGTCCAATGTGATTAAATATTTGGGAATTAAGATGATTGAATGTTCTATTGATCCAATGATGATTAGTAATGATAATCAATGAAGGTATGAAGGTTGAAACCCTAAATAATACCTAAGTGATTAGAACCAATTAAAGGGAGAATTCTTAATTGTTTATAGGATTAATAGCTTGATACACTATGTTAACCATAGTAGCATGTACTTGATTGAAGGTTTGATGTGACCTAATCAAGTTAAAAGAATGAAAGATTAGAATACATATATTTATATATATAAAAATATGAATCATGTAATGATCTTATGTAGCACGGCCGTGTAAGGGAGCACGACCGTGGTAGCCTTAACTTGCACGACCGTGCAAGGGAGCACGGTCGTGGTAGCCTTACTTTGCATGACCGTGCAAGGTGGCACGACCGTGGTGTCCTATAAAGAAATTGAAAAGTTTTGGTATTGTGTTGACATTGTTATATATGTATGTCCTTATTTGTATAAGTCATACAGGTTGATATTATGAGGTGATCATAGCCAGGTAAGAGTTATGATGTCATATTCCTTGAAAACAATTATAAGCTTTTAGAGTAATGATATGTGAAAAGTATATACATTGCTTCAATCAAGGTCATGTTGTTAGATGACTTGATGCTTATATGTCACTTGGTAGCAAGTCTTATGATGAATTAAGGGTTTGAATACCCTATTCTTGAATCATAGTAATTAAATGGTTAAGAAATAATATCCAATTGATAATTGATGTGAGTTAGACTTGATACATTTAGTATTCTACTTTTATAGCTGTTGTTCTAATGATTAATGCTTGGAAACATGCTTGATGCTAAAAGAATGCTAGAATGTACCTAACTAATCAAGTATAATCATATCATGTAGAGCCCTGACCATAGATCCATCATTGTCAGAGACCAAATGATGGTGAAATAGGTTTTCCTAAGGGAACTCCTGGAGCATATACTTTTGAGTATATGGGGGTATATGGACGCGAATATCCGTACGTCCTGGTGTAGGAATTGATGTAGATGTACTTTAATCTTTCAACCCTTCACTATATATTCATACCGGGTGATGTACCACAAATCTCCCGAAGAAATTACTAATACCGCATCGATGAGAGATAAACAAGAAATCTTTTGATGACGATGAGAGTTCAGAACTCCACTGTAACTCTATAGCGAAGTTTCCAGAATACCCTGGATAGCTACTACAACAGAGACACAATATGTCCTGCAAGTAAATCCTCTTACTGACTGAGGAAGATGAGGTCATAAGAATCAAGCTCTTTTGATGACCTATGTATGGTACCTACGCGATTTTTATAAATGGTCGGTTGAAGTATGAGCGGTATACCTCATCTCCGCAGGGCATAATAATGTTTGTAAAACATAACCAACCGCGTAGCATATCTTCTTAGGTTGAACTACGAAAAACTATGATTGGTGTTACATTGTTTACATTAATGATCCGTTTGAAATATTTAGTGTACATGTTCTTTATATGCTTTAAAGAAATGATTGCTTAAGTAAAAGTTACTTTACTTATTATCAAACCTGCTGTTGAATGATTTAAGTTACTTTGCTTATGTTGTTTCTTAAATGTTATAACAAAGCTTTTGGTGGAGAGTTATAACTCTCGCTGGGACAATTATTCAAATTGTCTCACTCCCGTAGGTTTCTACGCCAAGGACGAAGGAATCCATTTAAGAATGAGCAACAACATCAGGGGCAGTAGTGAATCTCAGGTGGAGATACTGACTGTCTAGTCTTATAGATAGCATGTCTTATGTCGTCTCTGTACTCTCAGGTCCTAGGATTCAGTAGGTCTGAGGATTTTGGCATGATGCCTCGAGATTTTGTATCTTACCTTGTACAATTAACAAGGTGGGTTTTGTTATAATGCTCGAGATGTGTTTATTACATAGATGTATCAATGGATCAGTTTGTAAATGACCTATCATGTTGTTTATGAAAGAGTTTTTATCTTTCAAAGATCTCTTTACAAAAGTTTTAAATTTTTAGTGATTTTTGATAATTCCGCTGCTAATCGCTTCCGCATTTGTTTAATTTAATTGTCAGTTTGGTGTCGGTCGTTTCACCAAGATTACAGCCAGATCCCATTCTAGTGGGCCTCAATGGGCTATGCTACACCCTCCCTCTAATTATCCAAATGAAATAGTGTAATAATAAAATGAATGAATATGGTTAATCAGTAGTACATGTTGAGTTTCCAACCTTAATATTAATGAAATGCAAGATCTTGATGCTTATTTGTTTGGCAAGCCTAAAATAGGAGCTTAACATTAAAGTAGTATGTTCCATAATGTTAAGTCGCAAAACTAATTGTTCCCAAAACATCAAGTGTTTAGAAGAAGAAACAATGTCATTAGTGCTCTTATAGTATAAAAAAAATCAATATAATAGACTACTTAAATCAAATATGAAGACCCAGAAAATTACATTTGAATTGCAAGTGTTCTGGAACTCTTAGATAGATGCAAAATCTCTTATTGATGTAAAACAAAGTACTTACAGATTTAGTAATGAATTTGAGATCACGAGAGGGCTAAATGGGTTTTAACTAACACTAATGGACTAGGCTAAACCTAAAAATACAACTGAAGCCAACATTTCAGTTGCCAACTTGGGTGGGATCATACAGATAGCATGGTATTTGATGTTCTAGCTCTAAAAATAACGATGTTCTAGGTAAATATTGGCTTGTCCAATGTCAATGCATGCTATTTGTTTTATTTTACTCATACCGTATCTCATAGGCTATGTGGACAAATGTGTATTTAATTTTCTTTAAGGACAAGTTAATATGGAAGCAATGCTAGTTGATCGATTAACCCAAGTTCAAGGTACTGCTATAGCATCAAGACTGGGGCAGGAGCAGAACCTTACCTCTTCTAACTGTGAGGAGGAGGAGTAGGATGCCCGACTATCAAAAGGAGGTGAATGGATGTCCAATGGCTTAAGGAGGAGGGAGCGGCTTGAGGAGGCGACAATGGCTTGAGGAGGCGGAGATGGATTGAGGAGATAGGGACTGCTTGAGGGGCGTTGTCTTGAGGGTGCATGATGCCAGACTGGAGGATATGACTGTGGCAGGTTGGGGGCAAAAGCCATCGAACTGGCAACATCAATATGAAAGAGTGGTCAACATGTGGTGGCATGGAATAGATACTGATAGCTAAACACGGAGTGGGTAAGGGGAGTATAATGAGAAATAGAGGGCAAATAGAGAGAGTGAATGGGAAAATAGAAGGACTGGGGGAGACTGCCATGATGAAAAGTCCATTACACACATGGGAGAGACGCCAAACTGATAAGTTATTTAAAGATTTTAGCTACAAATATGTTGTTAAATTTAAAAGAGAGAGAGAGTAAAATGTAGTTAGGATTGACCCATTCTATTAACTTCATTTATTTGATCTACACTTAAAAAATGTATAGTTAAAAACAATTGTAACTACATATAGTTTTCATGTAATTTAAAAAAACTATAGTTAAAACATGTTTTTTTTTGCAATGCAAGTATGCCTCCCCCTCAAGATGACATACAAGTAACTAAACATACAACCTCATGATAATTACTCAAACGGCCCATCACTCTTGTACATTCACATAACTCCTTTCTCTAGATCTTCACTCTCTCGAGGTTGTAAGGAATCAAACATTGCAAGATGGTATCTAAGCGTACAACCAACATAATATTTAATAAGAGCAAGAAGATAAACATGCTAATAATATGTATGTTAAATTAATAAGAAGTAGTCTCATGGTTGGGAGGACATGGTGGTTACTCCCAACCAAAGTTAATGGAACTAACCTCTCATATCAAGGAGAGAAAATATGGATTTAAAATAATATATCCCTAGCCCCCAAAACAAGGGATGGGGTGAGTGAAACAAGATAGCGAATGAAGAAACATAAGATGGAAGAGTAGATCCTCTCATATCTACCAAATTTCAATGTAGAGCTCCTACATTGGCAAATATGGTGGTGGGTTGGTCAATGACACAAGTGAAGACAGTCTATAAGGGCTAGGGAATACACCTTCAACGCCTTCATTTCTTGAGCAGGTTTTGTCAAGTGCTCCACTCATCAGGCAGAGGAGACCACTGATGAGACTTTCACCCCATTAATAGTTGATGGAGAACGAACAGAGTGGCAAAACTTCATTCTCATGCGGGACAAGAGATGCCTCAAATGGAAGTGAATGGCATATACGGATTAGTTGGTGTTCTCAAGGCACCTTCAAGCACCCTTTTTCAGAGTATGTGTTTTGCATGGCACATGTTATACTTGAATGATGACAACCTATAACAAAATCCTTAAAGGTTAGTGGGAGTCAAAGTTCTCATCGACTGCTACTTCATTGATTGAGGGAAGAAACATCTTTTTGGATAGACAAGGATGGGTTGTCTTTGGTTTTCTTCATTGATTGACGGAGCATCAGATGACAGGGTCATCAGTTGTCACTTTTGTTGGTTGACGGCTCTTTAGCTGGCTTGCAATCGATTGACTTTAGTCAGGTAGTGGGTCTTCAGTCTCAATCTCATTGGTTGGTGATCTTTTCATTGGCTTGGAGAGCCATTGACTGTCTAGAAAGTTGTGCGTTGCTATCTTATCACTTGGCAAGCCATCAGTTTCCCAATGACGTCTCAATTTCCCAATGATAGACGATGGGGACCTAGGTCGATGGAGATTCTAATCAAGGAAGTTCTCATTGACCCCAAATCTTTCTTGGTTGTATGGATGTTTGACGAGGCCTTCAACGATGAAGTTCCAAATTATTTCCAACATCTAATGCAAATCATTTGTCTTGTTGGAAGCTTAATTTAGTGACACAAAATCCTATGATTTTCATGTTAAAACTCAAAAATCATGAGATAAGGCAGAGTAGATAGGTATATAACATCCATGAAATTGGATGTTATATTTTTTTACAAAATTATGTCATTTGATTTTATGTTATATACATCTCAATTTCAAAAAGACAAAACACATGCATATTTTCTTAATGTGTGGCATTCTTTTCACATCTACGAAACCTTATGCACATTCTCACAATCAAAATATTGCTAGGTTGTTATGACCTTACCATTAAGACTTGTTAAAACAAAATGTATTTGAATACATTCTATCTATCTATATATATATATATATATATTTATATATATATATATATATATATATATATATATATATATATATATATATATATATATATATATATATATATATAAGGCCATTTTGGATTAGTCATGCAATTTTTTTTCAACATTTTTATAAATTACAAACACATCCTTTAATCCCCACAGAAGGGGTTGGATGCAATTTTCTCCATTATTTTTTTAAATTACATACTGGTCCCTTTGTGTTTACACCACACTTTTGTCTTTAATTTATTAAATTATATATTATATTAGGAGATTCATATCTATTAATATGTGGATGCAATTTCCTCTGTTATTTTTTGAAATTACATAATGGTCCATATGTGTGTACACCACACTTTTGTCTTCAATTTTTAAATTATATATTGTCTTAAGAGACTCATCTACACTATATAAGAAAGCCTGTGGAGGGGGTTGGTTGCAATTTTTTTTCTAACATTTTTATAAATTACAAACATGTCCTTTAAGCCCCCCAAAAGGGGGTTGGATCCAATTTTCTCTATTATTTTTTTAAAATTATATACTGGTCCCTTTGTGTTTACACTACACTTTTTTCTTTAATTTTTTAAATCATATATTATATTAGGAGACTCATATATATTAATATGTGGATGCAATTTCCTTTATTATTTTTTGAAATTACATACTGGTCCCTATGTGTGTACACCACACTTTTGTCTTTAATATTTTGATATATATTGTGTTAAGAGACTCATCTATACATATAAGAAAGCTTGCAGAGGGGGTTGGTTGTAATTTTTGCTATTATTTTTTGAAATTACATATTGGTCAACATGTGTACTCCACACTTTTATCTTTAATTTTTAAAATTATATATTATATTAGGAGACTCAACTATACTATATAAGAAACTCCGTGGAAGGGGTTGGATGCAATGTTCTCCATTATTTTTTAAAATTACATATTTGTCCCTATGTGTATACAACACACTTTTTCCTTTAATTTTTAATTATATATTATATTAGGAGACTCATCTATACTATCTAAGAAGTTTACAGAAGGGGTTGGGAGAAATTTTCTCCATTAGTTTTTGAAATTACATGCTAATGATAGTCGATGGGAGCCTAGGTCGATGGAGATTCTAATCAAGGAAGTTCTCGTCGGCCCCAAGTTTTTTTTCGTTGTATGGATGTTCAACGAGGCCTTCAACGATAAAGTTTCAAACTATTTTCAAAATTTAATGCAAATCATTTGTCTTATTGGAAGATTAATTTAATGATACAAAATCCTATGATTATCATGTTAAAACTCAAAAAAATGAGATAAGGACGAGTAGATAGGTATACCATCCATAAAATTGGATGTTATATTTGTTTACAAAATCATGTCGTTTGATTTTATGTTACATACATCTCAATTTTAAAAAGACAAATCATGGACATATTTTCTTAATGTGTGGCATTCTTTTCACATCTACGAAACTTTATGCACATTCTCACAATCAAAATATTGCTAGGTTGTTATGACCTTACCATAAAGACTTATTAAAACAAAATGTATTTGAATACATTCTATAATGTACCGGATACATTTGCCATATATTGGATACATTAAATACATTTTATATGCGCATCACTGGTTCGTTTAAGGCACCCAGTCATTGGTCTGACCAGACAAATTTCAATTGATTTGAAAAAGCAAGCTGAAGTATAGATTAACTTAAAAAAAAAGATTAACTTAATTATATCGGTCCGCTTTTCAAGTTGTCGGCAACTTTTCTTCTGTCGGCAACGTACTTTTCACCAAGTGCTTAGCGACCTCGCACTCAGGCAACCAGGCACACGAGTACACGACGTCTCATCCACATTTGTCGGCAACCAAATGCCAGTCTTACCCCCAAATCCTAGTGTTTTTTAATTGCTAATAATAGCGCGGGACAGATCGACGATCGTGCACATCTGTGGCGGGTTTACCGTTTGCTCGCGTTCCACACTCCATAGCTGTGAGCACAGCTTCCGCATTATTCTTCTCCCAATCGGACCCGTTAGTCGGGCTACTTCCCCCCCGCACTGCTCCTCCACGCTGTTCCCTTGCGATCGGAGATCTTTTGGTTGATCTTAGGCCTGTTCTTCTGCTGTCTTGACGCCGACGCCCTGTGGGTTTGGTAAGGAGGTAACCGGTTTTTACTGTGTTTCTCTCCGGGTTTATCTACTCTATTATTCGATTCTTTCTGCTAGACATATGATGCAATTTTCTAAGTGCCGAAGGAGTGCTGATACCTGTTGTCGTTGCTTGTCCTGGAGTTCTGACTCCGATCTGCGTTTGTTTTAGAGCTTACTAGTATGCCGGAATTGAGAGTCTACTAATTTTGAGTTTTTCTCCTCCTCCTTCCCTTTTTCATAACCATGACCCTTCTGAGTTCCTTTTGTCTTGCACACTTCATTTCTAAGGTGTTAATAACAACAGATGTAAAGCAGAATGTCCTTTGCAAGGTAGGTAGCATCATTGCAATTTAGATTCTCCATCTGGGCGTTCGGATTTACAGTGAGACCTCCAATTCTTGATCGAAATTGGCCTAATCCATCGTCCTTTTGGTTTGAGATGCTAACTGGTGGGGGCGACACATATATAACCACACAATTGCGTTGCTGATATGCTTTTCCCTCCTATTTTGGACGGATCCTCAATATCAGTATAAATCAACATAACCACAATAGAAGATGTATGTGACTGTCTGACAAATAACATAGAGAACAGTAATGGATCTTGACAAAAAGGTGTAGATGGGGAAAAATGTATGGTAATACTGGATAAATAACTATGAACAATAAGTAGCTGTTCACCATAAACAAGAGTATGAATAAATTAAGAGTTGCACTTCTATCACTCAAAATTATTGACAAACAAAAAATGATGGATGAAAATAATATACCTGATCCTTCAGAACGAAGTATGTAATATCGAGTAGTGAATATACGATTACTAACAATACACTGAAATATTTTAAAAGTTCTGTTGTCTGTACTCTAAAATTCGATAGCAATAAGGTTACGAGAAATGACAGATGAATTATTGCTGATATAGTTGTTATATAATTAAAGATATGATAAGTTAATACAGTGAGTGGCATGATGACATACTGGAAGATTTGACTATTTGCATGTGAAGGAATGACAATATCTGGTGGTATATAGCTACTCGGCAATAGAGAAAGATTCTATGACTTCCTCACAGAGGCTGAGGCAACTAAGACATTGGTAGTCGTAGATGACAGTCCTCTTATGCATGTCAAACACAATGAAATGTCCTAAGTTTCAAAAAATAGATTTAGATTAGACATGTGCCATTCACTTCTAGGATATGTTTATGGTTTATGTTCACTATGTGACCTCTTAGGCTTAATGCCACTTTTCTTCTTTCTTATGTTTGTACCCTAACATTATAACAAGGACTTTATTGACCACACAGAGGATTAGTTTCTATAAGGAGCTTCAATGACAAAAGGCAAACTTGCATTATTACATGAAATTCAATTAAACACCCTTATCTAAATTACCTCAGAAAGGAAAAAAAATTGAAAAGAATTTTAATTGCAATTTGAAATTTGCACCATATTTTGTGTTATTGGTATTTCCTGATTTCATGAATGCTTATAATAAATTGGCACTTTTTCTTCTTCTTTTGAGTGTCAGTTATGCATATATATATGGGTGTTTATCTCCTGTGTGTGTGTTTGGTTGTTCATATATAAATGTGAGTTATATCTTGTGTGCATGTACACAAAGAAGGGGGTGGGTGGGAGCCTATACCTAAGTGTTTATGAAATCTTCCTATATTAATTGCAATTGAAAACAATAATATATACTCTTCCATAATTCAACTTTATGAATTCAAAGAGCATGACTTTGAATACATATGATCAATTTTTTCATGAATTTTACATTGCGTTTGATGAGATATCAACGTTGCTTCTTTATTATCATTGATTGGTTTCGTTGCATAACATCATAATGGTGGTGGTATAAATAGTACTCATTCTCAAATTGTTAACCTATATAGTTCCTTATGTTCCAACAATTTTATAGTTTTCCAAAGAATTCTCAGATTTGAAGCTTCTCAAATCAGCCTGAAATTACCAAAACACAAATGTGACTACGGTCATGATAATATAATATTTAAACCAAATATCCATGAAATTGACGTTTAATATGCTTTAGAAGCAAATAATTTGTAAAAAGTTGGCGATCTTAATTTGATATGAACATGTATTATTATTACCCAGGACATTTTAATGAGTTGAGTGCTTTATGCAAAAAAAAGACACCAGAAGTGAAAGCCTTCTGCTTGTCTCAACCCTCCTTAATAGTAAAGGTTTTCCCAGATGCAACCTTAAGGGAGCTACATGTAGAATATTGATCCAGCAATCCCTGCTGTGCATAGTTTGCTTCATTGACCACTTGATGTAAATTCAATCCATCAGATGTGATTAAAGTTAATTTCTATTAACTGTTAGGAGTTCATGTTATATTATATTGGGGCCAATATCAATCTGAATATCATTTAACTGATCAGGAGGTTGTAAGCCTGTATCAATGACAGAGGTTGATCCTGCATTTGAGGGCATTGGAAAAGAAGCGTATCCTTCAGCAAACAATGTTTTGTGTTCTTTTCACCGTAGTGTCTGATGTTATTTAAGTTATTTCAGTAGAGTTATGCTTTTAGCTAACTCTGTTGAATAGCTCAATGGCTGAAGATTCATACTAATTGCTATTTCTGCTCCTTAAGTATATGCCAATATGTAACCTTATCATGACAACGTCAAGGTTTATTCATCTATGCAAAAATTTAGTGAGTTCCTCTCATATCCAGTTTCTTTTGTACTGATAATAAGACTACACCTGATGCGATTCAATGAGTTCCGTGTAAGTTTTGCATTTAGTAGTAGTTGGTCCTAAATTACAAAATGAATAGAAAGCTAGCAACCTTTGTGTTGGTGATAATCAACACTTTAAGATTTATTATCGTTACCTTCATGTGTAATGTTCATTGTACTTTATTATATTGTGCAAAAATGTGATATTTTTCTTCAGTCTTTGACTTCTGTACACCAAGTCATGATAGAATTGGTAGGCAGAAAGGTTTTGTGCTCTTAAGAAGCAAGCCACATCCAGCTTGCGGCCTGAATTTAACACTCCAAAAAGAGAAACATTGCTTATGGGGTTTTTAATTCGATTTCTTCCAAATATTTTCATGTCATGGACATGGTCCATGAGTTTATGACTATTAGACACCATTGCAATGATATATTATCTACATGTTTTATTATCATCCTAATACACCAATCTCTTGGATTCCTTGACTTCAAAAAGTGGATTGGAGATTTGGCGCATTGAAAATTTCTGCCCTGTGCCTGTACCCCTCTCATCTCATGGGAAATTCTATACTGGAGATTCCTATATCATTTTGAAGGTACTGAGAAAGATTTCTTTTTGTTTAGATATATGTTCTCTTTTCCTACTTTCCCTTGATAATCAAATTCTCCTACATCCTACTGAAAATCTGGTAGAACTGCTATGCTTCAATAGTGATTCCAGTTTTTAATTTTGAAGTGACAAGCTTATCAAAATTGAGTTGTGTCATATATGCTATTACTATATAGCTGGTCAAAGATTAATCTGCTTCTATATACTTGTATATTTCTCATTGATGTTTGGGCATTCCACAAAATAATACTGTCTAATGTTATGAAGAGTGCTTTGTAATTTAAAACTTAAGATTAGCAGAAACAAAACAGAGCATACAAATTGATATATTTAAAATGAAAATGTGTAGGATGGGAATGCAAATTGGATGGAAAGTATGTATCAATTTTGTTACATGGGGTCCGCTAATCACATAAAAGGTGAAGTACAAGGGGATGCCTATTGTAGGATCACAACAACGTGGATGAAATGGGGTGCCAACAAAATTATATTATATGACCTTAGATTATTGAAAGGTAAATTTACAGATCAACTGTACATCTGTCCACTTGCATGGCAATTAATCCTATCCTGGGTCGTGAAGAAACTAGGCTAGATGGAGGTTTGGAAGCTGGTGAAAGATTACAATTAGCAATGACTATATCTACACTACTAAAAAAAGCAAGTTTGTGTGATTGATTAAAATCATGCCATTGTTATTTTTTTAGAGAACTCTAGCCAATAGGAGTACAAAATTTAAAAATCTTTTGTAATCTCCTTTACTCTTTCTCCTACGTTTTCTCTCTTTTTTTCCTTCAATTTTTTAATCTTATTTCTCTCCCCTTCACATCCTACATATCCCCACTACCTAACTATTTTTTCTCAAACAAACGATTCCCCCTTCCCTCTTTTTCTCCCTTCTTCCTCCCACATAATTTTCTTCCCTATGTATGCTCCCTCTTTCTCTCTCCCAGTCTTTATAAAATCCCCTCCCATCTTCTCTTCTTCTCCCAGTAACCAATGCAAACCTCCCTGAAACACACATCTATACTGCTAACAAATGAGTGACTATGTTTCAGAGAACACATCTTTAGAAATTACTATTTGACAACTTTTAAACATAATTTTTTACTCAAACAAACAAAATAGTCTATAGAAACTAGTTTGGTAAAAATATATGTAACTGTGTATTTACATGTATGGCACGTGCGTACTGACTAGTAAGAACTAAAGTTCCAATGTCCAAACATCGAAGACAGACTGCGAGATGGTCGTGGTGGTTTGAGGATGTACAACATACACTGACAGCTGCAAATTTTGGAGAATCAAAATGAGTCGGGTAGAGTTATAGGACAGACCTAACAAAGTAATAAACTAAGGGCTTGTCTGGTTGGGCGTAATAGGAGTGCAAAGTACGTTTTAAAACATTGAGGGGAAAAGCAGTGATTTTAAACTATCATTGTTTTTTTTGGTATGGTGTAATTCGAACTCATTTATTTTTCTTGTGTTTGGTTGAATAAATTCTAGTTGAAGACGTGTAAAATATAGGATAAATATTAAAATGCTAACTTGCTAGTTAAGTGAATGATTTTGGCATCATATACTTTTGGCAAGATGATCTTTTTCTCAGATATTGAAAAAAAATGCAATGGCTATGGCCGTGAACAATCTGCTGGAGTTTCATATTTAAAAGTAAAAACATATGCAATTCAAATCAACAACAACCTCCAGATTGTTAGTGCTACATGTAGTTTCTGCATTTGTTCTTAGACAGCTGTCCTTCGTGATGGGTACTGCCTGTAGACCACAATAATCCGTGGTTGCAGATAGCTCAGGGTTGCCAGACGCCAGCCTAGTATGCCATCCGACCCAGCAGCCTAACAGCTACGTGCATTATAACTGGTCAACGCTACACAGAACTGCGTCCGATGTAAATGTTCTGTAAATTGCTTCACCCTGAATACCCTTCCCATTCGATGAAGTGATGCTGCAAAGAACTGCATCCGACCGCAGCCTATTTGGGCGCAGTACAATTTCCAGGAATTGCAGGTAGTTCTGGTGCTGGAATGGAGTTACAAATCACTGAACTACACCTTACCAAATACTCTATTGACTAGATATATTGACATTTAAACATCACTCTTGCAAACTACCTCCCACCAAACAGGCCCTGAGGTAGAGCTCATAAGGAGCAATCCATATTCATTCATTTGTGCTAGAATATAACCGAAAACAGAGTTGAATGGAAGAGAAGAATCCATGTAGCAAACCTTACATGATTGGGATTGAGGCTGAGTTGATGATAATTGATCACTGATTAAATCACGTCCATGCTACGGATAAATCCGATTCAAATGCTAAGTCCCCTTAGTGCTGATTCCAACATTTTCCTTTGACCTGACAAGCTTATTCTGGTGATGAAAGCCATGAAGTTTTGTCATTTATGCAAAATACAATACAACTGGTAAAAAACCAACATATTTGTTTGTTTCCATATACTTCTATATTTGTGATTGATATTTGGAACATACTTCAAAATAA
This sequence comes from Alisma plantago-aquatica, assembly GCA_963693085.1. Taxonomy (NCBI): domain Eukaryota; kingdom Viridiplantae; phylum Streptophyta; class Magnoliopsida; order Alismatales; family Alismataceae; genus Alisma; species Alisma plantago-aquatica. Next base: position 1,615,988,246 of record OY856409.1, on the reverse strand, counting down.
GATTGCGCAATGCTAAATTACTTAATTATACCCAAATATGAAGTTTGGCTTTTGCCTTGTTAGCTGGATTGACGGAATGCATGCTGAAGCGTCCTGTCCTCTTAATCAGTCCTTTTCCGAGTTAGGACATCAACCTTGGAGTTGTTGAAAGGTTGGTGGCATATATTCCACCAGACATCTGTTTAGGCGTTTACAGGAAATATGCATAACTATGATCAGATATTTGGTTTAAGGCTTCAAGCTTCCAACCATGTAATAATTTTTTAGCTTATTTTGGCCTCTGAATTGCATATTTGGCCACACAGGCTGCATGTCAACAAATTACTGCAGTAAATATATGTTTTCAAATGGCTACTTCCACTATTAACAGTGGAAACTCTCAAGAGCAAGCTATTAAACTCATTATTCTATAATTTAAACCTGAGACTGTAAACATAATTAGTAACTCTTGGAGTAGGCATTTTGAGTGCAACCCATGTGGGATAACACACATGTACATATATGTATTCCAATACCCCTCAAGCTGAAACGTAGATATCTCTCATGCTCAGCTTGGAACAAGTATACTCAACTCAAGCTGAAGATGGGGCAGCGCCTTGGTGAAGATGTTTGTCATGTGGGTATGAAAAATGTAGAGGTTTTCCAGATAATACAACAACTCTGACGAAATAATAGTCTATCAGAATGTGCTTTGTCTGTTCGTGAAAGGCAGGGCGATTGTCAATTAAGGATGCACGTTTTTTTAACAATGTATATACTATATAGACATCGTCCAAAAAGTTTCACATGCAGTGTAAGGCATAGCTCTATATATAGATTAAACACTGGACTGTGATACCAGATTCAGCTTCTTGCTATCCTAGGTAAGAAGGTTACACCCTACATAGATACAAAACCTTGTAATCTTCTTGAAGAAATCAAGATATGTTGGGGAAGATCCCCTTACATGTAGGATTTTGTTATTGCTTGATAGAAAGGAGGCAGCCACCCTTTCCTATAAATAGGAGAAGGGGGAAGCATACAAACACTTAGACAAACCCTAATGGGCCAATGGACAATTGAGCCCATGTTACAAATAGACTAAATGACTTAAGTAAATAGACAAAGCACTTAAGTAAATAGACACTCTAATACTCCCCCTCAAGCTAGAGCTTGGGAGGATCCCAAATCAGCTTGCAAACAGACAGACATACAGACTAAACAGAACACAAAAGATAACCAAACCCATACAAAAATTTCTCCCCCTCAACATTACATTAAAACATTCAAGCACTCAAAGACTCCGACTCAAGTAGATACACCATGGCAGCGGATATCTTGGCAGGCATGGAGGCTTCTAGATCATCATAGTGGCATCTGGAGCAAAAACACGAATAATGGATAGGCACCAAGTCTTCATCACAGTCGTCATTGTAGTAGCCAGAGAGTGCTGGATTACAAGTCCTAGAGAGTGCTAGGTCACAAGAAGCAGCAACAGTCAACGTGCAAACAAAGCACGGACTAACAGAGAGTCAACATGCACAAAGCACGGACAAGCCAAAGAGTGCTGGCACACAGAAGCAAAAGTCGACGACGTAGGCGGACAACAGACCAGTGACAAAGTAGCAACCAAAGAAATAACTCTAATATGCAATGTAGAAGAAGCTCCATGTAAAGTCAACAACAAAGGTATTCATCATCTTCACTCTTCATAAAGTATCCATCACAGTAGTATGCGTCAAAGTCCAGAGAGTGCTGGTCCAAAGAGTCCAGAGAGTGCTGGTCCACAGTAGAAAGTCAACGTGCAAAACAGAGCATGGACAGCAGATAGTGCAAAAGCACAAAGCAACATATGCTAATCATAGCACAAGTAGCATCAATGACGTCCAAGTATGTAACTTCATAGTAGCATTCGAGGAAGACGATGAAAAAGCAATAGTAGCACCAGAAAGCTCCAAATATAACAAAAGAAGGACCCACATAGAAGCAAAAGGAACACCATATAGCAGCAGAAGGATTCATATATCAGTCGTAACTGTGGCATGAAAATATATGTAGCAGCTTACTAAATTCTCTTCCTTCATCTCTTCTCTTCCTTCTACTCTTCATCCTCTGTTCTCCCCCTCACGCCAACCACGAAGAGAGTCAAGAGAGTGGTTGGTGTGGAGAGTCAAAAACAATGGTAGAGGCAAGGGTTGTATAGGCAAATATGTGGAGGCAACTGATAATGTGAGTCAAGATGCAAAATGACCCGATTAGGCAGATCCGGGTAGAAAAATAAATGGATCTCTCTTCGACCCAAAAATGGAATTGTTTAGCCCGCAGGGCAACAAATCCAGGGTTGCGAAGGCAGAGCCCCCAAAAAAATCCGATTACGCAAAAAAAAAAGGGACCCGTTGAGCACAAAATGTAGAGTGCATATGGATTATTGAAATGTAAACTTCGGTAGAAAGAGAAGATACACTACCAGAATGTTACTCGGTAGGATGGATAGGTTCAAAAAGGGGGTGGGACAAGTATTGAGGAGGTAGGCAAAAGGTTATGTAGGGTTGGAAAGCCGGGGGGTATAAACAAAATTATAGAAATGTTGAAAACGGGAAGATAATTGTTTCTGGTAAGAGAAAGAAGGGACACACCATGTATAGATACCTCCGCCATATGATAAAATCATTGTAGCACGCCAAGATGTAAACAACAGACAAGCCGTGTCGTAGAGCGACACGTCGTGTTAGTTGATACATGAAGCAATAATAGCAGGTGACACACCGTGTTAGTGAAGAGATACACCGTGTCTTGTAGACAGTAGCAGCAGTCAACGCCAGCAGAAGTCGGTGACACGCCGTGTCGTTGAAAGGACATGCCGTGTCAGTTGACAAAAGCCGATGACACGACGTGCTGTCGGAAGGACACGCCATGTCACTTGACAGAAGCTCGGGGTAGAAGCAGGTGACACGTGTCTGAAAGGGACACGCTGTGTCCAAAACCGGCGAACGCAGTTGCGGAGAAGCAGAACACCACCTACACGCCGTGTCGATGAAAAGACACGCCGTGTCTGCGGCGAACGACATCAGAAAACCCCGAAGACAGCAACAAAAGAGGGGGAAATCCTTCCGGATCTCCACCATAGCAATATGGGGACGATGTACCCCCAATATCAACGGAAACGTGACATCATTTCCTTGATTCAGGAGTAGATCTCAATAGGGGTGGATGCATGGAGTAGATCGACGACGGAAGCATACAGGGAGGCAACGACGGCTCCTTTAAGTGAGCAATAATGGTGGCGGCAACATGGATGGCGGTGAAGAGGATAGCAACGACTTCATTAGCAAGCAAGGCAGACGGAGGCATTACGACCCTTGTAGATCTGGATCCAACAACTTCATTGGATGATTTGGTTGGTGAAGATGGAGACGACTCCAAAAAGAGGCGGGGATGGCAAAATTCCTGCGGGCAACCATCAACAACGCCTATCGGCGGCGGCCAGCTGCAAGGGGAGGAAACTCTCCTTTGTGCTCTTTCTCTCTTAGGGTTGGGGGCGGCTCAGGAACAACTGCTCTGATATCACGAGGAAATCAAGATCTGATGCGGAAGATCCCTTTACGTGTAGGTTTTTGTTATTGCTTGATAGAAAGGAGGCAACCACCCTTTCCTATAAATAGGAGAAGAGGGAAGCATACAAACACTTAGACAAACCCTAATGGGCATGTGACAGAGTCAGGAATTGCAGAAAGCTCAAGGGTTGCACAACGTGTGCACCCACATATATATATTACTGAGACAATTACAGAGAGGTCCATATATAAAGGAAAAATAACAAAACAAATAACATGCTATGTAAAATAGGAAATATATATATTGTAACACTCCCCCTCAAGTTGGAGCATAGATGTCAATCATGCCCAACTTGTCCAGCAGCATGCAGAACTGTTTTTTAGCCAAGAGCTTGGTGAAGATATCAGCAACTTGGTCTTCAGATCTTGTGAATGGAGTGCATATCTTGCCAGCAAGAATAGATTCTCTGATAAAGTGGCAATCAACTTCAATATGCTTGGTGCGCTCATGATAGACAGGATTATTTGCAATGAAGATGGCAGCTCGGTTATCACAATGCATAGGAATGGCCGATGAAGACTCAATCCCAAATTCTTTCAGAAGAGAACACACCCACAACAACTCACAAGCAATATGGGCCATGGCCCTGTACTCAGCCTCAGCACTAGATCTGGCCACTACATTCTGTTTCTTGCTCCTCCAAGTGACAAGATTGCCCCCTACAAATGTGCAGTAGCCAGAAGTAGATTTTCTATCAACTTTGCTGCCTGCATAATCAGAATCAAAATATCCTTCAAGAACACAGTGCCCATTCTTTTTATAATGAAGTCCCTTGCCAGGAGATTTTTTTAAGTATCTCAAGACTTGACATGCAACATCCCAGTGGCATTGTCTGGGTTTGTCGAGGTATCTGCTAAGAAGACCCACTGCAGTAGCAATATCAGGACGAGTAACAGTTAAATAGATCAATTTACCAATCAACCTCCTGAATTTTTTATGATCAGTAAACATAGCAGAAGAATCATCATCCCAATTGACATTGGGATCAAGAGGAGTATCTGCAGGTCTCGCACCAAGCATACCAGTCTCCTGCAGGATATCAAGAACATACTTTCTCTGCGAAAGAACCAAGGCATTAGAATTTCTAGAGACTTCTAGGCCAAGAAAGTACCGGAGTCTGCCTAGATCTTTGGTAGCAAAATGCTTGCCCAAATGATCTCTGGTAGCCTGAATACCAAGAGTGTCGCTGCCAGAAATAATAATGTCATCAACATATACAATCAGAACAATAATACCAACAGAAGTCTTTTTTGTGAAAACAGAATGGTCAACTTGTGACCTCAGAAAGCCAAAATCAATCATGATCCTGCTCAACTTATCAAACCAGGCACGAGGACTCTGCTTGAGCCCATAGATAGACTTCTTAAGCCTGCATACTTTGTGAGACTCCCCCTGAGCAACAAACCCAGGAGGTTGCTCCACATACACCTCCTCCTGTAAGTCACCATACAGAAAAGCATTTTTCACATCAAGCTGCATGAGAGGCCAATTTAGATTCACAGCAACAGATAAAAGAATCCTGACAGAGTTAAGGCGAGCAACAGGAGAAAAGGTCTCAAAACAATCAATGCCATAAGTCTGAGTATATCCCTTCGCAACAAGCCTTGCCTTCAACTGCTCAACCGTACCATCAGGTTGATATTTGACTGCATAAACCCACCTGCAGCCTACAGGCTTACACTGAGGAGGTGGATCCACCAGCTCTCAAGTGTCTCTGTCAGTAAGAGCAAGCATCTCATCATTCATAGCAGATGTCCAAGCGGTACTTTGCAAAGCTTCCTGAACATTCTTAGGTACAGCCACAACAGATAAGGCAGATACAAAATTGCTGGAATGAGTATTTAGATGAGCAGTAGACACACACTGAGCAATGCTATGAGAAGTGCAAGAACGAGTACCCTTACGGAGAGCAATAGGTATGTCAAGATCAGAGTTTACCTCAGGAGTAGCAGAACCTTCTAGAGGAGAAGATTGGTTGTCTTGGGGGGGTACATGTGTGGAAGGTGCTTTATTCCTGCGATGATAAACAATAAGAGGAGGGTCTTGCTTTACAGTAATCTCAGTATCAGTGCGGTCAGGCATACAGTCAGAAATAACAGGTAAAGGAGGAGCCAGAATGTTTGTCTGCAAACTATCTCCTGCTGAAGAATAATACGGTGTATCCTCAAAGAAGACAACATCACTACTGGTAAACCACTTCCGAGTGCTGGGATTATAACATCTGTAACCCTTTTGAGTGCGAGAATAGCCCAAAAAAATGCATTTAGCAGCTCGAGGAGATAGCTTATCAGAAGTAGGTCCAAGCAACCGAACAAAATAGGTACACCCAAAAATTCTAGGAGGCACAGGAAACAGGGAGATGTCAGGGTGCAAAACCTGGAAGGGAATTTTATTCCCAATAACAGATGATGGCATCCTATTAATCAGAAAACATGCAGTCAAGATAGCTTCAGGCCAATAAGAGCGGGGCACATGAGAATGCATCATTACTGTCCTGGTAACTTCTAATAAGTGCCTATTCTTTCGCTCAGCAACACCATTTTGCTGTGGGGTATAAGCACACGAAGTTTGGTGAAGAGTACCCACAGATTTACAAAAAACAACCACATCTTGCTTAACAAATTCTAAAGCATTATCAGTGCGAAAGGTTTTAATAGGCAAGCCAAACTGCGTCTTTATTTCAGCAAAAAAATATTTAATAGTAAACAGCACTTCGGACCTACTTTTTAACAGAAACAACCAAGTAGTTCGCGAAAAATCATCAATAAACAGAATGAAGTACTTGTAACCAGACAAGCTTGGTACATTGCATGGACCACATACATCAGAGTGAACTAAATAAAAAATGTTTTTACTGCTCACAGTACTACGTCTAGGATACACAGTACGAGTTTGTTTCCCTAGTTGACACGAATCACACTGAAAATGACAACTGCCAATATCAGGAACTAAACTACGCAGCTTCTTTGAAGAGGGATGGCCCAGCCTGTAGTGCCACTGGAGAGCAGAAACAGAAGCAGATAATGCAGATACCACAACAGCTTTCTCTGATCTAGGTAACTGGTCCAAGTAAAACAGCCCATCAACACCTTCATACCCCCACCAATCTTCGTCCTCGTGAGAAGGTCCTGAAAAACGCATGAACTAGGAACAAATGTCAGGCTACAATTTAAACTTCGTAAAATTTTCCTGACAGATAATAGGTTAAGAGGAAATCTGGGCGCATATAAGGCAGATTTGAGGCCAAAGTGAGAAATAATATCACCAACTCCAAGGACTGACGACTTAGAGCCATCAGCAAGCATAACAGAAGAGTGTCGGGCAGGTGCAGATATATGTTTAAATAAAGATCTATTTCCAGAAATATGTGCAGATGCACCAGAGTATCACCCATTTGGTATTACCAGAAGTAGAAGGTGAGGAGGAGCTCAGGAAGGCAGTGTCATAACCAGAAAAGGCAGCATGTGCTCCACTCGTAGATGCAGCAGGAGAAGATCCAGCACGCTCAAGGAGAAGACGCTCCACCTCAGCACGGATGTAGTCTGCGGTAGCCCCCGCAGGCTCTGGTGCAGGTGTCTGAGTAGCACCCTCAGACGCAGTAGAATCAGCCGCAACATTGGCCCACGCCGGCTTACCATACTTTTCCCAGCATTTTTCTTCAATATGGTTAGACCGGCCACAGAAAGTACACAGGCGCTGTCCTTGCTGAGGACGCGCAGCAGTAGAAGGCGGGGCAGCAGGAGGAGCTCCTCGTCCAGCACCAGGTCCACGCCCCCGACTGGCACCCAGGGGAGGACGACCATCATTGGAGCGGCCACGGCCACGACCACGACCACGCCCGCCCCAAGCGGCCAAAACAGTAGAGTCTCCAGTCTCAGGAGGCGGAGACAGTGTCGATGACGGAAGGCGCTGGAGACGCTTGTAGGCAGTCTGCAAGGTAGGGAGTGGATCACTCGCCAAGATCTGATCTACCACTCCAGTATAGGACTCAGGTAAGCCACTGAGAAACTGAATCAGCTGAAGCTCCGCCCGCTGTTTTTGCATAGTAGCTAAATTAGTGGACAGCGGGTGATACATCTCCAACTCACCCCACAGACCAGTGAAGGTGGAGAAGTAGTCTGAAATGTCAGAACCAGTGAACTGTAGGCGCCCCAGTTGCTTTGTGATATCAAAGACTTTCTTTGGATTTTCACTATGCGAGTAGGTACTGGCGAGCTGATCCCACATCTGCTTCGCCGTAGGCAGCTGAAGAAGAGTGACGCTAATCTTCTCAACGGAGCTGTTGAGAATCCACGTCATGACGATCGAGTCATCACGAACCCAGTCATCAAAGGCCTTGATGTCCTTTGCATCCGCCTCCTCTGCAGGCTGAGGCGGACCCGTCCGAATCAAGTGAGAGTACTTCCCTTGTGATTTGGCAAAGATCACAAAGGAACATATCCACAGCTGGTAGTTGCACCCATCAAGCTTAACAGTAGTGACTTGACGGCGCGACTCTCTCCACATGTCATCCCCAGAAGACGCCATGAGTATATGCAGGAAGACAGGCACAGACACAGGTAGGCATAGACAGAAGACGGACTACGCCGTTAGGCAGGCAGAAGCAGGCAGAAATAAGTCACCGTGGACCTCTCACATACGCACTACGCCAAAGCGTAGCAGAGAACCCGGAGGCCGAAGCCTACACGGGCAGGCAGGCACAAACAAGCACGAACCGACGGTAACCCCTTAGACGAACAATGCGTCGATCTCCCCCTGAAGACTGATCTAGTCCAGATCTACCAGTGGGTCAGTGGTCCCGTAAAAAACGACCACCCAACAACGCACCTGCTGTGCGAACAACAACTACGGTTGCTCAAGCACTAGCGGTGCACCACGCTAGGAGGCAAGACGGAACCACGGAGCCCACGGAGAGACCTGCGGCCCGCTGGAGACGGCCGGCCGGAGCTGCGGCGGCCGGCTTGCTGCTGTCGGGCGGCGAGCCGCGGGCGGGCGGGGGGGGGGGGCGAAGGAGAGAGAAGGGAGGGAGGGAAGCAAGGACGACTAGGTTAGATCCTGCTCTGATACCATGTGACAGAGTCAGGAATTGCAGAAAGCTCAAGGGTTGCACAACGCGTGCACCCACATATATATATTACTGAGACAATTACAGAGAGGTCCATATATAAAGGAAAAATAACAAAACAAATAACATGCTATGTAAAACAGAAAATATATATATTGTAACAGGGTCAATGGACAATTGGGCCCATGTTACAAATAGACTAAATGACTTAAGTAAATAGACAAAGCACTTAAGTAAATAGACAAAACAATTAAGTAAATAGACACTCTAATACTTCTATCTTCATGAGAACCAAAATAATCAACATGTGAATTGGTTACATATATTTATGCGTCCCTGATTTTTTAAATAGAGAGCATTTTATGGGGATGGCTTCAAATTCTTAGAGCCTGGCACTCTCCTACCCAATTTATCTCAAGTATTGAATTGAACTTGTTGAGACAATTAGAGTTAATAGTGTTACTGACCTTTGCCCATATTAGACCTATAGAATAGGAAAAGTGTTTATTCGATAAATCAAACACAATACAATAGACTCTTTTTTTATAGGATAAGAGAGTAAGCCAACAAACAAAGATAGGAAATATGGGATAAAAGAAAAATGCTAGAGACAAGACAAGTCTAAAGCCCATAACAAAGGAAAATAACAAAAACATAAAACAATAAAGCATATACACTAATACTCCCCCTTAAGTTGGAGCATATCAATCTTGCCCAGCTTGTCAACCATGTTGTTGAATCTGGCCTTGGGAAGAGATTTAGTGAAGATATCAACACCTTGATCAGATGTGTGAGTATACAGAGTGGAGAAAGCACTAGACAAGACAACCTCTCTAACGAAATGACAATCCACCTCAATATGTTTAGTCCGCTCATGAAAGGTTGGATTGCTAGCGATAAAGATAGCAACCCTATTATCACAATGTATAGGAATAGGACCGGAGTCAGATATATCAAATTCTTTCAGAAGACCACAAATCCATAAAAGTTCACATGCAGTATGAGCCATAGCTCTATACTTAGCTTCAATACTGGAGCGGGCGAAATAGTTTTTCTTACTGCGCCAGGTAACAAGGTTACCGCCTATAAAGGTGCAATAACCAGAATTAGGTTTGAGGTCTAATCTGCTGCATGCATAGTCATAATCAGAGTACCCTGTGATTTTACAGTGCCAATGATTTCTACACAATAAGCCTTTCCCTGGAGAATTTTTCTGATATTTCAAAATGTGACAGATCATCCTAGTGGCACTGTCAGGGTTTATCCAAATATCGGCTGACTAAGCCTACTGTAGAAGTGATATCAACCCTTGTCACTGTCATATATATAAGTTTACCCACCAACCGACGACAATGATGGTAGTCAGACTATGGAGGAGAAGTATCATCGTTCCAGTTTGTATTAGGATCCAAGGGAGTAGCAGTGGGTTTTGCACCAAGTAGTCCTGTTTCTGACAACAGATCCAGAACATATTTCCTCTGAGATAAGAAAATATTTGAGGGAGAGCGAGAGACTTCAATACCCAAAAAATATCTAATTTACCCAGATCTTTAGTAACAGTGTTTTTCCAGATATTTCTTAGTAGTCCGAATGCCTGCTTGATCACTTCTAGATAAAATAATATCATCAACATACACAATCAAGATGACAAGGCCAAAGACAATTTTCTTAATGAATCGAAGTGATAAAAAAGAGAACGACGGAAGCTAAACTGTTGAAGGATACTATTGAGTTTGTCAAACCAGGCACGGGGAGACTATTTTAGTCCATAGATTGCTTTGCGCAACCTGCAAATTTTGGAGCACTCCCCCTTAGTGACAAATCCAGGCGGTTGTTCCATGTATACTTCCTCATGTAAATCACCATATAGAAAGACATTCTTAACATCTAACTGAAACAGAGACCAATCAAAATTAACCGCTACAGATATAAGAACCCGAACAGAATTGAGATGTGCAATAGGAGAAAAAGTCTCGAAATAGTCAATGCCATATGCTTGAGTATATCCTTTGGTAACAAGACAAGCTTTCAGGCGTTCAACAGTGCCATCGGGTTAGTACTTTACAATAAAGACCCAACGACACCCGATAGGGGAGCAAGAAGCAAGTGCATCAACTAAGCCCCACATATAGCGATCAATAAGTGCCTGCATTTTAGTTTCCATAGCATGGTGCCACACAAGATCTTGTAAAGCATGAGCAACATTCTTGGGAACAAATATAGCAGATAAAGCAGAGGTAAAATTTGCAACATTCATCCCCAAGTTAGCAGTAGAACAAAAATTGCCAATAGGGTGTTGAGTACAAGACCTGGTCCCTTTTCTCAAGCTAATAGGAACATCTAAATCAGAAAATACCTGAGGTGGAGGCTAATCCGCTGACGAGGATTGAGGAACTGGAGATGGAGGGGCCATAGAGGGAGTTGTATTTCTTGGGCGTCGTTGATACACTTTCAGGGGCACGAATGGAGCCACATACGGAGAAGACACGTCAATGCCAATCGACACAAGTAGAGGTGTATCAAGTAACTGATCAAATGTCAATGTTGAACCTGCTGGAGAATAGTTTGGAGACTCCTCAAAGAATACCACATCAACACTAACAAACCATTTCTTTACATCAAGATCATTGCATTTGTAACCTTTCTGAGTTCGACAGTATCCTAAGAACACACATTTGGTAGATCGAGGGTCAAGTTTAGTTAAACCAAGACAAAGGGTTTTGACAAAGCAGGTGCTTCCAAATATCCGAGGAGGCACATGAAAAAGAGGAGCATTGAGATAAAGAATTTGATAAGGTATTTAATTTCCAAGAACAGACGAGGGCATGCGATTAATCATGTAGCAAGCAGTTGAGATAGCTTCAGGCCAAAAGTTTTGGGGTACATGATAATGAAAAAGAAGTGCGTGCAACTTCTAAGAGATGCCGATTTTTGTGTTCGGCAACCCTATTTTATTGTGGAGTATATGAACATGAAGTTTGATGAATAGTACCCAATTTGCGGCAAACTAGATGACAAATGTTTGCACAAACTCTAAAACATTGTAAGCGTGAATTTTTTTGATAGGTTTATCAAATTGGGTACGAATCTCAACAAAAAAAGCTCATGATAGTGTCAAGCATGTGGGAGCGATCTTTTAATTAAAAAACTATGTAGTTGTAGAGAAATCGTCAATAAAGCTCAGAAAGTAACGAAAACCAGAAGTACTTGGAACAGAACAAGGACCCCACACATCATCATGTACAATATCAAAAGGTGCTTTGGACCCAATACAATTTTTCTTAAAAAAAGGTAGCACGAGTTTGTTTGCCCAAATTACATGTTTCACAGTGAAAGACAGAATAAAAAATAACAGGAATTAAATGCTTTAATTTTGCAACAGACGGATGGCCCAATCTGTAATGCCATTGGAGCCTAGTAACAGAAGCAGTCAATAGAGCAGTCAGCTTCAGCGAATCCAAGCAATATAGCTTGTGTGGTCCCTCATGGCCTGAACCAATCCTCATCCTCGTGCGCATATCCTGAAAAACAACACCATCATGGTCAAAAGTGATAGAGCAGCAAAGGCTCTTGACAGTTCTACTAATAGACAACAAATTTAAAGGGAACTTTAGAACACAAAGAGTTGAACGCAATACTAATTTTCTAGGAGTTGAGATATTTCCAATGCCAACAACAGGCGTTTGGGAACCATCAACAAGGGTAACATGTAAAATAGAAGAAATTTTACGTAGATCAGAAAATAAAGCAGAGTTGCCAGAGATATGAGAGGTGGCGCCAGAATCAATAAGGCAGGCCTGGATTAGCTTCTCGAACTCGGCGTGAATCCAATCCGTAGAGGGCTGTGATGAAGAGGATGGTGTAGAATCAGGCTGATTAGTAGTTACCTGACTTGCCCATGCTGGTTTACCATGCTTAATCCAATTAACATGCGTCCTTTTACAGAAGTTACAATAATGCAGTTTAGAAGAGTCGGGGCCAGAAGAAGATGAACGACCAAGTCCAGCAGTAGACCGACCACAACCACAGCCAGAAAGGAATCTCCTGAGCGAGCAGGAAGAACATCATCCGAGTGGTCAGGGGGCAATGGGGAGACAGATGGTAGTCGTTGGACTCGTTTGAGGATGTTGCACAAAATAGGTAAAGGATCACTGGATAATATCTGATCGACGACCCCAGAAAAGGAGTGGGGTAAGCCGACATGAAGTTGCACCAGTTGTAATTCATTGCGTTGTCGTTGTACCTCAGTAATATCAGCAAAGAGAGGATGATAAACTTCAAACTCGTCCTAGAAAGCAGAACACTGATTATAATAATCTTCCACAAAATCGAGCGTAGAATACTCCTTGGCTAGTTGTTTGAAAATTTCAAACACTTTCTTTGGATTCTATTGATGAGAATAAACGTGTGAGAGTTGGTCCCACATTGCTTTGGCAGTCTTTAGGCGCAAAAGAGACTGACTAATTTTAGGTTTAGAACCGTTGACCAGCCAAGTCATGACACCATAATCATCCTTTGACCAAAGATCAGAAGCCTGCTTGGTTTTAGCGTCAACTCCTTCAACAGGTATAGCCGGGCCTTCAGATATGAGATGCGAATAACGTTCTTAAGCTTTGACATAGAGCTTGAACCATGCGTGAAAGTTGGATTCATCCAACTTGGTATTGGTGACACAAAGTGTCCGAAGCGGATTGACAGACACCATCAAAAGTATATGTCAGAAGGTAGCAAGAAGTAATATCGGACAGGAGGGACCCGACGCAGGGGCAGTAACAACAACCAACATGAAGAACAACAGTCAACAAACAATAGAGGAAGCAGTAACCCAACACATGGGTAGCAGAAAACTTGGATTAACAGATCCGACAAAACCCGCAATGAGGCAGTATGCAGAAGTAGCAGATCTGACGCATCCGATCTCAAAATCCCACACAAGGGCAGAAAAGGAGATAAAGACCTACGCCAACATGGGGAGAGAGTTACTCCACCATGAGGCACTGGCAGGCAACAAGCGAAGGCCAATTAGAATGTCAACATGTAATTGTTAGAAAGTTACCAGAGATAGAGATGGAGAAGGGAGAAGAAAAGAAGGTGGATGCGGTGGCTAGATGGTTTTGAGGATGGTGGTGGGTTAGTGGGTGAAGAAGGGGACAACAATAGAGGGAAAAAGAGGGAGGGAGATGACGGCGGGAAGGGGATGGTGGGAGGGGGCAGCGACAACTCAAAGGAATCAATGGTGGCGGTAAGGGGAGGGCAGCGACGCTGATGGGGGGTGAGGGAGGTCGGCGACGGTAAGGGGGTGGAGGGCAGCGGCGCTGATGGGAGGGTGAGGGAGGGAGGGGAATGGGTGGAGAGCAGCAACGACGTGAAAGGATGGAGGAGAAGGCAGGGACATGGCATGTTAGGTGGGCAGCGACAACAGCGGAGGGTAGGGAAGGTGGGCGACGGCTAGGGTAGGCAGAGGGTGGATGGTGGCTAGGGTTTGAAGGGCTAAGGTGGATCATGTTGCTCTAATACCATATAGAATAGGAAAATTATTTATTCGATAAATCAAACACAATATAATAGACTCTCTTTTATAGCACTATCACTCGAAAGATTAATTCTTTTAGATCCCACCGTATCTTCTATTTCTTTGTTATCATATGACGCATGTTAATTGGAAACCATCGTAGGGTGTCTTTTCCTACTCATGGTCGAAAACAATCTAGAAAACTTTTTGACCTTATTTATAGTGATGTGTGCGGACCTTTTCGTACTACTAGTGATAACAAAGATATATATTTCTTGGCTTTTGTTGATGATTTTTTCTAAATGACCTTTTTTTACTTAAGAATTGCGAAGAAGTTTTTCCTCTAATCAAAGTTATTCATGAAATGATTTTTGTGCAGTTTGAGACGTCCATTAAAACTCTTCGAACAAATAATGTGCTTGAATGTGTCCAAACTGCGTTTCTTTGTCACTATAGTGCATCAACAATTGTGTGCTCACACTCCCCAACAAAATGGTATAGCCAAATGTAAATAGTTTGACACTTAGTTGATGTCACTCGGTCGTTGGCTATCCATGCTAATTTACCCAAATACATTTGGTTTGAAGCCATGTTAAAATCATGTTTTTTAATCAAGCACTAACCATCCTCCATCCTCAATCCTCAAAGGTAACACCCTTTTGAATTCTCCACCCTTACTAACAACCTTTCTCTCCCTGCTAGGATTTTTGGATGTGTTGTTGTGCACAACTTTGATATGAAAGTTGACAAACTATCTCTGATAGGCCATTAAGACTATCTTCTAGGATATTCCTAAACCCAGAAAGGCTATAAGTATTTGAAATCTGAAAACCCAATGTTACATGAATCTATCTGTCGATGTTACTTTTCATCAAGATCATCTATTTTTTACCTCTGCCACTACTACGTCGATTTTATCATTGAAGATTTTTTCTTTATCACTAAATTATCACTCGGCTATACCTCACGATCTGGACACTTCATCTATACCTCCACCACCTCCACCACCACCACCACCAACACCACCATCACCACCTCCAACTCCACCTCAATTTTTCCCTAATGTGTACTGACGTAGAGTGCTCAACAATTCACCACAAACTGCTCCATCATCGTCAACTCCAGCGGAATCTGACAGACAAATGGCTCTTCGACGAGTTCCTTAGACCCACAACAAAATTGCATTTTGTATCTCTAATACTTTTTTCCTTGTTTATCTCCCCCCACTTGCTCCTTTGCTATTGCTCTTAATTCTACCACCATTCCAAAAAAATCATGTGGCTACACTTGGTCATCCTGGGTGGAAAGCTACAATGGATGATGAGATGAAGGCTATGTGAGAATAACACATGGCAACTAGTCAATACGCCCCCCTGGAAAGAGTATTGTTAATTTTCCCTTGTGAGAATAACACATGGCTATGTGAGAATAACACATGGCACTTAGTTTGGAAAGGATACATCCAACCTTAAGGGATACAAGAGAGAGCACAGAGGAGAGTTTCCTTCCCTTGTGGGCGGCTGCCGCCGCTAGGCGTTGTTGATGGCTGCCTGCATGGATTTTTTCATCCCTGCCTCTTTTTAGAGCCATCTCCATCTTCACCAACCAAATCATCCAATGAAGTTGCTGGATCAAGATCTACAAGGGCTGCCATGCCTCTGTCTGCCTTGCTTGCTAATGAAGCCGCCGCTATCCTATTCACCGCCTTCCATGTTGCCGCTACCATTATTGCTCACTTGGAGGAGCCATCGCTGCATCCCTGTATGCTTCCGCCGCCGATCTACTCCATGCATCAACCCCTATTGAGATCTACTCCTAAATCAAA
Source organism: Alisma plantago-aquatica (assembly GCA_963693085.1). NCBI lineage: Eukaryota > Viridiplantae > Streptophyta > Magnoliopsida > Alismatales > Alismataceae > Alisma > Alisma plantago-aquatica. The sequence continues at coordinate 1,615,972,250 of OY856409.1, read as the reverse complement.
GAAATGATCTCTTATTTCTGTTGATTTTGGGGGTACATCGTCCCTATATTGCTATGGTGGAGATCCGGAAGGATTTCCCCCTCTTTCATTGTTGTCTTTAGGGTTTTCTGTTGTTGTTCGCCGCCGACACGACGTGTCTTTTCATCGACATGGCGTGTAGGCAGTGTTCTGCTTCTCCGCGATTGCGTTCGCCGGTTTTGGACACGGCGTGTTATCTTTTTGACACGGCGTGTCACCTGCTTCTGCCCCGAGCTTATGTCAACTGTCACGGGGTGTCCTTTCCACGACACGACGTGTCACCAATTTCTGTCAATCGACACAACGTGTCCTTTCAACGACACGACTTGTCGCCTGCTTCTGCTAGCGCTGACTGCTGCTACTGTGCTACAAGACACGACGTGTCTTCTACTACTACTGCTTCTTGTGTCAAATGATACAGGGTATTGCTCAATGACACGACGTGTCTGCTGCTTACTGTTGCTACATCTTGGCGTGCTACAATGATTCTATCATATGACAGAGGTATCTATACATGGCGAGTCCCTTCTTTCTCTTACCAGCAACAATTATCTTCCCATTTTCAGTATTTTTATATTTTTGTTTACACCGCCTGTCTTCCAACCCTACATAACCTTTTGCCTACCTCCTCAATACTTGTTCCACCCCCTTTTTGAACTTATCCATCCTACCGAGTAACATTCCGGTAGTGTATCTTCTCTTTCTACCGAAAGTTTACATTCTAGTAGTCTTCCTCGGTAGGAGAAGAACTGGCACTGCTGGAATGGTTCTCGACAAAAAATCGATAATCGGAATCAACATGCAAAACAAATCGTTAAGATCCAAATAGAGAAAATAAACAGATCTTCTCTTGACCCGATCATGAAGTACTGGAGGAGAGATAGACCTTTGGAGGACGTCATTACTGAATTTGGAAGTGGACATACTGCTTCTGACACGCCGTGTTTGTGACTTGACAAGCCGTGTAGACTGTCGGGGGTGAGAGGCAGGCTCCTGAGGACACGCCGTGTAACTTTGATGCTCGATGATGACATGCTCCTTGCAACAAGCCGTGTGGAATCTGGACATGCCGTGTCGGATGTCGGTGGCGTAAACCTAACGTCCGTCAACACGCCGTGTTTGGAGATAACACAACGTGTATGTTGCGGTCTGTGCCTTCAGGAAGAGATCTGGAATGCAACACGTTGTGTTGTTTGATCATCACACCATGCCGGCTGCGATCTGAGCGAAACTCTCGGCCGTCAAGATGAATTTTGGGGGCGCCATGTTGTTAGGACAACACGTCGTGTCGGTGGCGGCTGATGCACAATCTCAACAGGAATTTGCGCCGTCAAGGAGACAAGTATGCCAGAAATTAGCACCATGGGTCGACGAGAATTAACGCCTTTTTTTACTCCATAGATCATGAAAAACGGAGACTCTTTGCTTGACCACGGCCAGGTCTGGACATGAATAAGCACCGTCCAGGGTCTGGAGAAGTGGTGTAGCGGCAGAGTGATGGATGGATGCTTTAATGGATGGCGCGGCGGCTTGACGTGGAGACGGCAGGGCAACAAGGTGGTGAAGACGGTTGCTAGAGACGAAGGTGGATCTGCTTTGGCGTGATTGCTTCAATGGCGGCAGATGGAGCTGTGTGACAGGCTCTCTGGGGACTCGGGGAGGTGACGGCAAAGTGATAGATAGGTTTGGACGGGAAGGATGACGCCATCCGAAGACCTGATAGAATGAAAATGATAGATGGTGGCGGGGAATGATGGCGTCGACACAGATAAAGATCTATGGGAAAGAGGAAGATGGTGTGACCATGGTGGCCGGGAAGTGCCTAACGGGCTGCCGGCCTAAACCATGGAAGGAGGCGACAGCAACCCGCATGCGTGCTCTCCCCCTGTTGCTCTCTCTAGGAGAGGAAGGGGCAGCGATTTCTAGGGTTGGAACGAGGAGAGGAGAGAAGGGGCGACTGCTGCTAGGGTTCTCTCTCTCTATTGCTCTGATACCATATGAAGAAGTGTAATTGTTGTATATTGATATGTACACCCCTGTCTTATATATAGGAGAGGAAGCAATTACAAGGAAGCACAAGGAAGCGGACTAAACCCTAATGGGCCATGGGCAACAAGCCCATGTACACAATAGACTAATTAACCTATTAACTAAATAGGCTAATATTCTAACAATAATGTATGTACTCTATCATATGAAGTCTCATTTCTAATGTATAGCTTCCTACATCAATTGTGTATGCGTTTCAATCTTGCTTCATCTATGATTGCTCCTGGCTGATCTTACAATTTTTCCCATTAAAGCACCATTATACAGCCACTACGGCGGTAAGGTAAATAGTTATCGAAGCAACATTTTTTCTCTTGGTGTTCAGGAACCCCTCCAATGCAGGGCCTTATTAGACCTAGCGAACAATGTAAACCCCAGGACCAGACATGTAGTGGCCACTTACTTGCACCATGCCCACTAGCGTGGATTGCTGTTGCAGGGTTAACCCAATCCGATGTGCCTACCAGGAGATTTATTTTCATGAAATTTGTGCATGAGGGGATCCAAACCCAGGATCTCCTATTTAACAGGACGTCCCCGTTTATCAATTGTCCTGGCCCTGGCCGACATTCCGTTTGTTGAGATGGCATAAATTAAAAATTTTGGCTAGTTGAAGGTCTTTAGAATTGATTTGCAATGAATGTACTTAAACGTTTTATGTTCTTCTACAAGAAATCATTATGTTACACTGTTGATGCCTGTGTTGCATTGATCAATTAAACCCTCCGTTGTTTCAACTGCCTGTTTCATGAAGTATTATGTTAAGCTCAAATCTCACTGAATTACGTTTTTCAGTTTGACTATATATGTTCTCGAATTGGATAACCAAAATATCCTTACTAAAACATTCTCGATTTTGAGTATTGCCAAATTCTTGATAATATAACTGTTTTATGTTAGTTTGACATGAAACTTGGATGTGCTTTAAGGTGTTTCATTAGACCTAATGGCTTAATAAATGAATAACTTTTTAATAACAGCAGACATCTTGTTATGTTGGTTCTTGGCTTCTTGCAATCTAGCGTGCTTATGATTTTTCTCCCCTTTCTTATTGATGTGCAGACTACTGAACTGAAAAGCGGTGCTTTTCAGTATGATGTCCATTATTGGATTGGAAAAGATACTAGTCAGGTTTGTCATGTCTCAAGAAGTTATCATTTATGATTTGTTTAAACCTTGTGCTTGTTAATGTTTGTACTTAGCTAAATGTACTATTGGCTGATGGCATAGGATGAAGCTGGTACTGCAGCAATCAAGACGGTGGAACTGGATGAAGCTCTTGGAGGGCGTGCTGTTCAATACCGTGAAACACAGGGCTCTGAAACAGAAAAATTTCTTTCCTATTTTAAAACATGCATCATACCCCAACCCGGTGGTGTTGCTTCGGGCTTCAAGCATGCAGAAGTAAACGAGCAAGAGCATGAGATCCGTTTGTATGTGTGCAGTGGCAAGCGTGTGGTCCAGGTTAAAGAGGTAGTTTCTCATATTCTGCAACTACGATGATTAAATGAAAAAGTACCATCTTTGCATGCTTAGTTACATCTTACATAAAGAACCACGTTTCATATATGACTGATCCAGCACAAACTTAAATATCTCTGACAAAATCAGCATGACAGTTTTCCTAAGAAAAAAACTTGTTTCGGTCATACTTTTCTTATTTGTTTTTGTTTCACTTCTGATTGCCCCTCTACCACATCAACAACAGTAATTTGTCAACTACGCCTGTGCTAGCTCTGCCCCAGCCTCTATCTTCATCCTTTTCATCTTCCCTTTCCCTCATTCTGTAGTTATCCCTCTTTTCATGGATCTGTCAAAGTTTTGAGTTGGGTCAACTGTGGATCAAAATTTTGGGATGATATTATGCCAATATGAAACTTTTAGTTTTAATTTATGTGTCTTATCTTTGATACAAAACTAGTTTTCTACTAGAGGGTTAGTATCATGCTATTTAAGAAACCCCTTGAGGCTTACACCTCAAGGGGAGACTATCCCATTTGCGCCTCGAGGCTTACACCTCGATATACTGGACTGAGGCTTATGCCTTGGAATATTTGACGCTCCCTTTGGGACACTGAGGCTTTGAGGCTTAGTCGAGGTGCAAACTTCTATTCTGAATGATAATGTCTTATGTTAACCATCAAATTTTTTCTTCTTTTTGAGATAATTCCATACACTTACTTCAAAAAAATCTATTGAGATTTGTTGTAATCGATTAACATTCCCTCATTAGTGACTTTACATAACTTTTATTTGTTTTGATACATACTTAAAGTTACTTTTGATATAAATTTATCAAACTCCCATCACAAAAAATACTTTTGAATCACAATTTTCATTTAATATATTAGCATTTTCAAATCTCAGTTTATCTATCTTTTTCTAATAATTCCAAAATTTTTATGCTGTAATTTTCCTTATCAAGTTAAGAAAAATTGATCTAATAATACATTGCATTGATTCTAACTAGATACTATAATATTATTCTCTTATTTTGGCGATCTCTGTTATTAACATTGCTCTTAATCCCTATTTCTCCTTGTTAACTTAGATAAAACTTTCTATTTAGTTCTACTATTTGTTATATACACATATTTAGTTTACACACACGTGTATATATATGTGTGTGTGTTTGTGTGTTATGTATTTATGAATGCTTCATACATATTTAAAGGCTTATGCCTTGTTACGCCTACCTTGACTTACCATTGACAAAGTATCCGACTGTCTATTGATTGGCCTCGTAGGAAAGTAAGCTCGACTCACTTATACACACACACACACACACATACATATATGGGGTTCATTTGTTACCCGCGCGGGTAACTAAGGTTTCACTATCCCGCAACCGGAAAGTAACTATTTGGTCAGAAAAGTAACTATCTGGACATAAAGGTAACTATTTTGTCAAAAGAGTAACTATTCGACTAAGAAGGTAAAACTGTACAGAATACACAGTAAAAATTCTGGAACAAACATGTAACTATATATTTGTTACAAATGTAACAGTTATGCATGTAATGTAACTATTTGGAAGGTAATGTAACCATGTACACGTGTAAAGTAAAAAATTCTAAAAAAATAACTATTTGTGGAGTGGGTAGCTACCCGCACAGCTGACACGGGTATTATATATATATATATATATATATATATTTAGTCATGCTAGTGTACACTCGAGTGTACCGGAAGCACCGTACACCTCAGTCATTTTTGAAGATGCAATAAATTTAAAAAAAATCTAAACCGTTGATCTTCTTAATTATCATAAGAACATACTATATAATAAATTTTAGCTCATTTGGACATTTATAGGTCGTGCATTTAAAGGAGGCAAAAATCATGTATTTCAAATTAGTTTTGTGCGTCGATTTTGGAAAAACATGGTCTAGATAGGCAAACACCATTGGGGTGTACGGCGTGATCTGTACACTCGAGTGTATTCTAGCCTGACTATATATATATATATATATATATATATAGAGTCAGGCTAGAATACACTCGAGTGTATCCGGAGCGGAATACACTCAAGTAGTTTTTGATGATGCAATATTTTTTTTGAAAATCTAATCCGTTGATCTTCTTAAACATCTTGTGAACAACTCATACGCAAAATTTGAGCACATTTGGATATGTATAGCTCATGCTACAAAGACCGCAAAAATTATGCATTCCAAATTAGTTTCGCGCGTCGATTTTGTTGCCCTTAGATGAGCGACTTACACTCATCCAAATGGACTCAAAATTTGTATGTAGCCTAGTTATAGTATGCCTGTGAAGATCAACGGTTTACATTTTGCAAAAAATAGTCTTGATATGCAAACACACTTGAGTGTATTCGTGCGATCCGTACACTCGAGTGTATTCTAGCCTGACTCTCTCTCTCTCTCTCTCTCTCTCTCTCTATATATATATATATATATATATATATATATATATATATATATATATATATATATATATATAGGGCCCATCTTTATTGCCCGCGCGGGTAGCTACCCGCCCACCCTTCCGAAAACTTTTTTTCAATTTTTTTTCCGCAATTGTAGAGGACTGTTTTGTCTAGCTCTCCAAAAAATTTTAGGTAAAAATAATATCATTTGCCCCTCCAAAATAAAAAAACCCGTCCTTATATATATATGCTGTATATTTTGTACAGAGTTACTTTTTTGGCCAGCAGAGTTACTTTTTTGACACCGTAGTTACTTTTTTTTACAGCAGAGTTACTTTCTTAGCTAGGAGAGTTACTTTTTTGGCTGCAGGGTAGCGAAAATCAATGCTACCCGCGCGGTATATATATATGTATATATATATCTATATATATATATATATATATATATATATATATATAGATATAGAGTCAGGCTAGAATACACTCGAGTGTATCCGGAGCGGAATACACTCAAGTAGTTTTTCATGATGCAATATTTTTTTTAAAAATCTAATCCGTTGATCTTCTTAAACATCTCGTGAACAGCTCATACGCAAAATTTGAGCACATTTGGATATGTATAACTCATGTTATGAAGACCGCAAAAATTATGCATTTTAAATTAGTTTCGCGCGTCGATTTTGTTGCCCTTGGATGAGTGACTTACACTCATCCAAATGAGCTCAAAATTTGTATGTAGCCTAGTTATAGTATGAAGGTGAAGATCAACGGTTTACATTTTGCAAAAAATTGTCTTGATATGCAAACACACTTGAGTGTATTCGTGCGATCCGTACACTCGAGTGTATTCTAGCCTGACTCTATATATATATATATATATATATATATATATATATATATATATATATATATGGGCCCATCTTTATTGCCCGTGCGGGTAGCTACCCGCCTACCCTTCCGACCACTTTTTTTTCGCAATTGTAGAGGACTATTTTGTCTAGCTCTCCAAAAAATTTTAGCCAAAAATAATATCATTTGCCCCTCCAAAATAAAAAAACCCGTCCTTATATATATATGCTGTATATTTTGTACAGAGTTACTCTTTTATTCGTATAGTTACTTTCTGTTCACCATAGTTACTTTTTTGATAGCAGAGTTACTTTTTTGGCCAGGAGAGTTACTTTTTTGGCTGCCGGGTAGCGAAAATCCAGGCTACCCGCGCGGGCAACGAATGACCGCCCTATATATATATATATATATATATATATATATATATAGAGAGAGAGAGAGAGAGAGAGAGAGAGGCTAGAATACACTCGAGCGTACAGATCACACGAATACACTTAAGTGTGTTTGCATATCAAGACTATTTTTTGCAAATTGTAAACCATTGATCTTCACCGTCATACTATAACTAGGCTATATACAAATTTTGAGCATATTTAGATGAGTGTAAGTCACTCATCCAAGGGCAACAAAATTGACGTGCGAAACTAATTTGAAATGCATAATTTTTACGGTCTTTGTAACATGACCTATAAATGTCCAAATGTGCTCAAATTCTGTGTATGAGTTATTCACAAGATGTTTAAGAAGATCAACGAATTAGATTTTTGAAAAAAATATTGCATCATGAAAAAACTACTTGAGTGTATTCGGAGCAGAATACACTCAAGTAGTTTTTCATGATGCAATATTTTTTTTAAAAATCTAATCCGTTGATCTTCTTAAACATCTTGTGAATAGCTCATATGCAGAATTTGAGCACATTTGGACATTTATAGGTCATGTTACAAAGACCGCAAAAAATATGCATTTCAAATTAATTTCGCGCTTCGATTTTGTTGCCTTTGGATGAGTAACTTTCACTCATCCAAATGGGCTCAAATTTTGTATGTAGCCTAATTATAGTATGACGGTGAAGATCAATGGTTTACATTTTGTAAAAAATAGTCTTGATATGCAAACACACTTGAGTGTATTCTAGCTTGACTCTCTCTCTCTCTCTCTCTATATATATATATATATATATATATGGTTCATTCGCTATCCATGAGGTCTGACAAGTAACTATTTGGTTAGAAAAGTAACTATCTGGACAACAAAGTAACTATTAAACTAAAAAGGTAAAATCGGACAGAATACACGGTAAAATTTTTGGAACAAATATGTACATCCGTTATAAATGTAACTATTATGCATGTATTGTAACTAGTTAGAAGGTAATGTAAACCTGTACACGTGTAAAGTAAAAAACTCTAGAAAAAAATTACTCTCTGGAGCGGGTGGCTACCTACACGGATATTAAAGATGAACATATATATATATATATATATATATATATATATATATATATATATATATATATATATATATATATAGGGTAACGATCCAGTGAGAACTGAGAAACATATCTTGGTGAGAGCATGAGAGGCATTTGAATAACTCTCCACATGGATCAATTTTTCGTAATCCAACCATATAGATTACAAGTATACCTTAATATTCACCTTCCTACAAAATTTCATAACCATCCGATATGTAGATCATTCACAACAACAGAATACTTTTCGACTCTCTATATTGAATTTCAGGCCGACCCTTAGATGTAAGAAGTGTATATTGTACATATGGACAACTAAACAATGTTTGATTGCAATGATGTTTTGTGAGAAGGTAAATGAAATCATGTGTGCTGGGAGCGCCCTTGTCCATGTGTGCTGGCTGCTGCAGAAAATTGAGGCCGAGCTGGTGGGAGTGGCTTTTCTCTCTTCTAGTCCATTCTCCTCCGGTCCTACTCTCCTGTCCCCTTTGATTTTCCTCCCCTTATCCAGGCTTCCCACCGATTGCAACAGCAACAAACACATCGCTTTTCCTCCCGTTCTCTAAGCTTCTGACCGGTTGCAGTTGCAGCCGCAGCAAAACAGCTTCTGGTAACTGCAGAGGGAGCCTGGGGAAGGATAGGAAAAGCGAATAGAAGAGTAAATGGAGTTGCAACAGGGTTTGGAAAGGTGGGGACAGAGCCATTGGAGGGTAAGGGCTGAGCAAATATCACCAGTACTCTGGCATGGGAAGCAAAGAAAGGAGGAGAAGAAACAGAAGTGGGTAAGACGGGAATTTTCTCTAGAAAATGCTTGTTGATCAGTCATTTTCCAATTGTGGCGCTAGATTTCACTTATTAAGCAAAGGTGGTGTACTCTTGAGAAATGGACATCTTAGTCAGGAGGATATATTTTCAGAAAAAGACAACTTTGTCGGCAACATGAGTAAAACTTTATCATGAGTATGATAATCTCATAAGAGTAGCATTGTGGTGCATGACTGTTTTGACAAGCACTCAACTTTGTCAGTGTCATGAATAAAACTTTATCATGAGTATGATAATCTCACAAGTGTAGCATTGTGGCGTATGACTGTTTTGTACCGGCACGTCTAACTAATTTGACAAATTAGAGTCTTTTTATTCTCCTGCATTTGTGTTTTTCCCTTCCTTTCAGTTCTGGTCTGAGCCACAATGAAGTTTCAAGTCCAAAATAATTGTCTGAAGGTTGTACTCCTCTGAATTGGCTACATTTCGCAGGTTCCATTTGTAAAAGCCTCTCTCAGTCATGATGACATATTCATACTGGATACCAAGCACAAAATTTTTCAGTTTAACGGGTGCAACTCTTCTATTCAAGAGAGAGGCAAAGCTATCGAAGTTGTTCAATATATCAAAGATACATACCATGATGGGAAGTGTGATGTGGCTACAATCGGTACGTAGTAGCCTGTTTTGGATTCTCATAATCTCCCTGTAACATAGATTAATTTCTTCTGTGATTTCCGTCAGATGATGAAGAATTAGTGACAGATCCTGAATCTGAGGAATTTTGGGAATTTTTTGGTGGATTTGCTCCACTTTCGGAAAAGACAGCCTCTGAGGTTGAAAAAACTATGAATGCTTTCCCCACGAAGTTATTTTGGTAACTTGATTCTCGTTTTATCCTATAAACATGGTTGCTTATTGGAATCACACAATTTCTGTTTAGTGTGTATCACTTAAAGAGTTTGTATGTCTTCCCAGCATTGATGATGGGCAATCAGTGCTCGTTCAAGCAGATTCTTTGACAAAAGAATTACTTGACACAAGCAAATGTTTTCTACTTGATTGTGGTCTTGAAATTTTCGTTTGGATGGGGAGAGGTGCACCTCTTGAAGACAGGAAAAAAGCTAGTTCTGTTGCAGAGGTAACGAACTTTTTTCTCCAATTGTATAATTAGAAAATGCATTTTCAATAACTCACATGGTTTGCTGCTTTAGGAACTGCTTCGTGGGCCAAACCGACAAAAAACAAACACAACTCGTGTTGTTGAGGGTTTTGAAACAGTTGCATTTACATCTAAGTTTGAAGGATGGCCACTTATTTCTTCAGAAGATTGAGGGGGTTTACAATTGTTGCAATTATTGTGATTACACCGACGTGTCATTCAAGGATATTGACCGGCAGTGGTTGTTATGTCTGCTCCCACCATTTCATCTCTGTTAATGATATGTATTTTTCTCGTTTAAGTGTATTGTTATGGAGAGTATAGTTGATTGGTAGGTCGTGCGTGTGTGCATGTCGAGTGTACGTGCACATGTGTGCGTGTGTGTGTTTTCAGGTTATGATACCCACATGTGTATGATAATTACGGTATCCATTGGGTGCTGTATGAGTGAAATTTTTATTACGGTTTCAGTGAAATTGTTATAATTGTGCACTCGTCCTTTAATCTATCTGTTTACACACACCGAGAGAGATTTTCTGTAAAATTCGCAAATGAGGAGCAATCCGGCCAGGATGCATAGCTTTGTGGGGTCTAGTGCAAGTAGCTCGTTATATTTAGAAAGATTGTAAAAAATTTCAGCCACTAATCTATCTGTTTACAGACACGGAGAGATTTTCTGCAAAATTCGTAAATGAGGAGCAATCCGGTCACGATGCATAGTTTTATGGGGTCTAGTGCAAGTAGCTCGTTATATTTAGAAAGATTGTAAAAAATTCCAGCCACTAACATACCTAGATAGTATCTCTATTGATCCCCTTTCATTTCTCTGTTCTTTCTCTCTGCATTATATGTTAATCCTTGTCCAGAGCATATTTTGGTTTCTGCATAAAGTGCCACCTAGATTCCAAAAGCTTTCTCAATGGTTTGGTTAAAAGTGTCATCTTTGGGACTTTCATCGTCATCAGTAGTGGGCTCGAAAACTTGCACGGGATTGTTTTGGCTTGGAGATATGATTTTGTGGTAGTTTGCGTAAAGTTTGCTTTGTTGATCTTTAAGGCAGTTTGGTTGTTGATACACTCTCTTAGTGGTATTTGTCAAGTTTGTGTCTTTATGGGGTAGACCAATCTCGTGCAAGTTTATGAGAAGTACAGACAAATGATATTAGAAATAACACATTCACCTTAAGATCGGTAAAATGATATTAGAAATAACACATTCAATGTTTTTACAGTCCAAATATCATTATAAGGGGAAAAACATTATTTTACCGATCTTAAGGTGAATGTGTTATTTCTAATATCATTTGTCTGTACTTCTCATATTATGCTGAGCGTCATTTATTATAGGTTTATTGTTGCTGTGTATATGAATATGCAATCATAAGCATATCGTCTTTGTCCCTGGAATTTTAATCATCTCTTGTTTTTTTTTTTGCATTGATGCACGTGGCCATATTCTCTTCATTGCAAGCAAATAACATAAGTTTTTTCCCATGATTTTTTTACAAACTAAATGTCATTTGTTTGTTAGGAATGTGAGAAGAAATGAAGAGGAGAAGACGAGAAGAACACCGATCAAATGTCGGCTGCAAGATGCAGCAAATGTGAGAAGCGCTTGAGCCTACTCACTTGTATTTATATATTAGGGTAAGTACATGAGGTACAAAGAGAGAAAAGAAATAAAAAATAAATATTATGAAGAAAACAGAACCGCCGCTGGATTGACGAGCCGTCGCTGCGCCGATGTTGATACCATCGACATAAATGTCGATAGTATCGACATAACATCATCTCGACCCTGAGCCGGTGTCGATACCATCGACATGAGTGTCGATAGTATCGACCAGGATGCAGATTGCTTCAACTTATCCCTGAACTGATCTTGATACTATCGACTAGGATGCAGATTGCTTCACACTCCCCCTCAAGCTGGAGAGTACACATCGTGTATGCCCAGCTTGCCACAGAGTCTCTGAAAGATTACTGAACCCAAAGGCTTTGTCAGGATATCTGCTAGTTGGTCCTCAGATCTGACATATGGTGTCACAATAGTGCCATCTTTTTGATTTGATCACGAATAAAATGGCAATCAACCTCTATGTGTTTTGTACGCTCATGAAAGATAGGATTCCTGGCAATGTGCATAGCAGATTGATTGTCACACTTGAGCTCCATAGAAGGTAGAAGAGAAATTTTTAATTCAGATAGAACAGATTTGACCCATTTTAGTTCACAACATGCATGGGCCATAGCACGATATTTAGCCTCAGTGCTAGATCTAGCAACCACATGTTGCTTCTTACTTTTCCATGAGATAAGATGATCACCTAGAAAGGTACAATAGCCTGATGTAGATCTCCTATCAGTATGATCACCAGCTCAGTCAACATCTGAATATCCTGTGAGAGACAGAGTAGGTGGAGGTGCCTTTGGTCTAGAATATGTGATACCCTTACCAGGAGCACTTTTCAGATATCTCAGAATTCTGCAGACTGCTGTCCAGTATGACTGTCGTGGAGAGTGCATATGTTGGCTGACCACGCCCACAGCAAAAGAAATATCAGGTCGAGTGACTATTAGATATATTAACTTGCCCACTATTCTCCTATAATATCCTGGATCTTGATACTCAGCATCATCAACCACCTCTTTGATGTGATAATCCATCGGTGTAGATACCAGTTTAGATTCAGCCATGCCTGTCTCCTGTAGTAAATCAAGCACATATTTCCTCTGAGATAAATTGACACCTGTATGAGATCTAAGCACTTCAATGCTTAGAAAGTATCTTAGTTTGCCCAGATCCTTTGTATGGAAGCATTTTTGCAAACTTTCTTTGACACAGGATATTCTCATGGTGTCACTACCAGTAATTACTATGTCATCAACATATACAATAAGAATAATGGATCCACAAGAAGAGCTGAAGTAAAATAAGGAATGATCAGTCATGGAGCAAGAAAAACCCATTTGAAGAATAACTTCACTGAACTTGTCAAACCAAGCTCTAGGTGACTGTTTCAGCCTATATATAGCTTTCTTTAATTTGCGTACTTTCTGACACTCCCCCTGAGCAACAAACCCAGGAGGTTGCTCCATATATACCTCTTCCTGTAGATCACCATGGAGAAAAGTATTTTTTACATCCAGCTGAAACAAGGGCCAATCAAAGGTAGTAGCAAGAGAAATAATGATCTGCACAAAATTCAAGCGAGCAACATAAGAAAAGGTTTCAAAGAAGTCAACACCATAGGTTTGGGTGTAGCCCTTTGCGACCAATCGGGATTTCAACCGTTCAACTGATCCATCCGGATTGTGTTTGATAGTGAAAACCCATCTACAACCCACTACTTTCTTTCCTGCAGGAAGATCAATAAGATCCCAAGTGCCATTATTTAAGAGAGCTGACATCTCAAGTTGCATTGCCTATTTCCAACCACTGTTCTTCATAGCATCATAATGATTTCTTGGTATAGTCACAGAATCAATCCCAATAGCGAATGCACGGGCCTACTTAGATAGATGAGACATGCAACATACATTTGTAATAGGATGTTTAATAGTACAGGACCGAGTACCTTTCCGAATAGCAATAGGAAGATCGAGGTCTGATGTCTCTGTAGGAGTCTCTTGAGTAGAAGGCGATGATGAGGGCTCAGAGACTGGTATCGCTACTTCTTCTGGATCTTGCCTGCCTCGCCTATGGTAAACATGTGTGTAATGCTAAATGGTAGGTCTATCTCCTGCTTGTTCATCCGGAATAGAAGTAAAATCCGGAATGATAGGTGGCACTCCCTCACTCTGCACCGATGGTGCAATTCTCTCATTCTGTATTTTTGGTATCTCTCCCTCTCTCAACTTCTCCCCCTTGCTCATAGCATTGGAGAAATATGGAGTGGTCTCATGGAAGGTGACGTCCCTAGACACAAACATGCGGCGAAGACTAGGACAGTAACACTTGTATCCTTTGCTAGTATTAGAGTAACCCAGGAACAATGTTTTAATGGACCTAGGAGATAGCTTGTCGGCCTTAGGGTCAAAGTTATGGACAAAGGAAGTGCAACCAAACATTCTAAGAGGAACAAGAAAGGGGGAGTCCATGGGACGCAACACAAAAAACAGAGTCTGTCCTTGAAGAACAGAAGAAGGTTGTCTATTAATCAAGAAACAAGCAGTTAAAAGAGCTTCAAACCAAAACTTTTTGGGCACATTGGATTGAAACATAATGGATCGAGCAATATCAAGAAGATGGCGATTCTTCCTCTCTGCCACCCCATTTTGCTGAGGGGTGTGAGGGCAAGATGTGCGATGAATCATACCAAACGAGCTACAAAAACCAGACATAGCCTTTTGAACATACTCTAAAGTATTATCAGACTGGAGAATTTTTATATTGCAATCGAACTGAACTTTAATTTCAGTATAAAAATGTTTCATAATAGACAACACAGACTCTCTACTTTTAAGAAGGTAGATCCATGTCATGCGTGAGAAATCATCAACAAAGGAGATAAAATAACGAAAACCATTATAACTCTAGTCTTTTACAGGACCCCACACATCACTATGCACTAACTCAAAGGGACACGAAGCCCGCTTATTGACTCGACTGGGATAGGATAACCTATGATGCTTGCCCAATTGACATGACTGACACTCTAAAGAAGATAATCGGGACAGCTCTGGTTCCAACTTCCGCAGGTTCTCCATATCTGCAATGCCATAGTAAGGGGGAACCACTCAACAGGATGGATGGAGCAGGAGAAGGAATTTGGCGAGGCAGACTGTCACTGTTGAAAAGGTAGAGATCACCTTTCCTAGGCCCCCCACCAATCGTCTTCATACTCTTGAGATCCTATAATATGAAACAATAAGGTCCAAATATTACCCAACATTTTAGAGTGTCAATCAATTTGGCAACAAAAAGAAGATTAAAAGGAAATTCAGGCACAAAGTGAACAGATTTAAGATCAATCTTGGGTGTTAGGGAGACAGATCCACTAGCTAACACTCTCTTCACCAAACCATCTGCCAGTGTAACAGATTGGTGAGGAATAGATGAGTCAATAGTGTGGAGCAATCTCCTCATACCAGTCATATGCTGTGAGGCGCCAGAGTCAACCACACAAGATGAGGATGAGCCAGATGCTATGAGAGATGGAGCCTGATTACCAGCAGTAGATGCCATATTTGCCGATGCAGATGATGATGATGACCCCATACTCATGTGCTGTGTCGCCTGAATGAACCGATCATATTCCTCTTGGGTAAGAGTGATGCCGGTGCCAGAGGTAGTATCCATAGTTGTAGAGGATGAGGATCCTGTGGTGGTGGCACAATGTGCTGCTCCCACAGGTGGTGCAGCAGGTCTCCCATGTTTCTTCCAACACTTCTCCACTGTATGTCCCAGTTTGTCACAAAAGGTACACTTAGGATGTGTCCCACGCCCTCTGCCCATACCGGGTCGTCCTCCTCGTACCGCAGCAGTAACAGAAGCATGATATTCTCCAGAAGATATATCAGAAACAAAGGAAGCAGAGTCAAATAAAGATTGCTGAATCCTTGAATAAGCCTCCACAAGACTAGGTAGTTTATCAGTAGCCAGAATAACGCTCCGAGCGGAGCTACAAGCCGAGTTGAGCCCAGATAAGAATTTGGCTGTAACAAGATCATCTCTATCCTTTATCTGTTCAGCAACAACCACATGATGGTAATAACTTAGCTCTTGAGCAAGAGCATGAACCGCCCCAAAATACTCCTCAAGAGATCGGTCACCCTGTTTCTCAGCAAACAGATGATCATAGATCATAAACTGAAGGAGATCATTCTTCTCTTGAGAATAATGTTGCTTCATTGCGTCCCATATTTCCTTGGCCGTAGAGTAGAATATGAACCTTGCGGCGATTGCAGGTTCCATACTATTCCACAACCAAGTCTTCACAAGACTGTCATGCCGCTTCCATTCAGCATACCCTTCGTCAGTAGATGCCTTGGGACCCGATTCAACATGCCTTGCTCTGTCACGAGCCTCCAAGACGGTATGGATGGCATTCATCCATAGAAGATAATTTTTCCCGTTGAGCTTAATGGAGGCGATAGGTGACACTTCATTGTAGATCGTAGGTGTCTTGATATCCTCCATTGTAGAACGGAATATGTGACAGATTGATACACGTCAAACAGATTGTGGTGACAGAGAGATACACGTCACACACAGAAGAAAAATAAGGAGAAATGCGTTACTGACGCATTCACAACCTCCAAATGATCTTCCTAATCACACATGGAGGAGGTGTGACTAGGATGATGTTGAGACGAAACTAGTCCTCCAGTTGTGTTTTTAGATGATCGTTGGATCACCCGGAGATCCCCAAACGCTTTGTGATGGAGGCTATGGTAGAGTTGGATATCTACCGCAGACCCAGAATAGCCGACGGTGGTTCTACACAGCCGGTGGATTACGCCAAGTCGACGGGTGGGAAGCAGCTGACTGCCGGAGAGGGAGAGATCCACCGGTGAGAGGAAGGAGAAGCTCTAGATCGATCTCCGCTCTGATACCATGTGAGAAGAAATGAAGAGAAGAAGACGACAAGAACACCAATCAAATGTCAGCTGCAAGACGCAACAAACGTGAGAAGGGCTTGAGCCTACTCACTTGTATTTATATATTAGGGTAAGTACATGAGGTACAAAAAGAGAAAAGAAATAAAAAACAAATATTATGAAGAAAACTGAACCGCCGTTGGATTGACGAGTCGCCGCTGCGCCGGTGTCGATACTATCGACATGAATGTCGATGGTATCGAAAGAACATCATCTCGACCCTGAGCCGGTGTCGATACCATCGACATGAGTGTCGATAGTATCAACCAGGATGCAGATTGCTTCAACTTATTCCTGAACTGATCTCTATACTATCGACAGAGTGTCGATAGTATCGACCAGGATGCAGATTGCTTCACAAGGAATGTACAACTCAAACAATTCAGATTGACTTTAGTTTACATTGAAATACTGACATAATTTGGCTCTTTTTTTGAAGGGAGGTTACATGAAATTCTCACACGATATCAAGTTCCTCTATTTTTTCTCTTCACCTTCTTTATTTTCTTTTTTATCTTATCCTTGATGTCCCATGTTATTGTCACTTGTTGTTGCAGAGCTTCCAACCCCAATTTTACCAACAACATTGGTGGTGATGTATGCTCTTGCATAACTAGAGCATTCCTTGTCATAGGTACAATATTGGGGCTCTATGACTATAATTTTGGACAAGACCTTTTTTGGTGAGCTTATCTGCTTTGAATAAGGGAAGCTATGGCATTTCAAATGAACCTTTTTTGTTATTTCGCGATTCAAATACAAAATAAAACCTTTACCTTGACAAAAGGTGCTAAGGTCTATGTTGCCTAAGAGAAGAGAGGAAGGGGGGGGGGGAATATTGATATGTCATCACTCTTCGTGTTTTTGGGAGGGCCATGACCGTGTCCATGCTATAATCAAACAACATCACATAGAGCTTAGTATCTCCGCTCGGGTCGAGAAAAGAGCTGTTATCCGACATGTTGAGATCCTCTATCAGTTTATGCCACCCGATAGAGACACCAGGTGTGACTAGAACGCCATAGGAAAAGACTTGACGGTGACAACAACTCACCTGGATGTCAACCCAGCCATGATCAACATTTGGGTAGTGATTCCTCCATAGAGGTGGCAAGAATACAACAACAAACCGACTAGCAAACCTTGTAGGAGATTTTGAGGTGACATGCTGTTACTTTGCTGTATAGGGCTATTATTTGTCTTGGTGTTTCCGAAGCTCATTAAATAGTCGTAGGTGCTGAAGCCAACACCCACATAATTATTCAGGGCGGTTGCTGGGTAACTTGTTTTTAAAATGATACATGGCTAATAACATTCTCTCCATGACATCAGATCATTGATACGTCCAAAGAGGCTGAGGGACAGGCCAACACGATGCAAGCTGGATTATCCCAAAGACTGACATCTTAAAGTGATGAGACCACAAACGCGAGAATTATGAACAAAGGATAACCAACGACAACGCCAAGAAAAACAAGAGAGAGTGGAAGTCATGGAGAAGAGTAGAAAGGAAAGGAGATTCGTAGCTTGCTGTCTTTGGAGGTCACCAAAGAGGATTATATGTGTCTATTCATCAGTGCAGGAGATGACTTCAAAGAAGCATAGCATGGTAGAACGATTGTAGAGGAAATCATCATCTGAAAGAAGTAGATAAAAAGCAGAGTGCAGGGCGCCAAAGAGAGAAAGGATCGTTTTGCGCCTCCGCCTAGGTTCCTTGCAGGCACTCCCTTAAACATATACCTAGTTAAGCCCAGTGCAATGCATACTTTGCTTTTCCTTTGATCTTAACTTTTCTTTTCCGAACAGAAATGACGTGCATCTGACGCACACCAAAATACATTAATACTGGATTTATTTTCATGCATGTACACTTGTGAATTTTGAAGTTTGAACTCATGACAACTGAAGTTATAGGCTGCGTTTGTTGTGCCGTTCTGATGGTGGCAAAGTAACCAAATCCGACTGGCTATTTTAATTGTGTTTGTTATGCCGACTGAAGAAAGATAGATAAATGGCCACACAGATAAGTTAACTGAAAAATCTCCGGATAAATTGCCGTACCAAATACTTGCGGCAGGAAACATGTTTATTTGCCGCGGTTGACAATTTTCCACAATACCCCTCTAACTGATTATTCAATACATATACCGATAATTATGTGAGGCATAATAGACTTTATCTAAAGAAACGCAGCCCGCGTCCGCGTGTATGAGCATATTTAATCACATAATAGAGATTGATATGCTACTTAAAATGGAGATGCACCTTGGTGATATGTGTAGTTCATATGTTCTTCTTAAGATCATTTACCTAAGACCTCAAATCTTTGGTGTTACATATTAGTCAAAGGGTCAACAAATCATATTTACTTATGCAAATTATTTTCCCCATATAGATTTTTTTTACTTAAGTTCAACAGATACCTACAAAATTTATGTTTCAATGGGACAAAAAATAAAAATATGCAAGACACATTCACCCATTCCTATATTATCAAGTAGGGAAGTATAGTTATGATACATATTTTGATTTACATTTGGGTCAGTAGTAGAGTCAGGGAACCCATGTTAGCAAGCCATTCTTAGCCTCAAACGTGCCTTCTGCCTTGTACCTAGGATTCATTAAAACTACCTATATTGGGATACATCAATGGTTTAGAGTTCTGCATAAATAAATTGCCCCTCTAGGAATATAAGGACATAATTTCAAATAGCAGTACAACAATTGAAGTGTTGCTAAAACGTTTTAAGATCAAACATGATAAATGGGGATTTATGTCCTTATATATTCTTCCTATATAATACATCTTCGTTGTGTCACAATGATTGATTTATAACCGATAAAATGTTACTCAAACTCAAGTAATGCCAAGATGCGACTTATATTTCAAATCGTGACAACTTCTCTTTTCTCAAATATGGAGCAATGCCAAAATGCTATCAATTTTTGAGTTAGTATAATGTCTCTTTTCTTAAACCCAAGTAATGAGAAATGCTTCCCACATTTTATTTCGCTAGAAACTCTATTTTTTCACAACCAAGGTAACACCCAAATGCTACCAACTTTGAAACTATATACAACCACTCTTAACACTGAAATGGTCCGTACGTTTCAACTTGGTACAACCTCTTTTTAAAAAAAACCTAGTGATTTTGAAATAATTTCCAAATTTTGACTCGATAAAATCTATTCTTTGTGAAATCCAACTATGTAGAAGTTGTTTGAACCTTGAATCGATTGATATTCTTAATATAAATCATGACAAAGTTCTACTAGAACCTCATGTTGACAAAAAAGTTTCTTTGAAAACTAAATCATGTTGAATATATGACCAAATTCAATACTGTAAAACTTTTTTAATCAAAACCTAACAAAGTTGATATTTTTCATCAAAGCATCAACTCAATAAAAAAATTTCCTCTCAAAACCTAGCTCTTGACTTGATAAATATGATATTGACCAAAACCATGAGTATGTCAATACTTTATCCATATCCATACTAGGTGAACTCTAACTTAGAAATTATTATACCTAAGTTCCTACTAAATAAAAACAACTTGATATGAGCCATGAATCATCTTTAACTCATCAATTACAATGTTAGTATATTCCATCGACTAACATACATGCATACAACTACATTATTCTCAAGTGATACAATTGAATCTCTATGTACCAATTAAATTCCAACCTCAAAGTTTTTGGAGGCCCATGGATCAAATGGATAATGGTTTTCCCTTTTGATTTTTGAAAATAACTAGAGGCCAAACTAAACTGTATCCTCAAAAGTGACCCCCTCCAATTAAGCATATATCATTTACTTGATAACATATACATCCCATCAAATTTTATAGACCACTAGAAAAATCATAACACCATGTCATGCTCATGAGAAAACTAGTATTCTGATGCTACATCTTACTTCGAGATATCTAAATCAAGATGATAGAAGATGATAACCTCCCATTTTGTGATGTTATCTTACTAGTTTTTCTTAGTTTTCCATACTCTTTCTTAGATAAATTAGATTAAATACTGAACTTTCTAGATTTATTGTGAATATACCAATAGACTGATATTTCTCTTTTCTTCTTATTGATAAACCCAAAAAAATTTGCAAAAGTCTCAACCAAAACGGTCCCAAGACCGTGAGGACCCAAACGATCCCAAGACCAAGTGAAGCTTACCTGTCCCAAGACCAAATGAAGATCCATCAGTCCCAAGACCGAGTGAAGGCCTATCGGTCCCAAGACCGAGTGAAGGCCCATCAGTCCCAAGACCAAATGAAGACTCATCGATCCCAAGACTGAGTGAAAGGCTACCGGTCCCAAAACCATGAGGATCCAAATGGTCTCTAGACCATGAAGATCCAAACGATCTCAAGACCGTTCAAGACCCCCTTGGAACCTTTAAATAGGACTCAAGGGGTCCTCATAGATGGCGGAGGTCATAGACGCCCAAAGGCTGCTTCCATTGTTCGAGAGCTACTTCATCTTCCATCCTTCACTCCAAGGCTGCCGGTCTAAGATCCACACTCCATCCATAAGCCTACTTTCTCTTTCATCGACATAGAAGGTGGGAAGTGAAGGATTCATCACCAAGGCAACCACATAGTGTGATAATAGTTGTTCTGTACTCCAAGGGGTCGACCTTCCTCCCTCCTATGCGGAGATGATGTTTTCCTTCTCCTCTCCTGTATCCTTCTTTGTTCTTGTCATGAGCGAGTAGTTCCATACACTAGGGTGTGGGGAGTAGCCCTGCTACCAATGTTTTCATTCCATGCATTGTAATTCATGAGTTTGCAATAAAAAATATTATCTTTTCAGTTCAACATCAATCGTGTAATGAATGCTAGTTGCTTGATCACCAACATGCGTTACTTATTATCTACTAGTACAAATTGTCTATGTTTGTGCTTTTAGATTTGATTATCAATTTTATGTTGGTTCTTGATGTATGTAGTCACCATATATCTGTTTCAGTATCTAGATGCGCTTTTCAAGGAGTGGAGTAAACTCACCTCCATCGTTGTACTTTATACTATGAAATGGAATCAGTTGACATATGAAAGTACAACTTTGATAGGTCAAAGAACACACTTTGTGAAGGAAGTGATGCAAAGTAAGTGACCATTCGTTCGAGGATGGCTGGCATTGCAATACTCCCACGTTTCTCATAGTTAGCTATTCGAAAGGAAGCTAAGTCTACAAAGATACTAGCTATTTAGACTCTTATTGCAAGCCATGTTATTATGGCGTTTGTTATGATCCATGCATAGTGGTGGTGAAACTCGATCACATCCTAGTAGTTTCCAAATATTGTTTAAAACCTTAAGTTTACTTTCCTTCCATTTAATTTACATTTGCATATTAGTTTAATCATCAAATCAACTCTTCGATCTAGATATTTTTTCCCTCGAGTAGATAAGTGGAGTTATAACGTTTTCCATCTTATTAATCTTTAACAAGACCGTTGTCTCATGGATTCGACCCTCAACTGTACTACGATAAGACTTCCACATACCTTAGCGTACATGGGTGGAGATCTAATTATAGCACACACAAGGCTAAACTTAGAGACTTACTATCTCTAGGATTTTTAGTGGTGCATGAAACTCCACACGAGTGGAGGCTCCATCAAAAAAATTGGTGTCATTTCCGGGGAAGATAGAATGTTTTAATTTCATTTATCAGCTTGCTATTCATATCTTTTTGATTCCATCATTTTTCCATACCATCTAAAGTGTGATTTTTCTTCTACTCAGGTAGAAAATGTGTATGCAAAATTGCGAATTCTTCCCTGAACCAGAGTATGACTCTGAGATAGAACGAAACTTCCACTGACGCATCAGACTCAACCGCCAACAAGCCAGACAGATGGTTGAAGAACAATGCCAAACCGCCTTAATACTAGAAAGAGTCAACACAAATATAATAGCTCAGAGAGCACAACTCATTGCTGATACACGTGCTCAAGTCCAAGCCAAAGTTCAAGTTGAAGAGCAAGCTCGCATCCAAGATGAAAATGAGGCAGCCACAATAGGTGCTCAGTTATTGATAAGGAACAAGCAGCTTCGAGACTACGTTGTTCCTAAGAATTCTAAGGATAATCACCCAGTTCAACCTCCACTCATTAACGTTCCTAACTTCGAGATTCGAACACAATGGATCCAAATCATGCAAGACATCTCATTCTCTGGAAACACTGGAGATGATTGCATGAACCATTTGAAGCGATTCAAGACACTCTGTTGATTGGTACCACAAGCCGGAGCTACGCTCGATGCAATCATGCTCTGACTTTTCAACTTCACACTGTCTGGAAATGCACTAAGCTGGTATAACTCTTTAGATGGAGAGCAAATCACCACCTGGGCTCCCTTGGAAGATTTTTTTGGAGAAGTTCTTTCCTCCCTCATTAACTTACCAGATTAGGGGACATATCAACCAGTTCCTCCAACTTCATGGAGAGTCACTAGCAGAATCATGTGAAAGATTTAAGGAACTTCTGAGAAAATGCCCACCTCACAGAATCTCACAAAACTAGCTCATAGAAACATTCTATAGAGGGGTAAGTGATGAAATAAAGAAGTTTTTGGATTCCTCATCTAGAGGAAGTTTCATGAGATAGAATTATGAGGACGCATAGAAGATTGTTACGCTCGGAGCTGAGAACCAATCTAATTGGGGAATGCCATCTACATGAGGAGTCCTAAAAGTCTGCAAAGCTGAAGAATCTATAGAAATGAAAGCCATTGTGGAAGCTCTGAAAACCATAGTTCATAAGCAGCAAGCCCTTGAAACATTGTTTGGAGAATATGATAGGAAGAAGAACTCCCAAGTTCAAAAAGTCAAAGCAGCTACTGAGACTTGTGAAGCTTGTCATGCATCAGATTACCCCACATTATCATGTGGCCTTTTATACGATGTGATGATGAATCTGCAGACACATCAGCCACAATATGAACAAATCATTGAGCAAACCAATGATCAACTGCCAGAGTAGGTTAACTCTATCCACACCATACCGGGTCAAGCATACTATAACTCGGATCAACCAAGAAACCACCCTGGGTTTCAATATGGGAATCCCGTGGGAACTGCCAACCCGCAACTCCAAACACAAGGATGGTCTTCTAATAAACCACCACCTAGATTCCAGATCAATTATAACCGAAACCAAGGAAACTATAGAGGTGGGTTTCAAAGATTTGTCTACCCAAGAAATTCTTCTTCATACTATCAATACACTCACCCTCTGTTGCACCCACAATTGCAACAACCTCAGTCACAACAGCCGCAAATTCAACAACTTCAGTTGCCAGCACCTCAACAGTAGCAACCTCAAGGACAACAAAAAATTACACAGTATAAACAAAAGAATGCTCAACCTCTATTAATAGATGAGTTATCTCTGATAAGGTAAATGCTGTAATCTCAACATACCATGCTTTCCAACCAGCAGGCTCAACAGAAAGCTGTAGAGACCCAATTGGCACAAATTGCAGCTCAGTTGAAACCTCCGGTGGGTACTTTTGCTGGTCAGCCGAAAATAAATCCGAGACATGATCAACACAGACCAGAACAACTGAATGTAGTTACCATAAGATATGGTCATGTTATTAATGAAGCTACCAAAGTCATTCAGGAAGATGAATATACCGCTAAAATCATCCCAACTATAAACATAAATCAAGAAACTGAAAAATCTGTAGAGGACGAGAAGGAGAAGGACAAAGAACTAGTTTCCAAATAACCAGAAGTCCCACCATATAAGCCCAGGATACCCTATCCGGGCAGATTGAGAGAGACTAAACTGGATACTAGATTCCTAAAGTTCAAAGAAGCGATGAAGAAGCTATATGTTGATATCCCATTCCTTGACGCTCTCTCTAAAATCCCAACTTGGTCTAAATATCTAAAGAATTTTCTATCAAAGAAATAAATCACTGAAGAACACGAGACCGTCAAATTAGCTCATACTACTTCTGATATCTTCCTCAATAGAATGCTGAAAAAACAAAAGGACCCTGGATCCTTCGGCATCAAATGTTCTATCGGAAACACCTCTTGCAAGAAAGCATTAGTTGATTTGGGGGCCAACATATCTATTATGCCCTTTTCTATGTGTAAAAGATTGGGATTTACCAATTTGCTACCCACAACAATGACAATCCAGTTGGCTGATTCTACCATTACTGCACCTTTGGAATTTATTGAAGATATCCCAGTGAGAGTAGGAAGAGACTCTTATGTCCCTTGTGATTTTATTGTCATGGACATAAAAGAAGCTATGAGATATCCAATAATATTCAGCAGACCTTTCCTTGCGACATCCAGAGTGCTAATTGATGTCGAAGCAGGCACAATTACCTTAAGGCTAGGGAAGGAAACTGTTCAATTCAGAGTCTTTGACAGCCTAAAAAGTCCCAGCATCCACGAAGAACTCTTTCTTCTTGAGGCAATTGATAAAATGTCCCATCTAAAGCAAGAAACTCCTGAACCATCTGATGCTCTGCAGAACGCCCTGATGAACCTAGACGCTGAATCTTTGACTGACGAACTAGTTCAACAATGTCTGAAATATCTAGAACAAGCTGAAGAAGACCCGGAAGCTACCTTTGAGATGTTGAAATCTGTCACCACTCTGGAGACTATTGAAGTGCCCAAGCACCTGAAATGAAAGTCCTACCACTTGGACTCAAAAACATCTTTCTAGACGAAGAAAAACTATGTCTGGTCATTATCAGTTCCACTTTGATAGATGACCAGGAAGAAAGACTCCTTGTTAAATTAAGAAAGCACAAGAAAGCCATTGGATATAAGATGACCGATCTAACCAGGGTAAATCCAGCTTTGTGCATGCACATATTACCTATGAGGGAAGAGTTTAAACCATCACGGGAGCACCAGAGGAAGCTAAACCCAAATCTTAAAGATGTAGTTCGCCTTGAGGTTCTAAAACTTCTAAAAGGTGGTATTATCTATCCAATTTCTGACTCCCAATAGGTAAGTCCAGTCCAGGTAGTTCCTAAAAAGGGGGACCACAATTATTTTGAATGATAAAAATGAACTGGTACCCACCCAGACTATTACCGGATGGAGGATGTGCATCGACTATAGAAAACTGAACAAGGCAAAAAGGAAAGACCACTTTCCTTTACCTTTTCTTGACAAAGTCCTTGAACGTCTAGCTCACCAGAAATTCTTTTGCTATCTTGATGGCTACTCAGGATTTTATCAAATTCTGATACACCCCGAAGATCAAGAAAAGACAACTTTTACTTGCCCTTTCAGAACTTATGCCTTCAAGAGGATGCCTTTTGGGATATGTAATGCACCCGCAATATTCCAGAGATGTATGTCTACCATATTTGCAGGTTTAACTGAATCTATCATGGAGGTATTCATGGATGACTTCTCAATCTATGGAGATTCCTTCGATAACTATCTGCTTAATCTCAGTAAAGTGCTACAAAGATGCAAGGAAACAAATCTGATCCTTAATTGGGAAAAATGTCACTTTATGGTGACAAAAAGTGTTGTCCTCATGCATCAGGTGAGTGAACGAGGGATTGAATTAGACAAAGCAAAAATAGATGTCATTTCAAAGTTGTCACCACCAAAAGACATCATAGGAGTACGAGCTTTCCTGGGCCATGCCGGATTTTATCGAAGATTCATTCAAGATTTTTCAAAAATAGCAAAGCCCATGAATCACCTGTTAACTAAAGATGCAGACTTCAATTTCGATCAAGAATGTTTACACAGCTTCACGACTCTAAAAAACACTTTACACTACTACAGAACCTACCTTTAGTGTCGGTTATTTAAAGTCTTTAGTGTCGATTTTTAAGCGACACCTATGTGGGCGACACTAAAAGCTCACCCATTAGGCGTCGGTTCTAAAACCGACGCCCAAACTCTTCGCGTGCCACCGAAAGTGCGCCATCAGAGGACTATAGGCGTCAGTTATTAGATAAGAAACCGACACCCAAACTCTTCGCGCGCCACCGAAAATGCGCCATCATGGGACTATAGGCGTCGGTTATTAGTTAAGAGACCGACGCCCAAACTCTTCGCGCCACAGAAAGGGCGCAATGTTGGGCACTATCAATGTCGGTTATAAGTAAAAAACCGACGCCATATATCTTCGCGCCACGGCCGTACTGGCCAGCACGGCCGTGTTGTTAAGGGAATAGACGTCAGTTACGAGTAGGAAACTGACACTGTAACTACGTGTTGTATGGTTAGGTGCCACGGCCGTGCTGGCCAGCACAACCGTAGTGTTATGGAAATAGACGTCGGTTATTGGATAAGAAACCGACACTATAACATTATGTGTCGGTTATTTACAAATAACCGACGCCTATTGTTTTTTTTCTGTCAGTCTGCAGACCTGCTGTGGCTGGTCGCAGGATGAGAAACCTGTTCAGTTCAGTTATGAACTGCAGGTTTTACGACATCCATTGATATCATCCGACAACAGGCCGCAAACCTGCAAAATTAACAATAAAAAAATAGCACATGCATTTAACAATGCAACCTACAGTTCCATTTTATTTTCACACATTTATAAACATTCACACATGTTAGAAATCTGTAGTTCCATTCATTCACATTCACACATGTAGAAACATTCATATAGCAACCAACACTTTCATTCATTTTCACTCAGACACATGTAGAAACACCAAGACATGTAGAAACATTCACACATATATTATAATTCAGAAATCCATTTACAAAATATCATTGTTTAGTCATTATTCGCTATCAGGATCCCAATTATATTTTAAAGCCCCCACTATTTGTATGGCTGTTGCCCAATCTTCTCTTACTTCATTTAATTCTCCCATTGTATAGGGATCATTAACATTTGGTAAGTCCTTTCCTGTAATGGGGTCAGCTTTAAACACCTATAAAGAGAATGATGTATATATATAATTAATGAGCTACAAATAAGATTGATATATTTCGATCATATTATCTAATGAGACTATATAATACCTGAGCAATACACTCGATATCCAGTGCGGCATGTTTGATAATCATGTGCATATATCGCATGATATAGTATCCACATGCCCATCCGTTGTCTTGTGTAGCACACTATAAATTCAAACATACAAAATATTAAAAAATACAACTAATTAAGCATTATTAACATAAATAATATATACATATATTGCAGTCGAGAACTTACTTTTACGTTCTTCCAAATTATTGGCTGGTTCTTTTTCGTGGGGACCTTTCCTCCAACCTTTTTGTACTCCTCAAAACCCCTACATGTTAATGTAACACAGAACATTGCAATTAAATAGTAATGTAATAATATATGTTAACGGATATGAAAAATGAAATATTTCTCACCGGAATATTGCCATTTTCATTATGTGTCCAAATCTTATATTCAAATTACCCCCCTTAGGATCTAGATAATACACAGTGAACGTCTCGGGGGCAATAACCAGTAACTCCCAATGCCTACCCCTAGAGGAAAAAAAGTTAAAAATTAATAACTCAAAATCCATAATAAAATGTAATTTTCTTAAGTCCAAATTATAATAAGCAAAGTAAACTTACTCTACATTGAATGGAGTCATTATCACCGTCTTCTTTTTTACAGAAAAATTTGAAAAAGCCTCACAGCAGTATTGTTGAACTGATGTATGGTCTTTAGCTACTAGACTAATCAAATATGGAATCAAAAACCCTACATGTTCGAATCCAAAATCTGCACATATGTTGTCTAAGTAGCTGCAAAATATGTATTAATTACGCATGCATTAATAAATAAGAAACCAGATCACCAGATCATACACAAGGTATATGGATGTATAAAGAATATCTCACCTTATCCATAACTCTATCACAGATGTATTTAGCCAATCATATCGAAACAACTCCAAAATATCTTTTATAAATAGTTTTGTTTCGTATGACTGACCTGTAGAATCTGAATCGGAAGAAACAGTTATAGGGGAGTTTATATCATGTTCCCCTAACCATATTGCCATACCCCTACAGTTAGGACCTAATGGGATAGGTAGGTCCTGTGGAACCCAACTAGGTAATGTAGGAGGTGGAAGTGGAGGCCGAGATGCTGTGGGTGTCTTCTTTTTAACCTATATATATATATAATTTCATATCAACTGCCATCATATACACACACTAACAATTGAACGTAATGTAAATTTACCATACCTTTTCAGTAAAGAGGACATCCGCTTTTAGCCACAATATCACTCTACCTACTGCCTCACCAAGCGTTTCACAATCTGGGTGGGCATATGGCAGTGGAAGATCCATCCACTGGGGGAATATATGTATCGGGCTCACCCGAATCCAACTAGATGGTACTGGAGACCCGTGACACGTTTCCCCTGGTAGGGATGGGTAAGCCGACGCCTCTGCAATGACATATTATTTACTTTTTAGACGGCATGGCTTCAACCCCTACAAATTTTTGTGTAAAGAATGTTATATACATATATACATATCATCTTTTTTTGAAACGACTACATTTTCATATATACGTATCATCTTGAATTAAAAAACTAGTTACTATGTCATAAAAATACTTACAATGGATGTGCTAGGTGGTGGTTCTACAGGATTACTCCCAACCTCTGCAGTAGGAGTAGGAGTAGAGTCTACAGTAGGTATTGTCTGGTAAGTGGCAGTCTGAGATGCCTGCCACTTTTTCATTGCTTCTTCGAGTTTTTCTTCGAGTTTCCTATCAAATAGCTTATCTACCTATACATGGATAAAAGAAACGTCAAATTCTAATTTTTGAATTCTCTTTTACAGTAACATTATAAAGAAATAATATGTTACCTCTTCTTGTGAAAGTCCCACTTTTGGGACATGTTTGAGTTGGGATGACCCAAAAAAAGATTTGATGCCCGCACCAGCGCATGCAGCCCTAACACGTCCAGGATGCTCTGGGTTACCCAGAGCAACTGTCAATTCATCCTTTGTTCCCTCAGGGATGAACTTTCCTTGTTTCCTCAGCTCATGCAGCTCCCGCTAATCGCCAAAACAAAAATTTGTACTTAAGTAAACAACACAAATAATCAATATTCGAATGATTGCTGTAAGAGTTGTATTTTACCATTTTTGCAGCTGCCTCAGCAGTTGCAGCCTTAGTTATTTCTCCCTTCTTATTTTGCCTCCCAGCTATCCATACATCATGGCGAGGCAGAGGTGTGCTACCTATGGTAGAGGACTCTTGAGTAGCAGGAGACTGAGCAGTAGCCTCAGACTGTAGTCTTTGGCGAACGCCTGCATACCCCTTTGGACCCATTCTGTGGTCATGCACATTCAGTGCACGCCTTGATCTTTGTGCCTCACTGAGGGCCTAGTTAGTATGCAAATTAATGATTTGGTTATTAACACTAAATGTTAATCTTGACTAGGTGAATACAACATATATTAATTAATGATATTGAGACTAACGCCTAATAACTTGAATTCATCAGTTTGTCTTGAAGCGACAAACGCGTCCCATTCTTCTTTGTCCAGGAAGTTCCACTGTTCAGTGGCTGTATTCTTCCTCTTGTCAGCTTCTTTTATGTATTCTCTAGTGAGATTTGTCCTATAGTTCCTTAGGACTCTCCCACAACGTTGCATCACGCATTTACGATGCAACTTTTCATCCAATTCAAATATACTCTGCAAAATAGAATTGCTATTAACTAGTATCCAAAAATTTAGTAATCTACAAAATAGAATTGCAAATTAATAATAACTCACACATAAATCCCTCCATATTAAGTCTTTCTTCTCCTTAGAAACGTTATGCAAGAATCTAAGTGATAACCGCAATGGCTACGAGTAACAAACCCAAGATATGAAACAAATGAATTGCGATTCACACCACATGCATTTCCTGCATTATCAAAATCCACAACAAGTTTGGGTCCATTGCCCTTTTGCGCAATTAACTTCTTCATCATAGTGATGCCCCTTCTCTTGTCAACTTTTTGGTGCTGTTGATCAAGTGCCTCAAGTGCTTCAGATGGTACCTGTGCATCATCAACCTAAAATTTGACAAAATAATTCACATTTAAAAGATATAACTATAAATGGACATATAGATATAAATATATGATATATTTTTAAAACTTACATTGTGAGGCGGCGCATTGATGTCCTCACCCTCACGGTAGTCATCAGCACGGTCATCGGGAGAATGGTCAGCCATCTGCAAATTCACATTCAAATTGTAAAGTTCACATTGTAAAGTAGTAATTCAAAGTGTAAAGCTCACATTGTAAAGTAATTCAAATTGTAAAGCTCACATTGTAAAGTAATTCAAATTGTAAAGTTCACATTGTAAAGTAATTCAAATTCTAAAGCTCACATTGTAAAGTTCAAATTCACATTCAAATTGTAAAGCTCACATTGTAAAGTAATTCAAAGTGTAAAGCTCACATTGTAAACCTCTAATATTGTGATTTTTTTATCAATTAACAATCCTTCATTGTGATCTCCGCGCACATACAAGTCATCATTAGCTTCAATATTTGTTGGTGTTGGCAACCCAACTGAGAATGGACTGGATTCATCATACTTATCATAGTACTGTTCTTCATCTATAGGATCTTCAATGAACTGTCTTTTATCATGAAGAACAACCGACCATTTATCATTTGCAGGATCATCGATATAAAATACTTGTTTCGCCTATGATGCCAATATGAATGGTTCAGCCTTCTCGCCAATTTTTTCAAAGTTCACTAAAGTGAAACCCAATTCATCCACTATAACTCCTTTGGTGTTATCAACCCAATTACATTTGAAGAGCAGAATTCTGAAATCTATGTAGTCAAATTCCCATATCTCTTCAATGACACCGTAATATGACATTTTAGCTTCACGTAGACTCTTATCCTTTGCACTTGCAAAAAACATAGTCGATGCTTGAAGGGTGACCCCACTGTTTTGGACGACACTCTTATCATCTTGGCGCTTTGTGTAATATGTGAATCCATTAATGTCATACCCTTCATAAGACATAACAGTCAACTTTGGTTTAAAGGCGAGGCATTTGATAGTTTCAGTAATATCATCTGGTGTTTGAGATAGTTGATGTAAGACTTTATCTTCAAACCACTTAATAAAAGTCTTGTTATGCTCTCTAGCAAGCCACATTGTATTGGCTCGAGGATATTGTCTTTTGATGAAATTGGTATGTTCCTCGATATAAACGTTCACTTCATCCATGTTGTGTAAAATATACAAATGACCTTGTTCCAACTGCTCACGGCTGAATACTTTCACACGTGATCCCAAAATTCCTTTGCCAAATAGCTCGTCAATATTCTTGTCATTATCAGGAGTGTCATTACCACTGAGAAAGTCATTACAGAAATCCATAACCTCTCTCGCCACATAACCTTCAATAATACTCCCTTCAGGCCGATAACAGTTTCGGACATCACCTTTAAAAACACTCATGTATCGTTCAAAGGGATACATCCAATGCAAGAAAACCGGTCCCAAGATTTTCACTTCCCTAGTCAAGTGGACAACAAGATGTACCATGATATCAAAGAACAAAGGAGGGAAATACATCTCAAGCTGACATAGGGTAACAACCACTTCTCTTTGCAAATTATCGGGAGTCTCAGGGTCAATAACTTTGTTGCAGAGACTGTTGAAAAAGAAACAAAGTCTGGTGATTGCAAACCTTACATGCTTCGGCAATATAGATCGAATTGCCACGAACAATATTTGTTGCATTAGAGTGTGACAAACATGAGATTTAAGACCTATCAACTTCAAATCTTTCATTGATACCAATCTACAGATGTTGGATGAGTAACCATGTGGCACCTTAACATTTACCAAGCATTCACAAAAAGCTTTCTTCTCCTTTCTAGACAACGTGTAACAAGCGGGAGGTAAGTATGTTCTTTTATTACCCATTACATGTAATTCTGTTAATTCTGACCTTATTCCCATTTCATGTAGGTCCAGTCTGGATTTTATCCCATCTTTAGTCTTACTTGGTATATTTAACAGAGTACCAATGATGCTATCACAGACATTTTTCTCAACGTGCATTACATCGATACAATGTCTGACTGTCAAAGAACTCCAATAAGGAAGATCCCAAAATATTGACTTCTTCTTGAATGAAGAATTGTCACTCAGTGTACATTGTGATCTCTTACCAAATTCATTGACAAAGTCTTTTACTCTTTCATAAACAACCTCCCCTGGTATAGGTTTAGGTGCACTGCATTCCTCATTCAATCCATTGAATGCTTTGCACTTCCTACGATACGGATGGAATTTTGGAAGAAACCTTCGATGACCAAGATATACATTCTTACCGCCATGTTTTAGTCTTGTTGAATCAGTGTTCTCTTCACATATAGGACACGCTTTAGCTCCTTTGACACTATATCCAGACAAATTCCCATATGCTGGAAAGTCATTAATAGTGCAAAACAACATAACATGAAAACGAAATGTCTCTCTTCATGAAGCATCATAGGTCATCACACCTTCACCCCAGAGTTTCTTTAAGTCATCAATCAGAGGTTCAAGATAAACATCGATGTCATTTCCAGGTTGTTTAGGGCCCGATATCAACAACGACAGCATTACATACTTATTTTTCATACACAGCCAGGGAGGAAGATTGTATATAACAAGCATGACTGGCCAAGTGCTATGTTGGCAGCTCAATGTCCCATACGGATTCATCCCATCTGTACAAAGCCCAAGTCTTAGATTCCTGACTTCTTCACCAAATTCAGGGTACAATAGATCAATCTTCTTCCACTGTGGGGAATCATACGCATGTTGTAGGATCCCATCATAATTTTTCTTAACATCTGCATGCCACCTCAAATTCTTCGCATCTATCGGATTGGCAAACAAGTGTTGAAATCATGATATTATAGGTAGATACCACATCACCTTGGCAGGAGAACTAGTTTTGGACTCCCCCGAAGTCGTCAATTTATACCGTGACACACCACATTTTGGACAATCTTTCAAATCCGCATAGTCCTTTTGAAATAATACACAATCATTCGGGCATGCGTGTATCTTCTTGGCATCCATTCCCATTGGGCACAACAATTTCTTTACCTGGTATGTTGAGATTGGCAGCTCATTTCCTTCAGGAAGCATTTCTTTCAACAAAGACAGTAATGACGTGAAGCTTTTGTCGCTCCATCTATTGTTAGCTTTCAACTTATACAATCTCAACACAGCGCTAAGCTTCGTAAACTTAGTACAACCTGTGTATAATGGTATCTCAGCATCATGCACAATGTTTCTAAAAATGGGAGGTGGATCGGTGTGCTCTACCCCACAACTATCCAGCATCGCATCAATGATGTCTACTGGAACTGGTTCATTCACATCTACGTCATCGTAGGCAATTTCTTCTTCCACACAAGCACTGCTATCGACATCCACCGGTTTCGGGTTTGAAATCTCTCCATGCCAGTGCCATTCTGTATAGCCTTGTATAATCTCATTGCACATGACATGAGTTTTGATTTCTTCACCAGTGTTGACTTTCAAGTTGTTACCGCAATGTCTACATGGACAGTAGAACCTATCTCCAGGTTGTTTCCTATGTTCCTCGACAAATCTAATAAACTGGTCAAGACCAGAAATAAACTCTGGGGTGCAGCGATTGCGAATGGACATCCATGATCTATCCATTCTATGATCAAAGAGAAAACAAGTATATATTAGGACAAGATTAGGGTCTAGGGTTAACAGATTAGAGTTTTTGCATGGTTAAAACTTTAGGCCAACAAATACATGTGATGTCATTCTTATATATAATAAATGTGTACCACCTATCCCATTCTTGACCACCTAATCTCACTAGTAAGTGTATAATGTGTATTGGGTTTTTGAGAAAATTTCGGTAGCATTTCCCCGCTGTTCTCCAAGTACATATGTACTTAGAGAACAAATGGGGAAATGCTACCAAAATTTTCTTGAAAACCCAATACACAATATACACTTACATCCTAAGTGAGATTAGGTGTTCAAGAACAGTCCCAAACTGGGGACTATCCAAGATTTACTCCTAATGAGTAAATCTTGGACGAGGTTCTAGGCTAATGAGGACATATCCACTACATGTATTTGCTCACTTACATTACATCACTCACAATTAGAGAATTATTATATAATAAATCAAGAATTCAATAGTTTCAAACATGCAATAATGCCCAATCATGTTTAAATCAAACAAAATATCCTAAGTCAAATTAGGTGTTCAATAACAGTCCCAATACATGTATATTGTCATTACAATACCTACAATCCAACTTTCATCACAATTGATGTTAGGGTTTCATCACAATTTTAGGTATCATATAGAGTATGTAGATGTTAGGGTTTCATTATGCAACAGGAATTCATGTAGATGTTTGGGTTTCATCACACAACTCGGCCATATGTTAGGGTTTCATCATGCAATAGGGATTTCATCATATAATTGATTTAATCACAAACTCATAATTGATTTCATTTTAGTATATATATATTCTTGTTCTTCCTTCTCCATCCTTACCAACATCAACCATGGTCATGTGGGCTGGCACGGCCGTGGCTGTGTCGGCCAACCACACGACCGTGCTGGGTAGCACGGCCGTTTGGTCGGCCGACACAGCCACGGCCGTGCCAGCCCATACGACCGTGGTTGCTGTTGGTAAGGAGAGGGAGAAGGAAGAAGAAGAGCAGGAGAAGGAAGAAGAAGAAGAATGGAGGGCCTACTGTTGGTAGCAGCGTAGAGCCGGAGGCGGCGACCGTGGCAAGGACACGGAGTAGTGGAGCAGCGGCTAGGGCACAGACGGCC
This sequence comes from Alisma plantago-aquatica, assembly GCA_963693085.1. Lineage (NCBI taxonomy): Eukaryota > Viridiplantae > Streptophyta > Magnoliopsida > Alismatales > Alismataceae > Alisma > Alisma plantago-aquatica. The sequence goes on along the minus strand of OY856409.1, from coordinate 1,615,936,593 downwards.
GCCGGTGAGCAGGAGCACGGCAGCAGGAGCAGGAGCAGGAGCACGGCCTCCGGTGAGCACTGTCGCCGGTGAGCACAGAGAAGCGACGAGGGCAGGAGCAGGAGCATGGCAGCGGCGGCGGAGAACGGAGCAGCGGCGGAGCGCACAGAGCAAGAAAATGGGAATGCAACAGGGAAAGGGAAAGAATCGGTCGCGCTGGTGAGCTATTAAGTTGACAATAAGTGTCGGTTATTTACAAAAACCGACAACTAAACCTACAGTGTCGGTTCTTTTCAAAAAACTGACACCTATACTACATTATAGTCATCAGTTTTTAACTAAAAGACAACTGACAACTATTCCTGTCTCGCGAATACCCTTTAGGCGTCAGTTATTTATTTATGAACCGACGCCTTATGTCAAATTTTGGAGGCAATTTTTTTCGCTGGAATTTTGGTTTTGGCGGTTGATTTTAGGTGTCGACTTTTTACTAATTAACCAACACTTAATAAAAGCGGTACCCGTGTCTGGTCGACCTTCAAGATTGGATGTCGATTTATGTTATCAACTGACACTGTAGAGTTTAGGTGTCGGTTTTTGTATACAACCGACACCTTGAAAGTGACTTTATAAGGCATTTCTGTAGTAGTGAATTAGTCTCTGCGCCTATACTAAGAGTTCCTGATTGGTCATAGCCCTTTGAGATAATGTGTGGCACTAGTGACTACACTATAGGAGCAGTACTAGGGCAGAGGATAGATAATAAGCCTTATGTGATATATTACACATAAAAAATACTTGATGAGGCCCAAAAGAACTATACAACTACAAAAAAAGAATTCTTGATAGTCATTTATGCTTTTGAGAAATTCCGTTCTTACCTGATGGGATCAAAGTTTACAATTTACACAGATCATTCAACAATAAAATATCTGATTCAGAAACAAGTTGCCAAATCTAGACTTATTCGTTGGGTGCTGATGCTTCAAGAGTTTGACCTGGAAATAAAGGACAAAAGTGGGGTGCAAAATGTTGTCGCCGATCACTTGAGTCGCATTGAAGCTCAAGATGAAGATAATATACCTATCCGTGACTCTCTACCTGATGACCAACTCATGAAGGTCACCACTAGATTCCCCTGGTACGCTGACATAGTAAACTATCTAGCTATGGGAATTGTCCATCCTTATGCTTCCTATCATGATAGGAATAAAATTTTCCATGATGTCAAGCAATACTTTTGGGATGAACCATACCTTTTTCGCCTATGCGTAGATGGATTATTCTTCCATTTCCTTCCTGAAAAAGAAATCATCCCAGTCTTGGAACACTATCATTTTGACCCCACTGGGGGCACATGAGTTCAAAGAAGACTGCTCTTAAAGTCTTACAGTCAGGTTTCTTCTGGCCGACAATAGCAAAGGATGCACATGAATTTATACAATCATGTGGTTAATGTCAGCTCTCTGGAGGGATATCCAAATGGAACGAAATGCCACTAACTCTGTGGCAGGAGATTGAACTCTTCGATGTATGGGGAGTGGACTGTATGGGTCCATTTACCTCATCATATGGATTCTCCTATATATTAGTCACTGCGGATTACGTATTCAAATGGGTAGAAGCTATACCTACTGTATCTTGTGATTCTAAGCTAGTTATTAAGCTATTCAAGGACATTTTCTTTCCTAGATTTAGAGTTCGTAGAATAGTCATATCTGATGGAAGGTCACATTTCTTGGAACGAAACTTTGAATCCCTTCTGAGAAAATACGGAGTAAAACACATGGTCGTCATGTCTTATCATCCATAGACAAGTGACCAAGTTGAAGTCTCAAACAGACAACTGAAAGCTATTTTAGAGAAGACTGTCAACATGAACCACACAGATTGGTCCACCAATAGGAACAACTCCATTCCGTTTGGTGTATGGAAAGTCGTGCCATCTTCTAGTTGAATTGGAACACAAGGCTTGGTGGGCTATTAAACAGTTGAATTTCGATTTCAAAAGTGCTGGCGAATACAGACAACTTCAATTATAAGAACTTGAGGAACTAAGAATATCTACTTACCAGAGCACCAGGATTTACAAAGAGAAAACTAAGATGTGGCATGATGACCACCTTAAACGAAAGGATATTATAGTCGGAGACAAAGTCCTCCTTTTCAACTCCAGACTCAAAATGTTTCCCGGTAAACTTCACACTAAGTGGTCAGGGTCCTTCACTATCAAGCACATCTACCCAACTGGAGCCGTCATCATCATGGATGATAATGGAGGAGAAAGGACAGTCAATGGCCATAGACTGAAGAGATATTATACTCCATCTGATAAAAGTCCAAGACAAACCATCGACATTCACGACCCCGCTACATCAACCTGATTGAGCCAGAATCTCGTCGAGCTAGAGACATAAAACCAAAGCGCTACTTGGGAGGCAACCCAAGGACTGAGTATCACCTTTCTATCTCTTTATTTTCTTTACTTTCTTTCATTAACTTCTTGCTCAGTTTTAATTAATTCTCTAGATTTATCAATTTCTTGCATAGATAGCATTTTCTTTACTAGTCATTTTCCTTTCATACATTATGTTCAGAAAATTTAAAATTAATGTAAACAACCTTACAAAAATAAAAATATCAAAATCTATAACCAAAACAACCTTCTACCAAATGGTCCTGAAACCGTTTGGACCCTCACAGTCTTGAAACCATTTGGATCCAAACGGTCTTGAAACCGTTTAAAGCTTCACATAATATGAGAGGTCAACCTCCCCTTTTCTATAAATATAATAACCCTACCCCCTCCCTTTTCATTTCTTCAACTCTCGACTTTCTCTCGTGTGACTTTTCTTCTACTCCTTGCTTCTGCTCCTCACCGCATGTAACACCATCATCATCCGCACCCGCCTCTATCGCGGCCTTGCCATTTCTTCCTAGCTTCAAGCTTCTTCACCCTTTTCTGTGGCTGTTCACATTGCCAGGTAGAGAGGCGATTTCTGCCATCATCTTCACCACCATCATCACCGACTTCTCTTCTTCTCCATTGTCGTACCTTCGGCCATCGCCGCATGCATCCATTGCCTCCCTTCTTTCATAATCAACCACCTGCACGCTTCTCACGGTCCTGAGACCGTGAAACCTCCTCACAGTTTTGAAACCGAGAAATCCTTGCGGTTTTGAAACCAAGTGACCCTCACGGTCTTGAAACCATATGGTTTTTACCCTTCACGGTTTTTACCCCTCGCAGTTTCACTGCACGTGTTTTCACTCCTCGCTGTTTTACTCTTCACGGTCTCTCTCTTCACGGTCCTGAGACCGCATGGCCTTTTCCCGATTATGAAACCATGTGAACCTCTTCACAATCTTGAGACTGTGATGCTTGCACAATCTACACACCACTCACCATTCATATAATAATTCTATTAGCATTAAATCTCAATTCTTTCTAATATATGATTCATTGTTAATACTTTACAGGATGGCCTCACCTGTAATGGAAATCAGTGAAACAACCCATTGGACCAAAGAATAGTTGTTGGAGCATCGAGATAGGCTCCAAGACATTGTTGACATGTGTGCAAAGATAGACAAAACTCCAGCTAAACTGCCCCAGGTCCTTCACGACCTTGAGCACGTCAACAAATGTCTGGCTGAGGACCCAGTTGAGGACCTCAAAGATCCTTCCTCAACTGATGAAGGCTCTGACTACGTACCAAACTCCGATGAAGAATTCCCAGCTAACAAGTCAAAGGGGAAGAGGAAGTCCTAAGAGGCTACAAAGGAACGACCAACCAAAAGACGGGAAAGGAAACAAGTCCAGCCCATGACCTCTAGGGAAACAATCATGGCAGGACAAGCTACTCCTCCTGCTACCACTGCCGCATCAACACCAAATGATCTTCAAATTCAACATCTGGAGGTTGGTGACAAAATTCTACAGTCGAAAAAGTACATCTGCTCCACCATACTGAAGAAGATGGGAGTCTAAAACAGAGTTCTTGCCCTTCTCGACGAGGCAAACCTCTCCAAGCTCTGCTTTGTCACTGAGAATTCTTATCTTGAGCCCACACTGAAATTCTTCACTGACCTTACCAAAGAACCAGTGGAAGCCAAAGACAAAGAAAGAGACGCGGGTGAACGCAAACTCGTAACCTCACTTTTTGGAAAGCAGGTTATATTGACTGAAAACCTGTTGAACACAATCTTTATTTACAACCCTGACCAGCTTAAGAAGGCTATGGAAGTAGGTCTGGATCACTCACAGTTCAACAAGCATACTTTCTATAAGTCTCTGACTGGAATCCCCAGTTACAATTCTAAGACCTGCAAAGCCTCCAACATTCACTCATGTCTGGTGCAAACACTACATAGGATTATAACAGGTGCACTATTCCCTAGAGCAGAGAAGGGGAATGTTCTCATCTTGGACCTCTTCATACTATGGTCCATCCTAAATGGGCCGGTCAATATCAGACGACAATTGATACATAAACATACATCTTATGCCCCCAGGAGGGAAATATGCATGGGTGGTCATGTGACTACAATCTTGAAGTATCACAATATAGACGAACCACTAAAGAAATGCACTTTGATAAAGGGTGATAACCTAAACAACGAGTAGATTCTAAAAAACACCTATATCATAAAAGAGAAGGATGCAAAACTCCACTATGTTTTCTGCCCCACTATCAAAGCATCCAGGATGCTGTTACCGCTTCCCGAACTCGCTGATTATGATAAAGACAAGTATCTCTTCACTGAAGAGGAGCTTTCTAACCTACAAGCCTATGTAAAAGGGAAGGGACAACATGCAAAAGAAGGACAAATGAAGCAACGTGCTACTGTCCCCGCGACTAAAGCAAAGAAAATACTGGTGGTACGGCCGTCTAACCTACGCATACAAAAGCAACAATAGTAAGAGACGCCCACCTCCAAGATCACCCCAGGAAAAGCACCCCCATAATGAGGACAACATCTTGAACCCGACATCAGACTCCTTCACATTAGGTCTGGATGTTGGGATCACACCTACATCTACCTCCACCATCCTAGGGATAGAGGGGTTGATACCTCTATCCTCTACCAATCCTCCATCTTCCACCACTCTGCTATCTTCCACCATTTTGCTATCTTCTACCGTTCCACACCACACCACTCTTCCACCATTTTCCACAATACCATCCACCAACATTCCATTCTCCACATCTTCAACTTCTATCACATCTTCTGATTCACTCCTTTTCTCAGCAGGCGAGCCCATTTTCACCTCAACGCCGGATCTCACCTTCACCTCTACCACCTTCCCTTCTGCATACCCATTTCTACCTTCCATAACTGGGATGTCACCACCACTCTCATCCTCTACCACCCCGATATCGTTAGTAACTCCCTCTATAGCCGCTACGCTTTTTGCGGGTCCATCAATGGTGTCTCTCTAGCAAGGAACCACCACCCTTCCACCCAGACCCCATCCACCCCACCCATACTCCAACGAGGTTCCATTTTCACAAGTCAGAGAGGCATTCGAACGTCAATTAGATGCTATTCGAACCCTCCTTTCCAATCCTTCTAACATCTTATAATCTATTTTTCTTGTGTGCAGGGGCTTTCTATGCAAGTATCCAACATCGACAAGCAGACTCACGCCTTACCGGACCTTCTCACAAGCATTCAACAATGACAAGAAGCAGTGGTCCAACAAGTAAACCTCGTTGAAGAATGCTTACGTACCCTGCCAGAGTTGATGCTTAGCATGAAAATCCAGTAAGAAATGTTAGTCCATCAAGTCGACTGGGTCACCAAGCCAACACAACCTTTTCCTGTGACCCTTCACGAGCTTCAACAGCAACAAGTTGCAATGAGCACGCATATGGATCACATGGAAAGCAGCCTCACACAACTCATCCGCCGCTAGGAGGAGCATGCAAACGACACTTTGGATCAACTACAAACAAAAGTGACTGATCTAACAACATGACTCTTCTCCGCTGAAGCACGATACACATATCTCAAGGAAAGCCACGACACACTACTCAAAACTGACGTGGTATTTTTAAACGCACTAAAAAACTCACTCGGGGTTGAAATCCCTGAGCTTTTACCTAAACCAAAGTGCAATAATACCACCCGCAAGCGGACGAGTCTTATCGCAGTATAGTTAAGGATCGAACCCAAAGGACAACCTTTTTAAGAATCCTTGTCAGTCGAATCTAGCTCGAATAAAACTAATATTTAGAACGATTGATTGATTTGAGGTTACTTAAACTAATTGTAAGAAAGTAAAAGATGAATTAAGATAGGGTCTAGATCAATGATATGGAATCACTGGGATGGTACCGGGTTTCACCACCGCTACACACGCAAACACATTCAATCGTGAACAATCCAGACAAGATGTAACAATCCAGATAGAGCTGCTGCGAAACCCCCATACAGGCATTAGGTTTGCGTAAGCATCACCTTAGGCACCAAATGTCTTGTCACAATCCAGATCACTTACTTATGGCTCTGAAGATATAGAAATCCAACGAAAGTTGTAGCCCCCCTATACAGGCGTTAGGCACACAGAAGCGTCATCGAAGGCTAGATGGCTTGTCCCTTCGCGGATCATACACTTACGACCTCGATGAAATCCCATCCTATTTCTAGTTTAGGAATCATCCACATTAACCGATAAGTAAGCATGCAGTTAATATACGAGCAAACATCGACGATTAACAAGAAGATACAAAATCTAACTAAGGTTGTGAACCCCCTATACAGACATTAGGCGCACAGAAGCATCACCGAAGGCTAGATGGCTCGTCCCCTCGCGGATCATACACTTACGATCTCAAGGAATCCCATTCTATTTCTAGTTTGGGAGTCAACGTGTTAAACGACATTCAATCCTACATATAGATGTTCTCGCAATATAGGAAGAACAAAGATGAAAGCAAGCAATTAATCAAACTACGAACATAACAGTTAACGATGAAATGAAGAGTTATATATATTGCCATGGAATGTTTAACAATATAACATGTTTGCATGGGCAACGGGGCTAGTCCCCACACCCCAGCGAAATGGTACTACTCGTTCATGATGCGAGAAACAAGAAGAGTGAGAAAGAGAGAGAAATCTGCCATGAACTTGGTGCAGAAAGTGGTCGCAGCTCGGTGAAGAAGATACATCCTCCTATGTCATGTCGATGCAGATCTGGATGTGAACGGGAGTTGCCAAGACAGACCGGATAGTCTCCCTCACTCCGTTTTCTTTCTCTCCTCAGCCTCCTTGGTTGCAACACGGGCAGTAGGTGAAATGAAACTAGCACGGACTGGACTGGTTTTGGATCAGACCTGTGTACATGCATCTTGTCAGCGTCCCAGAACCGATGTCCAAGTAAGGAGCCTTGGGGTCCTATTTATAGGTATAGGGCTGACCCCAAACGATCTTGGATTAAAAGAGACCAAACGGTCTACATATATTTTTGCCCAAACGGTTTCACTTAAAGCAGCCCAAACGGTCTGGAGACCGTTTGCTACCAAATGGTCTGGAGACCATTTGCTATCAAATGATTGCTCCAAACGGTTTTGGGCAAACGATCCTTCGTGCGGTCTTGAGAAACGATCCTGGGGCAGGAGTATCAAACGGTCTTGCTGATACTGGTACCAAACGGTTTCCAGCCCCACACTCTCCAAACGGTCTGTAGATCGTTTGCTATCAAATGGTCTTACATGGTTGACTGACCATTCAGTCTTCACAGAAGGGGCAAATGATCGTGCATCCCCGGCCTTCACGCGGTCCGCTAGCTCACTTGGAAAACGACTTCCAAGCTGCGGCCAAACGATCTGGGATCAAAATCTAGCTAATCGGTCCTGCTTCGGTCAATGCTCCACAAACGAGTAGCAAAGGGTCCGTTTGGTAAAATCGATCTAGCAGCCTTCCGAACTATCAAATGATCTCCAGCTTTCTTTTGTAGGTGCGGCGGCCTTGGGGCGACCCTATTTGGTCTGCGAACCACCTCCAATCGACCTTGCTCACGAGCTGCAATTATATGTTGGTCGGAGGTTGAAGACGACGCACCACAACCGTGGTTAGGTAACACAGTCGTGGTAAAGTTGCTATCCCACGGCCGTGCCGCCTTGCACGGGCGTGGTGGTTGAGAAAACGGGTTCTGATGACATTGTGGCGTGACACCACGATCGTGGTGAGGTAGCTGCCACACAGCCGTGCTACCTCGCACGGGCATGGCGAGTATGAAGTCAGGCATTGGGGATGATCTACCATGGTCGTGGCCGCATCACACGGTTGTGGTGATGGCAGAAGACCACGACCATTTTGGACCACCACGACTGTGGTTAGGACTCTGCTTTGCGACCTTGAGTTCATGCACGACTCGATCGCTTGTGGCTGAGTGATGCCTCTAAACGGTCTCCGCTGATCAAACGGTCTTGGGACCGCATGGACTCAAACGGTCTTGGGACCACATGGGCTCAAATGGTCTTGGGACCACATGGACTCAAACGGTCTTGGGACCGCATGAGCTCAAACAGTCTTGGCACCGCATGGACTCAAACGGTCTTGGGACCGCATGGACTCAAACGGTCTTGGGACCACATGGGCTCAAACGGTCTTGGGACCGCATGGACTCAAACGGTCTTGGTTAGATTTCTTGACCAGATCCAGAGATGAAGGCGGACCCTACCTACTTGTTAAGCTTTGTCAAAACCTGCATTAAATGAACAATATTTAGTTAAAACCTTGATAATCGAATCAATTAAGTAGTTTTGCGCATTATGATTCATATTGGTATTTAATGAGTGAGAAAGTATATATATGGAGTTGAATTTGTTCCAAAGTAATAATTGAATTCCATGATGAATATGCATTCATCAAAACACCCTGAACTTAAACGTTGCTCGTCCTCGAGTAACACAAAATCTGAAACGGTCGCCAAATGAATACTTTCAATTCGTGTGATTGCTTCATCTTCACATCACAATTGTTCTCTTTCTGCTCAATATGACTCAGTATCTCAACCTCCTGAGACCACTAAACACATCTTACCATATCTTCGTTCCTGAGTTCGTTTTCCAAAATCACTTCCTCCTCACTTTTTCCAACAACAAGCATGTCAAAGAGTTTTGTAAGAATTCAGAGACACCCGCAGAACGACAAGTTTGCATTTGATCTGACACTGGTGTTTTTCCAGGATAGGGTGGGAAATCATTGTGCCATTAGGTGGAAGAGGGAGTGAAAGGTGGTATGGAAAGAAGAATAAGATCTCTCCTCTATTCAACTTGAGATTTTTATTTTATGATGTGCAATTTCATTTATTGCATTTTTTGTGTGAATCTCTCCTCTATTCGACTCGAGATTTCATTTCTTTTTGTGAGCACTTTGGCATCTTTTTGTTTGCAATTCTCTCCTCTATTCGACTCGAGATTGCATTTTTGGTGGTACGCCCCTATTTATTTGTGAGGGGTATGGAAGAAGCAGATAAAGAGGGAAGTGGTGTGCCACCCTGAACTTAGGGTTTGGCACATATTTGGCTATTTTGTTTCTTTTTTATGAATGGAGGGGTACGAAGATGATGGAAGAGGTGTAGAAGAGAGTTCAGATCAGAATGCAACTTGATTTACAATTCAATGCATCGGGTTGTTCTCTTTATCAGACTCTGCTCAAATAATGACTTGATGAGGATCCGGTTCTGATTCCATGCTATTGTTCCACAAATCAGTTAGGAAGCACGACGTGTTTGATCCCTATTAGTTTGACAGACACTTATCATCTTTGCAAAAGTATCATGATGTTAGGAATCATAAGCTTCATAAGATGATTTCAATCAAAGGCTTGTTTCAAAAAGTGGTCCTTTTAGGATTTTCTTCGAATAAGGGGGATATAATGATTCATAATGCATAGAAGGTTAGTTAGTGACTTTTAATGAAATCAGGAAGTGTCAAAAAGTGTCAAAAATTCATCAAGTATCTATTCAATTTCTTTGAAAATCATTAAAAATTTGTGAAAATTTTGATTTTTTTTTATCAAGAATGTGATAGTGAAAACTTAAGTATGAAAAGGATGGGTGTAGGTGGAAAGTGAGGTACGTACCACCCACCCTCCACCCCGAACTTAGAGATTTGCTCGTCCCAAGAAAACCCTAAATCCAAGATGGAGGGGAAAAATCATGCCAGAATGACCACCAGATGTGGTTGCGTTCCGATCAGTGAACATCCTTTTATCTGAAAATCTCAAAGATAGAGAGAAACTAGATCTTAAAATAGCATCTTGTGATGCTAATTTTATTTAATGAAAAATTAACTAGAAGGTAAAAGCAAAATTTGAAGAAACATTCTAATTTGAAAAGGGAAATAAAACAAATTTATTGATCGGGTTGCCTCCCGACAAGCGCCTTTATTTTATGTCGATGGCTCGACTGAAATTTTTAGCTTCATGGTGGATCCTTAGGATTGGTGAGTTCCAGCATTTTTCAGTGCCTATGTCAATCGAGGTGAAATATCTCTTTAAGCGGTGACCATTTGCCATAAATTCTCCTGACTTTTCACTCCATAGAGAGAAAGCACCATGTGGGGAAATGCTTTTGACAATGTAAGGTCCAAACCAGTGAGAACGGAGTTTCCCTGGGAATAACTTCAATCTTGAGTTGAATAGAAGAACTTGGTCTTCCACTTGTATGTCTTTTCTTTTCAGATGTCCATCGTGCCAGAGTTTTGTACGTTCTTTGTAGATTCGTGCATTCTCATAAGCTGTCATCCTGAGTTCATCCAGCTCTTGGAGTTGCAGAATCATGGCTTGGCCTGCTTCTTTCATATCAAAGTTTAGTTGTTTAATTGCCCACCATGCTTTGTGTTCCAGTTCGATTGGCAGGTGGCAAGCTTTTCCATATATTAATCGAAAAGGTGTAGTCCCAATGGGAGTTTTATAAGCAGTTCGATAGGCCCATAAGGCGTCATTGATTTTTGTTGACCAATCCTTTTGATTGCGTCCTACAGTCTTTTCCAGAATAGCCTTTAGTTGACGGTTAGAAACCTCTACCTATCCACTTGTTTGTGGATGGTAGGGTGAGGCTACCTTGTGTGTTACGCCGTATTTTCTCAGTAAAGCTTCAAAGCTTCTTTCAAGGAAGTGGGACCCCCCATCAGATATCACGGTTCGTGGCACTCTAAAATGGGGAAAAATAATATCTTTGAAAAAGTTGATGATGGGTTTGGAATCACTAGTGACAGTTGGTATGGCTTCAACCCATTTTGAGACGTAGTCTACCGCCACTAGGATGTATGAAAATCCATGAGAAGATGGGAATGGACCCATGTAGTCCACCCCCCAAACATCGAATATCTCTACTTCTTGCCATAGATTCAGCGGCATCTCGTTTCTCTTTGTTATATTGCCTGATCTTTGACATTTGTCACAAGATAGAACAAAGTCGTAGGAATCTTTGGATATGGTTGGCCAGAAGAATCCACATTGTAAAACCTTTAAAGTAGTCTTTTTAGAGATCATATGTCCTCCTACAGGTCCTGAGTGACATTGTTCCAAAATAAGTTGAGCCTCTTCTTCGGCGATACATCATCTATACAGACCATCGACACCTAGTTTAAAAAGATATGGCTCATCCCAGTGATATTGCTTCACATCATGTATGAACTTCTTCAGGGCATTCCCGGTGCATTGAGGATGGATAACCCCAGCAGCAAGGTAGTTCACAAAATCTGAGTACCATGGTATAGCTTCTGAGGCCTTTATTAGTTGATCATCTGGCAGGGAATCATTGATCAGAATCTTCTCAGTATCCAGAGTGCGGATGCGACTGAGGTGGTCTACTACAACATTCTATGTACCCTTTTTATCTCTTATCTCTAAATCAAATACTTGTAATAGGAGGATCCATCTAATCAACCTGGGTTTTTCCTCTCTTTTTTCCAGAAGGTAACGAATAGCAGCGTGGTCTGTATAGACAATAACTTTCGAACCAATTAGGTAAGATCTGAACTTGTCAAAGGCATACACGACTGCTAGAAGTTCTTTCTCGGTAGTTTCATAATTCCTCTGGGCTTCATCAAGAGTTTTTGATGCATAATATATCACATAGTGTTTCTTCTCTATATATTGCCCTAAAACATCGCCCACAACATAATCACTGGCATCACACATGATTTCGAATGGGTGATCCCAATCAGGAGCTCTGATGATGGGAGTGATTGTAAGGGCCTATTTCAGTGTTTTGAAGCTTTTGACACATTCTTCATTGAAATTGAAATCAATATCCTTTAGTAATAGGTTTGTAATTGGCTTCGTTATCTTGGAAAAGTCCTTTATAAATCTTCTGTAAAATCCTGCATGACCTAGAAAAGCATGGACTTCTTTTACGTTTGTTGGAATAGCCAGTTTAGAAATCACTTCAATATTGGCTTTATCTACTTCAATTCCTCTATTGGTGACTCTATGACCGAGGACAATGCCTTCTCTTACCATAAAATAACACTTTTCCCAATTTATCACAACATATGCTTCTTCACAACGTTTGAGGACAAGGGAGAGGTTCTTAAGACATGAATCAAATGAATCTCCATATACAGAAAAATCATCCATAAAAACCTCCATAATGGTTTCGGTGAGACCGACAAATATTGCAGCCATGCGATGTTGGAAAGTTGCAGGTGCATTGCAGAGGCCAAACGACATTCTTTTAAATGCGTATGTTCCGAATGGGTAGGTAAAAGTTGTCTTCTCTTGGTCATCTGGATGTATGGGTATTTGATAGAATCTAGAGTAACCGTCAAGATAATAGAAATATTCTTGATGAGCCAATCTTTCTAGGATTTGATCAAGGAAGGGCATTGGAAAATGATCTTTTCGAGTTGCCTTGTTCAATTTTCTATAATCTATGCACATCCTCCACCCTGTGACTGTTCGAGTGGGGATGAGTTCCTTGTTTTCATTTCGTATAACAATTGTTCATCCTTTCTTCAGGACTACATGCACTGGGCTCACCCATGGCGAATCAGAAATCGGACAAATTATTCCAACTGTGAGAAGTTTAATGACCTCGCAACGGACCACTTCATATTTGGATTCAATTTTTGTTGATGCTCAATAGTAGGCTTGTGATCTTCCATCATAGGGATCTTATGCATGCACAATGCTTGACTAACCCCAGTGAGGTCACTCATTTTATAGCCAATGGTTTTCTTTCATTCGCTTAATTCCTTCAGGAGTTTATTCTCTTGTTCAGCTGTTAGATCAGAATTTATAATAACTGGGCAAACCTTGAGATCGTCTAAGAACACGTACTTTAGTCCTTCGGGTAGGGGCTTCATTTCGGGAGCCTCTGGTTTTTTTCATGTTTCTTCTATAGTTTCCATAGCTTTGAGTTCTTCACTAGTGGCTTCAACATCTTCCTTAGCGGAGTTGAGGGATTCGATGCAATCTTTTACTTGTTCATCAATTGGTTCATCAACTGATGGGTTCGTTAGGGCCATTTCCAAAGGATCATTTGATTCTTGATGCTCTTGAGTCAAAAGTGACATTTGTTCAATGCAATCAATCAGATAGACTTCTTCCTGCATACTTGGTCTTCTCATACTTTCAAAAACTTTAAATTCAAGAGTTTCTTTGCCTAATCTGAGCAATAAGGTACCAACTTCAACATCAATTAGGGCTCTTACCGTGGCAAGGAACAGGTGACCAAAAATGAGAGGATATCTGGCATCTTCTTTTATATCCATAATGATGAAGTCACATGGAACATATGCGTCCTTGCCTACCTTGACCAAGACATCTTCGAGGATTCCTAACAGACATTTTATCTATTTTTCTGCAAGCTGTATAGTCATGCCAGTAGGAAGCAATTCTGCAAATCCTAATCTTTTGCATAGGCTAAGCGGCATAATGAAGATGCTTGCACCTAGATCTTCCAATCCTTTCTTGCATGATGAATCGCCAATATGACATGAGATTCCAAAGGATCCCGGGTCTTTTTGTTTCTTGGGCATCTTGCTCAATATGATATTCGATGTAGTTGTTGCCAGTTTTATTGTCTCATATTCCTCAGTTATATACTTCCTGGTCAGGAGTGACTTTAAGTACTTAGTCTAGGCTGGTATCTCAGCCAGAGCATCTAAGAAGGGTATATCAACATGAAGTTTCTTCATAGCCTCTTTAAACTTATTGAATCGAGTATCAAGCTTGGTCTACCTTAGACGAGCTGGGAAAGGTATACGAGGTTTATATATAGGAATATCAGGTTCTGGTGTTTCAGTTTCTTCATCAGAAGATTTCTCAGGACTTCCCTTATCTGTCTTTTCATCTTTTGATTGAGACTTTAGTGTTGTTGAGTTTTGGTCAATCACATGTTCATCTTCGTCTGTAATAACCACGAGTGTCTTTACTGGGGGATCCGAATAGTCTTTTCCTGACCTGGTGGTGACTGCCTTCAATTATTCAGGATGCTTAGGATTGTTCTCAGGTTCGCCAAAAAAGACTCCAGCAGGTGGCTTTATGCTAGCTGCGAGTTGAGCTAATTGATATTCAATAGCCTTCTGCTGAGCTTGTTGGTTGGCTATCATAGTTTGCTGAGTTTGTAACATTTTTTCAATGGCTGATAGCTTGTCATCAGAGGAGACAGGTCCTGCTTGCTGTCCTTGTTGTTGATTAAGATTCTGATACTGAGAGTTGTTTTGATAATTATTGTAGTTCCTTTGAAAGTTCCCCTTGAAATTTCCTTGATTCCCAAAATTCTGTTGTTGATTATATTGGAATCCTGGTGGGCCTCTTGGTTGATTGTTTGAACCAAATTGATGCGAGTTTACTGCTCCAGAGGGGTTTCCATATTGAAAATCTGGGTGATTCCTATTCTGATTCGGATTGTAATAACTTTGCCCAGGAATAGTGTTGATAGCATTAAGATTTTCCATCTGACCATTATCTCCTTGTCCACATACATTGCTCAGTACAATGTCATAGAGAACATTGCATGATAAAGTGGAATGATCGGTGCTCTTACATGCTTCACAGAATAGGGAAGTGGACTTGACCTGTTCCGGTTGTCGAGTGGGTGAACGTCCTCTTCCAATAGCAGCTAGAGATGATTCAATATGGTCCTGCTTAGCAACTAACACCTTCAAGGTTTCAACGATAGACTTGTACTCAGGGGTAGATTTGGCCATAGCTACTTTCAAGACTCCTTTACCTACAGATCTACCCCAATTGGCTTGATTTTCTACTCCCAGGGTGACGACTCTCCATGCACTGTCATAACTTTGACGCATGAAGTTTCCTCCAGACGAGGAATCTAAAAACCTCTTAATATCATCATCCACACCCCTATAGAAAATTTCGATGAGTTGATTCTTAGGAATTCCGTGGTGTGTACACTTGCCTAGAAGCTCTTTGTACCTATCCCATGCTTCAGTGAGAGTTTCTCCAGGGACTTGAGTGAAATTTGTTATCCGGCCCCTAATTTCATATGTGAGAGATGGATGATATAATTTTTCCAGAAACACATTTTGGAGTTGTTCCCAGGCGGTGATGGGTATTTCACTTTGCAATGAATTGTACCCACTTATGGCTCTATCATAAAGGGAATACTTGAAGAGACGTATTCGAATAGCATCATCAATGAATCCATTTTGCTTTGTCATAGCACATAGATCGATGAATCTCAGAAGATGTTCTTGGCTGTCCTCTGCTTTTTTGCCATAGAAAGGGTTGTTTTGAAGCAATGTGATCCAATGTGCCCTAATCTCAAAATTGGCGGCATTGATTGGAGGAGGCTGTACTGGATGATGAACATTCACAACTTTCAGGATTGAGAACTCTCTAAGATCCTTCTGTAGTTCAGATGCTTGCACTACTGCTTGTGCTGCTAGGATTTCCTGTTGAACCGCATCCCTGGCTTCTTGCATGAGCCTCTCTCTTTGTGCATTTATGGCTTGAGCCACCCTTCGGGATACCTCTTCTTCTTGAGCCATCCTTGCTTGATTCCCTCTGATCTGACGATGGAAAGTTCTATCTATCTCGGGATCAAAGATCGCTGTGAGTCTGAGGCTGTCCGAACGGTGCATACACTATGCCTTGGGTTGTACCTGAAAAATAGGAAGATTTTGAAAATGAGATCCACAAAGTAGAGTCAAATTTAAGTAGATGATCGATTGTTTCAAAAGAAAAAGCAAAACCCTAGATTAGTCTTAAAAGAACTAGATTTGATTGACTGATTCCGTTGTCCCCGACAACGACGCCAGAATTGGACGTGGTATTTTTAAACGCACTAACAAACTCACTCGGGGTTGAAATCCCCGAGCTTTTACCAAAACCAAAGTGCAATAATACCACCCGCAAGCGGACGAGTCTTATCACAGTATAGTTAAGGATCGAACCCAAAGGACAACCTTTTTAAGAATCCTTGTCAATCGAATCTAGCTCGAGTAAAACTAATATTTAGAACGATTGATTGATTTGAGGTTACTTAAACTAATTGCAAGAAAGTAAAAGCTGAATTAAGATAGGGTTTAGACCAATGATATGGAATCACTGGGATGGTACCGGGTTTCACCACCGCTACACACGCAAACACATTCAATCGTGAACAATCCAGGCAAGATGTAACAATCCAGATAGAGCTGCTACGAAACCCCCCATACGGGCGTTCGGTTTACATAAGCATCACCTTAGGCATCAGATGTCTCATCACCATCCGGATCACTTACTTACGACTCTGAAGATACAGAAATCCAACGAAGGTTGTGGGCCCCCTATACAGGCGTTAGGCACACAAAAGCGTCACCGAAGGCTAGATGGCTCATTCCCTTGCGGATCATACACTTACGACCTCGATGAAATCCCATCCTATTTCTAGTTTGGGAGTCAGCCGCATTAACCGATAAGCAAGTAGGTGGTTAATATATGAGCAAACATCGGCGATTAACAAGAAGATACAAAATCCAACTAAGGTTGTGAACCCCCTATACATGCGTTAGGCGCACAGAAGCGTCACCAAAGGCTAGATGGCTCGTCCCCTCGCGGATCATACACTTACGACCTCAAGGAATCCCATTCTATTTCTAGTTTGAGAGTAAACGTGTTAAATGCCATTCAATCCTACATATATATGTTCTCACAACATAGGAAGAATAAATATGAAAGCAAGCAATTAATCAAACTACGAACATAACGATTAACGGCGAAATAAAGAGTTATATACATTGCCATGGAAAGTTTAACAATATAACATGTTTGCATGGGCAACGGGGCTAGTCCCCGCACCCCAACGAAATGGTACTACTCGCTCATGATGCGAGAAACAAGAAGAGTGAGAAAGATAGAGAAATCTACCATGAACTCGGTGCAGAAGGTGGTCACAGCTCGGTGAAGAAGATACGACCTCCTATGTCGTGTCAGAGCAGATCTAGATGCGAACGGGAGTTGCCAAGACAGACCAGACAGTCTCCCTCACTCCGTCTTCTTTCTCTCCTCAACCTCCTTGGTTGCAACACGGGTAGTAGGTGAAATGAAAGTGGCGCGGACTGGACTGGTTTTGGATCGGACCTGTGTATAGGCAGCATGTCAGTGTCCCACAACTGATGTGCAAGTAAGGAGCCTTGGGGTCCTATTTATAGGCATAGGGCTGACCCCAAACGGTCTTGGATTAAAAGAGACCAAATGGTCTACATATATTTTTGCCCAAACAGTTTCACTTAAAATAGCCCAAACGGTCTGGAGACCGTTTGCTATCAAACGATCACTCCAAACGGATTTGGGCAAACGATCCTTCGTGCGGTCTTGAGCAAACAATCATGGGGCAGGAGTATCAAATAGTCTTGCTGATACTGGTACCAAACGGTTTCCAGTCCTACATTCTCCAAACGGTCTGTAGATCATTTGCTATCAAACGATCTTGCAGGGTTGACTGACCATTCGATTTTCACAGAAGGGGCAAATGATCGTGCATCCCCGGCCTTCACGCGGTCCGCTAGCTCACTTGGCAAATGACTTCCAAGCTGCAGCCAAACGATCTGGGATCAAAATCTAGCTAATCGGTCCTGCTTCGGTCAATGCTCCGCAAACGAGTAGCAAAGGGTCCGTTTGGTAAAATTGATCTAGCAGCCTTCCAAACTATCAAACGATCTCTAGCTTTCTTCTATAGGTGCGGCAGCCTCGGGGTGACCCTATTTGGTCCGCGAACTACCTCCAATCGACCTTGCTCAGGAGCTGCAATTATGTGCTGGTCAGAGGTTGAAGACGACGCACCACAGTCATGGTTAGGTACCCCGGTTGTGGTAAAGTTGCTGTCCCACGGCCGTGCCACCTTGCACGGGCGTGGTGGGTGAGAAAACAGGTTCTAATGACATTGTGCCACGGCCGTGGCGTGACACCACGGTCATGGTGAGGTAGCTACCACACGGCCGTGCTACCTCGCACGAGCGTGGCGAGTATGAAGTCAGGCATTGGGGATGATCCACCACGGTCGTGGCCGCATCACACGGTCGTGGTGATGGCAGAAGACCACAACCATTTTGGACCACCACGGCCGTGGTTAGGACTCTGCTTCGCAACCTGGAGTTCATGTACGACTCGATCCCTTGCAGCTGAGTGATGCCTCCAAATGGTCTCCGTTTCTCAAACGGTCTTGGGACCGCATGGGCTCAAACGGTCTTGGGACAGCATGGACTCAAACGGTCTTGGGACTGCATGGGCTCAAACGGTCTTAGGACCGCATGGGCTCAAACGGTCTGGGGACCACATGGACTCAAACGGTCTCAGGACCGCATGGACTCAAACGGTCTTGGGACCGCATGGGCTCAAACAGTCTTGGGACTGCATGGACTCAAACGGTCTTGGGACCGCATGGACTCAAACGGTCTTGGGACCGCATGGGCTCAAACGGTCTTGGGACCGCATGGACTCAAACGGTCTTGGTTAGATTTCTTGACCAGAGCCAGAGATGAAGGCGGACCCTGCCTACTTGTTAAGCTTTGTCAAAACCTGCATTAAATGAACAATATTTAGTTACAACCTTGATAATCGAATCAATTAAGTAGTTTTGCACATTATGATTCATATTGGTATTTAATGAGTGAGAAAGTATATATATGGAGTTGAATTTGTTCCAAAGTGATAATTGAATTCGATGATGAATATGCATTCATCAAAAACCTATGGGCACGTGCAAGTGGTACTTGAAGAATTACAAGCTCTCCATAGGCGATGCAAGAAAGCATCGAAAAAAAAGAACAAAGACAAGGTGACGGATGATGAAGATGACTAAGATGAAAAAGATGATGATTCTATCTCCTCGGATGACTCCAACGCTGAAAAATCTTCTTCAGACGACCAACCAGACGACCCAGGCAATGATGGGGAGGGCACCACCCAAGGAGCAGTTAACATAGAAAAAGGAGATGGTGGAGACCACCAGAAGAGTGGTAGCAAAGATCACTGTGCTCCCAACACCAACGACAACGTAACAATGTCCTATGCAGACCAATTCTTCAATTTTTCTTCTATGGGCTCTATGGGGGACACAACCAAAGATGCAACTTTTGCTGAGTTTCAACAATGCATCCTAGAAACCAGCACTAGCCCGCTAGCAACAACTATCACTTTTCAAGAACTATCTGCTCAGGAGTAAGCTGCAATCCTTCCCCCAGATTAGGAGGATTCTAACAGAGTGAGTCTCGACACCAATGATAGACTCGACTCTGGCTCTAATGAGAATGCATATCTACCACAATATTTTGATGATGATGAACAAACTTCACTTCCTCCTCCAGAAGACCTCCCCCCGCCACCACCTCTACCTTACTATATGCATAACTTAAATATGACATCCAACTCTACATTAGATGTTCAGGACATCTTCATCCTGAACACTATTGTAGACGATGCCAACAACGTGGGGGGGCATCCTCTATAATAACATAAAGACAAAGTGCAAGTTGACACACGAAGATTTCTGTGTTCTTCTACAACCTCAGTTGGCAGTGAAGATAGCCATCTTCTGTGTCCTACTTGCCAATTCTATAGAGGAATTTTGAATCCTGGAAAAAAAGTAGCCAATTTTCAACACTTCACATGCTTTAGCATTATGCTTATTAAACAAGGATTTATAGGCAAAGTCCATCAAGCGAATGCAAATAGGTCTCACAAGAAAGGCACGCTATATCACGGTGCCTTTCAAAGTTTATGTCCACTGGCTCCTTATGATTGTTGACACTGAGGCCCGCGACGCCAAGATGTACAATTTTTGTGTCAGTGAGCTTAAGGCGAGAAGCATTAACTTTGCTGGTTCAAAATTCAGAGAAGCACGGTGCATTCTCTTCCCGCTTCTCAAAGTCATATGGGCCGTCTTCCCATCTCTCACACACGGCTGGAACCAACCATGGTTCAGAATCATCAACCCAGTCATTTAGATGCTAGAAGGCTCAGGGGATTGTGCTCTGTGCACAATCAGATTCACTAAGGCGCTTAACAGACACATCCCCTTTACCGAGCTAGCTAAGGAAGACATGCACGCTTTATGGGGATGATACACCATGGAACTCATTTGCGACATATGGTTCTTCAAGGACCCGATAATGGGACAAGACGACGTACCCCTCTATATGTTCTCTATCATCCAACATCCTCAAAAGAAACCATTCAGACAAGTTCTAAAGGAGTTGGAGCAACAAAAACAACATACCTCCATGGTCCCAGAAAAATGACAATGGGACCCCTACACTTTTGATATGGTGGAAGATAAGGGGGACATAGATCTGCTAGCAGGAGCTACCATTAATAGATCCTCCAATGATATGGTGCCTCTATCTGATATACCACCGACATTCCCAAACTTTGACCTTGCTGCATGCAAGAGTCTTTCAGATAATGAACTCAGACTCATCATGTCCTAGCTATATGCAGAGAACGATGAGCTTTTTTTCCTTGAAGGAGATATTCTTGTAATGGCCGATGCACTCTGTGAGACCATACAAGTGAAAGATTCAATGTCTATGACCGTGATGGCTGCCTACCAATATCTTCTAGTACATGATTTGCCTACGGTTTACATGACGTCAATATACCTAAAGGATGATGTACTCAGCTCAAAGAACTTCAGAACCACGAAAGCCCTTATCTGATATCTTAAACATATGACTCCAAAGCTCCTCTTGTTTCCATTCCTTCACTCTGAGCATTGGATGCTGCTGACAACGAACCTACATAACAGAACTATAGTTATATACAATAGTTCCAATAGCCAGATCAATCTAAACCAGAGAGAGTATGACATCATAACAAAGACGCCCATGGAGGAAGTGGCAAAGGATTGTGCCGAACGACTACACGATCTTCTCGGCAAACACACAAATGCATACAATAGAGAACATTTCAAGCGCCCAACCTTCTGCCACAGATGTCCCCAGCAAATTAGAGAATCAAATGATTGTGTATTCCATGTCCTTTACTGGATGTATACCCTCACCGTTCTTGGCAAACACATTGAGGACATGACGGACGTGGACTATCACACATTACGAGGGAAGTTTGTCGCCAATCTGCTCCATTCTCATGGAGCCAATAAGGGTTTAACAGAACTTTGGCACCCTTGCCCATGGACTTCTCAACCTATCACCTTGACACTCTAGGGACAGAGTGAGTGATAAGTTGGGGGGGGGGAATACATTGGGCAAGCGAAAAGGTATTATATTCAAACCTTCTCTTTCCTCTCCCTTTTTCATTTACCTTTGTTTTTTTAAAATTGCACATATTATTCTTTTTAACATTTAGAGTTTCTGATAAATTCTTTGATAGAATAAATTTTATACATAAGACAACATTCACTTTGGTAAGGGGACACCCCCAGCTATGTTAGAGACAAAGTAGTCCTCAGAAGCACTTACATAGTAGCAATTATTCACGTAATAGAGAATTAATAAATCACCTCCACACTCAATTTCCATGCATTTGCTTCAATTCTATATCAGACTCTCCACGGGTCAAAACTACGGCCGAAACAAGCCAAACACTCTCAAGAACGGGAGGGAACCAGGTGAAATCCAAATCAAGGAACCTTGTAAGTGGACCACCAAGTACGAAACTGAAACAAGTGCATGTTTGGAAACT
This sequence comes from Alisma plantago-aquatica, assembly GCA_963693085.1. Lineage (NCBI taxonomy): Eukaryota > Viridiplantae > Streptophyta > Magnoliopsida > Alismatales > Alismataceae > Alisma > Alisma plantago-aquatica. The sequence goes on along the minus strand of OY856409.1, from coordinate 1,615,914,501 downwards.
CTAGGGAACAATTTTCTTCTTTTCAAAAAGAGGCTTGGCAGCCCAAATAAAATCCCTAAATACCCAATTCCCAAGCCGGTGAGCATATGAATAAAAGCCAGAGTGTTGAATAAAAACATGAGAGTTGTGCCATGCATAAGGACTTATATGAAGAACCAATAAAGGTCTTGCCCGACTGGCACACCTAGCTGCCCTCACAAAGGCAGATGTGTCGCACCCGGTAGTAAGATCCTAAGGTCTCCAAATATATGAAAAGCTGACAAAGGTCTTGCCCGGCCGGTACATTTAGCTGCCCTCACAAAGGCAGATGTGTCGTACCCGGTAGTAAGACCCCAAAGTTTAGATAAGCCCCCCCCCCTCGAAGGGGGAGTTACACAGTAGCCTTCAGCCAACCCTCATGCCTACTTTAGCTTCTGGTAGGAATTTCAAAGAAGTATAAAACTACTTAGAGTCAAAGACATGCACATAATATGGTCAAGGAAAAGGTGGTCCCAATGAGAGTTACGCGACACAGAAGAACCCTGAGGACCACACAACTCCCCATACCTGAAAGAATCAGAGTAAGCAGAAGCCTCGACAAAAACCTAAGGGGATATCTGGTACAGAACTGAAGCAAGAGTATGTAAATATTCACTAAATAAAATCGCCTTGCCACTACATGCCTTATCTTTTTATAGCTTGAGGACAAGCTAGACTCTAAGTTAGGGGGGGTGATAACCTCCCATTTTGTGATGTTATCTTACTAGTTTTTCTTAGTTTTCCATACTCTTTCTTAGATAAATTAGGTTAAATACTTAACTTTCTAGCTTTATTGTGAATATACCAATAGACTGATATTTCTCTTTTCTTCTTATAGATGAACCCAAAAAAAATTGCAAAAGTCTCAACCAAAATGGTCCCAAGACCGTGAGGACCCAAATGATCCCAAGACCAAGTGAAGCTTACCGGTTTCAAGACCGAATGAAGATCCATCGGTCCCAAGACTAAGTGAAGGTCTATCGGTCCCAATACCGAGTGAAGACCCATCAATCCCAAGATCGAGTGAAGACTCATCGATCCCAAGACCGAGTGAAAGGATACCGGTCCCAAGACCATGAGGATCCAAACGGTCTCCAGACTGTGAAGATCCAAACAATCTCAAGACTATTTAAGACCCCCTTGGAGCCTATAAATAGGACTCAAGGGGTCCTCATTGATGGGGAGGTCATAGACGCCCAAAGGCTGCTTCCATTGTTTGAGAGATACTTCATCCTCCATCCTTCGCTCCAAGGATGTCGGTCTAAGATCTACCCTCCATCCATAAGCCTACTTTCTCTCTCATCGACATAGAAGGTGGGAAGTGAAGGATTCATCACCAAGGCAACCACGTAGTGTGAAGATAGTTGTTCTCTACTCCAAGGGGTTGAACTTCCTCCCTCCTATGTGGAGATGATGTTTTCCTTCTCCTCTCCTGTCTCCTTCTTTGTTCTTTCCATGAGCGAGTAGTTCCATACACTAGGGTGCGGGGAGTAGCCCCACTACCATGTTTTCATTCCATGCATTGCAATTTATGAGTTTGTAATAAAAAATACTATCTTTTCAGTTCAACATCAATCATATAATGAATTCTAGTTGCTTGATCACTGACCTATGCTACTTATTATCTGCTAGTACGAATTGTCTATGTTTGTGCTTTTTAGATTCGATTATTGATTTTATGTTGGTTCTTGATGTATGTAGTCACCATATATCTATTTCGGTATCTAGAAGCGCTTTTCAAGGAATGGAGTAAACTCACCTCCATCATTGTACTTTCATATTATGAAATGGAATCAGTTGACATATGAAAGTAAAATTTTAAAAGGTCGAAGAACACACTTTGTGAAGGAAGTGATGCAAAGTCAGTGACCATTCATTTGGGGATGGCTGGCATTACAATTCTCCCACATTTCTCATAGTTAGCTATTCGAAAGGAAGCTAAGTCTACAAAGATACTAACTGTTTAGACTCTTATTGCAAGCAATGTTATTATGATGTTTGTTATGATCCATGTGTAGTGGTGGTGAAACTTGATCACATCCTAGTGGTTTCCAAATATTGTTTACAACCTTAAGTTTACTTTCCTGCTGTTTAATTTACATTTACATATTAGTTTAATCATCAAATCAACTCTTCGATCTAGATATTTTTTCCCTCGAGTAGATAAGTGGAATTATAAAATTTTCCATCTTGTTAATCTTTAACAAGACCGTTGTCTCGTAGATTCGACCTTCAACTATACTACGATAAGACTTCCACGTACCTTATCATACGTGGGTGGAGATCTTATTATAGCACACGAAAGGCTAAACTTAGAGACTTACTATATCTAGGATTTTTAGTGGTGCATGCAACTCCATACAAGTGGAGGCTCCATAAGAAGACCATGCCATGACATGTCCCTTCACAAACAAGATTGAAACTTTAATACAACACTATTTCATCCTCATTTTTCACCTAATATAAACCCACAAAACCTTGTTGAGAAAGGAGCAACATTTATTCTGCTAGTTTTGTCTTTTCTCATTCCACATCACACCTTGTCATGCAATAGAAAATTGGTTTTTCTAACATGACATCTCAATTCCAAAATCCCATGTCTTAAGAAAAGGTAAAAATTTCCCTAGACATCGGGAATTTCATGATAAATCCCCCTTGTTATGCAAGGGTCAATATTTCCTTTCAAATCAAATACTTGAAAACCCTCCTGATACAAAAGGGAATTTTTTATGTATGTTAAAATCATACACATGGGGGCCAAAATACTAATTAAAATACATACAAAACACCATATGATTACTTGCAAATCATGATACTTGCACAAAGTGGTATATGTTTGTTCATGTATCATTCTCTACAGGCACAGTAGAAATCTTATGTGACTAAAGAAACACTTGAGTTTAAATCTATTAGTAATATCATGACATAATGATCCTACAAATTGAGAATACATATATGAACTAGTCATTTATCAAAAATCACCAATTTCCAACATTAATAGTAATTAAATGGGATTGTGTACAGTCATAGTTGTTAGTATTCAACACCAGCCCATGACCCAATGTTGTAGTTGATCCTACCAATAAAGTCTAAAAGAACCAACTAAACCCACAATAACTAATCACCAACACAGGCCCTAGTGTTCCAGATATTATCCCATATCTTGACTAATGCTGGTCTACATGATGCAGCAGGTGTTCAATTGTAGCTCTCCCATTATTAGAAACAATAGTAGATGTCTCTTTTACAAAAAAAATATACCCATAGTTCATCCAAGAAAGCTCATAATATGAAGATGACAGAGTCGATGATATAACCACAAATGGACTATAACAAAGTGATGCAGTCACTGATGTTGATATCCCCCACCTCCATTCTTATCCTCTGCTTCTATTATGGGATGACCGTGATGAAACTTGCAACTCAACTACCTCAAACTCAAGGTAATTATAATCCTCAATTCATAAAAACTCTAGATTCCCAATGAGCATAATGATGGTCCCTATTTCATCATTGTAAGTCTAGATACCTTGTACAAAGACCCTCAAGTTTAATCCAATGGCAAATGATGTCAAATTAATTTAGAAAAAGTAGAAGAACCAACCCATAGTTGTCAACAAAAACATCCATAAACACCATATTAGTCATTCAACATGCCATCATATGCCCCATGGTGTCCATACCACACTTTCTATTAGCAATCTGAGGCCGTGCAAAGAAAGTAACAAAACAACATATACCTCTCACTAACACCTTAAACATGTTTAAAGAAGTCATATCTGAAAAGAAAAAGATTATGATTGATTCCCTCACCAAGAAATTAAAAAAGATTCAATTCTAGAAGGTTGTTCTAAATCAATTTGGCTACTATTGTTGCTTCCCAAAGGCGTGATTACTAAAGAAGTTTGATGTCATTAAGTTCTACAAAGGGAAAGAGAATATCAACCTTCACATATGAACATATTTCTTTGTCATGATATACTTTCTAAACTTTGAAAGGCTCCTTATCATATTGTTCCAACATTCCATAAAAGGACCAAGTTTTACCTAGTACAACTAGCACTTGGGCTGAGCTAACCAACCTATTTATTGATCAATACACATGAAACATAGACCAAACACTTATGATGATCTTGAAGACCTTACTAAGAATGTATATGATATATTCACCTATTTGATGGGGTGAAGGCGAGATTTATAAGGTAAGATAGATAACAAGCCCCAAACTAAGAAGGAATACACATGGTTGTAAAAGTATCTTCACCAACTTTGTCTACTATATAGAATTTCAATCTTATAAGTTATTCACTGATTTGATACAATAAGGAAACATCAGAGAAACCATCAAAAATGAGTCCTCAAGAATGTCGACCTCAACATCTATAAGATGTCAAAAGCTAAAACTAGGGCAAAGCCACCGGCATGTTTGTAAATGACATCTTCATTCCTGGGTAAGCCGCTAGATCTAGAAAGACAAAACCATATCTAGAACCAAGATAATTACAACCACATTTCCTTTTGTGATACAACAACAATGCAAGTTCAACCCCTTCTACCACCTCGAGGAACTACCTATCATATAATTATAATTGCATTAGGATAACATTCCATACATCCAGTGGCAGATCCAAAAAATTTCAATTGGGGGGGGGGGGCTGAGTCAAATCACAAATAAAGTTGATGTTTTTTTAATATTGTTTGATAGATAAATTGTGATCAACCGAATAGTATTAGTATGGACTCCCAACAAGTACTTTCCTCTTAGCTTGGTTGTATAAAGCTCATCTAGCATAATTGCACATCAGTATGGTATACTAAACTATGTTAGGTTTAGAATTGAAGGCAAAGGATAGGCAAGAAAATTTCATGCACAAATAGATAGAACATCAATACATATTGGATAGATACTTTTGTAAGCATGGTATTATTTTAATTGTTGACTAATCAGGGTCACACACTTGATTTTTATGTCAAAATGATTAATTGATATCTATGATATATATATATATATATATATATATATAGTTACAAGGAGACTTAGTCTCCCCCCTCCCTCGAATAGGTGCCAGAGCTCGGATGACCCAAGGGATTGTAAATACAATGCACAACAGGATGTTTCGAACCTGGGTCCCCCAGGGAGGACAGACCGGACCGAACCATCTGCGCTACACTGGTCGGGTGATATCTATGATATTATCATATAAGAACAATCAAAGCTTGGATAACATCAATTTATAATTTATAAGAAATCAAAATTGTTTTTCATTGGACACTATAACCAACATACACATAAGATGTATCTCATATTGTTAGACTTGAACTTCTAATAATACATCTTACAGGAATATACATGTCCAACTATATATGGTGGTAGCAGAAGAATGACAGATTGAGAACACAGATCAGAAAGAGAGTCTGTACCACTCATTTGACCCATGATAATGGCGAAGATATTCTCCAGACTCCATGATTTTCTACAAATTACTTACTTTTGATCTTCGTAGAAATTGTTTCACAAAGTATCTGATCTGATAAGAAAGAACGGTGTATAAAAATTTAACTATCTATCTAAATCTACAGTCTGTGGTGATTGTTTGTCTGGCTTCCTGTGATTCGGGATCGTGCACAGCTGAAAATTAGTGGTGTAAGCATCCCTAGTCCGTTATTAATTATCCCATAGTCTCGGTAGCCTCGCAGTGGGTTTCTCCTGCTCGTAACTAATGCATATGGACAGTCTGTTAATAAGTATTGCAATTGATTGAATGGGTAATCTTCAATTTTCATTCTTCGCAGCCTAAAGCGTTAATGCTATTCTATTTTTTTAACCATGCAACAAATTTATATGATAAATGCCTCAGTATAATACATGATAATCAGGATTCTAGTTTTTGTGTGGGGGGGGGCTTCAGCCCCAGCAGCTCCCCCCTAGCTACGCACCTGCATACATCCTAGTTCTTATAGACCCTTCTCAACTAGTTTCTTAACAAAGAATGAATAAACAAATGGCGGTGTCCCAAACATCCCCTCCATTGATTACTCTAAATAAGCAACATGCTTGAAACTCCAATAATTTGATAGTCCTAAATCCTAATCAAAATTTCAAGGCTTAATCCTACAATGGAGACGAATGAATTTGATCAAAACTCTAAATAATCAACTAAAACTGAGGAAAATTATATATGAGCCGATTCAGGGGGCATATGAGAGCTTTCAACGCTAAACAGGGCCAAAAATAGCAACTAAAACTAAGATGAATATGCATTCATCAATTTCCTCATGTTCTACACAAGGTGGAGTTAAGCCTCCATAGTATGAAGTATGTAGTCTGAGTGTGGACCATGCATTAGTACATGAAAATATAATTACATACTATAAGAAAGAAGAATACTAATGATGTGAAAAATATGATTTAACGATGATTTTATGCTCAAATAAAATTTTGAAATAGAATGAAATGAAAATGACCTAGACGGGCAAGTCTCAGTAATCGTACTATTGGTATTGTCGATTCCTCAGAAATGGAGCCAAAAAAGACATGAGTAAAAGTGTCTATAAAACACAAGTGCATGTGTTGTGCAATATAGACCAAAGGGGATTAAGTTTTTAAACTCATGGCATCATTCACCAAAAACTACTACTAGCAAAAACCAAATCATCTAGGCTAAAGAGAAAGTCGATTTTTTATAAATTAATTTAGAAAAATTGAATTGAAGTAGTTGTAAGTAAGATTTAGTAGATTCACTAGAACTTGTGGTTTCATCACAACACATACTACAATTGAATTCTCCTCATCTATAATTAATTGATCTTATTCTAAACTAAATAATTGTAGCCAACATTACTCGCTCCCGCAACATAATGCACTACTCAGATTTATCTATACCCCACTCCCTAGTAGTCTAAGAACTTAATCTAAGTAAATAATAAAATCTCTATGGGTTATTCTTTCACAGTTTTTATCCCTCTCCCAAAGCATGTTATTACCTATGTGAGTTTATAACTTTTCTAGCTTCTGATCCCTCTCCTGAAGCAACTAGAACTCTAGTACTTTAATTATGTTGATCAGCCATAAACAAATCATTGACCATATCATAATTCAAGTCCATAATGAAGGCATAATTATTAAATAATCATAAAATTCAATTAAAATAATATTCCATGCTACTCTCAAGTCCTAGGTAAAGAGGAGTTTATCCCCATTGTTTGTCATCAGGTCACAATAAGAAGAGAAAGAGAAATAAAACATCAAAAAACTAATAGAAAAATTCATGGAGATGTCTACTTGGTGATACCTTCTGATGAACAATAAAAGTTAGCAACTTTTTGGCTATAAATTTATCCTCCACAAGCACAGATCATTTGACTAGAGTAAGACTCCTCCATCTCCACTCCCTCATGATCTGTGTCAGAAACTTTTGTGATAATACTTATGTGTCCACTCTCCTTAGTTCATAAATGTGGCCTAACCTTCACTTAATTTGTATCTGTTCAGTCTGACTTGATTTTAGACATGTATTAACCACATTGGTTGATACTATCGATAGGGTGTCAGCATCACCAAGTTAGTAGGCCTTTTGCCTTCTTAGAATGTGTGGGTATTATTGACAGGGATGCTAGCAACACCAAGTTTATTCTTACTAGTGTCTTGATGTGGTAGGAAGTACCAGAAAATCTCTGATTGGTAGCGCCGAGATAATTAAATTACATCCATGATGTTCTTTGGACCTCAAGTTGGTACCACGGAGTTTGTATATTGGTGGGATTGATCTGGTGCTTGGTAGAACTAAGTTGCCCCTCGTTAGGACCAATGCTCCTTTCCTTGTTCTTCATTTGGGTGTAGGGTGCCAACATCACCAACTAGAATGTTAGTGGCACCGACTTGATCAATAAATACTCATCCTTCTTGAAATAAGGGTAACATCAACATAAGTATGAGAAAATGATCATAAAATAAATTATTTTGATAGAAATGGGTGATAATTAATGCATAGGTGATCCACATGCTAATAAATAAGAAACAAAAAATTTAAATGAGATTATTTGTGCTTAAAAAGACAAAAAAATGCCCTCTGTGTCCATCCTCACAAGTTACCCTTTTATAGTATCATGAAACCAAAAATAAATCTATCCTATCTTAATTAGACTACATACCAACAATTGTCTAGAATATCTTTCTTCTAGAGCGAGGACTCCAGTATGCCTAGAGGTCATGGAAATAATAAGGTGACACAGAGACTCTAGATGTAGTTGCAACTACTTTATTATTTTTCCATATACTAGATATGGAGAATTCTTTATTTTCTTATCTACTTTTTTATTGTCTAGATACTACTCTTGTTAAGACAACTTTCTTAACTCTTCTGACTTTTTCATCATATAACAAAATCGCATGGTAGAACAAGTAGGTCTTTGTTTCTCATGATTGTCTAGTTACTTCAATAGCATAATTGTTATCACGAGTTTGATCTTAAATTGAACTAGATCTTTTGTTTCTTATCTATTCATATAATTCATTTTATTCTTAAATTGAACTTGATAGTACCATGCTTAATTGTCAAATATTCTTTATATGTTTGTTTTATTGCTTAAAATATTTTATCGAACTCATGAGTAAACATATTACTAGTGCATATTATTCAAATCATGTAACTCAATAGTATTAACTAAAAGATCTAGATGGGGTGAATAGAGCTAATATAAAATTTATTCAATTCAAAATGTGAGGAAGCTTCGATTGGAACTTTTTTTTTGGAATAAGGTAAATATACTTCGATTGGAACTTGCTTAAGAGATAAATATTGTGGAAATGTAAAGAAAGTATTGAAAGCAATGTGAGAAACCACAAGAGACACCAATGTAGATTGGTTCCATCAAAAGATGCCAAACCACTATCTGATTGTTCCCAAGTAGTTTTCTTAAACATGTATTTTATTCCTTTTCTAAAGGATACACAATTCATTAAATAATTGATGTCTTTTGTGACTCAAGACAACCCTCGTTTTCCATCTCAAGGAGAACTTGTATGAAGGAGTAGTTCCAATCAACCTCTCCTATCTTGGACACAACTTTCTCACAAGAAGTAGATCTAAGAAGCTTCCACCACAACCTTCTCATAAAAAGTAGTTTGAAGCACAAAGAACCAAAAAGGTGAATACGAGAGGAAGAAGGAAATTATGACTCTTTAAAAGATTGCAATTTAAGATGTCTATGAACAAGTGATGATCAAACCTCCATAAGGAATAGTCAAGGCTATATTTGGTGGAGTAGGACACTAGTATTTAGCTATTACTTAAATGTGAAGATAGCAATGTAGAATTCTAAGCTCAGAGAAGGATGGCATGAAATAGATTTCTCAAGTGTGTCTTCTTAGTGTTCATATGAACTCTTATATATAGGAAAAACTTAGAAATGGTTAATATAAATGTTGAAAGTGTTTTGACCAAGTTAAAAGCTAAACTAGTCATTACATATCAAATGAGAAATTTACAATTTTTAGAAAAATAAATGCATATTTTGACCGTGGACTGGTTTTTGTTGAACTATTCTTCAATCAAGATCCATCAAGTATAGTTTGATCAAGAGTCAATATTTTCACAAAATTGCAATGACTATTTTCTATAACGGCTCTTTTTCTACAATATCTAATTGGTTGGGTCGACACAACCTTGGTTTGGTGTTGATATGGTCGCTATGTTGGTTGGATAGGTTTGTTTGGTCGCTACACCTTGAGAAATGTGTGGTCTCTACATTTTTTGCATGGGTGAGCTACCATGTCGATGCATCTATTTGGTCATTACGTTTGCATGCTTTTGATGGTATCTACATTTGGATCAGTTTGGAGGTCTCTATACCTTGTTTTCTTAGTGGTTGCTACAAGTGTTGTGTGGTTTGGTCACTACACATGTTGAGTCATGTGGTCTTTACACATGTGAGTCATGTGGTCACCATGTGGTTTGGTCGATACATAGTGCTATTTGGAATAATTGTTTGATCATAATAATAATGCCTAGCCCTAATGTGATCTAAGAATATGGGAAGTGATGTACCTAGGGTTTAATGTTGAGTGTTGTGATGGAAAGCCTAATTGGTTATCTATGGAAACCCTAACCCTAATTTGAGTACATGATGTAATTGCTTAAACTTGTTGGAAGTAAATAACATGGAATGATGTTTTCTCTCTCCTACTTGTGTAACCCTAATTTTTCAGGTTGAATGCACTCATAGCTTTTTCTTGCTATGGTATTTCTTATATGATACAGTGTGATGATTATGAGCCTTTATGAGGCATGTTGAGATAATGATGTTGTGCAAGAACTATGTGAGTGGGTCTTATGACCTGGCAGAGGCTCAATGCCTAATGTGAGGTGATATCTTCTAGTGATGTGATAAGGGATGGTTATGCCATGATGATGTGGTAATGATGATGGCCTTGTATGACAGTGGTATCATGTGATGATGTGACCAGTTTATACCTCATACATTTTATATCTTCTGACGTTGCAACCTACCTTTATCTTTATAGAAATTGTTTTTGGCTTATATGTTGTGACTTTATTGATGCACTAAAAGACACCCAATAATCAAGTGGAACCCTAATCATGTAGGTTTCCCTGAGCCATAGATCCATATTCAACGCCAGTACTTCATGGATGGTGAAACAAGTAATTCCTGGGGGAATCTTGGAGCGCATATTGTTGAATATGCGAGGGTGCAAGTTGAGGATATATCCTTGCATCCACAATCATATATTTGGAGAATGATTGCGGTCATACACTGGCAGGAGAATGGTTGATGTTGTATCTCAGATGATATGTTTTTCATGGATGGTTGTGATCATACCCTGGCAGGAGAATGGATGTGGTCGTATATCACTAGTTTCGTGCCTATATTCTAAGGTAGACTAGACTGATTTACAATTTGACTTTATATTTCACTGTGGCAGACTCGGACTGATCGAGAGTTTGGGAGATCATAGGAGTCTAACTCTCCTAGATCTAGTATGGAACTTATTTTGAATTAGTGGTGGTCAATTAGAGCATGAGTGGTATACCTCATCCCCACATGGGATAATAAAAGACGTAATACAACCGTGTAGTATATTTACTTAGGGTAAAACATGATTCACATTGGATTACCCCTTGCCTCGTTTCTTATAATGTTTAGTTATTAACGATTATACATGTTCTACATATTCCTTATGAAAATATGTGATAACCTGCTAATTAGTTTGTAACTGTTTAAACTGTTTAATCTGTGTTATCAATTTTACTTATATCATTTAGTTGAATCTACTCATCTTGTTAATAGTGTTTCCTTTATGATCTATAATTTATCTGTGTTAGCAATAGTTGTTGGAAGATAGTTATATCTCTTGTTTGGACATTACTCTCACCCCATGGGTTTCCACATCTTTTAGGTGGTCATGCATGATGAGGTAGAGATCGTGCAGTTGAGGAAGAGCAGCAAGGAGAGCAGTAGTTGTTGAAGGTTGGGTATGCTGCTATTGTTTTGTAGTACATTCATATGTGTCATCCTTATATTCTCAGGTCATTGGGGATGTTTTATAGATGTTGTACATTGATACGACGTTTTTGGAAAAATGCCATGGTTGTACATGTATGGAGTGTATATATGTACAAGTTATCTTTGTGTCAGGTTGTGGCAAGTTGGTTAGTGAACAATGATGTATATATACCTTTTGTAGTATGACATGTGATACATGTGGCATAGTTTGTGGACTGGGATGTAATATGTTTCTGCTTGTGAATATCTAAGTGATCAGTTTTAATTTATAATGTTTTCTGGTAATCTGGTGTTTTAGTGTTAATTCCACGCTTTGTTTTGAGTAATCTTGCTCATGTGGCATTGGGTTGTCACATACACGATGCATCATGGCAATATAAAAATGTATCATAATCTGGAGGATTTGTACTGGTATCTAAGTTTGAAGCATGATGTGGCACAACTTGTAGCCAAGTGTCCAATTTTTCAACAGGTCAAGGTGGAGCATCAAAAGCCAACAAGGATGTTGCGTCCTTTGTCAATTCCACAATGGAAATGGGATCACACAACCATGGACTTTGAGGTTGGCCTTCCAAGGATTGACAAAGGTTATGATTTGATTTGGGTGATTACTGGTCGGTTGACAATTCAGCTCACTTTTTAATTGTCAATACCACCTACAATGCAGAGAAGTTAGCATATATCTATGTTGATGAGATAGTATGTTTGCATGGCATACCAATTACAAGTATCTGATAGAGCACCTCAGTTCACGAGTAGGTTTTGGGAATGTCTACATATAGAATTGGGGACATAGTTGAGGTTTAATATAGATTTTCACCTACAGAAGATGGCCAGTCAAAAAGGACCATTCATATGTTAGAGGATCTTTTGAAAGCATATGTTCTTCAATTTCTTGGGATTTGGGATATCCACCTAAGTCTGATTGAGTTTTCCTACAACAAAAGCTACTAGAGAAGAATATACATGGCACTGTATGAGGCTTTGTACGGGAGGCATTTATGGTCATCTCTTTGTTGGTACGAGACATGTGAATATTATTTGTTGGGTCGTGATTTAATTCAACAGACTAAAGAGAAGATCAAGGTGATCTAGCAATAGTTAAAGGGAGCTCACAATAGACAAAAGTCATATGTCGATAATTGTTGTATATCTTTAAGAGTTCCAAGTTAGAGACCACGTGTATCTCAAGGTATCCCCTTGGAAGGGTGTGTTGAGGTTCGGTAAGAGCAAGTTGGCTCCTAGGTTTATGTGACCTTACCCTATCATGGCACGAGTTGGAAAATTGGCCTACAAGTTGGAGTTGTTGACCTAGAGGTTATACATTACCTATATTTTGATAATGACTTAACCATTCCACTCATATGTATCTAATATGTGTGTTTAAGATTGTTTGCAGGCAGTAGGTACATGAAAAGGATCTAAAATCCAAAGCCCTAGAATGGGTCAAGTTCAAGTCAAAATAGCTACAAGTGTGATTTTTGGGATTTCTATGTAAACGACCTTAGAACATCTATGTAATCACTTGTAATGATGAATTGACTTGTAACTTAGATGAGAAAATTGTTTGGGACAAAAATCACCAAGTGCTAATCACTTTAGATGCAAATTAGAAAATTTGCTACAGGCACTTGTTCGGTCGAGTTTCCCTGGCTTGAAACTAGACCGATCATTCTTGGTCAATTTTCTGAAGATTGCATCGGTCAAGTTGTGCTTTCACAGAACTCGAATGATCATGTAACTGACCATTTCGAGTTTAAATGGTCGGTCAAGTTTTTTCAGGACAAACTCGACCGATCATTTGAATATCGGTTTTGTCTTTTACTTGATCCGTCGAGTTACCTTTATTAAAACTCGACCGATTGCACTGTATGAAATTTGCAGAAAAAAGTGATGTGACCGTTGGTGAGTGTTTTGAGCGAAAATAGAGTCATTTCTTTGAACAAAAATTCGTATCCAAGTGTCCCAAAACTTAAAGGGGCACCCTCAACTATAAATAGACCCCCTTGGAGTTCATTCCAAGCTGCTCATTCAATTACAAACTTGGTGCTAGCATAGTTGAGAGTGTTCTAAGCCTTTGAGCCCCTTTCTCTCTCTACCTTTAAGACAAATTCGTGAGCTATGAGTGAGTTAGGTTCCTATGTATGAGAGCTATCCCTTATATGATGTAAAGCTCTCCATTCCCTCTTCCTACCTCATATTCCCTTTGAAGATTGATTGAAGCTGCTTCTCCAAGTGAAAGAGAAGTTGATGCTGCTCTTCCCCGAGTGAAGGTGAAGATGGTTGTTGTTCTTCAAGAGTGAAGAAAGCAAGCTGCTCCAGATCTCTGAGTGAAGGAGAAAGGTGCAAAATCTCTCCAAGAGAAGGAGAGGTGTAAGGCAAAGTTCAAGTAAGATGGGTAATTCCTGCAAGGCTGAAGACTAAAGCAAGAGTGGGTAAGTCCTTTGAAGAAGGCTGAAGACTACTTGCAAAGTGGGTAATTCCTTGGTGAGGTAGAAGATCTTAGCTTGAGAAACTAAGTCCTTGGTTGTGTGGTTGTTGTATCTTGTAATCTTATTGTGATATATAAGAGAACCAAGTTGCAAATCCTAGAGCCTAACCAACTCTAGGTAGTGAACTGACATTGCTCCTAAGTTTAGGATGTGGAACCACTCTAAACCACCTGTCCAAGTGCTTGCTATTCCTTGTATCTTATCCTTGCTTTGAATGCTAGATTAAGACATCAAAATGTTGTTTGGTTTCATTTTTGCACTAAATATAAATTGGTGGTCTAATTGTTTTTGTGAAGTTTGTGAAGCTCTATTCACCCCCTCTAGAGCCCATTGATCCAACAAGTGGTATCAGAGCTAGGTCTTCTCCAAGCTACTTCAACAAGTAGGAGAAGATGGGCGATTCGGCTCTTGGTTCACTTAACCTAGAAGAAAGCTTCTCTATGAGACCTCCAGTCTTCGATGACACCAACTTTCTCTATTGGAAGAGAAGGATGTAATTCTACCTCTAAGGTGTGAGTTATGAAATGTGGAAGATTGTCCACCTCAAATATGAAGATCAAAAAGGGGACATCACCAGATGGACTGAAGCTGAAATGAAGCATGCTCAACTCAACGCCAAAGCTGTGAGCATCATCTATGTCACTCTTACTCCATCCGAGTTCAACCAGATCTCTTATTGGGACACCGCACATGAGATATGTCACAAATTGTGTGTCACCTATGAAGGAATCAATCAAGTGAAGGAGGCCAAAGTCTACATGCTTGGTGGTCTTCTAGAGAACTTCAAGATGGGTAAGAATGAGAGAGTCGTTGATATATATACGAGACTCAATGTCATCTTGAATAGTTTGGCAGCCCTTGGGGTGTGATGGATAGATGCACTATCAACTCCAAGATCTTGAGATCTCTTCCTAAGAGATGGGAGCCTAAGATTACTTCAATTCAAGAGGTGTACAAGCTAAGTGAGTTGTCAACCGAGGAGCTAGTTGGTAACCTCCAAGCCCATGAACCTAGGCTTGACAAGCAAGAAGAGGAAGAGAAGTGGGAAGAAAAAGAGTCTAAGAAGATAAAGGACACAACATTCAAAGTACAAATTGAAGAAATGGTCTGGAAACAACAACTCGCCTTGAAGTCTCCCAACCCTTCCTCAAGTGAAGATGAAGGTTCCAATGAGCATGAGACAAACTACTCAAAGGGGAAACACTTCAAGAGCAAGCCCTCCTCTTCAAATCTAAGATGCTATGAGTGTGGTAAAAAAGGCCACTACAAGAGTGACTTCCCAAAGGCCAAGAAGAGCCATCACAAGAGCAGCCACGAGAAAGACAAGGAGTACAAGAGAGAAGCCAAGTACAAGAGGAAAGATAAGAATGAGAGAAGATCCAAAGATGCAGCTCATGCAGCGTGGGAGGAGTCATCCTCAAGCTCCTCAAGATCCGAAGATGGAGAATGCCATCTTGCCCTCATGACCTCCACTAGTGAAGATGTAAGTGAGGTAAGTGAGGTAAGCAATGTTAATTTGCATGAGCTATCTAAGGAAACTCTCATTGATATGTTAAATGAATGCAAATCCTCTTTTGCTAAATGTAAGTCTAAAAGGAAAAAATTAGGGAAGATAATTGATGATCTTTATGCTAAAATTGATATTCTTGATCAAAATGGAAAATTGCATCTTGAGAGCATAGATTCCTTGAAAGGGCAGTTTCTTGACCTTGAACTTCAATATAATGGAGTAGAGATTGAAAATGGTTTTTATCTTAAAAATATTGAAAATATTAAGATAGATAACCAAAAGTGCCTAGATGAGCTTGATATTCTTAAAACTCAAAATGTAGAACTCAAGCTTATTGATGATGCTAGGAGATATGAAGTCTATTCTTATCAAAGAGAGATTGTTGTGCTTAAATATGAAAATGCCAAGCTACTTGCTCAAGTTAATGGTTTATCTTCGAGGCCTGTTTTGCCAAGAAATGAAGTTGCTAGCTTATCTTTAGAAAAGGATTCCCTTCTTACTAAGCCCTCTATCTTGAGGCTGACATTTTGCATGCTAGAGATGATCTTGCTAGTCTTTCTACTACTGTTGTAAATCTTAGTGATGATAATGCCAAGTTAAGATCTACTTTGCAAAGGTTTCTCTCGGGAAAGAAATCCCTCAATGATGTCCTAGAACACTCTACCAAACATGTTGGTACTAGTGGTTTGGGATATGATGAGACTTATCCCAAAGGTAAGGAAAAGAGCAAGAACAAGGGTAAGAAGAAGAGTGTGGAACCTCCCATTTTCCATGGAGAGACTTCCGGCTCTAAGAACCCTATGGTTTGTGTTCATTGTAAATGTGATGACCATTACTCCACTTATTGTCCTTATAAGCCCAAGGGGACCAACCCAAAGATGAAATGGGTCCCCAAGCTAACCCCGGATCCCAAAGTTTGAGTTGGGTTCCGACATCCTTCTTTCTTACATGTTAAAAAGAGATGGATTATTGTTAGTGGCTGCTCTAAGCATATGACTGGAGAAATCAGCCATTTCAACAAGTTCATGAAAAAGAAAGGAGGATCGGTAACCTTCGAAGACAACAAGAAGGGTAAGGTCATAGGTGAGGGTGATGTAGGCAATGATCTATGTATTAAAAATGTTTTGCTTGTTGATGGCCTACATCACAATTTAATTAGTGTTAGTCAACTTTGTGACAATGGATATCTTGTGTTGTTTACTTCTTTAGAATGCTTGCTTCTAGATTCCCTCTCCTATAATGATATATATAAGGGAACTAGAAATGGTAATCTTTATGTTATTGTTCTTGATGCTCTTAAGCCCATACTTGATAGATGCTTGGTTGTGGATAAAAATGATCTTTCTCTTTGGCATCGTCGGTTGGGTCATGTGAATTTGCATCAAATGAAGAAGTTGAACAAAAAGGATTTGGTTTGAAGACTTCCTAAATTGGAATTTGATAAGGATGAGGAATGCCAACCTTGTACACAAGGGAAATAAACCAAATCCTCCTTCAAATCCAAAGGAGTCATGAGTACCAAAAGAGTTCTTGAACTTCTTCATATTGATCTATTTAGACCAATGAGAAAACAAACGCTTCGGGGTTCAAAGTATTGCCTTGTTATTGTTGATGATTTCTCTCGATATACTTGGACCTTCTTTCTCATTTCTAAAAGCGATACTCTTGATGTTTTCTCGAGCTTTTGTAAATGGGCTGAAAATGAAGCTTCTTGCCGAATTGTTTCTATCCGTAGTGATCATGGGGGAGAATTTGAAAATGACCTTTTTGAGCATTTTTGTGAAAAATCTAGTTATTCACACAATTTCTCTTCTCCTCGTACGCCTCAACAAAATGGGGTTGTAGAGAGGAAGAACAAGTCGCTACAAGAGATGGCTAGGACCATGCTTCTTGAGTATGACACTCCTAAGAAGTTTTGGGCTGAAGCTGTTAGCACGTCATGCTTTGTACAAAACCGAGTTTTCACACATCCTTCTTTAAAGAAAACCCCCTATGAACTATGGTGTGGTAGAAAGCCGTATATTGATTTCTTTCATGTTTTCGGATGTCCTTGTTTTGTTTTAAACATGAAGGATTCTCTTGACAAGTTTGATCTGAAATCTTATAAGGCTTTCTTCCTAGGCTATAGCACTACTAGCATGGCATTTAGAGTATTCAATATTGAATTGTCTAAAATTGAAGAATCTATCAATGTTAAGTTTATTAAAACTAACCATGTTGTTGGAAAGCATGTTGTTGATGATGATGTTGTAGATGAATTGATTCCCATCTTAAAATACCTCAACATAAAAAATAAATGTAAGCAGGTGATAGAAGAAGAAGAAGAAGAAAAGAAGGATCTCACTCCCCATTTTGGAAAGAATCATCCCAAGGAGTTGATCATTGGCAACCCTTTCAAGAGAGTGAGGACACGAGCTACTCACAACAAAGAACAAGCAAATAGTGCCTTCATCTCCCAACTAGAGCCAAAGAACATCAAAGAAGCCCTGGGTGATGATGAGTGGATCCTTGCCATGTAAGAAGAGTTAGAGCAATTCGAGAAGAATCGTGTATGGACTCTAGTGCCAAGACCAAGTGATAGAAAAATCATTGGCACCAAATGGGTCTACCACAACAACCTAGATGAGCAAGGAAATGTGGTAAGAAACAAAGCAAGGTTAGTAGCACAAGGTTACAACCAACAAGAAGGTATTGACTTTGATGAAACTTATGCTCCTGTTGCTAGATTAGAATCTATTCATATGTTACTTGCCTTTGCTAGTTACAAAAAAAAATTTGTTATATCAAATGGATGTTAAAAGTGCGTTTTTGAATGGTAAAATTGAGGAGGAAGTATTTGTTGCTCAACCTCCGGGCTTTGAAAATGACAAATTACCCAATCATATTTATTTGTTGTAAAAAGCTCTCTATGGACTCAAACAAGCACCTAGAGCTTGGTATGAGAAACTAAAGAACTTTTTGTTAGAGAACGGTTATGTCATGGGTAAAGTTGATTCTACCTTGTTTCTAAAATACACTTCTAACCATTTTCTTATAATTCAAATATATGTCGATGATATCATTTTTGACGGGACTGATCTTGATCTTTGCAAGGAGTTTAGTTCTCTTATGCAGAGTGAGTTTGAAATGAGCATGATGGGTGAGTTGACCTTCTTTCTCAACTTTCAAATCAAGCAAACAAAAGAAGGAAACTTCATCAACCAAGGCAAGTACACAAGTGAACTACTCAAGTGCTTTGGGATGGAGAACATGAAGCCGATGGATACACCCATGTCAAACACCACCAAACTTGACAAAGATGAAGAAGGTGAAAAGGTAGATGAGAAGCTCTATAGAGGTATGATTGGAAGTTTACTTTATTTAACTGCCTCTAGACCTGATATTATGTTTAGTGTTGGCTTGTGTGCTCGCTTTCAATCTAACCCTAAGAAGTCGCATCTTATTACTGTTAAGAGGATTTTGAGGTACTTAGCCAAAACCCAAAATTTTGGACTATGGTATCCTAAATCAAGGGATTTTACTCTTAGAGCATATAGTGATTTGGATTACGCAGGGTGTTTGGTTGATAGAAAGTGAACAAGTGGCACTTGCTTCATTCTAGGACCATGTTTGGTGTCTTGGTTCTCCAAGAAACAAAGTACAGTGGCATTATCAACTACCGAAGTTGAATACATTGCAACCGGGAGTTGTTGTGCACATGTCCGATGGATGAAGCAAATGCTCCAAGACTTCAACATATTTTTTGATGCTTCTCCTATCTATTGTGACAATACTAGTGCAATCAATCTATCTTACAATCCTATATTGCATAGTAGAGCCAAGCATATAGAGGTTTGCCATCATTTTCTTTGTGACCACATTGCCAAGAAAGATATCTATATCACACATGTGGACACATAAAATCAGTTGATGGATATCTTTACAAAACCTCTAGCTAGAGATCAATTTAATTTTATTTTATCTAAACTACTTATTGTTGATTTGAATGATCTTGCCATGTGATCTAGCTAGTTGTCTCTTTCCTATATGCTTGCTCATGTCTATCTTCACCTTATTTTGCCTATATATGCTTTTTTGTGCCTAAATTACCTGTCAACATGCTTAGTTTTTGCTTGCTTTTGGGTTTTTATCGAATTTTATGTTTTATCGTTAAATAGTGCCCAATGATGAACTAAATGTGCCTATGTTAATTATACATAATAGAATGGAAAAATGAATTTAATTGGTATGCATATGGCTAGAATCTAAGAATGTGACTGTTAGGTCAGGTTGACCTTCGGTCGAGTTTCCACCCTGGAAAACTCGACCGATCAGGAGCTGAGAGCAGGTCTTCAGTGGACCGTTCGGTCGAGTTTACCACACTCAGAACTCAACCGATCCATGGGCTGAGCCAACTTAAAAGTTAGGATCGGCTTACTATTTTCCCTTGCAACTAGAAAATACTCGACCGATTCCTTGCCTCTAAGCCCTAAGCTCTCACACCCAGCCCTAAACCTCCCATTCCTAGCCCTAGGACGACCTAGCAACCCTGTTCTTGACCTCCCTGGGTGCTCATGGTGGTGTTTCTTCGACGTTTGAGGTTTGCTTTTGCTCGTGTGCACGTTTTTCTTCTTGTTTTCATTTCCATGGCTTCCCACAAACAAAAACGTGTTGCTCCCGGCAATGCTCAAGCCTCTTCCTTGACTAATTGCTTGATCCCTTTTGATAACACCTCTTTTGTGTCTCTTGAGGCGGTAAATCGGTACAAGGATCTTCTTCCCTGAACTCCTTTTCTGTTTTGCCCCTTGCTTGACCCAAATCATTTTCAAGCAGTTATTAACTCTGTTTCGAGGCTTCTTGCCAACCATCACCTGTCTGCCCTTGTGATCGAAAGTGACTGCTTTAACAATCACATGTCTAGCACTAAGGAAGTACACGAGTTCTATGCAAACTTGCATTGGAACTACGATTCACTTATCCCCCCGCCGAATACTGAAATAGTTCTTACTTCGATGATCGTCGTTCATCGTTTCCAAATCTCTGAGGATACATTAAACGTCTTTTTTGCCAGAGACGATGAAAATGACACTTGACGTAAGGACTATGGACAGTATTTCGATCTTCTTGACCCAGAAGGTTTTTACAAACACCATGAATTGACGCTACCAGACATTCATCAGTTTTTAAAGAAACCTGACGTGGCCTACAAGAAGAAGTCTAGCCTGCCTTCATCCTCTCTTGACCTTCGGAGGCACATACTGGCTTTGGTGATTAACTATAATGTCCATCCTAAGTGAAATCAAATAGACATTGCGGAAAACACCACAGTCATAATGTATTGTTTGCTAAACAATATCGGTGTCAAATGGGCCAGATATATCCTACACCACATGACCTGTTTTGACATCGGCAAGAACACCAAAGGCACCCATCCTCCCTACCTAGCTCTGATCTGTGGTCTTTTCCAGTTTACCACTGATAAATCCCTCTTTTCTGACTTCCATTACCCAGTTGCTAGAAAAGGTGTTTGTATTAGTGAGACCACTCTTCAGAATGTTGTCCTTGTGTTTTCTCCTGCCTCTGGTGCTTATGCTTCTGCCTCAGCTGCCCCATCCTCCTCCACCCATGCTCCACCTCTGCAGCCACATCCTCGACCCAGCCGTGCATCCTTCTGTGCATCCAATGAAACCCTCCTGGGATATATGATGCATGAACAGGCATACAACCGACAGGTTCAGAAACACCTACACCAGGATCTGTGTTCAATCATGTCTACCATGAACCTATCATGTGCTTCACCCTATCCCACCTACCATCCATACCCAGGTAGTGCTTATGCTTCTTATGCATACGAGCATTACTTCCCTACTCCCAAGCCTTCCGCTGCCGCTCCGCCACCATTTGCTGCTGGTAGTTCTACTCCTGTCATCCTGCCGCTGCCTGCTTACCCCTGGCCACCTTGCTAGCCACCTTGGGTGACTCTGCTCCGTCCTTCCCACAGGCCAAGGAGCTTCTTTCTCTTGGTATGTCATGGGCTGAGAAGAATGCCTGCTGGCCTGGTCGTTCCTTTGGCCCTCCTGATGATGAGGAGATGCCAGACCAGGCCGAAGATGATGATGCTAATGCTGAGGAAGGTGATGGCGAGGACGCTTCCGATGACGATGGTGGTGATGGTGCTGGATCTGATGCTGGCACTGCTGCTCCCCCTTTAGACGAGGATGAGGACTACAAACCTGGAGAGGATGATGATACCGTAGATATTGATAGCTTAGATGTTTAGGTGGTTTCTTAGCTTATAGTCTAGCATGTCAATCATATCCATCTTTCTAGATTCTTTTGTATAAGAAACATCCTGGCACATTCTTCTGAGTTGTACTATTTCTTATCTTTGTTTTCTCACTTTATGGTTGTAGTTGTTTTCATGATGACCTATATCTGAGTTATAATATCCTAGATATGCACTTTGGCTATTTACTCTGTTCTATCTTATGCGTTGGTGCTATTTTTTTAGCTATATTTTTTTATTATGACTTGGATTGTGTGTTCTCCTCTGTGGTTGTGTGCTATATGCTTTCAATTACTGCTTACTGCCTTGCATATATGTTTTGGTTGAGTTTTAGAGAAGACCTGGTTATTGCTCTTCTACACCCCCTATCTTTTTGATAATGTCAAAAGGGGGAGAGATATTTCAAGTGATAGATCAATCTTGAAACTCAATCATATTGCTTTCTCTTTGATAGAATATGGTTTTTTCCTGTGAGATCCTTTTCTTGTTCAAATTCACTGTTCTTTATGTGAACTTGCAAAGGACTACACATTACATGGATATTGGTATTGCTATGTGTAGAGAAACTAACCATATAGGTTAGAGGAAGCATAGTTTGAGGGGGAGAAATTCACATTGTTCGTATCATGAATCCCCCTAATTCACAAGGCAAATGTATAACTTTCATATCCTTTTCAATATGCTTGAGGAATGGTTTGTCATTGTCAAAAAGGGGGAGAATGTTGACCTAGAGGTTATACATTACCTATATTTTAATAATGACTTAACCATTCCACTCACATGTATCTAATATGTGTGTTTAAGATTGTTTGCAGGAATTAGGTACATGAAAAGGATCTAAAATCCAAAGCCCTAGAATGGGTCAAGTTCAAGTCAAAATAGCTACAAGTGTGCTTTTTGGGATTTCTATGTAAATGACCTTAGAACATCTATGTAATCACTTGTAATGATGAATTGACTTGTAACTTAGATGAGAAAATTGTTTGGGACAAAAATCACCAAGTGCTAATCACTTTAGATGCAAATTAGAAAATTGATTACAAGCACTTGGTCGGTCGAGTTTCCCTGGCTTGAAACTTGACCGATCATTCTTGGTCAATTTTCTGAAGATTACATTGGTCGAGTTGTGCTTTCACAAAACTCGACCGATCATGTAACTTACCGTTTCGAGTTTAAATGGTCAGTCGAGTTTTGTCAGGACAAACTCGACCGATCATTTGAATATTGATTTTGTCTTTTACTTGATCGGTCAAGTTACCTTTATTAAAACTCGACCGATTGCACTATACGGAATTTGCAGAAAAAAGTGATGTGACCGTTGGTGAGTGTTTTGAGCGAAAATAGAGTTGTTTCTTTGAACAAAAAATGGCTATTTTCGTATCCAAGTGTCCCACAACTTAAAGGGGCACCCTCAACTATAAATAGACCCCCTTGGAGTTCATTCCAAGCTGCTCATTCAATTGCAAACTTGGTGCTAGCATAGTTGAGAGTGTTCTAAGCCTTTGAGCCCCTTTCTCTCTCTACCTTCAAGAAAAATTTGTGAGCTATGAGTGAGTTAGGTTCCTATGTATGAGAGCTATCCCTTGTATGATGTAAAGCTCTCCATTCCCTCTTCCTACCTCATATTCCCTTTGGAGATTGATTGAAGCTGCTTCTCCAAGTGAAAGAGAAGTTGATGTTGCTCTTCCCCGAGTGAAGGTGAAGATGGTTGTTGTTCTTCAAGAGTGAAGAAAGCAAGCTGCTCCAGATCTCTGAGTGAAGGAGAAAGGTGCAAAAGCTCTCCAAGAGAAGGAGAGGTGCAAGGTAAAGCTCAAGTAAGATGGGTAATTCCTGCAAGGCTAAAGACTAAAGCAAGAGTGGGTAAGTCCTTTGAAGAAGGCTGAAGACTACTTACAAAGTGGGTAAGTCCTTGGTGAGGTAGAAGATCTTAGCTTGAGAAACTAAGTCCTTGGTTGTGTGGTTGTTGTATCTTTTAATCTTATTGTGATATATAAGAGAACCAAGTTGCAAATCCTAGAGCCTAACCAACTCTAGGTAGTGGACTGACATTGCTCCTAAGTTTAGGATGTGGAACCACTCTAAACCACCTATCCAAGTGCTTGCTATTCCTTGTATCTTATCCTTGCTTTGAATGCTAGATTAAGACATCAAATTGTTCTTTGGTTTAGTTTCTGCACTAAATATAAATTGGTGGTCTAATTGTTTTTGTGAAGTTTGTGAAGCTCTATTCACCCTCCCTCTAGAGCCCATTGATCCAATAGGAGTTACCATCAGAGTTGCACAACGTTTTACATGTTTATATGTTAAGAAAGTGTCACCCTGATACAGAGAAAACAATATTGCGAGTGGAAGTAGAGTTGGATGAGGATGTTTCTTATGTTTAAGGTCCAATTTTGATCTTAGATAGATGTGTGCAGAAGTTGAGGAAGAAGGACATAGCCTTAGTGACTATGTCATGGAATAACTGTGGTGTAGAGGAATCCACATGGGAGTTATAGGAGATGCATTGGAAGTACCCATCCTTGTTTGCATAGGATTTTGGGGTGAAATCCCTATTAGGGGTTTATGCCCCTTACCTGGTTTTATGCTAAAACATGCTTGTTTGATTTAATTGGTGCTTAGTTTCATAATTAAACCTTAGATTATGTTTTGAATCAGTTAACAAAGCTATGTTTCAAATTTGGTCCAAAGTGGTCTTCATTTGCTTAATTTTTGCAAATTTCCATACTTGTATGGACACTATCTTTTGTATACAGGTTGTGGCTGAGACCATGGAATAGATGCAAAAATACCCGGTATGGTTGTATATATATTCAAGATGTTGACCTCTATGTAAATGTTCTCTAACATGTTTAGAAAGTTTATTTCAATTTTAATTTTATACCTTTATGGTAATATGATTGATTAGTGTTTAACCAAAATTTTGGTTTTGAGTATCTCGTTTAGTGTGGAGGGTTGCCACATTTTCACCCTCAAGAAAAAACCATTGGTTTACATAACTAGCCCAATGATTGATTGACACCCCTTAAGGAAAATCATCATTTTGCACACATAGTACAACCATTGGTTGACATCTCTTAAGGAAAACCATTGGTTTGCACACCTAGTGCAACCATCGGTTGACATACCTCAAGGATAACCATCAATTTCCACACCCAGTGCAAACATCGATTGACATCCCTCGAGGAAAACCATAGCACCTAGTGCAACAGTTAGTGGCATCCCTCAAGGAAAACCATCGGTTGTTGAAGGAGGAGCTTGTCGAGAGCAAATATTTCATAGATCATGGTTGCATGTTGCTAAAGGACTTGCATCTATCTCTTCTAGGATGGATCTAAGCTTTCTTGCCTAGTTCCTTTCTTCTTGCATGTAATATCTTCTTCCCTAACCTTGTAGTCATTGATAGACCACCATCCTTGGTGCAACCCGTTCAAACTAAGACATCTTCTCCTCCAGATATGTTTCCAAAAAGTAACAGCTGACAAACTCCCACCAAAACTCCTCCCAACTAACCACTTCACCCGGTCTCTTCTCCTCTTCTATGACCCACCAATGGCCAGTGCTACCCTTAAGAACGTAGATCGCATACTTCACCTTTGTCCTCCTCAGAGATGTTCAGAATCCTAAAAGCCTTTTCCAACTCTGTCAACCATATATATACATTGATCAGGTATGTTGTTCCCTCGTACTATGTGGTTCTTACTTGTTTCAGTCTCTCAAAGGTCTTCCCTAGATCTTGAGATTCCACATTGGGAACATGTGCCCTTGGTTGAGGTGTCAGTGCCCTATCTACCAAATGCATAATGGTTGTCATAAGATGTCCACACATAGATTGAAAAGTTGGATCACCCATGGTCAAAGGGTCAAATAGAGACTGCACGGGTTGTTTTGGCCCTATCTCATGTACTCTTCCTCCATCTCCCTTCTCCTACCACCACCTCCTGGTGCCACAAAGCTACTCTCTACATGCTCTTCACATTCTTCAGACATATTTGCATACCCATGAACTTGGTCAAATATGTTGGATTATGTAAGAATAGACACAACAACCTAAGCCATATGTTCTTGTAGACTCAACGAGCGTAAGGCTCTGATACCACCAAATGTAGCAGATGTTGACTTGAAAGTTATACATTGCCCATATTTTGATAATGACTTAACCATTCCATTCCTATGTATCTAACATGTTTGTTCAAGATTGATTTCAGGCTTTAGGTATATAAAAAGGATCAAATTACACAAGCCCTAGCTTGTCCAAGTTCAAGTCAAAAGCAATGCAAGTGTGCATTTTGGGAAATCACTCCAAATGACCTTATATTAATTTTATAATCACTTGTATTCATGATATGACTTGTAACTAATATGAGAAAAAATCAGGGACACTTAATTCCAACATTTGTTCACTTAAAAGTCAAATTGAAAAATTTGTCACATGTTGTTTATCGGTTGAGTTGGAAACTCGACCGATCTAGTGATGGATTTTCTAAATGACCAATCGGTTGAGTTGCACACTCACATAACTTGACTAATCGATCAACTACGCAAACCTCATTTTGACTCATCAGTCGAGTTTCCCAGAACAAACTTGACCGATAGTTTGAAAATTGGCTTTTTCATTTAGTGGATCGGTCAAGTTACCTTATATTGAAACTCGACCGAATTTACTATACAGAAAACATAGAAAAAGTGATTATAACCTTTGGAGAGTTGTTGTGAGTGAAAATAGATTCGTTGCAAGTTGCAAAATAGATATATTTCATTCTTTAGTGATCCCACACTCAAACGAACACCTCCAACTATAAATAGGACCCCTTGGAGTTCATTCCAAGTTTACTTATTCATGCTATTCTAATTTCATGTTATAGTTGAGTGTGTTGCAACCCTTTGAGCCCTTTCTCTCTCATTTACAAAGCATTTCGTGATTATGAGTGAGTTAGGTCTATTGTAAGAGAGCTATGTTCTTGTGCTTGTAAATCTCTCATTCCTTCCATCTTCCCCAACCCCATTTCTCAAGGAGAAAAGGTTGAAGAAAGCTACTCCAAGTGAAGGTGAAGCTATTGATGGACTTCTTCAAGGTTTAAGAAGAGGTGAAGATCTTATCCAGGTGAAGGAGAATGGAAAGGCCAAGATTCAAGAAGACTGGGTAAATCCTTCAAGGCCAAATACCTGATGCAAGTGTGGGTAAGGCCTTGTTGAAGGTTGAAGACATATTAATCAAGTGGGTAAGTCCTTGTGTAGGTAGAAGACTCTTGTCTTGAGTAGGTAAGTCCTTGGATGTATGGTGGTCTTCCTTGTATCCCTTATGATTGAATATAAGTATACACAGATTGCAAAGTCCTAGAGGTTGACCTCTCTAGGTAGTGGATTGACTGTCTCCTAGTTTGGAGATTGGAACCACTCTAAACCACCTTTTCTAAGTGCATGTTTCAATTTCTCTCATCCTTGCTATGCTTTCTTAGATAGGACTTCAAATTGTTCTTAAGCTATTGGTTTTGATTGATATAATTTGAAGGTCTAATTATTCTTGTGAGAAATTTGAAGCTCTATTCACCCCCCTCTAGATCCCTAGATCCAATAAGTGGTATCAGAGCCAAGGATCTTCTCTAACAATCTCCCACAAGACGAGAACATGGGAAACAACCTACTTGATTTACTCAACCTAGAGGGAGGCTTCTCCATGTGTCCTCCAGACTTCGACGACACCAACTTCCTCTATTAGAAGAGGTGTATGCAATTCTACATTAAAGGGATGAACTTTGATATGTGGAAGGTAATGGTCACACCATATAAGGAGCCAACTAGAGTTATATCAACAGGAATGAAGCATCTCTAAAAGAAGCCCAGCTCAATTCTAAAGCTATAAGCATCCTCTATGCAGTCCTTTCTGATGCAGTCCTATTTTAGGGCTCCATCTTGTGCCATTTTGTACCTTATTCACATCTAAACATAGTAGAATGCAAGTTAAATTCCCCAATGTGAGTATTATTATCAAATGCACTTATGAACATTCTTTGCATTATTTTAGGTACTTGGACCATGCTTTGGATGGATGAGAGAGAAGGAAGGAGTTCTAGGGTTCCTCTTCTCATGGAGGGGTCTAAAGAAGGCCCAAAGCTCCCTCAACCTACCCCTAATGGCCAAGATTAAACATCAAGAAAAGAAGTCCATTGATGATGAAGATTGAAGTTAAGTTTTCCACTAAAGACCCCAGTACGGCCATGGGCATCCACCAAGGTCGTGGGAATTAAAGCCAAGAATCACAGGGAAGTCAGTACTATTGCACTAAAAGTACCACGACTGTGGCCATCAACACGGTTGTGGACAACTAAATACATTGCGACTGTGACCTCCCGCCACAGTCGTGGGAATTAATTACTCAAGTTCCCCTGAATCAACAGAGAAGTGGTCCATTTTAGACATGAATGACCACAGTTGTGGCCATCACCACAGTCATCGCCCATGAAGACTACCTCACTCATGGCTCTCCCCATGCCTGTGGTGATCTGAAGACAAGACGACCTCCAAGCTACCTCTCCTATAGCCTCCTCCTCCAACACGGACATGGTACCCCACACGACCATAGTACCCCTTACCCAACACGACCGTGGCACCCCACCACGGCCATGGTCACCACATATACTTAGCATTTCCACTCCATTTCACACCTCATCCATTCCATACACCCACGACTGTGCCATGCAACCCTCACCATGACCATGGCACCTCAACACGGCCGTGGTGACCACCTAACCCTACCCATTTTCTACATTGATTTTCCTATTCTACAGTTACTTACCCTAGTGCTTCCCCACCACCTATATATACATAGGTGGTGGCTGGAGAATGAAGGTTACACCCCCCAGCTGCCATATCTCCTTCTCACCCTCTCATGATCATTCATTGCATTCCCCTTGCATTACTGCTCTTCACCCACCATTTCCACCATAGAAACCTATCTTTCTAGGTTTTCTACCATAACCCCCTCCATTTTCATACCCATCAGCCATCTTGGAGGAAGGAGGTCATCCTATAGCAGCTAGGAGGTGAAGAAGGAGGATATACTTCGAGCTCCATGGAGTCATATCCTGTTCCTCTCATTTCTTTTACCTTTTCTTTGATTATGTCTAGCTAAGCCCCTAGTGGTGGGTTGTTTGGGGTAAACATGTGACTTTGATACCATATTGGGGGAGAATAATTTTTAATGAACATAATTTCATTCTATTATGATTTCCTTTTCTTCTATCTCATTTCACATTATCTTGTATGTGGTTTTTTATCTTAAACATAAATTACTTGCTTTGTGATGTTTGATGACACTTAGCTTCTGTAACACCCTTGACCTGGGTTATGGATTAACCCTAGAATTTTTGCTTAATTAAGTTAATTACAACTTTTTCTAATATTTTAAAAAGTAACTAAGGCTTCTTGAGAAGTTTATTTTCAAGTTTGAGCTTAAATGCAAACTATTTGTGCATTATATGATAGTCTGAGTGAAAAGTGCAATTTGCCCAAGATGAAGGGTTACATTGCAATATGTCACATGTTGAATGTGTTCTAAGTGTTTTAGTATCATAAGATAGAGAATGATGCTAAGTGGTGGCTTATGGAAAGCCTAAATCTCAAGTTATAACTTGTTTGAACAATGTTAGTACTTGGTGCACCAATTTTGGTACAATATGTAATTTACCCAAAATATGGGGTTGGAATAAAAATTACCACCTCTAGAGTGTCCCTACTCCCTCTATGTATCTTTTAGAGGAAAGAGAAAGAAGTGTACACTATGTTTGAATCACCTTTGAGTGATGATACTCTTGGTGATGAAAAAGATCAAGAAAGAATTGAAGGTAAAGCCTTATATGTGTTGTATCGAGTTGTAGACTTGATATAGGAGTCCTATCGGCCAATGAGCCATAGTAGAAGTCTCCTATCAGTTTGTTGCGCCTTGGAAAAAGCCATGACGGGAAAAGCACCTCAAGGGGGTGGTCCATGACGAGTTATAAGCTCCTTGGAAAAAGTATATCGGTTTGCTTTATTGATAAGATAAAGATGAGATAACTTACCCAACAAGATAAGGAATAGCATGGCCACGAGTCATCTAGTAGCATGAGGTGAAGACACCTCTGATATACATTATCTCATGAACCCAAGTATATATACTTCACCTTCCACCTACTTATGGAAGTTTACGAACCCCACAACCCTCTTCCTTGGAGATATCATGCATAGCCTCTTAGGTATCGTGCAAAGTAGCTCAAGGAGCAAGGGGAGCTCAAGCACCAAGCTTAAGGTAAGGCTTTGGTCATCTTCAACCTTGGTTGAAGTTGGATTTTGGGTTATGGATATTCCTCTCTTTCCTTCTTCACCAAGTTCTTAACTATGGTGATTTCTTGTCTATGGAGGAGTTGTGAATGAGCCTTAGACCTTGGATAAGCTCATCTTCAACCATAGGAACATAAATATTTGGATCTTGGAGCTTTGAAGTTGTTCATAAGGCAGGCTATATAAATTGAACCCAATCATGTTATTATTCACCACCTATCTTGCTATACTTAATGATCTACTTTCAATTCTGAGATTTTCTTGAACATTTGATGAATCTATGAGTTCTAGTAGTTACTTAGATTTACTGTCCATGTACTATAACAGTTAGAACGAAGGTCTAGTGCTTGAAGAAGATGGTATCACCTTATAAAGTGATATCGGGTTCAAACATACAAACAAGTACCTCTAACCCGATATGGTTATGTACATACAACACTAGTATGATATGATTAAGAGTTTATATCTCCTTGCACGATAGGGAGATGAAGTTCACACCTTGAACATGATATGGTGTTAACCATACACTTTTTGTGATAGGAAGTCAAGCAAAGACTCCATGCACGATATAGTGTCAAGTATACACTTCTAAAGAAATAGATATGCTAAACCTTAATTTCTAGTAACCCGATATGAGTGAGACAAGCAAGTACCTATTGTATGATATGATCATGAAGTACACACCTTGTACATGATATCTTGTTAAGAATACACTTGTGCATTATATAAGATATGGAGTCAAATACATGGTATAACCCTTACATTGGTTGAAATACCTTAACCTGATATGAAACCCAAGATGGGGGGTTAACCCAATATGGAGATAGATGATAGCTCATACATTATATGAGCCATGTCTTATGAACGATATGGGAGATACCCACTTACACTTTATACATGATACAAGTCTAAGTATATACCTCTTACATGATATAGAGACAGTGAACACTCTAAACAATATAGAGTTGGAAACCCAAGGTGATGGGTAAACAAATATAAGTGGTGAGTGATACCACATGGATGATATGATTGATATTCCTTGGATGATAGGAATAGCACCTACTTCTACCTTGTGAATGATATGAGGTCCAATTCATACCTCATGCACAATATGGCCCATTCTACCCAACATGGTGGAAAACCCTAGATGAGGGATTGGAATCTGATATACCCTATCCTTTGTGTAATGGATTGTGGTAAGAGAATTCAACTAGACACCTAGCTTGTCATGTAACTACATGATAGGGATAATACTTGAAGGTATAAATAGGTTATGAGCCTAAGGGTCCACCTAACATGGTAACCCAATATGTTACCCAACATGGAGACCCGATATGATAATCCTGGATGGGAAACCAATATGGTACCTTATATATATACCACTTAAATGATACATGATGATGCATACACTCTATGCCCAATATGGTGCACACATTTTGCATTATATGGCACCAAGCATATAGCTTATACGCGATATGGGGTTAAGCACCTAGCTCATACCCGATATGAAGCTAAGTTAAGATGATAAGAACTAAATGATAGTCAATCTGATATGGGTACATGATATGATGTTAGGGGATACACCCTAAACCATGACATGGTGATGTGGTTATACCACATGCCTGATATGGATACACGACATGAAATAAAGAATGTATCTTAAAGTATAACATGCTAATACACACACATCTTGATACCCGTTATGGTAGAGATGCTTCAATCATATGTAATTGATTGAGTGACTTACGTTGTGTGTTGTGTTAATTGCAATATAAAATATGATGAGATTTGTTAATGGTGATATAATGTTCCTCAAGAGGAGGATTGAACCAACTTGGTAAAAAGTATCATGCAATGAAGGGTGATGGTATAATCTTATGTGATAAACATGTTGATAAGCATGTATTGATACTCCTAAGATGAGTGGAGTATGAATTAGTGTTTGATTCTAGATATTATGATCTTGAATCCTTAATTGGTTAATAAGAAGAAAACACAACCCTAATGAAGGGTGATGGTATAATCTTACAACTCTAATTGGTTAAGAAATCCTAATCCTAATAATGGGAAGGATGTACTCCCTTATATAACATGGTGGTGATGTAGACAATCCTAACCCTAATAACGGGTAGGATGCATTTCTCTTGAATGGCATAATGATGTCATGCACTACTAAAGTTTCTACCATGAAGTGCAAACTTCAAGAAACATGAGATGATGAGCATACCCAGGAATGAGCTATGATGTTGTGTATGTTACAGTTTTAAATAAGCCTTGTGAGCCATGTTAAATAGCTGTACAATAAAGTATAATGATTCTACATTCTGATATCTTAAAAGATAAGTTGTTACCTAGTAAGAGGTGATAAGATGTTTAATGAAACCATGTGAGCTATGTGGAATACTTGTACAACAAGTGAGATGAATACCTTGGTCTAAGGACCTAGAGGTAATAGTTACATGTTACAGAGGTAACAATGCTATTTGGTGATCTAAGGGTTTGAATACCCAGATCCAGTAATCATGATGATGATGATGATGATGTAAAGGGATGATAATTTCTATTGATGTGATAAGGGACTGAGATCCTGAGTGTTAAGTATCTAAATGTGTTCCAAAGATTAGAAAAGTACTTGATAGATGATTACACCTTTATTTGTAGCATTTGTTTATGATTGATGCTTATAACTTGTTTGATGCTAAAATAATATTGTAATGCACTTAATATACCATTAGAAACCATAAAATGTAGTTGCCCTGACCATAGATCCATCAACATCAGGATTTGCTGAATGGTGAAATGGGTTTTTCCCACGGGATAACCTAGAGCGCATATTTTTTGATATGCGGGGGCATAAGCTTGGACGGCCATATGTGAGCCGATCCACTTATGAACTCGAAAAAAATTGGGTATTGGCTATATGCCATATCCTAGCATGAGTGTGACTGTGGTCGTAGACTCAGTAATGAGCACAGTGAACTGTCCCATAGCTCAGAGTATGTCTATATGCCATGACTCAGTATTTTATAACTGGGGACGGTTGTTAGTCAGCGTTCCCCTAAGAGAGTGCATGTTGCGGCTGTAGCTCGAAACGAAGATGCCACTATACCCTGGCATGCTCTTTTTGTAGATTGACACGAGATGTCACTGCCAGTAGTCTCGTACTGATCGGGACGGCAGAGGTCTTGGCAACCGGCTCTTCCATTGACCTTGTATGGTACTGACTTGTGAGAAGTTTGTGGTCAGTTGGAGCATGAACGATATACTTCATCTCCTCAGGGCATAAGTGTGAATGTAAAATGTAATCAGTCGTGTACCGTATTTTCTTAAGGACCGAATATAGAAAACATTGGTTGATGTACACTTTAGATATACATCTTAGTTGATAGATGTTATTTATGTTTCTTTACATTACTTATAAAGTAGATAGATGGTTTATTACTCTACCATGGATAAATGCATCATTTTTCTTAAGTAAAGAGATTACTATATCATGTTCATACAACAGTTAATTCTTCTTGTTAATATAAAAGAACCTCTGCTCAGTTTTATAATGCTTATCTATGATAATAATATGGTCGGAGGAGAGCTATATCTCTCACTGGGACAATTGTCTCACCCCGTGGGATCCACAATTTTTAGGTGGACGTGCACGAGGAGGTAGAGACCTTTCTGTAGCAGGAGAGCAACAACTGGGACAACAGTAACAACTCAGGTTGAGTGTACTGTCTGTCATGTCTTGTAGATAGAAGTCTTATGTGTCGTCTCTGTACTCTCAGGTCCTTGGAGTCAGTTCATAATGGTTCCATGAACGATCTGAGGATTTTGGCTTGTATGCCTCGAGGTTTTATGTTGCTTCAGTATATGTGTTGATAGAGCAACTGTTATATGTTGTCCTCGAGATGAGAAGAAACAATGTTTGTACAATGTGAATCATGATATATATACATTTTGGATCTTTCAGTAAGAGTTTCTAAAATAGGATCTCCTTGCAAAATGGTTTTAAATTTTAGTGATTTTTGTTAATCTGTTGTTTATGATTATTCTGCATAATTAATAATGATTTGGCTGTCGGTTTGGTAGTGATCATTACAAGTTTGGTATCAGAGCTTAAGGTTCGTTGAGTCTACAAAGACATAGGACTAAGGTGTTGAGTCTGTTCTAGTGTCCTCCAGTATATCTTATAGTGACTTCTGCTTATGCAGAAAATAGAGTAAATCTTAAAGATGTTTGAGAACACAAGGAACACATTGTTGAAAGCAATTCTATTGCACCAGAAGATGGTGTAAGGGATCAGGCGAGAGAAGAATGACTCCCTGAGAATCCCCGGGTTGTTCCAACCATGATAGAGAACCCTTCTTTTAATTCTCTCACTAGATTGATTATGAAAGTATTAGAGCATATTCAGGATCAGATACAAGCAATACAACCTAGATTACCAGCCCCCAATGAGGAAATTTTGGGCTCTAGCAGGATTCTTGATCAACATCGTTATATTGGAGAAATGGAAAATGTCAAAAGAATTAGGTTACGACACAAAAATATAGTTTTCTATAGGTGTAGGAAACCAAGACATCTTATAAAGGATGGTCCAGAAAAGGATAATGAGGTAGGAATTAAGAAAATATCTATCCAAACTCAGGAAAAGATGCCTAGTAGTTCTAAAAAGGGAAAGTTTTTGGTACCACCAATGCAACCAATGTCTAATGCACCAGGGCAGTGGCTACCAAATAAGGGCAAAGGACATGATGTTCCACCAGTTAGAACTCTCGATTTAGCTTCTACATTGGTCATAAGGTAGACAATACTAGGGAATACATATAAGATATGTCGTAAATGTAGACAGGTTGGGCATATTAGACCCTTTTATTTAAAAAAGGAGGGAATGACTCAACCACCGAGGTAGAGTCAACAAGACTCTTAAAGGAAATGGTTTAGCAGTGGCACACGAGGATGTAGACAGATGTCCAGAGTAGGTCCATCTACACCGAACAATAGAGCACAACATTGGAAACAGGCAACGATAAGATTCTATGAAAAAGAATCAGCCAGAGGCAGTAATCAATCCACGAGTTGAGACAGTTCAGATGAAATAGTGTCATTCTAATATATCATTTCATGATTTTATCTGTTAAGTATAAGAAAAGTATTTGTCATTGAGCTTCCTTGAATAGTCCTATGAGGACATAAGGAAGGTGAGAACTTACATTTTGTTCAATAATCTTTAAAATGCTTTACAATTTCTTTTATCTGTGTGAAAGAGGATGAGGTATAGAAGTGATTCCTGGAGAAAATCCAGGGATGCTAAGTCCTATGTTTTTGATGATATGAAAAGTAAGGAATATGATAGTAAACAAGGTGCATACTACCTAATCTCAGAACTTGTATACCCTGGCCAGGTCTTCAACTATTGAAGATAAGGTAAGTATGGAACTCTTATATTGTTATCTTTCTGATTACTCTGATCAAGTAATCATTTTGAGACAATCTAGTGAGTATAAAGAAACTGGAAATATGGCATGGATATTTTTATCACATCCTAAGTGCAATAAACCGGCTGAGATGATCTCAGATCAATATGTGTGTATGAGGAAGTAAAAAGTATAATCCTCGTGATAAGAGAATGAGAACAAGGGAGATGATCCCTGCTTGATAAAGTCTGTGTGAATAGTAAAGATCTTTTCCATAACGTGGAAATGGGAAATGTGATAAAGTCATAAAATGTTCATAAACATGTTGGACAATAACAAAGAAAGGAATGATGATATGTAAAGATCCATATAATTCCTATGCAGATGGAAAGGAACCTAGGATGAAACAAAAGTAAATGACTCATGAACAATTGAAAGTTCATGCAATAATCTTAGGAGATAATAATGTCTCCTCTTTGATGAAAAACCTTGGGTAATGATTGGGTGATAAAAGGAATATGTTTCTTTGTGTTCTTTCCTTTCAGGACATGGCAATTAAGTGAGTCTTATGACACCTGATGTGCATGAGATAGAAGCATTCTATTGATGGATACTTGGAAAAGTATCAATTCGTCTTGGACTTTGGTTCCAAGGTAAAGATATGTGTAATAGGTAATGTCCCAAGATGAAAGAAGGATCCTTTTGTATGTATAGCTTTGGTATTAACAACAAAGATATGGAAATGATGAGGATGTGATGTGTCTTTGACACATGTGAAGGATACCAAGGTAAGGAATTCTGGTATCCAAGAAGTGCCAGGTGGAATGGGAAAGTGAGAATATGACTCCTGATAAGATGAATAATGTTTGGCTACCTAGAACGGACAAACTTGAGATAACTATAGTGTAGAGATCATATGTTAGGGGTTTATGCTCTGCATAAGCATAATAGCGATAAGGATGTATTAATTGAAGGAACAATTGTAGAATCATTTTGGGAAAAAGCTTATCAGTCTAAAAATAGTTCCTTAGAGTATCCCTATCTACATCTGTGGAGGTAGCTTATACATAACATCTAGATATACCTCTGAAATAAGTTCTTCTTTAATGAGTGGCCTTTCCTTATGATAAAAGAATGTACAACTAGGAAGATGGTACAAGTCATAAGAAAGTTTTGTGTTGTGTCAACAGATTAGAGTAGTACTGAAGATGTATGATAAGGCTTGTAGTCCCAAGAGGGTGACAGGATGTAACTATAATTTATCAATGAAAGAGAAATGCTAAAACTAAGTGAGGTTTGACACATGAATTATCCAAAGTATGAATAGCACTTCTTTTGACTTAGAAAGTGTTACCTGACACAAAATATACACTTCAATCATTAATGAAAAGATAGTTGTATGTGTATCATGTATGGTAGATTTTATGAAAACACTGAAGTGGAAGGACTTTGTATTGATCAAAGTTATATGGCATCTCCATGACAATAAGACCTTATGTGAAGACTTGATGATATGATGCCTGAATAACAATTGTCTTCCTTCATCCGGGATTTTGGGGACGAAATCCTTATTAGGGGTTTATAATTGTAACACCCCTGACCTGGGTTATGGCTTAACCCTAGAAGTTTTCCTTAAGTAATTTACCTAGAACTTTTTCTAATCTTTTGAAAAGTAATTAAGGCTTCTTGTGAAGTTTATTTTTAAGTTTGAGCTTAAATGCAAACTATTTGTGCAT
This sequence comes from Alisma plantago-aquatica, assembly GCA_963693085.1. Lineage (NCBI taxonomy): Eukaryota > Viridiplantae > Streptophyta > Magnoliopsida > Alismatales > Alismataceae > Alisma > Alisma plantago-aquatica. The sequence continues at coordinate 1,615,877,227 of OY856409.1, read as the reverse complement.
TATATGATAGTCTGAGTGAAAAGTACAATTTGCCCAAGATGAGGGGTTACATTGCAATATGTCACATTTTGAATGTGTTCTAAGTGTTTTAGTATCATAAGAAAGAGAATGATGCTAAGTGGTGGCTTATGGAAAGCCTAAATCCCAAGTTATAACTTGTTTGAACAATGTTAGTACTGTGTGCACCAATTTTGGTACAATATGTAATTTACCCAAAATATGGGGTTGGAATACAAATTACCACCTCTAGAGTGTCCCTACTCCCTCTATGTATATTTTATAGGAAAGAGAAAGAAGGTGATACTATGTTTGAATCACCTTTGAGTGATGGTACTCTTGGTGATGAAAAGACCAAGAAATTGAAGGTAAAGCCTTATATGTGTTGTATCGAGTTGTAGACTTGACATAGGAGTCCTATCAGCCAAGAATCCATAGTAGAAGTCTCCTATCGGTTTGTTGAGCCTTGGAAAAATCCATGACGGGCAAAGCACATCAAGGGAGTGGTCCATGATGAGTTACAAGCTCCTTGCAAAAAGTATATCGGTTTGCTTTATTGATAAGATTAAGATGAGATAACTTACCCAACAAGATATAGAATGGTCGAGATATTGTCTCTATATTTTCCTCAAGACTCTTCCATGGAAAGATATATATGTGTGCATGCATGGACATATGTCATCTAGTATATTGAGGTGAACACACCTCTTATATACTTTATCTCATGAACCCAAGTATATATACTTCACCTTCCACCTACTCATGGAAGTTTATGAACCCCACAACCCTCTTCCTTGGAGATATCATGCATAGCCTCTTAGGTATCATGCAAAGTAGCTCAATGAGCAAGGGGAGATCGAGCACCAAGCTTAAGGTAAGGCTTTGGTCATCTTCAACCTTGGTTGAAGTGGGATTTCAGGTTATGGATATTCCTCTCTTTCCTTCTTCACCAAGTTCTTAACTATGGTGATTTATTGTCTATGGAGGAGTTGTGAACGAGCCTTGGACCTTGGATAAGCTCCTCTTCAACCATAGGAATGTAAAGCTTTGGATCTTTGATCTTTGAAGGTGTTCATAAGGCGGGTTATATAACTTGAACCCAATCATGTTATTATTCACCACCTATCTTGCTATACTTAATGATCTACTTTCAATTCTGAGATTTTATTGAACATTTGATGAATCTATGAGTTCTATTAGTTGTTTAGATCTATTAGTTGTTTATAAAGTGATATGTTACCCAACTTGGAGACATGATATGATAATCTTGGATGGGAAACCAATATGGTACCTTGTATATATACCACTTAAATGATACATGATCAGGCATACACTCTATGCCCGATATGGTGCACACCTTGTGCATGATATGGCACCAAGAATATAGCTTATACCCGATATGGCGTCAAGCACCTAGCTCATACCCAATATGAAGCTAAGTTAAGATGATAAGAACTAAGTGATAGTCAATCTGATATGGGTACATGATATGATGTTAGGGGATACACCCTAAACCATGACATGGTGATGTGGTTATATCACATGCCCGATAAGGATACAATAAATTATAATGATACTACAGTCTGATATTTTAAAAGATAATTTGTTACCCAGTAAGAGGTGACAATATGTTTAATGAAACCATGTGAGCTATGTGGAATACTTGTATAACAAGTGAGATGAATACCTTGGTCTGAGGACCTAGATGTAATAGTTACTTGTTACAGAGGTAACAATGCTATGTGGTGATCTAAGGGTTTGAATACCCATATCCAGTAATCATGATGATGATGATGTAAATGGATGAGAATTTCCAGTGATGTGATAAGGGACTGAGATCCTTAGTGTTATGTATCTAAATGTGTTTCAAAGATTAGAAAAGTACTTGATAGATGTATTACACCTTTCTTTATAGCATTCATTTATGATTGATGCTTATAACTTGTTTGATGCTAAAAGAATACTATAATGCACTTAATATATCATTAGAAACCATAAAATGTAGTTGTTGTGACCATAGATCCATCAGCGTCAGGATTTGTTGAATGGTGAAATGAGTTTTTCCCACGAGATAACCTAGAGCGCATATTTTTTAATATGCGAGGGCGTAAGCTTGGACGGCCATATGTGGGCCAATCCCCTTACGAACTCGAAAAAAAATTAGGGATTGGCTATATGCCATATCTTGGCATAAGTGCGACTGCAGTCGTAGACTCAGTAATGAGCACGGTGAACTGATCCGTGGCTTAGAGTATGGCTATATTCCATGACTCAGTAATTTTATAAGTGGGGATGGTTGTTAGTCGGTGTTCCCCTAAGAGAGTGCATGTTGTGGTTGTAGCTCTAAGCAAAGATGCCACTATACCCTGGCATGCTATTTTTGCAGATTGACACGAGATGTCACTGCCAGTGGTCTCGTACTAATCAGGATGGCAGAGGTCTTGGCAGCCAACTCTTCCATTGACCCTATATGGTACCGACTTGTGAGAAGTTTGTGGTCGGTTGGAGCATGAACGGTATACTTCATCTCCTTAGGGCATAAGTGTGATTGTAAAATGTAATTAGCTGTGTAGTGTATTTTCTTAATGATTGAATATAGAAAACAATGGTTGATGTACACTTCAGATATACATCTTAGTTGATAGATGTTATTTATGTTTCTTTACATTCCTTGTAAAGTAGGTAGATGGTTTATTACTCTACCATGGATAAATGCATTATTTTTCTTAAGTAAAGATATTACTATGTCCTATTCATACAACAGTTAATCATGCTTGTTAATATAAAAGAACCTCTACTCAGTTTTATAATGCTTATCTATGATAATAATATGGTCAACGGAGAGTTATATCTCTCACTGGGACAATTGTCTCACCCTGTGGGATCCACAATTTTTAGGTGGATGTGCACGAGGAGGTAGATACCTTTCTACAGAAGGAGAGCAACAACTAGGACAACAGTAACAACTCAGGTTGAGTGTATTGTTTGTCATGTCTTGTAGATAGAAGTCCTATGTGTCATCTCTGTACTCTCATGTCCTTAGTGTCAGTTCGTAATGGTTTCATGAATGATCTGAGGATTTTGGCTTGTATGCCTCGAGGTTTTATGTTGCTTCAGTATATGTGTTGATAGAGAAACTGTTATATGTTGTCCTCGAGATGAGAAGAAACAATGTTTGTAATGTGAATCATGATATTTATACGTTTTGGATCTTTCAGTTTGAGTTTCTTGGAAGAGGATCTCCTTGCAAAATGGTTTTAAATTTTAGTGATTTTTGTTAATCTGTTGTTTATGATTATTCTGCATAATTAGTAACAATATGTCTGTCGGTTTGGTAGTGATCGTTACAGCTTCTAGGAGGAATTGGAATGTATGCAACAATCTTAGGAATGGATCCTAGGTCCAACTAGTAGATCCCTAGCTAGCCCCCTTTGTTCCTACATACATATGCCTCCTTCTACAAGTGAGTGTGAGAGCTAAGTGGCTAGTATAAGTGTGATTAGTGCAATTTCCTAGGACTATCTAAAGGCTAGATGGCTAGTAGCATGAGGTGAAAAACCCTCATCTCTACTCCCATTCCTACCCTTGGTTCTCAATTGACCTAGTACCAATTACCCTAGAAACCTAGACTTGACAAATCCTACTAGAATTACACCTAAACCTAGTTCTCCAACTAGTAGTATAGGGTACATTCTAATAGCACTAGGCTTGTTGTTTGGTTTGGTAATATAGATTGAATTGTGATAATTGCATGCCATGTTGACACCCCTCAACTAATATCAAATCACATTCCCAAACGGCCCACCTACCTAATCCATTGCTTGAAACCCACCTTAGCCTTCTTGCTTGTTAAATGCTAGTTTAGCTTAATTATCTTTTCTTCTTTTAGTTAATTTATTAGTCATGCTAGTTAGGGTTAATCTAGATCCTTGATTGCTTTAGTGTTTAGCTTAGTTCTTAGTTGATAATTGCTTTGCTAGAGTAGAGTAGATCGCCTTGCTCTTGCTTAAGTCGATTTCTGAATCTAGCTTCTTAGACCTAACTTTCTTAGGATAACCTATTTGTTGGTAATCTAGTTTTCATACTGCATTTACTTGCTTGTTGAGTAGTGTAATCAAACCAATACCCCTTTTAAACCCTTCAACCATAGTCTCCACTTTAGGAACATAGCCAACACTGACTAAGATCTAGTGCCCCCTCTATCCCTATGGTGTTCCCTTTACTTGCCTCTCACCTATACTATAACATGACCCCGTGCACTTGTGGGAGCATATTTTAGTGTTGTGAGTGAAACTAGTTAGGGGAAATCTTATAAATATTGAAAGACCACACATGCGTGCAAAACACCCACCACTTACCCCAATGGAGTTCAACCACATATCCTCATGGGATACATCCTATGAGATTAGGGATAAGTTGTGCATCACCTATGAGGGGACAAAGCAAGTTAAGGAGTCTAAGATCTACATGTTGAACAACCTTCTAGAGAACTTCAAGATGGGCAAGAAAGAAGGGATTGTTGAGATGTACTCTAGGCTCAACGTCAACATCAATGGCCTAGATACTTTAGGCAACACTTTGGATAGAGGTGTAATCAACTCCAAGATCTTGAGGACTCTACCAAAGAGATGGGAGTCAAAGGTGACCTCCATTGAAGAAGTGAGAAGCCTTGGTGACATTCCAACTGAATAGCTATTGGCAATCTAAAAGCTCATGAGCCAAGGCTTGACAAGCAAGAAGAAGAAACCAAGCAAGAAGAGAAGGAAGCAAAAAAGATCAAAGATAGTGCCTTCAAAGCTCAAGTGGAGGTTGTCATCCTTCAACAACAACTTGCTTGCTAAAAGTGAGAAGCCTTGGTGACATCCCAACCGAAGAGTTATTGTCAATCTACAAGCTCATGAGCCAAGGCTTGAGAAGCAAGAAGAAGAAGTAAGCAACAAGAGAAGGAAGCAAAAAAGATCAAAGACAGTGCCTTCAAAGCTCAAGTGGAGGTTGTCATCCTTCAACAACAACTTACTTACCAGACTTCTCCTTCCTCCTCTAGTGAAGATGATGGCCCTAGTGAGCATGAATCCAACTACACCAAGGGAAAGCACTTTAAGGGAAAGTGATCCTCCTCCTCTACTCCTAGATGCTACAAGTGTGGCCAAAAGGGATACTACAAGAGTGAATATCCTAAATCAAGAAAGTCACACCACAAGGGAAGCTCTAAGAAGGAGGAAGAGTACAAGAAGGAGAGCAAGTATAAGAAGAAAGAAAATGAGAAAAGACACAAGAATGCATCTCATGCATCTTGGGAAGCATCATCCTCAAGTGGCTCAAGCTCTGAAGAATATGGAGAGTGCCACCTTGCACTCATGGCCTCTACAAGTGAAGAAATTGGTGAGGTAAGCTTGCATGATTTATATAAAGAAACTCTTATTGATATGCTTGTTTCTACACGTTCTTCTTTTGCTAAATGTAAATCTAAAAGAAAGAGGTTAGGGAAAATCATTGATGATTTGTATGCGAAACTTGAGATTCTTGAGTAAAATGAGAAAATTCATCTTGAGAACATTGATAACTTGCATGGTCAATTTCTTGACCTTGAGCTTAAATACAATGGAGTCGAGGTAGAGAATAGTATTTACCTTAAAACATTGAAACTCTTAAGGAAGATAACCAAAAGTGCCTAAATGATCTTGAAACTCTTAAAACTAAAAATGCTAAATTCAAGCTTATTGTTGATGCTCATAGAGATGAAAGGGATGTTTATCTTAAGGAAATTCAAGTTCTTAAATCTAAAAATACTAGGTTCCTTGGTCAAGTTAATGATTTATCTTGTAGACCTATTGTAAAAGAGTGAAATCACCCCTTTACTAAAAATTTGAAGAATCGAAATCCATTCCAAACACTCTCAGAGGTATTATGGAATGGGCATAAATTTTCCAAATTTATTAAACATTGGTATACAAAAGACCATTAGAAAGTAGTGGAATAAAAACATATAACTGACTCTCAATTTCATAAAAGGTTTACAAAAATACATCAAATTCTCCTATCAGGGTTTACATCAAGACACATAATCAACATCTACATAGAGGGAGGTCTAGACTACTACAATCTTGTCTCCAAACAACATCTCCATCAATCCAGTCCAAGCCAAAAGCTAAGATCTTCCTTGTCTTATCCATCACCTTGCTCAGCACATGGGTAGTTGGGAAGGCACCCAGAAAAAAGGGAAAGAGAAGAAAAGTATGTGTCACAAAACTAGTCTAGGATATTAAGATAAGTAAAGAAAATAAAAATAGGCTAGGGTTCATCATATGATGAAGATAACAAGAGTATGAGGCTATAGATCAAAGAAGCTTTCCATTAAGAAATATATAAAAAAATTGCATGTAAGATAATTTATGCCTACCTAACTAAGTAGGGTTGAGGCACCTACCAGACCTCTAACCATAGGTGAGGGGAGAATAAGACATTCCCAGTCACCTACAATATTATGGGGAGAATAATACATTCCCCAGGGCGATTATTTACTTGCCCTCTGTGGGTGGTTGTACATAAGTACCACTACTTTAAATTAAATAGAACATAAATCCACATGCTAGAAAAAGTAGCCATGGCAAAAATAATCATATGAATCAATAAGCATGGCAGTGGGGTACCAAGACCCAAGAATAATGTTCCAAAACTGATTTATGAGGCAAGTACAACAAAAGATTCAAGAGTTTTTTTAAACCCAAGAATAATGTTCCAAAACTAATTTATGAGGCAAGTACAACATATGTACCTAAAGTTTTTGGTTATAGTAACACGCATTTTAGACCGACCAAAAAAAAAGATTCAAGAGTATATGAAATAGGGTTTAAAAAAGCCTCATTATAGAAAAATAGGTTAGACACAATTATTCCCAACTTAAGGTGTAAATGCACATACCTCTCTTACTGATATCAATTACTAACTTTCACCACTTTAATTGAGTCCAAGTTCCACTTTGCCTATTTTCAATATATTAACATGTATTAGAGTACATAGTGTACATTAATGTACAGAAACCCTAATTTTAGAACTTTTTATAAAAACTTAGATTTAGATTTTGAAAATATCACCAATGAACTTATTAGGTTATCCTGATGAAGAAAACATATTTTTAAGTTAATTTTGGAGTTATGATGATTAAGATGTAATTTTTATGGATTTTATGCATTAAATTCGTTTTACAAAAATCACCCTTCGTTAAACCATTAAATAATACCTTGAAAATATTTTTATTAGATAGATATTAATTTTCCAATTCCAAAACATATTTATTTGTCAAATTTGGATAAACGGCTTAGAAGATATGAATTTTTCAATACTGACCAATAGGAAATTGCCACATCATCAAACCAATCGAGATAATTGAAGAGAGAGGGAGAGGGAGAAAACACCATTTGACTCAAGATCAGGTTTGAAGTTTCATAGGTAAACAAACTAGAGCTTCTAGAGAAGGTAAAACATCAAGAAACCAAAACCCTAGAAGAACATGGTAAAAAGAGATGGAAACCATCGATTTTAAACATAGAAGCATGAGTTTTAAGCATGTACTAAGCAATATATGAGAAGGGGGTTAATAAAAATTGCCTCTTGGAAGGTAAGAAGGTCCAAACAGAAAGGATACCGAGATTATAAGGTCTGGTTGCTCAAAGCCAAGCTCCTTTCTTGAGCAAAGATCACCTTCTCCACTTTAGAGGTTTAAACCCTAGCAAAAGAGCATGGAGATGAGATGTTTTAGGGTTCTAGGTGGAGTTTTACCATGTAAGGTCATGGTTCTGACCTGGAATAAGGTGGGACGAATACTAAAAGCATGAAAATAGGTAAGGAAAGGAGGATTCTTACTAGTTTTGGTCAAAATCACCAAGGAGGAGCTTAAGAAATCCTAAATAGAGAAATTTGGAACCCTAGGAGCCTTCTTCACCAAGGTAGGCACCCTCTTTTACCTTGGGACAGAAATTTCGTGGCCAAATATAGAAGGACAATTATATAAGCTGTGGGAAATAGAAGGAGAGGATTTATTCTTGGATTGGGAGGTGGGAAGGGGTAGGCATGGTTTTATAAAGAAGGGAGCAAGTATGAGGTGTCTATGGGACTTTCCATGTGTCCTTAGGCTAGGGCTTCATGGCCATGCAAGAGGATAGGTCATAGACTCTTCTTGTATATCAAATTTCAGTCCAAAAATCCCCTATAGCCTTCTAGGACATCCCCACCGTCCTTCAAACAAAGAAATAGCCCCATTGGTTGATAGGTTTTAAAGATAAGCACATTTATAAAGAGGGTAATCCCTATAATGCCCTTAGAGAGAAACACCTTCAAACCAAGGTGCAATCAGGTTCCCCATGGTTCAAAATCTATATAATGGTAATGGAATATCTAAGGATTAAAATTAAGGTGATAATTTGCAAAGAAAACCTCCCAATTGGGTAAATTGCATAAAAGTCCAGAATGTACCTAAAATTACATAACTTGCACAAACAACATCCAAATTGAACCAAATATGAAACTTAGGCTCATTTTATGTTTTCAAATCACATAAAAAAGTTATATTAAGGTTTAGAGCACTTAATTATGGTAATTAATCTTTCACTAAGGTATTTGTGCTATAAATCCTTATATTGGTACAATTAGTGAATAAATGTTTACTAAACCACTATAAATTCTACTAATTAAATAGAAAGGCCAAGAAGTATAGAAATGAAAGGAAAAGATGGGAAAGAGGGTCACAAGGCAAATTTCCATAATTCGGTATGTTACAACACTCCACCCCTTTAAGAGGATTTCATCCCTAAAATCACAAGTAAGAAGGGAAGGGTGAGTGTGCAACATCTCATCACAAAACTTCAGGTTATTTCTCCAACCTTAACTTCTACCAAACAACTCATCAACATATACTCCAAAAGCATCTTGGCATAGGTTAGGTTCTCAAGGATCACCTAGGTTCCATTATTTAGATATTCTTTTTAGGAGTTTTAACATTATTTACAATTTTGGCACATTAACATTATATTCATTATGATATCACATTATCACCATTATTTTAATTATGTCATGTCATAATCACTTTATTACTATGGAAGTTATATTTCATTATCATCCATGAAACATCATATATATATATTTCTCATTTATCTTACTAAGAATTTTAGCAAAATTATGGGTTACTCAATTCCCTCAATATACTTGATCATTATCCTTAATATTTTGAACTTCGACTTCATTATCCTTATACTATCACCACATTAAGTTATAACGAATTATTTTGCATGCAATATTCAATTTGTCATTAAGTCTTCATTCAATCCATATATTGTCACATCAATTACATATATTTATATTAAATGTTATCTCATTACCACATTATCTTTATTGTTCACATTAATGTCATCACTAATCATTTTCTCATATTTATTTATATTATTGATTTGCACATTTATGTGAATCGAATCACTTCATATTCATATTGAAGCCATTCCATGTATTTTAATGATCAAGGTGAGGCATATTACATATTAATTCACATTAAGTGACTAATCATGTGTGTATTAGATAACAAGGTAACATACCATGCATTTCATATTGATGACTTGATTAATATGTGATTAGATGATTATATATATCATTTATGTGTATCAAAGTATGTTAACTGATTATGGCACCTAATGTCATTAATGTATCATGAAAGGCATTAAGGATGTATAAGTTAAGGTTAGATGATTACAACTTAGGGTTCATGTTAATATGATCTCTATATTTTACTTAGCATGTATTAAGTCCAAGATTAGGTCACAATTATCTTACTTTACCATTAGGGTTTATTGGTTTATGACATGGGAAACACCATGCATATCAATTAGGATTAATATGTGAGTTACTCATATTATGTGCATTAGGTATTCATTAGGGTTTGAACATATAAAGTATTCCCCAGATGATCATTATATGTTCATTAATATATAAACAAGCACGTTAGGCTATAACTATAACTTGTTTGGACCCCACTAAGGTTTCAAGCACAACAACCTACTAAGTATGGGGTTAGGGTTTCTAAAGATAGTGTAGATAGATTTCAAGATGTCATAGGGCTCCATCCCCTAAAGAGGATTTCATCCTCAAAATCTAACCACCCAACATCATCAAACTAACTGTCTCCACCCCGTAAAGGGTTTGACCTATCAAGCCAAACTACACTAGGGTTAAAGTATGAGTCTAACTAAACCATGTACAAGATCCATTACACTTCCACTGCACACGTTGATAGCTCACTTAACCCCAAACTTCAAAGTCTAGGTTCTAGAGGTAAACTATCCAAGCTTGTGGTCCCAAGGGACATAAGGAGACTATCTTAGTATCCATCCTCAAACAAGTCATCATACACCTAAAATTTAGGGTTCCCAAAGATACACAACATAGATGTCTAAGGTCACTATTACCTAAAAGCAAACTATTTCGGACAATCCATTTCAACTTAGGCTAGGATGGAATCATATGGATCTGGGAGTCCTCTTAAACCAAGCAAGTGGCGCAGAGGAAAATATTACAGCCCCCAGAACCTGATCCTTTCTAGATACCTTTGCTTCAACTTCATGCCCTAATAGTTGCCTAAAGGCAAACCTAAACAACATTAAGTTATGTATATTTTAGTTATGAGTATTTTAGGGTTTTATTCATTATGATACTAATGTGGAACTATAGGGTCCTAAATCAACCTTTCATCATTTATAGATCAACTCTAGGGCAACCATGTCACCTAAAGGAACTATGTATGGAAGGGATTCTAATTAGGGAGACAAAACTAAAATAGTCAGATTTCAACTACCATGGGCTCTGATACCAAGTTGTAAAAGAGTGAAATCACCCCTTTACTAAAAATTTGAAGAATTGACATCCATTCCAAACACTCTCAGAGGTATTATGGAATGGGCATAAATTTTCCAAATTTATTAAAAATTGGTATACAAAAGACCATTAGAAAGCAACAGAATAAAAAAAAACTGACTATATTCAATTTCATAAAAGGTTTACAAAAATACATCAAATTCTCCCATGAGGGTTTACATCAAGACACACAATCAAGATCTATATAGAGGTAAGTCTAGACTACTACAATCTTGTCTCCAAGCAACATCTACATCAATCAAGTCCAAGCCAAAAGCTAAGATCTTCCTTGTCTTATCCATCACCTTGCTCAGCACCTGGGTGGTTGGGAAGGCACCTATAAAAAAGGGAAAGGAAAGAAAAGTATGTGTCATAAAACTAGTCTAGGATATCAAGATAAGTAAAGAAAATAAAATAGGCTAGGGTTTATCATATGATGAAGATAACAAGAGTATGAGGCTATATATCAAAGAAGCTTGTGATTAACAAATATATAAAAAAATATTTGCATGTAAGATAATTTATGTCTACTATGTCTACCTAACTAAGTAGGGTTGAAGCACCTACCATACCTCTAACCTTAGGTGAAAGGGAGAATAAAACATTCCCAGACACCTACAATATTATGGGGAGAATAAGACATTCCCTAGGGCAATTATTTACATGCCCTCTGTGGGTGGTTGTACATAAGTACTACTACTTTAAATTAAATAGAACATAAATCCACATTCTAGAAAAAGTAGTCATGGAAAAAATAATCATATGAATCAATAAGCATGGCAGTGGGGTACCAAGACCCAAGAATAATGTTCCAAAACTAATTTATGAGGCAAGTATAGCAAAAGATTCAAGAGTATATGAAATAGGGTTTAATAAATCCTCATTATAGAAAAATAGGTTAAGGCACAATTATTCCCAACTTAAGGTGTAAATGCACATACCTCTCTTACTGATATCAATTACTAACTTTTACCACTTTAATTGAGTCCAAGTTCCACTTTGCCTATTTTCAATGTATTAACGTGTATTAGAGTACATAGTGCACATTAATGTATAGAAACCCTAATTTTAGACTTTTTAGAAAAACTCAGATTTAGATTTAAAAAATATCACCAATGAACTTATTAGGTTCTCCTGATGAAGAAAACATATTTTTATGTTAATTTTGGAGTTATGATGATTAAGATGTAATTTTTATGGATTTTATGCATTAGATTCATTTTACAAAAATCACCCTTCTTCAAACCATAAAATAAGACCTTGAAAATATTTTTCTTAGATAGATATTAATTTTCCAATTCCAAAACATATTTATTTGTCAAATTTGGATAAGCAGATTAAAAGATATGAATTTTTCAATATTGACCAATAGGAAATTGCCACATCATCAAACTGATCGAGATAATTGAAGAGAGAGGGAGAGGGAGAAAACACCATTTGACTCAATATCAGGTTTGAAGTTTTATAGGTAACCAAACTAGAGATTCTGGAGAAGGTAAAACAGCAAGAAACCAAAACCCTAGAAAAACATGGTAAAAAGAGATGGAAATCATCAATTTTAAACATAGAAGCATGAATTTTAAGCGTGTACTAAGCAATATATGAGAAGGGGGTTAACAAAACTTGCCTCTAGGAAGGTAATAAGGTCCAAATATAAAGTATCCCGATATTAGAAGGTATGATTTCTCAAAGTCAAGCTCCTTTCTTGAGCAAAGATCACCTTCTCCACTTTAGAGGTGCAAACCCTAGCAAAAGAGCATGGAGATGAGATGTTTTAGGGTTCTAGGTGGAGTTTTACCATGGAAGGTCATGGTTCCGACCTAGAATAAGGTGGGAGGAATAATAACAGAATGAAAATAGGGAAGTAAACGAGGATTCTTACTAGTTTTGGTCAAAATCACCAAGGAGGAGCTTAAGAAATCCTAAATAGAGAAATTTGGAACCCTAGGAGTCTTCTTCACCTAGGTAGGCACCCTCTCTTACCTTGGGACAGAAGCTTCATGGACAAACATATAAGGGACGATTCTATAATATGTGGGAAATAGAAGGAGAGGATTTCTTCTTGGATTGGGAGGTGGGAAGTGGTAGGCATGGTTTTATAAAGAAGGGATCAAGTATGAGGTGTCTATGGGACTTTCCATGTGTCCTTAGGCTAGGGCTTCATGGCCATGCAAGAGGATAGGTCATAGACTCTTCTTGTATATCAAAGGTCAGTCCTAAAAGCCCCTGGAGCCTTCTAGACCATCCTCACTGTCCTTCAAACAAAGAAATAACCCCATTGGTTGATAGGTTTTAAAGATAAGCACATTTATAAAGAGGGTAATCCCTATAATGCACTTGGAGAGAAACACCTTCAAACCAATGTGCAACCAGGTGCCCCATGGTTCAAAATCTCGACAATGTTAAGGGAATATCTAAGGATTAAAATTCAGGTGATAATTTGCAAAGAAATCTCCTAATTGGGTAAATTGCATAAAAGTCCAAATTGTACCTAAAATTGCATAGCTTGCACAAACAACATCCAAATCGAACCAAATATGAAACTTAGGCTCATTTTATGTTTTCAAATCACATTAAAAAATATATTAAGGTTTAGAGAACTTAATTATGATAATTAAGCTTTCACTGAGATATTTGTGCATAAATCCTTATATTGGTACAATTAGTGAATCAATTTTTACTAAACCACTATAAATTCCACTAATTAAATAGAAAGGCCAATAAGGATAGAAATGAAAGGAAAAGATGGGAAAGAGGGTCAAAAGACAAAATTCCAGAATTCAGTATGTTACCCCTATCATGCCTAGTAATTATTTTTCTTCTATTTCTCTTGAGAAAGATTCTTATTTGACTAAAGCCCTCTGTTTCGAGGTCGACCTTGTTCATGCTAGAGATGATCTTGCTAGTTTGTCTTCTACTATTATTTCTCTTAATGATGACAATCATAGACTTAAGGCCTCTCTATAAAAAATCCTCAAAGGAAAAAACCCCTAAATGAAATCCTTGACCATTCTACCAAACAAAGTGGTACTAGTGGTTTGGGATTGATGGGGGGCACCTAAGGGCAAGAACAAAGCCAAAGGAAAGAAAAAGAGTAAGAAAACCTCCTTTTTCATTAGAGAATTTTTTAACACTAAGAACCCTATGATTTGTTCTCATTGTAAATGTGATGATCATTATTCTACTTATTGTCCTTACAATCCTAAGGGAACCAACCCAAAGATGAAATGGGTCCCCAAGCTAACTTCGGATCCCAAAGTTTGAGTTGGGAAGCAACACTCTCCTTTCTTGCAGGAAAAAGGTTGATGGATTGTTGATAGTGGTTGCACTAAGCACATGGCAGGTGATATAAGCCATTTCAACAACTTTACTAAGAAGAAAGGAGGTTTGGTTACCTTTGGGGATAACAAGAAAGGTAAGGTAAAAGGTGAGGGTGATGTAGGTGAATCTTTGTGTATCATGAATGTTCTCTTTGTGGATGGCCTACATCACAATTTAATAAGTGTAAGTCAATAATTTGATAATGGTTACCTTGTGTTATTTACTTCTCTTAAATGCTTGATTCTAGATTCCCTCACCTATCAAGTCATACATAAGGGAACTAGAAGTGGTAATCTTTATGTAATTGTGCTTCACTCTATTAAGCATGTTGTTGGTAGATGCCTAGTAGTCAATTCGAATGATATTTCTCTTTGGCATCGACGGCTTGGTCATGTAAATATGCATCAGTTGAAGAAGTTGAGAAAAAAGGAATTGGTCAAGGGACTTCCCAAATTGGATTTTGAAAGGTATGAGGAATGCCAACCTTGTACCCAAGGAAAGCAAACCAATCCCTGCTTTAAATCCAAAGGAGTACTTAGTACCAAGAGAGCTCTTGAACTTCTTCATATTGATCTATTTGGACCAATGAGAACTCAATCGCTTCGTGGTTCCAAGTATTGCCTTGTTATTTTTGATAATTTCTCTAAATATACTTGGACCTTCTTTCTTGATTCTAAGAGTGATACACTTGATGTTTTCTCTATCTTTTGTATATGAGTTGAGAATGAAGCTTCTATCTGTATTGTTTCCATCCTTAGTGATCATGAGGGAGAGTTTGAAAATGATATTTTTGAACGTTTTTGTGAAGAATCTGGATATGTGGTGTGATTCCTATCAAACGCAACAAGTAAATTGGCAAAATACGGTGCCATGGGGGAGAGTCAACACCACAACTACTAGGTAGCTATGGCGCTTTCTTTTCCCCGACAACGGTGCGAGAAATCTTGGTGCGTTGAGCTAGAGGTGTACACACTAGCCAACAAGGGGTGACTAGATGCACTCTGGGGGACTCAAACATACGAGATCTCTCAAAATTTATATTAACCCTAATCAAGTCGATCACAATACTAAATAGGTCACCCGCAAGCGCACATGGTACTATTATAACATAGGTGAAGGACAAGCGTAGGGGTTGATCCTCAGGGAGAAAAGGGGGCACTAGAGCTAGGTTAGTTTGGCTGGGTTCCTACTATGTAGACTAGGGTTAAGGGTTTAAAGATGCTTTGATTATTAAACTAAGTTAAGCAAGAAAAAATGGAAAGTAAGAACAAAGCCTAAGGGTTTAAGCAGTAAAGTGAGGTGTGGGCTATTTAGGGGATGCACTTATCACTTAAAATGGGGGTGACATATGAACGTTATGATTCCATATAGATTATCCAAACCAAACAATAAGTTAGAGTCTAATGAATTAACCTAAGCTACTAATTGGCCATGGATATGCTAGGTTGTGTATAGGGGAACTATTCCCTCACACCCCCTACTACCCTTGTGAGGCTCAATTGGGTTATGGATTAGGTTTAATTCAATTAGAGTCTAATCATGTCTAGGTTTCTAGATTAGACACTCCTAGGGTAATTAGGGGCCGAGGGTAGTAATGGGGAGGTGAAATTAGGGTTTTGGACCCCAATTCCCCCACATTCTATCCTTGAGAAAGTTCCATGCTAATTGCACTAGAATTATCTAATCGAGCTACTTAGATCTCTCACTCAGGTTTGGGGAGATTGATTAGGATGTAGGAAGATGGGAGGCAACCTAGGGATTCAAGAATTGGACCTAGGGGCAAATCTAAAAATTCACATATATAAGTAATTTCCCTACATTCTTAG
Source organism: Alisma plantago-aquatica (assembly GCA_963693085.1). NCBI lineage: Eukaryota > Viridiplantae > Streptophyta > Magnoliopsida > Alismatales > Alismataceae > Alisma > Alisma plantago-aquatica. Next base: position 1,615,861,187 of record OY856409.1, on the reverse strand, counting down.
GTGATTTCACTCACAAACCAACAAGAAATTCATGGAGAATGAGATATAAATAGAACATAATCATTAGCAAATGGAATTACAAAGTTTACATGTCATTTCCCCCCAACATGTTATCAAAGTAACATTTTACACCCCAAACAACCCACCCAAGGGGCCTAGCTACTCATGACAAAGCAAAATACAAAAAGAGAGGAGAAAGAATGAGTAGAGGAGTGAAAAGCCATGATGAGCTCGTTGAAGACTCCTCCTTCTCCACCTCCTAGTAGCTTCAGCTCGATCTCCCTCCTCCAAGGTAGGTGAATGGCATGGATGTATGGTGGAAATGGAAGGGAAGTAGGCTTTTGATGGTGGAAATGGTGAAATGGAGGTGGAATGAGGTGGGAGTGGATGGATGACAAAATGGGGAGGCTAGAGTGGCTGTAGGGTAACTAACCTCGTGCCCCATCTGCCACCTAGGTATATATAGGTGTGGGGGAAGCATTAGGTTAAGTGGGGCAAAGTGGGTAGAACAGTGCAGAAAATTGGGTAAAATTGTGTGTAGCACGACCGTTTTGTATTGCCTCCACCACGACTGTGGTGGGTAATGGATAGAATGGCCATGGTGGATGAGAATGACCATGGTAAAAAATGGAATGAATAGGGGAATTTTGGGTTTCTGGGACTGGTAGCATGGTCGTACTGGCCAGCACGACAGTGTTGGGCTCTGGCTAGCACGGGCTTGCTAGCATTCTGAGTCATTTTCTAAAGGTCATGTTGATTGGGGCATGTCCCAGAATGGCCATTCCATGGTAGCACGACTGTTCTAGAGTCCTTCCCCTACATTTGAGTGTTGAACTTGGCCATCCATGAAGATTATTGCTTCAATACATCCTTTGACCACTTGGGGTAGGTTTGGAGTGGTTTTGGCCTCATTTTGGGCTCTTCCAAGATTGAGGAAACCCTAGATTGGACCATCTTCTTTCCACGCCATCAAGTAGTGGACAAAGTACCTATAAAACATGCAAAAAGCCTCCATAAGTGCATTTGATAGAAATATGCATATTGAGGGAAATAACATATAATCTAACAAGTATAGATGTGATTAAAGTGCATAATGACATAAGATAAAGCCCTAAAATAGGGTTGAATCACCACCCCAGACTTAAAACATACTTGTCCTCAAGTATGCTCCAACTCAATCTCTCTAAATTTTTTGTCATCAAGAAATGACAAATGCAATGTAAAGGATGATTATTTTTGAATGGGATCAAAAATGACTAAGTGCATGCATTCCACCTCTCTCCTCTCCTACTTTCACAAACCAATCATGAAAAGAGCAAAAAGCATATGAACTTCAAATATAGTGCATAAAACACACTCACTATCCATATTTCTTTCATGTAGTTCTGGGTAGATCGTTTCATAATGGCATTAATCAAGGATGACTACGAGTGTTGTTTCACCTTCTCACATTCAATCTTATGTTTCAAATCACACCAAATGACCCATGTGGCTGCGGAAAGGGCAAGATGAGCTAGGTTTGATGTTTCCTAGCTCATTGGGTATAAAAATGGAAGAAATGGTTGCGGTAATATTTTAGAGTGCTATTACATAGAATACTCATCTTTTCTTTATTTTAATGCTCTTAAACAGGAGCATCCTTTTATTTTCTTTTTCTTTTTATTTTTCTCCTTTTTTTCTTTTCTTTCCCCTTGGTGTAGATAGGGCATATGGTGGATAGAGTGAAGTGGGGAAATGGAGATGTGGCCACCCCAAACTTTTGGAGGTGGCCACGGTTGCTATGTACACTTTGGCATGTTTTCATGAGGCGAAGGGATAAGGAGATGGTGAGTGAAGTGTAGATCAAAGAGGGGTCATTGGCGTGATTCTCAACATAAAGTTTCCTACATGAAAATTAATCCAACACTTCATCTAACAATTTCACACCACATGAATAAACAACCTAAAATTGATACTTCTATCAAGTGATTTCATAGGCACTAAGCGCTCATAGCTTGCTCAAGTCACAATTCAACCAAATCATTCACAAACACAAGAGAGGTGATGCACATGTAAGAAGTCAAGAATTGATACCATTTAGCAATAAACAATGATAATTTACTTGCATTTGTCAAAGGTCATCATTTTTAATACAAAAAGTAGAGATTGGCTAGAAAAACACTTTTAGGCAAGAAATCTCAAATTTGGGCAAAATTTTCCAAAACGGTGCCAAGTTGACTTCAATCACATCTAAGCCTATATTATTGAACTTAAAGCAATAAACAAGGAAATTCTAGCTAAAACATACAAAAATTGCCAAAACTCTACATGATATGCAATGCATGACAAAAAGGCATTTTTTTAATTATGCAAAAATGACAAGAAAGCAACCTACAGGGCACGGAGCATGATGGTCGCTAGGGCACGGAGCATGGCCGTTCTGTTCTTTGAAGAAGTGAGAAAGTAATTTTCAATTTTTGTAAAATCTAACTTAAGTTGTTGGAATCGGGCTACAACATAACCGTGTTGTGCGACACAACTATGGTGGCTTCAGGCTGCACAACCGTGCTACCTTGCACGGCCATGCTGCATCCCTTGTCAAAAAATTTCCTCAAACTTTGGCCATGTTCCCTGTGATCACTTGTAGATTTAATTCACATGATCGTGGTGGATCACCAAGGCTGTGTTGGTATCTGTAGCTGCTATTCCCAACTTGAAGAACATCAAACACTCAAAATTTTGATCCAAAATGATTTTTCATGGGTCACTTAGCCAATATCTCATCTAATTTTTCTCATTTCACTCTATTTTCACATGCACATCTTAAAACTAAACAAAAACTATTAAAAACAAGTGTGTGTGTGTGTGTGTGTTTTCTTGGAAAAGTGTAAAAATAAAGCAAAAGTATCAAAAATGGAAGTTTGATGAAAAATTCTCAAACCTAGGTGGGTTGCCTCCCACAAGCATTGAGTTTCTTATCTTCAGCTTGGCTTCTTGGAAATTCTTCAGTAGATCATCCATTTGGTATCCTCATGTGCCCATTCTTGCAAAACATGCATCCCTCATTTACACTCAATCTGTTTTCCTCATCCCTTTGATCACAATAATCATCATCAACTGTTCCATCTTGATCTTCTTTTCTCAAATGATCATTTGTACTTGTGAAGTGATCATGTCCAATATCCCTATCTCGGACCCACCGGGTTGGGGTTTTGTACATGTTGATCTTTATCTTCATGTCCATGAATGAAACCGTCATGGTGCCACTGCGTACATGAATTTTGACATCAGCTATAGATAAGAACAACCTTCAGAAGATGATGGGAATCTTCCTATCCTCCGACTCCATATCAAGTACAATGAAATCCACCAGGAACACTACACCTTTCTCTTTATCTATCCTCACCAAGACATCATCCACTCTACCCCTAGGCACTTTTATGGATCTATCTGCCAACTGGAGAGTGCAATGTGCCAGCTTCAACTTGCCTAAGCCCGGATCAACATAGACATTGTATGGCATAAAATTCACGTTAGATCCCAAATCAAGTAAGGACATGTCTATGTGATGTCCCCCTATGTAACTAGGTATGAGTGGGGCTCCTGGGTCTTTTCTCTTCACAGGAAGTGAATGTTAGATGATGGAGCTCACTTTTTCAGTCAATTTTACTTTCTTTGGTATCCTCTCCGTTGACCTTCTCTTCACAGTGCATAAGTTCTTGAGGAACTTGGCATATGATGGGATTTGCTTGATGGAATCCAAGAGTGGAATGTTCGCCTTCACTTAGCGAAACACCTCAAGAATATCTACATTGTGCTTTTATCTCCTCTTCATTTCTAGTGGCTCGTCTCGTGCTTCAATGAATGGAGGATCATTGGCTTTTGCCTTGCTTGCATCAATGTGAGGTGGAATAATAGGGATTGTGGAACCTACAAATGGAGAATGGAGACCATGGTAATCAAAATGCTTAATTTATTGAACACCCATCCTTAGGGTTTCATTTACCTCATTCACTAATTACATGGCTCTCATAAGGATTTAATATGTCATAAACATCCACTAAATACAGATTGCTTTAAACAAGTCATATACAATCAACATATGTATGAAATCCTCGAATTGAGCTAAATTAGGGTTTTTCCTTGCCATTCATTGAGATATTATGAATCAAGAATAACATTGCATAAATAGAGTCTATGATGCCAAGAAAAATACTTCAAATGGATTTCACCATATTTATTCACAAATTTCCAACTTTCCACTCATATAGGGCTTCACCCTCTTTACAAAGATATAAAGCAAACACTATTCACATCACATGAAATCCAAAATAGTATCTGACATATATGTAATACGCCTTTAGATAAACAATCATTCATAACCAAGGAAATCTAGATAAACAAATTTCTCTATTTAATTATACGACAATTTCAGTCACAGACAAACTCCCTATATTCCATTATACTCTTATAACCTTTGTGAATAGTTAGGGAATTCTCATTAGTATGTATTGTATACATTTCTAATATGAATTTATCATCTAAAATTCAAACAAACAGAGGAAGAATCCATTTCATATCATTTTGCAACAACTTAGATCAAACATACAATTCAGGGTTTATAGTCGCATACTAAGCAATTAAAGATTATGGATAATTTAACCGATTTTCGTGCAATATATTGTTTAAAGGAATTTCTCACTCACCCTAAGGTGTGAAAACACCTTAAAATGCAGATCATCCCTGAAAATCTCGATCTCATATCAAATCCTTAGCAATTCACCCGATTCTTCTTCCTTTCAACTCAGAAACCCTAGAAATGTGGGATTATGAAGAAAGAGTGAGAAAAGGACTTGATTTGATATGATTTCGAATTCAATAAGGGTAGGGATGGAATTTTGACATCTGAGAGAAGATTCACCATTAAAGTCTATGCAAAGAAGCTAAACTTACATGATTTCATCATTCCTCAGACTGCAAAACCTTAGGTCAGCATCTCCATCAATTTCTCCTCTCAAACCCTAACTCTCCCTCTCTCTCTAGGATTTCATTTCTCTAGTTTGAATCACGAATTATGAGAGCTTCTAGTGTGTTAGGTTGACCATATAGATCAATTGAGTTGCTTGGGTCAATTGCACATTGACCCCTCATTATACTTTTTCTTATTTCATCTGAATTTTCTGTCATAAAAATATTACTATAATTCATCTACTGATAAAGGGTAAACGCATCCAAAAATTATGAAAATTTTACATGTTGTTTATGACTAAGTTTCATATCTCCAGTTAAAATTTCAGATCATTTGAAGGTACTAATAAATAAATAAAAATAAAACACTAAACTACACTACTAAAAAGCACTCTGTCAGTATTTTGGTCGAAGTATAGTTTGACCGAGAACCACATTCAAAGAACGCTCAAATATTTTGAAATTTTTCTCCAATATGCATGATTGAGTTATCCATATCATTTCCAAAATTCAATTAAATAAAAAAATTGTAGAAAATATGAAAAATCATTTACCACGCTGCTATCTTGATCAAATTCCATATTCATGTACTATCAAAACCCAAATTTTTGCCCATTAGGGTTTACATTTCTCAAACCCTAATTCTTCAAACTAAAATCATAGTTGGAGTTTCTTCTTAGGATTGAAACATCACAATTGATATACTATCATTAATCAATTCTAAATGATGTTCAATCTAATCAAGCATGTAATCATTTAGGTAAAACCTAGTTTACCAATTAAGCACAAATGTGGTCATTACAATTCTCACCCCCTTAAAAAGTTTCGTCCCCGAAACATAAATACGAAAACAAAGTATATTCAAAGTTTATTTTAAGTTTCTGAAATCTTACATGTCATTACATTCTTGTATTTCATACTTGAATGCAATTTTCAACATTAAGTCATTCATTTCTTTTCTAATCACAACATGTTTGAAATAGTTCTCAATGACAACAAACAAATTCTCTATGCCATAATCAATCATAGGATAGAGAGAGAAACAACCATTTCAATATTTTCATACTCTTGAGGTGTTACCTCAACATTGATAATCCAATCCAACTATCTCAATTCATACAGCTCAATATGTACTATTGTTATGTATTACCTCTAAGTCATAAAAGAGAGTTCACCATGTTCTTTTGAATTTTACTATTGTGCTACTCAAATAGCAAAACAGTCTTGAGTTGGAAGACTAGATTCAATAACAATTTACAATACTACTCACGACATCCTCATTGCATCATGGATGCATAAGGTGAAGCATTACCATTACATTCCATATTATTCTCAAGTATGAACCCACACATGATTCAAGGTGTAACCATCGGGCTATAGCATACTAGGGTTTCAACAACGGTAACAAATTATTCCATGATTGTATTAGTCATTCAAGGACTATTCATACCCAATTACCATCACTTAGTTATATTAAAGCTAGGTATAACAAGCTATACCTCATTAGGGTTACATATCAATACAATATGGTTATCATCCCTTCTATTCATATGAGTGAATAGGTAAGACTACCTTATTCAGGATAACCCTTCATTTGTTCCATCATTATTCAACCCATATTACCATACCACAATTGTATAATACTAAGATGGATTACTGGTATGAATGACTTAAACTATCAGACACCTTTAATTAACATATTGCTTGCACATGTACACCTGAAATCATATGTAAAACAAATTTGCATCCATTAGTATACCTTCAACAAATTATACTTCTAAAAACAATTTCACATATTACTAAAAGTCATTGTTTTCTCTTATCTCTCTCCTCATTCACTACTACTTACTTTTTTCTACTTATTCTTCTCATTTTAATCATGTAGATTAAACATTCCTATAATTGAAACATACAAGGTACAAATAGATTATTCATCATTCATGCTATCACTGTAAGAATTTATCTCGTATTACACTTCACTCATATTGTATTTCTCCTTTTGTTCAAAGCACACTTGTTACATTTCAAATTTATATCTTACTCTTTACTCTGAATCATCTCCATATTGTTTATCTACCTTTCAGATTAGCTATCTTTAAACCCTAGATTACTATCAGTGCTAGTTTACTTCTCATAGTACAAATCTCATGATCTTGTTTTATAGAGATGCTAGTATTCAAGGTCAAATCACTATTGACATCCCTTAAACTACTACAACTCTAACCATTCTAGGATTTTGTCCTTATCAGAAGCATGATGTTATTGTGATGTGACTTTTCTCCCTTAATTGGAAATTCAAACTTTGTATCTCACAAGTTTTACTAAAGTTTTCTATATCTCACTACAAAAAATTTGGCCTTTGTTGAAGAACGTTTGTGAGGAACCAAAAATCATGAATAAAGATGTCTATTTGTGAGGGCTCATCCTTCAAACATGGGACCAAATCCCTCAACCGTGTTTTTAACATCCTTAGACCTTTTATGTGAACACTAATCCCTCACAGATACATTACTCACTAATCACCCCGTGAAAAATGTCATGCCAAATATTTCCCTCCATCTCATAACCCTTCCCTCCATTCTAAATCACATCTCTAAATCAAAATTAAAAAATAAAAGATAAACCCTCCCTTGTTCCGTGAAATCTGTTTCACATTTCATAGCTGTGTTGTTTCCCCTCACGCCGTGTGCATATCCCTCCCGCGCCGTGCGTGTCCGCTAGTTCTCCCCTCTCGGCGCTGGTCATTTTCTCTTCGCTCTCGGCACCGGTCGTTTCCTCTCCGCCCTCCGTTGCTCCGTGTGCAAGCACTTGTCCAGCAATCTGATGCCCTCGTAAGCCTGACGCCCTCGGTCGGCACTCCAACGCAAGCCCTCGACCGGAGACACGTTTAGTTCAGTGACTCCGCACTGGCTCCGCGTGGCGTGACCGTTCGGCGCGGGCAGAGATGGGCTTCACCAGAAGGTGTACCGTGGCTTCCACAGCTCCATGCTTCAGCTTCACAGCTCCACCATGGCAAGCTACTTCAGCACCTATACCTGATGCTCCAGGGCCTCTACGGCTCCATGCATCATCTCTTGCAGGTCCACAATCAGGTAGTGGTAAACAGCTTCGCCTAGAACAGCCATCTCCTGTACAAGTTGGTGTCTAGATGTGTCGACCTTGGGGATCTCTCCCACGTGCGCCTGGCCTTCGAAAATGCCAAAGAACCGAGTCTGACCGTCTGGAATCAGATGCTCAGGGGCATGTCAAAGAGTTCGCTCCCCTCGGAGGCTATTCTTCTCTACATTCGACTCAGCAGGAGCAGTGGTGTCGCGCACCCCAACGGATACACCTTCTCATTTGTGCTCAATGCATGTTTCAGGTGCACGCTGTCGATGGTTGGGCACCATGCCCATGGCCAGGTCATCACAACGGGGTTCGCATCCAGTACCTTTGTGCAGACCAGTTTGATCGACATGTATAGATGATCTTCTTGGGGAGATTGCATGGGTGGATTGTTAGTGGCACAGAAGGTATTTGATGAAATGTCCCACAAGAATGTTGAGGCATGGAATTCTATGCTGGCTGCACATGTAAGGCTGGGGAACACTATTATGGCGTTGACGTTGTTTGATGAAATGTTTGACAAGGATGTTTTCTCGTGGACGACAATGATTACTGGCTGTGCACAGGCCGGGTGGTCCAAGAAAGCAATTGTTCTCTTCTACAGGATGCAGGTAGCTGGGTTGGAGGCCGATCAGGTAACCTTGACTACCACATTATCCACATGTGATGTACTCAGAGACTTGGAGTTGGGACGCCAAATCCATGCTAGGAGCATGAATGCCATTCTCATTGATAGACAATGCCGTGGTCACCTGGTGTCTTTGGACAACTGCTCATCAACATGTACACCAAGTGTGGGGAAATTGAGGATGCCCTCGCAAGCCCTCGCAAGCTCGATGCCCTCGGCCGGCACTGACGCCCTCGGCCGGCACTGACGCCCTCGCAAGCCCGACGCCCTCGGCTGGCACTCCGACGTAAGCCCTCAGCCTCGAGCAGGAATGCCGTTGTGGTTGATCTCTGACAAATCGAAGGTACTGACACAATCTCGGCTTGTATTATCTTCCTCCTGCTCCGTTCGTTGTCATATGACAGGTAATTTTTCATTGCCACGATGGCTGCTGCTACTATCAATATGAATTGCAGCTACTATCAACCAAACATTTACAAACCAACATGATCTGTTCAATCTACTCAGAACCAGACGAAAACATTTGAGTTTCAACTGACTGCAAACAATTTCCTATTTTGTAACTCCACGTGTTGGTTGGTTTTACATCCAACCAAATTAGCCTTTAGTTGTCTTCCGCCACAATCAAAAATTATACATCTACTATTTGCTACCTTCATCTACAACATAGTACTTCAGCTAAACACAGTGGCTAGCGGCATCTTACTCTATTTTCTGGGTGCACTGAGTGTGCAAAGTGTGATTTTGCAGGGTAGAAGCTCTTTGCAATTGCGAAACTGCTCTTCAAACTCCTACTAAAAATCAAACAATCCATGTATTTCGTTTACCATTGTATAGCACTCAGTGGAACATTTTGTTTTGTGATGGTTCCAAATTTCAAAGGAAACTAAATTTTGTGTTTTTGCCTGTATATAGGTACCCACAGTAGCATTGATATTCTTCTTGTGTGGCCGACTTGTAAATTTTTGTGATCATTTTCACAAAGTATGCATGTTTACTGGGAGTTTTCATCGTGTTTTCACCATAGATGTACCTATGAAATAAACATGCATACTTTGTGAAAATGATCACAAAAATTTATAAGTCGGCCAGACAAGAAGAATATCAATGCTACTGTGGGCACCTATATACAGGCAAAATCACAAAATTCAGTTTCCTTTGAAATTTGGAACTAAACACAAAATTGTGTTTTGAACATGTCCATGGTATACGAGCAAACAGATTCCAAACTCAAGGTTGTTCCTTATATCTTAACAAATTGATTCCTATGTTTGAAACTATTGATTATTTTCGCCTAGGGATGTCATCTCCATCTTGATTTTCGTATATGTGATAGGGTCGCCCATGATAGTAGCATTTTTTATCTTGTTTGGGACTAGAATATGCCAGTTCAATAGGAAGAGATTAGAAAAATACCAACCAAGTTTGAAGAGTTCCTCAAAGAAGGAGTTAAATGCCTAGATGATCTGGGTTTTGTTGATAGTGTGAATCACACTAATCAAGAGGTTGTGAATGTATTTTGTGTCGGTTACATATATAATGGAATAAGTAAGTATTTTTATACCTATATTTAGTCCATTTGATCATGGAACATTGCTTACACCATAGTTATCAAGGCGCCGCCTAGGCGCCCTAGGCGCTAGGCAAGGCACCTCAAACTAGGCGCCCGACCTAGTATGTGCATTATATGGGTTTCTAAGGCCTTTTAAGCCTAAATTAAGTCATTTAAAAGATAAATTCGCATGAATCAAGTCTGGATTTGGTCAAATTAGATTAGCTTGAGTCAATTTATGGCTGAAATAGGTCTGATTTAGGCAAAATCAGGCCAAATTTTGGAAAATAGGAAAAACATGTTTGATTTGGGCCAAATTGGTAAGTCATCATAGCTTGTTTGTTAAAAAAATTACTTCCTCATATGTTTGTTGTTCTTGCTTCTTTTTCTTTTCTTTTTTTTATCCTTTTTCCTGCATTTTAGTCCTTAATCCTACTACTGCTGCATTTTTTTTAGTTATTCCTCCTATATCCCCTCCTACTCTGAGATCCTACTACAACTGTGTTTTTTTTTATTCTGTTTTCTTCAAATCCTCTTTTACATCACCACCTATTCTTCGTAATGTTGATGATGTTGTACTTTCTACTTTCCTCTTTTACATAACCTATTCCTCGTGATGTTGCTGCTGTTGTTTATATTTCTTTTCTTTTGTTTTCCATCCTCCATTTCCTTTTTCCCTGCTTTCTTTTCTACTTCACCTGCTCCAATTGTTGTTGCAGGCTTGTTGATATTACTTCCCCTTTTTCTTCCTATTCCCATCTCCTGCTACTCCTGTCATAACCTCATTCAGCCCTCTTTTTATGTTTCCTATATGGTATTATATGTAGTATATATGTATAATAAGAATCAAATTAACATACTGAAAAAGATACAAAATATAAAAAACGCCCAGAACAGCCTAGGCACCTAGGCGGGCTAGGCGCCCCTTAGGAAATGTTGACCACCTAGCCGCCTTGACAACCATGGCTTACACATCATATCATTAAGCAATATGTCCCATTGTGCTCTCTGGTCAAGTAATTATGATGAATTAGTATATTTGCATGTGACTGTGTTTTTCTTTATATGTAAACATGTATGGATGGCTATGTATAAATATATATATTTAGTTTTTAGGATAAATTGATGAAATCTAACAATTTTCATCATGAAATCACTATTTTGAGCTTAATAATTGTCAAAGATGTGTCGAAGTTTGGCGTAAAAATCCTCGAAGTTTTCTCGATGTTTCCACAAACTTCCACTTCCACACTTGTCAAAGTCAACTCGAAGTCGAAGTCCTGTTCTGAGATCATGTCTACCCAAAAGTGTTACTAAGCTGAGTCTAATACATGAAGTCACGAACAAACTCAATGATATCAAAGACGTGAAAAAGTAAAGTAGCAACAATAGTACAATTGTAAAATACTACATATTTGAGGCTTAGAATGGTAAAATTAAAGAAGTATTATAACAACTGTGATTTCTAAAAGAAGATAACAGAAAACCAGTATTTATAAATAGATCACTGAGAAAATTAGGAGAATATTTCCAAGAAGTCACACATGGATCTGTTATGATCCTTGTTGAGATGGTAGTGAAACTGGTGGGAAAGCTTCTATGGGATGACACTTAAACCATATTTGGGGTATGTAGGTGGCCCATGCCCTTTAACGATAGAAGTGAGAAAAATAAAGAAGATGAGAGTTTTTGGGCAATATGTAAGTTTCTGGCAGGCTGTCAGCAAAAGGGGTGGCAACTGCAAGTGTCAAGATTTTTCTGGTGATGTTCTATTACAAGAGAAGTTTAAGTAGTGATGACATCATGTCACGTATTATAGGACTAGACTGAAAGCTCACTTTTTATCGAGTCCATAAATCTCTGATATTATAGGTCAAATAAAGTAAAGAAATAAGCATTGTATTCTCTAAGAGAACCATAAATATATGGATAGGAGATATACAGATTCCATAACAAACATGCTACTAGTCTAGTCCTGCAATACATGGTATAATATCATCACTATTTAACTGCTTCCGTTACAGATCACCATAAGCATACTGAGCTGGTGATGAAAACACCAAGCAGAATGCCTCCAATTGCTGGTTGATCTTCAATCCTTGGAGGCACATGTGCTTTGCTTGCACCTGGGTTCTATTTTCTGGTTGCCTATGTTGCTTCAAGTCTCAACAATGCTTCATAAGCACAGTTAAATATTGTTGGGAGAGAGGCAACTCCAGTTAAATATTGTTGGGAGAGAGGCAGCTCCACGGGTGTGTAAGTGGAAATTCATTCTGCCTGAGGTAAATTGAGAACACTGACTATAATAGTCTACAGCTGACATCCACCACATGCTGGATGACAAGGTCCGACTGTACACTTGTAAATTCAGGTATCTCTTGTGTATAATCAATTATCTAGAGGGGCAGGCTAGGAAAAACTTCCATGCCATTTAGGCTGCAAATCACCCTTATTCATACATGAGGACAAAAGACGAGCTTGGATGAGATGAACATTCTTGCCAATTGGGAAGTAAACGAGTCTATTAATTCTTTCATATCATGAAATGATGTAACAGACAAAACCCACAACATTAAAGATAGAAGAATTATGGTTAAGCATCTTGCTGTCCAAGGGAGAGTGGCCCTAGAGTCTTTTATTTGGGTTTGGGTTTGATGACCTGTTCGGCTGGTAGAGGAAAATAGGGAATCTAGTGCTGTTTTTTTCGGGTGATGGCGGTGGTGAAAACGGACTTGTTTCAGCAGGAAACAACATGAAAAGCAGAGATGATATATTGATTGGGAAGTAAACGAGTCTATATCTATGCCATGAAATGATGCAACTAGATAAAACACTCTCAAAATAAATGTAAACATACTAAACACACAATATTAAAGAGAGAAGTGGTTTATCATGTTGTTGTGACAGTCCAGTCCAATGGAGAATGAGCCTAGAAAATGTTATCTGGGAATCGGGTTTAAAGAGTTGTTTGGCTGGTATGAGAAAGAGGGACTTTTGGGATAGGATTGGGGTTTTTGTGTGTGTGTGTTGGGGGGGGGGCACATCGGTTCCCATCACTAAATCATCTGAACACAGAATAAACTCATCTTTTATTTACTCATCATCCCTTTTTGTCATCATTACCTCCTTTTCTTCGCTATATTGCTATACGAACAAGGCATAAGTGGGATACCATTGTAATAGTCTTTTTTTTTTAGTTAGAAGAGACATTAGTCTCCCCCCTCCCTCAAAGAGCATGCCAGAGCCTGGATGACTGCAAGGGTGGTAAATACTGCGCGCAACGGGAGGTTCGAACCCGGGTCCCCCGGGGAGGACCTACCGTGCTCAACCATCCATGCTATACAGGCCGGTTCATTGTAACAATATTGCATGTCCCTGTCCATAATGAAGAATCATCCCTGATTTAAATACCCACTTAACTATGAATTTTTATACAATGTTGACTGTTATTATCCTTTTTCTAATCTCATTTCTATCTCATTCCATCTTTTTTGTCCTTCACTTTTGGCATACACACCTAATGCCATGATAATATTAATATTAATGATTAATTAGACAAAAAACCAAAAGTGTAGTGTCAAATACTGATGCAAGATTTCAATGCGATTACTGTTCATGCCCCCTACTAATCTGGATATTAGGTCTATCCACTTTCTTCTCCTTACAGTGATAGGAGATTTTTGCTGAAATCGCAACGGACAAAAAAATATTGGTGACCTGGGTTTTGGGCGTCCTCAGTCAATTGTTTTCATTCATAAACTTCTGAACATCATCATTTTAAAGTTCATGTATAACATCACTGTAATTGCCTTGATCTAACTATGTTTTTTATTCTTCTACAACCCTCCACTAAAATTGATTGATCTTCCTGGGCTAGATCAGCAGGCAATGGATGAATCTATGGTCAGCAGGCATAAACCCTATCAAGTATCAACGACTTGATTTTTTTTGTTCCCAATAATAATTGGAATAGAACCTTTCTGGAACTAAACTCCATAGTCGAAGCTTCCCAATTTGGTTATCTAGTTACTTCTTTTGCATAGATGTTCTGCTTAATTTAAATTCTATTAATTTACTTCCAGATCAGTGACTATGCTGCACAGAATGATGCCATACTCTTTGTTGTCATACCTACTGCACAAACACCAGATATTTCTTCATCTCGGGCACTTAGATTGGCAAAACAGTTTGATGCATATAGTATATGCTCTTCTCATGTCATTTTATTGGTGGTACTATGTTTCATATTCTGGTCACTTACTATTTCACCGTATTTCATTAACTAATTCACATGACATCATAAGAAGATTCAACACCAAAATGATATTCACTATAGTAACAATTAATTAACAATTAATTAACCAAAATGATTATTGAAAGATTTATTAAATGTTAATTAATTTTTACTATAGTGAATATTCACTATAGTAACATAACATCAAATACAAAGTTTTCATTAAAAATTTGATATTCACTATAGTAACAATTAATTAACATTTAATAAATCATTCAATAATCAATAACCAAATCATTTACAGTAGTCCCTCATAAATATATTGATGAAGGTTCAGATTGACCATCAAAATTGCATTGATGACGACCACATAGCCCCTCAAAAATAATATTAATGAAGGCATTATCCCTTCAAAAATATATTCTCCAGGACCATCAAGTCCCTCAAAAATGTATTTATGAGAACTAAACATGCCCTCAATAATGTTATTATGAAGGCAAAATAGTCCCTCAAAAATGTATTTATGAAGGCTAAATAGTCCCTCAATATAACATTCTTGAGGGCCAGTTGGTCCGTGACAATTGTATTTGTGAGGGCCACTGGTATTTTTCACGTGAGTTCTCTTCACGGACCATTTGTGAGGGCCAGACTCACAACCGTCCCTATTTGTGAGGGCCTGTAGAGAGGGGTTTGTGACAGGACTCACTCGTGAATAATGGCCCAATTTTTACTAGTGTCTTATCGATTGAATTTCCTTTCTCTTACTTGGCCATTCAGATAGATTACATTCTCAATTACCCTACTTGGGTTTCATCATCATATTGTGTGTCATTATTACATTCACTAGATGTCTCTACCACGGTGGTTATGCATCATATATGATTCATTTTCTTATCACTTCATTCCCACATTGCTCTCATTAAGGAAGATATGAAAGATACTATGATTTTGAGGCTTAGAATTCTTATCTTCAAACATTCAATTATATATTTCTCATATGTAGGTTTAATTAATTATCAACAAGGATACTTGACCAATTAGCACTTTCTTGAATCTTGCAACCTATTTCTTTTATAATCTATATTACTCCATTATGTTTCAAACCCTTCTTTACTTTCCATAACCCCTTACCATATACTA
Source organism: Alisma plantago-aquatica (assembly GCA_963693085.1). Lineage (NCBI taxonomy): Eukaryota > Viridiplantae > Streptophyta > Magnoliopsida > Alismatales > Alismataceae > Alisma > Alisma plantago-aquatica. The sequence goes on along the minus strand of OY856409.1, from coordinate 1,615,845,581 downwards.
CTATTCCACATGTCATATTTAACTTCTAGTTTTCTCTTATGAACATGTTGCTTATTTTATGTGTATGATCATGTATATCATGTTGCATATATTTCCTTTTATCCTTCTACTAATGTGAAGTTGAAATTCTAAATCAATAATCTCTCTACTAGTATTACCTCATGTTTAATACATTACATATCCTTCATTTTAAATCAAACGGCTCATGCATGGGTGAAACATAGTTTCTCTTTCAATCAAGTTTTTCCTTCCTGAATATAGTCTACCTTTGTATGACTTATTCATTTATTTAGCTACACTTTTGTTATTCTTTTAGAAACTAGTTTGTTGTTCAATAGAGACTTAGAATCCAAAGGCAGTAAGGATGAATGTATTAAACTTATTAATAAAGGTATACATTCCATGCTCTCAATTATATCATAACCCTCATTCCTTAATCAAGCTCATTATTTCCAACATTTCTCTTTGTTTCAACTAAGATTCTTATCCTAGTTTTATGATTTACATGTTCATCTAGTTCTCTTCACTTTAACTCTTCTGAAGACTCTTCACTTCTATGTACTTATTGTATACTTAGTTCTTTTCTTCTATTTTCCCTTTGCTTTGGAGTACATAAAAACATTGTACTCAGTTATATAATCCATTCCTCATGATTGATTCTTACTATCTTGGCCCCTTACATACTTTTCTCATATCTTTTCCATATTTCATATTTATAGTTCATATAATACTAATAATTAAATTTAATCTGAACCTTATGTCGTGTTCCTTTATTCCCAATTAAGGATTTCTCATATGAGGCCCCAAAGTTGGATTTCAGATATCAGTTCCAACTGATTCTTATCTATTCTAATCTTTCTCATATGTTTCGACATCTTAATGTATGTACATTCTCACTATGATGTGTGTCTAAATTATTTAGATTCTACTCTTATTATATTTTTAATAGGAGTCATTAGATCCTAGTAACGCACCCTACCAGCCAGACCAGGCCGAACTTGTAGTCCTGAAGCCAAGAGCTACTTAAGATTAATCAACTCCTATTCATCTCAAATGTGTGGAAGAAAATTTATGCACTTAGGAAAGCTCTTTCAAAGATCATTTCTAGTCTACTTGATACAAATAATGTAATCAATAAATGCTACAGCTGCATAGTATACAACAAGTCTTAAAGACCCATATATATTTCAAAATACTGAATATATGAATTCAAACATATAAGAGCTTTTCTATTCATCTCCAATAAAACACCAATATGAAATGGAAGTTCTATCTCATTTTATATTTATGCTCTTAATTCATGTTACTTATCTTGTTTATAACCCTAATATTTCTAGGGTTCCTCTCTAGACCATCCTTCCACTGTATACCTGGCCAGGGTATACATGAAAGAATAGACATAGTATCTTGATACTAGTTGATCCAAGTACTCGGATATCGGGCTAGGATATCCAAATACTCAAATCCCCAGAGCTAACATCATAACATATCATATCTGCCACACTTATGAATCTAACTTACTAACTTAATGGTCCCTGGCAACTCAGCCTAAGCTTTGATACCAAGTTGTTGCACCCCGATCTCATAATTACCACTAATCATGAGATTAGGGCATAAATTGAGGATTTAACGTAATACAAAGATCACCCTTAACGTATTCTTCTTTTTTCAAACTCTTTGTTTTCTCACATTGAACCACATAAACTAACTTTACAAGGGAATCTAAGCATTGATTTCTCTAATCTGATTTCAACAGTAAAAATGCATGTATGAACATTCATTATGTTTCTCATACTTTTAAGCACATAAGACTTGTTGATTCGCATATATTTCTAAAAGAGGAATAATGTTATACATCATCATTTACAACTCTCTCTTATTTCTTTACAAGGACCTAGAGTGACAAGGACCGACTGAACTTAACTATACTCAGACTTAACTCTTGTGGTTGATCTACTCTGATGCAATGACCTTCTTCAAGTCCATGTGATATATCTAAAAATTGTGAGTAGAGGGGTGAGCCTACTCGCTTAGTGAATGAGTACTTCAAAGAAATAGTCTAAAGCACTGATATAATTACAAATATACTTTTGAGCAACTGATATCAATTATAATAGCAGTAAGCTTTAAAGAGATTGATCATTGACAATCATAAATATGGCAGGATACTCTAGATATCAACAAGAGAAAATCAATATATGAGCATGCTTGATTAATTTCAAAGAGAACTAATAATTCAAAAACATACAAAGAATAATTGTTGGGAAATTGTACTTGAATCTTTCTTAACCTTTCCTACTTATAAGAAACTCTTTAAACCTATATGAACATATTTCAGCTTATGCCCTGATCATATGCAGTGTACTCTACATATGAAGACTCGTAGTGAACTACGATCTCACCATACAAGACTTAGCGGACACACCCGAGGATGCTAAGTTTGACTACTCTCTAGTCTGCAATAGCAAAATGGCTCTCTGGCCTTAGCACATCTATTATGCCGTAAAAACTGGACTCCTGCTCTAACCTGAGCACATAGGCGGAGAGTCAAGCCACCTAATGGCTTTTCTATATTCTAGTGCCACAAGGACTTCTGGTTGATGTTGGACACCCTTTTCTGTACTCTAGTGCCACCATGACTTCTGGTTGATGTTGGACACTGCAAACTATAATTTAAGGAGACTTCCACTAGGGCATCGTCCCCCCCGTGCCACCTGATAGCATGTTTCAACCCCCATATACTGGTCGCACCACCAGGGTTAGGTCATTTCATCCCTAAGGCGCAGACCTCTCATAGGGATTCTACGGTGTTCAAGGCTCTTAAGTCTATTGTTTTATTATTCCTAGAAAGCTCTTTCTACATTGTACCTTTCTCTTATTTATACTTGACTTTGGTATCTTTATGGTGTCGCGTCTACTTATTTGAAGTTATAACACAACATATATATCATCCTTAACTTGGCAGAGTAGTATATTCAAACATTGTAATATATTGAGAAATCAACATACTATACATGCATGAAGACTAAAATACTTAGATAAACATAATGCATGTCCATTTGGCACTTATATGCTAGAATCATGCAATTAAACATCTTAATATAATAATAAGAGCTAATTACTAGGCATACAAGAAATTGTCATTTGCACCAATAAATTATTTGCACTTTTTTTGGAAAACATGCACATCGACCCAAATCTTGGGTTGTGCATCTCATACTGAAAACATGGTAATCAAAATGCTTAATTCATTGAACACCCTATCCTTAGGGTTTCATTTACCTCATTCACTTATTACATGGCTCTCATAAGGATTTAATATGTCATAAACATCCACTAAATACAGATTGCTTTAAACAAGTCATATACAATCAACCTCGAATTGAGCTAAATTAGGGTTTTCCATGCCATTCATTGAGATATTTTGAATCAAGAATAACATTTGATAAATAGATTCTATGATGCCAATAAAAACACTTCAAATTGATTTAACCATATTTATTCACAAATTTCCAACTTTCCACTCATATAGGGCTTCACCCTCTTTAAAACAATATCAAGCAAACACTATTCACATCACATGAAATCCAAAATAGTATCTAACATATATGTACTACGCATTCAGATTAACAATCATTCATAACCAAGGAGATCCAGATAAACAAATTTCTCTATTTAATTATATAACAATTTCAGTCATAGACAAATTCTCTATATTTCAGTTTACTCATATAACCTTTGTGAATACTTAGGGAATTCTCATTAGGATGTATTGTATACATTTGTAATATGAATTTATCATCTAAAATTCAAACAAACAAAGGAATAATCCATTTCATATCATTTTGCAACAACTTAGATCAAACACACAATTCTGGGTTTGTAGTCGCATACTAAGCAATTAAAGATTATGGATAATTTAACCAATTTTCATGAAATATACTATTTAAAGGAAGTTCCCACTCACCCTAAGGTGTGAAAACACATTTAAAATGCAGCTCATCCCTAAAAATCTTGATCTCATATCAAATCCCTAGCAATTCACCCGATTCTTCTTCCTTTCAACTCAGAAACCCTAGAAATGTGGGATTATGAAGAAAGAGTGAGAAAAGAACTTGATTTGATACGATTTCGAATTCAATCAGGGAAGGGACGGAATTTTGACATCTGAGAGAAGATTCACCATTAAAGTCTATGCAAAGAAGCTAAACTTAAACGATTTCATCATTCCTTGGACCGCAAAACCCTAGGTCAACATCTCCATCAATTTCTCCTCTCAAACCCTAACTCTCCCTGGATTTCATTTCTCTGGTTTGAATCATGAATTATGAGAGTTGATAGTGTGTTAGGTTGACCATATAGAAAAATTGAGCTACTTGGGTCAATTGCACATTGACCCCTCACTATACTTTTTCTTATTTCAGCTGAATTTTCGGTCAGAAAATTATTACTGTAATTCATCTACTGATAAGGTGTAAACGCATCCAAAAATTATGAAAATTTTACATGTTGTTTATGACTGAGTTTCAGATCTCCAGTTAAAATTAATATCATTTGAAATTAGAAATAAATAAATAAAAATAAAACACTACACTGCTGAAAAGCACTCTGTCAGCATTTTGGTCGAAGTATAGTTCGACCGAGAACCACATTCAAAGAACACTCAAATATTCTGAAATTTTTCTCCAATATGCATGATTGAGATATATATATATCATATCCAAAATTAAATTAAATAAAAAAATTGTAGAAAATAGAAAAATCATTTACCACACTACTATCCTGATCAAATTTCATATTCATGTACTATCAAAACCCTATTTTTTTCCGATTAGGGTTTACATTTCTCAAACCCTAATTCTTCAAACTAAAATCATAGTTAGAGTTTCTTCTTAGGTTTGAAACATCACACTTGATATACTATCGTTAATCAAGTCTAAACGATGTTCAATCTAATCAAGCATGTAATCATTCAGGTAAACCCTAGTTTACCAATTAAGCACAAATGTGGTCATTATAGGAACTGTCCTCTTTATATAGAGGATCTCAGGAAGAAGAAGGAGATAGATATATTCACTTTAGGAACTAAGAATAAGTAAGCTAAAAATATGCAAAGCAAGTATTGTTGGTACTACAGTTGGAATTTGTCATTCATGTAATGGGCATGTAATAGAATTAGTGAATTGCTATTATGTACTTACCATTAAAACATCATGTATCTTGTATGGACAAGAATATTATGAATGTATTTTATGTTTTTCTTTCAAAGATGAGATTTTTTTATGGAAGTGGTCCCAATTTTTCATAGTTTATATCTTATAGTTCTAGAGACAGTTATATATACTGAATGGCACGATAAATCAAACAATAAATACCTATAGCACTATCATCTAAAGCACATAAATCAAAAATGCATTTCTAGAATCCATATGATGGTTATCCAGACTCCTTTGGTTATTGAATCAATAGAGCATGAAAGTATTTGACAATATGACAAAAGCATATTCACTAACTGTAGTGGGAGAATGAATATTCTATTAGGACTCATACATGTTGATGTATATAGACCTTTTAGAATAAATGCTAGAGGCGGTTATTAGTGCCTCATTATATCTATTGATTATCTCATTATGGTAGTTTGTATTTAATGAAATACATGTATGAAGCTCTTAAAATGTTCAAGGAGATCATGAAATAAGTACATAACCAATTTGGTATACGTATTAAAACACTTCGATATGATTGATGTGAAAATACTTTGAAACCAAAAGTTTGAAGACCTTCCAGAAGGAATCGCACCATGTTAATTCAGGGTGCGATTATCAATAAATCTAGCTAATCTTCCGATTTCTTTTTTTTGGCACACACTTTACACTAAATAATGTACCGTCTAAAATGGTTCAAAAGACATCATATGAGACATGGCATGGGAAGTGTCCCGATGAGTATTTTATAAGGATCGGGATTGAAAGTTTACAAAAGAAAATCATTTCTTGAAAAGCTTTTTCCACAAGTCACATAAATGATATTTTGTTGAATACTACTTTTATATTCCAATCCGACAACAAAGTGTTTGTTGCCAAGATGGTTGTATTCCTAAGGGGGAACTTAGTTCCAAAAGAATTAGTGGGAGAAAAGTAGAACTTGAAATGTTCGAGACCAATAAGAAAACATTAAACCTAAAGAGGTACATTAGGAACAACAAACCAAAAGATGTTGTGAAATCTCAAGTTCCTTATGTAACACAAAACCTCATAGATCTAGTAGGACACACCTAGAGTTTGAAATACTATGACATCTTATAACTCAAGAAAGTGATTTGTGGACATAGATGATGAGTCAAAAACCTATCTAGAAATTATTGAGGGGCTAGATCCTGGGAAATGACTTGAGGCCATGAGATCTAAGTAGGGCTGTAAATGGATAGGGTAGGGTAGGGTAATGTCTTACCCTTACCCTTACCCTTTGTGATGACCCAACAGCCAAATTGCCACCAGTAAATATGTGGAATAACCATTAGCAGTAGATTAACAAAAATCACTAAAATTTAAAATCATTTTGCAAATAGATCCATTTCCAGGAAACTCTTAAAGAAAAGAACCAAGGCAATATATACATCATGGTTCACATTGTATGTACATTGTACCATATTATCTCGAGGATAACATATACCAGTTGCTTTGCCCAAACATATACATAAGCAGCATAAAACCTCTCAACCTGAGCTGTTACTAATGTACCTATTGTTGTTGTCCTTCCTCTACAGTACGGTCTCTACCTCCTCGTGCACGTCCACCTAAAAATTGTGTAACGCACGGGGTGAGACAATTGTCCCAGTGAGAGACATAACTCTCTGCCAACAATATTATTATCACAGGTAAACAATATAAAATTGAGTAGAGGATTATTTATGTAAATAAGCATGTTTAATCATTGTTTAATTGTCGTGCAAAGTAATAGTATTGTTTAAACAATTCATCTATCCATAACAGAGCTATAGATCATCTATTTTCTTTATAAGGAATATGAAGAACATGTATAACATCTATCAACTAAGATGTATAGAAGTAATGTAACGTCAACCAATGTTTCTATATTCAATCCTTAAGTAGATAAGCTACACAACTGATTACACATTTACAATCACACTTATGCCCAGAGGAGATGAGGTATATTGCTCATGCTCTAACCGACCACGGCTACATAAATCATCAGTACCATACAAGGTCAATGGAAGGGTCAGATGCTAAGACCTCACTCGTCTCGGTCAGTACGAGACCACTGGCAGTGACATCATGTCAAACTGCAACTAGCTTGTCGGGGTATAGCGACATCTTCACTAAAGAGCTACAGTTGCAGCATGCACTCTCTTCAGAGAGATCACACATCAATCCCCGGTACATTTCATCAGGGTGATCACAAACAACCCTGGTATTCATCAGGGATATCACACAAAAATCCCTATCTAGACGTAAGGATATGTTCATCCATCACCCCCACATATTCAAAAATATGCTCTCCGAGTTAAACTCATTTCATCATTCAGCAAATCCTGACACTGAATGGATCTATGGCCTGGGCAACTACATGATAAGATTCCACTTGATTAATTAGGTGTATTATAGTATCTTTTAGCATCAATCAAGTTACAAGCAATAATTATAATATATTCTACAAAGAAAGGTGTAATACATTTATCAAGTACTTTTATAATCTTTGGAACACATTGAATGCATAACACTCGGGATCTCAGTCCCTTATCACATTAATGGGAATTATCATCCCTTAACATCATCATCATCATAATTTCTAGATCTGGGTATTCAAAATCTTAGTTCATCACTGAACCTAGTTACCTCTTATCATGTAACTATTACCTCTAGGTCCTCGGACCCAGGTATACATAATACTTGTTGCACAAGTATTTCACATGGCTCACAAGGCCCATTTAATATATATCATATGAAACATCATAGCTCATACCTGGTTATGTTCATCATCTCTTGATACCTGCATGGTTAGTATTTCATGATAGAAGCAATATCAAGTACATATCATTACCATGCAACATAAGAGAAATACAACCTTTCCACTATTAGGGTTAGGGTTTCCCTTTTCACTGATTAGGGATAGGGTTTCCCTTTTCACTGATTAGGGATAGGGTTTCCCTTTTCACCAATTAGGGTTAGGGTTTCCCTCTTTAACAAATTAGGGTTTCAAATTCATATTGTCAAGAATAATGCCCTAATTCATATTATTAAGAATCAAAACCCTAATGCATAGCTCTACACATATAGGGGAATCAATGTATGCTCATTGAACGATTAACACACAAAGTATGAGTTTCTATCTCATCCTCACCAAGATAATGATTACATCATACTTTATTAAGTTGTCTCAATCCTTTTCTTAAGGTACATTGGCCTACACTATCAAAATGCATTGAACTCTATACATCTTAATGTATCATTTGACATAACACACTTCATGTGTTACTCAATCAAGTATATTGGATTGAGGTGCTTCCACCATATCAGGAATGAGGTGTGTGCTTGCTTCCATATCGGGTAAGAGGTGTATTTGTGCTTCCATATCACCCAAGAGGTGTATGTGTGCATCCATATCACCTAAGAGGTGTATTCTTGATCACCATATCGTGCATGAGGTATAGGTTCATCACCATATCGTGCATGAGGCGTATCCTTGATCACCATATCATGCATGAGGTGTAGATTCATCACCATATCATGCATGAGGTGTAGGTTCATCACCATATCGTGCATGTGGTGTATGTGTGTGTCACTCATATCAGGTTTCTCAAAATTAGGGTTTTGGTATGTCGGGTTAGACCCTTATGCTCATACGTCTTCAAAACTTCATGGTATCGACCTACCCTTCACCATGGGTTAAGTGAAATCCTAGACAAAAAGTTAGTCTAAACCAAACCAAGTGTACAAACCAATAGGGGTATGGGGTTCCAAGGTATATCTGGTTTCATATCACCATGTTGGGTTTCAACACCATATCGGGTTAGAGGTGCTTCAACATGATATCAAGTTGAGACATGATGATGTCATCATCTTAAAGCTCAATACCTTCGTTATTACTATTCTAGTTCATATAAAATAGTACTATGAAACTATTTGAACTCATGGATTCATCAATTATTCAAGAAAACTCGAAATTGAAAGTAGATCCTCAAGTATGTCAAGAATAATAACATGATTGGGTTCAAGTTATATAACCCGCCTCAAGAACAACTTTAAAGCTCCAATCTCCAAAGTTTAATGTTTCCAAGGTTGAATATGAACTTATCACAGATCCAAGACTCGTTCAAAACTCTTCTACATGCAAGGAATCACCATAGTTAAGAACTTGGTGAAGAAGAAAAGAAAGAAAGAATCACAACCCGAGATTCATGCTTCAACCAAGGTTGAAGATGACCATGGCTTCACCTTAAGCTTGATGGCTCGAGATCCTCCTTGATCCTTACTACTATGCATTATATATAATATAAATGGAGTGATAAGGTTCGAAAAATTCACTAGTAGGTGAAAGGAGTGGTATATATAATTAAGGCTCATGAGAGAGAGTGTATAAGAGGTGTCATCATTTTACACTACTAGGTGCCACATGTCCATGCATGGTTGACATGTGTCCATGCAAACATATTTATCTTGACATGAAAAACTCTTGAGGATAATCTAGGATAAGATTTTTATCATTAGTTATCTTATTGAGCAAGATATTTCAACTTAACGTCATTTTATTCACAAACTGATACACTTTTTCTAAGGAAAGTTGTAAACTGATATACATCACCTCCTTGAGGTTCTTAACCCATAATGGAAAAGGCCAAGAGTTGAAAAAACTATATGGGACCTTCTATATGGCTCCTTGGCCGATAAGAACTCTCATATAAGCTCTACAACTTGATACAACTCATATAAAGGCTTCAACTATGCATCTTTTCTTGGTCTTTTCATCACCAAGAATGCTACCACTCAAATATGATTCAAACATGGTGCCTCCTTATTACTCTCTTCTCTAGATGATGCTAAGAGAGATTAGGGACACTCTAGAGGTGGTAATTTGCATATCAACCCTACATTTTGGGTAATTTGCAAATTGCACCAAAACTGGTACATAAGGCACAAGCACTATTCAAACAAGCTCCAACTTGGAACTTAGGCTTTCCACAAGCCACCCCTTAGAATCATTATCTCTCTTATGATGCTAAAGCACTTGAAGAATGTTCAAAATTTGACATATTGCAATATAACCCCTCATCTTGGGTAAATTGCAATTTACACCCAAATTATCATATAGTGCACAAACAGTTTGCAAATAAGCTCAAACTTGAAAATTAAACTCAAGGAGAGTCTTAATGTCTTTTCAAAAGATTAAAACAAATTTATGAATAACTTACTTAAGAAAAACTTCCTGGTTTATGCCATAACCCAGGTCAGGGATGTTACACCCTTACCCGCTTATAGGGTAATTACTCTCTCCCTGAAAACCTTTACCCTACCCTTACGCACACCCAATACCCATAGGGTAAAGTCTCATGATGATAGATATACTATATATTTAATAACAATTACACATGATATTCCCTACATCAAATAGAATACACTCTTAACATTAAGTTAAGATAGTAGTAATTATATTTTGGTGATAAACATTGACAATAGTAATATTTTAACCGAAAATTTTCTTATAAATAAGGTCTAACTTTTCGAATCTATTATTTATTATTGAGAAATTATTTTTATCTCTAATATATGATTATAAAAGTTTGAAATGCTACTTATCATTTACCAAACTTGTGAGAATCATAACAGTACAAAGTAAGAGAGTAGTTGTGATGCTTTTTGAGGATTTTAGTAGGCATTAGTACATGTACTAGAATATGAGATCATTAGCTCAACTATATAGTAATGGGTAAATGGGTAAATTGGGTAGGGTAAAGTTTCTCCATTACCCTACAATCTTTAGATGCAGGTAAAGTAGGTAGACGGTAAACGGGTGATGGGTGAAAAATGCTTACCCTTACCCTACACTGTAGGGTATGCATGGTGGGTAAATGGGCAATACCCTACCCATTTACATCCCTAGATCCAAGATGGAGTCCATGTAAACCAACAAGGTATGACCTTGATTGATCCATTTAAAAGGGTAAGACCCATAGGGTGCATTTGGGTATTTAGGAAAAGACCAACATGGATGGTAGTGTACAAACCTATAAGAGCATATTGTTTGTAAAAGGTTTCAAAGAAATTCAAGGCATTGAACATGAAAAAATCTTTTCACCAGCTGTCAAGGTTGAATTTATCAGGATCATGCTTGCCATTGCAGCTCAGTATGACTATAAGATTTGGAAAATTGGATGTTTAAACCACATTCCTTAATAGGAATAATTGAGAGGATGTGTACGTGACACAACATGAAGGTTTTATAAATCCAACATTGTTAAATTTGGTAAGCTACAAAGGTCAAGATGTGGATTGAAGAAAGCATCTTAGAGTTGGAATCTTGTATTTGAAAAGATGGTCAAAGAGTTGACTTGAGTCGAAATGAAGATGGAATCTATGATTACAAGAATTTAGTGGGAGCATATTTATATTCCACATAATGATCAAATGACATCCTTATCCTGCAAATGTTAAAATATGGCTGGGAATTACCTTCTCTATGAACGGTTTAGGCAAAGCATTCTATATGATAGGAAATAAAATCTAAAAAGATAGATCTAGATAGCTTCTTGACCTAAGAAATGAGCACATACAATGGCAAAATGCTGAAAGGGTTCAGAATACAACTCAATGAGAGAAAATTTGTGAAATTGGTCTTTCTAGAGCCTAGTATCCCAACTCTTATGAAGAACAACAATACATGAATAAGATTCCAAATCACATTCACAATATTATGTACTCATCCTGTTGTCTCGTATGTACCGGACATGATGAGAGGACATCTGTCAGATCCCAGTGAAAGTCACTGGACTGTCATTAAGAACATCCTTTAGCACTGTAGAAGCACTAAAAGGATCAGTTCCTTGGTTATGGTAATAAGGAAGAGTTGGGTGTAAGAGGTTACACTGATCCAAGCTTATAAAGTGACAGAAAATTAATGATTGCAAACTAGATTTATTTGACCTTAAAATAGAACTATAAGTCAGAAAAGTTATGAGCAAGAGACAATTGCAAATTCTACAACAGAAGTCGAGTATCTTATGTGTTATAAACACAGTTAAGGATATTGTATGGATCAAGAAGTTCATAGAGATGAACTTGTGGGGGATCCCAACCATTTATGACACATTAGAGATACTATGACAACAATGGATTTACTGGTTAGGAAAAGGAATCTCAGATAACATACTACAACAATTCCATCTCATATGAGAAGTCATACAACAAGGAGGCACAAACATGCAAAATACCGACTAGAAGCAAATGTTGTTGACCCACTATAAAAGCACCAGTGCAGCAAAAACATGATAGACATGTTAAAGATAACTTGGAATAAGATTCATAAGTGATTGGATCTAAGTGCAAGTGGGAGTCTTTTGGTATGTATTCCCATATAGACAATCATATGATGATTGTGATGGGACATTATATAGTTTATTTGATAGTTATAAAGGTAATTTTGTCTATTATGTTTGTCTTAATCATGAGATGATGACACATATATAATAGATGTCTAAAGAATGATGTTACTCGATGACATATGTCTTCAGGTTAAGGACATGAACAATGTGATCATATGTATGATAAGAGTACATCCATTCTTGTTATCTCCCTAGCAGATATTACTGTGGAAGCAAAATAGACACGAGTAATACAAAAGACTAGAGTGTGTGTTGACTGATGACAGAGTCTCATTAGTCATGATGTATGATATCAAGTCAAGCATACATGTACATGTTAGAGAACAATGTATCAAACAAATCCACCTTAAGAGTGATACCTGGAGACATGGAATGGTAGTCAGAATCAACTCTCATAGTGATAGTAGTGATTGTGGTTCTTAGACTTGAAGTCACTACACTCATCACATGTCGTTTGTTGTACTTTGACATCATCCAACATGACCTTGAATAAGGGCTTCCATAAAGGTGGTGCTCAGGTACATTGTAACACATGGGGATTGAGTGTGTGTGATGTAGATGGGATTTTTCCCTCCTACATGAGTTTGATATCCATGCCACTTAATAAGCGAGACTAAGAAATGTATGGCCATACTCATATGTGAACTCACATGCATCTCAAACAGTCTACTCTAGTTCAAAAAATATGGATTGAACCTTGAGAGGATGATGATTCCCTACCTTGAGTTCAATCCATATATAAGAGATAAAGGAACTATACCAATCATGGTAACACTGATCATGGATTGTAGGTTGAATTTGTTATCCAACTTTCTAAATTACTTGGGCAACAATGATATGGCTCTAGATACCACTCATTCCTTGTGTGTCATAAATTGGTTATGGAAATTCACTGCCAACATAATTTGGTACCTATAGGGTCACACACATAGGATGCACTTAGAATAGGAGTTTATCCATGAATGATGTTTAACTTGATTACTAAAAGTGTTTAGGTATTCAATTTAAATAGCACTAGTTCAAAATTAACTGAGTATACTTTCAAGCGACCGGTTCAAGTGTTGAACTGGTCGGTTGGAGTGTTAGGTCAATTGGATATTACATTGACTGAATATTTTCCTGAAATGGGCATATGAAACGACCATTTCAATAGTGAAACAACCGGTTCATCATATAAAAGTTTGGTTCAATTGGATCAATGATTGATGTTGATGTCATGATTCTACATTAATTAAATATTAAAAGCCAATATGTTTGCAAATAGGAAATATTCTAAATCAATTGGTTCAGGGTGTAGACTGATCGGTTCACCATTCACAGGTTCCAAAAAATTCATGAATTCTATCTCATTAACTCCCAAATTGACTGGAAACCCTGACCGTAGCCTCTCCTATAAATAGAGGGGTACTAGGGGATTCCCAGACAAAATTGTTATCCTCTCTAGTTGTGGTGACCAATAGAGAGGCCAAGCAAGTCCTACCTGTGAAAGGGAGGGATATCAAGGGAGAGAAAATCAATCGTAGCAGATTGATGTTTGAAGGGACAACTCCTTCATGTTGGCTCTAGTAGCGCAACATGGAGTTCTTGGTGATCCACGTGGACTACTCTAGAGGAAAGGAGGCTTTTTCTTGTCTTTAGGAGGATGTCGTTAACCGCCGTCTGTGGTACCAGACCAGGAGACCATTGTTGACGAATGATCGAGTGTTGCTGGAGAAGAAGCACACTACTGCAACAAGAGTTTTTGCTGGACTTTCTCCACGACAATGTATAGCTCTTGTTACCTTCCTTCTTGGATACATGATTGTTGATGAGTTCTTGTTGATTAGGGAATCGACCATTAAATTTTTTGTTTCCTCTAATTTTTTTGTTTCCCCAATTTCCCAACAATTAAAACTAGATTAAACATCACTGGCAGGTTCAAGAATATTTACATGTGAGTTCAACAACCTACATAACATCACATACCATATCATGTATTTACATATCTGTCTAGTCTCCTCAACCACAACCTGTACACAAAAGATATGTCCCACATATATACATGCCATATACAACATCAGAGTATTGCCTAAAACCCAAGTCGAAGTACATATCATCTATAACACATCCCTTGCTCGGACCTAAGACTACATGGACGACTCGAGGACACACTAACTACTAGACAAACTTCTACCCTACCCTAATGCTCTCCAAGATGCTCTTCCTCACCACCATGAGCCTGACGACGTTGTTGACGATCACATAAAAATATGTGGTGACCCATGAGGTGAGACCCATATCCCAGTGAGATATAACTCTCAACAATGTTTTTAGCTTAAAACATGTCATGTTATTTAGACAGATTGAGAAGATGAGACAAATAGAATAGATATATAACAACAAGCATGATTAACATGATATTTAAGTAAACAAATAAAGCTATCACCTTTAAATAATTGATTTCTCTTACTACAAAATATATCAACTAATTATTTAAGAAACAAGGAAAAGGTTATCATTAAATGTGAATCATTTTCTAACCTAGCAGTTAAACTACACATAGTGATTGCATCTTTTATTAAGCCATGGGGAGTTTGAATTGTACCACCCAAGCTACCAACTGACCACTACAAAGTCGCAATAAGTTTCGTACAAGATATAGGAAAGTCGTAATCCTAAGATCTCTTCCTATTGGTCAGTACGAGTCAACCATAGTGACATATCAGTCAAACTACCCACAACATCATGTCAGTCAAGCTGCAACAACCTAGTATGCCCTTAGTACAAGCCATGACTGTAAGGAGGTGGGATCACCCCCTTACTAATTTTTTTTGAAGAATTAAACATCCATTCCAAACACACTCAAAGGTGTGCTGGAATAGGTGTAACATTTTCAAATTTCAATAAATGGTATTCAAAACAACCAAAGTATAGCAACAGAATAAAAATGTTGACTATATTCAATTTATCACAATGTTATCACAAAAGTATATCATAATATCTTGTAAGGGTTTACATGTATGATACAACGTAAGGATCTAAGTAGAGGGAAATCTAAACCATAACAACTTTGTCTCCAAACTTTAACTCCTTAAGCTAGTCCAAAACTGCATGCCTTATCATCCAACTCCTTCACCTAGGGTTGGAAGCATACCCCAGTAAGAAGAGAAAATAGATGACACCAGCAAAGGTTGGTATGTGCATACTAAATAGGAAATTGAACAATATATAGAATAAAGGACATCAAATATAAAAGGCTTCCCATAGTAAGGATAAGGACCACCCAAATGGGTATCAAGAGAAAAGGAATTGAAATCATGTGATAACAAAAGAATAATTGCCATTAATAAAGCATAAAGATTGTGCTACACAAGCACATGTAAAGAATTAGGACACACACCCCATATCATCAATCTACATTCATGTGAGATAAACTTAGCCCTAGAACAATATAAACACAAAGGTGAACAAGTCTCATAAACTTGAAACCTGATAGAGAAAGGAATATTGTCAATCTCCCAAATATATAAAACACGGGCCAAGAATCACACATCTTGCCCAGAATATGAGGTTCCTTTCCATCCCAAAAAGAATAGGAAATATCACATCTGGTCAACAGGAAATAACACATCTGCCATAAAAACTAATGCAATTACACTACTCTAGTGCTACTGAATCACAATAGCATGTTAAATGTAGAGGCAAGTAGAAAGTATAGTCAGAATATATAAATGAGTCACCACATAAGTGACCAACATATACATCCACCACATAAGTGGGCAAAAGACATCACATGCCATCTTTTAGAGTTCCATCAAGAAGAAATCATAAGATAAGAGTTCAAAAGAATATCCATGATCACATGATCAATATCAAATAAGGTAGTTTACATGAAGCATGATTTTTAAAAGAAAAGACATTGTGTATAGGCTAATGTCCATAGGACAAAGAGAATGGATAAGCATAGGTGAATTGCTCAACATAGAAGAATAGGGGATACATCATACCTCAACTTTAGAGTCTAAATAGTCCAAGTCAAGCCTAGGCCTCCAAAGAACCTCTAGGGAAGGTGGACAAGTCCAATAAGTAAGGTTCCCAAGTTTAGAGAGTTTGATTTCTCCAACAAAGCTCCTATCTTGAGCAAGAAGCACCTTCTCCACTTTAGAGGTGAAAAACCCTAACAAAAGAACATGGAGATGAGGTGTTTATGGGTTCTAGGTGGGATTTCACCATGGAAAGCCATGGTTCTGACTTGGAGGAAGGTAGAAGGAAGACTAAAAACATGAAAATAGGAAAGGAAAGGAGGATACTTACTAGTTTTGGTCAAAATCACCAAGTAGGAGCTTAAGAAATCCTAAATATAGAAATTTGGAACCCTAGGAGCCTTCTTCACCAAGTTAGGCACCTCCTTTTACCTTGGGGATAGAACCTTCATGGAAAACAGAGTAGGAATGATGCTCTAAGATAGAGGAAATAAAGAAGAGTAAGAGTTTTTTTAATTGGGAGTTGGGAAGGGGTAGATATGGCTATATAAAGTAAGAGGTCAAGTATGAGGTGTTTATGAGACTTTCCATGTGTCATGTATAAGGGTGTCCATGGACATGCAGACTTTATGGATAAGGAAGGAATCAAGCACAAGGTGTCAAGTTAATGTCCATATGTCTAATGCTAAGGGTTCCTATGGACATGAAAACCTTTATTGATAAAGAAGAAGTCAAGCATGAGGTGTCCATGGATCTTTCCATGTGTCCTTAGCCTAGGGATTTCATGGCCATGCAAAAGGACAGCTCATAGAGGCTTCTTAAATATCAAATTTCGGTTTATGGACACTTATAGGACATCCCAACCAACCTCCAATCAAAGAAATAACCTCATTGGTTGATTGATTCTAAATATAAGCTCATTTATAAAGAGAGTAACCCCTAAAATTCCCTTGGAAAGAAACACCTTCAAACCAAAGTGCAACTAGGCGCCCTATGGTTCAAACACTTGAGAATTTTTCTTTATTAAAATTGGAATTTCATATGATTTTAGAATATTTTATTTACATATGGTAAGGGAATATATAAAGATTATAATTCATGTGACAATTTACAAGGAAAACCTCCCAATTGGGTAAATTGCATAAAAGTCCAAAATGTACCTAAAATTGCATAGCTAGCACAAACAACATCCAAATTGGACCAAACTTCATCCACAAGTTATCTTTGATGTGTTGAATATGAATTTGCCATTATTTCCATATTTTGAAGTTATAGAATCACATTATTCATTACTTATGTCTTTTACTCAATTTCTCTCTCCTAAACTTATCCTAATATTTCAAGGTGGTCCAAATTAGATGAAATTTGACATGTAGGCTAATTTTGATATGTAGATTTTGAATTTGAAGTTTGTTTCCACTTTTGAGACTTATTTTTATAAGATATGTCATATGGCCCATTAACAACTCATTATCTAAATTATTCATCCAATTAAGTTCCTTATCTTCATATTACCACCAAAATGAGTTATGTGGCATATTTTATTATCCATTATAAACCTAAGATTAATGTTAGAACATTAGGTTACATTAAGGTGATCTACACATTCATTATCTCATTGGGGTTATACTAAAAATCTATTTAGGTCTAACCTTCAACCTTGCTTGGCTAAGTCCAAAATGTCAACTTACAGGGTAGGGTCTGAGATCTAGTATGTTACAGCACACCACCCCTTAAAGGAATTTCATCCTTGAAATCAAAACATACACATATAAGAAAACTACTTATTCACCACCCCTTAAAGGATTTAACCTACCAAGCCAAACTAATCTAAAGGTAAAAGGGTGAGTCTAACCAGACCATATACCAGATCCATCATGCTTCACTGCGCACTCTGATTGCTTACTAAACACCAAACTTCAAAGTCTAGGTTCTAGGGATAACTATCTAAACATGTAGTTCTATGGGTCATAAGGGAACTATATTGGGTATCCATCCTCAAACAAGTCATTACACCTGTAAGACTAGTTCAACATATTAGGGTCCCTAAAGATAAATCATATAGATGTCTAAGGCTACTATTACCTAAAAGTATGCTATTTTGAACAATTTATATCAGCTCAGGCCAGGACGGTATCATATGGATTTGGGAGTACTCGTAAACCAAGCTAGTGGTATGGAGGAAAATATTGCCAGCCCCCGAAACCCTGATCCATTCTAGACACATTTGCTTCAACTACATGTCCTAATAGTTTCCTGAAGGCTCTAATATCATGTTGTAAGGTGGCAGGATCACCCCCTTACTATTTTTTTTTGAAGAATTAAACATCCATTCCAAACACACTCAAAGGTATGCTGGAATATGTGTAACATTTTCAAATTTCAATAAATGGTATTCAAAACAACCAAAGTATAGAAGCAGAATAAAAATGTTGACTACATTCAATTTATCACAAGGTTATTATAAAAGTACATCATAATATCCCGTAAGGGTTTACATGTATGATACAACATAAGGATCTAAGTAGAGGGAAATCTAAACCATAATAACTTTGTCTCCAAGCTTTAACTCCTTAAGCTAGTCTGAAAATGCATGCCTTATCATCCAAGTCCTTCATCTAGGGTTGGAAGCATACCCCAGTAAGAAGAGAAAATAGATGACATCATCAAAGGTTGGTATGTGCATACTAAATAGGAAATTGAGCAATATATGTAATAAAGGACATCAAATACAAAAGGCTTCCCATAGAAAGGATAAGGACCACCTAAATGGGTATCAAGAGAAAAGGAATTGAAATCATGTTATAATAAAAGAATACTTGCCATTAATAAAACATAAAGATTGTGTCACACAAGCAAATGTAAAGAATTAGGGCACACCCCATATCATCAACCTGCATGCATGTGAGATAAACATAGCCCTAAAACAATATAAACACAAAGGCAGACAAGTCTTATAAACTTGAAACCTGATAGAGAAAGGAATACTTCCAATCTCCCAAATATATAAAACACGGGCCAAGAATCACACATCTTGCCCTAGGTATGAGGTTCCTTTCCATCCCAAAATAATAGGAAATATCACATCTGCTTGGCAGGAAATAACACATCTGCCATAAAAACCAATGCAACTATACTACTCTAGTTCTACTGAATCACATAGTATGTTAAATGTAGAGGCAAGTAGAAAGTATAGTCAGAATATATAAACTAGTCACCACATAAGTGACCAAGATATACATCCACCTCATAAGTGGGCAAAAGACATCACATGCCATATTTTAGAG
Organism: Alisma plantago-aquatica; assembly: GCA_963693085.1. NCBI lineage: Eukaryota > Viridiplantae > Streptophyta > Magnoliopsida > Alismatales > Alismataceae > Alisma > Alisma plantago-aquatica. Next base: position 1,615,825,716 of record OY856409.1, on the reverse strand, counting down.
TTCCATCATGAACAAAGCATAAGATAAGAGTTCAAAAGAATATCCATGATCACATGATCAATATAAAATAAGGTAGTTTACATGAAGCATGGTTTTTAAAAGAAAAGACATTGTGTATAGGATGATGTCCATAGGACAAAGAGAATGAACAAGCATGTGTGAATTGCTCAACATAGAAGAATAGGGGATACATCATACCTCAACTTCAGAGTCTTAACAGTCCAAGTCAATCCTAGGCCTCCAAAGAACCTCTAGGGAAGGTGGACAGGTCCAATAAGTAAGGTTCCCAAGTTTAGAGAGGTTGGTTTCTCCAACAAAGCTCCTATCTTGAGCAAGAAGCACCTTCTCTGCTTTAGAGGTGAAAAATTGTAACAAAAGAACATGGAGATGAGGTGTTTATGGGTTCTAGGTGGGATTACACCATGGAAGGCCATGGTTACGACCTGGAGGAAGGTGGAAGGAAGACTAACAACATGAAAATAGGGAAGGAAAGGAGGATAGTTACTAGTTTTGGTCAAAATCACCAAGGAGGAGCTTAAGAAATCCTAAATAGAGAAATTTGGAACCCTAGGAGCCTTCTTCACCCAGATAGGCACCTCCTTTTACCTTGGGACAGAACCTTTGTGGAAAAATAGAGGATGCTCTAAGATAGCGGAAATAAAGAAGAGCAAGAGTTTTCGAATTGGAAGTTGGGAAGGGGAAGATATGGCTATATAAAGGAAGAGGTCAAGTATGAGGTGTCTATGAGACTTTCCAGGTGTCATGTATAAGGGTGTCCATGGACATGCAAGCATTTATAAATAAGGAAGGATTCAAGCATGAGGTGTCAAGTTACTTTCCATGTGTCCAATTCTAAGGGTGCCTATGGACATGCAAACCTTTATGGATAAGGAAGAAGTCAAGTATGAGGTGTCCATGGAGCTTTCCATGTGTCCTTACCCTAGGGATTTCATGGCCATGCAAGAGGACAGCTCATAGAGGCTTCTTTAATATAAAATGTCAGTTTATAGACACTTATAGGCCATCCCAACCAACTTCCAATCAAAGAAATAACCTCATTTGTTGATAGCTTCTAAAGATAAGCTCATTTATAAAGAGAGTAACCCCTAAAATGCCCTTGGAAAGAAACACCTTCAAACCAAGTTGTAACTAGACGCCCCTTGGTTAAAAAACTTTATAATGGTAAGGTAATATGTAAAGATAATAATGCATGTGACAATTTGCAAAGAAAACCTCCCAATTGGGTAAATTGCATTAAATTCCAAAATGTACCTAAAAGTGCATAACTTGCACAAACAATATTCAAATTGGACCAAACTTCATCCACAAGTTATTTTTGATGTGTTGAATATGAATTTGCCATTATTTACATATTTTGAAGTTATATAATCACATTATTCATTAGTTATGACTTTTACTCATTTTGTCTCTCCTAAACTTATCCTAGTATTTCAAGGTTTTGTCCAAATTAGATGAAATTTGACATGTAGGCTAATTTTGATATGTAGATTTTGAATTTGAAGTTTGTTTCCACTTTTGAGACTTCTTTTTATAAGATATGTCATATGGCCCATTAACGACCCGTTATCTAAATTATTCATCCAATTAAGTTCCTTATCTTCATATTACCACCAAAATGAGTTATGTGGCATATTTTATGTATCCATTATAAACCTAAGATTAATGTTAGAACATTAGGTTACATTAAGGTGATATATACATGCATTAGCTCATTGGGGTTATACTAAACATCTATATAGGTCTAACCTTCAACCTTGTTTGGCTAAGTCCAAAATGTCAACTTCTAAGATCTAGTATGTTACAACACACCACCCCTTAAAGGAATTTTGTCCTTGAAATCAAAACATCCACATATAAGAAAACTACTTATTCACCACCCCTTAAAGGATTTAACCTACCAAGACAAACTAATCTAGAGGCAAAAGGGTGAGTCTAACTAGACCATATACCAGATCCATCATCCTTCACTGCACACTCTGATTGCTTACTAAACACCAAACTTCAAAGTCTAGGTTCTAGGGATAACTATCTAAGCATGTGGTTCTATGGGTCATAAGGGAACTATATTGGGTATCCATCCTCAAACAAGTCATTACACCTGGGAGACTAGTTCAACATATTAGGGTCCCTAAAGATAAATCATATAGATGTCTAAAGATACTATTGCCTAAAAGCATGCTATTTTGAACCATTCATATCAGCTCAGGCCAGGCTGATATCATATGCATTCGGGAGTCCTTGTAAACCAAGCTAGTGGTGCAGAGGAAAATATTACCAGCCCCTGAAACCTTGATCCATTCTAGACACCTTTGCTTCAACTTCAAGTCCTAATAGTTTCCTAAAGGCTTTGATACCATGTTGTAAGGTGGTGGGATCACCCCCTTACTAAATTTTTTTGAAGAATTAAATATCCATTCCAAACACACTCAAAGGTATGCTGGAATAGGTGTAACATTTTCAAATTTTAATAAATGGTATTCAAAACAATCAAAGTATAGCAGCAGAATAAAAATGTTGACTATATTCAATTTATCACAAGGTTATTACAAAAGTACATCATAATATCCCGTAAGGGTTTACATGTATGATACAACATAAGGATCTATGTACATCATAATATCCTGTAAGGGTTTACATGTATGATACAACATAAGGATCTAAGTAGAGGGAAATCTAAACCATAACAACTTTATATCCAAGATTTAACTCCTTAAGCGAGTCCAAAACTGCATACCTTATCATCTAAGTCCTTCAGCTAGGGTTGGAAGCATACCCCATTAAGAAGAGAAAATAGATGACAGCAACAAAGGCTGGTATGTGCATACTAAATAGGAAATTGAGCAAAGGACATCAAATATAAAAAGGCTTCCCATAGAAAGGATAATGACCACCCAAATGGGTATCAAGAGAAAAGGAATTGAAATCATGTGATAACAAAAGAATACTTTCCATTAATAAAACATAAATATTGTGCCACACAAGCACATGTAAAGAATTAGGGCACACACCGCATATCATCAACATGCATGCATGTGAGATAAACATAGCCCTAGAACAATATAAACACAAAGGCGGCCAAGTCTCATAAACTTGAAACCTGATAGAGAAATGAATACTGCCAATATCTCAAATATATAAAACACGGGCCAAGAATCACACATCTTTCCCTAGGTATGAGGTTCCTTTCCATCCCAAAAGAACAGGAAATATCACATCTTCTCGGCAGGAAATAACACATCTGCCATAAAAATCAATGCAATTAGACTACTCTAGTGCTACTGAATCACATAACATGTTAAATGTAGAAGCAAGTAGAAAGTATAGTCAGAATATATAAACTAGTCGCCACATAAGTGACCAACATATACATCCACCTCATAAGTGGGCAAAAGACATCACATGCCATCTTTTAGAGTTCCATCATGAATAAAGCATAAGATAAGAGTTCAAAAGAATATCCATGATCACATGATCAATATCAAATAAGGTAGTTTACATGAAGCATGATTTTCAAAAGAAAAGATATTGTGTATAGGCTAATATCCATTGGACAAAGAGAATGAATAAGCATAGGTGAATTGCTCAACATAGAAGAATAGGGGATACATCATACCTCAACTTCAGAGTCTAAATAGTCCAAGTCAAGCCTAGACCTCCAAAGAACCTCTAGGGAAGGTGGACAGGTCCAATAAATAAGGTTCCCAAGTTTAGAGAGGATGGTTTCTCCAACAAAGCTCTTATCTTGTGCAAGAAGCACCTTCTCCACTTTAGAGGTGAAAACCCTAACAAAAGAACATGAAGATGAGGTGTTTATGGGTTCTAGGTGGGATTTCACCACAAAAGTCCATGGTTCGACCTGGAGGAAGGTGGAAGGAAGACTAACAACATGAAAATTAGTAAGAAAAGGAGGATACTTACTAGTTTTGTTCAAAATCACCAAGGAGGAGCTTCAAAAATGCTAAATAGAGAAATTTGGAACCTTAGGAGCCTTTTTCACCAAGTTATGCACCTCCCTTTACCTTGGGATAGAACCTTCATGGATAAATAGAGTAGGAATGATGCTCTAAGATAGAGGAAATAAAGGAGAGTAAGAGTTTTCGAATTGGGAGTTGGGAAGGAGTATATATGGCTATATAAAGGAAGAGGTCAAGTATGAGGTGTCTATGAGACTTTCCATTGTCATGTATAAGGGTATCCATGGACATGCAAGCCTTTATGGATAAGGAAGGAGCCAATAATGAGGTGACAAGTTACTTTCCATGTGTCCAACGCTAAGGGTGCCTATGTACATGCAAACCTTTATGGATAAGGATGAAGTCAAGCATGAGGTGTCCATGGAGCTTTCCAGGTGTCCTTAGCCTAGGGATTTCATGGCCATGCAAGAGGACAGCTCATAGAGGCTTCTTGAATATCAAATTTCAGTTTATGGAAACTTATAGGCCATCCCAACCAACCTCCAATCAAAGAAATAACCCCATTGGTTGATATCTTCTAAAGATAAGCTCATTTATAAAGAGAGTAACCCCTAAAATGCCCTTGGAAAGAAACACCTTCAAACCAAGGTGCAACTAAGCGCCCTATGGTTCAAAAAATCGAGAATGGTAAGGAAATATATAAATATTATAATGCATGTGACAATTTGCAAAGAAAACCTCCCAATTGGGTAAATTGCATAAAAGTCCAAAATGTACCTAAAATTGCATAACTTGCACAAACAACAACCAAATTGGACCAAAGTTCATCCATAAGTTATCTTTGATGTGTTGAATATGAATTTGCTATTATTTCCATATTTTGAAGTTATATAATCACATTTTTCATTACTTATGCCTTTTACTCATTTTCACTCTCCTAAACTTATCCTAATATTTCAAGGTTGTCCAAATTAGATGAAATTTGACATGTAGGCTAATTTTGATATGTAGATTTCGAATTTGAAGTTTGTTTATACTTTTGAGGCTTCTTTTTATAAGATATGTCATATGGCCCATTAATGGTCCATTATCTAAATTATTCATCCAATTAAGTTCCTTATCTTCATATTACCGCCAAAATGAGTTATGTGGCATAGTTTAGGTATCCATTATAAACCTAAGATTAATGTAAGAACATTAGGTTACATTAAGGTGATATATACATGCATTAGCTCATTGGGGTTATACTAAACATCTATTTAGGTCTAACCTTCAACCTTGTTTGGCGAAGTCTAAAATGTCAACTTCCAGGGTAGGGTCCGAGATCTAGTATGTTACATCACACCACCTCTTAAAGGAATTTTGTCCTCGAAATCAAAACATCCAAATATAAGAAAACTACTAATTCACCCCGCCTTAAAGGATTTAACCTACCAAGCCAAACTAATCTAGAGGTAAAGGTGAGTCTAACTAGACCATATACCAGATCCATCAGGCATCACTATGCACTCTGATTGCTTACTTAACACCAAACTCCAAAGTCTAGGTTCTAGGGATAACTATCTAAACGCGTGGTTCTATGGGTCATAAGGGAACTATATTGGGTATCCATCCTCATACAAGACATTACACCTGGGAGACTATTTCAACATATTAGGGTCCCTAAAGATAAATCATATAGATGTATAAGGCTACTATTGCCTAAAAGCATGCTATTTTGAACAATTCATATCATTTCAGAATAGGATGATATCATATGGATTCGAGAGTCCTCATAAACCAAGCTAGTAGTGTGGAGGAAAATATTTCCAGCCCCCGAAACCCTGATCCATTCTAGACACTTTTGCTTCAAATCCATGTCCTAATAGTTGCCTAAAGGCTCTGATACCAATCTATAAGGAGGCGGGACCACCCCCTTACTATTTTTTTTTTTTGAAGAATTAAACATCCATTCCAAACACACTCAAAGGTATGCTGGAATATGTGTAACATTTTCAAATTTCAATAAATGATATTCAAAACAACCAAAGTATAGCAGCAGAATAAAAATGTTGACTATATTCAATTTATCACAAGGTTATTACAAAAGTACATTATAATATCCCGTAAGGGTTTACATGTATGATCCAACATAAGGATCTAAGTAGAGGGAAATCTAAACCATAACAACTTTGTCTCCAAGCTTTAACTCCTTAAGCTAGTCCGAAAATGCATTCCTTATCATCCAACTCCTTCACCTAGGGTTAGAAGCATACCCCAGTAAGAAGAGAAAATAGATGACATCAGGAAAGGCTGGTATGTGCATACTAAATAGGAAATTGAGCAATATATGGAATAAGGGACATCAAATATAAAAGGCTTCCCATAGAATGGATAAGGACCACCCAAATGGGTATCAAGAGAAAAGGTATTGAAATCATGTGATAACAAAAGAATAATTGCCATTAATAAAACATAAAGATTGTGCCACACAAGCACATGTAAAAAATTAGGACACACACCCCATATCATCAACATGCATGCATGTGAGATAAACATAGCCCTAGAACAATATAAACACAAAGGCAGACAAGTCTCATAAACTTGAAACCTGATAGAGAAAGGAATATTGTCAATCTCCCAAGTATATAAAACACGGGCCAAGAATCACACATCTTTCCCAGGGTATGAGGTTCCTTTCCATCCCAAAAAGAAAATGAAATATCACATCTGCTCGGTAGGAAATAACACATCTGCCATAAAAACCAATGCAATCAAACTACTCTAGTGCTACTGAATCACATAGCATGTTAAATGTAGAGGCAAGTAGAAAGTATGGTTAGAATATATAAACTAGTCACCACATAAGTGACCAACATATACATCCACCTCATAAGTAGGAAAAAGACATCACATGACATATTTTAGAGTCACATCATGAACAAAGAATAAGATAAGAGTTCAAAAGAATATCCATGATCACATGATCAATATCAAATAAGGTAGTTTACATGAAGCATGATTTTCAAAAGAAAAGACATTGTGTATAGGCTAATGTCCATTGGACCAAGAGAATGAATAAGCATAAGTGAATTGCTCAACATAGAAGAATATGGAATACATCATACCTCAACTTCAGAGTCTAAATAGTCCAAGTAAAGCCTAGGCCTCCAAATAACCTCTAGGGAAGGTGGACAGGTCCAATAAGTAAGGTTCCCAAGTTTAGAGAGGTTGGTTTCTCCAACAAAGCTCATATCTTGAGCAAGAAGCACCTTCTCCACTTTAGAGGTGAAAACCCCTAACAAAAGAACAAGGAGATGGGGTGTTTATGGGTTCTAGGTGGGATTTCACCATGGAAGGCCATGGTTCTGACTTGGAGGAAGGTGGAAGGAAGACTAACAACATGAAAATAGGGAAGGAAAGGAGGATACTTACTAGTTTTGATCAAAATCACCAAGGAGGAGCTTACGAAATCCTAAATAGAGAAATTTGGAACCCTATGAGCCTTCTTCACTAAGTTAGGCACCTCCTTTTACCTTGGGACAGAACCTTCGTGGAAAATTAAAGTAGTAATGATGATCTAAGATATAGGAAATAAAGGAGAGCAAGATTTTTCGAATTGGGAGTTTGGAAGGGGTAGATATGGCTATATAAAGGAAGCGGTCAAGTATGAGGTGTCTATGAGACTTTCCATGTGTCATGTATAAGGGTGTCCATGGACATGCAAGCCTTTATGGATAAGGAAAGAGTCAAGAATGAGGTGTTAATTTACTTTCCATGTGTCCAATGCTAAGGGTGCCTATGGACATGCAAACCTTTATGGTTAAGGAAGAAGTCAAGCATGAGGTGTCCATGGAGCTTTCCATGTGTCCTTAGCCTAGGGATTTCATGGCCATGCAAGAGTACAACTCATAGAGGCTTCTTGAATATAAAATTTTGGTTTATGGACACTTATAGGCCATCCCAACCAACCTCCAATCAAAGAAATAACCCCATTGGTTGATAGCTTCTAAAGATAAGCTCATTTATAAAGAGACTAGCCCCTAAAATGCCCTGGGAAAGAAACACCTTCAAACTAAGGTTCAACTAGGAACCCTATGGTTAAAAACTCAAAAATAGTATGGGAATATATAAATATTATAATGCATGTGACAATTTGCAAAGAAAACCTCCCAATTGGGTAAATTGCATAAAAGTCCAAAATGTACCTAAAATTGCATAACGTGCACAAACAACATCCAAATTGGACCAAACTTCATCCACAAGTTATCTTTTATGTGTTGAATATGAATTTTCCATTATTTACATATTTTGAAGTTATATAATCACATTATTAATTACTTATGCCTTTTCCTAATTTTCTCTCTCCTAAACTTATCCTAATATTTAAGGTTGTCTAAATTAGATGAAATTTGACATGTAGGCTAATTTTGATATGTAGATTTTGAATTTGAAGTTTTTTTCCACTTTTGAGACTTATTTTTATAAGATATGCCATATGGCCCATTAACAACACATTTTCTTAATTATTCATCCAATTAAGTTCCTTATCTTCATATTACCACCAAAATGAGTTATGTGGCATATTTTATGTATCCACTATAAACCTAAGATTAATGTTAGAAAATTAGGTTACATTAAGGTGATCTATACATGCATTATCTCATTGGGTTTATACTAAACATTTATTTAGGTCTAATCTTCAAACTTGTTTGTCTAAGTCCAAAATGTCAACTTCTAGGGTAGGGTCCGAGATATAGTTTGTTACAACGACACTAGAAAACTAGGGTATACAAAACCCTATCATCTGAGGTACAACCATAGAGATCCTCATTCACATCACATATACAAATATCTGACACACGTCCTCTACTACTATCAATTTGAGGCATGATCGCAGCCATCCTCCAAAACCTTAGGATCAGGATGACAAGGATGTACTCTCACTTGTACCTACATATACTCAACAATATATGACTTCAGGCTTCCATTCAGGAATACTCATTTCCCCATCCAACAAGTCCGGACACTGGAATGGTTCTACAACATAGGGCACTACATGATTAGGGTTTTACTTGATTAGTTAATACCAATTAAGTGATTTAAGGTTGCATCAATCAAGTCACATACAAACCCAAAAGAGTTCTACAAAAACATTGGTATATTACAACTCTAGAAGATATAAAATGCAAGGGATACATGTTCTTTATCACAACATCATTGACCATTAATCCACTGCCAGATTACTTTGGGGATTACACCTCCACTAGGGCATAACACACCCCACAAGTCATTAAGGACAAACAACAATTTTCCTTTGGTAAGCACATCATCTTCATTTGAGCTTTATAAAAGATTCATCACGCTCTCAAGGAACTAACCATTCTAGGATTTAGTAAAAAAGTGGATCAAGCATAGGAGTCATGACCTTATTAAGAGTAGCATAAAAGAGTTACTCTAACATTATGAATAAAACGTTCACCATCCAAGTCATCAATAAAAGGGTAGGGGTATTGAGTCATCATTAATTAACCATCTTACAAGAAAGATTAACTGGTGTATGTTGAATTTATGTCACCAAAACTACACATATAATCAACTCATTGGTCCATTGGATACCCATAGACAACCCATTAGATTATTGAGGGACTTAGTAGAAATATCATGTCATTAACTCTGTCTTCACCATTGGTTGATTGATGGACAACAAGAGCCATCAGTTCTTTTAAGGACTTAGTGAAAAACATTAGTTAGTTAACTAAGTTGAACCATCATTTTATTAGGGTACATAGGGGAACCATCAATTCTTTGTACATATAGTAAGTTCATCAGTTCATTTCTATAGTCAAAAACTCAAAGTCTCATACTCAACCTACCACCTGTTCTTTATAGTACTTAACCAAGAAAGGGACTATCAGATCTTTATGTTGCTTAACCACAAGAAACAGATCGAATCTTTTAAAGACTTAGTACAAAATAGTTCATATACTAATATGATGCCCATCGATTCATGAAAAGGATACCAACACTAAAACCATCAGATTATTTGGATACCTAGCCAAAACAAACCCATCAGATTCTATTTATGCAAGACCATCAAATCATTTTAGGATTTAACTGAAATCTATCCATGCTTCTAGTATGCCCAATAGTTTATGAAAGAGTACACATAAGACCATTGATTGATTTCTTAACCCTAGGTTCATTCAAGTGAATTCATCAGTTCGTTACTCAAGTGGGGTTTATGGTATTCACACTAAGGCCATAATTACTTCCCTTTAACAAGTCCATCAGACTTAGGTTATTGGAGAACATGTTTGTTTGTTTCACTTAAGAGAAAAATCAGCAACGTATATACTAGACAAATCATAAGTTCCTTTACCATAAGAGAAATTAGTTATCTCCTTTGTTATGTCCTACCATCGCTTCATCATCTTCAAGTCCAAAACTGTTCATATTCATGAAAGAAAATGATATATACATACAACCAAAAGCTAGTTAACATCACATAAACCACTTTGCATGTATGTAAAATAGTTTACAAGGATCATAATCCACTATATCAACTATGTTTTAGGTATGATCTATATGAAGCAAGTTAAGATCAAGCTAGAAAATGGATGAAGGTTATATAACTCACCTATAGATAGGTGATGAAGTTCCAAACAGCAAGGTAGCTTAAAAAGAGAAGATGAAACCCTAACTTGCACATCCAAGCTCCAAAATAGCTCCTTCCTCAAGATCAAGATGAAGCTAGGGCAAAGAGATAATAAGAGGAGATCTCCATCCACATGTGTGTAACTTCTCTCCATAAGAAACTAGGCTTTCATCAAAGGAAGAAGAAAGGAGAGAGAGAATAGCAATAAATGAGATAGAGATGAAGAACTTACTTGGTTAGGTGAACGGCTAGGTTAGAAACCCTAAAGCAACATGCATGCAAGCTCCACCCAAGTTTTGGCCTCCAAGAGCTTCTCCTTCTCCACCAAGAAAGGGTTCGAGCCTCCCAAACAACAAAAAAGAAGAAGAGAGTGTAAAAGGTTCATTTCGGTGGAAGGAGAGAGGTATATAAAGCTTAGCATAAAAGAGAGAAGTGGGTACATGTGTCAAAACATGCATGCCATGTATCAAAAAGCCAAAAGACGTCATAATCCATGCATGCAGAACTTCCATCAGATATTTGAAAGGTTTTCCATGGTTTCTTGACTTAAAAAGATCATCAAGATGTATTATTAGATTCCCCATTGGATCTTTCATAGTACTATCAGAAAACCCATCAATTCTTTCACTATACTTAGCCATTTTACCAAAACTAACCACTCATTAGATCATGCACATAAACTAGGGTTTCCATCAGTTCTAGGGCATCAAGAACAACCATAGGACCCTCAACTATAAGGAGGATCCTTCAGATCTTTTCCCCTCAAGGTGATACCATCAAATCTTTACTATACTTAGAAAAATCATCAACATACTTAGGTGAAACCCTAGATTTCCAACCTACTAAATGGATATCAACAAATTTATGGTGCACCTAGAAGAGTATTATGAAGAATAAAAACATGTGAAAATTATAGATATAACCCTAAAATTGGGTAAATTTCATAGAGGTCCATGTAGACACATAAATTGCATAACTTAAGCAAACAATGTCTAATTTGGACCAAACTTGAAACTTCGTTTTATCAATAGATTTCACAACTCAACTTAGGGTTTGATTAAGTAATTAAGCACCCAATCAAGTTAATTAAGCATGTTTATACATAAATCTAGGTCATGGGTCTTAAAACAATGAAGTTGTAAGTTGGAAGAGTTCTAAGCAAGAGACAATTGATGATTCTACATCAGAAGCTGAGTATATTGTTGCTTTGAGTGCAACAAAGGAAGCTATTTGGATCAAGAAGTTCATGGTGAACTTTAAGTGGTTTGAAGCATTAGCAATGCAATAGAATGGTATTGTGACAACAATGGAGCTATTGCACAAGCTAAGGAACCTATATCACATCATTGTTCTTAGCATATACTTTGATGCTTCCATATCATTTGAGAGATCATACATCAAGTAAATGTGATGATTTGTAGAGCACCAGGGAAAATCAATATTGCTGACCCACGGAAAAAAGAACTTTTACATAAGAATCATGATGGTCATGTTAGATCACTTGGAATTAGATTTGTGGATGACTGTCTCTAAGTGCAAGTGGGAGTTTGTTGGTATGTCTGTCTAGAGAGCCAGTCATTTGATGATTGTAATGTAGAATTGTGTACTTGATTTGATAATATTAATAAAGTAAATTACCTCTATTTATGTTTGTTTCAGTTATGAGATGAATACACGTCATAATAGATGTCGAAAGAATGATGTTACGTAATGACATATGTCTTTAGGTTTAGGACCTAAAGAATGAGATCATATGTATGATAAGAGTAAATATATTCTTGTTTATCCCTAGTCATATATTATTATGGAAGAAAAATATACATCAATAATACATAAGACTAGAATGTGTGTTGATTGATGACGGAATCTCATTAGTAATGATATTGGATATCAAGTCAAGAACATAGATACGTGTTAGCGAACAGTGTAGCAGACAAACCCACCTTGAGAGTGATACATGGAAACCATGAAATGATAGTCAAAATTAGCTCCTCAAAGTGATAGTAGTGGTGGTTGTGGTTCCTAGACTTGAAGTCACTACACTCATCACATGTCCTTTGATGCACTTTGACATCATCCAATGTGACCTTGAATAAGGATTGTCATAAAAGTCGGCGATTGGGTATGTTGTAATCCATGGGGATTGACTGTGAGTGATGTAGATGGGATTTTTCCATCCTATTGAGAGTTTGATATACTGGTCCATTCATAAGAAAGACTAAGAAATGTGTGGACATACTCATGTGAATGAATATGTGATATGTGAGCTCACATGCATCTTTGCAGTCTTCTCTAGTTCAAGAACATAGATTGAGTATTAAGAGGATGACATTTACATGCCTCACATTCAATCTAGAAATCAGAGATAAAGGAATTATATGATCATGGTAACACTGATCACAAATTATAGGTTGAAGTTATCTCCAACTTTCCATTTACTTGGATAGCAATGATGTATTGCTAGATATTGCTCATTGCTTGTATAATTATAATGGTTATGGACTTCATTGACAATGTCATACAGAACCTATAGGGTCACACACATATAGTGCACTTAGAATAGGAATTGCTCATGGATAATATTTAACTTGGTTATGAAAAGTGTTTAGGTAATCAAATAAAATAACATTGGATGATGGGAGTGTCCATTCGATTGATAGGTAAAAAGTGGAATGAATGGTGCCAGTCGATTGATTGTATTACTTTTGGAATCGATAAGTTTGAATAGGACAAATAAAGATGCAGAACAACCAGTTTGACTGGGTCAAATGATTAATGATATGTGTAATGACATGCATTAATCATCACATTAAAAGATAGTATTTATAGCGCCACTGGCCACAAGCCAATAAACCGATCAGATAGTTGACATGTGTATAACGTGTGTGTAATATGCACGTGTACGTTCACATAATATAGGCCAAAAGAGGCCCGAGTTGTCGAACTCAGGGAATCGTACACCAAATACTACTACTTACTGAAACCAAATCAGATAGACCTAGAAAAAGAGTTGATTGGTTGTTTCATTAATTAAGAATAAAAAGTAAATCTATCTAAGGTCGTAGTGATCAAGAATGGGTGAATCAAAGTGGAACGGATTCTGTAGGATGGTGGTTTCACCACGAACAACACAACAACTAACCTCTACACACTAACATCTATCACCCCTATCTCTGGATAAAGAGCTTGTAGCAAGAACTACCCACTTCTGCAGTGCAGTTCACTACCTATTCTAATACCGATTCCATTATCATAACAATTGGTTAATTAGTTTCGGTGCTTTACAATAAACTTTGTGTTTCTCCTCCTGATTATGCTCCACCTTTCCCAAATGGCGCAGTAAACGGGTAAACCTATGCTCTTCCAACCCTTAACCCTTCTCCCAAAATGATTAAGGATCTAATAATCTATTTATGGTGATCAAGCATGACTAGAACATAACAATCTCATAGGTTTATATCTAGAAATTAGGAGTAAAAGTGATATTGATGCATAAAAGTCAGGTACAATGCATATTCGGGCTACTCTCAGATCCTAAGGAATTAAGGGGATTAGTCAAATATGTGAGACATGGTATCACAATAGATTAAAAACATACAAAACATGGATTTTGAGATACTGGAAATAGGAGAAAGAGTTAAGGAGGAGATCTGGAGGAGATGGAGTCATTTTGCCGTCGTTTCTGCCACCAAAATTCCATTGAAGTCTACTGGGTAGGGTTCCCTCACTTTTCTCTCCCGTTTCACCTCTTATGTCACCCTGCTATGTAGATCTCAATGATCCCCTTCTAATGGTGCCCTTTCTAGCTGTTATATATGTTTAGGTTAAGAGAAAACCTAATTGTATTGAAATATAACAATCACGGTTAAATTTAATGTATTTTATCTTATCCGTAAGTGCATGTGTTGGTACTACCAAGTTGTATGTCGGTACTACCAAGTTCTTTGCAGTAGAAATCCTTTTCCTTTTTGATATGGAACAAAATATTTTTTGTACTTTGATTATGTGTCGGTACTACCGAGTTGCATGTCGCAGTATCGACTTTGCTCCAATAAATAATAATTATCTATAATAAAATAAGAAATGAATTAAATAAAAAATTATTATGATAATTAAAATATGTAAAATACATGCATAAATATAAGAACGGATGCACACTGATTTTATACTAATTTGGTGAAATATGTGTGAAAACATATTCAATTAAGTACAAATGACTAAGAAAACAACCAAATTAAATATCCAAATAGTGACAATTTGTGCACACATCACACCCCTAAGCTTGAATATTGCTCGTCCTCGAGCAATACTACTCTTGGATCTGTTTGATAAAGTCAGCAAGAAAACAAATACCTATGAATTATTTTTTCTAATCACCCTCCACCAGTCGGTCCCAAACTGGTCTTTGCCAACCACTAAACAAGTAACTACTCTAAAGTGATCAATAATATTCTTAATAGATGTCCATAGTAAGATCAATGAAAAACACTATAAATATGAAGCAGTTAATATCATGGCCAGTAGGACACATGCTTGTTGCACCATGTGATCTCCCTATCTACATTGCTCTGATCTACCTAAATAAACTACTTGGAAGCAGATCCCCAAATAAACATGGATGAAGGGAATAATTATGATGGTGTCCTACCTTGCAGAGAAAAGGGTGGAAAAGATGGGTGGCTATGAAAATAGGATTCACAAGAATTATCCAAATTATTTATGCAAGAAGTAAAAATATGATGCACCTATATGATGGATAAAATGTGAATGTATGACTTCTAATGGCTATTTTTTATTTTGGCAGAATGATGCATGTAATGGATGTCTCATCCTAATGATGAGTATAGGTGGAAAGGTGTTTGCAAATAACCACAATTATCTTCTTTATTTCTTAGAGAGAATATGACATTGAACTTAAAAATCATTTTCCTCCTTTTTTTTCTTTTTCTTTTTCAATAACACTTTTTTGTCCTTTTTTAGCAAGATAAATAGTTCATGCTTGGTTTTTTTTACTTTTTTTTGGAGAAGGAGTAAGGAGATACACTTTTTTTTACACTCTTACATGAGAGAAGATTGTATAAGATAACAAACATGTAACACCTTATGAAATATGCAATGCAAATACAACTATATGCAATTTTGTTATGCAACTACAAATGCACAAAAGTTGATATGATTTTTTTCTTTTCTAATGCAAAAGAAATGAACTAACCATATGCTTCTTATCATGCCATGTAATGCAATCAAGAGGAAAATAACTTGGATTAAACTTGATCATCCTATGGCGGTGAATGAAGATGAATGGAAGGTGGATGAGATCACATGACTAAAAGACAATGTCTTTCCCAACCATGATATGTCCCTCTCCTATCAACTTGTGTGACATGGTAACCTTAAAGTTTATTTCTAAAATTTACATTAAAGATCATGTTACTATTTGGTTGGTTTGCGCTCAAACATCATCATCATGACACAAGCCATAGGGTTAAGATAGGGTTTTCATTCATTCAGTATGTCTTCAAGCTGACTAATCCAAACAATTCCTCCAGTTATGTACTCTTAAACGTAGCAAATTTAGCTTAAAGAGCAAAGCATAAAAGCACATTCAGATTTTTTTTAGAATTTTCAAAATTGATACCACATCATCAACAAACGGATAATCCTAACTAAATTTTATATTTCATCCACAATTACACTAGATAGAAGTGGACCCTAAAAACAAAGGTGGAAGATCTTTTTTTTTAAAACAAAACATACAAATATATGATAAAAAGTAACGATGCAAGAGATAAATATAGAAGCACTGGGCCATTCCTCCCCCTAAGCTTGAATATGACATTGTCTCCAATGTCAAAGGCAAAGGAAGACAAATGGAATAGATGTACCGATATGTGAGCTGAGATCTAGGGCAAAAGATGGGTGAGTGGGATCCACATACAGACTAACTTGGTACCACCAACACAGTGTTGGTGGTACTAACTCAGTGCATTCCTGCACACTAAATACATATATCAAGGCACCCTTTTTACTTACTACAAAACTAGATATCAACAATCTGCAAACATGAATGTAAAAATACAATTGAAAGTTTAACAAAATAAATCTGATTGGTGGGTTGCCTACCACAAGCGACCTTGTTTAACGTCTTAGGTTGGAAACATGTCAATCAACAATAATTAGGTGGTCGTGGAGGAGGGTGAAGCTCTCTCTGCCTCTTCCTTCTAAACATATGGTTCCTTGTAACAATGTGAAAAAATAAATAATAGTCAGAAGACCAACATGTAGGGTTGGCATTCCATTTCAAAATTAAATTATCATTGCAATGACCATGAACATGAATCACAACCATGTCTTGACGTGGGATCACATGTAGAAATAGGTAAGCTTAAGGTGAAAGGTATAATGATGATTGCTCCTTAATTTCTATAGCCAACCCCAATGAATCACTCCTATCTACACATAATGGAAATTGAATTTCCCCACATTCATTAATATCCTCACAAAAACTTTTAATATTTTCATCTGGATATATATATATATATATATATATATATATATATATATATATATATATATATGTATATATATATATCCCATAAGGAAATGAAGAGATGGGTCTTGTGGTGAAGGAATTATGTGATGGGTAATGGGAAATTCCTTGACATTTTCACTCTCAATATCTTCTTCCTCACTCTCTTCCTCCTCTCTAAGATCACTATCAAATAAAGCACCTTCTGGATCCTCCTCTCCTTCACTCATATCCCAAACACAAGTATTAAAATTGTGTTCCACCTTATTTGCATCATTCTCCTCATCTTCCTCATTAGATCCCCAATCATATTCAAGATTAATCCTAGGAGTCGAGGGTGTGGGTGTGGGCTCAATGGAAGGACGTGGTAGAGGTGATTCTGAAATTTCTTCCATTATGGTCTCCTCTCTCTCTAATTCCTTATCCTCAACCTCAACTTCTTCCATTTACTCTACTCTAACCCAACCTTCATTAGAAATAAAACTTCAGAGATTTAAAACAAATTGAACCATAATCCTAATATGCTCACTATGAATTTCCTTAAAGGTTTTCCCATGATGTGATGAAGGTAGACTCAGACATCTATAACCTACATGTGCATTTCCACACTCAGGACAAGTCAAAGTCATGTGCTTTTTTAAACTTTTTATTATAAAAAATAAAGAAGACTAACTACAAAGAAATATCTAGATGAATATGAGCAATTCCTAAATTGACAATGAAGTTTTATGTAATGAAAAATGAAAAAAAAATAAAAAGAAAGAAAGAAATGAAAATAAATACAATGGCCTAGAGTGGCCGATCTCAGCACTCGTAGTGTTGGTGATGTTCTCTCGGCAACGATGCCAAAAACTTGACACATGTATAATGTGTGTATAATACACAAGTGTACATGTCGCATAATATAGGCCAAAAGAGGCATGAGTTTTCTAACTCACGGAATCATACACTAGAGACTACTACTTACTAAAACTAAATCAGCTTGACCTAGAAAAAGAGTTGATTGGTTGTTTAATTAACTAAGAACAAAAAGTACATCTAACTAAGGTTGTTGTGACCAAGAACAGGTGAATCAAAGTGGAACAGATTCCTTAGGATGGTGGTTTCACCATGGACAACACAACCACTAACCTCTACACACTAACATCTATCACCCATATCTCTGTATAGAGAGCCTGTAGTAAGAACTACCCACTTCCACAGTACAGTTCACTACCTATTCTAATGCCAATTCCATTTTTATAATAATTGGTTAATTAGTTAAGTTTTTTACGATAAACTATGGGTTTCTCCTCCTGATTATGCTCCACCTTTCCCAAAGGGCATAGTAAACGGGTAAACCTATGCTCTTCCAACCCTTAACCCTTCTCCCAAAATTATTAAGGATCTAATAATCTATTTTTGGTGATCAAGAACTACTAGAACATAACAATCTCATAGGTTTATATCTAGAAATTAAGAGTACAGGTGATATTAATGCATACAAGTCAGGTACAATACATATATGTGATACTCCCAGATCCTAAGGAATTAAGGAGATTAGTTGAATATATGAGACATGATATCATAGTAGATCGAAAATATGCAAAATATGGATTTTGAGATACTAGAAATAGGAGAAAGAGTTAAGGAGTATATGGAGTCGTACCACCGTTGTTTCCGTCACCAAAATGTCTTTGAAGTCTACCAGGTAAGATTCCTCCACTTGTCTCTCCCATTTCACATCTCCTGTCATCCCCCATGATAGATCTCAACGATCCCATTCTAATGGTGCCCTTTCCAGCCGTTATATATGTTTAGGTTAAGAGGAAACCTAATTGTATTGAAACATAACAATAGTTGGATTTAATATATTTAATCTTGGCCGTCAGTGCCTGTGTTGGTACTACCAAGTTGCATGTCGGTACTACTGGGTTCTTTGCAGTAGAAATCCTTTTCCTTTTCGATCTAAAACAATAATATTTCTTGTACTTCAATTCCATGTCGGTACTACTGAGTTGCATGTCGGTAGTATCGACTTTTCTCCAGTAAATAATAATTATCTACTATAAAATAAACAATGAATTAAATCAAATAATTATTATGATAATTAAAATATGTAAAATACATGCATAAATATAAGAACTGATGCACATTGATTTTATACTAATGTGG
This sequence comes from Alisma plantago-aquatica, assembly GCA_963693085.1. Taxonomy (NCBI): domain Eukaryota; kingdom Viridiplantae; phylum Streptophyta; class Magnoliopsida; order Alismatales; family Alismataceae; genus Alisma; species Alisma plantago-aquatica. Next base: position 1,615,806,461 of record OY856409.1, on the reverse strand, counting down.
TGAAATATGTGTGAAAATATATTCAATCAAGTAAAAATGACTAAGAAAACAACCGAATTAGATATCTAAATAGTGACAATTTGTGCGCACATCAATAGTCCAATCAATTGACTAGTATGTCAGTCGGCTGACTAGCAACGCACAACATCTGTCAAACTATGAGATCTGGCCTTTTGTATCCCTTGGGTTTTGAAAACCCAAACCCATTCACTCCTATATAAGAAGGGGGTTGGGTAGGACTCTTAATAGACTTCTATTTTCACAGTTGTGGTCAGGTGTGAGAGAACCTGAGTAGTCTTCCCAGGAAAGGGAGAGACAATAAGGGGAAAAGAAGTCAAAGCTACCATGTTGATGAATGGAAGGACTACTCCTTTCCATCGACTCTGGAAGTGTAACATGGGGTTTCTAGTGGTTCGTGTGGAGTATGTAGAGGTGTGGAATCTATTGTTGCCATACTAGGAGAACGACGTCAATTACCGTCTGTGTGCTACTTAATAAGAGAGAAAATCTCTATGCAAGATTTTGGCTGGACTTGCTCTAGGACTAGATACATGTTTCAACCTCTTTCCTAGATACATTATTATTGTAACAATCTACTAGTTAGGAAATACATACTTTTTTTTTGTTTTTGCTGCCCACTCTGCTGCCATATTTTCCTACAAAGCATGCTCAGTCCAGAGTGGTACTAGGATGGGTGACCTATCTAAAGTTGAACTCATGTTACGCGTGTGTGAGGAGTAAGCATGTAGACAAATCTAGTGTTGATCTATGGGGGAGGGTCACCATTCCGAAACTCCTAGTAGAGCCTAGGAATGTTGCTTAGGTGTTACAAATAATATATGATTTAGTTCTCTTCCAACAGGCATGCCCCACATGCACATGTGTCACTACAATCTTGAGTCATATTGTCCAAGCATGAGGAAAGGCTATCTACTGAGGTGGGATGGAGCCACCCTTGTGTTGGTAACTGTGAGTGGAATTTGGGTGTGCATGGGCCATTCTAGTTTCGTACTAAAATGGGGAAGACATTACAAGGCCAAACAATTGATCCTTGATGAGGACATGAAGAGTCAAAGTGAAGGAGAGTGTAACATCCCATGATTTAAGGCCTTAGATAAAACAACCTTAAAAGAATCATTAGATTATCCATATCAACGAAGTGAGCCTCCTTTTTAGGTAGCCCATCAATAGGTACTTCATGGCTAGTCCTTCTCAGATTTGAGTATACTAGGATGGATGACTTATCAGAAAGTTAATCTGAGTTGTGTGCGAGTGAGGACAAAGTATGTAGCTAAGGCTAGTATTGGTCTAAGGGGACAACCGTCATTTCTGAAACCCTAGTAGAACCTAGGGTTATTAGGGTGAGCATTACAAAATATCCTCATTTGACTTTATTACTACTAATATATGGTGATAAATATATAGATGTAAGAGAGGAGAAGAGGGATGTGGTGATGTACTAAGGAGGATGGATAGGGTAGCAATGGAACTTGATGGCGGTCTAAGACGGGAAAGGGGTTTCCCCTTAAATTTAAGTTGATTGTCATGCAATATGAGAAGGGAGTCATTTATCTTTCTATGGAGTAAATTTGGTGATATCCTTTGACTCAAAAGGTTATATTTTGTCAATATGAGGTCATGGGGAAAATCCTTTACAAGGGAGAAAAGTTTTTTACATGACATCTAGCAATACCATGACTTAGTTTGTTTCTTGTGTGTTTTGCAAGGAAAGAGGAGATAGAAGAAAATCAACGTTTTGTAGGTCTATTTCTTCCAAGATGGTACCAATGGGGCTATATCCCCTAACAAAATTGACAATGGATTTATAACCCCAATGTCATCTCTTTATATGATGATATTGTCCTAGCATAGTAATATTATTGTAGTATCATTGCTATTCTCTAGGTTCTCATCTAACAGTGGCGTCTAGTTTTTACTAACAGGGCTCCAAAAATTGTCTATAGTTGTTTCTCTCATGTCCATTTTACTAAGTGGCAAGATGCTCGCATCACTATTTACCTTTATTCATAGTCTTTGAATCTACATTTGCTTGCATTTCTTAAAAAGTAGTTTCATTTTACACCCATGTATCACCCAACAAAGAGTAGTGTTTAATCTCATTTCTTTACAACTTTTCCTTTTCATCACTACATAATTGTGTTCTCCTCCATATATTCCAAATTGTCATCTAGGCTACAGTTCCCATGCAACCTTCGATCCTCCTTGATGTTTTGTACTTGTGTCAAAGTTGATCCACCACCTCAGTCCTAAGATGAGTGACTTGGAGATCCATATGCTCCTCCATATATAGCTTTGGTCATATCTTATTCTTTCTTATTAAGACTAGCATGAATTATGTATCTCTCTCAGGGCAGTGAAATTTTAAGGGTGTGTCCCTTTTGTGAGCCTCTACACATGTTTTTCCATTAGAGCCTAGCCAAAATTTTCAAATCATTAAAGCACATACCACCCGATTGTAAACCTCTGACATCTCTTCCATCAAATCTTCTTTTCATGGTATTAGGGTCTCACTAGAAATTTTCCATTATCATTTTGATTATACTTATTATATTGGTTGGCACTCTAAAAAATCCTATCATATAGTTTGGGATGGTTTGGATAATTGTTTTACTCAAAAATCTCTTTGTGATCGATTGTTTAGCATCTCCTTTCACATTTTCCATTCTTTTCCATATTATCTCTTTCATATGGCTAAAAATGCATTAGCATGCTTATCCTTGTGTGTAGCTTTATATACATCTCATGATTTGGGCCATATATATATATATATATATATATATAAGTCAAGGTGGCAAATGAAGGTGAAGCGTTTACAGCTTTTCAAATATAGTGATAGATTAGAAATCAAAGATTGTTCTTCCCTCTAAAAATGCATAAAGTAAAAAACAAAAACCTCAAGCTACGACAATGAGAACTTTGTAATCTATTGGGGACATAGTTGTTCATGGCATGGTATTTCACTAAAAGCTACACATAACTACCAAAAAAAGTAGCTAATACGTTGCCATTGTGTTTGTATTGACTATAGTATAAATGATTGCTTAATTCTTGTGTTCTACTTCATTGTTTAAATTCAGTTTGATCGGTTAGTTAAACTATGACTCCTGGTGTGGCTCGTGTGTTTATCACATGTTTACCATCAAACACCTCATGCAGTTGTAGATGCTTTCTTACTAAGACTCGTTTCGTCTTTTTTATATACTCTTTAAATTTTATCCAGGTGTCTATATATTCATCACAACTGTGAATCGTGACCTTTGGTTGTTGTTATATACTTCCTTTTGGTGCCCAATAAATTTCAAACATACTATATGTACTACAACCATCAACATGTTTAATAAACGAGTCATCTGTTAAATGCTTGCTAAGAGTCATTTAGTATTAGGGGATGTATATGTGAAAAAGTTTTATAATTGTTGTTTTTTTAGAATTATCCTAACACTTTTCTTTTAAAGTTGTCATTTTTTTAGTTTTGTCACTTTGCTTTTAAATTTGGCATCATATCATACTACATTGATTTTGCAATTGTGTTCCAAATCAGCTTTTATATAACGAAATCTATGCAGAGATTTTTAAGGAGGAATGTGCATGCTAACATTCATGATTGCAATTAAAGACGTAAAAATAGCAATTTTGCAAGACGTCCAAAATGTGGCAAGTAACATGCATGCTCACAGAAAATAACTTCATCCGTTCGTGAGTTTGTTTGTTAGTTCTTTCTTTTTGTAGAAGAGGTGGTGATGGGCCTGATTATTCTGAATGAGCTGTAAAGTAGAAACGGCGTAGGTAGGTAAGAAAAAGGAACACTTCCTCCTTGCTTTTGTTTCCGCTCTCTATGGATCGTGGTACGAAATTATCGCAGAAGCTGGAGGACGATCATTGGTTTAATAGTACACAGTCCAAATAATCATACTAACAGTTTGTGGTCTGATATATTAATTGTTTATCTGCCGCCGTGGGTGAGGTTGAGCGGCATATCGGCTGCATCACATGGCCAGCCAGAAAGGCAAAAGGCACGACAACCCGTAGGAGTATTTATTGACCAGAAGAATCAGCTTTTTAGCACCGCTTCAAAGTTAACAAGTAGCTTCTCAGCATTGACATTATAAGGACCACAGGAAGCAGTTCATTGGTTTTGTTTTGCATACCATAAGAAACAATGCGTTCGTTTTGGTTTTCAAAAGATAAGTAAGCTTTTGTGATTTTTAATAGAAATATCGGCAATTGTAATAATATTGTTTGACCTGATTCACAACTTCAATATTATTCTAAAGCTTCAACTCATTTCTAGATATATCATACTTTAGCCCTTGTAGCTAAGAATAAGCATTAGAACGGGTCATCTGATCTGATGCATATCTTAGCCACATAACTCCATATAGGCGCAGTTCACAAAAACTTACATGGGCGGGCTTGGCTGAAAAAAAATTGATCTAAATTTTTATACAAGTTGGGCCAGTTAATTAGAAACGAGAACCAAATATTCAGATTCATTACATATACATGTATATAAAAATATATCTGTATACATGACTATTGTTTTAAATTATATTATATTTAGAATAAAATTTTCTCAATAGTATTAATAAGGTTAATGAACTGCGTATCTGAATACATGTAAGTGTTATGTATCCATTTTCTATTTTATGTTTATAATGGGAGTGTAACTTTATAAATTGGACGTGTAAAACATATATAAGACGTGTTTTAAAAATAATCACAATTCGACATTATGAAACACCCACGAAAAGAAAATGTGCCATTTGTAAAGGTAAGTTACATAAATTGAAGAAAATGTTGGATTCTTTTTAACGATAAACATGGTATATGGTGTATTTTTTGACATGTCTAAAATAGACAAAATCCCTTTAATCCATATACTTAAATTTGTTAACAATTTGTAAGTGTGATAATTTTACAACTAAGACATATATATTACATTTAGAGACCAATACACATTTCATTAACTTTCTTGATGAATATGTATCTACATATATCTTTAAAAATACATGTATCTAATTAAGTTATATGTGTGGCCTAAACCAGACTTGAAATTCAGATTGATTGTGTAAATCAAGTATGGGCTGATATTTTTAGACTTTATCTAGGCCTAGACCTCACCTGATACCCATTTAACAATATGAATTTGGGCACCAGACTGCCAAAACTGTATTTCATGTGGTTTGATGTTCATCCCTTCTTGTAGTAATCACAACTTGGGAACTTCATGGGACCATATGAACTCCTACATTTGAGCTTCTTAAGCTTCAATGTGTTTTGAACTGGTGAAATAAGTGTTAATGACCTAACAAAATAAAGAGAAAAGTCTTTTAGTTGATAAATGCTCACCTTCTTATATTATAATTGTCCTTCTTTTTACAGACAACATGAAGAAGACCCCACATGGATTTTAACTTATTTGATTTAGTGTGTTCATTACACATTGACTTAATTAAAAAGATCCATTCACGTTTTTTGTCTCCTAAAACGTTTCTCTTTGAACAATTAATGTTCTTAACTATATTGATTCAGTTAAGGTGGAATCTGATGTCTTGCAATCAATTTTGGAGGATCTATGCTAAATTCTAACAAAACAATCGATGAGAAATGATGTATCTCTCTTCATGTCAAAAAATACATGTTACTTCAAAAGTTAGTCGATTAGAGAATCTCTCCCCTTTTTTCTGAATTCTGAAAGGAGAGTCATATGGGGACGAGAGGCATGAAGTACATAGACATACATAGGAAATATTTAGGCATCAAAACAATCTATTTTCAATATTTGATTGGAATAAACATAACTTTGGGTCAATTTTTGACAAACTATGAACAATATTACTTCTAATTTGTAACTTTTATTGCATATTAGTCACTTTGTTTTGACCCATATTGTAGGGACCTCCTATTTTAAGCTAGCATACCATTAGAGAGAATTATGATAAAATCCATTTTTGGTTGTTATCATATCTATAAATAGTTCCATTTTTCCTTTCAATGATGAGAAATATCTATATAGTTCACTTGAATCCTAGAATTAGAACTTCTATGCAGATTGCATAAGGACGTCAATTTTGGTGTGAATTCGCTTGTAATTTGAGACTTATTCCACTAATCTTACAAAACCATCTTGAGGCCTTGCTTCATCAAGTGAAAAAGACATGATGCCAACGAACGAGGTCCCCACACAAATGAAGATTCTGCCATTACCTATTAATGCTATTGGACTAGTTGGGTTTCTCTACGATCAGATAGCCATATATCTTGTTCGTGCCAAGACATACGGACCTCAAGTAAAGTTACAACTTCTTATCTTCAAATTCAGTTCAACTAGTCCAACAACACCCATGTGAATACAATGAGTGACTTTACATGCAATAATATTTGATCAAATAGCTTTTATTTGCTAATATCCAATTTTTTGGATCAACAATTGACCAAAGTGGAGGTGAATCATTCAAATATTGCAGATCATTTATATTGTATGTGACTTCTCCTTGACCGAAATCCACTTGGATGTAGACATAATGTCTCATATACCCCTCATATAGTCCCTTGGGGCTATAAATGAATCCCCCCACTCAAACTTCTCAGGTTGGATCTCCACCCACATCCACACCATATACACCACACAATACACTCATATTCCATCTTCTTCCCATTATAGGGTGCCATTTCTACAAACATATTCTTATCATTTAGCCATAGAAACCACTTCAGTACACTCCACTATTTCCATCTACCAACACTAGACATATACTATTGGGACATGTTTTTGGTAACACCATAATATATTAAAACCTAATCGTGCTTATCACTGACTTTTCCTTTACAACCTTCTCCTTGTAACTAGAGATGAAACTCACGCTATATCCTAGAGAACTATTAAGACTCTTAGATATGGGTAGTTATTTCTATCTCTAGATCTGATTTCATGTTTCTCAACCTTACTTATCTTTTATTGATAATTATTGTGTAGTATAGATATCAATTTATTTCTCCTAGTCATCATTTTTTATATCAAGCATCTCTCTAGGATGTTCACAATGGCCACACACTTTGGTAATCTCTAATTGAGGAGAAAATCTGCCCCAACCCCACAAGATTAGGACACATTTAGCTTGAGGTTTGTGTGCCATAACACCCAAGTATAGAAAATCAGCCCCGAGAGGGTGGTGTTCACTAAATCTTCTTCTCTTCCTAAATTTGAGAGAAGTTTGGTATAGAAATCTTGAAAATTGACTTGGTAGATCTTGATTTATCTATGTTTGTGATAGTTGCAAGTGGACAAAGTAGTCTGGTCTAAAGGCGAATGATTTGTATAACATTATGACTACACAAGACTTATTTTTAACACACTTCTCTATATTAGTTTTTACTACTTTCCATATCATAGATACAGTCATAGAATACTACAAACTCTTTTATATCTTAAAGTTGAAGTAGCCAATACAAAACTTGTAGCAGTTTGTGATTCCTACCCATATCTTGTGAGCGGTCCTGACTCCACTAGACCTAAACTGTGTACACTAGTAAGTATCAAACTTGTCTGATCAGCTTGTAAAATTTAAAATCAGTGCCTTACAACAAGAGAAACAACTCTTATTTGATCAAATACATACTATATCTCTCAAGTTGTATCTCTTACATGTCAAGTTTTTGGCATCTTTGTTGGGGATCATAGTGAATGTGAACAACTATAAGTTTCATTTTAGTCTATTTCAATTTTATCTTGCTTTTAGATTTACTCTTTAGAATAATAATAGTTTTTCAACTTAAATAGAGGTCAACATGTCCAAAAATCCATAAGATCATACAATCTAAGAAGAAAAACCAAGTCCCTAATGTCTTACTTATGGACCACACAACCCCAAAGTAATATCAAGTCTCATCGGGGATAGTGAAACCATCATTTGACATAGTATGCATACCATTCAAAGTAGGTTTGTGCACCCTAATTCAATCACATATAGAGGTAATGCATATTAAAATCCCAATTGACATTTACTTAATATCAATAATTTCTCTAGATATCATAAAGGTTGAAGGTGTACCATAAGAGATTGTTTCCATACACATTTTAAAATTTTCTATTCAAGATAAAGAGAGTCTTGGTATATATACCTAACGATCCACACTTGGGAAGAGCTAGGGGGTGATTTTTGTTGTTGTAAATTTGATATTCTAGCAAAAAAATCCCATTTTGGGCTCGAATTGTGTAGTTTTAAGTAGGAGTGAATGAAAATATGTATGAGTTTTGAATATATAAGAGATATTAAAATGATTGATCTCACCATGGAATTCCATATTGGTTACTAATCAATAATTTATGCAGGACTGAAGCTAGAATTGAAAAAAATCCTTAATGCTGCCATTGGGGGATCTTTTGTAAAGATTTGTATGGATTCTCGTGGTAAAATCATTTAAGACATGGCATATAATGACCCAATATTGGATATAGAAATGGATGAAGTAATCTCCATAAAGAACAAAGTGTAGTGATACTACAAATCAAGCCATATGATTAACTACTTGACAAGATTAATAAACTCGCTAAGGAGATTCAATCCTTATATCTGATTATGTCAAATTTAATATCATAGATTAAAATTTCATAGAATCCATCTCATCATGCTTACAACATGCAAGTATGTGGAATATTCAAAGATGTATCAAATAATCCATCATTTTGTGATCATAATAACCTTAGTTAACATCCAAACATCTTCAATAGTTCTAATGTAGTTGATATCTATAGTTTATATTATTTTAATAGTAATCATCACTTGTTATTTCAAATGTCACCATCTAGGATTCTTTCTCAACTAAAAATGGCACAAAAGTTTAATTCAAACACTCTTTATCAAAGTTATTCTGATCATCTTAATTTATCATAAGGTTTTCTTCTTTTGATGGAAGCATAGATGACTGAAGTCGAGAAGCAGAATCCCTTAACTGAAATCCAGCTATCATGCACAATGATTGATATCAAACAAACTAATAAGGTGTAAAATAATAAGTAAGAACCACATTGTGACGTACAACTCAAAGCTATGTTTCTACAATTAGGTAAAAAGGTCCAATTAGGTAATAATCAACAAATGTTGGCTCCTTGTTTAGAAAATTATCATGTCATCTATACCTTAAATTCTTGACTCTCTGATACCAACTAATAACAAAGTAAACCATCGAGAATGTCATATCAATTGTTCCTACAAAACCTCAAATACCAATAGTGCAACCAAATAAAAAAAATCCAGTTCCAATCTTCCATATATATAAACTAAATCCCTTAAGGAAGCCATGCAAGAAGAATGTTTAGAATAGTTCTATTGCATCATCAAAAAGTTGTACATTGATATTCCTCTTATTAATGCCATAACTAACCATCTTATCACATATTCTTTAAGGACGTTTGTTCAAAAACCATCAAATGAATTCAGTCAAAAATGTTAAACTACCTAAAATAATAACATATATTATTCCAGAAAAATGCCATCAAATGTACAAAAATCATGAATCCTTCTTTATCATTGAAGAATCAATGTAGCATAATGCAAAGAATAATTGGAAGATCTAGGAGAAAACATTAGCGTTATGCCCGAGACTTTAGCTACCTATAGGGGACCAACTAATATGAAACCTCATCCATGACTATCCAACTTTCTAATAGATCTTAATAGGCCTATGAAATCATTGAGGACATCCTAGTCAAGACGAAAGGACACTTTATACCATGCGATTGTGTGACTATGAATATAAGAGAACACCATCATATTCCCATCATTTTTGGATTTTTTAGATACAATAATAGAACCTATTGATGTAGTTGAAGGAAATTTCATTTATGATTGGGAGGCAACTATCTAGATTTTAAGGTCTTTCAAGCTTTACAAAGTCCTATAATCACCCAATCATATTATATCCTAAATTGTGTAGACACGTTTATGCAAGAATAAGCTCAAAATCTCTTTGAATAAGATTCTCTCAATGTTGTCATTACAAATTAGGTACATAATTTGATAGTGAAAAATGTGGAACAAGATAATACAAAACTTCTAGAGTTTCTAGATGATGAATTATTTATTGTCCTTGACCATATGAAGTTTCAACCTTTACGTGTACTTAGAAAAGATAGGAGTGCCTAATTCTATGAAACTAATCCCATTATATCTGAATTAGATTTGAAATTACTTCCCCAAAGGTTCAGATATGCCTACATAGATGACAAATAAAGGATGGTCTTCATATTTAACAATCGACTTTTAGAATAAGAGGGGTTAATAGTCTTAGTTTAATTAGCAAGACATGCGAAGGTAAATGGTTATTATCAAAGATATAAAGGTGATAAATATGTTGAAATGCATGTGTAGATCCCCATGATTAGAGAATATGCATCTTCAATGGAAAACAGACCTCAACTAAATCTCACCGTGAAGGAGGTGGTCTGAAAAGAAGTATTCAACTTCTTGACTCTAGGATAATATATCCCATCTCTGGTAGCACATGGGTTAAATTAATGCATGTTGTCCTAGAAAAAAAGAGTAACTATGGTGCTAGCACATGAAATGAGCTCTTACACATCCTTAAGGTTATCAGATGGTGAATGTACATTGATTACCAAAATCTAAATAAAATGACTCAAAAAGATCATTTCCCTCTACCGTTCATTGATCAAGTTTTAGAAATACATGAGCACCATGTATTTTTCTTGTACTCAGATGGTTGGGATTTTATGAATTCTAATTTACTCTAATTATTCAGATACAACCACCTTTACTTGGCTTTATGGAACTTTAGCTTATCAACATATGCCACTTGGCCTCTGTAATGCTCCATCAACCTTCCCAAGATGTATGACTTTGATTTCTATAAATTTGATTGATGATGCAGTAGAAATCTTCATGGATGAATTTGAGATTCATGGTAATAATATTCACTCATGTATTCATAGCCTATTTTTGGTTTTATAGAAAATTCAAAGAGACAAACTTGGTTTAAATTAGGAAACTTGATGGGAAAAATCAATGTTATGGTAACACAAGGAGTAGTTCTTAAGAACAATCTTTGAAAAAGGTATTGGAATTAACAAAGAAAATATAGATGTGATCTTGAAATTTTCTCATTAGTCATCAATAATGGAGGTACTAAACTTCCTAGTACATTCCTGATTCTATAGAAGATTTATAAAGATTTATGAAAGATTTTCCAAAAATTGCAAAGCCACCATCATATCTTCTGGACAAACATAATGTATTTCAAATGTAATAACGATTGCTTGGCATAATTTATTATACTAAAACATGCCTAGATGTCAACACCTATCATTCAAGTACCTGATTGTACTCCAATCTTTCAAAGTTATGTGATGCTAGTGATTGCGTGATGCTAGATGTGATTGACCAAAAGAAAGGAATGACATTCATGTTATCTTTAAACCATAAAGACCATGGGTGAAACCCACTCGAATTATAGAATAATATAAAATGAACTCCTAGTGGTGTCATTTTATCCACAGGAGAAATTTACTCTTATTCAATTAGGTCTGAAGTCATTGTCTATACTGATCATGATGTCTTAAAGTATATCATGTCTGAAAAGGATGTGATCCAACTGATTATTCAATGGATTCTTCTCCTACAAGAATTTGACCTTGAAATTTGAAATAAAAAAGAATGTCACGATGTGTTAGCCGGTCATTTTTTTAAGAAATTTTTTTTTCAAAGTGTATGATAAATAACAAATAGATGACTCTTTTTATGGAGAGATTCTTCACTTTTTACTAGTTTTCATACACCTTAATACACTGATATTACATTTTTTTGAAATGTTTGTCGTAAGACCCTTGACCTAGTTTTATGCTAAAAAAATTCTTGTTTGATTTAATTGGGTGCTTTGTTTCGTAATCAAACTTTATATTATGTTTTTATATTAGTTGATAAAGCTATGTTTCAAATTTGGTCCAAATTGGACTTCATTTGCTTAAGTTTTGCAAAATTTTGCACTTGTATGGACACTATCTTTTGTATACATGCTGTGGCTGAGACCATGGAACAGATGTAAAGAAACCTAGTATGGTTGTATATATATGTAAGATGTTGGAACTCCATGTAAATGTTCTCTGACATGTTTAGAAAGTTTATTTCAGTTTTTATTATGTACCTTTATGGTATCATGATTAATTATTGTTTGATTGACATTTTGGTTTTGAGTAATCACTTTTAATGTGGAGGCTATTGTTGGATCTATGGATCTAGAGGGGGGTGAATAAAGCTTCAAAATTCTCACAAGAATAGTTATCCCTTCAAATTATATCAATCAAAACAAATATCTTAAGAACAATTTGAAGTCTTGTCTAAGCAAGCATAGCAAGGATGAGAGAAATTGAAACATGCACTTGGACAAGGTGGTTTAGAGTGGTTCCAATCTCCAAACTAGGAGATAGTCAATCCACTACCTAGAGAGGTCAACCTCTAGGACTTTGCAATTTGTGTATACTTATATTCAATCATAAGGGATACAAGGAAACCACCATACATACAAGGACTTACCTACTCAAGACAAGAGTCTTCCACCTACACTAGGACTTACCCACTTGATCAAGATGTCTTCAACCTTCAACAAGGACTTACCCACACTTGCATCAAGTCTTTGTCCTTGAAGGATTTAGCCACTCTTCTTGAATCTTGTACTTTCCCTTCTCCTTCACCCAGAGAAGATCTTCATCTCTTCTTTAACCTTGAAGAAGATCAACAACATCTTCACCTTCACTCAGAGTAGCTTGCTTCAACCTTTGCTCTTTGGGAAAGGGGGTTGGGGAAGATGGAAGGAATGAGAGATTTACAAGCACACGAAGGTATCTCTCTTACAATAGACCTAACTCACTCATAATCATGAAATTCTTTGTAAATGAGAGAGAGAAAGGGGCTTAAAGGGTTGCAACACACTCAACTATAGTAAGGACTTAGAATAGCATGAATGAACAAACTTGGAATGAACTTCAAGGGGTACTATTTATAGCCGGAGGTGTTCCTTTAAGTGTGGGATCACTTAAAAATAACTATAGCTATTTTACAACTTGCAACAGATCTATTTTCTCTCACAACAACTCTCCAACAGTTATAATCACTTTTTTTGCATTTTTTGTGTAGTACATTCAGTTGAGTTTCAATAAAGGTAACTCGACTGATCCACTAAATGACAAAGCCAATTTTCAAACTATCGGTCAACTTTGTCCTGGGAAATTCAACTGATGAGTCAATATTAGGTTTTCTTAGTTGATTGATCAGTCGAGTTCTATGAGTCTGCAACTCGACCGATTGGTCATTTCAGAAAATCCATCATTGGATTGGTCGAGTTTCCAACTCGACCGATAAACAGCCTATGACAAATTTTTCAATTTGACTTTTGAGTGACCAAATGTTGTAATTAAGTGTCCCTGGTTTTTTTCTCATCTTAGTTACAAGTCATATCATCAATGAAAGTGATTACAAAATTAATCTAATGTCATTTGGAGTGATTTCCCAAAACACACACTTGCATTGCTTTTGACTTGAACTTGGACGAGCTAGGGCTTGTGTAATTTGATCCTTTTCATGTACATAAAGACTAAAATCAATCTTGAACAAACATATTAGATACATATGAATGGAATGGTTAAGTCATTATCAAAATATGGTCAATGTATAACTTTCAAGTCAACATTCTCCCCCTTTTTGACAATGACAAACCATTCCTCAATCATATTGAAAAGGATATATAAAGTTATACCTTTGTCTTGTAAATTGCAAGGGGATTCATGATTTTAACAATGTGAATTGTTCCCCCTAAAACTGTGCTTACTCTTACCTACATAGTTAGTCTTTTTACACAAAACAATATGACATATATATACTATATGGTCCTTTAGCAAGTCACATAATAAAGCATATATTGAACAAGAAAAGGATCACATAGTAAATAAAAGCAATATGGTTGAGTTTGAAAAACATTGAACTTCTCTCCCACTTTTGACATTATCAAAAAGGAAGGGGAGTAGAAGAGCACAGAAACAAGTCTTCACCAACCACAGCCAAAAACATACATCCACAACATAAAACATGCAATCTCAAAGCATACACCAAATAGAGACAAGAGAGAAACAAGAAATCTAAGTCATAATCAAAATATGGTAAACATGGCACCAACTCATTAGATATAGTAGATCAAAGAGTAAGTGTACATAAGATTAAGATTGCAACACAGAAAGCATGTCCTAAAAAACAACTACAAGCCAAAATGATGAAAACAACATGATGATAAATAGTATAGTTCAGATAGTGTGCCCATATGTTTTTCGTATAAAATAGTATAGAAATATATATACATAATCAACATCTACATACTAGAAACTAAAACATCTATACATCTAGGTCATCTATGTCTACAACATCATCATCATCAACATCATCAGCATAGGCTTCTGGCCCATAGTCATCCTCTCCTTCTGAAGGTGAAACAGAGACAACAACATCACCTTCATAACTAGAAACACCAATCGATCCATCATCCTCAGATGCCTCCTCATCAGCAGCAACAACTTCCTCATCATCCTGATCTGGCATCTCCTCATCGACAGAGGAACCAAAACCACGACTGGGCCACCTAGAATTTTGCTCAGCCCAAGACATACCAAGGTCATGTAACTCCTGGGTTTGAGGATAAGAAGGAGTAGAAGTTCCAAGTCCTACAAGCAAGGTAGATATAGGACCAGTAGGGAGAGGTAGAATAGTAGGGGTAGATCCACTAACAACAGAGGGTGTAGCAGTGGAAGTAGTAGGTGGATGGGTAGGGTAAAAGTGATCATATGCATAGGATGCATAATCACCTCCTGGGTAGGGATGGTAGGCATGATAAGGATGTGGATAGGAGAGGTTCATGGTAGACATGATGGCATAGCGATCTTGATGCATATGCTCCTGAACTTGACAGTTATATGTATGTTGACGCATCTTGTAGCCCATGAGGGTTTCATTTGATACATGGAAAGAGGTGCGGTCAGGTCTAGATGGCTGGTGGTGGAGGTGCCTGGGTGGATGTGCAGGCTCTAGGTGTGGTAGAGGAAGGGGTAGGAACACTCTTCTGAAGTGTAGTCTCACTGATGTAAACTCCTTTTTGAGTAGGATTGTTATGAAGGTCATAGAAAAGAGATTTGCAGTGGCAGTCTGAAAAAGACCACAAATTAGGGCTAGGTAGGGTGGGTGGGTGCCATAGGTGTTCTTACCAGAGTCAAAATATGTCATGTAATGGAGAACATATCTGACCCATTTGACTCCGATGTTCTTCAAGATACATAACATAATTACCACAATATTCTCTACAATTTCAGTTTGGTTTTTCTCTGGGTGTATATTACATTTGACTACTAGGGTGAGTATACAGTTCTTAAGGTCTAAGGCTGAGGAGGGAAGGGTACACTTCTTCCTATAGGGAAACTGAGGCTTCTTCAAGAATTTATGAATATCAGGAAGAGTGAGATCATATTGCTTGTAGAAGGCCTCAGGGTCAACAAGGTCAAAATACTCGGGGTAATCCTTCCTCCAAGTGTCACTCACTTCAGTATTAGAGAAAAAGATATTCAAGGTATCCTCAGAGACTTGGAATTTCTTCTCGGATATCATGGAAGTAAGGACTACTTGAGCATTAGGCGGGGGTATGAGAGTGTCATAATTCCATTGCAAATTTGCATATAATTTATGAATGACTTTGGTTCTTGTGATGGAATTGAAATAGGATGCACGTTCAACACTTAAGGCGAAGAGGCGGTGGTCATACAAAAACTCGGCTAGTTGATCATTAACCTTTTGTCTACATGTTTTAGTCTCAAAAATGGCACTAAACGGAAAGGGGTTCCAAAGAAGGAGCTCCTTGTACCTATTTAGAGCATCATTGGAGACAAAGAAGATATCATCAAAGGGTATAAGTTGTGAGTTGGAGGAGGAGGACGGTGCTCCAGCTGGGGCGGCTCTCTTTCTCCTATTTGATGCCATGGAGACAAAATTAGAAGGATTGAGAGAACAAAAACTAGAGAAACACCACAAAAACCTTCCACATACCTAGGGTTGATGGGAAAGAGGTCAAGGGAGGTTGAGCAAGGTTGAACAAGGGCTAAGTAGAGGATGGTCGGGGCTAGGGTTGAAAGCTTGAGGGAGCTGGAGGTTGAATTGATCAATTTTTCTCTAGTTGAGAGGGAGAAAAGTTGGCCAAACCTAAATTAAGTATCGGTCAAGTTCTGTGACTGGGAAACTCGACCGAATGGCTCTTTATAAAAGCCCTCGGCCACTGATTGGCTGAGTTGGCAATTTGACCGATGACCAACCTGAACCAACTTTAGAGATTTTAATTTATAGCCATTAGAGTGCTAATTAAATTTATTTTTCTAATCCATTTTATATTTTAAACATAGTTAGGAACATATCACTCATCATTGGATACTATTTTACAATAAAACATGTGTTCGCAAAAAAAATACACAAATTGGGTGGAAAATAAGACAAATGAACAGAAGAAAAAAAACATTATAGCAGGCAAGGGAGATCAAGACATAAGCAAATCATATAGGATAGATAAAAACTATCTAGAAGGCATATCAAATTTATTCAAAGCAGTTATGAGTGATTTAGATCTAATAAAAATTAAATTTCTCTCTAGCTAGAGGTTTAGTGAAAATATCTGCCAACTGGTTTTCTGTGTCCACATGCATGATGTAGATATCCTTTTTGTCAATGTGATCATGAAGAAAAAGATGACGAACCTATTTATGTTTAACTCTACTATGCAATATAGGATTGTAAGATAAATTGATTGTACTAGTATTATCACAAAAGATAGGAGAAGTATCACAATGAATGTTAAAGTATTGGAGCATTTGCTTCATCCATAAGTCATGGGCACAACAACTACAACTCCCAGCTGCAATGCATTCAGCCTCGGTGGTTGATAATGCCACTGTGCTCTATTTCTTGGAGAACCAAGACCCCAAGCATGGTCCTAGGAGAAAGCAAGTGCCACTTGTGCACTTTCCATCAATCAAGCATCCTGCATAATCCGTGTCACTACAACCCATTAGAGTAAAGTCCCTTAACTTGGGATACCATAATCCAAAATTTATAGTTTTGGCTAAGCACCTTAAAATCCTCTTAACAGCTATAAGATGTGATTTTTTGGGATTTGATTGAAAGCGAGCACACAAGCCAATACTAAACATTATATCAGGTGTAGAGATAGTTAAATAAAGTAAACTTCCAATCAAACCTCTATAGATCTTCTCATCTACCTTCTCACCTTCTTCATCTTTATCAAGTTTTATGATGTTTGACATGGGTATGTCCATTGACTTGGTGTTCTCCATTCCAAGGCGCTTAAGTAACTCACTTGTGTACTTGCCTTGGTTAATGAAGTTCCCATCTTTAGTTTGATTGATTTGAAAGCTGAGGAAGAATGTAAGCTCACCCATAATTCTCATCTCGAAGTCACTCTATATAAGATCACTAAACTCCTTGCAAAGATTAAGATTAGTTCCTCCAAAAATGATATCATCAACATATATTTGAATGATAAGAAAATTATTAGAAGTGTGTTTAAGAAATAAGGTAGAATATGCTTTGCCCATGATATACCCATGATCTAACAAAAAGATCTTTAATTTCTAATAACAAGCTCGAGGTGCTTGTTTGAGTCTATAGAGATCTTTTTGCAACAAATAAACATGGTTAGGTAAGCTATCATGTTCAAAGCCTGGGGGTTGTGCAACAAACACTTCCTCCTCTTGTACCATTCAAAAATGCACTTTTAACATCCATTTGATAAAGAAGAAAGCTTTTATAACTAGCAAAATCAAGCAACATACAAATGGACTCAAGTCTAGCTATAGGTGCATATATTTCATCAAAATATATACCTTCCTGTTGATTGTAGCCTTGAGCCACTAACCTTGCTTTGTTCCTTACCACTTTGCCGCTTTCATATAGCTTGTTGCGATAGACCCACTTGGTGCCAATGATCTTTCTATCAATTGATCTTGGCACTAGGGTCCATACTTTGTTCTTTTCAAATTGCTCTAATTCTTCTTACATGGCTAGGATCCATTCAACATCCCCAATAGATTCTTTGATGTTCTTTGGCTCGAGTTGTGAGATGAAGGTGTTGTTGGCTTGTTCTTTGTTGAAAGCAGTCTGTGTCTTCACACTTTCAAAAGCTTCACCTAAGATCAGCTCTTTTGTATGATTCTTTACAAAGTGGGGAGTTGGATCCTTCTTCTCTTCATCTTTCTCTTCTTCTTGAGTGATCACCTCTTTTCCCTTTTGGGTGATGTTGCATTCTTTTAATATAGGAATCACCTCACCTGCAACATCATCATTTGGAACAATATCTTTGGGAATAGAGGGGTTAGTCTCAATGAGCTTAACATTTATGGATTCTTTTACTTTAGCAAGGTCAACATTAAACACTCTATAAGCCTTGCTAGTAGTGCTATAGTCAAGAAAGAAAGCCTTGTAAGATTTTGAATCAAACTTGTCGAGAGAATCTTTCATATTCAAAAGGAAACAAGGACATCCAAAAACATGGAAATACTCGATAGAAGGCTTCCTACCACGCCAATGCTCATAGGGTGTTTTCTTCAAAGAAGGATGTGTAAAAACCCAATTTTGCACAAAACATGAGGTACTAACGGCTTTGACCCAAAATTTCTTTGGAGTATCATACTCTATAAGCATGGTCCTAGCCATCTCTTGTAGTGACCTATTCTTACTCTCTACAATCCCATTTTGTTGAGGTGTTTGAGGTGAAGAGAAGTTATGTGCATATTGATTCAGCCCTATTTTAGGGCTTCATCTTGTGTCATTATGCACTTTAATCACATCTATACCTGTTAGATTACATGTTATTTCCATTAATATGCATATTTCGATCAAATGCACTTATGGAGGCTTTTTGCATGTTTTATAGGTACTTTGTCCACTACTTGATGGCATGGAAAGAAGATGGTCTAATCTAGGGTTTCCTCAAGCTTGGAGGAGCCCAAAACGAGGCCAAAACCACTCCAAACCTACCCCAAGTGGTCAAAGGATGTATTGAAGCAATAAGCTTCGTGGATGGCCAAGTTCAACACTCAAATGCAGGGGAAGGACTCCAGAACGTTTGTGCTACCATGGAATGGCTGTTCTGGGACATGCCCCAATCAACATGACCTTTAGAAAATGACTCAGAATGCCAGCAGGCCCGTTCTAGCCAACAGGCCTGTGCTAGCCAGAGCCCAGCACGGCCGTGCTACCAGTCCCAGAAACCCAAAATTCCCATGTTCATTCCATTTTTTCACCACGTTCGTTCCCATCCACCACGGCCATGCTATCCATTGCCCACCACGGCCGTGGTGGAGGCAATACAAAATAGTCGTGCTACACAAAATTTTACCCGATTTTCTGTAATGTTCTACCCACTTTGCCCCCACTTAACCTAATGCTTCCCCCCCCCCACATATATATACCTAGGTGGTGGTTAGGGCATGAGGTTAGCTACCCTACAACCACTCTAGCCTCCCCATTTCATCCTCCATCCATTCCCACCTCATTCCACCTCCATTTCACCATTTCCACCATCAAAACCCTACTTTCCTTCCATTTCCACCATACATCCATGCCATTCACCTACCTTGGAGGAGGGAGATCGAGTAATAGATACTAGGAGGTGGAGAAGGAGGAGTCTTCACCGAGCTTATCATGGCCTTTCACTCCTCTACTCATTCTTTCTCCTCTCTTTTTGTATTTTTCTTTGTTATGAGTAGCTAGGTCCCTTGGGTGGGTTGTTTGGGGTGTAAAATGTTACTTTGATACCATGTTGTGAGAAAATGACATGTAAAGTTTGTAATTACATTTGCTAATAATTATGTTCTATTTCTATCTAATTCTCCATGAATTTCTTATTGGTTTGTGTGTGAAATCACCTAGGAATTTAAGGAAATTGCTTATATATGTGAATTTTGGGATTTGCCCCTAGGTCCAATTCTTGGATCCCTAGGTTGCCTTCCATCTTCCTACATCCTAATAAATCTCCCTAAACCTAAGTGAGATATTTAAGTATCTAGATTAGATAATTCTAGTACAATTATCATGGAGCTTTCTCAAGGCTAGAATGTGGGGGAATTAGGGCCCAAAACCCTAATTTCACCTCCCCATTACTACCCTCGGACCCTAATTACCCTAGGAGTGTCTAATCTAGAAATATAGACTTGATTAGACTCTAATTGAATTAAACCTAATCCCTAACCCAATTGAGCCTCACAAGAGTAGTAGGGGGTGTGAGGGACTAGTTCCCCTATACACAACCTAGCATATTTTAATGACCAATTAGTAGCTTAGGTTAATTCATTAGACTCTAACCTATTGTTTGGTTTGGATAATCTATATGGAATCATAATGTTCATATGTCACCCCCAACTTAAGTGATAAGTAAATTCTCTAAACAGCCCACACCTCACTTTACTGCTTAAACCCTTATGCTTTGTTCTTGCTTTCCTTTCTTTCTTGCTTAACCTAGTTTAACAATCAAAGCAACTTTAAACCCTTAACCCTAGTCTCCGCAGTAGGAACCAAGCCAAACTAACCTAGATCTAGTGCCCCCTTTTTGCCTTGAGGATCGACCCCTACGCTTTCCCTTCACCTATGCTACAATAGTACCTCGTGCGCTTGCAGACGACCTATTTGGTATTGTGATCGACTTGATTAGGGTTAATACAAATTTTAAGAGATCTCATGTGTTCGAGTCCCGTGGAGTGCATCTAGTCACCCATTGCTGGCTAGTGTGTACACCTCTAGCTCAACGCACAAAGCTTTCTGGTGCCGTTGCCAAGGAAAAGAAAGCGCCATAGATACCTAGTAGTTGTGGTGTTGACTCTCTCCTTTGGAACCATCTTTTGCTAGTTTACTTGTCGCGTTTGATAGGAATCACACCAAGCTTTCTAGCGTCGATGTTGGGGATCGGTCTAGCTAGTTAGTTTTGCTTTGACTTTTTCAACTGACATCATCATTGCTATTCTTTATTCATTATTCTTTGTATTATTTGTGTATATTGGTTTGGTAACTTGTTCTCTTTTGTTTGGTTGTGCTTTGTGCATGTAACAAACTATTTGGGGGAAAACAAGATGGAAGGTCAAAATGCACCCCACAAACCGCTTCAAGACTACTTCATGCCTAGAAACTACAAATCGCCAATTGCTAGTAGGGTTGATCAAATGCCATGGGAGCAAATCTCTATTCCTCCGGGTCTTCTTGGGCTCGTGCCCATCTTATACGGCTCAGAGAGTGAGAACCCCTATAAGCACTTGGACTCCTTTCTTGAAGTATGCTCCACCTTCAGGACGCTGACGACTAGTGATGATACAATTTGGTTGACCTTGTTCTCTTTTTCCCTCAAAGATAGAGCTAAGGATTGGTATTACTCAAGAAGGGACATCATGAATTGGGAAACAATGAAGAATACCTTCTTGAGACAATTCTACTCTATGGCAAGGTTGACACAAATGCAGTGTGCCATGACAACTTTTAGTCAAATGGGCAATGAGTAGTTTCATAATGCATGGGAGAGATTTAAGAAGCTTTTAAGAGAGTGTCTGCACCATGAGATCCCTTTGTGGCAGCTAGTTCAATCATTCTACTCTGGTTTGTCTCTAAAGGACCAAGACACATTGGATTCCTCTTGTGAAGGAGTTTTCATGGCTAGGCCACCTGAGGAGATATGGCCTTTGTTTGAGCAGTTGGATGAAAGATCAAGAATTTGAGCTTCTAGCATGATGATTGAAAGAGGGTATGCCTTTGGTGTGACACCTTCTACTCATGATGACTCAAGCCTGCAAGTGATGAAGATTTTTGGTGACATGGTGAGCTTTATGAAGAACCAAGTGACAAACATTCCTTGCCACCCGATCAATTGTATTGAGTTCTATGGTGAGGAAAAGAAGAAACCTTACTCCTATAGCTATCAAGAGCCACAAAGTCCAAAATATAGCTCAAGGTTTGAGGAAGAGGTTCTCTCTAGATTGAAAATATTTGATGATGTTCAAAAAGATGTTGCAAGACTAGAAGAGAAAGTAGAGAAGCTATCTTTCATAATGGCTCTCCAAGAAGAAAAGTTGTCTTCAAAGCCCATAATGAGCTACCATGAAGCAAGTGGACTCATGCCCTCTTCTCAAGTTTTCTACAATCCACCTCCCATGCAAGTGCAACCCATGTACCATTTCCAAGGTGATCCCAAGACTTATACTCCACCTCCACCTCCATCACCACCATTTTCCCAACAATTCACCTTCCAACCTCAATTCTCCCCTCCACCTCAATTTCAACCCCAAGTGTCACCTCCACCTCTTCCACAACCACAACTAGCTCATGCACAACCCAAGATTTGGGTCGATGTGCACATTTTCCAAGAAAATGCAAATAATTTATGGGTGCAAATGGTGATTTCTCGTATGCCAAGTAATTAGCTCTTATCAGTATATTAATATGTTTAATTTCATTATTCTAGTGTATAAGTGCCAAATGGACATGCATTATGTTTATTTAAGTATTTCAGTCTGCCTGCATGTATAGTATGTTGATTTCTCAATGTATTACAATGTTTGAATATGGTGCTCTGCCAAGTTAATGATGATATATATGTTGTGTTATAACTTCAAATAAGTAGAAGTGACACCATAGAGATACCAGAGTCAAGTATACGTAAGAGAAAGGTCCAATGTAGAAAGAGCTTTCTAGGAATAATAAAATAATAGACTTAAGAGCCCTGAACATCGTAGAATCCCTATGAGAGGTATGCGCCTTAGGGATGAAATGACCTAACCCTAGTGGTGCGTCCAGTATACGGGGGTTGGAATGTGCTATCAGGTGGAACGGGGGGGACGAAGCCCTAGTGGAAGTCTCCTTAAATTATAGTTTGCAGTGTCCAACATCAACCAGAAGTCCTAGTCGCACTAGAGTACAGAAAAGTGTATCCAACATCAACCAGAAGTCCTGGTGGCACTAGAGTACAAAAAAAATCTAATAGATGGCTTGACTCTCCGCCTGTGTGCTTAGGTTAGAGGAGGACTCCAGTTTTTACGACATAATAGATGTGCTGAGGCTAGAGAGCCATTTTCCTGTTGCTGACCAGAGAGTAGTCAGACTTAGCATTCCCGAGTGTGTCCGCTAAGTCTTGTACGATGAGATCGTAGTTCGCTATGAGTCTTCATATGTAGAGTACACTGCATATGATCAGGGCATAAGCTAAAATATGTTCATATATGTTTAAAGAGTTTCTTATAAGTAAGAAATGCTAAGAAAGATTCGAGTACAGTTTCCCAACAATTATTCTTTATATGTTTCTGAATTATTAGTTCTCTTTGAAATTAATCAAGCATGCTCATATATTGATTTGCTCTTGTTGATATCTAGAGTATCTTGCCATATTTATGATTTTCAATGATCAATTTCTTTAAAGCTTACTGCTGTTATAATTTATATCAGTTGCTTAAAAGTATATCTATAATTATATTAGTGCTTTAGACTATTTCTTTGAAGTACTCATTCACTGAGCGAGTAGGTTCACCTCTCTACTCACAATTTTTAGGGATATCACATGGACTTAAAGAAGATCATTGCATCAGATTAGATCTACCACAAGAGTTAAGTCTGAGTATAATTAAGTTCAGTCAGTCCTTGTCACTCTAGGTCCTTGTAAAGAAATAAGAGAGAGTTGTAAATGATGATGTATAACACTATTCCTCTTTTAGCAATATATGTTAATTGGCAAGTCTTATGTGCTTAAAAGTATGAGAAACATAATGAATGTTCATACATGCATTTTTACTGTTGAAATCAGATTAGAGAAATCAATGCTTAGATTCCCTTGTAAAGTTAGTTTATGTGGTTCAATGTGAGAAAACAAAGAGTTTGAAAAAAGAAGAAAAAGTTAAGGGTGATCTTTGTATTATGTTAAATCCTCAATTTATACCCTAATCTCATGATTAGTGGTAATTGTGAGATCAGGGTGTAACAGTTCCATTTCCAGTGCCTAGGCTAGTGACAATGGTGCCACTTTCCTTTCCCTTAGCTTTCAGTGTAGAAGAGTTTGACTTCTGTCTAGCTTTAGAACTCTTCTTAGCTTTGCCTTTTCCCTTGAAATTCACTTTGTTGATCATCATCATTGATTTGGGTTTGTCCTTCTTCATCCGTGCTCAAATTTCTTCAACATGTCAAGTAATTTTGACAACGGCTTGTTAAAATCATTCATGTTGCAGTTCATGACAAACTGGCTCTATGACTCTAGTAGTGACTGCAGAATCACAGATGTGGCCAACTCTTGAACTAAGGGAAATCCCATTCTAGCAAGGTTCTCCACATACCCAATAAGCTTGAGCACATGGGGACCTACTAGATGTTCTTAAGATGTGTAATCATCTCAATAACATCCATGTTCTCATGATGACTCCACAACTCATAGTTCATTGATCAAAATATAAGGCACTTGACATCCACAACGTTGTATGCATCCCTGTTAGCCTTAGGCATAGTGGGAGGAGGCTCATCTGGATTGGGTGTCTCTAGGATGTAGAGCTTGCACTCTTGAGTGCGAACGATTGTCAACGTCTAGAATTAGTAATGGAATTTGTTCCCATTTAGCTTGTCCTTCTTAAGAACCAATCACAAAGAAAACATGTTTGTGTTTGCCATAAGATTCTACAAAAGAAAGTTTGCAACTTTATCAATACATTTTTGATTAATTTGATTTGATAAGTTTGACAATGTTAATTAGGATTTTAATTAATTACCACTCCCACTATTTTATTCGAATTGATAGACCTCACTGCTGATTTGGAAGATTTCAGCATACAAACTTCTAGTGAGCCAAGATCCATATTTCATCAAATCATGAGTAAGCTTTGGTTGATCGCCCACAACTTGACTATTTAGGTAGAGAACATTTGTTCACTGCATCTAATGAAACTCTTGGATACATGGTGTGTACAACCCTTTGTCACAATCCATCTATATACTTATATAGGTACTTTATCCCATTAAGATCACCTAGTTAATCCCGACCCAAAAGCCAACACGATAGAGTATGTACCCTGCTTTGGAAGATCTATATATCTACCATCACACTTCCATGAGATAAATTATGCACCACGCTTTGGCGCAACGCACACTTGGTAGATCAAGCTTTTCATATATTTCACTTATGGAAAGCATCTTAGACTTAATATTTATTGAGGGATTTTATATATAAGTACATATATATATATATATATCCAATCACCACATACTTATAGTACATATCATATACACGCTATAACCATAAGAAAAGCATGCAATCAGAAATATCAAGCGATGGTTATGGCCATACTATTGTAATTCCTTGGAGCCACAAGGAATTACTACCACCTAAGGCCCACATCACATGTAGAAACCTATTGTTGATGAAGATCTCTTCTTGAACCAATTTGGGTTGAATAGTTCAACACTTGAGCTGATCGGCTCACCTCCTGGTCGACCGGTTGTCGCTTAAAATGCTCGCCTAGTTCTATGGTTCAAGTGACGTCTAGACTCCTTCAGTCGATCGGTCTGTATCCTCCTATCGCTTGACCTCCTCAGTCCTACATTTGATTAATTTATCTCACGAGTCAGTCAATTTGTCTAGTGCTATACATCTTCTCATGACTAAACATAAATTAAAATTATCCTATTTCATATTACATTGTAAAAGGAAAAACCTCGAGTTACATTTGAGGGAAAATAGGAATAAGAACATTAATTTACATTGGGTTTTGCCATGCAAAAAGGATTGGGAGCCCAGTTTGTTGCTCGCGCTTCTGTGAGAGCATTTATGTAAAAAAAATCATCAAATTTTTTTTCTCTCAAGAGGCAGTTGCTTAGATAATGATGATGGGTGCGATAGAAACAATTATGCATCTCATTATTTTAAATTAACAAAAAAATAATAATTTACATGTGGAAAGGAGGGGAGAGGCTTGATATTGAAACTGAGTAGCAATAGGAAACAAACCAAACAACCAATCACATAATCCAAAAGGGTTTTGGTCTTAAATCCACCATCAAAACACTTTCAGGGAGATGTGTATTGATTGCATATATATCATATCATATATATATTTATATTTGTGGGATCGTATGTGGTATTAATCAGATATGCACATTAACCAATTTAATATTCGCATCGTATGCAATAAAATTAAATCTGATCACATCGATTTAAATCTATGATACACCACAAATTGACTTGGCTCTGATACCATTGTTGGGAAATCAAGGTGATAGATAAGGTAGTGAAAATAACAATTTTGATATCTAGTTCCCTAATCAACAAGATCTAGTCAACAATGATGTATCTTGGAAGGAAGGTAACAAGAGTTATACTTGGTCCTGGAGCAAGTCCAGTGACAACTCTTATTGTAGTAGTGTGCTTCTTCTCCAAGCAACACTCGATCAGTTATCAACAACGGTCTCTTGGTTTGGCAGCATAGACGACGGTTGATGACGTCCTCCTAGCAACATGCAAAAGCCTCCCTGCCTCTTAGAGTATTCCACGTGGAACTCCGCATTACACTACCAGAGTCAACAAGAAGGAGTTGTCCCTTCAAACGTCAATCTACTAGGATTTATTTGCTCTCCCACAATAATCTCTCCCTTGATATCCCTCCCTTTTATGTGTAGGACTTGCTTGAGATCTTTATTGGATACCACAACTAGATAGGACAACAATTAGGATAGCTTATTATTGTGTATGGGAAGCTCACAATACCCCTCTATTTATATAGGAGTAGCTGGGGTCAAGGTTTCCAGTCGATAAATTCATGAATTTTCTGGAACATGGCAACAATGAACTGGTTGGTTCACTGTCCAACCAATCGATTCATGGGTGAATTGGTCAGTTCACACCCTGAAACGACTGGTTCAAAATGTTTCCTATTTGCAAATATATTGGTTTTAATATTCGATTAATGCACAATCATGGTATCAACATCAATTCTTGATCCAATCAAATAGATCATTGACCAGACTTTCATATGATGAATCGGTAGTTTCACTTCATCCAACGGTTGTTTCCCTATTGAAATGGTCGTTTCATATGTAATATGGTCATTTCTTATGTGAAATGGTTGTTTCATATGTCTAGTTCAAGAAAATATTCAAATAATGTTGTTTACAATTGACCTGACACTCCAACTGATTGGTTCAACACTTGAATTGGTCGATTCAAAGTCTCATAAGTAATTTTGGACCTATGTTGTTTAAATTGAATATCTAAACACTTTTAGTAATCAAGTTAAACATCATTCATGAATAAACTCCTATTCCAAGTTCATCCTATGTGTGTGACCCTATAGGTCCCAATTTACATTGACAGTGAATGTCCATAACCAATTTATGAGATCATAAGCAATGAGTGATATCTAGCAGCACATCATTGCTGCCCAATTAATTCAGAAAGTTGGAGAGAACCTTCAACCTACATATGTGATCGGTGTTACTGTGATCATATAGTCCCTTTGTCTCTGATATCCATATTGAACTCGAGGGTTGGAATCATCATCCTCTCAACGTTCAATCCATGTTCCTTGAACTAGAGCAAACTATCTGAGATGCATGTGAGTTCACATATGATATATTAAATGACATGAATATGGATATACATTTCTCAGTCTCTCTTATCTAGTGGTCTAGATATCAAACTCATGTAGGAGGGACAAACCCCATCTACATCACTCACACTCAATCCCCATGTGTCACAATGTATCTGAGCATCACCTTTATGACAACCCTTATTCAAGGTCGCGTTGATGATGTCAAAGTACAACGAATAACATGTGATAAATGTAATGACTTCAGGTCTAAGAACCACAATCACCACTATCACTATAAGAGATGATTCTGATTACCATTCCATGGTCTCCATGTATCATTCTCAAGGTGGGTCTTTCTAATACACTATTCTCTAACATATACATGTGTGCTTGACATGATATCAAATATCATGACTAATGAGACTATGTCATCAGTCAACACACACTCTAGTATTATGTATTACTATTGTCTATTTTGCTTCCACAGTAATATCCAACTAGGGACATAACAAGAATGGATGTAGTATTATCATACATATGTTCTTATTGTTTAGGTCCTTAACTTGAAGACATATGTCATCGAGTAACATCATTCTTTAGACATATGTTATATCTGTGTTATCATCTCATGATTGATACAAACATAATAGTCCAAATTACCTTTATAATTATCAAATCAACTATATATGGTAAATCTTATCATAATGAGCTAAACAAGATCCTGTTAGATTTAACCATCGCAATTGGTTAAAAGGTTTCATGATAGTCAACACCTTAGAACTTGTCTGAAACCCTTTGCAACCAATTTTTCATTATAGGTTTGTACATTACCATCCATGTCGATCTTCTTCTTGAAGACCCATTTACACCTATGGGTTTTACCCTTTTGGGTGGATCCACCAAGGTCTATAACTTGTTGGCGTACATGAAGTCCATCTCAAATCTCATGACCTCAAGATATTTATCAGACTTAGGTCCCTTAATAGCTTCTAGGTAGGTCATTGGCTCATCATCTATGACCAACTCATCGCCTTATGGAGTCACAATATATCCAAATCTTTCAGGCTCAAGGTGTGTCCTACTAGATCTATGAGGTTCTCGTGTTACATGAGGAAAATGAGATTACACAATAGTTTGTGGTTCTCCTTGTTCCTTTTGTACCTCTATAGGTTCAATGTTTTCTTGTTGGCTTTGGACCTCTTTGAGTTCTACTTTTGTCCCACTAATTCCTTTCGAAAAAATCCCCTTTCTAGGAAAACAACATCCCTGACAATAAATACTTTGTTGTCAAATGGGGTGTAAAAGTAGTACTCCTTGGTTTGCTTAGGATTCCAACAAAATAACATTTATCTGATTTGAGTCCAAGCTCTTTGAGAAACTATTTTCTCACATAAGATTCACAACCCCAAATCTTCAAAAAATACACATTGGGACATTTCATATGCCATATCTCATAAGGTGTCTTTTGAACCGATTTATATGATACGCGGTTTATAGAGCATGTAACCAAAAGAAGTCAGAAGATTGAAAAATCTCATCAAATATTTCACCACGCCCAATGTGGTACAATTCTATCTTTTGGATAGACCATTGTGTCGTGGTGTGCTAGGTGGAGTCATGTGGTACAATACTATAGTTTTGCAGAAGGTTATCAACCTCTTGGCTTAAGTATTCTCTAACTTGATCAGATTGAAGTGCTTTAATACTTTTACCAATTTGGTTCTATACGTCATTCAAGAAATCCATGAACCGTTCAAGGGATTCTGACTTGTGCTTCATCAAGTACACATAGCTATACCTACTACGGTCATCAATAAAGGTAATAAAGTACTGATAAAAGGTCCACATACATCAAGATGCATGAGTACTAATAGATCACTTGCTTTTTCACTATTTCCAATGACATGTGCCTTTTTCATCTCGCCCAATAAACAAGTGTTGCACGTCTTTATTGGTTAAAAACTAAAAGATTCCAGATAACCATCTTTATGGAGTCTAGAATTGTGTTTCTTATTTTTGTGTTCTAGATGAAAATTCCAAAGGTGTGTCTTGTTTGAGTTATTGAGTTTTAGCCTTTTTGTATTTACGTTATATATGCTTGTCTCTAGATCTAATAGGTATAGACCATAGGACATTGGGACCCTACCGTAAAAGATATCATCTCTACTAATAGAACATAAACTACTCTTTATAAGAAATTCAAATCCATTCTTGTCCAAACAAGATACAAATTTGATGTTTCTATTAATAGAAGGTATATAATAGCAGCTCTCTAACTTTATCACAAGCCCACTAGGCAGACATAACTCATAGGTTCCAACCACACAAGCAACAACTTTGCTCCACTAACGATGCACAATTGAACCTCATCTTTCTTTAAAGGTCTCCTTCTCTTCATATCCTACACATTTGATCCAGCTTCCTTAATTCCATTAAGTGAAAATGATAGATTCCTTTTGCACTTACCCTTCTCCTTATCTTGAGTGTTGAAGATTTGGATTTCATCTTAGCCTCAGAACTTTTCTTGGCCTTGCCTTTTTTCCTTGGACTCTCCTTTGTTGATCACCATCACATGTTTGTACCTCTTCATTTGTGCTTTAGCATTTATCAACATGCCAAACAATTGAGATAGTGGTTTAACCAAGTTACTCAAGTAATAGCTCTCTATAAATTGGCTATATGATTTAGACAACTAATGTAGAATTATATCAGTGACCAACTCTTGAGTTAAATGAAATCTCGGTCTTTCTAGGTGTTATATATGCCCAGTTATATTGAGGACATGGGGCTCTACTGTATCTCCTTTTGTCATCTTACACTCAAAGAGCACCTTGGAGACACTGTACCATTTCTACTTTGTATGAATTTGGCAGATGTTTAAGATGTGCTATCATATCGGGAATTTCCATGTTTTCATGTTGCTTATGCAACTCATAGTTCATACAAAATATCATAAAGTTTTTAATGTCTATGGCATCTTTGGCATGCTTTCAGTATCATCCACCTCAGCCTGAGGCACGTTGGGAGTGGGTTCCTCTAGCACTGGTGTGTCCATGATGTAGAGCTTATGCTCATGACTCAAAACCATACTCAAAGTCATGAACTAGTTATGGATGTTGGTCCCATTCAGTTTGTCCTTCATAAAGACTGACCAAAATGTGTTATTGTTTGCCATTTAATTCTACAAAAGAAAACTTGCATTTGTCAAAACACTTTTGATTCGGTTTGAAAATATTGACGATATTAGTTAGGCCTTTAATTAATTATCACTCCCACTATTTTGTTCAAATCAATAAATCTCTATATTGATTCACAAACATTGCAACATACTATTTTGTAGTGGGTCAATTATTAAGGTAGGCAACATTTGCCAATTGCATCCAATGTAATTCTTTGATAGATGGTATGCACAAATCCTTGTAATAATCTATTTGTATGCTTCTAGGCACTTAATCTAATTAATGTCACCTAGTTAAGCCTAACCAAAAATGCACCCTTCTTGGTAGACCGACATAACTACCATCACACTTCCACAAGAAAGACGCACCCACCACACTTGGTCAATCAAGCCTTTTCATGTGTGCTTCTTATGGAAATCATCTAAGACTTAATATTTATTAAGAGATTTTATTTATAAATACATATCCAATCATCACATACTTAATAAGTGCATTGTATACATCTATAATCACAAATGAAACATGCAATCACAAATATACGGGATATGGTTATGGCCATACTAAGACAATTCTTTGGAGTCACAAAGAATTACTATCCACATAAGGTCATAAATCATATGTATCCACCTATATTGGAACTTATTATGCTAAGAACAGGTCGGTCGATTGAATGGACCATCCAATCGATCGACTCATCCTCCTGTGATCTGATTGGTCTCTATCAGTCAGTCAACGGATTCTTAGATCAAGCATTTGGCTAGACTCTTTCAGCTATGGGCTGGCACCTGTAGTCCTCTGGTCGATTGACCCAACCCCCAGTCGACTGAATCGCCTAGGCAAAATGCCTTCTTCTTGCTAAAAAGGAAACTAATCTTAATCCTATCTACATATTACACTGTGTAAGGTGAATATATCGATTTACAATTGAGGAAACATTAATTATATTTGGAGAAGAAAGAGGAAGGCTCTGTGTGCAAATTGAATTCATAAGATAGAAAATAAACTATCCAACCAGACAAACATCCAAGGGGTATTGGCCATAACCACACATACATCCACCATCAAAACCATTTTAGGACGACGTGTATGGGTTGCATATATATCATATCATATATACATATGCTAGATCTACGGTACATTCACTAATGCATGTCATATTTAATTGGATATGCACATTAACCATTTAAATGGTTGCATTGTATGAAACAAAATAAATGATATAACTAAATCATATCGCATCAATCTAAATCTCAATACATCATAATTTGGCGTGGCTCTAATACCATTATAGGGAACTATGACAGCGAAGTAGGCTAAATTTATGTCTATATTTCCTAACTAGCAGATTGTGTCAATAACGTGTCTAGAAAAAAGGGTGCAAGATGCACATAGTCCTGGAGCAAGTCCAGTGACAAAATTGCATAGAGATGTGCTCCCTTCTTAAGTAGCACACTGATGGCAGATGACGTCATTCTCCTAGTGTGGCAACAATGACTTCCACACCTCTACGTAGTCTACGCAGACCATTGAGAAGTCCAAGTCACACTTCTAGATATTTGTTAACTTTCTAGCATCAACTTCTTTTCCCCTTGCTATCTCTCCCTTTTATGGGAAGACTACTCAAGCACTCTCACATGTTACCAAAACTCTAAGAAAAGAAGTTTATTGAGAGACTTTCGCAATCCCCTCTTATATAGGAGTGAATGGGCTAGGGTTTCCAAAATCCAAGGGATACAAAAGGCCATATCTCATGGTTTGATGGTTGCTACACGCTGCCAGTCAGTTGACTAGGCCATCCAATCGGTCGACTGACACACCAGTCGATCGACTGGATAATCCAACCAGTCGATTTGGCTTGTGAACATCGACACAATAAAATTGTCATTTGATGCAATGATTAATGTACGCAATTACACATATCATTAGTCATTTGACCCAGTCAAACTGGTCATTTCACATCCTTGTTTGACCCAATCAAATTGATCAGTTCTAAATGTGATCTAATTGGTTGATGGAACACCCCATTTGATTGACTGGCACCGGTTGGTTGACTAGCTTACCAGTCAATCTACTAGATACTCCAATCAACCAATCTTTTTTCATTTGATTATGTAAACAACTTTTAGTAACCAAGTTAAATCTTATCCATGAGAAATTCCTATTCCATGTGCATCCTATGCATGTGACCCTATAGGTCCCATATTACATTGGCAGTAAAGTCCATCACCATTATGACTACACAAGCAATGAGCGGTATCTAGAAACACATCACTACTACCCAAGTAATTGGAAAGTTTGAGAACAACTTCAACCTATAATCCATGATCAATGTTACTATGATCGAATAGTTCCTTTGTCTCTGATATCCAGATTGAACGTGAGGCATGGAAACATCATCCTCTTAATGCTCAATCTATGCTCTTAAACTAGATCAAACTATAGAGATGCATGTGAGCTCACATATTACTTATTAACTCACATGAGTATGGCCATACACTTCTTAGTCTCTCTTATCAAGGACTCAGGATATCAAACTCTCAATAGGAGGGAGAAATCCCATCTACATCACTTACAATCAATTCACATGTGTCACAACATACCCAATCACTGCCTTTATGACAACCCTTACTCAAGGTCACATTGCATGATTTTAAAGTCCATCAAAATACATGTGATGAGTGTAGTGACTTCAAGTCTAAGAGCCACAACCAACACTATCACTTTGAGAGCTGATTTTGACTACCATTTCATGGTTTCCATGCATCATTCTCAAGGTGGGTCTGTCCGGTACACTATTCTCTAAAACACACCTATGTTCTTGACTTGATATCCCATATCATGACTATTGAGACTTTGTCATAGGTCAATACACATTCTAGTCTTATGTATTATTGTTGTCTATTTTGCTTCCAAAATGACACCCAACTAGGGATAAAACAAGAATGTATGTACTCTTATCATACATATGATCTCTTTCTTTAGGTCCTAGACCTGAAGACATATATCATTGAGTAACATCATTATTTAGACAATTATTATGACGTTTCATCATCTCATAACTAAAAGTAACAATAAATAGATAGAATTTCGTTTAGTAATATTATCAAATCAAGTACATAATGCCACATTATAATCATCACACGACTGGCTCTCTGGGCATACACACCAACATGTTTAACCATTAAATACATCTTTATGGGATACCTAAAAGGAGGTATATCTCGTTGATATAGATAGTCCAATCCTTCTTTTTCAAGACCATTTCATCCAAGGTATCAAATCTCAGTATGTTACAATGTT
The DNA here is from genome assembly GCA_963693085.1 of Alisma plantago-aquatica. NCBI lineage: Eukaryota > Viridiplantae > Streptophyta > Magnoliopsida > Alismatales > Alismataceae > Alisma > Alisma plantago-aquatica. The sequence continues at coordinate 1,615,772,312 of OY856409.1, read as the reverse complement.
ATTGTTAATATATAGACAAAGGAGTTCTATTGATGTTGATAGAGGTATCTAAAGACCACTACAAATTATATAATACCTTCATAGAATATCGATTGATCATCTTATTAAGTGGAACAACAATACTATTCCAAATTGTCAACTATTTTTCCCTTTAAGCCGTCCTCTTACCCTCTTCCTCCCTTCCACCATCTCTAACTCATCTAGAAGTCCCTTATCGTCCTGCCTGGACCATTGCGTGTGACAAATATATGTTTTAGTGCACACATAGGCATAGTATAAAAAAGTATTCTTTATGATGACTATTATAATATATATGTATTTCATGATGTTTAATTAGGTCTATGAGAGAAAGATCATTGAATTATGTTGAAGATCTTTCGATTTAAGTACAATTTGTATGACTAACACATATAATGCCAATGAGCATGACTAACTGAACTTATAGTTTAAAATCAATATTATAAAGGAATATAAACTATCAGTAATGCTTCACTAGTAGTCAAATACATCATTATGAAGTCTTCAACCCAAACCATATAGATCTATTCATTTGAGGATGTAAGAAGCTTGGAAAATTCAATTTTGTGATTTCCAAACAAGTTAAGAGAATGTTGTCTACATGTGACTGTGTTCAAACTTCTTTCTAGTCTAATTCATTGTTGACAAAGATCTCATGTGGTTCAATTCTAAAAACTGAAAAAGAAAAAATAAATCATAGCCATTCTTCTCGGCAAGGTCTCTCATTTAATGCTACTTAAGCTTCCATCATAATCATAAGATTTATATTATTAATAAATAGCTCAAATGTAACAACATACTTGTTTTTTATTTTTCCAATCACGTACACATAGTTAACAAGATACATGTTTACTTGAGTTCATGATGGAAAATCCCTCTTGATCTTTTAACATTATCCCTAACTTCAGAGTTGGCCACCGAGTGCGTCTTCTCCTAGTCACATTGAGTTTCCAATAGTGGTAAGCATTGATGCAAATATGGATTTATCACACAAGCACACACATACATGACATCATCAAGTTGATTTTTTATTGTAGCATACGTTTCTAGTCTAAGACACCACACACACACATACACACACACACACACACACACACACACACACATATATATATATATATATATATATATATATATATATATATATATATATACACACAGAGAGAGAGAGGGAGAGAAAGAGAGAGAGAGAGAGTTTGATATTGTTGCCCACGCGGGTAACTACCGTTCGTTACCCGGGGTTGGACTGTGTGTGTAACGACCCCGCCTACTGGTAACCCCCAATTAAGGGAGACCAACAGGTCGGTGTCGTTATTCAATTAACAGGATCAAAGGTTCGACAAATAATAAATAACAATTAACAAAATTTACCAACTAAACTGAAAATGGGTATAAAATAAAACTTTGCATACCTTTTTCAAAATAGAGATATCTACATCTATCTGCATCAGGAGTCTACTCTAACTAATCCTCCTTTGTACTTTAACTCTTAATTAATTTCACATATGCCACTTTACTGTTTGTCCTTTTCAAGTTTGTACCTAAAACGCTGACAAACAAAACGTCGGTCAGCATATCGGAATATGTCAGTATGTGGGGACAACTACAAGTTTGCACATATGGATAACAATCTAATTATCACAATCAAGTTAATTAACAAGCCAATTTATAATTTTTAGTATGACATTCTCCACTGCTTTTGCCCTAACCCTGGCATACCCACCTTAGGGTTTCTTTTGCCAATGACTTAAGGCCACCTTCTCAATCCCGAGCTTGGTTCCTGGGGGTCACCACTCATGGTGCCCACTAGTCATGCAATATCATAGGCCACCTTCTCATTCTCGAGCTTGGTGCCTGGGGTCACCACTCATGGTGCCCATGGGTCTACCCTCCTGGGCTTGACCTTTGGCACCATCCATCAGGGTGGCATGTAGGTGCGAGAATACACACTTCTTTATAATTGTGATAACCATAGTGACTATAATTTTTGCAAGTATGAACATCCAACTGTTTATCTTGCATTCAATGTGAGGAAACATTCGGAAAACCCTCGGGAAACTAATGCGATTATCCATAATTAACCACATACCTGATTTGCAGATTTAATAAGCTAATAACATTTCCAAACAAGCAAGTTATCCAAGAAACTATTCAACAATCTCAGAATTCCTGAAAAGGATATGTAATCTATTTACTACACTTTACTAAGAATATATCTATTTAATTGACTTGGATTCACCTTCTAGGGTTTCTAATCTAAATTAGGGTTTCATTAGGGTTCTTTTGATATTTTTACAATTTTCCTTATTTATACCCTAGGACAACATTTCTAAGTGCAAAACCCTAATTACTCACATATTCACATTAGAGCCTTTTTATCATCTTAGGTTCCTTCCGGATTAACAACTTAGAGTTCATTATGATCTAATCCACATATGAATGTTATTTATTATTAATTCTACCTTTTATCCACTAGAAAACCCTATTTTCTACATTAAGGGTATTTATCCACAATTAGGAACTTTTATACTCAAAATATCTTAGAACCATGAAAACTCAGTTCTATAATTATATTTTCGGATTTAACCCATTAAAACCCATATTTTCCCAAATTAGGGTTTCTAAACATAATCATGTGCATCAAACCCTAAAACAAGCATGAAACTGCCTTTTTCAAAATTAACTCTACCTTTTATTCTTAATAGGTTAATATTTCTCATAATTAGGGTTCCAAACCAAATTAACCCAAAAAGAGTCATTAAATCCGAGTTCCATATCAACATTAGGGTTTTACCACAATTTAATACATCCAAGGTGATAACTTGGTGTACTTTTGAAATTGCAAGCAATATCAGGTTCCAGTTATATTTTTATTAGATTCTTCACGTTTTTCTGATCAACTTTCATGTATGGATCACCTTCATCCGATATTTCTATCATTAGATACATATTTTACAAAATAACTCCTCTTTCGACCAATCAGAAACGACCACGTGGGTTTATTGGATTAAAAGCAAAGCGGAGGGCAATGCACTTGTTAATTGTGAGATTACCTTAAAGGACATCCCTCTTAACAAGGACGTGAGGGAAGGGGAGTAATTCTCCCCCTGATCGTCTTCATGCTCGCGATCCAGTTCGCGATCCAGGTTCCTGGCTGGTCAACTAGAGAGTTGACCCGGAGCATTTCTCTCCCTCAGCCGCCGGTGAAGGAGGATACACCTCTGTCGCACCCTACCGGAGTCAGCCATGGTCTCAGTTGTCTTGCTTCTAGCTTGAATCATCGGGACGGAGAAGCTCTCCTTCGACAAGGTACATGGCTGTTCGTGGAGTAGGTCGAACGCCCCTCTTGCAATTGGTTGCTCTGGACGATATGGTCCCCCTTCACAAACTTGATGGAGTATATAGAGGCAATGCACATGGCGCGAGGTCCCTCCTTATATAGAGGACAACCACCTATGGTTTCCCCCTGGTCTAGGGGAATCTTTCCCAGAGCATGGCAGGCCCCAAATCTTGGGTCGATTAGGTGCGAAAAAGGCTCCCGAAGCCAAAGGAAAAGTTTCATACTTCACAGATTAACTGTGTGGAGAGGAAATTGGATCCACAAATCTCACGTTATTGCTCTCCCTTCCTTTTCCTACCCTAGGTAGGAGAGAATATAGCCACCATTGGATCTTAGATCCAATGGCTATCATGCCATGTGCTCAACAAGATATGGAAACAATTGTGACATTTAATATATATATATATCCTTTACCCTTTCCACTTTATGAGTTTTTGTAAAAATTATATCTCTCTGTCTGATTATCCAAATAATTCTAAAATTTGAGGGAAACTTAATAATGACTTAATCTACCTATATGCCAAATTTGAGCTCATTATCTTCAAGAAAACGTGCCTTTACTTAAGGTGCAAGATATCACTTAATTGTTTATATTTCTCACATATTTTCTCTTTCCCTTGCTATTAAATTATTATTCTGAGTTCCTTAAACCTCAAGGAACCTTAATGGCTCAAAATCCCCTCTTGGGAATATTTCTTTATCCTCTTTACTTATCTTTCATCCTTTTTCTTATTATCTTTCTTTATTAAAATATCTCTTTTTGAGGATTTCTCTTTATCTCTCTTTTATTTTCCTCATTTTATCGTTGTTTTTCAATTTCTTTCTTAACAAAGAAATATATCATTGGTCTTTTCTTTTCTCTTTGTATTATCTTTGCAACTTTGGACTCCTTGGGACCCAAGGAACCCAAGAGGCACGAAATCCACCTTTGGATTATATTCCTTTGCCTTCTAGATGTTTCTACATCTTTCTTTTCTCCATTTCTTATTTTCTCATTAAAAGATGGAGTTTCCTTTGTCTTTTTCTTTGCTATTGGGCCCAATAGCCAATAAATCTCACAAAACAACCAGCAAGGCTATTATTAATAAAATTCATGTATTCAATCAAAGACATCATTATTTGTTCATTTATCTTTAATATGAGAAATTATATTTCTCAGCAAATGAACCCAAAATTGGGGTTGTAACATCCTTCCCCTCTTATAAGAATTTTGTCCTCAAAATTCCATCAAGCAAGCAAACAAACAGGATAATCCTTTCTTATGTCCATCAGGGCTCCCATGTGGCTTTACCCTTTCCATGGTGCTTCCCAAGAACCTTCATCATCTCATATTCTTCCATCTGAGTTCTTTCTTACCTTGGTATATCGTACCCTCATAGGTGACTGAGGACATTTCAGCCTTTCATAAAGCTAAATAGGTTCAGGGCTTAGTACATGGATTGGGTACCTCACATAGTGCTCTAGATCGGACTCATGGAACACATTATACATCATGTTATCCTGAGGGGTAAGGTTAAACCTAACGATCTCCACCAATCTATCTCTAATGGACCCATATATTGGGGACTCAGCTTTCTCAGCTATAGCTTAGAGGGGTCAGATTTTCACATCACATACTTTCCTACAGTGAACTTCATGTCAGTTTGCTTTGCATCAGCTCACAACTCATGTCGTCTCTGGGCTCTCTCTCTCAGCCATTGCACGATCAAAGCAAATTCATCTGCACCCATTGTAGTTCTTTTCTGACCTTCGTGAGGCCTCCTTCACCAACATCATCTTAATGACGTGGTGACTAACACAACCTCCTTCTAGAACTTCTTTCATCCCGATAAAGGCTATGGTGGTTATCATCACATCTTAAGAACCGTCTCTTTGTATCACCCTGAACAAGCACACTTGCTCTCATCATACCCTCTAGTCTGGATCATACTAACCATTAGTTAGGGGTGATAAACTATACTAACATCGAGTTCTTCACGCATCTGCTTCCACCTCATGGAAGTGAACCTTTAGGCCCTATTCAAGAACTTTTGAACTCGCACCATGTTGTAGTTGAACCATATCTCTCATGTGTAGTTCAACCAGATCTGTCTCTTGACAGTACTCCTTTCTTTCTCATGTCATCTAGGTAAGGTGATCTACCATAACCCATATTACATCTTGATCTTTCTTGATCAAGGGGAGACTTACCACAACATCCATAGTGGATGAACTCCCATTCCCTCTCAAGGATTCTTTAACCTCTAAAACAAAGCACTAGGTTACTGGTGTTCATCCTTCACCCTTGGCTTGCATGGCCACATGCTACATGCAACTTCAGATCAAGCAGCCAAAGTGCTACTATCACTTACTATCCTTGTAGTTTCACGGTGTATGGTGATCTTAAAATCATGATTTCCTGTATGTCATGATTCCTCAAGATTGATTCCTCAGAAATGCTAAACCACTCTCATCAGGGTTTTATTACCTTCCCATCCAAAGAAGTGCACCCAAGGTTCTACAACCATCCTTCCATTATATCACAGACTAAGCTGGCTAACCAAACAACGATTAACTTGATCAATTGCCATTAGCACACATGAGTGTTATCCAAACTTATCTCTTTTTCCAAACTTAAGGTTAGCCTAACAACCTCAACTTATTCTAGCTTCTAGCTAAACTAGGCAACTATATCTCAACCAGAGCATTCATTACCACTTCTTATCCTTAGGTGTTAGGTAATGTTGAAGACATACACCTCCATGTATTCTACTTATCATCTCATCTCTAAGTTTGTCTTCATCAGGAAACTTTGAGCTTCTCTTCATGGTGATCAAACTCAACCTTGCATAACTTGCAAATTCCAGATAGCTCATGGTATCACATCCTCACAAGATGATCTCCTTACTACTTTTAGTGTTTGTAAACCATTCATGTATCATTCACACCACAAGGGTATGTTATCATCTCTATCCTCATACCTTGTAGCAACGTTCCAATTCACATCATCTTTATCCTTGGTGTATGGTATGCGCACTGTCCTATCTCTCACTCCCATAACAAGAGGAAATAAGCATTTGGTTGCAGTCCAAATACAGAGTGCTTTCTGTTCCAAGAATAGAGATGGTACATCCCACCTTGCCAGTACACCTTTACATCTAAGTTGAAATGTGCCACATATGTCTCTACAAACATCATGATATCACTTACTTCCATGGAAAACTGGTCTCGAACCTACAGAGGTTTACACACATTCCTAGGTCATCTCCTCTAGGTCTATAGGGTGCCGACACTTTTGGGGTCATCCCTCTTCCCTTATGCATCCAGAGAGTGCCCTACTCATCTGCCCTTTGGGTCCCATGAGTTCATGAAGGTGATCAATCTCCTAACCCATGACCCTTAGACAATGATAGATGTTACCTCCCGACCCTATGGTCATGTGCAACTAGGGAATTAGGCAACTCCTACTTCCATCGGTCTTATCCCCACCTGACCCTAGGATAGACTTAAGATTCTAACGTAGTACATGTTCAACTTAGAACCTTACCCAAGCCTTCATCATCTATCTCTGCATTCATGACTGACTTTCATCCCTTCATAGGGGTCATGGCAACCTGCCTTCCTTGGTTAGGCCCCATATCGATTACCTCCATGGTAACACATCCACATGCACTTAGAGATGGTTATCTATGGGTCTACAGGTTCATTCTCATACCATGTACTTTTCGCTTCTCAAGATCCTATGAAACCTCTTTAGGTTACCTCAAAACTGGTATACACCCTACCAAAGGGTCCCTCTCCCAGGATGGGAGGAAACTACAAATCTTGACAACCAGGTCACAACCGTCCTTAGGGTTTACATTCACATGAGCATACCTAACCCAAAAGCTACTAAGGCACAAGCAGACCACCTATCAAACCATGCTAGGTCATACTTGTTCTCTTTCCTCAACATTAGATCAACTTAATTGTGAGGGGTTCATCCAACATACCCTTAACTTAAGGGGTTTCCTTTACCTCTACACATGAGGAGTACCATGCTAGAAACTATGGAGACTTGAATGAGCATCAGGTACACTACTTCCCCTCTTAGGCCTAGGAACCCTAGGTTCACCTTTGGGTGTCCAACTACATGCTCAATCTCTTAACCATGAATCAAGCATGTCCAAGGTATGTCATGCTCTCCCATGATCCTTTTATATGAGAAACACCTCAGAGTTGAGTCCTCCTCAAGGACAACCAACTTGGTATAATGCTTCACAACTGGTTACTTAAACCTCCTCGGGGTCTAAGGCACTCTTTGTCTCATCTCAGTAGGTAAACACTTATACCATAGGCACATAGGTACAAGAAGCATCATCATCTCTCTAGGGTTGGATTCCTCTAAAGGCAACCGAGATATCACCAGCCTCCAGAGGTCAAGCATAAGGAAACCACTATCATCCACTTAGGTCGCATCACCCTCAACTCCCCACTATTCCTCATATCTTGGGGTTTTAGGCTTCCAACCTCCTCGTTGGGGTCATGCTTTCTCTCTCTAGAGATAACTCCACATCCAGCCTTACTATTAGAGGTCCTCCCTCCATGAAGGATCAAGCTCACAGGCATACCTCTACGTGGGTGAAACCTATGCTCAACCTTATGTTTACTCAAGGTTATCCATTATTCCTTATGCTTATCTCATCAGCTATCCAACATGCTCCCTTGGCCAGAGTTTCAACCTACTGCTTGTACTACTGACGTACTCTGGGTGCATGCTATCCCTTACTTGCATAAGCCCATAGGGTTTCTATAGGTTCTTTACTAACTTCATCAATGAAGGAGCTATCCTTTACTCTAACATGCACGACCCTTTCCAGGGTTGGGTCATCAAAGGTACTAGGTCATCTAACCTCTCATGGCTCGTATGGCATCCCAAGGTGTGTCTATCCAAACACTCGGTCAACCATGACATCTAACTCATCATGTCATCTCTCTCTCGTACCTTCACTTAGGGTTAGGGTTAACATCATCCTCAGAGGATGTGCCAGGTCTCTACTTGCAATGGAGATCTCTACCTCCAAGACTAACTCTCTTTACTTATCCTCCTGACAAGAAGGTCTATCCTCAGGTATCTCCTGAGGGCATTACAACTCATGTCATACGACCTCAGCATGTATCTATTCTTTTGACGCTTACTCTATTAAGCTTATGTCCATGACATCTTATTTACATGCTTTTCATTAATTTGGTGGAGGATTCCTTAGACCTTATTAACCTTATCCATACCTCAAGAGGTTGAGGAGAAGAGAGAAAACCCCAATCCTTAAGGTCCTTAACAAAATTTGAGTTGAGAAGGGATGAACAAGATGAGAGAGTCCTAAAGGTATCTTATTTTGAGTCATATCCTAAGACATCGACCAAGTAGTCACACAATTTAGGAGTCCTCGTATTCCGACTAGCGGTGCGGAGGAAAATATTGCCATCCCCCAGACGTGATCCTTTTCTAGACACCTCAATCCTTTAGACAATCCTCTAATAACTCTCTTGGGTTCTATGGAGTTTGTAAAATTTACTAATTATTAAAGATTAATTGAGGAACCTATGCTCTGATACCAATTGTAACAACCCCGCCTCCCGGTAACCCCCAATTAAGGGAGACCAATAGGTCAGTGCCGTTATCCAATTAGTAGGATCAAAGGTTCGACAAATAATCAATAACAATTAACAAATTTTACCAACTAAACTGAAAACTGGTATAAAATAAAACTTTGCATACCTATTTCAAAACTGGGATATCTACATCTATCTGCATCATGAGTCTACTCTGACTAATCCTCCTTTGTACTTTAACTCTTAATTAATTTCACATATGCCACTTTACTGTTTGTCCTTTTCAAGCTTGTACCTAAAATGCCGACAAACAAAATGTCAGTCAGCATATCAGAATATGCCGGTATGTGGGAACAACTACAAGTTTGCACATATGGATAACAATCTAATTATCACAATCAAGTTAATTAACAAGCCAATTTACACTTTTTAGTATGACATTCTCCACCGCTTTTGCCCTAACCCTGGCATACCCCCCTTAGGGTTTCTTTTGCAAATGACTTAAGGCCACCTTCTCAATCCCAAGCTTGGTGCATGGGGGCCGGTCACCACTCATGGTGCCCACTAGTCATGCAATATCATAGGCCACCTTCTCATTCTCGAGCTTGGTGCCTGGGGTCACCACTCATGGTGCCCATGGGTCTACCCTCCTGGGCCTGACCTTTGGCATCATCCATCAGGGTGGCATGTAGGTGTGAGAATACACACTTCTTTATAATTTTGATAACCATAGTGACTTTATAATTTTTGCAAGTATGAACATCCAACTGATTAGCTTGCATTCAATGCGAGGAAACATTCGGAAAACCCTCGGTAAACTAATGCGATTAACCATAATTAACCACATACCTGATTTACATATTTAATAAGCTAATAACAATTCCAAGCAAGCAAGTAATCAAAGAAGCAGTTCAACAATATTTGAATTCCTGAAAAGCATACGTAATCTATTTACTACACTCTACCAAGAATATATCTATTTAATTGACTTGGATTCACCTTCTAGGGTTTCTAATCCGAATTAGGGTTTCATTAGGGTCCTTTTGATATTTTTACAACTCTCCTCATTTATACCCTAGAACAACAGTTTTAAGTGCAAAACCTAATTACTCACATATTCAAATTAGAGCCTTTTTATCATCTTAGGTTCCTTCCGGATTAACAACTTAGAGTTCATTATGATCTAATCCACATATGAACGTTATTTATTATTAATTCTACCTTTTATCCACTAGAAAACCCTATTTTATACATTAACGGTATTTATCCACAATTAGGAATTTTTATACTTTAAATAGCTTAGAACCATGAAAACTCATTTCTATAATTATATTTTTGGATTTAACCCATTAAAACCCATATTTTCCCAAATTAGGGTTTCTAAACATAATCATGTGCATAAAACCCTAAAACAAGCATGAAACTACTTTTTTCAAAATTAACTCTCCCTTTTATTCTTAATAGGTTAATATTTCTTAGAATTAGGGTTCCAAACCAAATTAACCCAAAAAGAGTCATTAAATCCGATTTCCATATCAACATTAGGGTTTTACCACAATTTAATACATCCAAGGTGATAACTAGGTATACTTTTGAAATTTCAAGCAATATCAAGTTCCAATTATATTTTTATTGGATTCTTCACGTTTTTCTGATCAACATTCATGTATGGATCACCTTCATCCGATATTTCTATCATTAGATACATATTTTACAAAATAACTCCTCTTTCGACCAATTAGAAACGACCACGTGGGTTTATTGGATTAAAAGCAAAGCGGAGGGCAATGTGCTTTTTAATTGTGAGATTACCTTCAAGGACATCCCTCTTAAGAGGGACGTGAGGGCATGGGAGTAATTCTCCCCCTGGTCATCTTCAAGCTCGCGATCCAGTTTGCGATCCAGGTTCCTGGTTGGTCAACTAGAGAGTTGACCCGGAGCATCTTGCTCCCTCAGCCGCCGGTGAAGGAGGATACACCTCCGTCGCACCCTACCGGAGTCAGCCATGGTCTCAGTTGGCTTGCTGCTAGCCTGAATCATCGGGACGGAGAAGCTCTCCTCTGGCAAGGTACATGGCTGTTCGTGGAGTACGTCAAGCGCCCCTCTTGCAATTGGTTGCTCTGGACGATATGGCCGCCCTTCACGAACTCGATGGAGTATATAGAGGTAATGCACATGGCGCGAGGTCCCTCCTTATATAGAGGACAACCACCTGCGGTTTCCCCCTGGTCTAGGGGAATCTTGCCCAGACCATGGCAGGCCCCAAATCTTGGGTCGATTAGGTGCGAAAAAGGTTCCCGAAGCCAAAGGAAAAGTTTCCTACTTCGCACATTAATTGTGTGGAGAGGAAATTGGATCCGCAAATCTCATGTTACTGTTCTCCCTTCCTTTTCCTACCTGTGGTAGGAGAGAATGCAGCCACCGTTGGATCTTAGATCCAATGGCTTTCATGCCACACGCTCAACAAGATATGGAAACAATTGTGACATTTTATATATATATATATATATATATATATATATATATATCCTTTACCCTTTCCACTTTAGGAGTTTTTGTAAACATTATAACTCTTAGAACGATTATCCAAATAATCCCAAATTTTGAGGGAAACTTAATAATGACTTAATCTACCTTTCTGCCAAATTTGAGCTCATTATCTTCAAGAAAACGTGCCTTTACTTAAGGTGCAAGATATCACTTAATTATTTATATTTCACACATATTTTCTCTTTCCCTTGCTATTAAATTATTATTCTGAGTTCCTTGAACCTCAAGAAACCTTAATGGATTGAAATCCCCTCCTGGGAATATTTCTTTAGCCTCTTTCCTTATCTTTCATCTGTTTTCTTATTATCTTTCTTTATTAAAATATCTCTTTTTGAGGATTTCTCTTTATCTCTCTTTTATTTTCCTCATTTTATCATTGTTTTTCAATTTCTTTCTTAACAAAGAAATATATCATTGGTCTTTTCTTTTCTCTTTGCATTATCTTTGCAACTTTGGATTCCTTGGGACCCAAGGAACCCAAGAGGCATGAAATCCACCTTTGGATTATATTCCTTTGCCTTCTAGATGTTTCTACATCTTTCTTTTCTCCATTTCTTATTTTCTCATTAAAAGATGGAGTTTCCTTTGTCTTTTTCTTTGTTATTGGGCCCAATAGCCAATAAATCCCACAAAACAACCAACAAAGCTATTGTTAATGAAATTCATGTATTCAATCAAAGACATCATTATTTGTTCATTTATCTTTAATATGAGAAATTACATTTCTCAGCAAATGAACCCAAAATTGGGGTTGTAATAGTGTGACTCCTAATTAGAATATTTACGCTACATGCCACCACTTCTTTTCTTCATTAGTCTCCTCACTTGACCTGTTCGTCGTGAGCCGGAGCATTCCGTACTTGAAAAAGTGAGAAGGCGAGGACCCCCTGCCTAACAGAGTTGAGGTTGGAGGCTACTTTTGTGCAGTTGAGGTGGGCGGAGAGTAGTAATAATAGTAGCTGGAGGAAGACAATAAGCAACTACCACGGTAGTGGAGGAGCGTCTTGGTTTGAGGTCAACAGTATGTTCCTCCTACTGTGTTGAAATTATGGGAGAGATGGGAGATTTTTGGAGACATCGGGGCCTAGCTGCTAGCTTGTCGACATAGAAAAAGTACAGACATTACGACTATATTCTTGCATGTTGTACAAAATAGAAAACCAGGAAGAAACAAATGACGTTACTGGTAGCAACATCTTTGTCTAACCAAAACAACAAGTCCAGCAGGAAACAAATATATCATTTTCCTTCTTAGCATGTGAAATCAATCCCTTCCGTCAAATTACAGTTCCTATCAGTATATTATAAAGTGTCAATTGTCTTTACAACTTATTTATACATATTATAATGTGTCTAACCTCATTACAGTTTGTTCTGGTACACAGATAATTTTTATAAACCTACCCATATTTAGATATATTTTTTTCCTTGTTAGCATGTGAAATCAATCTCTTCCGTCAAATTACAATTTCTATTTGTATATTACAAAGTGACAACTATCTTTACTACTTGCTTATGCATATTACAATGTGTCTAACCTCATTTTATTCCGGTATACAAACAATTTTTATAAACCTACATGTATTTGGATATATCATTTTCCTTCTTAGCATGTAAAATCAATCTCTTCCGTCAAATTACAGTTTCTATCTGTATATTATAAAGTGTCAAACGTCTTTACAACTTGCTTATGCATATTACAACGTGTCTAACCTCATTACAGTTTGTTTCGGTATATGTCGGGACCCACTCTTTTGATCAGCATAAATACCGACCATTAGAGGTAATTCCAAAACCTAAACCCAGATTATGGAATGAACAATGAATTCTCGACACAGACGATTAAATAATATATGAAAAATACAGATAAAATTTTCATTTTTCTTTCTTCACAAATTCATAAATCAATGTCACAACAAGGACATCACATTTAGATATCACAAATCTTATTGAACTCCATTAAAACCAAAATCAATCTTGTTCTCATATATTGTTTAGTTTACTTCGGATACATGTACATTGATGAACAAACATAGTCTACAACCCATCCCGGGAAAGAGAGAGCATAGGGACATTCTATTCTATCTAGATTATGCTATTTATAAATTCTTTGTTGCGATCTATCTACTGGATAGCATTATACCTAAAAACATTTGAAACAACCTCATGAGACTCATATAGAGCCCCAGTGAGTGGATATCTCCCACTCAAGCTAGGTACATGTATCAACATCAGATTAAGTATAATAAACTTAACAGAAACATGCAGATATTGAAAAGTCTAGCAGATAGATCTATCATAAGTCATTTCGAACTTGCAATGATAATCTAATCCAACAGATAAGGTAATCACTTAAACCAATTATAACTTTGAAATATCTTTTAAAGCATGTCTATGAACAATTCAACAGATACTTCTTAGTTCAGATTAAGAATCCTACTGCATGAGAAATAAGTCAAGTTCTAAGCATTTTGAATCAATACATAACAATCACATTATCTTTGTGACACTCCACCAGTTGGACCAGGAACACATCCTACAGTCCTGAAGCTGAAGTACACATAATACATATCTACCAAACAATACTATCAAATAGCAAGCAATCTAACTCATATTCAGAATGGATATAAATCCCAACATTTATAACTTGTCAGCATGACATATCATAATATGAAATAGAAACTGTCCATAGCAACATGATTACTTTCCACAACATGAAGCTTAATCAATAATGATAAATCATCAACTAGCAGTACAAGGAATGTAATAATCATTAAAATCATGTTCTACACGGCTTATCATCTTTTATTCATTTGCCCTGAAAGTACTTGGCTTGTACCTCACCAAGTAGAAGTCGCCACGCCTGATTCTCGTGTCAATGACTCATCGTCACTATCTTAGGGTTTATCCGACCACCCTAAGATATCAACAACAGACCCTGGCCACCTCAGGGTTGCCTAAAGAGGCTCACGTCCTCATCTTGGGTACACGAGATAGGAACCAACAAAATAGTATATCACATATCACAGTATTTCACATATTTCATTTCATCAGAGTCTATTCCATCTGGACATAGACTTTCACAGCAAGGATTTAGGGCCAGAGCCACTCCAGATGACTCACTCCTAAATCTTGGCGGTCTAACCTTTAAGGTCTCGATCCACACTCCGAAAATCCTTCTCATAATTCATCGATTACTACAAGGAGATCCATTTTGTTTCCCCGGTGTGGTCCTCGGGGGAAACTCACGGTGTTCAGGGCACCTAACTAGATGTTCCATCATTTCACTTAGTATTAATCTCTTTTACTCATCTTACAAGAATTCAAAACATCATATATTATATTTGTGTATTCTCACGTAACTATGATAACATGAAACATATTAAGTTTATCAATAAGGGCAATGATCAAAGCAAGAAGCACAATAAGTCTATAGATTGCATCAAATATGATTATTTCTATCTTCTACATCAACTCATAGCAATCATCAATAGTGGGCCTTCAGCCCAAGACATAATCTTATTGTCCATCATTTACATCATCAAGGTTTTATCATCATCAGTGGGCTTTCAGCCCTAGACATAATCTCATTATGCAACATTTACCCTTATCAGGGTTTCTCAATGTAAGGAGTGCATATTTAATTCCATTTCAACATATTCCTAATCAGTTCATTGTATATCATAGTTCTTAACAAATATTAGTAGAGGCATTAGAACTAGCAATAGTAAAAACATATATACATCATGTATCATTCCTCATACTCAGAATAGATTTATCATACAACATATGCTTGTTCCATCTAATCTCAATAGATGTAAATAAATTTCATGCATATACATGCATAATAGACTTAGTTCTCTTCTTCTTTTATTTCACGTTCTTCATATGGGGTTACTAGTCAACACATGTTGATTATCATTTGAATTCCATCAAAATAGTTCATATTCATAATACAAGTATTCTATCAAACAATCACAATACAAGAACACATTCTTGTAAGTCAATTCAAATACTTGAGTTTCATCATTTAGTTGAATTCAACTACGGTTATGTACATCTCTTAATCACCCATTTGAGATTTTCATTCATTAGCATCATCAAACTCATCATTTTAGGGTAAGAGTTACGTTCTTAGAATCATCTACTAATTCCTATCTTTTTCCATCATTTTATACTCAGTAGTCCCAGCTTCTTTCATTTCATGTTCATTACATTATCTGGACCAATCTTTCTTGATTCACTTTACATACAATGCTTCTCTTCTACATAACATTTATCAAAGTACAATTCTTAGTATATTTATTTAATTTGGGTTAATCCATATGTAGTTAAATAAAATATAAAATGTTTCATCATACTATCTTCATTAGTTTCATCTTTATCTTGTAATCACCATTAAGTACATCTTGTCCATATTATCTCTTATATTCAGATAAGTGTACCTTGACGTTGACTACTAATGTCATTCCCATAATCAACAATGATCATTGTTTATTATACTAAAACAAATGCATTAGACTTAGATGATATAGTAAGACTCATCATATTCAATTGAAGTATTAATACTTTCAACTTCAACATTTGATCACATTTCAAACATCATATACAAGTTCTAGCTTTATCACTCATAATTGTCTTAGTAATAAACTTTTAGGGTTTTCAAGAAGTCATTCCTTAGTTCAACATATCATAAGAATCATATCATTAAGTAATCCAATCATGACACAAGGGTTCATTAGGGTTATTCACAAACATGGAAACCCTAGTTTCCATTTTTACAAATTTCATTCATCAATCATAAGTATACATTGATTAATTGACTCATTTGATTCACTTCCTCAACACAAATCCTAATCAGGATATGTGGTCATTCAACTCCATTAACATTCAACAATACACTTGTATAATACAATCTAGTACAATTCAAATATGACTTTATACATGTCAATTCAATTCCAAGCATATCGGCCATTGGGCTGATTTTTAGGAAAAATTCACTTGAAATACCATAGTCATCTACCCATAAGAATACCCATGAATCCTCAATCAATATAATAGGAACTAATCAAGTTTCAATCAATGAGAAATAATCAAAAATTAGTAAAATTGGATTCCCCAATATCTTTTCCAAATCATATCCAATCACATACATATACAAACAAGGTTTCTGATTGTTTTATCTAGATTGAATTAGGCTTTCAACATGAATACAAAGCTTAGGAGGGATAAAAACACTCACCCTAGGTGCCAATCACCTTAAATTCATAGGTCAACCTTTGAATTTTTGGAAACCCAATCAAACTCTCGCAAAAGAATCCAATTCTTTCTCCTCTCAACTCGAAAACCCTAGAAATGGGGATTAGAAGAGAAAGAGTGAGAAATGGGGGAGATTTGATGTGATTTCAAATCAAATAAGGGAAGGGACGGAATCTTGACATGTGAGAGAAGATTCACCATGAAATTCTATGCAAAGAAGCTAAACTTACTTGACTTCATCATATCTTGGATAGAGAAACCCTAGGTCATCATCTCCTCCATTTTCTCTACTCAAAACCCTAGCTCTCCTCTCTCTCAAGAATTTTATTTCTTTGACAGGAAGGACGAGTTATGAGAGCTCCATGTGTGTTAGGTTAGTGATATAGATGAATTGAGGTGCTTAGAACATTTGCAAACAAGCCCCTCAATGTATTTTTATTTTGCTCAGACTGGTTGGTCGACTGAGTTATAAACTCAACCGAAACCACATGTTTCAGAACTCAAACCTCATCAAAAAAATATGAAACTTTAACTAAATGTATGAAATTGAGTTTATAAGATACAGTAAAATTTTAGATCATTTGTAGTTACAAATAAATAATTAAAAATCAAATACTACGCTGCTATATTACAGTCAGCAGCATGGTCGGTCAAGTTTGTCCTTCACAAAACTCGACCGACACCCTCTCTATAGAGATCAAAAGTCATCGAAAAATTAATACAATTTAACAGGATGTCTATAATTGTGTTTGTCAAGTATATTTAAAATTTGAGATCAATTGGATATACCAATAAAAAGATAAAATTCAATTACCACACTGCTATATCAATATGAAAATATGATCGGTCGAGTTTGAAACTTGACTGATAAACAGGTCATAACATTATTCAAAAATTCTTATATTTTTAAATGTTGTTCATATTTTATGTTTCCAAATCATATCCAAATTTGAATTAAATCAGAGTTACAAATAAAATACTAAAAATCATTTAGTGAGACACTATACTTATCAAATTATGTATTCATATGTCATCAAAATCCTAATTTGGGCCGATTAGGGTTTCCAAACCTTAACCCTAATTATGTGAATCAAAGTATGATTAAACCTTCCCATTATATTTAAAATATCAAAAATTAAGTACCATCACTAATCGAGCTTTAAACAATGATCAACTTAGTTAAACATACAATCATCCAAGTAAACCCTAATTAGATGACTAATTTGAAAACATGTCATTACAATATACGTGCAATTTTTACCTAGACATGGATGCCCACCTTTGACCATGTACTTGCTTGTCTTCACTCATGATTTCTCACTTTGCTTCAAAATTCTCCATCAAAACATATGTGACCATTTTGTAATATGTATAGTCATATTGTAATAAGCAAGTGTTATATATAATATGGACAATCACATTATAATAAACAAGAGCCAACCGTAATGCAGGTGACTATTTTGTAATATGAATACTCATATTGTGATAAGCAAGTGTCATATGTAATATGGACAGTCACATTGTAATAGGAAAGAGCCAACCGTAATGTAGGTGACAGTTTGTAATATGGATAGTCATATTGTAATAAGCAAGTGTCATCTGTAATATGGACAGTCACGTTGTAATAGGCAAGAGCCAACTGTAATATAGGTAACAATTTTGTAATATATATAGTTATATAGTAATAAGCAAGTGACATATGTCATATGGACAGTCACATTATAATATGCAAAAGCCAACCGTAATGTAGGAGATAGTTTTACAATATGGATACTCATATTATAATAAGCAAGTGCCATCTGTAATATGGACAGTCACATTATAATAGGCAAGAGTCAACCGTAATGTAGGTGACAGTTTGTAATATGGATAGACATATTGTAATTAGCAAGTGTCACCTGTAATATGGACAGTCACATTGTAATAGGAAAGAGCCAACCGTAATGTAGGTGACAACTTTGTAATATGGATAGTCATATTGTAATAAACAAGGGTCATATGTAATATGGACAGTCACATTATATTAGGCAAGAGCCAACCGTAATGTAGGTGACAATTTTCTAATATGAATAGTCATATTGTAATAAGCAAGTGTCATCTGTAACATGGACAATTACATTGTAATAGGCAAGATCTAACCGTAATGTAGGTGACAATTTGTAACATGGATAGTCATGCGACGCTGATAAATTCTACCATGTTCACATTTAAAATTTATGACGTACATTTGATATAACTTGTGACACAAACCTAATTATTTAATCAACATCAATCTAATGTATGTATCATTTCTGCTGCAAACATATATTTTTAATCAATATACAAGTACATATGTCCTAATCATTTATGGAGTTCAAATGTGTGTTATAAGCCATGTCTTAGACATTTCATCAAGCGCTTTATTAACAAGCACCCTGCTATAATTTCATACAGTTTTCTACACATTCAATGAATCTATACAATCAAACTCAATAGAAATAGAGAAGATAGATGACTCAATGAAATCCAAGTGGAAAGCAATTATCACTTCCATCACCTCCAACAATGACATGATATTCTTGGCATTGCGTGAGACAATATATATCTAAATTCAGCATCTTCGTCAGAATGAGTCCATTAATCAGTCATCGGCGTCTGCATCCACCTGCCTGGTTGTCGGTGCGCCGCTTGACCCAACTTTCACCCTATACAAACCATACGCTGCGGAGGCTCATCCAGGATTGCTGTCACCAACATGGCTAACGTGTCGATCCCAATGTCCATCCAGACAACCAACAGAAAGATCATCGGGGCACTCGTCGCCCAAGTACAGAAACCCAAGGGAAGAAATATCATTTTCCAGATGTCTATGTCATCTTTGTTAGCATCGACATTGTCGTCTTCGGCTGCAATTTAGTTTTCTAATCGCTCAGTGCCTGTGAATTAACAAGTTGCCGTGGTGAATGATCCAGTAAGCACATGTGTGAGATATTCACGACCAAATTAGACGAATATGTGAAATAGCACCTCTCGTAATAATTGCGGCTCTGCCTAAGCCATTACTAACACGGGAAAAGAGAGCATCACCGGGAGTATGTATCAAGGAGAAGAGGTCATCTAGAGAAAGGGACAACAGAGGCGCTACAAACATGTATCTCGCTCAGAAAGAGTGTCTCAGCCGACTTATCATCTTTTTGTTGCCGCCCGATCCAAATAGACTAGTCACCAACCTTTAGGCTGTGTTTGGTACATGGTGAATCATGGTGATAGGGAATGATGGTGAAACAAAAATGTTGTTTGGTACGCATGGTGATAGTGATAGGGAATTTTTCCGTGGTGAATCCATGGTGAATTTTGGTCTGTTTTTGTCCCCATGGAAAAGCATGGTGAATGATTGTGAAAAAATTCTTTGTAAGTCTCCATTAATATATGGACATATGTGCAAAAAAAATTATACAACATTTTCCTTTTCTCCCCATGCCATATGCTTCCCTCCAAGATTCTTTCCCGCCAACAAATTTTAACTTTCGGCCAAAAAAAATTCTGTCCAAGATAATATTTTTCACCACACATTTTTCCCTCCAAGATAAAGTTTACACTAGATTTTTTTCTTGTAAAATAAAGTTTTCTGTCAAATCTTTTTCCCTCCAAGAAATTTTTTCCGTCACTCATTTTTCCTCCAAGATTTTTTACCTCCAAGACAACGTTTCCCTCACGCTATTTTTCCTCGGAAGATTAATTTTTCTATTAAATTTTTTCCTGTAAGACAAAATTTCCTGTCAAATCTTTTTGTCCTACGATTTTTTTTACGCCACAACTATTTTGCAAGACAATTTTTCTTCAGGACAATGTTTTCCGCCAAATCTTTTTTCCTTCATGAAAAACTTTTCCACAACACTTTTTTCCGCCATGACACTTCGGCCAAAAAAAATTCTGTCCAAGATAATATTTTTCACCACACATTTTTCCCTCCAAGATAAAGTTTACACTAGATTTTTTTCTTGTAAAATAAAGTTTTCTGTCAAATCTTTTTCCCTCCAAGAAATTTTTTCCGTCACTCATTTTTCCTCCAAGATTTTTTACCTCCAAGACAACGTTTCCCTCACGCTATTTTTCCTCGGAAGATTAATTTTTCTATTAAATTTTTTCCTGTAAGACAAAATTTCCTGTCAAATCTTTTTGTCCTACGATTTTTTTTACGCCACAACTATTTTGCAAGACAATTTTTCTTCAGGACAATGTTTTCCGCCAAATCTTTTTTCCTTCATGAAAAACTTTTCCACAACACTTTTTTCCGCCATGACACTTTCTTCCTCCAAGACAACATTTTCCGCCACTCACTTTTTCCTTCAAGATAATGTTTCCCACTACAACTTTTTCCCTCCAAAAAAATATTAATGCCACATCTTTTCCTCCAAGATATTTTTTGCTCCAAGACAATGTTTTCCGCCACACCATTTCCCCCTCATCAAGATATAATATGGCATTAAAAATTTTCTGCAATATAAAGTTTCCAGTCAAATCTTTTTCTTCTCAATAAAAAATTTTCCGCTACATTTTTTTCTCCAAATCACATTTTTCTCCAAGACGATGTTTTCCCCCAGATAAAATTTTACATTAAAAATTCTTTCCCTCCAAGATAAAGTTTTACTTTAAAAAAATATTCATGCAAGACAAAGTTTCCCGCCAAATCTTTTCTTCCCTTCAAAAAAATACTTCCCACCAAATTAATTTATAACCAAGTGAGTAGTGACTTGTTTCTATATAAATGTGTACGATGACTATGTTAATCATATCACTATCTATTTCTATGAGCGACGTCAATTCATATGTAATATGATTGAGAAAAATTGATCATATTGTATTTCTCAAGAAAATATTTATGATGAAATATTTTTATTTTCCTAATTTTTCAATGAAGTATTTCTCTTCAATGATTGTTAAGAAATATAAATCACATGTGAAAGAGTCTCCTTGGTATTTTTAAATTAAATAGCTCATACACATACTAAAATTTGATGATAAATATTTGTATTATTAATGTCATAATTTTTTATGAATGAAGTATTTAATAAATAGAATTTATGTTTTTATGAGGTGTTCTATATAAAATTGGTTCACTATCACCTTCACCATAACTATGTAACAAACAACACATTTTAAACATTTCCCCATCCCTTTCACCATCACCATGCACATGTTACCAAACAACAGTTTTTAACAATTTCACCACCACAGTCACCTTCACCGTCACCGTCACCACCACCACACATTTTGTCACCACGTACCAAACACAACCTTACGGCAACACAACTGCAGATCCACCACCTGCATATCTCCTACATTGGTAGCATGACAGCGCAACTGCAGATCCCCGAAGTGCGACGGAACCATTGATACACATAATTTAGTAAAAGGGATAGTATTTACAATTTGATGCCACCGTAACTTTGCGCACGGGTAGTCATGGATTGTTAGTCGTGCGGGCATTCAATAAATTTCCATATATATATATATATATCCCATGCATTACATCGGTTTGAGCATATTGAATTATTCGGAATACTATAATTGTAAATATGTCACTTCATCTAGCTAAATAAAAAGATCTAAAAAATATGCTATATTGTTGTAAGAAAGATAGTTTGGGAGAAAAAATCATTCGTTGGAATTTGTTTGATTAATTTCTTTCCAGACATAGTATTAGTGAAGAAGAAGATCACTAAAACCAAATCAAAAAATAAAAGTAATATTAATTGCTTCCTACATCCGTAACATCACCCAATAGTTCCTTATTGGTGCCACGTTGGAGCGAGTCCTTCGACCTCGGTTGCATGCCACTCCTATCCCTAGAAATCGCAAAAGAAAATGTAATTACATAGGCTGATAGGAGTCAACTCCCCTTGTGGCGCTACAACCTTATTTGGATACACAAGGCCAATTAGTAATTTGAGAAACTGAATTTAAAATTAACTCAACTCTCTGCGTAACTTTTTTTATATAGTAAGACAAGATACAATATATAATTTTAAAAATAAAATAAAAAAATACATTCAAACCTCTTAGTCCAGTTCATATATATTAGAATATACGACCAATAAGAACTGGCTTAAGTGGTCAAACACGAGTCCCTTAACAAATGGACTCTGGTTCAAATTCCAGTTACCACTTTAATTTATCACTTTTCTGAGCTTTCGGCCTCCGTCATGGGCATGGGAGAGCTGGAGAAAATATCTCTTTTTATCCTAAATTAGAATACACAAGGACTGCAACTTGTAACTTATAAGTCTAAAAGAAAAATCACATCTTGTGATCCGGATGGTTGCCTTATTAGAATAAAGGATTAATATGTAAGATAACTAAAAATATAAATAAATTTTATATGACAATCCATATTTTATATATAGCATAGACTAGAATACGAGACTACTTTATAATTTAGAAAAATAGAAGAAAATACAAAATAAACCTTTCATTGACTTTCTTATATAATATATATTCCTACGCCCAACCTATTCTACTTCATTGAGATTTAGCCGAGAAAATATTGTACAAACACAATCATATCAATTACTACATATAAAATGTGGAATCAGACTTAAAACTATCACAAAAATGTGTTTTTTAATTGTTAGTATTACATTAGCTGTAATGTTATCTACAAAAAAATGTGCTGCCACAAAAGATACACGCAATTACTTTCCTCAAAGAAAACCACCACCCGCTCTCTTTTTTTAAGAGCTTTGCTATACAACCCCTATATCACACTAGAATCCAGACCCGTTTTGTCTTCTACCAATCAAATCATTGGTTGCGTCATTAGCTACTCTCACGTCAATATGGATAGCAGAAATCACATACAACAACAGTACGTTGATAGGACAATAGTGCTAGATAAAAGAGAGGGTGGGTGGAGGATAAGAGAGACGGAAGAGAGATAAAGAGAGAGGGGGAGAGGGAATGAGGAGAGAGGAGTGACAGAGGAGAGAGAAAAAAGAAGAGAGAGATTTTTATTTTGTTAATAACTTTCAATCCGTGATGTATTTTTTGACAAAATAAAAAGCGTTAGATTCCTTATCAATAATACTTTCCAACAAGACCAATGTTGATGTAGTTTTGAGAAATCTAATATGTACTCTAAAAATAATACAAAAAATAAGAGAGAGAATTTTATTTTGCTAATATCCTTCAAACCATTATGTATTTTTTAACGAAATAAAAAAGCGTCAGAATCCTTATCAATAATAATTTCCAACAAGACCAATTTTGATGTAGTTTTGAGAAAATTTAATACATGCTCTAAAAATAATACAAAAATATTTATTATATTTGGTCTAATTTTTATTTTTTTAGAAAGACAAAATATTTTATTTTGTTTAAGCAATATTTTAAAAAAATAATTTTAATCTATAGAAAAATGTTTTGTTATCCCTAGCAAAAATTTTATTATCCGTAGCAATTTTTTTTTGTTATCCCTAGTAAATGATTTGTTATCTCTAGTCAAAATTTTTGTTATCTAAGTAGTATATTTTTTTTTTTGAAAAATAGTTGATATCTATAGAGATTTTTTTTCTTCTTATCTTTAACAAATTTCCTTGTTATACCTAGCAAAATTGTTTTGTTATCTCTAATCAAACTCTTTTGATATCTAAGTTATACCTTTTGATATCTAAGTAGTATTTTTTGTGAGAATTAGTTGATATCTATAGACTTATTTTTTATCCGTAATAAAGTTTCTTGTTATACCTAGTAAAATTATTTTGTTATCTCTATATCTGTAACAACGTTTTTGTTATCCCAATTTTATATTTTTTAGAAAGATAAAATATTTTATTTTGTTTTAGTATTAATTTTTTTTTAAGAAAATAGTTTTTATCTCTAGAGAAATGTTGTGTTATCCCTAGCAAATATTTTGTTATTCCTAATAAATTTTTCTTATTATCCCTAATAAATGTTTTGTTATCTCTAGTCAAAATATTTGTTTCCCAAGTAGTATACTTTTTTTTGAAAATTAGTTGATATCTATAGAGATTTTTTTGTTATCCTTAACAAATTTCCTTGTTATACCTAGCCAAATTGTTTGTTATCTGTAGGCAAAGTGTTATTATCTGTAGTCAATTTTTTGTTATCTAGTCTGTATAAAATGCTTTTTATCCCTAGTAAATATTTTGTTATATATTTTGTATATATATATATTTTTGTTATTCCTAACAAATGTTCTTGTTATCCCTAGTAAATATTTTGTTATATGTAGTCAAATTTGTTGTTATCCAAGTAATATTTTTTAAATTAGTTGTTATCTTTAGAGAATGTTTTGTGTTATCCTTTTCAAAATTTTCTTGTTATCACTAGTAATTTTTTTTGTTATCTCTAGTCAGTTTTGTCCAAATATTATTAAAAAAATAGTTATTTTGTCTAGAGAATAGGAGAGAAGTAGTGCAATTAATTTTTTTAAAATTAGTCGTTATCATTGGCCCAATCGTTGTTATTTCTAATTTGGTTTGGTATTACCTCTAATCTAATTTATTATTATCTTTTGGTCAAACTTGTTATCATAGGAGATAAGTGATGTACTTTATTATTTAAATTTGTGTTATCCTTAGCAAATTTTCTTGTTATCTCTAGTAATTTTGTTGTTATCTTTAGTCAACTTTTTTTGTCCATGTAGTGTTTTATAAAAATTAGTTATTTTGTCTAGAGATTAGGAGAGAAGTTGTGCAACTAATTTTTTAAATTTTGTTATTATCTTTGATCCAATAGTTGTTATTTCTAATTTAGTTTGTTATTACCTCTAATTCCATATATTATTATGTTTTGGTCGAACTTGTTGTCATAAGAGAGAAATGATGTACTTATTTATTTAAATTAATTAATAATACTACTTCCCCCATCTCCTTTATTTTAAATAGCATGTTATATTTTCCAAACAAATATTGACATCAGTCTTATTAGAATGCATTTTTAATCAGGAATCTACTATTTTTTATTTCGTTTAAAAATACCTAATGGTTTGAAAATTATTAGCAAAATAAGTATCTCTCTTAATTTCTCTCTCTCCGCACAACCCCTCTATCTCTAGTCCTCTCTCTCACACTTTTTCATTTTCTTTAACGACATTCCTCTCTCTCACACTTTTTCATTTTCTTTTAACGACATTAGTATTGTTAGAATACATTTTTAATCAGGAATCTAACCATTTTTATTTGGTTTTAAAATACATAACGGTTTAAAAGTTATTAGCAAAAATAAATATCTCTTTTTTATTTCTTTCTGCAACACGTTAATTTTTTTCTCAAAAATATATCGACATTAGTCTTATTAATATGCATTTTTCATCAGTAATATAGTAGAATTTATTTCGTTAAAAAATAAATAACGGTTTGAAAGTTATTAGCAAAACAAATATATCTCTCTTGATTTTTCTCTCTCCTTACATTTTTCAAAAATATGTCGACATTAGTCTTATTAGAATGCATTTTTCATTAGGAATCTACGGAATTTATTCCGTTAAATATATATATAACGATTTGAAAGTTATTAGTAAAATAAATATATCTTTTTTGATTTCTCTCTCCTTGCACCCACTCCTTCTCTCCGGTCCTCTCTCTCCCTCTCTCTCTCTCTCTCACCCAGTCAGCCAGTAGTCCCATTGTCAGCCAACAACAGTCCTCGCCAAAAGGCTTTTTATGCAACAGTCTCATTGTCAACGTACATCAGTCCTCGTCAGCAGGCAACAGCCCGTCCTTTTATGCAACAGTAATATCCCTCATTGGACAGTGCGCCAGCCTGAGCCCATGTCGCTAGCAGCCAATTCGGGTTCCCTCTCTGGTTTGAGATTGGGCTGCATAGCATTTGCCCTTTTTTAGCTTACAGCTCTACGGGCACTTCAATGTACGGCCAACCTCAAAAGGGTAAGGAATGAAAAAAAAAAATCTTAGACTACTTAATATTTTATTCTACAACGACGCCCAATCCCGCACATTGCCTCTTCACTTTGAGCTTTTCCCTTGGGGATTTTTATGCCAGTATTTATTGTTATTTGAGCAAAGCCGAACAGCTGGAAGACCCCATCTACCCTGCTGATCGACGCACCGTGGCAAGTTAAACCAGGAGAACTGAACGATTAGTCGGGAACTCCTGAAATAAAAGCAGCAGAGCCCACATCCAACGAAGAGCCAACCGAAGTTAGCAACCTTCATCCTTGTCGCCCCCACCCACAACTTCCAGTTTAGCCCTGACCACTCCCAAGCCGGTTGCCGTCTTCCCTGCCTTCTACTAGAAAGTGACACCCACGACACCACTATACAGATCTATCTATGGACTACCTTTCCACCTCAGGTATTAATAATAAAGTTCAAGTCTTTTCTGATTTTCGTCAACTTGGTATCAATTTTCTGTTTCGATACTTAAATGCTATCTGCTGGTATTCTGTTTCTCTTTGTTTGCGTTTTTTAATTGCTAATAATGGCGGGGAACAGTTCGAGCATGTCGGGAGGGAGCCACCCTTTGCTCGCGTTCCATAGTGGCAAGCACGCCTTCCGCTATCATTCTTCTCTCGCCATAGGACCCCCACCTTTTTTTTGTTCCTTTTTTCCAGTTGTTCAGGCTACTTTCCCCCTCCCCACTTCTTCCCCTCCCTGTATCCTTCAACACGATAGAATTTATGGTATTTTTTGCTTGATCTTGGACCTGTTCATCCGCCATCTCTGACGCCAGCGCCAGTCTGGTTTGACATCGAGGTGAGAGTCGGCTCTACGGAGTATTAATTTTTTCCTGTCCAGTTCGATTTTCATGTTATTTAATTCTTGCTGTGAGTCACAAGCAGTTTTGTTGGGTCGTTTAATGCCGGATGAGTGGCAAGAGGTGTTGTCATTTGTGTTATATTCTAGAGTCGTGACTTCGATCTGCTTTCCCTCTGAGAGCTTACTAGTTTTGAGATATTGTTCTCCTCCTCCTTCGTACCCCTGTATTCCTGTTCCTTCTATCATTGGTTTTGTATCACACTTTTCGTTTCTGAAGTCTATCAAACATGAAGAGGCAAGCGTCCTTTGGTAAGGTAGGTCATATCAATGCGATTTTCGGGTTTTCACCTGCCGGGCAGGATTGTTTTGGACATGCCTACAATTGGCCTTAGTGATCCTCCTTGTGGTCCCTAGCTTCTGCAGGGGACACTGAAATTTAAACATCTATCAGCTTTGCAGATTTCCTCCCTTCTACTACGACTATGATATCTTTCACTATTCAGTTAGCTTCACAGATGAACAAACCTGAAAGAAGCTGCATTGGCTTCTGGCATGTAAACTTAGGAAGCTATTAGATACATGGCTATCTCTTTTACATTTACAATCTACGGAAATGATGCAGTTTGGAAGACTTATTCTGTGGCATTGCCTCGAGGGACATATTACTCACTGAAAATTTCTTCATTAATTGCAATACGATCCGTTACTTATTCGCCAGGTGTTGGGCATTTAGGATGACGTTTCGGCCAATCTGAATTCTTCCTATGTATTTTGTTTTCACACATACAATATCGAGGAACCATCCAAATTATACTGAGCTCTGGTCCACTAACCTATACAGCGAAATGCTGTGGCATTGCATGGTTCTCCAATTTATTTATTTGAATTCTCTGGATTGTAATTACTGATTCCGGTTTTTCTAAAGCAAAGGGATTTTCATGTACTGATATTCAATCAATACACGTTTTGAATATTGCAGAAGATGGCGGTGTCTATGAGGGAAGTGGATCCTGTGTTCCAAGGTGTTGGACAAAAAACGTATCCTTCAAAAAACTATGTACAATGTTCTTTATTTTGCCTTTCTCTGTTTTCTTGAAACCAGAGAACTTGCCTGATTCAATCAAGGTAATCCCAACTAAAATGCATGTTTCATGGATGTTACCACTCTCTTGATCATTCTAGTTTGTCCCTAAGTTGGGCTCCCTTGACTTCTTTTACTATTCACAATAAGCACCATTTATTCTCGTTAAATCTTTGCTGAACATGCAACCGTGCTATCAGATATCAAGTTCCTGTTTATTTATGTAAAAACGTTGCATAGTATCCCCTCGTCAGACTACTATATTTATTACAATGTACATGCTGTATTTCATAGGCTGGTACTGAGTATATTAGCAGTATAGGAATTGTCGATCATTTGCTGCATTAATTTCTGAAGTATATATGAACAAGCATATTATGTTATCAAAAGATCTGTTTCAGGATGTTTTCTTGTTGCACTCTCACCTACCCACAAGTCTGTCCAGGAATTCTGTGCTATCTTCTTTGTTGTTGTATGGTTTGATAATATATATGGAAATGTGGTTATCTTTGTTTTTACTAGTGTGCCTTCCATCTTAAAGATACTCCTACATTATATGAGAAATTTTACAGCTTAACAAAAGACTTGCATCTAGCTTGACTCCTGATTTTGAATGCTGGCCTATCTACTGGCCATCTAAAATACTCTAGTGCCAACAAGACAAAGATTCCTTGTATGAGGGCTATACTCAACTTGGTTTATAACTGTCAATGATGTGATCTGACAAATATGTATAGATGATAACATTATGAGCTTATAATATAACATTACAATGACATATTTCACATCTTGCTTTGTATGCTGACTCAAATCTCTTGAACAAATTATAAAAAAGTAAATCTTATGAATTCCCTGACTTTGAAAAGTGGATTGGAGATTTGGCGTATCGAAAACTTCCGGCCTGTGTCCGTGCCCCCACCATCTCATGGGAACTTCTTCACTGGAGATTCTTATGTCATTTTGAAGGTACTCTGATACAGATTTCTTTTTATTTTTACGTATGTTCTTCCTTTGTTATCTTCACGTGTTTAGAATTTAATCACACGAATGTGAAATCATACTCAAATGCTGATGGCCTCATTTTTGTTATTCCAAGACTTCACTTTGGAAATGGCAATCTTGTTCTCATAGATAGGACAATCAAGTCTAGTCGTTTATCGTAATGTGCCTGAAATCAGTCAAATATTGTTTTTTTTCGCTTACCATTGTGTCAATTTTCATTGACATGTATTCTTAAAATGTTTTAGTTTCTAAGTACGAACGTTTGCAGTTTTACCTTGGCATGCTGGATTGACAATGTGAATGGTAAACCATTAACATCTCCCTAATCTCGTATTTCAATTTTAGCATTGTCATATTCTTAAAAGGTTTGCGAAGTTATTCCTCCAGAGATCTGTTCTGGCATTTACAAGAAGTATGTGGATATTTGATTCTCATGGGTAGCATTTTGTTGTGCGTCCAGGTTGCAAATGTTGGCACACAGGTCGCATTTCAATATGCTGAGATTCCTGCTCTCTATTAGATAGTCGATTCATTGTAGGTATTCTGTGGCTTTGTTCTTGTAGTAAACATAGGTGAATCACCCGCAACTTAAATTAATGAGGTCAAGTTGCCACCTTTCCAATTGTGAAGCAGAGTGCCAATTTTCAAATGAGTTTATCCTTTCAAATTCAATGTGCTCGTCATGGGAGAAATTCATGTATTCTTTGAAAATATTAGATTTGTCTTCCCCAATGTTTTAAAAAACGTTAAGCGGTAAGCGTGCGGACAGCACTTTGTAACTGGTTAAGCGGTAAGCATGCGGACAGCACCTTGTAACTGGTTAAGCGGTAAGCGGGCGATTTTTGAAAAACGTCTTTTAGTTTTCTATATAAATTTATACAAAATTACACATATATGTATATAAATACTATAATTTTTGGAACTTCATATATATCTAAACACACTACTCAACAATATAAAACACCCAAATAGTTTATAACACAGCTATAAAACAATGATTGCAGCTATAATATAGTAAACAGTAGACTTGTCATGGATAAAACATCCTACATACATGATACATCAAAAATTTGCATCACATGTTGATATAGCTAAACAGTAAACGATATAATTATCATTGATACCTTACTAACTTATTTTTATATTTGCATATCATCAGTTAGTCGTACATTACAGAAGTATATTTAACCAAATATTCTAAATTAGATGATAGTTACATGTAATTTACTTGTATACATTACAACAATACCTATTATCACGACTTACATACACATTATGCATTCTAAATTAGAAGTATGGCTTATTATAGAACAGTTAATGTATATAAGTTTAATATATTACAGTCAATAATACTTGGACAGTATAATTTACTTCATGTTAGAGGTTTACAACAGTATTTTACAAAAAGGGGAAAAAAGCTGGCAAAAAAGGGAAAAAAGGGGGCAAAAAGCAGGAAAAAAACAGGTTAAGCGGACAAAAAACGGCCGTTTTTTTGTAAATATGCTAAACGGGTGCTCAGCAGCAATATTAAACGGCTGGAGCTCTTGACCAGCGGCTGCTCAGAACGTTTTTCAATACAGTGGTTTTACCCGAGTGTATACTCTTAAGGTAATCCAACTACAACACATCCATTTTTTTAATTGGGCTTTTACAAACTAGTCATGAAAAAACCTACCAATTTGAGCCTGGGATTTATACTTTGATTAAGCTAGAAATGTAATGATAACCATTGCTAAGTTCACGATCTGAAAGTTGATGTTGGTTTATTACTATGGGTCATCATCATCATCGTTGTCGGTGGCCTCATCATCATCATCATATCTGCTACGTGTCGTGTTCTCAATAAGATGTAGAAATGTTAATCTCTCCTTATAAGCATTCCCCAAGTTTATTTAGACATGCCTCTTCCCTTATTAACTAATCTTGAAGCGATAGCATTACTTTGAATTGGTGCATTTCTCAGTTTGTGCTGCACATATTTATACAATATGAGGCGACCCTCAGGTAGCCTGTCCTCAATACTCGTCATCCCCACTTTATTTATTGTATAGTTATTTTTCAAGCAATGCTTCCTTTTCTTCCCACATATTCATCACATTCACATTTTTGCCACATTCATTTTATTGACACCTTGTTTCTTCATCGCCCAATATTCACTCCCATATAACATGGTTGGCTGCATGCAGTGTTTCAAAAAGCAATCAACACAGCCACATATACCCCTGCATATGCCTAAGCGGTGACCTTACCACACTACAACTTGCTAATGGTTCATAAATGGTCCGTACCACATATGAGGCCACTTGGCCGATCAAGCGGCCAATTAAACTCTGCTGTTTGAAAAACCCACTACTCGCGTCAGTACATACATATATGGATATATACCTTTTATTTTATATTGATTATACAGTGTTATATTCATGTGCATAAATTTAAATATATATAATAATTTTTAACACACATTTGTACATTTATATGCATGCCTTTTGATACATTCATATGTATATATATGGATATACAATATACCTACATATAAGCACATTAGACACATATTTGCACATTCATATTTACATGTTGATTTATTCACATATATTCACTCTACACAAATATTAGTATATTTGTATGTATAAATCTCAATATTTATACATGTATTACACAATACATGATGTTTATACCTATATATAGATATATAAACATATCATAAATGTATATAAATATGTTTATATCAAAATATATATACTTCATATTATACATTTTTAATAATTAGTTTATATATCCAATATGTCAGTTTATAATTATATATAATCATTTAAAAAAAAATCTAAAAACTGCATATACTTCCATATGTACTCGGGTACAAGTAGAACTGGTTGTGCTGCTTGATGCTCCGCTTGAAAACCAATCAGTGGGGTCATGCCTGAATGACAGAATATACGTCCTTATACTCTAAATGGTACCCTCTTTGCCCGTACGCCGAATACCCTTTCTTGAACGATGGCTGCATGCTATTCTATGGATCTTAATTTTCAATCTAAGAGGGATCCTTCGGTCCCAAACTATTCCAGTTGCACTTCTGGTTTCATCCATCTTGCTGTGATTTTGCACATACATCATCTTGAACATATACATCCATATGAGCCTAAGTAACCAAACTTGTCATTTTTGGTACATTCACTCCATCCAACTTGGCACCACCATTCACAATAGTGTGGAATAGCTAAAATTGAAATGCTTAAACTCTGTTTTCTGTTGTACTTTGATCCATTAGAATTTAGTATATTATTTGAATGTTTAATTTTATAAGTCAATCGGTCTTTGCATTCATAATCAATACTATATCATCAGCAAATAACATACACCCATGGATGTTATCCTCAACATACTTTGTCAACTCATCCATAAGAAAGGATAACTAGTAGGTGTTAACTCAATACAAAATACTCTACTTGAACAAACCCAAACGCAAAATTAATACAACTGACATGTTTCATGGTAGAAGTGAAAAATATTTAATTTATGTAATGACCGACATAATGATAGTGAGCCTAAACTTGATGCGTGATACACTCTTAGAGACGCAATGACTGTCTCAGCTGGGATATGTTAGTTATATTTCTAATTGCCTCAAACAAGGTAGTCTTATAGTTTGAAGACCCACAACTTAGTAGTTTAACATAGCCTTTATCGACCATCCAACCTTACAAAAGATTAAATAATGGATACTTGCATGAGGATACAAAATTGATCAAATATGGCATTTGTATTATAGCTGTTTACATATCCAAATGGCATATATAATTAAGTATTGCACGCATGGTAAAAGGACTATGTACCAGGATGCAACAAAGAAATCTTTAGACTTATAGTAGTACATTAGTCTGCCATTATCATCCAGTTTGGTGCATCTGGTACAAGATATCTGGCATAATATGGCGAATGTTGATGGAACTGTTGGATGGCCGATACAAACTGAATTGCTGTAACATGTATGGGAACTACCAATACATGTTGTAAATACATATTGAAAATCCTGAAAATTCTATCATCATCCTTCACCAACACTTTGCCATCTTCATTTTTGATGCACTATTCTTGAGTCAAGTCTCTTCCTTTCCCTTCTTTTATAGGAGACATTTTAAAATGTCTTTTTCCTCTTATCTAGTGTCCAACTTCTTATATATCTCATCAAAGTTCTTGGACCTTGCCTCCGGAACTGCCTTCGTAGCATCTTTCTTTACTTGTTATATATATATATATATATATATATATATATATATATATATATATATATATATATATATATATGTACACTCGTGTGTACCGGAGGCACCGTGCACCTCAGTCATTTTTAAAGATGCAGTATCTTTTTGAAAATTCTAAATTGTTGATCTTCTTAAATATCTTAAGAACGTACTATATAATAAATTTTAGCTCATTTTGATACTTATAGGTCGTGCATCTAAAGGAGGCAAGAATCATGTATTTCAAATTAGTTGTGTGCGTCGATTTTGTTGTCCTTGGATAAGTGACTTACACTCATCCAAATGAGCTCAAATTTTGTATGTGGCTTATTTTTATTGTAACCATGAAGATCAATTGATTGAATTTTGGAAAGACAAGGTCTAGATAGGAAAACAACATTGAGGTG
Organism: Alisma plantago-aquatica; assembly: GCA_963693085.1. Taxonomy (NCBI): domain Eukaryota; kingdom Viridiplantae; phylum Streptophyta; class Magnoliopsida; order Alismatales; family Alismataceae; genus Alisma; species Alisma plantago-aquatica. The sequence goes on along the minus strand of OY856409.1, from coordinate 1,615,738,122 downwards.
TAAGGCCTAATCTGTACACTCGAGTGTATTCTAGCCTGACTCTCTCTCTCTCTCTCTATATATATATATAGAGTCAGGCTAGAATACACTCCAGTGTACAGATCGCACGAATACACTCAAGTGTGTTTGCATATCAAGACTATTTTTTGCAAAATGTAAACCATTGATCTTCACTGTCATACTATAACTAGGCTACATACAAATTTTGATCCCATTTGGATGAGTGTAAGTCACTCATCCAAGGGCAACAAAATCGACGCGCGAAACTAATTTGAAATGCATAATTTTTGCGGTCTTTATAACATGACCTATAAATGTCCAAATATGCTCAAATTTTGCGTATGAGCTATTCACAAGATGTTTAAGAAGATCAACGGATTAGAATTTTGAAAAAATATTGCATCATGAAAAACTACTTGAGTGTATATTGCTTCGAATACACTCAAGTGTATTCTAGCCTGACTCTCTCTCTCTCTCTCTATCTATCTATATATATATATATATATATATATATATATATATATATATATATATATATATATATATATATATATATATATATATAGCATATTGTCAACATAGAAGATTTTCTATTCAAGATCATCAAATCTAATTCGATCTATGTAAATGTTCACTTCTCCATTTCTGCTATATATATATATAGCTAAAAGAATTGTGTACCTGAGTACATGTATCTTATGTGTACCCATCTTCATTTATGATGATCGCACAAGTCTTCAGAATGATCTAACCTTATGAATGTGTTGCAAACCCCTTAGATAACATGTCTATCAAAAATCACGTCAATCTGGCATTCATAGATGATCTAGTTTAAGAAAATATAGTTTTACTGATCAACGTAAATTGCTGAAATTGTAGGAACCGTTGGATGATATATTGTTATATCTCATGATATATAAGTGATATATCTGTGAATTTGTAAACAATTCTAATCTAAACAATTTTGATTCAATCTATATGGTTGGATTTGATATTCATATTTCGCATATGTCATTTTAATGGCCGGTATACATATGTTACATGTACCCGCTGGTACACACTTCCTAAACCCTGTATATGTGTGTGTGTGTGTGTGTATGTGTGTGTGTGTTATTAAATCTAACCGGATCTTTGTAAATGTTCACTTCTCCATGTCTGTTGAATTGTGGCCTGCAGTATCCACTTATTTGTATTTGATTAGCAATAAGCATCTGGCTTTATGAATAATCTACCAAAATTTTTATTTATCTTAATTTTGATTCTACAAGCGATGACTTAAATTGAAGAATGCCTTTCTTCTGCTTCCCTCAAATGCATAGTTACCAAGAACCCCACCTAGGCACCACCTAGGCGGGATAGACTCTGGAAGAGACTCCACGTACGGGTGCCTAGGCCCCCAGTAAACTAGTTGGGCATCTAGAGCCATTTAAGTCCAATTTTGGTCAATTCGACAGCAAATTAGGTCAAATTAGGTCTATGTTTCAATAGGTCATGAAAGGCCAGTTTAGGGCTATATTGGGTTCTTCTACTCTTAATTCTAGTCAGTTTATGTTTAATTTGGCTAAATCGGGTTTACTTTTAGGTCAAATTAGAGTAAGTTAGATCTAATTCAGGTCACATATAGAGCTAGGAAGCATGGACACTAACACGGGACACAACATGGACATGAACACTGCGATTTTAAATAATATAGGAGACAGACACACCGTTGGACAACACATATACACATACATATAGATATACATATACATAAACATATACATCTATGTATACATGTAAATACATATAGATACAAATATACATAGATATATGCATTTATACAAATATACATATATAGATATACATACACACATATAACATGAAATTAATACATAAAACATCCATCTATCCAAACCAATTTTGTAAATTAAACACGGGATTTCAAGAAATAAACATAAAAGAAGGAAAAAAATCAAACCCAATGTTCGCTTACAATATGAATGCAAGCTTTATAATATGAAAAATGACGAAACACTAGAATGCTAGCATTATGAAAAAATAAATTATTTATGGAGAATATAATCTAGAATACACTTGCAATATGAAATCAAATAAGTATAAATGGAGAGTGATGAATTGTGATTAATTTGTATGCCAAATTCCTAGAACATTTTTTTTTTGGCCCTCTAAAATCCTGTCTTTTTTGTATTTTTCGAAAAAGTTCTTTACAATGCATGAGGAAAGCAAAGGTATAACTTTACAAGGCATGCCACAGGAGGAAAACTAAAGAATATATACAATAAGAAGGTTCTTCAGGTGAAAATCCAAATTTAGCAGAGAAATTCATCACCTGAGAAATAGATAACACTTAGAAACCTTCATAAAAGAATCAGCTCGAACTCAGAAGGGCCCTTACACATCAGCTATATCCAGAGATGAGAAAATCTCCAGAGATCTTTCATGACGAGAAAACTGTACATCAGACGAGAAGATAACTGTTCTAAAAACGCTTAAAGAAAATGAGCACTTCCTCCGATCAGACAAAACTGGGACAATCAGAACAAAACTTACTGGAACATTACAGAGACATATAAATATGTATATAGATACACATATACATAGACATATACATGCATACAAAGAATCTTTATTAGAATGATGAATTAGATCTACAAAAGTGACGTTCAATAGTAATTATTTAATAACAATGTGTAGGCATGTAATGGATATCCAAAATCCGCACATTCTATTTGAATTCGACTCTGAAATTTTGAAAAAAATCTGACATCCGCCAAGTTCGAATCGGATTTCAAACATCGAATTTTGGATCCGACAATTTTCGGATTGGATATCAGATATTGTTCCGTTGTCAAAAAAATCTGAATTTAACTAATATATACATATATTATTAAAAATATATTATTTATATATAGAAATATGAATATAGAGACATTTTATCATGTATATATTTAATGTAATATAAATATTTTCCTATATATAATAATATTTATTAACATGAAATGTATGATTTTCGATTCGGATCGGACATTTATCCAAATTCGGATATTATCCGTTCCAATCGGATTCAGATGTTATCATATGATATCTGTCGGATATCAAATCGGATATCGGATCAATTTTTCTCTTTTCAGATTCAGATATCGGATATAGCATCATCCGCTCCGTATTTGATCCATTTACAAGTCTAACAATGAAGATTAGGAGGAGGTGAAGACATCATGGTAGTGTGCTGGAATAAAGAAAAAAAGAGAGGAAACATATAATTTGTATTTCTTTTATGTATGGAATTGGTTTGGGCATGCCGTGAGCACAATGTGTCGAAGCTGTGTCCACACTGTATAAAAAGCAGACACTTATGAGCCCTGTCCACAGCATGTCCAGCTGTGTCCACTACGTGTCCACGTCCGACATGTTTTTTGGACGACCCCGGCTGCCTTCGGTGAGGTGTCCGTGCTTCCTAGATATAGAGTCAATCTAGGTAAATTTAGGATTGATGAAGTTCAAGAAACCAAAATACACATAGACCTATCTAAAATACATGTAAAAATCTAAAATAATTTTAAAATTAGAAAAATAATAGAACGCCTAGCCCGCCTAGGCAGTGGAGGCTCCCAAGTTCTAGAGGTCACCACCTAGCCTAGCTGCCTAGACAACTATGCTCATATGTTTCCTGAGGAAACTTTCCTCCAAAATTACATGTGAAATTGGAGTCTGCAAAATTGTAGGGGAAGTAGTCTTCTGAGTCCAATATTTGAGTATATTAAAGGAAATTTACATTGAGAACTTGCCATCCATCTTTTCAAGACAAAACCTTTTTGTAATTTGACTGTAACTGCAGACAAGATGCATAATATTTCGAATGTGATTTCCGATAGTAAAGTCAACATAGAATGCTGGAATAGACATTATTTAGATATGTTTTGAATAAATGATGTGTAGTCTTGTTTCCAAGGAATTATGTATGATGTTCAAATTTGGTTCATATTTGATCACTCTTAGTGAATGTCTGCTTGTGAAAGTTCAATCATACAACCTCATAAACTCTCAACTCGAAAGTAACCAAGCAACTGTGTCTTGAAATGGTTCAGAATAATAGTTTTACCATCAATTGATGCATTTAATGATCGTGTTTATATATCTGTCTCTCTTTGTTGCTTCTAACTAGTCAGTTCTCCCCTTATTTAAAACTGAGTTTATCTCGGTTTCATGCAAAATCTTAAATCACGTTATGTTAGGAATTTCATTCTAATCACAAATATCATTTCTCCATAGAGTTTATCATACAAACAGTTTCTGGTTCACTATTGCTGTTTGAAACAAATAATGGTTACTGGGAAATGTTCTCTTGGTATTCATGGATCTTTGATATAATGATTTCACAATCGAACTGAAACACACTTAAGGTCAAAATCAAAAGATTTTACTGTCAAGTCATGTGATACATGTTGTGGCATCATGTATGATAAAGCTGGGTGCAGCCTCCATCATTGCCTCCTTCCAAAGAAATGAAATCTCTAATCAATAATAACATTTATGTGAAATTCTTACAACGAAGTCTGCTAAATTTATTTTTCTTTTCTTATTTTCATGTGCAGACTACTGCACTAAAAAGTGGTGCTTTTCGTCATGATATTCATTATTGGATTGGGAAAGATACTAGCCAGGTATGTCATATATCAAATCTATTTATCGTCATCATTATCATCTAAGCCTCAACCCAACCATGTTGGCGTTGGCTACATGGATGATAGATCCTTTCTTTCCAATCAGCTCTGTTATGGGTATATCAAATCTATTATTTAACATATCATAGTTTTGACATTTGGATTGGGAACTTATTATTGTTTGCATGTCGAGACTAAAGACAGAGTTAATAACAAACTAGAGCTATGGAGAAATGCCTTGGAATCAAAAGGCTTTAAGATGACTAGAAATGAAGTTTATGCATTTATGGAAATAAGACTTGAGGCAGTTCATATTTCTATTAGACAAACAATGCTCCTATATATATGAGAGGCACTTACAACTTGGACACAAATTCGGATGGCCAAATACACTTGGGCCCATTTACATAAGAGACACAACTAATAATTCTAACAACATCCAATTTCAATCAATGCAGAAGCCTTGAAGGAGGTGAAACAAGTTGGATGGAGCAGTGTCTCAAAATGTGACAGATTTTGTTACTTTGGTTCCATTTTTCATATTGTTTCGGAAGTACATAAGGATGTCTCAGATAGGACCAACATAGGATGGATGAAATGAAGTAGTGCAACTAGAATATTTACCACCACAAGATTCAACAAAGATTGAAAGTTATATAGCACAGCCATATCTCAGTCATATCCTATGGTAGTGAGCCGACAAGGAGTGGCTCAAGTGGTCTAGCACGGTGTCCCCTAACAAAGGGACCCGGGTTTGAATCCCAGTTGCCGCCTTGATTCACCACCCCCCGGGTGTTCGGCCTCCGCCACGGGCCTCGGAGAGGGGGGGAGAAATCTTTCTCTCTTAATCCCATATCCTATGGTAGTGAAAGATTGTGACGAAACAATGTCCTATGGTAGTAAATGTTATATCGTGAAGAAACAATGTCTTACAAAATGTATGTTGCAAAAATCAAAATGTAAGGGTGGATATGTGGAATGATGAGGGAAAATTACGCTAGAAATGATTGTATAAAAAATAGAGTGGGAGTGGCTAGTATTGAGAACAAACTACGAGAGCGGCGTCTTAGATGGTTTGGTTGTGCAGCAAAGACCGATCATATATGCCCCAGTTCAAAGCAATGTTATTAAATTACAAAATTCTAAAAGCAGAAAAGGTAGACCCAAGTTAATTGGGACCCGATAAGGAGAGATGTGAGTTCATTACACCTCAATGAGAACATGACCCAAAATAGAGCTGAATCGGAACGAAGGATCCTTGGCACGGAGGTTCAGATGATGATGTTGATGAGTTAAAATTTGACATTTGTGCCTGTTTTTGTTTTTGCTCATAGATCTACTATTTTCTGATGAAACAGGATGAAGCCAGTACTGCAGCAATCAAGACTGTAGAATTGGATGCAGCTCTTGGAGGGCGCGCTGTTCAATATCGAGAAATACAGGGATATGAAACTGAAAAATTTCTTTCTTATTTTAAACCGTGCATCATTCCCCAATCTGGCAGTGTTGCTTCTGGTTTTAAGCATGCAGAAGAGAATGAGCTAGAGTATGAGACTCGTTTGTATGTGTGCCGTGGCAAGCATGTAGTTTATGTTAAAGAGGTAGTTTTACGTAATCATATGGAAGAACATATACTTCACTAATGCTCAACTTTGCTAATAGTATTATTTTTGTTCTCATTTTTCCAATGTAATGAGTGTGAAACTTTCATATGTATATTACCTATAAATCTAAAGCCTTTGGTAAAATACAAAGCACTTATAAACTGATGAGACGTAAAACCAGTCGTTTTTTCTATTTTTGCATTTGCTTTTGTAGATTGCTCCTCATTATGGTAATCACTATTAGTCTTAGTTGTACTTAGCCACAACCAATACACTTCCCAGAGTCCATGCTCAGGCATGATAAATTCTAAAGTCAGGATCACAAATGATATTTCTAGCAAAGTTGAGGTTTTTCTCTGAGATTTCCCCCAAAAAATGGCTGTAAAGATTGTCTCTTTTCATAATATGCTGATCATTCTCAGGTTCCTTTTGTCCGGACGTCACTTAGTCATGATGATATCTTCATTCTGGATACAAAGCATAAAGTTTTCCAGTTCAATGGCTGCAACACGTCTATTCAAGAGAGAGCCAAAGCTCTAGAAGTAGTTCAATATATCAAAGATACATATCATGGTGGAAAGTGTGACGTGGCTACAGTTGGTAAGTAGGATCCGGTGTTTCAAGTTCCTATGATCTCACTTCAAGTTAATTTTTTTTTCTTTTACCATTTTGCACTAGAGGATGGGAAGTTGATGGCTGATCTTGAAGCTGGGGAATTTTGGGGTTTTTTTGGTGGATTTGCTCCGCTGCCAAGAAAGGCTGTCATGGATGAGAAAGCCTTAAATGTTTTTCCAACAAAGCTGATTCGGTAATTTGATATATGATTTACCATATAATATGGCTATGAATACAGAAACCCTCATCTATATTCCTTTCTCCTTACAGTACTTAAAGAGTTTGTTTTATATGTATAGCGTTGACAAAGGACAGTCAGTCATCATTCAGGCAGATTCTTTGACAAGAGAATTACTTGATACAAACAAATGTTTTGTACTTGACTGCGGCATTGAAATTTTTGTCTGGATGGGAAGAAGTACACCTCTTGAAGACAGGAAAAAAGCTAGTTCGGTTGCAGAGGTAATAATTTATGTTTCCATTTCTACTTTTTAGTAGAGGTATTTACAGTAACTTGAGAATCTTTTCTTTGTAATAGGAACTGCTTCGTGCGCCTGACCGACAAAAAGCAAACATAACCCGTGTGATTGAGGGTTTTGAAACAGTTGGATTTAGATTGAAATTTGATTCATGGCCTGTTATTTCATCAGAATCTGTAGCAGTATCAGAAGACAGTAGAGGCAGGGTTGCAGGTCTGTGAGTGATTTAATGAACTTGCAACTCAACAGAAGATATTCTTGCTACATAGAGCATATCTTGTTTCAGCCTTATTCAATATTTTTATTTGTGTGTATAGCTGCTCTGAAACGGCAAGGGTTTAATGTCAAAGGGATGGTAAAAGCTGCACCGGTTAAAGAAGAGATCCAACCACATATCGATTGCACAGGCAATTTGCAGGTACTGATCATATTTCCAAGTGGACTTTTTCCTACTTTTGGGTGAGTGTATTCCTCTGAAAGGAATTTGGCAAAAAACCTATCAAATTGTTTAACAAAAGTGGATAAGAAGTAATAGGTCAAAAATGGTGTAACATTTTCCAAATTTTTATACTCTGCTCCTCGCCTTTGATTCTTAGTCTCTGTTTACAATGCATGCTTTCTTTTAACCCACTTTGTTTCTTCTTTGGACAGGTTTGGAGGGTAGATGGAGAGGATAAAAAACCCCTCCAAGCTTCAGAGCAGTCAAAATTTTACACTGGGGATTGTTACATTTTCCAGTATGCATATACTGGAGAAGGCAAAGAGGAAATTCTAATAGGAACCTGGTTTGGTCAAAAGAGCATCAAGGTGACATCATCTTCTTTTATTACTTTTTGCTAGAAGTTGCATTTGCTGCATGAAATCACATAACCATAACCACTGAATCAGTGTGTATTGCCATGGGAGTTTCATAGAAATTATGAGGAGATGCTATGTTCATAAAACCGTGGAAGCTTAAATGATCAACTAATTAAAAATATTCACAGGGAAATTCTGATGCATATAAACTAACAGTCAATTTTTTCTTCAATAGAATCTTAGAAAATGATTACATACTGACATTGATATTCATCCATTGATTGTGTTCTAAAAATGGAAAATATGTTTTACAAAATAGTTTGGAGAAAACTCCTGCATCAAAATTTTACATATCAAAATCTTATATACACTGTCTTTCTTTTGAACATATTCTACACAGTGAGCCATTTCATTCCCCATGTGTTAAAGAGAAAGACAGAATATGATTTGTACATGAAATCCACATATATGCAGAAGGGGAGAAAAGTAAGAAACATTTATTCAAGAAAAGTAATAAATATGTATTGTTAATCGAAATTCTTTAAAAACAATTCCTTTCAGTTTAGCTAGTCCTATTGTTGGTTTATGTCTGGGTTCGGATTTCAGTCACATAATACTCATAACAAAATTAAATTTGTGCTACTTAATAATAATATTAGGATTGGTATATTTCACGTTTATATAAAGTGTATGACACCTGCAGCTTGATTTCAGACCGTGTCATCTAAATGAGGCCTTATTGATAAATCTGATGTAGTTCTATACTTTGATTATCCTCAAGCTTGAGACTTTAAGTGAGAAGGGTGTTATATGAGGTTTTGAGGTATCATGTAGTAGATCACTCTCACATACACATACTGAAAAACAGGCCTAAAGGATACTAATCCTACATCAAGGACTAATTTAACACTTATTCCCAGATGTTATTACATGCTAATTAAGTTTACTTCCGCATTAGACAGTTTTTCCTTGCAGATAAATGTCATGACTAGTTGAATATCATCCATGTTCCTTGATATAAATACAGGAAGAGAGATCTGCAGCAATTTTGTTGGCAACCAAAATGGCGGAGTCTTTAAAGTTTCAAGCTGCTCAAGTAAGTTTCATCTATTCACAATTTTTCTTGAAACATACGTTAGATGTTTTGTTTAATTATTTCTTTTGCCAGGCTCGCATATATGAGGGCAAGGAGCCTCCCCAGTTTTTTGCTATATTCCAGAGTTTTATTGTATACAAGGTCATCTCGTTTGAATAAAAACAGCTAGATCAACTCTTCCAAGTTTTTTAATATCATTATCTAAGATTTTATGATTATTGAATCAGGGTGGTGTTAGCTCTGGATATAAGAATTACATTAGTGAAAAAGGCAGTGTAGATGACACCTATTCAGAAAATGGAATCGCGTTATTCCGTGTTCAAGGTTCTGGACCTGAAAATATGCAGGCTATTCAAGTTGAGCCGGTATGGTCTCACAAGACGTTGGTTTCACTATAAGAATTCTATTGTTTTTCATTGTTTATAGTGTGTGGTGTAATAGATGCATGCATCAGCGCATTTTCACATTAATGAAATCATATAGACTGTAATTCTGCGGATTATGCATCTTTGAATATTACATGTCTTTACGTTTTTGAGTTTTATACGATGAGTGGAATGTATACACCTGTAGTTCAGATTTCAGAGTTTCCAACTTTTGTCTTGCAAGGTTTCTGCCTATGCGAGCTGCACCATATATGCATTATATATATATATATATATATATATATATATATATATATATTTTGTTAAAACTTCAAACCATTTTCTTTCTCAATATCTTGCCGAGGTTTTCAACCAAATGACTTATAACTGATCTCGTGTCTATTTTCCAGCTGGCCGCATCTTTGAATTCCTCCTATTGCTTCATACTCCACAGTGGTGATACTGTTCTTACATGGATCGGTGGTCTTGCCACCTCAGGTGACCAAGAGTTGGTAGAGAGACAGCTGGATCTTATAAAGGTTTACATTTATATTGGATATTAGATTTAGTTTTATCAGTTCATAAATAATGAATCTATAATTTCACAATTCGTTATAAAAGCTTATTGTGTCAAGGTATCATTCATTTTTCTTGATTTTATTATAATAAGCTATAACTTACCCATAGTGTGATTGGGGTACTAAGTGTCTACTTAAAGTTTTTGCTAATGCACCACACTTACTGAAAAAAAAACTAAAACTGGGATCAATATAGATATTATTAATATCCAACAAAGAGGAACAATAATGTGGAACAGAATGATTAAAATCTATACGAATTTGTTATTCACTAATGAAAAGAAATATAATTTCAATTTAAATATTGCAATTATCAAATCTTCCCTCTCAAGAGGCTTCCAGAGCCTATATATAGACATATAAGACCGACAAATTAGACAGTAAGCCAATGTGGAACTAAACCACATGCTTCACAAAACCAAATGGAAAAATATCAAATAACACTTAACACACACGGAAACTAATAAAACATGATATTTGCTGCTTAGATGACTATGCCAAAGGCTACGATTGTCCTACATCAACTAAGGTAGGAAAAAAAGTATATATTTCATGTTTTTCATGGAAAACCAGAAAAACAAATTCTTATACAAGCATCAGGGTTCATAATTATAGGAAAACAAACTCCTAATTAGAAGCATAAAACCTTGATAAAGGTCAATATTAAACATTATTACGTTACCTATAACTGTACTCCTGAACAAGAATAATATTTAGTTAGTCCTACATCTATTCCCCTATATTTGAGAAAGGGACTCGAAGGAGTAAGAATTTGTCTCGTCCTTTCAATGTGGGCTAGAAGGGGTCTTCAACTGTAGGTTAGAAGGAATCTTCAATTGCAGACATTGATGTAGAGGGCGCTTCAATGGATGCCATATTGTAGCCATGAATCTAAAACACAAATGAGTTGTCAAAGCCATCGTGTAGAGCTTACTTGTCATATTTCAGTGGTTCACTAAGTACAATGTGAGTGGTCTGTGATGGAAAGAATATCACAATAGACATGCTTTGTGAATTTCCAATGGAAAAGATGAGCATGCATCACATAATCTGTGACATGAATGATAGTGGTGAAGACGAGGTTCACTCTACAGACCTAAGGCCAGGGCTTCCTTTATTGAAGTACTGGTCTTGACAAGGAGTGGAATAAGCTTTGATGATTTTTACATGGATAGCTATGGTGACAGAACCGCTAAAAGTTGAATGTTTCTCTCGCTCTTCATCACTTGGTTATCTATAAGTGTATACATTACTATGTCATCGCTAGGTATCCCATGATCTTCTATCCAGATGTAAAGAAGTAAATTAAGACAGTGAGAAGCTTGGGGTCCATATCCTCAACAAATGAAGCACTAAACTTAGAGGTCATCCAAGGATGATTTGGAAGATCAAGCACATATAGTAGATATCATAGTAACCAATGGTTTTGGAACATGCTAAGGCTTTGAAAAGGGTGTTCCCTTTAACTGGAGTGTGAAATCGCTACTAAAGTATATATGATGCAATATGTATGGCTTCATGTTGAGTCTCAAAGCGTGATGATGTCAATTTCTATGTAATCTTATCACTCAAGCCCTTCTAGAAAGTTGATATTATCATTGTCTGATCAGTCATCCAATACATCTCTTATACATGGAATAACTTGTAAAACTCACTTGAAACTCTAGCATAGAATCAGCCTCTTTCTTACGATATATAAACAATACATATAAGCATTATTGGTAGTCTTGAGGAAAGAAGTATCGCTCAATAGATGGTGTGAAAAACAATGAGATTTGGAGAGCTTAGGGTTGCACAATGTGTGCACCCTCATATATATAATACTGAAAGAATTACAGAGAGGTCCATATATAAAAGAGAAATAACAAAACAAATAGCAGGTTATGTAAAACAGGAAATATATAATGTAACACTCCCCCTCAAGTTGGAGCATAGATGTCAATCATGCCCAACTTGTCCATTAGTGTGCAGAACTGTTTCTTCGCCAACAGCTTGGTGAAGATATCAACAACTTGATCTTCTGATCTTGTGAATGGAGTGCATATCTTGCCAGCAAGAATAGTTTCTCTGATGAAGTGGCAGTCAACTTCAATGTGTTTGGTGCGCTCATGATAGACAGGATTATTTGCAATGAAGATGGTAGCTCTGTTATCACAGTGCATAGAAATGGCCGAAGAAGACTCAATCCCAAACTCTTTTAGGAGAGAACGTACCCACAGTAACTCACAGGCAGTATGGGCCATGGCCCTGTACTCAGCTTCAGCACTAGATCTGGCAACGACATTCTGTTTCTTGCTCCTCCAAGTAACAAGATTGCCTCCTACAAAAGTACAGTAACCGGAGGTAGATTTTCTACCAACTTTGCTGCCTGCATAATCAGAATTAGAATACCCTTCAAGAACACAGTGTCCATTCTTTTTATAATGGAGTCCCTTGCCAGGCGACTTTTTTAAGTATCTCAGGACTTGACATACAACATCCCAATGACACTGTTTGGGTTTGTCAAGGTACCTGCTAAGAAGACCCACTGCAGTAGCAATATTAGGACGAGTAACAGTTAAATAAATCAATTTACCAATCAACCTCATGAATTTTTTATGATCAACAAACACAGAAGAGGAATCATCATCCCAATTCACATTGGGATCAAGAGGAGTATCCGCAGGTCTTGCTCCAAGCATACCAGTCTCCTGCAGAATATCAAGAACATACTTTCTCTGAGAAAGCACCAGGGCATTAGAGGTTCTAGAGACCTCTATGCCAAGAAAATACCGAAGTCTGCCCAAATCTTTTGTAGCAAAGTGCTTGCCCAGATGATCTTTGGTAGCCTGAATACCAAGAGAGTCGCTGCCAGAAATAATAATGTCATCAACATATACAATCAGAACAGTAATACCTGCTGAAGTCTTTTTTGTGAACACAGAGTGGTCAACCTGTGACCTCAGAAAACCAAAATCAATCATGATCCTGCTCAACTTATCAAACCAGGCACGAGGACTCTGCTTGAGCCCATAGATAGACTTCTTAAGCCTGCATACTTTGTGAGACTCCCCTTGAGCAACAAACCCAGGAGGTTGCTCCATATACACTTCTTCCTGCAAGTCACCATACAGAAAATCATTTTTCACATCAAGCTGCAGAAGAGGCCAGTTCAGATTCACAACAATAGATAGGAGAATCCTGACAGAGTTAAGGCGAGCAACAGGAGAAAAAGTCTCAAAGTAATCAATGCCATATGTTTGAGTATAGCCCTTTGCAACTAACCGTGCTTTCAACCTCTCAACCGTACCATCAGGTTGATATTTTACGGCATATACCCACCTGCAGCCCACATGCTTACACTGAGGAGGTGGATCCACCAGCTCCCAAGTGTCTCTGTCAGTAAGAGCAATCATTTCTTCTTTCATAGCAGATGTCCAAGCAGTACTTTTCAATGCATCCTGAACATTCTTAGGTACAGCCATAGCAGATAAAGCATATACAAAATTGCTAGAATGAGTATTCAGATGAGCAGTAGATACAAACTGAGCAATGCTATGAGAAGTGCAGGAACGAGTACCCTTTCTGAGTGCAATAGGTATGTCAAGGTCAGAGTATACCTCAGGTGCAGTAGAACCTTCTGGAGGAGAAGATTGGTTGCCTTGGGGGGTACTTGCGTAGAAGGTGCTCTATTCCTGCGCTGATAAACAATAAGAGGAGGATCTTGAGTTTCAGTAGTCACAATGTCAGTACTGTCAGGCACACAATCAGAAATAACAGGCAAAGGAGAGGCAAGAATGTCTGTCTGCAAACTATCTCCTGCTGAAGAATAATATGGTGTATCTTCAAAAAAGACAACATCACTACTAGTAAACCATTTCCTTGTACTGGGATTATAACACTTGTAACCCTTCTGAGTTCTAGAATAGCCCAGAAAAATGCATTTAGCAGCTCGAGGAGACAATTTATCAGAAGCAGGTCCAAGTAATCTGACAAAGCAGGTACACCCAAAAATTCTAGGAGGCACAACAAACAAAGAAGTCTCAGGTTGCAGAACCTGTATAGGAATCTTATTTCCAATAACAGACGATGGCATCCTATTAATCAGAAAACACGCAGTCAAAATACCCTCAGGCCAATAGGAGCGGGGCACATGAGAATGCATCATGATAGTCCTGGTAACTTCTAATAAGTGTCTATTTTTTCGCTCAGCGACACCATTTTGTTGTGGGGTATAGGCACATGAAGTCTGGTGGAGCGTACCAACAGATTTACAGAAAACTGCCACTTCTTGCTTAACAAACTCTAAAGCATTATCGGTGCGGAAAACTTTAACAGGAAAACCAAACTGCGTTTTTATTTCAGCAAAAAAGTATTTGATAGTAGACAACACTTCAGACCTACTTTTTAATAGAAACAACCAAGTAGTCCTAGAAAAGTCATCAATAAATAGAATGAAATATTTGTAACCAGACAAACTCGGTACATGGCATGGACCCCATACATCAGAGTGAACTAAATCAAAAATGTTTTTACTGCTCACAGTACTACGTCTAGGATACACAGTACGAGTCTGTTTTTCCAGCTGACAAGATTCACACTGAAAATTACAACTGCCAATATCAGAAACTAAATGACGCAGCTTCTCTGACGATGGATGTCCCAGCCTGTAGTGCCACTGCAGTGCAGAAATAGAAGCCGATAAAGCAGATACCATAGCAGCTTTCTCTGATCGCGGTAACTGGTCAAAGTAGTAGAGTCCATCAGAACCTTCATACCCCCCACCAATCTTCGTCCTCGTGCGAAGGTCCTGAAAAACACATGAACCAGGAACAAAAGTCAAGCTACAGTTCAAACTTCGTAAAATTTTGCTGACTGATAATAAGTTCAGAGGAAATCTAGGCACATATAAGGCAGACTTGAGCCAAAACTGAGAAACAATATCACCGACTCCAAAGACCGAAGACTTTGAGCCATCAACTAGCATAATAGAAGAGTTACAAACAGGTTTAAATAGAGTTTTAAACAGAGATCTATTGCCAGATATATGTGCAGAGGCACCAGAATCTATCACCCATTTGGTATTACCAGAAGTAGAAGGTGAGGAGGAACTCAGGAATGCAGTATCATAACCAGAGTATGCAGCATGTGCTCCACTAGTAGAAGCAGCAGTCGAAGAGCCAGCACGCTCAAGGAAGCGTTCCACCTCAGCACGAATGTAGTCTGCGGTCGCTCCCGCAGTCGCTGGCTCAGGCGTCGGAGTAACAGCCTCAGAAGCAGTAGACGATGAATCAGCAGCAGCATTGGCCCAAGCCGGTTTACCGTACTTTTCCCAACACTTTTCTTCAATATGGTTAGACCGGCCACATAAGGTACACACACGTTGTCCTTGCTGAGGACGCGCAGCAGCAGGAGGGGCTCCTCGTCCAGTACCAGGTCCACGTCCCCGTCCTGCACCCAGGGGAGGATGGCCATCAGTGGAACGGCCACAGCCACGACCACGACCACGCCCGGCCCAAGCAGCCAGGGCAGTAGAATCTCCAGTCTCAGGAGACAGTGTCGATGAAGAAAGACGCTGGAGACGCTGGTAGGCACTCTGCAAAGTAGGGAGCGGATCACTCGCCAAGATTTGATCCACAACGCCAGCATAGGATTCTGGCAAGCCACTCAGAAACTGTATCAGCTGTAGTTCCGCCCGCTGTTTCTGCATAGTCGCCAGATCAGTAGACAGCGGGTGGTAAGTCTCCAACTCACCCTACATGCCGGTGAAGGTGGAGAAGTAGTCGGAGATGTCAGATCCCGTGAATTGGAGTCGCCCCATTTGCTTGGTTATGTCGAAGACCTTCTTGGGATTCTGACTGTGAGAGTAGGTACTGGCGAGCTGATCCCACATCTGCTTCGCCGTAGGTAGCCTAAGTAAAGTAACACTGATCTTCTCAACGACACTGTTGAGAATCCATGTCATCACAGTCCAGTCTTCACGGACCCAATCATCAAAAGTTTTGACGTCTTTTTCATCCGCATTCGCTGCAGGCTGAGGCAGACCAGTGTGAATCAGATGAGAGTACTTCCCTTGTGATTTGTCATATATCACAAAGGAGCACACCCAAAGCTGGTAATTGCGCCCGTCAAGTTTAATAGTGGTAACTTGACGGCGTGAGTCTCTCCAGAAGTCATCTCCAGAAGACGCCATGAGAACAGGTAGGAAGGCAGGCACAGGCAAGCAGGCACAGGCAGGAGTAGTCAGCAGTCAGAGGCAGAAGTCCAACACATGGACTAGTAGTAGAAGGTAGAAGATCCACGCATGGATCTTAAAAAAAACCCACGTAGGGGCAGCAGATGAAGAGAAAAAACCTATGCCAACATGGAGGATCAATCACTCCACCATGAGGCGCAGACAGACGGAGAGGATGAAGCCCGTTACGTCGTCAATGTGCCAGAACTGGAAAGTCACCGAGGCTGTCTGGAGATTTCGGAAAGAGAAACGGAGCTAGACGGAGGGTCCTGTGGTGGATTAGGCCACAAGGATGGAGTTTATTAGGGGATTAGAGGTGGATGGAGGGCTGCGGAGGGGTGGATGGCGATCGGTAGCGGCGGCGACACTGTAGCGGCACTGTAGCGGCGAAAAAAAGGAGATTTCGGAGTGTGGTGGCGGCTAGGGTTGGTGGAGATAGGGATTAGGTTTAAGGTGGATCGTCCCGCTCTGATACCATGTGAAAAACAATGAGATTTGGAGAGCTTAGGGTTGCACAATGTGTGCACCCTCATATATATAATACTGAAAGAATTACAGAGAGGTCCATATATAAAAGAGAAATAACAAAACAAATAGCAGGCTATGTAAAATAGGAAATATATAATGTAACAGATGGTCTATGAGCATTCTATGTTTTTTGCACATTGAGTACCCTGATTTGTTGTCACCATGATACATATCCTCGTTGACTTTGTTGTGGTATGCAATCTCTATTTTGTGTTGGTCATCTTATGATGCAATATGAGGTCGTGGTGGATGCTATGTAGCCAGTTCAGAAGGGTCTCTAGTATGTAGTTAGTTGCAAGTTGTCTTGTGACACCCCTGAGTGTAGCTTTAAGGGGGTTGAAGATTTCATAATTCAAGAACTACTATCTTGAAAATCTTTGTTCACCATGGCTATATACAACAATAAACATAAAATTAAGGTGAAATAGAGTGGAGATAATTCCAACAATTTTAGGATTTCTTTTTCTAGCAATTCTTTGGATTTCTGCTATTTCTGAAGGAGTTGTTGATGGCATTGGTGATGCCAATCAAACTTGTGTTAATGTAGGACATTAAAAAATTGTTGAGTATTCTTGAGTTATTCTTCTATGACAAAATAAATAGAAATAAGGATTCAGTTTCAATTCCCTTTCTTTAGACCCAATCGACAAATTTTATTATTTATTATTGTATTAACGTTAGCATTTAAATATTTCTTTCCTTTTTCTTCTTTTAGGTATGTTATGCTTCTTTGGAGTTTATAAATTTCGTGTTATGCTTTAAACAATTCAAATTATATGATTCTCATGGTATAGGAGAAACTACATTCTGCTCTGTGTTTCCCCTATGAGCCTAGTGTGTTTCCCACTCTTTGTGTCATCCCCTATGCTGTGTTGTGACCAATATTTCTAAAGCTGTAGAGGAACCACATGTCACTGGATAGCTTCCAACGCAACTGCCAATGTTGCGGGCCAGTAGGGTTTGGCAGCTATTGTAGACTTGGTAGTTAGAGACTATGCATGCAATATTTTGATGTGTATTGTTGTCTATACTGCCAATATACATACCGCGATGTGAGCCACTTGTCATTGGTCGTTGTTGCTCCTTACTTAACTTGTTACCCAACCCCAGTTTGCAGGAGAAGAACAATCCACATTGTTGCTCTTTTCAACCAGGGAAGGCCCATCGTCAACATGATCTTCTTCCTCCTATTATATTTGCGCAAGGGTCGATGAATCCTATTAGTTGTCTACCTGCCTCTCTGTCTCCTACTTCTGTGCTCTTCTATATCTATCCATACCAACATGGCTAAATCAAGAACTAGTTTTGTGACTGTGAGGCCGGTCAAGTTGGATGTTATGTACTACCAAGTTTAGCTACACTCTTTGTGAATCAATGCAAATTCCTCCAATTGTCTCCTATCTCCTAAGCTCGTTCTTATTAACAATGAGTCGAATGACACTAAGCTTTAGACTGGAAGCAATGGTCAGATCATGATTCTTATGTCCTGACATGGTTCCTTGATAAATTGGATATGTGTATTAGCCATAATATGATATAGTTGAATATTATGTGAACTTTCTAAACATTTTCCTCAACTGTATCCTCAAAGGAAAACCCCTTGGGTTTTACGACCGGCAAGGAACTCAATTCTCTACACTTGGATGACAACACACCATTATTCATGGTTGTCAAGGCGGTAAGGCGACATACCTGAGCGCCTTGCCACCTAGCCAACCTAAAGATATATAAAATATGTATATTTTCCCAATATACATACATATTTATCATAAATTTATGAACAATTCCTCCCTCATATACACATACTTTATAGTTATATATGTAGGTATATACATATTTATGGTTAACCCCTACATATAAATATACTTTATTGTAAGAAAACATAACCAATCACAATAAATTCTAATTAACAATAATGTCAAGTATTATGCAATATAGCATCATCATCATCACCATCATCACCATCTAAGCCTCAGTCCCAATAATGTTGGGGTCGGCTACATGGATCCTTCGTTTCCATTCCGCTCTATCATGGGTCATCTTCTGGTTGAGATGTAGAGACTCAAAATCTCTCTTTATAAGTTCTTCCCATGTTAATTTAGCCTTCCTCTTCTTCTATTAATTGTGCCTGACTCAATAGCATTACTTCGTATAGGCGCATTAGTCGGTTTGCATTGCACATGTCCATACCATCTTAGTCGACCCTCACACAACTTGTCCTCAATGCTCGCTACCCCCACTTTCTTCCTGATATAGTCATTTCTCAAGTGGTATTTTCTTGTCTTCCCACACATCCATCTCAGCATACACATTTCAACCACGTTCATCTGTCGAGACCTTGTTTCTTCACAGCCCAACATTCACTCCCATAGAGCATGGCTGGCCGTATAGCAATTCTATAAAACTTGCTTTTTAATCTGAGAGGGATCTTTCGATCACATAATACTCCAGTTGCACTCCTCCATTTCAACCATCCTACAATGATCCTATGACAAACGTCATTTTGGACATCCTCATCTATTTGAATGATAGAACCCAAGTAATAAAATTTATCACATTTTGGTATGTCTACTCCGTCCAACTTGGCTCCACCATTCACACTACGAGATTGACTGAAATTGATGAGTATCAACCTACGGTGATCCCATATTTCTTGTATACTAGTATACGCCAATATACTACATATAAAATGAGATATCTTTATTTGGTGTATGTAAAACGATTATAATGCTCTTTTCTTTTATAGGATAAGAGAGTAAATCATAAAACAGGAATAAGCGATATGGGATAAAAGAAAGGTTAATAGACAAGACAAGTCTAAAGCCCATAACAGAACAAGAATAACATAACATAACAAAAACCAGTGAAGTATATATACTAATACTCCCCCTCAAGCGGGAGCATAGATATCAATCATGCCCAGCTTGTCCATTATGATAGTGAATCTGGCCTTCAAAAGAAGCTTGGTGAAGATATCTTCTACTAGATCAGAAGTTCTGTATATGGAGTGGAGATCTGGCCATATAAGACAACTTCCCTCACAAAGTGGAAATCCACTTCAATATGTTTGGTACGCTCATGAAAGGTAGGATTGCTGGAAATGAATATAGCTGCTTTGTTATCACAATACATGGGAATAGGTGTAGAATCAGAAATACCAAATTCTTTCAGAAGACCACAGACCCATAAGAGTTCACAAGTAGTATGAGCCATTGTTCTATACTCGGCTTCAACACTAGAGCGGGCAACGACAATTTGTTTCTTGCTACACCAGGTAACATGGTTTCCTCCTACAAAAGTGCAGTAGCCAGATGTAGATTTGCAATCTATCTTGCTTCCTGCATAATCAGAATCAGAGTAGCCTATGAGTTTACAATGCCCATGTCTCCTATAAAACAAGCCTTCTGCTGGAGAGCTCTTTAGTGACTTCAGAATATGACATACATCTTCCCAGTGACACTGTCTGGGTTTATCTAGGTATCCGCTGACTAGACCTCCACTATCAGGGAGTAGTAGCAGGTTTTGCCCCAAGCATTCCTGTTTCAGACAAGGGATCATAACATATTTTCGTTGTGATAAGCGTATACCTGAAGACTAGCGAGAAACTTCCATGCCCATAAAATATCTCAATTTGCCCAAATCTTTGGTGACAAAGTGTTTTTCCGAGTATTCTTTAGTGGCCTGGATACCTGCTTGATCACTGCTAGATAATATGATATCATCAACATAGACAATCAGGATAACAAGACCAGATGGACTTTTCTTAATAAAAACAAAATGATCAGACCGAAATTGGCAGAAATTGAACTTTTGAAGAATAGTACTTTGTTTGTCAAACCAGGCACGAGGACTCTGCTTCAGGCCATAAATAGCTTTTTGCAGTCGTCATACTTTGGAAGACTCCCCCTGAGTAACAAACCCAGTTGGTTGTTCCATGTAAACCTCCTCATGGAGATCTCCATATAAATATGCATTTTTAACATCTAACAAAGGCTCCGCAACCCCATTCTGTAGGGGTGTGTATGAACAAGAGGCTTGATGATAGTACCCACTTGTCGGCAAAGCTGACTGATGGAGGATTGCATAAATTCAAGGGCTTTATCAGTGCGCAAGATTTTTTTAGGTTTATCAAATTGGGTATGAATCTCAATAAAAAAATTGTGATAGTATCTACTATGTGAGATCTGTCCTTTAACAAAAATAACCATGTAGTTCTAGAAAAATCATCAATAAATCTCATAAAATTACTCATTCCATCTTATATTACACTAACACACATAAATCTGTAGAAAAAAAAACAAAAAAAATGCATTTTTTTTTATTTTTCAGCATTTTTAATAAATGAAAAAACAAAAAATATGTATATTTGTACTATATTTTTGTTTGAATTTGTTCATATTAGTATTTGGTACAACTTTTTCTACTAAACCTAAGTTAGATACCTATTATTAATAGTACTTATTGTATTATTACGAATTTTATATAAATTAGTGAAATTATGTGATAATATTAATTAATAGTAGTAGATCTAGTGATACATTACTATATCTACATAAAATAATCATAGATCTATTGTTAAATAGCATTAATCCTAAGTTTTTAGGACTAGATCTAGATTTTGGGTGTACTTAGAGAATTTTGGAGAAGTTTTATGGTGAAAATAGAAGGAAATAGAGAGGGGAGGGGTTAGAGAAGATGAGAAATGAAAGAAATTAAGAAAACATACCTTGATCAGGGCTGATTCGAGCTCCAAGGAAAGAAATCGCCTCAAATCTCTAAGAAACTCCACTCAAACAACAGCAACAAGCAACAAGTTCGCAAATATCGGCATGCCGGGCGGCATACCGCCTATATCGCCCGTAAGTTGGGCTTTTTGCAGCGGTAACCCTCGATTTTCGGCGGTAAGTGGCGGTATTTACCGGTAAGTCCACCGGTATACCGATATTTGCGGTACCAGCGGTAGACTTGCTCAAACCGATGCCCGGTGGCATCGATATCGGTATTTCGACTGGTATACCGACGATACCGGCGATATCTCATTCATTGCACTCATCATGTGTTGCTCTAGGTAGTGTGATGCCCAAGAACTCGACAAACTCATAAAGTGCTAGTCCACTGCCTTCACGAGTCTGTTTGGTTTTTCCTCATCCCGTGGGACTTCGTCATATTTCGTCTTACTCCATTGAATAATGGAGTGTCATAGAAAATAGTGATACCTTCACCTTGCTCTTGCCCATTCATGTTCCGGAAGAGCTTTTGGGGAGATATAGTCCTTAAAACATGTCTTATCAACCACATGCCATCACGATAATGTATCTCTAGTGTGTTACAAGAGTTTTTTTTGACGAATTTAGGTTTGCTGATGCTTAACTAGGTTAAAACCAAGGTATCAGAAAGCGGGAAGCGGGAGGCGTGCAGACAACACCCTGTAACCGATTAAGCGGTAGGTGGGCGATTAAGCGGACGATTTTTGAAAAAGCGGGTGTCTAAATTTATATATTTTTATACAAAATTACATGTATGTGTTATACAAAATATATTTATAAGGAACTTCTGTACATATCTAATCAGCAAATCAGTAATTAACTAAGTATTTATCAATACTTTACTATTAATCAGTATCTCTAATCACTAAAATCAGCAAGCAGATCAGTAATTGTAAATAACAAACTATTTTTTATTGAATTAAAGTAATCACTAAAGTAATACTAACCAGTAGTACCAATCATTAATCACTGAAAGCAGCAAGGAAATCAGTAAAACTAATCATGCATTAGAAGTATAATAGAGCAATATGATATTTACTTAGATGCATTACAGCAGTACCCAATTATTACAGCTTACACACAAAGTATGCATTCTAAATTAGGACTAGCTATATCATAGAACATTCAATGTATACAAGTTTCATATATTATAGTCAACGCTACTTGGACTATGTAATTAATTAATGTTAGATGCTTACATTAGGATTTTTAAACAAAAGCGGGAAAAAAGCGGGCGAGGAGGGCAAAAAGCGGGTGATTATGTTCAAAACGATTAAGTGGGCGCTTAGGGGCTAAATTAGGCGGATGAGGGTCATGGCCGATTAAGCGGCCGCCTGGGCCGTTTTTTAATTCACTGGTTAAAACCAATTAATATGTGTATTCTGGCGGCCTCCAAAACACTGGTTAAAACCAATTAATATGTGTACTCTGACGGCCTCCAAAAGTTTTGTGGTGATGTTACTGTCCATTTTTTTTTTAATATTTCAGTATTCATTGAAACTACCTCATTGGAGACTGTTCTCTGGACCTCTATCTTTGTTGGAGTTTCTAGCCCTGTCCATCGAAGTAAAATCCAAGGCCCCAATCACATGATTATCCGATTTTCCAAAAGTTTTCTGGTTTAGGCCCGAGTCAAAGCGTCGCTATCTTATCATCCTGTAACATAGGTATGCACAGACCTCAATGCGTACCAAAGTGCCATTATAGATAAATGTATGGACCGCATACAACCAGTTTTATCCTTTATCTTATTATCCTCTGCGGAAAAGTGCATCACCTATTAGTAAAATATTCACCCATATTAGCACAAAAATTACATTGGTTTTATGCAACTACTTTGTTTCACTTTGCTTTTCATTATAGGTTAGCTCCAATACCATGTATCTTCACCTTATCCTGTGTGTCTCCTACTTCTGTTTTACCCAAGGTAACATCCCAGTATGGAACATACAAAGTATGCTCTTTGAGAGAATGACACGTCTCTTGTTTATCACCCACCAGTTGCCTGTTGTCGGATTAAGTAGGCCATAAATGCTGAAGTTGGGCATGTCGATCTATAGATAAGTTGAAAGCTCACTAATAGAGCAAGGGCACTCGGATTTATAGTTGGGGTTTGACTGGCTTGCCGTAATTGTAATTCATTAGGAACTTGTTTTTCAGGAACTCCATTTCAGTTCCCGAAAATTTAGTTCAGACGACTGGTTTGAAAGTTTGCAAGAAACATCATGAAAATAGATGGTATTATTCAGACAAATATGAACCTAAAGAAACCTACAGCCCCTACAAAACCCCAATCAAGCCTATATTTTTCAACCAAACTCCTAACTCGATTGGAGATTTGGAGCTAGAATATAAAATTTACAGCATTAATCGTCTCCCTCATATTGTAATCAGATTAAAAATCCCCTTATCCTTCTTGACAGCACCCTTGCAGTAAATCACCTATTAATTCCAACGAAAGAAAATACAAACTTCTGCCAGATATACTAGGTAGAGAGGTGCTGCGTTGTCATCATCAGATGGAATTAGAGGATCTGCTTTTTGGTATCAAATATCTAATCCTCTGCCCCTCAGATGGATCTACCTTCTCCTCACTGCAGATGTGATCAGAGCATCTGTCACTAAGGCATGATCAAGCTGTCCAAGGCACAATATTTGTATGACCGTCCAAGGTCAAAAGGTAACAAAGTAATAACAAGTTACAAGAGTTAAGAAGTGAAATTATAAAACATTCTCACTAAACCTCTTGAGTTTTTTAAAATCTTGTATCCGCACCAATCATAATAATGGTTTGTGCCAAGTTTTTGAGTGGATGACAGATCAGATGTGTCTAGGATAGAAGAATCAGCTAGACATTTATGATATGTTAGATTCCTATTGAGTACTTGCGATTTAACTGTAATGTGGTGTTTATAAATATAACTCAACTTCTTTATTTCCGTTTTGTCATTTTGCATTTCAAATCACTCTCATACGGCTGTTTGCTTTTGGATCTAGATAGTCTAGAATTCCTATATTAGTTAAATAGGAGCGCCACGAACACCACCGAGGTGCTATATCTGTTGAGGTCTGATCCCTGTTGAATACCATCTCTAATGATATTCCTTTCTGCTGCCCATATTAATGCTTCTCTTGTTCGCTGACCTACTTGAGTGCACACTTATGTTTGTAGCCAAATTTGCAAGCAAAGCCGCAGAAGGAAGGAAATGAAAGTGAACAGTTTTGGAAGCTGCTTGGAGGAAAACATGATTAT
Source organism: Alisma plantago-aquatica (assembly GCA_963693085.1). Taxonomy (NCBI): domain Eukaryota; kingdom Viridiplantae; phylum Streptophyta; class Magnoliopsida; order Alismatales; family Alismataceae; genus Alisma; species Alisma plantago-aquatica. The sequence goes on along the minus strand of OY856409.1, from coordinate 1,615,713,162 downwards.
CGCAGCCAGAAAGTTAGCAAACATGTTGAAAGTGATCCTCATCTGTTTTCCTGTTCGTTCATTAAAGGTATGTAGTTCCTGCAAGTAGATGTGAAAATGTGCTTTATCTTTTGACAGTTGTCTTGTCATGTAAGCTCGTTACTAATAATAGTTTTTCTCGTGTTTTTATCAATATGTGCTGCAACATTGTGGAAGCAGGAAACTTGAAGGTTGGAACCTGGAAACTCTCGATCTCCTTGACATCAACATCTGATTTCTTAATACTTTATTATCATTTTCTTTTATTTAGTGTGAATTTCATTAGATGCATTGTTCATGTAGGTTGCAGAAATTTTCAATTTTACTCAAGATGATTTGATGACTGAGGAGATATTTGTTCTAGACTGCTACTCCGATATCTTTGTTTGGATCGGTCAGCAAGTTGATTCCAACAGTAGAGTGCAAGCTTTGAATATTGCGGATGTGAGTAATCTATGACTTTGCACCCATAAACGTTTAGCACGTTTCACATGCTTGTTTAAGCAGTTGCACTCTTTCGGATGCAGAAATTTCTGGAATATGATTTTCTTTTGGAGAAGCTGTCTCGAGAAGCCCCCATTTTCATTATCTTTGAAGATAATGAGCCTCCCTTCTTTACGCGCTTTTTCAAATGGGATAATTCAAAATCGGGTGTGAGTATCTAAGCAAGTGATATATTTTGTCGTTTGTTGGGATTTCCTTGAGTATTTAGCGATCTATGTATTACATTTCAAATCTATCTTTTGTTGAATAAAACTCCTCGTCAGCTTGCCTTGAATAAATGAGCTCTAATGCAGTGAAAACTTAATAATATACTTGAAACTGCAGATGCATGGCAACTCATTTCAAAGAAAGCTCAGTATAATAAAGTATGGAGTGCCACCAACCATAGACGTAAGATATCTTTTCTCCCCTACAGATTATGCATATGCAAGTTTCCATTACATCACTTGAGTTTGTGGTTTTGGTTTCTTTTACCAATTTGCTTATGCAATATGGTCTTAATAGTTTTTATTCTACATAGGTCTTCTTTATATGTGCAAAAATTATATAAAACGGCGTAAGTATTATGTTATAATAATGTAATCATAATATCATATATTTATGTTAATATGTGATTGTGAGTTAACTGAAAAGAAAAAAGGCAATTGCTCTGTCCGTTGGTTTCTGTCAAAGAATAGATAACATCATCAAATTGTTCAGGATGGGGGGTTTAATGGACTATGGCAAACCTACGGCAGGTATATGGGAAAAAAATCAAAGAAATAAGATATTGTATTTTTTTTATTGCTAGTGACTTAGAAGACTGTTGTAGTACTAGAAAGATTCCATGTTTCCTGTAAACCTTCAACCTGGAACTTAGAAATACAAGCAAACCAGGAACTTCTTATGGATGGCCATTAGAAAAAAAACAGTACTTTGTTCTACCGTACACTTGAGAATGAGAGAATTGAAACCGTCAAGTTATATAACAACAAAGGAAGAAAGCCGAAAATAGAAGAGGAACAACTGGAAAGAAGACGTATGCCAAGTGTGGTCATGCACTGAGAAGACCACCAAGCAATGCTCGGAAAGCCACCAAGAAGATTGGGCATTGCGTTTCCTATTATTCCTACCAACTCACTAACCACTAGCTTCACGCCTTCTAGCGGTGGTACCAACCCATAACCAACATAAATAGGGAAGGATGTGTATGCGCTACCATCATGTAGTGTTAGGGAAAGGAAAGAAAGCCGCTTCTGCGTGTGACGGAGTCATTGGTCTTGTGTGACACCACAATGCCACATGAGGGAGAGGGAAGAGGGTTCAGGTGGATTAAAACCTTATAGAATCGCAACTTCAAGAGTTAAGGAGATGTGATGTTGGGAGTTGGGTGTGAGTCGGTCATGATAGGGTATAGTTTTAAACGAGATATCTTTCACAAAAAATCTGAACTGAAAAACTATTTATTCCAAAAGAAGTTTTTTATAACTAAAATCGATGAAAATGCACCAAAAAATCAATTAAACGCGAAAAACTGCAAGAAGTCATGAAATTTTGCCAACCTGTGTTTGTTTGGCTAGGACATTCAGCTGATCAGAAATATGCACAAAAAGTCTATTCTTTTATCTTGTCGATAAGTATGGATCTAACTACACCTTCGAGGAGACATTACTAGAGTTAAGAGCGAATCGGGTGGCTGTCGAGTTGGCCGTATATGGAGGTGACCTGCTGCAAGCCTATGTCTTCCAAACACTTGCCGCAATGCCACCTCCCTTTCGGGCACAGTACCAAACTGACATACATGGTATTACTATTACGAAATATGTGAAGGATACATATAGTTTGGGTTTGTTCTTGCCTTTGATGTTTTTGTGGAGACAGGGATATCGTGTAACAGCTAATCTTCTCTCCAAAGAGCCCGTATGTGGGAGATGGGTGAATAATACTTCTGCCTCATCTATATAAAAAAAGAAAAGAAAAAAAAGTAGACATTACTAAGCTTATTCTCAATATTGTCCATTTACCAGAGTTCTTAGGAAAAAACTGTTCCTTAATGTATAAACTTGAATAAATTCGGCCTCCATTCAGATTTCATCACTACTCCCGTTTTGTTAACAATTTGTTTTTCCGTAGCCCAACATCCACTGCCATGAATGTTTTCTTTGGTTTATTTGAAACATTTAATTAAAATACCTATTTTTTTCAAAAAAGATGATTCCTTCAGAGGACTTCTCTAGGAAACTCATCCAAAGCTAGTTATAGGAGTGTGGGAGTTGTTTGAGGACACTGGGTTCACAGCTGGTTAGAAAGTTTACAAACTCAGGAATTTAATCGAGGCTGACTTCATATATTTTGGGCTGAAGACTTCATGGTTATTACTGTCATTGTGATTTATATTTTGTAGTTGTTATGATGATTGCTTTCTCACAATGCTTAACCTCATATTTTGAAATGTAGGTCTACTCGAGTGTGCAATGGAAAACGAAATTCATAGCATATTTTTATATCATGAGTTGTTATTCCACATTTATTATGTTATTTCTCCAACCCCAACCATCAAACAAAAAAAAGGGATACAAAAGATGTCCTAAAAAGTTAGTGAAGGATGACGAAGGAAGAAAAACTACATGAAAAAGGAAACTGATGAATATCGAGAAGAGAAACAAAAGACTATTTCTAGCAGGACTTGTGGACATAGACGAAAGAGTGTTCGTTTCTGTATGTAAATATATAGACATGCGTAAGACAAAACAATGGAATGGAAGAAACACTAGCAGCAGGTTAGATTATAATAACAGAAAGAGCAGATGTCACTTGGAAATGACAAGATTTTAAGATAGGAGAATTGTAACGCCCCTCCAAGCACGCATACAACAGGAAGCAAACCTCATGTTGTCCATAACATGGGTTACTTGGCTTCGAGAAACATCACATAACATGATATACATAACAACACGATAAAGGAAATACCGTGCATTATTTGAAATTATAGATTCATACAATGTTCTGAAAAGGGTAAAAAACAGAATTTGTCTCATCTTGAACTAAAACCCAATACATGTAATCTAAGCAATGCTAATAGAATTATAAACTAAACTAGATTAAGATCCGGAATGGTGGAAGACACTCCACTAAGCTAAAGTCTTGTGGTGTTAGCTACCCTGAAGTGCTTGCTTCAGTCCTCATTTGCTCCTTAACCTAGGGACATCTCGTCCCACATGCATGTAAAGGAAAGTATCATAAATAAGTGACACTTTATATTTTACGATAACTGAAAATAAACATATATACTTGCACTGAAATAAATATGACTGGTCTTAATCATTAAGAATTCTCATTACACTATAGAATGCATTACATTACTGAATCTGAAAACTATACTATATGACTTCTCCATGTAACTGCCACTTGGGCACATCATGCTCGGAAAGCCCATTGTTTCTGGGAAGCCCACAATGATCACAAAGCTCCATCATTGTGAGAAGCATATAATAAGTTACTTAAATCTCCTCATCAACATTAACATGGTGATCCTCATCTTGTCATCAATGTGAATTCTCCTCATCCAATAATTGCACCATCGGGCTGGTTAGGGCTCACCTTAATTGCACCAAAGTGTGGCATCAATGCCATTGTGGCAAATATCATACAGAGGAACAATTCACAACTTAAGTGCATTAACTTCATCGTGGGGTTTCTCCTTATTCTTGATACTAACATTTATACGATTAACATGGATCTTACTTCAATTAATTGAGCATGATTACATTATCATAACTTTAATCTACTGAGTAAAGACGATAACTATATGACTTTATGAATATAACAATCATCAAGCAATAATATCATAGAGGCATCATCATCATCATTATCTTAATTGCATTTCACGAACTTGATATAGAGCATAATTCATACATCATATATAACATGCAATTCAACCTAAGTACAAAGGTAAACTGGCATGACCTACTCGCCTGAGCAAAATGAATTCTAATTTAGCTTCCTAGTCTTGATCCAAACCTAGATCTCCTGGATATAATATACTGCATTACTTTTTATCTTAATTAGCACCTAAACCCTAATCCTAGGTCATTTGGAATATATGGTCTAATATCAGTGAATTAGGTTTTGAGAACTATAAAATCAGATTCCTTGTCGAAAGACCTTTCCAACACTTTTGTGGAATTTTTTAGGAATGGTTAATTTGTTGCGAATTTTTAAAGCTTGACGAATCAGAAATTTAAGAAATTGATTAAATAAAGTCAAATAGAAAATTCTTACTCGTGGGGCCCTTGCCTAGCTGGTCGAATTAGGGCCATCCAAATGGCCCAGGCTTTTCCCAACTAATATGCGTGATCAAATCATTAGAATGCAGCTAAAAGACCTATCTGCCCATCAGAGCATGACACAAAAAATTGGAGCAAGGGCAAAAGCGTAAACTAAGCGTGTGCCATGTTTGATCAAACACTGGATGACAGAGAGTACCCAAAGCTTGAAACTGTGGATATGAAACTGCAATCTAGCAGTCTACCCCAATGGGAAGTAATCCCAATAGGTGCTTCAGCCTTCGCCTATTGTAGAGAGACAAAACATGCTCCAGATCGTGCCCATAAGTGTTGGAACCTTGCTTCACCATGGCTGTGAGGAGGTAATGCCAAGGAGGTGGCTAAACTCTACATCACACACAAAACAAAAAGAACTAGGAGCTTCGTCATGCAAAATGAAAGTTGCTCAAAGCAGAGACGCGTGGGAAAGGCATCGGGTTCGATGGTATTGATGTAAGCATTGGACCACAACAAGAAAAGGGAATACACGACTTACAGGCAACAAGGTCAAATTGACAAGCTTAAAAGCTCCCCAGAAGGTTGGAGATGGGTTCAACGGTGTCTTCTAGAAGCCTCGACAATCAGAACACTACAGAAGATCTTCGATAGAATTGGGTGCGAGGTGGTCAATGGCCGATGGGTTGTAGGGAACTTCAGGGTGATTGCAAGGTGTTTCTTGGTTTCTGAAGGTGTGTCACAGTTTTTGAGAGGGTCATATAGATGACGGTTGGGCGTGGCGTGTTTACTAATCGGGGGGTCGAGTTCAGGTGGAACAGGGATTTTCTGTCGTTTGGGGTGTCTAGAGCATGGGATCCCGAGGATTTTGGGATTGGGTGGATCGTGATGATGGGAGGATCGCAAAGACAGTCTCTGGGTGGATCGTGATGATGGGAGGATCGCAAAGACAGTCTCTGTTGTTCATGGGATTCGAAGTAGAGAGAGAGAGAGAGAGAGAGAGAGAGAGAGAGAGGGTGGCATGCCCCGTTCAAATCCCTTCGTACTGGGACGAGAGAGGAAGACATGCACCCTGTAGTCAGATGAATCCATAGTGAACATGACAGACGTGAGCTGCTCTGATGAATGGGCCGGGTACACAACTCTAAAACTCGATTAAAAATATGATATCTACTATTTTTAATTATTTTCCTTCCTAGAAAAATTGGGACATCTAGGGCTATCTAGATACAACAAAAAGTGATGTCTTATCTAATTTGACTATGAGGAATCCCAATATGTAGTTACAATTGAGTTTTGAGAGTCCAAAACTATCTAAGTTTCTTTTTGTATATAAGCCTTCATCTTATTACCTAGGATTATTTGAAAGGATTTAGGAGCCCATAATTTAAACAGAGAATCTTATTATAGTGTGAAACTTATATAATTTGTATTGGAGCTGTTTATAGACTAGATAAATTGCACTTTTTCATCCTTATGTGTCAATTATTAATCAATAGGGCTAGTTTATTACAAGATGATTAATAAGGTACATACCAAGCTAATATTTAGTGGAACTAGGTTTAAATATGTACTTGAGTTAATCAACAATCGTTAGGGCCAATTACAGTCACACTTTAGTTAATTAGCATATTGGAGGTTAATCTAGAGTAAATTAGTTTCAAAATTTTCAAGCTAGGCTTTTAAGCTGGTATATTGTTGAGGTAAAAGATAAGGGTTGTTGAAAGAATAGGCAAACAACTGTTGTTCTTCATACATTTACTCAGCATTCTCCTTACAAAGTAATAGTACCTGTACATGTGTAGGCAACACAATACAGAAGTACCATATACATGACAAACATTGCATAACTAGCTAGTAATTGGCACACAACAGTAACTGTTTCAAATCACATACTGCCTAATAACTGACAACACTACCTCATTGTGACATATATGGGGATCTGTTTCTTTAACTTTTACCAGATCTTTTTTACTTTCTTCTGGAGACTAACTCAATAAGACATAATAAGGACTATAGCAATTTCGTTAGCTGGGCTTTTACTTTCTTCTGGAGACAATAACTCAATAAGACATAATAAGGACTGTAGCAATTTCGTTAGCTGGGCTTTAGTGAACCTTTCCTTTTCATACACTTGGCTGTTTTTTCCAACATGATATCTGGCAATAGAGGTGTTTGGTAGTGCTTAGAGAAATACAGAAGAGTATTTTATCGTAGAGGCATCATTGACATAAATTAGACTGGGACAGGAATAGACGAGGGCGTGTTTAAGCAAAAGGGTAGGGGGTCTTTAAATCCAACATTTTTTCCTAGATGGATTAAAATTCTAAGGTATGTTTTGTGTTCTCTTTATATATTCTAGAATGAAAACACATTACTTGAGCAACCTCAAACCTGGCATGCAAGGCCTCCTGTAACTAGCTAAACCTTTTAACTTGCTTTTCTGGTTTATGTAAAAATGAACGTGTTTATTCTTCCAAGTAACACGTTCTGTTATTTCTGTGATTCAAACTTAAAAGGAGCTATTTCACCATGTAGAAACCAAAGAGGCGTCCCCTGGCAGCATACGGCGGCAGAACTGGTGTACCAGCAGATAAATCTCAACGCTCCAGAAGCATGTCTTTTAGCCCAGAAAGAGTCCGTGTAATCAGGGGAAGATCTCCAGCATTTAATGCACTGGCTGCTAATTTTGAGAATCTAAATGCAAGAAATCTATCAACGCCTCCTCCAGTTGTCAGGAAAACCTTTCCAAGATCTGTGACTCCCGATCCGGCAAAGCTGCCACCTAGAGCATCGCAAATAGCTGCGCTTAGCTCTACTTTTGAACCAGCGAAAAACAACATCCTTTCGAGACCACTAAAAGGTACATATAGAATGATTGCTGCCTCCCTTAGGGTCAATGATATTACCATTGTGGCTTAGTTCTCTAAACATACCAAAATTGCAAATTCTCTTTGCTAATTTATTGCAATGAAATTAGGGGCCAGCAAGTCCACTGCAGGTTCGGAAGTCGGCAAATCTACTCTATTACCAATAGCAAGTAACAAAGCACTGCCATCACAAAACATTAAAGTGAATGGCAACTCAGCTAGCAGCAGAATGGAAACTATTACTATTCATGAAGATGCAAAAGAAGGTGAGCCTGAAGATGATGAAGGGCTCCCAATATTTCCCTATGAACGTCTAAGAGTGAACTCCACAGATCCAGTGCCAGAAATTGACGTCACAAGGAGAGAGGTCTGCTTTCTGATGTGGTGCCTATATCTATAATATTTTGCTCTTAATTCTTATTAACTTGTTGCATTTGCTTTATTTCAGACCTACTTATCTTCTGCAGAATTTAAAGAGAAATTAGGCATGTCAAGGGACGCCTTCTTCAAGTTACCAAAGTGGAAGCAAAATAAACTGAAAATGGCTATTAGATTATTCTGATATTCCATCCTTACCTCACGTTAATATAATTGATACAGGGGCAAGGATCAGGCAGACGCTTCCTTGTATGTGCATTACATGCTTACATTCTCCTAGTTGTTTTGTCATCTGGAATTCGACCAAGAAATTATACTTCAGTTCATGCAGAAGGATGCAGTGTTCGGGCGGAGTTTGGATTCGCTACACCTCTCAGTGTCCATTCCTGGAACGGTATTATAAGGCACATACACATGCAGGCTATAAGTTTCCTTGCTATCGGTTGGCTACGCAGCTATGTTTTCACCCTCTAGCTGTTCGGCATTAGAGAACCCAGTTGGTTGTGCGGTGCATTTTTGTCTTCTGTTTAATATTTTTTTTAACCAGATATGATTTTTTTAAGGAGGATTACAGGTTGTTGAGGTAGTGTAGGGTGTGAATTGTTATATAGAAAAAAATTATGTATAGTTGAGTGTAACACATTGGGGCGTGGCATTCCCAAACTACGTTTGCTTATTTAATAAAGATTCTGGTTTTTGTAGTGTCCCCTTCAGACATAGATACTGTACAGAATTTGAACTTGCGGTCTTGTCTTAGAATTGTTTTCTTTTGCGTACGTTTCGGGCTTATTTCAATCGGGGGTTGTGGGGCGACATTGTGCGATTTTACAATGTAAAATTATATTGCAAATTAACACTTCACACCAAGGCGAACCCAACCAAACAAGTCGTTATGAAATCTTGAACATGGTTCTCTTTAGTCATGCTCTTAAAACAAGGGGCCTAGATGGTGATCACACGGTAGAAAACGTGTGAAGGAGTTTATTACTCTCATTTACGGTGAAGAAGCATCATACAATCATCTCCCCCTCCCTCCTAGAATGTCAATTTCATCTGAAAATGTGAAAAAAAGCTCCCTCTTCCTCCGGTCCTCACCATAGCCAATCTCTTAAAATTGCACATACTGTTTTAATGACCATGCAACCTACAGTAGGTTGATTAGTTAATGATGCGTTGTCTTTTTTGTGCATGCTTCCTATTTCGCCCATTTTATTCCAATGTTTCACGACCCATATCAAAAGCCCGAACGTGATGTAAGTTGCCCTAATGTTATCACCCATGTTTTCTCTAGGAGCCCTTCTTTTATACGTCTTATTCATCTCTCAGATCCGTGTCCCTCTCTGTCGATGAATTGCCTTTGTACCTTGGGGGGGGGGGGGGGGGGCTAGTTGGTCAGCTTTTGTTGGTCAGGGATTGGGGTTCTACCCTTGGAGCATTCACCACTGTTTGTGACCTGTTTTAACCTTCCCTCTTTGACACTGTTACTACTACACTTATACATGCACAATAGAGGAAGAGGAGTTTGTTAGAACGTTTGGATTTGGTAGAGGACGGTGAAAAAGGATATGCACAAACTCACTAATGAGGGCTACATGACAGGAAATAGTATCGGTATGAAGCACTCATGGTAAATTGTAGTGCCCCCAATGCGAATCTATATTATATTGTGCACTTTTCAATAATCAACCACAAGCACCAGAGGCATAATGGCATTGAATCATCAAATCATAAAGAACATATATAGTACGATAAAATATACGAAGTCAATAGACCAAAAAGGTACCCAAAAAGAACACACTTTGTCTCATACAATTACATTGTAAGGAAACAAAAAATTGTAACTGCATTATGTGTACTAACAATACATTGACAAAGGATAACCACCTCAACAAAAGATCCTTCAAAAAATAATCATAATAAAATTTTGGTCCCTCTATTGCCACCAGAACTCTTGAGTATTGTTACCATTACCCAACCACAAAACATGTGAATAAGTAGCAAGAGTATATAACAAATGATATAATGTGATATCAAATAGCGTAATCATCCTTAAGTATCCAACGTAGATCAAATGTAAGAGCCATATACTAAAAATTCTTAGAGAGATCACATTATCACCCTTACTTATCTCTCATATGAACTCCACACATATATATTCTCATTACACTAAAGAAAGAATGAATATAGCCAAAATAATTGTTTATGAAGAAAATCATACATTACTATTGTTCAATATTTTTTTGACTAATATAAATCATCTATAGAATTAGTAAGGGGCATCCAAGTTCAAGCTTACCCGACATCATATGACCCATAACACATTCTTTCCTCAAGTTAACAAGCTAAGTGGGAATCTGAATCCAAACGTATTCCCAAGATAAAATGAGTCTATCCTAAAATTTCCTCAATACCATTGTCTCTGTTGGTAAGGTATGCCCGTAGAGCCAATCATATGATGATTTACATGGCATAATTATCTAAAAGGATTTGATTAATAATAAAAACATATATATAAAAGGTAAGCTTCCAATTCATCTATTTCACTCAGTTATGAGATAATGAGGATACAAAGTGAATGTCTAGAGAATTATATTACTCAATGACGTATGTTGCCAAGTTACTAACCTTGTGGATGAGATCATATAGATGTTAAGAGTACATATACATATTCTCATTATGTCCCTGATCAGTTGTTATTGTGGAAGGTTAATGTACAATAATAACACATAAGATCAGATTGTGAGTTGGTTGATGACTAAATCTCATTAGTCATGATATGGCTATATCAAACCAAACACACACATACATGTTAGAGAACAATGTATCAGACAGACCCTCCTTAAGAGTGACACATGGTTTCGTGGTCACAGTCATCTCTCATAGTGAAGGTGGTGATTGTGATTCCTAGACCTAAAATCACTGTACTCAACATTTGTCGTTGGGTATGCTTTGACATCATCAAACACGGTCTCGAAACATGGGTTGTTATAATGGTGATGATTGGGTGACTTTGACACATGGGGATAGACTATGAATGATAGATATGGAATTTGTCCCTCCTACTAGAGTATGATATCCTGGCCACTTGATAAGCGAGACAGAGAAACACATGCACATGCCCATGTGAATCAATATAAGATATTGAGGTCACATTATCTCAGATAGTCTGGTCTTGGTTCAAGAAACATGGATTGAACGTTGAGAGGATGACCAACCATGCCTCGAGTTCATCCTGGATACCAGAGACAAAAGAATTATATAATCACTGCTACACCTTATACAAATTGTAGGTTGAAGTTGTTCTCCAACTTTCCATTTCACTTGGGTAGCACTGATGTGCAAATATGCACCACTCTTTGCTTGTGATGTCATAAGCTATTTATGGACATTCACTGCAAATGTGACATGGGACCTATAGGGTCACACACATATTAACTCATATAGAAGAGGAGTTTGATCTTGAATGACAATTAGATTGCTTACCAATGTGTTTATGTATTCGATTCACACAACTAATCGCTCGATGGATGATCATGTCTGCCAAACGACCATCTCACTGAGTGAGATGGCCGTTTGGGCAGCCAGACGGTCATCTCAAGTAGTTGAGACGGGCATTTAGGGGTCAAGTTGATTGGAGTTTGAATTGGCTTAGTTCTACCCTTGAACTGACCGGTTCAATGTGGTTGAATTGATCAGCTCAACTCAACTCACCAGACGACCAGTTGGGTGAGTGAGACGGCCGTCTCGCCTGGCTGAGACGGCCCGGTTGGGTCGAATAAAGGTTCATAATATTTTCTGAATAGTTTTGATTGTTCTTTACTTGAGGAATAAGAAAATTAATATGTGATATTAATTGGATTCGAAATAGGTAAATTTGTTTCAGATTGTGAACTGCCAAACAATCGTCTGGGTGTACAAAATGGCCATTTCGACTGTTGTAGGTTGTGAAAATTCAAGATCTTTCGGTCCTTTTCACTCCCGCACATTAATCCCATACCAGATGGCAACTGGGAACCCTGACCCTAACCTCAACTATAAATAGAGGGGTACTGGGGGCTTTCCAGAGCACAACTACAACACATACAACTAAGAATCAGTTCCTCTGACAACTGTTGTTCTCTCTAGTTGTGGTAACTAAGAGAGACATGGCAAGTCCTTCCTAAAAAGGAGGGATAGCCAACGGGAGAGAACAACTGAGAAGTTGTCATTGTGGGAGAGCAGGTTGGTGACTAGTACACCAATGGGAGGGACGACTCCTTCCTTTAGTAAATGTCATGAGTTCTAATTGGTCCGTGTGGACTACTCTAGAGGCAGGAGTCCGTTGGCTGTTGTTAGGAGGACAACTACAACCTACAGTCTATGACCCAACCATAGGAGCACATCAGAAGTTGTCTTATTCATTGTTCATGGTGAAGACCAGGAGCAGTACATCCGCTGTCCAAGAGCAACTTGTCACCAGTTGCAAAGAAGTGAGTTTTGTCACTGGACTTGCTCCAGGACCAACTATAACTCGTTAAAACCATCCTTCCTATATCACATAAGTTGATGCGATCTTTCTTTTATGGGAGTACATATAGATAATTTTTTTGTTACCGCTGCTATACTCTGTGCCTGTATTTCCCAACAGAAGTATCAGAGCCACGTCAATTTACTTTATTTTAGGATAATCGATATGATCAGATTTTGATTTTACCATTTATTTATTGCATACGATGTGAATATTTAAACTTCTCTCATATATGTATCCAATCAAAGACCATATAATTCCAAACTATATATATATATATATATATATATATATATATATATATATATATATATATATATATATGCAATTTACATACGTCACTCTAAAAGTAATTTTGATGGTGGATGTCTAGCGTGGTTATGGCCTAAACCCTTTTTCTGTGTGTGGTTGGATGGTTTGGTTCTTGTTTATCTCTTTCCAATGTAAAGTTAATGATTTCCTACCTTTTCTCCCCTCGAATGTAACTCTAGATTTCTCTTATTTAATGTAATAAAGTAGCAATAGGATAATTTCTTTTCTTGCAATGAAGTTGAAGATGCTCATCACCAGTTGAGACAACTAGTTCATGAGACGATATGACCGTCTAGAGGATCAAGGAGGACAGATATAGAACCAAATGATTGCTTGGTGGACCCAACAAATCATTTGGAAGGAGTCCAAATATCAATTGGATAGGAGGCCAGACAACCATCCCAGAGGGCCCATCCGACCATTTGGAAAGAGTCCACCGATCGGTTGGACAAGATGATCAAACAACCGACCAAGAGGCGAGACGAGCGGTTCAAGGGTTGAACCGATCTATCCAGATTGGCAAGCATAAACCTACATCAACCACAGGTTCATACATGTGATGAGATGATTGACCTAGGTGTTAGTAATTCCTTATGGCTCAAAGGAATTACAAGTATACATGGTCATAACCATCACTTTTTGTTTTATATTATAGGTTTACGTTATGGGATATAGCATGTATATGATACATATTATGTATGTGGTGATTGGATACAATATATATATATATAATCCCTCAAATTAAACATATTAAGTCTAAGATGCTTTCCAATAGCAATACACATCAAAAGTTTGATCGACCAAGCGTATATTTACACAAAGCATGGTGCACCGTCTATCTCATGGAAGTGTGATGGTAAATATCTAGATTTGCACAAAGCATGGTGCATATCTATCGTATTGGCTATTGGGTCAGGCTTAACTGGTGACTTGGAGAGCCCAAGCCCATAGGCATGCATATGATCATGGCAAAGAGTTGTGCATATCATTTATCCAAGAGTTGCATATGATGCAATTAACATGATTGCCTACCTTAATGGCTGATTATGGACGCTGGTGTAGGCCAGATAATAATTGAATTATTTTGGATCTTGGTTCATTAGAAAATTGTTCGCTGCAATTTTACTTGAGGGTTATCAATTCGAACAAAATAATGAGAACGATAATTGATTAAAAGACCTACTTGTTATCGCCCAAATTTTAATCAAATCAAATCAAAAGTTGAGTTTTTGACAAAATTGCAAATTCTTTTGTAGAATTAAATGGAAACAACAAACAAGCACTTTTCTCTACAATCGGTCCTTGAGAAGGAAAAACTTACTGGGAAAAACTTCCACAACTGGTTCAGAACGCTGAGAATTGTTCTCACACGAGAGCGCAAGCTCTAAGTCTTAGAAATGCTAGAACCAGAGAAACCAGCTCAAAATGCTCCAAAGGTTGACAAGGATGCTTACAAGAAGCATACTAAAGACGTCGTGGATGTCAAGTCTGATGTTTTGATCCATGAACCATCAGTTACAACGGAAGCATGAGAACATGGGGGCGATTGAGATGGTCACATATCTCAAGAACATGTACCAAGATCAGGCAAGAAAGAAGAGATACAATGTCTCTAAGGTGTTGTTTAAGTGCAGCATGGCTGAAGGAGATCCAATAGGTCCTCATGTACTCAAGCTCATTGGGTATGTGGAGAACCTAGCTAGGATGGGATTCCCCTTGGGTCAAGAGTTGGCCATTGACATGATTCTATAGTCTCTGCCAGAGTCATGTAGTCAGTTTGTCATAAACTACAACACGAACAACGTGCGTTACCCCTAGGGTTTGCGCCGCTTCTCTGGCGACTGCATATGTGACTGGATTCATCTCACTAAAGAGGGGAGTCCCTCCCCTCTCTATGGCTGTCATGACCACAACAGAGACACATGTTGTCTCCCAACCTAGGCCCATCACCAAGAAGGTCTGGAATCAGATTCTCGGCGGCGCCAGTACCTTTGAAGAGCATCGCTATGACCCACCGGAGAATATTGATGGGAAACAGTTTGTTACCATCGATGATCCAACGTACGAGGCCATGGAGAAGTGTTGGGAGCATACTTTTATTCTGTATGTTATGGGGAAACACCCTTACTATTTCCATCTTCTAGCTTGGATCTGCCGAGTTTGGAAACCTAAGGGTGGGTTTGATCTCTACTCCAAGCCCAACAAGTTCTTCTTTCTTAGGTTCAACTCGGCCGACGATAAGAAGAACATCATCAATAGTGGACCGCGATGGTTCGATAACATACTCGTTGTTGTCAAGGACTACAAGACGGGTGATGACCTTCACAAAGATTTCTTCAGTTGCATTCCTCTATGGATTTGTATTCCTAGCATGGGTAGGAATTGGTCGCCTAGGGCGGTCGAGATTGTGGCCAGCGGTGTGGGTAAACTCTTGAGAATAGACTACAAATCAATTGGTTTGGAGTCCCTCGGCGAGGCACGGACACTGGTGGAGGCGGAAGACGATGAAGACCCCCCAGAGGAGATCTGGGTTAATATGCCACGACGAGATCCTATTGCTATCAAGATTCATTATGAATATATTCCCAGGAGATGCACAGAGTGCAAAGTCTTTGGGCACGACGACTGCGACTGCCCGATCAATCCTAAGGTCATAGATGATGTACCTGCTCCTCAGTCTTCCCAGTTGTGGCAGGTCATGGGTCGGAAGGGCAAATCGGTAGCGGTGGAAGATGCGACGACGGGTGACAAGGTTCACGTTGAGGCCGCTCGCTCAAGAAACAACTTTGTGATGCTTTCTGATTCCGGCAGTGATGCTTCCTCATCGGGCGGCAGTGCTAACTCTACGGGTGGTGATGGAGCTTCTGTATCTGACCAGAGCGACGGTGGTGGGGCTGCTGTTGCTGGTGGTGCGACTTCTGTTGCTGGCGATTCAAGCGGGGGCGGTGCTGCTTACCCTTCAGGCGGTGGCACTATGCCTCGGGTGGTTGTTATCGGCATGGGTAGTGGTGATGTAGGTGTCGCTGGTGTTGTTGGAGATACTGGTGGGCCGTCTGGAGCTACTGGTGGTGATGGTGCTACTGGTGGTGATGGCTCTTATGGAAGGATGTCTGGTGATGGTGCATCAAGTGCTGAGTGCAGACCTAATGGCAAAGGATAGAAGGAGGACGTTGCTAGTTTGACTCCATCTAAATCTCATTCATCTGGTGCTGCTACCTCCTCGTCCAAGAATCCAAAGTCGTCTGAGGGTGATGGGTCTCGTAAGACCTGATCTACTTCCAAAGGTCTTTAATGACCTTTCTCATGACCAATGTTCGTAGCTCAGGGAAGCCACATAAAAAGAAGGAAGTAAGGAGAACCATCCTTGAAAATAAAGCTACTATGGCCATTCTTGTTGAATCTAAAATCAAGACACATTTGATTCACACTTCTGACCGCATGTTCCCTAAAGGATGGTTATGGGTCTCTAATCATCTGCATGATCCCAATGGTCGTATTTACATAGGTTGGAACCCAAGCTGTTGGGATACAATAATGATTGAGATGGATGATCAACATGTCACTATGAAATGCATTAATAAAGGTGGCCTCACTATCTATATTATGACTATCTATGATAGGAACTCAGTGACTGATTGTTCTATTATGTGGAATACCTTGGAGAGAATTGCGGCTTACATTGATGAAGCCTGACTTATCACTGGTGATTTTAATAACATCAAGAAGCAAGAGGAGAAGGTGGGGGGTTGTGAGGTTCCCTCAACCATCCTTAGCTCATTTAATGCTGCCCTGGATAATGCTGGTCTTACTGAACTACCTATCATTGGTAAGGAGGTTTACACCTGGCATAAAAAACAAGGAGTTGCTTGCAAACATGACAGAGCCTTTGTCAATGATACCTGGCTGTCCAAGTTCCCTGGTTCTAAAACAAAGTTCATCACTTGCAACTATTCTGATCATTGTGCTTTAAACATCAACATGAAGCCTATTTTCTTCAAGAAGAAACCTTTTAGGTTTCTCAATTTCTGGATGGATTGGGAAGGTTGTCAGGACATTATTAAAGAAACTTGGGCTACTGAAGTGAAAGGCAATCCTCTATTCCAATTCTATCATAAACTCAAACTTGTTAAGGACAAGTTGAAGACATGGTCCAAACATTACGTTAATCTCAAGAATCTTATTGCTAGAGAAAGAATGGAGCTTAATGACATTTCAGTTGTGATTCGTAGATGCCCCCTTGACCCCGATCTCGTTCATGCTGAAAAACAAACTCTTGAGAGGTTGGACGTGCTTCTCAAGGTAGAGGAGGTCTATTACTGGCAACGTAGTAGGACGGAGTGGCTTTCCAATGGAGATAGGAATACTAAAGTTTATCATACCATTGTTAAGAGAAGGGATGCTATTAACTCTATCACTAAGCTTTTTGATTCACATGGTAATCTTTTGCAGGATAATGATGCCATTGCGGATGATACTGTACAATTTTTTGAGTAGCTATATAATCAACCTCAGGTTGTATCAAGTTCTTGTATTCCTGATTGGACCCCTCTAGTTTTTGGGATTGATAATGATATGCCATGTTCTTCTCCGAGTTTGAATGAGGTTCGAGAAGCTGTATGGAGCATTGGGCCTCACAAAAGCCCGAACCTAATGGCTTCAATGGTTATTTCTATAGGGAGAACTAGAACATAATCTGTGAGGATCTCCTTAAGGCCACCAAATGGATTTTTGAAGGCGGTAACATGGTGAGACAAGTTAATCATGTTTTCCTTCCTCTTATTCCCAAGAAGGACATTGTCTTGTCTCTAGAGGATTTTAGGCCTATTTCTTGCTGCTCGATGCTCTATAAAATCATTGCCAAAGTCATTTGAAGGAGACTAGCCACTCTACTGCCAAACATTATCTCCCCTGATCAAGGTGCTTTTGTTAAAGGTAGAAGTATTGAGGATTGCTCTCTCCTTGCGACTGAGTTTACTCTTAAATTCAACCGGAAGACTAGCCCTCCTGCAGCTTGCATCAAGTTGGATATCACCAAGGCCTTTGATTCAGTCCGTTGGTCCTACCTTTGGGATTGTCTAGCTAGTCTTGGATTCAATGAGAAGATTATCTCCATTCTTAAGAAATGTGTAGAAACTCCATCCTTTTCTCTTTTACTGAATGGCTCTTCAGTTGGATTCTTTAAAAGTTCCAATGGACTAAGGCAAGGTGATCCTTTATCACCCTTGTTATTCATTCTGGCTATGGAAGGATTCAGTAGATGTCTTGAGGCGGCCTATGATAGAAAAATAATTAGAAGCTATCCTATCAACAGGAACAAGACTCTTAGCCACCTTATTTTTACGGATGATGTTCTTATTTTCTCTGAGGGGTGCTTGCGTAGTTTTACCAATCACAGGAAGATTCTACATGAGTTTGGCTCTATTTTTGGTATGAAATGCAATCCTAATAAAACCCACATATACCTCTCTTCTTCTTGTCACAACAAGGATGCCTTGATCAGTTGCATGAGTATTCAGCAAGGTACATGGCCCACAAAGTATCTTGGGTTTCCAATGGCTGGTGGAAATCTTAGGAGGCATCATTTTCATGAATGCTTGTATAAGCTAAGAGACATGATTTAGAGATGGCTGGGTTCTAAAATCTCTATGGCTGGTCATCTTGTTCTCATTAAACACTGTGCAATGAGTTTGATTAGCTACTGGATGCGAATTGGTGAAATTCCTCCAGCTGTGTTACATAGGATGGAGTTGCTACTCTTTGATTTCTTATGGGGTAGTTTTGTGCATCCCTCTTGTTGGGCTTGATTGGCCTACCCTTTATCTGAAGGTGGACTTGGCCTTAAGAGACTTGACGAGCTCGTTGATTATCATACTTTACGTCGTATTAAGAGGTTCACTCAAGCTCAAAGCATATGGAGCTCATGGATGTCTTGTAGGTATGGTGGTTCCTTGGATACCTATGCCAGGAGTGGCTCTACTTGCCATAGGTGTATGGTAGCTCTTTGGCCTTCCTTCTCTATGTGGGCGGATAGGGATCTTTGGGAGAATGTCAGGTAAAAGCGTCCAACCGATAAAGTTTATGGAAATCTTTGGTCCTCGAAGTATTATCCTAGGTGGAGCCTCACTTGCTTTAGAGCTCTTATCAATGTCCTTCCTACACTGGAAAAGATTAGCTCCTGGTCGGGAGCTCCTGTCCCTGCTTGCTTATTGTGTGGTCAACACAATGACTCAGTTGCTCATCTAATTGATGGCTGCAAATTTTGGAGATATATTTGGGGTCATGCTCAACTTAAACTCAACATCAGGTCCTCTTATTCTCTTTATGACTGCCTAGCTGACCTTGGTAAGAGGTCAAAACATGCCAAAATCATTGAACTCTGGGCTATTACTGGTGATGTCCACCTTGTTTGGGCTGAACGCAATAAACGGCTGCATAATGGTGGCCCTTCTGACTTTGTTGTCATTTTCAACCAACTTGCTATTGAAATCAAGAGAATGTACTTTACTTTTAAATCATGTCTTGATGTACCTCCTATTATTGCTAGGAATTGGGATCTGCTGTAACCAATTCCTAGGAGCTTGTAGTCACATGTGAGGGTGTGACTTGTATTTTGTCCCCTTCCCGGGGTTTTTGGAATATACTTACCCAATTTTCCAAAAAAAAAAAACTACAACATGAATGACTTTGACACGTTGTTGACAGAGTTGTTGGGCATGTTGAGAACAACTGAGACATAAATGAAGAAAGACAAGCCCGATCAAGTCTGTGATGATGATCAACAAGACAAAGAGGAAGTCTAAAGGCAAATGCAAAGTTAAGAAGAGTTCTAAAGCTAGACAGAAACCTAAGTCTCCATATCTCAAGGCAAAAGGTGGAGTAAAGAAACAAAGAGGTGATTATCACCATTGTCACCAGCCTGGACATTGAAGAAGAAATTTCCCACTCTGGTTAGAGGAACTAAAGAAGAAGGATGGAACTGAGGCCTCCACTTTAGGTATAAATAACATAAGATACATTTGATTACTTCTTCATTTTGGTATGTGATACCAAATAGAGATATGACATACTAATGTGCAGGATCTGACAAGAAGTAAAGGCCTTCATGGAAGGACAAAAATGGATAAGATGGAGCAAGTGTTGTGGAAGCCATAGTCTACATTTAAATTTATCTTAGCCCAATGGGCATGTAATAGAGTTATTAGAACTACTACTTCATTATTCCATTAGAATAGAAACATTTTCTTTATGCATCTTGTGTAGACAAGGATGGTTATCAATAAAGAATTATTAGTGCTGCTATTTCAAAGATATGATCTTGCATGGAATTGGCCTAAAAAAGTCTTGCGATATTTATGTGAAATGATCCAAAGATGAATGGTTATAATGTTTATACCAAAGGATTATAATTTATAACTCAAGACTATAATTAGCACTAGTCATCTTGTACG
Source organism: Alisma plantago-aquatica (assembly GCA_963693085.1). Lineage (NCBI taxonomy): Eukaryota > Viridiplantae > Streptophyta > Magnoliopsida > Alismatales > Alismataceae > Alisma > Alisma plantago-aquatica. Next base: position 1,615,692,866 of record OY856409.1, on the reverse strand, counting down.
AACATGAGAGGTGCATGCCTAGAACACACATTAATGTTGATATAGATTCCCTTGGTTATTGAGCCTAAGGAAACATGCAAGTCTTATTCACACACAATGTGACATGACATTCTTCACTAGATTAGTAGGGGGATAAGTCTTCCATTATACCACATACATATAATGCATGAAGATCTTATGGAATGAATGCTATAGATAAGTAACTAATACTTCATTTTCATTTACTGGTAATATGATGATATGTACCAAATGAAATGAAAGAATTAATCTCTTGAAAATGTTCAAGAAGATTGTAAATGAAGTGTGATATTGATGAAAATATTAAGATACTTTGATATGATCAAATATTGAAATACTTTGTATCAAAACCTTGAGTACCTTTAGGATTGAACTGTGATAATGTATCACAAGTCAAATCCAATTGAACATGATGATGTGTCAGAATTAAAGAACTATACCATGAAGAATAATGATATAATTATCAATTAATCTAAATTTCTTTATCCTCATAAATATATAATACTAAATAATGTACCGTATATATGGTATATAAAGATATCATATATGATATGATTGGGAATGTCCCAATATATCTGAGGGATTGAAAAAAAACCTTTAGAAAGTAGTTTCTTGAGAAGGTTTATCCATAAACCATGATTGTCGAACATTACCCCGATCCAATAACAAAATTGTATTGTTGATCAATGGGAGTAAAAGTAGAACTTGAAATGTTCGAGGTCAAAAAGAGGTGCAATGAGAACTAAGAGAATCACAAGTTGTTGTGAAATCTCGAGTTAGATATGTAACACAGAATAAAATAGTTCTAGTAGGACACATTTGAGATTGGAGGATTATGAATCCAACAATTCAGATAGGTTGGTCATACATGATGAGCCAACTAGTCAACTAGAAGATATTTGTGATAAATATGGGATCCATGTAAGCTAATAAGGTAGGACCTTGATAGCGCCACCTAAAGGGTAACACCTAAAAGGTGAAATAGAGTATTATGGCAAAGAACTACATGGGTAACATAAAATGACAAATTGGTTGTATGGTTTTTCGAATCTGTTCAAGTTGTTGAACATGATAGAAATTCCATTGCCAATTGTCAAGCTTGTTGTTGTAGTTAAAACTGACCAAGAGATTTCACATATGAAGATGGAAACTAGATTCCTTAAGGGAATAAATTAGAGGATGTGTATGTGAAACAACCTAAAAGGTTTTATAACTTCAAAATGCAAATAAAGTCTATGAACTACAAAGTTCAATCGGGGATTGAAACAAGCAACTCAAAGATGAGATCTTTTTATTTGACAAGACAATCAAAGAGTTTGACTTGAATCAAAATAAAAGATGCAATCTGTGATTACGAAATATTTAGTGGGAGTATATATGAATATTCCACATATGATGAGGAATAACATCTCAATATTATGAATGTTGAGAACTGGCATGAAAATCCATTCAGCAATGAAGGTATAGGTGAAACATCTTATGAGATAAGGATCAAGACCTATAAGATAGTTCTTGAACGTTTCACAAATGGAAGTTTGAGAACATACACTAGCAAAATGTTGAAAGAGTTCAACATGGAGGGATTCAATGAGAAGAGAATTTGGATTTGTCTCTCATGAACCATATATTCCTATTCTTGTAAAGAATGGAAATATCATGAATACAATTTTATGGGCCAACCCCAACAATGGATCTATCATGAATTTTATAAATGTACTTATCCCATATAATATTGTATGTATTGGACATGACAAGATAATATACATTCCAATAAGGGTTATTGGAAAGTCATTAAAGATATTCATTAGTACTTGAAAAGTGACTAAGTATAGATTGCTATTCAATGATGATAACAATAAGAGGAAGAGTTGGATGTAAAAAGTTACATCGATGTAAGCTTCCATAATGACAAAAAAGATCGCAAATTAAAATATATTTGATTTAAAAAGAGAAGTGTTGATTAGTTGGAAAGGTTCTAAACTAATAGCCATTAATGCTATCCTATAAAAGAAACTGAGTATAGTTGTGTTTTGAACACAGAGTGATACTATATGGGTATAAAAGTTCACATGATGAACTTATAGATATTCTGACCATTGATGACTTGGTAGAGGTACTGTTACAACAATGGAGCTAATTGTTAGGCAAGGAACATCAGATACCATATTATGGTGGTTTCATCTTAGAGCGAAGAGATAAGAAACATGCAATATACCGACAATAAGCAAGGTGTTGCTAACCCGCTGAATAGGCACTAGCGTAGCAGAAGCATGTTGGACATGTTTAGATCATTAAGGATAAGATCCATGGGTTATTGGCTCTATGTGTAAATGGGAGTCTGTTGGTAAGGTATGCTCGTAGAGCCAACCATATGATGATTGACATGGCATAATTACCTAAAAGGTTTTGATTAATAATAATAACATATATATAAAAGACAAACTTCCAATTCATTTGTTTCACTTAGTTATGAGATAATGAGGATACATAGTAAATGTCCAGAGAATTATATTACTCAATGACATATGTTGTCAAGTTACTAACCTTGTGGATGAGATCATATGGATGTTAAGAGTACATATACATATTCTAATTATGTCCCTGATCGGTTGTTATTGTGGAAGGTTGATAGACAACAATAACACATAAGACCAGAGTGTGAGTTGGTTGATGACTAAATCTCATTAGTCATGATATGGCTATATAAAACCAAGAACACAGAAACATGTTAGAGAACAGTGTATTAGACAAACCCACCTTGAGAGTGACACATGATTTTATGGTCACAATCATCTCTCATAGTGGAGATGGTGATTGTGATTCTTAGACCTAAAATCACTTCACTTGTCAGATGTCATTGGGTACACTTTGACATCATCAAATACTATCTTGAAACATGGATTGTTATAACGATGATTATTGGGTGAATTTGACACAAGGGGATAGAATTTGAGTGATAGATATGGGATTTGTCCCTCCTACTGGAGTATGATATCCTGACCACTTGATAAGCGAGATCGAGAAACACATGCGCATGAACATGTGAATCAATATATGATATTGAGGTTATAGTATCTCAGACAGTCTGCTCTTGGTTCAAGAAACATGGATTGAATGTTGAGAGGATGACCAACCATGCCTCAAGTTCATCCTAGATATCAAATACAAAGGAATTATACAATCACTGCAACACCTTACACATATTGTAGGTTGAAGTTGTTCTCCAACTTTCCATTTCACTTGGGTAGCACTAATATGTGACTAGGCGACGTCATAAGATAGTTATGGAAAATCAATGCCAATGTGACATGGGACCTACAAGTTCACACACATAGGAACTCATCTAGAAGAGGAGTTTGGTCTTGAACGACAATTGGATTGATTACTAAAGTGTTTAGGTATTCAATTCAAACAACTGATCGCTTGATTGGATGACTAAGTCTGCCAAATGACCATCTCACTGAGTGAGACGGCCATTTAGGTAGCCATACAGACATCTCAAGTAGTTGATACGAGCATTTGGGGGTCAGGTTGATCAGAGTTCAAATTGGCTTAGTTATTCCCTTGAACTGACCAATTCAATGTGATTGAACTGACCAGTTCAATGTTATTGAACCGATCAGCTCAACTCAACTCTCCATACGGATGCCTGGGTGAGATGGACTAGTTGGTTCGAATGAAGGTTCAAGATGTTTTTCAAATAGTTTCGATTGTTCTTTACTTGAGGAATAAGGAAATTAATATGAGATATTAATTGGATTCAAAATAGACAAATTTGTTTCAGATTAGGAACTGTGAAAAAACCATTTGGCAGTTCGAGACGACCGTCTCACACACCAAACAACCGTCTAGATTTGCAAAATGACCGTTTCAGATGTTGCATGTTGTGAAAATTCAAGATCTTCTGATCCTTTCCACTCCCACACATTAATTCCGTACTAGATAGCAACTGGGAAACCTGACGCTAGCCTCTACTATAAATAGAGAGGTATTAGGGGCTTCCCAGAGTACAACTACAACACAAACAACTGAGAATCAGTTCCCCTAACAACTATTATCCTCTCTGGTTATGGTAACCAAGAGAGACCAGGCAAGTCCTACCTGAAAAGGAGGGATAACCAACGGGAGTGAACAACTGAGAAGTTGTCGTTGTGGGAGAGCAGGTTGGTGACTAGTAAACCAACGGGAGGGACAAATCCTTTCTGTCCATTCTTGGTGAATGACAAAAGTTCTAGTTGGTCTGGGTGGACTACTCTAGAGGCAGGAGTTTTTAGGCTGCTGCTAGGAGGACAACTGTAACCTATAGTCAATGGCCCAACCACAGGAGCATTACAAAAGCTATCTTATTCATTGTTTGTGGTGAAGACCAAGAGCTGCACATCCGCCGTCCAAGAGCAACTTGTTAGCAGTTGTAAAGAAATGAGTTTTGTAACTGGACTTGCTCTAGGACTAGGTATTACTCGCTAAAACTATCTTTCCTATTTCATAGTAGTTGACGCAATCTTGATGTTATGGGAATACAAATAGATTTTTTTAAAATTTCCATTGCTATACTCTATGCCTATATTTCCCAATAGTCTCATGATCCAATGTCACTTGAAAATATTGAGGAGTCCAAACCAATTATTTCTTCCTATTAAGGCCTCTAAACACTTACCTCACTTCCACATTTTTATTGAAAGTTATATGCACATTTAAATTTCAATGATACATGCGTAAAATTCCATCATTCTAATGTGTCACTTCTGAGAGCTAATTTTTCATAACCATTTCAATCATACATATTTTCACAACTAAGTTTGATCACAAAGTGTTGAACATATGAACAACCATATCATTAGTATGCTAGAACTACATAAATGATCATGCATCATCTAATAGTTTTTAAGAGTAACAATATAGATAATCATATTATTAAAACATTCAAGATTTATCAACATTATGATACCCAAAAATAAATTCCATAAAAGTATTCATAGGTGAAACAATTTTTATAACTGGAATATCTAGTTATTTGATATTATCTTCTTCTCTCCCCTCTCCAAATCTATTTTCATGCAATAACCACATATATCCTAATTTCATGAAAGAGAGGTAAATTGGGGATTCACTTGGGATATTATAATAAGAACGAAAAGCGACAGGCCATGTACTTTCTAGAATTTAGTTAAAATCATCCATACTTATCATACTTATCACGCCTTTTGTATTTTCTTCTTCTTTTTGTATTTACCCAATCTGTATAGATGTTAATCACTATAATAATTTATGTTCCTCTTATATAACTTATTCCCACAGAAGTACATCTTAACTTTATGATGAATATAATAGAATTCTCTTATCACCTATTTTCTACATTCATTATCTCCAGAAATTTTCTAACTCTAGACATAAGATGCTATATTATTTACTTTTGAAAATACTATAACTGGGAAAAAATATCATAAGAACATCCAAGTAGAGTACTTTTCATGAATAAGTTCTGTATTGACCCCTTTTTATTGATTTAAATTTAATTAAAGAAATTTCATCCACTTTTAGTATTTTCTCTTTTCTACCAAAGTGACTAGATTCTCTACATGTTTAGTTATTTTCCTTGATCCAAAATGTCAAGTAATGATAAAATAACAATCTAAATCAAGTAAATAATTTACTCTGATTATTTTTTTGAAATTCATGATTAATGTTGTTTTTGTAAATGTAAAATACATTGATATTTTACATTCTAAAATCAACTACCTTAGTTCATGACCACATATCACTAATTTAGTGACCACGAGTCACTTTGGTGATACATTTCAAGGTAGGGCCGTGCTATTGACATGCTACCTAATCACTAGGCATGTGTTCCACATGTCACACACTCTCCTTCATCCTTCCTTGGCTTAAGTAAAGCCACATTCATTTTATTCTTATGCCATTGAATGTCTCCTTCATTGTGGCATGTTTTCAAAAACTATTCCAAAATTACCTTTGAAATTTCCCTAGACAACTCTTGTCTCTTTGGATGGATCATATGGTTAGAGTGATGATGTTCACCACTTCTCCCTAGTCACTTCTCCATGAAAATGAGACAGTGACATGGATCCTCCTCTTTTTCCTCCCAGAGTGGCTCAGATGCAAGGAAGTTTTGCAAGTGAGATGACCCCATTATCCCTTCCAACTCCATCCTCTTCATTTGCACCATTAAATTATCTACTTTTCCCAATCCAAGTGGGTTCTTATAAATTTCTACTTCACAAATCCCAATCCTATCACAATCACTTCAATAACTCTATACAAAACACTTAGGGCATTTTTCACATCATTTGATTCAGTATGGATTATCTAATTTCACCTTGGGTATTCAACATTGTGGTGGTCTATCTTGACCATGGTGTGAGGCTAGAAATGACCTTCTAGTGATATGGCATTTTATAAAATGAGATCTGATTGTTGAAGAATGGAGTAACCCAAGGAGATTTTTTCTCATTGCATAAGCGAGAGTGAGTTATGTGGTATAAGGATCTACGACATTCACTTGTTTTGTGTGAGATATAGGCTCCATCCTTATTGGATTTTTATCTAAAGGTCTTTGTCTTTATTTATCAATTTTTTCAATAATGTCAAGGTAATCTCAATTTCTAGAATCGATTATATAGTTATGATGCTCAACAAATGTTAGGTTTTGTGAAGGAGCTTCATTGGGAACCTTATAAAATAAGTTCAGAGGGGGTGACTAGACTCCCTTAAACATTTTTGCAAACTTTAAACAAAAAATCTATTATACACAACATGCTTGATAGATATGATCATGAAAGGGATGAAGATGACAATTGATGAAGTCAAAGGTGGTTCAGACTTCAAAGGATACCTACATCTACTCATGGTTTGGCTAGGAAACCACCAGAATTAATGAAAAATACAGAGATAAAGATAATACAATTAAAACATTATATAACCTAATAATCAATTTCTTTTGATCCTAGTTACTCAAGATCACTAACCATTTTCTTTTGCTTGTGGATATGAGAAAAAACAACTCCCTATTTCTCATGATTGAAGGGAGGATACCACACACACACAAAAATATATATTTATATATAGAGTCAGGCTAGAATGCACTCGAGTGTAAAGATCACACACTACACTCAAGTGGTGATTACATATGTAGACCCTTTTTTTTGACAAATCCAAACCATTGACATTCATTGTTATAACAAATACATGTTTCATGCAAAATGTGAGCTCACTTAGATTCTTCTAAGTCATTGTTTTATGGTCAACAAAATTAATGCACAAAACTAATTTGAATTGTATCTTTTTTTCATCTTTAGATGGATGACCTATAAGTGTCCAAATGAGTTCAAATTTAGTTTGTAGTATGTTCATAAGATTCTTAAGAAGATCAATGGTTTATATTTTCAAAATAAATGTTTCATGATGGAATATTACTTGAGTGTATTTGGTCTACACTACACTCGAGTGTATTCTAGCTTCACACACACACACACACACTCACTCTCTCTCTCTATATATTATATATTATATATATATATATATATATATATATATATATATATATAAATATATATAAAAGTTGGACTCAAAAGATCACCATATTGAGATGACCTATCTCAGATCCATCTAGCATGTTGCCACTTCCTTATATTTTACTCTCACAAATAAGGTGAAAGTTATTAAAGAAGACCTGCAAAGTAATCACATGGACTATTCTACTAATATTTTTTATCAAATTTGTAAGGAGAAGCTCAAACTTGAGTACTAACATGAATCTAACCACATCAATAACAACAAAGACTGTTTTCATAGGATTGTTATGTCTCAAGTGTACTTAAAAAGGCCTTAGAAGGCTCTTGTTTATAAGAATGGGTTAGCGTTAGCCTATGGCATCTTACATGATGGTCTAGCCATAATATGGACATTGTAGGAGATCAAATTCACCTTCTTACAACCAATTGTAAACACTAATTCTAATTCAAATCTATACCTTCAAATTTGATTTAGGACATCATATCCTTAGGCACAATTATTTAAGTAGTATTTATTATATTTTATTAGTTTTCATGCATTTTTGGTGTTATTAATTATTTATCCAGTTTGGTTTTGCAAATCTTGTGGTTTAATCCCACATTGGCTATATGTCTAGTTAGGTGGGATTAAACGCCTATCTATAGGAGACAAACTTGATGATTGAAATCTTTTGATGAAATTATATTCTTTTGATTGGTTATTTTAAATTTATTTATATTTTAATTATTAAGTTCCCCATTATTTGTTATCAAAGTCAACTCTAGACTATTAGTTTTAGGTCCTTCGCTTGATCTTGACAGCCTCTATTCATCATCTTCATGCTTGAAGGTGCTGCTCCATGCAACTAATCAACCTAAATCCTTCTTCTCCAAAGGGTCCCCACGTGCCAGTTGCTCTCTAGTGCTTCAGTCATTGTCTCCAAGCATCCCCTTTGCCTTCTATGTACAAGACGCAAAGACTCTGCCTTTTCCCACCAAATAAGCAACAAAGCCTAATGTTTCCCTGTCTTCCATCAACTTGAAAGGTCGCTGACAAAAAGGTGGCCATGCCTCCACCCCCATCAATCTAGTTTCCTCCATGCCCTCTACCGACATCTAACAACTCTCTTTTCCTTCCTTGTCTTCTACTTACCAACTATTCCCCTCTCAATCGACAGGACCCTTAACCCCTTAAATCTTGCTTTCTACAACGCTTTCCACCCATAAGACGTCAACACTGCTGCTCCACAACCATACCTTCTCCTTCCCCCTTCTGTCCCTCACCCTCAAGCTCTCTTTATGACACACCCTACCACCAAAAACATTTTATACTCCCATCATGCTTCCCTCTTCCTCCTACCACCACAACCAATAGTCTTGCTTTTGCCGACAACCCAACTCTGTGCTAATTGTTCTCCCCACCAATCCCCTTCCACTTTCATGTTACTAATTACCCCATGCCATTATCACTTCCACATTTCATCCAAGAACCTGACCAGACACAACCCTCCTCTACCCCTTCTTTATACACCCAACCCCCTCACCTTGCAACATCATGTAGGTCTTGACATTTCCAACCCAAGATGGTATTTTCTATTGTCGCGAAGGGGGTATAAATACCCCTTGGGTCACCCAATATGAAAAGTAGCCAAGCTGCAAGGAATTGCAAAAGCAACCAATGGTTCCATGTAAAGAACAATAGTTGTCAGACTGCTATTCACTATGGATATGCAGAAAAAAGAAAAAGAAGAAAAAGAAAAATAAAAGGAAGAAGTAAAGAAGTAGGGGTAGAGTGTCAAAGCTTTGAAGTGTTCTTATTTGGGTCATCTACTACTGTGCACTTTATGAAAGAGGGTATCTACTTGAGAATTCTGGTAGTAGTGGAGTTCTAAAGATCTCTTACTATAGTGGCATTTTTCTTATATATCCTTTGGACTATATTATCTTAGGTTTGGGTTTGGGTTAAAAACATGAGAAAGAATATTATATCTTTACTTCCTAGTGGATTTTCCCATCGATTGGTCCCATGGGTTTTCCCTCATATATTGTGAGGGTTTTCTACATAAAGTGTGGTTATCTCCCTCTGTCAACTTGCAGTCTTATCTTATATATACACACTGGTCAGTAATTCTTCTATAAATAATTTCTTATTGTCATGTCATGGATGCATAATATACACACAAATATTCTCCAATAACAACAAGTGGTATTAGAGAGCAGGTTGCACATATAGATCCCGATGGGGAAGGATAATGATGTGACAATAGTTAAGTTGACGAGCACAAATTGGCAGATTTGAGAACTCAAGATGGAAGATATTCTATATTGCAAGTATTTGTATGATCCAATAAAGGAACAAAAGTCATGAAGTATGTCTGATCCAGATTGGAAGAAACTAATAGGAAACTGTTAAAACAATGCGAAAGTGGCTTGATATTTTGGTGTTCCATCACATCTTGGAGGATACCAATGTGAAATATATGTCAAAAAAGATCAAGAAATTGCATAATTAGAAGACTGCCACAAATTAAGATTTCTTGATTAGGAAGTTGGTAAGCCTAAAGAATTGTGAGGTACAAGCATCACTGAGAACATCAATGAATTCCAAAGTCTTGTAAATGAACAAGGTTCCATGAAGATGATTCTTGATTATGAACTCCAAGCAATACTTCTTCTAGGATCATTACTTGATAGTTGGGAGACCCTCATTATGATAGTTAACCATTTTCAAAGGAAGGAAAGTTAACATTTGATCATGTGAAGAATTTTTGACTGACTGAAGAGATTTTATGACAAGACTCACGAGATAGTGGGTCAGAGGTGCACTTCACTATGAGAAGGAGCACAGATAGAATGAGGAACTGTGGTAGATCTCATAGTTGTGATGAGTCCCATGATCTTCATGAAGGCCCATGGTAGATCCAAGTTGAAGATCATAGGGTGATTCTATTGTGGAAAACCACGTCATTTTAAAAAAGATTGCAAGGTTTGAAAAAAGAAACATAGTTCTGAAACCAAAGTCAAGAAGGATGATGATAGGAACACTACATTGGAAAATTTAGATGATAGGAATGATAACAACAATGTGGTCTTGACAGTCTAGGAGGTAGTGTTTGCATGCTAATGATGATGATTCTGAGTGGGTGATGGATAATGTAGCTTCTTATCACGCTTCACCCAATAAGGAGTTTTTCACTTCATACATGAAGGGAGATTTCCATAGGGTGAATATTAGGAATTCTAGGTTCTCTAGAATTATAGATATTGGAAACATTCATGTTCAGACAAGTGTCAATTGCACACCCACACTGAAGGATATTTGTCATGTGCTAGATTTGCAGTTGAATTTGATATCTAGTTCTTTCTTTGATAGAGAAGGATGTTGTCTGCACTTTGGTGGTGGAAAATGTAAAATCACAAAGGTGTCTTTAGTTTTTTTACGAGGTAAATTCTATCACACGTTGTACAAGACCCAGATTAAAGTGTTCAAAGGTGACAATACACAAACAATTGAGGATCATCTGAAACAAATAACTATGATACATGAGTGAGACAGGCCTACAACTTCTATTAAATAATAGTTTGATTCCTTGTGGAAAGGACACTGATCTAAGCTCATCCGATTCATGTTATATAGGAAAGTATCAGATAGTTTCTTTCAAGACAAGATCAAAGGTGAAGTAACAATTCTACGATTGGTTCATTTTGATGTACGTGGTCCATTTGAGGCTGCTTCACTGGGTGGAAATATCTAGAAAGGTGTGGTATACTTACTGAAGACCAAGGATCAAGTCTTTTAATATCAAATTTTTTTTCCCAACATGGTAGAGTGGGTGACAGAGAAAAACTAAACTGTTTTCACACGGGCAGTGAAGGAGAGTACAACTCCTGGGAGTTCTAGGATTATTATGCGTAGTAGCCTAACACAAAACAAAAAAACAGAACAATATGGTTGAGAGGATGAACCATACCATAGTGGAGAAAGTCAGATGCATGTTGAAGATTGCACAATTGCCAAAGACATTCTAGTTGACGTAGTGAGTACTGCCTACTAATTGATTAATTGATCTCCATCAGTTCTTTTGGGTTTGAGATACGTAAGAAGGTATCAACATGCAATGATGCATCTTTTACTCATCTGTGAATATTTGGGTGTAAGAAATATGCATATCATCTAATGGAAAAGCAATAAAAGTTGGTTGATAAAGTAATGTCATGTATCTTTCTTGGCAATGGAGATTAGCAATTTGCCTACATGTTATGTGATCTTATGGAAAAGATCATGAACGTACAAAAATATGTGACATTATGTGAGCGTTGGATAGTAATAGAGACTGCGAGTGATGATACAGAGGCTAAAAGAGTAGGTGACAATTCTTGTGATGATGAGCATGAGGATGCTTCAACTTCTTCATAAGTGCATTCTTCAGATGACAAAAAAGAGCAGTATGATCACCCACAACACCAGAGTGATAACACAATGACTTTCAGAAAGGGGGAGCAAGATCATCACATGCAAAGTTCTCAAATCAGTTGATGATTAGATATGGCAAACTTTATCATTCTTCATCTAGATATCACACATATCAGTATATTCTACTTACTTGTTAGGGGGGAGCCTGATTTTTTTTTCTTCTGGAGGCACAAAGTCATAGACATAGAGCATAGTGGCATTAGGTGATGCAAGAGGAGATATCTTCTGTGTAAAAGAATGATACCTATGAACTTGTGGAACTTCCCAAGGGTTGGAGAGCACCAACAAACAAGTGGATGTACATGGTGAAGAGAGTGACAACAACAGTGATGTGAGAAACAAATCCATACTAGTTGTCAAGGACTTTGATCGTAGACCAACATGGTGAATTTTGATGAGATATTTTCTCCTATTGTGAAGATGACTTCTATTAGATTGGTTCTAGACTTGGTTAATAGCCTAGATCTAGAGCTTGAGTAAATGGATGTGAAGACGATATTTCTTCAAGATGACCTAGTAGAGGAAATCTATATGGAGAAGCTAGAAGGATTTTAGGTCAAGGGGAAAGAGCACTTAATCTACATATTGGAGAAGAGTTTGTACATGTTGAAATAGGATCCAGGGAAGTGGTACAAGAAGTTTGATTCTTTCATGAAGTCATGAGTACTAGAATAAAAGTGCAAATCCATGTGTCTACATTGGGAGATTTCCAAATGTCAAGTTTATTATTTTAATACTCTATGTGGATGACATATTGGTAGTGGGACACGATGTCAGTTTGTTTATAAAACTGAATCAAAGATTTCCAAAGCCTTTGAGATGAAGGATATGAGGACAACATGGAAAATCTTGAGGATGCATCTCACGTGATAGGAAGCAACATATGGTGTGATTGTCATTGGAGATCTATGTTGAATATATTTTAGAGTGGTTCAACATGAGCAAGTCAAAATTCATGATTACTCGTCTATCATGTCATTTCAATCAAAGTAAGAAGTAATGTACATTTACTGATGAGGAGAAGAGGATACATGTAGGTGATGTGGTAGATTATTATACAAGAAATTCACCTATGAAAAAGTCTATATTTTTATCTAAACTATGTACAATAATTACCACCCGTAAGTGGATGGGTCTTATCATAGTATAACTAAGGATCGAACTGAAAGGACAATTTTTTTGAAAATAGTTTGAATCTTTCATCTAATAAATAAAAAAGTATTTAACAAGGATAGATCAAATTGATAGTTTTTTTTATTGTATAAATTAACTATGCAAGAGAAATAAATTACACTAATACATAAATGATTTCTAGCCTATGATAAAATTACCTAGATAAAGGGGTTCACCCAGTTGCTTATGTAACTGTTCTAAATATTGCATCATTCATTCATATAAATACTAGTTTGGGGCCAAAAAATTTCATATCCTTTTAGAGTACAAAATCCACATGGATTGCTCTTATTGTAGGCTCAATATCTCATTACCTACAAATTCTTAAACATTCACCCCATAGAATGCCTTCCATGATTTCATCTGGGATTCAATGATAATGTGTGGTGTTCTAATCCTAGATTTAAATTTCTCTACACATAGGATTTTAACAATAATACAAGATATATGACCATTGTAACGACCCCGCCTTTCAGTAACCCCCAATTAAGGGAGACCGAAAGGATAGAGCCGTTAACCAATAACTTCCGGATCAAAGGTTCGGAAATTAACCAAGAATAATTATCAAATTTTTACATACTATACTGAAAGCTGTAAGAAAAATAAATTTTTGCATACGTTTTTGAAAACTTGGATCTCTATACTTCTATCCACTTAAGGATTCTACTCTAACTAATCCTCCTTGTATTTAACTTCACGTATTTCACAATATGACGATTTACTGTTTGTCCTTTTGGCTTGTACCTAAAACACTGACAAACAAAATGTCAGTCAGTCGGAGCTGGTATGTGGGGGAAACAATAATTATGTAAATACGTTAACAATGTAATCATTCAATTAATCATTTAACAACCCAGGTTACAATTTAGATATAACTCCGCGATCCAAGAGTGCCCTATCCTCTATGTCGTCTCCATTAAACCCCTCATGATCCACCTATAAATGAACCAATTTCTAGGGTTGAGTCACATGGCACTACTCGTAAGTAGCCCACTCCTTAACTCATGACAGGCTAATGAGTCTCATGGCACTACACGTAGGTAGCCCAGTTTCTAACTCTTGGTAACCTAGACCTTGCTCTAGGATTACCCCTTTCTCTTTATCCTTTTCAAAGCAATAGAGGTGGACCCGGATCTAGTCAGTTATATATGCACATTTATAGTGATAATCATAGTCACTTTATAGTTGCATGAAATAAATAAACATCCAACAGTTATTTTCAAGCAACTGATTAAAGCTTCGGGAATCACCGTGAAACTAGAGCGATTATTCATAAGCGTAACCACATACCTGATTTGATGATTTCTCAAGCTAATATCAATTCCAACCAAGAAGGAAATCCAAGCAAGTAGCTCTCCATACAATCAAGAATCCTGAAAATCACATGTACTTGATTTACTACACACACTTTATCAAATATTATTTCTATTCGACTTGAAATGGTTTCCTATGGTTTCCTTATCCATTTTAGGGTTTCTTTTGCAATTAGGGTTTCATCTCATCTCTTATTATTCTAAACCCTAATTTTATATCATTACTCATAAACCCTAATTATCTCATCTATTCTTCAACATTAAGGTTATCTTAACAACATATAACCCTATTCTCAGATTTAAAGGCACCATAAACCATCACTTAATTTCATTAAGCCTCTTTTATATCAAAGCTACCATTTTTATCCTTTTAATCCATAACAAGATCATTATATGAATTTATCATCAATTCACAGTTCATTATGGTCTAATTCACAATTGAACTTTATATATCATTAAAACCACCTTTTATTCACTAGAAAACCCTAATTACTATATTTAGGGTATTTATCTAGAATTAAGGACTTTAATGCTCAAAATAGCTTAGAGTAATCATTTCACAACTTTAATCATGAATTTGAACAATTAAGGCCATTAAGAGTCATAATTACCGAGATTAGGGTTTTCAAGGGCCATGAAAGCATATCTAGGTTTCCTTTTATCTTAACATGTATTGCATATACTTTTAGAACAGGTAGCTTAATTAGACTCTGATTATATTTTATTCGGATTCTACTCATTTTTCTGATCAATTTCATATATACTTTTGCTATCATCAGAGCTACCGTTAATTAACTACAATTATTGCAAGATTAACATGCTTGGACCAATCATAAAATGCCACGTCAGAAAAAATACCTTTTCTTTTACTTGGGCCGGCTAGATCAGAGAAAAGGATGCTCTTGCCCCCCGTGTTAGTAATTTCCCTCCAGGGTTATCCAGGTCTTTTGCCTCTTACCCTCCTTCCTCGCGGCGCGCAAGACTTCCGCAGGTCTGCGCAGAGTCACGATGAGATGCCCCAGCTGGCCAAGCTGCTGGGCGCCACCACTTTAGCACTTCCAACCCTCGTCCTCATCCTCGAATTGAGTCTCTCCCTTCTCCGATGGCAAGGGCAGAGAGAGAGAGCCCTGGTGCCTCCCACCACCATCCTCCTCGCCATGAGGAAACGTACACAGAAGCGAGCGGCGCCCGCTCCAGGCGTACGTCCGCGCCACCCCGACGACCACTTCCCCATTTTCCTTTCACCCTCAGACCAGAGCGGTCTCCCCGAAGGAGAGATGCCAGGGTGCGACCCCTTGCTGTGCGCGAACCCCTTCCGGTACTGCGGTACCAGGTTCACACCTCCACCGCCCACTGCTGTCCTGGCCTCCTTCCACACACACACATCCGCCTCGGCCAAGTTGCAGGTCCACCTATGTTCATCCAACAGACTCGGCTGTCTGCTGCTGTGGTATCTTCCGGCCTGATGATCTGCATATCTCTTGCTGCCGAAGGTAGACGATGTTCCATGACCAGAGAGGAGGGCAATGCTGATAGCCTGCCCAGGCACCAGGCCCGACTGGACGAGGTGTTCGTAGTGCAGGTAAACCCTTTCTCCACTTTGGTTCTTGCCCGACTCTTCGTGCACAGGAGGCGGAGTTGGAATGGCGATGGTGTCGGGGTCTGCGTTCCTTTTTCCAAAGTGGCACGCCAGGCCTCCTTCACGTAGGTAATGGAAGGATAAGAGGGAAGGAGAAGGATGGCTCCACATCGAAGGAAACTTGATAACAGCTTCTTCTCATCTTACCAAGTTCTCGTAATTTTTCCAAAAGCAAAACACTTGCACCATATATAACTGTCTTTCCCGAAATAATATTCCTTTTTCCTCCACTAAAATCGTGAAAGACATGTTTTAGAAAGATATTGAGTATATTCCCTTATTTCCTCCTTACTTCAAAAACTGTTGGCTTTTATTACAAGTATACACCACGTAGTATTTCAATTTGGAAACACCAAAAAGTCATTACATAATCCCATTAGTATATGGCACGTTATTCCCATATTAAGACTTTTATTATTTGTATTTTCTCCTCCTTATCCTATTATCTTTACAACTCGGACTCCTTGGAACACAAGAAATCCTAAGGATCTGAAATCTCTCATTTTTCTTTATGTTATTTATTCCTCTTATTAATCAATTTTTCTTTTGCAAGGATTTCTCATTATCTTTCATCTCCTTTTTCCCTCTTTTCATATTTCTTTTATTAGAAATCATATGTAAACAAACTTTACTCAATTGTAGCCATTAATGCCACTTTCTAGATATTTCTAAGTATTTCTCATGAATACTTTGCTTAATATCCACTATCTTTTATCTTTTTTCTATTATTTGGACTTTTACTCTTTTCTTCTCTTTCATATCCATTAATGGGTTTATATAATAATAGGAACCACGAGATTCCTAATGTAAGGGAGATTTGTAAAGAAATCCCTTATTTGAAGCAAAGCGTACAACCTTTTCAGTTAGGTCCAAATTCTCAAAATCATTATATTTCAATTATGAAAACACATGCAAAATTGGGGTTGTAACAACCATGCTATAAATCAAGCATTAAACACTCAATATCAAATTCCACATAGTTACATAAATAATAATAATTAACAATATAGAAAAAGAATATAGGCAACATGGCTAATTTTGATGTCTCAATAATGTTTTTACTCCCTAAACATGTTACTTATGCAAAGAGAGAGAGAGAAGAAGAAGCTCATGGATAAAGTAGAAGCATAGATGATAATATCAGTGGTCCCGTCATAACTCCCAAAAAATAACATCAATATCTAGTCTAGATTTACGGTAGAGCTTGTCTTCATGTCAAGTTGTCAACTTTCATCTTTAGCTCTCCTTGGAGGCATCTAAGATTTTATATTGGATAGAATAGGTTGTGAACCCTTGTCCTAGAAGTCTCCCAAGTGTTTTTTTTTCTCATTTTGCAAAATATCAGATCCACCCAAATTAATCCAACAATTGTCAACTATTTACTACATATTTCCATCACATGTATTTTAGGTGACTGTAGGGCCAGTATTCTAACCCATAGTGGTCATTACGTATGTTCATTATGTAGATAATGTAATTATCTTTCTAATAAAACTTAAATCACTTAACCTTGACATCAGAGGTGAAATCTACATTCATTTTAATGCCACATATATATTTTGTAGTTACTGTGATTTCTGTTGGAAGTTCTCAATTGCCCGGTCAGATTTTCTAGTTACCTGACCTAAATTTCTAGTCAACTAACCAGCCTGTAATGGTATATAATTTTTTGGTTGATGATTAAATTTCACTTCAAATGACTTTTAAATCATCTAATTTCAATTTTGTATGCAAAATTTGTGACCCGTTGAGTGTCCATCTATACTTTATTGATCCTCACTCCAATTTTCAGAGTCGATGAGTGATGATATACAATCTTTATCATTCTATTGTGAATTTTGTAGAGGGATAATTACTTTCTCTTCTTCTTACAATCTACAAATAAAACAAGAAAATATATTAAATATAAAAAAATGTGTAAACTACTCAAACCATTAAATAAATGAAATATGGAGTTGAATGCAAATAAAATATATAAAAATAAATATAAAATGTAACAAAAAATATGATGAATAGACATCCATCAAAACTCTAAGCTTGAAAGTTACTGGTCCTCCTGTAAAAGAAATCCTAAACACTGTCCAAATAAATACTTTAAACTAATATGCATGCCTCATATTTGGATAATGTTTGAATTCCTACCACCAAGCATGGTCAAGCGACTTAGATTTTCTAAAAAATCACATAACACAACTTTCCACATTCTCTATCCTATTTTTTATTCACACACTTTCTTCCATGTCAAAAAGTTATAGTGTAAATAAGATACACTATTCTTGATGTTTCAGATACTCCTGCATATTCCTGTGATATTTCTGTGGAAGGTTGTTTTAGGGGTATTTTGCTTCCTCTGGGTGAAAAATAGAGTGAATAGGGGTTTGAAAGAAGAATTAATCTCTCTTCTGCTAGACTCAAGATTGCTTTTTATTAGTACAAATACATATATTGCATTTTTTTCTCTGTATACTTTGGCATATTTTCTTTATTTCTGATGATACACCCCTAATAAATAGAGAGGGGTGTGGAAGAAATAATTATAGAAGGAGGCAGAGGGCGTGCCACTCCAAGCTTAGAATTTGATACACTTTATGATTTTTTGATTATTCGGCGAATGGTGAGATAAGATGGAGATAGAAGAAATATGGAAAGGGGTTGAAATTGTGAATCTCATATATTACAATTCAGAGCATATGGACAATCTTACACAGTAATTCAATCAGATTATGCCACATGCAATATTAAGATATTTTGACAAGCATGCTATGCAAACTAGTAAAGAGACACATAAAAATGTTGACTATGTTCAGTCCCGTGTGACTTGACATCATTTTCGGGGAACACAATGCTTATATTCATACCCGACAAAGGGTATTCTAACCATTTTCATGTTTTCAAAAATATAGTTAACATCAAGAACTTACTTCAAAGAAGGGAAGTTGTATGACAAATTCTGTATATAATAAAACATGAATTTAAAGTAAGCCGACTATATAATTGCTTCAACTAACAATATAAGAACTAAGAATTGAAATGAGAGCAGTTTAAGCTACATGCAATGCAAATAAACTAAATGTAATACATGTAAAGCTAAAAGATATTGAAATAAAACTAGAAAATAAAATATATAAGTGCTAGTGGAAAGGATTAGATACTACAAACCCTCCCCGACAATGATGATAAAATTTGAAGGGTAGATTATAACACAAGAAATTCACATAAAGATAAGTCCACAAATTTTAACCTAAACTGTGTACAACAATCACCACCTATTAGAGGACGAGCTTATCATTGTATAGCTAAGGATAAAACCTAAAGGACAACTTTTAAGAACACTTTGGATCTTATCTAATAAAAAAAGTATATAACAAGGATAGATCAAGTTAATGATTTGTTTGATTATCTAAATTAACTAAGCAAGGAAAAAAATTAAACTAAGCAAGAACTGGTTTTTACAACGATTCCCTATTCTTCTGCTGTCAGGAGTTTGATGTACACAATGGTGTTTACTCATTCTGATATTGCTCATGTGACTGATGTTGTGAGCATGTTTCTCTCAAACCCTAAAAAAGATCACTGGAAGGCGATAAAGTAGATCTTCAGATATTTATGAGGCACTAGCAACACATGTTTTATGTTTATAAATTTTTTAATCAGTTTTAAAATGCTTTGTATTGCATGTGATATTGACCACATAATGTCTACCTATGGGTATGTATTCACTTTTATAGAGGAAGCCATATCTTAGCGGTTTAGTTTGTAAAAGTGTGTTACACTTTATACGACAGAGACAAAGTACATTGAAACAACAGAATTAGAAAAAGAATTACTCTAGGTTGTGAGATTTTTGGAAGAGTTGAGCATGAATCAGGTGGATCCAACTATTTCTCCTTTACTGTGGAGAAGGAGAAGAAAGAAAAGGAAGAGGAGAGAAAGAAAGGAAAAATTAAAGAAGCCATGGGTAGGCTGTCAAAGCTTCTAGTTGTTCTTCTTCAGGCCATATACTACTGCACACTTTATATAAGACAATTTCTTCCCGGGAAGTTCTGGGTCGGTGGAGTTATAAGGATCTCTTCCTACGGTAGTATTTTTCTTATATTTCCTTCTGACTATATTATCTTAAATTTGGGGTCAAAATCCGAGAAAGAATATTGTATCTTTGCTTCTTAGTGGATTTAATCTTCAGTTGGCCCTATAATTTTTACACATACTGTGAGGGTTATCAATGTAATATCTGGTTATATTCCCATATCTTATAATCTTACTTTATATTTACACATTCCCTAATTATGCTTTCTATATATAAATTATTTTTCTTTACATAGTCATTGCATAATATACATGCAAATATTCCCAAAAAATAACACATGAGCAGTCACCCAACCATACCTTTGGGCCGCCAACCCACAACTACTTCCCCGATCCACACAGAAAAGACCCTCTTAATTTCTTCCCCTTTCCACACATCGATACAATACTAATGACCCCTCCACCTTCCTATGAGGGTTGTTGAATTTACAACAACCACATTCTGACTTCAAGAATAGTATGTGCTCATTGCACTGCTTCCTCGAGCACCACCGATACTAAGCATACCAACTCTTATTAAAGTTTCACACTTATGCTTGCTCTCCTTACTTACATCTAGCTAGGTTTAAGAGAACAATTCCATTTTCAGTTACTGTTTAAACAATACTTTCAATATATGACAACAATTTAATCTGATCAATAATAAAAAAATAAAGAAAAATAGAGTTTAGATGAACCTGTGGGTGAAGGCACGTCACAAATATCATTGTTGTGAAGAAAAAATCCACTTCTCCTATGTACGAGCTCTACCAGCATCTTGCCTCCCAGATTCAATCACCCCACAGCTCAAGTACTGCCTTCCAGTGCCAACAAGAAGGCAACGTAGAACAAGCCTTTAGCCCTCAAATGTCTCCGAAAATAGTCAAAAAATATATTTTTAGATGCACAAAATTGGGTTGAGAAGAATGAAGAAGAGGAAGCTAGGACAAGGTGGAGAAGTAGGCAAGAACATAGCCGTGCACAATAATAAAGAACAACATACAACACGAGTAATGGTTGCACACAAAAAAATCTTGTTTCTAATTTTCAGTGGTTTTCTTAAGAAATGCCTTAGACTCGTTCCTTTTATAGATGGACGTATCCCCTCAGTTTGGCAAATAAACAACCAAGTCCTTTTTAACAATTATTAGGTACCAAGTCCCCAAACAAAATGGTTCATTGGGCACCCAAAATAGAACTATCGAGACATGATGACTACATAATTTTATATCAATTTAATTCAAAAGAATATATAGTTTGAATGTATTAACACTGTTGCTTTCCCAAGGCATTTAAAGAATGAGAAATTGTACATATTCGCATCTCCAAACAACATAATTAAAACACTATAAAACAAAAAAAGAAATTTTTATTTAATAAAAATGTTAAATCACACGCACACACTGAAGCTGAGAGGTTTGAAATACAACTGAAAATATGGATGAAATACATCATTCCCCCACATATTTCATAAACCTTGAAAAATTATAAATGGCAAAAGAAAGAAAAGGCGACTAAAAATTATGTCTTCCAGCATAGGTAGCTTGTGGCTTTGAACCTTGCCTAGAAATGGTTCATCTACATCCAGAGAGACATGATGAACTACATCTTGAACCAGACTCTCTGATTTGGATTTTAATAAATTATACGGAACATAGTGAAGGCACGAGGACTTATTCATATCAGTGTGCAAATTATGGCCTTCACATAAATTTGTTTCATGAGCGCTCTAGAGAGTATGTCCAAGTCACATAAATCCCGATCTAGGGTTACACTCACATAGTAGGGATATCCCAATGGTGTACTATCCAGTATTACACCCTGCTATAACATATGGCCTTGACCCCATTCAGAGTAAAAATGCTTCCTCTACTAAGACAGTCCCAAAGCACAAAATCCATAGGGAAGGGTCTCGAGAAAAACTCTAAAAATATACTTCTACTGAACAAATGCACAACTTAGTTGTCCCTTTGAACCATTCCTCATGGGATCATCAATATTCTCTACTAATCTAACAAACTGCATAGAAATAATATCATGGGTAATAAAGTCTCTCACCTCGTCATACCTCAATCTCATAAAATGCTTATATGGGTTACACTTAGATTGTTTGGCTTTGTCTATGGATGACACATGTTACCCTTATATTGTATAAGCTTTGTCACAATGTATTGAGATAGGAGGAAATGGCTTTGAACCTATAGGTAAATAGAATAAATGATTTCTAAGCCAATCATCCAGACAATAAGCTAAATCTAAGTCTGTAAACTCAGCTTCTATAGTGGATCTAGCCCTTAAAATTTGCTTGGATGATTTCTAAGAGACTGCAACACCACCTAGGCAAAACACATAACTACTGATGGACTTGGTTTCATCAGAGTCAACAATCCAATTTGCATCCGTATAGCCTTCTAACACAAATGGAAAACCAATGTACTAAATTCTATAATTCATTGTACCTTTGAGATACCTAAAAACTATAACTAAAGCTTTGCAATGATCTGCATTAGGACAACTAGTGTACCTACTTATCCTACTGAAAACATAAGCAATATTTGATCTAGAACAATTAGCTAAGTATATCAAGCTTCCTATAACTTGGGCATATCTAGTTTGATCCACACAGTTACCTTTGTGTACCTTAAGATGTAATGAAGGATCATAAGGAGTACTAATGGGCACACAAGAGTACATATCGAATCTATGTAAGACCTTTTGTACATAGTGAGATTGCTATAAGGAATAACCAAAAGTAGATCTACTGAATTTAATGCCAAGGGTAACATCAACAATTCCTAAATCTTTCATATCAAAATTCTTGGAAAGAAGGGATTTATTTTTAGAAATAATTTTAACATTGGATCTAAAAATTAATATATCATCTACATACAAACACATGAAACATATGCACTATAATAAGTCTTAGAATAAATACATCTATTAGATTTATTTGTAGTAAAGTCATAAGATAATTTTTTTTATCAAATTTATCATTCCACTTCTTAGGTGCTTGTTTTAGACCATACAAAGATTTTACAAGTCTACAAACTTTACGTTCTTGTCCTTGGACCACAAAACCCTCAAGTTGATCCATATAGATTTCTTCCTCAAGATCCCCATTGAGAAAAACACTTTTTACATCCATCTTATGGATTTCAAGATTGTGTATCACTGCCAAAGCAACAAGGACATAAATGGAGGTGATCTTTGTTACAAGAGAATAGGTTTTAAAGTAATCAACTCTTAATTGATGTTTGTAACCTTTGGCTACTAGCCTGGCCTTAAAATTATCTATTCTACCCTATGCTTATAACTTCTTTCTGAAGACCCCATTTGCATCTAGTGATTTTACAACATAGAGAAAGACCGGTTAGAATCCATGTATGATTTTTCATAATAGATTCTATTTGTTGTCAACAGATTCCTTTGAGAAACCAACATATATTGATTTCATGGCCTCCTCTTAGATCTTGGGGTCTTCTTCTACTAAGAAGGTGTAGAACTCAGAACCAAGGTTCTTTGTTACTTTAGTCCTTTTACCCCATCCAAAGTTAGTGGGAGGCTCAACTACTTCAAGGTTCAATGGTTCAAGTTAATATATGGGAATGTTAGTAGAAGGAGTTGAACCTTGATTGGTTTCTGAAGGTTCTGAATTTCAACATTTGAAGGCCTTCAACAACTTGTTTGGGAGCACTAGGTTTGAAGAGAAAGATGTTTTCATAGTAAACAACATCTACAAGTCTTATTTCTAGTATTGAGTTTGTTTTAATTTAGGGATGTTAGACTTTATTACTAGAAATATTTTTGCATTTCTATTTTCAGCATGACCTACAAAAATAGTATCAATAGTTTTGGGACCAAGCTTTCTCATCTTATTTTTAGGGATTTTAACTTTGGCCGAGCACCCCCACAATTTAAGGTACTTTAAAATAGGTTTCCAATTAAAGCAAAGTTCATAAAGTATTTTCTCTATGTATTTGAACTGGATATGGTTCAACACATAGTTGGTGGCTAAAAGTGTATCCCCCACATTCTTTGATGTAGACTGGATTTGGCCAACATGGCATTCACCATGTCGATCCTGGCTCTATTCTTTCTTTTGCCTATACCATTAGATTATAGGTTGTATGGGTCAGTGGTTTCATGAATAAGGCCATGATCTTCACAGAACTGTTTAAGTTCATTAGAAGTGTTCAACTCCTCTATCATATCTTATCCTCTTAATGTTCTTCTCATTTTGGATTTCTAATTGTGACTTATAAATTATAAATTTTCCTATTTTTCGTACTTAGATTTCAACAAGTAAATGTAATGATATTTGGAAAAACCATCAATAAATGTCACAAAGTAGCACATGCAATCATGAGTAAGAATACTATATAAATTACATATATCAATATGAACAAGCTCAAGTAGTAATGTGTTCCTTTCTACTGACTTAAAGGGTTTCTTAGGTATGGCTTGAACACATAATTGACATATAACATCATTAGAGATTGGAGTCTTGGGAATTAAGTCCATGTGAACCATTCATTTCATAGTGTTCTTATTCACTTGTCCTAGATGAGCATGCCAAATATCACAAGATATTAAAGTAGAAAGGGTACACAAACAATTATCATTAATATGATAAGTACCATTATAAGAAGAGAATCATAGCTTAATTAAACTGCCACATGTGTACTCGACACCTATGTAAGAACCAAATCTAGAGATTACAACTTTGTTCCCTTCACACAAAAGAGTATAACCATATGACATGATCAAGACTTCACTAACTAGGTTTTTCTTAAACCTAGGAACATGCAAACATTTTGTAGTTTAAGGACTTTCCCAAATGTGAGCTTCAGATCCACACACCATAGCCTACAATCTACTTCATAGATAATCATCACCCCAACATATCAAACAACTACTCTCTGCTTGATAGGTAGAGAAGGTAGAGCAATCAAAGCACGTGTGAGAAACCGCACCAGAGTCCATACATCAATTTTTCCTAGAAGAAACATTAACACTAAACACAGGTGAATTGGTGGTATCTAACCTTTCAGAAGAGGATGCATCAACTCCCACATTGATCATGTCTACTTCTGCATTCTTAGGGGGTAAGTTTTCTTCCTTTGAACTTTTCAGTCCCTATAAAAATTTATAAGATGACCAGGCTTTCCCATGCATAACAAATGCGTTGACCCCCAAAATCAGAGGTTTTATTATGACCGGGCTGCTTGGCTTTTTTGAAAGATTGCTTAAGACTTTGGTTTCTTCTTGGGTTTGGCACCATCTACTAGATTGATAGGGATATTGACTTTGATATATTTTCTCTATGATGGAATTTAATTTGAAGAGATTTCACTAAGGAAGACATGGTTAAACTATCATGTATATGACGAAGAGACTTGACAAAGTCCTCCAAGATGGAGGGAGCTTTTCAATTAGGGTTGCTACTTGCATAGTTTCCTCAATCTTATAACCACTAGCAATAGACTTTGAGATGAGGTTTTGGTACTCAAGTAATTGGACTGGAACATGCTTATTATCCACCATATTGGATTCATACCATCTCATAGAGGCATATTGTTCTATCCCAACATCTTACATTCCAAACTTTTCATCCAAAACTTTCTAAAGCTCAAGGGTAGAAGTTTGCTTGTGGTATATGTCATATAGTTCATAGGATAGAGTGGACATGATCCTACCATGACAAAGGTAATCTAATTTTTTGAATATTTTGGTAGGAGAATAGTATATGGGACAAGATGGATTGTTGTATGTACGAATCAAGGTATAAACAACATTCAAGGAAGGTTCATGTTCCTCAAGTGGAGTGATAGCGGAAACTAGTCCCAATGAAGTGATTCAGAACTTCATCTTTTTACCAACAACACAAATATAAACCCATAAATTTTTTAGGCCTGACACTAGCTATGTCTTCCATGGTCATCATGGTTCTAGGGTCCATATTATGTAAATAGTAATACTGGGATTAACAACAAATGCTCAATAACTAGAAATAGATTTTGTTTTTTCTACTTTTGGAGAATAATTTGATTTCCAATTATTAATTGAACAACACTTTCAACACATGACAATAGTTTGATACAATCAATAATAAAGAACAAAGAAAAATAGAGTTTAGATGAGCCTGTAGGTGCAGATCAAGTCAGGATAGGAAGGTCACCAATAGGCCAAGCCGGGATAGGAAGGGAAATATGAGAGAAGGTCATTGTTGTTGGTATGTATGCCTAGAGAGACAATCATATGATGATTGGGATTTGGCATTAGATACCTGATTTGATAATAATAAAGGCAAGCTTTCAATTTGTTTTGTATATTTAGTTATGAGATAATGAATTACATAATAAATGTCCAGAGAATGATATTACTCAATGACGTATGTCTTCAAATACGTGACTTGGAAGAATGAGATGATATGGATGTTAATAGTATATCCATTCTTATTATGTCCCTGATCGGTTGTTATTGTGGAAGGTAGATAGACAGCAATAACACATAAGATCATAGTGTGAGTTGGTTGATGACTTAATCTCATTGGTCATGATATGGAAATATCAAACCAAGCACAAAGATACATGTTAGGGAATAATGTATTAGACAGATCCATTGTGGGACTGACACATGGAATCCATCATTATGGAAGTCATAGTCAGCTCTCACAGTGATGGTGGTGATTGTGGTTCTTCGAACTGAAACCACTTCACTCATCACATGTCATTAGGTACACTTTGACATCATCAAACACACTCCTAAAACATGGGTTGTTATAATGATGATGATGATTGGGTGACTTTGACACATGGGGATTGATTGTGAGCGATAGATATGGAATTTTTCCCTCTGATAAGAGTGTGATATCCAAGGCCTCTTGATTAGAGAGACTGAGAAAAGTATGGTCATAAGCATGTGAGTCAATACGTGATATTGATCTTACATATATCTCATACAGTCTTCTTTGGTTCAAGGAACAATATTGAATAATAATGAGGATGACTACTCCATGCCTCTAGTTCAATATGGATATCAGTGACAAAGGAACTATACAAACAATGTAACACCATACACAAATTTTAGGTTGAAGTTTCTCCCCAACTTTCCATTCACTCGGGAGCAATGATGTGCGACTAGGCATCACTCTTTGCTTGTGATGTCATAAGCTATTTATGAACAATCACTACCAACGTGATATGTGACCTATAGGGTCACACACTTAGGAACTCATCTAGAAGAGGAGTTTGATCTTGAATGATAATTTAATTAAGTACTAAAGTGTTTAGGTGCTCAATTTGCACAACATATCAACAGATTGGCTGACTGAACTGTCAAATGACCATCTCACTGGGTGAGATGGCTGTTTGGGCATCTAGACGAGCATCTCAAGTGTTGAGATGGCCATTTGAGTTGTCAGGTAGATCAAAAATTGAATTGGCTTTGTTCTGCCCTATGGACCGATCAGTTAAAGCTGTTGAACCAATCAGCTTGACTCGAACTCGCCAGACAGTCGTCTGGGTGAATGAGACACGTGTCTCTCTTGTGTGAGGTGGCCCGGTTGGGATGAATGAAAGTTTTGGAGTTTTCCCAAATTCATTTCAATTGCACGTACTTGGGGTGTAAGTAAATTAATGTAAGACATTAATTGGGAAATGAATTGCCAATTCATATCTGACTAGGAAAGCACGAAGCGACAGTCTCACGTGTGAGACAATCACCTCACGTTGTGAGTTGATTGTTTTATTTCATGTAGGTTGTGAAACTTCTAGAAAAGTTGCATAAATTCAAGATCTACTTGTCCTTTCCACTCACGCTTTAGTCTCGCATTGGCTGGGGACTGGGAACCCTGACCCTAACCCCTCCTATATATAGGATACTGAAGGCTTTCCAGGGTACAACTACTACACAGATAATTGAGAATCAGTTGCTATGACAAGTGTTGTCCTCTCAGGTTGTGGTAACCACGAGAGCCTAGGCAAGTCCTACCCAAGTAGGGAGGGATAGCCATGGGAGAGCAACAACTGAGGTTCACTATTGTGGGAGAGCATGTTGGTGACTTGTACACCAACGGGAGGGACAACTCCTTCCTGTTCATTCTTGTAGGATGGCTAGAGTTCTAGTTGGTCCGTGTGGTCTACTCTAAAGATAGGAGTCTGTTGGCTGCTGCTAGAAGGGCAACGTCAACTTGTAGTCTGTGGCAAGATCAGAGGTGCCACTGCAGTAGTTGTCTGAGTCTGATGTCCATAGAGGAGTAGTCAGACAAGTCCGAGTGTGACTAGGAGCTGCACAGACACCATCCAAGATAGAGTGCGCATCTACATCGACGAGGATTGTCGCTAGACTTGCTCCATGACCAAGTATATCTTCGTAAAACCATCCTTCCTATTCCATAGTTATTTCCGCGAACTGCTAGTTAATGGGAAATATGTTAGTAATTTTTTTATTTCTACTGCCTATTTGATGTTGTATTTCCCTACAGTGGTATTAGAGCCGCGTTAATTAATTATGTTTTGGGATAATCGATACGATCGGATTTTGATTTTACCATGTTTATTTATTGCATGCGATGTGAATATTTAAAGTGGTTGATGCGCACGTTCATCTAAATCACCACATAAGAATCCAAACAAATATATATATATATATATATACATATACACACACACACACACACACACACACACACATATATATATATATATATATATATATATATATATATATATATATATATATATACATATATACACACACACATACACACACACACACACACACACACACACACACACACACACACATATATATATATATATATATATATATATATATATATATATATATATATATATATATATATATATATATATATATATATATATATATATATATATATATATGCACTTTACACGCATCACCATAAAATTGGTTTTTATGGTGGATGTAAAGCATGGTTATGGCCAAATCCCCATATCTGTGTGTACATGGTTGTGGTTATTATTCCTATTGTTAATTGGTCTACGTATCGAGCCTCTCTCTTCTTTCCAAATGTAAATTAATGCTCTTCTTCCTATTTCCCCTCGAATGTAACTCGAGATTTACCCATATACAATGTAATAAGAAATATGATAGTTTTAATTTATGTTACGACATGAGATGATGATCTTCATAAAGGCAAACGATCGACTCGTGAGATGACCCAATCAACTAGAGGACCAAGGAGGCCAAATGATAGGAGGATGAACCAATCGAATGATGGCCCAACAGATCGCCTGGAGGTGTCTAGACATTTCTTAGACTTGAGAACTAGACAACCACTTCAAAGGAGCCTAACCAAGTGACTAAGAGGCGATCCGACCAGTTCAAGAGTTGAACCGATCAACCCAGATTGGTTCAAACACATATCATCACCAACAATAGGTTGCATATGATGTGGACTATAGGTGGTAGTAGTTCCTTGTGGCTCCAAAGAATCACGTTAAATGTCCATAACCATCGCTTGTATGTTTTATTTATTGCATGTTCTCATTTGTGGTTATAACATGTATATGATACATACTGTATATGTGGTGATTGGATAAAGTATATGTATTTATACAAACACGCTAATTATAATATCTAGTCTTAGATGCTTTCTAAAAGCAGCCCACATGAAAAGCTTGATCGAACAAGCATAGGTTCCAAATCCACGGGGTGCGTCGTCTATCTCGTAGAAGTGTGACGGTAATAATGTAGGTTCCACCTCTGTAGGGTGCATTATTATCACGTCAACTTTTGAGTCAGACTTGACTGGTGATTCTCAGAGAGTGTGGGACTAGAGGCATGCAGATGATCATGAAAAGGAGTTGCACATATCATCTATCCAAGAGTTGCATATGATGCAATTAGCATGATTGCCTACCTTGATAATTGATTGTGGATGCTGGTGTAGGCCGGGTAACAATTGAATTATTTTGGATCTTGGCCCACTAGAATATTGTACGCTACAATATTCTAAATTGATATTGAGGGCTATCAATTCGAATAAAATAGTGGGTGCGGTAGTTAACTAAAGACCTAATTAATATTATTAAATTATCAAATCAAACCAAATCAAAAATGTTTTGAAAAATTGCAATATTTCTTTGTTAGAATCAAATGTCAAACACAAACACATTCAAATTGCAATCTGTCCTCAAGAAGGACAAAATGAGATAAAGTTCCACAATTGGTTAAGGTCTTTGAGAAATATTCTTGAGAATGAGAAAAAGCTCTATGTCCTTGATAGACCAATGCCTAAGGAATCCACTCTGAAAGTGCCTAGGGCTAAATGGATGCTTTTTTTTGGATAATATGTCAGCTGAGGCTGACTATAGACGGGTTTGGAAATCCTCAAGGTCTTTGAAGTACAAAAAATTTAGAAAATCAGGGCATGTAGACCAGTGTTCCTCCTCCTCAGGTTGCTTGAGATGCCTCTTATCCAGCTGGTCGACCAACTTATTTTGGTCCCTTTGTTTGTAGATGATGTCTCGCGAGCCTTGTTGTAGCAAACACTTGATGGAGTGTACTTGAAGCAAGCATTTTGATGGCGGATGTTGTTTATCTTTAATCCACTGAACTACTTTGCTTGAATCGGTCACTATGACGAAGTCATGAATATTTCCAGTATTGGCATAACTGAGGCCCTCTATGATGGCCCTTAGTTCACCGTCCATCGGGTCAATACCCGGGTACTTGTTCACCTTCCCCATTATCCAGTGTCTCGTAGCATCTCAGAGGATCATGCTTGTGGCCTTAATTTTCCTGTTGATGTCAATCTCCATATCCACGTTCATAAGAGCAATAGGACAATGGGTAATTGAAGCTAGTGGATTAGTATAGCATTGTGGTATCATCTTTTCAACAGATTTTCTGAAGGAAATTTGAGTAGTAATAAGGCATGCCTTATAGTTTGATTCCAACACCTCCAACAACATCTTCTTTCCTTCAAAGATGGACGCATTTCTTTCCCTACATAACCACCAGTAAGTTATGGCAAATAAGATCTTCCATTCACCATGTTGCTGCATTCCAATAAGATTGTACTCTAGCCAATCATTGATTGAGTTTGATTGAAAGAACTGGGTGGCCTCATTAGGAAGTAAGCACATCCACACCATTGTAGTGTCCGAGCAATCCCGTAGAGCATGCAACACTGACTCTTCCAAGTGTTGACAACGTGAGCATTGCAATCTCTCTACCATCTTGCGTTTGAACCTCAAGTTATTAATGAGTAGTCTGTCATGGTAGATAAGCCAAAGTGTAGTCTTCATTCACTATTGAATGGGTAAGTTCCAGATTACAGATAGACTTTGTGGGTTTTCATGATGATGCGACTGAGAGATGATTGTATAAGCTGAACTGGAAGTGTACTCTTTGTCAGATGAGTGTAGCTAGATCCTGCGGTCCTCCCCTAGCTCTGGAGTGGGTGTAGGCATACTAGTAATGTCTCTTACTGAAGCATGAGTAAACCAGGCACTCAGAAAGTCTCCATCCCAGCCTCCATCCTCAAGAACCAGGCTGGACACCATCAAATCTGAGATGTCTTTAGGTACCATGAGTCTGGC
Organism: Alisma plantago-aquatica; assembly: GCA_963693085.1. Taxonomy (NCBI): domain Eukaryota; kingdom Viridiplantae; phylum Streptophyta; class Magnoliopsida; order Alismatales; family Alismataceae; genus Alisma; species Alisma plantago-aquatica. The sequence continues at coordinate 1,615,661,082 of OY856409.1, read as the reverse complement.
TTGCAGGGATGGTTTCTGGCCTTCACCCACCCAATCATCGGACCAAACATTAGTCTGCATGCCCGATAAAGGGGTGAGTCTAGAGTTAGAGACCAGGAAGGGGATTGTAGACTTGATACTATGCCATATATGTGAGCCAACTGTTTGGCCATGAATGTTCCTGGGGTACTTGGCATGCATTAGTTTTACCCAAGGGACCTTTCTGTCTTGTATGAAGTCCCACACAAGTTTCATGGTGAGTGTTGAGTTAAAGGTTCTTGCTCTTTTGATTCCTAGCCCCCCTGAGAATGCAACTTCATGAATTGCTTCCAGGACACTAGATTCAACCCTCTAGTTGTAGAAGATCCTGTCCATATGAAGTTTCTTTCCAGTTGGTCAATACGGTCAGTGACTAAAACCCACAACTAAACCATCTGCATGGCATATCAGGCTTGCGATAGTAAGACGGAATTGGCTAGGGTAACCCTGCCCGCGAGGGATAGAAGTCTGTTCTGTCAACTTGTAATTTGATTGTGTATTTTGTCTACCAAATAACGGAAGTGGGCCTTGCCTTTTCGTTTATGGAGGATCGAAATACCCATATGGTGCTTGAGGTCCTCTATTTCAGGAATATTTAAAGTCCAACTCACTTAGACTCTAATAGATCTTGGCGTGTTGCAGGAGTAGAAGATAGAGGACTTTTCATGGGACAAAAATTGACCGAAAGCTTTACTGAACTTTTTGAGACAGCGATTGATGATCTTGGCCTATCGCACAGATGCCTCTCCTAACAAGATGATATCATCTGCAAAGCTAGCATGTGAGAAGGGGATTTTTTTTCTAGAGAGGGTAATCGGCCTCCATGAGCCTTTGGATACTTCTTCACCAATTAGCTGACTAAGCCTTTCCAAGCATAGTACAAAAATGTAAGGTGAGAGGGTGTCCCCTTGTTTAACCCCACATGACAGATGAAAGGAGCCTATCAACTCTCCATTCTAGAGGACCAATGTGGTGCCTGTCCGGATGAGGTTCATAATGACATTGACTATGTTGTGTGGGATAGCAGTTTTCAGAAGTGTGTCTTCAATAAATGGCCAGCTTAGCTTGTCAAAGGCCTTCGTGAGGTCTAGTTTGATCACCATGGTGTGCTTCTTGCATTTCTTAGACTCCATCAAATTTACAATCTCTTGGACTAGAACAAGGTTATCGCTTATTTTCTTGCCGGGGACAAAGTTTGATTGGAAAGGGGAGATCCACTCGTTCATATGCGGCTTTAGTCTAGCAACGATAATCTTTGAGACAAGTTTAGTGCATACATTATTTAGGGAGATCGATCTGAGGTGGGAGCATGTCTTTGGTGCAGCCACTTTGGGGATAAGAATGAGGACCGAGTCCGAGGAACCCTGTGCAATAGATAAACCCATGAAGATTTTAGTAATAAAATCACACACCTAGTTTTTAAGTAGTCTCTAGTTCCTTTGGAGGAAGAAAACATCCATGCCGTCAGGCCCTGGGGCCTTGAGGGGTGCTATGGTGTTGAGATTTATCTAGAGCTCTTCGGGTGTAGGCGTGCATGCTAGTTGATTTGAGTCATAAACATTCAAACTTGGAAAATCCCTGATGAAGCAACTGCTTGCCTGCGTCTCTCACACATGTTCTTTTCTTGATAGATATTTGAGAAGAATGATAAGACAAGTTGCTTCATATGGTCCTCATCTTCTACCCAGCTTCCCTTTGAGTTCTTCAGTCTTGTTATTTTGTTTCTCCTTCTTTTCGTTTTGACAATAGATTGAAAGAATTTAGTGTTAGCGTCTCCAAGCTTTACCCAGTCGCAGCGTGCTTTTTGCTTCCATTCAATTTCCTCTTGTCTCAGGATGCTGTCTAACTCGACCTGTAGCATTATCGTATCCTTGGACAGAGTTTGGTTAAAGATGAGGGCCAATTGAAATTGGTTCCATTTGATTTTATCTCTTAGTTTTTATTTCCTTCTGTGAATTTCTTTCTTTATGTGCCTATCCCAGGTAGCAAACTTGCTTAGAAAGATGCGTACCGCTTGGTTAAGAGGGATACTAGTGTCCAAATTTTTCATGATAAAATGCTTGAATTTGCAGATCTTCCCATCGAGAAGACGTCCGCAGGATGCCATTATGCTTGTGCTTTGTTGTTGCTACCGAGATCAACATGGGAGCATGATCGGAATTATTTCGTTTGAGAACTTGTATCGGGTTGACATTAGATTGCTTGAGCCAATGGTCATTGCCTAAAGATCTGTCCAAGAGTTCATGGAGTAAACCCCGCCTAAAGGTGGTTCGAGCTCCATTGGCTCCAAGGTCAAAGAGGTTACATTGTGCCATGGCATCAATGAACTCCCGGCTATTTGCTCTATCAAAGGGGAACTCCCAAACTTCTCATTTTGATACATGACCACATTAAAATCCCCTATCACCACCCATGGGCGGGTAATGGAGGTGGACATTCCCATTAAATTCTACTTCTCAAGGAGATAGGTAATCACCTTGGGAAAATAGTAAAAGTGGATATGAACACGACCTTACAACGGTGTGGATAATTTGCACGGATTGCAGTGGAACTGGATATGCATCTACCCTTGGTGCCTCTTATATTGGTTGATGGACTCAAATACAAAGTCGAGTATGAGAACATCCCTTTCATCTTCTTGCACTGTGGTAAGGCTGGACACCTCGAAAAGGATTGCAGCAGAAAATTGAGGAAGAGAACGAATTGATAAGAGCAAGCGTGGAGGCGGGAAAGATCATCCCTGACATACCCGAATGTCGAGATGGATTATCAGAAGCTATCCACACCCAAATGATCCTAGAAGGTAGAAAAAAGTTCAGAAAAATAGCACACAGAAAAAATAGCCCAAGCAAGCAAATGCTTCTAGGGATTGCAGGATCAAGAGGACAAAGAGGAGGTCACGAAAGTCCTAGATGTGTACATGGTTGCTGAACGTGTAGCCGGTATTGACTAGATTTGGAAGAAAAAGCAAAGTAAGGCCTCAAAATCCTCATGAAGTAAAGGTATTGTAGCACAGCCCAAGGACACAATACCACCCGCTATACCTACCAAGACGTCTAACTTGGCCGCCCAGAAAGAGAACGCCCACACCACAACAATAGCTTCAGGAGACAAAGTCCTCGCCGGTAGGGACACACAGAATCATCCTTTCCTACCATCAAACTTTAATGTAGGCACCTTTGGCACATCAAACGTGAAGTACACCATGTATAGAAGCCCAACTAAAGGTTTATAGGGAATCCCCCTTCAAAATTGCAAAGTTGCCCAAGCCAGGGACCCAGGGAGGGCCTCCACAAGGAAGTGAGGCAAAACCTCCTTACTCCAGGATCTTGAGAAGGAAGCGTAGGCCATGGGTTCATTTAATCTAGAAGAGAGTAATAAATGAACATTATAAGCTGGAATGTTCATGGTATCTGAGACAAGGATACCCAGAATACAATCAAAGAGCTAGTCAGGAAATACAAAGCTTCTATAATCGGGTTGTACAAAACCCGATGCAGTGGCACTAGAGCAACATCCATCATCAAGAACCTTGTATTTGCACAATCTCATCAAGTAGAAGCTGTGGGGTTTGCGGGTGGCATATGGGTGCTATGGAAAGCTAGCACCAATGTGGAAGTAATCGCCTCCCATAAATAATTTATACATTGCTTGATCGATCAATGATTCCTATGCGCCTTTGTTTACGAGGGCACAACTAGAAATAGTAGACAGTTCCTAATAGAGGTGGATAGGTATATTAGGGATACATGCCCATGCTACTAATTTTGGTAGCATAGCAAGGTATGAAGAGAAGCATGGGGACCACCTCTAGATGGTTAGATATGATCCGAAGATAGTCCATGACCCTCCCGTAAGGGCATTAACATAGTCATCTTCAGATTGGAGCTAGACCAGGAAGAAATCATTAGTGACATCAATGGGGTTGAAGTCACCTATCGGCTTCCAGAGTTTAGATATATGATCCCATAGCGTAAGACACCCAATCTTCCTTGAAAGCAGTTTAACCACAATAGTGAATTTCCATGGTTGGAGCAATTCCTCCATGGCATCATTCCGCACTCGAAACGTAGGGTGGTCTTGTTTGGTTGACTGTTCAATATTTGTTGGTTGCAGTTCAATGCCACTAACTTCAGCGTCGATGATGATGAAGTTGTACGGATTTCCTGATGTTCCTTTTCCCAATGAATCCTTGTAGGAAAGTCCAGAGGATTTCTGCTGTGCGGGATGATCCTGGTTCTTGCAGTTTAACGACGGAAAGGAATTTATCTGCTCTTTGCCATCGACGTCCATAGAGTTTTGTGCTTGCGTTGGAGGTTGGTTTCCCTATCTACTGCTTGTATATGTCAGGCTTAGCCCCAAGGAACCTAGCGGTATGGTGTTCGGGGGACGGGAAGGGTCCCCGTCCCCATCATCTTTGGGGTCGCCTCCGGTTGCCCTGGGCACAACCCTAGCCTCCATTAAAATGGATGCTTATTGGAAGCATGCCAATGATGCCATAGACATTTAATACCTAATTCTCTGTTGTATGAACTATGAGTTGCATGAACAACATGAATACATGGACGTTCTTGAGATGGTAACACATCTTAAGAATAATGTAAAGCAAAGAAGGCATAATGTCTCCAAAGTGCTAACTGAGTGCAAATTGACAAAGGGAGGTCTAGTAGAACCCCATGTGCTCAATGTAATTGTACATGTGGAATGACTGGGATTTCTCTTAGGTCAATAGTTGACCATGAATATGATTATGAAAGCGTTGCATGAATTATATAGCTAGTTTATCAAATGTTTGGCATGTTGATGCCAAATCAAGGAAGAAGGACAAATCCATGATGGTGATCAGCGGAAGTGAGTCCTAGGGCAAAAGCAAGGCTAAGAAGTGTTATGAGGCTAAGATGAAGCCCAAGTCTTCTGCACTCAATATATGGAGAAGGGTAAGTGAAAAAGGAATTTGTCCTTTTCACTTAAAAGATAAAGTAAATAAGGTACCACCATTGTCACTTGTTTGGACATTGGAAAGGAATTATCCTCTTCATAGAGGATCTCAGGAAGAAGATAGAGATAGAGATCTATACTTCAGGACTTGAGAAGAAGTAATCTAGAACTATATGGAACAAGGGTTGCTACCACTATAGTTATAGATTGTCATTCATGGGAACATAATATATTTAGTAAATTGCTATTGTGTACTTGGCAAACATCATATGTTTTGTAGGATAAGAACATTATGATATTTTATGGTGATACCTTATGTATCATAAACTATACTTGATGTTTGTAAAGACAATGTGTATATTGAATGACTTGATAACTCAAACATTGAATACCTATAACACTATCATCTAGAGTGCATAAATGAGAAATTCATTTCTAGAATCCATATAATGGTTATATAGACTCTTTTGGTTATTGAATTAATAGAGACATGCATGTCTTATTTGTTGTTCAATATGACAAAAACATCTTCACTAGATGTAGTGGGAGATTGATTGTTCCATTAGGACTAGTACATACAGATGTACATATACCTTCTTGGATGAAGGCTAAAGGTAGTTACAAGTACCTCATTATATTTACTGATACGGTCAATAGAATTTTTTTATTTAATGAAATACAAGTTTGGATATCTTGAAGTGTTCAATGAGATCATAAATGAAGTACATAACTAAATTGGTAAAACTATTAAGAAACCTTGATGTGATCAATGTTGAAATATTTTAAACCAAGAGTTTGAGGACCTTCTGGAGAGATCGTGACAGTGTATCACAATTACTCCACCTGAAACATACTGATGTGTCAAAAAGAAGGTGTCACACCTTGTTAAGTCAGTTGAGATTATCGATAAAATCTAGGTAATCTTACAAATTCTTTTTGGAACATGCTTTACACTAAACAATGTACTGTATAAATTGGCTCAAGAGACACCATATGAGATATGGCATGGGAAGTGTCCCGATGAGTCTTTTGTAGTTATTAGGATTGCAAGCTTGTATGAGAAAATAGTTTCTTAAAGGTCTTTATCCACAAATCACATGAATGTTATCTTGTTGAATACTACTTATATTCTAGCCCAACAACAAAGTGTTTGTTGCTAGGATGGCTGAACTCCTAAAGGAAACTTAGTTCCAAAGGAATCTATGGGAGTAAAAGTAGAACTCAAAATGTTCGAGACAAATAAGAAAACATTAAACCTAAAGAGGTACAACAAGGAACAAGGAGAATCACAAACTATTGTGGAATCTCAAGTTCCTTATGTAAACATAGAACTCATACTTTTAGTAGAACGCCTTGAGTTTGAAATATTATGAAATCTTATAACTCAATAAGGTGGTAAGTTGATCATAACGATGAGTCAACTACCTTCTAGAAACTATTGAGGAACCAAATTCTCAAAAATGTCTTGAGGCCATGAGATCTATGATGGACTCCATGTAAACCAACAAGGTATGACCTTGCTAGATCCACCTAAAGGGGTAAAACCCATAGGGTGCATTTGGGACTTTGTAAGAGGACCATCATGGAAGGATAGATTTTTTGCAAAGAGATTCAAATTGGTTCAAATTGTTGAAGGTGATGAAGCCTTTCTCCAGTTAACATGGTTAAATACATCTGGATCATGCTTTTTGTTGTAGCTTATTATGACTGTGAGATTTGGCATATGGATGTTAAAACTGCATTCCTTAACTGGAATAATGAAGAGGATGTGTATGTGACACAACCTAATGGATTTATATATCCATTAATGCAAATAAAGTCTATAATCTACAAAGGTGAATATGAGGATTGAAGCAAGCATCTCAGATTTGGAGTCTTCGATTTGACAAGACAGTCAAAGGGTTTGACTTGAGTCAGAATGAAGATGGAATCTGTGATTACAAAATGTTTGATGGGAGAATATTGATATTCCACATAATGATGCAGAATAACGTCCTTATCCTATAAATGTTAAAACATGGAAAGGAAAGTACCTTCTATATGAAGGGTTTAGGAGAAGCATGCTTTGTGATAGGGATCAAGGTCTACATAGATAGATCTGGAAAGCTTCTTAACCTAAGTAAAAGCAGATACATTGATAAGATGTTGAAGGGTTCAACATGCATGACTCAGTGAGAGAAAACTTGTCCATGTTCCATGGAGTTAGTCTTTCAAGAGCCTAGTATCCCAGTTCTTATGTAGAATAGGGACACATGGACATATGCCATAGGGTCTATCTTGAATGCAATGCTATATACTTATCCTGTTATCTCCTATGTATTGGACATGATGAGAAGATATCTAGTTATCTCGTATGTATTGGACATGATGAGAGGTTATCCAATCATCTCATATGTATTTGACATGATGAGAAGACACATATATACCTACCTAGAAATCTCATATGTATTGGACATGACAAGAGGGTATATGTCAGATGCCAATGAAAGTCATTAGACTACCATACTGAACATCCTTAAGTGCTTGTGAAGAACAAAAATGAGTCATTCCTTGAGTATAGTGATAAGGAAGAGTTAGGTGTAAAGAGTTGCACCGATGCAAGCTTCCAAACTGACAAATAAAGGATTGCAATATAAATTAGTGTTTGACAAGAACTGTTAGCTAGAAAGGGTTCTAAGCTAATGACAGTTGTTCAAATCTACAAAAGAAGCTGAGTATCTCTGTGTTATAAGAACAACAGAGGATATTGTATGGATCAAGAAGTTCATATGGGTGAACTTATGTGAGGTTCCAAACCATTGATGACACAATAGAAATACTGATGTCAACAATGGAGCTACTAGTTAGGTTGGGAATCTCAGATAGCATACTACATCACTTCCATCTCATACGAGTAGTTGTACAACAAAGAGATGTGAAAATTGCAAAACACCGACTTAAGGCAAACGTTGCTAAACCCACTATAAAAGAACTTGCGTAGCAGAAGCATGAAGGTCATGTTAGGTCACTCGGGATGAGATCCGTGGGTGGTTGTCTCTAAGTGCAAGTGGAAGTCTGTTGGTATGTATGCCCAGAGAGCCAATCATATGATGATTGGGATATGTCATTAGATACACAATTTGATAATCATAAAGGCAAGCTTCTAATTTATTTTTTATATTTAGTTATGAGATAATGAATTACATAATAAATATCTAGAGAATGATATTACTCAATGCCATATGTCTTCAAGTATGTGACTTGGAAGAATGAGATGATACATATGTTAAGAGTATATACATTCTCATTATGTCCGTGATAAGTTATTATTGTGGAAGGTAGATAGACAATAATAACACATAAGATCAGAGTGTGAGTTGGTTGATGACTGAATCTCATTGGTCATGATATGTCAATATCAAACCAAGCACACATATACATGTTAGGGAATAGTGTATCAGATAGACCCACCGTGAAACTGACACATGGATGTCATCATTATGGAAGTCATAGTCATCTATCACAGTGATGGTGGTGATTGTGGTTCTTTGACCTGAAATCACTACACTCATCACATGTTGTTGGGTGCACTATGACATCATCAAACACAGTCCTGAAACATGAATTGTTATAACAGTGATGATTGGGTGACCTTGACACGTGGGGATTGACTGTGAGTGATAGATATGTAATTTTTCCCTCCAACAGGAGTGTGATATCCAATGCCTCTTGATTAGAGAGACTGAGAAAAGTATGGCCATACAATTGTGGGTCAATACGTGATATTGAGCTTACATATATCTCATGCAGTCTGCTCGGGTAAAGGAACAAGATTGAATAACAATGAGGATGATGACCCCATGCCTCTAGTTAAATATGGATATCGTTGACAAAGGAACTATACAAACAATGTAACACCATATACAGATTGTAGGTTGAAGTTTCTCCCCAACTTTCCATTAACTTGGGTAGCAATGATGTGTGACTAGGCACCACTCTTTGCTTGTGATGTTATAATATAGTTATGAACATTCACTGCCAACATGATATGGGACCTATAGGGTCACACACCTAGGAACTCATCTAGAAGAGGAGTTTGATCTTGAATGATAATTGAATTAAGTACTAAAGTGTTTAGGTACTCAATTCACACAACAGATCGACAGATTGGCTAACTGAACTACCAAACGACCATCTCACTGGATGAGATGGCCGTTTGGGTAGCATACAAGTGTCTCAAGTGTTGAGACGGTCGTTTGGGTTGTTATGCAGATCAGAAATTGAATTAGCTTAGTTCTACCCTATGGACTTATCGATTCAAGCTGTTGAACCAATTGGATCTTGTGCGAGGTGGCTCGGTTGGGACAAACAAAAGTTCTAAAATTTTTCCACACTCGTTTCAATTGCACATACTCAGGGTACAAGTAAATTAATGTATGACATTAATTAGGAAATGATTTGCCAATTCATATTTGACAGGGAAAGCACAAAATGGATGTATCACATCCTAGATGACCGTTTCTCTTAGCGAAATGACCGTCTCTCTTAGACAAATGACCGTCTCGCCTGTGAGACAACTATCTCACTTTGTGAGATGAATGTTTCATCGCACGCAGGTTGTGAAACTTCCAGAAAAATTTGTGAAAATTCAAGATTTACTTATCATTTCCACTCCTGCTTTAGTCCCACGTTGGTTGGGGACTGGGAACCCTAACCCTAACCCCTCTTATATATAGAGGGGTACTGGGGCTTCCCAGAGTACAACCACTACACAGACAATTGAGAATCAGTTGCTTTGACAAGTGTTGTTCTCTCTGGTTGTGGTAACCATGAGAGCCCAGGAAAGTCCTACCCGACTAGGGAGGGAGAGCCATGGGAGAGCGACAATTGATGATTGTTGTTGTGGGAGAGCATGTTGGTGACTAGTACACCAACAGGAGGGACAACTCCTTCCTATCCGTTCCTATAGGACGACATGAGTTCTAGTTGGTCCGTGTGGATTACTCTAAAGGTAGGAGTCTATTGGCTGCTGCTAGGAGGGCAATGTCAACTCATAGTCTATGGAAAGATCTTAGGAGCTGCTATAGTAGTTGTCTGAGTCTGATGTCCATGGAGGAGTAGTCAGACGAGTCTGATTGCAATTAGGAGCTGCATAGACACCGTCCAAGACAAAGTGCACATCTACATCTACGAGGATTGTCGTTGGACTTTATCCAGGACCAAGTACATATTCATGAAACCATCCTTCCTATTTCATAGTTATTGACACGATCTGCTAGTTAATGGGAAATATGTCAGTAAAATTTTTGTTTCAGCTGCCTATCTGATGTCATATTTCCCTATAATTGTAATTACCAATGACCAAGCCAGGAAAGGAATGTCATGAATAGTCCAATATGGGATAGGAAGGCTGATATAAGAGGAAGTCATTGCAATAACAAGAGATCAAGTAGGGATAGGAAGGTCACCAATAAGCCAAGCTGGGATAGGAAGGCCAATATGAGGGAAGGTCATTGCAATGGCTAGTGACCAAGATGAGTAAGGAAGACCGCTATGAAAAAACCAAGCCCGGGAGAGGGAAGGTTATGAATGTCCCCTGAAGGGACTAAAACCCTTAGAGAGGGCTCCCCATAAAGAGAGGGCTCACCATGAGAGGAAAAGGATAAGGTTTGAGAAGTTGTAACAAAAAATGTAATTAGAAAATATGAAAACCTTTAGGGTTGGTGTCCCGACCTAGGGTGGGTCAACCCAAGAGTGGAAAAGGGCCTATGGGGGAAGCAAACCATAGACCTATAGGGACGGGTTGTGGCTTGAGATCCTAAACTCCTCCTATGAGCCAAGAGGGAACCCTAGGTTAGGAACTTCCCTAGAAAGGTAAGTTGACTAAATCAATTTAAAGATTGAGGTAACCTTAACCACCACATAAAGGGTTGAGAATTAAGGATATAAAATATGAAAGTACATATATCGAGTATGATACTTTGAACCCAAGTATGCCATATCTGAGCAAAAGGAGGAAAGGTCACTATGGAAGTGGCTGATAGTATGAGACCGAGCCCAGAAAAGAAAGTTTCCATGAGCTCTATGAGGGGACATAAAGTGAATAATGATCATCATAAGAAATGGAGGAAATCTAATTTAAATAATTCCATATGAAAATAATGTGCTTTCGGTAAAACCTTAGGAAGGGTAGATCCCTAAGCAATTCCTAAGGTCAAGTAAGGATTATTAAAGATACATAGGACCAATTGGATTAGGAGTTGATTGTTCCCTGAATGCACAAGACCATCTGGTCGGGTTTTCCCAAGGCCCATGTCTCAACATATTTGCCATGAGTTCAGGAGGCCAATAGGTGAAAGTGAGAGGCACTCCCTAGAAGCCTAAGGATGAGATCACTCCAAAAGTACATGTACCCATCGAGACCTCAAGGAAGTGTCTAATGCTCATAACACACAAGGTGTAAACATAAAAGATACAAAGAAGTCATGTAATAATGAAATCTTAAGAGGAGTTGTGAACAAACTCAAGAGTAAAACATTCATTTTACTTCATGGAATATAAGAATGATGTGGAATTAAAAAGTATGTCAGGTTTAAAGTCATATTAAGAACGATTCAACCTAAACGGTGAAATTTTTGAATAACATTTGTGTACACCATCTCTACTCTTGGAATGGGGCGAACTTTGTTTTTGAGCTACAACCATATGCTTATTTCATCTATTGATGAGTGAGAGATATGGGGTGGCCACATGTTATGCTTAAAATTGAGCATATTAGAATGAATTCCTCAAGTTGAACTTAATAACATGACTTAGGGTTTGAGGTGTTATCTCACCCTTATGTGATGATAAATGAATAATAGGTTGGAAACCTAGGTGAGAGGATAATCACCAAGAGAAATTGAAATCACAAATGAATTTGTAATCACCTTAATGCTAAGGATGTGGTTATGCCTTGAATTGAATTCCAATATCAATCTTAGTAAAAATGTAGGAATTTGCATATCAATAAAATATGCTATATGGGGTTGCTAGCCCTAAGTTGTGAACTTAGATGAGTTATTATTCACCTAAACCTTACTCAGTATGAATTTTGAGTACAAAATTATTTTTAAGGTGGGGTGAATTTATATCCTCAATTATTTAGTAAATTTGACTCACATAAATATAAATCCATGGTTTGATAAATAATTTTCTCCAATGATATTATTGGTGGAATAATAATATTAATCACCTTTGTGGAATGGGTGCTTATGGAACAAGTTAAATAAATAGAAGGAATTCATATATGAATAAATAATAGTGGCTTTTGATATGATAAATGAAAGCATTGTCAAGTTTTGAAAGGGAAATAAAATACATGGTGTTTTAGATAATTAAAAGAATAATAATCTAGCCAATAGTTGCAACACAATGTTTGAGGCACCAAAATAATCATTAACTCGATTTATCCTGTGTATACTTGAAAATAATAATGAAAAAAATAGAATTCTAGAATTGTGAGAAAAAAGATATTCCATGAGATAATGATATTGTTTTAAATAATGTTTTAAAAGGAGAAAGTTATATAGGGGAAATACATCCCAATTATTCTCAAAATACTAAATACAACTTCGGAAGGTTTCGTTGAAATAAGCATAATTGATTGGTAAGAACATACAAAAGAGAGAGGTGAGAATAAACTAGAAATCATGAGCAATTAGCCAATAGATTGTTATGTATTTATGTTCTTTACTTTATGGCTTTTTGTGTGTCAATCAAGTAAAGTTGGAAATTATGTTATGGATATGTGAATTCCTATTTTTGGAATCTATCAAATGTTTACAGATAAAAACACTTTTCCATGAGTAACTGTGAGAGAGAAGGAGAATAATAAAAGGAAAATATTATTTCCTAGTTAAATTGGATTGTTGAGTAAAAAGGATATTTTTTAAATAGAGAGGAAGTGGTGGTAATTGTTATACCAAAATATATCTAGCCAAAGAAGAAAGAAGGGAAGAGACCAAGGAAAAGAAAATATGTGAGTTTAAAATCATGCAATCATATACATGGTAAGGATACAAATGAAATGGAAAGTGATTAAGAGAGGATAAGCAAACTAGCTTGGAAAGGCAGGACTAGAGTAAAGGTTAATGTACTCGTATATATATGCACACAAATGTGGACTCTATCCTCCTCGTTAGACATCCTCTCCCACTTTGTACATCATCATCCTATTCCTAGGCCATTAGGGTTGCATAGATTATACGAGGGACCGCAGTTTCCCCTCCCTCAGGGTTGGCAGGATCCCTATCCTGCATAGCCATGTGAAGCTTGGGAGACATTAACCAACCTTCTTCTCGGACACACCATTTTATCTTCCTTCCTTCTAGAACCATGACAACATAGTGACTTGGTGCTGGCCGACACCCAAGGGTGACAAGCACAACTGTAGGGGCAACAATGTAGGATAGGGGGTGGCACATGTTGACCCATCTGCATTCGATGAGCGAGTCTTTGAATGTTTGCACTTTGGGCCACCACTGGAAGAGGCGACATCAAAGGTGATGTAGCCACATAACCACATGGTCGGACCTGGAACTGTAGAAGTTTAGAAAGAAGAAACTTTTGGAACATTTGGGTTAGTAGGCCGGTAGAAAAGAAGAAGTGAAGGAGGCAACACCCTTAGATGAGGCTCGATGCTAGAGTTCGTTGTAGCATTAGTGATCATGCTGGGATCAGGTCTGCATAGAGGAAGAGACTTGCATGGGGATGGAGACCTGTGCAGGGCAACAGTGAGCGGTACAGTCTTGGATCAGGCATCCTAGACTGGGTAGTTAAAGAGGCGAGCCAAATTCATTAACCAAACCAGCCACTAACATATATAACTATAGGTAAGTTGATGACATGGCATCTTCTAATTGGTCTGAATATATTAATCTTGCAAAAATGGTAGTAATTGCTAGGATGCTTAGATGAAGACATGTTTTATATGAAATTTGATCACATAAAGAAGAGGAAAACAAAAATATATTTGAGACTTGATAGTGCTTCCTTTCCAAAAGTGCATAAAGATACCGTCTTTAATGTAAAATATACATAAGTACCCTAGTTTTGGTGAGTACGTTGTTAATCATGTTAAATATGATTCTTTGAGATGTAAATGGATATTGTGGAATATAATGGTAATTTAACATGTTCATGATAATAAGGATGTGGAATTAGGGTTTCTAATATGAATTACCATGCATATGAAGAATGAGGGTTTTGAAGTTAAAGGTGATAACTTCAATGAACTCAGACTAGTCCAAGTGATTATAATGAAAGGGATATGTTGGATATAGTACTTAGGGTTTCCAAGCAATAATTATATAACAATGAAGCCTAAACCCTAGAATAGGACCAAGTAGAGTTTAACTTATATAACATGATGCTCACACTTTAGGATTTACATGCATGCAAATTAAAAATGTGGATTGCTTAGATCTGTTGATTGGATTGATTGAATATGCTTGAAGTATAATTGAATAATCTGCATGGCTCACCACCGTGGTACATGGTTACACTTATGACTACTCACATTAGTTTTTTGGTGTTTTCCAAGTGTTTCTCGAGAATTGAACAACTAAACTGTTGGATGTTTATTTACATTCTATTCGATTATAATGCCACTATGAGTATCACGTAATGAAAGATTATGTGAGGAAAATGACAGTTCTTATTTGCAAGTAATTGATTGATATATGTTGCTATGTACTTGCACACTTTTGCATGCACCCCACGTACACAATATATTTTGATATGCTGATCCGTGCTTTTGTTTCCCGTCATTTTAGGTACATGCTAGATAATATGATATCAAGATATGATAGACATAGGAATTTACTTAAAGATATTAAAGTTAATTTGTAAGGAGGAATGGATAGATACTTATTCTCATATAGTTCTCATATCTACAATTTTGATGATATAAATTTATGTAAGTTCTAGAGGAACATCATGTAAAAATATATTTGAATTAATGGAAATTATTTGCTATTGATTATTCTTTGTTTAATATATGAATCCTTGAGAAAATTTTAGGTAATGGATTTCATCTTTTTGGCATTCCTTAATTGGGGGTTTCTGAAATGTGAGTTCATTACACTAGGGGTACCCAACCTTCAAAGAAGGCACTTCTTTTACAAAGATGAAGTGTTGCTCGAGTTTCATCCTGCCATCGAACCCCATCGAAAGGAAAGGATGGAAATCCAAACCTTATTTGTGCCCACTCCCATTGGCATCTAAAACCATCTTCAAAAGTGGAAGGATAGCAGAAACCAATACCCTAAAAATATGAAGAGGAGATCTTCATTGACGTCCAATACCCTACTAATATTATTTGTTGTGTTTTCTCCTTTTTCTCTAACTTTGTTCACCCCCTTTCTTTTTCTTGGGTTATGTCCTTAATCATTTGTAAATTTATATTGTCTCTCATGAACATGAGTGGATAGACCTCTTAAATTAGGTTAGGAGTAGCCATTAAGTTTCTCCCAACATGTAAATACCATAAGCATTGAATGTATATACTTTAGCAATATTTATCTCCCTACATTTGTTCATGAATGTTTTACTCAAATGATTAGCTACCATATTGTGATGTTTGATTTATAATTCCTCAAAAGAGTAGTAGTAGTTCAGATCTAGAGTTAATGAGTGGTATGAATGCACAAAAGTGTTGGAATACTAGAGTTGTTGATCATATGTTTGTATATTTGATTGTTTGTTAGTCATCTCGAGAGAGAGACATGCTCATGATCTAGATCTTACCCACTCTCAAGAGTGGATGGAATAAACACTAATCATGATTGCTCTACACTAAGGGCATATTATGGGTGTGAGCATTGCATGTTGGCGAGAGTACTTAGTTGGTGAACCCTATCCAAGTTCTATCCATAAATTGAAATGTCTGAAATATATCTATGCTCTATTTTGCTTTTCTAACTTAGTTTTATATTACTTTTGTCTTCCTTGTTCTGCAAGGAAGACTTAGTTTACCTTCTGGTCTAACTTAGCTTATCAAAGACTTATAGTCCTTAATAGCTTGCTACCCTTATCCCTATGTTCAACCCCGTTCACTACACATGACCCAACATTATCGTTGCAAGAGTATGAGGTATCAAGTATAAATTTGAAGTTTGATTCCTCTTGATCCACCACCATTTTGGATGTGTGAATCATAAGAACTCAACATTTGGAGCCATTTCTAGGGGAGGGAGCAACTGAAAAAATGCTAGAGGATGTCCTTTGAAGAAGACTAGGGTAGGGAAGAAGGAAAAGGTAAAAAATAAGTTAGTTGTACAACCAAGATCAATGTCAGAAGTTGCTAGATAACAGACAACCCTTCTTGAAGCTACAGAGGAACCACTAGCTCTAACGGTCACAAAGAACAACCATATACCACAAGGTAGACCTGACATCTAGATAACAAGTTTGTCTCTATGGACAAAGACACCAGACCAAACAAAAAGTCCATGATGCTAAGTAGGACATTTAATGCAAAGAGATATGCATGTGAATAAATCCTAAAGAAACTAGGAATATATGCTAGGGTAAAGCAAATGTTGAGTCAATTCAACCTATTTATTTCCTAATTCTATCACCAGAGGTCCTAAATTGAACCAACACTAGAGTTCATGTCATCACTGAGGACGCTTCTAGTGGATGTGGTTGAAGCAAAAAGGGCAGGGGGACCCTAAAATGAATTTTGTAATATGATTAAACAAGGAAAATATATTATAGGACATATATTGAACAATATATTTTACATGATAGATGAACATGTTGCTACCTCCAACAAGCCAAATATGACAAAGATCTCAGGGGGTTTAACACTTACAATGTATGGGAAAAACTCACTGGTAAACCTAAGAATAGACCGGTGAAATAAAAAGCATCCCAGATGCACCTTTAGATTCATGTGGTTCATGCACAAGATAGTTGCATGTGCAATCGTTGCAAGGTACGAAACTAGGAACATCCCAAGGGATGATCTATATATCTTATGGAGCATCATGGAGAATAAAAAAGTCAATATAGGATGCCTATTGATCAATAAATTGTCTATTGCAAATGACACTAAAGGTACAAAGACCTATTTGTGGGGACAATATGCCTAATAGGACACCTTCTAAAGAAACCCCATATCATGAAAAATTGACCAAAAGAAAGGGGGATATATTTGTAGACCTTAAGTATTTGAGTTGTATGTATATAATCTGTAAGAAGGGAGATAAGTATTACTATAGATTTGTGAAAACAAATAACCTGATACCCCTTCCCGAGATGAGAAACTATGATTTTAACAAGTTCATCTTATCTACAGATGATATATTAAATATGATATTTGGGGTAATGACATGGGAAGTTAGTGTTGAATCCTAGATGGGTGATTAGATGCTCTAGAGTGGGGTGAATAGAGCTGAAAGCACTTAAACAAAACTCATTAAACCTTCAATATATATCACAAGATAAGGTTGCTAAATAGGCAATTTGAGTGCAACTAAATCATGCATAGCAAGGATAAGAGAGATTGAACATGCACCAATTAGACAAGCTATTTAGAGTGGTTCCACACTTCAAACTAGAAGTGTGTCAGTCCACTTGCCTAGAGAGGTCAACCTCTAAGACTTCCAACAATTGCACTCTTATATTCACTTATAAGACATACAATACAAGACCAATAAAGGACTTACCTATCCAATACAAAGAGTCTTCAACCTTACCAAGGACTTACCCACTTTGCAAGAGTCTTCGGCCTTCTCCAAGGACTTACCCACTTTAGCACAAGTCTTCAGCCTTGTAGGAATTACCCACTGTTCTTGGATCTTCCGCCTTTGACTTCACCTTCACTCGGAGAAGCTTTCCACCAAGGACTTACCCACTTGAGCTTGAGTCTTCTGCCTTCTCCAAGGGCTTACCCACTCTAGATCCAAGTCTTCGGCCTTGATCTTAACCAAGGGACTCCTTCCCTTGTTCTTCTTCACCTCTCTTGGACAAGAGAGAGAACCTTCATCTTCATGGTTGGAAAGATAGAAAGGAGGTGGTGGAAGTGAGAGCCTCACAAGATATACATGTAGGACTAGCTCTCTTACAGATTTCCTACTCACTCTAATGGATGTAGAAAGTGATTAAGCTTAGAGAGAGAGAGGAGGATGTAGGATCACTCAACTATAGAATAGGAACCTTCATAGTGAATGCTCAACCTTGGAATGAAGCCCAAGGGGTCCTATTTATAGTTGGGGATGCCTCTTAGCCTTTGGGAACACTTGTGAACGAAAACTAGCCATTTTGTGGCTTGCAACGAATCTATTTTCACTTGTTGCAACTCTACAATGGCTAGTAGCACTTTTCTGCACTTTTCCGTACAGTGCATTCGATCGAGTTTCTATGTGTAACTCGACCGATGCAATCTTCAGAAAATCAGCCCAGGTGGATCGGTCGAGTTTCAGGGTGGGAAACTGGACCGATTCAATCTTCAGAAAATCAGCCCAGGTGGATCGGTCGAGTTTCAGGGTGGGAAACTGGACCGATTCAATCTTCAGAAAATCAGCCCAGGTGGATCGGTCGAGTTTCAGGGTGGGAAACTGGACCGATCAAGAGCCTGTAATTGATTTTCAAAGTTTCATTAAAAGTGCTCTAATATTCGATCTAAGTGTTCCTGATATTTTTCTAAGCTTAATTACAAGTCATACAATCATTACAAGTGATTTACAACATGATTCTAATGGATATACATCATATTACAAAAACGTGCACTTGTATGACTTTGACTTGTCTTTTCTCCAATTTGATATGCGCAAGTTAGGGCAATTGGAGTGTGTCTATACCTAATCTAAAATTACTCAAGTAGAAGCATTAGACACCAATATGTGGAATGGTTAGTCATCATCAAAACATGGGTTTAGTCAATTTAGACGTGAGTCAACATTGACCTAATTGACCTTGAGTCAACATTCTCCCCCTTTTTGAAGATGACAAACCATTCCATAAATGTATTGAAAGCATTTAAGTAAATTCATACCTTTGGAGAAACCTAGGGGTTTCAATAGAATGGAGTTCATATGCTCCCCCTCAATTGATGCGTGTGGAGTTTTCATACCCCCCTCAATTGATGCTATTTCTCCTGTATGGTTAGCTTTCATAACATTTATAGAATACTATGTCTTCTACTCATATATGTCTTCTCCCCTTTACATGAACATGCTTCTCCTCTTCATGTAAGACATGCCTTCTTCCTCTTTTAAAAGAAGACATACCTTTCTCCCCCTTTGTCATTTCAAAAAGTGGGGTTATGAAGAAATAAGAAACATCACTTGTTAAAGAGAAAGGAGATAACACAAATATATATAAGGAGAGTAGAAGAGCACAGATAGGGTCTTGTCCAAGCATAGAAAGAAAAGCAAGTTAAAACATATACTTGAACAACCCAAAAATGCAAGATAAAGTGCTGCAGAAAAACAATAAATCACAATTTTGACCCTCAAGATGATGGAATTTGACCAAAACCATCGGAGCTCATGGCAAAGCGATGAGTCTTGCTCAGAAGGTCGTTTCTGCATGAAAAACACTAGTCTTGCACCAAAAACTGAAACTGGAGCAAAAGCTGCATAAAATCCAAAAATACTCCAATTTCTACATATAATGTAGATCTATGTACCCTGCATCACAATGTTATGCAAGCAGCTCAAGATAGTAGATATGCAATTTTAAGAAATAATCTTGAGCATGTGTGACACACGAAACAAGCATAGCATATAGATGAGCAAAGAAGCCAATTATAAACAAGGTTAGAACTACATGTATATGAACTACTAGTAGATGATATCACAAGTTAGGACTACTAGTAGGATCTAGATCATAGCAAGAGATACCAAAAGATACACAAGTCAAAGAGCAAGCTATGAGTAGATGTAGAGATATATCCAAACAAAGAGATATGCAATTTTAGAAGCATGAAAGGATATAACTCAACAGATATGCATCCTTACCATAAGATGATTACCCCTATGAACCTCAAGGTTGTATCAACACAAG
Organism: Alisma plantago-aquatica; assembly: GCA_963693085.1. Lineage (NCBI taxonomy): Eukaryota > Viridiplantae > Streptophyta > Magnoliopsida > Alismatales > Alismataceae > Alisma > Alisma plantago-aquatica. Next base: position 1,615,641,093 of record OY856409.1, on the reverse strand, counting down.
ATATACACCTATATAGATGTAGCAAGTTAGAGTACAATGGAAGCAATTTATTAGACACAACCAAGAGATCCAAAGAGATCATCATCAAAACCTGCAAAACAACTCAAAGCAAGTAATTGTAAGATATAGGTATACCAATTTAGAGCAATTAGAGAGATAGAGTTGTAAGCAAGATAGGCAATTTAGAACATGGCAATATGCATATATAAAGGTACCAAATGAGAGTGCCAAAGAATAAGGCTATTGGTTGAGAAAATCTAGTTGAGAGGGAAATTCTCACTCAATAAGCCAAATGTATATTCTGTGCATAGTGTTATCTGTCGAGTTCTGTACATTGGCAACTCGACCGATGACAACTACTAGCAACACCCATTGGTGCCCATCGGTCGAGTTTCAATAGGGAAAACTCGACCGACAGAGCAGCTGTCAAAAAGCATATATATATCATAAAAACATATTTAAATGTATGCTAAAAATACAAACCATATCCAAACATGTCTAAGCAAGTTAGTAATGCACTATAGAAGCATTAGAACCATTTTTTGAGCAAGAGTGTGAAGAGAATCACAAAATGCCACTTTTGACTCAAAAACCATATGTATAGTACACACTAACTTGACAAAACAAGTTAGAAATGGTTACAAGCAATAAAACCATTACCTTTGTACTTACCATTGCTTTTCCACTTGTTGTCACCCTCTACACATCTCACCTTTCTTCTTTCATGTGGATTGAGAAGTCAATTTGCAATTTAGTGGCTCAAGTCAATCCATTTGCAAGTACCTACAAGAAGAAAGATGAAATGGTCCCCAATCATGTTTTTGGGTCCGGAGGGGTTAGTTTAGCAACCCAAATCCTATTGCTCTTGGGTTCTTTCCTAAAAGGACAACAAGTAGAATAATGACCAATTTCATTGCAATAATTACAAGTGCCCGTAGCCTTGGAACTGGAGGATTCTTCATTGAAAAATGAAGGTCCTTTGTCTTTGTTGTTCCTTTGGCTATAATCAAGTCCAATGCCATCTCTACCCATTTGTTTGGTAGTATGGTCTAGGATTTGATTAAGATTCTTTTTATCACCTAAGAATCTTTGCAAAGAAGATCTCAAACTATGATTGCCATGCACAAGAGAAGTAAAGGTAAAACACAATAGATTCATATCATCTCTAGCATGCACAAGATAGATTTCTAAGCAAACATCTTTAGTCATATAAGAATCTTTATCACAAGATAGAGCATCAAAAGCTTTCTCTCTATAAGAAAAGATAGTATGAGGGTCAAGAGCAATTACACTACTATGCAAGGAAGCAAGTTCATATACAAGACAAGTAATCTTTGAAGGATAAACTTTATCTACACATTCTATTCCTTGCAAAGTAAGCTCTTGACTCTCATAAGCACATTTAAGAGCATAAGAAACAATAGAGAGAGAAACAATAGTAGTAGCAAGCTCTATAAATGAAGTAGTCATAGAAGGTTGAGATTCTAAAAATTTAATCTTATCAAGCAAGCTATATTTTGCAAATTTAGAAGCATTTAGTTGACTAAGATAATAATTGGTTAGAATCTCAACACTTGGATTTACCTCATTTAAATCTTTAATTGAGCTTGTCAAGAGGGTGCAATGGCATCTTCCATCTTCAAATTCACTAGATCTTCCACTAGTGCTTTCATTTGTTGATGGAGCCTTTGTGATCCCTTTTTCACTCTTGTTTCCTTCTATTGTTCTCTTTGAAGGTTGTCCATCTTCATAGTCACCCATTATCTCCTACTGGTGGAAGTATGCTTGGAGAAGACCCGCTCTGATACCACTTGTTGGATCCTAGATGGGTGATTAGATGCTCTAGAGGGGGGTGAATAGAGCTGAAAGCACTTAAACAAAACTCATTAAACCTTCAAGATATATCACAAGATAATGTTGCTAAATAGGCAATTTGAGTGCAACAAAATCATGCATAGCAAGGATAAGAGAGATTGAACATGCACCAATTAGACAAGCTATTTAGAGTGGTTCCACACTTCAAACTAGAAGTGTGTCAGTCCACTTTCCTAGAGAGGTCAACCTCTAGGACTTCCAACAATTGCACTCTTATATTCACTTATAAGACATACAATACAAGACCAACAAAGGACTTACCTATCCAATACAAAGAGTCTTCAACCTTACCAAGGACTTACCCACTTTGCAAGAGTCTTCGGCCTTCTCCAAGGACTTACCCACTCTAGCACAAGTCTTCAGCCTTGTAGGAATTACCCACTCTTCTTGGATCTTCTGCCTTTGACTTCACCTTCACTCGGAGAAGCTTTCCACCAAGGACTTACCCCCTTGAGCTTGAGTCTTCTGCCTTCTCCAAGGGCTTACCCACTCTAGCTCCAAGTCTTCAGCCTTGATCTTCACCAAGGGACTCCTTCCCTTGTTCTTCTTCACCTCTCTTGGACAAGAGAGAGAACCTTCATCTTCATGGTTGGAAAGATAGAAAGGAGGTGGTGGAAGTTAGAGCCTCACAAGATATACATGTAGGACTAGCTCTCTTACAGATTTCCTACTCACTCTAATGGATGTAGCAAGTGATTAAGCTTAGAGAGAGAGAGGAGGCTGTAGGATCACTCAACTATAGAATAGGAACCTTCATAGTGAATGCTCAACCTTGGAATGAAGCCCAAGGGGTCCTATTTATAGTTGGGGATGCCTCTTAGCCTTTGGGAACACTTGTGAATGAAAACTAGCCATTTTGTGTCTTGCAACAGATCTATTTTCACTTGTTGCAACTCCACAACGGCTAGTAGCACTTTTCTGCACTTTTCCGTTTAGTGCATTCGGTCGAGTTTCTATATGTGTAACTCGACCGATGCAATCTTTAGAAAATCAGCCCAGGTGGATCGGTCGAGTTTCAGGGTGGGAAACTGGACCGATTCAATCTTCATAAAATCTGCCCAGGTGGATCGGTCGAGTTTCAGGGTGGGAAACTGGACCGATTCAATCTTCATAAAATCAGCCCAGGTGGATCGGTCGAGTTTCAGGGTGGGAAACTGGACCGATCAAGTGCCTGTAATTGATTTTCAAAGTTGCATTAAAAGTGCTCTAATATTCAATCTAAGTGTTCCTGGTATTTTTCTAAGCTTAATTACAAGTCATACAATCATTACAAGTGATTTACAACATGATTCTAATGGATATACATCATATTACAAAAACATGCTCTTGTATGACTTTGACTTGTCTTTTCTCCAATTTGATATGCGCAAGTTAGGGCAATTGGAGTGTGTCTATACCTAATCTAAAATTACTCAAGTAGAAGCATTAGACACCAATATGTGGAATGGTTAGTCATCATCCAAACACGGGTTTAGTCAATTTAGACATGAGTCAACATTGACCTAATTGACCTTGAGTCAACAGTTAGGGAAGAGACAAGAACAACTCTACCCAAAGGTGAAAAGAACCTAAGGCAATAAAGGCCACAAAACAAGCCACTGAGCCATCCTGAAGGAAGAAACTAAAACTCAAGATCTGTAGGGCTACTACCAAGAAGAAAGAGGCCAAAGAAAATGTTAGCGCTCCATAGCAGCCAACTGACACCAAAGGAAAGTTGATAGAGTAAGAGAAGGAGACCAAAGAAATCAACATGGAGTAAGAAGACAACATTATCCTTTACGCTGAACATGACCCGATTACAGTTGAAGTGGGACTTGCAAACAAGGAGAAACACCAAGATAACACATGGGAGGTTCATGTTATTGAGGTAGGGTAACCTCCAAGAAAGGAACAAGCTGAACAAAAGATAAAGGCTGCACCACCACTGCCTCAAATGGTAGAAACGTCAAAATAAACAACAGTATCCCTAAAATAATGTGAATTGGAGATCTTCCCTTTATCAAAGGAAGCACCCACAATGAAAGCTACACTTTTCCAAGACAACCACATTTTCCCAATCTTGGGGGAGGGACTTGGACCTCAATTTGACACCATGTATGATCAAACTTCAAACTACTCTTATAAATTTTATTCCTTACCCTCTAGCCAGTAGGTATTAATGATGCATGTGTGAAGAATAGATGCAAGGACTAAACCACTCTCATAGTTCATGAATCAATTCATAGGTTGCCAACACCAATGGTATAGAATATGACCATCATAGAAGTAGAAATGAATGACTATAGAGGGAGCATGACGAGATGATGAGGGAACATGATGAAATGAAGAAAGAATTGGATGATCAAATACAACATAGCAAAGTGAGACGTGCAAGGAAATGATAGAGGTGTGTGTATAACAGTACCTATCTTCCTCATCATCAAACCCATCTACATTGTCATCTCTTGAGAACATCAAGCCATCACCATCCTGAATAATTCAAAAAGCAAGCTTTAAGCCACTCAAAGTAAGAAAATCAATCTCCTTATCGACATTGACTTAAACCTCTCACCAATAGAGGATGATCCTCTTGAGGCATAAAAGAAAAGGAGGATACACCAAACACCAGCACTAGAAGCCTCCCTTGAACCTATTTGGGAGGGCCTACCTTCTAAAGAAGATATTGGAGCCCCTGAATGAAACATAGAAGACAACCAAGTGTAGGGGGAGCTGAAGAAACAATAGAGAAGATGACTGATCTAGAAAATATAATAGACATGATGCCATCCTTGTTGATGTCTGCAACATGTACCTGTAGTTCAATGAACCAGACGTTCATGTTTCCAGAAAACAATACAACAACTAAAAAGGCCACAACATGAGTAGGGTTGTCAGATGAAGATAAATAGGGAATGAAGTATTTGTCCAATAACACCCCTACAAAAATGCTGATCCTAGTGTCTTCAACCAAAAATACAAGAAGTCACCCGAAGTTCTATGCCTCCACCTCTACTATTGCAAGATGAAGGGAAAGGACACCACAACTGTATCTATGATATTCTATAAAGACTTACACCTCCCTACAAATATCCTCAATGATGAGCTATCAAGAGAGGACATTGTGTATGTGCAAAGGGTGTTCTTTGACGAGTGAGAAGTTCATAATAATATTTATGAGGAAAGTGTAGGTTCATGTACAACTATTCAAAGTTCTTTATGCAAATGTCCTCAAAGAATTCCTAGACAAAAAGAAATAACAACCAATGTTCAAGGACACTCCAACCCTCACCAACCGCCTCTTCCAAAACAAAGATATGGAACCTTCAATAATGGAGCTACAGGAGGTGGTAAACAAACAAAAAACTAGGGTTGTTACATTACCATACATGACCAAGGATCATTGGCCCTATTTACAACTAACTTGTATAAAAGACACACGCTGATTTACAACTATGACACATAGGATCTCAAGTGCAATACAATGGTCTTCTGAGACATGGAAGAACATGAGACCTAAAAGATCTCAATAAGACTAGAGTACAAAATTGAAGGGGTAGGTCATAGACATAAACCAACTTGAAACTTTCACAATCAACACCAAAGTACCCCATGGAGAGGCATGATCAGGAGAATATGCATTCACTATGTTATGGCTAATGGAAGTAGTTAGCAAAGGACCTACATGGGATTCATGGTCACTACGTCATGGAGGTCAATTACAATAGTTGGTTCTTTCATGATCCAACAATGCCTCCAGACATTATACCTCACTGACTTTATTCTGCTATACCTATCCTAAAGAAGAGTCCTTTGTGAAAGGTTAAAAAGGAATTATGGATAGACCCATATGTAAAAGAGCATGATTTGAAGTTGTAGAAGGGGTGTAAAGTCATTGAACAATATAAGTAGCAACCTCAATCACCAAGGGATTCAACAAAATAGAGCTAGCAAAAATTCCAAAAGGAGAACTCATAGATTGAAGGACAAAAATACACCCCCCAGGAGGGCATGAATGAGGAAGAAATATTAATATATATATTGAAGAAGAGATTCCTTCCACAAATGAACAACAAGAAGAGGGGAGGGGTCAGAGAAGAGGCTTTTAATGATAAATTCCACCTAGAACAACCCAAAGACATCGAATTCCCTAACTTTAAAGAAGAAACAACTAAAGGGCCAACTAGGACTATTTAATCAATGTTTGAAAACTTTGATATATGGGCATGCAGAAATATATCCCAACATGACTTCATCCTACTCATGGACAAGCTAAAAGAAGATGAAAACCACTAAGATACTATCTTACAAAGAGGAAGCATATATGTGTTAAAAGATGATCTTTGAGATACTTTAAAGATTAATTGTTATATGTCAATGAACGTGATGTCATCATGCCAATATCTACTAGGAGATGGATTTCTCAACGTGTACATGGAATACTACCTTCTGTAGGAGGATATCCTACACAACAAAGACTCTGGAGAAAAGGAAAGGTCGATCAAACACCTACAAACTCTATCCCAACTTTCATCTTTCTTCCATTTTAAACAATCACTAGACTCGACTAGCAATAAACACTAAAGCAAAAATTATAGTCATGTACAATAGTTTTAATGATGAGTACAGTCCAAAAAATCACATCAACATGACAAGGCTATGGAGTGTAATAGAGGAAAAAGATAAATCACATGCATAAGAAATAATGAAACTTATACAAAGCTATGGCAAGGGATACAAGTATGTATTAGGACTAGACTTCAAGAAGGCATAATTCTAATGTAGAAGTCCTAATCAGGCCATACAATCAAATGAGTGCATCTTACATTGCCTTGTCTTCATGCATGCCCTAGACTCTATGGGCTCAAAGGTTGAAAGTTTGTAGAATGAGTTTAATCATCCTCTCCACAAAATGTATATCTTCCAACTATTGCACTCTCACATGGCCAATGAGGGACTCCACAATCAAGAGTAAACCTTACATTTACATTAAACCTCATTATTTGACACTCTAGAACTGAGTGAAGTATATGTTAGGGGTGGGGGGGAGGATAAATGGGTGAGGTAGGTACTATCTCGTCTCCTCTACTTCAAAACTATTTCTCCTATCCCACATGCGCATACTGCATTTGCATATACTTCTATTTTTGAATTTCCATACAATTTTGATATTTTAGTCTACACATTTTAATGATTTCACTCTTAGTTAATAAAATTCTAACAAAATGAAGGATAATGATTTTATTTAGAAATATTTTTATCCCATTTTCTTAGAAATTATCCTCACTTCTAAACCATAGCTAATTGTCTTTAAGCATTTCTTAGCACATTATTGTATCAAGTGACATATTCATGCAATAAATCTAGTTAACATGTTAAGAGATCATGTTATTGCACCAAGTCTATCTTAATATGTTGCAGGATGCCAATAAAATGCTCACTCACCTAGAAAAATTTCTTGGAATTAAGGTGTTTCTTTGTCCTTTACACTTTGCGTGATTATCTGATTCTCTGAGTACAAATTTCAGTTGTAAAGATCTCACACCAAGGAAAAACTACCCCTTCCAGTGTTAAGATCCTAAAAAGGAAAAAAAGGCTTGGAGTCAATTATAACCCTAAGAATATCATCCCATAAGACAAGAGAGAAAAAATAAACTCATGAATGTGAATAAAAATATGAAAGTTGTGACATGATAAAATACAAACATACTGCCCGTTTGGTGTATAGCTTCACTCAAGAACATAGATATGCCATGATCAATAGTAGAACCAAGTATCTATAAAAAAATCCTTATTTTTCAAAGTGCAATCACTCGAGCCACATGTGGTATACCAGACTTGCAATTGACTGACCTGGAGAAGAACAAGTTACACACTAGCCTTGTAACGTCCCAAGAATCGGGCCTTAGATGAATGATCTTTAAAAGGGATGATTGGACTACCCATATCACCAAAGTGTACCTCCTTTTCAAGGAACACATCATTACAAAAATATGTGGCTAAGCGTGCTCAACTGTAACATCCCATGATTTGAGTCCTCGGATAACATGATCTTAAAAGGAATGATTGGACTACCCATATCACCAAGGTGCACCTCCTTTTCTGGGAGCCCATCACTAAAGAACTCCATAGTTAAGCGTGCTCAGCTTGGAGTAATACTAGGATGGGTGACCAGTCAGGAAGTTGATCCTGGATTGCGCGTCAGTGAGGACAAAGTGCGTAGTTAAGGCTAGTGGTGGTTTGTGGGGCCAGTCATCATTCCTGAAACTCTACTAGAGCCTAGGGTAGTGGGCCCGGACATTACAATTGGTATCAGAGCCTAGGTTCCTCACTTAACCATTAATAATTATTAAATTTTACAAACTCCATAGAACCCAAGGTAGTTATTAGAGGATTATCCGAAAGATGGAGGTGTCTAGAAAAGGATCAGGACTGGGGGCTGGCAATATTTTCCTCCGAACTGCTAGTCGGAAAATGAGGACTCCCGGATCTGTGTGACGGCCTGGCCAAAGTCTTAGGGTATGAATCGAAATAAGATACCTTTAGGACTTTCTCATCTTATTCATCTCTTCTCATCACAAATTCTATTAAGGACCTTAAGGATTAGGGTTTTCTCTCTTTTCCTCACCCTCTTGAGGTATGGGTAAGGTTGATAAGGTTTAAGAAATCCTCTACCAAAATTAATGAAAAGCATGTAAATAAGATGTCATGGACATAAGCTTAATAGATTAAGCACAAACTAAAGAATAGATACATGCTTAGGTCGTATGACATAAGGTGCCATGCCCTCATGAGAGACCTGCGGCTAGACCTTCTTGTCAGGAGGATAAGTAAAGAGAGTTAATCTTGGAGATAGAGATCTCCATTACAAGTAGAGACCTGGTACATCCTCTGAGGATGATGTTAACCCTAACCCTAAGTGAAGGTTAGAGAGAGAGATGGCATGATGAGCTAGACCAGGTGTTTGGATGGACATGCCTTTGGGATGCCATATGAGCTATGAGAGGTTGGATGACCTTGCACCTCTGGCGACCCAACCCTGGGAAGGGTCATGCATGTTAGAGTGAAGGATAGCTCCTTCATTTATGAGGTTAGAGAAGAACCTATGGAAACCCATGAGCTTATATGGGAATAATATGCACCCAGAATGTATCAGTAGTGCGTGTAATAGGTTGAAACCCTAGCCGGGAGAGTTTGATGGATAGCTTATGTGATAAGCATAAGGGGCTATGGATAACCTCGAGAAAACATAAGTTTGAGCATAGGCTTCACCCACGTAGAGTTATGCTTGTGAGCTTGATCCTTCATGAAGAGAGGACCTCTAATGGTGAGGATGGTTGTAGGGTTAGCTCTACAAAGAGAGACCAGGAACCAAGAAAGAAGGTTGGAATCCTAGACTCTGAGATATGAGGAAAAGTAGGGAGTTGAGGATGATGCGACCTAAGTGGATGATAGTGGTCACCACATGATTGATTCGTAGAGGTTGATGATGTCTTGGTTGCCATAAGAGGATCCAAACCCTAGAGAGAGGATGAGTCTGCTGGTACCTCTGTACCTATGGTATAGATGGGAAGAAGAGTTCCTTAGACCTGGAGGGGTTTAGTAACAGGTTATGAGGCCTTGTACCTTGTTGTTTGTTCTTGAGGAGGACTCAACTCTGAGGTATTGCTCGAGTAGAAGGATGACATGAAGGGCATGTCATGCTTTATACATGCTTGATTCATGGTTAAGAGGTTGAGCATGCAGTTGGATACCCAAAAGTGAACCTAGGGTTCCTGGCCTAAGAGGGGAAGTGGTGTACCTAATGCTCATGATAAGAGTTGAGTTTCTATAGACGTGGACATGGTACTCCTCATGCTTAGAGGAAAGAGAAACCCCTTGAGTTTAAGGTATGTTTGATGAATCCCTCACATCTAAGTTGATGACACGGGAAAGTATGATCTTGATCCAATATTGAGGATAAGAACAAGAGTGACCTGGCATGGTTTAGTAGGTGGTATTCTTGTGCCTTATTAGCTTGCTAGGGTTAAGCATGCTCATGTGGATGTAAACCCTAAACATAGGGACGTTGGTGACCTTTGTTATCAAGGTATAGTTTCCTCCCATCCTAGGAGAGGGATCCTTTTGTAGGATGTATACCAGTTTTGTTATGTTAAGGTAACCTAAAGAGGTCTCATAGGATCTTGAGAAACTATGTGAAAAGTACATGGTGTGAGAATGAACATGTAGACCCATAGATAACCATCTCTAAGTGCATATGTATGTGTTACAATGAAGGAAATCGGTATGGGGCATGACCAAGGCAGGCAGGTCGCCATGACCCCTATGAAGGGATGAAAGTCAGCCCATGAATGCAGAGAAAGAGATGATGAAGGCTTGGGTAAGGTTCTAAGTTGGACATGTACTATAATGGAATCCTAAAGTCTATCCTAGGGTTAGGTAGGGATAAGACTGATGGAAGTAGGAGTTGCCTAACTCCCTAGTTGCACATGACCATAGGGTCGGGAGGTAACAACTATCATTGTCTAAGGGCCATGGGTTAGGAGATTGATCACCTTCATGAACTCATGGGGCCCAAAGGGCAGATGAGGAGGGCACTCTCTAGATGGGTAAGGGAAGAGGGATGACCCCTAAAATGTCGGCACCCTATAGATCTAGAGGAGATGACCAAGGAATGTGTGTAAATCCCAGTAGGTTCGAGACCAATTTTCCATGGGAGTAACTTTGATATCATGATGTTTGTGATGAAGAGACATATGTGGCACGTTTCAACTTAGATTTAAAAGGTGTACTGGCAAGGTGGGATGTACCATCTCTACTCTTGGAATAGGAAGAACTCTGTATTTGGACTGCAGATAAATGCTTATTTCCTCTTGTTATGGGGGTGAGAGATTGGATAGTACGCATGCCATACACCAAGGACAAACGATGATGTGAGTTGGAATGTTGCTATGAGGTATGAGGACAGAGATGATAACATACCCTGGTAAAGTGAATGATACATGGATGGTTTGCAAATGCTAAAGAGAAACAAGGTAGTCATCTGATAAGGATGTTTTTAGCATGAGCTAGGAGTTATACCAGGTTGAGTTTGAAAACCAAAGGAATAAGCTAAGAGTGTTCTCGATGAAGATGGACTTAGGGCTAAGATGAGATAATAAGTGGCATACATGAAGGTGTATGCCATCAACATTACCTACTATATAAGAAGGTGAAGTGGTAATGGATGCTTCAGATGAGATATATCTGCCTAGTTGACTAGAAGAAGTTGTTAGACTAACTCTAAGTTTGGAAAAGAAGATATGTTTGGCTAACACTAATGTAACGAGATTAGTTCATGGTTGTTTGGTTAGCCAGTCTAGTCCTTGATGCAATGAAAGGATGGTGGTAGAACCTTAGATGCATTTCTTTGGATAGGAAGGTAATGAAACCCTAATGAGAGTGGTATTTCATCACTATGGATGTGGTGATAAGACTCCCCTAGACCGAGGAAGGTCAAGATGCAATATGGGTTATGGTAGATCGCATTACCTAGATGACATAAGAAAGAAAGAGTTCTGTCAAGGGACAGATTTGGTTGAACTACCCATGAGAGAGATGGTTCAGCTACACCATGATGTGAGTTCAAAAGTTCTTGAGTTTGACCTAAAGGTTCCCTTCCAAAAGGTGGAAGTAAGTACATGAAGAACTCGATGTTAGTACAGTTTATCACCCCTAACTAATGGTTAGTAAGATCCAGACTAAAGGGTCTGATGAGAGCATATGTGCTCATTCAGGGTGATAGCTAGAGACGGTTCTTGTCCTATGCAAGATGTGATGATGACCACCATAGACAATATCGGGATTTAAAGAAGCTCTATAAGGGATGTTGTGTCGGTCACCACTTAAGTAAGGTGATGTTGGTGAAAGGACCACATGATGGTTAGAAAAGGACCACAATGCATGTAGATGAAGTCGCTTTGATCATGCATGTAGATGAAGTCGCTTTGATCATGCAATGGCTGAAAGGAGCCTAGAGACGACGAGAGTCGTGAGAAGATGCAAAGTAGACTACATGTACTTCACTGTGGGAGAATATGTGACATGAAAATCCGACCCCTATAAGTTATAACTAAGAGAGATGAGTCCCCGATGCATGGGTCCTTTTGACATGGTTTGGTGGAGGAGGTTAAGTTTGATCTTACCCCTCAGGATAAAGTAATGTGTGATGATTTCCATGTGTCCAATTTAGAGCACTATGTGATGTACCCAGACCATGTACTGAACAATGAACCTAGTGGGCCCCAAGGGAGGCTGACATGGCCTGAGTCACCTATGCAGTTTATAGACGGCATATTGAAAGAACCCAGACAAAAGAATATGTGATGATAAAGGTTCTTTGGAAGCGCTATGAGTAAGGTAAAGCCACATAGGGGCCAATGATTGTTACAACCCCAATTTTTGGGTTTATTTGGTGAGAAATGTAATTTCTCATATTAAGAATATTTGAACAAATAATGATATGTTTTGGTTCGAATAAATGGATTTTGTTTGCAATGACCTTGATGTTTGTTTTGTGGGCTTTATTGGCTATTGGGCCCAAATAACAAGAAAATTCAATTAGTGAATGAATAATCGAATATTGGAGAAAAGAAAAATGTGGAAACCTCTAGAAGGCAAATCCAAAGAGGGATTTCGTGCCTCTTGGGTTCCTTGGGTTCTAACGAGTCCAAAGTTGCATAAAGAGTGCAATAAGAAAATAAAAGATCAATTAAGTATTTATTTATTAAGAAAGAAATTGAAAATAATGACAAAATGTGGAAAACAAGTGAAAAGAGGTATAATTGAGATATCCTTTGTGGAATTTCGTATCACAAGGATTTATAATGATAAAAGGAATACCAATGAGGAAAATAAAAGAGAAATAAAGGGAAATCCTCAAAAAGGAAATATTTTAATAAGAAATAACCATGATAATGAGACATAATACATTTAGATGCATCTAGAAGGATAATAAGTATCCTTATGAAGGAATTTCAAAATCATAGAGTTTCTTGGGATCCAAGGAGTCCCAATAAGGAGGAAAGAAAGAGAAAATACCAAAATTTGCAAAACAAGGATAATGGGAATACATAATTAATGGAATTATGTGGTTTTTTTGAAAAGGAGTATTTCCTACTTGAGGAGAATATAATTTCGAGGCCAAGGAATTAAAAGACAAGATTAAAGAGGATAAGGGAGAAGAATTTTGAATTCCTAAATATCCATGCAGCAAGGAATATCAAGGAAATAAAGGTTAATGAAGAGAGAGAGAGAGAGATGGTTGCTTCACAACCAAGGAAAGTGTGTTTCCTTTCGAGTTGGGACTTGAGTCCTCATGAGGCACGCCTTAGGGATTCATACCCACCCCCATAAGAAGGGTAGAACCCCTGCTTCAAGATCCAGAGGGATTCCATGCAATGCTACCTTTTCTTCTTCTTCTTTTCGTCTAAACCCTAACCAAGAGGGTATATCCTTGTTCTAGGGAAACACGGGGCTTCGTTGTGGTCTTATTAGAGGTAGGGATCTTCCACAACCAACCCTGAAGGGCCAGCTACCTCTTTCACACTTTTGTCTATGCGCAGCCCCTGCCAGAGGTCTATAAACCTGCAGCAGGTGCGACAAAAACTAAAGGAGAGCCACACACATGGTAGGCCATTTTGATCATGGTTTAAGGGCACCTCAGGTGCTCCAAGGTGCTGCGGACCTGGGGCAACCTTTGGCGATGGTCCTCGTGCCCCAGGGAGGGAGAATAAGCTGCAGGAAGCAGCTAGTGGCAGCCTGGAAGCGGAGGGATCCGAGGTTGAAAATGATCAAGATAATTGGACAAATTTGCCCCTCTGCGGGCTGAAGAAGAAACAACTTACGTGGGGGTACAATGGTAACTCGGTTATGTTTCCAAATCGATCGCATTGCATGAGAAACGGACGACGTGGCGGCTCCTCATTGGTCGGAAGTAAGTGATTTTGTTAAAATCGTAACTTTTTAATGGTAGCTCGGTTGGGGACATATAATACATGAATCTTGCTCAGAAAAACATGAGGAATTTAATAAAATTATTAGTAGAGACTAGTTTTACTTCTAGTTCGAAAAGTAATGGGAGATGTCGACTTTAACGTATTAATGTTTAAGAAACCCTATTTTGATATAATTAATGTGATTCGTAGGGTTTAATGGATGATTAGAGTTGGTATTAACCTATTAATGATGAAAGGGAACACTAGGAAAAAAAAGATGAATTTTGCATGTAATTAGTTTAATTGAGAGTTCATGTGCATAAGTATGCTTTAATGGGCCTTGAAACCCTAATATCGGTAATTAAGACTACTAATGGCTTTAATTATTCGGTTTCATGAATAGAACTAAGTTTTCATGGTTATAAGCTATTTCGAGAATTAAAGTTCCTAATTTGTGGATAAATACTCTAAAGGTAGTAATTAGGGTTTTCTCATGAATCAAGGTAGAATTAATGATAAATAACGTTCATATGAGTATTGGACCGTAATGAACTATGAATTGATGATAAATGCGTATGATGATCTTGTTATATATTAAAAGGATGAAAATTGTAGCTTTAATGAAAAAGAGGCTTAATGGACTTGTTTAATGGTTGATTATGCCTTAAATCCAAAATCGAAGATTAGATGTGGAAACAATTAGGGTTTAAAATAGTAAACGATGAAGGGAAGCCCTAATTGCAATAGAAACCCTAAAAGTGAATAAGAAACCCTAGGAAGCGAGCTAGGTTTAATGGATATTGATGACATGAATAATAAAAAGGGAATTACGTGGTTATTTTAGGATCTTGTTGAAAATGCTTGCTTGCTTGGATTCTTATTTGCATGGATATTTCTGTTCAAATCGTCAGATCAGGTATGTGGTTAATTATGATTAATCACATTAGTTTCCCGAGGGTTTTCCAGATGTTTCCTCACATTGAATGCAACCTAAATAGTTTGGATGTTCATACTACAATTATAAAGTCACTATGGCTATCACAGTTATATATACATGTGAATTCTCTCACCTACATGCCACCCTGATGGAAGATGCCATAAAGGTCAGGCCCAAGAGGGTAGACCCATGGGCACCATGAGAGGTAACCCCAGACACCAAGCTCGAGAATGAGAAGGTGGTCTATGATGCATGACTATGGAGTACCATGAGAGGTGACTCCTAGGCACCAAGCTCGAGATTGAGAAGGTGGCCTTAAGTCAATGGCAAAAGAGAAACCCTAGAGTGGTATGCCAGGGTTAGGGAAAAAGCGGTGGAGAATGACACATTGAAAATGTAAATTGTCTTGTTAAATAATTTGATTGTGATTATTAAATTGTTAGCCATATTTGCAAGGTTTTGGTTGTTCCCACATACCAGTATATTTCAATATACTGACTGACATTTTGTTTGTCGGCGTTTTAGGAACAACAATTGAAAGAACAAACAGTAAAGTGACGCATTGTGGAAATAAGAAATAAAGTACAAGGAGGATTGGATAGAATAATTCAAGCTCTGGATAGATAGATTTCCAAAGTTTTCAAAGGTAAGTAAAGTTTTAATTTTATACCAAATTCCAGTTAGTTAGTAGAATTTCATAATGATTATTGATTATTTGTCAAACCTTTGATCCGAGTTATTAGATAACGGCTCTGCTCTCTTGGTCTCCCTTAAGTGGGGGTTACCAAGAGACATGGTCATTACAATTGGTATCAGAGCATAGGTTCCTTAATTAATCTTTAATAAATATTAAATTTTACAGATTCTATAGAACCCAAGGGAGTTATTAGAGGATTATCCGAAAGACAGAGGTGTCTAGAAAAGGATCATGACTGGGGGCTGGCAATATTTCCCTCTACACCGCTAGTCAGAATACGAGGACTCCCAGATCCGTGTGACTGCCTGGCCAAAATCTTAGGGTATGAATCGAAATAAGATACCTTAAGGACCCTCTCATCTTGTTCATCCCTTCTCGACTCAAATTCTATTAAGGACCTTAAGGATTAGGGTTTTCTCTCTTCTCCTCTCCCTCTTAAGGTATGGGTAAGGTTGATAAGGATTAAGGGATCCTCCACCAAATTAATGAAAAGCATGTAAATAAGACGTCATGGACATAATCTTAATAGATTAAGTGCAAACTAAAGAATAGATACATGCTTAGGTCGTATGACACGAGTTGTCATTGCCCTCAGGAGAGACCTGAGGATAGACCTCCTTGTCAGGGGGATGAGTAGAGAGAGTTAGTCTTGGAGGTAGAGACCTCCATTGAAGGTAGAGACCTAGCACATCCTTTGAGGATGATGTTAACCCTAACCCTAAGTAGAGGTTAGAGAGAGAGATGACATGATGAGTTAGATGTCAAGGTAGACCAGGTGTTTGGATATACATGCCTTAGATGCCATATGAGCCATGAGAGGTTGGATGATCAAGTACCTATGGCAACCCAACCCTAGGAAGGTTCGTGCATGTTGAGTGGAAGATAGATCCTTCATGGATGAGGTTAGAGAAGAACCTATAGAAACCTTATGGGCTGTTACATGTAGGGAATAGCTTGCACCCCAAGTACGTCAGTGGAAAGCAGTAGGTTGAAACCCTGGCCAATATGCATGATGGATGGATTATGAGATGAGCATAAAGGGATAGGTATAATATTGAGCCAAACATGAGTTGAGCATAGGCTTCACCTGCATAGAGGTATGCCTGTGAGCTTGACCCTTCATGGAGAGAGGACCTCTAGTAGTAAGGTTGGATGTGGAGTTAGATCTAGAGAGAAAAAGCGGGACTCAAGCAAGAAGGTTGGAAGCTTAGACTCCGAGTCATAAGGACTAAGTGGATGATAGTGGTTGCCTCATGCATGATCCCTGGGGGCTGATGATATCTTGGTTACCTTTAGAGGAACCAAACTCTAGAGAGAGGATGCTGCTTCTGGTACCTATGTTCGTGTGGTATAGGTGTTTACCTTCTGAGACAAAAAGAAGAGTTCCTTAGACCTGGAGAGGTTTGGTAACAGGTTGTGAGGCCTTGTACCTTGTTGGTTGCCCTTAAGGAGGACTCAACCGGGATGTGTTGCTCGAGTTGAAGGATTACAGGAAGTGCATGTCATGCCTTATATATGCTTGATTCTTGGTTAAGAGTTTGAGCATGCAGTTGGACACCCAATGGGTGAACCTAGGGTTCCTAGGCCTAAGAGGGAAAGTAGTGTGCCCAATGCTCATGATGAGATTTGAGTCTCTATAGTTTTGAGCATGGTAGTCCTCATGTGTAGAGAAAAGGAAACCCCTTAAGTTAAGGTATGTTTGATGAACCCCCTCACAACTAAGTTGGTCTAATGTTGACGATGAGAACAAATATGACCTAGCATGGTTTAATAGGTGATCTGCTTGTGCCCTAGTAGTTGTTGGGTTAGGCATGTTCATGTGGACGCATACCCTAAACATAAGGACGGTTGCGACCTTGTTGTCAAGAGTTGTAGTTTCCTCCCATCCTGGGAGAGGGACCCTTTGGTAGGGTGTATACCAGTTTGGTTTTGAGGTAACCTAAGGAGGTTTCATAGGATCTTGAGAAGCTAAGTGAAGAGTACATGGCATGAGGATGAACCTATAGACCCATAGATCACCATCTCTATGTGCATGTGGATGTGTTACCATGGAGGTAACCAGTATGGGGCTTGACTAGGGTAGGCAGGTTGCCATGATCCCTATGAAAGGATGAAAGTCAGCCCATGAATGCAAGAAGAGAGATGATGAATGCTTGGGTAAGTTTCTAAGTTGGACATGTACTATAATAGAATCCTAAGTCTATCCTAGGGTCAGGTAGGGATGAGACCGATGGAAGAAGGAGTTGCCTAATTCCCTAGTTGCACATGACCATAGGGTCGGGAGTAACAACTATCATTGTCTGAGGGCCATGGGTTAGGAGATTGATCACCTTCATGAACTCATGGGACCCAAACAACAGATGAGTAGGGCACTCTCTTGATGCATGAGGGAAGAGGGATGACCCCAAAAGTGCCGACACCCTATAGACCTAGAGGAGATGACCAAGGGATGTGTGTAAACCTCAGTCGGTTCAAGACTAGTTTTCCATGGAAATAATTTTGATATCATGATGTTTGTGATGTAAATACATGAGTTGCACGTTTCAACTTAGAATTGAAGGTGTACTGGCGATGTGGAATGTATCATCTCTACTCTTGGAATAGGAAGAACTTTGTGTTTGGATAGCCGCCAAATGCTTATTTCCTCTTGTTATGGGAGGTAGAGATGGGATAGTACGCATGCCATACACCAAGGATAAAAGATGATGCGAGTTGGAACGTTGCTATAAGGAATGAGGACAGAGATGATAACATACCTTGGGGGAGTGAATGATACATGGATGGTTTGCAAACAATAAAAGGAATAATGTAGTCATCTTATGAGGATGTTTTATCATGAGATATGAGTCATACAAACTAAGAGGGCGAGCTCAGAGTTTTCTTGATGAAGATAGATTTAGAGCTGAGATGAGATAATAAGTGGAATACATGGAGGCGTATGTCTTCAACATTACCTAACACCTAAGGATGTGAAGTGGTAATGGATGCTTTGGTTGAGATATAGCTGCCTCATTTGGCTAGAGACTAGAAGAGGTGGTGAGTCTAACCCTAAGTCTGGAAAGGAGATGTGTATGGATAACACTCAGATGTAATGAAATATGTTGAACAAGTTAATGGTTGTTTGGTTAGCCAGCATGGGCTTTGATGCAGTGAAAGGATGGTGGTAGAACCTCAGATACAGTTCTTTGGATAAGAAGGTAATAAAACCCTATTGAGAGTGGTTTAGGGTTTTCGAGGAATTGATCTTGAGGAATCATGACATACAGGAGATCATGGTTTTAAGATCACTAAACATCATGAAACTACAAAGATAGTAAGTGATAATAGCACTTTGGTTGCTTGATGTGAAGTTGCATGTAGCATGTGGTCATGCAACCAAGAGTGAAGGACAAACACCAGTAACCCAGTGCTTTGAATTAGAGGTTAAAGAATCCCCAAGAGGGAATGGGAATTTATCACTACATATGTGATGGTAAGTCTTCCCTAGACCAAAGAAGGTCAAGATGCAATATGGGTTATGGTAGATCACCTTACCTAGATGACATGAGTTAGAAAGAATGCTGTCAAGGGACAGATTCAGTTGAACTACTTAAGAGAGAAAGATGGTTCAACTACACCATGATGAGAAATCATAAGTTCTTGAGCATGATTAGAAGATTCACTTCCATGCAGTGGAAGTAGATACATGAAGAACTCGATGTCAATACAATTTGTCACCCCATACTAATGGACAGTATGATCCAGACTAGAGGGTCTGATGAGAGCATATGTGCTCATTCAGGGTGAATCATAGAGACAGTTCTTAAGATGTGATGTTAACCACCATAGCCTTTATCAGGATGCAAGAAGTTCTATAAAGAGGTTGTGTCAGTCACCACTTCATTATGATGATGTTGGTGAAGGAGGCCTCATGAAGGTCAGAATAGAACCACAGGGTGTGCAGATGAAGTCGCTTTGATCGTGCAATGGCTGAGAGAGAGCCCAGTGGTGACATGAGTCACGAGCTGATGCAAAGCAGACTGGCATGCAGTTCACTGTGGGAGAATAGGTGATGTGAAAATCCGACCCCTCTAAGCTACAGCTGAGAAAGATGAGTCCCCGATATATGGGTCCATTGGAAATGGATTGGTGGAGATGGTTGTGTTTAGCCTTGCCCCTCAGGATAACATGATGTATAAGGTGTTACATGAGTCCAGTCTAGAGCACTATGTGGGGTACCCAAGCCATGTGTTCAGTCCTGAACCTATTCAACTTTTGAGAGGCTGAAATGTCCTGAGTTACCTATGAGGGTATGATATACCAAGGTGAGAAAGAACTCAGATGGAAGAATATGAGATGATGAAGGTTCTTGGGAAGCACCATGGAAAGGGTGAAGCCACATGGGAGCCATGATGGACATATGAAAGGTTTATCCTATTTGTTTTCTTGCTTTATGGAATTTTGAGGGCAAAATTCTTATAAGAGGGGAAGGATGTTACAACCCCAATTTTTGGGTTTATTTGGTGAGAAATGTAATTTCTCATATTAAGAATATTTGAACAAATAATGATATATTTTGGTTCGAATAAATAAATTTTGTTTGCAATGGCCTTGATGTTTGTTTTGTGGGCTTTATTGGCTATTGGGCCCAAATAACAAGAAAATTCAATTAGTGAATGAATAATCGAATATTGGAGAAAAGAAAAATGTGGAAACCTCTAGAAGGCAAATCCAAAGAGGGATTTCGTACCTCTTGGGTTCCTTGGGTTCCAAGGAGTCCAAAGTTGCATAAAGAGTGCAATAAGAAAAGAAAAGATCAATTTAGTATTTCTTTATTAAGAAAGAAATTGAAAATAATGACAAAATGTGGAAAACAAGTGAAAAGAGGTATAATTGAGATATCCTTTGTGGAATTTCGTATCACAAGGATTTATAATGATAAAAGGAATACCAATGAGGAAAATAAAAGAGAAATAAAGGGAAATCCTCAAAAAGGAAATATTTAAATAAGAAATAACCATGATAATGAGAAATAATGCATTCAGATGCATCTATAAGGATAATAAGTATCCTTATGAAGGAATTTTGAAATCATAGAGTTTCTTGGGATCCAAGGAGTCCCAATAAGGAGGAAAGAAAGAGAAAATACCAAAATTTGCAAAACAAGGATAATGGGAATACATAATTAATGGAATTATGTGGTTTTGTTGAGAAGGAGTATTTCCTACTTGAGGAGAATATAATTTCGAGGCCAAGGAATTAAAAGACAAGATTAAAGAGGATAAGGGAGAAGAATTTCGAATTCCTAAATATCCATGCAACAAGGAATATCAAGGAAATAAAGGTTAATGAAGAGAGAGAGAGAGATGGTTGCTTCAAAACCAAGGAAAGTGTGTTTCCTTTCGAGTTGGGACTTGAGTCCTCATGAAGCACACCTTAGGGATTCATACCCACCCCTATAAGAAGGGTAGAACCCCTGCTTCGAGATCCAAAGGGATTCCACGCAATGCTACCTTTTCTTCTTCTTCTTTACGTCTAAACCCTAACCAAGAGGGTATATCCTTGTTCTAGGGCAATGCGGGGCTTCGTTGTGGTCTTGTTAGAGGTAGGGATCTTCCACGACCAACCCTGAAGGGCCAGTTGTTGGATAAATTGGACATTATGATAAATCCCTTTGTTTCGATGATGACAAACATTTCATTCTTGTTAATATAACGTGCTACTTGAGTGTTGCAGGAATGAGGTGGATGATAAAGCTCTAGGGAATCTATATGCTTGAATGATTGTAAATGTCATGAAATATAATCAATTGTAAACTTGTACAAATATATAATGTACAAGTACTTAGACTTCATGTAAATCAAGTGTTAGATCTTCCCTAGCCAATCACCACACCTAGATAGGTCATCCCCTTCAATAGTGTCACATATGCACACTCATACACACACTTAGTGCCTTAATTGAAAGATTTAAATAGGGTCAATCTCGGTCGACAAACTCCTCGACTGAGACACTCTCGATCGAGGAGTTTGTCAACCGAGAAAGACCCAAGTAGCCGTTAGACACAGCAGACAAGGTAGTTGGCAGTTGGAAATGAACGTTGCTAACACTTGATCCAGAGAGCTTGTCGGTCGACAAAACTTCGACCGAGTAGGTATCTCGGTCGACAATTTCTCGACCGAGATGGACTCTGACAGCAACTGCAGAATAAAGTAACTAGCCGTTACTAATGCAACTAACTTATACCTAACAGCTAGTTAAGCACTTAGAACCCCCTAGAAAGTGTCTAGAACGTCCTTAAGTACTTGTAGGCAATTCCTATAAATAGGACATGCCTTAGGACACCTAAACACACCTAAGCTGTACTTGTGATACACTTGAGCATACACTAACAATTGGCAATCTGTTTTGAGAAATTGAGCAACACTTGCATTGGCAATTCCTCTACTTGCTCTAATTTCGTGTCCTATAGGCTAGCATCTCCTATCCACAACAATCACAATTCCATACACATTGGTTAGGAGATATATACGCTTGATCTAGGCAAATCAAGCCTTGTGCTTCAAAGGATAAGTTGTAATTTCCATTTTCCTTTCTTGTTCACTATTATTGTTTGTACTCTCCTTGCTACTCCTAGGTTGGAGGCTGCGGATTGGAGAGGTTGGAAGATCTTCTTGGTGAAGAAGAGGACCTTGAACTACTTCAAGAAGGCTGGTGCAATGGGAGGTTACTTCTAAAGAGGAAGGCTACTTCAAGGGGGAGCTTGGAGTTACTTCAAGAAGGCTACCTCGGGTTGGTGCATCTACTTCAAGTGAAGGCTGTTCAAGGGGTGTAAGAAAGTATTGTATTTTGTGTAAATCCTTGTGAAGGTAATAAAATTAATACTTTCAAAATCCCGATTGGGTAAGCAACCGGGTAGTGGACTGACAACCTTAGTATTTGCTAAGGTTGGAACCACTCTAAACACTTGTCTCCTTCCATTTTCAATTGTGGTTGTTTGAGTTAAATAATTGTTAAAATATTTAAAAACTCTATTCACCCCCCCTCTAGTGTTTTTCAATTGGTATCAGAGAAGGCTTCAAGGAACCCTAACCAGGTCTTGAAGAATGGGTGATGGGTTGCTCAACAACCTCAATGTTGAAGGAACACTTGTGACTAGGCCTCCTATGTTTGATGGGACAAACTACACCTACTGGAAGAGAAGGATGCAATTCTACTTCCAAGGGATTAGCTGGGATCTATGGAGGATGGTGTCAACCCCCTACGAGCTTCCTCAAGTAGAATATGCAGCATGGGACACCAATACGGTAAAATCATCTCAAATGAATGCAAAGGCTGTAAGTATTTTATATTATTCAATTTCAGTAGGAGAATTTAATAGGATATCAAATTGTGATACAGCCTATGAGATTTGGGATAGACTCTCCATAACTTATGAAGGGACTGTTCAAGTTAAGAATTCTAAGATTAGCATGCTTAAACAAAAGTTTGAACATTTCCGTATGGATCTGAATGAAACTATTAGTGAAATGTATGCAAAATTCTCTTCTATTGTAAATGGTTTGAATGCCTTAGGAAAAGTTGTTCTTGAAGAAGATCAGGTGTCAAAGATCCTTAGATCACTTCCTCCTAAACACAAGCCCAAGGTGACTGCCATTGAAGAAGCCAATGATCTGACTCGACTGAGAATGGAGCAACTCATTGGCAATCTAGAAGCTCATGAAGCAACTCTAGAAGAGGAAGAAAGAAGAGAACGTGAACTTCAACAAGGGAAAAAGAAGGACATTGCATTCAAAGCATCAACCAAGGACAATCATGACACAAGTGAAGATGATAGTGAAGAAGAAACTCTCATTGTAAATGGTAAACAATATAAAAGTTTTAAAACTAATAAAACTCCTAGTGGTTCTTCTTCCAGGTGCTTTGAATGTGGCAAGAAGGGACACATGAAAGGTGATTGTCCAAAACTCAAGAAAGGGAAGAAATCATCTCACAAAAAGAAAGAAAAAGCATATAAAGCTGCATGGGATGATTCAAGTGATGATAGTGATGATGGAAAAGAAGAAGTAGAATGCCTCATTGCTACAACAAATGAAGAAGAAGAGGTAAGTCTTTTTGATCTACCAAAAGAAGATCTAATTGCTAGTCTTCAAGATACTCATGAGAAATATATTGAGTTCAAGAAGAAACTTAAGAAATCAAATAAAGTAAATGATGATTTAAACATTAAACTTCTTGCTCTTACATCTGAAAATGAAGATTATGATCTTAAGTTAAAATCTGTAGAAGCTGATTGCAATCTTCTTTCCTTAGAAAAGTTAAACTTGCAAACTCAAGTGAATGATCTTCAGAAACAACCTGTTCTATGTTCACACTTAGATTATTATGAGGTTGTCAAAGAAATAAACTCTCTAGTATTTGATTTAGATCAAGCAAAGAAAGATATAAACAAGAAGATGGATGATATTGCTAAGTTACAAAGAAATATAAATGAGTTAAGAGAAAATGACGTACTTGAAAATATTTTGAAAATCTCCTCTAGTTATAATGGAAGAAGAGGATTAGGATATGATCCAAAGATAAATAAACCCAAAAGAGCTAAAGCATCCAAGACTAATATTATGTTTGTACCTAGGAACACAATTCCTAGAAAGAGAAATGAAGTTGACTCTATTAGTTGTCATTATTGCATGCGTCTTGGACATTATTCATTTTCATGCCCATATAAGAAAAAGAATGATGATTTAGCTTGGATTCCTAAAACTTAGAAGCTTAAATTTAACTAGTTGAGATTTGACCTAAACTGATTCTTGATATACAAATGTCATATCTCAACACAATCGAGCTCTAACTTGCATAATCTTATTTTATTTGGAATCAATAAATAGTTCTGAAAACAATACAGAAACCTGATCGGTCGAGAAATCTTCAACCGAGCAGTCAGTCGGTTGAGAAATCTTCGACTGAGCAGGTCACTGATTTCAGTCTGCAGTAAAATTGCTGAATAATTTTTTGATTGATCAAGTGGCTATCTATTTGCTGTTAATGACTGTTTTACATGCAGAATAAGAATAAATTCTAGAAATCAATCTTGGAACACAATATATTAAAGTTTTCCATCATGAGTCAAGATAGATATTTATGAAAATTGTGCTATAAGAAGACTGTTTGTTGAAAAAGCTGGTTAGGCATGAACAATTATCTTGAACACTTATATGAGAATATTTTCATCTATGTTATGAATCATATTTTCTTTAGTCAAGGAAAATTATTGTTTTCATGGTTTATTCTAAGTATTCCTTGACATATCTACATAGCAACATTGTATTGAATTTCATGATTCAAATGTTCTATCATCATACATATGTCTTCACTATTTCACATGTTGCTTTAGAACAAGAATGTCAATGCTTATTAACACATAAGATAAAATTTCTCTATTGGTATTTTAAGATCTTGAGACATTAATCTTGCTTTCAAGAGTATATATTTTCTTGAAGAATCACATGATTAATCTGAACACAAGATCACAAAAAGAAATAGGACTTGATATTAAGGGACATCATTCATAATAAGTTTCACTCAAAGAATTGATATCTCTTTAAGCTACCTACATGAATTATACTTAATATTTGAATGTTCAAATGTGCAATCTGCAACATTTGCCTCTTGGTTGAAATAAAATTTGACCAAGGGGCGCTATGGTCGAAGTCAAGGTCGACCTAAAATAAGCTTTGACAAAATGCTTATTTGGACATCATTTTATTGTACTTAATCTTAGTATACTTTTGATAAAGGTCAAAATCAAAATTTAAAATCATATGTGACCTTAGAAGCTTTAAATTTCTTTAATGGTAAGATTAAGGGGGAGCTCATAAAAACAAATTTGATTATTTGATTAAGAAGCTTACAAAAACATTGTAAATATCATTTGGAGCTTGTTACGACCTTAGTATCTTTACTCTTGGTTATGAAGAAATCTATGAATTTCATAAAAATGATATATCTTGTTGTTAAAGGAACTCTCTAAACAAATCAGGGATTAACATCCCATGCATTTGGTTAGAGACATTTTTATGTACTCTAAGATTAAAGGATTCTCATTTCATTTTAGGGCTTAACATCCCTTGTAAAATGGGTGAGAAATCAATACATATGCCATGAACCTAACATGATCTCATATCATTTCAAGGCTTAACATCCTTTGCAAATGATTGAGAAACAAATTGTGGCTAAATTAGACAAAAATGATATTAAATCCATGTTCCTAATAGAATATCTATCTAAGGGGGAGCATAGTATAAAATTAAGGGGGAGAAGAAATATAAAATATTCAACTTGGATATCTTTTTGAAA
The DNA here is from genome assembly GCA_963693085.1 of Alisma plantago-aquatica. Classification (NCBI taxonomy): domain Eukaryota; kingdom Viridiplantae; phylum Streptophyta; class Magnoliopsida; order Alismatales; family Alismataceae; genus Alisma; species Alisma plantago-aquatica. The sequence goes on along the minus strand of OY856409.1, from coordinate 1,615,615,298 downwards.
TGACAAAGGGGGAGAAAGAATATAAAATCAAAAATATAAATGAGTAAATGAGTTATAAATAAGTTTCATAACATCTTAGCCAGCACTCACTTGCAAAACAAGAATGACTACAAAAGGTAATCCTCAGGTATGAAACTCACATGTTTTATATTTCCTTATTTCATATTTAGGAAATGTTTGTCATCTTCAAAAAGGGGGAGATTGTTGGATAAATTGGACATTATGATAAATCCCTTTGTTTCGATGATGACAAACATTTCATTCTTGTTAATCTAACGTGCTACTTGAGTGTTGCAGGAATGAGGTGGATGACAAAGCTCTAGGGAATCTATATGCTTGAATGATTGTAAATGTCATGAAATATAATCAATTGTAAACTTGTACAAATATATAATGTACAAGTACTTAGACTTCATGTAAATCAAGTGTTAGATCTTCCCTAGCCAATCACCACACCTAGATAGGTCATCCCCTTCAATAGTCTCACATATGCACACTCATACACACACTTAGTGCCTTAATTGAAAGATTGAAACAGGGTCAATCTCGGTCGACAAACTCCTCGACCGAGACACTCTCGGTCGAGGAGTTTGTCGATCGAGAAAGACCCAAGTAGCCGTTAGACACAGCAGACAAGGTAGTTGGCAGTTGGAAATGAACGTTGCTAACACTTGATCCAGAGAGCCTGTCGGTCGACAAAACTTCGACCGAATATGTATCTGGGTCGACAATTTCTCGACCGAGATGGACTCTGACAGCAACTGCAGAATAAAGTAACTAGCCGTTACTAATGCAACTAACTTATACCTAACAGCTAGTTAATCACTTAGAACCCCCTAGAAAGTGTCTAGAACGTCCTTAAGCACTTGTAGGCAATTCCTATAAATTGGACATGCCTTAGGACACCTAAATACACCTAAGATATACTTGTGATACACTTGAGCATACACTAACAATTGGCAATCTGTTTTGAGAAATTGAGCAACACTTGCATTGGCAATTCCTCTACTTGCTCTAATTTTGTATCCTATAGGCTAGCATCTCCTATCCACAACAATCACAATTCCATACACATTGGTTAGGAGATCTATACGCTTGATCTAGGCAAATCAAGCCTTGTGCTTCAAAGGATAAGTTGTAATTTCCATTTTCCTTTCTTGTTCACTATTATTGTTTGTACTCTCCTTGCTACTCCTAGGTTGGAGGTTGCAGATTGGAGAGGTTGGAAGATCTTCTTGGTGAAGAAGGGGACCTTGAACTACTTCGAGAAGGTTGGTGCAACGGGAGGTTACTTCTAAAGAGGAAGGCTACTTCAAGGGGGAGCTTGGAGTTACTTCAAGAAGGCTACCTCAGGTTGGTGCATCTACTTCAAGTGAAGGCTGTTCAAGGGGTGTAAGAAAGTATTGTATTTTGTGTAAATCCTTGTGAAGGTAATAAAATTAATACTTTCAAAATCCCAGTTGGGTAAGCAACCGGGTAGTGGACTGACAACCTTAGTATTTGCTAAGGTTGGAACCACTCTAAACACTTGTCTCCTTCTTCCATTTTCAATTGTGGTTGTTTGAGTTAAATAATTGTTAAAATATTTAAAAACTCTATTCACCCCCCATCTCGTGTTTTTCACCAGCTACCTCTTTTGCACTTTTGTCTATGCGCAGCCCCTACCGGAGGTCTATAAACCTGCAGTAGGTGCGGCAACAACTAAAGGAGAGCCACACACATGGTAGGCCGTTTTGATCATGGTTTAAGGGCACCTCAGGTGCACCAAGGTGCTGCGGACCTGGGGAAACCTTTGGCCATGGTCCTCGAGACCCAGGGAGGGAGAACAAGACACGGGAAGCAGCTAGCGGTGGCCTGGAAGCGGAGGGATCCGAGGTTGAAGATGATCACAATAATTGGACAAATTTGCCCCTCTACAGGCTGAAGAAGAAACAACTTATGCGGGGGTACAATGGTAACTCAGTTATGTTTCCAAATCGAACGCATTGCATGAGAAATGGACGACGTGGAGGCTCCTCATTGGCCGGAAGTAAGTGATTTAGTTAAAATCATAACTTTTTAATGGTAGCTCGGTTGGGGACATATAATACATGAATCTTGCTCATAAAAACATGAGGAATTCAAAAAAATTATTAGTAGAGACTAGTTTTATTTCTAGTTCGAAAAGGAATGGGAGATGTCAACTTTAATGTATTAATGTTTAAGAAACCCTATTTTGATATAATTAATGTGATTCATAGGGTTTAATGGATGATTAGAGTTGGTATTAACATGTTAATGATGAAAGAGCACATTAGGAACCAAAAAGATGAATTTTTCACGTAATTAGTTTAATTGAGAGTTCATGTGCATAAGTATGCTTTAATGGGCCTTGACACCCTAATATTGGTAATTAGGACTACTAATGGCTTTAATTATTTGGTTTCATGAATAGAACTAAGTTTTCATGGTTATAAGCTATTTCGAGCATTAAAGTTCCTAATTTGTGGATAAATACCCTAAAGGTAGTAATTAGGGTTTTCTCATGAATCAAGGTAGAATTAATGAGAAATAATGTTCATATGAGTATTGGACCGTAATGAACTATGAATTGATGATAAATGTGTATGACGATCTTATTATATACTAAAAGGATGAAAATTGTAGCTTTAATGAAAAAGAGGCTTAATGGACTTGTTTAATGGTTGATTATGCCTTAAATCCAAAATCGAAGATTAGATGTGGAAATAATTAGGGTTTAAAATAGTAAAAGATGAAGGGAAGCCCTAATTGCAATAGAAATCCTAAAAATGAATTAGAAACCCTAGGAAGCGAGCTAGGTTTTAATGGATCTTGATGACATGAATAATAAAAAGGGAATTACGTGGTTATTTTAGGATCTTGTTGAAAATGCTTGCTTGCTTGGATTCTTATTTGCATGGATATTTCTGTTCAAATCGTCAGATCAGGTATGTGGTTATTTATGATTAATCACATTAGTTTCCCGAGGGTTTTCCAGATGTTTCCTCACATTGAATGCAACCTAAATAGTTTGGATGTCCATACTACAATTATAAAGTCACTATGGCTATCACAGTTATATATACATGTGAATTCTCGCACCTACATGCCACCCTGATGGAAGATGCCATAAAGGTTAGGCCCAAGAGGGTAGACCCATGGGCACCATGAGAGGTGACTCCAAACACCAAGCTCGGGAATGAGAAGGTGGTCTATGATGCATGACTATGGAGTACCATGAGAGGTGACTCCCAAGCACCAAGCTCGGGATTTAGAAGGTGGCCTTAAGTCAATGGCAAAAGAGAAACCCTAGAGGGGTATGCCAGGGTTAGGGTAAAAGCGATGGAGAATGACACATTGAAAATGTAAATTGTCTTGTTAAATAATTTGATTGTGATTATTAAATTGTTAGCCATATTTGCAAGGTTTTGGTTGTTCCCACATACCAGTATATTTTGATATACTGACCGACGTTTTGTTTTTCGGCATTTTAGGAACAAAAATTGAAAGAACAAATAGTAAAGTGACACATTTTGGAAATAAGAAATAAAGTACAAGGAGGATTGTATAGAATAATTCAAGCTCTGGATAGATAGATTTCCAAAGTTTTCAAAGGTAAGTAAAGTTTTAATTTTATACCAAATTCCAGTTAGTTAGTAGAATTTCATAATTATTATTGATTATTTGTCGAACCTTTGATCCGGGTTATTAGATAATGGTTGTTCTCTCTTGGTCTCCCTTAAGTGGGGGTTACCGGCAGACGGGGTCATTACAATGATGGACATGGAAAAGTCTTATCCTGAATTGTTGGTTTGCATGATGGAATTTTGAGGACAAAATTCCTATAAGAGGGGAAGGATGTTATAACCTCATTTTTCTAAACCATGTAATGAGATTTCTAAATCCCCTTTTAATGATAAATGAAATCAATGGTTGATTTATTTGTTTGAATTAAATGGATTTCGTTCATAATAGCCTTGTTTGATTCCTTAGTGGGCTTCATTGGTTATTGAGCCCAATTAAAAGAAAAAGAAAAAGAAAGGGGAAAAAGGAATTTATTTGAATGAAGGAATAAATAATAAAATGATAAGGAAAAGGCTATTCCCAAGATGGGAATTTTAGCCATTAAGGTTCCTTGAGTTACAAGGAGTCCAAATTGCAAAGATAATGCAATAGGAAGGAGAAAGGATTAATTAAATATTGCTTTATTTAGAAGAAGTATGAGATAAGGGTAATATTACAAGAAAAAGGTGGATATATGGCTAATGAATCCAACTTGGATGAGATTTTGTGTTCACACAGTTTCTAATGGAAATATTTATCAAAATAAAGAAAACATAAAGGAAATCTCATAATAGAAAAAAAAAGAAAATAATGATGTGCATAAGTGAGAATTGAGCAATATTCTTTAAAAGCAGCATTATTAGTCACAATTGGCTAGTTTTCGTAAACACATGTTTTCTAATAAATAGAAGAGCCAAAACAAGGAATATAGAAAGGGAAAAGATGGGAGTTTTGGGGCTCGTGGGAGCTATTGCTTTGGCCCTAAGAAAACACCACCATTGTTTATATAACATAAGGAAAAGAAGTTATTGGTGAGATAAGATTTCCCATAATAAGAGACAAATCTAGAAGAAAATTGATGGTTCCCTTTCCTTGTAGGATCTCGTACCTACTATCCATAAGCATATAGATTGAAACTCATAATCTTGGTACACCATCCTTAGACATCGTAACCAAGAGGGAGTCTGTACCTTTGCTTCCTCTTTTCCACACCTCAAGGATGTACCCTAGGGTTGCCTAGAATTGTATATATATAGGGACCCTCCAGCCTCGGGCCATGAGAAACTGGACTGTAGTCGTTGTGGAAGCTTGCTTGCAGAACGGTGGCATGTGGAAACTTCTTGGCCTACCAGGTGAGAGGGAGACTCCGACCCCTCATTAAAATAGCAGGAGCCATCAACCAGGCTTCCAGGGTCAGAGATAGGGCTGATCGGTAGCAAGCCAGCGTTGCGCGTGCCACGGCCAGAGGGGCGAAGAAGATGAGGCCGCCGGTGGGTTGTTGCTCAACTAGGCGGAAGAGAGGATGCAGGTGAGAAGAGGGTTCGGGAGGATGACTCCCTGGCTCCATGGAGTGGCCAGTACGACGCTGACTTGCTCGGTGTGGCAAGGAGATGAGCACGGCTCAGGGCACACCCTCGTCTGGGTGCAGCGCTGGGGCAGGAGCACAACACTGTCCAACCAACTTGGCCGCCTTCGGCTTATCTAAGGCCATGGAGGGACACTGCTGGGGGGAAGGAAGGGCCCGATGAGGGCCTGACGAGGTGCTATGGCACCACAATGCTCTTGGAGTAAGGACAGGTTGGCTGTCATCATCGTCAGGGCAAGGAGAAGACTCCTTCGCGAGGAAGGAGATGAAACCAAGTAAAATGACCCGCATACCCCTGAGGCATAAAATGCCAAGTAAGGGTAAAATTGGCTTTTTGTTATGTTTTAAGTGCCACGAGGCTGATCAGGCCCGCAACATAAAGTATTTCTGGAAAATGTCTAAAATAATGACATGGCCTAATATAATTGGTTCAAATCCTATTAACTTGGAATTATTATAGAAATTGCTAGATTGCTCCGATGATAGTAAAATTACATATAATTTTGATCAGGAGAACGAGAGGAATCCAAATAAAATACTATCAGAATCTGATTATGCTTCCTATTCGAAAAGTATATGCAATGCATGTTTAGAGGTGTTTAATGTAAAGGAAAACCTAGACTTGCCTTAATCAGATGGTTAATTGAATAAATTCATTCATGTAAGGCTAACACCTGATGTTGCCATGTATAAGGAGTAAAACCTTGATAGTATTGAATAATGGACAGTTACATATTAGTAATCTTATATATGATATTATAGGGTTTTGAAACTAATGGGAACAACTTGAGATAATCTTAATGTTGATAATGTGTATTAGATGTGATGAGTAGTATAATATGCTTAAGTAGATAATTAGGGTTTAACCTAATACACATAAGTGATATTGTAATCTTAGAAATCGTGATACGATGGAATTAGGGTTTGTAACCCTAATCCGTCGTCCAAACATGAGATAACACTAAATCCCTAGTTTAGGAGCACATCTAGATCTGATTAAGGTAATGTGAATACATGGTGACACATATGTAGTATGTTTGTTTTAGATACTTGTTGAATACATGCTTTGTTGCCTGGATGTTTGGATGCATTCTTAAAGTACATATGATGTTCTACATGGTTTCTGCAATGGCATAAGGTATGTGGTTACGCTTATGAATAATCACTTTAGTTTCACGGTGATTTCCGAATGATTTTATCGGTTGCTTGAAAATAACTGTTGGATGCCTTTTATTTCATGCAACTATAAAGTGACTACGATTATCACTATGAATATATATATAACTGGCTTAGATTCGAATCCACCTCTGTGGCTTGTAAAGGCTAAAAGGGGTAACCTAAAGTGAGGTCTAGGTTATCATGGGTTAGAAATTGGGCTACCAAGTGTAGTGCCATGAGACCCATTTGCATGCCATGAGTTAAGGAGTGGGCTACTTACAGGTAATGCCATGTGACTCAACCCTAGAAACTAGTTCACCTATGGGTGGGACCATGAGGGGTTTAATGGGGATCTACTATGAGGAAAGTAGCATCCAGGTCCACTACAGGGACAACACAGAGGATATGGGATACATGGATCGCACAGTTATATTTAAAACATAAAATTGTTTGTTAAATGGTAATTGGCTACGATACATTGTTATCATAGTTGCATGATTATTGTTTCCCCCACATACCAGCTTCGGATGACCGACGTTTTGTTTGTCGGTGTTTTAGGTACAAGACAAAAGGACAAACAATAAATCGTCATATTGTGAAATAGATGAAGTAAAATACATGGATGATTAGTTAGAGTAGAATCCATAAGTGGATAGAAGTTTAGTGATCCAAATTTTCAAAAAGGTATGCAAAAGTTTATTTTCTTACAACTTTTCAGTTTAGTCTGTTAAAATTGAATAATTGTTCTTGGTTAATTGATGAACCTTTGATCCGGAAATTATGGGTGCGACTTCTACTTCTCGGTCTCCCTTAATTGGGGGTTACCGGAGGGTGGGGTCGTAACATCAACCCAGAGTAGTAATAGGATGGGTGACTAGTCTGAAAGTCGATCCCAACTTACACGTGAGTGAGGAAAAAGTGCACAATTAAAACTAGTAGTAGTCTGTGGAGCAAATTTGTCATTCCTAAAACTCTACTAGGGCCTTGGGTAGGGGGCCCAGGTGAGGTATTGCATGATCGGGAGTTGGGTGTCCATGGGTCATTCTGGATCTATACTAAAATGGGAAAATATTGTGAGACTACATAGTTGAGCCTTAACTAGGACGCAAGAGTATAATTGTGGGAAACTATAACATCACATGATTTGAGGCCTCACATAAATGATATTAAAAAAGAATGATTGGACTAACCACATCACCAAGGTGGACCTCCTTTCCAGGTTGCCCATCACTAAAGAACTCTATGGTTAAGCATGCTCAGCCCAAAGTAGTACTAGGATGGCTGACCAGTCGAGAAGTTGATCTCAGCTTGCATGTGAATGAGGACAACACACTCAGTTAAGTCTAGGGGTGGTCTGTGGGGCCAGTCATCATTCCTAAAAATCTATTAGTGAAAGCTACTTTGGTTAAGAACAATGCATATTATGACTAGGAAATGAGACTTGAAGTGGATTTTGAAGGAATACCATTATTTCAGAGAGAGGGAGTGTTAGACAAAAGGGTAGACAAGCTTGAGTTTTGGGAAAATCCCATGGACACAAAAAGAATACAAAGAAACCAAGAAAGAATCTTAGGATGGAGATTGCATATAAACATGATTACAACACCAAGATCCTTTAAAATGACATACCCTTTTTCATCTCCGCATACTTTGATCCCCTTTATTATCTTGAGGACAAGCTAGAGTCTAAGTTTGTGGGGCTTGATAACATCCAATTTTTTGGATGTTACATGCTTATTTTATCCTTCATTTCCCTTATCATTCTATTACATTTAGAAATATTTCCCCTTGTGTTAGTAATCTTACATCCTTTTATAGGAACATAACAAGTGCATAACATTTCCATCAGTCTAGAGTAACTAATGGCCGATGACTGCTTCAGTGACATAGGAAAACACCAAAGAACAACTTAATGAAGTCAATGGTTTGATGACAGATGGAAATATCTAGAACCAATTACAACAACAACTGATTGTATAAGAAGTAGACACTTCATTAGAGGTCACACACTAATGGGAAGTCTACCTCTCTTACCAATGAAGGCTTTGTCAAAGAAACCGACCAAATTGTGATCAACTTCAACTCTGATGCCTGACATGATTTCCATTGACCCTTGGTCTGTACTTCATCCAAATGACTGGATTCCCAATGCCAACCTCCATGCGACCCCATACATCAACTGGTGGCTAGTCTGCATTATGCCGACCTTTGTTCTATACTTTAGCTCAATGACCGTATCTTCAATGCCAACCTACATGAGACCACATCCATTTGTTGATTCTTGATAGATGAATGCATTGATGCCCAATCAGAGCTCAACATGATGCTTAGTCCACACAAGTGCATCACTACCCGACCTCAAAAGTGCAGCGATGCTCGGTATACACTTTATCCAGATGCTCATCCCTCCATAGTCCACTAATGGTCAATCAACTAATCATCCACTATTGGCCAGTCAACATTCATGTAAGTAGTTTGCATACTCAAATTCACCAGGGAAGCAAAGCCTTAGAGTTTAAGCCTTAACAGACAACAATAAACTCATTGGTAAGAGAACATGCCAATCATTGTATAAATAAGGTGAAACCCAAGAGACAATGTGATTACGACTCGCTTCCAGAACCAATCATCAAGAACATATTTAAATCCAGTTTTTGACAGTGATTATGAACTAAGATTAAAACTAAAGATTGCAAAGGATTGGTCTAAACTAAAGGTTTAATTCAATGCATAAAAAGCACTATGATGACTAGATTTCATCATCATTTCCTACACACCTATCCAATCATTACAACTTAATAAATTTCTCATAGATTAAACTACTGCCAACTATATTCTCCTCTTAACAGATTGCAAATTCACATAGAACCAAATTCACTAAGGGCTCATGGTTTCTTTACCCATAGTTCATGATTTAGTCATCTTATAGGATCCCTTCCTTGATTGTATCCAAAATTCTATGCATCCATTTAGTAATCTAACCCTAAATTTTGTGGTATCTATGCTTAGGATTATATTAAACAATTCTAACAAAGTGATCAATTCAGGTAGCAAGCAGAACTCAAATGGAAAGCAATCTAATCGTATGAGAAACATCAAGTTTGATAACAACCAGATAGTGTACAAGAAATGGAGATACTTCTCGTACCCCAACAAGAAAGTACAATCACTCTTATCTATATAAAGAACATAGATACAAGGAGAAAGAGGATATGTCATGTCACTGAATGGAGAATAAGGCAACAATCATTGGTCTCTAGCTACTATAATCTACTCAGACTTCATTGATATAAAGAACTCGCTAGGAAGATCTTCTTATTTGTCATTTCCTTCAGTGTCTTCCTTGGAACCCCCTCACTTGAGTGAGAATATAATATTACCTAGGTATGGATGCCACTTCCATTATATCTTTTTTGTTCACATGATTGTGAAATTACACTCTATTTTCCATGATGATCAGGCAACTAAGAAGTTTGGTTAGCCAATCACTTATGTGGTGGCACAAATGTTGGCCTTCTGGTTGGCCAACCCCAGGATGGGGTTTTCCAATATTGTTCCTGATGAGGTTTCTATAGAATCTTATGATGAGACAATCCTAGGAGGAGGTCGCCCAATTTTTTGAATGACACATTTGATGTATGTCTTTGGATTAGGAGTTATCTCATAATGGTCAACCGACCGACAAGCTAGATCGACTAATCTGTTCTCTTCAAAAATTCTGAATTCATTTGATAACATGTGAGTGATTATGAATTAATTTTGGTCGTCCGATATCATAAGGAGATCGCGTGGTCAACATCATATTTGTGCACTTTTTCTACAAGTGGATTGGTCAACCATCATGATAGGTCAGTTGATCTATTGGTGCTGCAAATAATAAGGGATTGTGGATCTTTTAGCGTCATACGGATTGTTTGATCGATTGAGGTTTTTTTTATCTATAGAGTTGATTATGAAGGTATTGGAATGGGCATGTAGGTTGAGCAACCATGTGTTCTAGTTTGCCGATCTACCTGTAAGAATGTGCTAATTAGCCCGAATCAAGATGTGAACTTGCTCCAATCTTGAATATGAGAATGGTGAAGATCCTTTGAGTGATCTAATCTTGATGCACTTAATTCTACAAAAGAATAAGGAAAACGATCAAAATCCTAGTTATTTGGGAACAATATAATGAATAATAAAACTAATAAAAACATGATACAAATGGTGACTAAAATGAGTGATATTAAACTAGAAACCATAGTGAAAAGGTGATGAATATGCATTCGACATACTACCCTGAACTTGAGCATTGCCCATACTCGAGCAAAACAAAATCAAAGCACCCTTCTAGACAATTCTACTAGCCCATGACATCCTCTCTTTCATATTATTACTTGGTTCCCTACAACCAAGCATTGTCAAGCAACCCCAAATCTCCTAGTGTCATTGAATTTCAATTTTCAAATTCCTTGTATCAATTTCACATTCAAAATGAGTTTCCATATCAAAACATGTGCATTACAATCAAAATATCATTAGTGTCTCAGAAGATTCCACATATTCCAATGATATATACACAAGTAATGGTTCAACTATTAAGGGGAATAGTTTTGGGGCGATTTCTTTACCACGATAAGGATGGGATTGAATGGAGGTATGGAAGGGAATATTGTAAATCTCTTCTCTATTCGACTCAAGATTGCTTAATTTTTTTCTACAATTGCATTGATTGCATTTTTTTATTTTTTATGTGCACATTGACATATTTTTATTATGATACACCCCTATTACATACAAGAGGTATGGAAGAAGAGGTGGGTGAGATAAGGGGTTCCACCCAAACTTGGAATTTGGCACAATCTTTTTGGCATTTTTAATTATTTTTTGTGAATGGTGGGGAAAGAAGGTGATGGAAGAAGGGTAGAAGGAGTATGAACTTGTGCTTCTCATTTTTGGGAATTTATAGCATTAGAACAACTTCAACAACTAATTCAATCATATTAAGTAAATTGCAAAATGATGTTAGTTTCATAAGAAGCTTATGTTAATCAATTCAAAGACACGTTAAGCATTTGACTTCATTCAATTACATATGACTTTCCGTCATTTCCAGGGGTAACACTATTCATGATCATTACAGATGGGATAGGTTCTAGGATTGACTATTGAGATTCATTTTTGTAGCAAGAATAAATTTCATCCAAAATTGGGGGTACAATGCTGATTTTTCAAAGTAAACATGCAAACATGAACTGAATCTACTTTAACTAGGTAATGACCAATTACATGAAACTAATAATGAAATTTTGAAAAGGAAAGCATCAAACAGATTGAGCGCCAATCTTGAAAGTAAATGACCATAAGAAATGATAGAAAAGAGAAGATAAAGAGGGTGGGATGGAGACATGGCACCCATCCTCCACCCAAAACTTAAAAGCTTTCTCAACCTCAAGAAAATTTCAAGTCTAGAATGGAGGGGAAGAAGGAAAGGGGAAGCTACTGAGGTGGATTATTAGAGAATTGAGTAGTGTTGTCCTATTGGTACTTGATCATTTGGGTTTCTTCATATTTAGACCATAAGGGCAGAAAGGCCTCAGATTCATCATTTTGCCTCTCTTTTGTTGGGTATCTCTCAGGGTACAACCTTGAAAGGTCCAAAATGAGCCAACATTTCTATTAGGAGCCACCTCCAATGCATGTTGTGGGTTCTTGTAGGGTGGTGTAGTCGTTACATATCCCTCTTGGATGGGGATGCCTACTGAAGTGTGTATAGTGCACTGAGAGTAGGGGATATATTAGGGTGTGTGGGTTGCCTTGCCCTTCCCCTTCTTAAAAGCTAGTGAGGCAAAATTGTAGGAGAAACTATGTCAAGGAGGTCAGGGAGGGGATTTGGACTTTTCCATCCATGTGTGTGACATCTTGGTTGGAGAAGATCAGGTGACTGGATGAGGGGAGAAGGAGATCAACCAATCAACTCCGACCTAGTTAGTTGATCGGAGTAGGGAGATTAGTCAAGATCAGTGTAGCATGTTCTCAGTCATCCATGGTTCGTGAACGGTTGATATGCACAGACAAGATGCATGTTTGAGTTGGATATGCCCATGGAAGTGATGGATGAGAGTGTGGAAGAGGAGAAAACTCATTCTAGACAAGGAAGTAGTCAATCATTCTCGACACTCGGAGTCAGGTGATCTACAGTGGCAAAGGCTAGTGACATGCTCAAGGTGGGGTGAACTATAGATGAATGGTGCAACGATGATGGGGACAAACTGTTGGGTGTTGGGAGGACTCAAATTCTAGGATTGGTGGATCCTTTGCCACGTGGTGCAACAATGAAGGCTGCTCATAGTAGGAAATGGGGGATAAGGGATATCTAGAGAGGGTGATGACAAAACCCTTTCCCCTAGTCATGAATAGAAAGGTATGGTCACTGTGATCGGGCAACATATGCAACCTGTATAAGGTTGTTAGGGTCTTCAAGTTATGGAGCCTGAGATGATTATGGAGTGATCACTTCAAAGTGGATCAGAAGACCATGGCACCTATTTGTGTGGAGGTTCTCTGGGTTAGTCAACCGATCACCATGCATAGTTGACCGATCAGAGGGAACCCTGTGGCTTTTGACATTTTTAGGCTTTCTTCCAGTTGCATGACCTAGTACGGGGATCACAATATCTTGTGTAGGCATAAAATTGCAAGAGTTACCAATGAATCCGAGAAATTTTTGATTGCCCAATCCCTTGGCTTGGTTGGCCAATCAGGGTAGGGATATCGAATCTATAAATTACTAGCATCTCTCACTTTTTGTGGTTTCTTGACATGGCAATGTGACTGTGCGATCTACAATGGGATCATGGTTCTTGCTATAGGAAGATTGGTCAACCAAAGGATCTAGTCGAGCAATCATCCAAAAATAGAGATGTTGGGAAAAATTGACCTTTGTGTCTAGCTGATCCGATAGTCTGGTTGGTCGATCATGAGGTCAGCAATAGTTCTTTGAAGAGAGAATAACCTTTAATAAAAAAAATGAAAATAAAATTAGATCAAGGGAATGCAAACTAAGTTATGGAAAAGACTAAGGAAATCTGAACAAAATCAATCTAAATCAACAAAATTTAGAAGTCAACTAGATAACTGTTGGCTTGCCTCTTGACAAGTGCCTTAGTTAACGTCATAGTACAATGCCTGGTTCCTCAATTTTTTTCTAGAGTAAGAAGAGGAAGTGGTAATGCTTCCTATGTTTTGATATCTTTGGTAGTGATGTATCACTTCATTTGATGGCCGTTTGCAAGAAATTACCCCTTTGTTTTGTTTCAAAACATGAAAGCATCATGTGTGTAGATCTTCCTTACAAAATGCAACCCATGCCATCAGGATCTTAGCTTGTCGAGGAACAATCTCAAGTGTGAATTATAAAGGACTTCATTTCCTACCTAAATTTCCTTCCTCTTGAGGTGGTCTTTGTGCCACATCTTCAACCACTCCTTATAGAGATGCATACATTTTCACTACATGGACATGCATAGTTCCGCCAACTCCTACAGTTAGAGGAATCACTTCTCTCTAATGAGAGAGAGGTCAAATTTCAGAAATAGAATGGCCCATACAACCTTATGTTCCATCTCAACTAGGATATGCTGGTCTTTTCATAGATCAAATAGAACAATGTAGTGCTCAAAGGGGTCCTAAAAGAAGTCTGGTCTACCTACAAGGCATCATTGAGCTTCAGTGCCCAATCCTTACTTACTCTTCCAACCATTTTCTCTAGGATAGACTTGATCTATTGATTATATCTACCTATCCGAAAGTTTGAGGGTGATATGGTGTGGAAACTCGGTGATGTGTGTTATACTTCTTCAGCAAAAGCTCAAAGTTCTTCTCAAGGAAATGTGGACCTTCGCAGGAGATAACGATGTGTAGTACCCCAAATCAAGCAAATATAATATCTTTAATGTGACATGATCAGGCTAGATTTTTGTGGTGGGGATTGCTTAAACCCATTTTGAGACATAATCCACAAAACCAAGAATTTACTTATATCCGCAAGAGGAAGGAATGGTCCCATGTAATCCACACCCCAAACATACATTTTTTTGACCTCTTGCCAATATGTCATTGGCATGTCAGCACGCTTGGAAATGTTTCTTGATCTTTGACATTGGTCGCAAGCAAGAATGTACTCATATGTTTCATTGAAAATGGCGGACCAGTAGAAATCACATTGTAGAACTTTCAAGGTAGTATTTTTGGCAATCATGTGACCACCCATTGGCCCTGAATGGCACTTCTCAAGAATTTAGTGCCCTTCCTTTTCAGTCACGCAATGATGGTAGAGTCCATCAACACAAAGGTGGAAAAGATATGGCTCATCCAAGTAGTTGTGCCTTACATCATGGAAGAACTTGTTCTTAGGGTGGCCAGTGTACTCTGAGAGAAGGACTCATGTTGTGAGCTAGTTTACATAATCCTCCAATGAAGGAATGTTAGTGGAAACTCTGAAGAGTAAATCATCACAGAGAGAATCATTAATGGGGTTGTTGTTGTTGTTGTTTTCATGAGAATGAATACGATTGAGCTGGTCATCTACCACGTTCTCACTCCCTTTTGTGTACTATATCTCAAGGTCAAATTCCTAGATGAATAGAACCCAACAAATTAGTCTTGGCTTGCATCCTTTTTAATCACCAAGTTGTAGATAGTTGTGTGTTCTATGTAAACAATCACCTTAGAGACAATGATGTAGGATCTGAACTTGTCAAAGGTGTAAATGATATCTAGTAGCTGCTTCTATATTGTTCCATAGTTGTGTTGCACCTCTTCAAGAGTCTTAGAGGTGTAGTAGATGATGTGGTGATTTTTATTGATGTCTTGGCCTAGGATTGTTCCCACTGCATAGTCACTAACATCACACATGATCTCAAAAGGTTGATACCAACCTGTTTTTCTAATGATGGGTGTTGTAGTGAGAGAAGCCTCTAAGATTTTGAGTCTATCCAAATAAGTTTCATCAAAAGAGAAAGCACCATCCTTCAACAGTAGGTTGGTCATAGGCTTTACGATATTGGAGAAATCCTTGATGAAGCATTGTTAGAATACAACGTGTCCCAAGAAAGCTCAGACTTCTTTGATGTTCAAGGGAGGTGGAAGCTTTGCAATAACTTCTATTTTCACTTTGTTAACTTCTATTCCTTTATTGCTTACTCTATGGCCCATAACAATGCCTTCCTTCACAATGAAGTGGCATTTCTCCCAATTGAGCACCAGACTTGTTCACATTTTTCCAACACTGGGGATAAGTGGTGCATACATGAATCAAAGGAATCATCATAGATGGAGAATTCATCCATGAATACTCCCAACACTATTTATATCAACCAAAAAATTATGGCATCCATACACGCTAGAAGGTAGCATGGGTATTGTAGAGACCCAAAGGCATATTTCTATGGGAATAAGTACCAAAAGGGAATATGAATGTGCCTTTTCTTGATCATCAGGGTGGATAGGATTTTGATAGAATCCCAAATATCTGTCCAAGTAGCAGGAATATTCTTGGTTTGTAAGATGCTATAGAACTTGATCAAGGAAGGGGAGAGGGAAGTGGTTCTTCCTTATAGCATTGTTGAACTTTCTATAGTCATTGTACATCCTCCACACGGTGAAAGTGTGGGTGGGGATGAGCTAATTCCTATCATTCCTCACCATAATGGTACTGCCTTTCTGGGGAACAACTTGCACGGTAATGACCCAAGGGAGTTTGAAATTGGGTAGATTGTACCTGTAGTGAGAAATTTAGTTATTTTAAGTTGGGCTACCTCCTTCATGTTTGGATTCAACTTGCATTGTGGGTCTCTCGGTAACTTGTAATCTTCAACCATATGGATCTTATGCATGCATATAGCTTGGCTAACCCCTATCTAGTCTATCATTTTACATCCCAAGGCAGCTCTTATCTTCCTCAACTTAGTCATCATCATGCCTTCTTATTCATGCGTAAGGTCTGAATTTGTGATCACCAGGCAAGTCTCTTGTTCATCAAGGAAAGAAATCCTTTAGGTAGGGTCTTCATATTGAGGGCTTTTGGTGTTTAAACCTTCTCTTCAATTATTGAAACCATCTACAGTTCTTTAAATCCAACATTGGGTGTTTCCTCAAAGGTGCCCAGATGGAACCTGCATTGACAGACTTGCTCACATCAACATCTAAACTGATTGGGACGGTGAGGGATGTATGTAGTGGGTCTTCTAAAATCTCCTATCTTGCCAAAGCTGAGATAGCTTGTCAATGCAAACAAGTAAGAAAACTTTTTCATAGATGCTTGGGCCTTTTATGCTTTCAAACACACAGAATTCAAGAGTTTCTCTTCCTAGAAGCAAAGGATGGTACTAACTTCTATTTCAATCTAATAATGGGTTGTGTCTAAGAATGAAGGATGAAATATGATAGGATAGAGGATGTATTATTTGATGTTTATGATCACAAAATTAGAAGGTACTTAGGCGACCTTTCCCGGCTTCACTAGAACATCCTCTATGATACCCATGGTCTTAGTCATAGAAGAATATGCAAGTTGGATAGTCATGGTTGTGGAAAGCATATTTATGAATCCCAACCTTTGGCACAAGTTTTATGGCATGATGGAATTGCTTGCACCTAAGATTGTAAGTTCCGTCCAGCTAGTTTTGTCACCTAAGTAACAACCAGTCCCTAAGGAATTAGGACCCTTTTGCTTATTTAGCATAATATCTAGAATGATGTCAGAAGTCATTTTTTCCAATTTCATAGTCTCATATTCATATGTGGTGTACTTTTTGGTCAGCAAAGTCTTCAAGTATTTTCACCATGTAGGGATTTTAACAAGGGCACCCAAGAAGGATATGTCCATGTGAAGCTTCTTCATAGCTTCCTTAAATCTCACGAATTTGGCATCTAGCCTCGTCTTCTTGAGACGTGCCTGGTAGGGGTAATGGCTTGTAGACTGGAACATTAGGTTCAACTATTTCAACATGTGGTACTCCAACATTGGGGTCCTTTCCTGCATAAAAATCAACAAATCATGTCTTGCACTTCCTCTTTCTCAACCGTCACAATATCATCATCATCAAAGTCTATAGGCATGATAGATGGATTCACTAGAGGAGGAGATGGTGCATACATGTTCCTATAATGTGTAGTGATAACCTTCAACTTCTTAGGGTGCTTGGGATTGTTCTCAAGCTTTCTAGTAAAAGTACATGTAGGAGGACAAAAGGTTGTTGTGAGCTAGGTCAATAGAGAATCAATTGACTTTTGATAAGCTTACTGATCTGCCAACATTGTTTGCTAAGATAGAAGCATATTTTCAAGTGTAAAAATTTTGACATTTGTGGAAGGGGGAGGAGTGGGTTGCTGCTTTTGTGGCACTTTATTGGGATTTTGAAGTTCTGTTCTTGGTAGTTACCACAACTTTGGAAATTACCCTAATATTTGTGTTGGTTCCTAAAGTATTACTGGTTGTTGTATTGGAACCTTGGAGGGCCATGACCTTGATTGTTCACTTGAAAAGACTATTTTTGTGATGCATTCTCTACATCAACTAGATTTCTAGACTAGAAACCAAGATAGTTTCTAGCCTTTTTGGGGTTGTAGTAGTCTTGACCGGGATACTATAGATGGAGTTCAGATCCTCCATCTAATTTCAATCTTCTCTTGTGGGACCGTTGTTCACCGTAATGTTATAGAGAAGTTGGCATTGTCGAGTGGGATGATCATGTCCTTGACAAGCCTCACAAAAGAAATCTATGGATTTCTCTTATTGCTGGAAAGGATGTGGCTTCTGCAGTTGTTGTAGTTGTCCCCTCGTTTCATATGCATTGAAGGAGGATTCAAGACTATCTTTCTTCAAGGCAAGCTTCTTGAGAGATTCAACAATAGATTTAAGCTCATGATTGTCTTTGGATCCCTTGAGAACGATACCCTATCCTTGTTGGTTTGAGCTTGGATCTCATAACTTCTTTTGAGGACTTCCCAACTATTGCAAAATTTTGGAACATGAAGTTACCTCTAGATGAGGTGTTAATTAAGGTCTTGGTATTGCCATCAACAACCCCATAGAAGGTCTCAATTAGTTGGACTTAAGGAATGTCATGATGGGGACAAGGACAGAGGAGCTCTTTAAATCGTTCAAACCATGGCAAATTGTGTGATTTGTACCCTAATTTGATAGGTGAGGGATGAGGGTAGTACTTTTCAAGAGACTTGGACTAGAGATATTCCCATGTGGTGATGCAATCTCCTTCCATGGAATTGTACCAACTACTATCTTAATTCGTCAAGAATATTTAAACAACCATAGTTTGATGGTGTTATTAAGACATCTGATATCTTGTGCATGGCACATAGGTCATAGAAATGCTCGATATGATCTTCAAAATTATCACCCTTATGTATGGAGAAAGTGCTGCATTGGAGCATGGTGATCCACTACGTGCAAATCTCAAACTACAGAGCATTATTAGTAGGAGGTACTGTGAGATGCTGCGCGTTGGCAAACTTAGGGATAGAGAAGTCCTTAATATGTTTATGATGATATTCCTCTCTATGGCATCTCAGGCTTCCTACTCAACAATCATGGCTTCTCTACTTTACTTGACAAGGGGCATTCTCGAGGAGTCTAGGGCCTCATTCAACTACTCATTGATCTCTTTCTTGTCCATTATCCTTTGCTTGGTTTAGAGAAAAGTTATGTCAATATTTGCATCAAAAAGTAACAGTGTGGAGTCAATGCTTTGTGAGTGTCACATACACCCTGAGTACTTGAAGAGAGAGTAGATGATGTTCAAATTGTGAAAGTCATTATTCAAAAAAATATGAATGATTATCAATTAAAAAGAAAAAGTCCTAATTTTTCAAGATAATGGAGTTTAGAAGCTATTCCATTGTCCTTGTCAACAGAGCCAAAATTTCATGTAAGTGGTTTGCACACTCAAATTCACTAGGGAAGGAAAGTCCTAGAGTTTATGCCTTAACAAATATCCATCGACCCACTTGTAAGAGAAGGGGTTAATTGTAGTATAAACAATGATCGAACCCAATATACATCATGATTTAGAATCTCTCCCGGAATCAATATTCAAGAATAATATATAAATCTGGTTGTTGAGAGCGATTATGAACTAAGATTTTACATTATTGATTGCAAATCAATGGTTTAAACAAAGGCTTAATTCAATTTGTAAAAAGCACTGGACGACTAGGTTTCACCGTCATTTCCTACATACCTATCCAATCATTACAAATCAATAAATTTCTCATAGATTAAATCAAGACCAAGTGAATTCGCCTCCTTACATATTCACTAGAACCAAATTCCTTGAGGACTCATGCTCTCATTACCCACAGTTCATGATTTGGTCATCCTATGGGATCCCTTCTATGATCGCATCCAAATCCTACACATCCATTTACTAATTTATTAGTTTGTTATGTGGTCTCTATAGGATTATATCAAATAATGGTAATGCATTTATCAATTCATGTAGAAAGAAAAACTTGAATAGAAAGTAGTCTAATCATATGAGAAACATCAAGTTCGATAACAATAATATAGTGTAGAGATATGGGGCTACTCCCTATTCCCCAGTAAGAAAGTCTACTCGCTCATGTCTAGAGAAAGAACACAAATATGAGGAGAAGCCATGTCACTAAATGGAGAAGAAGGCAATATCCAATGGTCTATAGCTATTGTAGTCTACTTTGACTTCAACAAACCAAAGAACTATGCTAGGATGATCTTCTTCTTTATTGTCTCCTCCAGCCTCCTCTCTGGAACCTCCTACACTTGAGTGGGGATAGAATATTATCTAGGTCTAGCCACCACTTCTATTATATTTTTCTTTTAGGAAGATGACTGTGAAATTACACTCTGTCTACCAAGATGATCAGGTGACTAGGTACTCTGGTCGTAGGGTTGTAAATGGGTACGGGTAGACCCGCTGACCCACAAATCCGGACCCTTAAAAAACCCGTCATGGGTCTAATTTTTTATACCCGCATACCCTTGGACCCGTATACCCTTGAACCCGCTTATAAGCGGTTCCAATAATGGGTATGCTTGGACCCAGACCCGCTAGACCCATGTACCCACTATACATAAGTAACTACTTAAATAATATATATATATATATATATATATATATATATTATAATTTAGTAGTCTAACTAATATAATTCTTGAGATTATATCCTACTCTAACCACAATAAGGTTGAGACTAGTCATACAATTAATAATTAACTATTCCAGTTAAAATAATGAACATCATATATGAACTTAAAATCAAAATCTCTACTAATTTACATTACTTTCTACATAGGTTAAACGTTATGATGATGACTACAAATATGTAAATAATTAACTCAATTAATGTTAATGTATAAAACATAGCATTATCTAATATAACTATTACATGTTAATATACTATATAATAAAAATATCTTGTTACATTAGAATATATAGAACATAATAAAAAAAAATTTGTGGAAAAGGTAAAATATTACTACTATCAATAAAGGCATATAGGGGATCCCAACAAAAACCCCATATACTATACAAGGTCACCACCAGACCACACACCTAACTATAAGCCCCACATCCTCAGAATCATAGTATCAACACCCGTACTGATTCTGGGATTGGCTTTGGTGAAACACAACAGGCTATCCATGATAACGTCAAAAACATGAAGGTTGTTAGGAGCACTCTTCCCATGCACTCTTCTATTTCTCTCCTTCCAGACATGGAAAATAAGATACGTAAAGAAGAGACCACCAAAGAGTCTATTTGCCTTGCTTCTTCTAGTCGCATCAAAAATCCAGTGAAGGGCATCGAATTAGTCCAAGGGGTGCAAGGCCACCCATCCACATTTCAAGCTTCCTCTTCTCCAAAGGTAGGTTGTGAAATCACATTCAAAGAATAGATGTGAATGAGATTCTGCCACCTTCAAACAGAGAGGGCACGCCGGATCCGCCTGTATACCCCATCTGATAATTTCTCTTACATAAAGAATATGATGTTTTATAGAACTGCTTACCTGCATACACGCACCACATACCCGCTATAATTATGGGTACGGGTATGGTGCGGGTCCATGTTTTTATTATGCGGGTCTAGAACTGGAACCAGACCCGCTAAATTAGATGGGTATGGGATTGGGCATGGCCAGACCCACACCCTACCCACACCGTTTACACCCCTATCTGGTCGACCAATCACTTACATGGAGGCATGGGTATTGGCCTTTTGGTTGGACAAACCCTAGTGGGGGTTGCCTAATCTACTTCTTGATGAGGTTTTTGGAGAATCTTGTTACCTAGTGATCTAGGAGGAGGTCACCCAATTTGCTGAATGACATTTGTTGCATGTCTCTGCATCAGGAGTTATATTAGAATGGTCGAACGACCAACAAGCTAGGTCCAATGATCTTGTGGTCTCTATAAATTCTAAAGTTACTAGACCAGTGTACATGATTGGGAATTCATTCTAGTCATCTCATCTCATCTCATGAGGGGTTGCCATCATCATTATCATCTTTATGCCCTTTCTCTAAAGGTGGATTAGTCGAACATCATGATGGTTTGATCGATCTCTTAGCACTAAAAATCATTAGGATATGTGGATCTCTTAGAGGCCTACAGATTGGACAATTGGTTAAGGGGGCCTCCTGATCTAGAGGTCGATCACGAAAGGTGTTGGAATGGGTAGGTAGGTCGGGTGACCAGGTGGTGTGATCTGCTGATCTACTTTCCAGAATGTGCTAAGTAGCCCAAGTCATGATGTGAACTTGCTCCAATCTGATGCATGAGCTTGGTGAATAATCCTTTGAATGCTCCAAAGTTAATGTGTGCTTAAGTCTATGAAATATCAACGAAAATGACCAATACCCTAGTTATTTGGGAAGCCTAGATCCAAAATAATAAAACTAAGAAAAACATGATACAATTGGTGATTAAATGAGTGAAACTATTACATGTAGAAGTGTGAATGATGGCTAATGATGGGAGTGCGGGGGGCGGCGGCGCAACATGCGATTTGCAAACAACCCTAGAAGACGACGGTGGGGGGACATGAAACAAGGATCCTAGATCCATACCAGCCTCCAACTCGACCAGATCGGTGGGTCAGGTGAGTCTGCAGAAGGTTGGTATTAACCTCATGTATAAGGGGATGAGAGAGGGAAACCCTAATGAGAAGACGAACGATACTAATAAGATGGAGGTGGACCAGAGCACACACAACGATGGAAACCCTTTCCTACCAGACAACGTGCCATCATCCAAGACAAAATCCTTCAAACAAGCCGTAACAGGAAACGATAGGGGTGCAACAATGGATCCTTTCTTTATAGACGACGAACCGGAGGAGATCGTCAACCTTGAAGACATCAAACTTGTCTATGAGAGAGAATTCCCTAAAATCTATGTAGCCTCTGAAGCGGAAAAAATAATGAGCAAGTCTTTCAAATACGCAGTCATTGTAAAAATCATCGACAGACATGTGGGATTCCTAACCATGGCTGAAAGACTAAAGCTACTCTGGAAACTGGAGGGCCACTTTGAACTCTATGAACTTGCTGAACAACATTACGTGGTGCAATTGTACAGCAGATTGGACCAAG
Organism: Alisma plantago-aquatica; assembly: GCA_963693085.1. Lineage (NCBI taxonomy): Eukaryota > Viridiplantae > Streptophyta > Magnoliopsida > Alismatales > Alismataceae > Alisma > Alisma plantago-aquatica. The sequence goes on along the minus strand of OY856409.1, from coordinate 1,615,592,353 downwards.
AAAATGCCCCAACAAAGGGGTCATGGTCCTTGTTTGGCAGCTGCCTTGTAGTTTGGCCTTGGGATGGGTACTTCAAACCTTTCAAGGGCCTCCTGAGCCATCTAGTAACATGGATTCAATTCATTGGACTCCCAATCCATTACTACAATCAAGAAATGTTCTAGAGAATAGGTGAAGCTGTTGGGTGGCTTGTGAGAGTCGATGATCACTCTACTAATCACACAAGAAGTAGGTTTGCGAGGCTGGCTATTGAAATTGAAATGTCTAAGCCTATCCGACCGACAATTTTTATTAATGGTCATGAATACAAGATTGAATATGGATCACTGTCGATCGTGAGTCTCAAGTGCGGGAAGCTTGGGAACGATGTGGCTGACTGCAAGGGACCCGATAAAGAACCTGCAAAACCTAACACTGACCCATCCGAGGATGATGCATGAGTCTGATGGATAGAGGAGGAAGAGAAATGGCAAGTCTATTATGGGAAAAATGTCAATGCTCGAAGGCTACAACATAACAAAGAAAACCCAAAGAAAAACCAGACCAAGGGCTCAGAAAAAAAATTCCAAGCCCTAGATGAGGATGAAGAAGGAATCATCATCACTATAGAGGACAAGAACGACGATCAATCAGATCCAACCACTCAAGAGGACACTCGCGGACCAAAGATATGGAGGAATAAATAGAGAAGGAATGAGGACGTTGATGTCTTGTCAAAGAAGGACACTGAGACTCCACCTGTAAATGATGAAGGCCAACCCAGGAAAGAAGCATCGTCCCAACCCAACTCTATCCCCACTCACACACTGGTTAAACCTGTGGGCAATGAAGTCATTGCTGGCATACTAGATGACACCACTGCAGAAAAGAATACAGATGTCCCTAGAACTAATAAGAAAGGTGAAGTTATTATAGGCAACAACAAATCCAGTGAAGGGGCGAAGAAACTAGCACTTCTTGGCTGGAAAGCCAAAGAAAAGGTGAACCAACTAGGCACAGTTAGCCCACATAGTCCATATGTAACAAGGTATAGAATGAGAAGAGGCCCTGAAGCTAGTTAGGGAGGCTCTTCTTCCTCCAAATAAACCCCTCTCTTTGTTTATGCTTAATACAATAGCTTGGAACATTAGGGGTGCTGGCAAGAAGAAGGCCAAGAAATTCCTCAAACACCTCGTGACTAAACTTAAAGTTAAGCTTGTTTCTATATAATAACCTCGTATCTCTGGTAAAGAAGTGCAAAGTGCTATTAAAGACATTGGTTTCTCTAACTCTCATAGAGTAGAGGCCAATGGTTTCTCGAGAGGGATTTACATTCTCTAGAATGAAGACAAGTGCAATGTATAGATCCTTTAAAGTCACAAATACTTTATTCACTGTTGCATTGATAGTAACACCTTTGGTACCTTTTTCTATGCTTCACCTAGCCCCGGGGGATGCCCTATTCACAATTTATCAAAACACTTTTGATTAATTAGATTTGATAACATAGATGATAATAATCAGGTCTTTAATTACTTACAACTCCCACTATTTTGTTCAAATTGATATCCCTCACCACTAATTCGAAAGATTACAATACACAAACTTCTAGTGAGCCAAGATCCATATTTCATAAAATCATGAGTCAACTTTGGTTGATCACCCACAATTTGACTATTTAGGTAGACAATATTTGTCAATTGCATCTGATGCAACTGTTGGATATATGGTGTGCACAACTCTTTATCACAGTCCATCTGTATACTTCGAGGTACTTCATCTCATTAAGATCACCTAGTTAAGCCTGTCCCAAAAGCCAACACGATAGAATATGCACCCTGCATTGGTAGATCCACATATCTACCATCACACTTCCATGAGATGGACAACGCACCATGATATGGCATAACCTACGCTTAGTTGATCAAGTTTTCCATGTTTGTTGCTTATGGGAAGCATCTAAGACCTAATATTATATTGAGGGCTTTTATTTATAAATACATATACATATCCAATCACAACATACTTATAGTATGTATCATATACATGTTATAACCACAACTAAACATACAATTAAGACACAAAAGTGATGTTTATGGCAATTCTATTGTAATTCCTTGGAGTCACAAAGAACTACTACCACCTAAGGTCCACATCATATGTAGCAACCTGCTATTGATGAAAATTTGTGTTGGATCCAGTCCAAGTTGATTAGTTCTACTCTTGAGTTGACCGATTGGCCTCCTGGTCGGTCGATTGGTTTCTAGAAATGGTCGTTTGGTTCTCTAATTCAATCAACTTCTGGAATCCTCCAACCGATTGGTTAAACCACCAGTTGATCAATTTGTCTTCTCCTATCATCTGGCCTCCTTGGTCCTCTAGTTGATCTATTTGTCTCACAAGCTGGTCGATTCTTCTGGTGCAGAACGTCTTATCACAACGAAACATAAATTATAATATTTTGATAAATATAATGGTAATGAGCCAATTATCATAATGGTGCCATAATTTAGAAAACAAAAATCTTAAAATCCAAATCTGATGTGAAAATCATGTTCCTTGGGTCCCAATTAGCTTGAGTGCCAAGTTTTTACATTATTTGAACTATAATAATTATCCTAATTTCATGTAGACAAGAAAATATGAGATGAGACCAAAAGAGGAAACTAGTCATATATTTAGATTATACATGTCCTAAATAGTCTAGTTGTAAAATTTGATTTCCTTTAAATATTGTTAGAGTCCCCAAATAAATTAGGAAAGAAAATAGTATTCAATTATACTAAGTGTGTTTAATTTTTTTCTATGGCTAAAGTTCTCCAATTCAAGTATATATAATGTGGATTTCCCAAGTTGCCTTACACTAGACTTCCTTTCTGGTCATTGGATTCTAATCTCATGATTGTTAGTCCTTCTCCTTCCTTTGATGGGTTCCCCCCTAGAAGCCAATAACACCTGCACTGTGATTTCTTCTCCTGTCTCACTTTTCCTCATCTCTGCATCTCAATTCAAGATTCTTTCGCCTACAGTTTCCTATATCCTTTTGCATCTTTCTAGCATATTTTTAGGGACTTAATGCCTCAATTTATTTAGAAAAGGGGGATTTTCTCCTTTCCCCCAATCTTCCTAGATTTTCTTATCTCTTCACAATTCCCTTGTACCCTAGTTTCTCATACTCCTATAAACCAACCGAAAACCCCCGTAGTAGACCCTAATGCCAATTGGCATCAACGATCATCCTACCCGCTTGCCCATGAAGCCGATTGAGCCCAATCTACCTCTAGTGGTGACATAGTGTGCGGAAGGAGTTTCCTGACCAGGAGAGTACTCAAAAGTTGCATAGGAAATCTTCCAGATCTTCATGCCTGCTCTTCCTACAACAAATTGTTCTAAGATTTGGTAAATACTTTTTCCATCTTTCTAGTTTTAAATTCATTCCCAGAATCGATTTAGGGTTTTCCAGACTACATCTTCTTTGTGTTAATCATGGAAAGGTTCATGAGGTTCCTCAAAAACTTTTCCATCCTTTGTTTTGGGTCTACATCTATTTTGATTGGTTTTCAAACTCTTGGCCTTGACGTTCATGGCAGACATGGATTCTAGATTTTTTGTTCATCTCACAGATAGTCTTGTGGTGCCCTGAGTCTAGGAGTGGGTTCCATATCTTAAGGGGATGACCTCTTGGATTGAGGATGCTTCATGTTCATAATTCCATCTCTAGTTGGAGCTCCTCCACGATTCTGGTTCTACAAGATGAGAAAAACTAATCACCATTTGCATTTCTCGATTCACATTCACAAAAATTTCTAATGTCACATTTTTTACAAGGGCGTTGTAGTCTTTTTTGTATTGCATTTGATGATTTCTCATTCCGATATGATTAGTGGTTTTTAACTTATTGTTCCTATCACACATATGGTCCTAAAACCATATGAGAAGGGCCTAAGTGATAAAATGGATCTATCATATGATATCACCGCCATATAAGATCAACATCATTATCACATCATCCTAGGATAACCATCCCTTATCACATTGATGGATCGTATCACCTCACACTAGGCACAAAACCTCTTCCAAGTCATAAGACCTAATCACATTGTTCCTTTATATCATCATTCCTCATAAAGGCTCATAGTCATCACCACGTGTCATGTAAACACAAGCTATGAGTGCATTCAACTTGCAATGTTAGGGATACACAAATAGGAGACAGAGAGCATCATTCCATGCTATTCATTCAACCAAGTTAAGAAAGTAAATCATGCACTTGAATTAGGGTTAAGCTTTCCCATATAGCACTTAGCATTGTATACCATGGTACATCATTATCACATTCTTGGAACACATTAGGGTTAAGCATCATTATGTAGGTAACAACCAAACTACGCATATCATCATTAGTGACCAAACCACAAAAGTTAGAGACCATAGTATCAACCCCATAGGTAGAGACCATAGGAGGTTAACACCTATGTAGTAATTGTCAACCATATATAAGAGATAGTGACCTCAACCATGTAAACCATGCAAAGACCACACAACTCAATACATGTAGTGACCAACATGCATACAACAATGTGTAGCAACCTCTCAACCATGTATAACGGTCACAACATCAACCAAAGTGTAGAGACCAGAAGATGATTAGGGTTAGGGTTGATTGATGTAGCGACCCACCTCATCCACACTACATGTAGTGATTGTAACACTCAACCCTAAAACCAAACAAGCCGCTCAAGGTAGTTACCAACACAAGGATCAAACATTTTGACCGCAAGGAAGACCATAATGGGTAGAAACTACAAAGAAACGTGTTCATATAGCGATGAAACATGTTAGGGTTAGGGTTTGGTAGCAGCCCTAGGTCAAAAACCATTACGACAGAAATAAGATCAGCACACGTAGAAATTACTAAGGTATGTAATGACACCCAAACATGTGATTAACACCAATAAAATCGAAGAGTCACCACAAGAAAAACCTCTTGGAAATATGATCATCAAAAACCCTAAAACAACCGTCACAAGGGTAAACATCAAGAACCATGATGAGAGAAGGAAAACCATGCATCCAACTAATGCAACCAAAGATCAAAACCTCCAACATCATGTAAAACCAAGCCTAAACATGGTATCAAAACCAACAATCATGATGCATGCAAGGGATAACAACATCCACCATCACTAACAGTCAGGTACATGAATTAGGGTTTAGGAGAAAGAGTAATCTAAGAAAGAACACTTCATAATCTTAAACCCTAGATTAAGTTAGCATTCTCCATCATCTTATGATCACATTTTCGATATAGAACAACATCATGCGCTCTAAGAGAAAGAAGGAAAGTGTAACACTTGGGCACACTGCCCTAGTCTCTAGTAGAGTTTTAGGAATGATGACTAGCCCCACAGACCACCAATAGCCTTAAGTGCATGCTTTATCCACACTCACATGCAAGCTAGAATAAAATTCCCGACTAGTCACCCATCCTCGTACTACTCCAAGTTGAGCACGCTTAACTATGGAGTTCTTTAATGATGGGCTCCCGGAAAAGGAGGTGCACCTTGGTGATATGGGTAGTCCAATCATTCCTTTTAAGATAATGTTATCTGAGGCCTCAAATCCTGGGACATTACAATCTCCCCCACTTAGACTCTTGATGTCCTCACCAAGGCTCAACTATACGGCCTCATAATAACTTCCCCATTTCAGTACAGACCCAGAGTGTCCCATGGACACCCAGATCCCATCCATGGCTACCAGTACAAGGGCAGATCCATCTCATCACAATGGATATCCCTTTCCAACTTGCCTAGACTGCATGGCTTAAGACTGGCATGTCACATGCCCATATGGGCCTCACCTACTTGAGGGAAATTGGCTCTGATACCATTTGTAACACTTGGGCACACTGCCCTAGGCTCTAGTAGATTTTCAGAAATGATGACTGGCCCCACAAACCACCACTAGCCTTAATTGTATGCTTTATCCACACTCACATGCAAGCCAGGATAAACTTCATGACTGGTCACCCATCCTAGTACTACTCCATGCCGAGCATGCTTAACTATGGAGTTCTTTAATGATGGGCTCCCGAAAAAGGAGGTGCACCTTGGTGATATGGGTAGTTCAATCATTCCTTATAAGATCATGTTATCTGAGGCCTCAAATCCTTGGATGTTGAAGAAAGCAGCAAGCTTGGATCCACCTCCACAACTAGACAAGGTCGTGTCAAGAGAAGAATAAGAAGAACACACAAAGGTCAAAAGAAGCTCAAAAGAGAAAAAGGGTAGAAACCCTAGGCCGAAAAGAAAGAAGAAATAGGGAAAGCTTCATTTCACTCAGGTACTACCATGGCCAAACCATAGTCTCAACCTCTATGGAGAGAAATTCCTCAAGATAGCCACCATGGAAGAACCATAGTATACATCCAAAAGAAGAAGAAATGGGTAGGGTTTCAAGAAAAAACGAGATCAAGGGTATGAAACCACTTACCGAGGAGGAAGATCACCAAGGACCACCACAAAGGAGATGATCAAGCCCTAGCACACCACATGCAAGAGGAGGAAGGATACCTTCTCCAAGATCATCACCTCCTCAAGCACCACCAAGCCCAAGGCCAAACACAAGGAAGAAGAGAGAAAAAAAAAGAGCTAAAGGAAATACTTGCATGTAAAAGAGAGGGTTTATATACTCAAGGGTAGGAGGGAGGTAAAGATCATAAGGTGTCAAGATATGAAAGAACCAAAAGGACACATGTCCCTCAAAGACATGTCCATACAACTACACATGCAAGACGTTTGTTAAAATCTATGTGGTGTAGTGACCACTTTTGGTCTATGAACCATAGTGACCGCTAACCATCAACACAGTCAACATACTATAGCAACCAAGATGGGTCAAGGAGGGATATCGGTCTCCATCATCAAGGGAACTCATACAACTACTTATATCTCTACAAATCACATACCAAAGATATAATATCGGGTGCTATCCAAGGACCAACAACACAAGGTCGCCATCACAACTCAAGCATACATGCAAGGCATGCAAAACCCTAAATCAACTTGTAATGTCACCTCTTCAACCAAAGATCACAAAGCACCCCTATACACCATACTCTCTCTCATGATGCTAAAGAAAAAGAGGAACAACTTACATGTTACAAATTGCAAGAAAAACCCTTAACATGGGTAAATTGCAACTTAGGCCAAAACAAGCATACACATAGCATAACTAGCTCAAATATCAAGAAAACTGGACCAAACTAAAAACGTAAACATGGCATATGTTATTAAGGTGCATCACATGATTAGATTAAGTTTTACGCATCTTGTTAAATAAAGAAAGCAAGATCAAACACTAATCTAGGTCAGGGGCCTTACATGGTGGGTCTTCCCAAGACAAGAAAAGGTCATGGTGTAGTATGGGTTGTGGGGGACTGCCTAACCAAGTCAGCACACTTCCTTTCCCTGAAGGTCACTGCCAAGGTGTCAAACTTAGCTAAGTTGTATATTAGAGAGATAGTTCATTTGCATGGTGCTCTGAGTTCAATTATCTTTGATCGTGACCCTAAGTTCACTTTAAAGTTATGGAAACAAGTTCAAGAGGAACTTGGTACGAGACTGAAGTTCAACATAGATTATCACCCCCAGACTGATGGATAGTCGGAAAGAATGATCCAGATCTTAGAAGACTTGTTGAGAGCATGTGTTCTCAATTGGGGTGGATCATGGGAACAATACCTGCCCTTAAATGAGTTTTCTTATAATAATAGTTACGAAGCCAGTATTGGGATGCCTCCATATGAAGCCCATTATGTGAGGATGTGTTAGTCACCACTTCACTAGGATGATGTTAGTGAGAAGACCTTGCTTAGGTTAGAATAACTATAGTTGTATGCTGACAAGGTACCTTTGATCAAGAAGAGGCTGAAGAGAGCCCAGGATTGACAGAAGTCATACGTTGATGCAAAACGGACATATTTCCACTTCACTGTAGGTGATCAGATGTTTATGAAAATCCGACCCTTCCAAGCTATAGCTAAAAATAGAGGAAAGTTGAGTCTCCAATACATGGGTCCATTTGAGGTTTTAGAACAGATTGGCGAGGTTGCTTATTGTGATGCACTTGCCACACAAAAGTGAGACTACTAAAAACAAAATGTGAAATCAACACTAACCAACCAGATTACCAGAAAACATGAGGAAATTAAAACCGATTGTACATAAGCACAAAATTGGATCATATCACATCAGAGTCCACAAAAGTCACCTTTATATATAAACATGTCAAAAGATTATTACATAGAATTTTTCATTGGCTATCTAGCCACATCCTGTTACATATGGTAACCAATCACATATACATACATGCCATATATATATATAACAGGGCATAAAGCCAAAAATGTTGTCTCGATATACAACATCTAGAAAACTCCCCCAAGGACCTGAGAGTACAGGGATGACACATAGGACTCTACTACAAAACACAAGTAGTACATCCAACCTTTCGACATATACTGCTCCTCATGCTACTCAGGCTCAACAAAACAATCTCTACCTCCTCATGCTCGACCACCTAAAAGATCTGGAAATGCACGGGGTGGACCAAATGTCTCAGTGAGAGATATAACTATCCACTAACATCTATTAAGAGCACAAGTAAATTATACAGAGAAGGTGAAACATTTAAGCATATTCAACTCAATGATATGTATTAACAGATAACATACATTAAGCAGAATAGGGCAATTACCACTGAGCAGTAGAATAATTAAAACTTTAAGAAGGAATATGAAGAACATGTATAACAGTTGACTTCTTTTACCATATTATAATTCAAGAAATCAATATAAAGATAAGGCAAAGGGTTCAACCAATGTGAATCATATTTGTCCCTAAGAACAATACACTATACGCTTGCATTACGTCTTTTATTATGCCTCGAGGATATGTGTTGTACCACTCAAATCCAATTGACCACTATAAAGTCAAAATCGGTGCTATACAAGGTCAATGGAAGAGACAAAATTCATGACCTCACCAACACCTCTTGGTTAGCATAAGAGAAAACACTACAAAGACATATCAGTCAACTGCAAACAATGACAAATAGTCAAGCTGAAGGATTGGCTCATGTGTCGCCATCCATATAAAACACCTAGCCCTCCTTGGTATAGGTCACAACACTAGAAGAATATGCTCATGCATGACTATTCAAAAAAAGTGGCATCGCATGCAGTTAAATTGTTGCCTATCACATATCACAAGGAGAATAGTTCATGCATGACCATCTCACACAACCTATAATTGTCGATGCAAGGAGATACTCGATTTTCACCCCCGCATATTAAAAAATATGTGCTTTGAGTTTCCTATAGGAATGACTCATTTCACCATCCAGTAATAAAACTAACACTGGAATGGATCTATGGCATAGGGCACCAACATGATTACAGTTTCACTTGATTAATTAAGCCAATTAGGTATCTTTTAGCATCAATCAAGTTACAATGTACAAACCCAAAACAAGCTCTACAAGAATAAGGGGAAAAGTACAACTCTAGAAGATATAAAACACATAATGTGTGAACTAGTCATATCATCATCACATGATACTTGTAGCACTACCATTCTCAAGGCCATCACCAAAGTCACACATCCATACAAGGCTATTCCCAATGTCACATCACTATGGGATATGAATCCCTTAATCACATCATGAGAGGATATCACCTCACAATAGGCATTAAGCCTTCATCAAGTCATAGGACCCATCACATCAATATGATCTCATCATGTATCATTAAGTCTCATATCCATCACCTTGTGTCATATGATTACCACCATAGCATACACAAGCTTTGACATTCATTCAACTTGCAAGGTTAGAATCACACCAGTAGGAGAGAGAAAAAGTAATCACATGACATTCATCCAATGAACTCAACAAGTATAGCATACCCTAGGATTAGGGTTAGGGTTCACTTACATATGTGATTAAGTTTTACAGTCCAACATTATAGGTATCTCTCCTTCCCACATTCTTAGATCATGTGGGTCAACCACTATCATCAAGGCAACCATTATTCTCAACATGTCATAACCCTTCATCAATTGACTAAGGCATCAAGTCACCAACCATGTGATTGAATAGAGAGATAAACATTATGGTTGAATAAAACTTCATCATGTTTGAATAAACATTACTATGGTCGAAGACCATAGTCCATCCAAGTGACTGAAGAAGACTCCCCATCATATCAGCGATCGAATAAAATCATACATTCAAGTAACCAAAGAGAAACCAACTCCACCATGGTCGAATGGAACCATCAATCCAAGCATCCATAGAGACCACCACATATACATTCGATTGAAGGGAATCATATAATCAAATGGTCAAAGGGGAACTTCCATTCTATATGACAGAAGGAGAATCACCAAATCTGATCATTCAAAGAAGATCCAAAATCTATGTGACAGATAGAATCAAGGGTTTATGCGACCAAGTCTGTGAGAATTATTTCATTTGGCCAAGCTGAAACCAAGGCTTCATCAACATGATACACATCATGAAGAACATTTTAGAGGGAGAAAAAATCGCCAAAATAGAGATTAATATCTTAGAAATAGAACTATATGGAAGGGATCTCATTAGGGCATGGATCATGCACAAAATCCTAAAATCAAGTATTTCACATGCTCAACATCAACCATGATTAGTAAACAAAAATCCAACAAATCTACACATGAAAATAGACCCAAAACTCCACCTCATACTAGGTATCTAAACCAAGAACCAAGATAACAAAACCAAGATGGATTTGCATGCAAACCATCACCATCAACTTCCATTAAAGTTCAGCCACATGAATTAGGGTTTAGATAAAGAAGCAAGTGCATGCAAGGTCATTATAGAATTGCAACCCTAATCAAGATAACATTATCACAACAAGAAATTACATTTTAGAGCAAGTCACATGTAGGATTAAAGTGCTATAATAGAGAAGGAAGAGAGTTATATAACCCGCCTTAGATGATGGTTGCACCACCTCCAAGAAAAAGCTCCAATAATAAGATGAAAACCTTATCTTTGACCTCCTTCATGAGAAAGATAGTCACCACATCAAAAGAGAAGAGAAAACCCTAGATTAAAGGCAAAGAAAGAGAACCCTAGACCCTCAATGTCAAAAAGAACAAAAGAGGGGGAATGGAGACAAGATTCTCCACTCAACTTGAGCCCTACTTTGTTCGTACCAAGGATTCGGCTCAAGAGGTAAGAGTACCTCCATACCAAGATAAGAACCACCATGGAAAACCATGGGCTCGTCCAAGAGAATAGAAAGAGGTAGGATTTCAGAGAAAATGAGTTCAAGAGGTGAGATAACTTTCCAAATATCAAAGAACCACCAAGGAAGAGCTTCTCTAAGCTTGGATCACCACATGCAAAGGATCTCGACCACCAAGCACCAAGGATGAGCTTCTCCTTCACTGAGCACACAAGGGTTGGATCAATGAAAGAGAGAGGGTAGTGAGGGTGCAAAAGGATCATATGCATGAAAGAAGAGGGGAACATATACCCAAGGCAAGAGAGAGACCAAAGAGGATAGGTGTCATGCACAGAAGTGCCACATGTCCACCAAAGAACCAGCATGCATCCACTCAAACCATGCAAGAACTAAGGTCATGAAAAGATAGGAAAACCAATGACCTCATCTGGCCCTAAAGGACCATCGGTCAAAGAGTATCAAGTGACCACAAGAGTTCATGGTTGCATAGAAAACCAAGCAACCACATGAAACCCTAGGCCAAGCGACCAAAAGAGAGGACGAGAGTCTGTGTGACCGTTTAGACTCCATAACACACTCAAAAACCTATGCGGCCGCAGAGAAAACTTCAAGAACATCCAAGTATGGTCACTAAAAACCAATAACACTAAAAACGTTCAACGCATGGTCAACACAAAGCTAGGGAATCAAGCAAACCCTATAACAACACTTAACATGTCACCTTCTCTCTCCTCCTCAAATCAAAGCATAAAAAGGCGTCCTAAGAACCATCCTCTCTCTCATGATTCCAAGGTATCAAAGGTACACTCTACAAGTGAAAAATTGCAAGATAACCCCTCAACAAGGGTAAATTGCAATTAGGTCTAAATCTAGCACATGTGTAGCAAAAATAGCTCAAACATCAACCAAATTGGACCAAACTGAAAACATAAGCACGTTAAATGATATTAAGGTATCTCAAGAGATTATATTAAGGTTTAAGCATCTTATTAGGCAAAGAAAATAAGGTTAGACAAAATCTAGGTTAGGGGTCTTACAACCACAAACCCCTAACAATGATTTTGCCCCTGAAATCCTACGCAAAAAGAGACGGGTACTTCCTATGCATATCTTCCTCAAGATCCCACATGGCTTCCTCTACGCCACTGTGATGCCAAAAAACCTTAACCAAAATGATATCCTTCTTCTTCAACTTCTTGATCCTTCTATCTAGGATCAACATGGGTCCCTCCACATAAGACACATCATCATCAAACTCAAACTCCATAGGTTACAATACTAACTTAGTGTTGAGGTGACACTTCCTCAGCATACTGACATGAAACACTGGATGCAACCTGTGCAACTCAGGTGGCAACTCCAACTTATGTGCCACCTTCCCAACATGTGACACCATAGGGTAAGGTCCCATATATCTGGGGGCCAACTTACCCTTCTTCCCAAACCTCAAAACACCTCTCCAGGGAGAGACCTTGAGATACACTATATATCCCACTTGGAACTTTAATAGTCTATGTCAGTTTTAGCATAAGACTTCTTCCTATCCTGGGCTACTTTCAACTGCCGTTGTATCATCTTTATCTTCTCTATTGTATGTTGTACAAGCTCAGGATTAAGAAGTTGATATTCACCAGACTCATACCAACACAATGGATACCTACAACATCTCCCATACAAAGCCTCATAAGGTGCCATATCAATGCTCCTTTGATAACTGTTATTGTAGGAAAACTCTATCAAACTGAGGTGCACATCCCAACTGCACAACAACTGTAAAACACATGCTCTCAACAGATCCTCCAAGGTCTGTATGGTCCTTTCAGACTGTTAGTCAGTCTGTCTATGGGTGGAACATAGTGATGAACCTCAACTGTGTACCCATAGCAGTGTGCAATCGCTCCCAAAAGTGATTGGTGAACTGAAGACCTTTGTATGACATGATAATGTCTGGGACAACATGAAAATGCACTATCTCATTAACATATATTTGGGTAATCTCCTATGTTGTATATGTCATCTTCACTAGAAAAAAGTGTGTTGTCTTTGTCAACCAGTCAACGATCACTCAAATGGAATCATGAACTTTGGATGTCCTAGGAAGACCAACCACAAAGTCTATCGTGACATGATCCCATTTCCACTATGGTATGGGAAACGGTTGCAACGTCCCTACATGCTTCTAATGCTCTACTTTAACTTGTTGATACACTGTACACTTTGCAACAAACTCTACCACATCATGCTTTGAACCAGGACACCAGTACAGATCCTTAATGTTATGGTACATCTTGGTGCTACCTGGGTGTATAACATACATCAAAGAGTAAGCCTCTTCTAAAACCATCTTCCTCAGATTATCAGCATCAGGGACAACAAATATTGTTCCATCCTCTGACTTGTGAAAGCTATCACACTTCTAGTTGCCGAACTCTACTTATATTTGTTGTACCACAATATCACTTTGTCGTGTGTCTCTAATCATCTGCCTTAAAGTAGGCTTCACATGTAACTATGACAACAGTCATGCGAACAAGGAGACTTTCAACTTCACATTCATCTGACGCAAGGATACCAACATGTCTCTCTTATGGCACACCAAGGAGCACAACTATGCCTTATTAGTAGATGATGATGATGAAGACTTCCTACTCAAGGCATCTGCCATGATATTCACCTTCCCTAGATGGTAGTCTATAGTATAGTCATAATCCTTGATTAACTCCATCCAGTGTCGTTGCCACATGTTCAACTCCTATTGTGAAAACATGTACTTCAAGTTCTCATGGCTAGTGAAGATCTGACACTTCTCACCATAAAGGTAGTGTCTCAATATCTTCAGACCATGGACCATTGTTGATAGATCTAGATCATGGGTGGGATAGTTCTGATCATGATTCTTCAACTGTCATGATGCAAAAGAGATCACATTCTTATCCTATATTAGCACACAACCCAAACCATTCCTCGAGGCATAACAAAAGACAATATAACCTTTTCCTTACTCAAGAAGAACCAATACTGGCACACTAGTCAGCTTTTCCTTTAGCAACTAGAAATCACATTGACACTTGTCATCCTAGACAAAGGGTACATCTTTTCTTGTGATATTGGTTAGGGGTAAGGCCACTATGGTGAAGTTCTTGATGAACCTCTTGTAATAGCCTACCAAACCCAGAAAATTGTAAACTTCTGTAGGCATCTTCGGCTGCTCCCACTCTATCATAGATTCAACCTTCTTGGGTTCCACATGAACACCTACAACAAATATCACGTGTCCTAGGAAGGACACCTCCTTCAGCCAAAACTCACACTTGCTGAACTTAAGGTACAACTGATGTTGTCTCAACAAGGTCAACGCTTGACGGAGATGTTGTTCATGTTGTTTGTTGTCTCTAGATTATATTAAGATATCGTCTATAAATACCACCACAAACTGGTCCAAATACGGTCAAAATACCCTATTCATCAAGTCCATAAATGCTACATGTGCACTGGTTAGCCCAAATAACATACCCACAAACTCGTAGTGGCCATACCTTGTCCTAAAAGATGACTTTAGTACGTCACCTATCTTTATGTGCAAATGGTGATATCTTGATCTCAGGTCTATCTTTGAAAACATAACATCACCTCTCAACTGATCAAACAAATCATATATCCACAATAAAGGATATTTGTTCTTTATCATTAACTTATTCAACTATCTGTAGTCGATGCACAGCCTCATGGATCCATCCTTTTTCTTAACAAATAGCATGGGATCACCCCAAGGTGAAGTTCTCGGTCTGAGAAAACCTTTCTCAAGCAGTTCTTGCAACTGTTTCTTTAACTCTGCCATCTCTGTTGGTGCCATCCCATACGATGTATGTACTATCGACTGAGAGCTAGGTACCAGATTGATCTCAAAATCAATCTCTCTGACTAGGGGAACACTTGGACACTCGTCGAGAAACATGTCCTCAAACTCATAGACAATTGGCACCTCATGGAAACTCAGACTTCTTACCTTGGCATCCACCACATGCACCAGGAACACATCATATCCTTCCCTCATCAACTTCTCTACCATGCTATCTAACACTAGACACGTCAGAAGGATCTTCCTATCTCCTTGGAAGATCCATGTCACATCTCTATCAACAAACGTTGCTTTTTTGGAACTACATGCCAAAACTACATGATATTTCTCTAAGGTGTCCATTCCAAGGATCACATTGAATCCATGCATGTCAAGTGGTATGAGATCCACTTGAATGATGTGCCCTGAGAAATAAAGGACACAGGAAGGACACACATCCCACAACTCAACAAAACCAACCAATGGGGCTTCTAAAATGATGGCTATCACGCGTATGACTAATAGGCAAAAAACAACTAGCATCACTTCTCGAGTGATAAAAGAGTGCATTGCACTTGAGTCAACCAAAATAGATATAAAGAAAAAAGAAGACAAATTAGAATGAAATAAC
This sequence comes from Alisma plantago-aquatica, assembly GCA_963693085.1. Classification (NCBI taxonomy): domain Eukaryota; kingdom Viridiplantae; phylum Streptophyta; class Magnoliopsida; order Alismatales; family Alismataceae; genus Alisma; species Alisma plantago-aquatica. The sequence continues at coordinate 1,615,576,609 of OY856409.1, read as the reverse complement.
TCCATATGACCCATCACGACTCCCTGGTTGACCACTCCTTCTGGATGACTCGTGGCATAGAATCAAGTCATTTCCTATTGTCACACATGCCCTCTGCTGGCCTACCCAGAAGAACCAACTTGTGATACATGCTCATATCCTCGACCACCACCATTGCTAAACTACTATCTCTGTGAGCCCTGGTGACTTTGTCTCGGCTGTTGGGTCACTTCATCATCTTTCACAGGGAAATACATTCTTCTATGCCCAATTTGTCCACACTTATATCAAGTCTTGTTTTCATACCACGACCGATACAGCCCTATCACTGACACTGACACTGTGTTGTGGGCTCCTACTGGTGGAAAACTGTGGCATCTGTCCTTACTTGGTGACTACTGTGTCTGTGCACCCGACCTCTGTTGTGACTACGGTGCAGAAAACCTGGACTTCTTGAAGCCTCCAAATGGTTGCCCCTGATACTATGTCAGTCCCTTGTTGGCACTCTTCTCCCATTTCTCAACAACTAATCTCTCTATCCTCCTGACTGATTCCATGAATGTGGAAAATTCTCACGGTTCTCCAAATGTGATAGTGGGGTAGTCAACTCTATGCTCAAGCCTTTCTCAAAATGTCTGATCCTCTCTTGATCTATCATTGCCATGTGAGGACAAAACCTCAGTAGCTCCATAAACTTTGCCTCGTACTCATTAATTGACATGGATCCCTACCATATCCTCTCAATCTGGTTGATTTTCTCATCTAGGTAGGTTTGAGGAAATTACCAACTGAAGAATTCACGTTAGAACTCCTCCCAACTAATAGCAGCACCAGACCTCTTCTCCTCCTTAATGGCCCACCAATAGCCAGCACTTCCTTTCAAATGATACACAACATGCTTCACCTTTTCTACCTTGGGATGTTGGGGATCTCAAAGGACTTCTCCAACTCTATTAATCAAAGGTCAACATCTTCTAGATCTACCATACTAGCATACTCCACAACCCCGACTCGCCTCAACCTCTCAAAGGTCTTCCTAGTTCCTAAAGATTCAGCACTAGGAACAGCTTCCCTTGACTGTGGTACAGGGATTTTGTCTGCCATGTGCGTCATTGTCCTGATGAACTATTTGAACAAGGACTAAAAGGTAGGGTTGTCCATCATGGATGGGTCAGACTGGGGCATCTCAAACACTCCATCAACTCTCTCCTGCCTCCTTTTACCACCTCCAAGTGCAGTAATACTGCTCTCAGCAGCATGTTCTCTAAGTTCTCCAGCCATCTTCTCTTCTTCTCTTCTTCTTCTTCTACATATGAAGACACAAGAATAGACACTAACCCTAGTCCTATGTCCCTGTAGACTCAACGAACCTTGCTCTGATACCAACCAAATTCTGACACTTTTTCCACGTGAAAATGAGATTACTCAAAACAACATGCAAAATCAAACTAACCAACCAAATTACATGAAAACATGGGGAAATTATAACCGATTGCACATAAGCAAAAAACTGGATCATATCACATTGGAGTCCACAAAATCCACCATTATATATAATACCTACCAAAAGATTATTACATAGCATCTTTCACTAGCTCTCTAGCCACATCCTGTTACATATGGTAACATGTCACATATACATGCATGCCATATCTATACAACAAGGCATAAATCCAAAAATGTTGTCTCGATATAAAAAATCTACAAAACTCCCCCAAGGACCTGAGAGTATAGGGACGACACATAGAACTCTACTACAAAACACAAGCAGCACATCCAACCTTTCAACAACTACTGTTCCTCTTGCTTCTCAGCCTCAACAACATGACCTCTACCTCCTCGTGCTTGACAACCTAAAAGATGTACAAACCCACGGGGTGAGACCAAACATTCTAGTGAGATATATAAATCTTTTCCAACATCTATCAGGAGCACAAGTATATTATATAGAGAAGGTTAAACATTTCAAGTAGATACAACTCAATCATATGTATTAACAAATAACATAGGTTAAGAAGAATCGGGAAATTACCACTGAGAAGTATAACAATTAAAACTTTATAAGGAATATAAAGAACATGTATAACATGTGACTTCTCTTACCATATTATAATTAAAAAAAGCAGTACAAAGATAAGGCAAAGGGTTCAACCAATGTGAAGCATATTTGTCCCTAAGCACAATACACTACACTGTTGTATTACATCTTTTATTATGCTCTGTTGGTTTTATTTGTACCACCCAAATCCAACCAACCACTATGAAGTCAAAATCAATACCATACAAGGTCAATGGAAGAGCCGAAATCCACGACCTCCCCAACACCTCTTGGTCAGCACAAGAGAAAACACCATAGAGACATATCAGTCAACTGTAAACAATGACATATAGTCAAGCTGAAGGATTGGATCACGCATGGCCATCCATATAAAAACACCTAGCCCACCTTGGTACAGGTCACGACTCTAGAAGAATAGGCTCCCGCATGGCCGTTCAAAAAAAGAGGCATCACATGCAGTTAAACTACTGTCTATCACATATCACAAGGAGAATAACTCACGCATGGACGTCTCACACACCCTATAATTGTGGATGCAAGGAGATATTCAACTTGTGCCACCACATATTAAAAAAATATGCACTCCAAGTTTTCCATAGGAATGACTTATTTCAACATCTGATAATAAAACTGACACTGGAATGGATCTATGGCACAGGGACACCTACATGATTATGGCTTCATTGATTAATTAATCCAATTGGGTATCTTTTAGCATCAATCAAGTTACAACGTACAAACCCAAAACAAAATCTACAAGAATAAGGGAAAAAGTACGACCCTAGATGATATAAAACGTATAAGGTGTGAACTAGTCAAATCATCATCACATGACACTTGTAGCACTACCATTCTCAAGGCCATCACCAATGTCACACAGCCATACAAGGTTATCACCAATTTCACATCACTGTGGGATATCAAACCCTTAATCACATCATTAGAGTATATCACCTCACAATAGGCATGAAGCCATCACCAGGTCATAGGACCCATCACATCAATATGATCTCATCATGTTTCATTAAGGCTCATAGCCATCACCCTGTGTCATATGATCACCACCATAGCATACACAAGATATGACATTCATTCAACCTATAAGGTTAGAATCACACTAGTAGGAGAGAGAAAAAGTAATCACATGACATCCATCCAATGAACTCAACAAGTATATCATACCTTAGGATTAGGGTTAGGGTTCAGTTGCACATGTGATTAGGGTTTTACATTCTAGAATTATCAAAAAACCCTAGGTATCTCACCTTCCTACATTCTTGGAACATGTGGGTCAACCACTATCATCAAGTAACCATTATTCTCAACACATGTCATATCCCTTCATCAATTGACTAAAGCATCAAGTCACCAACCATGCGATTGAAGAGAGAGATAAACATTATGGTCAAATAAAATTGCATCATGGTTGAATAAACATTACTATGGTCGAATACCATTGTCCTTCCAAGTGATCGAAGAAGACTCCCCATCATATTAGCAGTCAAATAAAATCACACATTCAAGTGACCAAAGATAAACCAACTCTGCCATGGTCGAATAGAAACCCTAGGTCAAATGGAACCATCAATCCAAGTGACCGTAGAGACCACCACATATACATTCGATCGAAGGGAATAATATAATCAAACGGTTGAAGGGAAACTTCCATTCTATGTGATCAAAGGAGAATCACCAAATCCAATTGGTCGAAGAAGATCCAAAATCTATGCGGCCAAATAAAATCTAGGGTTTATGCAACCAAGTCCATGAGAACCATTTCATTTGACCAAACTAAAACCAAGTCTTCATCAACATGGAAAATGTTTTTGAGGGAGAAAAACATCACCAAAATAGAGATTAACATCTTGGAAATAGAACTATATGGAAGGGATCTCATTAGGGCATGGATCATGCACAAAACCCTAAAATTGAGCATTCCACATGATCAACATCATAACCATGATTAGTAAATGAAAATCCAAGAAGTTCACACATGAAAGTAGACCCAAAAATCCACCTCATACTAGGTATTCAAACCAAGAACCAAGATACAAGGTGGAGTTGCATGCAAACCATCACCATCACCTTCCATCAAAATTCGGTCACATGAATTAGGCTTTAGATAAAGAAGCAAGTGCATGCAAGATCATTATGGAATTGTAGCCCTAATAAAGATAACATTATCAACGGCAAGAAGTTACATTTTAGAGTAAGTTTCATGTAGGATTAAAGTGTTACAATAAAAAGGAAGAGAGTTATACAACCCGCCTTAGATGATGGTTGCACCACCTCCAAGAAAAAGCTCCAATAGTAAGATGAAAACCCTAGATTTGACCTCCTTCACGATCAAGATAGTCACCACCTCAAAAGATAAGAGAAAACCCTATTTAAAGGGCAATCCAAGCTTGGAGAAGCTCTTCCTTGGTGATCTTTGGTGGTTCTTTGATCTTTGGTATGTGATCCCACATCTTGATCTCATTTTATTTGAAACCCTACCTCTCTTTCTCTTCTCTTGGCCAAGCCCATGGTTTTCCATGGTGGTTCTTGTCTTGGGATGTAGGTACTCCTACTTCTTGAGCCGAATCCTTGGTGCTACCAAGGTAGTGCTCAAGTTGAGTGGAGAAGCTCCTCTCCCTTCCACCTCTTTTGTTCTTTTCAGCCTTGAGGGCCTTGGGTTATCTTTCTTCACCACATGCAAAGGATCTCGACCACCAAGCACCAAGGAAGGGCTTCTCCTTCACCAAGCACATTAGGGTTGAACTCAAGGAAAGAGAGTGGTTAGAGAGAGTGCAAAAGGATCATATGCATGAAAGAATAGGGGTACATATACCCAAGGCAAGAGAGAGATCAAAGAGGATAGGTGTCATCCACATAAGTGCCACATGTCCACCAAAGAACCAACATGCATCCACTAAAACCATTCAAGCACTAAGGTCATGAAGAACTAGGAAAACCAGCAACCTCATATGGCCCTAAAGGACGATCAGTTGAAAAGGATCAAGTGACCACAAGAGTTTGTGGTCGCATTTAAAACCAAGCGACCACATGAAACCATATGCCAAGCGACCAAAAGAGAGGATGAGAGTCTATGCAACCATTTAGAATCCATCACACACTCAAAAACCTCTGCGAATGTAGGGAAAACTTCAAGAACATCCAAGGATGGTCATTGAAAACCAAGAACACTAAATGGTCAACACATGGTCAACACAAAGCTAGGGCACCAAGCAAACCCTAGAAACAACACTCAACATGTCACCTTCTCTCTTCTCCTCAAACCAAAGCATAGCAAGGAATCCCTAAGAACCATCCTCTCTCTCATGATGCCAAGGTATCAAAGGTACACTCCACATGTGATAGATTTCAAGATAACCCCTCAACATGGGTAAACTGCAATTAGGTCCAAAACTAGCACATATGTAGCAAAGATAGCTCAAACATCAATCAAATTGGACCAAACTAAAAACATAAGCATGTCACATGATATTAAGGCACCTCAAGATATTAGATTAAGGTTTAAGCATCTTATTAGGAAAAGCAAACAAGGTTAGCCCAAAAGCTAGGTTGGTGGTCTTACACCTGTCATCTAGCTTTACCACCATAGTATAGTATGATGCATGATGTGTTCCATGTGTCCAATCTGAAGCTCTATGTGAAGGATCCTGCCCATGTATTAAACATCGAACCTATGGATACCCAAGGAAGGTTGTCATACCTGAGTCACCTATGAGGATCTTGAATTCCAAGGTGAAAGAGCTCCATAATAAAAAGATAGAGATCGTAAAGGTTCTTTGTAAACAACATGGTGAGGATGAAGCCACATGGGAACTAAAGACGGATATGGAAAAGTATCATCCTTAACTTTTTGTATGATTAGTTGACTTTTGATAACAGAATTCCTATCAGAGGGAAAGGGTGAATAACCTAGTTTTTCACATGTATTTACTTATTGAAATGCAAATATTTGATTAGTAAGGATATATTAGATACTCTGTGTACCTTATTTTTGAAGTATGGATTTAATTTGCAAATTATCCTTTGTAATGGTTTTTTATATTTTTGTTTTCAATAATCCAATAATGGATATGGTGAAACGAAAAGAGATAATATCCAATAGTAAGTGAATTACTAAAAGTAGTGGATAATTAGTAAATTATACATGGAATTAAGTGAAGATTTCTAGAAAAATGACGTTTAAGGCGATTAATGGTTTGGTTTCGGTTCCATATTGTATTTAATGAGAAAAGTTGTCAAAAAAAGGCATCATACCAAGATAGGAGGATAAAAGAATTTATTTGATGCTTTAAATAAATGGGATATTTAGAGACAAAGAAAAGTATCTTAACTTGTGTATTTTGGGTCTCAAATCTCACCCACACTTAGATAAAAGTGTAAAGTTTGTGATTAAAAGAATAAAAGGAGAGGGAGATATGAAATTAACTTGTTTTCCTAAAGTGAAAGGAATATGGAAATACATTAAATGTCACATTTTATAATCGAGTTTGGAATCTATGCCCAACCCTTCTAATACTATCACGCACGATCGCAACCACGTGATGGGGATTCGATGGTCAAAAGACCTTCCCCTACCTTTGGCTAAGAAGGAAACTAGGAATTGTGTTTTTGGTTCCTTCATGCACACCTTTCTCTCTCCTCAGTCCATATGACATCCTAAAATGTATCCCATTAATATCAAGAGACAAAATTGAACCAATCCATCCTAGGATTTGATACCTTTGGAAGGCCATTAAGGTTTTCATTAAATTGCTAATCCAACATGTGACCAACCCTGATCCTAGACCTATATAAAGGGGGGTAGAACCCCTCTTCCAGAATAACACCTCATTAGGGAGACTATACCTGACTTTCTCCCATGTTGACTCACCAAGAGTCAACTCCCATGTTGACTCACCAAGCACTTCTCACAGATGAGAAGAGGTAGGAGAGGATAGGGAGGAAAAAGACTCCCTTGTCCCCAAGCGTCTGTGATAAGGTAAGGGATGGACTTTTTCCTTCCTTTTCACACCCATCCACTGAGTGTAAGATGTCTAGTTGGCATGATCCCATTGTCTTGGCTCAGCCTAGTTGGCATAGCTGAGACCTAGGTTAATCAGTTAGGTGGCGAGTCCCTATTGTCCAGAAATGTTTAATTTTGCAATAATCATAGAAAATCGTAGGGTTATCCAAATATGGCAAGTAATGCATGAAAGTTGATTAGTAAAAGGCAATGATTTCAATAAAATTAGTTTTAAGACCTTATTATAACTCTAATTCCAGAAGTTCCTAAAGTTACTAACTTTAATGTATTAAAAGCATGGAAACCCTAATTTTATGGTTAAGATGATCATAACTTACTTGAATGACTTTGATGGATAATGTTTAGTCTTTTTGGATAAAAAGGACATCTTGAACTTACTTTGAGATTAAGAATGCATATAATATCATAATTAGGGCTAGTAAGTTAAAAAGGCATTAAATGTGATGATCAGAGTTTAGGAAGCCAAAACCCTAATGAAACCCTAACTTGACTCCTAAAGCCTATCATGGAACCCAAGTTAGTGTTGATGATAGTTTACAAGAAAAATAGTAATACTTGGGTGTTATGCATTAATTTCAAGGTGATTGCTTACTTGATTTCAACTAGACTTGTTTACTTGGGCTTTAAGTCACTTCTTTGACAGGAAGATGGTTATGCCTATGACTACTCACCTTATCGACTTCTATGGTTTTCTAAAGTTCTTGAATTGATTGCACATAAATTGTTGGTTGTTTATTTATTTCCTACAATCTATAAGGCCCCTATGAACATCACATTATATAAGTATAAATTACTCAACTATCTTTTGTGGATTTAAGTGATACATGTGGGATGTATGAAATTTCCCTATGGTGATGGGTGATTAATCTATGATAGGAATATCACCTATTAGACCAAGTCGGGATAGGATGGTCATTATGAGGCCAAGCCAGGAAAGGAAGGCCATGATAAACCAAGCCTAGGAATGAGAAGGTTATGAAAAGTCCACTATAGGGACAAAACCCTAGTGAGGGGGTACCCTACAAAGAGTACTCCAATGAGGGAGTGTACCACAAAGATTGAGTGATTAAAAGTTGAGAAGTTAGAAAGAAAATGCATGTCCAATTTTGTAATCGTAATTATTTCTATGGATGATTATGTTTCTACTCTTACACATGAATATTTTGTTTCCCCCACATACCAACATATTTTGATATATTGACCATTATTTTGTTTCACAACATTTTAGGTTAAACTCTGATTAATATGCTAAATGGACAACCTAAGAAGGGGTACTAAAAGAGAAGATGCTTAAAGTTACCATGGAGGATTTAGTTAGATAGTTCTATTTCATGTTGCAAACAATAGGTTTTCATATCATGAAACTCCTTAGTGGAGAGTTTATCTTTCATATTGTTACCATACTCTTTTCCATTTAGTGAAATTTATAATTATTTTTGGTTAATTGCTAAAGTTTGATCCTATAAAATTGATAATGGCCCTTTCCCTCTCAGTCCATGTGAAGAGGGGATAACAGTGGGAAGGGGTCGTTACATAGGAACATATAGATTTGCCAAGGAAAACCAACCTTTGTCATTGACAAACCAACATAGGTTCCAAAAGAAACCAAACTTCAGTCATCGACATACAAACATAGGTTCCAAAGAAAACAAACATTTGGTCACTAACAAAAAACCTTGGTGCCAAAGAAACCAACCTTGGATCGCCAAAAAATCAACAAATGGCCAAGGAAAATAAAACTTCATTCACCAACATACCAACTTAGGTTCCAAAGAAAACCAACCTTCACTCATTGATATACTGACATAGGTGCCAAAGAAAGCCAATCCTTAGTCATTGAAGAACCAACACAGGTGCCAAAGAAAACCAAGCTTCAGTCAACTACATACCAGCATAAGTGCCAAGAAAAACCAACCTTCAATCACCAACATACTGAAATAGGTTCCAAAGAAAACCATCCTTGAGCCACAAACATATTGTCATATGTTCCAAGGAAAACAACATAGGATAGATCCTACGTGCCATGGTACAACTTGATTAGAGATACACTTGATTAAATAAGTCAATTGCTCCTATGTTGATTGTGTCAATCAAGTTAAAAACAAATTATACATATGTAATGGTTACATTAATCAAGTATAATAACTTCAAAATATATAAAACTAGTTACAACTTATATCAAGTTACCCTATCATGTTGAAGTTTATCATCTTTGTCCATACCAAGCCCCAATTCATCACTGTAGGCCATATTAAGGTCAGACCCACATAGGGATCACCAGCTTGAACTATGTATTTCTAATCACATGGAAGCTAAAAATACCATACAAAAATCGAATTAAAACTACATGTATATTAAAGCTACACTTCATGTAAGATTAGGCAAAAAAGGCCATTTTAAGCATAAATGAGTTAACTTTTGGATATCAACTCTATTTCCAACAAAATTTCATCAACAAGGAAGTTAGGAAAACATCTTAGTGTCATTTTAAAATCATGTCCAAATAGTAAGTGTCAATTTCATGTCATTTTCCATCAACATGGTAGAAAATACCATACACGAGTATTAGTAGGGTATATTTGCACATATTTCGAAAAGTTTAGACTTTATACAATTGAGAGAGCATACTATAATCATCATGCATCATATTTTGAAAATTAACGAGGACATTAATATGTGTATTCTTACTACATTTTAACAAATAGTTCATAAAAGTTCATATTATAACATATTAAGCAAGATTATGGCCTTTTTCAAATGGTTAAGCCATAAATGAAAGTTTAACTAATGAAGGAGTAAGCAACCCATCTTTAACATGTAAAGCAAGCCCTCATCTTAACTATCATCTGTATCAGCCCATAAAACCATCATCATCCCACCATAATCTCCATCTTTGTAGGTATAACCTTACAAAGGTCACAAGAGGGAAGAGAAGAGGGTTTTAGTCATATGAGGAAAGATCCACCAAGGATGACCATGGAGCTCGGCCAAGGAAGAATATAAGATGAAGAACATAAATGAAACATGTAAGCAAGGGATTGTTCTACATGTTTGAAGGCTAAAATGAAACTATCTTGCTTTGGGGACACCTATGGAGCTTGATCATCAACATGCATGAACATGCAAGTACACACAAGCTCCTTCTTCAAGCTATCATGATAACAAATCAACAGAAAAAATGTTTAATAAATAATGAATAGAGAACATGTGAATAAAAAAAGTATGACAAGGAGAAAACTACTGACCAAATATTTTACAACTAACATGTCATAGAGGTAAGTAACCATGACACTCAGGTAGATGGAAACAAAATAAATCAACAAGGGGTGAACTTAGAATTTGTAACATACCCGAATTTAGGACAATAGCCTCACACCCCCTTTTCCTAGGCTCCTTGCTAATTAAGTTAGAAATTAAATCCTTTATAAATGAGTCTGGGTAAATGGGGCCAAGAAAATAAAATTTGATACCAAATAATATTTTAAGATAAATTAATTAATTAAGTCTTTACTTAAGGTTTAATATACAAAAACACCAATTAATTACTTTTTATGCTAAGTTGTTATTTTAGAGTTATTCCAAGACTTATTCATGAATAAAATTCAATAAATGAAAATTAATATTTGTTAAGAAAGGCATTAACAAGATTAATAAGTATTTAACTTAAATTAGAAAGAATATCAAACTTTTTTAAAAAGAAAAAATAACCTTGAAGTTGAATTAATCATGTCTTGACTAATCCATCTACCATTTTCATATCCATTAGGCTTGATTTGACCACTTAATTGGTTGGCTTAAGGAATAATGCAATTTACCACTTCAATCTTTCATTTAAAACTATAGTCATTTAGCGTGTAATGCTCTTGTGTGTTACCTTCTTCCAAGTAACGCATTCTGTGTTCTCCCACTCATGAATGATGATTACAGCCTATAACTGACAACCTTTTCCCTTAATCGTGGACGGACATCAACCCCTCTTCTTCTTCTCTTCTAGTCTTCTCCTCTCTGTGTATTTCCTTCTTCCTCTCCCTTTCCATATCAACCTATCCCAAAACCCTAGCCATCATACCTTGTCCCTCCTCATGTTGTCCACCAAGGTAGGCAGATTGACCAGCATCCATCACCGATGATCAACGTATAGAGGTCAAAGATGGAAACTACAACCCCAATGCACAATGACTACGATCTGCCCACTTCTTATATTCACAAATCTCCAAAGATCTATCTACACCGTCGCACATCTGAAGATATTTTGAATCTACGGTGAACCTGAACTGATAGTCATGGGCTCACAATCTAGTCACCATCATTAAGACCTCCCCCTTTCACTCTACTACAACTAGCATCTGTGCCACCACTAATGAAGGGTTCTCCATTCTGAAATGTGGCCACCACACTAACCCGCTCCATCTCTCTGGTGTTGCTTGTACCATAGAGCATGACTAGCCAACAAGTAAAGTGCCACCACTACTTCCATGCATGGTCGTCGACGCCCTACTATCCAACGCTTCTTGACGCCTTTAAAGCCACCAATAGAGCACAGACGGGTTTGCTACCATCACCTCTAGGGCCTCTGAACATGGCATCAATCTCAATTGTTTGTCAGCTCCTGCACAACCATCATTGTTGAGTGTATCCAAGAAAGGTGAGATGACTCTAGTATATTGTCCCCTCAACATTAGCAACTTCTAGAATCTCCACTTCCTCCTCTAGTTGTCGTCTTATACCTGACCCTACACTAATGTCAGAGACAATGCCTAGTGAAGAAGGCACCAGCGATGCTTCACCCAGATAGTATTAGATCACAGCCACCTATGGTGGCTGCTACATGGCACCACATGATGCCCTGCCACCAAGATAAGTGGTCGCCTCCACTTAAACTTCTCGGCGTTAACCAAGAACAGCCCCCTCACTATTGCAAGAAGTTGTAATCTACAAGTGAAGTATGTGTGACCGTTGCTACCTTTTTGGGGAGGAATACCATTGCAAATTCAAGACTACATCTGGAAAAAACCAGGGACTTAGCCTTAAACCATCGTCATCCCTCAGAATCCAACTTGTAGATGATCGGAGATGATCAGTTCCAATTAGACCTCCCTCCAATGAGATCTACAGGTCTATAATCCTTCTCCTATAAAATCTAATTCTATAAATACAAGAAGGGAGTGATCTATGTTGATAGGATATATGAAGGGAGTGATCTATGTTGATAGGTATAATGGTAGGGTACCTTGGCAGTCCTAAAACCCAGACATGTCTATAGGAATTAGTCGATTCATTTGTATACAAGTTAATATGATAGTGTAGTGAACATAATGTCGTATAGTAAATAATAAGTCTGAAACTTTGTGGATAAATTCGTAATGCTATTATAGTACAGAGTAGATTAGGTTGTTTTAAGACTTATATAAGTTTAAAATCCAAGTATAGAAGCAAACTAGATTATTTAAGCAATTAAACCTACGTTAAGATACTACTGCATATGCGAAAAATAGGTAAATGGAGTTGGGTATCTTGTGACGTCTAAATTCAGAAAACCCTACATGAATGACATAGTATATTGTAAGAAAAACTAATCAATATCAGTATAATATGTAGTCATTATGATAAGTCAAATTATAAGTTCATATACATCTACGTATATTATAGTAGCGCATGTTAGATGCATGGATCATGATGAATGAAGTGAAAGGGTAATTTCAGTAATTATGATATATGTCACTCTTATAAATGCAACCCTAGTAGATACTAAGATAAAAATATTTAGGAATGAATATAATTACCCACACATATATGGAACTAGACATACTTATGCATATGTGGCTAAAGATGTATATTAGAAAAAAAAATAGATATCCGGTCATCTATCCATCAAATAAGATTAACAACCTTAATATAAAATTAGGTGATTCAGACAAGGATAAGAACAATATGGAAATACAAAATATAAATCTATACATAAATTACTTTGGTTTTGACTACATTATGTAATGTGTTTCTAGGATATATATTCGACTGTGGGGACCAAGTATCCATTAAGTTGAACTTTAGATGTGAAGATGAGGTATGTACTCCTCCCTATTTATGAATGGGCATTTATATGACTAAATTCTCCTATAATGAGGTAGCTCCTGGGTTACTTGTTCTTATTTACACTTTTTGACATGGCATATCCTCTCAGTTAGGATTTATCGTTATTCGTTTGAAATTATTATTATCATGTTGAATTGGGTCAATGACCCCACTACCTTGGTCATCATTCTTGGAAAGGTGAATGGTGAATGTAAATAATCTTTCCACTCTATTTATACATGTTAGGTGATTTGACTGATTTAACTATCATAGATGCTTATATGTAACCATTAGGGTGCACTACTTCCGCCCGGGGTGTGCTACTTCCACCTTGATATATATAGAGGCGTGCTACTTCCACCTAGGGTGCGCTACTTCCATCCATTTTACTTATGTCAATGACTTAGTGGTGTCATGGCCCTGCTATAGTTACTTTATTCAAATATATCGGCATGCAAATTGTTATGTTATTAGAATGTTGATCATGGCAAGAACTATGATTTTAACTGTTTAATTATACTGCCTCATTCTTTGGGAAATTCCTTCTTTTGTTGATTCTCATTGAAACTTACCTAGCTTTAATGGTCCCATTTTTTATGGGAACATCTTACTTTACTTTTTAAATAATTAATTCCCTGGTTAATCTTTAAATGTACATACTCAGCTTTTGCTGATTCATACCTTGTCTTTCTATTTTAATGGGTGTTCCCTCCACCCAGGTGTAGGTGCTTTATAGGGCAGAGACTCAGGATGATCGTGAGAACATTGGTGAACTTAAGGACAACTTGAGATAGCCTTATCACTCTCTACATATGGGCCTATGTGTATATAGATGTAATCTTTTCATTAAATGTACCACCCTTAAGGTGAGAATGTTATATATATGGAAACATTTTGTAAACTTGTAAATATTTATGTTTTATGTCGCTTAAATATTTGATCGATAGTGTTTGTACCATTGAGTGGGCCCACTATCGAGTCCCACTCTTTACAGAATTATTTTTGAACTTAGGGTTTAGTGTGTATATGAATACAATTCAAATTGTGCAGTGCAATTGTGTGGAGTAATGAAATATGTTACACAAGGAATCAAATAATGCTACTGACATCAATGATAGGAAAAACAAACGTTGGCCAATGACCTTAGTGTGAATCAACCAAAATGATACACAATATGTCAAAAAAAATAAAAGGAAAGCATATCAACAATCAAACCAAATCCTATGAAAAATTATCAAAGCAATAAGTCTAGCAGGGCAAGTCAAACATGGTAAAACTAGGGTAAACATAATGTAATAACATACAAATACAACATTGTTAGAAAGGAAAAAGGTAGAAAATGGGGAAACATTACCCTTAAGATCCACCTAGATCAAGATGCAATCTTACATTCCTGGAACAGAAGGCTCACATAAAGGGCTATATGATCACCCTAGACCTATTACTATATCTAATATTTTAGATTGATGGGATCAAGTAACTCAGACGTATGGTATATGTTCCACAAGAAACATGGTTTAATCAAAAACAACTAAATGAATACCAACACATAGTTGTTGTTTGTGGTACTGATAGCATCAATTTTCATGCACATTTCATAACCTTTTTCCTTAATAAAATATTTTGATTCTATGTTTTAAATTTCCAATTTTGTTCATTTCGTTCTTAAATTTCCAATTACTTCATTTTAATTTCGTTAAAAAATGTAGGAATTCAGCTAAAAATCCTAAAGATTGATGGCTTAACCATAGGCCTCCAAGAATGATCATTCATCGAGCATTGACCTCAATAGCCTCCCACAACTCATCGATTGATAAGGTGGATAGTTCAAAGATAGATGACTTACCTGTCGAGATCTCAACCATCAGTCAAAAAGAATGATGGATTCAAGATTGATAGAAGATAATCAAAGATCTACAAAGTCTTGTCGGGCTCCAATCCATCAAATTCAGATGTTGAGCTTCATTTCAAAAAATTAGTTGTCGAACCTCACATCGTTGGTGAAAATCACCATGTCGATCCTGCATAGATTGATGACCCCCAAGACTGATGAAGACCCATCACTCCATTAGAGACTCATTGACCATCAAGTACAAAAACATGAAGATAAAGATTCCATGCCATGTGGACCAATCTAGGAGATATAAAGCACAAGTAAAATCATATAAATAACCCCACAGGCATCACATAAAGGCATCTTGGATCTTGGAGTCCACAAGCCGAACGGCTGCCGCCAAGTTTAGAATCCAAGTCTACGCTATCTACCAGTCTAATGTCATTGACCTATCTGTACCATCAGTCTTTAGACTTAATATTCATCTATTTCCATTGAGAGATCAATAGATCTTGTTTCTTCAAGTCCTAATCATATTGAAGAAAGGAGGCCATAGAACATTGGAGGTCAACATCCTCATCAAATTTAGCATAAAGGTGGATAGATCGATCATTCAATCTACCCTTATGTCAATTTCTTCCCCCTCTATTCTTTATCATGACTTACTCAAGTTGTAATCTATTTCTTTTCTGTGCCTTGAGTGTCTAGTCTCCATAACTTGGGTTGTGAGTATCCTTCATACCCTACCAACCATGTAATATTTCCTTCTTCTATTTATTACATATGTTCTTACAGTTTTGTTTCTATACTCTTGGTTTAAAGTGCCACATGTTGATTAGCTACCTTCTTGTGATGATTGATATGGATTTATTTGAGAGAATGATTTCAATAAGATCTAGAGTATATGTTACTAACGAGACATGAGAGTGAGGAGTTACTATAACAAAAGTCATACGGTTATACTTGTTCCTTTTACATAATCTCAAGAGAGAGATATCTTTAGATATAAATCTACCCAGATCTTGAGAGAAGGAAGGAGTTGATATCTTTTATAACTATTTGCAAAAATGTCAAGAACATATATAAATTGTAAGAGAAGGTTTTACATGTTTGTGGATGGTTTGATTGGTGAAGCCCAATCCAAGTTTTCTCTTTTATCGTTTCACAATTATCTTTATTTCTTTTGGATTTCTCATAACTTATATTTGTTTCTTGATTAGATTAATTCATTCCTTAACTGGGACATAAATTCCACCTCTTTGATTTGACTAAACTAAGCTAATATCTCCCGTTCTTATTATGTTGTTCTCCTTGTCCCTGTGTTCGACCCCGCACTACTGCAACAAACTCTGTATTGAGTTGCGGGTGTCTCTTGAAGTTGGGTATAAATTTAAAGTTTGATATCTTTAACTAGACAATTGTGTTTACACTTTTGACCCCAAAAAAAGGATGATCAAATTTTGGTGTTGTTTCCAGGGGAAAGGTGATGGATAACCTCTAAGAACTTGGGTCTACTCAGAATTAGTCTAAACTTTTAAGTTTGGGAAAAAAATTATTAGAAACCATCATTTATCTGTCTACCTTTAAGTATCGTTTACTTTTCTAGTATTAGACTCTGATTCATTCAATATCTCTTTTGGTATCCAACTTTCTTTGTTTTCAACACTTGAGTTTCTTGGTGAATTTACATACGTAGAGAACCTTTTTGATGATCCAATGGCTTCTCCATTGCCGGCAGGACAAGCTCCTTAAAGTCATACTTCCCTCTGTTCTTTTTCCATATCCAGTGCCAATGACAATAGAGAGCCTATCATCATTCCTTGCATACCCATGGAAAATTTTGAGATGAAACCTACCTTCCTCAACATCATTCAGCATCAAACTTTAAAAGGAAATTACATTGAAGAGAATCGGTACCATCACATAGATGTCTTCTAAAATATTTGCAACACCCTTAAGATAAATAGGGTCCCTCAAGATGTCATATACATGAATGGTTTTCATTTCTCTCTAAGAGACAAGGCCCTAGCATGGTACTTGTCTAAAAAAGGAATCACCACCTAGAAACAATTATCTGAAGCTTTTGTGAAGAAATTCTTTCCTATTGAGAACTCTCAGATGCAAGCAAAAAATCACCGAGTTTAAGAAGATGCCCACTATGAAATTTTACGAGGCTTGGGAGAGATATCAAGAATATCTATGAGATTGCCCACATCACAGATATGATGAAAGTTTTCTCATAATCAACTTTTATGAAGGGCTAACTTCTATAGAAAGAATATCTCTTAGTGTAGTGGCAGGAAGTGATTTCATTGACCATGATGCAAAAACCACTAAGGAGATCATTAATAATACATACAAACTACAAGTAGGAAGAGATTACGATAGAATTTTTGTCGCAACTACCTCTACTACAAGTACTTCTTCTGAGTCAAAGTTGCTAGAAATTTTAAATAACAAGCTTGATAGGATGTCTACTAATGTACATGACCTGAAAGAAGCAAACTCTAGATACAATGTTGAAGCAACAGTAAAATTTGTTACTTGTGGAGGAGGTGGGCATGACCTAGATCATTGCATTTATACCCAGGAGTCAGAAGACAGTCAGATGATTCTAGTAGAGAATGTGTCTTATGTAAATTATAAATGACCTCATCACCCAAGTTTTTCCCATGGAAACCTCTTTGGTACAAAAAACTCTTTCCAACTAAATCAAATACCACAATTAATAGGTAGGGGACAAGCTATAGAAAGAGGAAATCCTCTATGGTTTCAATAAAATAAAACTTTACAACAACAAGATAGTTTCACTGGACAACAAAGGGGGAGGTTGTTCCAACAACATCAAAAATCCATAATTGAGCTACATTCTCTCACTAAAAGATTGAGGGAATACATGGTTAGTAACAAAAATGTGTTGACAAGCATGCAAGCACAATTGGGGAACGTGAACACCCAAATCAATTATTTGCAACAACATAATAGGATTATCGACCAACAATTAGCCTCTATAGAAGCATGAATTAGAAGTCGAAGTGGACAATTTCCTTTGAGTACTAAATAAAATCCAAAGAGTGAAGTGTGAGGATGGCCACACTTCATTTCAGAACCACTTTGGATGTACCAAAAAAATTTGTGTCACGCACTAAAGAAAGTGATAATGCAATCAACCATAATGAAAAAGAAGTTCCTACAACCAAGAAATCTCGAGGAGCAACTAAACCTATTCTGGTCATCAGAACGTCTGAAGTTCCACTGGAAGCACCTTTTCCTCATCGTTTCATTAAAGATCAACTTGAGAAACGATACACCAAATTCATGGACACCATCAAGAAGATACATTGGGACATGTCGCTTCTGGATGGCATCAATGAAATGCCTACTTATGCCAAGTTTCTAAAGGATCTTAATTCTAAGAAGAGAAAAGGTGGAGAAATAGAAATAGTGCAATTTGCAAGGATGGAAACAACTTTTTGCCAATTCACTATGCCAACCAAATAGAAAGACCCTAGAGGTCTCAACATATTTTTTCTCATAGGATACTTCATCAAGTTATGGCTTGGCTAATGTGGGAGCTAGCATAAGCCTCCTGCCACACAGCTTAGCCGTCAGACTGGGTTTGACTAATATTATTCAATCAAACATGAGAATCCAACTAGCCAATAACTCTTTCACCAGACCACTTGGCGTGGTTGATGATTTTCCTAGCCAAATCAAAATTTTCTTTATCCCTTATGACATGTTGTAACTAATACAGTTGAAGACCCTATGTCCCCGATGATCTTTGGATGACTCTTCCTATCTATAGATCATGCATTAATTGATGTTTTGGATAGGATAATCACCATAAGAGTTAGTAATGATTCCAACAATTTCAATGTTTTAGATCACTTCAATGAAGACAAGTTACTTTGTTGACTGTTATAGTCAGTTGTGTGCTAAAATTCAAGAATACAATGTGATTGTAGATCCATTTGATGTGCGCTCTCACCAATCCAAATTTAGGAATTATAGATCCTGAAGTGGAAGAAATCCAAGCTTACTTAGAAGCTACAAAAGAAGAAGAATCTCACCAACAAGGCTCATCTAAAACTGCTAAGTGCATCTCTCTCCAAAGAGAACCAAAAGAAATTTCTACACCAAAGCATGTACCTGCGTTGAAACCCCTTCCAGAGGGTTTGAAGTATGAATTCCTAGATGATGAGCAGAGGAACCCTATGATAATAAATGCCCAACTATCTTCTGATCAGAATAAACAACTCATGTATGAACTCAAACTTCGGTGAAAAGCCCTTGGTTACTAGATAGATGACATCAAAAAACATCCTATAGTTTCATGCATTGAATTAACTTGGAAGACAATACTAAATCACACATTCAATGTCAAATAAAGTTGAATGACAAGATGTGTGAGGTTGTGTAAAAAGAGGTAATTAAGCTTTATGACGTTGGAATCATTTATTCCATAAGCAACAATGACTTGGACAGTCCAGTGCATATTGTACCAAAGAAAGGAGGCATGATAGTAGTAAAAGGGGGAGATGGAAAGGAATTAGCCACTCACAAAGTTTTTGGTTGGCTAATGTGCATATACTATAGATTACTTAACACTACAATAAGAAAAGATCATTTCCATGTTCCTTTTATGGACCAAGTCCTGGAGAGACTTGCACATCACTCCCATTTCTACTATTTGGATGGGTACTTTGATCTCTACCAAATACCAATTCATCTGGGTGATCAGGAGAAAATCACTTTTACCTGTCTTTGTGGAATGTACACTTTCTGATATATGCCTTTTGGCCTCTATAATGCTCCGGCCACATTTCAAAGGTGTATGTCAACTATCTTTGTTGATTTCATCAAGCAGATCATGGAGGTATTTATGGGTGAATTTTTCATATATGGGTCATCATTCAAAGACTAATTGAAGAAATTATCCCTCGTTCTCCAATGATGTGAGGAAAAATAGCTCATATTCAATTGGGAAAATTTCCATTTTATGTTTCAACAAGGAATTATACGCGGACATAAAGTGTCTGAGGCTGGAATCAATGTTGACGAAAGAAAAATCGAAGCTATTTCCAAGATTACCCCACCTTCATCTATCTCCTCTGTCTGAAGTTTTCTAGGACACACCAGATATTATCACCTTTTTGTCAAAGACTTCTCAAAAGTTTTAAAGCTACTGTCTCAACTCCTAGTGAAAGACACACCTTTTGTTTTTTATGATGAATGTCTTCAGGCCTTCCATACTGTGAAAGATGCCCTAAGTACCACACTAATGATGCAAGCTCCATATTGGGATCTCCCTTTCAAGCTCATGTGTGACACTAGTGACTATGATGTTGGATCAATCCTACGTCAAAAGAAGGATAACAAACATCATGTGATATATTAAGCCAACAAAACTCTTGGTGAGGCACAAATTAACTACACTACTATATGAAGGAAATTATCATGATTGCCTTCAATAAGTTTAGGTCATTTTATTAGGTGGAAAAGTGATAGTCTACACTAACCATGGGGCAATCAAATAGTTAATGCAAAAGAAGGACACTAAGCCTTGCCTTCTAAGATGGCCGCTCCTGGTACGGGAGTTTGATCTTAAAATTATGGGTAAGAAGGGATTCAAGAATGTGTTGCAGATCACCTCTCCTATATATGTGTTGAAGAAGACAATCCTCTCCTGATCAATGAATCTTATCAATATGAGTCAATTCTAGCTATTCACACCATGGAGCCAATAACGCCATGGTAAACATACTTCTGTAAGTATCTCGCATGCCAGCAGATGCCACCCAATATGACATATAACCAGAAGAAGTTCTTTTTTAACTTGAAAAACTACTATTGGGATGACCCAATCATGTTTAGAAAGTACACAGATAATGTCTATCGCATGTGCATGTCAAATGAATAAGATCACTCTATGGTGGAGAAATGTCACGCTGCTCCTTATGGGGGACATTTAGGGACTGAAAAGACTACAATGAAAACACTATATTCAAGTTTCTATTGGCCAACTATTTTCAAAGATTCTCACACCTGTGTTAGGCAATGTGATGCATCAATGAACTGGGAACATCAAAAAATGGAATGAAATTCCTCTGGATGATTGGATTGAAGTCAAAATTGTCAACGTTTGGGGAATATATTTTTTGGGGCCATCCCCCCTTATTTTGGGAACAATTATATACTGGTCACAGTAGATTATATTTCAAAGTGGGTGGAGGTGGTGCCTTGTCCAACTTGTGACTCCAAGACAGTCATGCCTCTTTTGACAACAATCATCTTTGGAGTTCCTAGGACATACATAAGTGGTGATGGGTCTCATTTTATTGAAAAACAATTTGAGGCACTGTTAAAAAGATATGGTGTAAAACATAAGATCTCTACTCCATGTCATCCTCAAACTACCAGTCATGTAGAAGTTTCAAACAAACAAATCAAATAGATTCTTGACAAAATAGTGGGAAGATCTAGTAAGAACTGGTCTTCCAATCTCAATGACACTCTTTGGGCTTATTAAATCACTTACAAAACTCCAATTGGTATCACCCCTTATCACTTCATCTATGACAAATTTTTTTCATTTTGCTCTAGAACTGGAGCATAAAACCTTTTGAGCAATTAAAAGCCTCAATATGGATGCTGACCTCGCCAAGGATGAATGTTTTTTGCAATTACAAGAGTTAGAAGAACTCCAATTACATGCCTACGAAAACACTAAGATCTACAAAGAACACACTAAAATCTAGCATGATTCCCACATCAAGTGAGAGGATATTTTTGAAGGAGATAAATGTTCTTTTATTCAACTCAGCACTCTGAATCTTTTCTGGAAAGCTACACTCTTGTTGGTCGGGTCTTCTTACTGTTATCACCATCTATCCCTCTAGAATGATGGATATGCGTAGCAAGAAATCTAGAACCTTTTCAGTCAATGGGCATTGTTTGAAGCGCTACTATGAAGATGAAATTATCATAATAAAGGCAGACATGGACCTATCTGGGGAACCAACCACATAATAAAAGGCAGCTCTATAGTCAATCTAAATGACTTTAAACAAAGTTCTACTTGAGAGGCAATCAAATGATCTACCTTTTGTTCTTATCTTTTGTTTTTGTCATTTTTATTTTCTTAGATAAACTTCCCTTGTAAAATGCTTCTTCGACTAGATGAAAAAGTTGTTTTTCAAATGATGATTGGTGGATGATCCCCCACAAGGATCCATCAACTTAAACTTTGATCCGCTCGTATTGATCTTGTTAAGGTGTCAAAATTTTCACCCATCAAGAGTTTTCCCATCGATGAGTTCTCGACATGAGTGTCAACCATGGCCCATCAATGTATCGCCCATCTACCTTATCGTTGATGACCAACTCGATGGTCTTGAATTTTGAACTCATTTACCCGATTGACCCACCAACCCTTGCCCTTTCCTATAAATAGAAGACCTCACTATAACTTTTCTTTCACCACATCGTATTTATAGTGGAGCCCTGTCTCTTTTCACCCTCACCCATTGACCTTCTTTTTTATGACGTTTGTAGACCTCATAGCTTGACAGATCAAAATGTTGATTGACATATTTCACCAGCTAGTATTATGTTGATAGGTATCTAGACCTCATTGACCTAACCATGTCGATCGCTTTTCTTTTGAATGTCATCGATGTATTTCCCAGTAATTCTATCAAACGCCCATGGATCTAACACACTGATGAGATATTTTATTTTTAGTTGTCAATCCTTGATAGTTGTTGACTATAATCTCGGAGGTCGATGACCCTATCAACCAAATATATTGACAACCTTTCTTTCTCATCTTTAATCTTGACATAATAATATGAATTCTTCAATGATCTTTTGATCCAGCAATGGCCCACATTAAAGGAGAGACAAGTGCAACTGACATTGCACCCAAGCAGGGTGAGAAGTGCACACATCCCAAGTCTTCAAGCACTAAGGGTAGCAAGAGGGTGTGTGCCTCTGAGTATGACATGGACACACCTCAAGGCATACAATTTGAGGTTCCCTTCTCGCGAACGTTTTGAACTCACAACAATGAGCACTTGGAAGCATCAAGGCAATAAAGACCCTCACCTTCAAGCCCACCTGCTTCACTTACAAATCCACTCTTAAAGAAATTGGGATCTGAAAGTGGGTGTTTTCTCTGCTTAAAAACTCAAACTTGGCATGCATATGCTTAGCCGTTACAATAAAGTTCCATCAAATTTTCATGATATTTGGATATAAGAGGATAAAGTAAGTGGAAAGGGTATTTTGTGCAAATTGTTCAATC
This sequence comes from Alisma plantago-aquatica, assembly GCA_963693085.1. Taxonomy (NCBI): domain Eukaryota; kingdom Viridiplantae; phylum Streptophyta; class Magnoliopsida; order Alismatales; family Alismataceae; genus Alisma; species Alisma plantago-aquatica. The sequence goes on along the minus strand of OY856409.1, from coordinate 1,615,553,319 downwards.
TTGATGTTTGAGAATTATTGAATCTGAACTTAAGAATGTTCATATGTTTATTAAGACACAATAAGATCATGGTTAAGGTATCGTAAATATTGATGTTAATTTGGTGGAGCAATGTGTTGATCTAGGTCACGAGACAAGTGAAATCACACACACTATACTATAGTAGTCTAGGTAATGAACTAGGTCATGTGGATATTTTTACACAAGAAGATGATATGTATAAGAGGTGTGGATCAAATTATGGGACCATTCGAGATTAAGGAGTAGCCTATAAGAGTTTTAGAAGAAATTAGAGAGAATGTGACATTTTAAGGCCTTTAGAATGTTGAACCAAATAATAGAAGATTGAACGATTGGTTCATATTAAATTCACTTGTTCATTTGTATGCGGGCCGGTTTAGAGAAGAGTGGGCGTCAAAAAAATGGAACAGAGAGCACTTCGCGAGACGTTGTTCTTCCGGAACAGGGATTCGACCATAAACCCCAATCGGGCCAGATCTTGTTGCTAGATTAGGGAAGGATGCATGCTATAAAACTAAGATGATTGGATCGGAAGTGGGGGCGAAGTCCATTAGGGCTTTTCCTAACAAAAGACCAAATAGAAGAAGCTAAAAACAAGGGAGAGGAGGTTTTTGGCGGCAGCGAAGGAGTCAAATTGAGGCTTTTCTCCCGACCCCTGGAGCCATGGAGACCAAATGTGTTTGCTGCAACATCTCAGCCGAAGATGTAAGGACTCTCGACTTTCTGTGAGAAGGTCGGAGCTTTGAGCATGGATTCACCGGCCTAGATGGCCATGGCGGCGCTAGTTGGATCTTCGAACACGGAAGGGACAGAGGTTGAGGAGGATGAACGATAGGAGTACACTGTGGACAAGTGCAAGAGAGGCGGGAAAATTGAGAACGCCCACGAGGACGGCGCTCTGTTTCCGTGCAGCAACAGGGGATCGCGATCCCCGTGTCCGCTACTCGTGCCCTGCGGGAGAAAGACAAGGGCGTCCGGGTTTGTGGGCACTTAACTAGCTACATCCAAGCAAGGATCCGCGAGCGCCAAGCCTTGAAGCTGTTGGGCGCACATCATGGCCAGATCTGGACAGCCGAATTCAACATCAACGGTTTACATCAATCCAAAATAGGTATTCTTCTAAAAATCATATTTTGAGATAGAAATTTTCATTTTTAGCAAACAAGGTATCAGTAGAAAGACAAGCCTTGAAGCTGTTGGGTGCACATCATGGCCCGATCTGGACGGCCGAATTTAATATCAACGGTCTACATCAATCCAAAATAGGTATTCTTCTAAAAATCATATTTTGAGATATGAATTTTCGTTTTTAGCAAACAAGGTATCAGTAGAAAGGTCTTGCAGTTTAGTTTAACCTGAATATACTTTAAAGACATGTTTTCAAAGTTTACACATGAATATATTTTATGTACCAAGAACTATATTATTTTAATGTTTGTGTATTAAAAATAGCTAACGACTTTCAAAATCAATAGATATTTTATCTAAGGTGTATTTTTATGTGTTTAATATGATTACAAAGCATGATCTATCTTAATTGAAGTTTTGCTAAGGTTTTTCATGTAAACCCTCATAAGGGTATCTTGGGTATTTCACCAAATGATTGGCAATGAAATGATTTGATATTTTTACCTATACCTTAATATACAATGTTCTTACTGTTTCTAAAGTTTTGAGAGAGTTTTGTATATAATTGTATTAGATTCAATTTTTGGGCCTAAGTGGCCATTATGTAAGATGGTTTATGATTATTTATGAGACCACATGTATTTCATGTACTTATCTAGTGTGGAAAATGATTCTAATTATATTGTTATATGATTTTATAAATAAGTAAGTAAGATTTCTATATGTAAGTATGTTTAGAGTTTACTCTTAGTATATGAGGTGTATACTCATATATTAGTACATATTATACTTTTTGGTTATTATGGATATATCAGAATGTGTATGCTATATAATCGAGTTTCATTTAATGTTTACACATTAAATGTACTTTAAATTAAAGTTGATCTTAGTTAAATATGAACTCTAATTCAATTTAGGAGATTAGGATGATGGGGTTTGAAATTTAGAATCAAAGAGAGGGAAATTCACATGGACTTCTACAAATTTGTTGATGACCAGGCATGTAAGTTGTGAATCAAGGAAACAAGACTATATTAAGGGCATCTATGATATAAAAGGTAAGCGGGTCATGTCCATTAAATTTCATTATTCTTATGATTCATCCTACCATATCCAAAGTAACTTAGTGATTGAGTTACTTCAGACATTTAGTTAATTAATATTCATCTCATATCCAATATTACTTTTATTAGTCAAATATTGTTTACATGAAGTTATTTTGTGAGAATATCATATTATAGATTATACATATTTAAGATACTTTCAGATACTTCATATTTATTATTCAGTTCAGTTTATTTCTCAAGTCTTTCGACACATATGTCATATATATGATATCAGAATTTAACTAAGTGATCTATTAAATAACAATTTTAGATTAAAACTTATTTAGACAACAAGAATCTAGATTTCAGATTTTAGATTTAGATTACTCATTGTGAGTAATATTAAATTAGATCCACACACTGAATAAGAGTCTCATATCCAATCTTAGTTATTGAGATACATATTCAAATTTAGATTCAAAGTTAGATTCAAAGTTTAGATTAAGATTTAATTTTAAAATTAAGAATATGGATTCAGATTCAGAGCAGAATAGAGATATAGATTCAGAGATAGAAATTAAGAACAGATTCAAAGATAAGGGATTAAGATTTAAAAATAAGAGATTCAGATTCATAGGTAAGAGATTAAGATTTACAGATAAAAAATTGAAAACATGATAGAAAATGACACAAGAATATTAATATATTATATGATAAGTCCTGACCAGAGAGTCATGGGATGATTCAGAGGGTGCATTGTGCCAGACACTGCAGGTGTCACATAGGGCATGTAGTGCCAACATAGGGTGTGTTGCACCATAGAGGACACTTCAGTGTTAATAGAGAGTACATAGTTCTAACGGAGGATGCGGTGCACTATAGAAGACACTTTAGTGTCAACATAGGGCATGTAGTACCAACAGAGGATGTGTTATACCATAGAGGACACTTTGATGTCAATAGAGGAGGACTTGTCATATAATGGTGGCTACAAATCAAATAAAAGACATAAATAAAATACATAACTATTCAGAATAAGTTTATAGTTTTCATCTTTTAGTTCAGCTTTCAGTTATTGTACATTCATGTTATTTTTATTAGAAATCCAATGACACTTACTCTAACATTAGTTTTTCCTATTTGTGCATGGTTGGGGACGAGATGTCCGTAGGCACTTATGTATAGGAAGATTGGTCAAGATAGAGGACACATCTACAATCTTTAGGAGGTTTGCTTGATGGGGTGCCATCTACGCAGTTGATCCATATTTGAGATGATATTTGTATAAAGTAGTATCATGGTATAAATTTTCTTTTGTATATGATGAGGTGCCATGTTTCTGTTCTCCAGAACTTATGAGAATCTATTTCATACATAGTCTATAATGGTTTTTTCTATTATTGTTGTGACAATTATCATGTTTGTGACACTCAAAAAAACATTTGTGGCTTCCGCTTGTGTGACATGAAAATTGGGGTGTTATAATATAGTCCATTTGATGAAGAGCATGCTTCTTTTGGCAAAGACAATGGTGACTTGTCCACCATTCTTTCAACAACTAATTCAAGTCCCTCGAACCTCATTTTCCCAGACCCACCCTTACCTCTTCCACCTCAACTTCCCTACAAGATGAATGGGTTTGATGTTGACTATTTGTAGGGAATTCCTATTCGTGAAATCTTTATCTTACAAGATGTTTTGGATGATCATTGTGATGAGATCAAATCATTTACAACAATGGGTATGTATCTCTTTCTTAGAGTGAGTCTTAGGACATTTTTCACAGTCATACCACAACCACTAAAAGGATATTCACAGTCTTGGAATCTACTATCATAGAAGATGTTATGTCCAGTGATAAGGATTGGTCGTATACAATGTAATGCCCTCACTCACCGACTGTCTTTTTAAGAATCGTCTAGATGCACTTGCTATAAAGATGCTTCTTGACAAACTCATGTTGCAACAAACACAAGTTATTCTCATATCCTTTCACTTTATAGGATTTTGTATTCTCTATGTTGCTAATCTGATTAAACAAAAAATTACTTTATTCAATACTTGTGTAGCCGATCTACAAAATATGAACATGTGTTTCAAGGATCTTGCAACAAAAAAGTTCCCCTGTGTCTCTATTCAGATTCAATGGGTCATATGTCAAGTTCTTTATTACCTTCATAATGGGATCAACTACATGATAGAGCCTCTTATTCACCAGAAAAGTCAAGAAAAAGGTGATATTGTATTTATCGTCCTCTGAATCATAGAAGCACTCAATTGCCATATTTCTTTCACAAATCTAGATCGTAACTAATTCTCTCTTTGTGGACAATATGCCATGGAAGTCATCCACGATTGGCATTTCTTTCAAGACCCACAGCTTCTTGATAACTTAAGGCCCACAAGGGAACATTTTTTCCAGGTCCTCCAACGAGAAATAGCAGAATAGGATCAGATAACACTTTCACCTGTGGCATCTAATCCACCAGCAACCATTCCTGCTTCTACACGGGCCCATGAGGCCACTGATATCTTGAACTTTCTAGATGAACCTGAACCATTTCCAGCCTATGGACCTGTATCATCAATCGAGCCAAGTTCTGCTAATTTTGATAGAAGTTCCTGTTGCGAGCTTTCTTACACTCAACTTCTACTTCTCATGCAACGTTTCCAGAACGGTAGTGACAACCATGTTATCTTTCACTACAATGATCTAATTGTCATGAAGGATGATCTTCTTGAAACCCTATGGCATGGGGTTTATCTGTCACACAACCTTATGGTTGCTTATCTATTCCTTCTTAACTAAAATATTGATGATGTCTACATGGATGGACCAGACTTACAAATGGATATCTGTCAACAATATGACTATGGAGAAAAGAGATTGCTCATTTAGATCATGCAGTCATCCATTCCATGTTATATTTTCCTCCCTATTCTTCACAACAATCACTGATCCTTACTTGTCATTTTTACATGTGAATGATAGGTCATATTCTATAACAGTTCAGATGCTACTTATAGCATCGACGACCTATGATATTCTACCTTAATTCAAAGAGAGCATGAACACATTCCTGATACTTGTGCCAACGTACTTGTTCCTTTAGTCCATCATCATGGCAATGGACATGATTCTCAACAACCAAAGAAATGGAAAGCCCCAAGGTTTTGTCATCACATCCCACAACAACGGCATCTTTCCAACAATTGTGGATTCTACATCCTACATTGGATGCACTCCATTGGAGTTCTTCACACTACTGTCGAAGAGTGTTTTGGTGATAATTATCACTTTCTTTGCGACTATTATATCATGCTATCTCTCAACTCTGAATGGGCAACGATCATGTGTTTACATTTTTCTACTTTCTTTTCACACCTTGAGGATATAGTGTGTTGTAACTTGGGGGTGTAGTCTAGTGAAATAGGTATTCACAGTATCAAAGCAAAGCTCATTTATTCCCTTTTTCATCATTTTTCTTATTTTCATCAAATTTTTGACAATGTTTCATGTACAAATCCATGAAGAGGCAGATGATAAAAACTCCAAAGAACTTAGTTTGTTTTTTAAGATATATCTTTTCCAAGAAGACAATAGTTAGGACGATTCTTTTCTTTACTGATGTTTTTTTATACTTTGCTCTTAGCAAAATGTTACTTCTTCCTCTATTTTGATTTTAACCTGAAAACATCATCAGAAGAATTCTGCCAATAATATCTAACCAAAAGAAAAATCATATTTAGTTGAAGGCATTTTCTTACAAACAGAATAAAGAGCTACCTCATTTTCCACTCATTCCTTTCAATTCATTCAAAATCCCAAAAAGAGTGAGGATTAAAAAAATATAGTGTAAAAAATCAGAGAGTTGTGCCATACTTCTAATCAAAAGAGTTATCAACATGGTGTATTTTTGTGCCCATAAACATAGATATGTCACTTTTTCTAACTCTAAGATCAAGAATACACACCTCGATTCCAATGGTGTTCATTTAAAGGTATGGCAATCTGGGGCAATGGTACTTAGGATGAGAAATCACTGCTCTAAAACCAAATAGTTTGGAACGAATGGACCACTTGCCCACTTAATAGACATGTACTTGAATGACCTAGGAAGAAGGAAGGCATACCCTCAAGCCTTTTTTTCCTACCCATTTCATCCACCACCAACAATGTGATGAGAGTGAAAGCTACTTTGAAAAGTTAGATATATGTTGGAGATAAGTTTATGAGAAAAAATAACTACAAACAAACATAAGAAGGGATCTTTTGAAAGATGACGTTTCACAGAGTTAGATCCCTTTATATTAAGAGAAGGATTTTGATAAGAGGTTTGTATAAAAGTATCCTTTCAGTGAACAATAGAATCGCCTGTTTGATTTGATATACATAATGATTCTATTAGCTTTAGGACAAGCTAAATTCTAAGTTTGCAGGAATTGATGACATCATTTTTATGCACATTTCATAACCTTTTCCTTAATAAAATCATTTGATTCCATGTTTAAATCTCCAATTTTGTTCACTTTGTTCTTAAATTTCCAATTACTTCATTTTAATCCAGTTTCAATTAAAATTGTATGAATTCAATCAAAATTCTCAAGGTTGATGGATCAACCATCAACCTCCAAGAATGATCATTCATCGAGCATTGACCTCGATAGCCTCCCACTACTTATAGACCTATTAAGTCAATATTTCAAAGACCGGTGACTTAGCATTGAGCTCTCAACCATCAGTCAAAAAGAACAATGGATTCAAGATCGATAGAAGATACAAAGTCTCATCGATCTTGAAGCCATCGAATTTAATTGTCAACCTTCACATCGACAGATCTATTGTCGACCTTCAAGTTGACTTATTAGATCACTCTGTCGATCCCTCATAGATCGACGACCCCCAACACCGATGATGGCCCATTTTCCCATCAAGGACTCATTAACCATCGAGGTTGAAAGTAGGAAGACGAAGAGTCCATGCCACGTGGACCAATCTAGGATCGACAAAGCACAACTCAAATCCTATAACAAGCCCCTAGGACATCACTTACAAGCATCTTGAGTTTAGGTGTCAACGGGTTGAAAGGCTTCCGCCAAGTTCAAAATCCAAGTCTAGAGCCATCAACTAGTCAGGTGTTATCGACCTAGATGGACCATCGGTCTCTGGACTTGGGATTCGGCTATTTCCATCGATAAATCGACTATCTGCTTGCTTCAAGTCCTGATTGTACGGAAGAAAGGAGGTCATCGACATCCTCATCAGATTTAGTTGGAAGGTGGATAGATCGATCATTCTATCTACCCTTGTATCAATTTCTTCCCTCTCTTTTCTTCATCATGACTTACTCAAGTTGTAATATATTTCTTTTTATTGTGCCATGAGTGGGTAGACTCCATAACTTGGGGTTGGAGTATCCGTCAGGCCCTCTTAACCATGTAATCTTTTCTTCTTCTATTTGTTACATATGTTCTTACAATTTTGTTTCTATACTCTTATTTTAACGTGTCGTAGGTTGATCAACTACCTTCTTGTGACGATTTATATGAATTTATTCGAGAAAATGATTTCAATAACAAGACACGAGAGTGAGGAGTTACTACAACAAAAGTCATACAGTTATACTTGTTCCTTTGGCTATCATCTCAAGAGATAGGTATCTTTGAATAGAAATCTACTCGAATTTCGAGAGAAGGAATGAGTGGATGTCTTTTATGGTTGTTTGCAAAATATGTCAGAAACATGTATAAATTGGAAAAGAAGGTTTTACATAGTTGTGGTTGGTTTCATTGGTGAAACCCAATCCAAGTTTTCCCTTTTATAATTTTACAATTATTTTTATTTCTTTTTTATCTTTCATAACTTAAATTTATTATTTGATTAGATTAATTGGTTCCTTAACATGGACACCAATCTCACCTCTTTGATTTGTCCAAACTAAGCTAAGATCTCATGTTCTCATTTTTTTGTTCTCCTTGTCCATGTGTTCGACCACATGCTACTACAACAGACTATGTATTGAGTTGCAGATGTCTCTTGAAGTTGGATATAAATTTAAAGCTCAATATCTTTGACTAGACAATTGTGTTTACACTTTTTACCTATGAAAAAGAGTGATCAAGTACCTAGTGCAAAGAACATGCATCATAACAGATCCACAACACAACAGAACATCAACCATTCACAAATGAACATCAAGTAAGAAAAAAATATGGATGAAAACTCCAGTCAAGTGAAAATTTCAACATTGAAATAACAACTCACCTTAGTAGGGGATTATTGATTGATGTTGACACTTGTTCACCATCTTTCGCTATAAGTGAGTAGAGTTGGAGTAGTAGGGGGAGGAGAGGTTTATACGGGCGCAAACATAAGATGTGAAGAAAACGAAGAGCAAAACAAAATATTTGCATTACAGAATCTGCGCTCCTAACAATATTGTGTATAAATCTTATTATTACGAGTATTAGCATTGGTATTATATACCAGGCAAGCCTTCTAAGCAATAATAATAATGTTAAAAGAAGTTTAAAAAAAGAAACAGCATTCACAAAAGGAAACAAGAAATCGGAGATTCCCCACTCGCTCAGCCTGCTAAAAGCCCGGAGTGCCTCCCTCGTCGCCACACATTACGATTGACCGGGCTATCATTATTCCTTAGCTGTGGCAACGGCGGCGTCGCTTTCGTCTGCGTTTTCCTTGTGAATTTCAATTTCCCCTGCGTTCGACTCTGCCACGACGTCTGCTGACTCGGTCGGAACAGCCTCGCTGTCGTGCGGCGCTTCTTCCCCTTTGATGACGGAATCAGAGGCGGCGGTTTCGGCTGCCAGAGGCGTATGCTGTCCTGACTGAGGGGTCTTGGGTTCTTGCAGGGAGATGACTGTCTCGAATGCCCCAGCGAGAGCGAGGACTTTATTCTTCCTCTTCTCGTTGAGCTTGCTGGCTGTCTCCTCGATCACGTCATTGTAAGCCGGCGACTCCTTCTTTCCCAATGTGTCCTGCCTCTTGAGTGCTGGAGAGCTGGACTCCTCCGCAGTGCCCTTGTTCGGTGTCACTACGTCCGCCCCGCCTCTCGTCTCCCACGCTTTGCGAGACATGAGCTTCCTCTGGAGCTCGTCGTCTACGGGGATCTTGGCCGCATCGCTGGGCTTTGGTCTGGCCGGAACAGTCCGGGATCTGGAAAGGTACTTGTTGGTCTCTGCCGTTGCAGGCGGGCTGCTAATGCTGATGTGGTCACCCGCTGGATGTTCCTCCACAGCCAGAGGGCTGTCATCTTCTCCGTGCTTAGGCTGAGTTTTTGGCGAACCCTCCTCGTGGTCGGTGACATCATGTGGCGGCGAGTGAGTTGAAACCGGTTGGATTTCCTCTTCCGGTTCAGGGACGGGGTTGTGCGACTCTTCCACCTCAGGTGGGAGGTGTTCTTCTTCAGCAGGGTGCGATTGCTCTTCTTCTTCCAAGTCCAAGGGATCCTGTTGTAGTTCCCCATGGTGTTCCTCATGAGCTGCAGTAGGGGATGCGGGATCAGTGGTGATTGTAATCACCTTAAGCTCGACCTCGTCCTTGGGCACCTCTAATGCTTCGTCGGCCGAGTCCTGATGATGAGCCACTACTGCTGTTGTAGGACTGCTAGATGCCGAAGCGGCTGCCTCCTTCTTCTTCCCAGCGGCAGGACCCGCTGTCGCCCTGGCCTTGGTCGCGGCAGGAGCCGACGATTTGACGACAGGCTTCGGAGAAGCCCTACGATTCTTGTCCGTCACGGGTCTGGTAGAGCTGCCGGCAGCTCCTCTGGCAGAGGAAGAAGATGCGGCGTTTGACGATTTGACCGCAGTAGCGGACGACCTGACCCCGGCAGACGATGCTGACCTGGTGGGTTGCGGGTGAGGGTGAGGGTGGTGGTGCGCCTGGGGTTTCTCCATGGACTTGATCCTGGTGAGCCTCTTCCCCTGTGAGGTGCCGGTCTTGGCCTTAGAGTGTGTGCCTGCTGCATCGGGGGCCTGGGAGCTGATTGTGGGCCTGAGGTAGTTTGGGATGTTCTTCGTCACCGCAGGGCGGTCCTTGTCCGGGGAACTGGCCGTCGAGGACGGCCTTGAAGAGGACGCTGAGGATGGTCTGACCCTTGGAGCAGTCCCCGACGGGGCCGGCGACACACCGCGGCGGACAGCCGGCCGGTCGCCTCCGTTCCTCAAGGATGCCATGATTGGAGAGGAACAGACGGAATGGGGGCGCTCCGCTTTGGCTGTATCGTCTCCTACCCGTTGATGTGGTGTCCGTAGCTAGGTAAATTGCCTAATAATCGATTTGTGGGTGGTTTCGTCGTGTTGCTGGAACGGGAAGGAGGAAGAGGAAGCCAAGGTTGTGGTGGTGGTGGCCCATGGGAATCGAGCGACCCGATCCGGCCGGCGTCGTGTGGTGGGAGGGCAAAACTGTTGGTGGGTGGGTGTTAGTTATAGAGGGAGGAGGCATGACTAGTGGTGACCCACGTCCCTCGCGCGCCGGGACAACTCATGCCAGGCTTTTTTCTTTTCCCCTTTCATTGCCTATATGTATCTATCCTAGCGTTCCAGGATTTAGGGTCGTCAGACCAGGTCAAAACCAACGGTTCCAAACATAGCCGAAATGCCGAATCATGCTCTTCAGTAGAGAGAGATATCCGGCGGGCTAGGCAAACCGCTCCAAACACATCATTCAACAAGAGAGCCCGTTTTGCTTGATTGTGTCCGGTACTCCATTTTATGGACAAATAGGATTCTTGATGGATCTGGGAATTGTCGACGACGACATTTAACCATTTTCAAAAGGCCGCCCTTGACTTTGTTGTTCGGCTTGCTTGTTGTGATACTACTCCCAACGGTTTTAGCCTATAAAGTCGCTTGCTTGCAGAACTAGCTAGGATATCATGGCGTTATCCAGAATATACATACTTGTTCAGTTACATTTGGGGGCCAATTTCCACTACAATTTCTAATTCAGCTTTGCTTTATCCTCACCAAAGTATTGGGGTACTATGGGCCCCATGAACGGCCAACTCCATCAAAAGATAAGAGAAAGCGTCTAATCAAATCCAAAAGGTTTTCTCGTAACAATGATCGATGGCTGCACTTTAACGACACTATAATGCAAGATTGCGGGTTGTCACTGCCTTGTGTCCTTTATGATTATCTATTGCCAATACGTGTTATTGGATTGTCTGCAACCTACACTCAAGTTTTCGGAGATGCTCATGAGCTAGAACTACAAGGTTCTCTTGTTTGATTTTTGTAGATGGAGGGCGGGGGTTCGAGTGGGCGGTGGGCGGTGAATGGGGAAGATAGATGCTAACCCGAAAGTAAATAAACAAGGGTTTTCAACCAAAAAAAAAAAGGTAAATAAAGAAAATATCTTTATCAATGTTGAAAATTACTAGAACTACTAGTCGTTTTCACAGATGGACACTAGATAAACCAGGACAGGCAACACAATGCGTCAATTTACAAATATGGATGCCTTACAATGCACACAATTGCTCCAAAACAACTATGCACACTCATGTTTTAAGAAAACGAAATTGATATTCTCATGCTTTCCACGCACTGTTGCACATGCTTTCCACATACCGTACGTATGTGCCTGGACTTGCCACAGACGAGAATATCTGCTCATGTTTGTCATGAGTGCATTTACGCGCTCATGCTTTCCACGTATCAAGCAAATCTATTCATGTTTATCCCGAATGCCATATATGCTCAAACTGTCCATGTTCCATGCACATTTGTTGGTGTTTATCATGAATGCATTAATACACATGCCTTCTATATATGTCACATTTCTACACATGTTTATGTTGTTAACTATGTACATCTTTTTCATGTACTATACATTTGCTCATATTTTTAGTTAGTTGTATGTCCTAAGAGTCAGTCATATGATGATTGTAATGGAATATATTGTACTTATTTGATTAATAATAAATACATTTCTATTTGATATGTCTAATTCAATTGGAGATAGTGATTTAACATAATAGTGTCCTAAATATGTATTTACTCAATGAGATGTAATTCTTTCGTTTCAAGACGTGAACTTGAGATATGTGTATGTTAAGAGTATTCATTCCTATCTTAGTTTCTAGTCTAATATTATTATGGAAATTAGAACAACAATAATACATAAGACTAGTACGTGTCTTATGAAGACTTAGAATTTCCCTCCTTTTTGAAGTTGTAATTTGAAAAAATTAAATAACATAATCATTCTAACAAACAATGTTGGTTGAAATTTTCACTTTTAAGTCCTTTGGGATAATAATTCAAGTAGTTATGGTTCATATGGTATAATTTACCAATAAATTGTGATTGGTTTGTCTATAATATTTTCTTGGGAAGTGAAAAATAAAACTTGAATAAGAAATGAGGTTATTTGTAGCCTCGATGCTTTTGACTTAGATTTCAATATTTATTTCTTGAGATCCAAGCAAATGGAATTTAACTTCACATCCAATCTTTTTGTACAATGAGGACAGAGTATTATAAGAATACTTTACACATTTCAGAGTCTTTAGATTCTTCTATAGACTTTTAGAAAATCTAGAAGAAAATAGTCTTTTGTTTACTAATGGGATCTACTTACTTACCATATTAGAGTTTTGACTATCAAACGATGGTCTTTTTAGAGAAAAGAACCAAGTGTTTGAATTTTGATTTCCTTTTAAGATACCATTTGGCAATTTTAGATTTTCGAAGATTATATAATGTTCTCCATGTAAGAGTTTGGTTAGATACGAAATTTTAGAAGATTATAAATCCATTTTTAGTCTAGATATATGGTTTAACTTTTGAAAACCAATCAAACAAATCTTTTCCTTTTATCATATTTTATCAACTTTGGAGTAAGGGTTTGTAATAAATAATTATAGAAGGAGAATGTCTTATTATAATTCTACCCACGTTGTCCCACAATATTTGTCTTTCTCGTGTCTTATTACTAATCCTACTTCCTATTAATATATGATCAACAACATTAATGGTTTCAACACTGACCAATCTCCCTAACCTTCAACCACCCCATCAACAAATCCTTCTCCCACTTTCCTCGTCTCTCTCTATATTAATCGATGGTATGATATGGGGATAACCCTCCTTTTCTCCTTCTTCGACACTCTTTGCACATGAAGGATCTTAGGCCCCACTTGTTATGTTGCTTCTCTCCATTTGCCCTACATTGACTTTTATGAACCCCCTTTATCTGGAAAGGTAACTTTTTGAACTCTTAGTATCTGATTTTTAATAGCTTATTCAGGCGTCAATGAGAAGATATTGAAACATACTTCTTATTAAAATTTCCAAATTTAACGTTTGAGGATGTTGACTGGAGACTATATGGTAACAAATGAATTACATGATTAAAGTGATATTTATGTAATGGGACACCCAATCTTGATGAAAAATGGACTATATGTCTACTACATTCTTGGATCTTAGACTTAATGAACACAATATAATGGATTTCATTATCAATAATATAAACATGAAGCTTATATCTAGACGACGAGATAACTGATTGATATCCTAGTTAATACTTGACATGCCTATACAAACTATGAATATCATGTCTTTAGATATGATTAAATTATTAACACATGTACACAACCCTTGTAAATATTAACTTGTAACTTGGACTATCAGTCCCAATGTCGATGAAAGAATAGAAAATTCAGACTCGTGACTAGACCAAAACCAAAATCAATATTTGTATGGTTTTAGTAATAACCGCTAGGTGATTACCCTTCTTACTAATTTAATTTCTTATATAATCATGTGATTGGGTGATCTTAACACAAAAATTAGGTATGTATGATATTTATGGATAACAGCCTCAACCGTGCACTAATTCCATTTTATTTTTTTGGAGTTCTATTCTATCCCAGAAATGTGTTGGTTTTTTTCTATGATATGTAAGATCATATGTGTATCATACAATCTAAATGAAGATAAAATCCAAAAACTTTATTCTCACAAGGGTATTTCAAAGAAGAATACACTCCCAAATTTCTAGTACTGAACCTTAAAGAGGGTTACTAGAAATCAATGTGAAATTGAAGTTGAGTTCATGATGGAACATAAATAATTCAAAAGGCTGCCTAAGGGAACCTGTAATAGTTACCTAGTGATATATACAAGAGTCCCTTGAGGGAATATTCACTAATATACCTAGTGATATACTTAAGAGTCGTCTGATGGAGCGTACACTGGTTCACCAAGTGATAAATCTATGATAGGGTTGAAATATACAAAATATTGAAACTGTGGTGAACATTACTTACAATTATTTGAACTCCTTTGGGACAAGAATTCAAGAAGCTATGGTTAAAATGGAGTAATTTACCAGCGGTTTGTGATTAATTTGTTAATAATATTTCCTTGGAAAGTGACAACTACATTTTGAATATGAAATGAGGTTATTAGTAGCCTTGATAAAGTTGGCTTGGATTTAAATATTTAAAGATGGAGGGACAATCAAAGGGCATTTGTTTCCTATTATCATATCTAATATTCTTCTATGATGAGGAGAGAGCATTATAAGAATATACTTAAAATTTCTGAGCGTTTAGACTCTTCTAGAGACTCTTATAGATTAACTTTTCTGACACGGACAAACAAAGCCTTTCCTTTACAATAAAATTTTTGTCAGCTTTGGACTTGGAGTTTGTGATATAGAATTATTAAACAAAATGGTCGTATAATAATATATGTCGAGTGTTTGAATGATTTATTGACGATAACAATTTATTGTAGTGAGTTTTTAGAGCAACAAATTTGCTAGTAGCCTAAGTAAAGTAATTTATTAATAATAATACAACATTGTCTTTTTACGTTTAAACTTGGTCAAAGCTAGAATGATTTTTTTAGCAATGTCATGTTAATTGTAGGAATTTAAATGGATATAAAAATCAATAATACATGAGGCGTATTTGTCTCTTCGGAGACATCACATAAAATTAGAAAGATACATAGAAGATTAGCATGACCTTTGTGCAAGGACGACATGCACAAATTGAGATGGGCTTTATTTTTTAGTGTCAAAGTCAACGGAATTTTTCTGTCTAGATATCCGAAAATGTATGTGGTAGTTTATAACGTTTGACCCATACTTTGTTTGGAGTAGCAATGATGATTTCTCAAGCAACAACGGGAAGTCACCGGCTGTGAGTCAACCCCTACCGATCTTAAATGTGCATATGCCAAACACTCTAATTTTATATAACAATTAATTTGTGTATCTTAGTAATCAGAAAAGTCTATTAAGCATTCGTTTCTCCTTGTGAAAAATTGTTACAGTGACTTACCGAGGATGGGCAATCGGAGGAAAATGCAATCACTTCCTCAAATTTACACAAGTTTTATGTGGCAACATTGTTTCTAACTTCAATAATTCATCGCAAGGAATGAAAGGGAAAACTGTGACTGTTATGATTGGAACCCACTAATTAAATATACTTACTTTGTTCCTCAATATATCTCTTTCTCATGCCTTATTCCTAATCCTCCTTCACATTAATATGTGATCAACAACATTACTAGTTTTCAGCAGTGGTCATCCTGTTTCGCCTTCCAGCCACCCCATTAAAATATCATTCTCCTCATTTCCCTCAGCTATCCTTTTGTCAATCAATGGTGAAAAATGTGAGTAGCCCTCCTCCACTCCTTCTTTGACACTAATTGTATGAGGAGGATCCTAGGCACCACTAGTAATACAACTTCTCTCATTCCCCTACCCTATGATGATTTTTGTGATCCCCCTTTTTCTGGAAATGTAGCTTTTTAACTCTTAATATGTGGTGAATCATGACTCAGACTATGGTGTATAATATGTCAATGGGAATATCTTGAAATCTACCTCTTATTAAAATTGATAAACATAACTTTTGAAAATTCTAATTAGAGACTATTTTTTAATGAATAAATTATATAACTAACGTAATATTTAAGTAATGGGGCATCCAATCTTGATGAAAATTGGATTGTATCACTTATAATACATGCATAGTAGTACTACATCCTTGGATCTTATCTTCATTAATCGGAATAATGGATTTTATTATTAGTAATATAAAACATGAAACTAATGGCTAGATGATGAAATAATTAGTTGATGTCATGGTCGAATCTTGCCATGCCTATACAAGCTACTAATATCAGGTCTTGGAATATGATTAATTCATTAGCAAATGTACATGACCCTTGTAAATATTAACTTGCAACTTGGATTAATAGTCCTATTGTTGATGAAATCTTAGACCATTGAGGCCCTGTACTAACCCAAAACCAAGATTTAAATTGTATGATTTTAGTAGTAACAATTGGGTGATTCACATTATTATAAGTTTAATTTCTTTTTTAATCATGCAATTGGATGGTCCTAGAACCCAAATTAGGTGTGTGGGATATTTATGTATAATCACCTAAACTGTGCACTAGTTTCATTTAGTTTTTTTGGAGCTTTACTCTTTCCTACAATTGTACTGACTGTTTTGTTTGTATAATTCTTACTCCTATGTGTATCATTCAATATAAATGATGATCAAACCCAATAACTAGATTCTTTCAAGGGTATTTCATAGAGTAATACACTCCTAAATTTTTAGGAATGAACCTTAAAGAGGGTTACTAGAAATCAACATGAAATTGAAGTCGAGTCCATGATGGAACACCAAGAATTTAAAAGAGACCCTAGGGGAACATGTAATTTACCTAGTGATTTATCTAAGAGCCCCTTAAGGGAACATGCACCGATTTACCTAATGATGTATCCAAGAGTCACCAGATGGAACATACATTGGTCTACTAAGTGACAAATCTGAGTTATAGTTGAATATACACAAAACTAAAATTGTGATGTTAATTACTTGCAATTATTTGAACAATTACAACAGTATTTGTTGTTACAATTATCAATTTTTATTGCACCCATATATATAGTATAGCAATATACTGAGGTCTAAATTGACGAATCCCTTATTTTGATGATGACAAAACATTCCACTTATTATTATCTAATGCTTCTACTTGAGTAATTTTGGACAATGTAGACACTCTCCAATTGCCTAAACTTGCACATCTTAATTTGGGAAAATCATATCATACAAGCACCAAGATCAAGATTGAAAAATAGATATATTTCTCCCGCGATCTTTGATGTAAATCACTTGTAATGATTGTAGGACTTGTAATTAAGCTCAAGTGTAATACAACTAATTATGATGAATTATGTTGTGCTTCAAAGGACTTGACAAAATCCAAGACAGGTGGTCTTGTCAGTCGAGTTTTCCCTGAGGTAACTTGATCAGAAACCCATTGATATTGCCTTTCTCATGAACCTATGACAATCAAGTTTCTTATCAGTAGATAACTTGACTGACCAACGCAACTGGCTAGATAGGGAGTCTTGTTGCTCGAGTTGTCCTTAGACCTAACTTAGAATGACAACCTTGGTGAATGAGTTGTCCTTGGACCTAACTCAAATGAGAATCAATTCTTCTGTGCAACGACTAGTCATTAGAGAGAGTCCAAAAATGAAATATATTTGTTAGTCTCTCTCCAAAATGGCTAGAATTAAAATTAAATGGTTCTAATAGATAGGAGGCATCCTCAATTATAAATAGGACCATGTGGGCTTCATCCCATGGTGAAACAAGAACTATGAAGGTTCCTATACTATACTTGAGAGAGATTTTCCATCCAAGAGCCTCCATCCACTCTCATCAGCTTAATCAGTTCTTACATCGATTAGAGTGAGTAGGATATTTCTAAGAGAGCTAGACCGACATGTATATCTTGCGAGTGTCTCACTTCCTCTACCTCCCAATTTCTCTTTCTACCATAAAGATGAGGATTCTCTCTCTTGAGTAAGAGAGGCGAAGAAGAAGAAGGGAAGGAGTGCATTGGTGAAAAGCTTCTCCTTGGTAAAGGTGAAGTCAAAGGAATAACATACTAGTTAAGAGTGTGTAAGACCTTAAAGGCCGAAGACTCATTGCAAGAGTGGGTAAGTCCTTGGAGAAGGTCAAAGACTAGTTGTAAGAGTGGTAAGTCTTGGTAAGGAAAAAGACTCTTGGTCATGGATAGGTAAGTCATTTGTATTGGTTATTGGCTCCTTAATCCAAAAAAGAATCCTAGTTTAACGCTTGACCTAGAAGGGGGTAATCTTATGTTGTAACTATTTTTAATGAAATATAATGAGTGAGACATGGTTGAAAATCCTAGATATTGACCCGTCTAGGTAGTAGGCATACATATCCTAGTTTTGAGGTTGGAACACTATAAATAACTTATGTTATTTGGTGTTTGTTCAATCTCGCTCTCTCCCTTGCTAAGCATGTTTATTTGCACCCAATATTCATATATGCAATATTATCTTGGGATATAACTTGAAGGTTGAATGATTTTCTTAAAGTGATTTTAGCTCTATTCACGCCCCCATAGAGCCCATTATATATCTAACACATAATCCTCTATGTCTATCTTGAGCTGTATTTTTTTTCTTATAGGTTTAGTCACAACTTCATATCAACATTCTTAACCTAAAAAACAAAACACAGTAATGAGTTGATTTTTTTTCCTCTATGAAGAGTAGCTTTTTCATATCATAGTCAACTAACCTAGATTCAGAGATAAGAGATTCAACATTCTCACCCTTTCGAATGATGACAAACTATTCCATTAATGTATTAAAATATTTTTATATAAGATAAATAAAACCATACCTTTTTGATAAACCTAGGGGTTTCAATTAATTGAGTATATATGCTCCCCTTAATTTATGCTAATTGAGTTCACATACTCCTCCTTAGTTTATGCTTTTTTCTTGCATGGTTAACTTTCATAACATTTATAGGAACTATGTCTTTTCCTCATATATGTTCTACATATATGTCTTCTCCCCTTTATATAAGGCATGCCTCCCCCCCTTTTCCATGTAAAAAAGTGGGGGTTTGAAGATTTGAAACACAACTTGTTTGAAAAAGGGAGAGTAGAAGTGCAAAACCGAAGGGTTTGCACAAGCAATGTATGTGAAAATAATCAGGACATGCATTTGAACAACTCTAGATGTATTTCTAGCAATAAACAAGCCAATTCTAAGCAAGCAACTTAAGATATTAGATTTGCAAGTCAAGGAACAAGTTTGAGCATGAATGAAACAAGATACAAGCATAAATTATAGTTGGATACTGATACAAGAACAAAACTAGAACTATATGTAGATGGAATACTAATAGATGATATCAAAATTTAGGGATGCTATTATGATAGGTCATAGTAAGGGATTCACAAGTTACGAAACAACCAATGAGTAGATTTAGAGAAATATCCATATAAAGAAATATGCATGGATATATCTAGTTGTATATCTTGTTTTAAGAAGCATGGATGGATATTATCACTAGAAAATATGCATCGATACCAGAAGATGATTACCATTAATAAGCACAAGGTTTCATCAAAACAAGATATACAAATAGATATTTGTAGCAAGTTAGAGCACAGTGGAAGCAAATTTATCACAACCAAAGGTTTTTAAAGATATTATCATCAAACATGTATAATAACTCAAGACTAGTACTTGCAAGATATATAGATACTGATATAGAGCAATGAGAAGAAAGACTTGTATGCAAGATAGGCAATTTAAAGCATGGCAATATGAATATCAAAAAAGGGTACCAAGGGGAGTGCCAATATATTAAGGCCATTGGTTGAGAAAATCTAGTTGAGAGGGAAATTCTCATCCAAAAAGCCATATGTATATTTAGTGCACAATGTTGTCAGTTGAGTTTCTGGGTTTAACTTCTCAGTTGATAAAAAGCTACAGGAAAATCCAAAGGATGCATGTTGGTTGAGTTTCCTCAGGACAAACTCGGCTGGCAATAGCTATTGGCAAACCCCAAGGATGCCTTTCAATCGAGTTGTCTTAGGACAAACTCAACGGACAACATATACTGTTCAAAAGCACATATTTTTCATAATAACATATCTAGGGACATGATAAAATAAACAATTTCCAAACATGTATAAACAAGTTAGTAATTCACTATGAAAGTATTAGGGGTAGTTTTTTATCAAGAAAGTGATTAAAATCACAATATATAAATTTCAACTCAAAACCATATGTAAAGTGCATACAAAGTTGGAAAAATCAAGCAATGTTTGGATATAAGCATGAATACAATTGACTATGTTCTTACCATTTCTTTTCCATTTGTTGACACCCCATACACATCTCACCTTTCTTCTTTTATGTGGATTGAGAAACCAATTTGCAAATCAATAGCACATGTCAACCCAATGTGACCTAAAAAAAGAAGACGAAATGGTCCCCAATCATATTTTTGTGTCCAGGGGGTTGTCTTAGCCACTCGACATGCTTAAACTATGTGTGTAAAAGGTAAGTGCACGTGTCATGTAATACAAACCTATGATGTTGGAGTGTCAAACTTAAAGAAACGTTCACCACAGAATACTACTTACTGAGATCAAATAAGATTGACCTATAAAAGTGGTCGATTTGTTGTTTTATAACTAAGAGAAAAGAATTGAACGTAAATTACGATGGCTGTAATCAAGAATGAATGGATTTCTCGGGACTTGCGGTTTCATCAGGGCATACACTGCATTCAAACCCCATTTCATTAATAATTGCTCACCCTTTATTCTAGTCTAAAGACCCAAAATAAGTATTACCCACTCCAGCAACATAACACACTACCTAGAGTAAAGCAAAACACATTTCCGTAACTGTTTAGGATTTAGTTAGATGCATTAAAAATTCTCTAGGTTGTTCTTTCATAACCTTAAGCCCTCTCCCAAGGTGTGATATACGCTATTTGAATATATGACTTGTCCAATCTTTAATCTCTCTCCAAAAGTAATTAGTGGGCTATTACTTTTATTATGGTGATCAAGCATTAAAAAATCAACAAAGATATCATAAATTCATGTCCAGAATGAAGGAAACAATTTATAACTCATAGATTCCAAATACAATACAATATTAGACTACTCCCAGGTCCTAAAGAATAAGAGGATTATCCCTGCATGACTGTCATCATCGTATAACAAGATGAAGAATAAGAAACTAGGCTTAACATCAAAAAGATAATGTAAAAAAACATTGGAGAAGTCATCTTGACAATCCCCTCTGGTGAACCCTTCAATCTATAGTGTTCTGACTATAAATCTAACCTCTAAAAGTGCCCAAAATGTCTGATTGGAGGCTATCTCCTTGTCTCCTCCTCTCTCGACTCTACCCTCTATTGTTACTTGACAAAATGTGATCCCCTCTTTCATCCACACTCCCCTTAGGTCATAAGTGGTGCTTTTGTCGTCATTAAGTTGCAGTCTTTAGATCTGACTTAATCTCATATTTGTATAGATCGTGCAATGTCAGTACCACTAACAGGGTGTTGGTGGCACCAAATGGTCGGCTAACTTGTAACTCTTAGACTATGTTAGTACTACCGACACAATTGTCTATAGCATCGAGTTGCTTTTTGTTGAGATTTGGATGCTGAAGTCGGTGCACTAAGACAATTATTATCAAGTTCTGATAATCTCTAGATCATGAATTGGTAGCACTAACTCTTGGGCTTGGTAGCATTGATGCCTATCTCCCCATAACACTGAGCATGCTCTCAGTAGTATCAAGATTTCTCTATTTCCTATTGTAATTTTTTTGCTTTGTCGATACCTCTAACAGATGTGTTGGTGGTGGCACCGAGCTGTCCACTCAATGCCCAAATTACATGAAATAAGGGAAAACTACCATAAGTCTGATTTTTAATGATAAATTAGCAATTGATTTTGTAAAATTACTAAATATTTGATGCAACATTGATTCACATGCTAATAACAGAAACAATGCATAAACATGTCTCAAAATGAACATGTATGCAATTAATGCCCATAAAATAGCCTATGAAAAGTGATTGAAAACCAATGCATCAAATTCTTAAGCTTGAATGTTGCTCGCCCTTGAGCAACACTACTTTTGGATATGTTTAAATGATGCAACAAAAGGACAAATCCTATGAACTACTTTTCTCAACTACCCCCACCTGACGGTCCAAAACCATCCCTTACCAACCAATGAATAAATAACTACCCTGTAATGCTAAAAATCTCCATTAAAGATGTCCACAATAAGATCAATGAAACATTATCAATAAGGAGCAATTAATATCATAGTCAATAGGGCATACACTTGATGTACCATGTGCTTTCCCTATTTACATTGCTCTGATCTACCTACTCAACATGTTGAATGCAGTTCCCTATATAGACATGGATGAGGTGATTAATTATATATGGCCCACCATGCAGAGAAATGGGTGGAAATTGGAACAAGTGGATATGAAGCAATAATCACAAGTAAATCCAAATTGTTTATGCATGGAATAAAAATGATACACCTACAAAATGAAGGAAATGAAAAATTCATGACTCCCAATGCCTACTATTATTTTGGGATGATGAATGCACTGAATGTCTCCTCCTAAAGACGAGTGTGGGTATAAGGATGCAAACATGTAAGCTATTTTCACTTTCTCCTTTAAGAAAATTTAGATTGAATTTAAAACACCCTTTTCTCCCTTTTCTTGATTTTTTTTCTTCTACCCTCTTATTTTAGCATGATTCATGAATAGTCCTCATGCTTTCTTCACCACATATCATTTATTTCTTTCCCTTTTTTTATTTTGAGGGATACGTATAGTTTCACTCTTTATTTGTGGAGATTGCTAAATAGATATATGTTGCACAATATGCAAAATGGTGAAAAAGAAAATGCTATCTACATGAAATTTGTTATGCAACTAAAACTCTCAACTAAATAAAAATACATGCAGATCTCTATTGTCTTCTTTTGGATGCACCTGGAAGGAAACTAACTAACATGCTACCTGCTATGCTATGCAATGAAGTCAGGCGGAAACAATTCATATTACTTCATTATTTTATGGTGGTGAATCAAAATCTCATGAAAGGTGGTTGGAATCACATGACTAAGAGACACTACCTTTCTTAACTATGATATATCCCTCTCCTATCAACCTAAGTATAGAGTGACCTTATAGTTTCTTTCTAAAATCTCATTCAAGATCTCACTACTTGTTTGGTTGGTTTGGGCTCAAACCTCATCATCATACACATGTCTTGGATATCTTATGCAAGGATTGGGGACTGGGAGGGACCACTCTTTACTTAAATTTAAGAAATAATTGCAAAATACCGCAATAGATCATATCCATCAAAATAAAACCATCAAAATAATTGGGGTTCACAATATATCTTTAAATAGAATAATAGTGGGAGCATAGTTTTTTATTATAGAGGAAATTAATTCTAACTATTAAAAGATTTTCTCATCAGAGTTCAACTACTAAGCCATAGATGGCTTCTAATGGAACTACCCAGATTAGTTTGTGGTGAGTAACCTTTCCATCTCAAAAGAACTTAGTAGCTAGATCTGGGTGTCACAATCTATCTCCTAGTGCTCAGGCTATGCAACCTCTAGGTGAGTTGAATGCAACACCCAGGGGTGAGAAAACAAAAAAGCAAGGACGTCAACAAACACAAAGTATGTGCAATAATTAATAAAACTAGGCACTTTTTTAGAAAGTTCAAAAGATGAACATAAAAATAAGGGATGATCAAAATAAATAAGTTTCAAGAGAAATATCAAGTCAAGAGATGAGGCGTGTCTAACTAAGTATATATAGTAGGGAGTCTTGCCTTTCAAAATTTTCCATTAACAATATCAAAATGTAAATTTTGCATGTAACAAACAAAGACTAAAATTATTTAAAGTAGGGTTGAGATACCATAGGATCTCAGCCTAAAATAAATAATGGATGGAGACAACACACCCTGGGTGGACACAACACGCCCCTGTATATAATGGGAGGAGATAGCACACCCTGGGCAGAGATAGCATGCCCATGTATATATGGTTGTATGTGTGTACCACTACAAGAAATAAAGTTAATCTAAGCATGCACATAATTAGAGAAAGGCAAGTATAACTTCAATGAATATGAAATAGATGAGTGCGTACAAAACATATCATGTAGGGTAAGAAGGTCCATAAGTATTGCACTATAAAATAAGAACTTTATAATGATGAAAAAGACAATATCAACTCATTCTTCATATGGGAAATAATATCTGTCCATGATAGCAGTGCCTAGATAATATAAAAGGTGCACATACCCCTGAAAGATCTGGGGGGTTGATAGAGATTTATCATAAATTTAATCAAATAACATTACTTTACTTAAAATGCAGCAAAAATATAAAGCAAAGAGACAACCATGCACAAGAGACACTGATTTAGAGTGGTTCCATCAAATGATGTCAATCCACTACCTAGTTGTTTCCAACTAGGATTTCTAAATCATGTATTTTATTCCTTTTATATACCAAAACACAATACACAAAACCTATATGTATCAGTTGTGGTGCAAGACTAACCCTCCTTTTCATCTCAAGGAGACTCCCACCTTTTTGATGGGCTGCTGAAGGTCACCCTCTACACCTCTTCTTTGTCGACCCAAGAAGAGCACTAACTAGAGAAGAATTGTTATTATCATAGGATCTTGGACAACCTTCACTATAAGAAGTAGCCCAAGCACAATACACCAAAGTAGAAAGAGGTTGGAGAAATAGAAAATATAATTCAGCTCACAAGATGTGAAATCAAGCTCTATGGACAAGTGATGATGATCCACTCAAAAAAGTTTAGGTGAAGTAGTATTAGGTGGAGAGGATATTATAACTAAGCTAAGGGCTTAGTCTAGAATGATAGAAACTTGAATTATAGAACCTAAGATCTTTGAGAAAGATGGCAAGTCAAAGTATGCTCAAGTATATATCAAATTTTGTTGCAATGTAATGTGCAAAGTTGAGTACACAGTTGATGTCTAGGTACCCTAAGACCACTCCTATATATAGGAAATGTTTACATGTGGTTAGAGTATATATGGAGAGTGTCTAGAGTGTTCTTAGTGGTCAATTAGTCATTAGAAAGAGGTTAATTAAATTGCAATGGCTAATTTGATTGCTAATAAACTAACATTCCAGAGCCATCCTCAGTCCACAATATAGTCGACCGAAAGAGTCTCGGTTCACAGTATTATCGATCAGAAAATTTTTTGGCCTCCAACAACTATGAGTTGGTCAATCTCCGCGCAATGACTCTTTGTTGGTGGAAATTTTCTTTGATCGACTTTCCCAGTCGACAATATTGTCGACTGAGATTGACTCGGAACTTTAGATATGCAAGGCTATTTTTTTATTTTTAGAGTATTTGACGAGTGTGTCCTGGTCGACAACTTTGTCGACCGAGAAGGATCCTGTGTGAAGATTTGCAATGTATGTCAGGCCCTATTAAAGACTCATATGAAACCTATCAACCCTAAAGGCTTCATGTGAGTGTAGGATAGGGTTTTGGCTATGTTTTGGAGGATCATCACTTATCCTTACATCATGTCTATCAAGTTGTATGAAAACATATGTGTACAAACAAATACATAAATATATGGTACAACTTTATTCACAAGTATCCAACCATATATATTTGCAGGATCTTTGTAGTTGGATCTTGACTTAGTTCCTTGATCACATGAAATACTTAATAAACATGTTAGTGACATAATTTGGGAAATATTTACATCATCAAAATATGAGTGTGGAATATCAAAAAGCCAACAATCTTCCCCTTTTTGATGATGAAAAATATTTCCATAAGATATATTGGAAGTATCAAATTTTGAACATTATACCTTCAAATATCCCTATTGATAGCCAATTTATCGCATGGTATTCTCCCCCTTTGTCGAAGTCTAGCGCTCCCCCTCAAAGAGATACTCCCCCTCAATAAGATAGTCATTTTGGAGAGGGAAATATGTATACCGTAAATTTAAACCCAATGTAATAATAGAGAAAGAACACCAATTGATGAGAAAAACCTTAAGTAAAAGTAGTCACTAATCTCATTTAAGCATATTCAAAAAGCCATTTTTATCAAGGAACATAAAAAATATTTGTCTAATTACCAATGAAAGGAATGTTAAGTCATTCATGAGAAAAAGATCCCGTTAAGCACAAATATCACAAAGATGCTCTAAATTAATGGTAAGGAATGTTATGTCCACCATGATATAGATATGTCATGAAAAATCAACAATCAAAACTGAGATTGATTTCTCACTCACTTTTAAGGGATGTTAAGCCCAGAAATTATTAGAGAGTCCATTAAGCACAAAAATTGAGGTCAATAGAAAAAAGAGTCTTTAGACCAAATATAAGGGATGTTAATCCCATATTGATATAGAGAACTAATAAATCATAGAATAAGGTCAACAAAGAATCTCTAGACCAAACATAAGGGATGTTAAGCCTATGTTGGTTTAGAGAATTCATTGTCATAAAACAGTTGTTAAAAGAATCTCTAAACCAAGAGTGAAAGGATGTTAAGCCTTTGTTGATATAGAGAATCATTTAAGAGAGGAAAGATATGCATGATGTAATCAATGAGTTTGACCTCCCCCTTAATCTCATACCAAATATTAAAAGCTCAAATACAAGAATATGATTAACAAAATTGCCATTTAAGAACCCAATTCCAATATAAAGCATTCAATCATATGTAGAAACCAACACTCCAACCTGATGCTAGGGTTCTCTCCCGACGGCGGCCACAGAAGGTGATACAATGGGGGCTGTGGCCTTGCCCACCATGTCCGCCCCCCCAATTCGACGATGTTCTTTGAGGGTAGAGATCTACAAGATCAAGGTCCTCCAACGGTGATAGATGTAAACCCTACTGCACAATGTGATATACCCTCCAGTTGCCATGGATAGAGACATGGGGGCGGAGAACAATGTGTCAATGAACGGAGTCAAGAAATTTGTGTCCAAACTGTTAGTGGTAAATCGGTTGGCTCCTTAACATATCTGAACCTGGTCTCTCTGGATACCTTGAATGACATTGACGTTACGGTGGATCTAAGAGACGTGCTACCTGCTTTCTTTGTGTATATGGACGTGTTGAAACCCCTGCTCGAGCCATGGAAGTATGCTATTTTCATCAAGGTACTAGGCATTAACCTTGGTTTCAATGTCTTGGTTAACAAGATTTACTCCATATGGTCACCCATCGATGAATTAAGGGTTATAGATCTCGAAAAAGGATACTATATTGTTTAGTTTGAGGCAGACTATATCACATCAATGATAGGAGGCCCATAGACCATCTTGGAAGTTATTTGTATGTGCAGTCTTGGTCCCCTACTTTCAAACCCTCCGACCCTATTCCTAGGAAGTTGGTCGTATGGGTTCGTGTCCCAGATCTACATGTGTTCTTGTTTCAGAACTAGCTATTGATAAGAATTGGAAATACCATCGAAAAAACAATTAAAATTGATGTACACACGTCGCAAGGCCATCGGGAGAAATTTGCCAGGATGGAAGTCGAAGTCAAAATAGTAAAGCCTCTTTTACCTGCCATCTTTATTAAAGTCAAGCACTTCAGACTTGAGTATGAGAACTTTCCAGTTGTTTGAATGAAGTGTGGCAGGTTAGGACATGTTGAATCAGACTGTAAACATGTCACTAACCCATCAAGTCAATCCGCTTCGAAATCTTCACTGATACTTATCCTAGGGATCTCTTATTCCATGGCTATCCATGCCAAGTGATCAGAACATCGTAAACCAGTTGCAAAGAAAACCACTAGTAGGCAAGTCTCTACTGCATCTAAGCAAAAGAATGTGCATGATGGCCGGATCCCTGTGTCTGATAATGAAGACACAGTTGATGAGGAAGGATTCACTAAGGTGTGAGCAAGAAAAACAAGAAGAAGGCCCACCACCAAAATTATCATCATAATACAAGAAAAATATTCCCCAACAATCCACCCCATGTAGACAAGTCTACGTCTACAATGGACACTTTCGCCGTCCTCACTAGAAACAACATGAGTGAAGAAAGACCATCTACAAGTGTGGTTGCAGATGTGAAATTCCAAGCATATGGAGCACCAGTGTGCATCACACCGCCTCCCATTCGTTAAGCCTAGGCCTGAAGGGGTAGCAGGTTTGTGATGCTTAGAAATAGAAAAATAGTCTACCAATCAGTGACGAGACCGGAAAGAGTGAGTAAGAAAAGGAAGACATGCCATTTGTTGGTCGAAGACCCCTAGGCAATCTGTCAACAGCCAAGAAGGTCCTAGATTTTGAAGAATAAATGGTCAATGGTAACACAAAAGACTAGATGTTCCAAGACACAGGTCAGCAGTAAGAGGGTCTGCTCACTACTATCTAATATCCTTTTTCCTCTTACCAACACCTTCAATGAAGATTGGTTGTTGGAATATTCAAGGTGCCTGCCAAAACAGGAAGATTTGCCTTTTAAAAGGATTAAAATTATCTCATTGTCTTCAAATTCTTGCCATCATTGGGCCCAGATGTAGTAGCTCTGACGTGATGTTTTGAACGCACTAACAAACTCACTCGAGGTTGAAATCTTCGAGCTTTTACCAAAACCAAAGTGCAATAATACCACCCGCAAGCGGATGAGCCTTATTGCAGTATAGTTAAGGATCGAACCCTAAGGACAATGTTTTTGAGAATCTTTGTAAGTCTAGTCTAGTTCGAGTTAAGGCTAATATTTAAAATGATTGGTTGATTTAAGGTTAATTAAACTAATTGCAGGAAAGTAAAGACTAAATTTAAGCTAGATTAAGATCAATGATATGGAATCGTTGGGATGGTATCGGGTATCACCACCACTGATCATGCAAGCACATCTAAACATCAAACATCCAAGCAAGATATAACTATCCAAGTAGAGCTGTTGTGAAACCCCCCATACGGGCGTTAGGTCTGCGTAAGCATCACCTTTGGCATCAGATTTCTCACCACCATCTGGATCACATACTTACAGCTCTGAAGATACAACTTCCAACTAAGGTTGTGAACCCCCTATACAGGCGTTAGGTTCACAGAAGTGTCATCAAAGGCTAGATGGCTCATCCCCTCGCGGATCATACACTTACAACCTCAAGGAACCCCATTCTATTTCTAGGTTGGGAGTCAACCGCGCTAATCGATAAGCAAGCAGTCGATTTATATACGAGCAAACATCGATGATTAACAAGAAGATACAAAATCCAACTAAGGTTGTGAACCCCCTATACAGGTATTAGGTTCACAGAAGTGTCACCGAAGGCTAGATAGCTCGTCCCCTCGCGGATCATACACTTACGACCTCAAGGAATCCCATTCTATTTCTAGTTTGGGAGTCAACCTATTAAACGACATTCAATCCTACATAAAGATATTCTCACAACATAGGAAGAACAATGATGAAAGTAAGCAAACAAACAAACAACGAACTTAGCGATTAGCAACAAAATGAAAAGTTATATACATTGCCATGGACGGTTAATAATATAACAAGTTTGCATGGGCAGTGGGGCTAGTCCCTGCACCCCAGTGAAAAGGTACTACTCACTCATGATGTGACAAAAAAGAAGAGTGAGAAAGAGATAGAAATCCGCCATGGACTCGGTGCAGAGAGTAGTCGCAGCTCGATGAAGTAGATACGACCTCCTACGTCGTGTCGGAGCAGATCTGGACGCGAACGGGAGTTGCCAAGACAGACTGGACAGTCTCTCTTGCCCTGTCTTTCTTCTCTCCTCAGCCTCCTTGGTTGCAACATGGGCATCAACCTCCTTGGTTGCAACACAGGCAGTAGGTGAAATGAAACTGGCGCAGACTGGACTGGTTTTGGATTGGATTTGTATACAGGCAGCCTATCGGCGTCCCGAAACCGATGTCCAAGTGAGGACCCTTGGGGTCTTATTTATAGGCAAAGGACTGACCCCAAACGGTCTTGGATTAAAAGAGACCAAACAGTTTCAGTTAGTTTAGACCAAATGGTCTTGAAATATCTCCTCCAAATGGTCTAGAGACCGTTTGCTACCAAACGATCGCTCCAAATGGTTTTGGGCAAACGATCGCTCTGTGTGGTCTTGTATGGCCTTCTTCAAATGGTCTGTAGACAGGGGCAAATGGTTTGCAAACTGTTTGCTAGCAAACGGTCTGAAAAAAAAGGGGCAAATTGTCTTCAGCAGAAGCAAACGGTCAACGCTCCAGCCCAACTCAAACGGTCTTGGAGATGGCTGATTCAACGATCTGAAACCCGCACAGGGGCCAAACGGTCTCGCGTCGAAGAAGGGAAAATGGTCTTGGACAGATCATTTGGTTTTCTACAACTGATTCGAATAGTCGACGAATTCATCACCAGCTGGGTCAACTCGATCTAGAAACCTTTCGATCTGCAAACGATCTTCGACCTTCGTCTGCAGGTGCAACGGCCTCGGGGCGACCTCATTCGGTATACGAACCACCTCCAATCGATCTTGCTCAGGGGCTGCAAATGTGTGTTGGTCGGAGGTTAAAGACGACGCACCACGACCGTGGCTAGGCACCATGTTTGTGGTAAAGCTGTTGTCCCATGGTCGTGCCGCCTTGCACGGGCATGGTGGGTGAGAAATCAGGCTCTGATGGCATTGTGCCACGGCCGTGGCATGACACCACGGTCATGGTGAGGTAGCTGCCACACGGCCGTGCTGCCTCGCACGAGCGTGGTAAGTGAGAGAGGGTCGATGCAGGTAGGGTGCCACGGTCGTGGAGAGTGAAAGCTCAGGTCTACCACGGTCGTGGCCACATCACATGGTCATGGTGATGGCAGAAGACCACGGCCATTTTGGACCACCACGACCGTGGTTAGGACTCTGCTTCGCGACCTTGAGTTCATGCACATCTCGATTCCTTGCGGCTGAGTGATGCCTCCAATCGGTCTCTACTGCTTAAAATGGTCTTGAGACCGCATGGGCTCAAACGTTCTTGAGACCGAATGGGCTCGAACGGTCTTGAGACCGCATGGGCTCAAACGGTCTTGAGACCGCATGGGCTCAAATGGTCTTGAGACCACATGGACTCAAACGGTCTTGAGACCGCATGGGCTCAAACAGTCTTCAGACCGCATGGGCTCAAACGGTCTTTAGACCGCATGGGTTCAAATGGTCTTGAGACCGAATGGGTGGAATTGCTTGGTTAGTTATCTTGATCGGAGCCAGGGATGAAGGTGGACCTTGACTACTTGTTCAGCTTTGTCAAAACCTGCATTAAATGAACGATGTTTAGTTAAAACCTTAATAATCGAATCAACTAAGTAATTTTGCACATTATGATTCATATTGAGTGAAATAGTATGTATAAAGTTGAATTGGTCCCGAAGTGATAATTGAATTTCATGATGAATATACATTCATCAAAATACCCCGAACTTAAACGTTGCTCGTCCTCGAGTAACACACAAAATCTGAAACAGTCGCCAAATGAATACTTTCAATTCGTGTGATTGCTTCATCTTCACAACATGAATGTTTTCTTTTTGCTCAACATGACTCAGTATCTCAACCTCCTGAGACCACAAAACACATCTTACCATATCTTCGTTCCTGAGTTCATTTTCCAAAATCCCTTCCTCCTCACCTTTTCCAACAACAAGCATGTCAAAGAGTTTTGTAAGAGTTCAGAGACACCCGCAGAACAATCAAGTGTGCATTTGATCTGACACTGGTGTTTTCCAGGATAGGGTAGGCAATCATTGTTCCATTAGGTAGAAAAGGGAGTGAAACGTGGTATGGAAGGAATAAGTAAATCTCTCCTCTATTCGACTCGAGATTTTTATTTGCTTTGCAATTTCATTTATTGCATTTTTTTGTGTGAATCTCTCCTCTATTTGACTCGAGATTGTATTTCTTTTTGTGTGCACTTTGGCATCTTTTTGTTTGCAAATCTCTCCTTTATTCGACTCGAGATTGCATTTTTGGTGGTACACCCCTATTTATTTGCGAGGGGTATGGAGGAAGCGGATAGAGAGGGAAGTGGCGTGCCACCCTGAACTTAGGGTTTGGCACTTTTTTTGGCTATTTTGTTTCTTTTTTATGAATGGAGGGGTACAAAGATGATAGAAGATGTGTAGAAGAGAGTTCAGATTAGAACGCAACTTGATTTACAATTCAATGCATTGGGTTGTTCTCTTTATCAAACTCTGCTCAAATATTGACTTGATGAGGATCCAGTTTGGATTCCATGCTATTGTTCCACAAATCAGTTAGGAAGCACAACATGTTTGATCCCTATCAGTTTGACAGACACCTATCATCTTTGCAAAAGTATCACAATGTTAGGAATCATAGGCTTCACAAGATGATTTCAATCAAAGGGCTTGTTTCAAAAAGTGGTCCTTTTGAGGATTTACTTTGAATAAGGGGGATATCATGATTCATAATGCATAGCAGGTTAGTTAGTGACTTTTAATGAAACCAGGAAGTGTCAAAAAGTGTCAAAAATTCATCAAGTATCTATTCAATTTTGTTGAAAATCATTAAAGAATTGTGAAATTTTTGAAATTTTTTAACAAGAATGTTATAGTGAAAACTTAAGTATGAAAAGGATGGGTATAGGTGGAAAGTGAGGTATGTACCACCCACCCTCCACCATGAACTTAGAGATTTTCTCGTCCTGAGCAAACCCTAAATCCAAGATGGAGGGGAAAATTCATGCCAGAATGACCACCAGGCGTGGTTGTATTCCGATTAGCGTGAATCCTTTTATATGAAAATCTCAAAGGTAAAGAGAAATTAGATCTTAAAATAGCATCTTGCAATGCGAATTTTATTTAATGAAGAATTAACTAGAATGTAAAAACAAAATTTAAGAAATATTCTAATTTGAAAAGAAAAGTAAAACAAATTTATTGATCGGGTTGCCTCCCGACGAGCGTCGTTGTTTTATGTCGATGGCTCGACTGAATTTTTCAGCGTCATGGTGGATTTTTAGGATTGGTGAGTTCCAGCATTGTTTTAGTGCCTATGTCAATCAAGGTGAAATATCTCTTTAAGCGGTGACCATTTGCCATAAATTCGCCTGACTTTTCACTCCATAAAGAGAAAGCACCATGTGGGGAAATGCTTTTGACAATGTAAGGTCCAGACCATCGAGAACGGAGTTTCCCTGGGAATAACTTCAATCTTGAGTTGAATAGTAGAACTTGGTCTCCCACTTGTATGTCTTTTCTTTTCAAATGTCCATCGTGCCAAAGTTTTGTATGTTCTTTGTAGATTCGTGCATTCTCATAAGCTGTCATCCTGAGTTCATCCAGCTCTTGGAGTTGCAGAATCCTGGCTTGGCTTGCTTCTTTCATATCAAAGTTCAGTTGTTTAATTGCCCACCATGCCTTGTGTTCCAGTTCGACTGGCAGGTGGCAAGCTTTTCCATATATTAATAAAAAAGGTGTAGTCCCAATGGGAGTTTTATAAGAAGTTCGATAGGCCCATAAGGCATCGTTGATTTTTGTTGACCAATCCTTTCGATTGCGTCCTACAGTCTTTTCTAGAATAGCCTTTAGTTGACGGTTAGAGGCCTCTACCTGTCCACTTGTTTGTGGATGGTAAGGCGAGGCTACCTTATGTGTTACACCATATTTTCTCAGTAAATCTTCAAAGCTTCTTTCAAGGAAGTGGGACCCTCTGTCAGATATCACGATTCGTGGCACTCCAAAATGGGGGAAGATAATGTCTTTGAATAATTTGATGATGGGTTTGGAATCACTAGTGATAGTTGGTATAGCTTCAACCCATTTTGAAACGTAGTCTACCGCCACTAGGATGTATGAAAATCCATGAGAATATGGGAATGGACCCATGTAGTCCACCCCCCAAACATCGAATATCTCTACTTCTTGCCACAGATTCAGCGGCATCTCATCTCTCTTTGTTATATTACCTGTTCTTTGACATTTTTCGCATGATAAGACAAAATCGTAGGAATCGTTGGATATGGTTGGCCAGAAGAATCCACATTGCAAAACCTTTAAAGCAGTCTTTTTAGAGCTCATATGTCCTCCCACTGGTCCTGAGTGACATTGTTCCAAAATAAGTTGAGCCTCCTCTTTCAGCACATAGTTTAAAAAGATATGGCTCATCCCATTTGTGATGACTGACTCGGAGAAAACATTATTAACTATGCGGAAACGATTAATTAGCAGCATAATTACTAAAAACCACTAAAAAAATTAGAACTTTTTGTAAAGAGAACATCAAACGGTAGAACTTTTCATAAAGAAACAAAGTAAGTTATTTACAACTGATTCATCAATACATCTCTGTATTATCACATCTTGAGAGTCATAACATTGACTGCCCTGTCAAACTGTACATGAGCAGTATACAAAAAACTCAAGACATTACGCCAAAAATCTTAGATCTATATTAAACCATTTACTGACTCCTAGGACCTGAGAGTACAGAGATGACACATAAGACATCCTATTTACAAGACTTGACAGATAGTGTCTCCACCTGAGGATCCTGCTGTCCCAGATGTTGTTGTTGCTGCTCACCCACTGAAGGGTTCCTTCGTCCTCGACGTCTACCTAAAAAGTTGAATCCCACAGGGGTGAGACAATTGAATAATTGTCCCAGCGACAGTTATAACTCTCCGCCAGAAGCATTGTTATTGTGAATATTAAAATAACAATGAGCAGAAGAACTATAATTATTCAACAGCAGGCAATTCATTGAATAAGCTAGGTAGATCAGTAATCTTTATGCAATCATTTCAATTATAACTTGATTGAATGACAAGACATATAATCAATAAGGAATATGAAGAACATGTATACTAGTTATTCAACTAGAGCCCTATAAACAATGCATCATCAATCATTTGTTTCTCGTAGTTCAACCTAAGCAATTATGCTATACGGCTGATTGCATTTTTCAAACATATTTATGCCCTGAGGAGATGAGATATACCGCTCATACTCCAATCAACCATTACAAAATCGCAATCGGTACCATACATAGGTCATCAAAAGAGTCAGATTCCTATGACCTCATCTTCCTCAGTCAGTGTGAGGTACAACATGCAGGACATCTCGTGTCTCTTCTATAATAGCTTTCTAGGGTATTCTGGCAACTTCACTATTAGAGTTACAGTGGCATGTTGTACTCTCTTTGCCATCGAGGGATTTCTTGTTTATCTCACATCGATGAGGCATTAACAATATCATCGGGAGATTAGTGATACATCATCCCGACATAAACATATAATGAAGGATTGAGAGATTAAATGTACATCTCACATCAATTCCTTCATTAGGACGTAAGGATATTCGCGTCCATAACCCCCACATACTCAAAAGTATGCTCTCCAGGAGTTCCTTTAGGAAAACCTGTTTCACCATCATTTAACTTCTGACAATGATGGATCTATGGTCAGGGCTCTACATGATATCATTATACTTGATTATTTCAGTACATTATGTCATTCTTTTAGAATCATGCATGTTTTCAAACATAAACCAATAAAACAATTGCTGTAAAGAAAGAGTACTAATTGTATCAAGTTCATTTCACATCTAGTTATTATTGGGATATCAATCCCTAACCATTTCATCATTATGATTCAAGAACATGGGTGTTCAAACCCTTAGTTCAGCAAAACACTTGTTACCAAGTAACATATTACCATCAAGTCATTTGACAGTATGAACAAGATAATAACAATGTTGATATTTCATATGGTTCATATAGCCTATCAATCTCTTATGTTACCTCTTCACTAGGCAACATAACATGTCATTACTTTCAAAGCTTATAAAATACTTTTAATGAATATGGCATCATAGCTCTTACCTGGCTATGCTCACTATTTCATAAAAACCTGCATGGTTAATATAAATGATAACTGACACATTATCTCTATATCAGGACAAAGCAAAACAAAGATAATTTCACTATTCAAGGGTTGCACCACTATACCCTTGCCAGGGTTAGGGTTTCCCTTTTTAATTCAATTATGGTTAATGACTTTTCATTGCATTACCAGCCATAGAGCTTCATGTTATAAAGCATAACCCAAAATTAGGGTTTACTATTTACAATATATCACATTACCCTAGATTAGGGTTTACTATTCACATTGCATCACATTACCCTAGATTAGGGTTTACTATTCACATGATGAATTGTGATCATACCTTCACCATATATTAGGGATATTTCCATTACTACCCTCAAATTAGGGTTAGAATTCATTAACCACCATAATTAGGGTTTTATGATCTCACTAACATGGATCATACCCTAAATAGGCATTCCTTCATATTGGGAATCCATTACTTGATTAACATTCATATAAGAAGTCTTCTCTCTTATCTTTCTATAAGTTGATGTTTGCATCACCCTTGATTAGACTAAGTCAATTCAACATTGACATCATGGGTTATGTCATTACGATTGTGATCATTAAGGCTTTACTCATTCAAAGGGTAATAGTCACTCTATCCTATCAATGGTTCCTTCATTATGATCACCACTGATTATGCATGCATTAATCAACTAATTACTTGATCCCTTAATCACTTCAGGTATCTATGAGTTTTAGGTTAACCAACCACTAAACCATCTTGACCTCTAAAGCATCAAACGATCTTGACCTTTTTAGACCTCAAACGGTCTTACACACAAAACCTCCAAACGATCTTGGACTGCCCTTGAAATTGTTTGGTGGTGAAGACCGTTTGGTCATGTTGACTTTTGAAACCATTTGGTAAAGTGCACACTCAAGACCGTTTGCCCAAGATGGGGTGAAGACCGTTTCATCTTGTTTGACTTTGAAACAGCATGGACATAACTGACCTTGAAACTGCATGAACCTAAACGGTTTGGGATCGTTTGGTCCCAAACGGTCTTGAGACTGTTTGGTCCAAACCACCTCAAAACTGCAAGGACCAAAAAGTGTCTCAACCACTTCAATTGAATTAGGGTTTCCAATGTTGAACCCCTCAATTAATCATGCACTTGTTAGCCACTCATCAATTGAATAAATTAGGTTAACCCTCAACTGATTTGACACTCAATTGACCCTCAATTGATCATCAATTAGGGCTTGGATCAATTGGATTAGGGTTTGAAATTGATGACCCTTCAACATACTTCAATGTGAGTCTAATTGATTTGAAACCATTGAACCATCATTCAATTTGATCATGACCTGACCCCAAACAGTCTTGGGATCGTTTGGATGACCCCCAAACAGTCTTGAGGCCGTTTTCTCAAGTCAACATCAAAAACTAACTCAACCAATTAAGGTTTGACTCATTGAATTGATCACTAGGTCAACAATCAATTACACTTCAACTTGTTACTTTTAGATTTTCAACCACTTGACCATAGTCAATCCTAGACCTCCAAATGGTCTTGGGTGACTCCCAAACGGTCTTGGGATCGTTTGGATATCCTCCAAACGGTCTTGAGACCGTTTTCCCTTTATTTTATCAAAAACCAAGTCATTCAATTAGGATTTGGATCCTAGGTTTAGTCACCAATTCAGCAATCGATTACTCATCAACTTGATATCATTGGATCCTCAATTGGTCAATTATGCTTAACCCTAGACCTCCAAATGGTCTTGGGTGATCAACAAATGGTCTTGAGACCGTTTGGGTGATCCCCAAATGGTTTTGAAACCGTTTGGGTCACTCAACCCAAACTTCAACTTAATTAAATTATTGAAATCAGCAATTTACCTGATTAGGGTTTAGATGGTTGATGGGCCTTCAATTGGTGAAACACTTGAAATTAATTGATGATTTTTGGTAGGTAATTGGTGTACATTATACTCAACAGACCTCCAAATGGTCAACGCCTCCAAACGGTCTTGGACTGTTTGCTTCCATGCGATCTTGTGAAACCGTTTGCATTGCTCCAAACAGTTTGGCAAACCGTTTGAGCAAGGTTGGGAGACCATTTGCTAAAGTAGATTATTGGATAAACATAGAAATTAACGTCATTATCTCCTACCTCTGTTCAACCAAGAACAGGGGCTGTTCTTCACGGAAATGAAAGCAAGAACTCACAAAGGTGTCTAAAGAAGAAGTATAAGCAACGATTTTAGGAAAGCAGGATGCATTAACAAAGCTTAAGGGTTAGAGTTATAAAACTCACCTCTAGGACTGATCCAGAGCTCCAAGATTCATAGATTTAATGGTGTATGAAGCTCCAGTACTTGTCCAAGGTCCGTTCTTCAAGTTTTGGATGGAGAAGACGGCTAGAGAGAAGAATCGTATGAAGAAAACCAATAATCCAACCTTGCTTTAGGGTTTTCCCCCAAGAATCTGAGGTAGAAGATGACCAAGACTCACCTACAGGTTGATCATCCTCCCTCTGCTCTAGAGATTTCCCTTGGTCGGCCAAAGCAAGAAGATAAGGAAAAGAACTAAGGGAAACAATCCATTGTGTTGTTGGAAAGATACACTTATATATTTTTGGATATTTTCAAGGAAAGTGAAAAGAAGAGGATTATCTCCTTTTATTTTCCAACTAAAACCACCAAAGCTTCCTCCATCTTTTGTCCATGGTTCCCACTTCTAGTCTCATGCAAAATGCCTCCATTATCCAAGGTTTAAAGGAAAAGAAACCAAACATCTTAATAAATTGTATTTTAAAGAGCCAATTGCTTAAATCTTGATTATTTTAATATCAAGATTATCTTTCTTCTTGATCATTTAAATGAGGTGTCCCTCTCATTTTATTTACTCATATTTATGCCAAGAAACATGAGAGATCCTCTAGAGGGTATATTTTACATGTTGGACCCTAGGTTTTGGGTAAATTACACTTTACACCAAAACTAGGTTTTTAAGGCACAAGGATTGCTCTACAAGCTATATCTTGGTGCTCAAGCTTGTGGAATCCATACCACTACATCATATTCATACATATGATGTCTCAACATCAGAGGAACATCTTAACATGTGCAATTTGCAAGTTAACCCTTCAACTTGGGTAATTTGCACTTTAGTCCATTATTAACAAAATGATGTTTTAACATTATGTAAAAAGCATTGAAATTGAAATATAAGTTCCTCAAAAGCTTTAATTACATTTCATAGGATAAACACAAGCATCTAATAACTTATTTAAGCAAAACACCTAGGGTTAGTACATAACCCAGGTCAGGGATGTTACACCAGTGATATTGCTTCACATCATGCATGAACTTCTTCAGGGCATTCCCGGTGCATTGAGGATGGATAACCCCAGCTGCAAGGTAGTTCACAAAATCTGAGTACCACAGTATAACTTCTGAGACCTTCATTAGTTGATCGTCCGGAAGAGAATTGTTAATCGGAATCTTCTCGGTATCCTGAGTGTGGATGGGACTAAGGTAGTCTGCTACAACATTCTATGTACCTTTTTTATCTCTTATCTCTAAATCAAATTCCTGTAATAGAAGGATCCATCTAATCAACCTTGGTTTTGCATTTTTCTTTGTCAAGAGGTAACGAATGGCGGCGTGGTCTGTGTAGACAATGACCTTTGAACCAATTAGGTAGGATCTGAACTTGTCAAAGGCATACACGACTGCTAGATGTTCTTTCTTGGTAGTTGCATAATTCCTCTGAGCTTCATCGAGAGTTTTTGATGCATAATAGATCACATAGTGTTTCTTTTCTATATATTTCCCTAAAACAGCACCCACAACATAGTCACTAGCATCACACATAATTTCAAAAGGATGGTCCCAGTCGGGAGCTCTAATGATGGGGGTGGTTGTAAGGGCCTGCTTCAGTGTGTTGAAGCTTTTGACACATTCTTCATTGAAATTGAAATCAGTATCCTTTAGTAATCGGTTCGTCATTGGCTTCGTTATCTTAGAAAAATCCTTTATGAGTCTTCTATAAAATCCGGCATGACCTAGGAAAGCATGAACTTCTTTTACATTTGTGGGAATAGCCAGTTTAGAAATCACTTCAATCTTGGCTTTATCTACTTCAATTCCTCTATTGCTGACCCTATGGCCCAGGAAAATGCCTTCCCTTACCATAAAATGGCATTTTTCCCAATTAAGCACAAGATGTGCTTCTTCACAACGTTTGAGGACCAGGGAGAGGTGCTTTAAACATGAATCGAATGAATCTTTGTAAACAAAAAAATCATCCATGAAAATCTCCATAATTGTTTCAGTAAGACCAGCGAATATGGCGGCCATGCAACGTTGGAAAGTTGCAGGCGCATTACAGAGACCAAACGGCATTCTTTTAAACGCATATGTTCTGAATGGGCAGGTAAAGGTTGTTTTCTCTTGGTCATCTGGATGTATGGGTATTTGATAGAATCCAGAGTAACCATCAAGATAACAGAAATATTCTTGATGAGCCAACCTTTCTAGGACTTGATCAAGGAAGGGCATTGGAAAATGATCTTTTCGAGTTGCCTTGTTCAATTTTCTATAATCTATGCACATCCTCCACCCTGTGACTGTTTGAGTGGGGATGAGTTCATTGTTTTCATTCCGTATAACAGTTGTTCTACCTTTCTTCGGGACAACATGCACTGGGCTCACCCATGGCGAATCGGATATCAGATAGATTATTCCAGCTGTGAGCAATTTAATGACCTCACTACGGACCACTTCCTTCATATTTGGGTTCAATTTCCGCTGATGCTCAATAGTAGGTTTGTGATCTTCCATCATAGGGATCTTATGCATACACAACGCTTGATTGACCCCAGTGAGGTCACTTATTTTATAACTGATGGCTTTCTTTCTTTCCCTCAATTCCTTCAGAAGTTTCTCTTCTTGTTCAGTTGTTAGATCAGAATTTATAATAACTGGACAAACCTTGAGATCGTCTAAAAACACGTACTTCAGTCCTTCGGGCAGAGGCTTCATTTCGGGAACCTCTGGTTTTTCGCTTGTTTCTTCTGTAGTTCCATAGCCTTGAGTTCTTCACTATTGGCTCCAACATCTTCTTTAGCAGAGTCGAGGGATTCTATGCAATCCTTTACTCGTTCGTCGATTGGTTCATCCACTAATGGGTTTGTTAGAGCAATTTCCAAGGGATCGTTTGATTCATGATGCTCTTGAGTCAGAAGTGACATTTGTTCAATGCTGTCAATCAGATAGACTTCTTCCTGCATACTTGGTCTTCTCATACTTTCAAAAACTTTAAATTCGAAAGTTTCTTTTCCTAATCTGAGCAGTAAGGTACCAGCTTCAACATCAATCAGGGATCTTGCAGTGGCGAGGAACGGACGACCAAAAATGAGAGGATATCTGGCATCTTCTTTTATATCCAAAATGACGAAGTCGCATGGAACATATGTGTCCTTGCCTACCTTGACCGGGACATCTTCGAGGATTCCTAGCGGACATTTTATCGAATTGTATGCAACCTGTATAGTCATGCCAGTAGGAAGCAATTATGCAAATCCTAATCTTTTGCATAGGCTAAGCGGCATAATAGAGATGCTTGCACCTAGATCTGCCAATCCTTTCTTGCATGATGAATCACCAATATGACATGAGATTCCAAAGGATCCCGGGTATTTTTGTTTCTTGGGCATCTTGCTCAATATGATATCCAGTGTAGTTGTCGCTAGTTTTATTGTCTCATATTCCTCAGTTATATACTTCCTGGTTAGGAGTGACTTTAGGTACTTAGTCCAGGCTGGTATCTTAGCCAGAGCATCTAAGAAGGGTATATCAACATGAAGTTTCTTCATAGCCTCCTTAAACTTATTGAATCTGGTATCGAGCTTGGTTTTCCTTAGACGGGCTGGGAAGGGTATACGAGTCTTATATACAAGAATATCAGGTTATGGTGTTTTAGTTTCTTCATCAGTAGATTTCTCAAGACTTCCCTTATCTATCTTTTCATTTTTTGATTGAGACTCTAGTGTTGTTGAGTTTTGGACCATCACAGGTTCATCTTCGTCTGTAATAACCACATGTGTCTTTACTGGGGGGATTCGAATAGTATTTTCCTAACCTGGTGGTGACTGCCTTCAACTGTTCAAGATGCTTGGGATTGTTCTCGGGTTGGCCAGCAAAGACTCTAGTAGGTGGCTTTATGCTAGCTGCAAGTTGAGCTAGTTGAGATTCAATAGCTTTCTACTGAGCTTGTTGGTTGGCTATCATAGTTTGCTGAGTTTGCAACATTTTTTCAATGGTTGATAGCTTTTCATCAGAAGAGATGGGTCCTGCTTGCTGTCCTTGCTGTTGATTAAGATTTTGATACTGAGAGTTGTTTTGATAATTATTGTAGTTCCTATTCTGAAAGTTCCCCTTGAAATTTCCTTGAATCCCAAAATTCTATTGTTGATTATACTGGAATCATGGTGGGCCTCTTGGTTGATTGTTTGAACCAAATTGATGCGAGTTTACTGCTCCATACGGGTTTCCATATTGAAAACATGGGTGATTCCTATTCTGATTCGAATTTTAATAACTTTTCCCAGGAATAGTGTTGATAGCATTAAGATTTTCCATCAGATCATTATCTCCTTGTCCACATACATTGCTCAGTACAACATCATAGAGAACATTGCATGATAAAGTGGAATGATCAATGCTCTTACATGCTTCACAGAACAGAGAAGTGGACTTCACCTGTTCCGGTTGCCGAGTGGGTGAACGTCCTCTTCCAATAGCAGCTAGAGATGATTCAATATGGTCTTGCTTGGCGACTAAGACCTTCAAGGTTTTAGCGATAGACTTGTACTCGGGAGTAGCTTCGGCCATAGCTACTTTCAAGACTCCTTTACCTACAGATCTACCACAATTGGCTTGTTTTTTTGCTCCCAGGGTGATGACTCTCCATGCGTTGTCATAACTTTGACGCATGAAGTTTTCTCCAGACGAGGAATCTAGAAACCTCTTAATATCATCAATCCACACCCCTATAGAAAATTTTGATGAGTTGATTCTTAGGAATTCCGTGGTGTGGACATTTGCGTAGGAGCTCTTTGTACCTATCCCACGCTTCAGCGAGAGTTTCTCTAGGGACTTGAGTGAAATTTTTTATCCGGACCCTAATTTCATATGTGAGAGATGGAGGATAGAATGTTTCCAGAAACACATTTTGGAGTTGTTCCCATGTGGTAATGGGTATTTCACTTTGCAATGAATTATACCAACTTATGGCTCTATCAGCAAGGGAATACTTGAATAGACAGAGTCGAATGGCATCATCAGTGACTCCATTTTCCTTTGTCATAGCACATAGATCGATGAATCTCAAAAGATGTTCTTGGTTGTCCTCTGCTTGTTTGCCATAGAAAGGGTTGTTTTGAAACAATGTGATCCAATGTGCCCTAATCTCAAAATTGGCAGCATTGATGGGGGTAGGTTGTACTGGATGATGAACATTCGCAGCTTTCGGGATTGAGAACTCTCTGAGATCCTTTTGTAATTCAGTTGCTTGTGTTGCTGCTTGTGCTGCTAGGATTTCCTACTGAACCGCAGCCCTGGATTCTTGCATGAGCCTCTCTCTTTGTGCATTGATGGCTTGAGCCACCCTTCGGGCTACCTCTTCTTCTTGAACCATCCTTGCTTGATTATCTCCTGATGATGGAAAGTTCTGTCTATCTCGGGATCAAAGCTCGTTGTGAGTCTGGGGCTGTCCGAACGGTGCATACACTATGCCTTGGGTTGTACCTAAAAATAGAAAGATTTTGAAAATGAGAACCACAAAGTAGAGTCAAATTCAAGTAGATGATCGATTGTTTCAAAAGAAAAAGCAAAATCCTAGATTAGTCTTAAAAGAATTAGATTTGACTGACTGATTTTGTTGTCCCCGGCAACGATGCCAGAATTTGACGTGATGTTTTGAACGCACTAACAAACTCACTCGAGGTTGAAATCCTCGAGCTTTTACCAAAACCAAAGTGCAATAATACCACCCGCAAGCGGATGAGTCTTATCGCAGTATAGTTAAGGATCGAACCCAAAGGACAACGTTTTTAAGAATCTTTGTCAGTCTAGTCTAGTTTGAGTTAAGGCTAATATTTAAAATGATTGGTTGATTTGAGGTTAGTTAAATTAATTGTAGGAAAATAAAGACGGAATTTAAGCTAGATTAAGATCAATGATATGGAATCTCTGGGATGGTATCGGGTTTCACCACTACTGCTCATGCAAGCACATCTAAACATCAAACATCCAGGCAAGATATAACTATCCAAGTAGAGCTGCTGCGAAACCCCCCATATGGGCGTTAGGTCCGCGTAAGCATCACCTTTGGCATCAGATTTCTCGTCACCATCTGG
The DNA here is from genome assembly GCA_963693085.1 of Alisma plantago-aquatica. Lineage (NCBI taxonomy): Eukaryota > Viridiplantae > Streptophyta > Magnoliopsida > Alismatales > Alismataceae > Alisma > Alisma plantago-aquatica. The sequence goes on along the minus strand of OY856409.1, from coordinate 1,615,508,904 downwards.
ATCACATACTTACAGCTCTGAAGATACAACATCCAACTAAGGTTGTGAACCCCCTATATAGGCGTTAGGTTCACAGAAGCATCACCGAAAGCTAGATGGCTCGCCCCCTCACGGAACATACACTTACAACCTCAAGGGACCCCATTCTATTTCTAGGTTGGGAGTCAACCACGCTAATCGATAAGCAAGCAGCCGATTTATATACGAGCAAACATCGACGATTGACAAGAAGATACAAAATCCAACTAAGGTTGTGAACCCCCTATACAGGCGTTAGGTTCACAGAAGCGTCACCGAAGGCTAGATGGCTCGTCCCCTCACAGATCATACACTTACGACCTCAAGGAATCCCATTCTGTTTCTAGTTTGGGAGTCAACCTGTTAAACGACATTCAATCCTACATAAAGATATGCTCACAACATAGGAAGAACAATGATGAAAGCAAGCAAACAAACAAATAGTGAACTTAGCGATTAGTAACGAAATGAAAAGTTATATACATTGCCATGGATGGTTAATAATATAACAAGTTTGCATGGGCAGTGGGGCTAGTCCCCGCACCCCAACGAAAAGGTACTACTCGCTCATGATGAGAGAAACAAGAAGAGTCAGAAAGAGAGAGAAATCTGCCATGGACTCAGTGCATAGGGTAGTCTAAGCTCGGTGAAGTAGATACAACCTCTTACGTCGTGTCAGAGCAGATCTGGACGCGAATGGGAGTTTCCAAGACAGACCGGACAGTCTCCATTACTCCATCTTTCTTCTCTCCTCAACCTCCTTGGTTGCAACACGGGAAGTAGGTGAAATGAAACTGGCACGGACTGGACTGGTTTCGGATCGGATCTATATATAGGCATCCTGTCGGCGTCCCAGAATCGATGTCCAAGTGAGGACCCTTGGGGTCTTATTTATAGGCACAGGACTGACCCCAAACGGTCTTGGATTAAAAGAAACCAAACGGTTTCAGTTAGTTTAGACCAAACGGTCTTGAAATATCTCCTCCAAATAGTCTGGAGATTGTTTGCTACCAAACGGTCTGGAGACCGTTTGCTACCAAACGATCACTCCAAACGGTTTTGGGCAAACAATCGCTCTGTGCGGTCTTGTATGGCCTTCTTCAAATGGTATGTAGACAGGGGCAAACGGTTTATAAACCTTTGCTAGCAAACAATCTGGAAAAAAAGGGGCAAACGGTCTTCAGTAGCAGAAAACGGTCAACGCTCCAGCCAACTCAAACGGTCTTGGAGATAGTTGATTCAATGATCTGAAACCCGCACAAGGGCCTAACGGTCTCGTGTCGAAGAAGGGCAAATGGTCTTGGACAGATCATTTGGTTTTTTGTAACTGATTCAAACAGTAGACAAATTCGTCACCAGCTGGGTCAACCCGATCTTGAAGCCTTCCGATCTGCAAACGATCTTCGGCCTTCGTCTGCAGGTGCAACGGCCTCGGGGTGACCTCATTCAGTATACGAACCACCTCCAATCGATCTTGCTTAGGGGCTGCAAATGTGTGTTGGTCGGAGGTTGAAGACGACGCACCACAGCCGTGGCTAGGCACCACGATTGTGGTAAAGCTACTGTCTCGTGGCCATGTCGCCTTGTACGGGCGTGGTGGGTGAGAAATCAGGCTCTGATGGCATTGTGCCACGGCCTTGGCGTGAAACCACGGTCGTGGTGAGGTAGCTGCCACATGGCCGTGCTGCCTCGCATGGGCGTGGCAAGTGAGAGAGGATCGATGCAGGTAGGGTGCCACGTTCGTGGCTTGTCGACCATGGTTGTGGCGAGTGAAAGCTTAGGTCTACCACGGTCGTGGCCACATCACACAGTCGTGGTGATGGTAGAAGACCGCGGCCGTTTTGGACCACCACGGCCATGGTTAGGACTCTACTTCGTGACCTTGAGTTCATGCACAACTCGATTCCTTGTGGCTGAGTGATGCCTCCAATCGGTTTCTACTGCTTCAAAGGGTCTTGAGACCGCATGGGCTCGAACGGTCTTGAGACTGCATGGGTTCAAATGGTCTTGAGACCGCATGGGCTTGAACGGTCTTGAGACTGCATGGGCTCAAACGGTCTTGAGACCGCATGGGCTCAAACGGTCTTGACACCACATGGGCTCAAACAGTCTTGAGACCACATGGGTTTAAATGGTCTTGAGACCGAATGGGTGGAATTGCTTGGTTAGATATCTTGATCGGAGCCAGGGATGAAGGTGGACCTTGACTACTTGTTCAGCTTTGTCAAAACATGTATTAAATGAATGATGTTTAGTTAAACCCTTGATAATCGAATCAACTAAGTAGTTTTGCACATTATGATTCATATTGAGTGAAATAGTATGTATAAAGTTGAATTGGTCCCAAAGTGATAATTGAATTTCATGATGAATATACATTCATCAAGCTCCACTACAACAAGCATTATCTACAAGCTTGGTTTTTCTGCTTCACGTAGAGTGGAAGCGATAGGGTTCTCAGGTGGTATCCGGTTACTTTGGAAAAATCGCTTCTGTGATATTGAGATCATTCTCAATCACCACCCATTCCTCCACTATTGTGTCAATAAGAAATGGAACTTGATCGTTGTTTATGGCAACCCCTTTCCAACCAAACAAACGTTCTTGTGGTAGCGCTTGGAAGATATATTAATGACCATCCGTCATGCATGGGTGGTTGTAGGGGACTTCAATACTATGTTAAATGTCAATGAGAAGAAAGGAGGCATGTAACGTCCACTGATTCTACCGTTTCGAGACTTAGAAGGCCAGAGAGGAAAAATTCAAAAACATTAGTTAATTGTTTCAGAGGGCGATGTGGAAGCATAATATTCATACATGAACATTCACTAAAAGCATACACCATGAACATTTCTCAACATTAAACATGTAAATTGTTATTCAAAATATAAGATCTTAGATTATTTGATTAGTTGGGGATGAGGACTATAGTCCAATAGATAATTTGTGTGAGACGAGGCTTGGCTCCATTATTCCTACCTCCAAAATGCCAGGAGTTGGTGGTTGTAATCGGGAATCTTATGGAAGTAGGCGCATGCAAGGAATCTGTCAGGCTAGCTAGGTGGGTAGAGTCTGCCGCACACTTTAGATCCAAACAACCAATTGCAATGGTCTTGAGGTTATATAGAGAATGAACAACCTCTCATCCTGCACTCACCTCTCCACAGTCATACACAACAGTAAAATAGTGGAGGAGGAAGAAGGGTTCATGGTGGAGATTTAAGCTGCCTCTGTATCCTTGGTGCGATGTTGTTGTGTCTTTGTCAGTCATGTGTAGATTCACCCATGGTTGGAGATGTGCTCGACCGCCACAATGCCAGCAAGGCCATGGGCCTGGAGCCTTGTATCTCCACTAGAGGGTGAGACCACTACATCCCAAATTTGAGGAACACAAGGGGGCAGAGCTTCAAGGTCTTGATCATCCATGTTCCTCTCAACAGAACCTGAGAAGTCACGACAGAACCAGTATTAAAGAAGATTAGGAAGGAAGGGAACCGAAGTTGCACTAGCCTCGAATCTATAGGAGGCATCAGCAGTCGACAAAGAGAGGGCATCAAAGGCACCCTACTGATGTTCCCATTGATCCCTTCATCTATAAGGATCATTAACTGACCCAAGGCATACATAGGGATCTTAAATAGAAGATTCGACCACATCCAATCTTTATAGGGGACCACCATCCTCGTCAACCTCACTCTACAGACCCAATCTTCCTCCTCTTGTCTTCTTCCCCTTTACAACAAATTGGAAATCCTGGGGAGTTGCATCGCTATGGCTAGCCACCTGAGTCAAAGGAGCTCCTGAAAGCTCACACCCTTTCTCTCTGGTGAGCTTGCTTGCGGTGATGTTCAGCTACGGATGGGAAGTCTCATGTGAGCCCTCGTAGGGTTGATCGTGAGTTGAGATATGCAATAAAGAGGAGAAGCAGGGGGCAGACTGGTCCAACAAACCAAATCGGTCAGTCAGACATTGACCGGATTGGCTTAGAGCATGACCAAGGGAGGTAGGTTGGCTAGTGTGGGCCAACCCAGGAGCGCCACCCCATGTGATGGACCCATCTGATCAGGTAAATCACCTTTAAATCCCAAAAATATATGTATTCCTCATTTGTTAGTTAAATTCCCAAAAATAAGCCATGGATTCAGAAAAATGCCCTTTTTACTATGAAACTTTTGGATCAGACCTTTGAGGCATTATTACTGATGGCTTTTCATATACAAGGTAATATTCCTACTTAGGGTTCATTATGTGAAATAAATAACATCCAGGTGATATTAACTCTCAAAAAATTGTGGTAGAACCTTAATGATGATGGAGACCCATTTTTGAACTCTGATTAGGGTTTTGTTGATCTATGTTAGGCCTTTTCTCATTAATGCCTAAATCACATGTTTTAACCCTATATTAATCATAGAAAATATATCCAACATCAGAAAATTATGAAAAATTAAGTAGGTCCTAATTATGACCTCTAATCTGTATAAAAATATTTAATAGTAGGTTTAAGACAATTTCAACCTTGATTTGGCTAAACCCTAGTTTGGACCTAAATATCAAGTTAAATGATGGTCCTTTAATTAATGATGGTTAATTTTTTATTAATCAGCTGATGACCAGATATCTAAATGATCAAGAGTTGTTAGAAATCTTTGAACTCAGGTATGTGGGCCTCATCTAAGTATATGAGTAGTTTTCTTGTGTAAATAGCTATGATGTATTTCCTGTTCTTATTTGAGAATATTGCTTGGATGTATTATGCTTATAGTATTGATCACCACCATGTCACTAAGAACAGCAAAGAATATGGATGGATTGTTGCTACTAAGTTTTTACAATCTCTCTCTCTCTTTCTAAATATAACATCGGCACATCCCCATAGCCTAAGGGGGGATCTCCATAGCCCAAGGAGTGGGGGGGAATAGAGTGTGACACCACTTAGTAGTACAATGAAAACAAAATACATCTAAAAGTTTGTGTTTACCTGACTATCATATTAAATAATGTTTTCATTTACTCTTTCTTTTCTTTCTCAAATTCTTTTAATTGTGAAAGCATGTTAGTATGTATCTTTCCACCTACATTCACAACACCTCGTGTATCGATTCATTGTTTCATGTATTTTCTAGGTTCAGAGCTAGCATAAGAGAAAGGACAAGAAGTGAGCAGTGTTCAAGTTGTACCTATTGTCTAGATCCTAGTTAGCATACATATTCATAGGTTGTGGAATTTTTATTAAATATGTAATTGTAAATCGTGTTGTAATAACTAATTTTGTAATATACATGTTGAATGTTGAGAATGTGATAGTGTATGTTATGTTGAATGTTCATGTATGTTTTTGCTTCTGCAACACACTTTGATACAATTGCCTAACATTTTCATATTTTTCTCTTGGGCCTTCTAAGTCTCTGACAAATGCTCATGTGTACATTTTAATGAAGTACTTTTTAATGATGATCTGAATGACACCAAGGCACAAGGGTCATTCTTTACCTTCAAGTGTGGTTTGATGTAGGAGAAGCTAGACCATGTCTTGGTTAACACCTGGTGGTTACATTCATTCAAAAATGCTATGGTTTATGTACTTCCTCCCATCTACCCCGTTCATAGCCCTTTTCTCATCTCCTTGGAGCATAAACCTACTGGTCACAAGCGTGTCTTCAGAACACAAGAATGTTGGAATTTATTTTTGGACTTTCAGTCATCCCTACTTCCAAGATGGGACAAAAACACATCCTTTTCTGTTGTAGCTAGTTGATTTCAGGATGTAGCCTTAAAATGGGACATCGATCATTTTAGAAACCATAATAAGGAGAAATGACCATTGCTCGCACAAATTGAATGTTACCAAGTATCATCTCAATCCTCTCCTTCAGTTGTTGCTTATTCTCTACTTGTTGAGCTTTAGGAAAAATATAACCAGCTACTCATTCGTTAGATAGTTGACTCACAGCAACACTCTCATATTGATTGGTTGTAGTATGGTGATGGCAATACAAGGTTATGCTAATCTATGTCAAATCTCACATACACCACAAAAAAATCACCAGATTAACAGATGACTCGGGCAACTGGATCGATGATGATGTCGTATGAATACCCATATACGTAGCTATTTCCTTTGCCTTATGACAAAGGATGTCAATCCTTGTCTTGCTAGAATCCAAAGCTTCCCAGGTAGCTTCCAGCCTTCCACACTTTTATCGATATCCTCCATGTGTGCGCATCCCTCTGCCCTAGAGATCAAGGAAGTCTTGTTCCAAAAAAAGGGTGTACATGGATAAGTAGGGTTTCCACTCCCTATCTAGGTCAGTTAAGGAGATATATAGCATCTTGGGTTACCTCTGAGATAATTTTCTTGGATAAGTGGCCTCTTCTTATGACAGAAGGATGTACAACTGAGAGTGTACATGTTGGCATGATAGTTGGCACAAGTAAGACTAGTGTTGGGTCGGCAGATCAGAGTAGCACAGTGGAAGCATGATAAGTTTTGTGGTTCCAAGTGGATGACAGAACGTATCTCTAGTCCTTCTTTGGAAGAGACATGCTGAGGTTTGAGGAAGGTGTGGAAAACTCCTAGAATCAAGAATCGTACCATATGATGTTGTAAGTTGAGGAGGTGATACATAAGAAAGAGTTGACACCTGAGATGGATAAGTGTGTATTGTGCTTCTATGTCTAAGAAAGTATCACCTGGCATAGGGTTGACTCTACAACCAATAATGGAAAGGATAAGTTGAGTATGTGTCTCGTTCAACAGATCCTATGTTGACCTTGGATGCAAGAATAGTATGTTGATAAAGACTTGTGACATCACCCTGACATCAAGGATCTATGTGGAAGTTTGAAAGTGTGATGTATGAGTAGTATCCATCTCCCTGCACCTGGGATTTCGGGGGCGAAATCCTTGTTACGGGTTTATGACATGTAAGGACCTTGACATGGGTTTTCATATAACCCTATTTGTTTTTCTTAAGTAAGATTCTTATAACTTTAATCTAATCTTTTGAGGTGTTTTTTTTATCATTTGAGATGTTTATGTTTCAAGTTTGGCTCTATTTGAGCAATGTTTTCTTGTTTTGGACCTGAGTGCAATTTACCCAAGATGAGGAGTTATCTTGAAATATGTCACATGATGAGTGTGTCCTCAGTGCTTTAGCATCATAAGATATAAAATGATGTTAAGGGGAAACTTGTGGAAAGCCTAAGTTCCAAGTTGATCTTGTATGGTTGATGCTTGTGTTTCATGTGTTAGGTTTGGTGTGAATTGCAATTTACCTAAAGTGAAGGGTTAACATGTAATTTACTGTCTCTAGAGTGTTCCTTTTATTATTTGATATCATCTAGAGGAGAGATATATATATATATATAAGACTTTCTTGGATCTTATTTGTGTGGTAGCATCCTTGGTGATGTTTAGAACACATGAGAGAGATGTGTTTTGCTCTTAGATGTGATATCTTGGGTTAGAGGGCCTTAGAGAGGCTGCCTATCGATTTGAGAGTGTGTATGGTTGTGGCCTATCAGTTTGTGTGTGTTTAGGGTTGAGGCCTATTGGTTTGTGAGTGTGTAGGTTTTTGGCCTATCGATTTGTGGGTGTGTAAGGTTGAGGCCTATCAATTTGTGAGTGTGTAGGGTTGAGGCCTATCAGTTTGTGAGTGTGTAGGGTTGAGGCATATTAGTTTGTGAGTGTGTGGGGTTATGCCCTGTCGGTTTGTGGTGTATAAGGTCTTGGTATATCGAGAATGACCTTGGTAGGAGACCAAGAGATCTAGGTCTATCCTGGATCTTATCACCATGTCTTGCATGTTGTTGCATGTGGCCCATTTTTGTGGACAAGTGTCACCTAAGCTCCTAAGGTGATGACACCTCTCCTTTGATCTCTCTTTCTTCCCTCAGGTATATAACCCCCTCCTTCTTCACACAAGTAAACCCTTTCATCCATACTTGTTCCTCTCCACTTAGTGGAAAAGATTGGGAGCTTATGGATCTAGAGGAAGTCCCCATGGAGCTTGGGAGGTTAAGTGCCTTGCTCATGGTGATTCCTTATTCAACTTCTATCTTGGTGAGTTATGTTTCTTTGATGGCCATTTCTTTGATATCTCTTATTCATCTTCTTCTTCCTCTCTCGGCCATGGATCACACCTTGGATGAAGGATGATTAGGTCGTGGTTCCCTCCTTCTTTCCTTTCTTCTTGAGATATCATAGCCTTGGCACCTTCTTCTTTCTTGAGGTGATGATGAGGTGGAGTTGGGACTCTAGATGGACTATACTCCACCTTGAGAATGTGTGTTTTGGATCTTTGATCATGGAGCTTGAACCCTTGAAGAAGACCTTCTTGAGGTGGGTTATATAAATCTTAACCTCCTTTATTATTTTCACTCTTCATATGCTTATGTTGTTCTTCTTCTCTAGATCATTTATCTCATGTATGCTAGTAGTTATTGGTGGTTTTGAGAATTTTTTGGTGAAGGAATCATGTTAGTTTGATACCCATATCTTTTACCTTCTTTTCATGATAGTAGATGGGCTAGTGGTCTATCTTCCTAATGTTGAAGATGACCAAGTTGACACACACATGCACTACATTATGAGTGGTTGTCGTGACTTGTGGTGCATAGAGAGAGACACCATGTGACAAGTCATCATACCCTAGAGATGCCTAAATCGATATGTTGGCTAAACTGATATGCTTTGATGGGTGCTAACATGTCATGCCCTAGAGGTGCTTAGACCAATATGTTGCTAAATTGTCATGTGTTGGGGGTGTTAGCTCTTCATGACCATAAGGATATTGTGGAGCTGGTCTATTTTGGGTGCTAAACCATGACGCCTTGGTTGAGAAAGAGGCCAACACACTTTCATGTAGGGTTGCATGTTACATCTTTAGGAAGTGAACCATGATGCCTTGTTGGAACTCTAACCCTAATAGCCCATCACACCTTCAAGTAGTGCAGCCCGTCACACTTGCAAGTGAGGTTGCCCATCAAACTTTCAAGAAGGGCTAAACCAATACATACCTTGAGTGCTAAGCCGATACACCTCTTATGAGTTAATCTGACACTTCAAGTATAGCTAACCCGTCACACCTTATGTGTAGTGAACCTAACATGATTGGACTAATGATAAACCAATACACTACAAGATGGTCTAAACTGATACACCAAGATGGTGTAAACCGATACACCATTAGATGGTCTAAACTGATACCCTTGGATGAGCTCACCCGACACACCATTATGTAGTTAATCTGACACATGTGGATGAGGTGAAATTTATATCACATGATGGGGGTTGAAGGATATGCTGAGATGCCCAATGATGTACACATATGAGCAATACATAACATAGAAAAGTGTTGTTTGGGATAATGTATAATTAATATTAATTGCTTCTCCTAAACCTAGTGCACCATAGGATGATGTTACTATGAGTGGTCCATCCTTAACTATAGAGTTTAACCCTAAACTCTCCAACAATGTGGGAAGTAATGGACGTAGGGTTCAATGGTTGAGTATCCATATGATAACCTTAATCATGGAAGAATGTGACCCATGTGCTCATCTTAATGAAAGTTTATAATCAATGAAAAATGTCTACTATATTTCATTTTCATATAATTTTAACTTGTGAAGTGAATTTAATGGCACAACTATGTGAATATATATATGATGGTGATGATAAGACTTGTTGGAATAAAGGTGTGAGCAGAAATCATATAAACAAGTCTATTGACCTAATAAGTGCCTTGTGGATAGTTTGAAGCGGAACCCTCTATTTCAGTAATCTAAGGTTTGACTTCCCTTAGTATGATATGTGTTTAATGATTTGTAATAAGTAATAATGTATGGGTCACAAAATGATGAAACGTTATGAATGATGCATGATCAGCATGTTTACATATTGCATGGTTGTAATACATGTATACATGTATGTTATGGTGATACCTAGTATTGATGACATAATAATCTATGCATATATAACTAATGTTGTTCAACCTAAAATAGTTTCAGAAAGGTGGGAATTTGTGTGATTAGGTTTCGGTGATGTGACTATGAGGTAAAACCCTAATCGGCTATATGTGAAAAGCTTTTCATGTTATTGAATGTATATGAAGTGAAAGCATGATATTGTACTCTCTCTCTTTCTCTCTTAATTGCATGACTTTAATCTAATGGGTTAATTTGGTGTTATAACTTGTGACTACTATGAATATGGTTAAATAATATTAAGCTTTGGCTATGAACTTTGATAAGGGAACACAGAAAGTATGAATATGTGAATGTGCATACTTGGTTAAACTGTCTAATTCTTAGCCTCATATACCCCAACTTATGGGAGGTAGTGAAAGTTATAGATTCGAGATAGAATGATGCTTAGGAACCTTGTGTGAAATCAGCTGTAGCCTAATCCTAAATCAGATAACTTATGATTCACTACTTACCTTATTTAAAGGTATTATGATGTGTTGAAACGTATTCTCTTCTCTGATTATATGATATTCACTTTGTTACAAAGATGAATGTATTATCTAATGGTTGCTATGAGACGTATATGTGATATGGCACAAATGATGGTTGGTATAAGTAATTCTGATATGTCTAATGAAGCATGATGAGGTAACTATGAATCACAAGTGTGATGGGTCTTAGGAACTTCCAAAGGCTAAGTGGCTAGTTGAGGTGATATCCTCTAGTACTGGAATGACATATTGATATCCCATGATAATATGTTGATGATGATAGCCTTATGGCTAGCAGTGATACAGTGTTATCGGATGATGGGAATTGGTTTGTAGTTTAAATGATGATATCTGTTGTTGTAATACTATGCCCCTTTCTTTTGAAGGATTTTTTTATATGTTGTAACTTGATTGCTTCTAAAAGACACTTTAATTGGTCTAATTAATCAAGTGGAATCAAATCATGTAGCTTGCCCTGTGCCATAGATCCATTTAGTGTCAGCATTTGCTGGATGGTGAAATGAGTAACTCCTATGGGAAATTTAGATCACATATTGTTGAGTATGTGGGGATTGGTACCCTAATATCAAGCAATCGAGGGTGACTTTGGGCATGTGTGAGCCTCAGATCATGCCTCAAGATATGTGATACAAGATTGGCTGTGGGCCATACCCTAGTAAGAGTGCAGTTTCGGGCCATAGCTCAGTGATATTATGTTTATGAGATTTCAGAGGATTGGATGTGGGCCATACCCTGGAAGAGTGTGGTTGTGGACCATAGCTTAGATTTCACTAGCGCCGTGACCTATACCAAGGCGGGTTAGGTTTGCACAGTTGGACTATATGTTGTTGGAAGCAGTTGACTCGTGATGTCATTGCAGGTTCACTTGTACTAACCGAGGGGGAGAGGTCATGGATTTTGACTCTTCCACTAGACCTTGTATGGCACTGATTTTGACTTAGCAGTGGTCGGTTGGATTTGTGTAGTACAACTCAAATCCTCAGTGCTTAATAAAATACATAATCAACTATGTAGTATACATGTATAGGATCAAATACGAGAACATTGGATGAGGCAATAATACCACCCACAAGCGGATGAGTCTTATCGCAGTATAGTTAAGGATTGAACCCAAAGGACAACGTTTTTAAGAATCTTTGTCAGTCTAGTCTAGTTTGAGTTAAGGCTAATATTTAAAACGATTGGTTGATTTGAGGTTAGTTAAATTAATTGTAGGAAAATAAAGACTGAATTTAAGCTAGATTAAGATCAATGATATGGAATCGCTGGGATGGTATCGGGTTTCACCACTGATGGATTTTTGCAACGCCGCTAAAAATCCTAGAGATGATGAATCCCTAAGTTTAGCCTTGCTAGTACTATGGTAAGATCTCCACCCACGTATGATAAGACACGCGGAAGTCTTATCGTAGTATAGTTAAGGGTCGAATCCTCGAGACAACGGTCTTGATGTAATCAAGATGGAAAACATTTTAGTCGTACTTAACTACTTAACAGTTGATATTTAGATCGAAAGTTTGATTTGGTTTTAAGCTAAGTGCAAGGAAAGTAAAGAAAGAAAGTAGAAATTAAGGTTGTAAACAATGATTAAAAACCACTAGGATGTTATCGGGTTTCACACCGCTACACATGGATCAAGACATGCAACATAATGAAACAACCTGCAAAGAGAGTCAAATCAGTTAGTATCTTGTAGTCCTAGCTTCCTTTCAGATAACTAGCTACGAGAAGTGTGGAGTATTGCAACGCCAACCATTCCATAACGAATAGTCACTTGCTTTGCATTACTCCTTCATGAGATGTGTTCCTCGACCTTACCATGGTTGCACTTCCATACGTCAACTGATTCCATTTCATAGTATGGAAGTGCAACGATGGGGGTGAGTTTACTCCACTCATGAAAGCACTCCTAGATACCGAAACAGACACATGGTGACTACATACATCTAAAACCAACATTCAATCGATATTCAGATCTAAGGGTACAAACATAGACAATTCATACCGAAAGATAATAAGTAACACAAGTTGATGATCAAGCAACTAGCATTCATTAAACGATTGATGTTGAACTGAAAAGGAGAGTATCTCATTTGCAAACAATTGAATTACATTGCACGAAATGAAAACATGGGTAGCAGGGCTACTCCCCGCACCCTAGTGAATGAGACTACTCGCTCATGTCAAGGACAAAGAAGGAGGCGAGAAGAGAAAGAAAGAACGTCATCTCCACGGAGGAGGGAAGGTTGAACCCTTGGTGAAGAGAGCAACGATCTTCGCACTTCGTGGTTGACTTGATGAAGGACCTTCTCTTCCCACCTTCTTTGCTGTTGAGAGAGAGATAAGGTAGCTTGATGATGGAACATGGATCTCAAACTGGCAGCCTTGGGGCAATGGATGAAGGATGGAATTGCTATGGAACTAGAGGGGCAGCCTTTGGGCGTCTGAGAGATCTCTCTTTTGAAGTGACCCTTGAGGTCTTATTTATAGGCTCAAATTGAGCCCAAACGGTCTTGAGATTGTATGGCCTTCACACGGTCTTGGGACCGTGTGGCCTTCATACGGTCTTGGGACCGTGTGACCTTCATACGGTCTTGGGACCGTGTGGTCTTCAGACGGTCTTGGGACCGAGTGACCTTCACACGGTCTTGGGACCGTGAGGTCTTCATACGGTCTTGGGACCGAGTGACCTTCACACGGTCTTGGGATTGTGTGGTCTTCATACGGTCTTGGGATCGTGTGGTCTTCATACGGTCTTGGGACCGAGTGACCTTCACACGGTCTTGGGACTGTGTGGTCTTCATACGGTCTTGGGACCGAGTGACCTTCACACGGTCTTGGGACCGTGTGGTCTTCATACGGTCTTGAGACCGTGTGGAGTCTTTGTAATTTTTTTTGTGTTTACTGTAATTATAAATAAGAAAAGTTAGTTTATTGGTAAATCCGCAATAAAGTAAAAAGTTAATGATTCTATCTAATTTATCTAAGAAAGAGTATGGAAAATTAAGGATAACTAATAAGATAACGTCACAAAATGGGAGGTTATCACCCCCCCCCTAACTTAGAGTCTAGCTTGTCCTCAAGTTAAATAGAGCTAAGGCATGCAGTGGCGAGGCGAATTTAATTAATTAGGGTTTCCATACTCTTGCTTCAATTCTAGATCAGAGATCTACCGAGGTCTTATTAGGGCTTCTGCTTACACTAACTCTTTCGAGTATCAAGAGTTGCATGGATTTCAGGTTCCTTTCATATCGTGAATCTCGCATTGGGACCACCTTTCTTATTACGTGCATGTCATCGACCCTAATCAGTTTTATACTTCTTTTAAGAAACCTACCGGCAACTAGAGTGGGTATGAGGGCTGGCTTAAAAGGCTTATTGTGTAATTCCCCCTTCAAGTGGGGAAGGGTTTGTCTATGCTTTTTAGAGACTCACTGCCGGGCACGACACATCTGCCTTCATAAGGGCAGCTGAATGTACCGGCCGGGTGAGCTCTTTTATCAGCCTTTTCATATATTAGGAAACCTTAGGATCTCATTACCGGGCACGACACATCTGCCTTCATGAGGGCAGCTGTATGTACCGGCCGGGTGAGATCTTTGTTGGCTCTTCATATAGGTCCTTATGTGTGGCACAACTCTCATGTTTTTATTCGACACTCTGGCTTTTATTCGAAACTCACAGGCTTAGGAAGTGGGTTTTTGTTAGGGTTTTTGATTGGGCGGCCAAACCTCTTTTATTGGAAGAAGAAAATTGTTCTTAGGGTTCCTGACATGCACTTATTTTTATTTGGTGGTCCGCTCGCGAGATTTCTTGATTTTGGATTTCCCCCTGATTTCCCTCTTGACTTTGAGAGTTTTCGGTTTGCTTTGGCCCTGAAGTTGACCTGTGAAGAGTCTGAGATAGAATTGAAGTAAAAGCATAAAAACCAAATGTGAATGCCATTCATGCCTGTATGATAATCTTATTATTTATTTTTGAGGACTACTTTATCTCTAACTTAGCTAGGGGTGATTCTTTCCAGGATGAAGGTTATACTTAAGAGTTATTTTATTGAAGAAATTACTGGAAAAAGTCTAAATATGAACAGAAAGTTTGAAAACGATGTGCGAAAAAGTATGAGTTAAAGGAAGGGTTGAAGAAGAATGATACCTCGCCCTTGTCCAGTGCATTCCCCCCTAACTTATCACTCACTCTGTCCACAGAGTGTCAAAGTGATAGTTTGAGAGATGCATGGACAAGGGCATTAGGCTTCAGTTAATCCTTTATTTGCCCCATGAGTTCTGAGTAAGGTGGCTGAGAGCTTTCCACATAGTGTGTGGTAGTCCACTTCTGTCATGTCCTCTATAGGCTTGTGAATGGCCAGAATTGTATACATCCAGAAGAGGACGTGGAAGCCGCAGTCGTTGGATTCTCTGATTTGCTGGGAGCACCTGTGGCAGAAGGTTGGTGGTTTGAAGTGATCTTTGTCATATGCCCGCGTGTGCTGACCCAAAAGATCATGTAATTTGTCAGCACACTCCTTCGCCACCTCCTCCGTTGGTGTCTTTGGAGTTGTAGTGTATGCTTTCCGGTCTAGATCATACTGGCTGTCGGAACTGTTGTAGATTATTGTTGTTCCTTCATGAAGATTGGTTTCCAGTAACATCCAGTGCTCTTGATGAAGGAAAGGTAGCATGATGAACTTCGGAGTTGTATGTTGGAGATAAGAGATGAGTGTCTCATTTGTTCCGAAGTTCTTCAGCCAGACATGGAACCTTTGAACTGTAAGGTTTCCCGGAGGGCATCTGCCATAACCAATATATCCCCGTCAATATATACCAGCTCGTCTTTTTTGGCATACAGCCGTGACATTATTAGTCGGAGCTCATTGTCCAAAAGACTTTTGCAAGCTTCCTGATCGAAATTGGGAAATGAAGGTTCAATGGCAGATTGGGGTTCCCTACGTGGTGAAGATCTGTTGATGGTAACCCCAGGTATCGGATCAATGTCACCTTTATCTGGAGCCAGGTCGAAGATATAAGGGTTCCATTGACTTTGCTTGGTGACTTTGGTTGGCTGTTTTTCTTTTGTCAACTCCGCTAGGGTTTGTCTGAATGGTCTCCTCTACGGACGTTGAATGGATGAAAAAAAATAACGAGGGACGTCGTCTGGCGCCATAGTAGGGTCGTTGAAGAACCTTCTATCGCAGATAAGCTTCATGGCATAACGTCCTCGCAAGGAGTGGAAATCTTCGTTAATGAGCTCGGTGAATGGGACTTGCTGGTTTAGCGCTAAAATGTGCCTTATAACGTAGAAAGCGCTGTCCTTGGAAACTTCGGCGGATTGGACTGGTGGGTTGATTATTCTGAACCAGGGAGAACTCCAATCCTGGCGGAGAGAAGGGCATGCGGCCCATATGAGTTTTAGAAGCCGGAAAGGGATATATTTATAGGTTGTAGGGGGGGGTGCCCCTTACCAAATGGTCTTGAGACCGTTTGGTCGCAAACGGTATTGAGACCGTTTGGTCGCAAACGGTCTTGAGACCGTTTGGCCCCAAAATTATGTGGATTTTTATGTATTTTTAGATTAATGATGAAAGAACTTAAAGAAAACAAAAAAGGGTTAAAACAAAATAAAAGGCTAGGACTTAGAAAAGGTGGTACTCAGGTCTTGGGTTGCCTCCCAAGAAGCGCTTTGGTTTAACGTCGATGGCTCGATAAAATTTTGCTCCAGCTATGCTGTTGTTATAGGATCATGGATCCCTATAGTTTGTCTTGATAATTTGTCTGCCGGAGTGTGGTATTTCTTTAATCTGTGACCATTAACGGTCCTTTCTCCTCCATTATCATCGAGAATAATGACAGCTCCTGTCGGGTATATATGTTTGATTGTGAAAGGCCCCGACCATTTCGTACGCAGTTTTCCAGGAAACATTTTTAGTCTGGAGTTGAATAGGAGGACTTTGTCTCCGACGATTATATCCTTTCTTTTTATGTGGCCATCATGCCACATCTTGGTTTGTTCTTTGTAGATTCTTGCATTGTGGTAGGCTGTCATTCATAATTCTTCTAGTTCTTGGAGTTGAAGTTGTCTGAATTCACCAACGCCTTTGAGATCGAAGTTTAGTTGCTTAATGGCCCACCAGGCCTTATGCTCTAATTCAACTGGAAAATGGCAAGACTTCCCATACACTAATCGAAACGGTGTTGTTCCGATTGGTGTTTTGAAAGTTGTGCGGTAGGCCCATAGAGCGTCAGATAGTTTGGTGGACCAATCGGTGCGGTGCCGATTGACAGTTTTTTCCAGGATAGCTTTAATTTGCCTATTGGAGACTTCAACCTGTCCACATGTCTATGGATGATACGGTGTAGAAACTTTATGGTTAACTCCATATTTTCTTAATAAGGCTTCAAAGCTCTGTTCCAAGAAATGTGATCCACCGTCGGATATTATCATTCTTGGAACGCCGAATCTGGGGAATATTATCTCTTTAAACATCTTGATTATCGGTTTTGAATCACAAGAAATGGTTGGTAGAGCTTCTACCCATTTCGAAACGTAATCCACAGAAACCAAGATGTACATGAATCCGTAAGATGGGGGGAAAGGACCCATGTAATCTATTCCCCATACATCGAAGAGTTCAATTTCTTGCCATATATTCAATGGCATTTCATTTCTTTTGGTTATTCCACTGGATAGTTGGCACTTGTCGCATGATCGCGCGTATTCATGTGCATCTTTTGCAATGGTTGGCCAGTAAAAACCAGATTGCAGGACTTTGAGGGTTGTCTTCTTAGAACTCATGTGGCCCTCAGTGGGGCCTGAGTAACAGTGCTCTAGAACCGAGGTGATTTCTGTCTCTAGAATGCATCGACGAAAAAGTCCATCTGCGCATAAGAGGAATAGATAGGGCTCGTCCCAGAAATACTGCTTAGCATCATGAATGAACTTCTTTTTGTCGTGATAAGATGCAGACGGATGAATGATTCCTGTTGCCAAATAATTAACAATGTCGGCATACCAGGGGAATCCATTAGCGACTTTCATTAGTTGGTCGTCCGGGAGGGAGTCTCGGATAGGTACTTTGTTTTCATCCTCGACTACAATACGGCTGAGATGATCAGCGACGACGTTTTCCACTCTGCTTTTTTCTTTGATTTCTAAATCGAATTCTTGAAGAATCAATACCCAGCGGATAAGTCTAGGTTTTGCATCATGCTTTTGAATTAGATACCGTATAGCGGAGTGGTCAGTGTAGACAATGACCTTAGCTCCAATCAGGTATGAGCGGAATTTCTCGAACGCGTAGATGACAGCTAAAAATTCCTTTTCTGTAGTGGTGTAATTTTTTTGTGCTTCATCAAGCGTTTTGGATGCGTAGTATATAACATGGTGTTTCTTGTCGATTCTTTTCCCTAATACGGCCCCTATGGCATAATCGCTCGCGTCACACATGATTTCAAAAGGTTGTGACCAATCTGGAGCTCTTAGTATGGGTGCGGAAATCAAGGCATTTTTCAGAGTTGTGAAACTTTGCAAATATTCTTGGTTAAAGTTAAACTCCGTGCCCTTGGTCAGCAATTGTGTCATGGGTTTTGCTATTCTAGAGAAGTCTTTAATAAATCTTTTGTAAAACCCAGCATGACCTAAGAAAGCACGTACCCCTTTTACGTCTTTTGGTGGCAACAATTTCGAGATAACGTCAACTTTTGCTTGATCCACCTCGATCCCTCTGTCGCTCACTCTGTGTCCGAGAACGATACCTTCAGTAACCATAAAATGGCATTTTTCCCAATTTAAGATGAGGTTTGTTTCCTCGCATCTTTGTAAAACTTGAACCAGGTTGAGCAGATAGTTGTCGAAAGAGTCTCCATAAACTGAGAAATCGTCCATGAATACCTCCATTATAGATTCTGTTAATCCTACAAAGATAGCAGACATGCATCTTTGGAAAGTGGCTGGTGCGTTGCAAAGCCCGGATGGCATTCTTCTGAAAGCATATGTCCCAAAGGGACAGGTAAAAGTAGTTTTCTCTTGATCTTCTGGGTGTATAGGGATTTGGTAAAACCCGGAATAACCATCTAGGTAATAGAAGAATTTTTGGTGGGCGAGACGTTCGAGAACTTCATCCAAGAAGGGTAAGGGGAAATGATCTTTCCTTGTTGCTTTATTAAGTTTTCTGTAATCTATGCACATTCTCCACCCAGTTACTGTTCTAGTAGGTACCCGTTCATTCTTATCATTAAGAACAACAGTAGTCCCACCTTTTTTAGGGACCACCTGCACGGGGCTTACCCATTGTGAATCCGAGATTGGGTAGATGATACCTGCCTTCAGAAGTTTAAGAACCTCGATGCGAACTACCTCCTTGAGATTAGGGTTCAACTTTCTTTGATGTTCCCTCGATGGTTTGAATTCTTCCACCATAGGCAATCTGTGCATGCATAAAGCTAGATTTATACCAGTTAAGTCAATCATTTTATATCTGATTGCTTTCTTGTGTCTCTTTAGCTCATCAAGAAGTCTGTTTTCTTGGTCTTCTTCCAGAGTAGAGCTGATAATCACTGGACAAAGTTTCTCGCTGTCAAGGAAGACATGTTTGAGTCCCTCGGGTAAGGCCTTCAATTCAGGGGCCTTAGGTGGCTCGGTCGCTTCTATAACGGTGACAGCCTTGAGTTCTTCAAAGATGGTTGTTGGGGCTTCTTCAGCTTTTTCTAAATATTGAAGGCATTGTTGCACTAGTTCATTTGCCGAAAATTCTACTTCCGGGTTTGTCAAGGCATTTTCCAACTCATCGGAGGGTTCAGACATTTCTAACTGCGACATTTGATATATAGCATCTAGGAGAAAAACTTCCTCTTGAATGATTGGTCCTTTCATGCTGTTAAGGACTCTGAATTGGAAAGCTTCCTTCCCAAGTCTTAGTATAATCGTTCCTGCTTCTACATCGATGATTGCTCGGGCGGTAGCTAGGAAGGGTCTTCCGAAGATTATCGGGTATCGTAGATCTTCTTGTATGTCCATAATAATGAAATCGCACGGGACGTAAGAATTTGTTCCTATTCTTACAGGAATATCCTCGATAATTCTAAGAGGGGCAGTTATGGTAGAGTCGGCTAACTGAATTGTCATTGTCGTAGGTAACAAATCAGTGAAGCCTAATCTTTTACACATAGAATAGGGCATAATAGATATACTTGCTCCTAAGTCTGCCAATCCTTTCTTGCTGGAGCCATTTCCAATAGAACACTGAATACCGAAGGAACCTGGGTCCTTCTTTTTCTTTGGCATTTTGTTAAGCAGAATGTCTGAAGTGGTCTGAGCTAGTTTCACCGTTTCGTGCTCTTCTGTCGTATATTTTCTCGATAACATGGTTTTCAGGTATTTGGCCCAAGCAGGCACTTCGGAGAGAGCATCGAGGAAAGGAATATCAATGTATAGTTTTTTCATAGCTTCTTTGAATTTCTGGAACCTAGTGTCCATTTTAGTCCCTTTCAGCCTGTCCGGATAAGGAATTCTGGGTGGGACTTCTGGCATTGGTTCCTTTTCTTTTTCTTTCTCAGTAGAATTTTCTGTTTCTTTGCTTGAGTTTCCTGTTGGGGAAAGAATAGCTACATCATCATCATCATGGATGATTCTGGTGACATCAGGCAGGACACGACCAGACCGTGTGGTGACAGCATTCAGTTGTTCTGGTCTATTTTGGTTGTGTCGTGGGTTTGCCTCTGGTTGTCCAGCAAAGGTGCCAGCTTGTGGTTTCAATTGGGCGGCAATCTGTGCTAGTTGGGCCTCCACGGCCTTTTGTTGAGCTTGCTGGTTTGCGAGCATAGTCTGTTGAGATTGAAGCATCTATCTAATCAAAGATATTTCATCAGATGATTGGGGAGGAGCACTCCTCTATTGATATTGAGTGACTTGCTGTCCTTGTGGTTGTTGTAGAGGTGCACTTAACTGTGGTTGTTGTGGCTGCTGCAACTGAGGTTGTTGTGGCTGCTGCAACTGAGGTTGTTGCAGTTGCGGGTGCAGCCCTGGATGGGTATATTGGTAAGAAGGGTTCCTAGGATAGTTAGATCTTTGGAAACCATGTCTATAATTCCCCTGATTGAAGTTATTCTGAAATCCTGGTGGTTGTCTATTGAAAGATCCACCTTGTGTCTGTTGTTGTGGGTTGGCGGTCCCTGCAGGATTCCCGTATTGAAAACCAGGATGATTTCTTGGTTTATATGGATTGTAATACACCTGACCAGGTATTGAATGGATGGAGTTGACTTGCTCTGGCATTTGGTCCTCGAGATGCTCAATAATGGGCTCATATTGCGGCACGGGTGGTTGTAAATCCATCATGACATTGTACAACAGACCACATGATAATGTGGGATGATCAGATGCATGACAGGCTTCACAAGTTCCAGTAGCTGCCTTTACTTGTTGAACTTGAGAGCTTTTCTTCTTGTCATATTCCCCGAAAGAAGTTTCGAGGGATTGGTGCTTGCTAGCAATAGTCTTCAGGGCCTCTGCAATGGCCTTGAGTTCCATAGATTCTTCAGCTTTGTAGACTTTAAGAACTCCCTTGGGTTGGTTAGACGACCTTCCCCAATTGGATTGGTTCTCGGCCCCTAGCGTAACTATATTCCAAGCATCTTCATAGTTCTTTCTCATAAAATTTCCTCTAGATGAGGAATCTAGAAATTGCTTGATATCATCACTAACTCCTCTGTAGAATGTTTCTATTAGTTGATTTTGAGATATGCCATGGTGAGGACACTTTCTCAGGAGTTCCTTGAATCTTTCCCAAGCTTCCGCAAGTGTTTCTCCAGGTAGTTGGGCGAAGTGATTAAACTGTCTCCTAATCTCATAGGTTAGTGAAGGTGGAAAGAATTTCTCAAGAAACTTTTCTTCTAAAGGAGTCCAAGTAGTGATGATGGGGTGTCTATCTAAAGCATTGTACCAGCTTAATGCTCTTCCAGATAAGGTGAAGTGGAAAAGGTGTAACATTATTACTTCTAGGGCGATTCCTGCTTGAGGTACAAGTCGGCAGAGTGACTTGAATCTCTTAAGGTGATCCATGCAATCGTCTCCGGGTGCTCCAGAGAAAGAGATGCCTTGCATGATCTGGATCCATTGCGTCCGGATTTCAAAGTTTGGTATGTTAATAATCGGTGGTCGGACTGGGCGATCATCTTCATAATTCTTCGGGACTACGTAGTCCCGAAGTTGCTTGTTTCTTAGCGCAAGTTGAGCAGCAGCATTCTCGGCTTGGATGCGGGCTTGTTCCTCAGCTCGAATCTCAGCTTGCACTTGAGCACGAGTGTCTGCAATAAGTTGTGCTCGTTGTGCTGCTATGGCGGCGTTAACTTTTTCTGCAACAAGGCGTTTCTCTTCAGCCATCTGTCTGGCTCTTTGGCGGTTAAGTCTAATCCTTCGGTGGAAACTTCTTTCTACCTCAGAGTCGTACTCTGGTTCAGGGGAGATTCCGATGCTATGCGGGGTTTGCATACACGTTTTCTACCTGAGTAGAAAGAAAATCACACGTTAAGATAATGGAAGGAAATGAAGAAATCAAGAAGATTTGGATTAGTTATCAAGAAAAAGTGTAAAATCCTAATCAACCAAGAAGTTGTTAAGTAAAAGCTAAAACGTTCCGTTGTCCCCGGCAACGACGCCAATTTTTGATGGACTTTTGCAATGCCACTAAAAATCCTAGAGATGATGAATCCCTAAGTTTATCCTTGCTAGTACTATGGTAAGATCTCCACCCACGTATGATAAGACACGCGGAAGTCTTATCGTAGTATAGTTAAGGGTCTAATCCTCGGGACAACGGTCTTGATGTAATCAAGATGGAAAACGTTTTAGTCGTACTTAACTACTTAACAGTTGATATTTAGATCGAAAGTTTGATTTGGTTTTAAGCTAAGTGCAAGGAAAGTAAAGCAAGAAAGTAGAAATTAAGGTTGTAAACAATGACTAAAAACCACTAGGATGTTATCGGGTTTCACACCGCTACACATGGATCAAGACATGCAACATAATGAAACAACCTGCAAAGAGAGTCAAATTAGTTAGTATCTTGTAGTCCTAGCTTCCTTTCAGATAACTAGCTACGAGAAGTGTGGAGTATTGCAACGCCAGCCATTCCATAACAAATAGTCACTTGCTTTGCATTACTCCTTCATGAGATGTGTTCCTCGACCTTACCAAGGTTGCACTTCCATACGTCAACTGATTCCATTTCATAGTATGGAAGTGCAACGATGGGGGGGTGAGTTTACTCCACTCATGAAAGCACTCCTAGATACCGAAACAGACACATGGTGACTACATACATCTAAAACCAACATTCAATCGATATTCAGATCTAAGGGTACAAACATAGACAATTCATACCGAAAGATAATAAGTAATACAAGTTGATGATCAAGCAACTAGCATTCATTAAACGATTGATGTTGAACTGAAAAGGAGAGTATCTCATTTGCAAACAATTGAATTACATTACACGAAATGAAAACATGGGTAGTGGGGCTACTCCACGCACCCTAGTGAATGAGACTACTCGCTCATGTCAAGGACAAAGAAGGAGGTGAGAAGATAAAGAAAGAACGTCATCTCCACGGAGGAGGGAAGGTTGAACCCTTGGTGAAGAGAGCAACGATCTTCGCACTTCGTGGTTGAATTGATGAAGGACCTTCTCTTCCCACCTTCTTTGCTATTAAGAGAGAGAGAAGGTAGCTTGATGATGGAACGTGGATCTCAAACTGGTAGCCTTGGGGCAATGGATGAAGGATGGAATTGCTCTGGAACTGGAGGGGCAGCCTTTGGGCGTCTGAGAGATCTCTCTTTTGAAGTGACCCTTGAGGTCTTATTTATAGGCTCAAATTGAGCCCAAATGGTCTTGAGACCGTATGGCCTTCACACGGTCTTGGGACCGTGTGGCCTTCATACGGTCTTGGGACCGTGTGACCTTCATACGGTCTTGGGACCGTGTGGTCTTCATACGGTCTTGGGACCGAGTGACCTTCACACGGTCTTGGGACCGTGAGGTATTCATACGGTCTTGGGACCATGTGGTCTTCATACGGTCTTGGGACCGAGTGACCTTCACACGGTCTTGGGATCGTGTGGTCTTCATACGGTCTTGGGATCGTATGGTCTTCATACGGTCTTGGGACCGAGTGACCTTCACACGGTCTTGGGACCGTGTGGTCTTCATACGGTCTTGGGACCGAGTGACCTTCACACGGTCTTGGGACCGTGTGGTCTTCATACGGTCTTGAGACCGTGTGGAGTCTTTGTAATTTTTTTTGTGTTTTCTGTAATTATAAAGAAGAAAAGTTAGTTTATTGGTAAATCCGCAATAAAGTAAAAAGTTAATGATTCTATCTAATTTATCTAAGAAAGAGTATGGAAAATTAAGGATAACTAATAAGATAACGTCACAAAATGGGAGGTTATCACCCACCACTGCTCATGCAAGCACATCTAAACATCAAACATCCAGGCAAGATATAACTATCCAAGTAGAGCTGCTGCGAAACCCCCCATATGGGCGTTAGGTCCGCGTAAGCATCACCTTTGGCATCAGATTTCTCGTCACCATCCGGATCACATACTTACAGCTCTGAAGATACAACATCCAACTAAGGTTGTGAACCCCCTATATTGGCGTTAGGTTCACAGAAGCATCACTGAAGGCTAGATGGCTCGCCCCCTCACGGAACATACACTTACAATCTCAAGGAACCCCATTCTATTTCTAGGTTGGGAGTCAACCGCGCTAATCGATAAGCAAGCAGCCGATTTATATACGAGCAAACATCGACGATTAACAAGAAGATAAAAAATCCAACAAAGGTTGTGAACCCCCTATATAGGCGTTAGGTTCACAGAAGCGTCACCGAAGGCTAGATGGCTCGTCCCCTCACAGATCATACACTTACGACCTCAAGGAATCCCATTCTATTTCTAGTTTGGGAGTCAACATGTTAAACAACATTCAATCCTACATAAAGATATGCTCACAACATAGGAAGAACAATGATGAAAGCAAGCAAACAAACAAATAGTGAACTTAGCGATTAGCAACGAAATGAAAAGTTATATACATTGCCATGGATGGTTAATAATATAACAAGTTTGCATGGGAAGTGGGGCTAGTCCCCGCACCCCAGCAAAAAGGTACTACTCGCTCATGATGCGAGAAACAAGAAGAGTCAGAAAGAGAGAGAAATCTGTCATGGACTCAGTGCATAGGGTAGTCTAAGCTCGGTGAAGTAGATACAACCTCTTACGTCGTGTCAGAGCAGATCTAGACGCGAACGGGAGTTTCTAAGATAGACCGGACAGTCTCCATTACTCTATCTTTCTTCTCTCCTCAGCCTCCTTGGTTGCAACACGGGAAGTAGGTGAAATGAAACTGGCGCGGACTGGACTGGTTTCGGATCGGATCTGTATATAGGCATCCTGTCGGCATCCCAGAATCGATGTCCAAGTGAGGACCATTGGGGTCCTATTTATAGGCACAGGACTGACCCCAAACGGTCTTGGATTAAAAGAAACCAAATGGTTTCAGTTAGTTTAGACCAAACGGTCTTGAAATATCTCCTCCAAATGGTCTGGAGACTGTTTGCTACCAAACGGTCTGGAGACCGTTTGCTACCAAACGATCACTCCAAACGGTTTTGGGCAAACAATCGCTCTGTGCGGTCTTGTATGGCCTTCTTCAAATGGTATGTAGACAGGGGCAAACGGTTTGTAAACCTTTGATAGCAAACAGTCTGGAAAAAAAGGGGCAAACAGTCTTCAGTAGCAGAAAACGGTCAACGCTCCAGCCAACTCAAACGGTCTTGGAGATAGTTGATTCAATGATCTGAAACCCGCACAGGGGCCTAACGGTCTCGCGTCGAAGAAGGGCAAACGGTCTTGGACAGATCATTTGGTTTTTTATAACTGATTCGAACAGTAGACGAATTCGTCACCAGCTGGGTTAACCCGATCTTGAAGCCTTCCGATCTGCAAACGATCTTCGGCCTTCGTCTGCAGGTGCAACGGCCTCGGGGTGACCTCATTCGGTATACGAACCACCTCCAATCGATCTTGCTTAGGGGCTGCAAATGTGTGTTGGTCGGAGGTTGAAGACGACACACCACAGTCATGGCTAGGCACCACGGTTGTGGTAAAGCTACTGTCTCGTGGCCATGTCGCATTACACGGGCGTGGTGGGTGAGAAATCAGGCTCTGATGGCATTGTGCCACGACCGTGGCATGACACCACGGTCGTGGTGAGGTAGCTGCCACATGGCCGTGCTGCCTCGCATGGGCGTGGTGAGTGAGAGAGGGTCGATGCAGGTAGGGTGCCACGGTCGTGGCTTGTCGACCACGGTTGTGGCGAGTGAAAGCTCAGGTCTACCACGGTCGTGGCCGCATCACACAGTCGTGGTGATGGTAGAAGACCGCGGCCGTTTTTAACCACCACGGCCATGGTTAGGACTCTGCTTCGCGACCTTGAGTTCATGCACATCTCGATTCCTTATGGCTGAGTGATGCTTCCAATCGGTCTCTGCTGCTTAAAACAGTCTTGAGACCGCATGGGCTCGAACGGTCTTGAGAGTGCATGGGTTCAAATGGTCTTGAGACCGCATGGGCTCGAACGGTCTTGAGACCGCATGGGCTCAAACGGTCTTGAGACCGTATGGGCTCAAATGGTCTTGAGACCACATGGGCTCAAACAGTCTTGGGACCACATGGGTTTAAATGGTCTTGAGACCGAATGGGTGGAATTGCTTGGTTAGATATCTTGATCGGAGCTAGGGATGAAGGTGGACCTTGACTACTTGTTCAGCTTTGTCAAAACCTGTATTAAATGAATGATGTTTAGTTAAACCCTTGATAATCGAATCAACTAAGTAGTTTTTCACATTATGATTTATATTGAGTGAAATAGTATGTATAAAGTTGAATTGGTCCTGAAGTGATAATTGAATTTCATGATGAATATACATTCATCAAGCTCCACTACAACAAGCATTATCTACAAGCTTGCTTTTTCTGCTTCACGTAGAGTGGAAGCGATAGGGTTCTCAGGTGGTATCAGGTTACTTTGGAAAAATCACTTCTGTGATATTGAGATCATTCTCAATCACCACCCATTCCTCCACTATTGTGTCAATAAGAAATGGAACTTGATCTTTGTTTATGGCAACCCCTTTCCAACCAAACAAATGTTCTTGTGGTAGCGCTTGGAAGATATATTAATGACCATCCGTCATGCATGGGTGGTTGTAGGGGACTTCAATACTATGTTAAATGTCAATGAGAAGAAAGGAGGCATGTAACGTCCACTGATTCTACCGTTTCGAGACTTAGAAGGCCAGAGAGGAAAAATTCAAAAACATTAGTTAATTGTTTCAGAGGGCGATGTGGAAGCATAATATTCATACATGAACATTCACTAAAAGCATACACCATGAACATTTCTCAACATTAAACATGTAAATTGTTATTCAAAATATAAGATCTTAGATTATTTGATTAGTTGGGGATGAGGACTATAGTCCAATAGATAATTTGTGTGAGACGAGGCTTGGCTCCATTATTCCTAGCTCCAAAATGCCAGGAGTTGGTGGTTGTAATCGGGAATCTTATGGAAGTAGGCGCATGCAAGGAATCTGTCAAGCTAGCTAGGTGGGTAGAGTCTGCCGCACACTTTAGATCTAAACAACCAATTGCAATGGTCTTGAGGTTATATAGAGAATGAACAACCTCTCATCCTGCACTCACCTCTCCACAGTCATACACAACAGTAAAATAGTGGAGGAGGAAGAAGGGTTCATGGTGGAGATTTAAGTTGCCTCTGTATCCTTGGTGCGATGTTGTTGTGTCTTTGTCAGTCATGTGTAGATTCACCCATGGTTGGAGATGTGCTCGACCGCCACAATGCCAGCAAGGCCATGGGCCTGGAGCCTTGTATCTCCACTAGAGGGTGAGACCACTACATCCCAAATTTGAGGAACACAAGGGGGTAGAGCTTCAAGGTCTTGATCATCCACGTTCCTCTCAACAGAACCTGAGAAGTCACGACGGAACCAGTATTAAAGAAGATTAGGAAGGAAGGGAACCGAAGTTGCACTAGCCTCGAAGCTATAGGAGGCATCAGCAGTCGACAAAGAGAGGGCATCAAAGGCACCCTACTGATGTGCCCATTGATCCCTTCATCTATAAGGATCATTAACTGACCCAAGGCATACATAGGGATCTTAAATAGAAGATTCGACCACATCCAATCTTTATAGGGGACCACCATCCTCGTCAACCTCACTCTATAGACCCAATCTTCCTCCTCTTGTCTTCTTCCCCTTTACAACAAATTGGAAATCCTGGGGAGTTGCATCACTATAGCTAGCCACCTGAGTCAAAGGAGCTCCTGAAAGCTCACACCCTTTCTCTCTGGTAAGCTTGCTTGCGGTGATGTTCAGCTACGGATGGGAAGTCTCATGTGAGCCCTCGTAGGGTTGATCGTGAGTTGAGATCTGCAATAAAGAGGAGAAGCAGGGGGCAGACTGGTCCAACAAACCAAATCGGTCAGTCAGACATTGACCGGATTGGCTTAGAGCATGACCAAGGGAGGTAGGTTGGCTAGTGTGGGCCAACCCAGGAGCACCACCCCAGGTGATGGACCCATCTGATCAGGTAAATCACCTTTAAATCCCAAAAATATATGTATTCCTCATTTGTTAGTTAAATTCCCAAAAATAAGCCATGGATTCAGAAAAATGCCCTTTTTACTATGAAACTTTTGGATCAGACCTTTGAGGCATTATTACTGATGGCTTTTCATATACAAGGTAATATTCCTACTTAGGGTTCATTATGTGAAATAAATAACATCCAGGTGATATTAATTCTCAGAAAATTGTGGTAGAACCTTAATGATGATGGAGACCCATTTTTTAACTGTGATTAGGGTTTTGTTGATCTATGTTAGGCCTTTTCTCATTAATGCCTAAATCACATATTTTAACCCTATATTAACCATAGAAAATATATCCAACATCATAAAATTATGAAAATTTAAGTAGGTCCTAATTATGACCTCTAATCTGTATAAAAATATTTAATAGTAGGTTTAAGACAATTTCAACCTTGATTTGGCTAACCCTAGTTTGGACCTAAATATCAAGTTAAATGATGGTCCTATAATTAATGATGGTTAATTTTTTATTAATCAGCTGATGACCAGATATCTAAATGATCAAGAGTTGTTAGAAATCTTTGAACTCAGGTATGTGGGCCTCATCTAAGTATATGAGTAGTTTTCTTGTGTAAATAGATATGATGTATTTCTAGTTCTTATTTGAGAGTATTGCTTGTATGTATTATGCTTATAGTATTGATCACCACCATGTCACTAAGAACAGCAAAGAATATGGATGGATTGTAGCTACTAAGTTTTTACAATCTCTCTCTCTCTCTTTCTAAATATAACATCGGCACATCCCCATAGCCTAAGGGGGGATCTCCATAGCCCAAGGAGTGGGGGGGAAATAGAGTGTGACACCACTTAGTAGTACAATGACATCAAAATACATCTAAAAATTTGTGTTTACCTGACTATCTTATTAAATAATGTTTTCATTTACTCTTTCTTTTCTTTCTCAAATTCTTTTAATTGTGAAAGCATGTTAGTATGTATCTTTCCACCTACATTCACAACACCTCGTGTATCGATTCATTGTTTCATGTATTTTCTAGGTTCAGAGCTAGCATAAGAGAAAGGACAAGAAGTGAGCAGTGTTCAAGTTGTACCTATTGTCTAGATCCTAGTTAGCATACATGTTCATAGGTTGTGGAATTTTTATTAAATATGTAATTGTAAATCGTGTTGTAATAACTCATTTTGTAATATACATGTTAAATGTTGAGAATGTGATAGTGTATGTTGTGTTGAATGTTCGTGTATGTTTTTGCTTCTGCAACGCACTTTGATACAATTGCCTAACATTTTCATATTTTTCTCTTGGGCCTTCTAAGTCTCTGACAAATGCTCATGTGTACATTTTAATGAAGTACTTTTTAATGATGATCTGAATGACACCAAGGCACAAGGGTCATTCTTTACCTTCAAGTGTGGTTTGATGTAGGAGAAGCTAGACCATGTCTTGGTTAACACCTGGTGGTTACATTCATTCACAAATGCTATGGTTTATGTACTTCCTCCCCTCTACCCCGTTCATAGCCCTTTTCTCATCTCCTTGGAGCATAAACCTACTGGTCACAAGCGTGTCTTCAGAACACAAGAATGTTGGAATTTATTTTTGGACTTTCAGTCATCCCTACTTCCAAGATGGGACAAAAACACATCCTTTTCTGTTGTAGCTAGTTGATTTCAGGATGTAGCCTTAAAATGGGACATCAGTCATTTTATAAACCATAATAAGGAGAAATGACCATTGCTCGCACAAATTGAATGTTACCAAGTATCATCTCAATCCTCTCCTTCAGTTGTTGCTTATTCTCTACTTGTTGAGCTTTAGGAAAAATATAACCAGCTACTCATTCGTTAGATAGTTGACTCACAGCAACACTCTCATATTGATTGGTTGTAGTATGGTGATGGCAATACAAGGTTATGCTAATCTATGTCAAATCTCACATCCACCACAAAAAAATCACCAGATTAACAGATGACTCGGGCAACTGGATCGATGATGATGTCGTATGAATACCTATATACGTAGCTATTTCCTTTGCCTTATGACAAAGGATGTCAATCCTTGTCTTGCTAGAATCCAAAGCTTCCCAAGTAGCTTCCAGCCTTCCACGCCTTTATCGATATCCTCCATGTGTGCGCATCCCTCTGCCCTGGAGATCAAGGAAGTCTTGTTCCATAAAAAGGGTGTACATGGATAAGTAGCGTTTCCACTCCCTATCTAGGTCAGTTAAGGAGATATATAGCATCTTGGGTTACCTCTGAGATAATTTTCTTGGATAAGTGGCCTCTTCTTATGACAGAAGGATGTACAACTGAGAGTGTACATGTTGGCATGATAGTTGGTACAAGTAAGACTAGTGTTGGGTCGGCAGATCAGAGTAGCACAGTGGAAGCATGATAAGTTTTGTGGTTCCAAGTGGATGACAGAACGTATCTCTAGTCCTTCTTTGGAAGAGACATGCTGAGGTTTGAGGAAGGTGTGGAAAACTCCTAGAATCAAGAATCTTACCATATGATGTTGTAAGTTGAGGAGGTGATACATAAGAAAGAGTTGACACCTGAGATGGATAAGTGTGTATTGTGCTTCTATGTCTAAGAAAGTATCACCTGGCATAGGGTTGACTCTACAACCAATAATGGAAAGGATAAGTTGAGTATGTGTCTCATTCAACAGATCCTATGTTGACCTTGGATGCAAGAATAGTATGTTGATAAAGACTTGTGACATCACCCTGACATCAAGGATCTATGTGGAAGTTTGAAAGTGTGATGTATGAGTAGTATCCATCTCCTTGCACCTGGGATTTTGGGGGCGAAATCCTTGTTACGGGTTTATGACATGTAAGGACCTTGACATGGGTTTTCATATAACCCTATTTGTTTTTCTTAAGTAAGATTCTTATAACTTTAATATAATCCTTTGAGGTGTTTTTTTTATCATGTGAGATGTTTATGTTTCAAGTTTGGCTCTATTTGAGCAATGTTTTCTTGTTTTGGACCTGAGTGCGATTTACCCAAGATGAGGAGTTATCTTGAAATATGTCACATGATGAGTGTGTCCTCAGTGCTTTAGCATCATAAGATATAAAATGATGTTAAGGGGAACCTTGTGGAAAGCCTAAGTTCCAAGTTGATCTTGTATGGTTGATGCTTGTGTTTCATGTGTTAGGTTTGGTGTGAATTGCAATTTACCTAAAGTGAAGGGTTAACATGCAATTTACTGTCTCTAGAGTGTTCCTTCTCTTATTTGATATCATCTAGAGGAGAGAGAGATATATATATATAAGACTTTCTTGGATCTTATTTGTGTGGTAGCTGGTGATGTTTAGAACACATGAGAGAGATGTGTTTTGCTCTTAGATGTGATATCTTGGGTTAGAGGGACTTAGAGAGGCTGCCTATCGATTTCTGAGTGTGTATGGTTCTGACCTATCAGTTTGTGTGTGTTTAGGGTTGAGGCCTATTGGTTTGTGAGTGTGTAGGTTTGTGGCCTATCGATTTGTGGGTGTGTAGGGTTGAGGCCTATCAATTTGTGAGTGTGTAGGGTTGAGGCCTATTAGTTTGTGAGTGTGTAGGGTTGAGACATATTAGTTTGTGAGTGTGTGGGGTTATGCCTTGTGGGTTTGTGGTGTATAAGGTCTTGGTATATCGAGAATGACCTTGGTAGGAGACCAAGAGATCTAGGTCTATCCTAGATCTTATCACCATGTCTTGCATGTTGTTGCATGTGGCCCATTTTTGTGGACAAGTGTCACCTAAGCTCCTAAGGTGATGACACCTCTCCTTTCATATCTCTTTCTTCCCTCAGGTATATAACCCCCTCCTTCTTCACACAAGTAAACCCTTTCATCCATACTTGTTCCTCTCCACTTAGTGGAAAAGATTGGGAGCTTATGGATCTAGAGGAAGTCCCCATGGAGCTTGGGAGGTTAAGTGCCTTGCTCATGGTGATTCCTTATTCAACTTCTATCTTGGTGAGTTATGTTTCTTTGACGGCCATTTCTTTGATATCTCTTATTCATCTTCTTCTTCCTCTCTTGGCCATGGATCACACCTTGGATGAAGGATGATTAGGTCGTGGTTCCCTCCTTCTTTCCTTTCTTCTTGAGATATCATAGCCTTGGCACCTTCTTCTTTCTTGAGGTGATGATGAGGTCGAGTTGGGACTCTAGATGGACTATCCTCCACCTTGAGAATGTGTGTTTTGGATCTTTGATCATGGAGCTTGAACCTTGAAGAAGACCTTCTTGAGGTGGGTTATATAACTCTTAACCTCCTTTATTATTTTCACTCTTCATATGCTTATGTTGTTCTTCTTCTCTAGATCATTTATCTCATGTATGCTAGTACTTATTGGTGGTTTTGAGAATTTTTTGGTGAAGGAATCATGTTAGTTTGATACCCATATCTTTTACCTTCTTTTCATGATAGTAGATGGGCTAGTGGTCTATCTTCCTAATGTTGAATATGACCAAGTTGACACACACATGCACTACATTGTGAGTGGTTGTCGTGACTTGTGGTGCATAGAGAGACACACCATGTGACAAGTCGGCATGCCCTAGAGATGCCTAAATCGATATGTTGGCTAAACTGATATGTTTTGATGGGTGCTAACATGTCATGCCCTAGAGGTGCTTAGACCAATATGTTGCTAAATTGTCATGTGTTGGGGGTGTTAGCTCTTCATGACCATAAGGATATTGTGGAGCTGGTCTATTTTGGGTGCTAAACCATGACGCCTTGGTTGAGAAAGAGGCCAACACACTTTCATGTAGGGTTTCATGTTACATCTTTAGGAAGTGAACCATGATGCCTTGTTGGAACTCTAACCCTAATAGCCCATCACACTTTCAAGTAGTGCAGCCCGTCACACTTGCAAGTGAGGTTGCCCATCAAACTTTCAAGAAGGGCTAAACCAATACATACCTTGAGTGCTAAGCCGATACACCTCTTATGAGTTAATCTGACACTTCAAGTATAGCTAACCCATCACACCTTATGTGTAGTGAACCTGACATGATTGGACTAATGATAAACCAATACACTACAAGATGGTCTAAACGGATACACCAAGATGGTGTAAACCGATACACCATTAGATGGTCTAAACTGATACCCTTGGATGAGCTCACCCGACACACCATGATGTAGTTAATCTGACACATGTGGATGAGGTGAAATTTATATCACATGATGGGGGTTGAAGGATATGCTGAGATGCCCAATGATGTACACATATGAGCAATACATAACATAGAAAAGTGTTGTTTGGGATAATGTATAATTAATATTAATTGCTTCTCCTAAACCTAGTACACCATAGGATGATGTTACTATGAGTGGTCCATCCTTAACTATAGAGTTTAACCCTAAACTCTCCAACAATGTGGGAAGTAATGGATGTAGGGTTCAATGGTTGAGTATCCATATGATAACCTTAATCATGGAAGAATGTGACCCATGTGCTCATCTTAATGAAAGTTTATAATCAATGACAAATGTCTACTATATTTCCTTTTCATATAATTTTAACTTGTGAAGTGAGGTTAATGGCACAACTATGTGAATATATATATATGATGGTGATGATAAGACTTGTTGGAATAAAGGTGTGAGCAGAAATCATATAAACAAGTCTATTGACCTAATAAGTGCCTTGTGGATAGTTTGAAGCGGAACCCTCTATTTTCGTAATCTAAGGTTTGACTTCCCTTAGTATGATATGTGTTTAATGATTTGTAATAAGTAATAATGTATGGGTCACAAAATGATGAAACGTTATGAATGATGCATGATCAGCATGTTTACATAATGCATGGTTGTAATACATGTATACATGTATGTTATGGTGATACCTAGTATTGATGACATAATAATCTATGCATATCTAACTAATGTTGTTCAACCTAAAATAGTTTCAGAAAGGTGGGAATTTGTGTGATTAGGTTTCGGTGATGTGACTATGAGGTAAAACCCTAATCAGCTATATGTGAAAAGCTTTTCATGTTATTGAATGTGTATGAAGTGAAAGCATGATATTGTACTCTCTCTCTTTCTCTCTTAATTGCATGACTTTAATCTAATGGGTTAATTTGGTGTTATAACTTGTGACTACTATGAATATGGTTAAATAATATTAAGCTTTGGCTATGAACTTTGATAAGGGAACACAGAAAGTATGAATATGTGAATGTGCATACTTGGTTAAACTATCTAATTCTTAGCCTCATATACCCCAACTTATGGGAGGTAGTGAAAGTTAGAGATTCGAGATAGAATGATGCTTAGGAACCTTGTGTGAAATCAGTTGTAGCCTAATCCTACATTAGAGAACTTATGATTCACTACTTACCTTATTTAAAGGTGTATGATGTGTTGAAACGTATTCTCTTCTCTGATTATATGATATTCACTTTGTTACAAATATGAATGTATTATCTAATGGTTGCTATGAGACGTATATGTGATATGGCACAAATGATGGTTGGTATAAGTAATTCTGATATGTCCAATGAAGCATGATGAGGTAACTATGAATCACAAGTGTGATGTGATGGGTCTTAGGAACTACCAAAGGCTAAGTGGCTAGTTGAGGTGATATCCTCTAGTACTGGAATGACATATTGATATCCCATGATAATATGTTGATGATGATAGCCTTATGGCTAGCAGTGATACAGTGTTATCGGATGATGGGAATTGGTTTGTAGTTTAAACGATGATATCGGTTGTTGTAATACTATGCCCCTTTCTTTTGAAGGATTTGTTTGTATGTTGTTACTTGATTGCTTCTAAAAGACACTTTAATTGGTCTAATTAATCAAGTGGAATCAAATCATGTAGCTTGCCCTGTGCCATAGATCTGTTTAGTGTCAGCATTTGCTGGATGGTGAAATGAGTAACTCCTATGGGAAATTTAGATCACATATTGTTGAGTATGTGGGGATTGGTACCCTAATATCAAGCAATCGAGGGTGACTTTGGGCATGTGTGAGCCTAAGATCATGCCTCAAGATATGTGATACAAGATTGGCTGTGGGCCATACCCTGGTAAGAGTGCAATTTCGGGCCATAGCTCAGTGATATTATGTTAATGAGATTTCACAGGATTGGATGTGGGCCATACCCTGGAAGAGTGTGGTTGTGGACCATAGCTTAGTTTCACTAGCGCCGTGACCTATACCAAGGCGGGTTAGGTTTGCACAGTTGGACTATATGTTGTTGGAAGCAGTTGACTCGTGATGTCATTGTAGGTTCACTTGTACTAACCGAGGGGGAGAGGTCATGGATTTTGACTCTTCCACTAGACCTTGTATGGCACTGATTTTGACTTAGCAGTGGTCGGTTGGATTTGCGTAGTACAACTCAAATCCTCAGTGCTTAATAAAATACATAATCAACTGTGTAGTATACATGTATAGGATCAAATACGAGAACATTGGATGAGGCCTTGCTTTGCTTTTTATATTGTTTAGTTTGTAACAGTTATACATGTTCTTTGTATTCCTTTACAAGCATAAAGATAATCTACTATGTATTGTACATGCCTAAACTACTTAAACAAGTAATAGTTTCTTTACTTAAGAGAATTCATGAAACTTCTCATCTTATAATAATATCCCTTTCTACTTAGTTATCTGTGATAATAATAGAGTTGGTTGAGAGTTATATCACTCATTGGGACTTTTGTCTTACCCCATTGGTTAAAAATATTTTAGATGGACGTGCATGCCAAGCTAAAGGTCAGACAGCTGAGAGTATATATATATATATATATATATATATATATATATATATATATATATATATATATATATATATATATATATATATATATATATATATATATATATAAACTACACCCGGTGGATCATGGTATTTGGATAGTGTTTAGTAATATAGTCTTATGTGTCGTCCCTGTACACTCAGGTCCTTAGGGGTGTTCTCGAAGTGTTTTGATGATATGATGATCGACATGTGGTTTTTGACTTGTGTGCCTTTGTTGGTATGTACATACATGTGGAATTGTTATCTTATGTAACCAGATGATTGGAAAACAATGATGTAGCACTCTAAATATATGTTATGAAATGTAAGTGTTGATTTTTGTGTAATAAATCTCGTCTCATGGTGCTTGTTGCAAATCAGTTTTAATTTCCTGTGGTTTTCGGTAATCTGTTGTTAATGGTTCATCGTGGTTTAAGTTGTGAGTAATCTAAAACCAAGAAAATTCAAATATGTAAACCAAGGTTTGAAAGACTCAAATGAATTTGATCACTAAAAAGCTTTCAATCGAGAATATGGTTAACTAAGAATGATCTTGATTGAAGTGTTGGTCGATCTACAAACATCCTGTGAATACCAATCAAAGAATTTTTGCTTAGATTAATATGTCCTCCTTTGTCATCTCAAAAGATAGAAAGTAATAGATAAGAATGACTCTTTATTTGTAGGATATTCCCCTTGAATATAATGCCTAAAATGGTGTGAATGCAATGAACATGAATGTGATGGCATTTATTAAGACCAAAATGATTTGCAAGTAAGCTGATGATCTTTTCTTATCTAGAGAGGTACCAAAATCATTTTCTAACCATTCTCTATTATATTTTTAAATGACATGTCAGAGAATAAAGTTTGAATTTTCTATAAGCAAGATATGTTTTATTACTAATAAAATTGATGAGATCATGTTCTGGAATATATCCAAGTTCATGAGTATCAATAGGTTATTTAAAGTGTCAATTTTAGATGATATAATTTCAAGCCACAATATTATTCACCCTAATAATGACTCTTATTTAGGAATGTGGTACAAGTTATACAAAAGAAATATCAACATTATCTAGGGAGTCATAGAAAGCTCATCCTTAATTCATTTCATGATAATTAGAGTATGATGATATGACACTTACATGAACAGACAAGATATTCTCCACCATAGTTCAAAGAAAAGGTTTACTTATTCTTACTAAGATCAAGAGTGTAGTCTACCATAGTGTTGTATAAGAGTATCCCAAGTTAAAGCATTTGTGGTCACTAAGGCATATCGTGGACTACTAGAGAAATTAAAGATTACACAAATGAAGCTGGCAGGGTTGTGGTTAAGAATTTCATTGTTATTTTTTTAATGGTCTTATATAAATTTTTTGACAGTTATTTGATCTAACTTGTTTTTCAACCAAGAAGTTGCTCAATTGAAGAACTGTCGACCATGATCAGTTCTAGAAAATATAGAATTTATATTTTAACGTTTTATATAAGATATATAAATAAATACAATAAAAGTAATTCCAATAAACATCGAATTCGGTTGTGATATGAATGTATTTATCACGATTAAGCATATGTCACATCTCAACATGATCTTATACTTCTTCTTCTTCTTGAAATGAGTATGAACTTAATTTCCAAGGATATGATTCCTCTTTTCTTATCATGTTCACATGAATGTAACATAGAAAATTCATCCAAAGATAAGTTTGACTTTACTTTGAGACCCAAAGCATGGTGTTATCCTTTGTTTCATGATTCAAAAGATATGGTTCCTCCTAATCATCTTTTAGGAATAAGTCCATGAGAACCATCATGTTTTTGAGAATGTAACATATTTCTAAAAATTCATCCAAATAAATTCAACTTTACACTTTCGTTGGTAAGAAGTCAAGTATTGTCTAGCAATATCTTTCTTCAAGTATAGAGATTGATATCATATTTTTCTTGATAAATAACATTATGATTTTTGTGAGTACAAAAGTGAGGTACATCATATTTTAATGTAAGGACATGCATATTTATAACAACAATGTCATCCAAGCATTTTGGTACCTAATTCAAGAAATCAAGTATGCTAGACAATATGTTTATTTCTCAACTTTAATATGAAATAATTCAACAAATAACTTGATACCAATCAAAATTAAGATGTTTTCTTCACATCATTAGATGTTCAAGGGAAATTTTGGAGAGACTTTTTCTCAGTTGAAGAGTGTTGTCGATAAAGGAGCATCTCGGTCAAAGTTTTGTTGACCGAGAGCAATTCTGGAGAGTCCAACATCTCAAATAGATTAGGCAAATGTACTTTTTTTGGTTAATGATATGCACAATTTTCTTAAATAAGGTTGAGATGAGATATAAATGTATATCAAAATTAAACATACGTCAAATCTCAACAAATGTCCATTTTATTTTAAGTTGGGGGTTTTGGAACCCAAATCATGTCAGGTTCCTTTCTTCCAATATTCATATGAAAAGAAATAATGTCCAAGACGTTGACAATAACATGAGATAAAAGATATTTCATTTATTTTTTCAACATTTTAATAATTTACAAATTAATTCTTAGGTACATATGTAATTCTAATCTTTGAAGCATATGTCTTTTTGGTTTTAGGCATAAGAGGATTTGTTCTTTGACACATATTCTAAACCTCTCCTTCCTACTTGTTTAGAAGCATTATCTAAGATGTTATCAAGACTTTTTTCCTTGCATTAGTCTAGAAACTTGTTTTTGTAATTCATCATTTTCAACAATCTTTTTAGTTATATCCAAATTTACTTGAGCAAGATTAGAAAGTAAGATATCTATTTCTTTTATCCAGGCATCACAATATGAATGTGTGCATAAGATAGATTGAGTTTGATAATCATTAAGTTTATCAAGAATATCAATCTTTTCTAGAAGAGAAGACTATTGTAATTTTCAAGATCAAGTATTTTAGCCTCATAAATCTCAATAGATTCTTTTAACACGGTATTTGAGGTTTTTTAAGTATCATTTCTAGAACTAAGGTTATCTAGACTAACATAAAGTTCATCAACAATGGTAGCAAGTTTTATTTTATTTTTTGCAATCTATATATGTATCATGAAGTTCTTCAATAGTACTAACTAACTCTTCTTCAGATATACAAAAAATATTTACCTCGTTAGTTTCTTCTTCATCTACTATTGTCATGAGACATTCTACCTTCTCCTCTTCACTAATTTCACTATCATCACTTGATTTCTCCCATGCATCTTTGTAGGACTTCTTACCTTTATTGATCTTTAGACATTCAAAAGTCAAGTGGCCTCTCTTTCCACACTCAAAACACCATTTACAATCAATGTGGTGTTTCCCTATTCTATTTCCCCCCATCTTCAAGACCAGTTAAGGAACCTTGAAATCCTGCTTTGATACCAAATAAAAGATCCAGAGGGGGGTGAATAGATATTTATAATAATTTTAATCAAACAAAATTACTTTACTTAAAATGAAGCAGAAATATAAAGCAAAAAAGGCAACCACAACAGACACAAATTTAGAGTGGTTCCATCAAATGACGTCAGTCCACTACCTAGTTGTTTCCAACTAGGATTTTTAAATCATATATTTTATTATTTTATATACCAACACGCTATATGCAAAATTTACATGTGTCTTTTGTGGCGCAAGAGTAACCCTCCTTTTCATCTCAAGAAGAACTCCCACCTTCTTTGACGGGCCACGTGTGGTCACCCTCTTCACCTCTTCTTTAATGGCCTAGGACGAGCACCGACTAGAGAAGACTTCTTCTTCTCATAGGATCTTGGACAGCCTTCACTCCAAGAAGTATCCCAACCACAATACACCAAAGTAGAAAGAGGTTGGAGAAATGGAAAATATTATTTAGCTCACAAGATGTAGAATCAAGCTCTTTGGACAAGTGATGATGATCCACTCAAAAAAGATTTAGGCAAAGTAGTATTAGGTGGAGAGGATATTATAACTGAGATAAGAGCTTAGTCTAGAATGATAGAAACTTGAAGTATAGAACCTAAGCTCTTTGATAAATATGTCAAGTCAAAGTATGCTCAAGTATGTATCAAATATTGTAGCACAAAGTTGATGTCTAAGTTCCCTAAGACCACTCCTATTTATAGGAAATGATTACAAGGGTTAGGGTATCTATGGGAACTGTCTAGAATGTTCTTAGTGGTCAATTAGCCATTAAGAAGAAGTTAATTAAATTGCAATGAATAATTTGATCGTTAATAAACTAACATTTCAGAACCATTATCAATCCACAATATTGTCGACCAGAAGAGTCTCGATACATATTATCAACCAAAAAAAGTTCTAGGATCCAACGAATATGAGTCTGGCAATCTCCTCGCAATGGCTCTTTTTCGATCAAACTTTTATTCGACTGACTTTTTGGATCGATAATATTGTCTACCGAGATTAACTCAGAACTTTATACATGCAAGGCTATTTCTCAATTTTTTCTTAGTCTTCGACCAAGTATGTCTCGGTCGACAATTTGGTCAACTGAGAAGGACTCTATGCAAAGATTTCTAATATATGTGAGGTCCTATTAAAGTCTCATATGAAACCTATCAACCCTAAAGGCTTCATGTGAGTGTAGGATAGGATTTTGGGTTGGTTTAGGAGGATATCACTTGTCCTTGAATCATGTATATCAAGTTTTATGAAAACATATGTGTATAAACAAATACATATATACATGTTACAACTTGATTCACAAGTATCCGACCATATATATTTGCAAGGTCTTTATAGTTGGATCTTGACTTAGTTCCTTTATCACCTAGAATACTTAATAGACAAGTTAGTGACATAATTTGGGAAATATTTGCATCATCAAAGTATGAGTATGACAAATTAAAAATCCAACAATATCCCCCTTTTTTATGATGACAAATATTTCCATAAGATAAATTGAAAGTATCAAATTTAGAACATCATACCTTTGAAATTTCCCTATCGATAGCCAATTTATCTCATGGGTATTCTCCCCCTTTTGTCGAAGACAAAAAGGGTCCCTAGTGTTCCCCCTCAAGGAGACACTCCCCCTCAATAAGATAGTCATTTTGGAAAGGGAAAGTTTATATCATAAATTTAAACCCAATGTACTAATAGAGAAAAAATACCAATTGATGAAAAAAAACTTAAGAAAAAGTAGTCATTAATCTCATTAAGGCATATTCAAAAAGCCATTTTGATATAGGAACATCAAAAGTATTTGTCTAATTATTTACGAAAGGAATGTTATGTCCTTCATGATAAAAAGATCCCATTAAGCACAAATATCATAAATAAACTCTAATCAATGGTAAGAAATGTAAAGTGCACCATTATATAGATATGCCATGAAAAAAAAATCAAAATTGAAATGGATTTCTCATGCTTTCAATGGATTTTAATCCCAAAAATGATAAGAGTTCATTAAGTGCAAAAATTGAAGTCAACAAAGAAAGGAGTTTCTAGACCAAATATAAGGGATGTTAATTCCATATTGATATATAGAACCAATAAATCATAGAAAAGGTCTACAAAGAATCTCTAGAACAAACATAAGGGATGCAAAGCCCGTTTTGGTTTAGATAATCCATTAAGTGCCATAGAATAGTTCTTAAAATAATATCTAAACCAAGAGTGAAAGGGTGTTAAGCCTTTATTAATATAGAGAATCATTTTAGAGAAGAAAGATATGCAAGTTGTATTCAAAGAGTTTGAGCTCCCCTTAATCTCGTGTCAAATAAAAAAATATTAAACACAAGAATAAAATTTAAAAAGTCACCATTTAATAATCCAAATCCATGATAAAGCATTCATATCACGTGCAAAACCAAGAAAATTTGAATCTGTAAGCCGACGTTTGAAAGATTCAAATGGATTTTATCATTGCAAAGCTTTTGGTCAAGAATATGTTCAATTGAGAAGGATCTAAGTTGCAGTGTTGGTTGGTTGACAAACGTCATGCAAATGCAAATCAAATAATTTTTGCTTAGAATAATGTGTCCTCCTTTGTCATCTAAAAAGATAGAAAGTATTATATAAGAATGACTCTTTATTTTTACGATACTCCCTTTGAATATAATGCCTAAAATGATGTGAATGCAATGAACATTAATGTGATGGCATTTACTAAGATCAAAATGATTTTCAAGTAAGGCTCATGATCTTTTCTTATTTAGAGAGGTACCCAAACCATTTTCTAACCATTCTCTATTCTATTTTGAAATGACATGTGAGAGAATAAAGTTTTAATATTCTATAAAGAAGGCATGTTTCATTACTAATTCCATTGATGAGATCATGTTATGGAATATATCCAAGTGCATGATCATCAATAGGTTATTTAAAGTGTCAATTTTAGTTGATATAATTTTAGTCCCAACATTATTCACCCTAATAATGTTTCTTATTTAGGAATGGGATACAAGTTATATCAAAGAAGTATCATCATTATCTAGGGAGTCATCGAATCTCATCCTTAATTCTTTCCATGATAATTAGAGTATGATGCTTTGAAAGTTACATCAAAGGACAACATATTCTTCACCATAGAACAAACAAAAGGTTTAATTATTCTTATTAAGATCAAGAGTGTAGTGCATCATAGTATTGTACAAGAGAATCTGAAGTTAAAGCATTTGCGGTCACTAAGGCATAGGGTGGATTACTAGAGAAACTAAAGATAATACAAATGAAGTTGACAAGGTTGTGGTTAAGAATTGCATTGTCATTTCTGTAGTGTTCTTATATAAATTTCCTGACAGTTCTTTGTTCGAACTAGTTTTTCAACCAAGAAGTTGATCGGTTGAAGAATTGTCGATCGGGATCAGTTCTAGAAAATCCATAATTCGTATTTTAACATTTTACAAGATATATAAATAACTCCAGTAAAAGTTATTAAAAAAACATCAAATTAGGTTGAGATGTGAATGTATTTATTATGATTAAGCATATGTCAAATCTCAACATGATGTTATCCTTCTTGTTCTTGAAATGAATATGCATTTAATTTCCAAGGATATGACTTTCATCCAAGTGACATGCCACTAGGGAAGAGGAGACCTCAAGAATCCTTACCTTTAGTGGAATTGAATCA
The DNA here is from genome assembly GCA_963693085.1 of Alisma plantago-aquatica. Taxonomy (NCBI): domain Eukaryota; kingdom Viridiplantae; phylum Streptophyta; class Magnoliopsida; order Alismatales; family Alismataceae; genus Alisma; species Alisma plantago-aquatica. Next base: position 1,615,465,825 of record OY856409.1, on the reverse strand, counting down.
AGGCAAGGAGAAGCACTGATAGTGTTCTCCAGAAATAAGAGAGGAATAAATGCTTGTTGGCAGACGATCACATGACTAAAGGGGAAATTGATTCAAGAGAACAACTGTTCAGGATGAAGAGAATCCCTAGGAGAGGTCAAATATATATAGAGTTCACCCCTAGGGCTCCCGCAAGGGTGTGGTTTGAGAAGCCTCAAGAATAAAAATTGGGAAATATCAATTACTTGATGAAAGTTTTCAAGTTAGATATCGATCTGTGAAGAATTGAACCATGAATACGACAGAGAAGAAATTTCAAGAATTAGTTAATCATAGCGAGAGAAAATTGAAATTTTCTGTGGCACGGAAAAAATCATGGTTTCCCGATTTGGCTCAAGATATAAGGCAGACCACTGACCACTTGATCTTGAGTAGATGGAGAATAAAATGCACATATTGTCTACATCAGTGTGTAACATGTAGCATTTAATACATTTCTAATCCAATTCAATAAAGTGGTTTTACTTCAATTTCTTTTCTTTGTCTTTCAATTTGGATGAGTAAATATCATCCAAATAAAACAAAACTTGGTGAATACGGTAATAAGGACCCAAAGAATTCAATTTTGGAAACAATTTTGGCCTTTCAGAAAATTTAAATACTCTAAACATCCAATTTGAGGGGAAGTTTATTTCCTTCATATCGGGCATGGGAGAGAGGGAGAGAATGGCTCTCTTTATCCCATACATACATACATACATACATCCATCCATCCATGCATACATATTGGCTGTTAAAAGGAGGGAGGCAGCTAATATTATTTGTGAGCTGATTGAAAAAGACAAGCAGGTGGTGAACAAACAAGAAGATATTGAGGACCAAGCCGTGCAGTTTTATAACAAGCTTTACAACAAAAACTTTGAAGACACGGTTGAGGAAGAGGATATTTATTGGAACTGAAAATCTCACTAGCACCCATAACAACATTCTCACTAGTGAGGTTACTGAGCAAGAAGTTAAAGACGCGCTTTGGAGTATTGGCTGCAACAAATCTCCTGGGTTTGATGGATTCAATGCTTTCTTCTACAGGACAGCTTGAGAAACTATTAAAGAAGATCTTCTGAGGTATGTGGGATGGTTTCTTAATGGTGGTAACATGTTTAGACGAGTCAATCATGCTTTCCTGGTCCTCATTCCAAAGAAGAAGGTCACGGCCTCTCTTGCTGACTTTTGACCCATTGCATGCTGCTCTATCCAATATAAGATTATTGCAAAAATCCTAGCGACAAGGCTGAAGATGGTCCTCCCTTTCCTAATTTCTAAAAATCAATGAGCCTTTATTACTGGTAGGAGCATTTGTGATTGTGCCCTTCTTGCAGATGAATTTCTAGCTGATTACAACGTGATGAGAGGGAGCAGAAAGGCATGCCTGAAGCTTGATATTTCGAAGGCATATAATAGTGTCAGATGGGAGAAAATGTGGTGGATCATGCAAGAGATGGGCTTTTCTGAAACATGGATACAATGGATGCAAAAATGTATCGGCACAACAAGTTTCTCGATGCTTGTCAACAGTACATTGACTGGTATGTTTAAAGGCAGTAACGGGCTTAGGCAAGGTGACCCACTTTCTCCTCTCCTCTTCACTTTGGTCATGGAGTATTTTACAAGGAAACTGAAAGATGTGGAAGACTCAAAACTGATCAAAGCATACACAATTCATGGGATGAAGGTTATGAGCCACCTTATCTTTGCAGATGATGTTTTACTATTTCTGGAAGCTAAAGTTGATATGTTAAAGGAGCTGAAAAATTGTCTGGGTGAGTTTGGGGAGCAGACGGGGCTGCGAATTAATGCTAATAAGACTCAGCTCTATCTCTCAAAAAACTGTCACCAGTTGGAGGCTAGACTGCAAGAAGCTATTGGTGTTGAGTTGGGTAAGTTTCCGACTAAATACTTGGGCTTCCCTCTTACCGGGGGCAACCTACAGGTCAAAGATTTTGTTGATTACATTGACAAACTGGATGAGATGATATCTAGATGGCCTACACGGAAGCCTTCCATGGCGGGTCATGCAACCCTTATCAGATCAGCTATAGAGGGACTCCTTATCTTTTGGGTACAACAAGGCGAAATACCAGGTGCTGTGCTTGACAGGTTGGAGATGAAAATTTCAAATTTTATCTGGGCGGGTGAGTACCACCCCATGCGCTACTCAAGGCTGGCTTTGCCTAAAGATGAAGGAGGTTTACAACTAAAATCACCAAGAGACATAGCTAGATGGGGAACCTTGAAGAGAATTATTTTGTACCATACAGGTGGCTCTGTATGGGGGAGATGGATGAGAGAAAGATACCCACATGGACTTGACTTTCAACCACACACTAGAGAAGGCATGACACGCACCATTCATATGATGAGGAGTATGTGGCCGTAGGTCAAGCATCTTTTCTATCTGAATTCGGATGGGGAACGGTACATGCTAAACCCAAAAGCTGATTTGTGGGAGATTACAAGGATAAGGGCTGAAAAGGATGGCACTATGGCATATATATGGGAGGGTAAGCAAACTCCTAAATGGTCCATATGTGTGTTCAAAATTCTGCACGATGCTTTAGCTACACTGGACAGAGTATATGAATGGAACCACAACATTGTTGTCACCTGCTACCTCTGTAAGGAGAATGATGAATCCCATAGTCACTTGTTCGATAGTTGCAACTTTACGAGGAGCTTATGGGAGAAAATATATAAAGAGTTCTTGCTGAATATAGAGTTGAATGAAGATCTAAAAAAGATGGTCAAATGTTGTGCCAATGAGGAGAAGAAGCTGCTTCTTTTTGCTGCCATGTGCTTCCACGTCTGGAAAGAAAGAAACACTCATAAGCATGGAGGAATAGTTAGTAGTGTGAGTTCTATCGCTGAAAAATTTTGTAAAAATGTAAAAAAGAGATTATGTGTTAGCTAGATGGGTGAGTTGCTCACGTATACGTTGTATAGCGAGCATTGGGCTATATGTAACTCTTGACCCTTATACAGTTGTAGGGGGAAAGTCAAAATATATTTACCTGATTTCGATACATACATACATACATAGATACATACATACATACATACATGCATGCATGCAACTCAGCGTCCCCTAGGGTTGTCACTCTAGGCGATTGCGAAGGCGATCACCGGACATGTTGGAACCATGGCACCCATGCCATCAGCCACTCTGGTTGCTGGTGTCCACCCCCGCACAAACTACATCTCCCTTGTCCACCACCCACCACCACCCAACCTGCTGAGAAACAAGGAGACAGAGAGACGATGGCTATGACATCAAAACCTAACAGCCAGATGGATGAAGGAGAAGTAGCTAGGCTGAGTGAGCAGGTGACCAAGGGAGATGTAGGAGAATCAAGGGAGACAGTGGCCTGGAACCAGATATTAAAGCAACCATCGGGTGCCAAGAAGGACACGATGGAGTTCCCACAGTTGTGGGAGGAGGATGGACAAGTCCATGTCGACCTGGATGTCAAGGAATTTGAGAGACTCCAAAATATTTGGGAGTATATGATCATGGTTTATACCCTGGGTAAGAGGCCTTTCTACCCCCACCTCCTCGCTTGGATCAAAAGAACGTGGAAGCCAAAGGGATCTTTCAAGCTCCTCTCCAGCGACAATGGATTTTTTCTGGTTTGATTCTCGATGTCGACGGATAAGGAGGTAGTCTTGGCTATGGGGCCATGATGGTTCGATCATCAGCTGGTGATTGCGAAGCACTATACCTATGGCGACGAGTTGAAGAAAGACACGTTCAACACTATCCCTACCTAGGCATCGATCAAGTCCGTCGGTCGCTCTTAGACAAAGAAGGCGGCAGGGACAATCGTGGATGGGGCGGGATAGGTGCTACACATCGACGATAGAACATTGGAAGGAGAGGAAGCTAGGGTGTTGTTGGAGTTGAAGGTTGACGGCCCAAATCCCACCACCGTGTGGCTCAATGTCAAAGGGCGGGATCTAATTCTTGTGACAGTGGCATACGTCCACATCCCAACGAGCTGTGTGAGATGCTGAGCCTTTGGCCATAGCACTGCAGACTGCGTCCAGACTGAGAAGAAGGAGGCACCGAAGACAAAAGGCAATGCAGGGTGTAAGGAGAAGACAGTGATTGTTGCAGCAGCCAATCCAAATCCAAAGGCATTGGAGATTGACACACAATAGAAGAAGACTACGAAGAATAAGGAACTACAGCAGACGAGCACTCCTAAAGAGAAAGAAACGAGCAGTAGCAAAGGGAAGGAAAGCAAGGAGCAAGAGGCCGACTCTCCATCCAAAGAAATAAGCAACAGTGAAGAGGGTGAATTCATGTTGAGTTCACGTAGGAAAGGGGTAAAGAAGCCAGTTATCCCTAGAACCCAAGGTGTGGGTGTCATCCTTGATACAACAAATAGTTTTGATGCTCTATCTGAATCAGATGTTGAGGAGGAGAATGCAACTAAACAAAAAGAACAGATTGGGAAAGGCGGGAATGCCAGGAAGGAACCTGCTAGGCGTACTAGGTCAAACAAAAATCTTTGATATGTCCATGCTCCTATGGAGTATCAAAGGAGGGTGTGACAGGAGCAAGAAGAAAGAAATCAGAGAATGGATCGTTGCCAGTCGTCATTCGTTGGTTGCTTTGGTGGAAACTAAGATAAAGGTACATAATAAGAATAGTATTAAATACTTATTTCCACAAGGTTGGGAGCATGTATCTGGTGCGCTACCGCCAATGGTGTTACACACTACTAAATTGTAGTTTTGAATAGATGCAACCCCATGGACGGAAGCACACAGGTGGATTCACTTTTGATATTTATAAAATCTAGCTCAACACCTACTCACACTAAGACAACTATACCCGCAAGTGCACGGGCTCGTGTCATAGTATAGGAAGGTGGCAAGTATAGGGTCGATCCACAGGGAGAAGAGGGGCACTAGAGCTAGATTTAGTTTGGCTAGGTTCCTACTACAGAGACTAGGGTTAATGGTTTGAAGTTTGTTTTGATTGTTGAACTACTATGAACAAATGAGGAATTAAAGGCAAGAATGAAAACTAAATTAACCCTAGACCAAATTAAAGCTAAAGAAGCTAAAGGCAACAAATGAGGAATTAAAGGCAAATTACACTAAGGCAAGCAAGAGAGAAGCAAAAGAGCAATTAAAGAGCTAATCTAACATGAACAGGGCAAGAACAAAGCAAGAAGCTAACTAAGCAAGGAACGAGCTAGCTAAGCTAAGCAAGCACAAAACTAGGGTTTTAAACAATAAAGAGAGGTATGGGCTATTTAGGGGTATGGACTTATCACTTAAGTTGGGGGGTGACATATGAACATTATGATTCCATTTAGATTATCCAAACCAAACAACAAGTTAGAGTCTAATGAATTAACCTAAGCTACTAACTGGCCATGGACATGCTAGGTTGTGTATAGGGGAACTAGTCCCTAACACTCCCTACTACCCTTACGAGGCTCATTGGGTTAGGGATTAGGTTCAATTCAATTAGAGTCTAATCAAGTCTAGGTTTATAGATTAGGCATTCCTAGGGCAATTAAGGGCCAAGGGTAGTATTGGGGAGGTGAAATTAGGGTTTTGGATCCCAATTCCCCCATATTCTAGCCTTGAGAAGGCCCCATGAAAATTGCATTAGGATTATCTAATCCAGCTACTTAGACCTCTCACTTAGGTTTAAGGAGATTGATTAGGATGTAGGAAGATGGGAGGAAACCTAGGGATCCAAGAATTGGACCTAGGGGCAAATCCCAAAATTCACACATATAAGCGATTTGCCTAAATTCTTAGGTGATTTCACACACAAACCAACAAGCAATTCATGGATAGATGAAAATATAACATAATCATTAAAAAATGGAATTACAAAGTTTACATGTCATTTCCCCACAACATGGTATCAAAGTAACATAATTTCCCCCAAACAGTCCACCCAAGGGACCTAGCTACTCATAACAAAGAAAAATACAAAAAGAAAGGAGATAGAATGAGTATAGGAGTGAAAAGCCATGATGATCTCAGTGAATACTCCTCCTTCTCCACCTCCTAGTAGCTATAGCTCGAGCTCAAGTAGGGGAAAAATAGGTAAAGCAGTGAAAAATGGGTAGGTTTTGTGAGTAGCACGACCGTGGTGGGTCACCACAGCCGTAGTGGGTAGAGGTGAGCACGACCATGGTGGATGGGAACGGCCGTGTTAAATAAAATGATCAAAAGTCAGGTTGGTGGTCAGTTTTGGGTCGAAACACGTACGTATGTGGTGGTCACCACGGATGTGGTGGTCTGAGGTGGCACGGCCGTGGTGGGCTAGGAAAATGTGGTTGTGGTGTTGCGCCATGGTCATTCTGTATGCAACACGGCTGTGGTGGTTGTGTGCTTGACTTGGGGTTGAACTTGTTGGTTTATAAGTGACCTAGCACGGCCATTCTGTCGTACCACAGTCGTGCTAGGTCTTGGATCAACACTTTGACTCTATTCTTTGGATTTTCTTGGACATCTTTGCTTTAATGGGTCTTTGGCCACTAGGGGAAGGTTGAGGGAGCATCGGACTTCTATTTGGGCCTCTTCAAGGGTAGAGAAACCCTAGGATCACTCCTTCTCTCTCTCTCTCTTCCATCATGAGTGGTCCAAATGCCTGAAAAACATGCAAATAATGTCCATAAGTGCATTTTATATAAATAAGCATATTGGGAGGAATGACATGCAATCTAACAGGTATACATGTAATTGAAGAGCAAAAAAACCAAGATGAAGCCCTAAAATAGGGCTGAATCACCACCCCAAACCTAAAACATACTTGTCCTCAAGTATACTCTAACTCAATCTCTCTACAAATTTTCCACAAACAAGAAATGATAAATGCAATGTAAAAGATGATTATTGATGAATGGGATCAAAGATGACTGAGTACATGCATTTCACATCTCTCTTGTCCTGCTTTCACAATCCAATCATGAAAAGAGCACAAAGCATATGAACTTCAAATATAGCGTAAAGAATACACAAGTTATCCATATTTCTTCCATAAAGTTCTGGGTAAACTGTTTCATGATGGTGTTAATCAAGGATAACTAGGAGTATTGTTTCACATCCATGCATTCACTCTTATGTTTCAAATCACACCAAATGACCCACATAGCTGTGGAAAAGGGGAAAATGAGCTAGGTTTGATGTTTCCTAACTCAATGGGTATGAAAGTGGAAGAAAGGGTTGCGATAAGATATTTGGAGTGTTTTTACACACTCATCTTTTCTTTATTTGAATGCTCTTAAACAGGAGCATCCTTTTATTTTGTTTTTGCTTTTTTTTCTTTCCCTTGGTGTATATAGGGCATATGGTGGATAGAGTGAAGTGAGGGGATGGAGATATGGACAACCCAAACTTTTGGAGGTGGCCAAGGCTGATTATGTGCAATCGGGCATCTTTTTATGAGGCGGAGGGGTATGAAGATGGTGGAAGAATAGTCAGATCAAAGAGGGGTCATTGGTATGATTCTCCACATAAGACATCTTGTATGAAAATTAATCCAATACTTCATCCTAGATATCACACTACATGAATGAACAAGATGAAATTGATATATCAAACAAGTGATTCCACAAACACTAAGTGTTCAAAGCTTGCTCAATTTCACAATTCAACCAAATCAATCACAATCATAAGAGAGGTGATGCACATGTAAAAAGTCAAACATTGATACCACTTAGCAATAATTCATGAAATTTCACTTGCATTTGTCAAAGGTCGTCATTTTTACTCAAAACAGTAGAGATTGGGTCAAAACACACTTTTTAGACAAGAAATCTCAAATTTGGGCAAAATTGGCCAAAATGGTGCCAAGTTGCCTCCAATCACATCTAAACCTATATTATTAAACTTAAAGCAGCAAACAAGCAAATCCTAGCTAAAACATGCAAAAATTACCAAAAATCTACATGGTATGCAATGCATGGCAAAAGAGCAAATTTTTTGAAAATTATACAAAAATGATAAGAAAGTAAACTACATGGCATGCAGGTATGCAAAGTAGTAAACTTCTAAACTAGATAAAAAAAACAAGAAAAAATGTGAAAAACACAAAAAAAAAGTAAATAGCAGGTGAGATACAAAATGAGTGAAAGTAGAACAAGGGCATACCGCCCTACCATCCCAAACTTTTGAATCATGTTGTCCTCAGCATGACACGAAAGTCTAGGATGATAGGGTAGACGATCACTGTGGTGGTGGTGGAGGTGCTCCTCCCTGCCTATAATAGGCACCCCAATAGTCTGACTGTGGAGGCGGATAGTTGTCCTGAAAAGCTGATAAAGAACTCCATCAGTCTTCACCCCACTGTGGGTTCCTCTGGGCCTGGGCATTATGAAACTAGTAAAGATGGTTGACTTGGTAGTGCATCTACTGATGGTCTAACCATATGGCATCATGCGTCTGTTGAATGCCCTCATGTGCCTGTAGTATTCTATCATGCGTCGCCTGAATGCCCTCCAACTGTGCATGAATGGTGGCCATGTCATATGCATTCACTGAGGGTTTCTGTGGCTCTGACGCCCCTATCTTCTCTTCTCTTTGCCTCACTCGTCGTGCCGCTCTTTCCTCCACTGCCCGTCTAAGCTCAGCTGCCAGTGAAGGATCTCCTAGACCCCCTACTAAAACCACCTCAGGGATGTTATCTCCTCTAGGGTTCTCCTCCTCATATTTTCTCAATTTTTCCATAAAATCCTTCATGGGTCCATATTGTGGCATGAGGGGTGGAGTATGGTAAGGCGGCTCCAAGGTAACTCCTGGGTAAGGTGGGTTGACTTGGTAGATGATCTTTTGATCCACAATTGTAATCATGGAAGAGCAAGCCAAGTAGTGCAAGTCAACCAACTTTCCTCCATCTGCCTTTGTGTAACCCTGTCATGTCATGTCCTAAGGCAGTGGCAATCGATGTCACTATCCCTCCCATTACAAAAGGATTTGTGCTCTTGGATGGTATTGTCCTCATATGCTCAATAAGTAATGCCCCCAAGTTCACATGTCTCTCCTTAGTGATCCAACCAAGTATAAAAAGATCTTTCTTTGTGCAGCTGCCTTGGTTCTCGTATCTACCAAAGATGGTGTTTGCTAACACCTTCTGAACATAGCAAAGGAATGGACTATGGATAGCGCTCGTCTTGGATTTCCCCGCTACAAAGGTACTTTGGCCGGTAAAGAATTTCCACATTACTGGATATGTGTAACTGGAATCATTCTCTGTCCTTCCTCCATCTAGGAGGGAAGGTATCTCTTCACTCAGGGTAAGAATCTGATTTAGCAGCTTTGAGGTTATATTCCACCTCTTTCCCCCAATCATTACTTTAATGGCATTCTCGCCATCATCGGTTGCTTTCTCTAGCATAGCAAAAAATTGTTGAGCCAACTCGATGTAAGACTCTTGTTGCAATGTAAGGATATCAAACAATCCCATCTTCTCCATCAGGCCATGGAAATAGGCGTAGAAGTCCATAGCCTCCATTGTTGCTTGGCATGCATAGCGAGTCACTAGTACTTTGCGTGTCAAGCACTCTGGGTGCTTAGGCTCCTTTGCCCTACCGGTGGTGACCTCAGACTCTGGCTGGGGGCGCTTCTGTGGTATCACTTGTTGCTGAACATCTAGCATATCCACATCTTCTTCATCATCTAGCACGAGCTGTCGACGTGGTCGTGGTTGCAGCTCGGGCTGCAGCTGTGCTTCCGAAGAAACGGATGGCCATGCGACTGAGACTGATGGTCGTGTAGCTAAGGCTGAAGGTCTCTCAGATGAGATAGAGGGAGGGGAAGCAGACAGCGATGGCTGCGATGATGACGGTGTCCCCCGCTGTGACTGTGTGGAGACCTCTTTTGTGATAGGATCCACTATGGCATCCAATTTTGCCTCCGTCAACTGGAGGTGTCTATTCCTTGATCTCCTTTGGTAGGGGATGACACCCCTAGTCTTTTCTACTGCTTTCCTTGCGAACTTCTTCATTCTTTCTCAAAAATGGATGTGAAATTAGCAAATTTCGGATTTCTCCAAAGAACGGGGTTGTTGGGGCGGAATGGAGAGAAAATGGTGATTTTGTGGATTGAATTGGTGGAATCCAGATATTTAGGTAGTGGAAATGGTAGGGGAATGATTGGGAATGATTTGGGGGTTATTTGGTGAGGATTCGAGGGCTGTACAGGGTGGGTGGAACATTGCACAGGTTCTAGGGCATGGAGCACGGCCATTCTATTCTTCGGAGAAATGAACAAGTGATTTGGAATTTCACAAAATTCTGGCTTAAGTTGCTGGAATCAGGCTGCGGCACGACTGTACTGTGCAGCACGGCCGTGGTGGATTCAGGTACCACGGTCGTGCTGCCCTGGTTCTATACTTAGTTGATTTTCCTAAATTCTGATGATTTCTCTATTGAAAGTGAGTGCACCACCACGGCCGTTCCATGTCACCACAACCATTCTATACTTAGGTGGGCAGAACATTGCACGGGTGCTAGAGCGTGGAGCACATTCGTTCTGTTCTTCGAAGAAATGAACAAGTGATTTCGAATTTCACAAAATTCTAACTTAAGTTGCAGGAATCAGGTTGCGGCACAGCCGTGCTGCGCGGCACGACTGTGGTGGATTTAGGTGCCACGTCCGTGCTACCTTGCACGGCCGTGTTACCCTGATTCTATACTTAGTTGATTTTCCTAAATTCTGATGATTTCTCTGTTGAAAGTGAGTGCACCACCACGGCCGTTCCATGTCACCACGGCCGCGGTGGGCACTATAATTGTAGTATGACACTCAAATCTTGTTCAAACATCAAAGCTTTGATCTCAAGTTGATCTTCCATTGATTCTTTGTCAAAATTTCATCTATTCTTCTTCATTTCACTCTATTCTCACATACACATCTCAAAACTGCACAAAAACTATCAAATACAAGTGTGTGTGTGTGTGTGTGTTTTCTTAATAAATTTTAAAAACAAAGCAAATGTATCAAAAATGTAAGGTTGGGTCAAAAATTCCCAAACCTAGGTGGATTGCCTCCCATAAGAGCTGAGTTTCTTGCCTTCATCTAGGCTTCTTGGTGATTCTTCATTCATTCATCCATTTGGAATTCTCATGTGTCCATTCTTGCAAAACATGCATCCCTCATTTGCATTCAATCTATTTTTCTCATCCCTTTCATCACAATAATCATTACCAATTTCTTCACCTTGGTGTCCTCTCAAATGCCCATTTGGACTTGTGAAGTGATCATGTCCAATATCCTTATCTCAGACTCGTCGGGTTGGGGTCTTGTACATGTTGATGTTGATCTTCATGTCCATGAATGAGACTGTCATAGTGCCACTGCGCACATGAATGTCAACATTAGCTGTAGACAAGAATGACCTTCCCAAGATGATGGGAATCTTCATATCTTCCGGCTCCATATCAAGCATAATGAAATCTGTTGAGAACACCATGCCTTTCTCTCTATCTATCATCACCAAGACATCATCCACTCTACCCCTAGGCATTTTTATGGATCTATCCGCCAACTGGAGAGTGCAATGTGCCAGCTTCAACTTGCCTAAGCCCAACTCAACATAGACATTGTATGGCATCAAATTCACACTAGATCCCAAATCAAGTAAGGACCTATCTATGTGATGTCCCCCTATGTAACTAGATATAAGTGGGGCTCCTGGGTCTTTTCTCTTCAGGGGAAGGGAATGTTGTATGATGGAGCTCACTTGTTCAGTCAATCTCACCTTCTTTAGAATCCTCCCCATTGATCTTCTTTTCATAGTGCATAGGTTCTTGAGGAACTTGGTATATGATGGGATTTGCTTGATAGCATCCAAAAGTGGAATGTTCACCTTCACTTGGCAAAAAACCTCAAGAATGTCAACATTGTGCTTTTGCCTCCTTTTCAATTCCGACGGCTCATCTAGGGCATCTACGAATGGAGGATCACTAGTTTTTTTCGTACTTGCATGAACATGAGGCGGAACAATATGGGTTGTAGGACCTACAAAGGGGATATGTGGTGGATTACATGGAATCCCAAACTCAACATGCAGTATCACAACATCATCTTCAACAATATTAATCACATTATCACCACTTGGCTGCCTTTGCTTCGCTTTATCAACCTTTATGTGACTTGCGGGTTTCTCAAGAGACTTTCCACTCCTTAGAATTGTCACAACACTACCTTGCTCATGGTGAAGAGGGGGAGCATGGTGTGGCTGTGGAGGAGGTGGAGGTGATACTTGGGGTTGAAATTGAGGTGGAGAAGAGAATTGAGGGGGAGGAGAGAATTGGGGTTGGAAAGTGAAGTTTTGGGAATTTTGAGGTGAGGGAGGTGGTGGAGGAGTGTAAGGCTTAGAATAGCCTTGGAAGGAGTGAATGGGATGTACTTGCATGGGGGGTGGACTATAGAAAATGTGGGAAGAAGGAATAGGTCCACTTGCTTCATGGTGGCTCATGATGGGTTTTGAAGACAATTTTTCTTCTTAGAGAGCGATTATGGAAGATAGTTGCTCTATTCTCTCTTCTAATCTTGCAACATCTCTTTGAAGATCATCAAATACTTTCAATCTAGAGAGAACCTCTTCCTCAAACCTTGATCTATATGTGGGACTTTGTGGTTCATGGTAGCTATATCTTTTCTTCCCCATAGAACTCAATAGCATTATTATTATTTATTAATCAAATTTTGTGTGAAACTCTTACTTATCCATAGGAAAAATCTAGAAGAATAATTTTTAATTGAAATTCCTTAATTTGTCAATTTTACACAACTTACCCTAAACTAGTGAATAACCCCCTTTTGTATTAAATCCTAGAATCTTTATGTTTTTGTTTAAAACTCTTATATTTGAAGGTTATTAACATCCTAGAACACACAAATCTAATAAGAGGACTTGAGAATAAAAGACAATAAAGAGGGTTAAAAGATAAAATTTACCTAAATTTTAGTAGATTAAAACTCTCCTCTCCTTAAGAGGATTTTGCCCCTGAAATCTCAAGCAAGGAGGGAAGGGTGAGTTCGCAACATCTCTTGTTTGAGCTACAAGTTGTTTTCTCTAGTGCATGATACTTCCATAGAACTTTCACTAATTCAATTTCCTTGTACTTTAGTCATTTCACTCATGTGCCAAGGATCTTTACATGATATTCTTTATAGTCAAATCTTTAAATCTCTATAGATTTGATTGTTAACACATGGGATGGATCCTTCACATAGTTATTTAATATGGACACATGAATGACATTAAGAATATCACATATAAGAGGGTGGTAGTGCTAAGTGATATGCACACTCCTCAATCCTGTCCAAAACTTTAAAGGGTCCCACATAGCAAGGATTGAGCTTTCCTTTCACTTAGAATTTGGAATAGACCAAATAAGTTTTATTTTCAAGAAAACATAATCACCAACCAAAAAGTTTACATCCATCCTCTTCTTATAAAAGGATGAGCCAACTTAGAAAGATTCTTAATAAACTATCTATAATAACCCACAAGACCCAATAAACTTCATATACCCGAAGGATTCTTTGGGGGTTGCCACTTAGTCACAACTTCAACTTTAGCTAGATCTACAACTATATGACCAAAAGATATCACGTGGCCTGGAAACGTCACTTCCTTTATCTAGAATTCACACTTACAAAACTTGGCATAAATTGGTTTTCAAAGTGTATGCAAGACAATCCATAGATGTTCCTGATGTTTTCGTATCATCCTACTGTAGATGAGAACATCATCAATGAACACTACCACGAAGTCATCCGGATACGGGTAGAAAACCTGATTCATCAAGTCTATGAAAGTCAAAGGGGCATTAGTCAACCCGAAAGGCATCACTAGAAATTCATAATGCCCTTAATGTGTATGAAAGTCCATATTTGGTATATTTTCATCTTTTACCAGCATCTGATAGTACCCACTTCTCAAATTGATGTTAGAGAAAACCATAGCATATTTTAATTGATCGACTAAATCATCAATGTGTGGTAGAGGATATTGTTTCTTCACTGTCACTTGATTCAACATTCTATAATCCATACACATCCTTGGAGAACCATCTTTCTTCTTCACAAATAGAACATGAGATCCCCATGAAGAGACATTAGGGCAAACAAAACCCATGTTGAGAAGTTCTTGTAGTTGCTTATTAAGTTTTGCAAGCTCCGTGGGTGCCATATGATGAGGAGGTTTTGATATGGGGGTGGTACTTGATGCACTGAATATTATTAGTTTTTTGTAGGCTATTTTATTGTGTATTTCATGCATATTTGCTCATGTTGATACTTGCATGGTTTTTCATCATTATCCTCTTGCAATAAATATTATCTATTGTTGCTATTTTATATTGATTTATCATAAATTATTGGACTAATGCTCTTTATTTTGAATTTTAGGTAAATTGTCAAGTCCTGATTCAGCTCAGTGCTACCAACTACCCTATCAGTGGTATCGACGACAGAAGAAAAAGAATAGTCATGAATCAAAGATGCTTGGTAGTATCGACCACTATTTTGGTACTACTGACTTAATGGATAGTAACACTCATAAAGCAGTTCGGTGCCACCGACTTGAAGTCGGTGGTACCAACTATTACATGGAGAAATCGTTAGAGATGTCTAGAAACAACTCGGTGTTATTGAATCCTTCATCGATAGTACTAACACTTACATGGACTCGTGACCCAGCTAGAGGACTCGGTGCCACCAACATGTACTGACTTATCACAATCAAATAAGATTAAAGATGGTGATTAATCCAATGACCACAACTGAATGATGCCCTATGTCTCTCTTATGACTAGGGAGGATTTAGGCTAGACCAAATTATCACACTTTGTTCATTGCACGATAGAGGAGAGTGAAGAGAAGATCAAGGAGAGGAGAAAGCTACATTCCAAATGATTCAAGCATCTCTAGTGGATGGATTTGCAACCAGAGGACAACAAATTATCATATTCATTAGAGGGAGTCATCTAGATCATCTTCTCCAGGGGTTTCCATTAGTATTTGATGTTTTCCTCTTCTTCTCCTTTTCCCTCTATGAGTATGGCAATTGAAATCATGTGAGGTTATATATATATATATATATATATATATATATATATATATATATATATATATATATATATATATATATATATATATATATATATTCTTCCTAAATTCTAGACATAATACTACGATTGCATAATAAATTAACTATGTATGATCAACATAGATAATATCTTGGATCCTTAATAGCTTTGTGAGAGGGATTTAGGATTAGAAAAATCATAAGTATTACACAATTGATACCATGCCTCAAGAGAGGGCTTACGATTGTGAAGGGAATAGCCTAGAGGATTTTTTAAAGCACCTAACTAATAATTAAATCACTATGAGAGTGGGGTTTATATTATATTAGGTAGTGAATTATGTTGTGAGAGTGGGTAATTCTTGCTACAGGTCCCTTGGTCCAGGGTTAGGAGAAATAAATATTGATAAATGATGTTAATTGAAGTGTAAATCATGGTGAAACCATATTCTTGAGGAATCCATTCAATTTGTGATCACAACCTCATTAATTTAGTTTCAATTCTTATAGTTAGTTATTAATCACTCAATCGAGACATAGTTAGTAGTAGTATTTGAATATTTTTCTTTGAGTTCAACATTCGGGCCTCATAGGCTTATACTATTTTGATATGTGCACTTGTGTTTAATAGGTGTAGTAAACACACATCAAGTTTTTGGCACCATTGTTAGGGAAATAGAAATCCAGCACTATAAGTGTTGTGTTTGGCCACTCTAGGCCATTTATTTTCTTTTATTTACATTTTAAATTTTTCCTTTGAAATTTAGCATCACTGAAAATCTTTTTTAGCAACAATCACTAGTATTACGCATTCTCACTTTGCCATTAAGTTTTAGGCACTAGTGCATGGTTCACATTTGAACCGCTGATTGCAGATAGTCCAATCCAACTATTGCAGATCAATAGGATATTTTTTGCAAGGTGTGAGAGTTTAAGGCTTCGGTTGAGAAGCTCATCCAAACTCCATCACCACAGTTAGAGCAGGAAAAGGTACCAAACATGGACTCTAATGCATAAGAGTGAGTTGGAGCCAAGCTTGAAGAGAAGAGTGGAAGAAAATCAAGGCATCATCATCCACAACACAGTTAGCATTGGGAAATATGGCATCAAAGCAGGCAGCGGAAAGAAAAAAATTAACCGCCATATTCCCCTTTAATAGACAATCGCGTCAATAAATATGTAATGGGAAGGATGGTTTATGTGACATCCCCGAATTTTATACTCCTTAATCTGACGTGCGATGTCCAAATTGAAACATCACCTCAGTGAGAATCCCAATTTAAACACCACACACTAGGCTAAGAAGAAGAAAATCAGAGGAAGTCATATGGAAACAACAGTAGCACATGCACATGAACAATAATAAGACCATACAACACATGTTCACCATTCAACATATAATTACTAAATAAATTGTTGCATCATTTCATATTACATATTGAATAGAAAACTTCTACATATACATGTACTACCACTAAACAATGGGATCTTAAGACAACAGGTCCACTTGCACATCAGCTCGCCACACAACTCTCAACTATCCTAGTTCTGCACGATCATATGTCCACAACCTAAACAAAATATTACATGTGGTACACGTCAGCACAATATTCAAAAATATTGTAATGAGTACTCCTACGTGTCTTTTTATATACCTCTTATTACTAATCTTGGAAATAAGATAAAACTAGTACTTGGCGGTAACAAAAGAAATATAACAAAAGCATACTTAAACAAAGATATGTTTATTAATAAAAGAGAACACATATTTTAAGCACATTTTCCATTATATCGTCCATACATTGACTGCCAAAGGTTGAATGCACTGAAGGCCTTATGATCGACTAACAAAGAGTTGGATCATTTCAAAATGTGATCAGACTACCAAAGAGTTGTATCACTTTCAAGTACTTGACTACCAAAGAGTTGAAGTACTTTATTTTGTAGCACTTGACTACCAAAGAGTTGAAGTTCTTGGATATAATGGAATATATATATTATGTTTCATGTGTTTACAGCCATAAGTATGGAAAATCAAGCAAGATAGCACATAAGAACAATCAGTTCATCCAATATCACATGCCAAGTATTTTACTACACATATAATACAAGCATATTGTATAATAAGCCAAGTAAGAGGTAATGGCATACCTTGAAGAAGGATAAACCTAATCATCATATATTCCTAATTCATTTATATCCTTGATCAAAACCTGATAAAGACAAGACCATACATATACAATCAGGTTCTCATCATCTTAACCCTAGTTATGATTCATTTGGTTTAACTTAGTTCATTAGGATAATTCCCATCATTACTTGTCTTATGTTCTTGGAATTATCTTACTCATGTCATATTCCATATTATTGCCTCATTAACTGATAATCATGTTTTCCATCACTAGGTGAACATATTAAAATTATGTCACATTCATTAGTCAAATCAGGGTTACAGTTTATGTATTAAGAGTCATCTTCATATAACATGAATTATGTGTATCATCATGATCTCATAATTAAATCTGAGGTTCCATATACTGATATGAGCTTACTCTCTAATTTCCAGGATTTCATGAGGATATTTGTAATTATTACACATTAATTAGTGTTATCAGCTCTAATTAGCCATATAAAGAAAATAACATGATTTCATGTCCAAGCATCATCCTATCTGATATGTATGGATTATATATCATATTTCAAAGTTACTGAAGCATTATCATAATTCTAGGTCACTGTTTGATATTCATTACTCATCAAATGAATATAATACATCTTGTGTGATACCAACATATTTTATTCATCAAAAGATAGATATTAGGGTTCCATGTGGTTCTACACATTTTTCTGAGAATTTTAGTACCTTAATTGTATTTTTTCAAAATTGAGCTATTTTCTATGAATTTTAGGAGATATGTGTATTTTAGAAGATAATTACCTTCTCTAACCACTCGTCGGTCGCCATGTGGTGACTCAGGGGCGCGTATCTAAGCTCCTCCCATTTGAATCAGTTGATCCATGTTGGTAGGGGCTCGATTCACTGATGGTTCATGGTCTGGGTTGCTTGATGGTTTAGCGGTTGGACCCACTGGTTCAGGGGTCTCTCTTTGCCCCTTTCTCTCCATGCGCTCAGAGCAATACACGTCCTTATCCTCCTCTTTGAAAATCGATAACAGAGCCAATGGATTCAGTTGAACTTCCTCACTATCATCAGCCTTGATTATGCCTCTATTGTCACCACTACTCGGGGATTTGAAGAATGGTAGTCGTCTACCTCCTGTGTGGTGGAGCAAAGAGGCAAGTTGCCTCAACACCACCTCACCCTAATTTGAAGATTCCAAAATCCTCTCTGATCCTCCATGGACTCATCCATATCCATCATTATAGGCGAGAAGAACTATGCACAGGCCTCTAAGATTCATCTTCAAGCTCTGAACAACCAGAGTTGGTCGACCAGAAGAAGAGTTGTGGTAGCTTTTAGGAACAACAGGGTTTTAAAACTCAGGGTCCTTACTTCCTTTTATAATCATGGTTGCCTTTGATATCTTCTCTAACTCCCTCTCGACTTTTAGGTTCTCATTTGTACATATGGGTGGAGAGTCTCTAAGGGGTGAGTAGTTGATCTCTCTAGCCCCTTGCCCTCACATCAAAAATGAGGGGTCGAAGAGGAGGTTTACTTAATACCTACCTCTTTTCTAACACCAAAACTTTCCTCTATCCATAATCTCGACATGCACTGGTGTGAAAGTCACAACTCCTACATGCTCCACTACCCTACTCTAACCGCAAGGTAGGAGACAGAGTGACATCTATCCAATCTCATTCAACGATTAAACAGAAGTGTCCACTTAAGCCAATTTGTGGCATCACCTTCTCAAGCGCCATGGCCACTGGATAAAAGATCTAAGTCCTAGAAATGTCCATGCAACCCAGTCTAGGATCCATGGGCGTGACACAACCAAACTTAAGTCTAATAAACCCCAAAGATGCACAATATTTACTAATTTTCAAACCTTAATAACTTCCTCTAGGATACTCCAATTGCCACCAAATTTTAACCATAGCTTCCTCATAACTCAAGATACCTTGTACACGAATTTGGTTTCAAAACTCAACTATATGACCAATCAATAAAATTCCTCAAATAGGCATAAACTTATGGATCTTAATAACGATATCAATATCATTTATATCCAAACTTTGACAAAAACATTTGGGACTCTCAAAAAAACTCAACATGCAAATTCCAATATGTCATTGGAGATTTAAGGTTTTAAAAGAGCACTCTATCATAGTTTACAAGGTCATACCTGGTCCTAGAGCAAGTCCAACAACTATTCCCTCATTGCAGTATCCGACTTCCTTCAAGTCACACTCGAACAATGTTAGTGTTGGCCTCATGGTTGCTCACAACGGACAGTAGGTTGACATTGTCCTTCTAGCAGGAAAATATCCACACCTCTAGAGTAGTCCACTAATAAATTTCATTTAGCACACTAATTCACTAAGATGATTATCCTAGAGTTTAACCTTTTTTTACTTTTCGATTATGGCTAGTATAGAAGGTTCAATCCCATAAGACAACATTTTTTAGATTGTTTCTCTAAACCCAATTTATTTTTAAACTTTATTTCTTTTTGGAGTTTTGAATATTTGAACAAGAAAGTACATTCTGAGTTTTGGAGGGTGATTACACTAGAACAAGTATGTAAATTGCAAATGGATAAAAGATTACACTAACAAGGAATTGAAAGCATTATACTAGCACAAGGGAAGAAAGAAGATTGCTAGCACAAATAAAATATTATCTAAAGACATGAAGTAAAGTTCAAGAAATAAAACAAAGCGATTGGAAAAAAGCATTGAAGGAAAATAGTTTGAATCAAATGGGAAAAGCATCACAGCTTAGGGGTTTCACCGCCATATCCAAAGTGAAAATGAGATCATAGAAATACATGACAAGTAATACAAAAGAAGGTATGTGAATAATTTGTAAATGAAACACAGGAGATAAACTTCACATGAACCCATTGGTCCTGGCATTCATGCATCCTAGTTCATCATCCTAAAAGGAATTTTTCCACAGTCACATCCAAATCCCTATATAAATGGTTTAGTTGTTCTAAATCTTAGTTTCCACGGTCGCATCCATCGAGATTAACCCATGATAAAAATGATTAATTACTTCATTAAAATTGGTGATTTCTAAAGCAAAGACCATCTATCTAAAAATTCATATAAACCTTCGATTGGATCAACACATGGCTAAGGGGATACTCCCCTCGCCTCAATAGAGAAACTACTCACTAGCCATGGTAAGGAATGGAGAAACAAGGGGAAGAAGGTAGGAAGCCATATAGCAAAAGGATAGAATCTCCAAGGAGAACAATATTGGTGATTATGAAATGGATTTCTCTATTAATCCCTTTCTCTAAGAGAATGAACAAGGATAGAATGAGAAATAACACGAGATTCAGTTCCAGAGACAAAGAACAAAATTTTATTACAGAAAAAAGATCACACAACTATGAATTGAAATGAAAATGCTTAATTAAAAGACGAAAGTACAAAATTGAGGATCCATTTCTTAGTGGATTCCCCCCTCCTTTTATAGGGGAAGGAGGGTGGAAATCCTGAAAGGGGAGAGAAATGAATTGGAGAGGCAGCTGCTGACTTTTGTTGTTCATGAGCCATGAAACGGCCATCTCGCTTGGTTGAGACAGTCATTTCGTGAGTGACGTGGTGTGGCCATTTCAAAAATGAGTTGAAGCCTAGGTTAAGGGATGGTGGGGCTAGTTTGATCATTTCTTGGTCATGAAGCAAAGATGTTGAACCGATCGTCTGAGTGTGAGATGCCTCGTTAGGCTATTGTGCATGTTGATCAAGGGTTGAAAACCCTAATATGGTTGGCGGCACTCCTCTTGTCTGACTTGGTATTCAGTTCGGATCGAAATGGTCATCTGGATTCTATGAGCCGAGCATCTCGCGTGTATGATATGAGCATTTGGTGTGAATGAGACAGGCACCTGGTAAGTGGAGTGCTTCGGTTAATTTATTAGAGTGAAGGTCGAGCCGAGGACCCAGCATGGCCTTCTGGATTTGGGGTTGGAATTTATTGGAGATGAATCGACCGTCTATTTCTGCGAGATGGTCGTCTCGTGTGCTCAGAAGGTCAAAATTTTCTTTGAAGGAAAAACCTACAAAAATGTGTAGATAAGATCAATATTTGCACAAATAATTTAAAAGTGTGTAGATTACATTTTTTTCCTAAGAATTATTAAAAAAAGAGATAAGTTTTAGTAAAAAAAGACTATGAAATTTATGCAAAAAGATAGATGAATATGCATTCACCAAAATACCCCAGACTTGAATCTTTACTCACCCCAAGCAAATAAAATCACAAATACATCCAATTTATACTTGCAACAAGTCAATCCTCACTTCTTACATCACTTTATTCTTTACCTCCAAATTTGTCCAAGCAACCTAATCTCCTAAAACCATGAAACACAAAGTTCTAATATTTTCTATCAAAACAAATTTCATAGCTTTCTTATAAATCAAGATTTTTTTAGAAAAATAGGCTTTATCTTACTTCTAGTTTGACACTCTCATTTTTTTCTTTTTGTGAGTTATTGCATAAGAACAGGACGAAGGTGGGGGTGCAAAAGATGGTGATCCCTCCTCTAATAGAATAGGGATATATATATTTAATTTATGGAGTTGTGGCTACATTGGTCACATTTTTTTCTTATTCTCTTTGGCATCTTTTGTTGGTACGCCGCTTTGAGGGTTATGGAATTTTGATATGGGAAGCATGCCATCCCAGACTTGGTTTTTGTCCAGAGGTGATTCCTTGCTTCTCTTTTTTGAGAAATAAAATAAGGGGGGGAATAAAAGGTGTCCTTGTGCTTATAACTTCGACTCCTTTTTTTTAAAAGTGTCATTGCATCATATAGAATATTCTTGTCAATCACATTATATGAGATTTGTATCAAGTTAACCTATAGTTTAAAATAGAATAATTGTGTTTAGTTTTGATTGATTCCATATGACTTGCCAACTTTTCCAAAGAGTGAAGTTATTTTGGGGTCCTAGGTGACATGGTGGTTTAAGACATAGCAATTTGCAAAGGTTTTTGCAAAAGATTTACTAAACTCAATTAGGGTACAATGATAAACATCTATTCATATGGGCCGACTAGATAATGGCCATGTTGTAACTAAGCAAAGTAAAAGCATAGTGAGTAGATAAAGGTCATAAACAAAGAAACTACATGCAAAATAAATTAAAAAAAGCAAATATAATGTAAGAAGGGAAAAGATAAGGGGGTGGAATAGAAACATACCACCCACCTCCACCCCAGACTTAGATATTTGCTTGTCCTAAGCAAAACCTAAATCAGAGATGGAGGGAAGAAGATCACTCTGGCATTGGGTAATGAGAGGAAGAAGGATGGTTGTAGTAGGCATTCTTCCAGTATGTGGAGTTGGGGTTAGGGTAGGCTCGATGGGCCCCATACTCCTCAAATTGAGGTCGAATAGTGGGGTAATGGTCGTGGGACACATGCCAAGACTCCTGGGAGCATTGCATCAGGTACATATGGTTGAGCTGGTGATCCTGGAGCTACTACTCACATTGGATCTCATCCAGCTGATCTCGGATCTCATAAAACCCATAGGGCTATTTGGGGCCCTCTTCAGTATTAGGGTGCCTCCTTGTGCGATGATGAGAGGGCCAAGGAGGAGTTTTGTGTTGTCATGTGCCTCCAAAGAGACACTCCTCCTATGGGCCCTTGGCCTGGGAACATCTTATGGGTTAGGAAACTCCAGAAGAAACCATGCAAATATGTTGACAGATCATTCAAATCAAAGACCAGGTTGGTGGTTCCAAACCTAGCATGTCAAGGGAGCTCGAGGATGACCGAGGTGTCTTTAAAAAGTAGGTAGTAGACACCATTGGCACCAGGGTAGATGAACTTACATCCTTTCAGATATAGGAGGCGATTGGATGGTTCTTAAGCTCTAGTGGCAGGAATGAGAAGTGTGTAGCCTAGAAAATACACTATGTAGGTGACTATATGGCCAATGCAAAATGAGGAAGAAGTATTGTGAGTGGCCTAATAGTTGAGATGATCAATCATAGAACTTCCCCAGTTGTAGGGCTTGTTGTTTAGAATACACCACAGGGTGTAGATCTCAAAAATAGTAATGGCTCCCTGAGTGCCTTCCTTGTTGAAGAAGGTGGTAACTAAGATGCAGTAAAGGTAGAAAACCATCGGGTTGTGAATGTTGGATGCCTTAAGGCCAGGGGCAACTTTGGTGGAAGGTCGGTAATATCTGTCTAGAACTTCTCCATGTTGTAATTGTCAGGGTAGATGTCGTGGTAGCGCTCCATGCAACAAGAGAGCTAGTAGTCATCCCCTCTGTCAAGTACCAGGGAGGTAATATGTCTGGTAGAGATCTCAAACTCTTCACCAAAAATGTGAGCTTTACAGCTAGAATTTCCCCATGAGTTATGGTACTGGTAGTAAGTTGTGATAAACTCCATGGTGAGATCACTATATACTAAAGTGATACAGTAGGGAAAGAGGAGGATATAATTCTTGCACAAGATGTTATCAACAGCTTCCCTGATGTCAAGTGCATCAAGGGTAATGTTGTAAGCCCAGTGAGGGAGAGAGATGCCAAGTATGATTTCTCCTTGAATCTATCAAAATGTTTGGCATTGATGAATTGGGAATAGCTCCCTGGAATAGGGACTATTCATGATGGATGAGGCAGAGTAGACTATGAATCTTATCGAGATGAAGATTGTCCTTCCTCAGTCTCCTGATCAACCTTTTGACCTCATCGATGTCATGGAGCATCTCCTTGGCCACCTCACGAGAAGACTCGCCAGTAGGCTCCCAAAATTGGATGCCAGAACCTAAGGTAGAGTAGCAAAGTAGCTCAGGAGAAACCATCTTTTTGGAAAGCTACTTGCCCTTGTAGAGGCGGTCAAGGAAGCCATGGCAATACCCACCTTCAAACATGGAGGTTGGCTATAGGGAGGATGTAACAATTGTCTGGAGGGTGTGAGACGATCATCTGGATGATGAAACGGGCATCTAGTAAGAGAGGAATGAGCCTTTGGAAGCAAACTTTTGAAGTTTGTGGGGAGTGAGATGTTCAGTTGGTTTCTCAGATGATCATCTCATCTGGGGGCATGAGCACAAAGACCACCTCATGAAGAAGGTGGGAGGAAGAGTTGGTTGTTGTGAGACAGAGGTAGGATGCTCGTTTTAAAGGTAGAACATCCACCTTTTTGTTGGTGAAGGAAGGTTGGAGATGTTATAAACAGACGTGGCAAGATGGACTTCTGCATCTGGGGTGGCTGTGCGGCGTGCTCAGCTGAGCTAGCAAGATGGTGGATAAGAAGAGGATGAGCAAAAAATGTAGATCTGAGGAAGGTGGTTGCAGGTGTAGTTGAGGTGGCAGAACGACCGTCTTAGAGGTGAGACGGAGGGCTGGAAGCTTCGGGGGTGGCCAGAGGGGGGTTAGACGGTTGTCAAAGCAGCTGAGGCATCCGGTTGGGCATAAGTCATTGGATAAGAAGCCACTACTAAGGGGGGATTTCTCTCAGTGAATATGAGAGGAACTAAACCTCACTTAGTCATTTTATAATCCAAAGTAGGGGCGATCCAGTCGTCTCACTTGCCCTAGCCGATCGGTTGGCGTTATCGGGGGGAGTGGGTATTTCACTTCCCAACATGGTTAGCAAGTTTGAATGCACGTTGAATGTGCCCCTTAGTATATGAGACAACCATCTCATTGGAGACAAATGACCTTTTAGCATGTTAATGTTGTGTTTCAAATTTTGAATTTTGAACGGATGCCAATTTTGAAATGGTTGCCTAAAGGGCCTAGATGTCCTTTTTGCCTTTACTAGATGGCTGGTCGCTCAGTGGAAGGACTTGCCTTCATCAGAATAGGTCATTAGGTTGGGTAGCCAACCATCACTTTTTTTAATTGAAAAACTAATCTAAAATTGAAACAAAAAATGTTAGCTAAGACAGTTATAAGGGAGATGCAAAATATATAAAAGATTGGGTTATCTCCCAACAAGTGTCTAGTTTTATGTTGAAGGCCCAACACAGCTGAATCATGGATACATTTGAAGATCAGGTGTAGGAGGGGGTGGAGGGTCATTTAAGTAAAGGTCTTCAAGCAAAGAAAGTCGATGTGCCTCAGCGGTCAAAAAATCCTCAACGGTAATGTACCATTTCATCCTATGGCCATTAACCTTGAATTCTCCTAACACTTTGTCACAAAGCAAAAAGGTGCCATGCGGATAGGCATGTTTGACAAAATATGGTCCATACCATCTAGATTTGAGTTTACCAGGAACAAATCCTTCACCTAGAGTTATAGACAAGGACTGGATCACCCTCTTAAATGTCTTTCCTCCTAATGTGGCCACCATGGCATAATTTGGTTGTCTTTATATATTCTATCATTCTCATAGGCTGTCATCCTGAGCTCATGTAACTCCTGCATTTGAAGGAAATGATTTTCTCCTACTATAGATAAGTCAAAATTTAGAGTTATGATGGCCCAATTAGCCTTATGTTCCAATTCTATGGGTAGATGGCAAGCTTTGCCATAAATTAACTTGAACGGAGTGGTGCTATTGGAGTTTTGTAGGAAGTTCTTCATTCCCACAAGGCATCATTAAGTTTCAAATCCCAGTCTATCCTAGTGTGATTTACTGTATTTCTCTAGGATGGACTTGATTTTCCTATTTGATACCTAAACTTGACCACTAGTTTGAGGGTGGTAAGGAGAGGCAACTTTGTGATGGACTCTATATCGTTTCAGTAAGGATTTGAAACTTTTCTCTAAGAAATGGGAACCTAATCAGAAACCATGGTATGAGGTACCCCAAATCTAGGGAAAATGATGTCTGTGAAAAGTTTCTTTACTGGTTTGGAATCACAAGGTTTGGTGGGGATGGCTTCGACCCATTTTGAAATGTAGTCTACAGCCGCCAAGATATATTTGTACCTATAAGAAGAAGGGAATGGACCCATATAATGTACCCCCAAACATCAAAGATATCAATCTCTTTCCAAGAAGTCATGGGCATTTGGTCTCTGTTAGATATGTTTTGGTCATTTGACATTCATCAAAAGTGAGAACAAATTCATAGGAATCTTTGAATAGAGTGGGCTAGAAAAAATTGGATTCTCGCACTTTCCTAGTAGTTTTTGGGAGCTCATGTGCCCACCAGTGGGCCGGAATGACACTGCTCAAGAATGTCATGAGCTTCTTCCTCAGTGACACACCTACTATAAATCCCATTAGAGCACAACCTAAAGAGATAGGGGTCATACCAATAGTAGTGTTTCACATCATGCAAAAAATTAGCCTTAGAATGTCCCTTATATTCAGGGTGCAATACACCTGCATCAATAAAATTTACATAATCTACGAACCAAGGATATTGAGATTCCATTTTCAGCAATTTGTCATCAGGAAGAGAGTCATTGATTAGGATACCATCATCATCAAAGAATTCAAGGTGTCTAAGATGGTCAGCAACTACATTCTCGCAACCCTTATTGTCTAGGATTTCTAAGTCAAACTCTTGAAGTAAAAGGACTCAATAAAGAAGATGGATTTGTCATACTTTTTGGTCATCAAATATCTAATGGATGCATGGTCTGTATAGACAATTACTTCAGACACAACTAAGTGTAGAACTTGTCAAAGGCATAAACTATGTCTAGCATCTCCTTCTTAGTGGTAGTGTAATTCTGCTAGGCGTCGTCTAGAGTTTTGGATGCATAGTAAATCACATGGTGTTTTTTATCAACACAATGTACAAGAATAGAACCAACCCCAAAATCACTTGCATCACACATTAATTTAGAAGGAAAGGACCAATCAGGGGCCCTAATGATGGGGGTAGAAGTGAGAGCATCTTTCAAACATAGAAAACTAGCCATGTAAGCTTTATAAAAAACAAAGGGTGTATTTTTGGAGAAGATTTGTCAAGGGTTTGGTGATTTTTGAATAATCACGAATGAATCACCAATAAAATCCCACATGTACAAGGAAGGAACAAATGTATTTGACCAAAGAAGGGGGTAGGAGTTTGGAAACAACCTTAATCTTATCTATATCAACTTCTATGTCGCAGTTGCTAACTCTATGTCCTAAGACAATCCCTTTTGTCACCATTGATTGACATTTTTCCAAATTTAAAATCAAGTGTGCTTCCTCACACTTCTCCCAAACAAGATATAAATGTCTAAAACAAGATTCAAAACTTTATCCATAAATAGAAAAACCATCCATGAATACCTCCATAATAGTCTTAGTCGATCCAACAAAGATAGCAGACATGCACCGTTGAGAAGTGGTTGGGGTATTGCACAACCTGAAAGGCATTCTCCTAAATGTGCAAGTGCCAAATGGGAAAATGAAGGTTGTTTTCTCTTGGCCGTCAGGATGGATGGGAATCTGATGGAAACCTGAATCGCCATCAAGATAATAGAAATATTGTTGATGGGCAAGGCTCTCTAGTACTTGATCCATAAAGAGAAGAGGGAAGTGATCTTTTGTAGCGGTCTTATTTAGTTTTCTATAATCAATACGCATCTTCCATTCTATAATAGTATGGGTGGTGATGACCTCATCCTTATCATTTCTCACAATAGTGGTTCCCCCTTTCTTGGGGACAATCTGGACAGGGCTAACCTAGGGTGAATCAGAGATGGGATAGATGATTCCTAAAGTCAATAGTTTGATAACCTATAGGTGCACAACCTCTTTAATGTTAGGATTTAATTTCCTTTGAGGGTCATGAGATGTTTTGTATTCCTTTACTAGATGAATCTTATGCATGTATATAGTTTGATCGATCCTTGTCAAATCAGCCATTTTATATCCTAGGGCAGCTTTCCTCTTCCTAAGCAAAGTAATGAGCTTAGATTCCTATTCATGGGTAAGATTGGAGTTAATGATAATAGAATAAATTTTTTGCTCATCAAGGAAAACATATTTAAGTCCTTCCAGAAGGGGTTTCATCTCAGGTGCCTTGGGGGTTCAGGTTTCTCATCCACAAGATAGATCATTTGAGATCCTCAAACTCTTCATCATAGATCTTCTCAAAAGTGTCAAGATGAACTCTGTATTACTCTAATTTTTCATATTTAAAACCACATTCGATGGGGGTCACGAGGGCATTTTGAAGGGGATCCTCAACTAGCTCCCATTCTTGTCTTAACTAGTGGATCTTCTCAACACAATCAAGGAGATAAACCTCTTCTCAGAGGCTTGGTCCTCGCATACCTTTGAATACCCTAAATAGGAGGGTTTGTTTTCCTAGGAGAAAAAAGATGGTTCTGGCCTCGACATCAATTAAGGCTCAAACAGTGGCCAAAAAGGAACGGCCGAAAATGATGGGATAGCATAAATCTTCTTTTATGTCCATGATGACAAAGTCACATGGGACATAAGTGTC
Source organism: Alisma plantago-aquatica (assembly GCA_963693085.1). Lineage (NCBI taxonomy): Eukaryota > Viridiplantae > Streptophyta > Magnoliopsida > Alismatales > Alismataceae > Alisma > Alisma plantago-aquatica. Next base: position 1,615,437,210 of record OY856409.1, on the reverse strand, counting down.
TTTCCCAACCCTTACAATGTATGTCTTCAATGATATTTATAGGCTTTGTCATGGATGAGTTAGACAACTAGATTTTCATGGCAGTGGGAAGCATGTCAACAAATCCTAACCTCTTGTAAAGACTATAGGGCATGATAGAAATATTTGCACATAAATCTGCAAGGCCTTTCCTGCAAGCATTATCACCTAGGTAACATCCAATTCTAAAAGAACCAGGATCTTTCTTCTTTTTAGGCATCTTTCTTTGAATGATATATGAAGTGGTTCATGTTGGGTTTTAGAGGAGGCAGAGAAGTAGCGGAAACAAAAAATTTCTCCCCAAACCCAGAACAAAAGGAATCGTGTCAACGTCTATAGAATAGGAAAGATGGTTTGTGGATGCATACCTTGTCCCGAGGCTTGCTCGGCGACAGTACCTCGCACCTTGCGCAGTCTTCACCTCCGGTCTTGGATGATGTCTGTGCAGCTCCTGGTCGCACTGGGACTGAAGACTCCTGGTCTCACCGGGACTGTCGGGATTGACAGTTGTCCTCCAAGCGGTAGAGGTCTCCCGCCTCTGTAGTCGTACACACGGACCGCCTGGAACTCCGATCTCCTTATCGCACAAGGAACCGGAAGGAGTCGCACCCTCCTGTTGGCGTACTAGTTGCCAACACACTCTCTTGCTACCAGTTGCAACTGCAGCTGTCTTTCCCTTGGTGTGCCTCCCTTTTCGGGTAGCACTTGCTCAGGCTCTCTCGATTACCAAAACCAGAGAGAACGACAACTTTGCAGAGCAACCGGCTTGCACTGAGTTGTACTCTGAGAAGCCCCCAATACCCCTATACATATAGACGGGTCATGGGACAGGGTTCTCTGTCCCCGGCAATATGGGACTAAAAGCAGGAGTAGAAGGGTTCGAGATTTTCCACAAAAACAACCAACTCGCAACCTGAACCGATCGTTTCACAATTGAAACGGTCGGTTGGGGATCTGAGCCGGTTGGTTGACACCTCAACCGATCAGTTGGGACCCATGAACCAGTCGGTTCACTTCTGAACCGGTCGGTTCGTGGTCCTGGTCAGTTCCTGATTGACTTTCCTTCTTTTGTTTCTAATTGGTATCGAATACCAATCCTTGTTCCAATCAAATTGGGCAAGTGAAATGCAAGGAAAATTCTCACCAATCTTACTTTCCCAACTTGCCTGGTTGCAACAGTTGAATCAATCATTTCAACACTTGAAACAATCGTTCACCCTATCCTTGAGTCGATCAGTTCATCACATGAGCCGATCGGTTCACCAAGCTGAGCTGATCGGTTCATCACATGAGCCGATCAGTTGGGAGTACAGATTGTGCAGAATCAGTCAATTGCGGTTTCAATCAATCCGATACTCCAATCAATGTGTCCAACACCTTGAACACTATGATAATGAGCTATCAATTGATTGAGTGTTTAATTAAACTACTAAACTCCTTTAGTAATCAATATAAACATGTTTGTGGACAAACTCCTCTTCCAGGTTAAATCCTATGTGTGTGACCCTGCAAGTCCATTTCACGTTGGCAGTGAAAGTCCATAACACTTATGACTTCACAAGCAAAGAGTGGTTCCTAGTCACACATCAGTGCTACCCAAGTGAAATAGAAAGTTGGAGAACAATTTTCAATCCTACAATCCATGAATGGTGTTACAGTGAATGTATAATTCCTTTGTCACTGATATCCTGAATGCACTCGAGGCATGGAACAGTCATCCTGTCAACGTTCATTCATTTCCTTGATCTCAGAGCAGACCGAGTGAGATGTGTGTGACATCAATATCACATATTGATTCACACGTGCATGTGCATGCCTTTCTCAATCCTACTCATCAAGTGGCCAAGGACATCAAACTCCCTTAGGAGGGACAAATCCCATATCTATCACTCACCCCTCAAAAGCCCCATGTGTCAAAGCCACCCAATCATCACCTTTATAACAACCCATGTTTCAGGACTGCGTTTGATGATGTCAAAGTGTACCCAACGACATGTGTTGAGTGTAGTGATTTCAGGTCTAAGAATCACACTCACCACCATCACTGTGAGAGCTGACTGTGACTACCAAGTCATAGTTCCATGTGTCACTCTCACGGTGAGTCTGTCCGGTACCTTGTTCTCTAACAAGTACCTATGTGCTTGGTTTGATATCTCTATATCATGACTAATGAGATTTTTTCATCAACCAACACACAATCTAGTCTTTAGTGTTATTGATGTCTATGGTTATTTCCATAATAACAACCGACTAGGGACTAAACAAGAATGTATACTCTTAACATCCGCATGATCTCATCATTTAGGTCCTTAACCTAAAAGCATACGTCATTGAGTAAAATCATTCTTTAGACATCTATCATGTTACACCATCATCTCAAAAATAGTTTAAACATATAGATCGGAAATTGACTTTATTATTATTCAAATCATTTACAAAGTATCCCATTACAATCATCACATGACTTGCTCTATGGGCATACATACCAACAGACTCCCACTTGCACTTAGAGCCAGTCACCAAGGAACCTCAATCCTTGTGACCTAGCATGACCATCATGCTTCTACTGAGAAAGGGCCTTAGTTAGTGGATCAGCTATGTTGTCTTCAGTTGGTACTTTGCAAATCTTCACATCTCCTTGTTGTACGATCTCTCGTATGAGATGGAAGCGCCACTGTATGTGCTTGGACCGCTGATGTGATCTGGGTTCCTTAGCTTGTGCAATAGCTCCATTATTGTCACAATAAAGCTCAATTGCATCACAGCTACTGGGAACTACACCAAGTTCAGAGATGAACTTCCTGATCCACACAACCTCCTTTTCTACATGTGAAGCAGCAATATACTCAGCCTCTGTAGTAGAATCGCCAACTGTTTCTTGCTTGGAACTCTTCCAGCTCACAGCTCCATTATTAAGGCAAAACACAAATCCTGACTGCGATATGTAATCATCTTTATCGGTTTGGAAGCTTGCATCGGTGTAACCCTTTACCACCAGCTCTTCCTCGCCACCGTAAATAAGAAATTGATCCTTAGTCCTTCGCAAGTACTTGAGGATGTTCTTCACGGCTGTCTAGTGAGCATCCCCGGGATCTGATTGGTACCTACTCGTCATGCTTAGAGCATACAAGACATCTGGGTGTGTGCACAACATAGCGTACATGATGGATCTGATGGCTGATGCATATGGGATCCCATTCATACACTCCCTCTCTTCACAAGATTGGGGACATTGAGCTCTAGAGACGGTGACTCCATGTAGCATGGGGATGTTGCCTCTCTTTGAGTTCTCCATGCTGAACTGCTTCAGCACTTTGTCAATGTACGTGCTCTGACTTAGTCTGAGAAGCCTTCTAGATCTATCTCTATAGATCTTAATTCCTAGAATGTAGGATGCTTCTCCTAAGTCCTTCATTGAGAAAGTATTCCCAAGCCAAGTTTTTACCTTCTCTAAGGCTAAGAGATCATTCCCCATCAAAAGTATGTCATCCACATACAATATGAGGAATGTGGTCGAGCTCCCACTAACCTTCTTGTACACACAAGGTTCATCTTCATTTTGAATGAAGCCAAACACTTTGACTTCCTCATCAAATCGAAGATTCCAACTCCGAGATGCTTTCTTCAATCCATAGATTGACCTTTGCAGCTTATAGACTTTATTGGCATTCTTTGGATCTACAAAACCTTCAGGTTGTGTCATGTTCACATCCTCATTTATATTCCCATTAAGGAATGCGGTTTTAACATCCATCTGCCAAATCTCATAGTCATAATAAGCTGCAATAGCAAGCATGATCCTGATAGACTTAATCATGGCAACTGGAGAAAAGGTTTCGTCATAGTCAACACCTTGAACTTGTCGAAATCCCTTAGCAACCAATCTGCCTTTATAAGTTTGCACATTGCCATCCATGTCGGTCTTCTTCTTAAAGACCCACTTTCACCCTATGGGTTTTACCCCTTTGGGTGGTTCCACCAAAGTCCATACTTTGTTGGAGTACATGGATTCCATCTCGGATCTCATGGCTTCAAGCCATTTCTCAGAATCTGGCCCCTCCATAGCCTCTACGTAGGTAGTTGGATCATCATCTATGATCAACTCACCACCTTCCTGAGTTACAAGGTATCCAAACCTCTCAGGTTCAATGCGGGTCCTACTAGATCTACGAGGTCCTTGTGTTACCTGAGGAGACCGAGATTCCACAACACCTTGTGAATCTACATTTTCCTCTGGTACATCTACCGGTTCAATGTTTTCTTGTTGGGCTTGAACCTCTTCCAGCTCTATATTCCTCCCACTGCTTCCTTTGGAAATGAATTCCCTCTCTAGGAATACAGCATCCCTGGAAACAAACACTTTGTTGTCAGTTGGGTGGTATAAGTAATATCCCCTCATTTCCTTGGGATATCTAACAAAATAACATTTATCGGATTTGGGTCCAAGCTTATCAGGAAACATTTTCTTGACGTAAGCCTCACAACCCCAAATCTTCATAAAAGACAAAACGGGATGCTTCCCATACCACATCTCATATGGTGTCTTTTGAACCGATTTAGATGGCACACGGTTAAGTGTAAACACGACGGTTTCAAGAGCATGACCCCAGAAGGAAATCGGAAGATCAGCAAAACTCATCATCGATCGCACCATATCCAACAATGTGCGATTCCTTTTTTCAGACACACCATTATGATGTGGTGTTCCAGGCGGAGTCCATTGTGATACAATACCATGGGCTCACAGAAGGTCCTCAAACTCCTGGCTTAAGTATTCTCCACCTCGATCGGATCGAAGTGCCTTAATACTTTTACCAAGTTGGTTTTGTACTTCATTCATGAAATCCTTGAACTTTTCAAGGGTTTCTGACTTATGTTTCATCAGGTACACATAGCCATACCTACTGAAGTCATCAGTAAAGGTAATGAAGTACTGATACCCATTTCTGGCATTAGTTCTAAAAGGACCACATACATCAATATGTATGAGTCCTAATAGATCACTAGCTCTCTCACCTTTACCTGAAAAGGGAGTCTTGGTCATCTTGCCCAACAAACAAGACTCACATGTCTCTATTGATTCACAATCAAAAGAGTCTAGATAACCATCTTTATGGAGTCTAGAAATGTGCTTCTCATTTATGTGCCCTAGACGACAATGCCAGAGATATGTTTTGTTTGAGTCGTTGAGTTTTTTCTTTTTGGTGTTTACGTTGTATACACTTGTCTCCAAGTCTATGAAGTATAGACCATAAGACATTGGGGCACTACCATAAAAGATCCCATCTTTAGAAATGGAACATTTTCCATTCTTAATAAGAAATTCAAATCCATCTTTGTCCAAACAAGAGATGGAAATGATATTCCTATTTATGGCAGGTACATAATAGCAGTTCTTCAACTCTATTATTAGCCCACTTGGTAGAGTTAACTCATAGGTTCCTACGGCACTGGCGGCAACTCTTGCCCCATTGGCAACACGTAGTTCAACCTCGCCTTTCCCCCAAGGCCTACTTCTCTTAAGATCCTTCACATTTGAACAAATGTGAGATCCGCATCCGGTATCAAGTACCCATGACAAAGAAGTAGTAAAGTTAATCTCTCTCACGTATACACCGGAAGTAGAGATCTCTATCTCTGACTTCTTCTTCCATCATTCCTTTCATCCTCTCCATGTAGAAGAAATTGGTTTGGCGAGAGAACACTTCTCTCCCTTAACTTCTTTCTCCTTCACCAACGCATTAAGCGTACATAGAGTGGATTCAAAGGCTCCTGGTATATCTGGATTGTGTAGAACACTTCTCACAGTCCTCAACCAATTATGGAATTTATTCTCAATTAATTTTCCCATTTTAAAAGATGTTTCTTTTGCCATTCTACAAGAGAAAATTTGCATTTTGTCAAAACTCCTTTTGATTTGATTTGAATAAAATTTGATGCTAGTTAATTAGGCCTTTAATTAATTACTACTCCCACTATTTTGACTCAAATTGATAGCCCTCACCATCAATTCGGAAGATTGCAGCGTACAATCTTCTAGTGGGTCAAGATCCTAAAATCCTCTGAGCCATGGACCAGCTAGGGCTATCACCCACAACTCAGATCTCTCAGGTAGGCAACTCTTGCCAATTGCATCATATGCAACTCTTGAAAGATGTCATATGCAACTCTTTGCCATGATCATCTCCATGCCTCAAGGTACTATATCCCATCTAGATCACCTTGTTAAGTTTGACCCAAAGCCAACATGATGAATATGCACCCTGCTAGGGCAGACCCACACATTCATCCTTCACGCTTCCACGAGATAGACGGTGCACCACGCTAGGGCGTGCCCACACTTGGTCGATCAAGCTTTTCATGTGTGTCACATTTGGAAGGCATCTAAAACTTAATATTTAATGAGGGATTTGGTTTTTATATACATATACATATCCAATCACCACAATATATAGTAAGTATCATATACATGTTATATCCCACAGAAAACATGCAAAACGATAAAAAGCAATGATTATGGCCATCCTATTGTGATTCCTTGAGCCAAGAGGAATCGCGATCATCTAGGTCTACATCATATGCAACTTTTACAAGATGAAATCTGTGCCTGCCTTTCTGGGTTTGATCAGCTCATCTCCATGACCGATCGGCTCGCCATCAGGTTGGTTGTTCGGGTGCCACCAGCCGATCGACTGGCACCTCCAGCCGATCAGTTCACCGGTCGTCGTGCATCTCATCAGGTCGCCACCCCTCATCTCACTCCTCGAACTGGTCATCTGGATCACCAACCGATCGGTTCATGCCTTGAACCAATCGTCTCAGGTTGTCCGCCGTTCTTTGACATAACTGGAAATAAAATCTATCCTATTTACAATTTAATTGTGAAACCCCGAGTTACATTCGGGGGGAGCAATGGTAGGAAAAGAATTCTCTAATTATATCAAGTTACATCATGAATAAGAGAAGGGGAATCGGTGCGCAGACTGAGATGCAAGCAACCACATACAACCATACACAGATATAGGGGTTTATAGGCCATAATCATGCTACACACTCACCACAAAACTCATTTAAGGGTGACACATATCGATTGCATTAATATTACTTATTATATATGTATATTTGGGATTTGTGGATTAGACATGTAAAAAGCTGATATTATTCGCATCGCATGCAATAAATAAAGGCGAAAAACCAAAATCGATCATATCCATAATCCTAAAATACAGAACAGTTGACATGGCTCCGATACCACTGTTGGGTTTTAGAGGAGGCATAGAAGCAGCAACAAAAAAATTCTCCCCAAACCCAGAACAAAAGGAATCGTGTCAACGTCTATAGAATAGGAAAGATGGTTTGTGGATGCATACCCTGTCCTGAGGCTTGCTCGGCGACAGTACCTCGCGCCTTGCATGGTCTTCACCTCCGATCTTGGATGGTGTCTGTACAGCTCCTGGTCGCACCGGGACTGAAGACTCCTGGTCTCATCGGGACTGTCAGGATTGACAGTTGTCCTCCGAGCGGCAGAGGTCTCCCGCCTCTGCAGTCATCCACACGTACCGCCTGGAACTCTGATCTCCTTGTCGCACAAGGAACCGGAAGGAGTCGCACCCTCCTGTTGGCGTACTAGTCGCCAACACACTCTCCTGCTACCAGTTGCAACTGTAGTTGTCTTTCCCTTTTTGTGCCTTCCTTTTCGGGTAGCACTTGCTCGGGCTCTCTCGGTTACCAAAACCAGAGAGAACGACAACTTTGCATAGCAACCGACTTGCACTGAGTTGTACTCTGAGAAGCCCCCAATACCCCTATATATATAGGCGGGTCATGGGATAGGGTTCTCTGTCCCCGGCAATATGGGACTAAAAGTAGGAGTAGAAGGGTTCGAGATTTTCCACAAAAATAACCAACTCGCAACCTGAATCGATCGTTTCACAACTGAAATGGTCGGTTGGGGATCTGAGCCGGTCGGTTGACACCTCAACCGATCGGTTGGGACCCATGAACCTGTCGGTTCACTTCTGAATTGGTCGATTCGTGGTCCTGGTCAGTTCCTGATTGACTTTCCTTCTTTTGTTTCTAATTGGTATCGAATACCAATCCTTGTTCCAATCAAATTGGGCAAGTGAAATGCAAGGAAAATTCTCACCAATCTTACTTTCCCAACTTGCCCAGTTGCAACAGTTGAACCGATCATTTCAACACTTGAAACAATCGTTCACCCTATCCTTGAGCTGATCGGTTCATCACATGAGCCGATCGGTTCACCAAGCTAAGCCGATCGGTTCATCACATGAGTCGATCAGTTGGGAGTACAGATTGTGCAGAATCAGTCAATTGCAGTTTCAATCAATCTGATACTCCAATCAATGTGTCCAACACCTTGAACACTATGATAATGAGCTATCAATTGATTGAGTGTTTAATTGAACTACTAAACTCCTTTAGTAATCAATCTAGACATGTTTGTGGACAAACTCCTCTTCCAGGTTAAATCCTATGTGTGTGACCCTGCAGGTCCATTTCACGTTGGCAGTGAAAGTCCATAACACTTATGACTTCACAAGCAAAGAGCGGTGCCTAGTCACACATCAGTGCTACCCAAGTGAAATAGAAAGTTGGAGAACAACTTTCAATCCTACAATCCATGAATGGTGTTACAGTGAATGTATAATTCCTTTATCACAGATATCTTGAATGAACTCGAGGCATGGAACAGTCATCCTGTCAATGTTCATTCATTTCCTTGATCTCAGAGCAGACCGAGTGAGATGTGTGTGACATCAATATCACATATTGATTCACACATGCATGTGCATTCCTTTCTCAATCCTACTCATCAAATGGCCAAGGACATCAAACTCCCTTAGGAGGGACAAATCCCATATCTATCACTCACCCCTCAAAAGCCCCATGTGTCAAAGCTACCCAATCATCACCTTTATAACAACCCATGTTTCAGGATTGCGTTTGATGGTGTCAAAGTGTACCCAACGACATGTGTTGAGTGTAGTGATTTCAGGTCTAAGAATCACACTCACCACCATCACTGTGAGAGCTGACTGTGACTACCAAGTCATGGTTCCATGTGTCACTCTCACGGTGGGTTTGTCTGGTACCTTGTTCTCTAACAAGTACCTATGTGCTTGGTTTGATATCTCTATATCATGACTAATGAGATTCTATCATCAACCAACACACAATCTAGTCTTTAGTGTTATTGATGTCTATGGTTATTTCCACAATAACAACCAACTAGGGACTAAACAAGAATGTATACTCTTAACATCCGCATGATCTCATCATTTAGGTCCTTAACCTAAAAGCATATGTCATTGAGTAAAATCATTCTTTAGACATCTATCATGTTACACCATCATCTGAGAAACAGTTTAAACATATAGATCGAAAATTGCCTTTATTATTATTCAAATCATTTACAAAGTATCCCATTACAATCATCACATGACTTGCTCTATGGGCATACATACCAACAGTTCAAGCATTACCATCTCATGCTCTTTGGTTGTATACTTCCTAGTCAATAAAGTTTTCATGTACTTGGATCAAGCAGGCATATCAGCTAAAGCATCAAGGAAGTACTTGGATCAAGCAGGAATATTAGCTAAAGCATCAAGGAAGTACTTGGATCAAGCAGGCATATCAGCTAAAGCATCAAGGAAGTACTTGGATCAAGTAGGCATATCAGCTAAAGCATCAAGGAAAGGAATATCCACATGCAACTTTTTCATGGCATCCCTAAATTTCATGAACCGAGCATCTAGCCTAGTTTGCTTTAGGCATGCTTAGTATGGAGGGCATGGTTTGTAAATAGGGATATCTGGCTCATCAATCTCTACTGGTGGAACAATAGGAGCAGGATTGGTAGTTTCATGTGTAGGAGGAGTTTCAATAACCACGGTATCATCATCCTCAAAGTCCAATGGTACTACTATGGGTTTCTATGGAGGAGGGGGTATGAGTCTTCCCTAAACGAGTGGAGACAGCCTTAATTTTTTAGGGTGTTTGGGGTTATTCTCAGGCTATCCAACAAAGGTGTCAGTAGGGGTTTCAGTTGGGCAATGAGGCAGGCTAACTGAGCATCAGTTGCCTTTTTTGAGCTTGTTGTGCAAGAATGATTTGTTCCAAGGCATAAACCCTATCATCAATTGAGGGTATGGGGACATTCTATTGTTCTTGAGATTGAGGTGGTGGCTAATTAAGGTTTTGGAATTGTTGCCCTTGGTAGGGCCCATATTTTTGGAAACTACCCCTATAATTTCCTTGGTTCTAGAAGTTCCTATGATTTTTGTGTGGGAAGCCTGGTGGTGGATGAATGTTGTTTTGAGGGAATGATGTATTCTATGGGGGAGGGAGTTGAGAAGAGTTTTCAGCTCCTACAGTATCTCCATATTGGAATCCAGAATGGTTTCTGGCTTGATTAGGATTGTCGTAAGCCTGGACCATGATGCTATGGATTGAGTTTAGGTCCACCACTTGCTAACCAACTTTCGGTTGCATATGAGTGTTGTAGAGATATTGACATTGAAGGGTAGCATGATCATACCCTTGGCATATCCCATAGAGAGATTTTGTGGCTCTAACTTGTTGAGGTTGCCTCTCATAGGCATTGAAAAAAAAGACTCTAGAAGATCTTGTTTCAGAGAAATTAGTTTAAGGGCTTCAGCAATATTTTGATATCAGGGTTTAACTCAGCCTTGGCTACCTTGAGGACCCCACCGGTTATTCGTCTTGCTTGGGGTTCGGAGGTGCATTTTACTACCTCCCAAGCACTACTTAGATTTTGAAACATGAAGTTCCTCTAGATGAGGAATCAAGGAATTTCTTGGTATCATCATCAATGCCATCGTCGGATATCTCAATGAGTTGTGAGATTAGTAAATGTCGTGGTGAGGGAAACGTCAAAGCAGTTCCCTAAATATTTCCTAAGATTCTCCTAGAGTTTCTCCTGGGACCATTGAGAAGAGAAGGATTTGTCCCCTGATTTTATAAGTGAGGGAAGGGGGGAAATATTTATCCAGAAACTTGGTTTGAAGTGCCTCCCAAGTGGTGACATGTTCTTCACTCTCCATGGCATTATACCAACTATAGGCTTTTCCTGAGAGAGAGAGATAGTATTTGAACAATCTAAGTCTAATGGCGTCTTCAGAAATGCTTGGGATCTTATGCAGGGAACAAAGGTCAGTGAAACATTAGAGGTGGTCTTGTATCTCTAACCTTTGTTCCCAGAAAATGGATTGGTTTGAGGCATAGTAATCCATTGGGTACGGATCTCGAACTGGGAAGCTGTAATTTTGGGTGGCACAATGGGGTGTTGTGCATATCCAGTTTTGGGTGTAGAAAAATCTTTCAATAGTTTTATCTTTCTGCCTCCCTCTGAGTAGCTTCTAAGGCCTCCTATTTGGCCATATAGGTAGCTCGCAAAGCGGCTTCTTAGGTCGCGTGCTTGACCATCATGCACTCTCTTTGAGCAGCGAGTGCTTCCTCCATCCTATGGTTAACTTCCTTCTCATCCATCCTAATATGGTTTTGTCTGTTCAAATGATGGAATTGTAAAGAAGTGAAACCACTTCTCTACTAGAAAGAAAAGACCACATCCCTTGAACCAAACACCATGTAAAAAATTTCGCCAAAGGGATGGAGACCAATTCATTCAAAATGTATGTATCATTACACAATGAGTAGCAGCGGAAAATATCATTATCTAATAATTTACAAAGCTTGATAACACGATACAACACTTCACCACATATAGGTATCTAAAAGGAAAACTGAACATAAAAGCCAAAGACCAAGTTGAGGGTCATCTAACCACCTCTTCAAGTCTCCCAAAGATCAGCTACAAGGTTGATGTTGATGTTCACTCTCCTCAAACTAAACTGGGGTTGGAAGCATACCCCACAAAAGAGAATAAGAAAAGAAATACATCAGCAAAAAGTTGGTATGTGTATGCTAAAAGAAACTTTGAGAAATTTAAGAAATAAGGACAACAAATGTAGAATGCTTCCCATACAAGAGATAAGAACTACCCACACAGGCATAAAAGAGAACAAACATCATAACATGATAAAAGAGGATACTTTCCATGAACAAATAAATAAATTTGTGCAACAAAAGCACATAGATGGGTAGTAGGGCACACACCCCACAATTATCATCAAACCTGCATGCATGTGAGATAAACATAGTCCTAGAAAAATATAAAATACAAAGGCGGACAAGGCTTCACATCCTTGAAAACCTGATAGAGAATGACTCACCGTCAAACTCCCAATATATATAAAAGTTGAGCCAAGGCTTCACATCCTTGAAACTCGGGTATGGGGCACCACCACCAGCATTCCATAAACAAAAAGGGCACACACCCAAAAACCAATGTAATTTATATTACTCTAGTGCTACTGATTCACATTGCATATAAATATAGAGGCAAGTAAATAGTTTAGTCAGAAAATGAAACAAAGGTTGCCATCACATAATGGACAACACCAACATTTAATATCGACTTCAAAGTGGCACATTTAAATATAAGGTACCAACATGCACCAAGGCACAAGAGAGATATCAAGAAAATATCCAAGTCCATAATAATCAAGATAGTTCACACGAACCATGATATCAAAAGATAAGACATTGTGTAGGCCAAAATTCAAAAGAATGATAAAGTAGGTGAATTGCTCAATATGGATGAATAGGGGATACAACATACCTTAAATCAGAGTTCAAACTGCAAAGCACTCCTAGATCTAAGTTTAGGTCACCAAAGGCCTAATAAACACATATACATATTTCATGTCGATTTCATAAGCCTTAACCAACCCTAAAAACCATCTTTTTATACATGTGTGAATTAGGTTATGAAAATTGTTCCATATTTTAGGTTATGTTTTTACGAGTCTAAAACATATTTTATTATATTTTTCTGACTTATATATAATTAGCTATGATTTTTACAAGTTATTATATAATTAGATAAATTCATTGAAATCATATATTTTCAAGATTAGGCTCGAGCAACAAAACTCTACCATTAAATAGCCCTTATTTTTCTGAATCCAATGACTATTTATTCATATTTTTCTGATTAGTAAATAATTAGTTATTGATTTTTAAACCTTGGCCAATCAGGAAAATACACGTCAGCAAAAGCATCGTGAGAGGACAAGAAGGAGCGGGGCCCGCGTGACTTGGCCCAATCACAGCCGGCCAAATCACCGACCAAGCCTCACGTGGCTTCAACTGAAGGAAAAAGACTAAAGCTGCCAAAAGACAAAAATACCCCTCGGTGAGAAACACTATGAAAGAAGCAAAAGCGGAGGGCCAAGTCAAGAATTCATCTATGGGATTCTCCCCTCTCCCCCATGCCATGGATGGCGAGAACAACTTCTATGAAGCCTGGCGAGAATGCAACCCGGGAATCTGGGGCAGAATCTCACCGGAAACCTTACCAAAATGTTAGCACAGCCACAACGAACACAACGGCTCAAACGAAACCGAAATCGCAAAGAAAACTAGAGAATAGCGAACGCGGGTTCAAGGTATCAAGAAAAGAAGGAAAGCTAGACAAGTACCTGAATAATAGACGAGTATGGCTCGAGACATTTCAGAAGACCTTGGCAAACTCAACTGAGTGATCGGTCGTGATCCAAATGAACCCAAACTCACTGGCGAAGCCAAGGTCGTCGCTGCCTTGTGAGGAAAGTAGGGGAAACCAACCCTGGGTCGAAGGAGATGGAAACAATGTCGGAAACCATATCTCAGAGTGCGAGTAATGTTTTGGGATGTTTTCCCATGGATCTGATGACCTGGAGAGGTAAGAAGAAAAGAAGGAGAAGGGAAGCATGGGAGGAAACAGAGCACAAGGGCAGCGCCAGTGATTGAGGGGAAAGTGGGCAGAAAACCCTACTTTTATAGAGTCATCGGGTGCGGATGAGAGAGAGGATGGTGAGGACGAAGAAATCTGGAAGAAAGGTGAAGAGGGAAGAGAGGAATCGGAGAAGAAAATCAGGGAGAGAAGCCCCCATCGCTGCGTGTGAAATCAGAAAGGGGAAAGGAAGAAGAGAATCCAGCTGCCGCTGGATCTAAAACCAAGGGTCAGAATTGAACCCGAGAAAATTGAAACAGGAAAGCAAGCGTGACATATCAAAAATGATTAAAACTAAAGTGAGCTTAATTTAATGTACATATTTTTCTCTTTCCTCTTTTAAGGGTTCTATACTTATCCAAATTAGACCAAACTTGACACACAAGTTAATTTAAACATGTAGATTCTGAATCTCTAATTAGATTTCACTTTTGGAAACCTTAGATGTATTATTTAATATATTCTTTATTTCTCTTTCATGATGCATTAACGACACATGGATTATCCAAATTAGGTGAAACTTCATCCACAAGTTAACTTAAGTGTGTTGAATATGAATTTGCCTTTATTTCCAACTTTTGGTGCCATGAGTTATATTTATTTATTAATTACACCTTTTAGGCATTTTCTCTCACCTATATATACTCATTGATCAAACATTATCCAAATTAGTTACAAATTTGCCCAAAGGCTTATTTTTATGTTTAGATTACGATTTTGGAGTTATTTTTCCAATTTGAGGGTATTAAGTTTTTTATATCACTTTATTGGCCTTATTCCTATTTTCTTTTGATAAGGACATTAATATATATAATTATCTTCCAAATTAAATGATACTTGGCCCTTAATTTACTTTTGAGACAAGAAATCAAAATTAAGTATCAAACTATCATTGTAGATTTCCGTTTATGATTTTTGGAACAATATATTCCTCAATATCAACTTGTATCCATTAAATTCCATAATATTGCATTTATCATCTCCTTTATATATAATTTGAGTTTTCTCTTCTTTTTCCTATTTTAAAAAGTAATGGAAAGTTCTAAGATGAAACATCTTATTATTTTTATTACTTAGTGACAAATTATACTTCATACCCATTAATCAAAACCAAACTGGTGTATATGTGCATACAACCCTATATTAAGAATATATGGGAAATATTTATCCAATTAAGTTCTTTAATTTCTTATTATCATCCGAATGAGTTATTATTAAGCAAAAAGTATTTTGTATTCCCTTAATTACATGTATTAGCTTATCCTTGTTTGGCTAAGTCAAAAGGGTAAAATTATTAGGGTAGAATTCTATTTTTGGTATGTTACAGGAATGTTCTTTCTGGTTCTGGGTCAAAAACTGGTGGCGTGGAATCAGCATTCAGTGGGCATTGCATGCACATTTATAATCAATTGATATATTCTAATGTAGAAAAAAATGTACTACCGAAATGAAAAAAAGGAGGAGATAGCACTTCTATAATGGTACTCGGAAGGCAGAAATAATGAAAAAAAATTGTTCAAAATTTTTATGGGTTTAAAAAAAATGATATGTTATCCCTGGCAATGACGCCAAAATTGATACACATTGTTTAGCACACCAATTCACTAAGATGATTATGTTAGAGTTTAACCTTTTTTACTTTCCCATTAAGGCTAGTATAGAAGGGTAGATCCCACATGACAACATTTTTAGATTGTTTCTCTAAACCCAATTGATTTTTGAACTTTATTTCTTTTTGCAAATGAATAAAAGATTACACTAACAAGGAATTGAAAGGATTATACTAGTACAATGGAAGAAATAAGATTGTTAGCACAAATAAAAGATTAGATAAAGATAGTAAGTAAAGTGAAAGTAATAAAAGGAAGCCATTAGAAACAAGCATTGAAGGAAAATAGTTTGAATCATATAGGAAAAGCATCGAGTCTTAGGGGTTTCACCACCATAGCTAAAGTGAAAATGAGATCGTAGAAATACACGACAAGCAAGATAGAAGAAGGTGTGTGAATCATTTGTAAATGAAACACAAGAGACAAACTCCACATGAACCCATTGGTCCTAACATTCACACATCCTAGTTCATCATCCTAAAAGTAATTTTTCTAATATCACATCCAAATCCCCATGTAAATGAACAACTAAATCTCTATTTTGATGATCTCATTCATCGAGATTAACCCATGATAAAAATTAATAATTACTTCATTAAAATTGATGATTTATAAACCAAAAAACATCTATCTAAGAAGTCATATAAACCCCCAATCTGATCAACACATGGCTAAGGGGCTACTCCCCTCACCTCGATAGAAAAACTGCTCACTAGCCATAGTAAGGAATGGAGAAACAAGGGGAATAAGGTAGGAAGCCATAGACCAAAAGGACCGAATCTCCAAGGAGACCATTGTTAGTGACTATAAAATGACTTGCTTTCTTAATCCCCCACTCTAAGAGAATGAACAAGGACAAAACAAGAAATAAAGCAAATCCATATCTAGAGACAATGAACAAAATTTTATTATAGAAAGAAGATTACACAACTATGAATTGAACTGACAATGCTTAATTAAAAGATGCAAGTACAAAATTGAGGATCCATTTCTTATTGGATTCCCCCTCATTTTATAGGGGAAGGAAGGTAGACACCCTGAAAGGGGGGAGAAACAAATGGGGCTGCTGACTTTTGTTATTCACAAGCCATGAAACAGTAGTCTCACTTGGCTGAGACAGTCGTTTCGCGAGTGGCAACGGGGTGGTTTATTTGAAAATGAGTCAAACCCTAGGTTAAGGGATGGCAGTGATGGTTTGATTATTTCTTGGTCATGAAGCCAAGATGCCGAAATGGTCATCTGCGTGTGAGATGCCTGGTCTGGCTGCTGTGCGCATTGATCAAGGGTTGAAAACCCTAATATTGTTGGCAATGCTCCTCTTTTCTGACTTGGTCTTTAGGTCGACTTGACATGGATATCAAGATTTTGTGAGTAGAGTGTCTCGCACACATGAGATGAATGTTTGGCATGAATGAGACAGGCGCCTGGTAAGTGGAGTGCTTCAGTTGATTTATTAGAGTAGAGGTCGACACGAGGACCCAGCATGGCCGTCTAGCTCTAGGGTTCGAATTTATTAGAGACGAACCAACCATTCAGTGCTACGAGACTGTCGTCTTGTGTGCTCAGAAGGTCAAAATTTTGTTTTGAAGGAAAAACCTACAAAAATGTGAGGATAAGATCAATATTTGCACAAATAATTAAAAAGTGGATAAACTATAATTTGTCCTAGTAATTATTAAAAAAGAGATTAATTCTAATAAAAAAGACTATGAAGTTTATGTAGAAATATAGATGAATGTGCATTCATCATCCACTCTGAGTGGGAGCAGAAGGGATTGGAATTTCATGAATTTGTGCAACCTGCAAGTGGCAAAATGGTTGGTTCACAGGTCAACCGATTGGTTGGCATGTGAGTTGATCAGTTCAACCCTTGAACTAGTTGTTTCATCATGTTTCCCAATCACAATTGTATGGCAATTAAAATCTGATCTAATACACAAAGTGACGTCAGCACAAATCCTTAAATCAATCAAATTGATCAACCAACCACTCAGTTTACAACCTGAGTCAGTCAGTTCATGGTCATGAGCCAATTGCTCACTTCATGAACCGGTCAGTTCACTGTTCACAATTGCCATAGTTGGTTCAATGGACCTGACACACAAAAATGGTCAGTTCAACACTTGAACCGGTTAATTCACTTGTCTTGTCAATTAATTTTCAACCAATTGTTATTTAAATTTAATACTTAACTCTTTAGTAATCAAGTTTAAAACATAATCATGAATGAACTAATATTCCAAGTGTATCCTATTTGTATGACCCTATAGGTTCCAAGTTATGTTGGCAGGTGAATGTCCATAACTTATGTATGACATCACAAGAAAAGAGCAGTGCCTAGTCACACATCATTGCTACCCAAGTAATTGGAAAGTTGGAGAGCAACTTCTACCTACAATCTGTTATAGGTGATACAATGATTGTAGAATTCCTCCGTCTCTGATATCCACAGTGAACTCAATGTATGGAACAGTCATCCTTTCAATGTACAATCCATGTTCCTTGAATAGAGAAGACTGTTTGAGATATATGTGACCTAAATATCATATATTGATTCACACATGTGCATATGCATACTTTTTTCAGTCTCGCTTATTAAGTGACTAGGATATCAAACTCTAGTAGGAGGGACAAATCCCATATACATCACTCACAGTCATCTCCATGAGTCATAGTGTATTTGATCATCACCTTTATTGCAACCCTGATTCAAAGTGCACTGAACGACATGTGATGAGTGTAGTGGTTTTAGGTCTAAGAATCACAATCACAACCTTCACTATGATATATGTCTATGACCACCAATCATGGTTTCCATGTGTCACTCTCAAGGTGGTCTGTCTGATACACTATTCTCTAACAACTATCTATGTGCTTGGTTTGATATCACATATCATGACTGATGAGATACTGCCATAAACCAAAACACACTCTAATCTTATGTTTTATTGTTGCCAATCAGCCTTCCACAATAACATTTGAATAGGGACATAATAAGAATGTATACACTCTTAACATTCGTATGATCTCATTTTCTAGGTCACGCACCTGAAGACATACATCATTGAGTAATGTCATTCTTTAGACATTCATTATGTTTCCTCATTATCTCATAACTGAGTGAAATAGAATAAATAAGAAGATTGCCTTTATTATTAATCATATCCTTTATGTAATATGCCATCTCAATCATCATATCATTATCTCTCTGGGCATGCATACCAATAGACTCCCACTTTCACTTAGAGCCAATCACCCATGAATGTTAGTCTTAGTGATTTAAACATATCCATCATGTTTCTGTTGTGCAAGTGTTAATCCAGCAGGTTAGCAACATTCTACCTTTAGTTGGTACTTGGTATATTGCATGTTTCACATCTCTACGTTGTACGACATTTTGTATAAGATGGAATTGTCATAGTATGCTATCTGATATTCGTTGCATAACTGGTATCTCCATTGTTGTCATAATATTTCTACCATGTTATCAATGGTTGGAGCATATCACATGTTCATCTATATGAACTTCAATATCCATACAATATCACTCCTGTATTCACAACGCCAGGACACACAACTTCTTATGTAGAATTGAAATAATGGTTTAAAGTTTGGAACTCTTTCCAACTTACAACTCTTCTATTAAGACTAAACAGAGTCTTATATTGTGTAGATTCTTTGTCATTTCAGAAGCTTGCACTGGTGTAACTTGATGCACTGGATAATTTTTGTTTCACAGACTTTTTGCTATTGAATTCAGTGCACTTATGGTTTGTTTTTGTATTGATTTGTGCATTATTTATTATGATTAGCTTGTGATACATAATTGCATCAAATAAATGTAATTTTAATGATCCTGAATGATTTAATATTATTCAAGAGCTTATGTTCATTTTTGTGGAATTTCAAGTAAATCTAAGAGAAACTTCACAACTCGATACTACCAACATTGTTTTCAATGATATCAACACTTACTCAACATGGGACATGATGAGATCGAGAAGACTCGGTAGTACCAACAGGAAGAAGTCGATACTACTGATAGCATCACATCAAAGATTTAGAAATTCTCAAGAAATTTCAATACTACTAACATCAACTCACTGATGACTTCATAGGAGACTGCAACTATTGAAGGTGTCGGTAGTACTGATACCCAATCGATAGTACCGACACGGATGGATCAGGCAAAGCTAAAAATTATGTTTAATCTGACGGTTGGCAATTAATGATGCCCTCAGTCACTTATATGACTTAGAGGGAGTTTGACCAAATCTAATTATCTCATTCTATTCCATTGCATGACATCCGAGAGAAAGGAGAGGAGAAAATGGAAAAGAAAACCTTGTTTTGGGAGATTCAGGCACCTTCGGTGGATGAATTTGCAGTCTGAGGTTAGCAAATCAAAACATTCATGTGAGGAAGTTATCCATACCATCTTCTTCAGGGGTTCTTTTAGTTCTCTAATGTTCCCCACATTATTCTTCTTCTCTCATGTGTATTTGACAATGGAAATCATGCAGGACTAATCCCCTTGCTCCTTAAGACCTGGGAGTAGCCCGATTATGTATTGTAATTGATTTTATGAATTAATATATCTTTTACTCTTAATTTCTAGCCATAATTCAATGGAAGTATAATGAACTATCCTTTCTTAATCATTATAGGTAGTTATGTAGGGAAATAGGGGCATAGAGTATAGTAGTAGAAAAAAACATTATCTACCTGTATCCCCAATACAGTAAGATTGTGTCAACTACTATAAAATAGGAAGGATGATTTTAGTGAGTTATACCTGATCCTGAATCAAGTCCAGTGATAAAAATTGCTTCTTTGCAACTGCTGATAAGTTGCTCTTGGACAGTGGTTGTGCAGCTCCTGGTCTTCACCACAAACAACGTTTGCAAAACATCTACAACAACTCCTGTAGTATGGCCACAAACTGTAAGTTGTAGTTGCTCTCCGAGAAGCATCCAAAGGACTCCTGTCTCTAGAGTAGTCCACACAGACCAACTAGAACTCCTGTCATTCACCAAAAATAGACAGGAAGGAGTTGTCCTCCCCGTTGGTGTACTAGTCACCAACCTGCTCTCCCACAATGACAACTTCTCAGTTATTCTCTCTCATTGTATATCCCTCCTTTTCATGTAGGACTTGCTCAGGCTCTCTTAGTTACCACAACCAGATAGGACAACAGTTGTCAGAGGAACTGATTCTCAGTTGTCTGTATTGTTGTTCTCTAGGATGCCCCCAGTACCGCTCTATATATAGTAGAGGCCAGGGTCAAGGTTCCCAGTCCCCAGCCAATGAGGGACTAAAGAGGGAGTGGAAAGGACTAGAAGATCTTGAATTTTCACAACAATTCTGGAATTTTCACAACTTGCATCATCCGAAACGGTCATCTCGTAAGCCAAGACAGTAATCTCGCATGCAAGACAATCTTTTCGCTAAGTGATACGGTTGTCTGGGACACGAGACAGTCATTTGTTCTTTCCCAGTCAGATATGAATTGGCAAATCATTTCCTAATTAATGTCACACATTAATTTACTTGCACCCCAAGTATGTGCAATTGAAATGAGTTTAGGGAAATTCTAGAACTTTTGCTCATCCCAACCGAGCCATCTCACACCATCAAGATGCCTGTCTCGCCCACCCAGATGGTCGTTTGGTGAGTTGAGATGAGTCGGTCGGTTCAATCATATTGAACCGGTCAATTCAAGGGCAAAACTTAGCCAATTTGATCTCTGATTAACCTAACCCCCAAACGGGTTGTTCAACTACATGAGATGCTCATCTGGCTGCCCAAATGCTCATCTCACTCAGTGAGATGGTCATTTGGCAGACCTGGTCATCCCTTCAAGCAATTAGTTTTGTGAATTGAGTACCTAAACACTTTAGTAATCAATCCAATCATCGTTCAAGATCAAAATCCTTTTCTAGATGAGTTCCTATGTGTGTGACCCTATTGGTCCCATATCACGTTGGCAGTGAATGTCCATAACTAGCTTATCACATCACAAATAAAGGGTGGTGCCTAATCGCACATCAATGCTACCTAAGTGAAATGGAAAGTTAGAGAACAACTTCAACCTACAATTTGTGTAAGTGTTACAGTGATTGTATAATTCCTTTATCTCTGATATCCAGGATGAACTCAAGGCATGGTTGGTCATACTCTCAATGTTCAATCCATGTTTATTGAACCAAGAGCAGACTGTCTGAGATAATGTGACCTCAATATCATATATTGATTCACATGTGCATATGCATGCGTTTCTCAGTCTTCCTAATCAAGTGGCTAGGATATCATACTCCTGTGGGAGGGACAAATCCCATATCTATCATTCACATTCTATCCCCATGTGTCAAAGTCACACATTCATCACTGTTATAACAAACCATGTTTCAAGACTGCATTTAATGATGTCAAAGCGTACCCAATGACATGTGATGAGTGAAGTGATTTCAGGTCTACGAATCACATCACCACCTTCACTATGAGTGATGATTGTGACCATAAAACCATGTGTCACTTTCAATATGGGTCTGTCTGATACACTGTTCTCTAACATGAATCTGTGTGATTGGTTTGATATTGACATATCATGACTAATGAATTTTAGTCATCAACCAACACACACTCTAATCTTATGTGTTATTGTTGTCTTTCAACCTTCCACAATAACAACCAATCATGGACATAATGAGAATATGTGTATGTACTCTTAATATCTGTATGATCTCATCACAAGGATAGGAACTTGACAACATATGTCATTGACTAATATAATTCTCAAGACATTCACTATGTATTCTCATTATCTCATAACTGGGTGAAACAGATAAATTGGAAGCTTTCCTTTATGTATGTTATTATTGATCAAATCCTTTTAGGTAATTATGCCATGTCAATCATCATATGATTGGCTCTACAGGCATACCTTAACAACAAATTAGACTGTTAACTACTTCGAAAGAGGGATTACGGGTTGGAAATTTATAGAATTACATGTTTTATATCACACCTTGAGAAAGGAGGGATAAGAATGTGAAGAGACTACCCAGAGTTTTCAATAAATCACCTAACTAATAACACAATTACTACGAGAGTGGAATTGGTATTAGGATAGGTAGTGATTTATGTCATGAGAGCGGGTAATTCTTGCTACATGTCTCTTTGTCCAGAGTTAGGAGAGATAATAGTTAATGATATGATGTTAATTGCAATGTTAGCCGTTGTGAAATTGTAATCCTAAGGAATTTACTCCATTTGTGATCAAAATAGCTCGTAATCTTAGATTTATTTTCTACATCTTAGATAACCAAAATTTCACTCAGAGTTTTCATCGACCTAGCTGATCACATTATAGTTAGTAGTAGTCTCTGGAGAATGTTTCCCTGAGTTTAACATCCAGGCCTCTTGAGGCCTATACATTGATAAGTATACTTGCATTTAATGTGTGATTTGCGTGTATCAAGGTTTTGGTGTCGTTGTTAGGGAAATGGCAACTCTATCTCTACGAGTGTTGTGATTGACCACTAGGCCACATCTTTTATTTTTCATTTTATTCTTTCTAAGCTGAATTTCAAATATCATTTATTCAATCATTAGTATATGGTCTCACATTATTTTAAACAATTTTAGGTTCTACTACATAGAACAGACGAAAAGCACCAATTATGGAGAATCAACTCTGGAGAGATCCAGCTTTAGCTTAGAAGACATCTAGTGCAAAGCACGGGAGTACAGTGACTCGGTGGGAGGAATAATTCAAACCCCACCACAGAATACTCCACTAGAGGAACCAGAACTGACTCAGATGGCAGACCCAATAGAAGAACAAACTATTTGGGAGAAGAATAAGGTGTCTTCCTCAACATCTCAGCTAGGGCCAATCAAAAGACAAGTCATTAATGTGGATTGCTACAAGATAGATCATGGATGGTGGCATTGCTCAAGTCATCAGCTTTCCAAGGCCACATTACTGAGGACCTAATGAAGCACATCAACAATTTTCTTAAAAGTTGAGATATCATAAAAATTAACAGAGTGCCGACAACAGTGATAAATCTGAAGCTTTTTCTGTCATCACTAGTAGACAACACTAAGTCTTGGTTCAACAATCTCCCACATGAGACGATAGAAACATGGGAGGGAATGACATACGCTTTCCTTAAGCGTTACTTCCCACCTCAGAAGACAAATGATCTAGTTATAAAGATATCCAACTTCAAGCAGCAGGCAAAGGAATGTTACCCTGAAGCATGGGTGAGGTTCCAAACATGTTGAAGAAGGTCCCTCATCATGGGATCGATTTGTATGGCCAGGAAAAGATTTTTTATTATGAGTTTCATCAAGGGGAGAGGACCACACTTGACAGTGCAAGAAACATGCTTCTTCCTCAACAACAAGCCATCTAAGTGTCATGAGATCCTTAAAAATATGGCTAAAAACCAGTCATGGGGAGAAGAAAGAGAACACCCAACAATCATTGAAAGTGTTGGAGAGTCCAAGGTGATTACATCAATGAATGAGAAATTGGACTTGATTGCTAAGAAATTATGCCAGAAGTATGGAAGCTCTTCTGAAGGTGAGGAAGAAGAGTGCATGTTTGCACGATAGCAGAATTATAGGGGCAATGACTATTCTTGGAGGAAGGATCCCAAGTTTTCTTGGAAGGACCCCAATCATTTTTAGTAGGACCCATCACAAGCACAACATCATGGAAATGCACAACAACATGAAAGGGGCCCTAGCAAGATATAATGCATTGAGGACATGCTAGGTAAGCTGGTCAACTAGAATGAAGTGCTCATTGGCCAGACCCAAAGGGAACTAAAGAATAAAGGAGCACACATTTGCAGTATATAGACTCAGATCTTTCAGATAACAGCATAAGTGGCTTCTTTGAAGAAACCTAATCAGCAAGGGTTCCCAGGAAATACTGACATGCCATCTAGAAATCAACAAGTCAACACTATGTTGATTCGTAGCAAAAAGAAAGTGCTTAATGACAAATGAACTGTCCCAGAAGCAAAGGATGCCATAGGTGACACAGGGCTTCCAGTGACTGCTGATATAGGTGAGCCAGATACTACATCAGAGGACAAGACAACTGATGATGAAACTCATGGACCAGAGGAGACAAGAAAGGAGGTGTATGTCCCACATCACAGGAGGAAGTTGGTGACTCCAGTTCCCTTCTCGAACATCTTGAAGGCAAAGAAAGTTGACCAACAATTTTAGAAGTTTCTAGATAGCTTCAGAAAACTCCATGTCAACATTCCCCTAATTAATGTAATCAAGCATATTCCTTCTTACGGTAAATTTTAGAAGGACATAATCAATAAGAAGAGGATAATAGCTGAATTTGATGTAGTGGTATTGAAGGAGTAGGTCAGGGCTTTTATTTTGGGAACATTGCCACCCAAAAGGCAAGATCTGAGCTACTTCACCATATCATGTTATAGTGGGAAGACAAGATTTAGGAAAGCTTTATGTGATTCAGGGGAAAGTATCAATCTTATGCCTCTGACTACCTTTAAGAAGTTGGGTCTTAAAGAATCTTAAAGGAGCAATATGACCATACAACTAGCAGACAACCCAGTGGTCATACCATATGGTATATGTGAGGATGTTCTTGTCAAGGTGGACAAATTTGTATTTCCAGCAGAGTTTGTGGTAATGGAGATGCAGGATAACCACAACAATAAATTACTACTTAGGAGACCATTTCAAGCCATAGAATACATGATACTTGAGATGGGAAGAGGTATAATGACACTGGGAATCAAAGAAGACCACTTTGAAATCAAGATGCCTGAGTCTGTAAGAACAACTGAGGATAAGGCATAATGTCACTATAGCAGGTCTAGGGAACGATGTCTTTATTTCTAGGAAGGTCATTCCTAGACATGGATCATGTGATGAAACATGTTCACAAAGGCACACTAGTAGTGGCCATCTTGGAGAATACAAAGGAAATTTCTTTGACCAAGGCAGTTCAATATCACGATGATGAAGAGGTGGAATATTGCCCAACAACAATTGACGAGGCAGCTTCTTCCACTCTTGTTCAAGCGTATCCACTATTGCCTTTTGGAGGCATGTATAATAAATTTGGTGGATGACTATACTCGACATTATTCTTTAGAGGAGTGTGTCTTGATTCTCAAGGCACTACTGTGCTACAACACCAGGCACTTTGACAATTTAGGACCACCTCCTTCACCATTGATCCCATCTTTACTAAGTCCTCTAGATCTAGAGTTGAAGCCATTGCCGCTCACTTGAAGTATATTTTCTTGGCAGCAGAAGAGAAGCTTCTAGTTATCATCTTGTCTTCATTGAGCATTCAGGAAGACGAGTAGCTACTAGTGGTTTTGAAAAACCACCAGGCAGCATTTGGAAGGTCTGTTGCAGACATAAAGGGGATTACCCCTAGATTCTGCCAGCACGAGATCAAACTGGAAGAAGGAGCCAAGCCCATAGTGCAACCTTAGCAACAATTCAATCCTATTGTGACTGAGGTAGTAAAGAAGGAGGTAGTAAAACGTTTATCTGCATGTAAAATTTATGCCATCTCTAACTCTAACTGGGTTAGTCCAACCCAAGCAGTTACTAAGAAAGGGGGATAACAGTCACAACTAATTATGCTAGTGAGTTGATTTCTACTAGGTTGATGATAGGGTGTCGAGTATGTATTGATTACTGACGTTTGAACACGATCACTTTGAAAGACCATTTGCTACTTCCCTTTATGGACCAGATTCTAGAGCGGTTCTCTGACCGCTCACTTTAATTTTCACAATGGTTATTCCAAATACAACCAGATTTCTATCGAGCCACAAGACCAAGAGAAGTCCATCCTCAATTGTCCTTATGGCACTTTTTTGTATCGTCGGATGCCTTTCGGTCTTTGCAATGCATCGAATACCTTTTAGATATGCATGCTCGACATTTTTGTGATATGGTGGAGAAATGTCTAGAGGTATTCATGGATGATTTTTTGGTGTATGAAGAATCATTTGATGATTGCCTTGACAATCCCGATAAGGTTTTGCAAAGATGCAAGGACACTCACCTGGTTTTGAGCTGGGGAAAATGTCACATGATGGTGAGTGAGGGGATAGTTTTGGGACACGAAGTGTCCAACAAGGGAATGGAGGTTGACTTAGTAAAAATAGAAGTCATCTTTAAATTATATCTACTGCCATTGGTGAAGGGAGTGAGGAACGTTTTAGGACATGTCACATTTTAAGGACATTTTATAAAAGTTTTTTCAAAAATCGCCAAGCCACTCTCTGAGTTGTTGGAAAAGGATGATGAATTTAATTTTGATGAGTGATGTTTGAAGGCGTTTGAGGTGTTGAAGGAGAAACTAGTCTCCACACTTGTTGTCCAGGCTCCGTATTGAAGCCAACCCTTTGAGTTGATGTGTGACGCATTAGATTACACGGTAGGGGATGTTTTAGGCCAGCGTCAAGATAAGGTTTCCACCATCATCTATTATGTGTCAAAGACCCTAACTAATGCCCAATTAATTATATAACCATATAAAAAGACTTGTTAGAGATAGTTTTTGCTTTTGAGAAATTTCATCAATATTTGATTGGGGCTAAGGTCATTGTGTGGATGGACTATGCGGGAATCAAATATTTACTGCAAAAGAAGGATGCCAAGCCTAGGTTGATTAAGTGGATTTTACTATTGCAAGAATTTGATATTGAAATCAAAGATAAAGCAGATAGTGAAAATTTAGTGGCAGATCATTTGTCTAGGGTTGGAAGAGTGAACGAAAAGGACATAGGCATACCTATTGTGGAAGAATTTCCAGATGAGCAGTTCTTTGCCATGAAATAACAAATATCCATGGTTTTATGACATTGTGAACTACTTGGCATGTGGAGAGCTACCAGAAGATTGGGGATATCAGTAGAAAAAGAAATTCTTCCATTCTTTGAGGTTTTACATTTGGGATGATCATGTCTTGCTCAAGCAGTGTAGGGACGGGATTTTAAGGAAATGTGGCCCCGATTGTGAGTTTGATAGTATATTGGCACGCTGTCACTCCTTACCTACTGGGGGTCACCATGCTAGTTCTAGGACTACGGCTAAGGTCTTAGAAAGTGGGTATTATTGACCAACGCTTTTCAAGGATGCATATAATTTTGTGCTTCATTGTGATGCATGTCAACATGCAGGTAATATTTTGAAAAGACATGAAATGCCCCTAAATGTTTTTTAGGAAATTGAAGTGTTTGATCTATGGGGAATTGATTTCATGGGCCCTTTTGTGTCATCCAATTCTAATTTATATATTTATATTAATTTTTGTTGACTATGTATCTAAGTGGATGGAAGCAATTCCAACCCACACCAATGATGCCCAGGTTGTATGCAGGTTTGTAAAAGATCACATATTTTGCAAGTTTAGGGTGCTCAGATTGATGATTAGTGATGGTGGATCTCATTTGACCAATAGGAAATTTAGAGCACTTTTGAGAAAATATGGAGTGAGATAGAGGGTAGGTACTCCATATCACCCCAAACCCAAGGACAGGTTGAGGTGTCTAATAGGGAGATTAAGAAAATCTTAGAAAAGATAGTCTCAACAAATAGGACTAATTGGAGCATGTTGCTTAATGATGCTCTTTAGGCATATAGGACAACCTATAAGACACCTATAGGAACCGATCCTTTTAGGTTGGTTTATGGGAGGGATTGTCACTTACCCGTAGAGTTAGAGCATACATCTAAATGGGCCCTAAGGAAATTGAGCTACAATTTGGATGATGCAAGGAGCAACAGGATGTTGGAATTGAATGAATTAGATGAGCTTAGGTTTGATGCCTATGAAAGCTATAAGATCTACAAAGAGAGAACCGAAAAGATCCACAATCGCCACATCTTACATAGAGTCTTCACTCTAGGATAGAAGGTTCTTCTGTTTAATTCTTGGTTGAAATTACACCCTGGTAAACTGAGGTCTAGATGGAGTGGACCTTTTGAGGTAGTTAAGGTTTTTCCCCATGGGGAAGTGGAGATAAGAAATGGGACTAAGCCATTCCTTGTTAATTTCCAATGGCTTAAACATTACTTTAGGGGAGATGTGGTCTAAAAAGAAGAGGAGTTGAAGCTCGTTGAGATTCAATGATCTTTTATGCTTTGATCGTCGAGCCTATGACGTAAAACAAGGGTGCTTGTTGGGAGGCAACTCAACCATTATTTTTCTTTACATTTGAGTTTGTAGTTTTCATAGTTTTAATTTGCATTTTAGTAGTTTAATACAAAAAGGTGCCTTGATCATTTTTGTGTTGTGTGTGGGCAGACGATAAGTCGGTACTACCGACAGCATAGTCGGTAGTACCGACAACATCACATGGACAAAGGAATCGAGTTTCAACTAAAGTGGTACTACCCACGACATCATAGGGGGACCGAATAAAAATTCAAAGGAACTAGGTACTATTGACCACAAGCTCAGTAGCACTGACTTTTTGCAGAAAAGGAGCCCAATTAACTGATAAGGACTCAGTATTCTAACTCAATGACAGTAGTACCAATGGAAGTGCAAGCTCCAAGTTTGAAACACCGAGATCAAGCTCAAAAGATCAACCCACATCACCCATCCCAATGTTGATGTGAGCAAATAATGGTCCTGACCACGAAATCGGATCGCACTGCTCAATTCGGTCCGGTCCATTTTGAGTTTGATCTGGTCCGCGGTCCGGGAATTTTCATGAGTTTTGTCTGCGGTCCGGTCCGGACCGCAGACTGACTTTTATACAAAATTCATGTATATTTGAAGGTGTATTCTATAATAACTACAAATAAAGTACATATATAAGCACTACTAGTATAAATGTTTGATACTAAAGTTATATAATTGTTAGAAGTGACTAAGATTCTCAACTTTGTACAATTAAATAAGTTGTAAAACATGTAAAAAAGATTGATTACGGTCCAAACGGTCCGATCCGATCCAGTCCTAGCACAAAACGGTCCAGTCCTGGTCTGGTCTGCGGTCCATATATTTTTTGAAATCCGGTCTGTGGTCCGGTCCGGCCCGGTTTTGGACCGATTCTCAGCCCTAATGTCAATGTGAAGAAGATCTATGAGTACATGATGAAGAAGGAGATCACTGCAACACGGTATGGAGACTGTGCATTCATCGCAGCTTTGGGCTTCACCGAAAACCCCTGCTAGGTATGCGAGCATCATGATATGGTGGGCAATCACCCGTTCTTCAGTGATTGTCTCACCATCCTGGAGCTCATCTACAAGTTCTTGGCCTCACTGGAGATATGTTGCAGCCCCGAGCAGGGGGATGAATGGACAGAAGGTCGCGTCAAGTTTTGTCTCTTCAACATCAAGTATCAACTGATGTTGCAGCAATTCAACACCATCTACGGGTGGTTGATGCGTGAAGAACGTTTCATCCCCAACAATTTCGACTTCAAGGGTGTGTGGGAACTTTTGGTGGAGGTTCCAAAAGGATAACACATCAGCTGGCATACCAACTCCATCACGGACATCTAGCACCCATTTTCTCACATCTTGCATCACTTTCTCACCAACACCATTTTTTCCAAGTCAAGTCAGGGGTAGGGGAAGACTCAACATGTGGATCTCTACTTCCTCTACAAATTATTAGAATTAGGAGAAAATAATGTTGACTTTGGTTCTTTCTTCCTCCAACACATGATGTTAGTGAAGAGGCTGGTGTAGAGGACTCCTCCCATCCACTTTGGGGGACTTCTCACTCCAACAACAACCCATCTTAACATTGATCTCTCCACCTCCAAATCCCTGAAGGTTGCTCCCAAGTTGGACCTAAAGCATTTCAAGTGAGCAAACCTCCTCAACGTGCATCAGGGGACAACATATGCATGTTGTACGGTGGGCGGCCAGTACCTAGAGAGGCAGATCCCTGATCCGATTTTCAACTTTCAAGGCATGTATCATATGAGGTGGCCTATAGAGGATGACTTGAAGGATGATGAAGAATAAGACAATGTTGAGCAAGAACAATAGTAGGAACAAGAAGAGGAGGAGGAGGAGGCCACCATCCCGATCACAAGGAGGCAGGTCCACGCAAGCGATCTAGAGTACATGGAGCCTCTAGTTCTTAGGCTCCACCACCATCCTAGGAGTAAATCCCCATTCAATGGTGGGTATGTATAGCATGGTTTAGGAGATTCAATAGGGGCAACACCAGCAAACTTCTATACTGGTGGGTATCCATGATGTCTAAGGATGGCTTTATCAAAACCAGCAGGCGATCTTCAAAAATGAGCGACTTCTCTTGGCCAACCAAGAGAACATGCATGCATGCCTATAGAGGATGAAGAGCTATCAGTAGTCATTCTTCGACAGCTAATGGAGTCAGGGCTACTTTGGTGGTTATCCATAGCCTCCACAGATGCCGCAGTAGCCTCTGTCATTTCAGTGAACCTTCTACCCGCACAATCCCACCATGCCACAACCTCCACCACCACCCTTTTGATCCAGTACCATTTTTTCACCTCTTAAGTTAGATTTTGACTATGTAGACATGGTTAAGTTCAAGCTTAGGGGGTGTTGGAACAACTCTATCCTTTCATTTTTATTTTTCTTTAGTCTTTATTTACTTTTTAGCTTTTATTTTCCCAAGTTGTAGGATCCACGATATATCTAGTGTAATAGTGGAGCTTAATTCATGATCCCTTGTCATTTTCATGTGCTTTCAAGTTTTTACAATGGAAATTAAAATGTCTTAGTTGCAAACTTCTTGATTTACATCATCTAGAGGAAGTGTATGGGTTAGTCATCTTTTAGAGACTTGATATGAATGGACATCTTAAGTATTCTTGTAATGTGGATGAAGATGGGGTTTGAGCCTAAATTGATCAAACAATTAACAGGATCTTAATTTGAAATTTAACAAAGAAATCCTAAGGTCACCATGTACACGAGTCATTAGAGAGGGACATATTTCATGAAAGGCATTGTCTCTTAATTATGTGATTCCATCCATTTTTCACTCATTTTGATCCACCACCTTAAAATGATCAAGTAGACCGAATTATTTCCTTTTGATTGCATTGCATGACATAATAGGTGACATGGTAGTTATTTTCTCTTTTATTTCATTAGTTACAAAATAAAAGAAAAAAATACATGCATAAACAATTTTTGTGCATACCATCTAGTTGCATAATAATTACATTACATGTAGATAACATTCATTTTTCATCATTTATTTTCACATCATGAGGTTATATTGTTTTCCTCTGAAATAAGAGTGCATGGATACACATCCATACCTTCAGAGAGAAAAAAAACAAGGAATAAAATGAAATGAATGTGACATGTTAGAAAATCCCAAGCATAACTTTACATCGTGCTACAATAGTGGGCTAGAGAAAACAAAATTAAGCAATATTATGAAATAAAGAAGGAGAAAGGATGTCATAAACTCTTCACAAAGAGATGGAAACATCCACATGATGTATTATCTTCTTTACTTATCCAATTGATGATATTTTCAATACATGCATCATTCCACCCACAATATTAGGCATTAGGTTTCATGCATTTATCATTATCTCCACCATATAGGTTCATCATGTTTTATTTTTGCATAAATAATTTGGATGCTACTTGTGATTCTTCACAAGCCACCTATTTCATTCCATTCATTGCTCTTATCGATAGGCCACTTAAATGATTATTCTCCTTATTCATTCTTATAAGGAGAATCGCTTCCAAGTAGTTGGTAGTTAGGAAAGAGCAATGTAGATAGGGAATCACATGATGCACCAAGTAAATAACTTATTAAGTATGATATTAACTACTTTACTGATATTGTTTCAATGATTTAAGGATGGACATCATTTATGGATATTTTTGGTTGCTTTAGAGTAGTTGATTATTCAGTGTTCAGTGAAGGTCGGTTTGGGAGCGCCAGGTGGGGATAGTTGAGAAAAGAAATTCATATTTTATGCCCTTTTGCTTACTTGTCACAAATAGATCTGAGGGTGTGTTGCTCGAGGATGAGCAACATTTAAGCTTAGGGGAGTTTAATGCACCAGATAATTGTCATTTTCATAGGCTATTTAGTATTAATTTGTGTGCACTTATGGTTCATTTTCATATTGATCGTGCATTGTTTATTATCATTATCATGTGATACTCAATTGTGTCAAATAAATGTATTTTTAATGATCCTGAATGCTTTAATATTATTTGAGAGCTTATATTTATTTTTGTGGAATTTTAGTAAATCTACAATAAAATTCATAGCTCGATATTAATGACTTTGTTGTTAGTGGTACCGACACTTGCTCAGCATGGGACATGATGAAATCAAGTAGATTCATTAGTACCAATTGGAACAAGTCGATACTACCAACAACATCACAACAAAGATTCAGAATTTCTCAAGAAATCTCAGTACTACCGACATCAACTCGATAGTATTGAGGACTTCATAGGTGACCACAACTATCAAAGGTGTCGGTAGTACTGACACCCAATCGATAGTACCAACACAGCAAGATCAGGCAGACCTAAAAGTTGTATTTAATCTAACCGTTGGCAATTAATGATGCCCTAAGTCACTTCTATGACTTAGGGGGAGTTCATCCAAACCTAATTATCTCATTCTATTCCATTGTATGGGGAGCAAGGAGAGGAGAAAGCGGAGAATAAAGCCTTGTTCTGGGAGATTCAGACACCTCTGGTGGATGGATTTGCAGCCTAAGGTTAGTGAATCAGCACATTTTTGTAAGGGAGTCATCCAAAACATCTTCTTCAGGGGTTCATTCAATTCTCTAATGTTCCCCACATTTTTCTTCTTCTCTCTCATGGATTTGACAATGAAAATCATGTCGGTCTAATTTCCTTATTCCTTAGGACCCAAGAGTATCCCAATTGTGCATTGTAATTGACTTGTATGCATTAAAATATATCTTTTTCTCTTAATTTCTAGACATAATTCTATGAAAGTATAATGAACTATCCATGCTTGATCACCATAGGCAGTTAATCAGACCATTAATTCTTCGAAAGAGGGATAAGGGGTTGGAAATTCATAGAATTACATGTTTTGTATCTCGCCTTGAGAAAGGAGGCTTAAGAATGTGAAGAGATTACCCAGAGTTTTTAGTAAAGCGCCTAACTAATAACACAATTACTACGAGAGTGGAATCAGTATTAGGATTGGTAGTGAATTACACTGTGAGAGCAGATAATTCTTACTACAGGTCTCTTTGTCTAGAGTTAGGACAAAATAATTGTTAATGATATGATGTTACTTACAGTGTTTGTTGTGGTGAAACTGTAATCCTAAGAAATTCACTCCATTTGAAATCAAAACAACCAATAATATTATATTTATTTTCTTCATCTTAGATAACTAAGCCTTCACTCAAAGTTTTCACTGGCCCAATTGATTGCATTACAGTTAGTAGTAGTCTCTGGAGAACCTTTCCCTAAGTTTGACATTTGGGCCTCTTGAGACCTATATTACATTTATACATATACTTACATGTAACGTGTGGTTTGTGTGTATCATAACCCTTTACACCTAACTCTTCCTTAATTACCATAGTACAACAACTGATCCTTAGTGCTTCTTAAGTACTAATGGATGCTATTTATAGTATACCAATGACCCTCATTGGGTTTGACTAAAATCATCTTGTCATGTCCAATACATACAAGATAATGGTATGAGTACATTGTATTGCATACATAATATATCTAAATGCAAATGCATATGGCATCTCTTCCATTATTCACAAGAATTGGAACATTCGGTTCTTGAGAGACTAATCCTATAACATCCCTGACCTGGGTTATACTTTAACCCTAGGTGTTTTGATTAAGAAATGTGATTAGATGCTTAATCTCATCTTATGAAAAGTAATTAGGCCTCAAGAGGAACTTATGTTGCAATTCTAGTCCTTTTTGAACATTGTTGAAATCAATGTTTTGTTTGTTTTGGACTAAAGTGCAAATTACCCAAGTTGAGGGGTTTAAGTGCAATTTGTGCATGATAATATGTTCCTCATGTGTTGAAGCATCATGAGAGTGAAAATGATGTTGAGGTATGGCTTATGGAAGCCTGAGTACTAAGAAAGAGCTGATAAAGCAATGTATGTGCATTAAAACCTAGTTTGGTGTAATGTGCAATTTACCCAAAACCTAGGGTTCAATATGAAAATTACCACTTCAAAAAGGTCCCTAATGTTTCTTGGCATCATGTAGAGCAAATAAAATGAGAGGGGCGCCTCATTTGAATTAAGTTGGAGGAGAGAGAATCTTGATATTAAAATAATCAAGATTTAATCCTAATTGAAACCCTAATTCAATTTAGGGAAAAAATAAATGTATTAATTAAAGGGCCTTCTACCAAAATTAAAATTGTTGGATTCAGATGTGTGTGTGACGTCCTTGATCCTTGCAAGGACCACGAAAATATCCAAGGGAGTGGATAACTCACACACAATTTTATAAGAAAAAGAAATATCCACTCACATACAGATATTAATATAATATGAATTGAGGTGCTTAATTTGCTTTTCTTTAAATCATGGATAATTGAGAGTAATTGGAGGCAAACAAGATAG
The DNA here is from genome assembly GCA_963693085.1 of Alisma plantago-aquatica. Lineage (NCBI taxonomy): Eukaryota > Viridiplantae > Streptophyta > Magnoliopsida > Alismatales > Alismataceae > Alisma > Alisma plantago-aquatica. The sequence continues at coordinate 1,615,402,081 of OY856409.1, read as the reverse complement.
CCTCGTTCCTAAGGAAGATGAGGGGGAAGAGGCGGCCACATTTTTGGGATTAATTGGATTTTTACAAAGTATATTCTCTCTCATTGAATATTTTTATAAAAGAACCTTTTACAAACCAAATGAAAGGCTTTGACGACCCCACTTCTTCTCCTTGGTTGGGAAACGACCAAGGGATCTTGGGAGGGTCAGGAGGACGACCCCCAACCTGTTGGTAAGGTTCTTGATCCATTTCACCTTGATTCCATGGTGGAAATCGAAAATAAATTATGGATTTCTTCCTATTTCGATCTCCTCTTCAATTCTAACCATTCCTTTTCACTCAAACCTTGAGGAAGAGACTTGGAATGGTGAAAGGAGTTGCATCCACCATTGTTTCCGTGAGCATGGAGCTTTGGATCTCAATTGGAGGTGGGTTTTATAACTTGAAACCCTAACTTTGCTATTGCACTCAATTCCATATCAAATAATGATCATTTCTACATTTACAATAATTGATTCAGTTGATTGATGCAATCTCCATGGAAATTACAGAAGGTTTCATGGGTTTAGAACTTGATTATGATGACATCATCATAAGCAAGCACCTCACCAAATATCAAAGCCAAATGATTTCATTGAGTTGCTCAAACGGTTTCCCAAACCGTTTGGGAGCAAACGGTTTCACCAAACGGTTTCAAAACCGTTTGGGGGAGTTGACCAAGGTTTGACCATTTGAGAATCCTGTTCATAATTATGTGGGTTGATAACCTACCAAATTTGAGGGATTAATTCCAAAGGAATCATGAGTTGAAGTCTAATCAATTAGGCAAACCCTAATTGGATTAAGTGTTGCTTTTCAACTTGATTGATTTGACTTTTTGGGTTAATTAGCCCAAACGGTTTCAAAACCGTTTGGGGATTACCCAAACGGTCTCAAGACCGTTTAAGGGTCACCCAAGACCATTTGGAGGTCTAGGGTTGAATATGTTTAAGTGTTTGAAGATCCAAACATATGGTATAAACCCTAATCGGCTAAGTGCTGATATTGCAATTGAATGAGTGGATGCTTTGGGTTGATTGACCCAAACGGTTTCAAAACCATTTGGGGATTACCCAAACGGTCTCAAGACCATTTGGGGATCACCCAATACCGTTTTGAGGTCTAGGTTTAAGCATGGTTGACCAATTGAAGGTATAAAGGTACCAAATCATTTTGCAATTAAGTGTTGATTTGATGATCAACTCAATAGCTCAAACCCTAATTATTTTTCACTAGAATCCAAGGGTTGGATGAGCCAAACGGTCTAAAGACCGTTTGGAGCTCATCCAAACGGTCTCAAAACCATTTGGAGGTCACCCAAGACCGTTTGGAGGTCTAGGGGTGAGTATGGTTAAGCAATTGATGATCCAATGTTACTAAGTTAAAGTGTGATCAATTGCTGATTTGGTGATCAATCCAATGATCCAAACCTTAATTGGTTGACTTGGATTTTGATGATATGATGGGCAAACGGTCTCAAGACCGTTTGGAGGTCATCCAAACGACCTCAAGACCGTTTTGGGTCAGGTCATGTTCAATTTGGATGATGGTTCAATGGTTTCAAAGTAACTAATCTTGCATTGATTAGTGTTGAAGGATCATCGATTCCAAACCGTAATTAAATTGAATCAAACCCTAATTGATGGCAAATTGAGGGTCAAATGAGGGTAAAATCAATTGAATGTTGACCTATTTAACTCAATTGAAGTATGAGGATAGGTCCAATTGATGATTGGTTCCATGAATTCAATGATTGAAGGAACCAACATTGGAATCCCTAATTGAGGTCGATTCCATGTGAATCCCTAATTGAGGTTGATTCAATGTTAATCCCTAATTGAGGTTGATTCCATGTGAATCCCTAATTGAGTTTGATTCCATGTAAACCCTAATTGAGGGTGATGCCATGAGAAATCCCTAGTTTGGATGAATAGTAAACATTAAGTATAGGCAATGAGATGTGAAAGCCTAATGAAGGGTGATGCTATATGCAATCCTAACTCTAATGAAGTATGATAGCATGTGAAATCCCAAAGCCCTAATAAAGGGTAAAGGTATGTGAAACTCTAATTGGAGTTATAATACATGAAGCCTTGATCTTGGATAACATGATGACAACCCAAAACCCTAATAAATAAAATAGTGGGTAAAGCCTTATAAGGGTGAAATATCATAAATGATTGATTATAGGCAAGCTTATTGTAAGCAATGCCTTATCCTGGGATAAGTCCATATCATTAAAGATAATTGGACCATTCTTATGTATAACCTATGCACTTCATGGTAAGAGTGATAGGTTAGTGGATGAAAGGATTGAGATGGGAAATACCTTAATCCAAGATATGCTGATAACTTAAGAAAGTTGGAAGTGATGAGGAAAGTGATACATCAAGATATGAAAGACTTCATAGTTAGCATCTCAAAGTTGATATACTATGATAACTATGAAATCCTAATGTGAGATGGGAAACCCTAACCCTAAATTGGGTAATGGGACATGAGAAATCATAATATGATATGAATAGTAAGCCCTGGCCCTATTGAGGGAATAGAGGTGTTACTATTGTATTACATGAAGTAATATGTTATTGTTGCCTAGTGAGAGGTGACAAGATGTGTAATGGCCTTGTGAGCCATATGATTATATGTTGCCTAGTGAGAGGTGACAAGATATTTTATGGGCCATATGAGTCATGAGAACAATTGTGGCATAGTGAAAGGTACCAAGATGATTATAAAAGTTTATTGTAAGAAATGATAATGTTTTAATAAACTTAATAAAAGGAACAATTATATTCAGTAAATAATGTGAAAATCTATGAAGGCTAACCTCAGGGTTCAGAGCCTAGAGAAGGATGTGATGATCAATGATGAGTTAAAGAAATTTATATCCCATGATCTGTGTAATCAGGAGTGGTTAGATTCCACTGCCTGGTTGTGTAATCAGGAGTAGTTAGAGTCCACTGCCTGGCTGTGTAATCAGGATTGGTTAAAGTCCAATACCTGGCAGAGGCATGAAGCCTATAAACCACAGGATTTGCTAACTCCCAATACCTGGAATAATAACATAGGATTGGCTAGTTCCCAATACCTGGAATGCACAGGATTGGCTAACTCCCAATACTTGGAATAATAACACAGGATTGGCTAACTCCCAATACCTAGAATGCACAAGATTGGCTAACTCCCAATACCTGGAATAATAACACAGGATTGGCTAACTCCCAATGCTTGGAATAATAACACAGGATTGGCTAACTCCCGAGACCTGGAATGCACAGGATTGGCTAACTCCCAATACCTGGAATGCACAGGATTGGCTAACTCCCAATACCTGGAATAATAACACAGGATTGGATAACTCCCAATGCCTGGAATAATAACACAGGATTGGATAACTCCCAAGACCTGGAATGCACAGGATTGGCTAACTCCCAATACATGGAATAATAATACAAGATTGGCTAACTCCAAATACCTGGAATGTACAAGATTGGCTAACTCCCAATACCTAGAATAATAACACAATATTGTCTAACTCCCAATACTTGGAATGCACAGGATTGGCTAACTCCCAATACTTGGAATAGTTGCACATGATTGACATAGATCAATACCTAGAATAGTTGCACAAGATTGACATAGATCAATACCTAGAATAGTTATACAGGATTGACATAGATCAATACCTGGAATAGTTGCACAAGATTGACATAGTTCAATACTTGGAATGGATACACAGGAATAATGTAAGTCTAATGCTTGTACTAGTTGCACAGGATTGGTGTAATCCAATGCCTGGAATATTTATATAGGATTGGTATAGACCAATGCCTGAATGAGACATGATGATGCACACTCTCATGTCCAAAATAACCAAAATTTGTTTAGCTGATTGGGTAAGGCCAATAAGTTGAAACAAGAATGTCTCATGGGTGACCTATCAAGATAATGAGTGTCACAAGAGAAGTTTGACATGATGGTATAAATATGGAGGATAAATGATATACATGTTCTTTCTATTTCTTCTTAAGAGAAAAGTTGATCTATTGTTCTATCATAGATAGTTACAATGCTTTAAGATGAGAATGCTTTAAATTGCATATCCTCTGTCCAGTTTTATGTATATAACTGCAATAATAATGTTTTGGTAGAGAGTTATATCTCCTGCTGGGACAATTTACAATTGTCTCACCCCCGTGGGATCCAACATTTTTAGGTGGACGCGGACAAAGAGGCAGATACTCTTTTGTAGGAAAAGGAAAGCAACAGCTCAGATAGTAGTGAGATCTCAGGTGGAGGCACTGAATGTCAAGTTATGTAATTAAAAAGTCCTATGTGTCGTCTCTGTACTCTCAGGTCCTCGGGGTTTTTAGTCATTGTTTTTGATAAATCGATCTAAGGTTTTGGCTTGATGCCTTGAGATTGTGTATTGTCTGTATATGATATTTATAAGGCAGCTGATGATGTAGTCTCTGAAAAGAGATGGTATAGGTTATGTACATTTGAACCAGAATGTAAATGTTATGCAATGGTTCTTGTTGGAAAAGATTTCCTATGTGAGGATCTCTTTGCAAAAAGTTTTAATTTTCAGTGATTTTTAGTAATCCGCTGCAAATAATTCGCTTCCACTTAAGTTAATCTTGTTTTCGTGAATCGGTCGTTACAATAGTAGTATCAGAGCTCTAGGTTCGCTGAGTCTACAGAGACATAGGACTAAGGTAGTAGAGTTTGTTCTGGTGTCATCCAGTGTATCTGATAGTGTCTTCTACTCATGAGAGAGAAGAAGAACTTAAAGATGACTGGGTCACATGAGGAGGTTGTTGCTAAAAGCAGCAATGTTGCACCAAGAAGGGGTGCCTGGGAACAGGCAAGAGAGAGACAGTTGCCTGAGAATCCCCTATCTGATCCATCTATGATAAGAAAATCCTTCTTTAAGTTTTACTGTTGGAGAATTTAGAGCAACAGTAATATATATAGCGGATCAAGTATTGGCAGTGTAACTTAGATTACCAGCCCCAATGATGATGTTCTAGATATCAACGGGATTTGTAATTAGCATCAACAGGTTGAAGCAAAAGGAAATGATGAATTTCTGGACTTAAATTGAGTCTGTGCTCAACCTTAGTCTGTTGAATCAACCTTTGAGGCAGAGTTATTTTGTGATAGTGAATAATCCATGAATTATGACATGTTAGACAAGATAATGTCATTCAAATATGTCATCTTATGAATTCCTGGATTAACTAAGAAAGGAAATGACTGAACTTTCCTTGATTAGTCCTATAAGGACTTATGTTTTGCATAGTAAAACATTACAAACGTTTATGTTGTTCTTATCTCTATAAGAAAAGATGAGGTACAGAAGAGATGCCTGGATAAATCCAGGGATGTTAAACCTTATGCATGTGATAATATGAAAAGAAGGAATATGATAGTATACAAAATGCATACCACTTAATCTCAATATTTATATACCCTGGCCAGGTATACAACTATTGATGATAAAGTGAGTATGGAAACTCTTATATTGTTGTCTTTTTTATTGCTCTGATCAAGTAGTCATTCTGAGACAATCTCATGAGTATCATGAAATCAGAAATATGGAATGAATAAATGTGTCATATCCTAAACATAAGAAAGAGAAGTCTGAGATAATATCAGATGAGCATGTTGTATGAGGAACTAAAAGTGTACTCCTCTTAAGATAAGAATAAGAATGAGGGAGATGAACCATGTTCAATAATGTTGCCTGCATAATAAAGATCTTTCCCATAATGAGGAAATGGGAAATGTGATGAGATCATGAGATGATCATAAACGTGCTAGATAATAATAAAGAAAGGGATGATGACATGCAATCATCCTTACAAATTCCTATGCTGAAGGCAAGGAACTAGAGGATGAGATGAGGAGGAAATATCCTACTATTTTCTCTTAATGTTTTGTTGATGATTTCGGGGACGAAATCATTGTATGGGGTGGATAATTTGTAACATCCCTGACCTGGGTTATACTTTAACCCTAGGTGTTTTGATTAAGAAATGTGATTAAATGCTTAATCTCATCTTATGAAAAGTAATTAGGCCTCAAGAGGAACTTATGTTGCAATTCTAGTCCTTTTTGAACATTGTTGAAATCAATGTTTTGTTTGGTTTGGACTAAAGTGCAAATTACCCAAGTTGAGGGGTTTAAGTGCAATTTGTGCATGATAATATGTTCCTCATGTGTTGAAGCATCATGAGATTGAAAATGATGCTGAGGTATGGCTTATGGAAGCCCGAATACCAAGAAAGAGTTGATAAAGCAATGTATGTGCATTAAAACCTAGTTTTGGTGTAATGTACAATTTACCCAAAACCTAGGGTTCAATATGCAAATTACCACTTCAATAAGGTCCCTATGTTTCTTGGCATCATGTAGAGCAAATAAAATGAGAGGGGCACCTCATTTGAATTAAGTTGGAGGAGAGAGAATCTTGATATTAAAACAATCAAGATTTAATCCTAATTGAAACCCTAATTCAATTTAGGGCAAAAATAAATGTATTAATTAAAGGGCCTTCTACCAAAATTAAAATGGTTGGATTCAGATGTGTGTTTGACGTCCTTGAGAATTGCAAGGACCACGAAAATATACAAGGGAGTGGATAACTCACACATAATTTTATAAGAAAAAGAAATATCCACTCACATATGGATATTAATATAATATGAATTGAGGTGCTTAATTTGCTTTTCTTTAAATCATGGATAATTGAGAGTAATTGGAGGCAAACAAGATAGCCTCGTTCCTAATGAAGATGAGGGGGAAGAGGCGGCCACATTTTTGGGATTAATTGGATTTTTACAAAGTATATTCTCTCTCATTGAATATTTTTATAAAAGAACCTTTTACAAGCCAAATGAAAGGCTTTTACGACCCCACTTCTTCTCCTTGATTGGGAAACGACCAAGGGAGCTTGGGAGGGTCAGTAGGATGACCCACAACCTGTTGTTAAGGTTCTTTATCCATTTCACCTTGATTCCATTGTGGAAATCGAAAATAAATTATGGATTTCTTCCTATTTCGATCTCCTCTTCAATTCTAACCGTTCCTTTTCACTCAAACCTTAAGGACGAGACTTGGAATGGTGAAAGGAGTTGCAGAGACCATTTTTTTCGTGAGCATGGAGATTTTTAGCTCAATTGGAGGTGGGTTTTATAACTTGAAACCCTAACTTTGCTATTGCATTCAATTCCATATCAAATAATGATCATTTCTACATTTACAATAATTGATTCGGTTGATTGATGCAATCTCCATGGAAATTACAGCAGGTTTCATGGGTTTAGAGCTTTATGATGATGACATCATCATAAGCAAGCACCTCACCAAATATCAAAGCCAAACGGTTTCATTGAGTTGCTCAAACGGTTTCCCAAACCGTTTGGGAGCAAACGGTTTCAAACTGTTTAGAAGCAAACGGTTTCAAAACCGTTTGGGGGAGTTGACCAAGGGTTGACCATTTGAGAATCCTGTTCCTAATTATGTGGTTTGATAACCTACCAAATTTGAGGGATTAATTCCAAAGGAATCATGAGTTGAAGGCTAATCAATTAGGCAAACCCTAATTGGATTAAGTGCTGATTTTCAACTTGATTGATTTGACTTTTTGGGTTAATTAGCCCAAACGGTTTCAAAACCGTTTGGGGATTACCCAAACGGTCTCAAGACCGTTTGGGGGTCACCAAAGACCGTTTGTAGGTCTAGGTTTGAATATGGTTAAGTGTTTTAAGATCCAAACATATGGTATAAACCCTAATCGGCTAAGTGCTGATTTTGCAATTGAATGAGTTGATGCTTTGGGTTGATTGACCCAAACACTTTCAAAACCATTTCGGGATTACCCAAACGGTCTCAAGACTGTTTGGAGGTCTATGGTTAAGCATGGTTGACCAATTGAAGGTCTAAAGGTACCAAATCACTTTGCAATTGAGTGTTGATTTGATGATCAACTCAATAGCTCAAACCCTAATGATTTTTCACTAGAATCCAAGGGCTGGATGAGACAAACGGTCTCAAGACTGTTTGGAGCTCATCCAAATGGTCTCAAGACCGTTTGGAGGTCTAGGGGTGAGTATGGTTAAGCAATTGATGATCCAATGTTACTAAGTTAAAGTGTGATCAATTGTTGATTTGGTGATCAATCCAATTATCCAAACCTTAATTGGTTGACTTGGATTTTGATGATATGATGGGAAAACGGTCTCAAGACCATTTGGAGGTCATCAAAACGACCTCAAGACCGTTTGGTGTCAGGTCATGTTCAATTTGGATGATGGTTCAATGGTTTCAAAGTAACTAATCTTGCATTGATTAGTGTTGAAGGATCATCGATTGCAAACCCTAATTCAATTGAATCAAACCCTAATTGATGGCTAATTGCGGGTCAAATGAGGGTCAAATCAGTTGAAGGTTGACCTATATAACTCAATTGAAGTATGAGGATAGGTCCAATTGATGATTGGTTCCATGAATTCAATGATTGAAGGAACCAACATTGGAATCCCTAATTGAGGTTGATTCCATGTGAATCCCTAATTGAGGTTGATTCAATGTGAATCCTTAATTGAGGTTGATTCCATGTGAATCCCTAATTGAGGTTGATTCCATGTAAACCCTAATTGAGGGTGATGCCATGAGAAATCCCTAGTTGGGATGAATAGTAAACATTAAGTATAGGCAATGAGATGTGAAAGCCTAATGAAGGGTGATGCTATATGCAATCCTAACTCTAATAAAGTATGATAGCATGTGAAATCCCAAAGCCCTAATAAAGGGTAAAGGTATGTGAAACTCTGATTGGAGTTACAATACAGGAAGCCTTGATCTTGGATAACATGATTACAACCCAGAACCCTAATAAATAAAACAATGGGTAAAGCCTTATAAGGGTGAAATATCATTAATGATTGATTATAGGCAAGCTTATTATAAGCAATGCCTTATCCTGAGATAAGTCCATATCATTAAAGATAATTGGACCATTCTTATGTATAACCTATGCACTTCATGGTAAGAGTGATAGGTTAGTGGATGAAAGGATTAAGATGGGAAATACCTTAATCCAAGATATGTTGATAACTTAAGAAAGTTGGAAGTGATGAGGAAAGTGATACATCAAGATATTAAAGACTTCACAGTTAGCATCTCAAAGTTGATATACTATGATAACTATGAAATCCTAATGTGAGATGGGAAACCCTAACCCTAAATTGGGTAATGGGACATGAGAAATCATAATATGATATGAATAGTAAGCCCTAACCCTATTGAGGGAATAGAGGTGTTACTATTGTATTACATGAAGTAATATGTTATTGTTTCCTAGTGAGAGGTGACAAGATGTGTAATGGCCTTGTGAGCCATATGATTAGATGTTGCCTAGTGAGAGGTGACAAGATATTTTATGGGCCATGTGAGTCATGAGAACAATTGTGGCATAGTGAAAGGTACCAAGATGATTATAAAAGTTTATTGTAAGAAATGATAACGTTTTAATAAACTTAATAAAAGGAACAATTATATTCAGTAAATAATGTGAAAAGCTATGAAGGCTAACCTCAGGGTTCAGAGCCTAGAGAAGGATGTGATGATCAATGATGAGTTAAAGAAATTTATATCCCATGATCTGTGTAATCAGGAGTGGTTAGAGTCCACTGCCTGGCTGTGTAATCAGGATGGTTAGAGTCCACTGCCTGGCTATGTAATCAGAATTGGTTAAAGTCCAATACCTGGCAGAGGCATGAAGTCTATAAACCACAGGATTGGCTAACTCCCAATACCTGGAATAATAACACTGGATTGGCTAATTCCCAATACCTAGAATGCACATGATTGGCTAACTCCCAATACCTGGAATAATAACACAGGATTGGTTAACTCCCAATACCTGGAATGTACAGGATTGGCTAACTCCCAATACCTCAAATAATAACACAGGATTGGCTAACTCCCAATGCCTGGGATGATAACACAGGATTGGCTAACTCCCAAGACCTAGAATGCACAGGATTGGCTAACTCCCAATACCTGGAATAATAATACAGGATTGGCTAACTCCCAATACCTAGAATGCACAGGATTGGCTAACTCCCAATACCTGGAATAATAACACAGGATTGGCTAACTCCCAATGCCTGGAATAATAACACAGGATTGGATAACTCCCAAGACCTGGAATGAATAGGATTGGCTAACTCCCAATACCTAGAATAATAATACAAGATTGGCTAACTCCCAATACCTGGAATGCACAAGATTGGCTAACTCCCAATACCTGGAATAATAATACAGGATTGGCTAACTCCCAATACCTAGAATGCACAGGATTGGCTAACTCCCAATACTTGGAATAGTTGCACATGATTGACATTGATCAATGCCTGGAATAGTTGCACAGGATTGACATAGATCAATACCTGGAATAGTTATATAGGATTGACATAGATCAATACCTGGAATAGTTGCACAAGATTGACATAGTTCAATACTTGGAATGGATACATAGGAATAATGTAAGTCTAATGCTTGTACTAGTTGCACAGGATTGGTGTAATCCAATGCATGGAATATTTATATAGGATTGGTATATACCAATGCCTGAATAAGACATGATGATGCACACTCGCATGTCCAAAATAACCAAAATCTGTTTCGCTGATTGGCTAAGGCCAATAAGTTGAAACAAGAATGTCTCATGGGTGTTCTATCAAGATAATGAGTGTCACAAGAGAATTTTGACATGATGGTATAATATGGAGGATAAATGATATACATGTTCTTTCTATTTCTTCTTAAGAGAAAAGTTGATCTATTGTTCTATCATAGATAGTTACAATGCTTTAAGATGAGAATGCTTTAAATTGCATATCCTCTGTCTAGTTTTATGTATATAACTGCAATAATAATGTTTTAGCGGAGAGTTATATCTCCTGCTGGGACAATTTACAATTGTCTCACCCCCGTGGGATCCAACATTTTTAGGTGGACGCGGACAAAGAGGCAGATACTCTTTTTTAGGAAAAGGAAAGCAACAGCTCGGACAGTAGTGAGATCTCAGGTGGAGGCATTGACTGTCAAGTTATGTAATTAGAAAGTCCTATGTGTCGTCTCTGTACTCTCAGGTCCTCGGGGTTTTTAGTCAGTGTTTTTGATAAATCGATCTGAGGTTTTGGCTTGATGCCTTGAGATTGTGTATTGTCTATATATGATATTTATAAGGCATCTGATGATGTAGTCTCTGAAAAGAGATGGTACAGGTTATGTACATGTGAACCAGAATGTAAATGTTATGCAATGGTTCTTGTTGGAAAAGATTTCCTATGTGAGGATCTCTTTGCAAAAAGTTTTAGTTTTTAGTGATTTTCAGTAATCCGCTACAAATAATTCTCTTCCGCTTAAGTTAATCTTGTTTTCGTGAATCGGTCGTTACAAATCCCATCTACATGGACATTATCTCTCTCATGGAATCCTTCATGCTGAACCCTTTCACCATCTTTCCAATATTTGTGCTTGTATTTAGGTTTAGAAACTTTTCAAAACTATCTCTTTAGATCTCAATTCCTATCACATAGGATGTTTCACCTAATCCTTCATGATGAAGGTGATTTCCATGCCAGATTTCAATACTTGGTATTAAGATATTATTCCTCATTAATATGCAGAATATATATTTATGGTCCCACTAAATGTTTTGTAATCACCAATTTCATATTTTATCTTGACTCATGTCAAACTCTTTGACTATCTTGTCAAATCAAAGATTTCAAATTTGAGATGCTCGCTTTAATTCGCTTTAATCTCTAGATTGAACATTGTCTTACAAACTTTATTTGCATTAATGGAGTTATAAAACCTTCAAGTTGTACCACATACATATCCTCTCAATTATTACTTTAAGGAATGTTGTGTTATTCTTCGTATGTCAAATCTTATGGTCTTAATAAGGTACAATAGTAAGCATGTCAATTGGTGAAGGAATTTCAACATGTACAACACTTTGAACTGGTTTGAAAAGCTTTCAACCAATATGTCCTTTTATGTCATCCATGTTAGTCTTCTTCTTGAAAACCCAACTACACCTTACGGGTTATATCCTCTAGGTTGTACCACTAAGCTCATACCTTGTTGATGTTCATGGATTCCATTGGGGATACAATGGCCTCAAGCCATTTCTCAGACTCTAGTCCCTCAATAGTTCTTAGTTGATTGGTGTCTCATCATCTTATGACCAATGCATGACTTATTTGAGTTATAGGATTCACAATCTTTTAATCTTAGACATGTTCTACTAGAACTACAAGTTTTTGTGTTATAAAAAGAACTTGAAATTCCACAACAATCTGTGATTCTCCTTGTTCCCATTGATTTTCCTCTTGTTCATTGTTTTTTTTGTTGATCATGAACTTGTTGAGTTCTACTTTACTCCCACGTATTCCTTTGGAATTCAGCTATGTTAACAATAAACACTTTTGTTGTTGGATTGAGATAAGTAGTATTAAAAAATTATGATTTGTGTGATTAAATATTTTCAAGAAGCTATTTTCTTGTATAAGGTTTAATTCTTAAGACATTTCGGGACATTCCCATATGGTGTATATTGAACCATTTTAAAGGGTACTTTTCTTTAGTGCTAAGCATATTCATAAAAGGAAATTAGAAGATTAGATTAAATGATAATCACATCATGACTCATTAGGTTGTGATTCCTTCTTTCTAATACATCATCATGTTTCAGGTGGAGTTGATTGTGATACACTATCATGGCCTCTCCAGAAGGTCCTCAAACTATTCTTGTAAAGTACTTAAAGTATCTTAATACTTTTGAGAAAGTTGTTTACTTCTTACATGTAATCTACTAGAACACTTAAAGAGATTTGTATTTTACTGTACACACATCACCGTATCATCAGTAAATATAATGAAGCATAAATAATTGTCTGTAGCATTTATTCTGAAGCTCTTTGTACATCATTGTGTACATGTCCTAATAGAATGCTTATTCTCCCATGACACCTAGTGAGAGGTGGTTTGTCATGTGGCTCATATATAATACGTGCATGTTTCTTATTGGTTCAACAACTAAAAGAGTCTATAAAAACATCATCATGTTTTAGAAGTGCATTTCTTATATATGTACTCTAGATGACAATGCTACAGATATTAATAGCTTGAGTTTATCAATTGTAATCCTTTAGGTATTTACATTATAAAAATATATCTTTAGATCCTCGACACAAAAATCACAAGTCATTTTGGGCATTTCCGTACAAGATCACATCTTTGAAATAGAACCATTAACAACTCTTAATTTATAATCATCCTTGTTCATACAAGAATCAGAAAGTAAAATGTTTCTACTATTGACATAAATGAAATAGAAGTTCACCTAACTATATTACATGCCCAATGGGATAAGATAAATTCTAAATGTAGACTAAAGTTTCAGCAACTCTTGCTCTGCACAGTCCATCCTTGTCCTTTTATAAATGATTTACTTCTTATATGATCCTACACATCAACATATGTCAGATCAATGTCCCATATCACATATTGAAGATGAAGAAGTAATCAAATTTATCTTACAACATTTATAAATAAAATAGAGGGAATCTATCCCCTCCTTCTTTAGCTCCTCCATGTAGAGAGGGAAATTCCTTTTCCAGTGTCCAGACTGGTGACAATTGCCTCCCTTAGTCACTCCTCCCTTTGCCTTGAGCACTGAAGATTAGGGATTCTAGATAGCTTTACAAATCTTCTTAGCTTTCCCTTTGCCCTTAGACTTTTCCTTTGTTTTGATGATTATCATCACAGATTTGGTGTATCTTTCTTCATTTGTGCCTCAACTATTCTCAACATGCCAAGTAACTCTGTCAACAGCTTGTCAAAGTCATTCATGTTGTAGTTCATGACAAACTGATTGTATGACTCAGGCAGAGACTGCAAGATCACATCAGTGGCCAACTGTTGACCCAAAGGGGAGTCCCAGTCTAGAAGGGTTCTCCACATACCCAATGATCTTGAGCACATGAGGACCTACTTGATCTCATTCTGCCATGTTACATTTGAACAACACCTTAGAGACATCATATCTCTCAATATTGGAGCATGTTCTTAAGATGTGTGACCATCTCAATAACATCCATGTTCTCATGTTGTCTTTGCAACTCATAGTTCATGGAGCACAACATTAGACAATTGACATCAATGACATCTTAATATGATTCTTGTAAGAATCCATGTCATCCTCAGGTGGATTGGGAAGAGGTTCTTCTGGCTCTGGTGTCTCCATGACATAGAGCTTGCGCTCCTATGTGAGAATAATTCTCAGTGTCTTGAACCAGTCATGGAAGTTATTCCCATTCAACTTGTCCTTCTCAAGGACTAATCACAGAGAAAAAGTATTTTTGTGAGTTGCCATTTGATTCTAGAAGAGAAATTTGTAATTTTGTCAAAAACCCGTTTTGATTTGATTTGTGTGAAATTTGACGATTTTAATTAGGCCTTTAATTAACTATTGCTCTCATTACTTTTTTTAAATTGATAACACTCAATTATCAATTTGTAAGATTGCAGTGCACAAACTTCTAATGAGCCAAAATCCAAAATAATTCAATTATTACCCGGCCAATGTCGGCGTCCATAATCAATCATTAAGGTAGGCAACATTTTCCAATTACATCTTATGTGATTCTTGGATAGATGGTGTGCACAACTCCTTGCCATAGTCATATGCATGACTCTAGTGTGCTTACTCTCATTAAGGACACCCAGTTGAACTCGACCCAAAAGAAAACATGACAGACATGTACCCCACTTGGCAAGCCCACATAACTACCATCACACTTCCACAAGATAGACGGTGCACCACCCTTGGGGTGCCCATGCTTAGTTGATCAAGCTTTTCATGTGTGTTCCTAATGGAAAGCATCTTCGACTTAATATGTTTGATTGAGGGATTTTATATATTTATAAATACATATACATTATCAAATCACCACATACATATAGTATGTATCAAATACATGTTATATCCCACAACACAAACATGCAATATAAAACATTAGTGATGGTTATGGCCATACTACTATAATTCCTTAGAGCCACAAGGAACTAATACCACCTAGGTATACTTCTCATGTAAGAACCTATTGTTGGTATAGATCTATGCTTACTAATCTATGTTGATTGTTTCTACCCTTGAACTAGATGACTTGTCTCTTGGTTGGTCAGTTGGCCGTATAAAATGATCATATGGACTCCTGTATAAACAACATTTGTACACCTCCAAACAATTGGTTGGAACCACCAGCCGATCGGTTAACCACTCCTGTGGTCTGCCCTTCGCGGTCCTCCATATGATCGAATTGCCTCATGAAATGGTCAACTCGCCTGATGTTGATTGTCATCTTCATCATTGTAGAAAAGAAACTATCCTATTTCTATTAATCTTATTACATGGTAATGAGAAATCTCGATTTACATTCGAGGAGAGCAAAGGTAGGAAAGAATAATACTTTTACATTGGGAAGAAGAAGGTAGAGGCTCAGTATGCAAATCGAGATATAACAAGAACAAATAAACCATTCAACCACACACAGATATCCAGGTTATTGGCCATTAAAATGCTACACATCCACCATCAAAACCAATTTTAGGGAGATGCATGTAAATTGCATATATATATATATATATATATATATATATATATATATATATATATATATATATATATATTGGGATCTTATGTGGTAGTTAAGCAAATATGCACATTAATCAATTTAAATATTCACATCGTATGCAATAAATAATGATGAAAACCAAAAATTAGATCATATCGATTATCCAAAAACATAGTAGATTGATGTGGCTTTGATACCACTGTTGGGAAATATGGCATTAGAACAAGAAGCAAAAACAAAACAATTAATTGCCATGTTCCCCTTTAATAGACGATCATGTCAACAACTATGTTATGGGAAGGATGGTTTATGAAATCATACCTGGTCATGGAGCAAGTCCAACAAATATTCCCTCATTGCAGTATGTGGATTCCTTCAAGTCGCGCTCGAACAGTGTCTGTGTTGGCCTCCTAGTTGCTCACCACAGATAGCAGGTTGGTGTTGTCCTCCTAGCAGGAAAAGTTCCACGACTCTAGAATAGTCCATGCGGACCACCAAGAACTCTTTTCGTTCTAGTATAATGGACAAGAAGCCCTCATGTTGGCGCACTAATGACCAACTTGCTCTCCCACAGTTGTTCTCCCTTGCTATCCCTCCCTTTAGTCAGTAGGACTTGCTTGGGTTCTCTTGGTTACTAGAACTAGAGAAGACAAACAATTATTAGAGGCAATTGAGTTGTGTCTGAGAATCCCCCAATACCCCTCTATTTATAGGAGGGTCAGGGTTCCCAGTCTAAGTGGAAGTAGAAGGGACAAAAATTTCATGAATTTTTGCAACCCGTGAGTGGTTAAACGTTGGCATGTGAGTCGGTCGGTTCAACCCTTGAACTGGTCGTTTCATCATGTTGCCCAATCACAATTGTATTGGCAATTAATATCCAATTTAATGTACAACATGACGTGAGCACAAATCCTTGAATCAATCGAATTGATCCACCAACCGCTCGGTTCACAACTTGAATCGGTCAGTTCATGGTCCTGAGTCAATCGGTTCACTTCATGAACATGTCGGTTCACTATCCAAATTGTCAAAGTTGGTTCAATTGACTTGACACAGTGAACCGGTCAGTTCAACACTTGAACCAATCGGTTCACTTGTCCAATCTATTAATTTTCAACCAATTGTTGTTTAAATTGAATATCTAACTCTTTAGTAATCAAGTTTAAATCATATTCATGAATGAGATCCTATTTCAAGTGTATATTATGTGTGTGACCCTATAGATTCCAAGTTACATTGGAAGTGAATGTCCATAACTCATTTATGACATCACAAGAAAAGAGTGGTGCCTAGTCACACATCATTGCTACCCAAGTAATGGGAAAGTTGGAGAACTACTTCAACCTACAATCTATATTAGGTGTTAATGTGATTGTATAATTCCTTTGTCTCTGATATCTGGATTGAACTCAAGGCATGGAATTGTCATCCTTTTAGTGTTCAATCCATGTTCCTTGAAATAGAGAACAATGTTTGAGATATATCTGACCTCTATCATATATTGATTCACATGTGCATGCACATGCTTTTCTTAGTTTTGCTTATCAAGTGTCCATAATATAAAAATCCAGTAGGAGGGAAAAATCCCATCTACTTCACTCATAGTCATCCCCATGTGTCATAGTGCATCTGATCATGACCTTTATGGCAACCCTTATTCAAGATTATAGTGGATGATGTCAAAGTATATCGAACGACATGTGATGAGTGTAGTGATTTTAGGTCTAAGAACCACAATCACCACCTTCACAATGAGATGACTATGAACACCAATTATGGTTTCCAAGTGTTACTCTCAAGGTGGATCTTTTTAATACACTGTTCTCTAATAAGTATCTATGTGCTTGGTTTGATATCACATATCATGACTGATAAGATTCTGTCATCAGCCAACACACACTCTAGTTTTATGTGTTATTGTTGTCTATTAGCCTTCCACAATAACATATGACTAGGGACATAATAAGAATGTATATACTCTTCACATCCGCATGATCTCATTGTTTAGGTCACACACTTGAAGATATACATCATTGAGTAATGTCATTCTTTAGACATTCATTATGTGTCCTCATTATCTCATAATTGATTGAAATAGAATAAATCAGAAGATTGCCTTTATTATTAATCAAATCATTTATGTAATATGCCATCACAATCATCATATGATTGGCTCTTTGGGCATGTGTACCAACAGTTAGGGTCAAGTGTAAAGAAAGAAGTTAACATGGGCAACTACATAATAGATTCAGGTCTCATGGCACTCATCAGATCTCAAGCATTTCATAGACACATCATGGAGGATCCTAAGGCTCACATCAACTATTTTGTGGAGAGTTGTGATATGCTAAAAAAATGACAGGGTACCGATGAATGTTATATGTCTAAAGTTATTCTCATACTCTAGTAGATAAGGCAAAGGATTTGTTTTTAAGTCTTCCATCAGAATCCATATCGACATGGGATGAAATGATAGATGTCTTCTTCAAGCGGTACTTTCCACCCCAGAAGACCAAAGAATTGGCTAGAAAGATCCACATCTTCAAGCAACATGTCAAAGAGTTATATTCTGAAGCATGGGAGTGATTTCAGAATATGCTCAGGAAGGTCCCTCATTATGGGATTGACTTATATGGGTAGGCGAAGACATTCTACTATGGCCTACATAAAGGGGAGATGACTAGTCTGGATAGCATAGGAGCATGTTTCTTTCTAAACAATAAAGCTACTAGGTGTCATGAGATCCTAAAGAACACAACCAAGAATCAGTCATGGGGGGAGGAGTGAGAAGCACTAACAACAATTAAAAGTGATATGGAATCAAGGGAGATCATTGAACTCAAGGCCCGGTTGGACGGACTCGTAAGGAAGCTTGAGAAAAAATCTGGCACCTCGTCTAGAAGTGAAGAGGAGGATTGCATGTACCTACGTTAGCAATATCAACATGATAGGGGCCTCAATAAGATAGATAAAATGGAAAACTTGCTAGGCAGGTTAGTGAGTCAGAATGAGACCTTACTGGACCATACAAAATGGGTACAACAAAATCATGAGGTGTAGATATTAAACATCAAAATCAAATTTCTCATCTAGAAGCAGAGGTGGCTTCCATAAAGAAGCTCATTCATTAGGGATTTCCTAGGAATATAGAGACAACTCATCAGCATCAGCAAGTAAATTTTGTCTCTATTGTCAAGGAGCCAGAACATCTTATTGAGGAGTCACTAGAGCAACATACTCTAGAGCCAGATTGGGTGTATGTGCCAAAATTCTCATTCCCCCACAATCTTTATGGAAGACCAGGAGGATGCAGAATGCCAGTGTGATATGCTCAGACATGCACCTCAGCAAATACATGGTCATTAATAAGTGATAAGGATAACCCACTTCACTACTTGTGTGAGACAAAGAACTTCAAAGTTCCACCATTGTTATGTCACCACCTTTAGTTGCAGAAAATGTGCCTATGCAACAAGAACAGGTGAAGGTTCTACTCCATAGTGGAGCCTTCACAGTCAATAAGGAAGCACTTGCACTTGAGAAGGAGCAGCCACAGATCATCTCATCTATACAAGACGTACCAAATTCTCTCCTAGAAAGTGGCACTAAAGCAGGCTCAGGGGAGGAGATCCCTAATGTGCCATACATTCCTCCACACAAGCATGCAGAGAAGCCACCTGTTCCATTCTCGAATATTCTGAATCCGAGAAAGGAGGAAATGTAGTTCAAGAAATTCTTAGACATCTTCCAAAAGCACCACATCAACATCCCATTTGTGGACGTGATAGAACAAATTCCAGCATAAGGAAGATTCTTAAAGGACATTATTAACAAGAAGAGACAGATAAAAGATATAGACATATTGCATGTTGATGAAGTGGTAAGTGCTATGATACAGGGAGGGCTTCCAGTCAAAAGAAAGGACCCAGGATGCTTATACCATCCTTATTCCATAGACAACAAGCATTTTCATCAAGCATAATGTAACATCCCCAGATTTTAGACCTCGGATAAAATGATCTTATAAGGAATGATTAGACTACCCATATCACCAAGGTGCGCCTCCTTTTCTGGGAGCCCAAAACTAAAGAACTCCATAGTTAAGCATGCTCACCTTGGAGTAGTACTAGGATGGGTGACCAGTCGGGAAGTTGATCTTGGCTTGTGCGTGAGTGAAAATAAAGCGTGCAGTTAAGGCTAGTGGTGGTCAGTGGGGCCAGTCATCATTCTTGAAACTCTACTAGAGCCTTGGGCAGTGGGCCCGAGCATTACAAATGGTATCAAAGCCATAACCCCTCTAGTAGGTGGGGCCCACATGGGCATGTGGCATGCCAGTCTTGAGCCATGCGGTCTGGGCATGTTGGAAAGGATTGTCCATGGTTGACGTAGCCACCCTTGTGCTGGTATTTTATGATCGGGAGTTGGGTGTCCATGGGCCATTCTGGGTCTGCACTGAAATGGGGTGATATTATGAGGCCATATAGTTGAGCCTTGACGGCGACGTTAAGAGTCTAAGTGGGGGAGATTGTAACATCCTAGGATTTGAGACCTCAGATAAAATGATCTTATAAGGAATGATTGGACTACCCATATCACTAAGGTGCACCTCCTTTTCTGGAAACCTATCACTAAAGAACTCCATAGTTAAGCATGCTTAGCTTGGAGTAGTACTAGGATGGGTGACCAGTTGGGAAGTTGACCCCGACTTGTGCGTGAGTGAGGAAAAAGCGCGCAGTTAAGGCTAGTGGTGGTCTGTGGGGCCAGTCATCATTCCTCAAACTCTACTAGAGCCTAGGGCAGTGAGCTCGGGCATTACAAATGGTATTAGAGCCAATTCCCCTCTAGTAGGTGGGGCCCACATGGGCATGTGGCATGCCAGTCTTGAGTTGTATGGTCCAGGCATGTAGGAAATGGCTATCTGTAGTGATGGAGTCACCCTTGCGCTGGTAGTCGTGGTCGGGAGCTGGGTGTACACGGCCATGTTGGGTCTGCACTGAAATGAGGAAATGTTATGAGGTCACATAGTTGAGCCTTGACGAGGACGTCAAGAGTCGAAGTGGGGGAGATTGTAATGTCCCAAGATTTGAGGCCTCATATAAAATGATCCTAAAAGGAATGATTCGACTACCCATATCACCAAGGTGCACCTCCTTTTCAGGGAGCCCATCAATAAAGAACGCCATAGTTAAGCGTGCTCAACTTAGAGTAGTATTAGGATGGGTGACCAGTTGGGAAGTTGATCCTGGCATACGCATTAGTGAGGAAAAAGCACGTAGTTAAAGTTAGTGGTGGTCTGTGGGGCCTGTCATCATTCTTGAAACTCCACTAGAACCTTGGGCAGTGGGTCTAGGTATTACAAATGGTATCAGAGCCAAAAACCCTCCAGTAGGTGGGGCCCATATTGCCATGGCATGCCAGTCTTTGAGTCATACGGTCCAAGCATATTGGAAAGGGTTGTCTATGGTTGACGTAGCCACCCTTGTGCTAGTATTCTGTGATCAGGAGCTAGGTTTCCAGGGGCCATTCTAGGTCTACACTTAAATTGGGAAATATTATGAGGCCATATAGTTGAGCCTTGACGAGGACGTAAAAAGTCTAAGTGGGGGAGATCGTAACGTCTCAGGATTTGAGGCCTCAGATAATATGATCTTAAAAGGAATGATTGGACTACCCATCTCACCAAGGTGCACCTCCTTTTCCGGGAGACCATTACTAAAGAACTTCATAGTTAAGCATGCTCATCTTGGAGTAGTACTAGGATGGGTGACCAGTGGGGAAAATTGACCCCGGCTTGTGCGTGAGTGAGGAAAAAGCATGCAGTTAAGGCTAGTGGTGGTCTGTGGGGCTAGTCGTCATTCCTTAAACTCTACTAGGGCCTAAGGCAGTGGGGCCCACATGGGCTGCATGAACGTGAGATAAGCATAGCCATAAAACAATATAAACACAATTGGCGGCCAGCCCTCATAAAGTTGAAACCTGATAGAGAATGGCACATAACCAAACTCCCAAATATATCAAATTGGGCCAACCCTCATAAAGTTGAAAACCCAAGTATGGAGCACATAACCCCAAAACCAATGCAATTACAGTACTCTAGTACTATTGAATCACATAGCATGTTTAATGTAGAGGCAAGTAGAAAGTATAGTCAGATTATACCAAAGTAGTCACCACATAAGTGACCAACAAATACATCCACCTCATAAATGGGAAAAAGATATCACATGTCAACAAATAAACTTCCGCATCATAGTGGGCATATGTCAAAAAGTAAACATCCACATCATAGTGGGCATATAACATCAAAAGCCAAATTACACTAAGGCAACAAGATAAGAGTCCAAAAGAACATCCATGCTCATAAGCTCAATATCAAAGCAATATAGTTCACATGAACCATGATATCAAAAGATAAGACATATGTGTAGGCTATTGTCCATAGGACCAAGATAAAGACAAAAGTAGGTTCATTGTTCAAAAGAATAATTGAGGATGCAAACATACTTCAACTTCAGAGTCTACTCTATCCAAAGCCAAGGGCCCACTGCATAAATCTCTATTAGAGTTTTAAGAGTGATGACTGGCCCCACAAACCATCACTAGCTTAACTGTGTGCTTTAATCTCACTCACGCGCAAGCTAGGATCAAATTCCCGATTGGTCATCCATCCTATTACTACTCCAAGTTGAGCATGCTTAACTATGGAGTTCTTTAGTAATGGGCTCCCAGAAAAAGAGGTGCACCTTGGTGATATGGGTAGTCTAATCATTCCTTTTGAGATCATGTTGTCCAAGGCCTCAAATCCTATGACATTACAATCTCCTCCACTAAGACTCTTGGCGTCCTCGTCAAGGCTCAATTATATGGCCTCATAATATTTCCCCATTTCAGTACAGACCCAACATGGCCCATGGACACCCAGCTCTCGATCACGGAATACCAGTGCAAGGGTGGCTACATCACCATGGATAGCCCTTTCCTACATGTCTAGACCATACAGCTTAAGACTGGCATTCCACATGCCCATGTGGGCCCCACATACTGGAGGGGTTATGGCTCTAATACCATTTGTAATGCTCGGACCCACTTCCCAAGGCTCTATTAGAGTTTCAGGAATGACGACTAGCCTCACAGACCACCACTAGCCTTAATTGTGTGCTTTAATCTCATTCACGCACAATCCAGGATCAACTTCCTGACTAGTCACCCATCCTAGTACTACTCCAAGTTGAGCATGCTTAACTATGGAGTTCTTTAGTGATGGGCTCCCGAAAAAGGAGGTGCACCTTGGTGATATGGATAGTCCAATCATTCCTTATAAGATCATTTTATCTGAGGTCTCAAATCCTGGGATGTCACAATCTCCCCCACTTAGACTCTTGACGTCCTCGTCAAGGCTCAACTATATGGCCTCATACCCCATTTCAGTGCAGACCCAGAATGGCCCATGGACACCCAGCTGCCAATCACGGAATACCAGTGCAAGGGTGGCTACGTCAACCATGGACAACCCTTTCCAACATGCCCAAACTGCATGGCTCAAGACTGGCATGCCACAACCCCATGTGGGCCCCACCTACTGAAGGGGTTATGGCTCTGATACCACTTGTAACGCCTGGGTCCAGTGCCCAAGGCTCTAGTAGAGTTTCAGGAATGATGATTGGCCCCATAGACCACCATTATCCTTAACTATGCACTTTAATCTCACTCACGCACAAGCCAATTACAATTTCCCGACCGGTCACCCATCCTAGTACTACTCCAAGCTGAGCACGCTTAACTATGGAGTTCTTTAGTGATGAGATCTCAAAAAAGGAGGTGCACCTTGGTGATATGGTAGTCCAATCATTCCTTATAAGATCATTTTATCTGAGGTCTCAAATCTTGGGATGTTACAATCTCCCCCACTTAGAATCTTGACGTCCTCATCAAGGCTCAACTATATGGCCTCATAATATCACCCCATTTTCGTGCAGACCCAAAATGGCCCCTGGACACCCAACTCCCGATCATGGAATACCAACGCAAGGGTGGCTACGTCAACCATGGACAACCCTTTCCAACATGCCCAGACTGCATGCCTCAAGACTGGCATTCCACATGCCCATGTGGGCCCCACCTACTGAAAGGTTATGGCTCTGATACCATTTGTAATGCCCGGGTCCACTGCCCAAGACTCTAGTAGAGTTTCAAGAATGATGACTGGCCCCACAAGCCACTACTAGCCTTAACTGCGCACTATAATCTCACTCACACGCAAGACAATTATAACTTCCCGACTGGTCACCCATCCTAGTACTACTCCAAGTTGAGCACACTTAACTATTGAGTTCTATATTAATGGGCTCCCAAAAAAGGAGGTGTATCTTGGTGATATGGGTAGTCCAATCATTCTTTATAAGATCATTTTATCTGAGGCCTCAAATCCTGAGATGTTACCATGGGTGTTACAAAATGGTATCAGAGCCATGACCCCTCTAGTAGGTGGGGCTCACATGGGCATGTGGTATGCCAGTCTTGAGCCATGCGGTCCAGACATGTTGGAAAGGGTTGTCCATGGTTGACGTAGCCACCCTTACGCTGGTATTCCTTGATTGAGAGCTGGGTGTCCATGGGCCATTCTGGGTCTACACTGAAATGGGGAAATATTATGAGGTCATATAGTTGAGCCTTAATGAGGATGTCAAGAGTCCAAGTGAGGGAGATTGTAATGTCTCGGGATTTGAGGCCTCAGATAACATGATCTTATAATAAATGATTGAGCTACCCATATCACCAAGGTGCACCTCCTTTTCCGGGAGTCCATTACTAAAGAACTTCATAGTTAAGCGTGCTCGGCTTGGAGTAGTACTAGGATGGGTGACCAATCAGGAAGTTGATCATGGCTTGCGTGTGAGTGAGGAAAAAGCATGCAGTTAAGGCTAGTGGTGGTTTGTGGGTCCAGTGGTCATTCCTCAAACTCTACTAGAGCCTAGGGAAGTGAGCCTGGGTGTTACAAATGGTATCAGAACCATAGCCCCTCCAGTAAGTGGGGCCCACATGGGCATGTGGCATGTCAGTCTTGAGTCGTACGGTCCAGGTATGTTGGAAAGGGTTGTCCATGGTTGATGTAGCTACCCTTGTGCTGGTATTTCGTAATCGGGAGCTGGGTGTCCATGGGCCATTATGGGTCTGCACTAAAATGGGGTGATATAATGAGGCCATATAGTTGAGCCTTGATGAGGACCTCAAGAGTCTAGGTGGGGGAGATTGTAACATTCTAGGATTTGAGGCCTCAAATAAAATTATCTTATAAGGAATGATTGGACTACCCATATCACTAAGGTACACCTCCTTTTCCGGGAGCCCATTACTATAGAACTCTATAGTTAACCGTGCTCAGCTTAGATTAGTACTAGGATGGGTGACCAGTCAGGAAGTTGATATTGGCTTGTGTGTGAGTGAGATTTAAGTACGCAGTTAAGGCTAGTGGTGGTATGTGGGTACAGTCATCTTTCTTGAAACTCAAATAGAGCCTTGGGCAGTGGACCCAGGCTCCATAGTTAAGTTTGCTTAGCTTGGAGTACTACTAGGATGGGTGACCAGTCGGGAAGTTGATCCCGGCTTGCGCGTGAGTGAGGAAAAAGTGTGCAGTTAAGGCTAGTGGTGGTCTGTGGGGCCAGTCGTCATTCCTCAAACTCTACTAGAGCCTAGGGTAGTGAGACCGGGTGTTACAAATGTTATCAGAGCTATAACCCCTCTAGTAGGTGGGGCCCACATGGGCATATGGCATGCCAGTCTTGAGCCGTACGGTCCAGGCATGTTGGAAAGGAGTGTCTATGGTTGATGTAGCCATCCTTGTGCTGGTATTCTGTGATCGGGAGCTGGGTGTCCATGGGCCATTATGGGTCTGCACTGAAATGGGGTGATATAATGAGGCCATATAGTTGAGCCTTGATGAGGACGTCAAGATCCTAAGTGGGGGAGATTGTAACATCCCAAGATTTGAGGCCTCGGATAAAATGATCTTATAAGAAATGATTGGACTACCCATATCACCAAGGTACACCTCCTTTTCTGGGATCCCATTACTATAGAACTCCATAGTTAAGCGTGCTCGGTTTGGAGTAGTACTAGGATGGGGGACCAGTCAGGAAGTTGATCTTGGCTTGCGCGTGAGTGATATTAAAGTGTGCAATTAAGGCTAGTGGTGGTCTGTGGGGCCAGTCGTCATTCCTGAAACTCTACTAGAGTCTTGGGCAGTGGACCCAGGCGTTACAAATGGTATCAGAGCCATAACCCCTCTAGTAGGTGGGGCCCACATGGGCATGTGGCATGTCAGTCTTGATTCGTGCAGTCTAGGCATGTTGGAAATGCTATCCATGGTTGACGTAGCCACCCTTGCGTTGGTATTCCATGATCGGGAGTTGGGTAATCATGGGCCATTCTGGGTCTACACTGAAATGGGGGAAATATTATGAGACCATATAATTGAGCCTTGACGAGGACGTCAAGAGTTCAAGTGGGGGAGATTGTAACGTCCAAGGTGCACCTCCTTTTCTAGGAGCCCATCACTAAAGAACTCCATAGTTAAGCGTGCTCATCTTGGAGTATTACTAGGATGGGTGACCATTCGGGAAGTTGATCCTGGCTTGCACGTGAGTGAGGACAAAACATGTAGTTAAGACTAGTGGTGGTCTGTGGGGCCAGTCGTCATTCCTCAAACTCTACTAGAGCCTAGGGCAGTGAGCCCGAGTGTTACAAATAGTATCAGGGTCAAAACTCCACCATTAGGTGGGGACCACATGGACATGGCATGTTAGTCTTAACCTGTACAGTCCAGGAATGTAAGAAAGGGTTGTCCATGGTGACATAGCTACCTTTGTGCTGGTATGTTGTGATCGGGAGCTGGGTGTCCATGAGCCATTATGGGTCTGAACTAAAATGAGGAAATATTGTTTTGTAACACCCGGGCTCACTGTCTTAGGCTCTAATAGAGTTTGAGGAATGACGACTGGCCCCACAGACCACCACTAGCCTTAACTGTGCACTTTTTCCTCACTCACTCGAAAGTCGGGATCAACTTCCCGAATGGTCACCCATCCTAGTACTACTCCAAGCTGAGCACCCTTAACTATGGAGTTCTTTAGTGATGGGCTCCCAGAATAGGAGATGCACCTTGGTGATATGGGTAGTTCAATCATTCCTTACAAGATCATTTATCTGAGGCCTCAGATCCTGGG
The DNA here is from genome assembly GCA_963693085.1 of Alisma plantago-aquatica. NCBI lineage: Eukaryota > Viridiplantae > Streptophyta > Magnoliopsida > Alismatales > Alismataceae > Alisma > Alisma plantago-aquatica. The sequence goes on along the minus strand of OY856409.1, from coordinate 1,615,375,115 downwards.
ATATTACATTCTCCCCCACTTAGACTCTTGACATCCTTGTCAAGGCTTAATTATATGGCCTCACAATATTTCCCCATTTCAGTGCAGACCCATAATGACTCATGGACACCCAGCTCCCGATCACGGAATATAGTGCAAGGGTGGCTACGTCACCATGGACAACCCTTTCCTACATGGCTGGACCATATGACTCAAGACTGACATGTCATGCCCATATGGGCCCCACCCACTGGAGGGGTTTTGGCTCTGATACCATTTGTAACACCCGAGCTCACTGCCCTAGTCTCTAGTAGAGTTTTAGGAATGACGACTGGCCCCACAGACCACCACTAGCCTTAACTACATGCTTTGTCCTCACTCACGCACAAACCAGATGTGAAGAGTCTAAGTGGGGGAGATTGTAACATCCCAGGATTTGAGGCCTCAGATAACATGATCTTAAAAGGAATGCTTGGACTACCCATATCACCAAGGTGCACCTCTTTTTCTGGGATCCCATCACTAAAGAACTCCATAGTTAAGCATGTTCAACTTGGAGTAGTACTAGGATGGGTGACCAGTCGGGAAGTTGACCCCGACTTGTGTGTGAGTGAGGAAAAAGTGCACAGTTAAAGCTAGTGGTGGTCTGTGGGGCCAGGCTTCATTCTTAAAACTCTACTAGAGCCTTAGGCAGTGGGCCCCGGCGTTAAAAATGGTATCAGAGCCATAACCCCTCAAGTAGGTGGGGCCAACATGGGCATGTGGCATGCCAGTCTGAGTCATGCAGTCTGGGCATGTTTGAAAGGGTTGTCCATGGTTGACGTAGCCACCCTTGCGCTGGTATTCTGTGATCACGAGCTAGGTGTCCATGGGCCATTTTGGGTATGCACTGAAATGGGGTGATATTATGAGGTCATATAGTTGAGATTTGATGAGGACATCAAGAGTCTAAGTGGGGGAGATTGTAACATCCTAGGATTTGAGACCTCGGATGAAATGATCTTATAAAGAATGATTGGACTATCCATATCACCGAGGTGCACCTCCTTTTTCGGGATCCCATCACTTAAGAACTTCATAGTTAAGTGTGCTCAGCCTGGAGTAGTACTAGGATGGGTGACTAGTCAGGAAGTTGATCCTGGCTTGCACGTGAGTGAGATTAAAGCACGCAGTTTAGGCTAGTGGTGGTTTGTGGGGCCAGTCATCATTTTTAAAACTCTACTAGAGCCTTGGGCAGTGGGCCCAGGCATTACACACAATGTGACTCTAGGGCAAGCATAAATATCATGCCTCTTGCTACCTTTCAGAAGTTGGGTTTAAAGAAACCAACAAAGACGTCGATGACAATCCAGTTGGCGGATAGATCAATTGTGAGGCCATATGGTATATGTGAGGATGTGTTAGTCAAAGTAAATAAATTCATATTTCCTACTAACTTTGTGGTCATGGATATGCATGAAATGTAAGGACCAGAGATGCTGTTAGGAAGGTCGTTCCAAGCAACAACTGATGTGATCATTGTTATGGGTAGAGGCTACATGACACTTGGGATAGGTGGTGATAAAGTGGAGTTCATATTACCAGATGAATCTTCACAACCATCATGTGGCAACCCAAGCTGAAGAAAATCACCTTGTAAAGCCTAGGACAATAAAGAAGGGTGCTTATGGAAGGAAACCCAATTTTATTTCTATATTTACATTTTGTTAGGTCTTTTCATTGTTTAAGTTTCATATTTGTCTTGTTAGATTTTAATTGATGTAAAAAGGTACCTTGATGCATTTGTTTGGTGTGCAGGCAGAGTCAGAGTCAGTACTACTGACACCTCAATTGATACTATTGACATGCTTAAAAATGTTCAATCAAAATTTACCAAAAAGTTGATACCACCAACTCCCCAAGTCGGTGGTATTGAGTCCTTATTAGGTTAAAGTATGTAGAAATTCGATACCACCGACACCCATGTTGGTACCACTGACTTTTCTCAAGAAAACCATAGAGCTATAGGAGAAAGTTGTTGATACCACCGACACACAAGTCAGTGGTACCAACTCATAGAGCTCAAAAAAAGGATATCGAATGTCATATTTTAGTACCACCAACACACAAGTTAGTGGCACCGAAACTAAGTGAAAGATGCCAACATGTCTTGATCCAGAGAGGCCATCAGGAATATTTCAACCACCATCACCACCCTCCAGAGCACATGTTACCCATGCTCCACCTCTATGTTTGGATTCTGACTATGTGGACACAATCAAGTTCAAGCTTAGGGGGGTGTTGGAATGGTTTTATCTTTTTATATTAAATTTTCTATTAGTTATATTGTTTTTGCAAATGTAAGATCCACAACTATTTGTTGTAATTGTGGAATAAAGACAAACTCTTTGAATGTTTCATCAAAACAAAGATTCCAGCTCTGACATGCTTGCTTTAATCCATAGATTGACTTTGTAGCTTACAAACTTTATTTGCATCCTTTGGATTTATAAAACCTTCAGACTGTGTCATGTACACATCCTTGAGAAGATTCTCATTAAGGAATGTAGTTTTAACATCCATCTACCAAATCTCATAGTCATGATAATGTGTAATAGCAAGCATGATCCTGATGAACTTAACCATGGCCACTGGAGAAAAGGTTTTGTCATAGTCAACACCTTGAACTTGTCTAAAACTCTTTGCAACCAATCTGACCTTATATTCTTAAGGACCGGTCACAAAATGGATTTGTTTGTAATTTGATTCTACAAGAGAAAATTTGCATTTTGTCAAAAAAATTTATTTGATTTAACAATTTGACAATATCAATTAGGTCTTCAATTATTATTGATCCCACTATTTTATTCAAATCAATAGCTCTCATATCAATTTAGAATATTACAGCGTACAATATTCTAGTGGGCCAAATCCAAGATAATTCAACTATGGATTGATTAACGCCGCAGAACACAGTCAATTATCAAGGTAGGCAACTTTTGCCAATTGCATCATATGCAATTTTGGTTGAATGATATGTGCAACTCCTTGCCATAATCATCTGCATGCTTCTGGGCTTAGACACTCTAAGAATCACCAGTTTAAGCCTAACCCAATAGCCTACATGATAGATATGCACCCTACAAAGGTAGAATCTACATGTCTACCATCACACTTCCATGAGATAGACAACACACGACGTGAAGGCATAGCCTACGCTTAGTCGATCAAGCTTTTCATGTGTTTTGCTATTGGAAAGCACCTAAAACTTAATATTTTATATTTGCAAGAGTTTGTATTTATAAATACATATACTTTATCCAATCACCACATATATAGGTAGTATCATATACATGTTATATCCCACAACAAAAACATGCAATAAACGAAAGTGATGGTTATGGCCAGCCTAATGTAATTCCTTAGAGCCACAAGGAATCACCACATCTTAGGGTCCACGTCACATGCAGAAACTTGTTGTTTATGATAATACTTACTTGCCAATCTGGGATGATCGATTCAACCTTTGAACCAATCAAATCGCATCCTGGCCAGTCATTTGATCATCTCACTATTCATTTAGTTCTTCTATCCACCATCTGCTGGATCCTCTAGCCAATCGATTGGGTCCACCAGCCGGCTGGTTCGACTCGTCCTCCATGGTCCTCCAGCCGATTAGTTCATCTCTGAGATGGTCGGTTGGCATCATCAGAACGTCCTTCTTCTTTGTCATAATAGGAAAGTAAACTATCCTACTTTTACATAATTATTGAGAAACTTCGAGTTCCATTCCAGGGGAGCAAGGGTAGGAAAGAATTAACTTTACATTGGGAAGATAAGATAGAGGCTCGATACACAAAATGAGATAAAAGGATTAACCAACCACACAACCATGCACAGATAATAGGGGTTATTGGCCACAACCATGCTACACATCCACCATCAAAATTGCTTTTAGGGTGACACATGTAAATTGCATGTATATATATATGTATATATATATATATATATATATATATATATATATATTAGTTTGGGATTATCATGATATTTGATTGGATAAGAAATTATTCACATTGCATGTAATAATAGAACAATAAAAACAAAATCTGATCATATTGATTATCCCAAAATATAGTAAATCGATGTGGCCTTGATACCACTATAGGGAAATATGGCTACAGAATAGGAAACGGAAAAAAAATTAACTACCATATTCCCCATGAACCAGCAGATTGCGTCAATAACTACAAGATGGTAAAGATGGTTTTGAGGATATACATGGTCCTAGAGCAAGTCTAGCGACATCTCCTCGTCATTTGTAGATGCTCAAGGGAGAGAACACATACGTTCCACCTAAACTACCACCATACTATGTAAGACAAATGGCCAGCCGATTCACCTACTTGTGAGCATGATGAAGGTGAAACCAAAATTATGAAAAGTATTGTGAATCATGAGAACCCTATCTATGATCCTCCAAGCAATGTCAACACCCACTGAGAGACCCCACAAGAATCTAATATCATATATCTCCACTATGACACCTTGATACCCACACACAAGGCATAAATTGAGCCCGTGCTCTAAGGTCTTGACTCTACTCTCCATTTTATCATCCCCTCCATTCCCCGCTAAAGACAAACACCACATACCATCTTCGTCCCTCAACATGCCCCCTGCTCATCCTGTACTTCTTTCTCCTCTTTCCTTCAACCTACATCCCCATATTCATCTTCAAAATGCCCCTTCTTGGCTCATAATATCTAACCTTTCTGATACAAGCCTCCTCACACCGGCCCCCGGGACAAAGCTTTCCATGCGCCCTAACGCCTACTTCTCGCCTTGTCAAAATCTATTATGTGAAAACATACTCATAGCAGCATAGTCATCCTCCAGACCCCTAAAGCCACCATACATTTGTCATCTCATCTTCTTGCACATCTCCCTACCCAGATGTACCACACGAGTACCAGTGGAAACACCCATCTCATCACTCCCAACCAATTATGGTGGGGGATAATCCCTAATATCTGAGCAACACAAACCTTAGATGCCTTGAAGAAGTGAAACACAAAACCTACAAAACATCCTCTATCAAGATCCAAACATCCCTTGCCACCTACCCTCCAAGAAAAAAAGTGATCGAGAAACTCCTCCACATGCTACAACACTCACATCTCCAGACCAATTGGATGCAACAACCCTTGGTCTTATCATTCACCAAAATTGCCTTCTTACTCACTTTTGAAGCAAAGGTTGAAACCTTAATAGGTAGGTGACCATCCCAAATCCATATTAAACCACCCTCCATGCCTCCACACCCATCACCCTCTTTCCTAATCTCACAACCTCCCTCATTGATCAGAAAGGGAAAATATCACCCTTACAAGGGGTCTGTGCCTACCCCTTCTAAAGACAAGGAGATTGTAACACTGCCCAACAAAGCCAACCCCTCCTTCCTCAATTACCTCCTAAGTGGTACCACCTCCATTGCTCTCCATCATAAACATCATTCACCCTCATGATCATATAAAAACTAACCCCTATGTAGCTAGCTCATCCACCCTAAAATCACATCATTGTGCCATCAACAAAGAGACACCCCCTGATGATGTGCATCTGGCGCACCTCAAAATAGAGGGAAAGATGGCCCACACCCTCTTCCAGTAGACATGCATACATATGCTCTTCTTAAGGTACCAAGGAGCCTCCCATCTCTCTAACATCTCCCTCATATACCTCATACTACATAATATTGATCGCCTAAATAAACCTTCCAAATGATTTCAAGAATACTTCATTGAGAAAGCTCGGTAAACATCTCTTAACATGATAAAGAAAAACACCACATACCCCTCTCCATCCCTCAACATGCCTCCCACTGCTCGTCCTCTACTTCTCACTCCTCTCCCCCCTCAACCTAAACCCCCATATTCATCTTCAAAATTCCCCTCTTAACTTATACTAACCAACCCTTCTAATATAAGCCTCCTCACACCAGCCTCTAGGACAAAGATTCACATGTGCCCTAATGCCCGCTTGCTGCCTGCTCTACCTACTTGGTCAAAAACTACTTTTTGAAAGAAAAAAAAACTCATAACAACATACATGCCATATATCCTCCAGACCCATGAAGCCACCATACATATACCATCATGTCTTCTTGCGCATCTTCTTGCCCTAATGTACCACATGAGTACCAATAGAAACACTTATCTCATCACTTCCAACCAACTATGGTGGGGGATAGTCCCCAGTATCTGATCAACGCACATCCTAGCCACCTTGAAGAAGTAAAACACAAAACCTACAAAACATCCTCTATCTAGATCCAAACATCCCTTGACACCTACCCTCCAAGCAATAAGTGATCAAGAAACTCCTCTGCATGCTCCCTATAACACTCACATCTCCACACCAATTGGACGCAATAACCCTAATCTTATCATCCATTGAAACCACCTTCTTACTCACTTTTGAAACAAAGGTTGAAACCTTCACAAGTAGGTGACTATCCAAAATCCATCTTAAACCACCCTCCATGCCTCCACACCCATCAACCTCTTTCCTAGTCTCACAACCTCCCTCACTGATCAGAAGGAGAAAACACCACCCTTACAAGGGGTCCAAACATGCCTACCCCTTCCAAAGATAAGGAGATTGTAACACTACCCATCAAAGCCAACCCCTCCTTGCTCAATTACCTCCTAAGTGGTCCCACCTCTATTGCTCCCCATCATAAACATCAGTCACCCTCATGATCATGTAAAAAACAACCCCTCTATAGCTATCTCATCTGCTCTAAGATTACAGCATGGTGCCATGCACAAAGAGACACCCCCTGATGATGTTCATCTGGTGCACCTCAAAATAGAGGGAAAGATGACCCACTCCCTCTTCCAGTAGACAAGCATACATATGACCATCTTAAGGAACCAAGGAGCCTCCCCTCTCTCTAACACCTTCCTCAAATACCTCCTACTACAAAAAACCTCCCACCTAGACAAGCTTTCCAAACAATTCCAAGAAGCATTCATCGAGAAAACTTGGTAAACACCTCTTAACGTGTTGATTCCCTAGCCACCAAACTCCATTGAAAACCACCATTATTTCCCAACTAAGCTAACTCCTTTTCTTCTACCCTACTTGAGAGTCCCAAAGGAATGTCACCATACACCTCCTTGTCTTCCTCATAACAATCATCGATACCACACACACCTTAAAGGTGTACACTCACTTCAAACTAAGCACAAATCCGGTCAAGGTAACCCACCTTGAAAAAAAACATGAGCATACCCACCCAATACGTTGATCCCATCATCACATCATCCACCGTACCATTATAGTAACTCTTCATGTATGTCCTTTACCAATGACACCCTAAGTAGGACAGCATCTCCCTCTTGTGCAAACCCATACTTCTGAAAACCTAGCCCTTCTCTCATGTGAATGATCCATCATGAATGATGACTTCCTCGCACTCTCTCTTTGACTAGAATCCCTCTAATATCTTGGTAAAATCTCATCCACATCCTCTACTATCCTTCCATCCAGCCTCAGAAAGAGCACTAGATCATTAGCAACCATCTGGTAGTTTGGGGCCACTCCCTCTCCACATGTCTTGTATCTTGAGATAACCCCATTTTTCATAGCCTCTTCCACTTACCTCCCTGAAACCTCTCGCATAAGGATGAACAAATTTGGAGAGACAAGGTCCCCCTATCTCAAGTTTCTCATGTAATAGAATAATCCCCCAATCTCCCATTCAATGCTATTGAGAACCACCACTCTCTCATAATGTCCCTCAATAGTCCAACCACCATGGCCAAGAACTTGATATCCTTTAGAAATCCCTCCAAAAGTGGCCACTCCACTATATTAGATGTCTTTGCCATATCCTCCTCGTAGACCACATTTTCTCTAGCCTCATACCCACCTCCAAGTCATGCATGAGCTCATGTGCCAACCTGATGTTGTCTACTATGCTCCCTGCTTTCACATGAGACTCTTGATCAATCAATACCGAATTGGAGCCACCAAAGCCAATCTTGCATGTATCACTCGTGACACCAGCTTCAATGACACATTACCAACACTCACCAGCCCAAAGTTAGATATCCTCCCCACCACCACCTCCTTCTCTAAGAGAACCTACATGACACATCATATACTCATATGGACGGACCCTATTTTCATCCAGTATCTAACAAGCTTAACTAAGTCCTCCTTAACAACCTTAGAGAAGGATTAATAGAAGGCCACCATAAAACCATCCAACCTAGGTGCACTGTCTACATCCATCCTCATCACTAATAGCCTGACCTCCTCTATTGTAGGCTCAACCACCATCATCTCATTATCACCATCCACAATCACCCTATCGAGCACCCTCGTTTAACCATCCACCTCTCCCTCACATTCTGAAGTGAACAACTTAAGAGTTAAAACTTGAAGCCTACTACATGACCTCATCAGCTCGTACAACCACTCCCCATCCTCTTATCTCAATCGTTCTACCACCAACTTACTACTCCTTGATTTGACATGGGTGTGGAAGAAACTCATATTTTTGATCCCCTTCTCGTCACACATTCACCCTCCAAAAGCACTCATCCAACTATTCCTCTACCTTTTCTAAGTAATCTACCCCAACTCCAACAAGAACACTATCCAACTGCTCTCGCATCAGCCTGACCTTCGCCTCACATCTTTGACCCCATCAAAGATGCCTCCTACCTCATCCATATTCCGCCCAACCAACGCCGCGTTTCTCAAATAAAACTTGTAAAAAGGATCCTCAAATTTAAAGTATCTAGTTCTCTCTCACCACCTTCTTGATACGATCACGGTGCAACCACATCTTCATGAACATGAAGCTCCCTCTTATCGATGTCTTTACCTTATATAACTAAAAAATGGAGGCACGGGACATGCCTCAAAATAAATCCAAAATCACTTTTTGGACAACTTGTTTCAGAAAACACTTTGTAATCCTATTACACTTTACCAAACAGGGTTTGTAGGGGGGACACATTGGGCCCCTGTTTGGTTCAGGATTGGGATTCTGTAGTTTGGAATGGGTTAGTCGGGGTTAGTCATTAGATCTATATTGGGTTAGTCTGGATCCAGTCTAATTCTATTTGGCAACCCAGTCTGATTCTAGTCAGTTGTTCAGGATTCCATCTGATTCTGTTTGGCTACCAGTCAAGATCCAGTTTGATTCTATTTGACAACATAGTCAGGATGTAGCTATCCTGTCATGTTCTTACAGAATAGTTTGTCATGTTCATACAGAATAGTTTGTCATGTTCTTACAGAACAGTTTTAAAAATAATGACTGCAAAATGTGTTGACTGTGCAATACAAGATTAAAATTTATAATAAATATATAATTTTACACATGATTGATTCTGTTTGTTGTTTTTCTTTAATGAATATTAGTTGAGTATTATTACTTTTATATGTATATTTAAAGTAAATATTACTTTAACCACTACTGTGTGAATGCATGGCACGTGTATTGTTGTATGTATGTATACTTGTGCATTATTGTATAAATAGGTAAGTAACAAAATAATTGACGATAGACAGACAACTTAAATTTGTCATAATACGCAATATTTTGTTACACAATACAACATCACATAACTATCATTACAATTTGAAATATAATAATGTCAAATGATGTTAGGTACTATAAAAAGGTCATCACATAAGTGTCAAACAACATTGGGTTGATTGTCTGTCTCTTTGATTATCGGATGTTGCACATGGTTGAGAGCTTCCCACTTGATCAAGTTATTATTTTATTACAGGTGGGTAAGTACGGGGACTTGTCCAGAATGTGTGTAGAACTGCATCTACACTTTTTAGCACTTTCCACCTTGCCTTAAAGGCAGCCATGTTTATGTCAGTCCTCCCAGTTAATGTATGAAATTCTGTAAGGGCATCACGCCAACCTTGACGTACATGAGGCCTACGCAAGCGTCACAAGTAGTAATGATGACCCAACACTATGTCGAGTGTGGCATCTGACTCGTCATCCCATTCATTGTGTGTGAGTGTCTGTATCATAGATTAATAACCATCAAACCAATGTATTTGATGAAAAAATAGGTGACATAAGTGGAGACAATGTATTTGATAAAAAAAAAGTAGATGAGAGAAATGGATTTAAATTAATATAGATGCTTGATACATGCACAACAAAGGATAAAATAAAATGTAATTAGATGTAATGTACAAGGAAATTTGTTCAAGCAACGATATTAAAGTAAACCAAACATATCATATTCATATTTTAATTGAAATACATATAAAAGTAATTATTCCATGTAAATATAAAAGTAATTGTTTGATAGAAATTGAGATGACTTACCTTACATCACAACTAAAACTTCGAAAATAAGATAATATCATGTCTAAATATTTGGCAAATGCGGCATTGTTCAATGGAGACGAGACAAAAAAAGGAACAATGTGCCCTATAGTTGCCTAGATCTAGAAACACAGAAGTAGTCTAAGTTGGAGACCAACCACTTTGTTGCCAATTCTTCATAGTAGTTTTTTGTTGATCCCAGGTGGGACCGTCCCATTTGGCCTAGCTTAGGGCCTCGTCGTACTCATCCCATGACACAAGACAGTCTTCCTATGGTACTGCCTTGCCCTGTTCATTGACATTGTCTTTTGGCCAATCAAATAATAGTGACAGATGAAAAACTAGGTGAGTCACACTGTCGTTGCTTTGTTTTGGGCTCATATTTGGGGAATGAGACTAGGAAGGCTCACAACACTTCAACTTTCACACCAATTTTTCATTCACATATTTTTGTATCCTTGCACGAGACATCAACATTTTTTCGAACTTTGAACAAGACTTTGAAAATGACTTCGACATCTAAACATAATAAATAAGTACAAGTCTGGTCAAATTATTATAACAACAAAGTAAGGATGACAATAAGTTACACAAACTAGGAAACAAGTAAGAGAAATTGAAATAAATAGTTAGTATATTTGACATAAACTTCAACATGTAATGGTTCATAATCATTACAAAAATAAAAGTTGGTGAACAAATATAAATAAGTACTCGTTTCACCAAATATTAATAGTAACAAACTAGCGATCACAATAGTTTGCAATTAGTGTTCATAATAATCAGATCATGTGCGTTTTTAAATGCATACAAATAAAAAGAACATCCCTAAGGTGGTGAACAATTTCTTGCAACTTCATTTGTTGCCTTCACCACCTAATCCTGTAGGCACGTCATTGTTGTTTTCAACATTGTTTAGGTATTCTGCAACTCCTGGGGGTAAGTGCGCTGAGTCTTCACAAAATTGCGTGGAATGACGTGTTGGATGACCAATGGCTGAGGAGGTACAAAAGATCCCAAAATGAAATAATGTTCTCTAATGAACTCTCTCCTGAGGTACTACCATCGAATTTGCACCTCATTGAGAGAGATGTAAGGCACCTTCATTATGTTTCAAAAGACACGCCACGCCTCCCTCCAAGCCTGTACAATATATACTCCATTAACACATCTCCCTAGGTCATATTGGTTTCTCATCAAACCTTTGATGACCATATCATTCTCTATACACTATATGACATAAGGCATCGTACCTTGCCCGACCATGATTACAAATTTTGTATGTAATATATTGCAATGGTAAGGGTTCATTTTACAATGGTGAAGACATCATATGATAATTCAAATATAGATATTTAATGTGCATATATCTGCTGAAGCAATAAAAACCGTCATTATGATAAAAAAGATCATACATAAAGTAGAAAGCTTATGATGTTGCTTTGACATCAATCAAAATCAAGGGTCCAATTGTAGAAAGTTAAAAACACATCATACACAAAGTAGTAAAGGTATTCTTGCAACTTCATTTGTTGCCCTCATGACCTACTCCTACAACTCCATTGGTTGTTTTCAACATTGTTTAAGTGTTATGCAACTCCTGGGGGGATGACATATTGTGCTAAGGGATGGGGAGGCAATAAATGTGCCAAAAAGAAATGATTTTATCTGATAAAGTCTTTCTTTAGGTTCTCCCAAATGGTTTTCAACTGGTTCAAAGTTATAAAATAAATCCCCGTTATGTTTCAAATGTTAGTATATGTCTCCATCCAAGACTCTCGAGTATAAAATCCGCAGACACATCTTCCCATGTCATACTGACTTCTCATGGCATCGAGTAGGATCTGATCATGCTCTGGACGCCATAAAGCAAACACGTTCATTGGATGCCCAACCATATTACAAATTTTGTAAGTAATATATTTCAAAAGTAAGGGTGTATATCACAATTATGCAGATATAATATGATTATTCATTTACAAATAACATACGCCCTCCATAAAACATTCAGTAACATTACGATAAAAATTAGCAAGCTTATAATGTAATTCAACGTTTATATCAGAGGATGAATTAAGAAAGTTTATAATGTTAATAACATCCAACATAGACAATCTAAATCGATAAGACAATCTAAATCTAACTATGTCATTCAACGTTATGGCATCATAGGAGGTGAAGGAATGTCCAAAAGAAGACTACAAGTTTCCTCCAACTTATCAACAAAGGTTTGTAGAACCTCATACTTGTACCTTTTGGATGTGTATATATCTTTGGATTTGTGATGGATTTCAACAAAGCCCTTCATGTTCACCGCCTGGCCCCACACGGACTTGCACTCCCCAGTAAGTAACATAATCTCAGCCTTCAAAGAATCAGTTGTTGGGGGGAGATTAACTGCCCAACTAAAGTATCTGCATCGGTCTTTTCCCTAAAATGTATTCCCAAGTTCAAGTTAATGACAACGAATGCACAACATACACAAGGGCAACCGATTGTTTATCGATTTACTATCACATCTAACTAGTAGGACATATGTAATACATTTCGCCCGACCTTTCACTCAGAATGCCAAAGTCATATAACCCTGCATCCTCTGTGTTAATCCGCAAGGCTACAACTAGACCACAATGACATCTTGCAAGTTCAGATGGATTCGTCGACATCTAAAACACAATTGTTGATTAATAACATAATTAAATGTTCAGAACATAGATTTCAAATCTAATTTCAAGAGTATTTCTATAGGACAAGTTGACTGTTCTAACATACAAGTGAAGTTTATTTGGATAGATCATATTGTATTACAACTATGATGTATTGTAGCCCTCTTCCTCTATTGAAGAGTCGCTATCATTCAGTAGGTGAAGTAGTTCACAAAGATATAGGTGCCTCTTCCTCAAAGTTGAAATTTCCACTACTAGCCTATTGGTGTCCGCCCTTGTCGAACAGACAAAGTCGCATTGTGCAGACCAATGCTTGCGTTCATTGCATGCATAAGTAAGTTGTGTTACCAGCGCATCCCTAATTGTAGTAAGGGTGGCCACGGTAGGTTGTAGTCGTTGTGCGAGCAACATCATACAACATCTGTTTGGAATAAGACCCCTGCCACATGTAAAATATGGCTTGTGGGAGTTGTTGTCTTCAAACTATCCATTTGCCACATATGTGGAATCCATGTACACCCGTAAGGTGCTCTGGAGGCCACATGGACACAACGACATTACATTCTCCATTTTAAGACAACCTAATGAAACATAATTTGACATTTTTTATCAGAAGGCATAAAAACATATTATAAAACAAATATTTTAAGTTCAGTGGTAGATGAGTTCTCATACGCTACAGAAATGATGACAAGTACAAAGTAAGGTCAATGAGTATCCCAAATGAAATTGGAAATTGTTTCACGTAATGCATCACCCTCCCTTGCATCAGTTGGATTTGTTTATTGTAGCAAACTCAGGTTGACCCCATTGTCCGGGAAGGAAGATGTTGAATTGTGTTCTGGGATTTCCTCCATCATAGTGTCACCATCATTCTGGCGATGTATAAAAGTATGGAGGATACAACAAGCCATTATAAGGTGACACTGTGAATGTATAGGATACGTCGCCCCTTTTTAAGGTAGGCAAACCTCCTCTTCAACACATTGAATGCTCTTTCTACAACATTACGTAATTGAGCATGACGGTGGTTGAACATCTCCTTATTTTTGTTGTATGAATGTCTGTTTCCTTGGTACTCAGATATATGGTAAGTTGTGTTGTGATAAGGTGCAAGAAACTGACAAGTGTTGGTGTACCCTGCATCAACAAGGTAAAACTTTCCCGGCAGTACTTTGAAACTGCTTGTGGTCGTTGCTGCTTGTAGGACCCTTTGGTGAGCTGTTGATCCCTCCCACCCAGTCAGGACATATGTAAACTCCATTGAGAAGTCTACGACATCCATGACATTCAGAGAGACATTTCCTTTTCTATCTCAATAACAAATTTGCTTGTCATGTTTCACCAAGACTGGGATATGTGTCCCATCAATTGCTCCGATGGCATTCTACAACATCAAAATTGGGTTTCAACATACAAAATAATAAAAAATGATTATAAATTGTAGGGGATAACTATTACCTTGAAGTAAGGATAGAACCTTGGGCTCTCCAATATACGACGATGTGTTGTTGTGGTTGTGGTTTGCATGACAACATAGTCATGACACAACGCACACACCCGGTCCAATACTTTGTTGAACTTTCTACTTATGGTCTCACAGAGTGAATGTAGTCCTCAGTTGAAACACGATTTGTATGGACATGGCCAACCATATGTAGGAAGTAGCATACAACCTCAACTGATGAGATGCCTCTACTACTTCGTAACAAGCCACGACTCTCATGTTTGTCCACGAGGGATATTATAGTATGTGGTCACATTCGGTATAGGTCAAAAGCCCTCTTTTCATGTCCAGTTATGATTTCTAAAACCTTTTGGTTGCCACTCCTAATACTAGCTGACCTAGGTATTGTAGGTGGTATGTCGTCATCATCGAAAATGTTATCCATGATGGAGTTTGCTATTGAGTAAGCTATTGCATCAGCAATGCGATCGGCTAGACCAGACATGATATCCAAATTCTTTGTAATGAGGTCTGTTGTTTTTGCATGATCACTAGCAAACATGATGCCTACAACTAAAAGGATAACAACCTTGACATGATGCCTAAAATTAAAAGAATAACAACCTGAACATAATATGAAAGATGTGACACACAAAAAAACTACATCAACATTAGATACAAATTAAATGGTACGAGCAACAAATGTTTGTCCGGGAAGTAATTATTACAACAATAAGCAAATTGGTGATGATGTTTCCAAACATTTAAAACATAATGGAAAATGAAATTTCTGAAGTTCTCAGCCAAAATGAAATTGGAAAGTAGACCATAACCGTCACCAGCCTCTAAACAATAACTTATTATGATGAAGGGCCTCTGTTATTCCCACTTGTGCCAGCATCATTAGTTCCAGGATACCACACAGATGGCATACTTGATGTGTTGTTGAAGTTTGATGACGGGGATTGCGAAGCAAATTCCTACTGAGATGGCACAAAAGAGGATGGCATTGAAGGTAGTGGTGTTACACTATCACCTTGGGACCTTTCCCAAAGGTCTTGCAACCATATTGTTATTTTATGCGGTGTATGTGTAAGGCTAAGGTAGATGTTGCACTTTGTTGACTCCTTTATGGCATTCATAAGTGTTGTAAATATAGGGCTAGGTGCATTGGTGAAAGTGTCATTGAAATGTTGCAAAATAATTGCAAACTCTTCTTTTTCAATGGCTCTGGTGGCCACACATGTGCCTAACTTGTGTACCTTTGCGTACACCTGTGTAAATTCAGATAACACTTCATTAGAAAGCACACATAGCTCTTGTGACATTGATGGTCGCTTCCTGCACCTATGGATAGGAGTCCTTTTCGCAACACCCTAGGTATCTTTTCTGCCTCCCCCAGTGTCATCCTCACTTTGCATCCCAGGTGTGCCTATGTCCGGTTCCCCTACGGGGGTTTCTCTGTTCATGGGTATATTAGACGCATCTAAGTCGACAACAACTTCATCCTCAGAGGCAACGTCAGACAATGTTTGTCTATCCGTAGAAGACATTGCAAGGTGTCCTCTAACAATGTTCCTCCCCACCATCAACTCGATGTCGTAGTAGTGGGGAAAGGGTCAGTTAATCAACCTAGCAAGATCCTTGTTTGCCTAAGTATAATTTTTTTTTATTAGGAGATTTATATGTAAATGTAGGACATTACTTTTGGGGTCAGGATATGATTATTGTACATACCACAAGGCTTTCCCTCCACTCAAGGGTGTCAGACAACTTGGGCTTGTTCCTAGTCTCATCGCATCTGATACCACTCTTGTTGGTGACAAGCTTCAATCTGGCGTAGTCCTTCCTTAGGTTCTTCCACCAAGTTTTGACCTGATCTAACGAATAGCCCGACCTCCCCATCCTATTTTGCAAATCACAAAGTGCCTCCCTCCAAGTGTCCCTAGTAAACTGGCCATCAATACACCTGCCTATGTCATACTACCTCCGCAATGCTGAAACTAGTGTGTCATCAGACTCTCTTGACCATACAATACAGAACCTGGGGTCCGCGGAAGACATACTTGTGTAGATGCTACAATATATAATGACAGTGAGGGGTGTTTACAATAATTTTAAATATATAACATAGATGGTTTTCAATAGGTACAACCCATGACAATACAGTAATCTAATTATTAATCCAGTTATTAAGCTGGCTAACTTAGGTGATTTGTAGCGATATAGCCCAATAAATTGAATAAAAAAACATGCATTGACTGAACTGAAGGTTATGGTTGTAGTTGTACATTCAAATATTACTAAAGTGAATGTTTACAATATGTTGTCCCGAGGCATAATGACCTAATAAGTGTAACACATGCATAACCTAATAATAAGATAACATACCTATACAAGTGTGCAATGCTGATACCTTGTGCTGATAATGATATAATCACATGTAACTTGATCAAACTTAGATCATTTTCCAAAAAATAGGAAATGGTGTAATCAAGGTTTCATGATATAATAATAATGTATAACTCTAATCGGCCATGTATGAAGAACATTGACCCTAATACTAGGGCATTTTATTTTTGTTGAATCTGCATGGATAAATAGGATAACCGACTAATAGGTTGAACTAATACCAATACAATAATATAGTTATTATTCTGGTTATCAAGCTGGCTAACTTGTACCAACAATACAATAACCTGGTTGTTAAGGCCAGCTGAACAACTTGCAGGGTCAAATCTGACCTACATTCCAATGAGTCAAAATATGACACAGATTTAGGAAATTCTAATAGGACATGTATTTATAGATAGAGAATTCTATCAACAACATGCATTTTGTGCTTCAATTGTGATAGAGGTTTCATTATTATGTTGCAGACAAAAAGGTTATACACTGTAAAATTTGTATTTGTAATGACACAATCTGTGTTTCTAGATTATATAATCTCTTGATCCAATTACCTAACCCTCCTGTCGAAATGCCATGGGACTAAGCTGGGATGTTAACATGGCATTAAGAATGCATCACAAAAATGTAAAAACATAAATTGTTAATATGAGCATTGAACCATTTTCAGCTCCTAAATCCGTTCAGTATCTTTCTAAGATGAGTTTAGCACAACAAAGGGTCCTACACAACATTAACAATATATAGATAAAATAGCATCAAGAACATATCAGAATAATTGTATAATACATTATTTACCCATACATCAACATCTATTTAACTGACAAACCAATACTGAAGAACACATTTACATTAACAATATTAGGATCAAACCCAAATGCAAAAGAACCCTAGAGAAAACATTGTTGACTCTTTTATCAGTTAGCTCTAAAGAGACTCAATTTATAAAGGTTATGCGGTACGAAATTTCCTTTATTATTAACTGGTCGTGGTTTCTGAGATCAAAAGATAGCTACAAGTGTGGGCTCTGATCTCCAAACCATGACATAAACACGATTAAAACTTAACGGAAGCGAATCGGTAATCAGCGGAAGACAAAAATCACGGGAAATTAAAACTTTTTGAGATAAGAACTTGGATCCATAAAAACTTCTTTCATAAAGAGAGATAAACTGTTTACATCTCAGGATAATTACTTCTTGAGTAATTATATACATCAAAATACAAAATCTCAAGATCACATAACACAAGACTCCAAGACCTGAGAGTACAG
The DNA here is from genome assembly GCA_963693085.1 of Alisma plantago-aquatica. Classification (NCBI taxonomy): domain Eukaryota; kingdom Viridiplantae; phylum Streptophyta; class Magnoliopsida; order Alismatales; family Alismataceae; genus Alisma; species Alisma plantago-aquatica. Next base: position 1,615,356,981 of record OY856409.1, on the reverse strand, counting down.
AGGACACATAGGACTGACTCTAATTACACCACATGGCAGGACAATCTCCACCTGAGATTACTGCTGCCCCTGGTGCTGCTGCTGCTGAGACTGATCACCTGTAGGCTGGTTCCTTCGTCTCCGACGTCTACCTAAAAAGTTGAAGTCTACGGGGTGAGACAATTATACATAATTGTCCCAGCGAGAGTTATAACTCTTCGCCATAAGCTTTATTATAACATCAAAGAATATCTTAAGAAGTAAAGCCTTCAAAGTATTCTATAACAGTTGCAAGTATAACCAGATCTCTACAATTTAGGAGATATGGCGAATATAAACACTATTGCAATGTAACATCAATCGACTAACTTGAAGTCATCTCTAACAAGTTATACTACATGGTTGATTATGTTTTACAAACAACATTATGCCCTGTGGAGATGAGGCATACCACTCATAATCCAACTGATCGCTGAGAAGTCACATCAGTATCATACATAGGTCATTAAGAGAGTCGGATTCTCATGACCTTCACCTTCCTCAGTCAGTAAGAGGATCATTTGTAGGACATCTCGTGTCTCTACTACTATAGCTCACCAGGGTAAACTGGTCCTTCGCTATTCTAGAGTCACAGTGGCGTTCTGTACTCTCTTCGTCATCAGGAGGTTTCATATTTACCTACCACTGATACGGATATCTGTGCTTTCTTCGTCATCAGGAGGTTTCATGTTTACCTACCACTGATACGGTATGGAAATATAGTGAAGGATGGATGGATTACACATCTACATCACTTTCCTACACTAGGATGTAAGGTTCTACACATCCATGTACCCCACATACTCAAAAGTATGTGCTCCAGGAGTTCCCTGAGGAAAACCTGTTTCACCATCACTTAATCTCTGACAATGATGGATCTATGATCAGGGCTCTACATTATACTTGATTAGTTAGGTACATTCAATATTCTTTAACAGCATACATTGTTCTCCAAACAATAACCGTAGCATAGCAGCTATAAAAGAAGAATACTAAATGTAACAAGCCTACCTCATATCAATCATCATTTCTCATTATCCTCATCACAAGTCATCTCTAAGGCATGACCTTGATGGTATTCATGGCTCTCACAGCCCATTATCAGCATAGGATGCCACTGACAAGGCATCAGATTACTTTACTTATTCATAAGGCTAACAACATGCCTTTAATGAATATAACATCAACATCCATACCTGGATATGATTACCTTTATATCAGAACCTGCATGGTTAATACGACTGATAAAGGTAATACAAAAATAAGGAATATACTTCCTACTCTTGTCATATGAGTTAAATCTCTAATTCACATCAAATAGAGTTTAATACTCAAAAGCATGCCATTACCCTTGAATTAGGGTTTACTATTCACCTTACATGTCATCACCCTTGAATTAGGGTTTGCTATTCACATTAATGTGAACAGAACTCATAACATCATCATGTATGAGTAACATCTTCATTGATGCTCTTAGATTAGTTAAAGGTTCATCATTTATCATAATTAGGGTTTCTATGATCTCACACAGGTGGATCATACCCTAATTATGCTCATTCCTGTGCATTGGGGATGCTTTAATTGAGTTTTCACCTGAAAAGAGTACTTTCTCTCTCTAGAAGTACTTTCTCTCTCTAGAAATACTTTCTCTCTCTAGAAGTAATTTCTCTCTCATCATAAAGTTAGGTGATGTCAACATCACTCTAGATCAGGTCGGATTAAGTCATCATAGGCTAACATAGCCCAAAACATCACCATCATGTGATTAGGGTTTGATTTGATCATGGTATTACTTAATTTACCTTTCAGGGGTATTTTGGTAATTCACCCCATTGATCATCACCATGGTCAAAATCTTAGTCCTTTAATCCCTTAATATTCTAGGTTATCATTAGGGTTTGATTAGGGCAACATTGAACCATTTATATCATCAATTGATTGAAAGAAGTCAACCTTGAATTATCTTGATCGATCTCAACCATTGACCCTCAATCGATTTGAGACCCATTGGTTGAGTTGACCTTTTGACCAAATTGACATCAGGACCATGAGGATGTGTAGACCGTTTGGTCACCTTTGACCTCAGGACCGCGAGGCCTCTTCCTCCTCCAAGACCGCGAGCCCTCCATTGATTCAAGACCGCGAAGACTCAAATTGAGGTTAAGACCGCGAGGATCATGAAGACCATTTGCCCTTCTTTGACCCCAAGACCGCGAGGCCCCTCACGGTCTTGAGATCGTGAGCCCTCTCACGACCTTGAGACCGCGAGCCTCCTCACGACCTTGAGACCGCGAGCCTCCTCTCGACCTTGAGACCGTGAGCTCACATGGTCTCAACCACTTAGACCATCAACAAGATTCAATGATACACCCGATAATGTCAACTCATGTTGAAGCCCTTAAAAGGTCAAAACTATGATGACCACTTATGAATTGGGTCAATTAATATTATGCTTGATTACTTGGTCATTCAATTGACCCTCAATGGTTGACCAATTAGGGTTGAAGTCGATTCAATTAGGGTCTATCAATGTTCACCCATCAACACTCAACAATGTGCACTAACACAAGGTTGAACCCTTCAATTGAGCTCCAAATGGGTCCAAACTTGGCCCAAACGGTCTTGAGGTCATGTGGGTGGACCCCAAATGGTCTTGAGACCGTTTGCCCAAGATTTCATCAAAGTCTAAGGTGATTTGATAGGGGTTGAACCATGATTGAGCCACAAAATAGAATTTTGATTAAATTGATAACTTATTTGCAATTAGGTCCTCAATTGGTCAAATTACTTAACCCTAGACCTTCAAACGGTCTTGGGTGATTGTCCTCTCGGTCTTGAGACCGTTTGTATGAGTTACAAATGGTCTTGAGACCGTTTGCCCATCCAAATTTTGGATTCTAGTGGAAATTCATCAAGGTCTGACCTATTGAGTTGATGATCATATCAATATTTAATTGCAATGTAATTTGGTATAATTGTACCTTCAATTGGTCCACTATTCTTGACCCCAGACCTCCAAACGGTCATGGTTGATTTCCCTCGCGGTCTTGAGACCGTTTGGGTAACCCCTAAACGGTCTTGAGACCGTTTAGGTCAATCAACCCTAAAAACCCTAATTAGGTCACCATAATTTCAGTACTGATTTCACCTAGGGTTAGCCCTAGTATTCACCCTTCAACTCTTAGCCCGTTTGGAATTAGACCATCAAACTTGGTGGGTTGTTAATTAACACTATTTTGAACAGTAATCTCATACGGTCAACGCCTGGTCAATGACCTTACACGGTCTTGAGACCGTTTTCCCAAAAAGGCAATTTCAGACCGTTTGAAAAATCAGGAATAAATTCAATTAAAGTTGTTACTTAAAAAGGTCATATATCCCGATTCCTTTGGAGTTAGCCTCCCAATTTTTGAGGGTAATTAACCTATATAATTAGGAACAGATTTATTATACGATCCACGCTTGTTCAACGGGGCCAAACGGTATTGGAGACCGGTTTCCCTGTCGCGGTCTTGAGACCGTTTGCTCACCTCGCGGTCTTGAGACCGAGAGAGCAAACTGGTGAGACCGTTTAAGAAAGTGAAAAGCGGTGGGATTTTCTTGGAAATCACGCCTTCATCTCCTAGATCAAGAACAGTACGAATATCCCATGGATTTGCTTGCAAAAATAGCAGGGAAAGTAGGGAAACATTAAGAGCTATCATCAAACCGCATATAAAAGATGTACATAATAAAGCATGGGTTTAGAGTTATAAAACCCGCCTAAAGCTTTCTCCTTGAGCTCCAAGCTTTCATGCTCCAAGATCTAATGGCGTCCTTGAGTTCCCACAGGTTGGCCAAGGTGAAATTTCCAAGGAAAGACGAAAGGAGATGGCTAGAAAGGTAGGGTTTCAAGAATTAGCCATAAAGTTGACCTTGAATTCGAGTTCTAACCATGGAATTAGGCAAGAAGAGGGGTTCAAACCTACCTTGCACCCTTGGTCATTCCCCTTGAGCTCCAAGACATTCCTTAGTCGGCCAAGCAAAGAGGAAACAGTGATATGCACGAAGGAAAAGTTCCTTTGCTTGAGAGGTAAAGTATACATATACTTGGGTGATGTTTCATTAAAGGCCCATAAGTTTCCCCATAATTCCAATTAAGTCCTTACTTCATTACTTGCTCGTCCCTTCCTCTTTATTCTAAGGACAAACCTTATCTTAAGGTCTAGAAAAAGAAGGCAAAGAAGAACAATCTAATAATAAGGTACATACATAAAGAGATATTGCACATATACCCTGATTATTCAATCACAAGGCATATTTCATAACTTGATAACTCAATTGAGGTGACTCCTTCATCATTTCTTCTCTTAATGATGGCAAGAGTCTAAAAATATACATCAGATGACATATTTTACAATTTACATCCCTTAATTTGGGTAAATTGCATTTTACCCCAAATTAGGGTTTCAAGCACCGGGATTGCTTCCACAGGTGCACCTTGGTGCCCTAGCTTGGGAAATCCCTCATGCTTTGCCAAAAAGATTCTCATGATGTCTCATCATCAGAGGAACATCTCAACATGTGCAAATTGCAAGCTAACCCCTTTTAACTGGGTAAATTGCACATAGATCCCTGTATAACAAAACAATGCTACAACTTTAAATAAAAAGGAGCAAATATTGAAATATATGTTTCTGAGAAACTTAATTACATGCTCAGAGTTAATCACAAAGATTTAATTACATATTTAGGCTAAACACCTAGGGTTAACTCATAACCCAGGTCAGGGATGTTACAAATTATCTACCCCTTACAAGGATTTCGTCCCCGAAATCGATAAAACATACTACGAGAAAAGGGCAGGATACTTCCTTCTCATCTCATCCTCTAACTCCCAAGTGGCTTCTTCAACACCACAATGGTTCCAGAGGACTTTCACAAGACTTATATTTTTCTTCTTTAACTTTTTAATTCTTTTATCAAGGATTGACACTGGTCCCTCCTCATAGGATATGTCATCATTCAATTCTACCTCCATAGGTTGTAGAACTGACTCGGTGTCTGGGTGACATTTCTTCAACATAGAAATGTGAAACACAGGATGTAACCGCTGTAACTCAGGTGGTAGCTCTAGTTTATATGCTACCTTTCCAATCCGTTCAATGATTGGATAAGGTCCCATAAATCTAGGAGCTAACTTCCCTTTCCTTCCAAAATGGAGGACTCCTTTCCAAGGTGAGACCTTGAGATACACTCTGTCTCCAACCTGGAACTCTAAGGGTTTACGACGTTTGTCAGCATAAGATTTCTGCCTATCCTGAGCAGTCTTAATCTTATGTTGTATTACTTTAATCTTTTCTGTGGTTTGCTGCACCAGGTCAGGACCTAACAACTGGTGCTCACCAGTCTCAAACCAACACAAGGGTGATCTACAACGTCTACCATATAAGGCTTCATAAGGTGCCATATCAATACTATGATGATAGCTATTGTTATAGGCAAACTCTATCAAGCTTAGGTGTAGATCCCAACTTCCGGTGAACTGGAGAACACATGCTCTCAACAGGTCTTCTAAGGTTTGTATGGTCCTTTCCGACTGTCCATCAGTCTGTGGATGAAAAGCCGTACTAAATCTTAGCTTGGTGTAACTGTTCCCAAAAACGACTTGTAAACTGAGGACCTCTGTCAGAAACTATTGTGACAGGAACTCCGTGCAAACGCACTATCTCTTTAACATACAACTCTGATAACCTTTCAGCATAATAGGTTGTTTTGACAGGTAAGAAATGTGTTGTCTTAGTCAACCTATCAACAATTACCCAAATGGAATCATGTCCTTTGCTTGTCCTGGGTAGGCCAACAACAAAGTCCATGGTCACATGGTCCCACTTCCACTGTGGTATGGGTAAAGGTTGCATTGTCCCTGCAGGCTTCTGGTGTTCAGCTTTAACTTGCTGACACACAGGACACCTCAGAACAAACTCTGCAACGTCCTTTTTCATCCCAGGCCACCAATACAGATCTTTTAAACTTCGATACATCTTGGTGCTCCCTGGATGCATAGCATACATGGAAGAATGGGCTTCTTCCAGGACTAACTTCCTCAAGTTGTCCACATCCGGCACTATCATTCTCCCATTATAACAAGCTACTTGATCCTTTGAGTCATGGAAACCATCTTGCTTCTCATTTCCATACTCAGATCTAATCTGCTGTTCTGCAGCATCACCTAGCTGTGCTTCTTTAATCTGCTCTCTTAGGGTAGGTTTAATATGCATCTCAGCCAACAATCCGGCTAACAATGACACCTTCAACTGTACATTGTCTTGCCTTAAAGAGATAAGCATATCTCTCCTAGAGTATACTAAAGAGTTTAGTTGTGCTCTATTCATGGTTGATGTTGTTGATTTCCTACTCAAGGCATCTGCAACAACATTGGCCTTTCCTGGATGGTAATCAATTATATAGTCGTAGTCCTTGATTAACTCCATCCAGTGACGTTGCCTCATGTTGAGCTCATGCTGAGAGAAGATATACTTAAGGTTTTTGTGGTCTGTGAAAATATGGAATGTCTCTCCGTAGAGATAATGCCTCCATATCTTCAAAGCATGAACCACAGCAGCTAACTCCAGATCATGTGTTGGATAATTCTCCTCGTGTTTCTTAAGCTGTCGGGAAGCAAAAGAAATCACTTGTTTATCCTGCATCAACACACATCCTAGTCCATTTTTGGAAGCATCACAGAAAAGTATATATCCTTTTCCTTGTTCAGGTAGCACTAGCACAGGTGCACTTGTCAATCTCTCCTTCAGCAACTGGAAAGATTGTTGACACTTATCACTCCAAGAAAAAGGAACATCTTTCCGGGTTAACTTGGTCAAAGGTAAAGCTATAGAACTAAAGTTCTTAATGAACCTTCGATAATATCCAGCTAACCCCAAGAAACTTCGAATCTCCGTCAGTGTCTTCGGTTGTTCCCATTGTAGAACAGATTCTACCTTTGTAGGGTCAACACGAATTCCCGAGGTGGATATCACATGTCCAAGAAAAGATACCTCCGGCAGCCAGAACTCACACTTGCTAAACTTAGCGTATAGCTTATGTTCTCTTAGCAAGGTCAAAGCTTGGCGAAGATGCTGCTCATGCTGCTGAGCATCCTTACTATAAATCAGAATGTCATCTATGAAGACGACAACACACTGATCAAGGAAAGGTCAAAAAACTCTATTCATGAGTTCCATAAATGCAGCTGGTGCATTGGTTAGTCCAAACGACATAACCGTGAACTCATAGTGACCATATCTTGTCCTAAAGGCGGACTTGGATATGTCACTATCCTTAATGCGGAGTTGATGATATCCAGACCTCAAGTCTATCTTTGAAAAGATTGTTGCTCCACGCAACTGGTCAAAGAGATCATCAATCCTCGGCAGAGGGTACTTATTCTTTATTGTTACTTTATTGAGTTGTCTGTAGTCGATGCACAACCGCATTGACCCATCTTTCTTTTTAACAAACAAGACCGGAGCACCCCAAGGTGAAGTACTTGGTCGGATAAAACCTCTCTCAAGTAACTCTTGAAGCTGTTTCTTGAGTTCTGCCATCTCGGCAGGCGCCATCCTATACGGAGTTTGATCTATGGGTTTCGTATATGGAATCAGATTGATTTCAAAATCAATCTCCCGAGGTGGTGGTATACCAGGAAGTTCTTCAGGAAACACATCTTCAAATTCCATGACTATAGGAACTTTAGTAGTATTGGAACTTTCCTTGGTAACATCTACCACATGGGCTAAGAATGCATAACATCCTTGCCTCAACAGCTTATCAGCAACCATAGCTGATACAAGACAGGTAAGCAGAATCTTTCTTTCTCCTTGAAAGATCCATGTGTTGCTTTCATCAGCAAACACAGCCAACTTGGACTCACAATCCAAGACAACCCTATACCTTTCTAAGGTATCCATCCCGAGGATTATATCAAATCCCTTCATATCAAGTGGTATAAGATCCACTTGAATGTGATGGTTAGAAAAGAAGAGGATGCAGGGAGAACATACCTCCTGCAAAATGGCAGACCCACTCAACGGAGTCTCTAACAACAAACTATCTGCTCTATGACTAATAGTCAAATTTGTAGTTACGAATCACTTCACGAGTGATGAAAGAGTGCGTAGCACCCGGATCAATCAGAACGGATACAACACAGGATGTAGACATATCAGAATATAAAAGTTTCATCTGACCTGCCACTACCCGTGGATTGACCACTGCCTCAGGTGGGTTCATAGCATAGAACCTCGCAGTCGCCTGGTGTTGAGGTGGTGCTGTTGATCCAGCTTGAGACGCTTGTCCACGTCCTCGAGCTGCTCCTTGATGTTGTCTATTCTGAGATCCCTATTGATTCTGTCTCAGGGGTTGTTGTGTCACACCGACAGGCCTAGAACGGCAATCCTTCATCAAGTGTCCCACCTTACCACAGTTGTAGCAACTCTTCTCCTGTTGCTGTGGTCTGGGTGGTCCAGTAACTGACACTGATGCAGAACTGTGCGTCCCTTGAAGCGGTTGACTCCGTCATCTACCTCTGCTTGGTATCCATTGAGTTTGAAAACTTGATCTGGGTGGTGGAGGGTTAGGTGCAGAGAATCTAGGTTTCTTGGAATCCCTAGATGAAGAACCCTGGAACTGTGGATATCTTTTATGGGTTTGTCTCTTCTCAACCACAGATCTCTCTATCCTTCAGACTGACTCAACGAAGGTAGAGAATCTCTCTCTGTTTTCTAAGGCAGACACAGGGGTTGACATATCAGAATTTAAACCCTTCTCGAATCTTATGATTCTTTCCTCATCCGTAGCAGTCGTGTGCGGACAGAACCGCAACAACTCCATGAACTTAGCTTCATACTCACTAATGTTCATCATACCCTGCCTTAGTTTCTCAAACTGAGAGATCTTCTCATCTAGGAAGGTCTTTGGAAAATATCTATTGATAAATTCCCGACGAAACTCTTCCCATGAGAACTCTACTCCAGGTCTCTTCTGCTCTTCCATGTTCCACCAGTGACCATCACTGCCTTTGAGAAGATAGACAGCATGTCTAACCTTCTCAGCTTCCGGGATGATAAGAATCCTGAAAGCCTTCTCCAACTCTGTCAACCATAAGTCAGCATCTGCAGGGTCGGCAGTTCCGAAGTACTCGGTAGCTCCGACACGACGAATTCGTTCGAATGTCTTACCGATACCTTATACTTCAGGCTGGACAGGTGCCCTAGGTGCAGGAATGGGCATCCTATCAGTTATGTGTGTCATGGCAGTCATGAACTGCCCGAACATCGTCTATACAGTTGGGTTACTCATGTCAGCTGGGTCGAACTGGGGTGGCTCTCTTGGTGACTCAGGTGCATGTTGTTCTATTCTCGGAACTCTTGCACCGCCTCGAGGTGCACTAGCACTACTCTCTGCCACGTACTCATCGTGATGTTCTGACATTCTTATGTATCTTCTTCTCCTGAGGAGCAGAAGATTCTATTAGATAAGGAAGGAGTACTAAAGGTAGACTCAACATCCTAAGTCCTATGCCTCTGTAGACTCAACTGACCTAGAGCTCTGATACCACTAATTGTGGGCTCTGATCTCCAAACCATGACATAAACACGATCAAAACTTAACGGAAGCGAATCGGTAATCAGCGGAAGACAAAAATCACAGGAAATTAAAACTTTTTGAGATAAGAACTTGGATCCATAAAAACTTCTTTCATAAAGAGAGATAAATTGTTTACATCTCAGGATAATTACTTCTTGAGTAATTATATACATCAAGATACAAAATCTCAAGATCACATAACACAAGACTACAAGACCTGAGAGTACAGAGGACACATAGGACTGACTCTAATTACACCACATGGCAGGACAATCTCCACCTGAGATTACTGCTGCCCTTGGTGCTGCTGCTGCTGAGACTGATCACATGTAGGCTGGTTCCTTCGTCTCTGATGTCTACCTAAAAAGTTGAAGTCTACGGGGTGAGACAATTATACATAATTGTACCAGCGAGAGTTATAACTCTTCGCCAGAAGCTTTATTATAACATCAAAGAATATCTTAAGCAGTAAAGCCTTCAAAGTATTCTATAACAGTTGCAAGTATAACCAGATCTCTACAATTTAGTAGATATGGAGAATATAAACACTATTGCAATGTAACATCAATTGACTAACTTGAAGTCATCTCTAACAAGTTATACTACATGGTTGATTATGTTTTACAAACAACATTATGCCCTGTGGAGATGAGGCATACCACTCATACTCCAACTGATCGCTGAGAAGTCACATCAGTATCATACATAGGTCATTCAGAGAGCCGGATTCTCATGACCTTCACCTTCCTCAGTCAGTAAGAGGATCATTTGTAGGACATCTTGTGTCTCTACTACTATAGCTCACCAGGGTAAACTGGTCCTTCGCTATTCTAGAGTCACAGTGGTGTTCTGTACTCTCTTCGTCATCAGGAGGTTTCATATTTACCTACCACTGATACGGATATCTGTGCTTTCTTCGTCATCATGAGGTTTCATGTTTACCTACCACTGATACAGTATGGAAATATAGTGAAGGATGGATGGATTACACATCTACATCACTTTCCTACACTAGGATGTAAGGTTCTACACATCCATGTACCCCACATACTCAAAAGTATGTGCTCCAGGAGTTCCCTGAGGAAAACCTGTTTCACCATCACTAAATCTCTGACAATGATGGATCTATGATCAGGGCTCTACATTATAATTGATTAGTTAGGTACATTCAGTATTCTTTAACAGCATACATTGTTCTCCAAACAATAACAGTAGCATAGCAGCTATAAAAGAAGAATACTAAATGTAACAGGCCTAACTCGTATCAATCATCATTTCTCATTATCCTCATCACAAGTCATCTCTAAGGCATGACCTTGATGGTATTCATGGCGCTCACATCCCATTATCAGCATAGGATGCCACTGACAAGGCATCGGATTACTTTACTTATTCATAAGGCTAACAACATGCCTTTAATGAATATAACATCAACATCCATACCTGGATATGATTACCTTTATATCAGAACCTGCATGGTTAATACGACTGATAAAGGTAATACAAAAATAAGGAATATACTTCCTACTCTTGTCATATGAGTTAAATCTCTAATTCACATCAAATAGAGTTTAATACTCAAAAGCATGCCATTACCCTTGAATTAGGGTTTACTATTCACCTTACATGTCATCACCCTTGAATTAGGGTTTACTATTCACATTAATGTGAATAGAACTCATAACATCATGTATGAGTAACATCTTCATTGATGCTCTTAGATTAGTTAAAGGTTCATCATTTATCATAATTAGGGTTTCTATGATCTCACACAGGTGGATCATACCCTAATTATGCTCATTCCTGTGCATTGGGGATGCTTTAATTGAGTTTTCACATGAAAAGAGTACTTTCTCTCTCTAGAAGTACTTTCTCTCTCTAGAAGTACTTTCTCTCTCTAGAAGTAATTTCTCTCTCATCATAAAGTTAGGTGATGTCAACATCACTCTAGATCAGGTCGGATTAAGTCATCATAGGCTAACATAACCCAAAACATCACCATCATGTGATTAGGGTTTGATTTGATCAAGGTATTACTTAATTTACCTTTCAGGGGTATTTTGGTAATTCACCCCATTGATCATCACCATGGTCAAAATCTTAGTCCTTTAATCCCTTAATATTCTAGGTTATCATTAGGGTTTGATTAGGGCAACATTGAACCATTTATATCATCAATTGATTGAAAGAAGTCAACCTTGAATTATCTTGATCGATCTCAACCATTTACCCTCAATCGATTTGAGACCCATTGGTTGAGTTGACCTTTTGACCAAATTGACATCAGGACTGCGAGGATGTGTAGAATGTTTGGTCACCTTTGACCTCAGGACCGCAAGGCCTCTTCCTCCTCCAAGACCGCGAGCCCTCCATTGATTCAAGACCGCGAAGACTCAAATTGAGGTTAAGACCGCGAGGATCATGAAGACCGTTTGCCCTTCTTTGACCCCAAGACCGCGAGGCCCCTCGTGGTCTTGAGATCATGAGCCCTCTCATGACCTTGAGACCGCGAGCCTCCTCACGACCTTGAGACCGCGAGCCTCCTCTCGACCTTGAGACCGCGAGCTCACATGGTCTCAACCACTTAGACCATCAACAAGATTCAATGATACACCCGATAATGTCAACTCATGTTGAAGCCCTTAAAAGGTCAAAACTATGATGACCACTTATGAATTGGGTCAATTACGATTATGCTTGACCACTTGGTCATTCAATTGACCCTCAATGGTTGACCAATTAGGGTTGAAGTCGATTCAATTAGGGTCTATCAATGTTCACCCATCAACACTCAACAATGTGCACTAACACAAGGTTGAACCCTTCAATTGAGCTCCAAATGGGCCCAAACTTGGCCCAAACGGTCTTGAGGTCATGTGGGTGGAACCCACATGGTCTTGAGACCGTTTTCCCAATATTTCATCAAAGTCTAAGGTGATTTGATAGGGGTTGAACCATGATTGAGCCACAAAATAGAATTTTGATTAAATTGATAACTTATTTGCAATTAGGTCCTCAATTGGTCAAATTACTTAACCCTAGACCTTCAAACGGTCTTGGGTGATTGTCCTCTCAGTCTTGAGACCGTTTGGATGAGTTCCAAACGGTCTTGAGACCGTTTTCCCATCCAAATTTTGGATTCTAGTGGAAATTCATCAAGGTCTGGCCTATTGAGTTGATGATCATATCAATATTTAATTGCAATGTAATTTGGTATAATTGTACCTTCAATTGGTCCACTATTCTTGACCCCAGACCTCCAAACGGTCATGGTTGATTGCCCTCGCGGTCTTGAGACCGTTTGGGTAACCCCTAAACGGTCTTGAGACCGTTTAGGTCAATCAACCCTAAAAACCCTAATTAGGTCACCATAATTTCAGTACTGATTTCACCTAGGGTTAGCCCTAGTATTCACCCTTCAACTCTTAGCCCGTTTGGAATTAGACCATCAAACTTGGTGGGTTGTTAATTAACATTATTTTGAACAGTAATCTCATACGGTCAACGCCTGGTCAACGACCTTACACGGTCTTGAGACCGTTTGCCCAAAAAGGCAATTTCAGACCGTTTGAAAAATCAGGAATAAATTCAATTAAAGTTGTTACTTAAAAAGGTCATATCTCCCGATTCCTTTGGATTTAGCCTCCCAATGTTTGAGGGTAATTAACCTATATAATTAGGAACAGATTTCCTATACGGTCCACGCTTGGTCAACGGGGCCAAACGGTCTTGGAGACCGTTTGCCCTATCGCGGTCTCGAGACCGTTTGCTCACCTCGCGGTCTTGAGACCGAGAGAGCAAACTGGTGTGACCATTTAAGAAAGTGAAAAGTGGTGGGTTTTTCTTGGAACTCACGCCTTCATATCCTAGCTCAAGAACAGTACGAATATCCCATGGATTTGCTTGCAAAAATAGCAGGGAAAGTAGGGAAACATTAAGAGCTATCATCAAACCGCATATAAAAGATGTACATAATAAAGCATGGGTTTAGAGTTATAAAACCCGCCTAAAGCTTGCTCCTTGAGCTCCAAGCTTTCATACTCCAAGCTCTAATGGCGTCCTTGAGTTCCCACAGGTTGGCCAAGGTGAAAATTCCAAGGAAAGATGAAAAGAGATGGCTAGAAAGGTAGGGTTTCAAGAATTAGCCATAAAGTTGACCTTGAATTCGAGTTCTAACCATGGAATTAGGCAAGAAGAGGGGTTCAAACCTACCTTGCACCCTTGGTCATTCCCCTTGAGCTCCAAGACATTCCTTAGTCGGCCAAGCAAAGAGGAAACAGTGATATGCACGAAGGAAAAGTTCCTTTGCTTGAGAGGTAAAGTATACATATACTTGGGTGATGTTTCATTAAAGGCCCATAAGTTTCCCCATAATTCCAATTAAGTCCTTCCTTCATTACTTGCTCGTCCCTTCCTCTTTATTCTAAGGACAAACCTTATCTTAAGGTCTAGAAAAAGAAGGCAAAGAAGAACAATCTAATAATAAGGTACATACATAAAGAGATATTGCACATATACCCTGATTATTCAATCACAAGGCATATTTCATAACTTGATAACTCAATTGAGGTGACTCCTTCATCATTTCTTCTCTTAATGATGGCAAGAGTCTAAAAAGATACATTAGATGACATATTTTACAATTTGCATCCCTTAATTTGGGTAAATTGCATTTTACCCCAAATTAGGGTTTCAAGCACCGGGATTGCTTCCACAGGTGCACCTTGGTGCCCTAGCTTGGGAAATCCCTCATGCTTTGCCAAAAAGATTCTCATGATGTCTCATCATCAGAGGAACATCTCAACATGTGCAAATTGCAAGCTAACCCCTTTTAACTGGGTAAATTGCACATAGATCCCTGTATAACAAAACAATGCTACAACTTTAAATAAAAAGGAGCAAATATTGAAATATATGTTTCTGAGAAACTTAATTACATGCTCAGAGTTAATCACAAAGATTTAATTACATATTTAGGCAAAACACCTAGGGTTAACTCATAACCCAGTTCAGGGATGTTACAAATTATTCACCCCTTACAAGGATTTCGTCCCCGAAATCGATAAAACATACTACGAGAAAAGGGCAGGATACTTCCTTCTCATCTCATCCTCTAACTCCCAAGTGGCTTCTTCAACACCACGATGGTTCCAGAGGACTTTCACAAGACTTATATTTTTCTTCTTTAACTTTTTAATTCTTTTATCAAGGATTGACACTGGTCCCTCCTCGTAGGATATGTCATCATTCAATTCTACCTCCATAGGTTGTAGAACTGACTCGGTGTCTGGGTGACATTTCTTCAACATAGAAATGTGAAACACAGGATGTAACCGCTGTAACTCAGGTGGTAGCTCTAGTTTATACGCTACCTTTCCAATCCGTTCAATGATTGGATAAGGTCCCATAAATCTAGGAGCTAACTTCCCTTTCCTTCCAAAACGGAGGACTCCTTTCCAAGGTGAGACCTTGAGATACACTCTGTCTCCAACCTGGAACTCTAAGGGTTTACGACGTTTGTCAGCATAAGATTTCTTCCTATCCTGAGAAGTCTTAATCTTATGTTGTATTACTTTAATCTTTTCTGTGGTTTGCTGCACCAGGTCAGGACCTAACAACTGGTGCTCACCAGTCTCAAACCAACACAAGGGTGATCTAAAACGTCTACCATATAAGGCTTCATAAGGTGCCATATCAATACTATGCTGATAGCTATTGTTATAGGCAAACTCTATCAAGCTTAGGTGTAGATCCCAACTTCCGGTGAACTGGAGAACACATGCTCTCAACAGGTCTTCTAAGGTTTGTATGGTCCTTTCCGACTGTCCATCATTCTGTGGATGAAAAGCCGTACTAAACCTTAGCTTGGTGTAACTGTTCCCAAAAACGACTTGTAAACTGAGGACCTCTGTCAAAAACTATTGTGACAGGAACTCCATGCAAACGCACTATCTCTTTAACATACAACTCTGATAACCTTTCAGCATAATAGGTTGTTTTGACAGGTAAGAAATGTGCTGTCTTAGTCAACCTATCAACAATTACCCAAATGGAATCATGTCCTTTGCTTGTCCTGGGTAGGCCAACAACAAAGTCCATGGTCACATGGTCCCACTTCCACTGTGGTATGGGTAAAGGTTGCATTATCCCTGTAGGCTTCTGGTGTTCAGCTTTAACTTGCTGACACACAGGACACCTCAGAACAAACTCTGCAACGTCCTTTTTCATCCCAGGCCACCAATACAGATCTTTTAAACTTCGATACATCTTGGTGCTCCCTGGATGCATAGCATACATGGAAGAATGGGCTTCTTCCAGGACTAACTTCCTTAAGTTGTCCACATCCGACACTATCATTCTCCCATTATAACAAGCTACTTGATCCTTTGAGTCATGGAAACCATCTTGCTTCTCATTTCCATACTCAGATCTAATCTGCTATTCTGCAGCATCACCTAGCTGTGCTTCTTTAATCTGCTCTCTTAGGGTAGGTTTAATATGCATCTCAGCCAACAATCTGGCTAACAATGACACCTTCAACTGTACATTGTCTTGCCTTAAAGAGATAAGCATATCTCTCCTAGAGCATACTAAAGAGTTTAGTTGTGCTCTATTCATGGTTGATGTTGCTGATTTCCTACTCAAGGCATCTGCAACAACATTGGCCTTGCCTGGATGGTAATCAATTGTACAGTCATAGTCCTTGATTAACTCCATCTAGCGACGTTGCCTCATGTTGAGCTCATGCTGAGAGAAGATATACTTAAGGTTTTTGTGGTCTGTGAAAATCTGGAATGTCTCTCCGTAGAGATAATGCCTCCATATCTTCAAAGCATGAACCACAACAGCTAACTCCAGATCGTGTGTTGGATAATTCTCCTCGTGTTTCTTAAGCTGTCGGGAAGCAAAAGAAATCACTTGTTTATCCTGCATCAACACACATCCTAGTCCATTTTTGGAAGCATCACAGAAAAGTATATATCCTTTTCCTTGTTCAGGTAGCACTAGCACAGGTGCACTTGTCAATCTCTCCTTCAGCAACTGGAAAGATTGTTGACACTTATCACTCCAAGAAAAAGGAACATCTTTCCGGGTTAACTTGGTCAAAGGTAAAGCTATAGAACTAAAGTTCTTAATGAACCTTCGATAATAGCCAGCTAACCCCAAGAAACTTCGAATCTCCGTCGGTGTCTTCGGTTGTTCCCATTGTAGAACAAATTCTACCTTTGTAGGGTCAACACGAATTCCCGAGGCGGATATCACATGTCCAAGAAAAGATACCTCCGGCAGCCAGAACTCACACTTGCTAAACTTAGCGTATAGCTTATGTTCTCTTAGCAAGGTCAAAGCTTGGCGAAGATGCTGCTCATGCTGCTGAGCATCCTTACTATAAATCAGAATGTCATCTATGAAGACGACAACACACTGATCAAGGAAAGGTCGAAAAACTCTATTCATGAGTTCCATAAATGTAGCTGGTGCATTGGTTAGTCCAAACGACATAACCGTGAACTCATAGTGACCATATCTTGTCCTAAAGGCGGACTTGGATATGTCACTATCCTTAATGCGGAGTTGATGATATCCAGACCTCAAGTCTATCTTTGAAAAGACTGTTGCTCCACGCAACTGGTCAAAGAGATCATCAATCCTCGGCAGAGGGTACTTATTCTTTATTGTTACTTTATTGAGTTGTCTGTAGTCGATGCACAACCGCATTGACCCATCTTTCTTTTTAACAAACAAGACCGGAGCACCCCAAGGTGAAGTACTTGGTCGGATAAAACCTCTCTCAAGTAACTCTTGAAGCTGTTTCTTGAGTTCTTCCATCTCGGCAGGCGCCATCCTATACGGAGTTTGAGCTATGGGTTTCGTATCTGGAATCAGATTGATTTCAAAATCAATCTCCCGAGGTGGTGGTATACCAGGAAGTTCTTCAGGAAACACATCTTCAAATTCCCTGACTATAGGAACTTTAGTAGTATTGGAACTTTCCTTGGTAACATCTACCACATGGGCTAAGAATGCATAACATCCTTGCCTCAACGGCTTATCAGCAACCATAGCTGATACAAGACAGGTGGGCAGAATCTTTCTTTCTCCTTGAAAGATCCATGTGTTGTTTTCATCAGCAAATACAGCCAACTTGGACTCACAATCCAAGACAACCCTATACCTTTCTAAGGTATCCATCCCGAGGATTATATCAAATCTCTGCATATCAAGTGGTATAAGATCCACTTGAATGCGATGGTCAGAAAAGAAGAGGATGTAGGGAGAACATACCTCCTGCAAAACGGCAGACCCACTCAACGGAGTCTCTAACAACAAACTATCTACTCTATGACTAATAGTCACATTGCAGTTACGAATCACTTCACGAGTGATGAAAGAGTGCGTAGCACCCGGATCAATCAGAACGGATACAACACAGGATGTAGACATATCAGAATATAAAAGTTTCATCTGACCTGCCACTACCCATGGATTGACCACTGCCTCAGGTGGGTTCATAGCATAGAACCTCGCAGTCGCCTGGTGTTGAGGTGGTGCTGATGATCCAGCTTGAGACGCTTGTCCACATCCTCGAGTTGCTCCTTGATGTTGTCTATTCTGAGATCCCTGTTGATTATGTCTCAGGGGTTGTTGTGTCACACCGACAGGCCTAGAACGGCAATCCTTCATCAAGTGTCCCACCTTACCACATTTGTAGCAACTCTTCTCCTGTTGCTGTGGTCTGGGTGGTCCAGTAACTGACACTGATGCAGAACTGTGCGTCCCTTGAAGTGGTTGACTCCATCCTCTACCTCTGCTTGGTATCCATTGAGTTTGAAAACTTGATCTGGGTGGTGGAGGGTTAGGTGCAGAGAATCTAGGTTTCTTGGAATCCCTAGATGAAGAACCCTAGAACTGTGGATATCTTTTATGGGTTTGTCTCTTCTCAACCACAGATCTCTCTATCCTTCAGACTGACTCAACGAAGGTAGAGAATCTCTCTCTGTTTTCTAAGGCAGACACAGGGGTTGACATATCGGAATTTAAACCCTTCTCGAATCTTCTGATTCTTTCCTCATCCGTAGCAGCCATGTGCGGACAGAACCGCAACAACTCCATGAACTTAGCTTCATACTCACTAATGTTCATCATACCCTGCCTTAGTTTCTCAAACTGAGAGATCTTCTCATCTAGGAAGGTCTTTGGAAAATATCTATTGATAAATTCCCGACGAAACTCTTCCCATGAGAACTCTACTCCAGGTCTCTTCTACTCTTCCATGTTCCACCAGTGACCATCACTGCCTTTGAGAAGATAGACAGCATGTCTAACCTTCTCAGCTTCCGGGATGATAAGAATCCTGAAAGCCTTCTCCAACTCTGTCAACCATAAGTCAGCATCTGCAGGGTCGGCAGTTCCGAAGTACTTGGTAGCTCCGACACGACGAAGTCGTTCGAATGTCTTACCGATACCTTATACTTCAGGCTGGACAGGTGCCCTAGGTGCAGGAATGGGCATCCTATCAGTTATGTGTGTCATGGCAGTCATGAACTGCCCGAACATCGTCTGTACAGCTGGGTTACTCATGTCAGCTGGGTCGAACTGGGGTGGCTCTCTTGGTGACTCAGGTGCATGTTGTTCTATTCTCGGAACTCTTGCACCGCCTCGAGGTGCACTAGCACTACTCTCTGCCACGTACTCATCGTGATGTTCTGACATTCTTATGTATCTTCTTCTCCTGAGGAGCAGAAGATTCTATTAGATAAGGAAGGAGTACTAAATGTAGACTCAACATCCTAAGTCCTATGCCTCTGTAGACTCAACTGACCTAGAGCTCTGATACCACTAATTGTGGGCTCTGATCTCCAAACCATGACATAAACACGATTAAAACTTAACGGAAGCGAATCGGTAATCAGCGGAAGACAAAAATCACGGGAAATTAAAACTTTTTGAGATAAGAACTTGGATCCATAAAAACTTCTTTCATAAAGAGAGATAAACTGTTTACATCTCAGGATAATTACTTCTTGAGTAATTATATACATCAAGATACAAAATCTCAAGATCACATAACACAAGACTACAAGACCTGAGAGTACAGAGGACACATAGGACTGACTCTAATTACACCACATGGCAGGACAATCTCCACCTGAGATTACTGCTGCCCCTGGTGCTGCTGCTGCTGAGACTGATCACATGTAGGCTGGTTCCTTCGTCTCTGACGTCTACCTAAAAAGTTGAAGTCTACGGGGTGAGACAATTATACATAATTGTCCCAGCGAGAGTTATAACTCTTCACCAGAAGCTTTATTATAACATCAAAGAATATCTTAAGCAGTAAAGCCTTCAAAGTATTCTATAACAGTTGCAAGTATAACCAGATCTCTACGATTTAGGAGATATGGAGAATATAAACACTATTGCAATGTAACATCAATCGACTAACTTGAAGTCATCTCTAACAAGTTATACTACATGGTTGATTATGTTTTACAAACAACATTATGCCCTGTGGAGATGAGGCATACCACTCATACTCCAACTGATCGCTGAGAAGTCACATCAGTATCATACATAGGTCATTAAGAGAGCCGGATTCTCATGACCTTCACCTTCCTCAATCAGTAAGAGGATCATTTGTAGGACATCTCGTGTCTCTACTACTATAGCTCACCAGGGTAAACTGGTCCTTCGCTATTCTAGAGTCACAGTGGCGTTCTGTACTCTCTTTGTCATCAGGAGGTTTCATATTTACCTACCACTGATACGGATATCTGTTCTTTCTTCGTCATCAGGAGGTTTCATGTTTACCTACCACTGATACGGTATGGAAATATAGTGAAGGATGGATGGATTACACATCTACATCACTTTCCTACACTAGGATGTAAGGTTCTACACATCCATGTACCCCACATACTCAAAAGTATGTGCTCCAGGAGTTCCCTGAGGAAAACCTGTTTCACCATCACTTAATCTCTGACAATGATGGATCTATGATCAGGGCTCTACATTATACTTGATTAGTTAGGTACATTCAGTATTTTTTAACATCATACATTGTTCTCCAAACAATAACAGTAGCATAGCAGCTATAAAAGAAGAATACTAAATGTAACAGGCCTAACTCATATCAATCATCATTTCTCATTATCCTCATCACAAGTCATCTCTAAGGCATGACC
Source organism: Alisma plantago-aquatica (assembly GCA_963693085.1). NCBI lineage: Eukaryota > Viridiplantae > Streptophyta > Magnoliopsida > Alismatales > Alismataceae > Alisma > Alisma plantago-aquatica. The sequence continues at coordinate 1,615,336,150 of OY856409.1, read as the reverse complement.
TTGATGGTATTCATGGCTCTCACAGCCCATTATCAGCATAGGATGCCACTGACAAGGCATCAGATTACTTTACTTATTCATAAGGCTAACAACTTGCCTTTAATGAATATAACATCAACATCCATACCTGGATATGATTACCTTTATATCAGAACCTGCATGGTTGATACGACTGATAAAGGTAATACAAAAATAAGGAATATACTTCCTACTCTTGTCATATGAGTTAAATCTCTAATTCACATCAAATAGAGTTTAATACTCAAAAGCATGCCATTACCCTTGAATTAGGGTTTACTATTCACCTTACATGTCATCACCCTTGAATTAGGGTTTACTATTCACATTAATGTGAAGAGAACTCATAACATCATCATGTATGAGTAACATCTTCATTGATGCTCTTAGATTATTTAAAGGTTCATCATTTATCATAATTAGGGTTTCTATGATCTCACACAGGTGGATCATACCCTAATTATGCTCATTCATGTGCATTGGGGATGCTTTAATTGAGTTTTCACCTGAAAAGAGTACTTTCTCTCTCTAGAAGTACTTTCTCTCTCTAGAAGTACTTTCTCTCTCTAGAAGTACTTTCTCTCTCATCATAAAGTTAGGTGATGTCAACATCACTCTAGATCAGATCGGATTAAGTCATCATAGGCTAACATAGCCCAAAACATCACCATCATGTGATTAGGGTTTGATTTGATCAAGGTATTACTTAATTTACCTTTCAGGGGTATTTTGGTAATTCACCCCATTGATCATCACCATGGTCAAAATCTTAGTCCTTTAATCCCTTAATATTCTAGGTTATCATTAGGGTTTGATTAGGGCAACATTGAACCATTTATATCATCAATTGATTGAAAGAAGTCAACCTTGAATTATCTTGATCGATCTCAACCATTGACCCTCAATCGATTTGAGACCCATTGGTTGAGTTGACCTTTTGACCAAATTGACATCAGGACCGCGAGGATGTGTAGACCGTTTGGTCACCTTTGACCTCAGGACCGCAAGGCCTCTTCCTCCTCCAAGACCGTGAGCCCTCCATTGATTCAAGACCGCGAAGACTCAAATTGAGGTTAAGACCGCGAGGATCATGAAGACCGTTTGCCCTTCTTTGACCCCAAGACCGCGAGGCCCCTCGCGGTCTTGAGATCGTGAGCCCTCTCACGACCTTGAGACCGCAAGCCTCCTCACGAACTTGAGACCGCGAGCCTCCTCTCGACCTTGAGACCGCGAGCTCACATGGTCTCAACCACTTAGACCATCAACAAGATTCAATGATACACCCGATAATGTCAACTCATGTTGAAGCCCTTAAAAGGTCAAAACTATGATGACCACTTATGAATTGGGTCAATTAAGATTATGCTTGACCACTTGGTCATTCAATTGACCCTCAATTGTTGACCAATTAGGGTTGAAGTCAATTCAATTAGGGTCTATCAATGTTCACCCATCAACACTCAACAATGTGCACTAACACAAGGTTGAACCCTTCAATTGAGCTCCAAATGGGCCCAAACTTGGCCCACACGGTCTTGCGGTCATGTGGGTGGACCCCACATGGTCTTGAGACCGTTTGCCCAAGATTTCATCAAAGTCTAAGGTGATTTGTTAGGGGTTGAACCATGATTGAGCCACAAAATAGAATTTTGATTAAATTGATAACTTATTTGCAATTAGGTCCTCAATTGGTCAAATTACTTAACCCTAGACCTTCAAACGGTCTTGGGTGATTGTCCTCTCAGTCTTGAGACCGTTTGGATGAGTTCCAAACTGTCTTGAGACCGTTTGCCCATCCAAATTTTGGATTCTAGTGGAAATTCATCAAGGTCTGACCTATTGAGTTGATGATCATATCAATATTTAATTGCAATGTAATTTGGTATAATTGTACCTTCAATTGGTCCACTATTCTTGACCCCAGTCCTCCAAACGGTCATGGTTGATTGCCCTCACGGTCTTGAGACCGTTTGGGTAACCCCTAAATGGTCTTGAGACCGTTTAGGTCAATCAACCCTAAAAACCCTAATTAGGTCACCATAATTTCAGTACTGATTTCACCTAGGGTTAGCCCTAGTATTCACCCTTCAACTCTTAGCCCGTTTGGAATTAGACCATAAAACTTGGTGGGTTGTTAATTAACATTAGTTTGAACAGTAATCTCATACGGTCAATGCCTGGTCAACGACCTTACACGGTCTTGAGACCGTTTGCCCAAAAAGGCAATTTCAGACCGTTTGAAAAATCAGGAATAAATTCAATTACAGTTGTTACTTAAAAAGGTCATATCTCCTGATTCCTTTGGAGTTAGCCTCTCAATTTTTGAGGGTAATTAACCTATATAATTAGGAACAGATTTCTCATACGTTCCACGCTTGGTCAATGGGGACAAACGGTTTTGGAGACCGTTTGCCGTGTCGCGGTCTCGAGACCGTTTGCTCACCTCGCGGTCTTGAGACCGAGAGAGCAAACTGGTGAGACCATTTAAGAAAGTGCAAAGCGGTGGGTTTTTCTTGGAAATCACGCCTAATCTCCTAGATCAAGAACAGTATGAATATCCCATGGATTTGCTTGCAAAAATAGTAGGGAAAGTAGGGAAACATTAAGAGCTATCATCAAACCGCATATAAAAGATGTACATAATAAAGCATGGGTTTAGAGTTATAAAACCCGCCTAAAGCTTGCTCCTTGAGCTCCAAGCTTTCATGCTCCAAGCTCTAATGGCGTCCTTGAGTTCCCACAGGTTGGCCAAGGTGAAAATTCCAAGGAAAGACGAAAAGAGATGGCTAGAAAGGTAGGGTTTCAAGAATTAGCCATAAAGTTGACCTTGAATTCGAGTTCTAACCATGGAATTAGGCAAGAAGAGGGGTTCAAACCTACCTTGCACCCTTGGTCGTTCCCCTTGAGCTCCAAGACATTCCTTAGTCGGCCAAGCAAAGAGGAAACAGTGATATGCACGAAGGAAAAGTTCCTTTGCTTGAGAGGTAAAGTATACATATACTTGGGTGATGTTTCATTAAAGGCCCATAAGTTTCCCCATAATTCCAATTAAGTCCTTCCTTCATTACTTGCTCGTCCCTTCCTCTTTATTATAAGGACAAACCTTATCTTAAGGTCTAGAAAAAGAAGGCAAAGAAGAACAATCTAATAATAAGGTACATACATAAAGAGATATTGCACATATACCCTGATTATTCAATCACAAGGCATATTTCATAACTTGATAACTCAATTGAGGTGACTCCTTCATCATTTCTTCTCTTGATGATGGAAAGAGTCTAAAAAGATACATTAGATGACATATTTTACAATTTGCATCCCTTAATTTGGGTAAATTGCATTTTACCCCAAATTAGGGTTTCAAGCACCGGGATTGCTTCCACAGCTGCACCTTGGTGCCCTAGCTTGGGAAATCCCTCATGCTTTGCCAAAAAGATTCTCATGATGTCTCATCATCAGAGGAACATCTCAACATGTGCAAATTGCAAGCTAACCCCTTTTAACTGGGTAAATTGCACATAGGTCCCTGTATAACAAAACAATGCTACAACTTTAAATAAAAAGGAGCAAATATTGAAATATATGTTTCTGAGAAACTTAATTACATGCTCAGAGTTAATCACAAAGATTTAATTACATATTTAGGCAAAACACCTAGGGTTAACTCATAACCCAGGTCAGGGATGTTACAATAAGAATAATAAGAAGATGTGTAGGTACATTGTGCCATGTGCCCTTATCATGATTGTCAAATTAAATAACATTTTCTTGATTGTCAAATTCACAACATGAATCTCAAACATTTTAAAGTGTGTCACCAAACCATTTATTACCCAAATCCCAACTCAAATGAGTAGAAAGTCAATGGGAAAGGACCCAAGCATCCATCCCTTGTATGGATGAAACCACACATCGTATATATGAATGAAACCAACACAAACAACATTCATCATAAGTGAACCATAGGTATAACTAACATAAGGAGATACATGCATGAAGGAAAATAACTTAGTACTTGACATCAACATCACAATCCATTTTATATATCAAACCACATGAAGATTTCATTGGTGTTACATTTTCAAAGTTCATCAACATAATTCATGGAAAAGTTGGAGCAGGGTCATAAAAAGAGCAAAGAGTACCATTTATAACTAAAATCATAAAATCAGACACCATCAATGAAAATACATTGATACGCTATAAAATATTTGAAAACTTGTAGGTTTAAAGGAATATATTAGCTTGTCTAAACTTAAATAAATGCATGAATTGAAACAAAGTAAAGAAAACCATCAAACACTTTATTATTAAAAAAGACATATTTTTAGTGCACTTCCATTAAACAATACAATTTTCTTGTAAGGCATTTAACCAACTTCTCAAATGAAGGGTCCATTGGGGACATTCAAAGTAATGCTAAGAACTAAACCTATCTCAATGCGAGGGACCTCAATGTACAAATGCCAAGAGGTAACCATGTTTCAAGTGTTGTTTCCTTGATTGATCAAAATCAAGTAGGTACATTGTGCCTTGTGCCCTTATCATGAGAATACAATGAGGTAAAAAGTGTTTTTAATGGACACAATATGATTAAATTTTTTAGTTGGCCAACGTTATATAATCTAAAAGAAAAAAGTAGTCATAGGAAACAAGTAGCTCAACAACTAAATGTAGCCAATTGTAGGGACTCATACAGATACATAAAAGCATCAATGCTATAATCAATTTTAATAAGAGGTGAAGAATACCTTAAAATGAGTAAATTAGAATAATAACATGATTAGATATTTGGAAAGAGACCATCATAGTTATTGACATTAAAAGAAAACATGGTTTGATTACATCAATACAATATACTCCTATGAATCATGTTCATTAGGGCTGGATGTTTCACTAGAGTCTATGTATCATTCCTCACAACATTGATTTCCGCATTAAAAAAATGCATGTAATGTCATCACCAAACTACATCTTAATTATATATCATTCTTTATTGAGGGTGAAACATCACAACTATATAGGTATTTCAGATATTAGAGTTCACGATATTAATAGGAAAATATAAGTTTTGAATAAGAGTAATGACTAAATCATGAACTTGCCCATTTAAGTCATTTTTGTGGAATACAGTAACTACTAGAGTAAAAGAGTGGTCATGGTTATATTTCATGATACAAGGCATCATGTTACTTCTTGTTGTTACAAATATAGTATGGATCATCATTGGATCACTATTAGCATATGATTAAAGATCTAGAATTAAAATTAAGAATAATGTATCATGTTCCTTTTCACATCATAACCCACTAATCGAGAACAAGAGCGATGACGGTCAGATTTTGGTTCCCATACTAGAAAATAGTACTCATCTATAGTTGCACTATATCATGAAGTCGTTAGTAGGCCAATTTTTATTGAATATTTAAAAGGTATTCACAAAAATTCCATATTTTTCCATATTACATGTCAGGGGGATCAAATTTAGAATTCAAGAGAGATGATGGTCGACATTAGGGGCACTCATTTTCATGTGTGCTTATGCTAGACCAAAATACGTGTTTGAGTCATAAACAATCACGAATGGGTGTAAAATAACAATATCTAATTAAAAAGGATTTACAATAAGCATTTTAGGCAAATCACTAGAATTATGAGTAGTTTTAGATTTTGGGACTATTTTTAATATAAAGATCTAAATTTTTGGATTGATAGTATATAACATGCCGATATTTGAAAATTTGAAACATCTTTATCATTTAAGAAAGAGAAAAAAGATTGGAATATTCATGACAGAGGGGTAATATTACCTAACTAGAGATGAGGGGGGAAAATCAGTACTTACTACTCGTTTATTGTACCGATTTGCAGGGAAAAAGCACAAATAACAGTGGATTCCATGACACAAAATGAACAATGAACCCAACACAAAGTAAAAGGAAAACAAATTCCCCCTGGACAGTGGATCGTCAACGATTCGTTCTCATTTATTGTACTGATTTGTAGGAAAAAATCAAAGATTATTAAGACAAGTACATGACCATATATATGTAACTCAAAATTTTCCAATCCAGGAGAAATGATGTAGCTACAGGATATGTAACGATCAATCATGACCATTAAGTTTCATGATATGTAAATAACTCTCAAATGTAGCTCTGATTATGAATGTAAATAACTCTCAAAATAACAAAGTTGCAGGATATGTATCGATCAATCCATGTTTACCACATTTCAGAAATTTCTAGCCTTTGCATGTATTTAAATTCTATACACCCTACAAATGTGATTGAAGAGAATTTCAGTCGGGGGAATGGAATACCTAGAAGGGAGATTGAGAACAATCACGAACCAACCAGCACAGGGATGAGCAACATAGATGAGCAGTAGGGGTGATGACGTGGAATATTATCGCACTAACAAACTCACTCGGGGTTGAAATCCGGAGCTTTTACCCAAACCTTGTGCAATAATACCACCAGCAAGTGGACGGGTCTTATCACAGTATAGTTGATGATCAAATCCCAAGAGATAACATTTGTAAGAATCGTTGTTAGTCGAATCTAGCTCAAGCAAGACTAATATTTAGAATGATTGATTGGTTTGAGGTTAATTAAACTAATTACAAGGAAGTAAAGAGCAGAATTAAAGTTGGATCTAGATTAATGATATGGGATCACTGGGGTGGTCTCGAGTTTCACCACCACTGCACATGCAAACACATCCAATCACAAAACATCCAGGCAAGATCTAACTATCCAAATAGAACTGTTGCGAACCCTCCCTAAGGGATGTTTAGGTCCATGTAAGCATCACCTTAGACATCAGATCTCTCGTCGCCATCCAGATCATACACTTACGGTTCCGAAGATACAAAATCCAACTGAAGTTGTGGCCCTCCCTGAGGGATGTTTAGGCACACAGAAGCGTCACTGTGGGCTAGATGGCTCGTCCCCTCACAGATCTTACACTTACGACCTCAAGGAATCCCATTCTATTTCTAGTTTGGGAGTCAACCGCGTTAATCGACATTCTATCCTACATATTGAAGTTCTCGCAACATAGGAAAGATTAAGATAAAAGCAAGCAGATGATCAATCTACAAGCAAATATCGACGAACATGGGCAGCGGGGCTAGTCCCTACACCCCAGTGAAAAGAAACTACTCGCTCATGATGCAAGAAACAAGAAGAATAAGAGAGAGGGAAGATTCTGCCATGAGCATGATGCAGAAGGTAGTCGTAGCTCAGTGAAGATGATGTGGTCTTCTACGTCGTGTCGGAGCAGATCTGGATGAGGAGTAAGAACCACCAAGGCAGACTAGGCAGATCTTCTTCTCCACCTTCCTTCTCGTCTTGGCCTCCTTGCTCACAGCAAGAGGAGCAGGTGAAGTGGCAATGGCGTGGATGTACGTGGATGGAGTTGGATCGAACCTTATATTTGGGCATCCTGGTGGCGTCCCAGATCCCATGCCCGAAATGAGGACCCTACCGGTTCTATTTATAGGCTTGGATGGGGTGTTCACGAATTGGACCCAATTGCAATTTTCACAACCTTGCTTTAACAGTTTGGAGACCGTTTAGTCTTCTTAATGATTTAGAGTTTAAAGAGTTTATGTTCTATCGGTATGCAAAGTCCAAACAGTCTTGAGTTATTTTGCCTCCAAACAGTTTTTGTTATAACGATCTTGATCTTCAGCAAATGGTCTCGACGTCCCTGTTGGCCTAACGGTATGCTGTGCAACTGGTCTTTGTCTCACGGTTTGCGCGCCAATCGGTATCTAGCCAAATGTTCTTCCAAACGGTCTCTACGTTCTACCGGTTTGCTAGGTCACATCCAAACAGTATGCAACCAACCGATCTTGGGACAACGAATGCTGGCCTCCATTCAATCTTATCGAAACCGATCAGGTAGCCTAGCGGTTTCGCTTCTCGGTCGTCGTCGCCTTGCGGTCTTGAGGACAGGGTGCCGCCTCACGGTCTCAAAACTGTGAGGGCTCGCAGTGCTTGGGCGGAGGGGAGATCACGAGTTCTTACACATGCAACTACCAGTCGCGATGATGGCATTCGACGTTGTAGTGGCGAGCGGCGGTGCTGTTGAAGTCGGCGGAGGCTCGGTGGTATTGCAGGTACAGGGCGATGGAGAGGAAGAGGAGATGCCGACACTGCCGGTGTGAGGGCAGTAACGCCATCGAGGTTGTTATAGATGGTGATGTAGGTGCCAGAGGGGTTAGGGTTACATATCGGGGGGAAGGAAGAAGACAGAGGATGAGGGCCTCCGTACGGTCTCGAGTAGGCGGCTGGGCGATGCTGTTCTTCATGGTCCAGGGATCGCAGATTCCTAGCGGTCTTGGATAGATGGGTGTCCATACGGTCTTGAGATCGTATGGAAGGGCAAGACCGTATGCTGGCAAACCACAAGGGGGTGGGTTATTGGATCAAGATCAAGCGGTTAAACCGTTAAGGCAGGCCATTTAGGTGAAACCGTTAAGGCAATAGACAGAGGTGATGATGATGGTTGAGTATGGAGAAGGTGGAAGGATGATGTTGGTGAAGATGGAGGTGGTATTGATGGTGAAGTTGATGAAGATAAAGGTGTAATAAGCTCGCGATTTCGAGACCAATTTATCAAGACCGGTTGAGCAGACCGAATGGGCAAAACGTTTGGTCAGGACCGTTTGGTCAAGACATATTGAGCAGGACCAAGGCTGAGAGGATCTTGAGTGAAGGTGAGATCCAGTTGATGGTTGAACCTCATCATGATCTGCATAAAGTTGATATAAACCTAGTTAATAACCTTGGTAATTGAATCAATTAAGCAATCTTGCATTTAGTTTAATTAACTTAAAAATCAATCTATCGTTCTAAATATTAGTCTTGCTTGAGCTAGATTCGACTAACAATGATTCTTAAAAGCATTGTCTCTTGGGATTCGATCCTCAACTATACTGCGATAAGACCCGTCCGCTTGCGGATGGTATTATTGCACAAGGTTTAGGTAAAAGCTCAGAGATTTCAACCTTGAGTGAATTTGTTAGTGCGATAATAAATCACGTCAGGTGAGCATAGGGAAAAATATTACGTCAGTATAAACTGAGAAATAAGTACGACATCAATATAAAAACGAAAACATTATTCAAGATGACCCAACTCTTCACAACTGATCGAGAACAAGCAACAACTTCAGAATCACCAGAATGAACATCACCTTCGGAATAGCAGGGATGACCACCACCTTCGGAATACTAGGGACGAGCAACAGCTTCGGAGAACAACTGGTGATGCAGAGGTGGATGTGAAGGAGCTCGATGCACAACACAATCAATATGAAGCAAGACAGACACTCCTTGCCCTGACTAGGGTTCTAACTGTTCGTCGACGAGATGAGACGATGATAACTGAAGGGGAGTCAATTGGACAGTGACAATAGACGATGGTCAGAAGGACAGGGCATGTGTTACCTTACTTTTCGAGGATTTAGCCGCCCTATTAACCCGGCGGTTGCAGAAGACCACATTGACTCACCACGCCTACGCCCCTCCCGACGTTTGTTGGCCTCCATCCACGAGCTGCTCGAGGTAGCAGACCTTGGAATCGACCATCGCTTTAACTCACAGACGCATGGAGGGAGAGGGGAGAATGTCGAAGAAGAGGGGCGAGAGGGCGAGGGTGGACTGTCGGGGAGAGGAGGATCGCGAGGGAGTCGGGGGTCGGGGGGTCAAGGGGTCTAACCTGGAATGAAAAATCAAATCCCGCCTCTCCTCGATCTGGGTTGGTCCGGATTATCGGATTCCTTATCCCAAACAAACACTATTTTTGTCCATTCCGGACTAAAAGATAGAGCGGAATCCGCATGGGGCTAAAGGTTCTTGACTAAAGTAGTCACGGTACGTTGACTCCATTTATACCGCCCTCTTTGACTTGGTTCCTTCCATGTTGGTAGCTCTGCGGCGAGTCGCTTCCTCGTGGCGACGCCGTGATTTCACTTCAGTCCAGGTCTGTTTCTACCGCATATCGTCTACCGCCTCTGCCTCTTTCGACGTTGCACCGCCATCTCCAACAGAAAATCGAACCCCTGTCTCATCTCTCGACCTTGAAACCCTAGTACTCAACCAGTATTCCGACGGAAAGTTCCGCTCCCTTCTTCGTTCCGTCATTTCCCAACCATCTGTCCTTCTAGCCGCTTGCTACAATCTTGCTGTATACTCAGAAGGCCGCTGCGCCGATTCTCTCATACATTTCTCAGCCGATTCAGTGGGTCAGCGGATTTCCATCGACAGCATCTCCTCGGAGCTGAAGGAAGGTGCTTTTGATTTGGAATCATGCTGCGAAAAGATCGTAGCCCTTCGGAAGAAAGGGGAACATCGTGTTCTCCCCAATCTCAAGCTGAAGGTGATAATGGAGGCGATTCGAATGGTGCTACAGGTCGTTTACGAGAAGCGCTTCGTCACATTCTCTTACGGAGGTCGCGTCGGGATGGGACGCCATACTGCCATCAGATACCTCAAAACCTCAGTCCCGAACCCTACTTGGTGGTTCCGCCTGACGTTCTGCAGGGAGCGGTTTGGCGATGGACATGTTCGCAATCTGATAGATATGATATCCACTAAGATCGAGGATGGCCCACTCATCGGATTTATCGAGAGGTTATTTTCTTCTGAAGCCGTGGTGATTGAATTGGGGGGATTGGATTTTAGTAGGGGTTTTCCACAAGAGAGCGCTCTGACTGCTATTCTGCTCAACATTTATTTGGATGTATTAGACCATGAAATCCAGGCTCTCCGCCTCCGTGTTCAGCATGATAACCCAAAGATCCTTTCATCTGATGAGACGGGTCCCCCTAGGATATTCCATAACCCGCTCCGTGTCTTCGCAGTTAGATACTTAGACGAGATATTGATCATAACTTCTGGTAATAAGATGTTCACTATGGACATTAAGGATAAATTTGCTAATTATTTGGAATCAAGATTGGGTTTGAGACCGGATAAATTGAGGACATCCGTTCACAGTGCAGTTTCAGAGAATATAGGTTTTATGGGAATGGAGCTCCAGGCTGTTTCTCCCTCAGTTTTGCATCCACCAATGTCAGAGAAAGCTTCCAGAGCTCATAAAAAATATCTCAAGAGGAAAGCAGCTATGTCTCAAGAACTAAAAAATGCAAGAGAAACTAGACGGAGGCACATGGGTACGAAAATTCTAAATAATGCCTTTAAGAAGCTACAGCAAGCTGGTAAATTTGAATTTGAATACCAAATTGAAAATGAGGTCAGGGAAGCTTTTCGAAATTGGGCAGATGAAGTAGTGAGGGATTTTTTGAGCTCTAAGGGAGAGTGCTGGAATTTGCATCGTGCACTCATATCTGGTGACTTTTTGGAATTGAAGAAAATTAGGGATCAATTGCCTGTGGAGCTAGTAGAGGCTTATGACTGCTTTCGGGAAAATGTAGATAAATATTTGGGCCCCCAAAATACTGGCGGTAAGCATCTTCTTTCAGGGGATGAAGAACAGGAAGTTGAAGAAATTAATGATGAAGAGGAGATAAGGTATTCCGAGAGAACTGTGGAGGATCTAACAAAGGTGTGCATAAGAGTCAATGCGCCCATTGAACTTGTTCGCAAGACGGTCAAAATGACCGGTTTTACTAACTCTATGGGACGACCTCGGCCTATTAAGTTACTCGTATGTTTGAATGACAGTGACATTGTAAAATGGTATGCTGGTGTTGGGAAGAGATGGCTTGACTTCTATTGTTGTTGTCGAAATTTCAAATCAGTTAAAACAATTGTGGATTACCACTTGAGGTTCTCATGTATCCTAACCTTGGCTGAAAAACATGAATCGAGAAAGGTAGAAACTATCAAGCATTACAAAAAGGATCTGAGGACTTACGATAGTAATGGTGCAGAGGAGGTATTCTTCCCCACCGAAAGAGAAATCAAAATGATGGGTGATAGAAATCTTTCAGATCCAACACCAGTGGATGGTGCACTCTGTCTTATTTTAGTAAAACTTGTTTCTGGAAAAACTTCACATCCTTGTGTTGGCCATTTCTGTGAAAGAAAGGATGTAGACCTCTATCGTATTCGTTTGTTACAAAGCCGTCTGAATGTGGATCCACTGAATGAGAAGAAATGGGTACCTGGACTGGGGGCAATTCATGAATGTTTGAACAAAAAATGCCTTCCTCTATGTTTAAAACATGCTCATTACCTGTATCTTGGAAATATCTCCCTACAGGATGTTGATTGTACTAGTTTTGTAGACGTTCAATGAATTAAACTACATTCTCTTGGATGATCAATTTGGTTTAACTTCAGCTTCTGCCGTATCCACTAATGCAATTATGGAAGATCTTCTTTTGTTTCAGTGTTAAGACCAGGGTTTGTTTGTACTTACTAAAAGCCCACGTCTATCTTCTGGTAAATTTGGCTTACATTTCCTCAAACTTATGGGGCCAGTTGTCATGAAGAAACAGAACCTTAGCTTTAGGGAATGCACGATCCAGCCTGCTGTTAAGGTGAAGAATTGTGCCAGTGCTCCTTACTAAGAGCACTTCCTTGTAGCTTATGCTAATTGGTCAGTCATGCTAAGCTCCTGATCTAGTTCCCTTCCCTTTTAATCTCATTTTTTAATTATGCAGTAAGGTGGCTTCAATGCTCTAGATAATTTTAATTATATATCAATGAAAAGGTAGATTCAAATGTTGCAACTTTCACAGTTACTACCTAATCATTATTCTTTGTTATAGATCTCCTAATGAGTTGCTCTTCAAGTTTAATTATTTTTGCTTGTGCAACATGGAACTGTTAATGTTTAGAACTGAAACTATTGACAAAGATGTGATTCACAAATGTTGACAACTCGACTTTGCATCATTAAACACCACTTAAGTAGAGTAGTTGTCTTATGCAATACCTACTCTTTAAACCCAACATTTACATTCCATCCTAAACAATGCTGTACAAGAGCTTGATCAAGGAACTCACTGAATATCCAAATTGTGCACTGCATTTCTTTGTATTGCTCGTCCTATTATTATCATCATCATTTTGTTGTCGTCCTATTGTTTTCTTCCCCTGTGTGATAGTGTTACTCAAGCTGTAAGGAAAATAAGGATCCATATAGTGGACCCCTACTTGGTTGGCTGAGGGTCAGATGGTGATCGTGGTGGTGATGATAATGATAACGGTGATGATTCCGCTGCTGATAATTTGTGAAAGTATATGTCAATGGTGAATAAAAAAATTGGCCACCTAAATGACTTCTAAAGCATTTTATTGGGAGCTAGGAAATCCTACATTAAGCGGTACATGAAACGCTCAGAAAGCTGCCCCTTCAGCTTGCTTAGGCCCACCCCCTATGGGTCACTGATTTTGATAAGTTGAACCTTTGCTTCTCCATCAAATGCTAGCAAATGGTTTCATCACCGTTGTATTTTTTTTCTGCCCTGGGTTTTTCTAGTTCAAAATGCTTTTTTCTAACAATTGTTTCTACATTGCTTGAAGTGTCAACGACTTCCCACCAAAAATATAATAAAATGATCATCTTCATCTTCATAAGGCGTGTCATATCCTAGAGAATATCATCCATGAGCACAACATGTACCACCTACCACGTCACCTCCACAACCATATGTAGACTTAGAATTAGACTTGAACCTAAATGTTGTAGAAGACTGACTCTTTTGCCCAAAAAATGTGAGCACCTATTTTATTTGTCTATTTATTTCCATATTCAAAGATTGTTCCTTTAGCTTAGATTCATGTCTATCTAATTAGATATTCTTTCCTTGTTTGTTAGTCCAGGTCACCTCGTAAGCATTCAAAGGTTCCCTTAAGATAGAGATCCAGTCTCCCTTGAGAGCTATTTTAACTAGAACATCAATCTCAATCATCCATTCATATAGTGAATTTCTTAACCTTACATCTTGATAGAATGTGTAGTCCGTGTCATCAGGATTGTGGTTGGTCTAGATATCCACCTCCTGATATTTGAGATCTTTTAATCAACAACCCTTAACCACATGTTGTAATGCACACAAACATGGTGGTCAGGACCAGAACGATGAGATCATGCTATTGATTCCCGGTTTATTGGTCCAATTAGTGGTCCGAACGATTCAACCTGTGATGTCATGAATGACAGCATAAACAATTTAGGCGTTAAACATATGGATAAAATAGCTAAAATAAGATTTGAGCAAGCTACAACAACAAAATTAAAAGATATAAATAAACCGATAAATTTACCAAGTAAAAATGATAAACGTGGCTTATGCAATAAGATTTTACTCTATCAAGCATTGCAATTTTATCATTATGGCTAATTGGCAATCTTACTATACATATACCAGATTACAAACAACATCTGCATAAATTTTAGAGCAAAAAAAAATCAAAATTTCAACTAGGAGAAAAAAATTGGCCGAGTTGATGATGCTATGACCGGTTCCTGGGTCAATCGACTGTTCACTGAATCTAGGAGCATCCACCTTGACTCCCCGTTTCTATCTTTGCCTTGTATAACCAAGGCACATTGGGCTCCAATCCTTTGCTCAAAATTTCATCGAAATGGTCGAAATTGACCAATTTTTTGTACCCGTGACCATTGAATACGAAAATGCACTGACCGCTAATTCTTTTTTGTTACTCCTTAATGCACTATGTAATACTGAAATCATAATTTCTTTGCATAATTTTGTGTCTTCAGGTCTATTGATTGTGCTTGCACTGCATCATGACTTCATGAATTTCACCATTGGATTTGACATTGAAATATCCATCAATGTAGTTCACTTTCCTTCACTAACACATGTAGGAGACCCTCCCCCCACATATCCAACATTACACATTTTTTCATTTATACGTGTATTTATACTAGTAGAGCAATCTGGTAAAATTTCATGGATCAAACGTTAGGAACACACCTGTCAAAATTTCCATCAAAATACATTTAAATTTTTGTTTCCATGTCTATCAAAATGACACCAAAATCAGACATTTTCTTCTATGCTCTAATCCCCATTTTTTCATGAGGACTGTGACAGTTGACTCTATAACTTTCAGTAGTCTTGTTATCTCTTAAATGGTCCCTGTGATGATGCGTTTTTCTATCCTCCTATTAGTGAGAACCCCTAACCTAGGTTTCTAAGCCTAGTTGATCCTTTGTGATATATAGTTACAATTTGTGTATTCATCTATCTATATCTTGTTCTATACTTTATCATCATACAATGGTTGACCTAGCTAGCTTAATGCCGCTTTCTTAAAAACTTACCACATTCCCTATGGAGTTGACCTTGTGTGCTACGGTGTTATTGCCTTAAGGATGGCATGGTGATGCACCACAATGAGTAGGCATCACTGTTTGCAGTCAATGTGGCTCGTGTAAAGGACAAAACCAACCAAACTCTGACGCACCACAAAGTGAGATTACTCAAAACAAAGCACGGAAATATAACTAACAAACCACATTACCACAAAATAGGGTAAATTAAAACCAATATCACATATCCACCTCAAGTGGATGCATGTTACATATGAGTCCACAAATGCCACCTGTATCATATCTCATGCTATTATTACATGATATTGCTCATTGACTCACTGACCACAACTTGTTACAGCAGATATACTATACCCCACAGCACGAATGTTAGTAGCTAACTCCAAAATGGTTGGCATAATGCTTAAGACGTTTATTCTTGGCATTGAAAAATTTCAATTAAACATAATGGATGGTTGATGTACAATCAAGAGAAACATATGCCCTAATAAGTTCCTAAAGAATTTAGTTGTATCCATCTCAATAAAACATATTGTCTCACTCAAAATCATTTCATACTAGAAAAAACGCGTGCCATGCACATGCTTGAAAACATTAGATTATTTTGAAGACTACAAATGTGGTGCTGCATGACTTTGTCAGCTAAAGCAAAACTTTGGCTAATGTCGTACTGGACATTAGCTCTATCTTATTTAGTTTTATCTGCATCACCTCTCAAAGCGTAATGTCATACTAGACATAGTGCCAAGGAAGACGAAGATGAAAAAAAAGAAATGGATAAAAAGAGAACCCAATCTTGAATCCCACACACCTAAGTGAACCACGAGTGATTCCTACTGTTGGCAACATCACCGCATAGATCCTTCCCGAGTTGACAGTTGGAGTGACTATGCATTCCACCTCCTTTGGCCTTAGTACCGTCTCAATTCTAGCAGTCGCAAAAAGACGGTGTGATACAAGTGGACACTGGTAGGACTTACTTGCTACGGGTGTCCATATAGCCTTATCAAAATAAAATACACAAAGACGATTTTGTAATTCGAAAAGTTAATGAGCAAAGTTGCATCCAATCCCTTTCGTGACATAAATTCGTGCATTATACGGTCTAGGGAACTCTACAGTTGTACATATAACCTTATAAAAACATACAAAAAATATTGAATAGTGCAATAAGAAAGCAAAAGAAAAAAGAACACTGACATGGCTATGAACTATGGGAAAAAAGTGACCTGATGTTACCCATTGACATGACAATGGGGTAACACCATTTCCCAAGTCGTTGACAAAGTCATAATTCAAGAATTTGTTGGTCTCATTTAAAAGTTGAAACTTCAAAAAGGGTGGAACGTTTAGATATATTTCAAAAGAATATTGAATATTGCATATGGATTGTATAGAGATATGCTGTTTTCTGTTATGTCTTGTTGAGTGTCATGTGCATAGCATGTGCCTCACTTATGCTGTTTAGTCCCATATTGCTCATCTCTGCTTTAGTCTCTACTCTCTTATGTTATATAAGAGACTGCATTGTCCATTGTTTTACTCTCTCAATAAACAAGCCTTCATTTATCTATATGGTATCAAGAGCAGGCCCGGTCCCAATTTTTCTGTCCCACCCTGCCCCCATGCCCTGAAGTGCCCCCCCAAGCACCGACGTCACCACCCCCTCCCCTCCCAGCGCCGCCGGCCTGCCCTCCCGCCGCCGCCCGCCCCACCACCACCCGCCGCTCCTCCGCCTCCACCACCCGCTGTCGACCGCCACCCCTCCCTGCTGCCGTCGTAGCAGCTCCACCCCCCTCACCCATCGGCTGCCGCTATCCCTCCCTCTCCACCCCCGCATCCATCTTCTTCCTTCTTCACCTATCCCATCCTTCCTCTTCTCCTACCGGGTAATCGACTCTTTCAGATAGCCATAGACCTCTCACGTTGAGAGTCCCCTACGTCTTCGGTTCCTTTTTCTGCCTGCGCCTTATGAAGGATTATTGATTTCCTCATGACGATGTAGGTTTTCTTCATCTATCTCTGCCCAAATACGGGTTCTTCTGATTTGATGCGTCAGATCCCTGCTGCTGCTACTGTCCCATAGCGAGTTTATTATTTCTGTCTGCTGCTACCCGTCGTGGGTTATTTACTTGCTGCCTGCTGCTGCTACGTCACCTTTCTGCTAGTGTCTGCCTCTACTCAGTATGGCATCTGTGGAGCCTCCTAGATCTCTCTGTGTTACCACGGTCAAGCTCGATGGATCCAACTACCATATGTGGTCGGCATCCTTTGTTCTATATGTGAAGGCTCAAGGCAGATACTCTCGTCTTACTACCGATCCACCTCCTGCTCCTGATGCTACTGCTGACGACAAGACCAAACATGCTTATGCCCCATAGTCTAAAGACGACTCGGGCGTTATGTCCTGGCTTCTCAACAACACCGAGCCGCACATTAGTCAGTCTCTCCTGTGCCTTCATGATGCCAAAGCAATGTGGGACCAGCTGTCTCATGTCTACTCATACCAGCAAAATCCGAAGAGGGTTTTGAAAATTTCAAAAACTTAGCCAAAAAGGAGTACTCCTCAGATGCGTCCATTGAAGATTTTTACAACCAGTGCTCCACTCTTTGGAATGAGTATGAGATCTACCACCCGTTGACTGCTGACATCAAAGAAGCTCAGAAACAGCGCAATGAACTCCAACTAGTTCAGTTCTTGGCTGCACTTCCCGCTTCTTTTTCCAGTGTGGTTGACCAAATATTGTCTAGTGATCCGCTACCGACTCTTCGCGATGTTCTAAAGAGAGTCCAACGACTACCTTCTGTTTCCTCTACACCAGCAATTGAGCATCCTGCCTTGGTTGCTCGTACTACTGATTCTGGACGTGGCGGTCGTGGCCGTGGCTGTGGAGGACGTCCACCACCTTCTGGAGGAAGAGGCACTTCCACAACTCCTGGGCGAGGTCAAGCCACTAGACCTCGCTACTGCAACTGGTGTGGTCGTGGTAATCACACTGAAGATAGGTGCTGGATCAAGCACGGCAAGCCAGCCTGGGCAAACCAGGCCTCCACTGAAGCTACTACAGAAGCCACATCAGATCCACCAGCCGCTCCTCCATCCACTGACTAGCTTTGCTCTGAGTTTGAGAAATTTTTCCAAGAGCGAACGACTCAACTACCCTCGACATTCACAGGAGGCTCTTCTGCTATGCTGGCGTCTCCCTCTGCTGGTAACCAAAAGTGGTGTATTGATTCTGGGGCGTCTGTTCACATGGCAGGCGACCTCCACCTATTTTTTGCCCTATCTAAAACTTCACATATTCCATCTGTCACCGTTGCTAATGGCTCGAAAGCACCTGTACATGGCATTGGCACGGTTCCGTTATCTCACAAGATGAATCTTCACTTTGTTTTATATATACCTCTGTTTCTTATTAATTTACTTATCTGTCAGTAAAATTGTCAAACCACTTCAGTGCTCTATTAAATTTGATCCCTCTGATTGTGTTTTGAAGGATCTCCACACGAAGACGAGGATTGGTTCGGGCCATGAAGGACCAGATGGACTTTACTACTTAGATGGACCACCTGTGGCGTCAGCTCTCTTATCTACATCTGTCTCAGGACTGCAGTGGCACGTTCGGCTGGGTCATCCGTCTGCTGCAAAGATGAAGTTTTTATTTCCTGCTTTAGTTGAACATAAATTCTCTTGTCAAACCTGCGTTTTGAGTAAACAAACGAGGTCTATTTTTCCTGCAAAGAATGATATTGGGTCTAAAGATATGTTTGACATTGTTCACTCTGACATCTGGGGTCCATGTAGTGTCTCAAGTCAATCTAGTGTTAAGTATTTCTTGACATTTATTGATGATTATTCCCGTGCTACCTGGCTTTTTCTGCTTAAAGACCGTAGTACTGTTTTGGACAATATCTGTGTTTTCTTCTCAGAAATAAAAACCCAATTCAATAAAACCATCAAAATTCTTCGTACTGACAATGCCCTAGAGTTTATGCAAAAGTCTGTCACCTCATTTTGTTCTAATCATGGCACCATACACCAAACCACTTGTCCCTATACTCAGCAAAACGGTGTTGCTGAACGCAAAAACCGCCATCTCTTAGAGGTTGCTCGCACTCTTCTTATCCATTACAAAGTCCCTCACCGTTTCTGGCCTGAGGCTGTCACTACGACATGTTTTCTTATAAACCGCATGCCCTCTGTTTTACAAAATCGCATCCCATAATCTATCTTGTTTCCTGATGCACCTCTGTTTCCTGTACCACCTCGCATTTTTGGGTGAACCTGTTTTGTTAAAAACTTGCGCCCAGGAATGTCGAAACTTGACCCTCGGTCTACTAAGTGCATTTTCTTGGGTTATTCACGAACTCAGAAAGGCTATCGCTGCTTTGATCCGATACTTAGACAGTGGTTTGTCAGTGCGGATGTTGTCTTCTTTGAGCATATGCCCTTCTTTTCTGAGGATGGAGCTAGCCTAACTCCTGATGTGTTGGCACAAACACCTCTACCGGACATTGTTGAAAATCTGTCTATATCTGACCAGCCTGAAGAACGTCCACTGCAAGTGTACGAACGCCGACCGAAGACAAGCACTCCTTCCATGGCCCCTCCTCAACCAATTCCTGCATCTGTGGATGATCAAATAAACACTGAGGTAAACTCTGATCTGCACCTTCCTATCAACTTAAGGAAAGGTGTACACTCCTGTACTAAGCATCCTATCAGTCATTTCTGCACTTCTGATAATCTGCATAACAACTTTGCGGCATTTGCCTGCTTTACTACTGCACTATCTGCTGTCAGTATTCCGAAAAATGCTACAAAGGCTCTTACTATTTCAGCATGGAAGAAGGCAATGGACCAGGAAATGCAGGCACTATGTGATCGCAAGACATGGGAGCTTGTGGATCGTCCGACTTCTTGCCCTACAGTGGGCTGTCGTTGGATCTTTACTATTAAATATCAGCCAGATGGTACTATTGAACGTCTCAAAGCCTGTCTTGTTGCTAAGGGCTACACACAGACCTATGGTGTTGATTATTTTGTGACTTTCTCTCCTGTTGCACGGTTAAACTCTGTTCGCATTCTGATTTCTGTAGCTGTGAATAAAGATTGGTCACTCTATCAGCTTGATGTGAAAAATGCATTTCTTTATGGAGATTTACAGGAAGAAGTATACATGGAGCAACCACCTGGATTCGTTGCTCAGGGGGAGTCTGCCTCCAAATTATGCAAGCTGCATAATGCTATCTATGGTCTCAAGCAAAGTCCACGAGCTTGATTTGACAAGCTTAGTCAAATTTAGTCACCTTTGGCTTTTGTCGTTCTCATTCTGACCATTTCGTCTTCATTCGAAAGATAGTAGCTAGACTTGTGATTTTGATTGTTTATGTGGATGACATAATATTATCTGGCAGTGACACAGTGGGCATATAAGAAACTAAAACTTACTTAGAGAATCATTTTGTCACTAAAGATCTGGGAAAACTTTGATATTTTCTAGGCATTGAAGTCTCCAGATCATCTGCAGGACTGTGTCTTTCTCAGAGGAAATATGTACTTGATCTGTTGCAGGAAACTGACATGCTTGGTTGCAAACCGGCTAACACTCCACTTGATCCAAACATGGACTGGGATGATGCAGACTCTCCTCCCTATGCTGATCATCACTAGTTCAGGAGGTTGGTAGGCAAGCTTATTTACTTGACTGTCACACGAGCTGATCTTACTGCTGCTGTCAGATTCATCAGCCGGTATCTTGACAAACCCTGACAATGTCATTGGGATGCTGTATGCCATATTCTGAGATATCTTAAAAGCTCTCCAGGAAAAGGCTTGATGTATAAAAAAATGGCCACTGCAACCAATCCGGGTTCTCTGATGCAGACAATGCGGGAAGTCATTTTGATCGGAAGTCAACTTCAGGCTACTGTACTTTTGTAGGTGGAAACCTTGTCACCTGGCAAAGCAAAAAGTAGACTGTTGTCGCCAGATCCAATGCAGAGGCGGAATACTGAGCAATGGCTCATACTGCTTGCGAACTGTTATGGGTTTAGAGTCTCCTTCATGATTTTGACATATCTTATTCTAGCCCTATTCCTATGTTTTGTGACAAGCCTCCATTTATATTGTGAGCAACCCCACATTTCACGAAAGGACGAAACATATCGAGGTCGACTGACATTTTATTCGAGAAGCAGTTCTCACTGGCAAAAATGCACGCCATATCTCAGTACCGACAAGCAAGTTGCATACATCTTCACAAAGATACTTCCCAAAGCTTGCTTTCTAACTCTGATTGACAAGCTGGGCATGTTCGACATCTACGCTCCAGCTTGAGGGGGAGCATCGAGATATGCTGTTTTCTGTTATGTCTTGTTGAGTGTCATGTGCATAGCATGTGTCTCACTTATACTGTTTACTTCTGTAGTTTAGTCCCATATTTCTCATCTCTGCTTTAGTCTCTACTCTTTTTTGTTATATAAGAGACTGCATTGTACACTGTTTTACTCACTCAATAAACAAGCCTTCATTTATCTATAGATTGTAAAATATATGCATGCCTATATAGAGTAACACTAGAGTAGACACATGCGCTATGTTCACACATGTTTGTGATTTTTTTTATTCAAATGCCACAGTTTATTCCAAAATTTTAAAGGAGTCTTCATTGTCATTACTTAGATGTTCTACATACTAATATCGAGCTCATTGAATATCATTGTACCATGCTATAAGCAAACAAGAGTTAATAACTCGAATAATAAAATAAAAGGAATGCAATTTACATGGAATAATTGTGCACTGCCCATAGTGTATACATCATTTATGTGATGTAGAGGAAGATCCACTGGCTAGCTTTAAAAATAAATATTCATTGCAATTAAAAAAATGCAAACTCGCAAAATGTGTACCTAATGCTATAGATCCCTACATTGTGAAGGTTATCTTCTATAATCACATTCTCAACGAATAGCCCATATATAGGAAATGAAAACTAGTGATTTGCACCATGACTATAATTTTATTATTTCATAAATGGTATCTATCAAACAAGGAACGAGGTATCTAATACGACGACGTTTTGACTTTCGATAGCCTGGAAATAAGTATTTCGGGTATATCGACGTAAATTTTGAAGACACAATCCTGGCCGTTTCGATGCCAAAATGAACAAATTAAATCATGAAATTTACAAGTGTAATTTATATACCTAAGTGCATAATTTAATGCAATAAATGTTGGATATGTGGGGGCAAGGTCCATTATGTAGGAGGTATATTTCCTGAGGATTTCGATGAAAAAAATTGCAAGAATTGAGATCAAAAATTTATGCAATAAATTTTATATTGGGTATGTGAGGGTGGGGTGCATCATGTGGGAGGTAAGGAATGAGTCTTGTTTCATGGAGATTTCGATGAAAAAAATGCAGGAATCAAGATCTGAAATTTACAAGCACATTCCGTGAACTTAGAATTACACACATATGGCAAGCCTTATGGTTTAGGAGAACACATCCCGTGCAATTTACAACACATGAGTGACATGGTAACTTAGTAACTGACATCAACTGAATGTTGAGTGTCACACTGGTTCTTCTCCATATAATATCAAGTTGATATAGTTGACATCATGAAACACAATTTCGTCAAAGTTTGGCAAAGTTTCGTCAAAGTTTTGAAATTCGACCATAGGCGAAGTCGAATACCAAATTCTTCGGCCTCGTCTAAACTTTAGGGTGAAGTTTCACTGATGTCGGCGACGTTGACTTTTTTGTGTGTATTTTTTGTCTCAACTTCTCCGATGTTGTCGAAGTTTCCTCGAAGTTGGCGAAGTTGGGGCGGAGTTAAGACGGCCCAGAACATTAATCCTAACTAGCGCCCTAATGGCCATATAAGGCATAACTGTTGCCTCCAACCTTCTTCACAACTTCTAATATCAACTCCTATGTTGTTGTTGCCTCTCTTTCCTAGAGAGGGTGTTGTAAGTACTATTTGTCTGCACATTGTATAGAATACATACGGTGAACTGTATATATGTGTATTGCACATTTGACCCTTACAAGCAACACATTGTAATATCAACTTAACTAGGGCTAGAAAGTTGTAAATCATGTTTTTGTGTTAAATTAACATGTATAAGATACATGTATAACATAATTAGAAGTTTTCAATTAAAGTTTCCTTCAAATTCTCATCATTTTATTCAAAAAACGGCGTCGAAGTTTATCGAAGTTTGCTCTAAACTTCCTCGAAGTTTCCATAAACTTTCACTTCCATACCTAGCGAAGTCGACTCTAAGTCAAAGTCCTGCACCATGGTTGACATGTTGCTCCCATGAGATCTACATTCTGCAAGCTTGGTTGTGTGAAGTTGAATGTTCCTCATACACGTCAGATACAATACTAAATAAGTGTATACTACTCCATCTGTATTGTGAAATAAGTGTATACTACTCATCTATATTGTGTAATCAAACATGATATATTTTTCGAATTCTATTTTACAAATTAAGATTTTGAATAAGGTCTAGAAAATAATAAAAATGACATTTAATGATTAAAACACAAATAATAATTTTGACTTATATAACATTAAAACACACAAACATATAGAAAATTAAAGAATTATAGTTTGATGAATTTTCAACAACTTTTGTGATTGAAAACATTATATATATTTTCTACTATATTTTCTTTTGTATATGTTCACATTACTCTTTAGAGAACTTCTTCTACTAGACCTAAGTAACTAATTATAACAATAATTATTGTATATTTACTAGTAATTAGATAAAGTACATGATAACAGAATTTATAGTTCAGTAATTAGGTTTATCTAGTGATAATATTGTAGATCTACGTAATGTACTTATAGACATATGTATAATTAGCATAAAAAATATCAATTTTGGAGTAGTTATAGGTCCTATAGGTAGAAAATTGTTTTTAGGCGAAAGTGGAAGAAGTTAGTAGGAAAAAGATGGTGAGATTGCAAATGGTAGAAAATGGAAGAAGTTAGTTAAACTTACCTCGACTTGGGTTGATTTGAGCTCCAATCGCCAAAAATCACCTAAATGCACATTCTTTTCTCATCCCAAGCAAAAATACCAGTCAATCTCATGGAAAACTGTATACCTGTACACCGCCGGTTTTGGTCGGTTATGTGAAGTGGTGCATTTTGAACTAAAACCATCGAAACTTGAAGGTATACTCAGTTTATCGATATTTGCCGGCCTATCCATACATGCACATGTTTCTATATCCAATGGCGCCGATATTGATATTTCAAGCGATATACTGCCAATATTTCCTTCTTTGCTATTAAAAACTTAGTGGTGCCTTAACAACCATGATCATAACATATAAACCAAAATCCATACCCTAGTTAACAATGCCCATAATATTGGCATTTGGCAGTAGGACTTGTAATAACAATATTGGCGACTAATATGGAAAGCAATAGTTGATCAACCACTAGGAGCCTTGAGATGGCATTAAGACCTTAGTATAGACCTTAAGAGCCATATAAAGAACATGAAGCATAGAGTTGGGGTCGGACAACAAGGTAGAACCCTTAAAACACTTTGACGATTTCTTTCAAAGGCATTGTCAACATCTTTTGACGTCGTTATTAATCAACCAACACGAAGGTGTGTCAGTCATAAAAAAGGTATTACATCTTTGCAAAACCACTTAGTAATATCCTATTACCTCATTGTCATTGTGTAGTCATGTACAATTGCAATGTCGTGCATTTAAGACGATGAACATACATTCATTTGAGGTGCTCCTTTGTTTCTACTTTAGTACCAAAACGATACAATACTGCAAATTTGTCTCATCAATTTCATGACATCCAAAATTAATATCATCAACTTCCCAGATATCTTTCTCTCTCAGTTACGGATTGATAACTAAGAAATACATATTTTAATTATCATTTGAGATGAACTTTGATGGTTTTGGCTATTAATTGTTGTTAATGAACTCCTTGATTTTGAGCTTCACGAGTTGCCTCTAAGAGCTAGAATCACATATTTTCATGCACTATGAAACAACTTGATCTTTCTTTTCAACACCCATATAAGTATATAACTATGTGGGAACTTTGGCTGCAATAAAACAAGAGAAGACTACGTTGTGTGGATTCTAATGACCGTTAAAGTGAAAAGAAAACAATGACACGCCCAGTTGATCATATAAGGAGTGTGCCTGCTCTATTAAGGACATTCTAAGCTGTAAAATAAAATTAAAGTGCACACCTAGTTGGTAGTTGGGAGACTTGACTTGGTATAGGGTTCAATTTTGAAGGACCAAGGAACGACAATAGAAATGGTATACACACCTATAGGGGCACTATGATGGTTAAAGAACACAAAAGAGCTTATGACATCATGTTTGGTAGGATCCCATATTGCCTTGAGCAATGGGTTTCCTTTTGAATTCAAAAACCCTCTAAGGTTGGCATTTCCCTTTAGCTAGAAAGCAAGACCTACCTGTCAGAGCATTAATAGTTTCTTGCTGAGGTTGATTTTTAAACAGGCTGTTACTAACCCTTTTAGATTTGATTGTACTAGAGTCAAATGCAATATTTGATCATAAATTAGTTACACAAAGTCAATTGTTTCTAGGATGTCAACACTAGGTTGACACTAACTTACTAAGAGAAGGCTTGTGGTATCCCATACGTGGGAAAAAAGGGTAGTACTCTACTCATAGTTATCAAGGCGAACCTAAGGCTCTAAGCACCCTATGCATCGGTAAGGGGTCCAAACTAGGCACCTAGGCCCTTAGGTGACCTAAGTGGGCGCCTAGAGCCTTTCGGGCCAATTTTAAGGCAATTAAAGGCCAATTTAATACCACTTAGGTCTAAATTTTGTCAATTTGATCACCTTGAGTTATTTTAGGGCCAGAACATGTATGATTTAGGCCACATTGGGTTTGATTTGGCAGATTAGTCTGATGTTAGAAATTTAGGTCTGGTGTAAGAAAATTAGGTCTAACTGTGGGGAAATTAGGGTTCATTTGGTCTAATTATGTTCCATTTAGGTTAATTTAGGGCAATGTAGAGTTAGGTTTGGTTAGGTTGTGTGATGCCAAATTAAGCAAGGTAGGTTAGATTAAGATCAAATTAGGTCTAATTGAGATCAAGTTAGGTCAAATTAGGACCACTTGGTCTAGTTTAGGCCAAGTGAGGTGTGATTTTGTTACACTTATAATTGATTAAGCTTTGAGAAAATTGATACAAATATATTTTTATAAAAATATTTGAATATAATAAAATCTATATTTAATTTAACTATATATACGTGAAAAAAATCTGAAATATTTAGAAAAGCCTTGTCTTCTACTTAGGCCCCTTGGGTGAGGAGGACTTCCTACCCGCCTTGACAAGTATGATAGTACTTGAGGTGCACTTGAAGCTAACATGGATGTAAATCCTTTCTAGTCAATTAGCATGGCAGGTTAAACACTAAACTAGATCATGGAACCAAACCAAACCGATCAATTCTTTTGAATTTTAAGGGAGTAGAGTGGCGTGGCATCTTTAGGCTTGATAAATTCAAAATAATAAAAAAACCATATTGGTTGGTCTAAGGGTATGGTTTAATGAAATGAAACAAAACAAAACAAAGCCAAAACCAAAACCGACACATAAATTATTCTTTATACCCTTTTTGTTGTTCTTAATATATGTTTGCACTGGCTAAAGATGGTTTCAACTTTCTTTGGTACATAGTATAATGTGGTCACAGTCCAATTTGAATATTGTAGATGCATAATGTTTGTGTGCTAGTATTCCTTATCATGGTTTGTAATTTTGTGTTGAACTATATGTAATTTAGGTGAGTTAGGATGTTTGTGATGGCTCGATAAATATAGTAACAAATGGATGCATTGTCCAAGTTCACAAGCACCCTTGTAGTTCCGTAAATTAATGCTTATAACCGAACTAAACCACATAATAGTGTCATTTGGTTTCAGACAAGTTTGGGTTAGGTTTGAAAAGTTTTCAAACCCCATATGATTGGTACAGTTCACAGTTTTAATAGTAAAACAGACCACACCGAACTATGTTCACCCCTATCAATGATAAAATATTAGCTAGGAACAAGCTCTAATTGTTTTGTTGCTTTCTGTTTCATCATAGGTGTAAAACCTCCCCTATCTCTATTGAGAAAGACTAGTACTGAAAGCAATAACCAATGTTTTGAAAGGTGGTATATAAAGCATATGTGGAATGCGAGCACATATGCGGTTTTGGTTCCTTTACAAATTTATTAGATATGAGCATAATTTATATATTGGAAGTGTAAATATCATATTTATAGATATTACACGTTTGAAGATGTAAACATATAGATATTTTTAGACCATGGTGTACATGTATTTGTTGGTGTATGTTTGTGTGTATAAGTAGTTTCATAAATGATGAAGCAAGATAGTTGATAAAGAATACACCCATACAAGAGGCGACCACTTATGTGCCACATGCAGCTAGCCGAACTGCATGTGCGGCCACATAGGCCGCATATGTGATACATTGGCAATAACCCAACTTTTGTGATTGTGTGTGAGAGTGCATGTCAGTATTGTGAAAGGATTGGGCCAGAATGATACCTGGCCTGAGTGGGTTCTCCTTTATTACATAAGGTGTGAACATTTACATAATAGACTCAATAGATAAAGGAAATAAGAAAGAGGTACACAAATAGAAACTATATTTTAACACCCCCTCAAGTCGGAGCATACACATCATGCATGCCCAACTTGAAATTCATATATTTAAAAGCTGAAGATGAAAGTGGCTTGATGAAGATATCTGCCACTTGTTGTCCAGTACGAAGATGAGGAGTCTGAATCTTCTTGGAGAGCACTAAATGATGAACAAAGTGGCAATCCACTTGTATAGGCTTGGTCCGCTCATGGAACACCGGATTGCTAGCAATGTGAAGGGTTGCTTGGTTATCGCACGACAGAGATTGTTGTCTCAAAAGACATTCCCATTTCAGACAGTATAGACATAACACATTGTAGTTCACAACAAGCATGTGCCATTGCTCGATACTCAGCCTCTGTGCTGGGCCGTGCTACCAAATTTTGTTTCTTGCTCCTCTAAATCACCAAATGTGATCCAAGAAACGAACAATAGCCAGAGGTAGACTGTCTATCTCTAACATCGCCTGCCCAATCAACATCAGTATATGCAGTAAGCTTCAAGGATGTGTGTGCGAGATCTTTCCCTGTGATGTAAGTGAGACCCTTCCTCGGCGATCCTTTAACATAATGTAGAATCCGGGTAACTGCCATCCTGTGTGACATCTTGGGCACACTCATAAAACTGGCTAACAACTCCCACATCGTATGAGATATAAGGAAGATTTAACTATTAAGTAAATTAGTTTCCCTACAATCCTTCTAAACTTTCCTGGATCAGAAAAATAATTGTCATCAGAAATAGATGCCTTGGTATGATAAACCCACAGGCGTGGAGACTGGTTTGCACTATGTCATGCATGTCTCTGCAAGAAGGTCTAGAACATACTTTTGCTGAGAGAGGCTTGTGCACTTCTTGGAACGTAGAACTTCTATTCCAAGGGAATAGCGGAGATTGCCCATATCTTTCATCTGAATTTGCATTTGTGGCACTCCTTGAGCTGTGAAATGCCATTATGATCATCACCTCTGATGACAATATCGTCCACATCTACTGACAGAATAATAGTGTCATGAGAGGATTTACACACAAATAAAGAGTGATTAGTAGAAGACCGACTAAATCCAAACCGTATAAGTGCAACACTAAATTTATCAAACCATGCCCGTGGTGATTACTTCATGCCATCCAAAGATTTCTTCAGTTTGCACTTTTTATGACACTCCCCCTGAGCAACATACCCATGAGGTTGCTCTACACCTCTTCAAGAAGATCACCATGAAGAAATACGTTTTTGACATCCAGTTGAAGAAGAGACCAATCATAATGAGTAGCAATCGAAATAAGGATCCATACTGAATTGAGCCGAACAACAGGAGAAAAAGTTTCGAAGAAGTCCACTCCATGTGTCGAAGTATCCTTTGGTCACCAATCGAGCCTTCAAGCGGTCAATAGATCCATCTGATTCTTTATAATAGTATACACCCAACGGCAACCAACAATAGGCTTCCCAGGAGGAAGATCCATAGTCCCAGGTGGAGTTCTTGTAAAAGAGCTTCCATCTCACTATCCATGGCTTTTACCCATCTATCATGTCGGGCTGCTTCTGAATATGAGCGAAGAACAATTGTAGAATCTAACTGAAGAGCAAATGTGCACACTACTGATGACAAATAGGATAAGCAACATGCACTAGATATAGGATGTCGGATTGTGCAAGATCGAACACCTTTACGAGCTGCAAATGAAAGGTGTAAGTCTGAAACAGAAGCATCAAGAGAACTCTCAACATGCACATATACCTCAAGAGTATCCGATAATGATGAGTCACTCGCTACATCTTCTGGGTGATGCTCTTCTCGCCTGGTTTAAAAAGGTTGAATAGGTGATGTAGGTGGTGGTGGTGATATAATCGTGTCTAGTACACTCTAATCACTCAGCACAGGGAGTAGTGGCTCTCACTCTCTCATTCTCTCATTCCCAAAGGTAAGCTGACTCTCATGGTTGTGCTCCCCCTCATGCTGGACAATCACTAAAGAATAGAGTGGACTCATGAAAAGTAATTGTGAATAAGAAAGATAGGGTGCTGCAATGCAGCGTGTGGAGAGGAGCAATGTGCCCTCTCCCTTTTATTAATAAGAGAACTTGGAGAAATTACATAGAGGTCCAACAGTATATAGAAATTACAAAATATAATAAAGCTGAATATAAATAAGATATATTAACACTCATCTGCAAGTTGATCTTCAGATTTGACGTGCGGAGTCATAACAGTACCATTCTTGATTTGATCTCTGATGAAGTGGTAGTCAACCTCTATGTGCTTAGTGCGTTCATGGAAGACTGGGTTCTTGGCAATATAGATTGCAGCTTGATTGTCTCATCTGAGCTCTATGGGAGGCAACACAAGAATCTTTAATTTAGAAAGCACATATTGAATCCATTACAACTCGCAACAGGCATGAGCTATTCCTCGATACTCAACCTCCGTGCTAGATCTTGCCACAACATTCTGCTTTTTACTTTTCCAGGCGATAGGTGATTTCCTAGAAATGTGCAATATCCAGAAGTAGACTTCCTGTCATTCAGATTACCAGCCCAATCTGCATCAACATAACCAGTAAGAACAAGAGTAGAGACAAGGGTCTTGGGTCTGTAATAGGTGATCCCCTTACCAGATGCACCTTTCAGATATCTAAGAATACATCAAACTGCTGTCTAATGTGACTGCTGTGGTGAGCTCATATGCTAACTCACCACTCCTACAAGAAAGGAAATGTCAGGATGAGTAACTGTCAGATATATCAGTTTACCAACAATTTTCCTGTAATATCCTGGATCTGGATAATCAATATTATCAGCCGTCTCCTTCACACGATAGTCCACAGGAGTAGACACCAACTTGGACTCACTCATACTTGCTTGCTGCAGTAAATCCAACACGTATTTACTCTGAGACAAATTAGTGCCTGCATGAGATCTAAGTACTTCAATGCCCAAAAAATACCTCAGTTTGCCCAGATCCTTTGTATGAAAATTTCCCCTGCAATCCTTTTTGTACACGTGATATGCCTATAGAATCACTGCCGGTGATAACTATATCATCAACATATACAACAATAATAATAGATCCAACAGGAGAGCTAGAATATAATAAGGAGTGATCAGTCACAGAAAGAGAAAAGCCCATCTTTAGTACTACATCACTGAACTTATCAAACTAAGCTCTAGGAGATTATTTCAACCCATAGATGGCTTTCTTCAATCTACACACCTTCTGATACTCCCCCTGAGCAACAAAACTAGGAGGTTGCTCCATGTACACCTCTTCCTGTAGATCACCATGAAGAAAGGCATTCTTGACATCAAGCTGAAATAGAGGCCAGTTAAAAGTACTAGCCAGAGAAATAAGAATCCACACTGAATTCAGACAAGCCACAGGTGAAAAGATCTCAAAGAAATCAATCCCATATGCCTGAGTGTAACCTTTTGCCACCAGTCTAGCCTTCAACCTCTTAATTGAACCATCCTGATTATGTTTCACTGTGAATACCATCTGCAACCCACAACATTTT
This sequence comes from Alisma plantago-aquatica, assembly GCA_963693085.1. Lineage (NCBI taxonomy): Eukaryota > Viridiplantae > Streptophyta > Magnoliopsida > Alismatales > Alismataceae > Alisma > Alisma plantago-aquatica. Next base: position 1,615,304,610 of record OY856409.1, on the reverse strand, counting down.
TATCTGGAGGTAAGTCAACAAGTTCCCAGGTGTTGTTTTGTAGAAGAGCAGACATTTCCATATGCATTGCCTGTTTCCAGCCAACATCCTTCATAGCATCAAGATGATTTCTTGGAATGACCACAAAATCAATCCCAAGAGTGAATGAACGAGCCTACTTAGATAATTTTGACAATCAACACACACTTGCAATCAGATGTTGAATAGTACAGGAACGAGTACCTTTGCGGACATCAATGGGAACATCAAGCTCAGATGGTTCTTCAGGAGTCTCTTGAGTAGAGGGAGATGGGGAAGGCTCAAAGACTGGAGTTGTTACCTCTTCTGGATCCTGTCTGTCTCGTCTGGTGTAAACATGTGAATATTGCTGAATTAAGGTACCATCTGCTGCCTACTCTTCCTGAACTACAGTATAGTCAGGAATCATAGGTGTCACTCTCTCACTCTGATGTGGTGGTGGAACTCTCTCACTGATGTCTGATGGTGGCACTCTCTCACTCTCACACAATTGCTCCCCCTTACTGGGAACACTAGAGAAATATGGAGTGGATTCATGAAAAATTACATTCCTAGACACAAACATACGACGGAGACTGGGACGATAACACTTGTACCCTTTTGCTAGTGTTGGAGTATCCAAGAAAAAGAGTCCTAATCAACCTAGGGGATAATTTAGCAGCCTTATGATCAAAATTGTGGACAAAGGCAGTACAACCAAACACTCTAAGGGGAACAAGAAAGGACTGATCCTTGGGACGTAAGACAGAGAACGGAGTACGTCCTTGAAACACAGAAGAGGGCTGCCTGTTAATAAGGAAACATGCAGTAAGTAAAGCTTCAGACCAGAATCTCTTAGGAACATTAGATTGAAATATAATTGTCCTTGCAATATCAAGAAGGTGACGATTTTTCCTCTCAGCTACCCCATTTTGTTGAGGGGTGTGAGGACAAGACGTACGATGTATCATCCCAACAGAGCTACAAAAATCAGCCATAGCACTTTGAACATATTCCAAGGCATTATCAGATTGAAGAATTTTAATATTGCAATCAAATTAGACCTTTATTTCTTGATGAAAATGCTTGACAATGGATAACACAAACTCTCGACTCTTCAACAAATAAATCTATGTCATGCGAGAAAAATCATCCACAAAGGAAATAAAATAGTGAAAATCATTATAGCTGTTGTCTTTTACAGGACCCCAATCATCACTGTGGACTAAAAGGGACAAGAAGCCCGTTTATTGGCACGACTGGGATAAGACATTCTATGATGTATCCCCAATTGACAGGACTGAGACTCTAATGAAGACACTTGAGATAACTCAGGTTCTAACTTTCTCAAGCTCTCCAACAAAGGATGTCCATATTTGTAGTGCCACAGTAAGGGGGAACCGCTCAAAAGGATAGCTGGAGTAGGAGCAGATACTTAGCGAGACAGACTTTCACCATGGAAGAGGTAGAGATCACCTTTCCTAGGCCCCCACCAGTCGTCCTCATACTCTTGAGATTCTGTAATACAAAACAAGAAGGTCCAAATGTCATTGTACATTTCATAGTATCAATCAATTTTGCAACAGAAAGAAGATTAAATGGAAATGGAGACACATAATGTACAAATTTAAGATCAATTCTAGGAGTCAGAGAAACAGATCTACTGGCTAACACTCTCCTCACTGAACCATCTGCTATTATCACATATTGGTGAGGAATATGTGAGTCAATGGAATGAAGCAGTCTCCTCATGCCAGTCATATGCTACTGTGACGCTCCAGAGTGAACCACCCATTAAGAAGTTGAACTAGAAGCCAGTAAAGAGGTAGCTTGATTACCAGTAGTAGATGCCAGGTTGGCTGAAGAAGAAGATGATCCCAAACTCAGATGCTGGGTAGCCAGAAGAAATCTATCATATTCCTCCTTGGTGAGTGTGACACCAGAAGATCCAGAACTCGAAGCAGGAGGCTCAGAAGACTCCGTAGTGCCAACATAGTTTGCTGCCCCCACAGGTGGTGCAGTAGGTCTGCGATGCTTCTTCCAACATTTCTCAACTGGGTCTAGGTTTATTACAGAAAGTGCACTTAGGACGTGTGCCACGTGCTCGACCCGTACCTATACGACCTCCTCTAATTGCAACGGCTACAGATGCATGAGAATCTCCATGAGACGGGACAACTGTAGGATCAACTTGTTCAAAATTTGACTGTAAAATCCTTGAGTAAGCTTCTTCTAAGCTGGGAAGTTTGTCAGAAGCTAGGATAACACTGCAGGCTGAACTGCATGAAGAACTCAGACCAGATAAGAATTTTGCTATAATCAAGTCATCTTTGTCTTTGACTTGTTCTGTGATAGTCACTGGATGGTAGAAGCTTAGTTCTTGAGCAATAACTTGGATCACTCCAAAATATTCTTCTAAAGGCTTGTCTTCCTGTCGTTCTGTAAATAGACGGTCATATATCATAAACTGACAAAGAACATTCTTTTCTTGTGAGTAATGTTTCTTTACTGCATCCCACATTTCTTTGGCAGTAGTGTAGAACATGAACCTAGCAGCAATTCCAGGTTCCATGCTCCCCCACAATCATGTCTTCACCAGACTATTATGACGCTTCCATTCAGCATAGCCGTTGTCAGTAGAAGCAGGAGGATTAGAATCAACATGTTTTGCCTTGTCTCGGGATTCCAACACTGTATGGATATCATTCATCCACAAGAGATAATTCTTCCCGTTTAGCTTGATGGAGCGGATAGGTGACATCTCGTTGTAGATGGTAGATGCCTTGGTGTCCTCCATGGTCTAAATGAAAAAAAGAATGACATGATGATACACGTCAAGAGAGAAACTAAGTGACAGAAAGATGCACATCATGTTGTGGAAGGGAGTGACAGAGAGATACACGTCACCCAAATATAGATGAGATGATACGTTCTGACACATCAACAACCTCCAAGCGAGCATTTCTTAATCACACATGGAGGAGATGTGATTAAGAATTCTCTAAATAGACGCAGACTGCTTGATTTGTACTTTTAGAAGGCCTTTGGAGAGGTTGAAGGAGTATGCGCCTTTTGGTCAAGAATCAACCGTGTTGGCCCCTCACCCGGCGAAAACCAACCCGACGGAAAGCTGCCTGACGGCTGCTTGGCCGGTGGTGATGGGCCTCCAGCGGCGGCGGGCTGTCGGCGGTGGGCTGCCGACGACGCAGCTGCTGCTGCCGGCGGCTTCCGCTGCTTCTTGGCACTGGCGCTTGCCCTGTTGGTTAGGGTTAGGGCCGGCTACACTTCCCTTGGATCTTGTTGCTCTGATACCATGTGAACAAAAAAGATGGGGTGCTGCAATGCAGCGTGTGGAGAGGAGCTATGTGCCCTCTCCCTTTTATTAATAAGAGAACTTGGAGAAATTACATAGAGGTCCAGTAGTATATAGAACTTACAAAATATAATAAAGCTAAATATAAATAAGATATATTAACAGTAACATCAACAGACACAAACATATGACGAAGATGGGGATAAAACATTTGTACCCCTTTTGTGTGGGAGAATATCCCAAAAAGACAGTGCAAACTGCGCGAGGAGAATCGTCTGCACGTGGATCAAACACATGAACGAACACAGTGCAACCAAAGATAGAGGGAAATAGGAAAAACATGCTCATCTGATCGTAATATAGAAAAGGGAGTGGCCCCATGCGAGATAGAAGATGGTTGATGATTAATCAAAAAACCAAGAGTGCGAAGAGCATTAGACCAGAAATTCTTTGGCATAGACATCTGAAAAAGTAGTTTACGAGCTACATCAAGTAAGTGACTATTTTTGTGCTCATAAACCCCATTTTGTTGAGGGGTATGATGACAAGTAGTTTGGTGAATCATGCCAACGGAATCACAAAAACTAGAGACAACCTTTTGAACATACTCTTAAGGCATTATCAATACAAAGAACTTTTATGAGTATCAAATTGAATTTTTATTAATTGATGAAAGGATTAAATGACCGAAAAAACTTCATCTCGAGGCTTAAGTACATCTGGGCGAAATCATCCATAATAGAAAGAAAGTAACAAAAGCTATTGTAACTCGGTTCTTTAACATCACCCATACGTTACTATGAATAAGATCAAAAGGACGCTTAGAGCATTATATATTACGACCAAAAAAAGAAACACGATGATGCTTGCCCAGTTGACAAGACTGACATTCAATAAACTTTACCTAAGATAAGCTGGGAACAAGCTTCTGAAGACTTTACGAGGGATACCCATAGCGACAATGCCATTGTAAGGGAGAGCAACTGAGGACGTAGATGCGGTGAAAGAGATCTTGCGAGCTGGGCGATCACCCTTAAAGTAGAGATCACCTTTCCTAGATCCCCTACCATCATCTTTCAACTCTTGGGATCCTATTACACAAAGAATTAAGACCCAAATATCACAAAGCAATGTAAGGAATCAACCAACTTAGCTACTATATACATTAGATTAAAAGGGAAGTTTGGTACATAATGTAGAGACCGTAGAGTCAAAGAGAATGATGCTTGTACATATTCACATGCCTGTACTCGTCTGACCGATCCATCAACTAGAGTCACAGAAGAATGTGGGATAGACAAATTTGAGGAAAGAAGCATGGATCGTTACCAGTCATATGCTGGGAGGCCCCTGAGTCCACCACCCATGTAGAAGATGGGTGGGAAGCAATAAGTGATGTCTCTTGGTTACCTGCATCTAAGACAAGAATGGCGGCGGAGCCAAGAGAAACTTGTTGAGTGGCATGGAGAAGACAGTTATACTCCTTAGAGATAGTAATGTGTATGCTCTTGCCAGATTTGAGAACTGTATGAGTGGCATTCATCCAGAAAAAAATAACCAAGTGAGGTGAGCTTCATAGAAATTGATTGACTATTTATAACATCCCAAGATTTGAGGCTTCAGATAAAATAATCTTAAAATGAATGATTGAACTACCCATAACACCAAGGCCCACTTTTTCAGGGAGCCCATCACTAAGAACTCCAAAGTTAAGCGTGCTCAGTTTGGAGTAGTACTAGGATGCATGACCGGTCCGGAAGTTGATCCCGTGCTGTGTGTGAGTGAGGACAAATCACACTGTTGAGGCTAGTGGTGGTCTGTGGGGCTAGTCGTCATTCCTGAAACTCTATTAGAGCCTTGGGTGGTGGACCAGAACGTTACACTACTGTAGCTGAAGTCAATGGCTTTACAACTCCCATAGTGAGATAGATCGTAACAAAATTGATTGTAGCAACAAAAGTTGAGACAAACCGTCGACAACACGCGGTGTCAAAATTCTGACACGCCTTGTAAGTTGTTGAGACGTCGTGTAAGTTGCTGACACGTTGTGTGGAGTCTGACGCGCCATGTAAGTTATTGCATGCGTGAAGCAGATTTTCGCCAACGAACCGCGTCGAAATATTAACACGTCGTGTAAGATGTCGCAGGCGTGAAATAGACTTCCGTCGACACGCCATGTAAGATGTCGAAGGTGTGAGAAACAAGCTTCGGTCGATACGTCGTGTGGGCCAGATGACGCACCGTGTCTGACGATTCTGCTGTAGATTTGGATGGGAATGGGCACCGTCAAAGGTAAAGATAGCCTCGGGAAGACGCATCGGGAAGAAAGATAACCCTAGGAAGTCACATTGAGGTTGACAGGAATTAGCACCGTCACTTGTGTTAATAGATGAGCTATAACACAAATATCAAACAACCAATTTGGTTTCATGCCTAGAAGATCAAGAACAAATGCTATTTTTCTTATAAGGAGGGTTATGGAGAAGTATAGAGAAAGCAAAAGAGAACTTCATATGGTTTTTATTGATTTGAAAAAGGCTTATGATCGAGTACCCAAGGAAGTGTTGTGAATGGTTTTGAAGAAAAAAGGGTGTGCCAATCCATTACATTGACTTGATTAAAGACATGTATGATAGCTCTACTACAAGTGTGAAGACTCCTGAAGGAGAGACACCAACTTTTCCTATCACAGTTGGGGTACACCAAGGATCCACACTCAACCCATATCTCTTCGTTCTTGTTATGGATGAGTTGACAAAGAATGTTCAGGATGATATTCCTTGGTGTATGTTATTTGCTGATGATATTGTATTGATTGATGAAACTAAAGATGGACTGAATGACAAAGTTGAACTTTGGAGAAAGACATTGGAATCAAATGGATTGATGATTAGTAGGAGAAAAACTGAGTATATGCATTGCAATTTCAGCCAATCTTGCAGTTTAGATGGTGGAGCCAAGTTGGACGGAGTAGGCATATCAAAATGTGATAAATTTCGTTACTCGAGTTCTATTATTCAAATAGATGGGTATGTCCAAGATGATATTTGTCACATGATCACTGTAGGATGGTTGAAATGGAGGAGTGTAACTGGAGTTTTATGTGATCGGAAGATCCCTCTCAAGATTAAAAAACAAGTTTTATAGAACTGCTATACGGCCAACCATGCTCTATGGGAGTGAATGTTGGATGGTGAAGAAATAAGGTCTCAACAAGATGAACATGGCTGAAATATGTATGCTGAGATGGATGTGTGGGAAGACAATAAAAGATCACTTGAGATATGACTATATCAGGAATAAAGTGGGGGTGGCGAGCATTGAGGACAAGTTGTGCGAGGGCCGACTCAAATGGTATGGACACGTGCAACGCATATCGACTAATGCGCCTATACGAAGTAATGCTATTGAGTCAAGCACAATTAATAGAAGAAGAGGAAGGCCTAAATTAACATGGGAAGAGCTTATAAAGAGAGATTTTGAATCTCTACATCTCGACCAGAATATGACCCATGATAGAGCTGAATGGAAACGAATGATCCATGTAGCCGACCCCAACATAGTTAGGACTGAGGCTTAGATGATGATGATGATGATCACTTGTGTTAATACATGATGCGAATATGATGATGAACAATCCGTAGAAGCTTAGGCACTCATCCACGTATAGGGGATATGTGGAGAGGAAGAAAAATAGGGAGGAGGTTGTTTCTCCTCCTTTCTACGGATTAGGGCGAGCGGTTCTCCTCCTTTCCTTCAACCAACCACCATGTTGTAGCAAAGATGGAGGAGACGGAGAGGTTGGCAACGTCTGACAAGGATTTGGAGCCCACGACACCCGACAGTGGGAGAGAGAGGCGGCTGCGACAACGAGCATGGAGAAGAGAGGGAAGTGAAGGCGGCCACGACGGCTAGGGTTAACTCCCTAAAGCATACTCTGATACCATGTGTAAGTATTGGGCCAAAGCGAAACCTTATTGTAGCAGGTTAACCTTTATTCTATAGTAAGAGAACATTTACATAATATTACCCAATAAAGAAAGGAAATAAGAAAAGACTACATGAATAGCTTCTATTTTCTAATAAAATCCTTGTGGAGAATAAGATTATATTGAATTGAATGCAATGGGATGAATACAAGACTTGACGCCCTCTCCTTATATTGAATTGAATGCAATGGGATGAATAAGCCCACTAACTGATTGACCTATTAACTAAATAGGCTAATATAGACTCTCAAAAATCCTTAAAGGTCTATCTGTAGACGTGCCCTCTTATTCTTGTAGAAGTTGACTATATAATAATATAATATATAACTACTTCTTTGTACCCTATGCTCTCATGTATATGTATAACCTTTAGCTGAGTAATATATACTGGTTGATAATAAGTCCTCTTACGACTGTAAGAATGTGTATTTTGGTTAATTGTAGCGGACCTAATTAGTTGGTCAACATTGAAATATACTAATACCACAAGTTCTAGAATTCACACATGATCACATTCTCACATATACTAAACAAATGGAAACTAGGGAGAGGACGTGACAACGCTACACAAGACTGCCAAGTTTCTGGATCGGTGAAAACATGTGTCTGTTTAAAATCTTCTAGTTTATTGAGCCAATTAGTTTGTCAAAATCCCACATCCAAACAAAATGAAAAGCTTGTCAGACCAGATATCCATTCTAATAAACTACATTTGTGCAAAGCTTAATGAACTAGATTAAATTGGAAAATCGAGGAATGGATCGTGAAGATCAAGTAATTTATGAATCAACAACTTTAGCAGCCAAAGAGATCTCTTAGATGCATCTAGAAATTTCTCCAAGCATTTCTGAGATGGAACTTTCTTGATGCATACATGAGAGTGTGGTTGTCTGGTCATTCTATTTGACTTTGGACATTACTATTAGGAATCATGAAGGTGGCAAGCACAACGGAAACAACAAACATTTTCTCCACGTATCCTACAAGCGGATCTCGTCGACAATGATTTATTTGGTATAAGGGTGCACGAGGTATACCTTTGTAGCGGAGCAGGTCTAGCGACGTCCTCCTTGCGCGGTGGTGTGTGGCGTTCCTCAGGTGCACGGGTGGTCCTCGTCAACGTCCTCCGAATGCAGTCGCTCAACGTCTGCGTCTCTACGTAGTCCACGTAGATGGGGGGACTGGAACTCCTCGCCATGCTACCTGAGCTGGCGTGAACGAGCAACCTTCGCTTGATGACGTGCTAGCGTTGCAGTCGCTCTCCTCTCTCTCTCTCTCTCTGTGAGACGATGACGGCTAGGGTTTATGCACAAGAGCGTGTGTATAAAATTCGACCGTCATTCCCGTATAAATAGGAGAAAAGGAAGCCGAGTTTCTTAAAAACCCTGGGAAATGAAAGGCTGCGGTTGCATTGAAAATGGACTGCTCGTGGACTGTTAAAAGACAATTAGGATATTCTAAAACCATGCCGTTAAATAAACAATTAATCATATTAATTGATTAACTAATTTTTGGCTTAGTTATCAAGGCGCCCGCCTAGGCGCCTCAAACTAGACGCCCAACTTATTATATGCGTTATGTGGGTGTCTAAGGCCTTTTAGGCCCAAATTAAGTCATTTAAAGGATAAATGAGCATGAATCAAATCTGGATTTGGTCAAATTAGATCACCTTGAGTCAATTTATGGCTGAAATAGGTCTGATTTAGGCCAGATCAGTTCAATTTTTGGAAAATTAGGGGAAAACAGGTCTGATTTGAGCCAAATTGGTAAGTCATCATATCTTGTGTGTTAAAAATTTCTACTTCCTCTAATGTATGTTGTTCATTGGTTCTTTTTTTTATCCTTTCTCTTGTATTTTATTCCTAAATCCTGCTGCTGCTGCATTTTTTGTGAGTTATTCCTCCTATATCCCCTCCTATTTCTAAATCCTACTGCTGTTGTGTTTTTTTTAAAATTCTGTTTTCTTCTAATCCTCTTTTACTTCACCTATGCTTTGTAATGTTGCTGATATTGTACTTTCTATTTTCCTGTTTTATATAACCTGTTCCTCGGATGTTGCTGTTGTTGTTGTTATATCTTTTCTTTTCTTTCTCATCCTCAATTTTCTCTCTACTGAGTTACAACCTCTTCCCACCTTTTTTTCCCGTTTTCTTTTATTTCTTTTGTATATTTCCCGCTCCAATTGTTATTGCAGGCTCGTTGATGTTAGTTCCCTTTTTCTTCTTCCTACTCCAATCTGCTGCTACTGCTGTCATAGCCTCATTCCATCCTCTATTTTTATGTTTCCTATATATGGTATTATATGTAGTATATATGTATAATAAGAAGCAGATTAACATACTGAAAGAAATACAAAAAAAAAGGCCCAGAAGAGCCTAGGCTCCCGCCTAGGCGCCTCTTGGGACATGCTGACCGCCTAGCCGCCTTGACAACTATGATTTTTGTTCATCCGGCTCTATCTAATTGCTCGGGGTTTAGCCTGTCGACTTATCGCATACGTCAACAATTTAAATCCAATTCATTGACTTAAACCTTCTAACTAATTAATTTAGATTATATTCCAATATTATTCTAGTTGATTACCTGAGTGTTTTAATAATCAATTTGACTCAGAACATTTCCAATCAGGTCCACAATTATACTCCTATTTGAATGCATCATATGCGTCTGACCTTGTAGGCTCCAAATTACATTGACAGTGACATTCATAATCAAATTATGATTTCACAAGCAATGATTGGTATCTAGCAAGACTTCATTGTTACCCAAGTAATTAGAGGAGTTGGAGAACAACGGAACCTAGTATTCTGACTAGTGTTACAATGATTTCAACCTCTTTGTGTCCAATCTTTGTTCCTTGATCTAGAGTAGACTATTGAAATACATATGAGCTCAATATCATATATTGACTCACATGAGCATGACAATGCATTTCATAGGCTCACTCATCAAGTGGTTGGGTATCTCTCCAATGGGAGGGACAAATTCCATCTACGTCACTTACAATAATCCACGTGTCACAATACACCAAAGCACTACTTGTATAGCAACCCTTGTTTATGGTCATGTTGAGTATGTTAAAGCACACTGCACAACATGCAATTATTGTAGTGACTTCAGGTTTAAGGACCACTATCACCACTGTCATATTGAGATGTGTTCTGACAACCATAATTGGCTTCCATGTATCACACTCAAAGCCGGTCGGTCCAATACATTTGTTAATAACCATAGTGACAAGTTCGAGATTCGGCAATTTTTCGGCTGGTTGGAAAAAATCGAAATTCGGAAAAAATCGAGATAAGTCGTGAAAAAATCGACAAATTTCGATCAAAGTTCGGTCAACTATTCGGAAATAATCGTGAATAAGTCGGCTATATAAGTATATATATGTATGTATATATATACATATATATAGATTAATGTGTATATGTATGTATGCATGTATGTATTTATATATATACATATCTGATGCATGTAAGTATTAAAGTCACAAGACATACAATCTTAGTGAGTGAAAAAATAGGAAATTATAAAATAGTTGAGCAATAACAATGAATTGTTTGGAGGAGTACATCATGGTTTTGTGCACATCGTTTGGTAAAAAAGAGCAAGCGACTTAAAAGAGAAAAATCGTGAAAAGTCATGAAGAATCGTGAAAAATCGTATAAATCGTGAAAAGCGGAATAAATCGTGAAAAGTCGTGAAAAATCAGCGACTGGTGTATTAATCCTGATGAACATTCAGGAGCCTATAACATCGTGAAAAATCGCTTGTTAGTTGTTACTATGTTCATAATAAGTACCTATGTGTTTGATTTGATATCCAATATCATGACTAATGAGACATAGTCATCAATCAACACATATACTAGTTTTGATGTATTAGTGTTGTCTTAATATCCACAATAATATCTGACTAGGGAGTAAGACAAAAATGAATACTCTTAACATACACATGATCTCATATTCAAGTCCTCAACCTGAAATCACATGTTACTGAGCCATACATTCTTAGGACATTATTATATTTATCCATTATCCCATATTGAAACGAACACAATATTGGAATTGCCTTTATTAATATTCAAATCAATTACAAGATGTACCATTATAATCATCATATGATTGACTCTCAGGGCATATCAGCAACAGATACCTCTGTTTGTTTTGATCTATCGATGCAAAATTTATCTTCGATCATCCATTCTAGTTGGTTTGTTGGGACTCAGTTGAGGCCGAGGTTATGCTGCTAGAGCCTGGAGCAGACCTTGGTCAAGTTCTGTAGTGGACATTCTTGTGATTGGTAAAGTTTGGCTGCAGCAGGACTGTGATTGAGAACGCACAGAACATTGTCTGTGTACAATTCGGGGTGTACATGTTTTATTGGATTTTTTTGTTATCAAAAACATTGAATTATTGTATTTATCTATCTGTTAAGCCATAAAATGTAACTTTAACCGAGAGAGCAACAAGGAAACATGAGTATATCAATACTAGTTTGAGACTGTAGGTGTGGATGACTATTAATTCTATCATCATTAGCTTCTGTTGGCACTTGGCATATCATTTAACCTAATAAAAGAAATTCGAATAAACTGCAAAAAGTGTGGAAGAAAAGTATAAATGTGATTTTAAAACTTCACTGGAAGCTTAGTGTTTATTTTGTACAAACTTTCTAGCTTGCCATTCATTTTCTACAAACTTTCAAGCTTACCAAGAGAAGCATCAAGAAGTTTTGGCTTCTGGAAATTCTACCTAGTATGTAGGATGCTTGTTGTGGGATCTAAACTATCCTTTTTGGTATAAACTCATTGGATCTTTATATATGATAATCAAGTTATTGCCATTTCAAAAAATGATGAATATAAAGCAAGTTATAACTGGTGATACACTAGTTATGGCTGTTTTCAGAAATGAAAAACTAGTTATTTGTTCCAAATATGAACATAAAAACACTCATACCCCATTGAACCTTTTTCTAATTGTCTGATGCTTTACATAGATATGTTGCAGGCACTTTTTAAGCATTGTCTACCCTGTTGAGTCGGTGCAGACATCAACCTAATTAATATACATCACTTAACGAAAATACATCATTTTTGGTTAATAAAAGTTGATGTCCTCGCTAGCTTATTAGCTTTTGAGCATCAAAGGAACAATACGGATTTCTGAACTGAACTGCTTGATAGAGCTGAGGAATAGAGAAGCTGCTCATGGACATTGATTTCTGACCTGGACTGCAACAACTCACCCCAAAACCCATTCGTAGAGGTAATAAACCACCAGGACTAACAACCCAGCATGGAATGGATGCTTCAATGTAACATGTCCAGTTGTGCTAGCCTCTCATGTGGTTTTGTGATGTCATCTAGGAACATGTATATTCATGTGTTCCTGGCACATTTAAATCAGAATATGGAAATTCAGACATTTAATTGGCACATGTAATATATATATATATATATATATATATATATATATATATATATTTAAGATCTGGCCATCTAGGAAGCACGAACACTTCCCGGAAGGTGCCGTGACCGTGTCTGCTGCGTGTTAGATGCGGACACGTGGTGGACACGGCTCAACGCGTCCAATTTTTTTTAACATTTTAGGAGTCCGGACACGGATTGGACACTACCCGGACCTGGCTTACACAATGAACTGACCGTAAGCTAATTGAAAAAAACAAAAACGGCCTGCCCGATCTAAACTGACCTGGCTGACGATGCCCCCCCCCTGTATATTATATATGAATAAAAATTGCTGTGTCCGTGTCCTATATTTTTGAATATTGCCGTGTATGTGTACGTGCTTCCTAGTTGGCCATACATGAGTTTCTTATAAGGAGCAAATGCTTGACGTGGAGTTAGTAATGACATTTTACACAAAGGTCTAGTTAAAAGAAGAATAAGCCGAATGCTCAATGGTTTTGCACAAGGAAGTATGGACATGTTTGCACACACGGACATTGACACGGACACGGGACACGGCAATTTTCTAAAATATAGGACACGGACACGGCGGTGATGAGAGCTATTTTTTTCTAATATATACATATGTGAGTGTATAATACATATACGTATAAAGTATATGAATGTGAATGCAAAGGTGTGTTTATGTGCAGTACAAACAATATGAAGTCGACAAATAAACCTGCTGCATTTTTTTAGGTAACTACATTTGATTTTCAGAATGAATAAACACTGATTTAATTAGTTTATTAGACCAAAATGTGATTCATGAATCATGATATAGAACTCATCTTGGAATTTTCATTTGGACTCTTTTGAAGACATTTTATTTTTAATTTTGATTAGATCTTGCTGTGTTATATGTTCTCGATCACAAGAACACTTAGGCTGTGTTTGTTCAGCCGGTAAGCCTGCGGCACGGTAAATAATCTAGATACGGTATATTAGCCAGTGTTTGTTAGACCGTTAGAAGGATATATAAGCTGCCGCATGGCTTAGTTAACCGAAAAATCACCAGTTAACGTGCCGCTCCAAATCTTCACGGCAGGAAACTGGTTTATTTGCCGCAGATGCAAGTTTCCCATATAACCCCTCTAACAGATTCTGCGATACATGCAACAATATTTATGTTCAGGGCATAATAGACTTTTTACAAATATAGAATGATTCCTTACTTGTGTACCAAACAAAAGACACCTTACCATCAGGTTAATTTGTCGTTGTTACAAACAACAGTTATCTAATACAAAGTTAACATACCATTGGTTAATTTACCCGTGGCAACTAGACTTGCTACGACGGTGTACCAAACACAGCCTTAGAAGTGGCAGTATTTCCAGAATTTAAACTCTGAAACAGGTTACTACTGGGGCAGCTGATGCACGAAGTGTCCACGGAGTGTCCGGGCCGTATCCAGCGGTGTTCGGGCTGCAAAAGATGACCAAAATGGATAGGACACGACATAGCCGTGTCCAAAACGTTTTGGGCCGTGTCCAGGAAGTGTCCGTGTCCGTGTCCGAAATGTGTTCGACACAGACATGGCAGGTGTATAGAAGTGTCCATGCTTCCTAGGTTTTGCATGAAAAATTAAAATCAAAGAAGATTTTTAAGGGGGAGAAAGGCCACACAACACATGCGTCCTACTAGTGCATTGAGGTGCTCATAGGTCATGGAAAACTTTACAAAAGAAGCCACATCAGGAAACTCAACATATAGATTTAGTTCATATTCTTAATACAACATACCAATTATATGCAAAAGAATGGCAATATCTAATGACAACATTATGAGCAAGGTTAATATCATTTCAAGAATAAATTATACAAATTTCACTAGATGAAAGATTAGAATAGCACCAATTATATTTCCTTTTTCCTGTATGATGTCTGTATATGCCTATCTGGTGGTTGACATGGGTGGATATTGCATGCTTCTGACAAAAAGACCCCACATCTTCCTATTAATGTCTGGCCATAGTAGCCCAAGTGGTAAGAGCTCTGTAAATCGCAATGAAGGATCCGGGTTCTAACCACGCCGAAGGCACTTTGCGAAAATGGCAATTCATGTTAATTGGGCGCAAGAGAGGGGTGACTGGAGCAGACCCTCTCAGGCTCGAGAGTTTACCATGCCAGGGTGGGTCCAGTAGTGGCCCTGTCCGGGGTGGGCTCTCTCATAAAAAAAAGTAATGAGAACTTCAATGATAATCTCTCTGCCAACTAGCACGTAACAAAAATATTATACCTAAAGTACATGTGCCTTGGTGGTTTTCCCAATCTATGTTTATATAAAGAATGACTCATTAAACCCCATCAAACAACAAGACACTATTATCACTTACAATTCCCCACCCTTCTAAAATCCATAGAATGGTTTAAACATGGTCTTAATCATTAGCATGCAGTTTCAATAACAACATGACGGCTGATCTGAAAAAGAATTATCTGTTGCGAGAGAAAAACAACATATATGCAAAAAATTAGTCTTAAATGAATATTTCCAACTTAAAAAGATATGATTTGAGTAGGATTATAGTAGGGTCAAACAACTCCATGCTGAGAAGTATTCAATAGATGTGTTCTGTCCATTTGTATTCTTTCTCGGCAAGGAGAATGTCCGTTCTTGCCATGTTATAGTCAATGGATATGAAATTAGACCTCTATTTGTCTACCAAGAGGGAACTAAAACATGATTTACCGTAGTCTAAACTTCCATTCTAAAATTGCTCCCATTGCGTTCATATCATAGGGATGGAATTCAGACTTCACAGTCGAGTATTGATGGAATGCGGTGGTGATAGTATAGAATCCCGTAGTTCCTTTATCCGTCCGTTTGGCCATTGGAAAAGAGAAAACTCATGAAATTACCAACGTATTACACCTTTCCAATTACAAACTGTTGTTGTTTCAGGAATTTACCACCCCTTCAGCACATTCTTCCTTTCAGTTAGTCAATGTAAAATCTTAAACTGATGTGGCTGTGTTTGTCATCTAGCAAGTAAACTAAAACATGTTTCCGATGTGGCTTTGTTTGTCATCCAACAAGTAAAATGAAACATGTTAATATATGTCATATTTATTCTATTTTGTAATTTCTTTATCTTGCTGGACCTCTATGTGAATTATCCAGTTTCTCTTATTAATAAAAAGGGAGAAGGCCTATTGCCTCTCCTAACGCTGCACTGCACATTGCATTGCGGCTCCTAATTCTACATGGTATCAGAGCAGGGCTCCTAGGGTTCCGCTTCTCTCTCTCCCTCGCGTCGCCGCTACAGGGCAGTGGCGCTGGCGTCGGGCAGCAACAGCAGCCAGGCCGTCGCCGCCGGGCAGCATCCCCGCGACCCCCTTACTGGCAGCAGCCGCTGCTGTCGGATCAAGGGGGCTGCCGTCGACATAGCCGCCGACTCTGGGCAGGCTCATAGCCAGTCACAGCCTCCGGATCCTCCCGTTGACACCAGAGAAAGAGCCTAAGTAAGACGGCTCGCTAAAACTCAGACCGGAGGCTCCGTTCGTTCGCAGCATATTCCTAATCACACCTCCATGTGTGATTAGGGAATTTTTCGATTGAGGGTTGTGGATGCGTCAGATACACATCCGATTCTTTTGTGACGTGACATGTATCTCTCCGTCACACATATCCTTTTTGTGACGCGCATCAATCCGTCACTCTTCTCGTTAAATCATGGAGGACACCAAGGCATCTACCATCTACAGTGAGATGTCTACTATCCCTCCATCAAGCTGAACGGGAAGAACTACCTCTTATGGATGAATGCGGACCATACTGTATTGGAGTCACACGATAAGGCGAGACATGTTGATTCTGATCCTCTTGCGCTCACTGACAAAGGCTATGCTGAATGGAAGCGCCATCATAGTCTGGTGAAGACTTGGTTGTGGGGGAGCATGGAACCTAGGATTGCCTCGAGGTTCATGTTCTACACTATTACCAAAGAGATCTGGGATGCTGTAAAGAAACACTATTCTCAAGAGAAGAATGCGCTTCGTCAGTTCATGATATATGACCGCCTCTTTGCAGAACGACAAGGAGACAGACCTTTAGAAGAATACTTTGGAGTGATCCAAGGTATTGCACAAGAGCTGAGTTTCTACCATCCAGTGACTGTCCAGGAGCAAGTCAAAGACAGAGATGACTTGATTACGACAAAATTTTTGTCTTGTCTGAGTTCTTTGTGTAGTTCAGCCCGCAGTGTTATCCTAGCTTCTGATAATCTTCCCAGCTTGGAAGAGGCTTATTCAAGGATTTTACAGGCAAATTTTGAACCTGTTGATCCTACCGCAGTCTCATCTCAGGGAGATTCTCATGCTTCTGTAGCGGTTGCAGTTAGAGGAGGATGGACAGGCATGGGCCGAGGACGTGGAACTCGCCCTAAATGCACTTTCTGTGACAAGCCTGGACACTGTTGAGAAATGCTGGAAAAAGCACGGTCGACCTGCTGCACCACCTGTGGGAGCAGCAAACTATGCTACCACTACTGAGTCTACTGAGCCTCTTGCTTCGAGTTCTGGTCCTTGTTGACCTAGATTTTATACATTGTCCATATTTTGATAATGACAACCATTCTATTCATATGTATCTAATATGTGTATTCAAGATTGATTTCAGGTGTTAGGTACATGAGAAGGATCAAATTACACAAGCCCTAGCTTGTCGAAGTTCAAGCCAAAAGCTATACTAGTGTGCTAATTAGGAAATCCATGTAAATGACCTTAGAAGATTTTTATAATCACTTGTATTGATGGTATGGTTTGTAACTAAGATGTGAAAATTGATTGGGACACTTTGCACCAAGTTTTAATCACTTTTGATGCACTTTAGAAAATCCATCACAAGCTGTTGATTAGTCGAGTTACAATCTCGACCGATCCACTGGATCCATTTTCTGGAGAGTGCATCGGTCGAGTTGTGTTTTCACAGAACTCGACCGATCGGGTTACTGACCAAATCCAACTTTCATTGGTCGGTCGAGTTTCCTCAGGACAAACTCGACCGATGGTTTGAAATCTGAGTTTGTCTTTTACGTGGTCGGTCGAGTTACTTTTATTGAAACTCGACCGATTGCACTGTACGGAAATTGCAGAAAAAGTGAATATGACCGTTGCTGACTTATTTGGTCGAAAATAGATCCGGTGTCTTGGGCAAAAACGACTATAATTCGGCCCTAAGTGTTCCCCAACTCAAAGGGGCACCCTCAGCTATAAATAGGACCACTTGAAGTTCATTCCAAAGTTGCTCATTCCATATATGTTTGATTCTAGCTTAGTTGAGAGTGCTGCACCCCTTTTAGCCCCTTTCTCTCTCTACCTTCAAGTCAAATCCGTGAGTATGAGTGAGTTAGGATCTGTTGTAAGAGACCTACCCCTTGTATCCATGTAAAGCTCTCCACCTCCATCTTCCTACCCCCTTTCCTTATTGAAGAAAAGGTTTGAAGATCTTCTCCGAGTAAAGGAGAAGGAGTTGCTGTTCTTCAAGGTTGAAGAAAACATGGTGTTCCAGATCTCCAAGTAAAGGAGATAGGCAAGGCGGACGTTCAAGAAGGATAGGTAATTCCTTGAAGGCTAAAGACTTGAAGGAGTGGGTAAGTCCTTGTTGAAGGCTGAAGACTCCATGGTTCAAGTGGGTAACCTCCTTCGGTAGGTTGAAGATCCTTACTTGAAGTACTAAGTCCTTGGATGAATGTGGTTTTGTCTTGTAATCTTATGAATGAATATAAGAGCATCAAGATTGCAAAGTCCTAGAGCCTACCCACCTTTAGGTAGTGGACTGACTCACTTCTAGTTTGAACTTTGAAGTGTTGAACCACTCTAAACCACTTTGTCCAAGTGTATGTTCTTCCTTGTCTCTCACCCTTGCTATGCATGCTAGTTAGGATTTCAAATTGGCTGTATGTTTAATTTTCTACACTTAATATAATTTGGTGGTCTAATTCGTTTTGTGAGATTTGTGAAGCTCTATTCACCCCCTCTCTAGAGCCCTTGATCCAACAAGTGGTATCAGAGCAGGTCTTCTCCAAGTTACTAACACAAGTAGGAGAAGATGGGCGATTTAACACTTGGATCTCTCAACTTGGAGGGAAGCTTCTCCATGTGACCTTCGATTTTCGACGACACCAACTTCCTCTATTGGAAGAGAAGAATGCAGTTCTATCTCCAAGGAGTAAGTTATGAGATGTGGATGGTGGTGCAACTAAAGTATGAAGATCCAAAGGGGGAAATCTCCACATAGACAGAAGCTCAAATGAAGCAAGCTCAGGTCAATGCCAAAGCCGTGAGCATCATCTATGTAGCCCTCACCCCATCCGAGTTCAACCGGATCTCCTCATGGGACACCTCACATGAAATTTAGAACAAGCTATGTGTCACCTATGAAGGAACGAAGCAAGTGAAGGAAGCCAAGATCTATATGCTTGGTGGTCTACTTGAGAACTTCAAGATGGGCAAGAATGAAAGAGTGGCAGACATGTACACAAGGCTTAATGTGACCATCAATAGATTGACAACCCTTGGTAGTGTGATGGACAAAGGCACAATCAACTCCAAGATCTTAAGATCTCTTCCAAAGAGATGGGAGCCCAAGGTGACATCCATTGAAGAAGTATACAAGCTTAGTGAATTGTCAACCGAGGAGCTGGTTGGCAACCTTCAAGCTCATGAGCCAAGGCTTGATAAGTAAGAAGAAGAAGAAAAGAGAGGAGAAGGAGTCCAAGAAGATCAAGGACACAACCTTCAAAGCTCAAATTGAAGAGATGGTTCAACAACAACAACTTGCACTCAAGTCCCCTATTCCTTCCTCAAGTGAATATGAAGGCCCAAATGAGTATGAAGCAAACTACT
Source organism: Alisma plantago-aquatica (assembly GCA_963693085.1). NCBI lineage: Eukaryota > Viridiplantae > Streptophyta > Magnoliopsida > Alismatales > Alismataceae > Alisma > Alisma plantago-aquatica. The sequence goes on along the minus strand of OY856409.1, from coordinate 1,615,284,984 downwards.
CCAAGGGCAAATACTTCAAGGGGAAGCCTTCTTCATCAACTCCTAGATGCTATGAATGTGGCCAAAAAGACCGTTACAAAAAGTGACTGCCCCAAGGCCAAGAAGAGCCACCACAAGAGCAGCCACAAGAAGGACAATGAGTACAAGAGAGAAGGAAAATGCAAAAGAAAGGAGAAGAAAGAAAGAAGAAGCAAAGATGCAACTCATGCAGTTTGGGAGGAGTCTTCCTCAAGTTCTTCTAGCTCCGAAGATGGAGAATGCCACCTTGCTCTCATGGCCTCTACAAGTGATGATGTAGGTGAGGTAAATGAGGTAAGTGAAGTCAATTTGCATGAGTTGTCTAAAGAAATTCTTATTGATATGCTTAATGCTTGCCGATCATCTTTTACTAAATGCAAAGCTAAAAAGAAAAGGTTAGGAAAGATAATAGATGATCTTTATGCTAAGATTGAGATTCTTGATCAAAATAAAAAGCTGCACCTTGATAGTATTGATACCTTGCAAGGGCAATTTCTTGATCTTGAGCTCCAATACAGTGGAGTTGAAGTCGAGAATGGTGTCTACCTTAAGACCATTGCTACTCTTAAGGAAGAAAATAAAAAATGCCAAGATGAGATAGATGTTCTTAAAACTAAAAATGTAGAACTTAATCTCATTGATGAGCTAGGAAGCAAGAAACTCATGCTTATCAAAAGGAAATTCTTTTGCTTAAACCTAAAAATGCTAAGTTGCTTGATCAAATTAATGATCTATCTTCTAGACCTATTTTGCAAAGTAATGAGGTAGCTATAACTGCTCTAGAACGTGATTCTTTTCATACTAAAGCCCTCTGTTTAGAGGCCGACCTGTTGCATGCTAGAGATGATCTTTCTAGCTTATCTTCTACTGTCATTAATCTTAGTGATGATAATACTAAATTGAGAGCTTCTTTGCAAAAGTTTTCTTACGGGAAAGAAATCTCTTAATGCTGTCCTAGAACACTCTACCAAACAAAATTGTACTAGTGGTTTAGGATATGATGGGACTGCTCCTAAGGGTAAGAACAAGAACAAGAGTAAGGGTAAGAAAAAGAGTGTGGAACCTCCTTTCTTCCATGAAGAGACTTCCGGCTCTAAGAACCCAATGTTATGTGTTCATTGTAAATGTGATGACCATTACTCTACTTATTGTCCTTACAAGCCAAAGGAGACCAACCCAAAGATGAAATTGATCCCCAAGCTAACCCCGGATCCCAAAGTTTGAGTTGGGCACCGACATCCTTCTTTCATGCAGGTGAAAAGAAGATGGATTGTTAATAGTGGCTGCTCAAAGCATATGACAGGTGAAATCAACCATTTCAACAAATTTATGAAAAAGAAAGGAGGATCGGTGACCTTCAGGGATAACAAAAAGGGTAAGGTAATAGATGAGGGTGATGTAGGCAACGAGCTTTATATTAAAAATGTTTTGCTTGTTGATGGCCTACATCACAATTTAATAAGTGTAAGACAACTATGTGATAATGGTTATCTTGTTCTATTTAGTTCCTTAGAATGTTTGCTTCTAGATTCCCTCACTTACAATGTTATATATAAGGGAACAAGAAATAGTAATCTTTATGTTATTGTGCTTGATGCTCTAAAGCCCGTACTTGATAGATGCTTGGTTGTGGATAAAAATGATATTTCTCTTTGGCATCGTCGGTTGGGTCATGTGAATATGCATCAAATGAAGAAATTGAGCAAAAAGGAATTGGTTCGGGGACTTCCTAAATTGGATTTCAAAAAGGATGAGGAATGCCAACTTTACACACAAGGAAAGCAAACCAAATCCTCCTTCAAATCCAAAGGAGTCCTTAGTACCAAAAGAGCTCTTGAGCTTCTTCATATTGATCTATTCGGACCTATGAGAACTCAAATGCTTCGTGGTTCCAAGTATTGTCTTGTAATTTTTGATGATTTTTCTCGTTATACTTGGACATTCTTTCTCGTTTCTAAAAGTGATACTCTCGATGTTTTCTCAAGCTTTTGTAAACGAGTTGAAAACAAAACTTTTTTGCCGGATTGTTTCTATCCGTAGTGACCATAGGGGAGAGTTTGAAAATGATCTTTTGAGCGTTTTTGTGAAAAATTTGGTTACTCGCACAATTTTTCTTCTCCTCGTACGCCTCAACAAAATGGGTTAGTAGAGAGAAAGAATAGGTCGCTACAGGAAATGGCTAGGACCATGCTTCTAGAGTATGACACTCCAAAGAAGTTTTGGGCCGAAGCCGTTAGCACCTCATGTTTTGTGCAAAATCGGGTTTTTACACATCCTTCTTTGAAGAAAACCCCTATGAGTTATGACGCGGTAGAAAGCCATCCATTGACTTCTTTCACATTTTCGGATGTCCTTATTTTGTTTTGAACTCAAAGGATTCTCTTGACAAGTTTGATCCGAAATCGTACAAGGCTTTCTTCCTAGGCTATAGCACTACAAGCAAGGCTTATAGAGTTTTCAATATTGAACTGTCTAAAATTGAAGAATTCATTAATGTCAAGTTTATTGAATCTAACCATGCCAGTGGAAAGAATATTGTTGATAATGATGTTGCATATGACTTAATTCAAATCTTGAAAGACTTCAACATCGACAACAAAGGTAAGCAGGTGGTTGAAGCAGAAGATGAAGAGAAGAAAGATCCCACTACTCGCTTCGCAAAGAATCATCTAAAAGAGCTAATAATTGGCAACCCATTCGAGAGAGTGAAGACACGAGCTACCTACAACAAAGAACAAGTAGACAGTGCCTTCATCTCACAGCTGGAGCCAAAGAACATCAAGGAAGCTCTTGGAGATGACGAGTGAATCCTAACCAAGCAGGAGGAACTAGAGCAATTTGAGAAGAACCGAGTGTGGACCCTAGTGCCAAGACCAAGTGACAGAAAAATCATTGGCACCAACTGGGTCTACTGCAACAAGCTTGACGAAAATGACAAGGTGGTAAGGAACAAAGCAAGGTTAGTGGCACAAGGCTACAATTAACAGGAAGGTATTGATTTTGATGAAACTTATGCTCCCGTTGCTAGATTTGAAACTATTAGAATGCTACTTGCCTTTGCTAGTTATAAGAATTTCTTGCTATACCGAATGGATGTTAAAAGTGCGTTTTTGAATGGTACAATCAAGGAGGAAGTATTTGTTGCTCAACCTCTGAGTTTTGAAAATGACAAGCTAGCTAATCATGTTTATTTGTTACAAAAAACTCTCTATGGACTCAAACAAGCACCTCGAGCTTGGTATGAGAAATTAAAGAACTTTTTGTTAGACAATGACTATGTCATAAGGAAAGTCGATTCTACTCTATTTCTAAAACACACTTCTAGCAATTTTCTTATCATTCAAATTTATGTTGATGATATCATTTTTGACGGGACTAATCTTGATCTTTGCAAGGAGTTTAGTTCTCTTATGCAAAGTGAGTTCGAAATGAGCATGATGGGTGAGCTTACTTTCTTCCTCGGCTTCCAAATCAAGCAAATCAAAGGTGGAAACTTCATCAACCAAGGCAAGTACACCAGTGAACTACTCAAACGCTTTGGAATGGAGAACATGAAGCCATGGATACACCCATGTCCAACACCGCCAAACTTGATAGAGATGAAGGTGAGAAGGTAGATGAGAAGCTCTATAGAGGTATGATTGGAAGTTTACTTTATTTAACTGCCTCTAGACCTGATATTATGTTTAGTGTTGGCTTGTGTGCTCGCTTTCAATCAAGTCCTAGGAAATCACATCTTATTGCTGTTAAGAGGATTTTGAAGTACTTAGCCAAAACTCAAAACTTTGGTCTATGTTACCATAAGTCGAGAGACTTTACTCTTGTAGCATATAGTGATGCTGATTACGCATGTTGTTTGGTTGATAGAAAGTTCACAAGTGGCACTTGCTTCCTTCTAAGACCATGCTTGGTGTCTTGGTTCTCCAAGAAACATAGCACTGTGGCATCATCAACTACCGAGGCTGAGTACATTGCAGCCGGGAGTTGTTGTGCCCAGGTCCTATGGATGAAGCAAATGCTCCAAGACTTTAACATACGTTTTGATGCTTCTCCTATCTATTGTGATAATACTAGTGCAATCAATCTTTCTTATAATCCTATATTGCATATTAGAGCTAAACATATAGAGGTTCACCATCATTTTCTTCGTGATCACATTGTCAAAAAGGATATTTATATCACGCATGTGGAAACGAAAAATCAGTTGGCAGACATTTTCACTAAACCTCTAGCTAGAGAGCAATTTAATTTTATTAGATCTAAACTGCTCATAGTTGCCTTAGATGATATTGACATGTTATCTAGCTAGTTACTTTTATCCTATATGTTTTGCTCATGCTTTACTCACCTTGCTTGCCTAAAATTGCTAAAACTTGCTTGTTGACATGCTTAGTTTTGCTTTTTTTGGGCATTTCTCGGATTTCGGGTTTTATCGCTAAATAGTACCCAATGATGAGTGATATGTGCCTAAGTATGTTCAACATACATAATAGACTCGAAAAATGAATTTAATTAGCATTCATATGGCTAGAAATTGAGTTTGATGATTTGAGGTCAGGTTGACCATTGGCCTAGTTTCCCCTAGGACAAACTCGACCGATCCGTGGCCGAGAGCTGTTCTGAAATGGACCAATTGGTCGAGTTTCCCACTCTCAGAACTTGACCGATCAGCGGGCTGAAGCCAACTTAAGTTGGGTTCGACTGACTATTCTCCCTCTCAACTAGAGAATAGCCGACGGGTTCCCCTTCTTCTAGCCCTAAGCTCTCTACCCAAACCCTTACCTTCCCTATCCTAGCCCTTTCCCGACCTAGATAGGCGGCCCTAGACCTTCCCTGTTGCTCTTTGTTGGTGTTTGGACGGTTTTTGTGGCTTGCTTGGTACGTTTGATCTTCTCTCCTTTTTGCCTCCATGGCTTCTCATAGGAGAAAGAGACCCGCCCCTAGCAATGCTCCATCCTCTTCTTCGTCTTCCCGCTTGATTCCCTTTGATGACACCTTGTTTGTCTCAATAGAGGCTGTAAATAGGCATAAGGACCTTCTTCCTAGGAGTCCTTTCCCTTTTGGAGCCTTGTTTGAGCCTAGCCCTTGGCGTCAAGCGGTCATAGACCAAGTAGCAAGGTTGCTAGCCGTTCATCATCTCTCTGCCTTGGCTGTCGAATGTGACTGCTTTCATAATTATATGACTAGCACAAAAGCAGTTCACAAATTCTACGCTAATTTGCGTTGGAATTATGACACCCTTGTACCCCCGCCTTATACTCAAGTGATACTGACTTCCATGATCGCCGGGAAGAAATTTCAAATCTCTGAGGATATTCTAAATGTTTCTTTTCCGGAGATGAAGAAAATGACACCTGGCGCAAGGATTACGGCGAGTACTTCGACCTTTTGGATCTTGAGGGTTTCTACAAACAGAATGAGCTCACTCTTCCTAACATCCACCGCTACTTGAAGAAACCCGATGTTCCATACAAGAAGAAGAGCACCCTCCCCTCCTCCCTCGATCTCAGAAAGTGTATATTAGCCTTAGTGGTCAACTGCAACATCCATCCGAAGAAAAATCAAATGGATATTGCAGAGAACACTGCGGTCATAATGTATTGCATTCTCTAGAATATCAGAGTCAAATGGTCAAAATACATTCTCCACCACATGACCTGTTTCGATTTCGGTAAGAACACCCGAGGCACCCATCCACCGTATCCAACCCTGATTTGTGATTTATTTCAATTCGCCACTGAGAAATCACTCTTTTCTGACTTCCATTACAAGCTTGCAAGAAAAGGTGTATGTATCAGTGAGACCACGATTCAGAAGTCCGTGCCTGTCTTTGCCTCCACCACACCTAGTGCTTCACCCTCAGCCTCTGCCTCTGCAGCCTATGCCTCCTCCAAGGAATTAAATGCCGATACCGACAACTTATCGACGGCGTGGAAATAGATATTTACAGGTATACCGACGGAAATATCGACAGATGCAATCCTGGACTTATCGACGCCTAAATGAACGAATTAAATCATAAAATTTTACAGGCGTGGTCTCAACACCTAGATGCAACGTTTTATGCAATAAAATTCTATATTGGGTATGTTGGGGGGGGGTCAATCATGTGGGAGGTAAGGAATCAATCCTGCTTTTTTGAGATTTCGATGAAGGATTTCGATGACAAAATATAAGAATTAAGATCTGAAATTTTAGTAGCACAATCCATAAACGCATGTTTACACACTTATGCAATAATATTCAACTTACAACAAACATATAACAACATAGTAAATTACTAAGTACTAACTCACATCAGTTGTACGTTGAGTGGCGCGCCGGCTGCTGATAAGGATATTGTTGTTCTACATATTGTTCCCATGTCATGAAAGCTCTATACGATTTGTTGTATGTGACAACATGCTCCTCATATACTTCAGGATTCACATACTGCATCATCCCAATCTTTGGAAAATGTTCTTGTAAATCTTTGAGATATTGAGCCTTGTTTGCTGAATTCCTGGGAGGCTGAGAAGAAGCGGGAGGAGGTGCGGGTGCCCTTGCTTGAGGAGCTGGAGGTTGAGGAAAAGGAGGTTGTAATGGATGTCCGGCAATAGGATAAATTGTATGCCCACCACTCCATGTTTGCCCAAAATCACCAGAGTATGCTTCGGTGTTCACCCGAAAGCATCCATAAGGGCTACGGACAGAGTATGCTTCATGATATCCCATACCAGGTCCAAGTTCTAATTGTAACCTTGGTTGTGGGCCTTGTGGTTCAACTTGATATCCAGAATACCCATGTTGAGAAGTCTGAGATGGGTATGGAAGTGTCTGCCCAAATAACATATCTCCAAATGAATGTTCTTGAGATTGAGATTGAGAGTCAGATATACTCAATGCATCCATTGATTCAGCAACATCAGAATGATAATCACTTGGACTCCGGTATTGTGGTTGTGGTTGTGGATTAGATGGGTAGGAGTAGGGGTAGGGGCTTGGAGTTGTGGGCATTGCGGCATTTGGTGGAGGTGCACCGCTGTAATCTTTCCCAGTTCGAGTTTTTCTTCTTTGAAATTTTTTTTCAGGCATGGGATATTCTTGTTGTTGTGGAGGTGCACCCCTAGTAACATAAGGCCGATCATCATGTTCAGGATCCACAGCTGGAGGATATTCTGGAGAGCGTTGACTTTGATTACCACCATCATTATCATTGTCACTATCATCAGACTTAGATTTAGAACCAGTTGAAGAAGAAGAATTTGAGCTACCTAACTGCTCTTGTACTCTTCTATCTATTTCCATATCAACATTTACATGTGCAGCTTCAGGCTCAAGTCTTTCAGGCGTATTATCAAGAATAATATCATCACCGTTGTTTGGCTCAAATTGATCTTCTATGTATGGATCTGGACGCCCATCTAAATTATCAAGAACAGGACGACCTATCTCATTCATCCATTCCTCTAAAGGATTTTCTGAATCTTCCTCCAGCCCTCTACGTCTGTCAGTGCTGAAAGTGTATGCGGTGTCAATGGGATCGTGGACAACAGCAAAATCCACTTCCCTATAGTTGGCATCTCGTATTGCTCTAGCCCTCAACCGCATGTTGTAGTGAACGTAGACAAGGTCCCTCAACCTGTTTGCCCCAAGCTTGTTCCTTCTCTTTGAGTGTATCAGATTGAATGTGCTCCAATTTCTTTCACAACCCCCTGCAGATGTTGTTTGAGCAAGGAGACGAACAGCCACTTTTCTTAAATGGGGGGCACCCGTTCCATTCCAAACCCACCACTCACAAGGATCACCTGCCTCACGATCAGAAACCGCATTTGGATGTCCAAAACATCCAGTGCCTTCACGGAAATGGCGCAACTGCAAAAAAAAACATCATTTACGATATTTAGATGATGAAATCAAAGTGATGACTAATGAGTAATGACTAATGAGACATTAAGAATGTAAGTAATATAGTTATCTTATACCTCATCCAGTACTAGCAATCGCTCTTCTGGAGAGGTAATGAACTTGTTGGTGACTTCTCTCACTGCAGTCATTAGAGTCGGATTCAATCCAAGCGTTCGTGAGTATTGGAACCTCGGATTCAAATAGTAAGCTGTCACAAATATAAATAAGGAAATTAGAATGACATTTTAATAGGTAGACTATGAGTTAGACAAATAACTCAGAAGTTAGAAACTTAGAACATAATTGATTGAGATATATACCTGCTTTATGCAATGGATGCAAAAGCATATTTGTCCAACGAGACTCATAAATTCTAATGTATTGCTCATTGGACTTAGGAGCTGCTTCTTTGATGCGGTCCACCATTGAGGTCATTGCATCATATAAAAAAGGCATTGTTGCAGTTTTGTCACCATCTACCAGCCTCAATACCTTGACAATTGGTTCCATTATTCGCAACACCCTAGTAACCTTATCCCAAAAAGGTCTGCTGGCAATCAACTGCTCAATTCTACTGCCAACTGGGGTATTGTGCTCCTTCATGGAGGTCCACTCCACTCCATTGAAGAGCCTCCTAAGTCCATCCTTTTTGGACTTTAATGATTGTAAGGCAAGAAAGTTTGTTGCAAATCTAGTTGCACCTGTTCTAATCAAATCACCTCCACAATACTCACGTCGCCTCATTGCATTCAATAGAAAAGAATGGTTGTAGATGAATCCTGTGATCAACCTACCATCAATGATAACATATTTAATGAATTCAATTGAGCCAATGTCCTTGAGAATGAGATCTATGCAGTGGGCAGCACATGGTGTCCAGTATATGGGATATTTCTTCATTAAACTGTCCCCGGCCTTCTTGAAGGCAGAACCATTATCAGTAACTATCTGCACCACATTTTCCACACCAACCTGCTTCATGTATGTCTTCATTAGTTTCTTTATGAACCTGTGGTTCCTGACCTCACCTGAAGCATCAACAGAGTCCAAAAAAATTGTGGATCCACGACAATGTGCAAGAAAGTTGATAATTTGTCTTCTGTTGCCACTAGTCCACCCGTCACACATAAGTGTGACACCATATTCAGCCCACATATTTTTTTGGCCTGAAATCCAGACTTGTAGATCCTTCTTCTCTAGGGGAAGATACTTGTTCATTAATTCATATGAAGTGGGGGCCTTGACGCCCCTCCCAGAATCCCCTATCACATCTACCATATGTTGCAGATACGGTTCAGTTGCAACATGTGCAGGTATACCATGAGCAAAGAAGAACTTACCCACTGCCTTGCCGACCTTATCTTTTGCACCAGTGAACATTGCTTTAATGCCTTTTTGCCTAGCTTCAGGCCTCCTAACCCCTGGCTCATCAACATGCCTCAATCTCGTACTAGCAGAACGGAAAAGTGTATCAATGCCACCTTTCTTCCTTTTTCCATGACCAGCTCTGTCTTCATCATCATCTACATCAACAACAGGAATACGTGCAGTACCACTGCCTCCACCTGCACCAGATGGCCCATACCTCCTTGTAATTCGATCTGCCTCCTCTCTTTCCCACTCATCTCTGCGGGAATCTCTAAGGGCACGCCTATACGCACGACGTGAATAAGTTGTGTCACAATCAGGAGGATATGCAATGTCATCATCTGATTCTGCAGAAGAACCTGTGCCCCTAACATTGAATAATGTATCTGTGTAACCCCTGTCAGCCTCCTTCATCTTTTGTTGTTTGTGTTTCTTTGCACCCATAATATTTCTAAAATCATCCCTAACACTTTGGGGACACCTTGTGCACATTGCCACATTTTTGTCACCGCCAGTAATGTGACGTTTGAATCTAGTAATCCCCCCTCCACCAATTGTCTTGTTGCAGTAATTGCAAACTATCTTTGCCCTATTGCCTTCAAGAGGCGTGCAGTGATTCCATGCAAAATCCATCACATTCTTAGCTCCACCAACATTACCGGCCCCAGAACCCTCACCATCGCTTGAAGACATCTTCTCAAAAGTCAAAAGTGGACACTGTCACACTGCAAAAAGACAAAGACAAATAAAAATTAGGTGTATGAAATCTATAACCCATTAAGTTGCAAGAAATTAATCTATTTTATGTATTATAGAATCAAACACAACACTTTTAGGCGTATAAATGTTAAATGTATTTATAGAATCAAACACAATATTTTTTAAGATTTTTATTAACAAGAAAAAAGGCTTAAATAAAAAATTTAAGTCTGAAATTAATTTTAAAATTATAAAATCTAATAATTATCTAGTATTAAGTCAAGTGATGTATTACAACTTTACTCATTCCATCTTACATAACACTAACGCATACATTTCTGTAGAAAAAACAAAAAAAAATGATTTTTTTTTATTTTCAGCATTTTAAATAAATAAAAAAACGAAAAATATAAATATTTTTACTATATTTTTGTTTGTATTTGTTCACATTGCTATTTGGTACAACTTCTTCTACTAAACCTAAGTTAGATACCTACTATTTCTAGTACTTATTGTATTATTACGAATTTAATATTAATTAGTGAAATTATATGATAATACTAATTAAAAGTAGTAGATCTAGTTATACATTAGTAGATCTACATATAATATTCATAGATCTAATGTTAAATAGAATTAATCCTAAGTTTTTTGAAGTAGATCTAAGATTTGGGTGTATTTAGAGATTTTTGGAGAGATTTTATGGTGAAAATAGATGGAAATAGATAGGAGATGGGTTGGAAATGATGAAGAATGCAAGAAATCAAGAAAACATACCTTGATTACAGCTGATTTGAGCTCCAACGAAGAAAATCACCCCAAATGTGTTTTTCTTTCACTCCAACAGCAGCAGCAGCAACGCACTCGCAAATGCCGACATACCGGGGCGGTATACCGCCGATATCGCCAATAAGTGGGATATTTTACACTGAACCCCCTCCTTACCGCCGAAAACCGGTCGGTTTTACCGGTAAACCCACCGGTTTACCGAAATTTGCGGGAGCAGCGATAGAAATGCTTAAACCGATGCCAGGTTGGGTCGATATCGGTATACCGAGCGGTATACCGACGATATCGTCGGTATCTTCTTCCTTGGCCTCCTCTGCCTGAGCTCCACCTCCTTAGCCACCTCGACCTAGCCTTGCTTCATGTCGTGTATCCAATGAAACCCTTATAGGCTACATGATGCACCAAAAAGCATACAACCAACAGGTTCAGGAGCACCTGCATCAGGATCTATGTTCAATCATGTCTATTAGAATGTGTGGTATTCAACCCTAAACCAATTGGCAATGGGTGAAGGGACCACACACCTTATAAGCCCAGGACCTATCGCAAAGCTCAGCAGTGTGGGATAATTCTAACATTCCCCATCAAGTGCCTCCACTTTTGTGTGCTTACACTTGTTATTTTTTAGGTAGGGTGTGGTCCTCACACTTGTCTCGTGGGGTCCGCTCTGATACCATATTAGAATGTGTGGTATTCAACCCAAAACCAATTGGCAATGGGTGAAGGGACCACACACCTTATAAGCCCAGGACCTATCGCAGAGCTCAACGACGTGAGACAATTCTAACAATGTCAAACATGAACATATCCTGTGCACACCCCTACCCCACCTACCAGCCTTTCCCCGGTAGTGATTATGTTTCATATGCATACAATCATTACTACCCTACCCCCGAGCCTTCTGCTGCTGCTCCTCTACCCTCTGCTGCTGGTGGTCTTGCTCCCATGTACCTGTCGTTGCCTGCTGGCCCTTTGGCCACCCTGCTCGCCAGTCTTGGCGATTCTGCTCCATCCTTCCCTCAGGCCAATGAGATCAATTCTCTTGGTATGACTTGGGATGAGCAGAATGCTCGTTGGCCCGATCGTGGCTTTGGTCCTTCTGTGGACGAGGAGATGCCTGACCAGACTGATGTTGAGGCTGCTGATGACAACGATGGCGATGGTGAGGATGCTTCTGATGATGGTGATGGCTCTGGTGCTGATTCCGGTGATGAAAGCACTATTGCTGCACCTTCAGATGGAGACGAGGACTACGAGCCTGGAGCTGATGATAATGATGCTGTGGACATAGATAGTCTAGATGTCTATATTGTTTTTTAGTTTTTAGTCTAGTTTGCTAATCATATATATCTTTCTAGGTTATTTTGTATTAGAAACATCTGAGCACATTATCTGAGCTGTACTATTTTATCTTCAGGTTTTCATCGCTTCTTGTTTTTAGTTGCTTTTATGAGCACATGCTTTTGAGTTGTAATTTATGTTACGTGCACTCTTGCTCTTTGCTCAGTTATATCCTATTAGTTGGTGCCATATTTCACCATATTTTGCTTATGACTCATTTTGTGTGTTTTCTTTCGTCTCTGGTTGATATATGATATGAGATTGCATGTATGATTATAAGCTTGATTGTGTTTAGAGAAGACCTGGTTATATGCTCTTTTATCCCCCTACTTTTTGATAATGTCAAAAGGGGGAGAGAATTTTCAATGTCTTGAAACTCAATCATATTGCTATTCTTTGTCATATTGCTGTTCATTACTTATGAGATCCTTTACTTGTTCATTATATGCTTTATCATGTGACTTGCAAAGGACCATATAATACATGTATGCTATAATTGCTTTGTGTAGATAGACTAACTATGTAGGTTAGAGGAAGCATATATTGAGGGGGAGCAATTCACATTGTTCAAATCTTGAATCCCCCTAATTTACAAGGCAAAGGGATAATTTCTATATTCTTTTCAATATGTTTGAGGGATGGTTTGTCATTGTCAAAAAGGGGGAGAATGTTGACCTAGAGGTTATACATTGTCCATATTTTGATAATGACTTAACCATTCCATTCATATGTATCTAATATGTGTATTCAAGATTGATTTCAGGTGTTAGGTACATGAAAAGAATGAAATTACACAACCCCTAGCATGTCGAAGTTCAAGCCAAAAGCTATACAAGTGTGCTAATTAGGAAATCGATGTAAATGCCCTTAGAAGATTTTTGTAATCACTTGTATTGATGGTATGGTTTGTAACTAAAATGAGAAAATTGATTGAGACACTTTGCACCAAGTTTTAATCCCTTTTGATGCACTTTAGAAAATCGATCACAGGCTGTTGATCGGTCGAGTTACAATCTCGACCAATCCACTAGATCCATTGTCTGGAGAGTGCATCGGTCGAGTTGTGTTTTCACAGAACTCGACTGATCGGGTTACTGACCAAATCCAACTTTCATTGGTCAGTCGAGTTTCCTCAGGACAAACTCGACCGATGGTTTGAAATCTGGATTTGTCTTTTACCTGGTCGGTCGAGTTACCTTTATTGAAACTCGACCGATTGCATTGTACGAAAATTGCAGAAAAAGTGATTGTGACCGTTGCTGACTTATTTGGTCGAAAATAGATCTGTTGCCTTGGGCAAAAACAACTATAATTCGGCCCTGTGTTCCCCAACTCAAAGGGGCACCCTCAGCTATAAATATGACCACTTGGAGTTCATTCCAAGGTTGCTCATTCCATATATGCTTGGTTCTAGCTTAGTTGAGAGTGCTGCACCCCTTTGAGCCCCTTTCTCTCTCTACCTTCATATCAAATCCGTGAGTATGAGTGAGTTAGGATCTATTGTAAGAGAGCTACCCCTTGTATCCATGTAAAGCTTTCCACCTCCATCTTCCTACCCCCTTTCCTTATTGAAGAAAAGGCTTGAAGATCTTCTCCGAGTAAAGGAGGAGTTGCTGTTCTTCAAGGTTGAAGAAAGCATGGTGTTCCAGATCTACAAGTGAAGGAGATAGGCAAGACGGACGTTCAAGAAGGATAGGTAATTCCTTGAAGGCTAAAGACTTGAAGGAGTGGGTAAGTCCTTGTTGAAGGCTGAAAACTCCATGGTTCAAGTGGGTAAGCTCCTTCGGTAGATTGAAGATCCTTGCTTGAAGTACTAAGTCCTTGGATGAATGTGGTTTTGTTTTGCAATCTTATGAATGAATATAAGAGCATCAAGATTGCAAAGTCCTAGAGCCTAACCACCTCTAGGTAGTGGACTGACTCACTTTTAGTTTGAAGTGTGGAACCACTCTAAACTACTTTGTCCAAGTGTATGTTCTTCCTTGTCTCTCACCCTTGCTATGCATGCTAGTTAGGATTTCAAATTGGCTGTATGTTTAAGTTTCCGCACTTAAGATAATTTGGTGTTCGTTTTGTGAGATTTGTGAAGCTCTATTCACCCTCCCCCTCTAGAGCCCTTGATCCAACACTTCTGGCATCACACTCACCAAGGAGGAATATGATAGATTTATCTTGGCTACTCAACATCTGAGCTTGGGATCATCATCTTCAGCCAACTTGGTGTCCACCACTGGTAATCAGGCTACCTCTTTATTGGCTTTTGGTTCTACTTCATCATGCGTCGTTGACTCTGGAGCGTCACATCATATGACTGGTATGAGACTTCTTCACTCCATTGACTCACATATCCCTCACAAATCTGTAACAATAGAAGATGGTTTAGTGAGGAGAGTGTTAGCCAGTGGATCTGTTTCTCTGACTCCTGGAATTGATCTTAAATCCGTACATTATGTGCCTGCTTTTCCCATAGATCTTCTGTCTGTTGCTAAGTTGATTGAACTGTGAAATGTACGGTAACCTTTGGTCCTTGTTTTGTGTTACAGGATCTCAAGAGTATGAGGACGATTGGTGGGGGGCCTAGGAAAGGTGATCTCTACCTTTTCCATAGTGACAGTTTGCCTCGCCAAGTTTCTACTCCTGCTCCAGCTGTCTTGTTGAGATGCTCTCCCTTACTGTGGCACTACAGATATGGACATCCTTCATTAGAGAGCCTGAAAAAGTTAGAACCAAAATTGTCTCAAGTATCGTCTTTAGAGTGTCAGTCCTGTCAACTGGGGAAACATCTTAGAATGTCTTATCCCGGTCGTGTCAATAAACGAGCGTCATGTCCTTTTGAGTTGGTCAGTGATGTTTGGGGTCCTGTAAAAGACCATAGTTATAATGGTTTTTGTTATTTTATCTCCTTTGTGGATAGCTTTTTGCGTTTGACTTGGATTTATTTGTTGAAAAGTCGAGAGTCTGTGCTATCTATTGTCAATCATTTTCATCAAGAAATAAAAGTTCAATTTGATTGCAATCTTAAAGTTCTTCAATCTGATAATGCTTTGGAGTATGTTCAAAATGCCATGGCTGATTTTTGTAGTTCTGTTGGGATGATACATCGTACATCCTGTACTCACACCCCTCAGTAGAATGGGGTAGCAGAGAGGAAAAATCGTCATCTTCTTGATATTACCAGGACAATCATGTTTCAATATAATGTTCCTAAGCGGTTCTGGTCTGACACTCTCCTTACTGCATGTTTTCTTATCAACAGGCAACCTTCTTCTGTGCTTCAAGGACATACTCCTTTCTCTGTCTTACGTCCCAAGGATCAACCCTTCCTTGTTCCTCTTAGAGTGTTTAGTTGTACTTCTTTTGTCCACAATTTTGATCCTAAGGCTGATAAGTTATCTCCTAGGTCAATTAGGACTCTCTTTCTTGGGTACTCCAACACTAGCAAAGGGTACAAGTGTTATTGTCCAAGTCTTCGTCGTATGTTTGTGTCTAGAGATGTGACTTTTCATGAATGCACTCCATATTTCTCTAGTGTTTCTAGTAAGGGGGAGCAATTGTGTGAGAGAGTGCCACCATCAGATGCTAGTGAGAGAGTGCCACCACCACATCAGAGTGAGAGAGTGCCACCTATCATTCCTGACTATACTATCATTCAGGAATAACAACTAGTAGATAGTCAACAAATTCAACAATATTCACATGTTTATAGCAGACGAGGTAGACAAGATCCAGAGGAGGTAGCGACTCCAGTCTCTGAGCCCTCCCCATCTTCCTCTACTCAAGGGATTCTTGAAGAACCATCTGACCTTGATGTTCCCATTGCTGTTCGCAAAGGTACCCGTTCCTGTACTATTCAACATCCTATTACAAATGTATGTTGTTTGTCCAAGTTATCTCAGCAGGCTCGCTCATTTGCTCTTGAGATTGATTCTGTGGTCATTCCAAGAAACCATCTTGATGCTATGAAGGATATTGGCTGGAAACAGGCTATGCATGTTGAGATGTCTGCTCTGTTACAGAACAACACTTGGGAACTTGTTGACTTACCTCCGGATAAAAATGTTGTGGGATGCAGATGGGTATTTATAGTAAAACACAATCCAGATGGTTATGTGGAGAGATTGAAAGCTAGATTGGTTGCAAAGGGGTACACTCAGACATATGAGGTTGATTTCTTTAAGACCTTCTCACTAATGGCTCGTCTGAATTCTGTGTGTATCCTTATTTCTCTGACTACTACATTTGACTGGCCTCTATTTCAGCTCGATGTAAAGAATGCCTTTCTTCATGGTGATCTACAAGAGGAGGTATACATGGAGCAATCACTTGGTTTTATTGCTCAGGAGGAGTGTCAGAAGGTGTGTAGGTTGAAGAAAGCCATCTATGGATTGAAACAATCTCCTAGAGCTTGGTTTGACAAGTTCAGTGATGTGCTAAAGATGGGCTTTTCTCGTTCTGTTACCGATCACTCTTTATTTTATTCTTCTTCTGGTGGATCTGTTATTATTGGTGTGTATGTTGATGATATTGTTATCACTGGCAGTGATTCCACTGGCATATCTCGTGTGAAAGAAGGCTTGCAGGGGCACTTTCACACAAAGGATCTGGGAAAATTGAGATACTTTCTAGGCATTGAAGTACTGAGATCTCATGTAGGTATCAATTTGTTTTAGAGAAAATATGTGCTGGACTTACTACAGGAAACAAGTATGAGTGAGTCCAAGCCTGTGTCTACTCCTCTGGACTATCATGTGAAGGAGATGACTGATGATACTGATTATCCAGATCCAGGATATTACATGAAAGTTGTGGGTAAATTGATATGTCTGACAGTCACACGCCCTGACATTTCCTTTGCTGTAGGAGTGGTGAGTCAACATATGAGCTCTCCACAACAGTCTCATTGAAGATCTGTCTGCCGTATTCTGAGATGTCTGAAAGGTGCACCTAGTAAGGGAATCACCTATTATAAGTCGAAGACTCCTGTATCCACACTTTCTCTTACTGGTTATGCAGATGCAGATTGGGCTGGGAATCGGAATGACAGGAGGTCTACGTCTAGATATTGCACATTTTTGGGGAATCATCTCATTACCTAGAAAAGCAAAAAGCAAAATGTTGTGGCAAGATCTAGCACAGAAGCTGAGTATAGAGCAGTGGCACATGCATGTTGTGAGTTGCAGTGGGTTCAATCTGTACTTTCTGAACTAAAGATTTCTATTTTGTCTCCTATAGAGCTCAGTTGTGACAATCAAGCAACCATCTACATTGCCAAGAACCCAGTCTTCCATGAGCGTACTAAGCACATAGAGGTTGACTGCCACTTTATCAAAGACCAGATCAAGAATGGAACTGTTGTGACTCCACATGTCAAGCCTGAAGATCAACTTGTAGATATTCTTACGAAGCCATTGAGTCCAACAATCTTTTAGAGTTTTTGCAACAAGCTGGGCCTACACGATGTGTACACTCCAGCTTGAGGGGGAGTGTTAATATATGTCACATTTATTCTATTTTGTAATTTCTTTATCTTGCTGGACCTCTATGTAAATTATCTAGTTTCTCTTATTAATAAAAAGGGAGAAGGCCTATTGCCTCTCCTAACGCTGGACTGCACATTGCATTGCGGCTCCTAATTCTACAAAACATGTTTCACCAATGTGGCTCTGTTTGTCATCCAACAAGTAAACTACATGTTTCCGTATAGTTCTTGCCCATCATGAACCTGTGGAGGAAGGGAATGTATGAAATAACAAATAAGAAGTGGGTGCAACCAATAGGGGCATCCACTACGACACTCGCAGTGCAAGGGACAACAAGGATGGGGGGGTAATGGAGACTAAGTGGAGTAGGCGTTATCTATTTCAAGACCTTATCAAAGAAGGTGGATTCAAGGCAACTGTTGTCCTTTGAAGCTAAGACATATCATCCAAGTTATCTTCATTTCACTACACAAGGCACTATAAAAATTTCTTCATGTGGGCATGTAGTATATCACCATCAGTTTTCACTCTATTTTCGGAATACTTGAACCATCTTCAAGCGTCTCTTCTTCAAGTAGAGCCATAAAAAACAAACTACCTATTACTAACCCACTCATTGACTCCGTCCCCTTTTGCTAAAGTGCAGAAACCGCAAGTCATTTGTTCTGCAACCTCCAATTTACTATGTAACACCCTCCTTCCCCCATGCTTTCCTCCTCCGACATCCTTACTCTCATTTCTTTTTTTGAAAATAGGTAAATGTATTGCCAAAACATGACGTATAGGTAGACTATACTGTGCAAAACAAGGCATATGAAGCAAACTCAAAACACACCACCGGGTTTAACTACAAACGCCTCAATAGGTTCTGATATTAGCATTTAGATTACAAAAACATACATTCTTGGCCTTAACAAGCCGACTAATGCGACTGGCTATTCTATGAATCAAAATCAACTCATCCTTTTCCTGGGAACTATGTATCCTTATGTTGCTTTCATACAAGACGAAATAGCAAACACTAGCTAGGCAAAGTCTCGAGAAGCAAAACATTTGTTTATCATCCTTGTATTTCCTTACAATCCATTCCACAATATCATTCAAGTTACTCAGAGTCTGAACACCCCAACCATTCTTGAGGCACACTATCAATCATATCCTCGTGGAGTCTGTTCAATTCAACATGATAAGATTAATGGATTCATCTCCATCTTTGCAAAGCGTGCATATTGGATCTTCAGTCAGGCCCCAATTACTTAATCTGTCTTTTGTAGGTAACCTTCCAAGCAATGTCCTATAAAGGAGAGTGCTCCACTTGGGGCAGTGAAAGCGGCCCCACACAAGAATCACCCAAGCTACCGTATTATCTGCATTTATGTTGATCCTTGGTGGTTGGCTACCCCGAGATCAGACACCATTGTCATCAACGCTATACAAGTGCTGAGTAGGTTCAAACGAACTACACATCTTCCTCCAGACTCTCGAAGGTTTGGCCCCTCCATTCACAATCAGTTGGAAAACAAACTTGCCTCTGATCCATTTCGACCATATGCTCTTCGGCTGGCACAAGAAGCAATCAACTCTCTTGGCAGTATTGACCCTCATGACCTCTTCAAGATCAACTATTTGCAACCCACCCTGCTTAATAAGGTTGAGCAAGGGTGCTCTACGCAATGCCATGTGCTTTACCTCCCCACAACTACTTTGAGACGACCCCTCTTGTTATTAGTGTTTTTTAAAAGCGCCATGTGTTATGTGTTCGGAGAGGTCACCTTATAGAGTATATGCGGTGTGTGTATATGCGATTTTGGATTTCTTTTATTTATCAATTATTTATCTATATAAATATATGTTGATCATGCATTTACATATTAATTTGTACAATAATGTGTCTAATTAGTACAATTACAAGAATAATGGATGCAATCATGCATATATGCAATCATCACAACTTAAATAAATACAAACATGCAACTATGATCTAAATCTAAACGAACATAGATGAATGAAGCTATAAAAATAAGAAATGGCAATATGTCCATCCAAAAACCGGGGATCAGTCGGCCTTTTATGCGGCTGTGCGGCCTTGTATGCGGCTGTGCGGCCTTGTATGCGGCCCTGGTCGGCTTTGTGAGGGATTTGCTGTATGCGGAGCGACAGGGGGTCTGAACCTTGTATGCGGCCGCACAAACTGATTTTTGAAATACTGCTTGTTATCACATGCTTTAGAGAAGAAGACCCGTGATTTGATGACATTGATATAGAGACCAGTACACTTGTCGAAGAAAATTAGGAATTTCTTGAACTCATTCAATCGTTAGTGTGTCCTACTAAAAAAACGAGGACATCATAAAAAAAGATTAATGTTTTTTCACATGGAACGGTTTGACCTTGCCTTTATTCTCCGAATCATTTATGAGGGATGTAAGCCCCTCCATAACTATAGTGAATATGAATGGAGACAGTGGGTCTCCCTGCCGTAGCCCATTAGAAGCTTTGAATGGCCCAATGGTGTGCCATTTATGAGTATGAAAAAGGAGATGGTCTCCCTTCTTGTTTGTAGCTGCAACAAAGGAGCATGGAGGCGACATACTCTAGCGACTATTAGGAGGGAAGCCGATGGCCCTTCCAGGTGATGACAAGAGGCCAGAAGCTAGGCAGGAGTTGCAGCTAGCAGTAGCAGATGCTACAACGGCAAGATAGATGGGAGGCACAACGACGATGGGGAATAGTAGCAGGTAGGGCGGCGACACTTGAGCATGGGCAGACAACGACGCTGGGGCTGTAGGCTGGGGGTGGCGGCTATTCGATGGTAGGAGAGGAGAAATACAAGTAGTGAGTTGGTGGTTAGCAGCGTGGCAAGGCGGCGTCAGGTGACTGGTGGTGATTGTAGGTAGGAAGTCAGTTGGGGGGGGGGCAGCAGCGACAACAGTAGGCATAGATGGGAATAGGGAGGGTGAGTTTTGGGGAATTAGTAGTAGGTAGGCAGACAGTGGCACACATAAGTGATAGCGACATGATGGAGACACAACGACAACATTTAGGCAAGGAAGAAAAGGATGATGGCTCTGGCGATTGTAGGAGAGACTGAAGGTAGCAACACACAACAGGGGCAGCACAGGGGCTGAGAGACAACAACAGGTATGCAAGGGTCGACACTGACTGCAAGGCAATCAAGGACAGCCGTAAGTGACGGAGAAGAGATCAAGTGACGACCATTGAAGGCCAAAAAGTTGCCCATTTGACGGCCAAGCCAAAAGAGATGGCAGCCGCCCACAGGCGAAGACAACTTTTTTTTTTCTTCTCTAGGCTAGGGTTTTTGGATCCTACTCTAATACCATGTGGTAAAGTAAAAGAAGACTTTTTGATGTATTTGATAAGAGAAACCCCCCTCATATATATAGAAGATGAGAGAATCATACAGACTTAGACAAACCCTAATGGGCCAAGACAACCTTGGGCACATATTACAAACTACATAACCATATTAACAAATAACTCTCAACATAAGGAAAATGAGTGCTACATTTTTGAGCTTCACTAGCCAGTTCCTCTTTATTCTGCCAATTGGCATATGTCACCTGTTTTCCTTTACCTAATCCTTGTAGCTGCAAGCCCTCTACTGCTGTCTCCCTCCTAGACGGCGACAAATATCAAGTTGAAATATAAGAGCACGCTTCTCCTTGCTTCAGACCTCGGTTTCTCTACTCATTTTCTAGGTACTGTTGCCAACCTGCCCTCATATTTGATGTCCATCAATGGGACTGAGGTACCAACAGTTGTCATTAACACACATGTTGATTTGATGGGGCACAAGACACTTATATAAACACCAACACTCATCTTCAAGAATTGCAATACCAAATGGTCAATTGACTTCAACTATGGTAATCATAGTTGAAGTTCCTAATGATTTTTTGTTGGTAATCATCTTACATATATAACATTTGAATTGAAAGTTTTGGACTGTGATTATTTTCTTCAAGTTAATACATCTAGAAATATTGTTGTTGGGTGAAGTAATAGCATCAAAGCACATGTGTGATGTTATCAACTAGTCTAGTAAAAGAACCTCCCTTATTTGTACTTGATTATGTGGATTGAAAGTGTAATCTTCTATACTTTATATTCCCATTTGGCATATTTAACTTGGAATTCTTTCAATTGTATAATGCTTGAATGTAATAGATACATTGCCATCATACCATGCCATTTTCACTACTCAAAACTCAATTTACTTTGTTGTGGTTGGACTTTTATGTTATAAATTTTGCATCGAAATGAGAGTGGGCTCATGCAAAATATTATTTTGGTAGTATCCAATATGTATTTTTCTATAAGCATCACATGTAGTATTTTGTCACCCATAAACAACAACGGTAGCTTATAAACTACTCGAGAATGTGTAGAAACTTAAAGTTCTCTTCTCCTTAACATCCTCCGCATCGTTTTTGTCTTCTGAAGTATATTAAACACTCAAAAACTCCAACCTAATGATGGATCATCATACACCAAACACATGGCAGGGTCCAACAAGGAACCCACATTGGAGTAGAGAAATCGCCTCTTTGCCCCGACATGGACTGCTTAAACCTGGGCTAATTATTTGGCGGGGCTTTCCACCTATGTGTGGGTTTCATGCTTCGGTCTTGGTAGACAACTTGAAATGGAAGATAACTGGTATGGTCTTTTGGAATTCCCTTTTAAATTACTAATGTTGTTCATGCATGAGTTCTAAAATTGTTTTATTTAGACTAGAAAAAATACTTAGATATCCCATTACGAAATGAATTACTTCATACTGTGCTTGAATCTTAAATGTGATATTTCTCTTGACAACTTGCCTTATTGATCAAAATTTATATATGTAAAAATACCATAACATAGACATTTATGACTTATTTAAAGCCCGTTTTTTAATATATATTAAAATTTCCCATACAAAGGGAACCACACTCATTCATACTAGAACCTAATCTTGCATCATGCATCACTTATTATATTTGCTTCTAGTGTTGGTAAACGTCTACTTTTCTATCATGTGTATACTCTAGACATTTATCTTTTGTTTGTTTCAAGTTTGCATACATAATAATTATGTCATACTTGTTGAAGTTTCTATGCCTTTGTTAGAGGTATAAATTTATTTTGCTTTATTGAGCTTAGAGAGGATGATACTGACATTGATATGCCCTCGTTAGAGGTATGAAACTGTTTGGGCTTCCCCATATGTTTGATGCATCACTTTTTATATTTTGATGAGTATTTCTTAATCTGAATAAATATGGTATGAGAGGTTCGGTTGTTTTCTAATGGAAGGCAACATGTTCTACAACTGACTTTTTGTCATACCTTTTATCCAATTGATGTTGGTCAAGACATGCAATAATCTTTTTGTTTTTGCGTTCATGTTTTTGGTATTGATTTTTATGTTGCTACTTCCTCAATAACAACCTTTACCATAAGCACTTCGGAATTGTTTTTGAAGCATTAGTTGTGTTATTTATGTGCTTTTCATATCTCTGAATCTACAGTGATAATTTTCTAGAAGTTGAAAACAAACCATGGTTCTTGTGATGTGTGGATCTGTCACCAGTAGTTATATCTGATGTTAGAGGTGTTTCATTTGTTTTGCCTTATGATTTTAGTTTACTAAGCTTTATTGTATTGTCAAAACGTTGGGATGTGCATCGAAGCAATACATAACCTCATTGGCATACACCTATATCCAACGGATTTATATTTTCTTTTTACCAATGGTACTTGAACTTCATATCCTTGACAAACTCACATGAACCTAGGTGCATGTAAGTGTATGTTGCTCAAAATATTAATGGAGTCCGACAATTTTTTTGGAAACCACCCCTGAGGAAGAGCCACTTCGGTGACCCCACCCAGACAGTGTAAACCCTCACCCCCTGCTCGACTGCTCGCACACCGAGAGGGTTTTAATAACACAATGAGCCAACCTTCGTGACGGATAATTCGTTTGTAAAGTGCGCAACTTGAGTTTTGAACTCGGGTCCCTTCATTGGGGAGCCCGTGTCTTTACCACCCGAGCTACAACCTTACTGGCGAGTCCAACTAATTACTCGAATGGTGGAAAGCTTGGATTCTTACACTAAGTTTGCACCACTAACATGGTCTTCTTCCACTTCATAACATCCACTAGAATTTGAATTGTCTTCTCTATTATAGTAATTCGCCAAGAATGGATGTCTTACGATTTATTTTTAATCATCAGGATGCATGAAGGGTTGTGTAAAGTAGGTAATTTGTAGCTAACACGTGAAGTCGATGTGCAAGTAAACATAGTAATTGGCACTTCACATCTGTCCATGACAATATAATAAACATCTGAGGTGCTAATGCAAGCCTCCAAAATGCACAAACATCCCAACTAGGCTCCGTTTTAGGATCTCTACAATGTTCATGTTAATTTGGTGTAGCACCTTTTGGACTCCTATGAAGTGAGAAATCACTAAATTTGATCCATCAGGTGCGAGATCACTTTGGATTTAAACTGTATACATGCCCCCCTCATCGATTGAGTATCTTTATTTAGAATCTAGTAAATGTCTTTATGATGTTTTTGTTTAAATTGGAGTGTATTCTTTTTAGCAACTAATCATGATTGACTCCTATGATATTTTCCCTGTTTTCGCCCCTACCACTCCATAGGTATTTAAGGTAGTGTTTGGTGGATGAAAATTGTGGTGGGGACATTAAGTGAAGATTTACAAAGTGAGATTGCTATTTTGTCTTAGGTTTTGCTCAAAGTTAAAGTATCTAGAACAGTGTTTTAAAAATCGGTCTATGCGGCCGCATACAAGGTGCGGACCTCCAAAAAAACGCATAATGGAAATCGGTCCAAAAAGCGGACCCAGCCGCATAATCGGTTGTACGGCCGCACACAAGGCCGATTATACCCTGATTTTTAGTTAGAGATATTCTGATTTCTTCTTTTATACATTTACATTCATCTAAGTTTGTTTAAATTTAGATTATAGTGCATGTTTGTATTTATTTAAGTTGTGATGATTGCATATTTGCATAATTGCATCCATTATTCTTGTAATTGTACTATTTAGATACACAATTGCACAAATTAAATATGTAAATCATGATTAATATATATATATATATATATATATATATATATAATAATTAATTAAAAAAATCCAAAACCGCATATACTCCCGCATACCGCATATACTCTACAAGGTGACCTCTCCGAACGCATAACGCATACCGCTTTTTGAAACACTGATCTAGAATGCTAAGACAATTTCAGGCTTGTGGAAAACAATCTGCTTTTACATCTTACATTCAAGGGTATGCATTTGATTTGGCATTTGAAAGCAGGATAGTCAAATCTATTTGGATATCGAGTTAATGCTCTTTTAAAATAAAACTTTAGTTATGCTCTTTTAAACTAGAACTTTCTCGTCACTTTCAGTCCACATTTGGGTCATAATATTTGAGTTATATGCTGGCTACTAATTTCTAGGTGCATTACAAATTCATTTGAAAAGTAACAAGATGTCAAACAAAAGTCATAAATGTCTCTTACTATGTTTCTGGTTGATCTAAATTTCGTTTTTTGAATTGTAAAAGCTGTGAAAGATGTAGCATTACTTTGAAAGTTTCTACAACTACTTAGATTAGAATGAATTGATGTATTCTCAGACTCCCATATAAAGTGCAGCAAGTCTTTTAATAGAACATTTTTAGTGGACCGTATACAATATTAATTAGATGGCATTGAGTATGGATTAGCATATGATTCCTTGTATAGATCATATCAGTATTGCTCAGATAAGTTGATGCTAGATCATATGGTATTTAGTATGGAATAACATCTATATTTTGCCTAGATCATATTTAAATATGTTGTATACTACTTGAATGAACTTTAAATATTCCGCTGGGTCTATTCTGAATTTTTATGAGTTCTAGGTGATTTGTTTCCAGAAGTTCTAGAATCTGGAATCTGTTCTTTATACCATACTAAAGGTTCTTATATTTGGGGTTGGGGAACCTCATTTGGCGGTCTTCAGCTTGTAAAGTCTGTAATTTTCAGAAATTCCCTTTGTTTGGACAATGGTGAATTTGATGATAGAACTAGGTTGACATTAGGTGTTATTTGTTTACAATAATGTTGGACTGATTGTCAATTATTTACTAAACAAAAATAACCTCTCCACTATCGCAAAATAAGTTTACATCTGAAAATTTCTGGAAAAAGAGGGAAGTGATGACACGCTATTATAGTGTTTCCTGTCACCAAGAAGTACTGCTCAGAAGTATTGCCTGTCTTCAGCTTTTAAAGTCTGTAATTTTCAGAAATTTCTTTTGTTTGGACAATGGTGAATTTTGATGATTGAATTAGGCTGACATGAGGTGTTTGTTAACAATAATGTTGGACTGATTATTGATTATTTACAAAACAAAAACAATCCCTCCACTGTCTCAAAATAAGTTTACATCTGAAAATTTCTGGAAAAAGAGGAAAATGATGATACTGTTATCGTGTTTCCTATCACCAAGAAGTATTGCTCAGATTACTTAATGCTGGACTATATGGCATTTAGTATATGGGATAACATCTACTTTGCCTAGATCATATTTGAATATGTTGTATATGTCTTGTATGAACAACAAATAATCTATTCTGAAATTCTTATGAGTTGGTGTTTTGTTTCTAGAAGTTCTAGCATCTGGCATTTGATCTTTATACAATACGAAATGTTCTTATATTAGGAGTTAGGGAACATCATTTGTCGGTCTTCAGTTTACTAAGTCTGTATTTTTTAGAAACTCCCTTTGTTTGGAAGATAGTGAATTTGATGATAGAACTAGGTTGACATTAGGATGTTTGTTTACAATAATGTTGGACTGATTATTAATTGTTTACAAAACAAAGATAACGTCTCCACTGTCTCAGAACACGTTTACGTTTGAAAATTTCAAGAAAAAGAGGGAAATGATGTACCGTGTTTCCCATCACCAAGAAGTATAGTTTCCTATGACGAGGTTACCAAAGATCAGACCATTTTGTTTCTCCTTGACTAT
Organism: Alisma plantago-aquatica; assembly: GCA_963693085.1. NCBI lineage: Eukaryota > Viridiplantae > Streptophyta > Magnoliopsida > Alismatales > Alismataceae > Alisma > Alisma plantago-aquatica. The sequence continues at coordinate 1,615,258,327 of OY856409.1, read as the reverse complement.
CCTGTCCAAGTGCTTAGTTGGTGACTGTTTCTTTACATATACATCGGCAACAAACTCTCTTATGAGATCATATACACACCGTGATTTTATCTAGAAATACGATTGTTTAGACTGATTGTAAGTTGCCTCTTTATCTTTTTCAATTTGACATTGTTGTAGTAAAACTTGTACATTTGGCACTTGCGGGCATACCATTATGTGCACATTGCTTGGATAATAGACAATTTTTCATGGCATGTGATCAACAACTTCATTCAAGGCCAATACACCGGTTGATAACAAACAATTTTGTGATGTAGCAGAAGCTGAAAGCAATGGTGATCATCATGACATGATTGGGTGTGTGTCACATGTATCTTCTCTTATATAAGAAAATATATGAGAAGAGTGTTGTTATTGAGATGCATATTTTGTTTATATATAAAGGGACAAGGAAAAATGTCCTCCCCATGTAATGCATACTTGATTAAGGTAAAATGTCCTCCCCATGTAATGCATACTTGATTACAAATAAAGTAACATGTTTATTCAAAATCCATTTGTTGATGTGTAATGTTTAATATTAAAAAGCTAATCAATTATGAGAAATTTAATTTCAACAATCAAGTGAAATTTGTTTTCTTGTCGTTATGGCTATTTACGACGGAAAATGTTTCAATTAACCTTTGTTAATAAACTAGAGCAGTTGTAGGTATTAATATTTGTGGTTGAGTTGTGTTGACCCTACTATACAAAACGACCAATTTATGTTGACATAATAACTATCAACGACAAAATCTACATGTTATTGTGATTCCCAATAGTAACCAGACTGAATTTATTTGACGTTACTTCAATTTATAACAAAATCAATACAAACAAGACGTGGCAACTTTTTTCCATCCCCATCGACAACAATGGTGAATTTATCTAAATTTATGACACTTTTTTTGGTCGTTATAGTTATATTTGCTTGCAGTGGGTTATCCTCGTCACATATCTCACTTCATTTTATGACAAAATCAATAACAACAAGATGTCGCAACTTTTCTCCATCCTCGTCGACAACAATGACGAATTTGTCTAAATTCATGACAAACTTTTTTTTTGTCGTTATAGTTATATTTGCTTGTAGTGGGTTATCCTTGTCACACAACTCACCCTTGTTTACTTTTATCCTTCCTTTTTCAATTAAAATGACCTTTTTAATACCACTGTTATTTTCACATCAATTCACTTTTTAGGTTTTGTTTTTCTTTACTTCCATGTAATATATATGGAAAATGAGAACATGTATGAAGTTGAGATTAATATCCCTTAAATTATTATCTTAAGACTTTTTTGTCATCCAAGTCTAATTAGTCTTTATCATGTACACTTAATTATTGATTTTGTGATTATCGTTCATGTATCATTTTTATTGTGCCAAATATCATGTACAACCTACTCATTCCATATACTAACTTTTCCATCTAGCATTATTACATTTCAATATTTTTCTCATTTATAAAAATATGATTATGCATTCCATAGTTATGTCTCTTATTATGACAAAACTATTTTTTTAATAATATCAAAATTCACTCTTTTTAAATTGGTGCATAATGTATCTTTCATTTCAATTCAGATTCAAGCTTTTCTTCTGTAATTATCCTTTTTGTTGTTCATACTATTAATGTTCGTATAACTTACTCTTTTATCCTTATTAACTTAATGTTTCTTATTGCCATACAATTAGAAGGATCAATTGATATACATAATAGAAGAACTAGTGAATTACTACGTGATGGCATTAGTTTGAAACACAAACAAAGAAAATTATGGTTAAGTGCACATATCTTCATAATACTTTCTTATCACATTATTCTCACTTTTGATTATGTTTTATTTCCTTCTTTCTAGATGATGAGGAAACCTTTCTGCAGGACCAACCGCAATTGTGACCTGCCATGGTGAGATGAAATCTTAGAGTTTCACTCAGTCCGTGAGAAATTGGGCCCCCAATTAGTCACACAGAGGCCAACTACGCTATGAAATTCCATTTGTAAGTAACTTTTCTAGTGAGGAGAGAGAAAAAATCAGGACCCTTTGTGAGAGGAATCATGTTGCGATCATTTGGGCGATTGCTTGCCGACATGTTAACTATATCTTTTGTGCACTTTTATTTTAATTTCTTATTTGGTCACATCTTTCATATGTACATGTAACACTCATTACTTTAATCCTTCTTTTGTACTTCAAAGATTACTCATTCATCTTGGTCTCTGATTCTAAGCCAACAAAATGAAGGATTAAGAAATCTATCTGATTCATTTTGAACAATTTCATAGATGAAATCAAGGGGGTTACACCAAGACGCCAAAAACAAAGATAATTTTGTTGCCTCTTTAGCCAATTCATTTGCTACCGAGTTGCTATTTCTTCTAACAAAGCATATGTCAATATGTTGATTAACTTTGTCCTTTTCAATACACTTGCAAAGAGGTAAGAATTTTGGGGGAGTAGGCATCTAGTTTGCAATCGACTTATGGGCCGCACAACTATCTGTTGCTATGATGATGTGTTGACAAAACTATTTGCAAACTTGTGAAGGAAAAATAGACTTGCTTGGAGTTTTGCTTCCAGGATGTCAAAATGATCCCATTTCCTGTAGCCTCTTTAGATCCATCATGGTTTTAGAGGATAAAGTTGAGTTCAGTGAGATTTTCCTTCTTCTTGACTGATGCGTCCACGTTCATTAACAAGGCTTCTCATGGTGGTTGTAACCATGTGCCTTCACAAAGGCTTAGATTTCATGAACTACTAATCTTTGGATTGTCTTCCTTGAATGCTTGGATGCATAGATAGATCTCCTTTCTTATGATGTTTATCATATTAGTATGGTTTTGTTGATTATTCTCAAAATGAACTAACATCTAAATTTCTATAGTTTTTGTGATCGTACTGCGAACCAAGATGTCCAATTGTAGTTTTTCCTTATTTTCATGTTGGAAGAGATGAATTTGTTTATAGTGTCATGCCCATCATGTTACAGTTGGTTTCAAGCTTGATTTTATCCCAAACTTTCCTCACTACCTCACATTCGTATAAGGCACGCAATAACAATTCATATGCACTAGTAAGGTTTGTCAATAAGTCTATCATGCATAACTAGCCATAAGAACGTTTTGACTCTCTGAGGTATTCTCAGGTTCCACATTGCTATCCAACATCCCTTAGTCTTCTGTGAAGGACCGTTTCTCAAGTACACAGTGTGATTTATTGGAGTACTTCCCATTTGGATCCTTACTATATAGGTGTAAATCATTGCCCACCTTAGGTGAAGGTGGCATCATGGATAAGATTGCTTTGTAAGAATCTTTATCAAACCACCCAGAGATGAAGTGCTTTCCCATTCTCCTTGTAGGTCTATCATGGATCCTACCTTGAGATCTGTAATGTCTTGTAGGATGGTTTTTGTTTCAAGTACTTGCGATTTGGACTTACATCACACTCACCTGTCTTCCAAAACACTGGTCGACTTTTCGTCTAAGATTGCTTGTCGCCACTTTTGTCATTATATTTTCCTTTTTCTTGCTATGGATTTCCACATTCTAGATCATGTAGTCATTCCATCATTCTTGTGCTTGTCGTATTTATGTCAAAAAAGGCTTTGCAGTGATGTACACCCACCATGATTTCATGAGTGGAACTTCATTTTGATGCCTTTTCATTTTTATGTTAAGACCTCCATCTTTCGTTTTAGTCAGTACCCTCTTCCAAGAAACTATGCTCATACCCCTTTCTGTGTTGTTACCTCTTCACAAGAAAGTCCTAATCACTTGGTCGATTTTGTCATAGATACCAATGAGAAGATGAATGGATTGCATTGTGTATATTTCAAAAGAGTTCAGAACCGATTGAATCAAGGTCTTCCTTCCAGCAAGTGGTAGGGACTTATTGGTCCAAGAGGAGACTTTTTTATTTATCTTTACGATGATATCCATGTAAATTTCTTTACGGGCACATGTGTCTTGATTTGGTATTCTCGAGTACTTTCCTAAGTTTTGAATCTCCAGGATGTTTGTTCTTGTGCAAATTGCTCTTCTAATTCTTGGTTCAGTGTTCTTTGAGAAGAAAATAGCTGATTTGTCTTTTGATAATGTTTGTTTGGGTCTTGCTGCAAAATTTTTGAGAAAATTCATCATGACCAATGCCTACTGAGTGGTAGCTTTACCAAACAGGATGATATCATCCACAAAGCACACGTGAGATATTGGGGATCCATTCCTCAATAATTTACATGGTATCCATCGTCCTTCTTATTCCTCAATCGCGATGGCTTGACTGAATCTGTTGAGGCAGAGTAGAAAGATGTATGGAGATAGAAGGTCCCCTTATCGGACACCTCCGTTTGCTTTAAACTACTGAACCGTGTTACCGTTCTAGGAGATGGTAATGTCACCAGCTGTGATAATGTTTGATATTAGGGTGATGAGTTTTGGAGGTATTGCAATTCTTCAAAGAGTGTCTTCAATAAAGGGCCAACTCATCCTATCGTATGCCTTGGAAATGTCAAGTTTCAAGGTTGAGGTTGTGATTTTTCGTGCTTTGGATCCCATTGAGTGTATAATTTCTTGGACAAGGATAATGTTAGTGGAGATCTTCCTCCCTAGGACAAAGGCACCTTGGAGTGGCAATATCCAATCTAACAAGAAAGGTTTAATTCTTTCTACTAGAATCTTGGATATATGCTTCAAGCTGACATTGTTCAAGGCTATGGGTGGCAACTAGTTATATGTTTCATGGGTGTTGCTCTTAGGTATGCGGATTGGAATGGATTTCACCATACTTTGTTGATCGAATATCCTACAAAGAAATTGGAGATAGTTTGGAATAAAGGGTTTTTGATGCACGTCCAATTTGTTTGTAGAAACCCTACATCGATGCCATCGGGCCATGGAGCTTTGATTGAATTCATCTTCATCATGATTTAATATACTTCCTTTATGGATGGCATACATCCATAGTGGCTTGATACTTGGTCTGTGAGTTGTTGGACGTTTCATGGAAACATATTATACGCTTGCATCTGATCTGTGGGGTTTGCTTCAGTGAATAACTTCAGGAAAAAACTCATGACCAACTCTTTGAGATCATCACTGTCCTTTATCCTTTGTCCATCTATGTTTTTAAGTTTCTTGATAAAGTTTTTCCTCCAATTTTCTTTTACAATAGAGTGGAAGTACCTAGTGTTTGCATCACCAATCTTCATCCAATCATGTGTCGATTTCTGACGCCATTCTTTAGTCTTTTGAATGAGGATGTCATTGTATTCAATTTGCAGGTTTGTCGTGGTAGTGTCCAACTCTTCCGATTACTGCTGTGCCAAGTTGATTTGGTTTCTGGTGATTTCTTTGAGAAGTTGATTTTTTCTTGAACTCATGCTAGGTCTTTCCTTTCCGCCCAATCTTTTGCCTTTGACATGAAGCATTCTGTTGCGTCTTGGAAATTGATGTTGTCATTCAAATTGTTATGCATGAAGGATTGGAAGCATGCTCTCTTGCTCCAAGTGGAACTTCTTTCGATAGCATATGATGTCTTGGCTCTATTGGTGTCTGCATGTATTAGAATTGGTGAGTGATTTGAGTCAACTCTAGGTAAAATCTCGATGTCGGTGTTAGGGAACAGATCGACCCATTCTTGGTTTGCTACAACTATATCAAGTTGTTGCTGGAGTAGTCCTCACGACTCCTAAGTCTTCTAGTTCCGCCTCTGCCAAAGCAATATAAAAATATCTACTATTGTTAATGCTCATTAGTTTCCCTCCACTCTTCTCATTGATGTTCAAGAAAATGTTAAAAACCTCCTATCACAAGCTGTGGCAGATCAAATGCTTCAAATAAGATCTTAAGGTGCTTCCATAGTATTCTTGTTTAGTTTGTTTTGTGTTAGCATGCATACAAGTTAAATAAAATTTACTATTAATTATGAGGTGGATAACTTGTTTGTTGCATGCAATAATGTCCACCTTTCCAATATGCTCCTTCCACGTAACCCATATGCCTCCTCGAATAGCCGATGGCCTCAACTATGTAAGATGTGTCAAATCCCAAGGTTTTAATAATGTTATCAACATCACATCCACTCGTTCTTGGTGACAGCTAACATATCAATTTTATAAAGACAGAGCAGATCTCTTATTGTGTACTGTAGATCACTTGTACATTTCATGCTGATAGAATCATTGATGGTTTGAGATTAGAATTTCCAGGTCTCCATTTCCGCCCTTAGAGCCTAGGTTTTCCGTTTCGTTCTCCACTCTTTTGATTTCATCAATTGTTGATTGTTTTATTCTCTTATGCGATCCACTTCTTGTAAGTTCATTCATCATGAATATACTCCTATTTCTTAAGTGTATCCCTACCAAAGCCATGAATAGGGATTGGTTTGATGGTCCTTCTGGACCACTTGGTATAGGTGAATTGTATCCCATGTTGAATCGTAGGATCTTAATATTCTTCCCTTCATCTTCTGGGATAACCATTGTATCATCTTCCATGATAGATGTTGCCCAATGCGTTCTTGATTTTCCTTTGTATGGTTTGGTAACCTCATGGTCCTTACTATATTGGTATTCCTGGACAGACTGAGAAGAATTTGTTGGGCTTCCTGACCCTTCCTGGTTCTTCTTCCTGAAGCTATCTTTCTTTTGTTCCCAACTGAATCTGGTGACTTTCTCAACAACCTTTTATGGGACGGCTTCAATGTCATGGTCTCCTTCAATGTTGAGATTTCTAAATCTATTCATTGTTTCAGCTTTGTTTCTTGAGTGATCCATCTTTTTTCTTGGTTTCCTTGCGACAGGTTTGACATGCATTGATCCCATTCAATTCCCTTGAGGCAAATGATCTTCATTTAGTTTTGCAGTTTCTGATGGTGTGGAGGGTTGAATCTTCCTTCTTTCATCTTCTCTAATTTTATTAGTAGTTTCTGTGTGGCCTATTCTATCCGAAAACATGCAGACGCTTTGCGTATTTTCATATTCAAGTTAGTAGTGTTCACCTTGTATGATGATTTCTGGGACCAGTAGACATGGCGTGTCTAGTTTTACTACTATGCGAGCAAATTCCCCCCTCCTCTTCAAACCTGTGTTTGTTCCACACACATGGTGGTGCCAATTGCATCCTAAGAATAATAAGATTTCCCGATCTATGTATGAAACTGGTATTCTAGGATCAATGCCCTCCTTTGTCATTGGTTCCACCACGGTAGTTTTAGGGTTTCGATCTTTATTCAGCTTTGAGAACTGTTCCACTTGTGGTGATGACACGTCGACCTCCATTAACGCATCATGAAAGTTTTGCATATGATCCTCGCCAACCCTGGTGTGGTTTTCAAGAAGTTCAATTGAATCTTGAGTTTCTTTAAGATTTCATTTTGTCGTAGACCACTGTTGCTAGTTTGGTGGTTGGTGACTTGTGTTCTATCAAATCCACGATGGTTGATTGTTGCTAACCCTCGTGCAATTTCTTCCTATCTATTTCGGTCTGGGTAATAGGGAAGGAGTCTCCTTCCTCCTCTTCCTCCTATCCGACCGTTGCCCCTCGAATCGAATCGTATCACCTTCCTGCTTGTCATTATATTTTTAAGTTTTCAATTCAATAAATATAGTCTTTAATCCTTTTCAAAAAATACTTCTTCTGAATACATCTTTCAATATTATTTAATTCCTTTCTTCTTGAGTTTTCTTTGTTCAAAATTTTGAATAGATTGTCTCAACTAGTTATTTGATGCAGTTCTATTAATCCTTTCTTTCTTTATCATTTCTTTATATGTATTTTCCTCATCTCACCAAACTTTCATGTTAAGGCTTTACGATAGCTTAATTGTCAAAATTTTAACTTCTTACATAAATTGAATTCTTTTTTTTTGATTTTTTTCGGTAATTGTAAGAGGTATATATTCATCTTGACCTCTCTAGAAAAACCAAAAATCATCAAAGTGCTAGGAGGGTCTGACACCCCCAACCTGCCATGACAACCACTCAAAACTAGCCCAAACCACTTCAAAAGATATAACAAACAAACCCACACAAACATGTACAAGCGATATAACAAAAAACCAAAAAATTAGTATCTATCAAACATTTTATATCTAAGTGTGTTTCTAGAAGAGACCCACATATGTCAATCCTATATTTCGAGCTGTATAAGGCATCTAATTCACTTGGGTAGCATTCAAGTATCACTGGATACCATCAATATCCTTGTCTACTGCACTATCTACCTAGATTGCAAGACACACTATTGACCTTCATTGGGATGCAATGGTGAATAATGGCAAGCTCCTCAATCAACATGTGGGCTCTGATCTCCAAACCACGATATAAACACGATTTAAACGTAGCGGAAGCGGTTCGATTAACAGCGGAAGACAAAAATCACGGAAAATTAAAACTTTTTGAGATAAGAGCTTGAATCCATAAAAACTTCTTTCATAAAAGGAGATAAACTGTTTACATCTTTGATAATTACTTCTTGAGTAACTATATACAACATGATACAAAATCTCAAGAACTCAGAACCAAAATCTCAGACCAAAAGACTCCAAGGACCTGAGAGTACAGAGAACACATAGGATTGACTATCTAACTATACAACTCAGCAGTCTGAATCTCCACCTGAGATTTACTGCTGCTCCTGGTGCTGGTGCTGCTGATACTGTCCACCTGCAGACTGATTCCTTCGTCCTCGACGACCACCTAAAAAGGTTGTAATCTACGGGGTGAGACAATTTTAAATAATTGTCCCAGCGAGAGTTATAACTCTCCGCCAAAAGCTTTATTATAGCAAAACAAGAACAACATAGGCAATAAAAGCTTTAAGGTAATCAACAGCAGATTGTTATCAATTAGAACAACAACATTTAAGGGATATGAAAAACATGTATACTAAGTAATGTATGTTCAACCAATGTATTTCGTAGTTCAACCTAAGCAGATATGCTACGCGGTTGATTATGTTTTACAAACATCATTATGCCCTGCGGAGATGAGGTATACCGTTCATACTCCAACCGATCACTATTAAGTCGCATCAGTATCATACATAGGTAATCAAAAGATCCGGATTCTTATGACCTCATCTTCCTCAGTCAGTGTGAGGTTCAACATGCAGGACATCTAATGTCTCTGCTACTATAGCTTACCAGGGTATTCTGGTACTTCGCTATTAGAGTCACAGTGGCATTCTGTACTCTCTTCGCCATCGAGGGATTTCTTGTTTATCTCTCATCGATGCGGTATAAAAGACTTTCTCGGGAGATTAGTGTTACATCACCCCGGCATAACCCATAGTGAAGGATTGATAGATTAAGATACATCTACATCAATTCCTACACTAGGATGTAAGGGCATTCACATCCATTTTCCCCACATACTCAAAAGTATGTGATCCAGGAGTTCCCTTAGGAAAACCTGTTTCACCATCATTTTGCTTCTGACAATGATGGATCTATGATCAGGGCTCTACATGATATGATTATACTTGATTAGTTAGGTACATTTCAGTATTCTTTTAACATCAAGCATGTTTCCAAGCATGTAAGTATCAAAACAATAATTTACAAGAAGAATACTAAATGTATCAAGTCTGTCTCATACCTGTGATCAAATGGATATCAAATCTTAATTCTCTCATCATAAGTCATCTTATCAGCATGACCTTGATGTTACTCATGGCTCTTACAGCCCATTAATCTCATATGTTTCTCTTATGCTTAAGGAGCATAACATATGTCACTATTCACAAGCCTATAATTATGCTTTCAGTGAATATGATATCATAACCCTTACCTGGCTATGATCATTCTCTTATAAGAACCTGCATGATTAATTCAATAGACAACAATAAACAATTCATCTCCAGAACAACAATTACTACTGCAGAATTAACCTTTCAATTCAAGGGTTGAACCTTCATGCCTCCATTAAGGCTAGGTTCCCTGATTTATATCAATTAGGGTTATTCAATCCCTTTCATTATGTTTAGGAATAGTGATTCCTTTTCTCATGCTTTAGTCATGATGATTCATGCTTAAGAACATCACCTGGAATTAGGGTTATTGTATAATTCAATGCATCACCCTCAATTAGGATTTACTATGCACATTATGTGTCATTACCCTAGAATTTAGGGTTTACCATTCACATTATGATGAATTGAGCTCATAGCATCATCATGTATAAAATCATCATCATTAATGCCCTCAAGTTAGGTTAAGATTCACTAATTATCATAATTAGGGTTTCCATGATCTCACATAGGTGGATCATACCCTAATCATGCACATTCATATATATATATTGAAGGTACATTACTTGGATTTCAACCATAATTGGGATCTTCTCTCTCCTCTTACTCATAGGTGATGATTACATCACTCTAGATTAGGTTGGGTTAAGTCCTTATTGACTATCATAAGCCAAATCACCACTATCATGCGATTAGGGTTTGATTAGAATAAGGTATTAATCAATTGAACCCTTCAAGGACATTTTGTTAAATTACCCATTGATCATCATCATGGGTCAATTCATTAGTCATTTAGTCCCTTAATGTCCTAAGTTACCATTAGGGTTTAGATTAGATCACCATTGAACCATTTACACCTTCAAGTGATTAAGTATAAACAACCTTGAAAACCTTCAAACGGTTTCAACCTTCAACCACCAAACGGTCTTGAGACCGTTTGGTCTCAAACGGTCTTGAGACCGTTTGACCTCAAACGGTCTTGAGACCATTTGGTCTCAAACGGTCTTGAGACCGTTTGGGTGTGTTGACCGTTTGGGGAGAGTTGACTTTCAAACCGTTTGAAGCTTATGCGGTTTGAAACCGTTTGATCTTAAACGATCTTGAGATCGATTGGTCCAAACGACCTTGAGATCGTTTGAGCCCAAACGGTCTTGAGACCGTTTGGATCCAAACAGTCTTGAGACCGTTTGGTCCAAATGGGCTCAAACCGTTTGGACCTCAAAAGTGGATTAAAGGTTATAAACGATTGGGGTTTTCTATGTTGAAGCCTTAAATTGGCCAAATCCTTGTTAGCCACTTATCAATTGAGACAATTAGGGTTATCCTTAACCAATTGGTCACTCAATTGACCCTCAATTAATATCCAAATAGGGTTGGAGTTGATTCAATTAAGGTCTATAATCGTTCAACCATCAACACTCAACAATTTGAATCAAATCGAAGTTGATCCCATCAATTGACCTCCAATCGGGCTCAAAATTGGCCCAAACGGTCTTGGGATCGTTTGGATAACCTCCAAACGGTCTTGAGACCGTTTGCCCAAGAATGCATCAAAATCTAAGTTGATTTGATAGGGGTTGAACCTTAATTAATTCACAAATCAGCAATTTGATTATTTCAATAACCCACTGTAATTGGGCCCTCAATTGATCACATTACCTTAACCCTAGACACTTGGGTGATCCCCAAACGGTCTTGAGACCGTTTGGATGATTCCCCAAACGGTCTTGAGACCGTTTGGGCTAATCAACCCAAAATCACTAATTAACTCATTGGAATTTCAGCACTGATTTCAATTAGGATTTTCCCTATTAATCAACCTTCAACTCATAACTCGTTTGGAATTAATCCATCAAATTTGGTGAGTCATTAATCAACATCATTATGAACAGTAATCCCAAACGGTCAACGCTTGGTCAACCATCTTAAATGGTCTTGAGACCATTTGCCCAAAAAGGGCAATTAAAACAGATTGAAAATCAGAATTTAATTCATTTGGATTTGCTAATTGATTTGCTTATATCTCACGATTCCTTTGGAGTTAACCCCTCAAATTTTGTGGGTGATTAACCTACATAATTATAAACAAGATTCCCATACGTTCGTCGCTTGGTCAGCGCGACCAAACGGTATTGAAGGCCGTTTGCCTTCATACGACCCTGAAACCGTTTGCCCACCAAATGGTTGTGTAAACCGTATGGGCAATTGGTGGAGGTCGTTTGGTAAAGTGGAAATCCGTGGATAAGCATAGGAATTAACGCCCTTATCTTCTACCTCAAGAACAATAGTAGTTCTTCACGATTTTTCTTGCAAGGATGCAAGGGAAGATAGGGAAGAAGAAGAACTAGCAACTATATGCATAAAAAAAGATGTATAATCAAAGCATAAGGTTTAGAGTTATAAAACCCGCCTAAAGGTTGTTCCTTGAGCTCCAAGCTTCCAAGCTTCAGGTCTTTAATGGCGTCTTTGATCTCCACAGGTCGGACAAGGTGAATTCTCCAAGGAAAAGTTGGAAAGGAATGGCTAGAAAGATAAAGCTAGGTGAGCTAGCCATGAATTCAACCTTGAAACCGAGTTTCCTCCATGAATTCAAGCAAAAGGGATGATACAAACTTACCTTGAACTCCCTGGTAGTTCTCCTATGCTCCAGAGCTCTGCCTTAGTCGGTTTGAGCAAGGGGGATAAGTGAGGGAATGAAAGAAACGTTCCTTTGCTTGCAAAGGAAGTGGTATATATATTTTGGGTGAAATTTCTCCATAAAGCTTCTACTTTATCCCATTTCTCATCTAAGTCCTTCCTTTCTTCTTTGCTCGTCCCTACCCCTTATTTCTAAGGACAATCTCCTTCTAAGGCCAAGAATTGAAGGCAAAGAAGATCAACCCATTACTAAAGTACACATATAAAAGGCTATTATACTTACACCTTGATTATTCAATCACAAAGGTGTTCATTTATTATATGATTATTCAAATGAAGTGCCCTCTTCATCATTTCTACTCTAAATGATGAAAAAAGTTATAAAAGATATTTTAGAAGATGAAATTTACAAGTTGCACTCCAAATTTTGGGTAAATTGCATTTTACCCCAAAACCAGGGTTCCAAGCACATGGATTGCTTCCACAGCTGCACCTTGGTGCTCAAGCTTGGGAAATCCTTCAAACTTTACCATAATCATTATCATGATGTCTCAACATCAGAGGAACATCTCAACATGTGAAATTTGCAAGTTAACCCCTTTAGCTGGGTAATTTGCACATAGGTCCCTGTATTACAAAACAATACTAAAACATTGTTCAATTAGGGAAGAAATGGAAATATGTGTTCCTCAAGAGTTTAATTACATGACAAAAGATAATCACCAGTATCTTAATTACATAATTAGGCAAAACACCTAGGGTTAACTCATAACCCAGGTCAGGGATGTTACAAATTATCCACCCCTTACAAGGATTTCGTCCCCGAAATCGATAAAACGTATTAAGAGAAAAGAGCAGGGTATTTCCTTCTCATCTCCTCCTCTAGTTCCCAAGTGGTTTCTTCAACACCACGGTGGTTCCATAGGACTTTGACAAGGCTTATATCTTTCTTATTTAACTTTTTAGTTCTACTATCAAGGATTGACACTGGTCCTTCCTCATAAGTTATATCTTCATTCAATTCTACTTCCATAGGTTGTAGAACTGACTCGATATCTGGGTGACATTTCCTCAGCATAGAAATGTGAAACACAGGGTGTAACCTATGTAACTCTGGTGGCAGCTCTAGTTTATATGCTACCTTTCCAATCCGTTCAATGATTGGATAAGGCCCCATAAATCTAGGAGCTAACTTCCCTTTTCTTCCAAAACGAAGAACTCCTTTCCAAGGCGAGACTTTGAGATACACTCTGTCTCCGACCTGGAACTCTAAGGGTCTACGATGCTTGTCAGCATAAGATTTCTGCGTATCCTGTGCAGTCTTAATCTGTTGTTGTATTACCTTAATCTTTTCTGTAGTTTGCTGCACAAGATCAGGTCCTAACAACTGATGCTCACCAATATCATACCAATACAAGGGTGATCTACAACGTCTACCATACAAGGCTTCATAAGGTGCCATATCAATACTATGCTGATAGCTATTGTTATAAGAAAACTCTATCAAGCTTAGGTGTAGATCCCAACTTCCGGTAAACTGGAGAACACATGCTCTCAACAGGTCTTCCAAGGTCTGTATGGTCCTTTCCGACTGTCCATCAGTCTGTGGATGAAAGGCCGTACTAAACCTTAGCTTGGTGCCTAAGGATCTGTGTAACTGCTCCCAAAAATGACTTGTAAACTGGGGACCTCTGTCAGAAACTATAGTGACAGGAACTCCGTGCAAACACACTATCTCTTGAACATACAATTGTGATAACCTCTCCACAGAATAGGTTGTTTTGACAGGTAAGAAATGCACTGTCTTAGTCAACCTACCAACAACTACCCAAATGGAATCATGTCCTTTGCTTGTCCTGGGTAGGCCAACAACAAAGTCCATGGTAACATGGTCTCACTTCCACTGTGGTATGGGTAAAGGTTGCATTGTTCCTGCAGGCTTCTGGTGTTCAGCTTTAACTTGCTGACACACATGACACCTCAGAACAAACTTTGCAACATCCTTCTTCATTCCAGGCCACCAATACATATCTTTCAAGTTTCGATACATCTTGGTGCTCCCTGGATGCATGGCATACATCGAAGAATGAGCTTCTTCCAGGACTAACTTCCTCAAGTTTTCCACATCCGGCACTATCATCCTCCCATGATAACAGGCTATTTGATCATCTGAGTCATGGAAACCATCTCGTTTCTCACTACCATACTCCGATCTAATCTGCTGAACTACAATATCACCTTGCTGTGCTTCCTTAGTCTGCTCTCTAAGGGTAGGTTTAATATGCATCTCAGCCAACAACCCAGCTAACAATGACACCTTCAACTGTACATTGTCTTGCCTTAAAGAGATAAGCATATCTCTCTTAGAGCATACTAAAGAGTTTAGTTGTGCCCTTTCCATGGTTGATGTTGCTGATTTCCTACTCAAGGCATCAACAACCACATTAGCCTTCCCCAGATGGTAATCAATCGTACAATCGTAGTCCTTGATTAATTCCATGCAGCGGCGTTGTCTCATATTAAGCTCATGCTGAGAGAAGATGTACTTAAGGTTCTTATGGTCAGTGAAAATATGAAACGTCTCTCCATAAAGATAATGTCTCCAGATCTTCAGAGCATGAACCACAGCAGCTAACTCTAGATCGTGTGTCAGATAATTCTCTTCGTGTTTCTTAAGCTGTCGGGAAGCAAAAGAAATTACTTGTTTATTCTGCATCAACACACATCCGAGTCCATTCTTGGAGGCATCACAGAAAACTATGTATCCTTTGCCTTGCCCAGGTAACACAAGTACTGGTGCACTTGTCAACCTCTCCTTCAACAATTGAAAAGATTGCTGGCACTTATCACTCCAGTCAAAAGGAACTTCTTTCCGGGTCAACTTTGTCAAGGGTAAGGCTATAGAACTAAAGTTCTTAATGAACCTTCGATAATAGCCTGCTAATCCTAGGAAACTTTGAATCTCCGTCGGCGTCTTCAGTTGTTCCCACTGTAGAACAGATTCTACCTTTGTAGGGTCAACACGAATTCCTGAGGCAGATATCACATGTCCAAGAAAAGATACCTCCGGCAGCCAGAACTCACACTTGCTAAACTTAGCATACAACTTGTGTTCTCTTAGCAAGGTCAAAGCTTGGCGAAGATGCTGCTCATGCTGCTGAGCATCCTTACTATAGATCAGAATGTCATCTATGAAGATGACAACACACTGATCAAGGAAAGGTCAAAAAACTCTATTCATGAGCTCCATAAATGCAGCTGGTGCATTAGTTAGTCCAAACGACATAACCGTGAACTCATAGTGACCATATCTTGTCCTAAAAGCAGACTTGGATATGTCACTATCCTTAATGCGGAGTTGATGATATCCAGATCTCAAATCTATCTTTGAGAAGACTGTTGCACAACGCAACTGGTCAAAAAGATCATCAATCCTCGGCAAAGGGTACTTGTTCTTTATTGTTACTTTATTGAGTTGTCTATAATCAATGCACAACCGCATTGACCCATCTTTCTTTCTAACAAACAAAACCGGAGCACCCCAAGGTGAAGTGCTCGGTCGGATAAAACCTTTCTCAAGTAAATCTTGAAGCTGTTTCTTGAGTTCTGCCATCTCAGCAGGCGCCATCCTATACGGTGTCTGGGCTATAGGTTTCGTGTCTGGAATCAAATTGATTTCAAAATTAATTTCCCGAGGTGGTGGTATACCTGGAAGTTCTTCAGGAAACACGTCCTTGAATTCCCTGACTATAGGAACTTCAGCAGGGTTGAGACCTTCTTTGGTAACATCTACCACATGGGCCAAGAATGCATAACATCCTTGCCTCATCAGCTTATCAGCAACCATAGCTGACACAAGACAGGTGGGCAGAATCTTCCTTTCTCCTTGAAAGATCCACGTGTTGTTTTTTTATCAGCAAACACAACAAGCTTGGATTCACAATCCAAGACAACTCGATACTTTTCCAAGGTATCCATCCCGAGGATTATATCAAATCCTTGCATATCAAGTGGTATAAGGTCCACTTGAATGCGATGGTTAGAAAAGAAGAGGATGTAGGGAGAGCATACCTCTTGCAACACAGCAGACCCACTCAACGGAGTCTCCAAAAACAAGCTATCTACCCTCTGACTAATTGTCATATAGCAGTTACGAATCACTCTCCGAGTGACAAAGGAGTGCGTAGCACCCGGGTCAATTAGAACAGATACCACACATGATTTAGACATATTAGAATATAAAAGTTCCATCTGACTTGCCACTACTCGTGGATTGACCACTGCATTAGGTGGGTTCATAGCATAGAACCTTGCTGTCGCCTGGTGTTAAGGTGGTGCTGATGATTCAGCTTGAGACGCTTGTCCACGTCCTCGAGCTTCTCCTTGAGATTGCCTTCTCTGAGATCCCTGTTGACTCTGCCTATGAGGTTGTGTCACACTGACAGGCCTAGATCGGCAGTCCTTCATTAAATGCCCCACCTTCCCACAGTTGTAACAGCTCCTCTCCAGTTGTTGTGGTCTGGGTGGTCCTGTGACTGACATCGATGCTGAACTACGAGTCTCTTGTTGAGGTAGGCTTCGTCCCCTGCCTCTACTCGGTGACCACTGTGTCTGAGCACTCGTTCTGGGCGGTGGAGGTGTAGGTGCAGAGAATCTAGGCTTCTTAAAGTCTCTAGATGAAGAACTCTGGAACTGCGGATATCTTTTATGGGTTTGTCTCTTCTCGACTACAGATTTCTCTATCCTTCTGACTGACTCAACGAAGGTATCAAACATCTCCCGATTCTCTAGGGCAGACACGGGAGTAGTCAAGTCGGCGTTTAAACCCTTCTCAAACCTTCTGGTTCTTTCTTCTTCTGTGGCAGCCATGTGCGGACAAAACCGCAGTAACTCCATGAACTTAGCTTCATACTCGATAATGTTCATCATGCCCTGCCTCAGTCTCTCAAACTGAGAGATCTTCTCATCTAGGAAGGTCTTTGGAAAATATCTATTGATAAATTCCCGACGGAAATCTTCCCACGAGATCTCCACTCCAGGCCTCTTCTGCTCTTCCATGGTCCACCAGTGACCAGCACTTCCCTTGAGAAGATAGACAGCGTGTATAACCTTCTGAGCTTCTGGGATGTTGAGGATTCTAAAAGATTTTTCCAATTCAGTCAACCACAGATCGGCATCTGTAGGATCAACTGTTCCAAAGTATTCAGTTGCTCCGACACGACGAAGTCGCTCGAACGTCTTACCGATACCTTGTCCTTCAGGCTGGGCAGGTGCCCTAGGTGCAGGCATGGGCATCCTGTCGGTGATGTGTGTCATGGCAGTCATAAACTGCCCGAACATAGTTTGAACAGTTGGGTTTTCCATGTCAGCTGGGTCAAACTGAGGTGGCTCTCTGGGTGGCTCAGGTACAGGTTGTTCTATCTCCAGGTTCCTTGCACCTCCTTGGGGTGCATCAACACTACTTTCTGCCACGAACTCCTCGTGTGGTTCAGAAATTCTTAATTATCTTCTTCTCCTAAGGAGCAGAAGACTCTATTAGATAAGAAAGAAGTGCTAAGGATAGACTCGACATCCTAATTCCTATGTCTCTGTAGACTCAGCGAACCTAGAGCTCTGATACCACTAATTGTGGGCTCTGATCTCCAAACCACGATATAAACACGATTTAAACGTAGCGGAAGCGGTTCGATTAACAGCGGAAGACAAAAATCACGGAAAATTAAAACTTTTCGAGATAATAGCTTGAATCCATAAAAACTTCTTTCATAAAAGGAGATAAAATGTTTACATCTTTGATAATTACTTCTTGAGTAATTATATACAACATGATACAAAATCTCAAGAACTCAGAACCAAAATCTCAGACCAAAAGACTCCAAGGACCTGAGAGTACAGAGAACACATAGGACTGACTATCTAACTATACAACTCAGCAGTCTGAATCTCCACCTGAGATTTACTGCTACTCCTGGTGCTGCTGCTGCTGATACTGTCCACCTGCAGATTGATTCCTTCGTCCTCGATGACCACCTAAAAAGGTTGTAATCTACGGGGTGAGACAATTTTAAATAATTGTCCCAGCGAGAGTTATAACTCTCCGCCAGAAGCTTTATTATAGCAAAACAAGAACAACATAGGCAATAAAAGCTTTAAGGTAATCAACAGCAGATTGTTATCAATTAGAACAACAACATTTAAGGGATATGAAAAACATGTATACTAAGTAATGTATCTTCAACCAATGTATTTCGTAGTTCAACCTAAGCAGATATGCTACACGGTTGATTATGTTTTACAAACATCATTATGCCCTGTGAAGATGAGGTATACCGTTCATACTCCAATCGATCACTATTAAGTCGCATCGGTATCATACATAGGTCATCAAAAGAGCCAGATTCTTATGACCTCATCTTCCTCAGTCAGTGTGAGGTTCAACATGCAGGACATCTAATGTCTCTGCTACTATAGCTTACCAGGGTATTCTAGTACTTCACTATTAGAGTCACAGTGGCATTCTGTACTCTCTTCGCCATCGAGGGATTTCTTGTTTATCTCTCATCGATGCGGTATAAAAGACTTTCTCGGGAGATTAGTGTTACATCACCCCGACATAACCCATAGTGAAGGATTGATAGATTAAGATACATCTACATCAATTCCTACACTAGGATGTAAGGGCATTCACATCCATTTTCCCCACATACTCAAAAGTATGTGATCCAGGAGTTCCCTTAGGAAAACCTGTTTCACCATCATTTTGCTTCTGACAATGATGGATCTATGATCAGGGCTCTACATGATATGATTATACTTGATTAGTTAGGTACATTTCAGTATTCTTTTAACATCAAGCATGTTTCCAAGCATGTAAGTATCAAAACAATAATATACAAGAAGAATACTAAATGTATCAAGTCTGTCTCATACCTGTGATCAAATGGATATCAAATCTTAATTCTCTCATCATAAGTCATCTTATCAGCATGACCTTGATGTTACTCATGGCTCTTGCAGTCCATTAATCTCATATGTTTCTCTTATGCTTAAGGAGCATAAAATATGTCACTATTCACAAGCCTATAATTATACTTTCAGTGAATATGATATCATAACCCTTACCTGGCTATGATCATTCTCTTATAAGAACCTGCATGGTTAATTCAATAGACAACAATAAACAATTTATCTCCAGATCAACAATTACTACTGCAGAATTAACCTTTCAATTCAAGGGTTGAACCTTCATGCCTTCATTAAGGCTAGGTTCCCTGATTTATATCAATTAGGGTTATTCAATCCCTTTCATTATGTTTAGGAATAGTGATTCCTTTTCTCATGCTTTAGTCATGATGATTCATGCTTAAGAACATCACCTGGAATTAGGGTTATTGTATAATTCAATGCATCACCCTCAATTAGGGTTTACTATGCACATTATGTGTCATTACCCTAGAATTTAGGGTTTACCATTCACATTATGGTGAATTGAGCTCATAGCATCATCATGTATAAAATCATCATCATTAATGCCCTCAAGTTAGGTTAAGATTCACTAATTATCATAATTAGGGTTTCCATGATCTCACATAGGTGGATCATACCCTAATCATGCACATTCATATATATATATTGAAGGTACATTACTTGGATTTCAACCATAATTGGGATCTTCTCTCTCCTCTTACTCATAGGTGATGATTACATCACTCTAGATTAGGTTGGGTTAAGTCCTTATTGACTATCATAAGCCAAATCACCACTATCATGCGATTAGGGTTTGATTAGAACAAGGTATTACTCAATTGAACCCTTCAAGGACATTTTGGTAAATTACCCATTGATCGTCATCATGGGTCAATTCATTAGTCATTTAGTCCCTTAATGTCCTAAGTTACCATTAGGGTTTAGATTAGATCACCATTGAACCATTTACACCTTCAAGTGATTAAGTATAAACAACCTTGAAAACCTTCAAACAGTTTCAACCTTCAACCACCAAACAGTCTTGAGACCGTTTGGGTGTGTTGACCGTTTGGGGAGAGTTGACTTTCAAACCGTTTGAAGCTTATGCGGTTTGAAACCGTTTGATCTTAAACGATCTTGAGATCGATTGGTCCAAACGACCTTGAGATCGTTTGAGCCCAAACGGTCTTGAGACCGTTTGGACCTCAAAAGTGGATTAAAGGTTATAAACGATTGGGGTTTTCTATGTTGAAGCCTTAAATTGGCCAAATCCTTGTTAGCCACTTATCAATTGAGACAATTAGGGTTATCCTTAACCAATCAGTCACTCAATTGACCCTCAAATAATATCCAAATAGGGTTGGAGTTGATTCAATTAAGGTCTATAATCGTTCAACCATCAACACTCAACAATGTGAATCAAATCGAAGTTGATCCCATCAATTGACCTCCAATCGGGCTCAAACTTGGCCCAAACGGTCTTGGGATCGTTTGGATAACCTCCAAACGGTCTTGAGACCGTTTGCCCAAGAATGCATCAAAATCTAAGTTGATTTGATAGGGGTTGAACCTTAATTAATTCACAAATCAGCAATTTGATTATTTCAATAACCCACTATAATTGGGCCCTAAATTGATCACATTACCTTAACCCTAGACACTTGGGTGATCCCCAAACAGTCTTGAGACCGTTTGTATGATTCCCCAAACGGTCTTGAGACCGTTTGGGCTAATCAACCCAAAATCACTAATTAACTCATTGGAATTTCAGCACTGATTTCAATTAGGATTTGCCCTATTAATCAACCTTCAACTCATAACTCGTTTGGAATTAATCCATCAAATTTGGTGAGTCATTAATCAACATCATTATGAACAGTAATCCCAAACGGTCAACGCTTGGTCAACCATCTTAAATGGTCTTGAGACCGTTTGCCCAAAAAGGGCAATTAAAACAGATTGAAAATCAGAACTTAATTCAATTGGATTTGCTAATTGATTTGCTTATATCTCACGATTCCTTTGGAGTTAACCACTCAAATTTTGTGGGTGATTAACCTACATAATTATAAACAAGATTCCCATACGGTCGTCGCTTGGTCAATGCGACCAAACGGTCTTGAAGGCCGTTTGCCTTCATACGACCCTAAAACCGTTTGCCCACCAAATGGTTGTGTAAACCGTATGGGCAATTGGTGGAGGTCGTTTGGTAAAGTGGAAATCCGTGGATAAGCATAGGTATTAACGACCTTATCTTATACCTCAAGAACAGTAGCAGTTCTTCACGATTTTGCTTGCAAGGATGCAAGGGAAGATAGGGAAGAAGAAGAACTAGCAACTATATGCATAAAAAAAGATGTATAATCAAAGCATAAGGTTTAGAGTTATAAAACCCGCCTAAAGGTTGTTCCTTGAGCTCCAAGCTTCCAAGATTCAGGTCTTTAATGGCGTCTTTGAGCTCCACAGGTCGGCCAAGGTGAATTCTCCAAGGAAAAGTTGGAAAGGAATGGCTAGAAAGATAAAGCTAGGTGAGCTAGCCATGAATTCAACCTTGAAATCGAGTTTCCTCCATGAATTCAAGCAAAAGGGATGATCCAAACTTACCTTGAACTCCCTGGTCGTTCTCCTATGCTCAAGAGCTCTTCCTTAGTCAGTTTGAGCAAGGGGGATAAGTGAGGGAATGAAAGAAACGTTCCTTTTCTTGCAAAGGAAGTGGTATATATATTTTGGGTGAAATTTCTCCATAAAGCTTCTACTTTATCCCATTTCTCATCTAAGTCCTTCCTTTCTTATTTGCTCGTCCCTACCCCTTATTTCTAAGGACAATCTCCTTCTAAGGCCAATAATTGAAGGCAAAGAAGATCAACCCATTACTAAAGTACACATATAAAAGGCTATTATACTTACACCTTGATTATTCAATCACAAAGGTGTTCATTTATTATATGATTATTCAAATGAAGTGCCCTCTTCATAATTTCTCTCAAAATGATGAAAAAAGTTATAAAAGATATTTTCGAAGATGAAATTTACAAGTTGCACTCCAAATTTTGGGTAAATTGCATTTTACCCCAAAACCAGGGTTCCAAGCACAGGGATTGCTTCCACAGCTGCACCTTGGTGCTCAAGCTTGGGAAATCCTTCAAACTTTACCATAATCATTCTCATGATGTCTCAACATCAGAGGAACATCTCAACATGTGAAATTTTCAAGTTAATCCCTTTAGCTGGGTAATTTGCACATAGGTCCCTGTATTACAAAACAATACTAAAACATTGTTCAATTAGGGAAGAAATGGAAATATGTGTTCCTCAAGAGTTTAATTACATGCCAAAAGATAATCACCAGTATCTTAATTACATAATTAGGCAAAACACCTAGGGTTAACTCATAACCCAGGTCAGGGATTTTACACAACATGTCGATATCTCTTAGACGGGGTTGATACTCTAGAGGTACGTGGCATTATGCCACATCATCACAATTAAGTGGGGCCCATATGATTCTATAACGATGATTGTATAATTCCCCTCCTCACAAGTATTTAGTGCTACTATCATGCCTTGTGTGCAAATTTATCATGATCAACAACACTGAGCTAAGACCAAAACACTGGAACCATCTACTCATCATTACTTTGCATAGTTCCTGCCCACCACCATCGAACACTACCACACCCTTCATCAGGTTTCCCTGTGACCAAGTTGAGATTTAGGCTTATGATGTCAGGCATGTGCCACTTCACTATGTCCACATGATGCATCATCATACGACTCGTCCAATCCTTGAACCATATTGTGATGAAGGAAGCCACTCTCGCCCATAAATCCCAATGCCTTGTGTTTGAGTCTATTTATGACGGTCCTTAGGATCTCTTTCCATCTTCAATATGTGCAAGTGGCATTACCTTCATAGTGACATATGCAACACTTCCTCCATATTTTTGAGATTATGAGACCTGTCTATTTATGACGGTCCTTAGGATCTCTTGCCATCTTCAATATGTGCAAGTGGCATTACCTTCATAGTGACATATGCAACACTTCCTCTATTTTTTTGAGATGATGAGACTTTGGACCAAGCTCATAATCCAACCTTCTAAATCACATGACTTTTCCATGACCCTTACGTATGAAAGTCAACTAGTGTTAGTATGGGAATGTATATTGATGTTGCATCGCATCAAGAAACCTAATATGTTCCACATCTCAGTAGATAAGTCACTATAGAGATGATCTGTGACTTTAGTATTTGTGATCTTGAGGATGAAGGGAGCGTGCATCACTGAATGTTATCATCTATAGAGATTGCACGTCAAAGAACATACCATGTCAAGGCGTTGGCAAGCAATAGAGCATCACCACACCAAATAAATATGCAAGTTTTAGAATCCAGATTAGTCTGGGAAATAATCAGGGTCTTAGACGACCTAAGAGAGAGTACATTATCCAAAGAAGATGATCAAACATGGGTATCCTTCTCTTCTGTGTACAGATTGGTTCCATTTCTGGGAAATGATGTTACTGTCCCTATCCTTTCTATTTTCACATTTTGAATCTGGATGAAGACGATCCAACTATCAAATTGATGCAATGTTTATAAGGGTAATGGAAGTGGGTTCTTAATCCCATCCTTTGTCCTATGTCTAAACTTCAGACACTTTGAGTCTATTGCTAGCATCCACTGGCTATCCCACATAGTCAAGCAATGATAGCTCACACCACCTCTCCCATTAGAAAGATAACTTACCTTCACCCACAAACCACCTAGTGTGATGCATTAGAGAGAGGAGGGTGTTCCATACCTTGTACTAGGACGAAGATGGAGTGGGGGAGATATTTAACATGTGGAAAAAATCTAGATTGTAGCGCTTCTAAACACTAGAATATTTTTTCCAATAGAAAACCTCCCATCTTGACTTTGCAATGAGGATTTACCGGGCCAATTGCATAAGAAACTCCTTAGCAGTTAACTACAAGGGAGTGAATCCCATGCCACCATGCTAACGAGTTTTTCCATTCTGGACCAAGCAACCCACACATTCCTCGAAGAGACATTGCAAGCACTCCACATGCGCCTTGCTAAGAGGACCTCAAATTTTCTCAAGGTTTTCATTGTTATGTCGAGGGCTGCTGGAGTATATACCAACATGGAAACTGATGTATGCTTTACTAGTACAAAACACTTTGCAAATGATAGCAAGAAACTTTTCCATGAATCCACCTTCCTTTTGGATTTGAATCACACAAAAACAATAAGGTTTCCAATGATAGTATTTCCCTTGTAACCAGGACCCCAAGTATCTGAATTCATCATTCACCATGTTAATGGTTAATTGTCCTTGAATCCTCTCCTTGGAACAAAAGAGGGGATTATGCATGAGGAATCCTGACTTTAGCTTTTTGAGACATTTCCACAAGACAAGCTCACACTTATAGAAAATATCCACTACAAAAATAATGGTGCAACTAGCACTAGTAGATAAGTGCACCATGTCATGGAAAACAGGAGTAGTAATGGATCAAATGAGTTGCCTCTTGTGTGGAAGCTAGGAATTCGACCCTCCATCACCATGGATTTGAACACCCTACAAAAGAACTCCCCTAACAAGATGAATAGCAAAGGGGATAGAGGGTTCCCCTGTTTGAAACCATGATTCTTTGGGAAGAAGCTCCTAAAGAAACTCCATTGGTTCAGATCAAAGAGAAACTCCATTGGACACCACTAAAAGACAAGAAACCTCAAAGAAAGATTGGAACAATTTGATAATATCATTCATTATGCCAAATCTCCACAAGATCACTCTAAGAAAATCCTAATTTGACCATTTCACAAGCTTTAGTCATATCAATTTTTATCACAATGTTATCATTCTAGCCCTCCGTAGGAATGTCATGGATGAGCTCCTTTGTTAGCTTAATATGATTATCTCTATCCTTGCTTGCATGAAGGCCCCTAATACATCAAAGAGAAGATGAGGGAGGATGTAGGGAATCTTGTTGTCAAGATTCTAGCTAATATCCACATTATTACATTCCAGTGGATATTGGACAAAAGTATGGAAGGGAAGATACATCATTAGATTTTGAAATGAGGCAAAGATGATTGCACAACATGCGTCTATGACATATCCCCCACCCGTTCAATGAAATGTCAAGTAAGATCCAGAAAATCATGTTTGAGTATGCCCCAAACTACCAATTAGAATGATATTGTGAGGCCATCTGGACCCAACATACTATATCGGTCCATCTGTCTCACTGTACTTAGAATTTCTTTCTCACCTAAAGGCGTTAAGAGGGACATATTATCATCATAGCTTAGAAGGAATGTAATGGATAATATAAGCATTGAGCCATCCGTCACCTGAGATGCATCAACAAAATCACACATCTCCTCATAGCATTCATTACCTTTATGATAATTTCATACTCCATACAAATGGAGGATCCATCATCAAGGATAATTTATTTCACCTTATTTCTCTTCCTTCTTCCCTTCACCATAAAATGGTAGGATTTTATATCACGTTCCCCATATGAAGGCCATTGTATCTACAACTCTTTCTCCCATAAGAATCATTCCTACTATAGAATTACATATGGTTCTCTCTTCTCTTCTTTTCCCAACCTCTCATTTAAATGAAATTGATGTTCATCAAAAAAAGTGAGTAGACTATGGATAACATTTTCCAAGTTGATTCCTTTTTAAATTATGTCACAAAAATATTTCTGTTCAAATGCTTAAGGTATTATATAAGTTTGAAAATTTTAAAGAAGAACGTGTAGGAGGGTCCCCTCATATGTTGAGGGTTTAGCCACACATAATGTCATTGAGACAATCCTCACACCTTAGACAAACCAAGAGGAAGGAGAAAGAGGAAGAGAAGTGTTAACACACCAATGCCTAGATAGTCACCAATGATGGGTGGTAATTTGAAGACCTCCTCTAAATGAGGTTCTTCATTAAAACACTCTTCGACAACTCCAATTACAAAGTGTTAATGAATCCCTTGTCTAGCCTATCCCAAGTAGTAGATGTATATGATTTCTTAACCACCCAGGTGATAGAAACGCCTTCAAACACAATCTCATGAATATGCATATTTGTGACGCTAGTGACTGAAGTCCCTCATACCAACTAGATATAGGGTTAAAATACCTATTCCTCCATTATTTGAACCACATTAAAATCACCCAGTGTGATCCAAAAACTACTGCCAATCTGACTTGTTCAACCAAGAATGTCTGATTAAAGAGCACACCCAAACACCATTGCACAATGAGCATAGACAAGGTATTGAAGAACCATTTGACTATCCTATCCTCTCTTCTGACAACATCACTTTCATTATTGGAGTGAACAACAAAGGGAGAGATAGAGGATTCAACTTTAATCCACACTTTACCTGCCTCATTTTTGTTGTTTCAATAATAGTTCAACCTCAAAATATCACATAATTCCTCTACATTCTCACTCTGTATCATCAGTTCCATGACTACCACAAAGTATGGCTTAACTTTGGCACAATTTTCCCAACACCATGTGAGTGTTTCAGCTAGCAACCCTCTTAGGTTCAAATGATAAAGTTAGTCATAAGGAACATTAGAACATCCGTTTGATGCATCCTATGAGAATCAATACAAGCCACTTTCTCTCTTGATCCACCTTCATCCAAACTCCTCGAGATATCTTGAAAGCTATACCAATTAACATAATAATGTCCCATGTGTCTAAACAACTCCTCCCCTAGTTATAAGTATGTTGCACTTGATTTTCCTCGCACCAGGTGTCAGAGAAGTTGCACATAACTTCCTTGATCATTATTTCTACATTGTATGTTGTTGTGAGAAGATCACATGGGTTGACCAGCCTTTGGCTTTGTAAATCAAGGAAGTCCCCTAGGCTTATGAGAGTGAGTGGACGACACTATCCCTCTTGGTCCCAGTTCCAACATTGCCTCTAATGATCAACCCTTCAAATATTCTCTCTTTGCAAAGGAACATGTGTGGGGATGTGATAATATATCTAGTCATCCCTTTATCCTCCTAGTCATCACCTATAAAGTTTCCATCATGCTTTTTCTACTTCTAAAAGATATTGATAAGGTTTTATTCAGAAGATGCAACTGGCTAGCCATCTCTGTGTGACTATTATATTCTCCTTACTAATGAAGTATGGCATCATTAATAGTTTTGGAAGCTCTTCTATTGAACCATGTTAGAGGTGAATTGCCGAATGTGTTCACTGAGGGCTTCAATGAGAAGTAACATCACCAACTCAATATATGAGGCTTGCTTCCATGTAGACATACAAAGCAACATACCAAACAATTGTATGATTTCCTAAATAGTTGATTTTCATGACAAGCAAGGGGAACATCCTCTAGTCAAAATGAAGCACTCTCCTTCATAGTGGAAGTGATAAGATTATCCCTGAGATGGATGAATAATGCATTTTTATAGACTAAGGGGATAACATCAAAGGCTTGATTCACATCCTACATCGAGGAATGAACACTTTGGATTGTCTGTTAACCACTCTCAGGTTGCTTGTTCCTTGATAACATCCAATTTTGTGAATATTTCATACCTAATTTTACTCTTAATTTCCCCTCTCTATGAAGAGTCACTTATGCCCTGATTTGAAGATAAGTACTCATTCCTACATAGGTAACATGTCAAAAGATGGTTTTCACCATGTGGTAAAATGCCCATCGGTTTCCACAACTGATGGAAAGCTTCTATGGCATTAGAATTAAAGGACAACTACCACAGACCACCCATTGGTTCACAATTGATGGCCCTCCCCAAGGTTCAATGCCACCACCAGACGAAGTCCATTAGAACACCCATCGGTTCTCAAACCCGATGTCTCTAGTCAAGTCAGAACCAATGGCTGGAAGGAATAATCAACCACCATCAATTCCCAAAACCGATAACTCCTCTGTCTCCAAGGTGGAGCGCCTATTGATAGTATGCCAGTGCTCAACCGATGGACCATCAGAACAACAATCGATGACCAGTCGGGTGGCACCAAATGAAGGCCTAACTAACAAGCCACAACCTATACATTCTCAAACTAATGGCACTCTTGCAGAACCTACCTATCGATGGCAACATTGGGTGTAACGATCATCCAAGACCATTAAGTGCGTGCCCTGAGGCACGTGCTTAGAGGACTTGCATCACAAGTAAATCACCCCAAAACACAGCTTAGGACACCAGACTGAGGGCTATAATAGAAGACCCCATGCTAGAAGGAAGGGTTTGTGACATGAAGGATACAACGGAGTGCTGCTGCACAACTACCTCCCCATTGACCATCGAGTTGAGCCATCTACCATCAACTAGTGGTCTCCAAGGATGAGAGTCTAAGGGACAGTATGCCTCCACCTTTGCCGAGTATCTCCAAACTTCTTCTTTGATAAGATGGAGAAGGAGCAACCATCCTCTCTAGCAACACCTGATTCAGGTTGGAGGAGCTTTCCATCAACCTTGACCAATCTGTGGATACTGTTAGTGTATCTTCCTTCTTCTTCTATGAATTTGTCCACCTCCTTTCTTTTTTTTGGTCGCGCAAAAATCCTATTACTATGAAAAACCAAAACTTTGGGTACATAAAGCGCCCCTAAGAAAGACTAAAAGATCCCCAATCCCCACGTAGGGGGATAAAAAGAGATCCGACCAGAGAAACCTCCAAGCTGAAACAAGTCAGAGGGAGAGACAGAAGATACAAACCACATAGACTCAGCAGGAAGACAGAAGCTACATACAGGACCAATAAACACACCCACAAATACGCCCATATGAGACAACAGACCAGCTACCAAACACAATGATCGGACACCTCCTATCCCACTCCCAAACGAGGATTCAGATGGATCACAAAAGAGTCAAAATGGAGGATGTAGGCCTGCCACACGCTACCTCCTCCCCTGGCATATTAGATCAACTGCACCTGGTACAATATTCCATCTATAGGGAACCAAGCAGGACATCTTGGCTAGAACAGAAGGAGCCTCCACGTTTACAACCCTTAAGACTTCTACAGATGATATTTGACAGCCATGGAGCCATGACAATCAGCATACCCAAAAAGAATGGACATGGTCGTCCAACCACCAACCACATACATCCAAGGCAAGCAGATGTTCAAGCTGTCAATTGCACTAGACACCATATCCTGTTCGGGACCTCAACAAGCAATGAAATGCAATCCCAAAGAAGAGAACACTCCACGCCTCGTGCAACAGGTCCAAAAGGAACCAACAAAGGAAATGATCATCAAAGAATCAAAGCCTCTCCAGGGACCATTTGGAACAACACAGTTCCTCCAAGAAGAGCGACGATGCTCTTGTATGCATCAACAAAAACAACAAAGGAGGAAGAGAGAAGCAATCTTCCTTCCCTTGAAAACCCACCACCAAAAGCATCTAACAGCACAACAAAAGGATGACAAGCGTTGTCATAGCAACCCATCCTCGAACGCCTGAAGGGCATTCCATCCGTAGCAATAGAGAAGTCGAGGTGAAGAAAGCCAGCAAGCCAACAAAATACCCCCTAATCAGGAGTAGAAGCCCCCTCTTTTGCTGCCGCTTGACTCGCAACTCCCCCACAGCTGCAACAACGGTGGATACTACCTTGAAGCCACCCAACTACCGTAAAGGAAAACCCCGATCCGAAGAAGGAAGGACTCCCACAGGCAGGGCAAGGCGAGGTGGAGTCAAAGATGACTCATCACCGCCACCAAGCCGGAGCACGCTCATTGTGGAGGCAACACCAGAAGAGCGGACACCGCCAAAAATCGCCACTAGACAACTAGAGGCAAACGCTAGAGACCGAAGTCTATGATGAGTCCACTCCGCCAAGCAGGCCAGCAACATCCAGCGAGGAAGCCAACTGTGAACGGCAAGGCGGGATCCAGACGACATCGTGGATAGACGTCATCCTGGATAGGCCGAAATCACACGGGGAAGGGAAAAGGAGGTGCTAGTGAAATAAGGGGAGGACACCCCTTCCTTCCTCAGTGTGATGAAGCAGCTTGCATAGCCCGTAGGTCTGGGACAGACCGGCCGCTCGCCATCCATCACGCTTGAACAGAGTGGCATCGACAAAGTCGAGATCGCCGAGACTCTGCCCAGATCTGACCACACTCGCGGCGCGTTGCATCATCCTACCAACCCCGATCTGCCGAGGAGACGCCAGCGAACTCGATCAACATCCTAGCTCCAGAGAACCACCGTGATCTTCACACAGAGCATGATGCGATGATTTTGAGTCACATTTATAGACTTGTTTTATATGTGTTTTATGCATTTATTAGTCATTGTTGTGGTTAATGTTGCATAATTCATCTACTTTGGTCTATGATACTTCTCTATGTCAAATCTCCCTTATTTTTAGTATTTTGAGTATAAATTATCAAAAGAATACGTTTTGTGTAGGCTTATGTGGTTTCGTGTTGTAATTTTAGGAAAAACAAGTATCTGCTTCTGTCGATACCATCGACAGTGGTCGATACCATCGACCGGACCATAGGTTGCCAGCCGCAAGGAGTAGAAGAAAGTCGATACTAGCGACCCTCGTCGATGGTATCAATTTACCATCAGGTTGCTGGCGAGAAGTGCGTCGATACTATCGACACATCAGTCTATACTATTGACGAGTGGAGCTACAACGACGGTAAAAGGACAAAAGTGACGCCTAAGAGAGTTGATACCATCGACCCTCGTCGATGGAATCGAGCTAGCATCAGTCGCGACAGAGAAAAGAAAAGAAGATCAGCCGGCACAACACAAGGTCGATACTATCGACTCGCTTCGATAGTATCGACATCGTCAGATACAAGTTGGTTTCAGATCAATCTAAATCCGACGACTGTGATTATTTGGTGACCTCACTCGGTGATTATACCTAATGACGGTGGCCAAGAGCAATCCATCACGTCATTAGCAACTGCACATGTCCCGAGAATGTGTGGAGAGAAGAATGGAGCCCAGAAGCACGCCCCAGCCGATTCGGACACCGAAGAAGATGAATTCCACCACCGAAAGGTGGGAGAACGCGTATTCTACACCAAGGATCGCTTGGATCTTCTCCGTTCAGGGGTTTCACCACTCAATCACGTTTTCTCCATGTTTTCCTTTTTCTACTCCACGTTTTGCTCTGAGATGAACATGCATGGCTAATCCCCTTTGTCTTTAGGACCGGGAGTAGCCTGGGAATTCATTGTATGACAATTTTATCATAGTAATTCATGTTTGATCTCTTAAATCCGTGGTATAATTTCATTTTCTCAATTATATTGTTATGCTTGATCACCATAATAATAATAATCTAGTGCCCTTAATTACTTTGAAAGAAGAATTAACGGTTGAAAAGAGCCAAAATTGACAT
Organism: Alisma plantago-aquatica; assembly: GCA_963693085.1. Taxonomy (NCBI): domain Eukaryota; kingdom Viridiplantae; phylum Streptophyta; class Magnoliopsida; order Alismatales; family Alismataceae; genus Alisma; species Alisma plantago-aquatica. Next base: position 1,615,226,552 of record OY856409.1, on the reverse strand, counting down.
TAATTGACAAATCCCTTGAACAAGGTGGTGTAAGGTTAATGGTGGATACCGAGAGATCGATTCTAATGCACCTAATTTAGGGTATAGGTTACTACGACGGTGGAACCGACCTAGACATAGGTAGTGAATTGTACCACGATAATGGGCAATTCTGATTTCATGCCACTACCTGGATAGAGAGATAAATTTGAATAACTGAATAGAATCTAATACAATGAAAACCCGTGGTGAAACCGCAATCCTAAAGATCTCATTTTGAATTGATTAAACCGAACATTTAATCAATTGCTTTGTTTTGTTTTATTTTCATTTTCTTTTAATTTTAACAACAACTTCCAACTATTTAATCAGTCTAGCTGATTATGAGTAGTTAGTAGTAGTCTCTGACAATTCACGTATCCCTGAGTTCGACTCGGGCCTCACAAAGGCCTATATTACATTGACGCGTACACTTGCATTTCTACACACGTAAAAAGCATGTCAAGTTTTTGGCACCGTTGCCAGGGATACGACAAGTTGTCGACACTACGAGTGCTGCAAGCGGCCACTCTAGGCCACATTTTTTTATCATTTTAAAAATTCATAGTCTATTTTCTAAATTTTGTAATCGTCAAGCACGGTACTGAACTTAAGTTACCATTTTACAGGTACTGTGCATGGTGCAGACGCGTAGTACCGACTACACGCAACAAGCACCAGAGGTTCCACTGCCAGGACCTGATGACGAGGACGGGTACAATCAAGACCATCTGGAGGATACCGATTCAGAATCAGAACAGGAAGAAATGGCAGAGCCACAGACAATATGGGAGAAGATCAAAGCTTCTTCTTCATCCGCTTCTAAGGGGCCGATCAAGAAGCAGGCGGTTAATATTCCAACATACAAGATTGATCCTGCATTAATCAACCTGGTGAAGTTGAATGCATTCCATGGGATCAAGAATGAAGACCCAGTCACACATATAAGTCAATTTGTGGAGAATTGTGATATGATAAAAATAGACATATTTCCACAAGATGTTCTCTACTTGAAGCTCTTCCCGAGTTCTCTAGCGGGAAACGCAAGAGAGTGGTTGCACAACCTGGACGATGAATATGTGGAATCCTGGGACCACATGATAGAGGTTTTCTTTGAAAGGTTCTTCCCGCCCGAGAAGACCAATGACATGATCAGGAAGATCCACAACTTCACTCAGAAAGTAGGAGAGACCTACTCTGAGACCTGGGAAAGGTTTCAGATCATGCTCAGGCGATGCCCGCATCACGGGCTTGACAAGGAGACACAGGTCAAGATCTTCTATTTTTCTCTCTCCGAGCATGATAGAAGCAACCTCGATTAAGTAGGCTCATGATTCTTCTTGAACAAAACAGACACCAAGTGTTGGGAAATCCTAAAGAACATGGCCAAGAAGCAATCATGGGGCGATAGAGACGCTGTGGAGCATGTTCGAGTAGCAGGGGAATCAAAAGCAATCAAGGAGCTCAATGAGAAGATGGATCTTCTCACGAAGAAACTACTTTCAAAGGAGGATACTGAGTCTGAGGATGAGGCTCAAGTTAAATTCATGAGGCAGCAACAAGGCTACAAAAATAATGATTATTCATGGAGGAAAGACAAGAAGTTATCTTGGAAGGATCCAAACAACTTCTTGCAGGATCCAGATGCAAAACCCCAGCTAGTAGCGGAGGATAAGAGCACAGAGTTGCTCAATCAAGTGATAAAGCATAATCAAGAATTAATGACTACTTTTGGCCAGCAGATAAAGCAACAAGGGGAGTTTATGAACCAATTCGGGCAGACACTGCAGTGCCATGGGGCTCAAATGAGGACAATAGAGATGTCCATGGCACAAATGGCAGCGGAGATAGCCAATTTGAAGAAGCTGGCACACCAAGGTTTTCCGGGTAACACTAATATTCCAGGAGGAAACCAGCAGGCGAAGGCCATCTTGCTAAGGAGTGGAAAGAAACTATTAAACCCCAGAGTCAATGAACCAAGCAAACCCCAAGCAGAAATTAAAGGTGAGGCCACTGAGGAGCTGCCCATACCGGTCACAGAACCAGTTACAGATATAGCAGTGGATGCTACTGAAGATCCTATTGTAGATGAGGAGGAGACGCAGAAAAGGACATCTTATGTGCCACCACATCAATGGACATAGGCTGTCCCGATCCCATATCCGAACAGTGCAAAGGCAAGGAAAGTGGATGCCCAATTAAAAAAGTTTCTAGATAGTTTCAGAAAGCTTTTAGTCAACATCCCATTATTGGAAGCAATTGAGAAAATCCCTTCTTACGGCAAATTTCTGAAAGACATCATTACCAAGAAGAGAAAAATCCCAGACACGGAGGTTGTTGTGCTCAAGGAGTAGGTGAGGGCCTTCATCATGGGCACATTGCCGCCAAAGAGGCAGGATCCGGGCTGTTTCAACATCTCATGTTACATTGGGAAAGTTAAGTTTAGTGAAGCGCTATGTGACTCAGGGGCAAGCATTAACTTGATGCCCCTCTCTACATTCAAGAATCTGGGATTAAAAGAGTCACGACCGAGCAACATGACAATCCAATTGGCGGACAATTCAGTGGTAAAGCCATACAGTATTTGTGAAGACGTGCTAGTGAAAGTAGATTGATTTGTATTTCCAGCATATTTTGTCATCATGGAGATGCAAGATGAACAAGGCAATGAGCTACTACTCGGACAACCCTTCCAAGCTACAGCTGACATGATACTTGAGATGGGGAGAGGTCGTTTGACCTTAGGTATAGCCGATGATCGATTTGAGATGGTCATGCCTTCTAGCGCCACTTCACCTAAATCCAAGGAGCAATGCCACATGGTAAAACATTTTGATAACAATATCTCACTTTGTCTAGGGAAGCCATTTTTAGATATGGCTCATGTAATGAACAAGGTGGAAAAGGGGACATTGGCTGTGGACATCATGGAGCAGACCAAGGTGGTATCCCTTAGCAAGGCTGTAGGTTTTCCGAACGACGAGGAGGAGGACATTCCTCCCTCTGCTGAAGATGAGGCTATATCAAATTCAGTTTTTGACACATATCCAGAATTACCACTTGAGTCCTGCTTAGTCAATATCACTCATGATTGGATGAGAAGAAAATCACTAAAGGAGTGCGCCAAGATGCTTCAGACGTTGCCGTGCTTCTATGCGAGGTACTATGAAGATTTAGGCGAACTCCCACCACCGCTTCAATCATCCTTAATCAACCCACCAGAATTGGAGTTGAAACCGCTGCCACCGCACCTCAAGTACGCATTTCTAGATGAGGAAGAAAAGTTGCCTGTGATTATATCTGCTTATCTGAGTGCTGAGGAGGAGGACCAGTTGTTGATTGTGCTGAAGAACCATCGGGGAGCATTTGGGTGGTCTGTTGCAGATATCAAGGGGATCTCCCCTACTTTGTGCCAGCATAAGATTCGGCTCGAGGAGGGAGCCAAGGCGGTGATTCAACCGCAACATCGACTAAATCCGAGCATGATGGAGGTTGTGAAGAAGGAGGTGATTAAGCTTCTTTCCGCAGGTATCATCTATGCTATTTTGGACTCGACATGGGCGAGTCCCACGCAGGTAGTCCCTAAAAAGGGGGGAATTAATGTTACCCACAATCTTTTAAATGAACCTATCACTACCCGCTTGGTAACCGAGTGGCGTGTTTGCATAGATTACCGGCGATTGAATGCCGCTATGCTAAAGGATCACTTTCCTTTTCCATTTATTGATCAAATTTTAGAGCACTTAGCCAGCCGATCACATTTTTGTTTTCTAGATGGTTATTCGGGGTATAATTAGATTTCGATAGATCCTAAGGACCAAGAGAAGTCCACCTTTACTTGTCCTTATGGAACATTTGCGTACCGCCATATGCCTTTTGGGTTATGTAATGCACCGGCGACCTTTCAGCGTTGTATGCTCGCCATTTTTTCTGATATGGTAGAACGCTGTCTAGAGGTCTTTATGGATGATTTCTCACTTTATGGTGCATCTTTTGATGAATGCCTTTACAATATGGATAAGGTTTTACAATGTTGTGAGAACACACATTTGGTCCTCAATTGGGAAAAATGTCATATGATGGTAAGTGAAGGAATAGTGCTAGGACATAAAGTGTCTAGCAAAGGTTTGGAGGTAGACCTTGTAAAAATTGAAGTGATTTCCAAATTGCCCCCACCAAATTCGGTAAAAGGGGTGCGAAGTTTCTTAGGGCATGCCAGTTTCTATCGTCATTTTATAAACGATTTTTCTAAAATCGCCAAACCTTTATCTGAGCTTTTAGAAAAGGATGTTGTTTTTGACTTCAATGAAAAATGTCTACATGCGTTCAACGTGCTTAAGGAAAAATTGATTTCTGCACCAATTGTGCAAACACCGGATTGGACCAAGCCGTTTGAACTCATGTGTGACGCATCTGATTTTGCGGTTGGGGCTGTGTTGGGACAGAGGGTGGACAATAAACCCGTTGTGATTTTTTATGCCTCTAAAACTTTGAATGACGCCCAACTCAATTACACGACTACCAAAAAAGAATTGCTTGCCGTTGTTTTCGCTTTTGAAAAATTTCAGCAATATCTAGTTGGATCGAAAGTCGTAGTTTGGACGGACCACACCGCTATTAAGTATTCGATGGAGAAAAAAGATGCCAAACCTAGATTGATTAGGTGGATCTTGCTTTTACAAGAATTTGATATCGAAATCAAAGACAAGGCGGGGATTGAAAATGTGGTAGCGGATCATTTGTCTAGGTTAGAGAGGGTAGATGAAAACGATTTACACATACCCATTACTGAGACATTTCTGGATGAACAACTTTTGAAAGTGAATTCTAAAGATTCATGCTTTTCATATATCATGAACTATCTTGCCTGCAAAATCATCCCGGATGATTGGACGTATCAAGAGAAGAAGAAAATTTTCCATTCTCTATGATATTATTTTTGGGATGACCCTATTCTCTTGAAGCAATGCAGGGATGGTGTTTTACGCAGGTGTGTACCTGAGGTGGAATACGAGAGTGTTCTTCGTCATTGCCACACACTACCGACGGGCGAACACCATGCAAGCTCTCGTACAACAGCCAAAGTACTGGAAAGTGGCCTATATTGGCCTACCTTGTTTAGGGATGCTTATGAGTTTGTGTGGCAATGTGGTTCCTGCCAAAGGGCGGGCAACATTTCGAAGAGACAAGAGATGCCCCTTAATGTATTCCAGGAGGTTGAGGTATTTGACTTATGGGGTATAGATTTTATGGGACCTTTTGTGTCCTCAAATTCTAATATGTATATCCTTTTGGCTATTGATTATGTGTCGAAGTGGGTAGAGGCAATACCCACAAGGACTAATGATTCCACTGTAGTGTGCAGGTTTGTTAAGGAATATATTTTCTGCAGGTTCGGTGTGCCCCGAATGATCATTAGTGATGGGGGTACACACTTCCGGAATCAAAAGTTCTCGACACTATTGAGAAAATATGGGGTCAAACATAACATTGGTACCCCGTACCACCCGCAAACTCAAGGACAAGTGGAGGCCTCCAATCGAGAAATTAAGAAGATTTTGGAGCGTACTGTGGCTTCCATGAGGAAGAATTGGAGTGCCCTACTACCGGATGTATTGTGGGCATACAGGATGGCATACAAGACACCTATAGGCACCACGCCATTTAGGTTGGCTTATGGTCGGGCCTGTCACTTGCCGGTGGAATTAGAGCACAAAGCACATTGGGCGCTGAGAAAGCTAAACCTGAGTTATGATGAAGCGGGAAAGAAGAGGTTACTTGAATTAAATGAACTTGATGAGATGCGAATGAATGCATATGAAAACTCTCGGATATACAAGGAGCGCACAAAGTTGATTCATGATCGCCACATTCAGATGTGCGTGTTCAAGAAAGGAGATCGTGTCCTTTTGTTCAACTCTAGGCTGAAGATGCATCCCGGGAAGCTGAAATCCCGATGGAGTGGACCATTAACAGTAGAGGAGGTCAGACCACATGGCGCAATCATGGTGCACGATGGCGAGACTACGTTTTTGGTCAATGGAAAAAGGTTGAAATTGTATTTTGGTGAAGATTACACGAGGAAAGTGAATGAGGTCAAACTCATTGCACTTCCAGATGCATGACGAGCTTCAAGTCGTCTAGCCTAAGACGTTAAATAAGGGCTCTTGTTGGGAGGCAACCCAACCATCGATACTTTAGTTTAGTTTCATTTACATTTGTAGTTTGATTTGTTTTGACTTTGTTTTTAGTGTAAAAAAGATACCGTGATCGTTTGCTCATTGTGCAGGACTGAGGCAAAGTCGATACCATCGACCTTTGTGTCGATGGTATCGACCATGGTACAGGTTGGCGATTGCAGAAATCACTCTACGTTGATACCATCGACGGCCTCGTCGATAGTATCGACACACCAACAGGTTGATCGCAAAGTCAAGGTCGATAGTATCGACATGCCAGTTGATACCATCAAGATCTCTGGAGATATTCAGAAGAAATTGTCTCAGTAAAGTCAATACCATCGACGGGCCTGTCGATGGTATCGACACATTCACATACAGAAGGCGGCGACCGGCCTCACGAGGAAGTTGCCCTAATCCGAGAGTCGATACTATCGACTCACATTGATAGTATCGACAAGCCACGTCAACGATCCGCGAGGAGAGATCTACGGCGATCACAGCAACCAGAAAGTCGATCTGTGGGACGGGTCGATACCATCGACACCTGTCGATAGTATCGACACGTCAGCGATCCGGGCCCCGCAGATCCAGCCATCGACGACCGTCGATACCAGTGGTAGTACGGATTGTGCTACGCCTATCGATACTATCGACCCGCGTTGATGGTATCGATGGGCACACAGCAGCACCGACGTCAGCTATATATGAGAAGGATTGTCGTCATATGACGTCACAACCCCATAGCAATTTTTCTCTACTTGCACCGAGCATCCTCCAGAGCAATTCGAGCCCAGCAACGAGCATCCATGAGCACGTTTTTCATCGAGAGGAGATTTCTTTCTCCGATCTTCACCAAGCTCTTTCTCTACTCCTCCTTCTTCCGCAACCATGGTGCATGTTGCTGGTGCATCTTCTTCGCGTGCCAACCCAATGGACATCCCGGAGTTCGTGCCGCCACCGACTGCGTCAATTCCACGCCCGCGGATTGTTCATCCGTCTACGGAGGTCAAGAAGATTTATGAGGAGATTCTGAAGAGGAAAATCGAGCCAACCCGTTATGTTGAACGGGACACGATCTGCAACCTGGGGTTCGAGGCTAATCTGGCCTACATTCTTAAAGGGAAGGCGAGTCACACGGACAGGAGGCCCGATGAGCTGGAGTACCACGCTGATGGCCAGCCATTCTTCGGTGAGTGGCCTACTTACAAGGAGCTGGTGGCTGAGTTTATGGCGTCACTGGATGTCTGTGTCGTGCCAAACGACATCATAGCCACCGACCGCGAGTGGATCAAGGGCCGGGTGTCTTTCCGGCTGTACAACATTGACTACAATCTTACACTCCGTCAGTTCAATGAGATTTATAACTGGAATCATTAGCGGAGTGACTACCGGTGGTCAGACAACCGCACCGACTACGACGCGATCTTCGCCGAGCTTGTGACGATGCCGCCGGGCAAATCGGTAAGATACCACAATGCAGCGGTAGCTGACTTTGAGCATCCTTTCGTGCGGGTTCTTCACCGCATGATCTGCACCACCTTATTCGGCTGTGGTGATCTGGCTCTCAGCAAGTTCCAGGAGACGGACTTGTTTTTCTTGAACAAGCTTTTGAAGCGCCAAGAATGCAACTGGGGCGCGTTCTTCTTAACGCGCGTTTTGGCGGTAAAGAGGAGTACAAGGAAAGCTCCAATTCACTTTGGAGGGCTTATCACAAAGCTGGCCTCCTACCTTGGGTTGAATTTCCAGCAGCTTACTCCTCTCTCCAATAGGAGCAAGGTGAACTTGCAACATCTGCACCGCTCCAACCTCATCCTTCTTCGAGATGGCTTGGTGTATGCACACTGCCACGTCAACCATGCATACCAAGAATGCTCGCTTCCCGATCATGTCTTCAATATCGAAGGGGCGCAACATTTCCGATGGCCTATCATAGCCATTGCTGACTCCGATGAAGACGGCGGCAATGACGATGACAACAACAATGACGACGAGGCTGAAGAGGAAGAGGAGACCTACACACCTCTTCGGGAACGAGTGGCACCTAGGAAGCATCCTCGCATGCATCTGGGTGCATCTTCATCTTCACAGCCTCCGCCACCACCACCGCCGTCGCAGCCAAGCGAGGATGTCTATTCTATGCAGGGAATGTATGCTATGCTACATGACATACAACAGACGCAGCAACATCAAACTATAGTGTATACCAGTATTCAGGATACTACGAACCGATTACTTGACAATCAGCGGGCGATCTTCGAGAATGAGCGCCTCCTCCTTGGCAACCAACAACAGATGCATGACCGGTTGCATAGGATGGAGATGCAGCAGCAACCCTTTTATGATCACTATTGGAGCCAGAACTACTTTGGGGGGTATCCATAACCTCCACCTATGCCCCAGTTTGATCTGAGATTTTAGGGAGAGTACCCATCCTGGGACCCTACGGCTCCACAGTACCCGCCTCCGCCTGAAGAGTAAATCAGTATCTCTGTTCCAACCTTTAAGATTGTTTTTGACTATGAGGCCATAGTCGAATTCAAGCTTGGGGGGGTAGTTGGAACAACTCTATCTTTTATTTTCTCAGTTTTTAGTTTCTTTTGTTTGTTCTTGTCATTCATTTCTTGCAATCTTAGTTTGTTTGTAGGATCCACGTTCTATCTAGTGTAATTGTGGATGTCTTAAGTCATGTGTCATCTCACTTGCTTGTACATGGGAATTAAGGGAAAATTAAAAATTTTTGAGTGTTCACAAGCTTGAGTGTTGTTCAACTTTGAGCACGTAACTTAAGAAAATGATTGGTTTTGTCAACTTTACAACAGAAAATCACAACTGTACATTCCTAATGATTCATGAAAAGTGAACGGAATTGGTTGTTTGAGCCTAAACTGACCAAATGATAATGAGACTCTAATTTGAAGTAAGAGAGAGAAACCTCTTAACTACGACACAGGTCAGTTAGGAGGGACACATAATACTTTTCAAAGGTTCAGTCAATTAGTCTTGTGATCTTTCCACCCAATTGTTTTTCACAATCCACCATAAGAATTGGAAGTACTTTACGGTTTTAACCTTTTTGATTGCATGTCATGTAGATAGGTTTTGCATTGCAACCACTTTTATATGTTTTTCATATATAAAAAAACAAATAGAATAATTATACATGCACATTATCCTTAGGTGCATGTCATTTAGTTGCATTCATAATTTTTATGCATAGAGTATATCATGCACCTCATTTCTTCTTTAATGGTGAATTCAATTGTTCCATACCTTCTAAATAATTCAAATCTGCGAGCTATGCAGAAAAAGTAAGCCCAACAAATTACTCATTGTCATTTTTGGATATAAGGGCCTGAAAAAAAGAAGAAGAAAAGGATAGAAAAAATGAAAAAAAAGAGAAAGTATTGAGAAGCAAGCAGAATAAGAGGGAGAAAGGAACATAATCTCACCTACATCTTAAGATGAGTAAGTACATGATGTAGCTCAGTTAGATATCCATCTCATTTTGAGACGGGATGTTAGTGCATGCATCATTCCACCCAATCTTAGGCATTAGGGCATTTTTCATGTGCAAATGCATCATTTAGGGAAGTCTTGTTTTATGCATGATGAAACCGTATAATGCTTTCATTTCTTTCATCAGCCACCCATTCCATTCACCCGTTGCTCGAATTGGTAGGCCACCGTGATTTTCTCCTCACTTGTGAATATCAGTAGAGCTGCTTCCATGTAGATGGTAGTTAGGACGAGCAACGTAGTATAGGAGATCACAAGATGCATCGAGTCTGGACCGGCGAGTTTTATTATGTTAACTGCCTTATGCGATAGTGTTCATCAGTTTTGAGGTAGATATCTTTTATGGATGATTATTGTCGCCTTTAGGGTAATTATCATTCTGTGGTTAGTAAGGGCCGGAATGTGAATGTCCGGTGGGGATCATATGGGATGTTGGTTGTGATGATTTGCTCTTTATTTGACTCTGGCAATTCTATTCTAAGGTTTAGTTGCTCGAGGGCGAGCAATGTTCAATCTTAGGGGAGTTTGATGCGATGATTTTGAGTCGCATTTATAGACTTGTTTTATATGTGTTTTATGCATTTATTAGTCATTTCTGTGGTTAATGTTGCATAATTCATCTACTTTGGTCTATGATACTTCTCTATGTCAAATCTCCCTTATTTCAGTATTTTGAGTATAAATTATCAAAAGAATACATTTTGTGTAGGCTTATGTGGTTTCGTGTTGTAATTTCAGGAAAAACAAGTATCTGCTTCTGTCGATACCATCGACAGTGGTCGATACCATCGACTGGACCACAGGTTGCCAGCCGCAAGGAGCAGAAGAAAGTCGATACTAGCGACCCTCGTCGATGGTATCGATTTACCATCAGGTTGCTGGCGAGAAGTGTGTCGATACTATCGACACATCAGTCGATACTATCGACGAGTGGAGCTACAACGATGGTAAAAGGACAAAAGCGACGCCTAAGAGAGTCGATACCATCGACCCTCATCGATGGTATCGAGCTAGCATCAGCCGCGACAGAGAAAAGAAAAGAAGATCAACCGACATAGCGCAAGGTCGATACTATCGACTTGCGTCGATAGTATCGACACCATCAGATACAAGTTGGTTTCAGATCGATCTAAATCCGACGACTGTGATTATTTGGCGACCTAACTCGGTGATTATACCTAATGACGGCGGTCAAGAGCAATCCATCACGTCATTAGCCGCTGCACACGTCCCGAGAAGGTGTGGAGAGAAGAACGGAGCCCAGAAGCATGCCCCAGCCGATCCGGATGCCAAAGAAGATGAATTCCACCACCGAAAGGCGGGAGAACACATATTCTATGCCAAGGATCGCTTGGATCTTCTCCGTTCAGGGGTTTCACCACTCAATCACATTTTTCTCCACGCCTTCCTTTTTCTACTCCACGTTTTGCTCTGAGATGAACATGCGGGGCTAATCCCCTTTGTCTTTAGGACCGGGAGTAGCCCAGGAATTCATTGTATGACAATTTTATCATAGTAATTCATGTTTGATCTCTTAAATCCGTGGTATAATTTTGTTTTCTCAATTATATTGTTATGCTTGATCACCAGAATAATAATCTAATGCCCTTAATTACTTTGAAAGAAGAATTAACGGTTGAAAAGAGACGAAATTGACATTAATTGACAAATCCCTTGAACAAGGTGGTGTAAGGTTAATGGTGGATACTGAGAGATCGATTCTAATGCACCTAATTTAGGATATAGGTTACTACGATGGTGGAACCGACCTAGACATAGGTAGTGAATTGTACCACGACAGTGGGAAATTCTGATTTTAGGCCACTACCCGGATAGAGAGATAAATTTGAATAACTGAATAGAATCTAATACAATGAAAACCCACGGTGAAACCACAATCCTAAAGATCTCATTTTGAATTGATTAAACCGAACATTTAATCGATTGCTTTGTTTTGTTTTATTTTCATTTTCTTTTAATTTTAACAACAACTTCCAACTATTTAATCGGTCTAGCTGATTGCGAGTAGTTAGCAGTAGTCTCCAACAATTCACGTATCCATGAGTTTGACTCAGGCCTCACAAAGGCCTATATTACATTGATGCGTACACTTGCATTTCTACGCACGTAAAAAGCGTGTCAGAGCACCACCCAAGACCTTTGGGAGCCAGGGGGAGGAAAGCATCGAGGAGGCACTCCCTCCCCCCAGCGGTCACCGCCAGATGGGTGGAGAGAAGGGGGAGCAGCGAGAACCCAGCAGATGAGTTGATTCACCTACTTTGTCCACCTCCTTTCACCCCTTCATTCCATTACATCTTCCATCCCCATGTCTCACAAAACTTGTAAATACACCAAGCTACTCATCAAAATGAGTGGCTAAACATATATCTTGGGTTGGGAGTAGCCACTAAGGCTCTCCCAACATGTAAGTATTTATATTAATTAAATATATGCTCTTAGCAAAGTTTTTCTCCATACTCTTGGTCTTAATGCTTCATTTGCATGATTAGCTACCATCTTGTATTGTTTGATTGTTAATACCTTGCAAGAGTAGTATTAACCTATATCTAAGTGTTATGGAGTTGCATGAATGCATGAGAATGTTGGAATGATTTAACTAATGATCATATGGTTTACTTGTGATTGTTTGTTTGCCATCTCAATAGAGAGAGACAACCTTATAATATACATCTATTCTAAGATCAAGAGAGGAGGGATAGACACTAATGATGATTGCTTGTAAACTTGCTAAGGGTATACAATGGGTGTGAGTATTGGATGTTGGTGAGAGACCTTTGATGGTGAAACAAAATCCAAGTTTCTCCATCCCTAATTGTTTGCATATCTTTTGACTTTCATGCTCTTTTATTTTACTTCTTGATTTGTTTTACTTGCTTTTTACTTGTTTATTGAAGTACCACCCTATCATAAAGAACACAAAACTCTATCTCCTTTGTTTGGTGTAACAAAGCTAAGGCTCTCAATTATTAAGACATACCACCCTTGTCCCTATTGATCTAACCCGATTACTACATCAGACCTCGTGTTATCATTATGTGGGCCTAAGTGTCAGAAAGTCTGATTACTCTAGATCCGCTCCATTTTGTACATGTGATTTTGGCCGTTCAACTTTTTGATGCCGTTTCCAGGGATAAGGCAACCACTACTGTTTCAAACCTGAGTCTACTTAGCATATACCCATGCCTCGAGTCCAGCAATAGACTCAACTACACATTGAAAATCCAATAACTCTAACCATGTCAAATACCTCATAGCACACGTCCAATTTCTGACTCGATTGTGCAACTTGTTTTTGGTAGTTTAAGTGAACCGAACCTTTACCACTACCAACTTCTAGGATCATAGATCCTCGTAGGACAGTCAACCACAACACAAGGGTTGAAGGCCTTCATGAGGAACATGAGGAGGATCATGAGGAAAAACATCACAAAGAAGATGATCATGAAGAAGATTGCGAGGAAGAGTACCATGATAAAGAACATGAAGAAGAGCGACATAATGAAGAACATCATGGTAGAAACAAAAGGAATAGGAGCAACAACAACAATGGTGATGATGAGGATGTTGGAGCCCTTCCCTTCGTGAGTTTGCTGCCACCAGGGCTAATGAATCTAGATGCCCACTCATCATTCCTCTCTTCAATGCTCTAAAATTTGATCCACAACCAACGACCATCATCATGATCCAGAACAAGACTGTCAAGGGAAAATACCAAAGGAAAACCCTTACCATCACCTGGATGCCTTTAAAAAATATCTACAAAAAAATCAAGATGAACAGGGTGCCACAGGAAGTCATCCATTGCAAAGAATTCAACTTTTCTCCAAGGGATAAATCTCTATCATGGTACCTAGCTTTTCCCAATAAAACCATCAACAGATGGGCACCTCTAGATGATGCTTTTTTCACCAAGTTCTATCTAGTAAAAAAGACTCTTAGAAATAGAAGCCTGGTGAAAACTTGTATGAAGCATGGAAACGATTCCAAGTATACCTGAGGGACTGCCCTCACCACAACTATGATAAGGGATTTCTAGTTACAACCTTCTACAATGGGATTATCTTTGACAAAAGGACCTCACTGAATGCTGCAATAGGAAGTGATTTACTGGGTAAGAACCCAAAGAAGACCATGAATATAATTGACAACATGGCCGCCCTGCAAGTCAGACTAGAGTACGACCAAGGAACAACCAAGAAAGTATCATCCATGGTACTACTATCGAGTTCAAGGCTTTATAATCTATAACTTCCTAGATTCATAAGATTTATTTCGATGTGAAAAAGCTGAAGGATTCTTAAAAAAGGAAAGAACAAAGCAGAGAAAGTCTTGAAATGTGTTACCTACAGAGAAGGGGGACATGGAATTGACAATTGTGTTTATACCCAATCCGAAGAAGATGATCAAGAAGAAGACACTAAAAATGTCTCCTATGTCAACTTCAAGAGACCAGACCACCCTGACTTCTCCTAGACCGGTAGGGATCGTAGAAGATGTTCCTATTCGAGTGGGATGATTTTTCATTCCATGTGACATAGTGGAAGACCCCACATATCCAATAATATTTGAAAGACCATTCCTCTACAATGGGACAAACTCGATAGATGTTGAAGCTGGAGTGATCTTTATCAGAGAGGGGAATGATCATATTAATTTTCACGTTCAAGACTCCATGAGAGGACCAATTTTATTTGAGTCAGTCTATTTTATAGACAGCTACAACTAGTTTTGCGAGGAAGTTCAAGAGAAAAATGCTATAGTGGACCCTCTTATAAGGGATCTAAACAATCCTAGTCTAGTTATGAAGACCCAGAAGTAGTCAAAATTCTTGACTATTTTAATCAACCTGAAGATGACTGCATTGATGCAGAGGATGCATATTTTGAGACTATGAAATATGCCTCTCTAGAGCAGACTCCAGAGGAGAAAGAAGCACCAAAACCTAAGCCAGAGCTGAAGCCTCTCCCTAAAGGCTTGAAATATGAATTTCTTGACACTGAAGAAAGGAATCTAGTTAGTATAAATTTTGCCTTGACAGAAGACAAGCAGGAAAAGCTGTAGAATGAATTCAAGCTTAGAAGCAAAGCTATATGATATTCTGTTGAAGATATAAAAGGACTAATCCCAGCCGTATGCATGCACATAATACACATGGAAGAAAATGCCAACTCTCTAGCACAACCTGAGAGAAAGTTGAGTCAAAACTTGAGATAGCTAGTCAAGAAAGAGGTGATAAAGCTTTAGGACCACAAGCATAATATATCAAATAAGAGAAAACAATTGAGTGAGTCCTATACACGTTGCCCCTAAGAAGGGATGCATGATAGTGGCGAAGGGAAAAAAAGGCAATGAAGTTGCAACATGGACAATAACAGATTGAAGGATGTGCATCGTTTACAGAAAGCTCAATGTAGCAATCAAGAAAGATCACTTCATGCTGCCATTCATAGACCAAGTTCCAGAATGCCTAGCACACTATTCATAGTTATATTTATTAAATGAATATTTGGGATTTTACCAAGTTTCCATTCACCTAGATGATCAAGAGAATACTACATTCACTTGTGTCTATAGAACATGCACTTTTTGATGAATGCCATGCAACCTCTACAACACATCGAAAACCTTTCAAAGGTGCATGATTTCAGTGTTCACATATTTTCTGGAAGACATTATGGAGGTATTCACAAATGATTTCTCTGTGTACGACACTAACTTTGATGATTGTTTGAGAAACCTATCCCAAGTGTTGAAACGATGTGAAGAAAAACAATTAGTGCTGAACTAGGAGAAATGCCATTTTATGGTCCAAGAAGGTATAGTACTTGGCCACAAAATCTTTGAGTACGGAATTGAAGTCAATTTAAGGAAGGTGGAAACCTTTTCTAATCTCCCACCCCCTTCATCTGTGATGGAGGTGAGAAGCTTTTTGGGCTACATAGAATATTCCAAATTCTCTAAACCCATGTCGAATTTGCCTGTCAAAGATGCCGTGCTCAATTTTACGGATAAATGCCTTAAAGCCTTTGAAACTCTAAAAAGTTCTTTATTGACTGCCCCAATTCTACAAGCTCCAGATTGGGGGATTCCTTTTGAGGTAATGTGTGACACAAGTTACTATTCGAATGGAGTTGTCCTAGACCAAAAGAAAGACAAGAAGCACCACATGATTTATAATGTGAGAAAAACACTTGACAAAGCTCAAGTTAACTACACCACAACAAAGAAAGAGATGTTGGTGATAGTGTTTGCTTTTGACAAGTTCAGGTCTAATCTGATACGATCAAAAGTGAAAGTTTACATGGATCACAAAGCAATCAAGTATCTCATGCATAAAAAAGACTCCAAACCCATGTTCCTACAGTGGGTATTGTTGCTATAGGAGTTTAATCATGCGATTATCGATAAAAGGAACAAAGAATGTAGAAACTGATCACCTGTCACATATTATTGTAACTGTAATATCCTCAATTTTGGTATTGAATTATATAAATGAATTGATTTGCATTTTTCCCAATGTTAATTATTGATAGGATAAAGTCAACTTTGTGACATGAGTGCAATCCATGGCCCAAGTGAGGCCCATGAGGCTATTTGCTTTGCAAATATGTCCTTGTGGCACAAGTTACAGAATAAGAGTTTTGAGTATAGATAAATAGTAATGTCTTTATGAATTGTCAAATAATAGAAATATGAGATAATGTGCAAATTTCCAAGAGAAAATAAAATATATGGTGTTTTATATAATTAAAAGAATAACCATCTAGTTAAATGTGGCAACATAATGTTTGAGGCAACAAATGGCGTTATCTCAGTCTGACCTTTGGCATACTTGGAATTAATAATGAAAAGAAGAGAATTATATAATTTGAGAAAGGACTGTCCATGTGGATTGGATAACTAAATTAAGAATTTACTAAAGAAGCAAGTTTCATGCATAAATGCTATTCTAATAAATCCTAAAATTGATTAAGGTTGGGAAAGATTTTAACAAGTTTTCCTCCAAGTTTCATAAAAAGGATGCTTCTAGTGGCCTAGAGAAATTCATAAAGATAGAGGAATCTACTTGAAATAAATGAATTATGTTCCTTTTGAAAGATAGAGAAAAAAGGGGCATCTAGAAATATCCTTTTGACACCAAATCTTTCCCACATCTAAAATTAATATTTAAAAGATTTCCCTTAAAATTTGGGGTTAATTGGAGGAGATAAGAGAGAGTTATGGATTTTATAAATTTCCATAAAGTGAGGTTATTGTTTTTAACTATAACATTTGTCACACTTTTTTCCAAATTGGGTCCGGCCCATTGATGTGTCCCACCACTTATTGACCCTCAGATCATAAAATCTACAATATGGATGTTGTCTCCCTCCTCCGACCAGACTTGGAAAGTCGACAACAGTGACCCCAAATCACCTTGACACCCCTTTCTCTACTGAGACTCCTAAATCTTCGGGAAACCTTTCCATTGATTTCAGGAATTAATTTTGAATTCAATCATCTCTACTTCTTCCTATTTTCATGAGGAATCAATACTTCCCCTAATTACTCTATGGAATCAGTACCCCATTAAGAGAGGAATAGACACCCTCGACTATATATACTCCAGGAGCGTTCTAGGATCACCACGACACCCCATCCTCTCATGTTGGTCTGGTCCTTCATGCTCGATGAGAGATGCCATGGCCTCTTCTAGTAGCAACAACGTCTCCACACAGGTGTGATATCAGTCTCACTCAGAAGCCATGTTGCAACAATCGTGAGGTTGAGGAGGCAGGCTCGTCGCCTTCACTGCCCTGTGTGTTGCCATCATGGTTGGGGTGGTCACTACACAACTAGTTCCTCGACGCCCTATTCTACTAGAGAAATAGGGGACGCAACACGGGACTCCACGTCGGGGAAGACAAGTAGGAGTGACTGAATCCAGGTTACTAGGTTAATGGATCCTAGCTAAGATCCATGATGTGAGAAAAGGAAAAAAAAGAATAGGTAATAGAAAAGGAGAGGTGTAAGTTGTTGACGCGGCGATCCTCTATGAGCCTAAATTTAATTATCTTGTGGATAATGTAATAATTAATCCGTAGATTGGATCATAATGATATTATATATCAAATCGATCAGGAAACTAAGAGGAACATGAATAAAATATGCTTGAGATCCAATTATAACCCAATCACAAAATAATGATAAATATATGTTTAAGTGACAATTAGTAAATGGAAACCTAGAAATGATGATTTAGGTGTTGAATACCTTAAATACTTTTACTCATGTTATAATCTATTGAATAATCTGATATTGCTGAATATGATAGTAATCCAAGGTAATCTTGATCATAATGGTGATGATTAGGATATCTAAAGTATATAACCATACATGTTAATAAATAGGTCTAAAGGTTATATCTTGCTATGCTGTTAGTGACCATAAATGAATCAAGGTGATCATAATGAAAGAATAAGATGGATCTAGTAGTTAGGGTTACACATGATGTCTGATGTAGATTAAGAACTTTAATAAAGAATTATGTGATGGAATTAGGGTTTACACCCCCTTATTCCATATCCTAAACCTGAGACAACTCTAAACCCTAGGTTAGGACTGAGTAGGGTTTAATCTAACTGATGTGATGATGACACTTTAGGATTTACATACAATATTCATTGCTTGGATCTATTAAATGGTTGATTGAATATACTTGAAGTATAATTTTATAAGCTTCATGGCTCACCATTGAGGTACGTGGTTACGATTATGACTACCCGCATTAGTATGTTGGTGTTTGCTAAATGTTTCTTGAGGATTGAACAACTAAACTGATGTATGTTTATTTACATTCTGTTCAATTATAATGCCACTATGAGTATTACATAAAGAAAGAATATGTGCAAAAATTACCATCTCTTATTTGCAAGTATTTGATGGAATATATGCCATTAGTTTACTTGGAACACTTTTCCATGCACCCAACATACACAGTATAGCAAGATAGTTATTTGTACTTTTGGTTTCACAATGTTTTAGATACATGCTAAATATGATGATATCAAGATATGATGGATAGATGAAATTACCTGAATACATTAAAGATAACTTTTAAGGAGGGTTAGATACTTAATTCATCTCATATGTATAGTTATGATGATACAAATTCATGTAATCCTTAGAGGAGAATTTTGTAGGCAATACTTGATTTAGTGGAAGTTATTTACTATTATTTGTTATTTGGTTAAATCTGGATCCTTAGGAGTTTTAGGTAATGACTTTCAACTTTTTGGGTCTTTCCTTAATTAGATGATGCTAAAAAGTGAGGTCGTCACATTTAGTATCAGATCCCCAAATTTTTGAAATAATATTTAATAGTTTATAATTTTAGTAATATGTACAAATATGAGGGAATTATTAGGGCATTTTTTAAAGATGATGGTGTCTAGAAGTGACCACGTCCCAAGAGCTGGCAAAACTTCCCCCACACTGGTAGTCAGCTTACGATGACTACTAGGCCTGTGTATCCTTTCTCAAGAAAGTCAAAAGATTTTGTCTGAAGTAAAATACCTTTAGGTTTTCTTCTCATCTTGATTTATCCACTTCCAATCCTCTTGCTTAATAAACCCTAGAAGATACTTCCTTCCTAGTCTAAAGTTAGGATTTTTGATAAGAAGTAGGATTAAGGCATCCTCCTCCAATTAATATACATGAAATGTGGAAGTAATGATAAATAAAATAATTTTTTTATGAGGTAACCTTAGAGGGAATTAGGGTTTCTTTGAGAAAACTCTAGTGGGTCAAAGGACATAGAAACCCCAAAGATGCAGGGTGTAGGTTGACTAGTCCATAACCCTAACCCAAAATCCTAATCTTAGGAAATGGGAGTAGAGTGGGTGATAGAGTAACCCTACCCATATGAACCCTAATTAGGGTGAAAAAGTAATAAGAAAAATGTAAATGACTTAGGTGACTCAGTATCCCATGCATGTGTACATATGGAGAAATAAATTAATGAGAAAGTCTTAAGATAAAAGTAACTTATGAACAACTCATTTTATGGATATAACTTGCTCTAACACTAAATGAAATGCCTTTGGTGAGTTAAATAGCATGGGGTGAAAGAAAGCCATTATGGGAATGATCAGTAATCAAGCCCAGAAAGGAAGATTACCTCAGGTAAAGCCCAAAAAGGAAGTATCATGAACAAAAGCAAGCCCGAGTGAGGGAAGGTTATGAACGTCCACTACAGGGACTAAAACCCTTATAGAGGGTTCCCCATAAAGAGGCTCCCCTTAAGAGAGGGCTCATCATGAGAGAAAAAGGATAAGGCTCGAGAAGTTATAACAAAAAATGTACCTTCAAAAATATGAAACTTTTAGGGTTGGTGTCCTGACCTGGGGTGGGTCAACCCAAAAGTGGGAAAAAAACCTATGGGGGGAGGAAAAAACCCTAAGACCTTGGGGTAAGGTTGTGGCTAGAGAGACTAACCTCCTCCCGTGGGACAAGAAGACACCCTAGGTTAGGGCCTTCCCTATAAGGGTGAGATGACAAATCAATTTAAAGATTGAAGTAACCTTAAATGTCACTTGAAGTGTAAAGAATTAAGTATAAAAAATAGGAAAGCACATATATTGAGTATAAGTCTTTGAACCCAAGTATGACATCTCTGAGGAACATGAAGAAAAGTCACTATGGAAGTGGATGACAATATGAGACCAAGCCCGATAGGGAAGCTCGCCATGAGACCACAAGGGATGTAAAATGAATACTGAGCACCATAAGAGATGGAAGAAATCTCGGTTTAAAGAATTACATATGAAAATAATGTGCCCTCGATAAACCCTTGGGAAGGGTATAACCCTAGGTAAATCCTAAAGTCAATTAGGGAGTATTAAATGTACATAAGACCCATGGGATTAGGAGATGATTGTTCCCTTAATGCATAAGACCATTTGATCAGGAGGTAACAACTATGTTTGTCGGAGCCCCATGACTCAAGAGATTGGCCACCTTCATGAGTTCATGAGGCCCAAAAGGTGAATGTGAGAGGTACTCCCTAGATGCATAAGGATGAGATCACTCCAAAAGTACATGTACCCTTAGAGACCTCAAGGAAGTGGCCAAGGCTCATGATACATGAGGTATAAATATAAAAGTTGTAAAGAACATGTAGTAAATGAAATCTTAAGAGTTGTTGTCTACAAACTCAAGAGTGGAAAAGGCATTTGACTTCATGAAATTGAGAATATTGGGAATTAAAAAGTATATATGGTTTAGAGTTATGTGGAGAATGATTCAACATAGACTATGCTATTTTAGGATAATGTGTGTGTAAACCATCTCTTCTCATGGAATGCCATGAAATTTGTTTCTGGGCTGCAGTCAAATGCTCATTTCATCTCATTATGAGTTAGAGATTGGAGTAGACATATATTATTCTTAAAATTGGAATATGATAATGAATACATTAAGTTGAACTTAATGACATGACCTAGGCTTGGAGGTGTTGCCTCACTCTTATGTGGGAATAAATGAGTGATAGATTGGGAACCCAAGTGAACAATGTAGTCACTAAGTGAAATTTAAAATCACCAAATGATAATATCATGTAAATACTAAGGATGTGGATATACCTTGAATTGAACTCATGTACCAATCTGGGTAATAATATGTGGAATTTGCATATCAATAGAGCTGATTAAAGATAATCTAAATAGGGTTGCAAACTCTATGTTGTGATATTAAGACGAGTTACCATTCACAATAACCTTACTGAGTGTGAATTTTGGGGACAAAATTCTTCTAAGGAGGGGTGAATGTAATATCTTCAACTATGGTAAAATTGAATTATATAAATGAATTGATTTGTAATTTTCCCAATGTTAATTATTAATATGATAAATTCCACTTTGTGGCATGAGTGCAACCCATGGTCCAAGTGAGGCCCATGAGACTATTTGCTTTGCAAATATTTCCTTGTGGCACAAATTAATGAAATAGGAGATTTTGAGCAAAAATAAATAAATAGTGGCTTTATGAATTGTTTAATAATAGAAATATGAGATAATGTGCAATTTTCCAAAAGAAAATATTAAAATAATAATTATCTAGCCAAATATGGCAACGTAATGTTTGGGGAAATAAATAATATTATCTCGGTCTAACTTTTGGCATGCTTGGAGATTATAATGACAAGAAGAGAATCCTAGAATTTGAGAGAAAAGGGACTCTCCATGTGCAATGGGTAACTAAATTAAGAATTTACTAAAGAAGAAAGTTTCATGCATAAATGTTATTCTAATAAATCCCACAAAATTGATTAAGGTTGGGAAAGACTTTAATGAATTCCCATCCAAGTTTCATAGAAAAAGGATGTTTCTAGTGGCCTAGAGAAATTCATAAAGATAGAGGGATCTACTTGAAATAAATGAATTATGTTCCTTTTATAAGAGAGAGAAAAAGGGGCATCCAAAAATATCCTTTTGACATGAAATCTTTCCCATAATGATATTTAATCTTTAAAAGTATTCCCTTAAAATTTGGGGTGAATTGGTGGAGGGAGAGAGTTATGGATTTTATAGATTTCCATAAAGTGAGAGGTTATTGTTTAGTTATAACATTTGTCACACTTTTTTAGATAAGGAAACCTTGGGTCTGGCCCATTGATGTGTCACACAACCTATTGACACATGGTTCCAAAGATCTATGGTTTGGAGGTTGTCTACCTCCTCTGGCCAGACTTGGAAAGTTGACAACAATGACCCCAAACCACCTTGACACCCCTTTCCCTACTGAGAATCCTAACGCTTCAGGAAACCTTTCCATTGAATTTACGAATTAATTTCAAATTCAATCATCCCTACTTGTTCCTATTTTTGTGAGGAGTTGGGACTTCCTCTAATTAAACTATGGAGTTGACACTCCATTAATAAAGAAATAGGAACCCCTAAATATATATACTAATTAGAAGAGCCTTCATGAAACTGAGAGGGGGAAACACAACTAAGAGAACATGGAGATCACCGTGACACCTTAGCCTCTCCTGTTGGTCTGGTCCTTTGCTCCATGAGCAATGACATGGCCTCTGCTGGTGGTAGCAGTGTCTCCACACAAGTGTGATACAAGTCTCACCCTGAAGCCAAGTCACGGCCATCGTGAGGTTGGGGAGGCAGACTCGTCACCTTTGCTACTCTATGGGTTGCCATCATGGATGGGGGTGGTCGCCAGACATCAGATTCCTTGGTGCCCTATTCTCTCAGAGAAATTGGGGGCACAACACAAGACTCCATGTCAGAGAAGACGAGTAGGAACACCTAGATCCAAGTAACCATGCTAATGGATCCAAGCTGAGATCTATGAGCCCAGAGAAGAAAAAGAAAAGGTAACGGATAAAGAGAGGTATAAGTCATTGACATGGCGGTTCTCTATTGGCCTAAATTTAATTATCTTGTGGACAATGTAATAATTAAACCACAAATCAGATCATAATGAAATTATGTATTAAATCGATCAGGAAAATAAGAGAAACATGAATAAAATATGGTTGAGAACCAATTCTAACCACAACCACAAAAGTAGTGCTAAATATGTGTTAAAATGAAATTTAGTAACTGGAAACTCAGAAATGATAATATAGGTGTTGAATACCTTAAATACTTTTACTCATGTTATAATCTATTGAATAATGTGATATTGTGGAATATGATAATAATCCAATGTGATCTTGATAATAATGGTGATATTTAAATAAGAGGAACATGAATAAAATATGGTTGAGAACCAATTCTAACAACAACCACAAAAGTAGTGCTAAATATGTGTTAAAATGAAGTTTAGTAAATGGAAACCCAGAAATGATAATATAGGTGTTGAATACCTTAAATACTTTTACTCATGTTATAATCTATTGAATAATATGATATTGCTGAATATGATAATAATCCAATGTGATCTTTATAATAATGGTGATAATTAGGATATCTAAAGTATATAACCATGTATATGAATAATTAGGGTTAAAGGTCATATCTTTCTATGTTGTTAATAACCATAAATGAATCTAGGTGATCATAATAAAAGAATAAGATGGATCTAGTAATTAGGGTTACATGATGTCTAATGTAGATTAATAACTTCAACAAAGAATTGTGCGATGGAATTAGGGTTTGCACCCCCTTATTCCATATCCTAAAACTGAGACAACTCTAAACCCTAGGTTAGGACCGAGTAGAGTTTAATCTAATTAATGTGATGGTGACACTTCAGGATTTACATACATGTAGATTACATATTGATCACTTGAATTATAATTGTACAATCTACATGGATCACCACTAAGGTACGTGGTTATGATTATGACTATCCACATTAGTTTGCTAGTGTTTGCCGAGTAGTTCCATGAGGATTGAACAACTAAAATATTGGATGTTTATTTACATTATGTTCAATTATAATTCCACTATGAGTATCACATAAAGAAAGATAATGTGAAGAAATTGCCAATTCTTATTTGCAAGTTTTTGATGGA
This sequence comes from Alisma plantago-aquatica, assembly GCA_963693085.1. Lineage (NCBI taxonomy): Eukaryota > Viridiplantae > Streptophyta > Magnoliopsida > Alismatales > Alismataceae > Alisma > Alisma plantago-aquatica. Next base: position 1,615,202,300 of record OY856409.1, on the reverse strand, counting down.
ATATATGTTGTTATTTTACTTGCACACTTTTGCATGCATCCCATGTACATGATATAACAATATACTAATTCATGCTTTTATTTTCACAGTGTTTTAGATACATGCTAAATATGAAGACATCAATATATGATGGATATATAAAATTACTTGAAGACATTACAAATAACTTGTAAGGAGGATTAGATAGTTACTTCATCTCATATGTATAGTTTTTTTATGATAAGAATTCATGTAACTCCTTAGATGATCATCAATATTTGAATTAATGAAAATTATTTACTATTATTTGTTATTGGGTTAAATCTGGATCCTTGGGAATTTTAGGTAATGACTCATCTTTTTGGAATTTCCTTAATTGGGGGATGCTAAAAAGTGAGGCCGTCACAGTAACCAACAATGACTCACTACTAATCAATGGCCATTACCCGAATGAAGCTCTGATGATGGCAAGGACCCTCAAACCAAAAGTACCATGGTTTGTTGATATATGAAATTACCTACTTGCCGACAATTGTTTCCAAAAATTACATACAATGTGAAGAAGCTATTTTCTGATATGAAAAACTAATACTGGGATGACCCACTATGATTTAAAAGGCATGCTGATAATATATACCACAGATGCAATCTAGAAGAAGAAGTGCCACAAATCCTTCATGAGTTCCACTCTCCACCTTATGGTGGGCATTTAGTCATAGACAGAATAGCCACCAAAATTATGTAATCTGACTTTTATTGGCCTAATATGTTTAAGGATGCACATGCATATGTCAAGTCTTGCAAAGAGTGTCAACACACTTGAAACATATCAAAGAGGAACAAGATGCCTATGTCTAATTGGATCAAAATTGAGATTTTTGACGTTTGGGGAATATATTATATGGGATCTTTCCCCTAATCACAAGGAAACCGATACATTTTGGTTGTAGTGGATTATGCATCCAAGTGGGTGGAAGCAGTAACAAACCCAATTGTGACTCAAAAGCCATGATAAGATTTTTAGAGAAGATCATCTTCCGCATAAATGGTGTCCCATACACCATCATTCGTGACGAGGGATCCCACTTTGCAAAAAGACAGTTTGCAACATTGCTAAAGAAATATGGAGTAAGGAACAAAGTTGCCACCCCTTACCACCCACAAACCTTGGACCAAGTTGAGGTTTCAAATAGGCAGATTAAATAGATTCTGAAAAGACACTCGAGAGGAAAAAAAAGATTAGTTGATGAAGCTTGATGATGCTCTGTGGGCATACCATACTACCTACAAGACTCCTATAGGGACCACTCCCTATAGGTTTATATATGGTAAAGAATACCATTTACCAGTTGAATTTGAGCACAAGACCTTTTTGGGCAATCAAATTCATGAATATGGACCCACGATTAGCAGACAAGAAGAGAATCTTGCAATTATAGGAATTAGAGGAGCTTAGGCTCCATGGCTATGAAAACTCCAGGATTTATAAACAAAGAACTAAGGTGTGTCATGATGCCCATTTAAAAAGAAAAGATATGTCCGAAGGAGACAAGTTTCTTCTATTCAACTCAAGAATTATATTTTCCCTAGAAATTTAAAATCAATATTGGTCAGGACTCTATACGGTGTCAAAAATATATCCATTAGGGATGACGGAGCTTTTTAGTAAAAAGATAGGGACCTTCCCTATGAATGGTCATGGAGTGAAATTATATTACAAAGATGAAGCTTTCACCAGAAGGGTTGAGGTTCAATTGGATGAACCACCATCTACACCACCCGTAGAAGTTGAAGAAGCTACTTAATTAGAGTCAAGCTAAAGACTATAAATTAGCTCTTCTTAGGAGGTAGCCCAAATACTTTTTAATATGTATTCTTGAATTTTTAGTTTGTTTTATTTCTCAGTAACTAGATTTTGCTAATATCTGTCCTTGGTTTTATTTATTCACTATCAGGTTGCCTACGCTTCCTATTTTCTGGTGTACATAGAATAACGTTAGTGAGAATGTAAGATCTTTGCCTGTTATGCATGGAACATCGGTTCATGAAAAGAGCATTGGGTTCAACCTAACTCAAGCCATCAATTTTATGCAGACTAGCAAAAGGGTTATGGAACCTAGTGGAACCATCAAAAGACAAAAAGACCAATCCCGAGACTCCATATGATTCTACAACTCTAATGAATCCATTGAATGACTAAGTCATCCAAGCCATCATGTTTCAAAGTCCAATGAAACCATCAGTAGCTATGGCACAAGAGAAATCATTGAGTTTGCTGAATCATCGATTCTTTAAGGCTAGTAGATCTATAGGAAAATCGACATCTAGGACACCCATTGGTAGACGTAAGCCATCTAACTATCAAATCACATGCTGTACTGAGCCATCGATAGACTCATGAACTAACAACCATTGGATGATAAAAGTAAAGAACTATCAAGCCATTGGATCTTGAGCTTAGGAGAACCATTAGATCCTCTATACAACAAAACCATTAGAAGAAGATAACCTGTATAACCATCAGAATGTGTGATGTCACATCTGATGGTTGCGAAAGGCCCACCGCCACTCGACTCGGTGCTATAAAATCAAGGAGGGGGCCAGTACCTTATATAATTATATAGAGGCATTAAACCCTAGAACGTAATCTCCCAGAATTAAGGCGAATAATCTAAAACCATTAGAGGACACTCATTGTCTTTGATTTCTAGACGTCGATAGCCAAGCAAACCAGAAGAAGACTTATTTGGCATACAAAAAACACATAGAGCTCGACGAGATGATCATGACTGAGATATCAAAAAGTGTCTAGCCCCGATGAACACAAGATTTGGATGGCCTATAAAAGAAGCCAGAGCATCATGGGAACCATTCGACGTCAGCAGTGGGTAATCGTCCCTATTATCCTTTTCATTTTAATTTTCCCAAATACCTCTGGACTTTGTCCCCCCCTAGATTGATACCCTAATTCCAGTGATTTCCACCTTCTACTTCCTCCCGCCATCCCTTTCTGCCTTTTTGGCTTCTATCCCAAGGTATTGGGGTACCATCAATTATTCACTCTCTCTCCCCACCAATCATTAGTTGCCACTAACCAAATTTCATCATCGATTACTACATGAAACCATATGTTCTTTGCATTTGCCATCTTCTTTAGCAAACCATCAGATCACCGATTGCTATTTGCATGAGGAACCATCGATTTTATGACCTACTAGGTGGCCAGGTAAAACCATCAATTGACATCTTTCTCAGGCTAACCATCAATTATCTATCTCCTAGGTGAAACCATTGATAGGTAGACACCTTATAAAAATAATCGACATGTAGTATTTCTAGGCAAACCATCAACTGTATACCTCCCTATAAAAACCATTGAGTTTTATGCTCCTTTGACAACCATATCTATATAATCATATACTTGCACCAGTCTAAAATTTGAGATTAATTGTCGAGCTAACCCTGCAAGAGATACACCAACATCTACATAGAAACCAATGATTAAAATGGCACATAATATAGACACAAAACAAGGAGTCAACAAAGGACTGGTCTGCCAAGAAAGCAAAACCAAGAAAATTAGGGCCACAATGACCCAGGAAGAAATGGACATAATGAAAAAAATAAAAGATGAAATGGTTGATTATATCAAGATCCAAGGGGACCCTACTCCCTAAAGAATCAGAGCAAGGCCAGAAGTAGATAGGCACAAAATGCTAGCTGAGCCAATTCCTGATGAATCTTCTAGTTTTGAAGAATGCGCTAGGACTGAGACCTCTGAATACACACCTTCTATAGAGGTCCAACATACCAAGAAGAGGAGGGCACTAAGTCCTCCTCCCCAAGATAGACCAAGTAAGGTGGCAAAGACATCAACCAAAGACCAAACTAAGGACCAAGTAGAGCTTCAACCGAAAGTCACCACCACTATTGTAGTTCTCACTAGGACTGTTCCACCAATGATGAACATAGTTTATAAGGAGTGACCTGATACTTATTTCCTACCCAGAGATGACGAACACATGGATTTCTTGGGCCATATATTCAATAAAAAAATGTTAAGGCCACAAGGTTTGAAGAAGTGACTACCCTAGAGAGTTGGGAATATATCAAAGAGTAAAGGAGAGCTTCAATAAAATTAAGATTTACAAAATTAGATTCAATAAGCACATCTCCTATAACGAACTCACTATGGAGATAATGTCATCCCTAAAGAAACTACTGGTAATAAAGTAAGAGGCAAATGAGTGCGGGAGACACTATCAATTAGAAGTGCAAATGGTCAAAAAAGATATATATACTCATTGAGAAGTGGCTCCATTCCATTTTCACAAACTCTGATGAACAAGCAGAAAGAGCCAATAGAGAAAAAAGAGACAGAAAGTAAGATGCTTTCTCACCAATCATAAGTGGGAGAAATTATTAGGAGAAAGGCACTACAACTCAGGGTAGTCAAAAGCTACCATGATGCACTCTGGGTTCATGTGTGTAGCACACAAAATCTTCTCCAACACCCTATTCTTCAGGAAGGACACGAGAAACATGACCATAATGGACCTCCATGTCATGTGGAGCATCATGGAAGGCAAGCCAATCAATGTTGGTATATGTGCCCATAGAGTCATCCTGAGCGATTGCATGGAGTCAGATATTAATTAATCAATTAATGTGATTATTTGGTTAATTAATTAATTCCAGAATATTCTAATTAATCCATGAGCATTTTAATTAATGCAATGTTTCTATTTACCAATGGGTTTAGGAAACCCTACTTCCTCTCGTCTCCTATTTAAAGGGGCTTGACGACCGATATCTATATAAGATATTGAAAGAGACTTTTCAGTTTACACTCACGTACATAAACCCTATCCATCACCATCCTCAAGAGAGAAAGGAGAGCATCGCGACGCTAGCACATCGCCGCACAAAGACGACTCCCTCCCGCCAGCTTGGGAAGCACGACGTGGAGTTCTAGTCCATCCACATGGACAAAGTAGATACGTAGATGCTGAGACACCTACGCTCAGAGGACGTCTATGACCATCTGTATGCGATACGAGCAGCGTACATCACCACACAAAGAAACGATGCCCGATCTTCCTACGATGCACTCAACGAACAGGAGAGAAGTTCCATTCATGTAGGTCAGTAGCGTTGCACACCGTTCTGCAGTGGGACATCGCCAGACTCTCGCGATAAGGTATATCCCACAAACACTCCTTCTGAATACACTGTTGTCGACGAGATCCTGTTTCGGGTTGCATGGAATTTTTTTGTTGCTTCTGCCGCACATGTTTTCTCCACAAAACCCAATAGTGGTATCAGAGCAACGTCGATCTACAACATATTTGGAATCATTTCGATACGATCGAATCACTCCATACTTTTTCTTTGTTACATACGATGCGAATTAATTCTACTAATGTGAAAATCTAAACCTAATTCCACATACGTCGCAGGGTTCTATTTTTGATGTTTCATACGGGGTCGACTATGGAAAATATTGATTTTCCTAAGTGCATGGAAGTAAAATTCCATAGACCTTTCAGGGGCTCTGCCCCTGAGACCCACGAGGGGTGGCCTCCCCTTGACCCCCGCCCACTGACCAGGGCGCTGCCCCTGTGTACCCTGCATAGTCTGTGTGGGAGTCAAAAATTTAGTTAATAGGGAATGTCCCGCATTAAAAGTACTGCAATTTGAATATGTATATACACATATGTAGATATACCTATGATATCATACACGTCACCTTTAAAATCTATTTTATGTGGTGAATGCATGCACGATTATGGCCTAGTATCCCCTTTTGTGAATGTTGTGAATGAATGTGGTTGTGAATCTTCTGGGCATGTTTGTTTGAGAATTCTATGGATGTATAATGGTTGTACATGGATCTATTGTATAAAGTATTTGGCTTGCATGCCATGCCTCATCTCTTATTTCAAAGTGTAATTAATTCTTTCCCTTTATATTTGTACTCATATGATGTAATTGAGATAGGATTAGCTTTAGTCTTTGTAAACTTGATGTAAGGAGGCCACTTGAAGATCCAACTCCAATGAGCGTCCATGGAGAAGCACCATGAAGATCCAATTCCAAGAAGCAACCTGAAGATTCAACTCCAATGAGCGTCCATGGAGAAGCAACATGAAGATCCAATTCCAAGAAGCAACTTGAAGTTCCAACCTCACGGAGCATCCATGAAGTTGTTCATTGTAATGCTAATCCTTACAGGTTGATTCACAGGTGTTGTTGCATGAGATGCATAAGACCATAGGTGGACCGTAATCCTTTGTTTCTCCAAAGGATTACAATAGTATGGCCATAACCGATGTATTTGTATTTCCGATTGCATGTCTATTGTTTGTGGTTGTGAATATAGTAGTATATGATACATACTATAAGTATGTGGTGTTTGGATATGTATATGTATTAGTAAAACCCCTCAATTAATAATATTAAGTTTTAGTTGCCTTCCATAATGCAACACACATGAAAAGCTTGACTGACTATGTGTGGGCATGCCTCCGTATGGTACACTGTCTGTCTCGTGGAAGTGTGATGGTGGGTGTGTGGGTCTGCCTCCGCAGGGTGCACACTCATCGTGTTGGCTAATGGGTTGGACTTAAGTAGGGAACCTTGATAGGATCAAGTACCTAGAGGCACACAGATGCATCATGGCTAGGAGTTGTGCATGATCGTCTATCCAAGAGTTTCATATGATGTAATTGGCAAAAGTTTCCTACCTTAGTATTTGGTCTTTGACGCCGACGTTGGATGGGCATTGATCCAATTATTTTGGATCTTTGCTCACTAGAAGGTTGTACGCTACAATATTTTGAGTTGATAGTGAGGGCTATCAATTTGAATAAAATAGTGGGAGCGTAATTAATTAAAGGCCTAATTAATCTCGTTTATCAAATCTTTACAAGTCAAAATGTTTTGGACTAAATGCAAACCTTTTCTTTTGTACAAATGGCAAACAACACTCACACTTTCTCATTGTGATCGGTCCTTAAGAAGGACAAACTTACCAGAACCAACTTTCAAAACTGGTTTAGGACACTGAGAATTGTTCTCACACATGAGCGTAAGCTCTATGTCCTTGAAACACCAGAGCTAGTGGAACCTGCCGTAAATGCACCCAAGGCTGAAAAGGATTCTTACAAGAAGCACCTTGATGATGCTGTAGATGTCAAGTGCCTGATGTTGTGCTCAATGAACTATGAGTTGCAAGAGCAGAATGAGAACATGAATGTCATGGAGATGGTAACACATCTCAAGAACATGTATCAACATCAAGCAAGACAGGAGAGATATGATGTCTCCAAGGCCATGTTCAGGAGCAAGGTGAAAGAGGGAGACTCAGTTGGCACTCATATACTCACTTTGATTGGGTACATGGAAAGCCTATCCAAGCTTGGATTTCCCCTAGGTCAAGAGTTGGCCACTGATGTGATTCTAGAATCATTGCCTAAATCATATAGTCATTTTGTCATGAACTACAACATGAACAATCTTGACAAACCATTGTCAGAATTGTTGGGCATGTTGAGGACAACTGAAGCACAAATGAAGAAACACAAGCCCAAGTCTATGATGATGATCAACAAGACAAAGGGAAAGCCAAAAGGTAAATGAAAGGCTAAGAAAGGTTCTAAATCTAGGCAAAAGCCAAAGTCATCTACGCTCAAAGCTAAAGGTGGGATCTCCAAAGAAGGAAGTTGTCACCATTGTCACCAGGCTAGACATTGGAAAAGAATCAGTCCTCTCTACCTGGAGTAACTGAGGAAGAAGAAGTAGGGGATAGAGATCTCCACTTCAGGTATATACATTATTGAGATAAACTTAAATACTTCTTCATCATGGTTACTGGATACCAGATGTGGATCTCACATATGTTCTAATATGCAGGATCTGATAAGAAATAGGCCTTTACGAAAGGGCCAAGTCGATATGTGGGTCGCCAATGGAGCAAGAGTTGCTGCCAATGTAGTTGGAGTTATTAGTTTCTCTTTGCCTATGGTCCTTGTAATAGAATTAGAAAATTGCCATTATGTACCTGCCATTAATAGAAATATTATTTCTGTATCTTGTATGGACAAGAGTGGATTTGAATTTCACATTAAGAATGGAATGGTTTCTATTTCTAAAGATGAGATCTTTTATGGCAATGCCCCTATGTCTTATGATATCTACTTATTAGAACTTGAGACTAGCATATACAATGTAAATACAAAAAGGCTAAAACTTGACAACTCAAACAAAACATACTTATGGAATTGTCGTCCTGGGCACATAAACGAGAAGCGCATATCTAGATTCCATAAGGATGGTTATATAGAATCTTTTGATTTTGAATCATTAGAGACATGTGAGGCATGTTTATTAGGGAAGATGACCAAGACTCCCTTCACTGGACACAGTGAGAGAGCCCGTGATCCACTAGGGCTCATACATACTGATGTATGTGGACCTTTTAGATCAAATTCTAGACGAGGCTATCAATACTTCATTACCTTCACTGATGACCTCAGTAGTATGTCTATGTATATCTTATGAAACACAAATCAGAAACTCTTGAAATGTTCAAGACTTTCATGAATGAAGTAGAGAAGCAACTTGGTAAGAATATTAAAGCACTCCATTCAAATCAAGGTGGTGAATACTTAAGCCAAGAGTTTGAGGACCTTCTGAGAGACCATGGTATTGTATCACAATGGACTCCACCTGGTACACCACAACATAATGGTGTGTCAGAAAAAAGGAATTGTACATTATTAGACATGGTACGATCAATGATGAGTTTAGCTGAACTTCCAATATCATTCTGGGGATATGCGCTTGAAACTGCAATGTTTACACTTAACCGCGTACCTTCCAAATCGGTTCAAAAGACACCATATAAGATATGGAATGGGAATTGTCCCAATTTGTCTATGTTAAAGATTTGGGGTTGTGAAGCTTATGTTAGGAAATAGTTTCCTGAAAAGCTTGGACCCAAATATGAAAAATGCTATTTTTTTGGATACCCCAAGGAAAACCGGGGATACTACTTCTACTCACCAACTGACAACAAAGTGTTTGTTTCTAGGACTGCTATAATTCTTGAAAAGGAATTTATTTCCAAAGGAATCAGTGGGATGAATGTAGAGCTCGAAGAAGTTTGAGATCAACAAGAAAGCAGAGAACCTGAGGAGGTAATAAGGATCATGAAGATTCACAAACTGTTGTGGACTTTCAAGTTCCAAATGCAACACAGGAACCTCGTAGGTCTAGTAGGACATGACTTGAGCCTGAGAGATTTGGATTTCTCGTGACTCAAGATAGTGATGAATTGGGCATAGCATATGAACCAACTTCCTATCTAGAAGATACTAAGGGACCGAAATATGAGAAATGGCTCGAATCCATGAGATCTGAGATGGAATCCATGTACATCAACAAAGTATGGACCTTAGTGGATCCACCTGAAGGGGTAAAACCCATAGGGTGCAAGTGGGTCTTCAAGAAGAAGACAAACTTGGATGGAAATGTTCAAACCTATAAAGGTAGATTGGTTGCAAAAGGATTCCATCAAATTCAAGGTGTTGATTATGATGAGACCTTCTCACCAGTGGCCATGGTTAAATCCATTAGGATCATGCTTACCATTGCAGCTTATCATGACTATGAGATTTGGTAGATGGATGTTAAAACAACATTCCTTAATAGGAATTTACTCGAGGATGTGTACATGACACAACCTGAGGGTTTTATTGATCCGAAGGAAGCCAATAAAGTCTGTAAGCTACAAAGGTCAATCTATGGATTGAAGAAAGCATCTCGGAGCTGGAATCTACATTTTGACGAAGTAGTCAAAAGGTTTGACTTTAGTCAAAATGAAGATGAACCTTGTGTTTACAAAAGGGTTAGTGGGAGCATAATCAGATTTTGCATATTGTATGTGGATGACATACTGTTGATGGGAAATGACATCCCTACTCTTCAGACAGTAAAAGGTTGGTTGGGGAAGACCTTCTCTATGAAGTATTTAGGTGAAGCATCCTATATACTAGGAATCAAGATCTATAGAGATAGATCTGGAAGGCTTCTAGGCCTAAGACAAAGCACATACATTGACAAGGTGCTAAAGAGGTTTAGCATGGAGGGTTCTAAGAGAGGTAACTTGCCCATGTCCCATGGGGTTACACTCTCTAAAGCCTAATGTCCTAGTTCATGTGATGAATGGGCGCGCATGAGTAAGATTCCATATGCATCAACAATTGGATCTATCATGTATGCGATGTTATGTACTCATCCTGATGTGTCGTATGCTTTGAGCATGACGAGCCGGTATCAGTCAGATCTAGGTGAATGTCATTGGATAGCTGTAAAGAACATCCTAAAGTACTTGAGAAGGATCAAGAATCAATTCTTGGTATACGGTGGTGAGGAAGAGCTCGTGCTAAAGGGTTTCAATGATGCTAGCTTCCAAATAGATAAAGATGTCTATAGATTGGCATCTGGATTTGTGTTTTGCCTGAACAACAGAGCTATGAGCTGGAATAGTTCCAAGCAAGAGACATTTGCAGATTCTACAACAGAGGCCGAATATATTGCCACATCTAATGCTACAAAGGAAGCTGTGTGGATCAAGAAGTTCATTTCTGAACTGGAATGGTTCCAAGCGCTAGTGATGCAATTGAGTTGTTTTGTGACAACAACAGAGCAATTGCACAGGCTAAAGAACCAAGATCACACCAACGTTCCAAACATATTCTATGGCGGTTCCATCTCATAGGAGAGATCGTACAATGAGGAGATGTGAAGATTTGCAGAGTACCTACAGAAAGCAATGTGGCTGAGCCACTCACAAAAGCACTGTCACAACAGAAACATGATGGACATGTTCGATCACTTGGATTGGGATTCATGAGTGATTGGGTATAAGTGCAAGTGGGAATCTGTTGGTATGTATGCCCATAGAGACTATCATTTGATGATTGTAATGGGATACTATGTAAACGATTTGTAATACTACATTGATCATATCAATAAAGGCAAGTTTCCAATCTATATATTTGTGTTTTATATTGTGAGATGACCATAAAACTTATAGATGTCTATAGAATAATATACTCAATGACATATGTCTTCGGGTTGATGACCTGAATAGTGAGATCATATGTATGCTAAGAGTATGTATTCTTATTTTGTCCCTAATCAGTTGTTATTGTGGAAATATCCATAGAAATCAATAACACATAAGATTAGAATGTATTTTGGTTGATGGAAGAATCTCATTATCCATGATATGGAGATATCAAACCAAATACATATATACTTGTTAGAGAACAATGTATCAGACAGACCCACCTTGAGAGTGACACATGGATACCATGATTGGTAGTTAGAGTCACATCTCATAATGATGGTGGTAATTGTGGTTCTTATACCTGAAGTCACTACACTTATCACATGTCGTTCAGTGTACTTTGGCATATCCACCATGGTCTTGAATAAGGATTGCCATAAAGATGGTGCTTGGGTGCACTGTGACACATGAGGATGACTGTGAGTGATGTAGAAGGAATTTGTCCTTCTTACGGGAGTTTGATTTTCCAGCCACTTGATAAGTGAGACTAAGAAATGCATGGCCATGCTGATGTGAGTCAATATGTGATATTGAGCTTACATATATCTCAGACAGTCTGCTCTAGTTCAAGGAACATGGATTGAATGTTGAAGAGGATAATAGTTTCATGATTCGAGTTCAATCTGTCAGTGACAAAGGAACTATACAATCACTATAACACCAATCATGAATGATATGTTAAGTTGTTCTCCAACTTCTCCAATTACTTGGGTGGCAATGAAGTCTTGCTAGATACCAATCATTTCTTATGAAATCATAATATGATTATGGATATCACTGCCAATGTAATTTGGAGCCTACCGGGTTACACATAGGATGTGGTGGAATAGGAGTATAATTTGTGGATTTGATTGGAATTGTTCCGAATCACATTGATTACTAAAATGGTTATGTAATCCATTAGAATAATATTGGAGTGACTGGGTCTAAGTGCAAATGGAGTCTGATGGTATATGTGCCCATAGAGCCATCTTGAGCGATTGCATGGAGTCAGATATTAATTAATCAATTAATGCAATTATTTAGTTAATTAACTAATTCCAGAATATTCTAATTAATTCATGAGCATTTTAATTAACACAATGTTTCTGTTTACTGATGGGTTTAGGAAACCCTACTTCCTCTCGTCTCCTATTTAAAGGGGCTTGACGACCGATATCTATATAAGATATTGAAAGAGGCTTTTCAGTTTATGCTCACGTACGTAAACCCTATCCGTCACCGTCCTCAGGAGAGAAAGGAGAGTATCACGGCGCTAGCACATCACCGTACAGAGACGAATCCTTCCTGCCTACTTGGGAAGCGTGACGTAGAGTTCTAGTCCATCTGCGTGGACAAAGTAGAGACATAGACACCGATACGCCTACGTTCAGAGGACGTCTACGACCATCCGTACGCGATACGAGTAGCATACATCACCGCATAAAGAAACACTGCCAGATCTTCCTGCGACACACTCAGCGAATGGGAGAGAAGTTCCGTCCATGTAGGTCAGTAACATTACACACCATTATGTAGTGGGACATCGCCAGACTTACTATGTGATAAGGTATATCCCGCAAACACTCCTTCTGAATACGCTGTTGTCGATGAGATCCTATTTCAGGTTGCGTGGAATTTTTTTGTTGCTTCCGCCGCACCTATTTTCTCCATAAAACCCAATAATCAATATTGGATGAACACTAGTTGGCATGCACTAATTGACTGGATAGAGGCGACAATTGGGCTGGAGGGCTCCTGTGACTTCTGCATGGGAGGCCTAATCACATATATAGCCCATCGTCTGGGATACCCTAGTGAACTAAAGTTCTTCCTCAAATTTAATAGGGAGACACTAGTGGATGCCAAGTATCTTACTACCACCAACGTCTTGAAGAGGTAGAAGCATAAGTATTTTTTTCCAATTTTGTAGATCCAACGACTTTCTGACTCTCCCCAAAATGTGCAATTACAATTATGACAAGATCATATTCAGGGAGGATGACATCTAAAAGATGAAAGATGGAGCCAAACCTTAACCAACTATCAGTGAGAAAGCACTAATAGAGAAACAAAGAAAGTAGACTGAAGACACTGCTACAAAGCAACCAACATGAAAAAGAGTATATTACGCCTACCAAAGAAGATGAAGACAAAGCCAAAGAAGAAGAAATCCCCTATACTTGAGGCAGTAAATCTTGATGAAGATGAAATAGAACGTCCGATGATTACACCTAAAATTATTATCCCTCAGACATCATAAGGAGTAAAGATCGAACCTCCGACAAATATCCCTATTTTCAATGACCTAGAACAATTTGATGAAGTTGTGGCCAATTCTAGCCCTATAACAGACCCACAAAATGAAGTACCAGATATACCTCTAGAATCAGAGCAAGAGGAGACCAGAGAACCTCCCAAAAATGTGAGTGTCGCATCCCACCATACTATCCATGAGGAAGAAGATGACAATGTTAGGGCTGATATATCAACCAACCATGGAGCCGATAGAGAAACAACTGATACAATGGGAAATGAACACTTACCAATCAATGAATCTGAAAGGGAGATTCATAGAAAGAACTGGTAGAAAAAGAGAAGCCCTAGCCAAGCTATGAAGGGGAACAAAGTCTACATATGGGAAGGGGCCACGAAAAGTCTTCATAGGTAAGAGAAGTGGAGCAGGAATCAAAGCTCAAGATTCCCAAAGAATAACCATGATGTGCTCCTACTGTGACTATATTCATGGAGATAGGGCAAGAGATCAACGACCTCCCTGAGATTGTCTCTAATTATACTCTAAATATTTTAAACTTAAATTCAAACATGTCTACACTAACTGTGCATGTGCAAAAGATAACAGTGGACATACAACCACTGCTGACCCTACCACAACAAATGTTGGTGCTGGCTACAAATCAAATGCAGGTTGTGGAAGCTTTGGCGGGAATGACTAAGGAGGCCAGCCAACCGCACCAAGAAAGGGATGACCTACGACGAGATAATGAGTGTCTATGAGCCGAAGAAGGGAAGCAGTAGGAGGCATCGGCATAATCATCTTCCCACGAAGAGGCAACATCAAAGCAAAAATGTCTCGCCGACTGTGAGGCCTTGTCACCTGCTACAAACACCAATGTGTAGCTAAAGGCAGAGATGCTGTTCACCAAACTACAAACTGGAAAAACTATAATGCCTCAAGAACAAGAAGCAACAACAGAGCTATCTACTACATGGGGGAAGAAGATTCTGTCAGAAATGAAGGAGTGTCCACTGAGATAAACAAAGTTGCCAATTACCCAACCTTGTCAGGGCACTCCACCTATGAACACTCGGAGGAGGAAGCTATCAAGAAGGGAAATCATGATTTCCCAGATATCCCCGAATAAGTCATTCCTGCAAAATATATTGAAGCAACCAGTGAGAATGATGTTGTTGTGAAATTGATGGGGGCAAGGGAGGAAGCACCATAAAAAATGGGAAATATAATGAATGGGTTAGATCTATTATTTGACTACAAGGATCTACCACCTCCAAAAAATGATGAAGACTTTGTAAATGAATTACCGCTAGACAAACTAGTTGAAGGGAGAGTACATCCCAATCTCTGTGAAGTGGAGATAGAGGATCATGTGGTTAAACAAGATGAGGGAAAAACGAACATGATGTTCAACAACACATCGATGAAACTAGATCATCCAGTATTTCTCGAACACCAATGGTAGCCAGTTCAAGCCCAACAACACCACCACCATTATCATGCAAAATGAACAATATGGATATGAAATCAATATCAGGATTGCTACTCCATTACATACATGTTTTGAAAGACATCCTAGATGATACAAAACTAGAAGAAGACGTGATCTACAACAATAACAGACACAGTCTAACGAGGGAAGATCTATATTTAGCCTTTCGACACAAGGCAAATATAAGCAAGGTGTTCTTAAAAGTCTTGTGCAGAACTATTATTGAAGAATACATGTACAAAGACAAAAAGTGTCCCATTTTCAATGCCACATAAAGTCTAACCGTTCAATTACAAGACACTACAAAAGACAAAGAAACTATAGTTCATAACTTTACCATTAAAGGCCTTCAACCACTAACCTCTAACCATGGTGGATCTTTCCACAAGGTGAGTCATTATTTATAATTATAGTGTAAAAGAACTACCATGTGGAATGATGGTTTTTGAGAATCTAGAGCATAAGACAATACATGAAATCCCAACATGTTTGAAATGTCTGATACAAGGAGTTAGCGGGTGGTATCGTCCAAACTGGAGGGAGATTTACGTCGATTGCAATGTACCCTAGGAAATGCAAGATATAAGGGACAATGCATTCATAACACTGTGAATGATTGAAGCCATAATTTGGGGAATTCCTCTAGAGGAGATTGAAAATGAAGATTTCCACACTCTACGAGGGAAGTACATAATGGAGGTCATCCTTGATAGGATATTCTTCTTTGCTAAATGCATGGAAGACGTTCCCTGTAGGATTTACTCACTTGTACCCTCCCTGTAAAGGATCCCATGGAGGGAGTGACTAAAAAACTTAGAGAAAGAATAAGAAACATTACCTCCACATGCAAGCACAATTAGCCGTCTTCAAACTAGACAATGTTCAAGTCCTTTGGCTATACCTTTGTGAGATACTCATGATGGGTGGTTACATGATAGTCAACGTCATGCCAACCTACCAGTTAATCCTATCAGACAAGTTGGATGGCATGTACATGGCCTTCTACTAAATAGTTGGGGACATTGTTCATAAGAAAGAGTACGACGAGCTTCAACAATTAATCGACCATATGAAGTATAATTTGCCACACTTTATATTCGGCCTTATTCTGCATAATGGGCACTGGATGATCCTATTTGTTAATACAAGGGCTCAAACAAGTATCTTATATAAAAGCTCTAATGCTATGTTCAACATGAAATGAACCACCTATCATAAAAAATCTAACAACATCACCAAACTGAATGCAACCAAAGTGGCTACAAGAATTGTAGAGCTGATAAGGTTGTATGGAAAGAGGCTTCCAGATGAAGGTTTGATGTTCGAGAAACCAAAGTTCTACCACAAAAAAAGGCTCCAATGACTGTTGTTTCTATGTTCTTATGGAAATAGATGTTAGCTACTTTAGACTAGAAGGTGGAGTACTATCAAGAAGATTGTTACCACCACCTTCACGAGATGTATATGATGAAGATTCTTACGTCAGAATGGACATTGATGAGCTCACAACATTAAATCTCCTATTCTCAATCAACCTCATTCTTTGAAACCCTGGAGATAGGGTGCATGATAAGTTTGGGGAGGGGGTCCAAATAGGAGAGTTGGGTATGTTTGCTGATCCAACTCCCTAATATTCTACATCACTCAATATATTTCTTTCTTGCAACAATTTTTGCCATTTTTTTGCTAAAACCTTAAGTGTTAAATGAATTTTGTTTGCCAATGTATATATTTTTTTGTCTCTTTAACGAAAAAGGGAAACATTTTAGTAAATAGAAAATTTTAAATGCAAATTTTGAGTCTATTTTCTTGGGGGTTGTCACCACCCTTAGCTTAGAACATCTTGTCTTCATGATAATTCTTAGCGTAATCATTCTAAGAGTGATGTTTTAGGATACTAACTGATCTAACAAGTATCTAATTAAACATGTCTTCACACCATTCTTATCTCAAGATACTACATGCAAAAAAAGAATGCTACTATCCCAATAGAAACCCTCTGAAATAAGAAGGACCGACCTAGAACACCCCTAATCGACCACCCAACTCCCCAGTATAGGTTGAAAAGTGTGAATGCTAGCAACAAAGGAAACAAGTACCCCTTCTAGTGCTAATTTCCCACTTTGATAACAAAAGAGGCTCGGCATCCCACCTTTCCTTAATAATCCCATTACCTAAAAGCCTTGAGAGCAAGAATAAAAGCCAAGTGTGAATAAAAACATGAGAATTGTGCCTGACAAGATGTTGAAAAGCTCTACTTGGGCTGATGTATAGCTGCACTCAAGAATGCAAATATGTCATGGTCAGTAGTGGAGCCTAGAAGCCAAATGTATATCCACCTGTCTTTTGATGGCTATCTCACATAACCCCTAAAACTACATCAGAACTGATAGTTGAGTGACATTGGCTTACAACAACACTCATGGTTGAGTAATCCCTAGAAAGATAGGAAACACAAATAGCCTTTGCCTACCTTTACACCATTATATAGGACTACCCAAAAAAGAAAGGATGGGTGTGAAAGCCACCTCTGTGGCATTTTTCATCAGTACAACTTGGAAACAAGATTGAATGTGTTTGGTGAAGGGGACACTCCTTCTGAGAAGAGGATATGCCAGGCAAAGGAGGCCATGCAACTCTGGACTGAAGGGGGAGGAAATTGGGAATATAGTAACCAGTACAAGCTATTCTACAGAGATGTTGACCTAAGGATGATATGAGGACATGGTTAAGAGCAGACAAAACACTAAACAAATTAATCCCTAACATTTACTCAATGCCTTGATTTTAGTTATTAGCTTGAGGAAAAGCTAGACTCTAAGTTTGGGGGGGGGGTTGATAACATACAATTTTGTGGATATTTCATGCCTAATTTTACTCTTAATTTCCACTCTCTATGTAGAGTCACCCCAACTTTCCCCTATTTTGCACATGTTTATCACTTATGCCCTGATTTGAAGATAACTACTTTCTCCTATGCCGGTAACATGTCAAATGATAGTTTTCACCATGAAGCAGAGTGCCCGTCTCTTTCCACAACCGATGGTGACTGTCTGTGACATCATAATCAAGGGACAACTACCACAAAACCACCCATCAGTTCACAACCGATGACCCTTTGAAATGTTTAATGCCACCATCAGATGAGGTCTGTTAGAACAACCATCTATTCTCAGACCCGATGGCCTCTATTCAGGTCAAAACCAATGGCTGGATGGAATAGTCAACCACCTCGATTCCTAGAACCGATGACTCCTCTGGCTCCAAGGTGGAGTGTCTACCGATAGTACACAGATGCTCAACTGAACTACTAACTTAAATCACATATCTTACCTACCAATTATATCTTCCAACACTATCACAATCACATAGCACATGTTTGCATTTGTATTGAGCCTCATTGAATCTCCCTCCTTCAAGGTCACATTGGCTCACTTGGAGGTGTGCCTGAGATAATTTGTCACCCTTCTCTCCTAAGAAAAAAATCTGATCATAAGAAAGGTATATAACTTGATGATATCCAAGGGGGATGGAAGAAAATTTGGTGAATGGAAGCACCTGATCATGTGGCTTGCTTGTTGGAAATAATAACACACTTTCAATGCAGTAATTACATATGCCAATGACCCAAATGCATAAATCACACATTTGTTAGGAGTTGTAGAAGGATTTCTTCTTAGGGTCTTTGGCGGGGGCTGGTGTAGGGTTGAGGACATGTCTAAATCCAACATCACTCTCTTCCAATTGAGAGTGACCTCCCACCAAGATGCTATCATGCACTAATATATGC
Source organism: Alisma plantago-aquatica (assembly GCA_963693085.1). NCBI lineage: Eukaryota > Viridiplantae > Streptophyta > Magnoliopsida > Alismatales > Alismataceae > Alisma > Alisma plantago-aquatica. Next base: position 1,615,183,666 of record OY856409.1, on the reverse strand, counting down.
ACCCCTTGAGAGTCAACCCTGCCCTGGATGTCAAATAACAGAGGGGCAATGCTCTAGGACTAAATCTTGGGATCCAATAAGGAAGAGGAATGTTGATATTCAAACACAATGCTCCTGATTTTTGGTTTTGCTTACTCTTGTGATGCTCAACACCATAAGATAAAGGGAGCTACAGAGGCTGGGGTAAGACAACTACCACAGATCTTCACACGATAGGGATGATGATTTGAGAGATGAGGAAAGATGAGAGAGGATTAAATGACTAATGTGACCCCTATATCCCCGCTGAAGGTGCCATAAGGGTAGGAGCCTGAGCAACAGTCATCCATAGACCCCAAATTGCTCCCTTGTCTATACTAGGTCTTCATAATAATCAACTTTGAATTCTTTTTGAATATGAATTTCATGATTCGGTACATAAAAAGAAATTTTTATTAATTTCAAATGTAAATCAACATTAAGAAAAGTTATATCAAATCCTATTTATGCTCAAAATGATGTTACTAATATTTGATCTTCTAACTTCAATACTTCTGGGATGTCTCCCTAACCCAATTTTGCTCTAGATACCTAGCTAGGGCATATAAGGAAGTTTAGATAGAGTATCTTGATATTATTCAATCCAATTATACTGATACTAGATGAGGGTATCAACATGCTCATCTTCCCTAAAGCTATAGCCACATAACCTCCTAAATACAATGCTTATGACTTTGACTAATGAATTAACTTAATGGTCCCTAAAAACTTGATCTAAACTCTAATACCAAGATGACAAGTTGGATAACACAAAGCATGTCAAATCCCCATAATCTATACTTACACTACATGATTAGGTTATGAAATTATCAAGTTGGATAACACAAAAATGTATACATTTTTCCTTTTTATCTTGAAATATATAACATATTAATGAGACTCTTTTCACATATAAGTCAACACATAATCAAACCACAAGAACTGATCTTATTCATCACTTGATACTTTCAGTATGTTCCGATACATAATCACATATATAGAAACTATACTATACGAAGAGAAATTACATTACTTTATTACTAGACTAATATAACCCTTTCTTTCACACATTATAGAACCTTAAGTAGGCAAGGATCATGAATAATTTAATTTTAAAACACTACTAATAAGTTTTGTGGCATGATTCTTCTTGGTCTATTTTTATCTTCATAATCAATAGGGATATCCTAAAATTTTATTTAGTCTAGTGTGTGAGATATTAGTTCTATAAACAAAAATTCAGCAAGTATACAAGATAAAACAAACATTCTTCATGAAGTGAATTCAGCATATACAATATAAACAAAGTCGTTAAATACTTTATTAAATGAGCAATATTACAAAATCCATGAAGATGCTAAATATTGAAAAACTTAACAATAAATTCCTATATCTGATTACTTAATATATTAGTCATTTTATTAACGCTTTGGACCCATACGAAATCTACCAAAACATGTAAAATCATCACATCAAGCAATGACATCATCATAAAAAACTTAGAGTTAGGTTTTCTAACTAGCTAACAATCTATAATGTGCCTCCCCACATATGGCCTTGGTAGCTACATCAGCTGGCCGGTTAAACTAGACTCTATTGGATATAGATGGGATCAAGAGGGTTGGGGGTGAATTGAGCCAAAACTACTTAAACAAAAATTACTATACCTTCAAATTATTCTTCAAGATAATTATGCAAGTATTAAAAGCAAGCGAGAGAGATTAAACAATCCACGAGTGAATGTACTATTTATACTGATCCCATATCAAAGTATGTAGCTCCACTACCTAGAGGGGTCAATCTTGAGGGTTTTTTAATATTGTGTCACTCCTTATATTACATTATAAGCATTATAACAAATGACCATCCTTTTCTAGATCAAGTGATAAATACTTCCCATATAGGCTGAGGGATCCAACAATGTTACAAAGGACATACCTATCCATGACCATGAGTCTTCAACAATACTAGGGGCTTACCCATTCTCGCAATTAGTCTTCGACCCTTCATTAAGTACTTAATCACTCTTGCAATGAGTCTTTGGACTTCGAGGACTTACCCACTCTTGACTTCAATCTTCCGCCTTTGAATTCCTCTTCACATGTGAGAAGCTTTTCACCATGGTCCTCCTACCCTTCTTCTTCATCTCCCTAGTCAACCAAGATAGAGCATATTCATCTTTATGAGAAAGATATATCTTAAAGGTAGGGAAGTGACATCCTCACAAGATATATGTAGATGACTAGTTCTCTTACAAAATTTCCTACTCACTCTAATAGGATGTGGTAAGTGGTTAATCTCATGAGAGTGGATGGAGGCACTTTGGGACACTTTTCCTCTCAACTACAATACAAGGACGTTTGTAATGCTTGGACAATCATGCAATGAAGACTAAATAGTCTTACTTATAGTTGATGTTTCTTCCTAGTTGTTACAATTATTTAGAACTAATTCTAGTTGTTAGTGGGGTGTCCAAAAAATATATTATCACTACTTGGCCCTCTCTAATGGCTAGTTTTACACTTTGCATAACTACCCAGTATCTCAGTCAACAACATGGTTATTGTGACAGATGACCAATATATCTCAGGTGAGAATAAAATCTGAACATGAACTTTTCATTCATCAGCTGGAATTCTCATCATTTAAGAATTCAACCGATGTCATTGATTGAGCCACCAACATTGGTCTTACCGAGTTATATCTGAGACAATTCAACTAATGAAAGTCCGTGTTTGAAGAAACATTGTTAATGAAAAGTGCAATAAAAGTTAAATATTAATTCAATCTACTTAATATATTACAATTTTGAGCTTAATTACAAGTCTTAGAATAATTCCAAGTGATTAAAAAGTAGATCTCATAGATAATCTATGTAATATTTGATTTTGATCTCATTGCATGTATGACTTGTTTTCTCCAAACTAGGGTTTGCAAGTTTAAACATTTAGAGTGTCAATTTGAAATTACTTAAGAATAAACAATAGATGCAAATAAGAGAAATGATTTAGTAATAATAAAATAAAAGATTAGTCAATTTAGACCTTAGTCAACATTCTCCCCCTTTTGAAGATGACAAGCTACTCCATAAATGTTTTGAAAGATTTCAAGTAAAATCATACCTTTGGAGAAACCTAAGGGTTTCAAAGAATGTAGTACAAATGCCCCCTTCAATTTATGCTAATGAAGTTCATGCAGCCCCTCAATTTATCAATTTCTCTTGTAAGACTTTCTTTCATAAAATTATATAAACAAAGTCTTATTTTCATGTACGCTCTTTACTTCTTGTGTAATACTTGTCTTATTACTCTTTATCATCTTAAAAATAGGGGGTTTCAAGATTTTTAGAAAGGGAGAGTAAGAGACCAAAAGCCAAGGGATTTCATAGGCAATGTATGTAAAGAAAATTAAAGTATGCAACACAACAAACCTATATGTAATTCTAACACAAATCATGTCATGTCTAGGTAAGCAACTCAAAATAATCAATATACAAAATAAGTAGCAAGTTTAAGTATGTATGAAACAAGATACAATAATAGCATATAGTTGGATACTAGTAGAACCATATGATAAAAGACTACTATTAGATGATATCACAAGTTAGGAATACTCATATGATCTCATTTATTGCAAAAGATTTACAAGTTTTAAACATGATATTTTGAGATGTAGAGAAATATCCATACATTGGAATATGGAATTTAAGAAGCACAAATGGAATAACTCACTGGAAAATATGCATCACTGCCAAAAATATTACAACTAAGAAACTCAAGCTTGCATTTACACAAGATGTTCAACTAGAAAGATGTATCATGTTATAGAAAAACATAAGTAACTTTAAAAAACAACCAAGAATTCGAAAGATATTACTATCAAAATAGGCATAAAAACCCAAGAAAAAGTGGTTGGAAGATATAGAGATATAACACTTGTTGAAAAAACATGAAGCTATAGTTTTGTGCAAGACATGAAATTTGGATCAAGGTAATATGCATAAAAAAACCAAGTACCAAGGGAAACACCATAGGAATGATACATCACTTAAGAATATCTAGTTGATAAGGAGTTTGTTACCCAATATCCAATTTGTTTATTCATTGCATAGTACCATCAACTGAATTCTTGGGTGGACATTCTCGACTGATGAAAACACTAAAAAAATCTCAATGGACTCATTGGTAATGGTTTTCTTAAATAAATATTAAATAATGAAAGTTACTCCGCAAAGACACAATTTTCAAGAAAATAAATCAGAAGTCATGATAAAATTAAGAAATATCTGTACATGTAAAAAGAAGTTTGTAATGCACTTGAAAAGAATCATGGATAGTTTTATAGAAACATTAATATGAGAATCACAATGTACAACATTTGACTCAAAAACCATATATGAAGTGCAAACTAACTTGGAAATATCAAGCAATGTTTGGATATGAGTATAAGTACTAAAAATCTCTATTCGTAATGTGTGTTCCACAACTTGTTATCAAAGCATATGCAATCTCACATTTCTTCTTTTGTGAGGATCTTGAAGTCAATTTTCAAATAAAAAGATCATTTGAATCCTTTTTTTACAAGAAGAAAGATGTAATGGCCCTCAATCATATTTTATGGGTATACAAGGGCTAGTTTGGCCACATAGATCATGTTGCATTTTGGGTCATTTCCTAAAGGGAAATGTATAGAATAATGACTATCAAGTGCCCTTAGACATGGAAATAGAGGATTATCCATTAGAATTTTGATGCCTTTTTCCTTTGTTGTACCTTTGGCTAACATCAAATCCAATACCATGTTTACCAATTTTCTTGGTAGCATGATCAATGATATCTTTAAGATATTTTTGCCTTATAAGAAAGATTGGAAAGAGGATCTCAACATATGATTATAATTAATAAGAGTAGTAGTAGAAGGCAATTATTTGATATCGTCTTTAGCATGGAAATGATTGATCTCTAAGCAAAGAGTTTTAGTCATTTAATAATCTTTTTAATATGAAAAGAAACAATATCATACTTTCTACTATTAGAATTGGAACAAGATTCAAGAGCATGGATATTTATAGAAATATTATCACTGTCAAGTATAAAAAGCATAGAAAGACAAAACCATTTTCAATTCCTTGCAATAATTTTTTTTCCTCATTTTTAATTTTATGAGTATTAATGTCAAACATGCGAGAATCAACAATTTTGGTATGCTCTTCATTTGAACTAGGACAAAAAGGTTTAAATAAAAACTTAATCACCTTATCAGAAATACTAGCAGTTTCAATTTTAAGATAATTTTACTTGACTAAGATAGGTATTATGCTCTATATCTACACCATTGAATTTCAATTCAAGATTAGATAATTTTTTGGAGATTGCAATATCATTTTGCAAGTAGATATAACTATGCCCATGATTATCTTTTCTTAATGCAAGTTATCAACAATACCAGTGAGCTTTTTCTTTTTATGCTTAGCAGACTTAGGAGAGGCACAAGTAGCATGAATCATTTCAATCTAAGATTCTTTATATGAAGAGTTTATATCTACCTCATTTAAATCTTCAGTTGAGCTTTCCATATGAGCAAAGTGGCATCCTCCAACCTCACTTTCACTATATCTTTCATTCAATATTTTTCTAGGACTTGCTAGAGATATTGTAGACTTTCTTCTTTTTCTTGTGCTTTTCATCTCTTTTCTTGTATCCCTTGAGATGATGGGTCTTTTTTCCATGGGAGAAATCGACCATGTAATGACCCTTCTTTCCACATGTGATGCATAGGGAGGAGGAAGAAGTCTTATATTTGTAGAGTATACCTTTGGAATGCATGACATCTTCTTGTCCTTATAAGTTTTCTCTTGATGAAGCATGAAAAGAATTTAATTGTCCTTCTTCTTTTTATTCTTTTCTTCAATATCCTCTTCTTCTTTCTAGTTCAACCTTACCTCATAGGCTTGAAAATTTCCGATAATTTCATCAATCATAAAAGTGGAGGGAATTTTGGTCTCTTCTATTTTGTCACTTTCTTAACCCACTAGGAAGAGAGAGAATAATCTTTGAGCATACCTTGCCACTATCCATAAGTTGACCAAGCTATTAAGGCATTGACAATGGGATAAATCTACATTACATATAGACAATATACTCCATCTTCTCATTTAGAAGTTTTCAAGTTGTTGTGTGAGTATGTGGACTGTTGTTTTTTTTCACTTGCTTTATCCCCTCATATGTGACACATAATTTTCTTCGTATCTGATTTAACTCAGTGGGGGAGAGAGAGACACAAAGGATGCTTATGTCTTTCTCATTCAAGGTTTCTTTCTTCAAAGTATCCACATCCCATTCTAATAACTTCCCATCTAGTTTCTTGTATGGAAAATGTACCATTTTTTACAACTCAAAACTTGACCCTTCAATATGAAGTTTCATTCTTATCTTCCAATATTTAAAGTTTCTCCCATTTAAGACAAAAATTTTGAAGAAGTATCTCCCTTCTTGATTGTCACCCATCTTTTAAGACATGTGCAATTATTGCATGGATAAGACATTAACCCGATACTAGTTGTTGGATCTAAATGGGATCAAAGGGTGGGAGGTGAATTGCAATAAAATCCCTTAAACATATAACTTCATCAGACCTTCAAATTACTTATCAAGATGATTATGCAAGTATTCAAATCTAAGGAGAGAGATATTGAAAAATCCACAAGCGAAGGCACAACTGTAGTGATTTTGTCTCAAATAATATACCTCCACTACCTGGGGGGGTCAATATCTAGGGTTTTCAACCTTTCATTACACCTTATATTATATCAATAGAGTTAAAATAATGACCGTCCTTTTATAGGTCAAGGGATAACTAGAATCATTCTAGGCCAAGGGAGCCAACAACCTTGAAAAAGACTTACCTGTTCATGACCAAGAGTCTTTAGTTATTTTAGTACTCTTGCAATTAGTCTTTGGCCTTCACCAAGGACTTACCCTGTCACAAGCTGGGTTGACCCCAATCCTAAATAGTCAACATTGATCTGACAAAATACATAGTAATTAGAATAAAATTTCCATTTAAATATTTGAATGAACCACTTAGGTTCTACAACATGGCTCAAAGGCAAACTTGGATAAGATACGTTAATAAACTAAACTTAAAACTATAAAACCCTTTTTTACTTTAAGAAGATCCATCATTAAGATGATTTAGTGGAACTTATTCATTTCATCATCACAATATCAGAACTAGTACAAAAACCAAATCTTGTCAATCCTTCAAAAGTTGTCCATCTTTTACCTATTAGGGGAAAATCAAGACACTATCAACATAGTTTCATTGGTATACTAACAGGGTGACATGTGAAATTGCATAATAATATATAATCTTGAAAGTAATATATAAATAAGAGATATAAAATTTAAACAACTTTATTTTCTATGAAACCATAATGCATTTTATAACATTTTTATGTTATACAACTTTTTTTCCATTAAATCATCTGTCATATGGGTTTGAGGATATTTGAGGTATTTGACCCACTCTATTCCCACAAGTTAGGGTCTTTTTATTTTCACATGAGAACCTATGTACACTCTCAGATGAGGATCCTTTCATGTATTCATGTGTAGTAAGCCATATATACACCCTTAGGTGAGGGTCATACTTGCACTCATATAATAAATTTTGTCTACAACCTAAAGCTGAGGATCTTATTGTGGGCTGAGACTCAGTATCAAGGTATACTGGATTCATGTGATGAAATGGATTTTCACTAATTACTATTTGTATTTGATCTTACTTGATATTATCAACTTCATCATTCAATCAATGTTAGATATTTTGTGGCTCTCAATTCACAAAATAACAAATAACGGTGTGACTTGAGGTTTCTAATGACAATTTTAAGAAAATCTAAGTGATGCGGGTTTTTTTGGTGGATGGGTTGACTTTTGATGTCTTATTGTCCAATTAAATGATTTTGGGAGAAATAAATTAAATTTTGAGAAGTTTGAAATATATTGTAGAATTAGTGTACTTTTAAGTTTTTTGTGGATGACTCATAGTGATTAATTACAACGAAATGCCTTTCTAAGTAAGTGTTTTGATAAATTATTTATTTAGTTAGTCAAACAAACTAATTGTTGTCTCCTTTTTGGTTAAAGTGGAGATTTCTTGGGAATAAATCTATGTCTAGAATTTCATTTCATTTAGAGTTGTGCTTTAGGAGAGAGCACATTTTGAATAAAAGTAATTTTTGAGTAATGTTTCTTTTGGACTATGGTTGATTGACAATTTAATTGTTGGTGTGATGTTTAACGTGCATCATAAGTTAGGACTAAGGGCACACCTTTTATTTCTTGGGACCAATGACAACCCTTGCATCCTGATCTATTGTACCCTAGTCATCTTCCACCTCTCACCCATTTTTGGAAAGTGGAACAATGCAACCCCATATTCCTAGCTTTCCCTTGCCTTAATGGCTTCACATCACTCCTTGATTTCCCCCTCACCCTCTTCCTCTCTCTAATCCATCATGGATAAAAAATGAAATACTAATCTTGGTGAAACATTCATGGAGAATGACACATCCTCTGATCTCCCTATCATTCCACAAGGTCAAAACCCTATCTTGGCTTAAACCTAACTATTCTCATATAAAGCCCTTTCAAACTCACCGCTACCACCAACACGATTCATTCTCCACATTTATGCACTACAAAACCCTTGTACCACTCTAGAGGATCTAAGGGTAGATTCAACTTCTTAAGATCTTCTCGAGCACCCAAAATAATTTTTAGGATCTACCTCACCCTATTTCTCTCTTGCCTCTCACTCTCTAGTGGCTGCAATGACATGGCCCAATTCCATTGTGTGGGCTTCTAGTGATGAGGGTGATGATCAATGGCCATATGATCTAGGCCAACTCAAATTTTGACCTAGGTCAATGACTATAGTCCAATCAACTACCTATCCCTCACGCAAACCACCTTTTGCAAGGTGGAGACATTTCTTGTAATATCCTTACTTTTAGGGTGTTTTTGCCAAATCACATTGTTTTGATAAATGGTGAATTGTGAACTAGAAAATAGATTGAGTTTGATTATATTTTGAGTGTATGCATCCAAAATATAGAGTGATAATGACATTTTGGGGATAGTTTGAAAAGAATTCAAGGATAAATTGTTTTTAGAAATATGATGTGGTTTCCATTTGTAAATTGTGGGTGAATTCCTATTTTAGCAATCAAAGACTATTTATTAGGAAAGAGAATGGAATTGGATACATTTAGAAATGATTTATTATTATGGGAAATTCAATGAGAATTATGAATATTAAAAATTGATATGAGAAATTACATTTTCTCTTGTTGGGAGAATTGATCAGGCCTTTAAACTTTCACATTTTGGTTTTATTCTTAGTTAATATGATGTTTATGGGAAAGTGTTGTTCCAAATTTCATGACTGTTGGAGTTCTAGATTAAGAGAGATGATTTTAGAAGGAATAGGTGTCTCCTAAGTGTGGTGTTTGATTGGTCTTGTTTGGCCAAAAATGGCTTTGGAAAAAATTAATTGTGATTTGACCTTGGTCGAAGGGAATTAATGAAGCAACAATGGGATAAAGGTGACTATTTGTGGAAAATCTTTTTTACGCTTAATATTTTCTATTATGGGCTAGTTCACAATAGAATTATTTTTAGTAGACAAGTATGCATTTTGTAAATTATTTATGATTACTAAAAGATATTTTTGTGGTTTAGTGAATCTTACTAATAATTATGGCTTTTAACATATGTATCACTAGGAAAATTATTTGAATCTCCAAATCTTTCTACTTTAGTCTCTTTTATTTTCAAGGCACAAATATAGATACACATGTTTTACATAATAAGGAAGATCTGGTCAATGTCTCATATCATTGAAAGCTATGATTTAAAGATTACACATTTTCTAAAAGGAAAGCTTAATGCACATAATTCTTGATTTCAAGGCGTCAATTAAATATTTTCAGTAAGATGGTATCCAATGTGAACAATAACTACATCAAACAATTACTCACATGAAACACAAATTAACTCAATCTTACACGTCAACCCAAGAAATTGAGTAAGTTGTCCTTTGTGGACTATGTGACTTAACCTCTAGGTTTAGAACCAAGGTGCTCAAGAACCAAGCGTAGACTTGTGTAGCTACCCTAAGTACATGCCACAAACATATGTCTAGGGTTATAATTATAAGATCTCCCCTTTCTCACCATCCTAAACCAGCATCCCATACTACAAGATATTAATATGAGAAAATAGAGGTTTTGGGTTTATAAGTCTACACATGTTCTTGAACATATACATTCTAACCTAGAGGCTAAGTCACATAGTCCACATAAGATAAATATTAAGTTTCTAGGGTTGACATGTAAGGTTGAGTTAATCTGTGTTACATGTGAGCAATTGTTTTGTGGAGTTATTTTTCATGCTTTCATACCATATTACTAATAATATAAAAGTTATGCCTTCAAAGCAAGCATTATGCGCCAGATATTTCCTTTTTAGAATTTTTTTAATAGTAGAGAATATTCTTAGCTAAAATGATACCAACTTCTCGATCAGATGGATGAGGTCTGCTAGCCTTTTGATTATAGAAGTTCACATGAGGTAGGGAACCTAGCTACATGATATCACAATACAAACAAACACTAGCATGCTTCAATTTGATTAATTAATCAAGTCAATTACTTAAAGTTGAATTACATCTTTTCTTTAACTGGTGAAGAAAATAACATCCAATTGACAAGGATTTTGATAGTAGACTAATTAAAGTGTGAGGAGTCCAATTTGAACTTTAATTTCATCTTTTGAAAATGTTTGATATTTTGACTTATTTATTTTAATGATAAGTACTCATTTGATGAATTTATTCTCATTTATTAATTAATTTGATACATTATTTAATATTTATCTTATTCCTTCCATCAATTAGTCATAAAATGATCCTAGAACTTTACCTTATAACCAAAACTATTGAATTGTATATTTATACATCAAAACCTACTACTGATTTTTTGGTTATTTTGTCCTAAGACTCATATATACAGAATATTTATACATTCATGGTACTATCTAATTCCATTTAACCTTAATATGTCTTGAATAAGGAATGAGGTACCTAATATTATTTTTATGAAACATCATTAGGAAAGGGGAGGAACATCACATGTATCTAGAGTTTAGGTATGTTACACATATATCAATGACTACCATAATAGAGTATATTCATCTAGAAATTGTTGGTTAAGAGATTCCTGGTTTAGAATTAGTGCGTTCAAAGCATACCTTCTAGTTGGATTTGCTATTAAGGTGCTAATATAGATCATATGTGAGATAAGTTGTAGGCTAAGTCCAAGGTAATCTACTATTTCCTGACTTTCTGAAACACACATACATTGAGCGGAAGCATGCATTACTTCCATTTTCAAGGGGGACATCACAAAAAATGAGAATATTTGCATAGAATTAAAGCTTCATTCAACCATCACATGATAAATAACACTTCTCAAGTATCAAGTTTCAAACAAAAATTAAACTTTAAATTAATCTTAAATATGATCTGTATATACTGAAAAAACTTAAGTAATTGTCATGTAATAGTTAGCACCCCTCCACGTTGAGTATCAGGAATCCTTGAACTAGACATTAGATGGATATAGCTTTGTTTTTTCTCCTCACATACAGACATTACATCTCCCACCCATGCTTAAAATAGTCAATAATTGGAATTGAACACTTTCAACATATAATATCATATACTTTGAAATTAAGAATTTGACATCATAAATTTGAAAAGATTACTTGTTATAATCTTTTGTTAGGATTATACAAGAATGCTCAGGTTTGTACCAAAGTGCCTCTTCTATGTAGTGATGTATCTCTTATTTTTCTCTAAGTGTTTCTCAGGTTACACCAAAGTGCCTCTAAGATTGCAACAAAGTGCCTCTTGGCCATGACCGCATGTAAGGTTTATTATCTTAAACATATCCTTGAAAAATTCTTAAATATTGTTCATAAGATTCATGAAAAGTGATATAATAATTTTTTAAATAGAAAGAACTTGTGATTGTTTGATCTAATAACTTCTATCTTTATAAAAAAAATTGAAGTATAACCATTCATATTGTTGCACATACATACATACATACATAATAACATATACACATCAGTTAGTCATCTTTGAAGTGCATGAACCAATTATCTTTCTTGTAGAAGCTCCTAATATATATCCTGAGGACAATGAAGCCTAAGCTACCATGTTCAACAATTAAAATTAATTAACGATTAATACTCAACCTAATTTCTAGAATATCATGGGTTCTTATAGTTTAGGGGGATATGGGTCAAAATAGACTTTAAAACTAGGCTAAACACGTTCTTTGGATTTCTATTTTTCAACCAATTATTCATATGTAGTTGTTTTGACATTGGATGAATGAAATGTGAATGCTAAAGTCTGTATCAATAGAAAATTTCAATAAATCCTAGTAACCACATCTATCACATAATCCAACTATGGAACCCTAGCCTAGTTGGCAATATTAAGCCTAGCCACATGTAGACTTCATCAATCAGACAATGGGGCTGACAAAAAAAGAAAATGTGCTACACTACCCATATACGACTCATGGAACTACAAAAAAAGAGGATAGAAAGGGAATGCCACCCACTCTAATCTTTGTATAACATTAATAACTTTAAATTCCCAAAATCTCAATGGAAGACTAGACATCTTTATCAAAACTACAAATACTCAAAAAAATATGGATGAGAAATGGTTCCATTATGTTCCTTGGATTTGTTATGACCAAGTCTAGCCTAAGAGATAGGTAAAAAGGTTCCCCAAAACCAAAATTTTTGTCCTCACTGGGGGCATATCCAGGGGGCTACTGGGGCTCTAGCACCCCCAAATCTAAATTCATAATACATATGTATATATATTTATACACATTATACAACTAAGAAATAATATTATATTAACTAAATAGAAAGATTTTAGTAGTGCAACTAGTATTTTTCTCTCAACATAAATCAACAACCTCAGGTTTGATTCCCAATTGCATAAAATTTTTATCTGGCTAGGGTCACAAAGCCTTTATTTATTTTCCATGATGCAACACAAGTTTAAATGTTACCTGATAGCTTAGATGGTAGATCATTATTGACCAATAATAATTGAATTGAGCTCAATTCATACGACCACACAATGTTCATCTAAGAAAAAAAATATTTTAGAGTGCCAACTTTGGTCATCATTTAAGTTATCCAATTATATAAATAAAGTTTGAAGGAGAAAAAAATGAAAGATAGTATTAATATTTACATGTATTATTTTTTGTTTCCATATTTACCATAGAGGTATAATAAAGAGCTCCTGTGATGTGGTGTACAAAGAACTCTCTGTATCCTGGTATTCCTTTTCTCTCTTTTTTCTTTTTACTTATTTAAGTTTTAATCTAATTTTTTGATAAGAACATATGTATTATGGTTTCTATATAGTCTATTATTTGTTGATTGGTCTTTTGAAATTTTATCCAAAAAGGGAAACTATTTAGAGCACCTAATTTTTAGTTGTGAAGAAATTAGATTTTCCAATAAATAAGTAAAGAAAAGAAGGAGAACATCAATGGAAGACATTCTTAATTTATTTGTGTTGTTGTTTTTACAATTTAGATAGAGAGTTTGATGTGGTGTATGAGGATCCCTCTCTATCTTAGTATTCTCTTTCTCTCTTTGTAGTTGTTACTTACTCAGGTTTCATTTTTTATTTTGAGAAGAATATATGTAATATTCTTTCTATATAGTCTATGTTCTGTTGATTGGTAAAATAAAAAGACTTTGATCATTGAGTAGCAACTTCGATGATGACCCATCTAACCCATAAACCCTACTTTGATTTACTAGATCCACCACTATTCCTCACCTTGTCTAAACCAAGGATGGGGGTTAGGGAAAACATGACAAACTAACATATGATGAAACCTAATGTGGTGAATGACTTCAATACCTCACAACAAAGCAAAGAATGAAGAAACTAAGAAAAGTGACAAACTACGTTTGGGTATTGGTTGTAGAATATGAAATGCTATGACAAAGAGGGAATTGAGATTTATAGGGCATAAATTAAAATTTCTAGGAAATAAAGCTTCACAAAGGCTCCTTGATCAAGTTAGGAGCATCAACGATCCTTTGGGTTATTTGTCTTCTTATCACTGACTATAGAAGGAAACATGATCAAGGTGGAGTCTAGAGGATATCAAGTCAATGGACTGGGGGAGAAAATACAACCTATTTATGTTTTTGGGTGGTCTTTGATCTTTTATGGATGGATACCTATATAGATGAAGAAGTGGGGAGAGTTTAAACTCCTATGAGGTTTGAAGTCAAAGGGAAACATAGTCTGGGTTAACTAGAACTCTAGGGTTGATGGAATCTACAAAAGCTAGGGATCAAGTTCTCCTTTCAAAGTTGGGAAGGTTGGTGTGGTTTTTTCTCACAATTAGATCTATAAGTGAGGGATATAAAGGTGGAAATGGGTTTTCCTGCTATGGAGTTCACATCATGCATGACTCAATTGGAGGGGACATAATCCATACTACAGAGGAGTCTATGTCCCAGATTTTGACCCAAAAAGGGGTCAGAACTCAAAGGGGTGCATGAGACTACTGATACAAAGCTAATCATATTCGTCCAATCATAAGAGGGATCATGTTAGAAGAGAAGCTAATGACGAACATATCATTTTAGGACTTGATTAAGATTTTAATTTCTATTTTCTTATCAAACTAAATATGTACATCTAAGATCATCTAAACATAACAAAAATGGGTCTCTTAGCTAACTACTATGTGTAGAACCCAAACGTTAACTTAGATTTCTACCAAGAGTTACAATTATTTTAACTAAAATTATGTGATAAAACTCATACCAATTACCTAATATTATGCAAAAGGATTAAAGTCCCATATTTGTAGGGAAGCAAACTACTATCATATTTGATACACATAGTTTATTGGGCCAAAATACATGCAACAATTAGGTCAATTTTAGTGTATATCCTCATGTACCACTTATTTATCAATTAGGGCTATATTTTGTGTAAAACATATATTAATGACCTCATTTTAATTAAGGCTTAATTATAAATTTTAGGGTTTACATAATAATTACTAATGGGTGTGGTTGCACTTACTGAAATTTATATTTTTTCGTGACTTTTGGATGATGATTTTGCAAAGTGAAGCATAACAATTGATACTAGATTTGATTATTTGCTTTTTTAAAAGAATTATGTGCGTGATTATTTTGACAACATTACATTATTGCAAACATAAAGTCATGAAAATGTAAACTAAAAATTATCCCCTAAGAAAATTCACCCCAAAAGAAGTGTGTTTCAAATAAGATGTTAGTAGAGAAATCCACATATTTTCTTGGGTTTAGCTAGAGAAGTCTTTTTTTGCAAAATGATGATGATTAAGAAAAAAAAGACCTATGTGAAAAATCATCTTAAAATTAAAAGGAGCTTTGGTTGGATTCCATAACAAAAATATTTCACTACAATTGCACTAAGTTAAGAACAAACATGTTGAAATCCCATCCTTCATTCATTTAATGATCGACGTCCGATCATTCCTTCATGGTGTTTTGCATTGAGATGAACATGCAGGGATAAACCCCTTTGTCTCTAGGATCAGGAGTAGCTCAGGAAATCGTTGTATGACTCTTTTTACATAGTTTATCATAATTTATCCCTCAAATCCGTGGTATGATATCGTTTTCTCCATTTCTATCATTGTGCTTGATCACCATAATGGTAATCTAATTCCTTTAATTGCTTTTGACGAAGAATTAACGATGGAAAAGAGGCGGTAATCACATTAACTAATAAATCCTTTGGAAAAGGAGATGTACGGTTAATGGTGGGAACCCAAAGACATGTTTTTCATGCACCTAGTCTAGGGCATAGGTTACTACTGGCATGGAACTGACCTAGATTAAGGTAGTGAATTGTATCGCGGAAGTGAGAAATTCTGGCTACATGCCACTATCCGAAAAGGGAGACGAGTTGTGATAACTATGAAGGAATTAATACAATGAGAACCCACGGTGAAACTGCAATCCTAGAGATTTCTTTTGAATTGATTAAACCAACCATTTGATCGATTGTTTTTTTTATTTTTTTTTATTTTTCTTTTTTAAAACAACTTGCAAACTTTTATAATTGGTTTAGCTGATCGCGAGTAGTTAGTAGTAGTCTACCGATAATTACGTTTCCCTATGTTCAACTCGAGCCTCACAAGGCCTATATTACATTGACGCGTACACTTGTGCTATACGCATAGTAAAGTCATGTCATTCTCCTCAAACATACCACCAACCATGCTTTAACCTTGTGTTACATGCTAAAAGGCTTCCAAAATTAGGTCCAAACCTAGAGGGATCTTCAAAATTGGCCCATAAATAGGACAAAAGTAGTCCAATTCCTACTTTTTCCCAAGAATCTTAACCTCTTCCTAGTATTCAACCTTAATTTGACTGGGTAACTAATTTTTCTTACTAGTGATGTACTTTCATGAACAAACCTCATCCATCATTGTACCCCATTTAAACCATGAGCTAGTCATGCCTATACTTGACCAACAACTACTTGCTTAAAAGGAAATCCAACTCTACTTGATACTTTGAAGTTAAATCTTCATGATTACGTTATGAGGCTACTCAACCCTTAATCTTTGACTTAATATCTATATCATCATCAATGATCAAACTTATGCACCAAAAACACCACTCCTATTAGATCAAAATGCTCTTCCAATTCGACTAAGATGTCACCTAGTAGCATATGGCCCACCAATATTGTAACGACCACATCTCCCGGTAACCCCCAATCAAGGGAGACTAAAAGGTCAGAGATGCTATCCTAATAATTCAGGATCCATGATTTGACATTTAATCAAAATTAATTATCAAATTCTACTATGTCTAAACTGAAAAGCTGGAATAAAAATAAATATTTTTGCATACCACGAAAATTCGGATTTAGACTTCTATCTACCGAACAAGTCTATCTAACTAACCCTCCTTGAACAAATTAATTGTATCTTCACAATATTTCAATTTACTATTTGTCCTTTTTTAGAAATGTAACTAAAATGCTGACAAACAAAATATCAGTCAGTATATTTCTATACTGGTATGTGGGGAACAATCACAATTCCATAAATAGTTTCTAACAACCTAATTATCACAAATAATTGGTTAACAATCCAAATTATGCTTTCAATGTGACTTCTCAACTGCTTTTGCCCTAAACCCTGGATTACCCTCTCTTATGGTTTTGTCCTTGCAAGGAACATAAGGCCACCTTCTCCATCCCGAGCTTGGTGCCTAGGGTCACCTCTCAGGGTGCCCAATGGTCTTCCCTCCGGGGCTTGACCAAATCAGACCTTCCCTCTGGGGCTTGGTCTTGCTACATACATTAGGGTGGTGTGTAGGTTTGAGTAACACATTCATATTTAATTGTGATACACATAAGGACTTTATAGGATTGCAGAATTGAACATCCAACAGTTTAGGTTGCAATCAATCGAGATACATTCATGAAATGCCATGAAACTAAAGGTGATTATTCATAAAATAACCACATACCTGATCCAGAGTAACTTGATGTCCAAGCAAAAATAATCAAGAATAATCAATCAATCAATCGGTGATCTTCAAATTAATGCATAACACCCACGTGTCATTAAACATCCTCAAGATTGACTCGAGTCCCACATTAGGGTTTCTATGCCACCTTTTAGGGTTTTATTAGGGTTTTATCTTCCACCATCCAATTATCACTTTTAATGCAGTTTTGGCCCACAAACCCCAATTTCAACATCATATGCATGATTGAATTCCAATTAAGTAAAATATATCTCTTTAACACTAAACTACCAACCTTATCCTTTTAGGTCATATCAAGACCATTAAGACCAATTAGCATGTTTAGGCTCTTTTGAATTGACAACTTTAATTTCATCAATGATCATAGTCAAATTCACAAATGAACCCTAATTACCATTTTTCACATCTTTTAGGTTAGTAAACCCTAATTACACCAATTATGAACAATTATCTCTAATTAGATCTCTTTCATCATATTTATGAAATTAAGTCAGACTTTGATTACTAGCCCCATCTAAGTCTATTAAATACATCCATAATCAAGATCTAGGGCTTTGATCTATTTAAAGCATTAAAGTTATCAAATTTATGTAATTTTCAAATTAGAAGTAGAAAAAGAGTATAATTATATTTTTATTGGATTCCTCATGTTTTTCTGAGCAAGATTCATATATTATTTGTCTTAATCAGAGTAACCAATAATTAATTAAGATTTTTGTGAGATAAGTACCTTTGGGCCAATAAGACACTGTCACATCATCCTGGCTGGCCAATAGGTGCCCGCCCTCCTGGCGCAACATGCCATGCAGGCTGTGACCCTTAGAAGGGTCAAAAGATGACTCTACCCCTCCTGGCTCCAAAGTCTACAAAGCTCACTCGAGGGTGATTCTAGGATTTTGTCTTTTCTCATCTTCTACCTCCATTCTGCCCCACTCCAGAGAGCGCCGCTCTCTGTCGGTCAACCCGACATTAATCTCGCCCTTTAAGCCCCGCAAAGCCACATTGGTGTCTCCCTTGGCTCTGCCAACCAGGGACGAACTCACCCAGAGCCCCGCCTGCATCTCTGGTGGTCTGGAACACCACCTATGAGTGGCCGTCTCATCCGAGCAAGGCACCAGTTGGGCAGGAGAAAATGGCCATATAACTAGGCCTAGGGCCAACCTGTTGG
Source organism: Alisma plantago-aquatica (assembly GCA_963693085.1). Lineage (NCBI taxonomy): Eukaryota > Viridiplantae > Streptophyta > Magnoliopsida > Alismatales > Alismataceae > Alisma > Alisma plantago-aquatica. The sequence continues at coordinate 1,615,164,778 of OY856409.1, read as the reverse complement.
CAGGGACAATTGGCTAGATGCCACAGACCTCATGAAGGAGTCTAAAACTTTGCAGAAGGGGAATCATCCCCTCTTTTATAGGCCGGCTTTAGGCTAGTTCCCATGGAGTTCATCTCCATTGGGGAAACTCCCAATCCCAGCCGATAAGGGAGGATTTTGGGGTTCATTAGGTGCGTCTTCCTCTCCCAGTCTCAATGGGGTTCTTTCCAAAAACTCCTGTGCAGAGACCATCGAGGATTCCCATCATGAAATCTCATTTCCCTACTCTTTCCTAATGGAAGGGCACAAAGAATAACTGCCACTGGATCCTAAATCCAACGACCATCATTCATGCGCCAAGAACACTTATTTCAGGTAAATTGGAGAAAAGTGACATATTTCTTAATCAAATTATCTTTCCACTTTAGGATAACTTCAAAAATCTATATCTCCTTAATCGAGTGTACTTTTTCAACCAAATTTTAAGGGAATCTTTATCTCGCCTTAATCTACTCGGTTAACCAATTTGATTCCCAAATTCTAAAGGAAAATGGCATTATCTTCATGTGCAAGTTATCCTTATTAAAGCTTATTTAATTGGTATTTTCTCTTTATTATCCTATTATCTTTGCAACTTAGACTCCATGGAACCCAAGGAATCCCAAAGATATGAAATCCCTTCTTGAAGGATAATTCTTAGCCTTCTAGATGCTTCTACATATTTCTTTTCTCATTATCTTAGTTATTCCTTTATTAGTTGATTTATTTTCCTTTTTATTCCTTTTTCTTGTTATTGGGCCCAATAGCCAACAAGGTCCACAAAATCAAACATACAAGGCTATTTATCAAATGAATCCATTTAAGGCACATAAATCACATAATTAAAAAATCATACATTTATTGGGGAAATTGCATTTCCAACCAAAAGAACCCAAAAAATTTGGGGTTGTAACATCCTTCCCCTCTTATAGGAATTTTTCCCTCAAAATTCCACCAAACATACAAACAAATAGGATAAGACTTTCTCATGTCCATCATTGGCTCCCATGTGACTTCATCCTCTTCATGGTGCTTCCCAAGAACCTTTATCATCTTATATTCTTACATTTGAGTTCTCTCTCACCTTGGTATCTCGTACCCTCATAGGTGACTCAGGACATTTTAGCCTCCTTAGAAGCTCAATAGGTTCATGGCTCAACACATGGTTAGGATACATCACATAGTGCTCTAAATCAGACTCATGGAACACATCATACATTATGTTATCCTGAGGGTTAAGGCTAAACATAAGCATCTCCACTAATCCATCTCAAATGGACCCATGTATCAGGGACTCATCTTTCTCAGCTATAACTCATAGGGGTCGGGTTTTCATAATACATGTTCTCCCACAGTGCACTACATGTTAGTCTGCTTCACATCAGCTCACGACTCTTGTCGCCCCTGGGCTTGCTCAGCCATCACACGATCAAAATGACTTCATCTGCACACACTATGATCTCTCTAACCTTCACAAGGTCCTTTTACCGATATCATTCTAATGAAGCAGTGACTGACACAACCTCCATTATATAGCTCCTTACATCGTGATACAGGATATGGTGGCTATCATCACAAGCAAACTCTCTTAGGACAGAGACTGCTCCCATGTATCACCCTGAATGAGCACACACACTCTCATCAGACCCTCTAGTCTAGATCATACTCTCTTGACCGTCTAACAGTCAGGCTTGATAAGATGTGCTAAACTTCAAATTGGTATCGAGTTCTTCATGTACCTACTTCCACTGCATGGAAGTGAAGTTGAGGTCATGCTCCAGATAATGAACTCGGATCATGGTGTAGATGAACTATCTCTCTCTCATATATAGTTCAACCAGATCTATGACATTCACAGTGCTCTCTCTCTTAGGCAAGGAATTAGGTCATCTTGGTAAGGTGATCTACCATAACCCATATTGCATCCTGACCTCTCTTGGTCCACGGGAGACTCACCTCAACATCTATGGTGAGTTACTCTTATTCCCTCTTGGGGACTCTTCACTATCCGTAGAAACTCAATGGGTTACTAGTGTCTCCTCCTGGCATGCATGGTGACAAGCCACATGCACTCTATATAATTCTTCATCTCAGGTACTCAAAGTACACTTTTATTATCTTAGTAGTACCATGATATATGCCAGACTTATAATCATGATCTCCTGCATGTCATGATTCCTCAAGGTCGACTCCTCAGAAACCCTAAAACACTCTAGTCATGGGTTCCATCACCTTCCTTTCCAGAGAGGTGTATTTGATGTTCTTACAACCATTCATCTATTTCATCAAACTCTAGGCTGACTAACCAAGCACCCACTAACTCGATCAACTGGTCTAGTTGTATAAATCTCATCTTCTAATAAACTTAGGGTTCACCTAACAATCTATCCTAACCTCTTCTACAAGCTACACAAGACAACTGCGTCTTGACCAAAAGCATCCATTACCACCTTACATCCTTATGTGCTAGGTAACGGTGAAGACATAAATCTTCATATACTTCACTCAACTTCCTCCTCTTGGGGTTTACGTCAACTGGGTCAAGAAAACTCCAAAATCATCATCTCAGTTATAAAACTAAACTTATATAACTCATAAATTCTATATTTCTCTTGATAAGAACATCCTCATGATGACTACCTTAGTTCTCTTTGTGTTTGTAAACCATACATTCCATGTACTCTCCAAAAAGGTATGATACTTTCTTTATCCTCAAACATCATAGTAATGTTTCAACTCACTTCATCTTTATACTTAGTGTATGGCATGCATTTTTCCCTATCTCTCACACCCATAATGAGAGGAAATAAGTATTTGGCTGCAGTCCAAATACAGAGTTCTTCCCATTCTAAGAGTAAAGATGGTGCATCACACATTTCCAGTACACTTTCCAAACTAAGTTGAAACGTGCATCTCATGTTACCACATAATGAACATCTCCTATCTATGTTTACATCCATGGAAAGGATGTTCCCAAACACTCTTGGGTCATCACATGATCCTTAGTCATCTCCTCAAGGTCTTGTAGGGTGCCAGTACTTTTGGGGTCATCCCTCTTCCATTATGCATCCAGGGAGTGCCAACCTCATTTTCCCTTTGGGCCCCATGAGCTCATGAAGGTGATCAATCTCCTAACCCATGGTCCTTAGACAAAGATAGCTGTTACCTCCCAACCCTATGGTCTCATGCAACTAGGGAAATAGAAAACTCCTATCACCATCGGTCTTATCCCCACCTGACCTTAGTACATACTTAGGATTATATCATGGTACATCTCAAACTTGAATCCTTACCCATCACTCCATCATCTCTCTGGGCATACATGGTCAAGCTTATATCCTTTGATAGGGATCATGATGGCCTACCTACCTCAGTCTGGCCCCATATAAGTTCCACCATGGAAACCTATCCTCTTGCCCTTTAGAGATGGTCACATAACGGTCTATAGATTTGTGCTCTTACCATGTGTTCTCCACTTATATCATCAAACCCACATAAGAGAGACATGTTTAGGTTACTTTGAATCTAAACACAAACCGATACTCACCTTACAAAAAGGTCCTTCCCTAGGATGGGACAAAACTATCTCTTGATAGTAACAAAGGTCACAAACGTCCCTACATCCAGGGTTTACATCATCATGTGCATGCTACCACAACCATCCACTTAGGTCGTCCATTCTAGGTCATAACATACCCAACTTCTCATGGTCCCTCATGTCTTAGAGTCTAAGCTTCCAACCTTCTTACTTGGGTCTTTCTCTCTCTCTAGAGCTAACCCTACAACCAACCTTACCACTGGAGGTTCTCTCTCAAAGAAGGTGGACCAAGATCTTAAGGATACATGCATACACCTACATGGGTGAAACGTAAACCTATGTTCGATCAAGATTATCCAAGGCTCTACATGTTCATCTCCTAACCGGTTAGGCATAACCCTTCTAACCTAAGTCTCAAACTACTACTAGCACCGCTGACGTTCTCTCCTACATAGGTGAATGCTCTTCTATGCTCATATATGCCTATAAGGGTTTCTATATGGTCACCACTATCCTCTACAATGAAGGAGATATCCTTCACCCTAACAGGAATGACCCTTCCAAGGTTGGGTCGCCAAAAGGCACTAGGTCAACCAACCGCACATAGCTCATGCCTCTCACAGGTACTCAAAGCCAATGTGCATGTCAACCCACGTACATGGTCAACTATGATATCTAACTCATCTTGTCATCTCTCTCTAACAACCAGTTAGGGTTAGGGTTAGAATCATACTCTAAGGATGTGCCAGATTTCTACCTCTTCCTGGAGGCCTCTGCCCCCAGGGCTAACTCTCCACTCATTCTCCCGACAAGAAGGTCTAACCTCAGGGTTCTCCTGAGGGCACGACAATGCACACCATGCAATATAAGCATGTAACTATTCTTTACTTTAGCTTAAACTATTAAAACTTATGTCCATGACATCGTATTTACATGCTTTTTATTATTTTGGGTGGAGGATTCCTTAATCTTATCATACTTACCCTAACTTCAAGAGGGTGGGGAAGAGAGAGAGAAAAACCCAAAATCCTAGAATCCTTAATTGAATTAGGGTTGATATGGGATGAAATAGATGAGAGGGTCCTAAGGGTATCTTATTTCGAGTCAAGACCTCAGACATTGGCCAGGGAGTCACACCGCATCTGGGAGTCCTCATGACTTACTAGTAGGGTGGAGGAAAGTATTGCCAGCCCCTGGACTGTGATCCTTTTTCTAGACACCTCCGTCATCAGAAAATCCCCTAATAACTCCCTTGGTTCTACAGAGTTTGTAAAATTTAATAATTACTAAGGATTAAATGAGAAACCACAAATCTGATAACAAATGTAATGACCCCACATCCTGGTAACCCCAATCAAGGGAGACCAAAAGGTCAGAGACACTATCCCAATAATTCAGGATCCATGGTTCGACATTTAATAAAACTAATTATCAAATTCTACTATTTCTAAACTAAAAAACTGCAATAAAAATAAATCTTTTTGCATACCTTGAAAATTCGGATTTAGAGTTCTATCCATCGAATAAGTCTATCTAACTAATCCTCCTTGAACAGATTAATTGTATCTTCACAATATTTTAATTTACTGGTTGTCCTTTTTTAGAAATGTATCTAAAATGCTGACAAAGAAAACATCGGTCAGTATATTTCTATACTAGTATGTGGGGAACAATCACAATTCCATAAATAGGTTCTAACAACCTAATTATCACAAATAATTGATTCACAATCCAAATTACACTTTTAATGTGACTTCTCAACCGATTTTGCCCTAAACCCTAGATTACCCTCTCTTAGGGTTTTGTCCTTGCAAGGGACATAAGTCCACCTTCTCCATCCCGAGCATGGTGCCTAGGGTCACCTCTCAAGGTGCCCAATGTTCATCCCTCTGGGGCTTGACCAAATCAGACCTTCCCTCTAGGGCTTGATCTTGCACCATGCATCAGGGTGGCATGTAGGTTCGAGAAACACATTCATATTTAATTATGATTCACATAGGAACTTTATAGGATTGCAGAATTGAACATCCAACAGTTTAGGTTGCAATAAATCAAGATACATTCGGGAAACACCATGAAACTAAAGGCGATTATTCATAAAATAACCACATACCTGATCCAGGGTTACTTGATGTCCAAGCAAGAATAATCAAGAATAATCAATCAAGCAATCAATCTGTGATCCTGAAATTAATGCATAACGCCCACATGTCATTAAACATCCTCAAGATTGACTTGGGTCCCACATTAGGGTTTCTAATCCACCTTTTAGGATTTTATTAGGGTTTTAGTTTCCACCATACAATTATCACTTTTAATGCAGTTTTGGCCCACAAACCCTAATTTCATCATCATATGCATGATTGAATTCCAATTAAGTCAAATATATCTCTTTTACACTAAAATACTAGCCTTATCCTTTTAGGTCATATCAAGATCATTAAGGACAATTAGCATGTTCAGGCTCTTTTGAATTGACAACTCTAATTTCATCAATTATTATAGTCAAATTCACAAATGAACCCTAATTACCATTTTTCACATCTTCTAGGCTAGTAAACCCTAATTACACCAGTTATGAACAATTATCTCTAATTAGATCTCTTTCATCATATTTATGAAATTAAGTCAGACTTTGATTACTAGCCTCATCCAAGTCTATTAAGTGCATATATAATTGAGATCTAGGGATTTGATCTATTTAAAGCATTAAAAATATCAACTTTATGTACTTTTTAAATTAGAAGTAGAAATAATGTCTGAATATATTTTTACTGGATTCCTCGTGTTTTTTTGAGAAAGATTCATATATTATTTGTCTTAATCGGAGTTACCAATAATTAATTAATATTTTTTCAAGATAAGTACCTTTGGGCCAATGGGACGCCGCCACATCATCTTGACTGACCAATAGACACCCACCCTCTTGGCTCGATGCGCCATGTGGGATACGACCCTTAGAAGGGTCAAAAGATGACTCTGCCCCTCCTGGCCCCAAAGTCTACAACGTGCGCTCGAGGGTGTTTTTGGGATTTCATCTTTTCTCATCTTCTACCTTCGTTCTAACCCGCTCCAACGAGCGCCGCTCTCTGTCCAGTCAACCTGACGTTGACCTCACCCTTTAGGCCCCACAAAGTGACGTTGGTGGCTCCCTTGGCTCTACCAACCAGGGTCGAACTCACCCAGAGCCCCTCTTGCGCCTCCGGTGATCGAGAACACCACATGTGAGCGGCCATCTCATTTGAGAAGGGCACCAGTCGGGCAGGAGAAAACAACCAGATAACCAGGCCTAGGGCCAACCTGTTGGCATAGATAATTGGCTATATGCCACAGACTTTGTGGAGGAGTCTACAAATTCACAGAAGGGGAATCATCCCCTTTTTATAGGCCGGCTGTAGGCCAGTTCCCATGGAGTCTGGCTCCATTGGGGAAACTCCCAATCCTAGCTGATAAGGAAGGATTTTGGGGTTCATCAGGTGCGTCTTCCTCTCCCGGTCTCAATGTGGCTCTTTTCAAAAACTCCCGTGCAGAGACCATCGAGGATTCCCATCATGAAATCTCATTTCCCTGCTCTTTCCTAATAGAAGGGTGCAAAGAACAGCCACCGTTGGATCCTAAATCCAACGACTATCATTCATGCGCCAAGAACACTTATTTCAAGTTAATTGGATAAAAATGACATATTTCTTAATCAAATTATCTTTCCACTTTAGGATAACTTCAAAATCCACATCTCCTTAACCGAGTGTCCCTTTTCAACCAAATTTTAAGGGAATCTTTATCTACTCGGTTAACCAAGTTGATTCCCAAATTCTAAAGGAAAAGGGAATTGTCTTCATGTGCAAGTTATCCTTTACTAAAGGTTATTCATTTAGTATTTTCTCTTTCTTATCCTATTATCTTTGCAACTTGGATTCCTTGGAACCCAAGGAATCCTAAAGATACAAAATCCCTCCTTGAAGGATAATTCTTAGCCTTCTAGATTCTTCTACATCTTTCTTTTGTCATTATCTTAGTTATTCCTTTATTAATTAATTTCTTTTCCTTTTTATTTCCTTTTTCTTGTTATTGGGCCCAATAGACAACAAGGCCCACAAAATCAAACATACAAGGCTATTTATGAAAGGAATCCATTTAAGGCACATAAATCACACAATTACACAATCATACATTTGTTGGGAAAATTGCATTTCCAACCAAAATAACCCAAAAAATTTGGGGTTGTAACAAATATTCTCTAACCATGGTCCTAGACCAAGACCTAAATCTGGAATATCACACCACTATCACATTCATATCTATACAATGCTGGACTATGACCTAAAAATGGACCAACACCCACCCTATACTTCCCCATCCATAGATTTGAGGATCTACCACTTTGTTTTCCCTCCTTGATCCAAGAGAGGGAGGTGGTCAAAGAAAGAAATTATCAAATGCGACAAGAGTTGTGGCCCTGAGGATGCTATCAAGGGTCCCGAATAAACTTGGATCCCCTTCAAATAATGTCCCCGCTGAAGGGAGTAGGTGGTCAACTAAATGTAGTCACTACCCTTAAATACACTACCTTAAGAATGATCACTACCTAACCCATACTCTTCCCCTTTTCCCAAATAACTCTCTCATGAATGTACCACATCAGAAGGTCATATCACATGTACCATTAGAATGAATAATTGCTTACCACCATCATTGACCCTGATCCATCCATGAATTAACATCTTGATCTTACCAACTATCATCATAGAATTACTTCATATAATCTATCATGAGGTTAATAGGTACATCTCATGCTGGAATTGGAAAATCCTTGTACCTTAATCAATCTAGGGGAATGCATGATATACCCACAATTCAATCCTAAGGATTCATTTGTAAATGTTGTCCATTTACAAGATTGCAAAAGCCCATGTAGTTTCCTTTTTGACTCCCTTGAAAATGGGAAGTCCCTTTTACTGTTTATATGATAAAATGTGAGAAAGGGGATTTTTTCGATGTATAGTAGGTAATATGTACTAAATTTTATCATTTGAACCTCACTAATTGGAATTTTAGGACATCAAGGGAGGTTATCAGATTCTACTTAACTCATTCATAAAAAGAATTGATCAAAATGATAGGGTCAAGCAAAGTTGCCAAAGAACCCAAATGGAGTGCCAAAAGGAGATGCTAAAAATAATAAGAAGGACAAACCTACTATGAAAGAGAAGCCCAAAGAACCCTCCCATGTACCAGAGGGTTATACCACCCAAATGGTTTTGCAACATGGTACTTTACAATAACCAATCAACCTCCCCTATGTGCATATGTACAATGTCAATAATCTAGAAAGCATGTACCACCCATGAGTTGTTCTTGATGGATCTAATTATGCCATACCAACAACACATTATTTTCCATGCAACATGTGAAACATGTATCTAGACAAACAAGGTCCAATCTAACATGGGACCTATCAATATCCACAATATGTGAATACTAGTTTTGTACCTATATCTCTTGAGCTGAAGACATCCATTTTGATCCTGAATAGAAAGGTAAAAGAGGATAAGTTGGAAGAGGAGGTTGAGATCACATGACATAACCCAAAGCCATTGATAAGGGCAACACTTTTGCAAGTATTCATCATGTACAACATGGGAATTCTAGAAGGGTGTTCACCGATCTCCACTCAAATAACCCGCTACTACGTTTTGGGTACTATATGTATTGGTCGGACCATATGGGATCTCACTATTGTATACATGGTGCTTCTAGAAACTATCAAACTACTAGTACTACCTATGAAAGCCACTAACAAAGTGGAGGCCATCCAAGAATTTGTGACTGCAGATCCCCTCATGCTAAAGATCATTGATAATTTCATATAGTTGGAGGGGAAGAAGGATGGAGGGAAGACCTAAAGCAATTTTTATCACTTCCTGAAGGCAAGTTACTTGAAAATTTGAAATTCCAAAGTTTTACAAATATTCAAGGAAGGGTTTCTACTTTTCCATTCCAAATCCTATTGTTCTAACATGGTAGAGGTGCAAAATCATGACATGGTCTTACCGACTATTTTTTACAAACTCTATTTCCTAGCCTTTGCATGGTACAACAAGCAAGACCTAACAACACTCACCAGATGGAGACAAATATCCAAGAGGTTCATCGATCATTATTCCTAAAATATGGATTAGGTCCCAACCAAAGAAGACCTGGAAGCAGTACAACAAAAAGCAAAGGAATGCCTCTTTGAATTTGTTGGCTGATGAGAGAGCATTGGTATACCAACTAGAGTTCAAGCCCACCAAAAAGAGACCCTCAACATGGTAATATCAAGTTTACAAGCTCTCACAGTGGTGCTATCCTTACAAAGGTATAATAAATTCTTTGAACTAATTCAAGCTGGAGTTTGGATTGAGAACCCCAACAAGAGAAGGGTCTACTCAGAACATAGGCCTCACTCTCATCATCAATCCATGTCTTCAATAAAAAATCATAAGTCCAAGTGGACAAAGACTAAGGGAGTTGTCTCAAAGGTGACATCTATGCTATTTTCAGATGGAAACAAGCAAAAACATTTGACTGTCCAAATAGCTCTAGATCAGAATGGTGATATACCGACCTCATCATTATAGCTGTAAATTGCTGTGATTTCAAAGGTCATAGAAGAAACCAGAGAGCACACCTTCTGATGAAGAAGCTAGTCGGTCTCAATCTCAAGTCAATAATTCCACTATGCAACTACAATAACAACAATCTAACATGGCACCACCAAATACCCAATACTTCCAAACCTCAATATGTGCCTCCAACCTTCCAACACTAGTCAAACCAGTTTTATGGGTACACACCACTACCATTAGTGCCTCCCATATGACAACCCATTACAAACAACCCTACAACACAAAAGGAATTACCGACAATGAATCCACTATAGAAGAATATGCAAAACCCAAGAGAAAGTTCATTCCTTTAGGATCTTCCCTCAGCACTATTTTACCCACCATACAACATCTTTTGATGTTTCCTATCATAATGAAACCACGAAATCCCTTACTAAGAGCTAAAAGACAATTGCTACTACCATTTCCATTGAACCAAGGGGGAAAAGATAGGCTCACTCACTATCTTAAGCATTCCTTGCAAGAACTGATTAGGTCATAGGAAGTCACTATGGCTAGACCAGAGGATACACCATTTTCATACAATATTGTGACAACCATACTGCAACCTGAAGCTCAAGAGGCAGAGCCAATTCATCCATTAAAGTATAGCCTTAACAACTGGTATCAAATTGCTTATGTCAATTTTGTTGTTCTAGAGAAGAACTCAGTGATCCCTATGAGCACCTAAAGGCTAGTGATCATACATTGTACACATTCAAGATAAAATATCCACCTAGTCTGGGTCCCAAAAGCACATATCGCAACAACCCTAAAGCCCATTGACGTACCTCGACCAACTGTGTTATTAGAACTAAACCCACTGAGATGATTCAACAAGATAAATGACTAGAAGTTCCTACACCAACAACTATACAAGCTGTGGCCCACGCCATGTCATTGGAGATTCCTAATCCTTGGACTGAGGGAAGACAACGATAATTGTCTACAAAGGATTACCTATTGATGCTCCCAAAATATAGATTAAGAATAGTATATGAGATTTCTCATTCATACAGTGAATATAAAGCAAGTTCCCCCTTCACTGTAGATCTACATAGGAACTAACCAAGATGAGGCACACATAATAAAATTCATGAATGAGTCCGAAGGAAAAGTATCAATAGATGATAAGATGCAAAGCTCCAACAAACACAAGGAGGCTATAATAAGGATCCTACATACATATATAAAGAGGTGAATCTATAATCTCATGGTGCTACAATCAGACTAATCACAACTACACAACTTATATTTTTTTGAAGAAGACATACCTTTGAAAGGGAACCATAACATGCCTTTGCTTATCATCGCCATATATAAAGGCTTCTAAATCCCTTCCTACTTCATAGTGAATGGGGAATGCTTAATGATTGTCCCCTTAAGTCACTAATAAATCTAGGGAGAAGTCCCTAAGATGTACAACTGACGATCAAGAAAGCGACATCCTTTGATAGTGCGTTGAAGGATGCTTAGGAGAGATCATGATCAAGCTATGGATTGGGAGATTGACTTTGTCTATCTTTCATGTAGTCATGGAGGTGATCTCATCTTTCAATATCCTCCTCATTAGAACTAGGATTCACTAGAACTAGGCTGTCCCATCATCACTACATTAAAAGATCAACTATCATCTAATACATGCGATTGTTACTATCCATGCCGGAAATCCAAGTAGTACCATATCCTGAAAAGAGTAAGACAACATCCATACCATGTTTGAGATACTTCATCTTAACACCATCAGATATGTGCCAACACAAAGATGGTGACCATGCTATCTCCCATATGAACCCATGTAGTTTGCTCAATGATTATGAGAAATAAATATTCTCTAGCCTGAGGATTGGGGATTAGACAAAACGAGCACATGGAAATTGTACAAATGTTGCAAAGGCAAAAGGGAGTGGGCCTAGGGTTCTATGTCCCATCTTAATCTCACCCTCATTTGACCAGATGGGCACCATAGTGGAGGCCTACCTCACTACGGCCTACTGCGAGTGACATGACCAAAAGAGGCTACCTCAACTACTAACTGCCATCTCAGAACTTGAGTGGGGAAACATGAAACTACACCTTAATAAGAGAATTAGACCATGGTGTTGTAAATATGGGACCTAGGCCCTGAGTCTGAGGGTATCCATCCTTACTTCCCCTATACCATCATCAAAATAGAAGATATTTTTGATACATCCAAAGACATCATCCCTTTTACGATATCTTACCAAATTTAAGATGTTGATGAAGATGACTAGGATGAGTACCTAGGTATTGATAATAAAATTAGAGAGATCACCCTCATCAGTGAAGTTCCAAAAGGAACCTAGGACACTCAAAATGATTATTTTCCCGAAAACACGATCATCCCTCCATATGAGGAAGCTATGTGATCTACAATTACTCCTATTGTTCACCAACCATGCACAAAATTCCTAGATAGAGGGAGCATGGACAAAGACTATAGAGTTTGTTTTTTATGATTAAAATGATAGATTCATGAACAATTACATGGAGGAGTCTACATATCCAACACTTAAAGAAATGAAGAGGTCATTTCACTTGATCTACTTCATTACACTAATGACCATCCCATACTCGCCATGCCTAGTTGACTCTAAGAAGTGGGGTGATAGAGACATGGTGGAAGACTATGACGTCCCACATAATGAATAAGAAGGTGCTAATGAGATGTTTTAAATGTGGGGGAGCATCATCATATTTGGAAGCAGATTCTAAGGAAGGTTAAAAAACACTCACCCGCCATGTGCATAGCACAAACGTAGTCTAGAACTAACATATAGAGGAGTGGAATGTCATGAAGAAAGAGCCCCTTTCCCTACCTAAAAGAAGACTATTATAGGATCAACACTATGAAATTAAGGAGATCCCAGAGTGGCTATTTAACATGATCCATAGTGTCCCCACTTTATGACACAAAACTGCAAAAGTTTCAAAATCAAGAAAACTGAAAAGAGTAGAAGACACCCTAGCTCTCTAAGAGTTTGGTTAACATTTTATCAAAGTAGCAAATATTTACAATGATGAAAAATAAGACTTTGGAGACTTCCCTATACCATACACATGATGAAAGATCAATGACCCTTTCACATTGAAGATGAGATAGGGACATTCAACCTCATCTCATGCCCCAAGCCATGTAAAGTCAAAATTTGGGTACATCTACCTCAACTTATAAGACCAACTAATAAAACTCCTATGCAAAAATGTGGATGTGTTCACATAGAGTTACTGAGAGATGATAGATTGGACAAGAATATCATGATTCATTGAATACCTATCCTCCCTGGTATCTTCTCTGTCAAATAGAAGGCCAGACATTCAGAACAGAAACTCAAGTTTAGAGAAGAAGATCAAAAGCAATACGATGCTAGTTTCTTAGAGCTAGTCAACTATTCCACCTAGCTCAACAACAATGTATCTATACCAAAGAAGGATGGGAAAGTTCAAATGCATGTGAATTATTGTGATCTCAATAAGGAATCTCCAAAGATGACTTTCCACTACCATACATTGATGTACTCATAAAAAACAATGTTGGACACACACTCCTGAGCTTTACAGATGATTTTTCCATCTAGAATCAAATAAAAATGGCTAAACAAGACAAGGGAAAGCCCGCCTTCATCACCATATGTGGGGTGCTCTGTTACTAGGTGTGGCTTTCATCTAAAATTCTAGGGATACATATCAGAGAGCGATGGTTGCTCTATTTCCTGACATAATTTATAAAGAGGTGGAGGTCTGGTGACATGATGGCTAAATCCAAGAATCTAGAAGATCAAGAAGCTATTTTAATGAATAGTTTGATTCTCATTACACCTCAATCCAAAAAAAACCCATCTTTAAGGTTACATCTAGGAGTCAATGAGGAGTCAAAGTTGACCCAGGGAAGGCTGAATCCATATGGAAATACCTTCTCTAAAAATACAAAAGGAGGTATAAGGCATGCTCGACTGTCTCCAATATATCATCTACTTCATTGCTAAGCTCAAACATATGTGCGACCCCATCTTAAAGTTTTAGAAAAGAATTACAACTCAATATGGGACAAAAAATGTGAGGAATCACTACCAAAGGTCAAGGATATCCCACCATGCCATCAGTTCTAAAGTTGAAACTACTGGATACACTCTCACCCTTAAACTACCAATCTATGAAAGATTGATGGGAGGTGTCTTTCCAATAATAGGCCAATGGTGAGAATGCCATTTATTATCTAAGAGGTTCAATGATGCCAAGTCTTAATATACTACAATGGAGAAGTATTGCCTGGTCCTACTACATGCAACAAGGAAGATATATCATTATCTATAAAATATTCACTTCAGGTAATTGCAAAGTGTTTGTTACTTGTTTGAATGACCCGCCTCACTACACTATGCACAATGTGGCAAGTCATGCTATCAAACTTGACATCACCTATCTGTAGGGAAATATGGGGACAAAGTAGGTAGGGGAAATGAAAAATTTCTTCCTATATTTTCCTTAACTTACAGATCATCTCAAAAATGATGTATCTAGAAAGAGGGTGCAAGACAAGCCTTGTCTAGGAGTAAGTCCAATGACTATTCTTGTAGAGATATGTGATTTCTCAAAAGTAGCACATAGATAGAAATCATTGGCATCCTCCTAGTATAACACATGGATGACAGTTGACAATGTCCTCCTAGCATGACAATGAAAACTTCCACACATCTACTTAGTCCACATAGAGCATCATGAACTCCACATCACACTTTTAAATCTAACGGGAAGGGGTTGTCCTCCCATTTGTCAACATACTAGAACCAACTTCCTTTCCCCTTACTATCTCTCCCTTTCTGGTAAGACAGCTAGGCTCTTTCACATGTTACTAGAACTATGAGATGATGAGTTGTGAGACAATTTCTTGAATTTCTCTTCAGGGTTTGTGTCTTGGACACCCCCTCCTTATATAGTAGTGGATGGCCTAGAGTTTTCGAAACCCAGGGGATATGAAAGGTTGGATATCATGGTATAACAACTGCTGTGCATGACCAGTTGATCGATTGGACCATCCATTAAGTGGATTGCCACACCCAACCGATCTACTAGACTATCCAGTCAGTCGATTGGCTTGTGGTGGGTGGTGCAATAACACTATTTTTTAATGCAATGATCAATACACATCATTATACATATCATTAATCATTTGACCCAGTCAAGTGGGTCATTTTTCATCTTTTGTTTGACCCAATCAAACTAGTCATCTAATTGGTCAGTTGGACACTCCAACCGGTCAACTGGCTAGTTCCATCGACTAATAGTATAGTCGATCGACTGGACACTCCATTTGATCGAGTGACATGCCCATCATTTGATTGTACACTCTAGTCATTTGACTAACAACCAGTGTTGTTTAAGTTGATTACCTAAACATTTTTAGCAACCAAGTAAAATATTATCCATGAGTAACTCCTATTCTAAGTGCATCCTATGCGTGTGACCCTATTAGTCACATATTATGTTCATAGTGAAGTCCATAACTGTTATGAATACACAAAAATGAGCGGTATCTAGCAATACATGTTTTCTACCCAAGTAATTGGGAAGTTGGAGAGAAACTGCAACCTACAATGAATGATTAATATTAGCATTATCATATAATTCCTTTGTCTTATACAGATTGAATCCAAGGCATGGAAATATCATCCTCTTAATACTCAATCTATGTTTCTTGAACTAGAGTACAATGAGTTCACATATGATAAATAGAATCACACAAGCATGGTCATGCATTTCTCACTCTCACTTATCAAGGGCTCAGGATATCAAACTCTCAATGGGAGGGAAAATCCCATCTAAATCAATCACAATTAGTCCCCATGTGTCACAATGTACCCAAACACCATCTTTATGTCAACCCTTATTCAATATCTTATTGGATGGTGTTAAAGTTCATCAAACAAAATGCGATGATTATAGTGACTTCATGTCTAAGAACCACAATTACCACTGTCACTTTGAGAGATAATTCTCACTATCATTTCATGGTTTCCATGTATCACTCTCAAGGTGGGTCTATCCGGTACACTATTCTCTAACATATACCTATGTGTTTGTCTTGATGTCCATATCATGATGTAGTGAGACTCTATCATCAACCAAGACACATTCCAATCTTATGTATTATTGTCATCTATTTTAATCCATAATAATATCTGACCAAGGATATAACTAGAATGTATGTACACTTATCTTACATATGATCTCATTGTTTAGGTCCTCAACCTGAAGACACATATGTCATTGAGTAACATCATTTTGTACAAATTTATTGTGCTTGTGCCATTATCTTATAACTAAGAAAAGCATTATAGAGGGAATTACCTTTATTAATATTATCAAATCAGGTATGTGATTCCCCATATAATCATAAAATAATTATATCTATGGGTATACATGCCAAAAAACTCCCAGTTGCACTTAGAACCAATCACCCACGAATTCAATCCAAGTGATTTATCATGACCATCATGTTTCTGTTGGGCAAGTGCTTTTGTCAGTGGGTCAACAAAATTTTATATAGTCTTTCGTATGAGGTGGAAGCATTGTAGTATGGGATATGGGTTTCTTAGCCTATCTAACATCTCCATTATTGCCACAAAATCTCCAATGCTTTGTCAATGGTTGAAACCACCCTAAGTTCACCAATGAGCTTTATGATCCATACAATACCCTTACTATCTCCAAAATAGCAATGTACTCGACTTCTATTGTAAGTATGAACATCTTTCTCTTGCTTGGACCTTTCCATCTTAAATTTTGATTGTTAAGGCAAAACACAAATCACAATCGATATTCATCTTTGTCAGTTCAAAATCTTGCATCAGTGTAATAAGTGACACCCAACTCTTCCTTATCACCATAATTAAAGAACTGATCCTTAGTTGTACTTAAGGATGTTCTTTATGGAAGTTTAATGAACTTCACTGGGATTTGACTGTCATATGCTCATCATGTCCAAGCACACGAGACATCAGGATGAGTACATAACATTGCATGCATGATAGATCCAATTATAGACACATGTCATCTTACTCATGCGCTCCCATTCTTCATAAGAACTAGGACACTAGGCTCTTGAGGGATTAATTCCATGGGACATGAGAAAATTTACTCTCTTTGATTCCTGCATGT
This sequence comes from Alisma plantago-aquatica, assembly GCA_963693085.1. Lineage (NCBI taxonomy): Eukaryota > Viridiplantae > Streptophyta > Magnoliopsida > Alismatales > Alismataceae > Alisma > Alisma plantago-aquatica. Next base: position 1,615,147,396 of record OY856409.1, on the reverse strand, counting down.
TGAACCCCTTCATCATTTTGTCCATGTGTGTACTCTATATTAGGTGAAGAAGCCATCTATACCGATCTTTGTAGATCTTTATTCCTATCTGATAGGACTCTTTGCCTAAATCCTTCTCTGAGAAGGTATTTCTAGCCTTTTTTTTACATTTGTAGTGTAGGGATGTCATTCCTCATAAATATAAGGAATACAACTGCCACTAACCTTCTTTTAAACACAACATTCATCTTAATCTTAACCAAAGACAAACTCAATGACTACCTTATCAAATTGAGATCCCAGTTACAAGATGCTTGCTTCAATCCAAAGATTGGCCTTTGTAACTAAGATGCAATGGCAAGCATGATCCTGATGGATGTCATCCATATCAGTATTCTTTTTGAAGACCCACTTGCACCCTATGGGTTTTACCCCTTTAGGTGGATCCACTAAGGTCCATACCTTGTTGGTGATCTCATGACCTCAAGCCATTTCTCAGACTCTGGTCCCTCAATAGCATCTAGGTAGGTTTTGGGTCATCACTAATGACCAAATCATCACCTTCTTGAGTCACAATATATCCAAATATTTTAGGCTTAATGCATCTCCTACTAAGATCTATGAGGTTCATGCATTACATGTGGAACTTGAGATTTCACAATAGTTTGTGACTCTACTTGTTCCTACTATGAGTTCAATGTTTTCTTCTTGGTCTTGAACTTCTTCGAGTTCTACTTTTCTCCCACTATTTTTTTGGAATCAAACTCTTTTGGAGGAACGCCTGTCTTGGAAGCAAACACTTTTTTGTCTGATGTAGTATCCAACAAAATAGCATTTATCTAATTTGGGATTAAGATTTTCAAGAAACGAATTTCTCCCATAAGCTTCACACCCCCAAATCTTCATAAAAGACACACCAGGACGTTTTCCATGCCACATTATATATGGTGTCTTTTGAACTAATTTAGATTGTACGCAATTTAGTGTAAATGTTGTGGCTTCTAAAGAATATCCCCTACAAGGAAGTCGGAAGATCATCTAGACTCATCATTAATTGCATCATGTCCAACAGGGTACACTACCTTATTTTTGGAGTCCATTGTTGTACAGTACCATGGTCCTACAAAAGGTCCTCAAACCTTTTAGTTTAAGTTCTTTACATCAATCATATTGAAGTGCTTTAGTAATAGTAGCCACCTACGTATTTTGTTCTAAAAGGTTCACATACATCAATATGTACAGGTTCCAATATATCACTCACTCTCCCACTAGTTCTAGTGAAAGGTGCTTTTGTCTTTTTCCCAATAAACAAGACTCACATGTCTCTATTGGTTCAACACTAAAAGAGTCTAGATAACCATATTTAAGGAACTTAGAGATGCATTTCTCAATTATGTGCCTAAGACAATGCCATATGTATTTTCTGTTTGAGTCATCAAATGTTTTAGTATTTATAATATATATACTTGTCTCTAGAATTATCACGTATAGACTATGAGACATTGGGGAACTCCCATAAAAGATTTTATATATAAAACAAAACATCAATATTTCATTACATGAAATTTGAGTCCGCTCTTGTCCAAACAAGATACATCAATGTTTCTACTAAAGGCAATTTCATAATAGTAATTCATTAACTCTATTAGAAGCCTAATGGACTGAGACAAAGGACAAGTTCCAATTTTAGTGGCAACAACGCTTGATCCATGTAGTTCCACCTCATCTTTCTTACTTCTTATCAGATCCTATACATATAACGTGTGATATCCTCATCCGGTATCCAATACCTAAGATGATGATGTAGGCATATTTATCTCATTAGCATATATATCTAAAGTAGAGGTGTTTATCCTCTACTTCTTCTTCCTGAGTTCCTCTATATAAAGAGGGCAATTCCTTTTCCAGCGTCTAGGCTGGTGAAAATGGTGACAATTCCCTTCCTTACTCACTCCTCCCTTAGTTTTAAGTGCTGAAGGCTTGGGTTTCTAGCAACCCCTAGAACTCTTCTTGGCCTTGCCTTTGCCCTAGGAATTTCCGTTTCCTTTGCTAATCATCATCACAGATCTAGGATTGTCCTTCTTCATTTGTGTCTTGGTAGTTGTCAACATGCCAAGAAATTCAGACAATGGATTAGAAAATTGTTCATGTTGTAGTTCATGACCAAATTGTCTATATGATTCAGGCATCTGTGGCCAACTCTTGGCCTAAAGAAATCATAATCTCTACATCTTTTCCATGTACATAATCAATTTGAGCACATGAGGTCCTTTTGGATCTCCCTCCGTCATATTGCACTTATACAACACCTTTGAGATATCATATATCTTGTCTTGCATGATCCTAGAACATATTCTATAGATGTATTACCATCTTGATAACTTCCATTTTCTCATGCCATCTCTGCAACTCATAGTTCATTGGGCATAGAATTGGGAATTTGACATCTACGACATCTTCAAAATGCATCTTGTAAGCATCCCTTTCAGCCTTGGGCATCATGGGAGCAGGTTCATATGGCTCCAGTGTCCATATGGCATAGATCTTGTGCTCTTGAAGGAGAATGACTCTCAAAGTACTGAACTAGTCATGGAAGTTGTTTCATTTAGTTTGTTCTTCTCAAGAACTGATTGCAATGAAAATGTGTTATTGGTTGCCTTTTCTTTCTACAATAGAAAATTTGCATATGTGAAAACATTTTTGATTTGATTTGAAGATATTGACAATATCAATTAAGCCTTTAATTAATTACCGCTCCCACTATTTTGTTCAAATTAGTGGCCCTCACCATCAATTTAGAAGATTGTAGCGTACAATCATCTAGTAAACCAAGATCCATATTTCATTAAATCATGAGTTAGCTTTGGATAATCTCCTACAACCCCTGGCGGCTACCGCTGGTCGACTCCCCTATCTCTCTAGGGCATCCCCTCTACCCCCTCTCTAGAACCCCCGGCGGCTACCGCTGGGGGGAGGGAGCACTGCTCCAGCATTTCCCTCCCCCTGGTGCTCACTATCTTCAGTTGGCTCTCGTTTGCAGGCGGGCTAATACTAGGGGCGTCGTTCCTTAGGCGAGTCAGAGTGGATCTCAGGGTGAAGGACCTGGCCGTCATTGCTGGTGCTATCTCGGGTGGTCAAGGTGATAGGGCAGTTGATGCATGGGTGACGATCAGTTATGGGCAGGGTCCGCTACCTCGACTCAGTCGACTCCATCCTGCTCAAGAGTGGCGGATGGAGAGCAGCTGTCCGTTCCAGGTCCGGTGATCATTGCCGCTCCATAACGCTAATGATGAAAGGGGCTACTTCTCCTTTCCTCACTGGCTTCCCCTCATCCCCTCTCTGAGTGCTATTGCTGGCGGCGTCCTTGACCGGGGCTCAGATCCATGACCTTTCCAGGTCCTGGACATGGGTGATAACCAGGTCGTGGCGGACCTTCGACTTTGACGCTGAATGTTCGTGGCTGTTGGGTTGGAGGTAAGGGTGTCCTAGGTCTCCCCTGATGTTTCCGCCTTCGGTGGAGGCCTTGGCGGCAGCATGTTTCTCTAGTCGATTTGGGCTCCACTCTGTTTGGGTCTCCTGGGCGTTGATTCAGTGGTTGCCTTATCGGCCCTGTGGATTCCTGCTAGCCGGAGCGAGAAGGAACACCTTCATGGTGTTCGTTGAAATGTCGCTGGCTTACAGCAGCTTTATGGACTATGCTTTTCTGGAGTGGCTGGTTCCTGCTGCTATGAGGGTGGTACCCTCAAGGTGTTTGACTAGATGCTGTTCCGAGTTTGCTCCTAGTCAAGGCTACAACAAGGTGTTGGGTTCAATCTTCCTGATCGCCCCTCCCTTGCTGTGTGTTAGAACACCCCTAAGGTGTTTGACGAACAACCCCTTCATAAGAAGTGGGCTGCTGCTCCTACTACAGGACATCAACATATTGGTGCTTGGTTTGGGAGATTGTTGAACCCCAAATTGTTGGCATAGGACCACACTTTGTGGGTGCTCCTATTAGATAGCTGGTACCATGCCAGGAATGTAAGGTTGCTTCGAACCTCTTAGCCTAGTTGATCTCTGTTGGTAGAATGTGATGGGTCTGAAGACCTGAGAAGATCAGAAGTTGGTGATGCTTTTCCTGGCAGGGTTCCATGGTGGATGCTATGTTGCAATCTATATTTACTATTTGTGGGTGGGCTTATTGCATGTATCTGTAGGTTGTAATTAATCATTCTCCTGGTAGGAATGACTGGTTCTGTCTTGTTAGTTTGACGTTCTTCTCGGTTCTTGTTATCTTTAGGTTTTGTGTAATACCCCCTGCGTGGGGTATATGATCTTTGGTCGAGCTTTCTAGCTCCTTGTCATGTAATGGGGTACTCCATGCCCAAAGTTTTGGCTTTATAGTAACACACTTTTTGATTGACCAAAAAAATCTCCTACAACTTGACTATTTAGGTAAGAAACATTTATCACTTGCATCCAATGCAACTCTTGGATAGATGATGTGCACAACTCTTTGTCATATCCCATATGTATGATTCTAGGCACTTAATGCCATTAAGGTCACCTAGTTAAGCCTGACCCAAAGGTCAACACAATTGACTGTGATCCCTATCCATGCAACTCTTGGATAGATGGTATGCACAACTCTTTGTCATATCCCATCTATGTGCTTCTAGGCACTTAATCTCATCAAGGTCATCAAGTTAAGCCTGACCCAAAGGCCAACACGACTAACTATTCACCCTTCTATGGCAAAACCTACATATCTAGTATCACCCTTCCACAAGATGGACGACACACCATGCTTTGGCATAACATGTGCTTGGTCGATCAAGATTTTCATGTGTGCTACTTATGGAAAGCATCTAAAAGTGAATATTTATTGATGGATTCTATTCATAAATACATATACATATCCAATCACGACATACTTATAATATGTATCATATATATTTTATATCCATAAATGAAACATGCAATTACAAACATATTGGTATAATTATTTGGAGTCAAAAATAATTATTGTCTACCTAAGGTCATACATCATATGTATCCACCTGTATTGGAACCTCCTTGTGCTGGGAATAGGCTTGTCAATCCATTGGACGGTCCAGTCGATCAGTTCATCCTCCTATCAGTCGGTTGGTCTCTATTAGTCAGTCATCTCTTCCATTCTTCTGGTCAATCAACCCAACTCCTAGTTGGGTGACTCACCTAGTTTGAATACCTTCTTCTTGCTAAAATAGAAATTGGTGCTTATCCTACCTACATATTATATTGTTTAAGGAGAATACCTCTAGTTACATTTAAGGGGAGCATAGGGGTTATGAATTAATTATATTTGGAGAAGAAATAGAAAGGCTAGATGTGCCAACTAATTTTATAAGGTGGGAAATAAACCATCCAACCACACAAGCATTGAAGGGATATTAGCCACAACCACACATACTACCACCATCAAAAACATTTTAGGGCGACACATATGGATTGCACATATATATATCATGTCAGATATATGTTGGATCCAGGGGGCATTCCCTAGCATATGCAATATTTAATCTTGTATACACCTTAACCATTTAAATGTTCACACTGTATGAAAGAAAATAAAACAAAAAATTAAATTTGATCGTATGTATTTAAAACCCAAAACACTATAAGTTAAAGTAGCTCTCATACCACTGTAGGGAAATATGGCAATAGTTTAGGAAGTGGAAACAAAAAATTTCTGCCCATAGTTTCCTTAATCAATAGATCGTGCCAACAAAAATGTATCTATAAAGAGGGTGCAAGACATACCTTGTCCTGGAGGAAGTCCAATGAATATTCTTGCAGAGATATGTGATCCAGTCAAAAATAGCACACAGACAACAAATGTTGTCATCCTCCTAATGTAGCACATGGACGGTGTTAAAGAAGTCCTCCTAGAGTGGCAACAAAATCTTCCACGCCTCAACTGGGAACTTAACGTCACACTTTTAAAGTCTATGAGAATGATTTATCCTCCCATTTGTCAACATGCTAGCATCGACTTCCTTTTCCCTTGCTATCTCTCCCCTTTAGGTAAGACTACTAGGCTTTCTCACACATTACCAACACTATGAGATGAGAACTCTTGAGACAATCTATTTAATTCCTCTTTTGACTTTGTGTCTATTGTGTGTGTCTTGAGCCTTGTCCACTCCCTCCTTATATATGGGTGGATGGGCTAGTGTTTCTAAAACCCATGGGATACAAAAAGTAATATGTCATGGTTTGATAGCTGCTACATGTGGTCAGTCGATTGACTAGACCATCTAGTAGGTCAACTGGCACACCCAATCGATCCACTAGACTATCCAATCAATTCATTGGATTGCGGGTCAACGACGCAATAACACTATATTATAATGAGATGATTAATACATGTCTTTACACTTATAATAATCAATTGACCTCATCAAACTGATCATTTCACATATTTTGTTTGACCCAATCAAATTGCACACCCAATTGGTTGGTTGGATTCTCCAACCAGTCAACTGGCTAGTTCCATCGGCCAACCGTCTAGTTGATTGAGTGATTCGTTTGACTAGACACTCTAGTCAATTGATTGACATGCCTATCGGTTGACTGGATACTCCATTCAATTGACTGGAAATCAATATTGTCTAAGTTGATTACCTAAATTTTTTTAATAACCAAGTTACATCTTATGCATGAATAAACTCCTATTCCAAGTGCATACTATGCATGTGACCCTATAGGTCCCATATTAGTCGACAATGAAGTTCATAACCATTATCACTACACAAGCAATGAGCAATATCTAGCAACACATCATTGCTACCCAAGTAATTGGAAAGTTGAAGAAGAACTTCAACCTACAATCTGTTATTAGTGTAAACATGATTGTGTAGTTCTTTTGTCTCTAATATCTAATTGAATCTGAGGCATGAAAATGTTATCCTTCTAATACTCAATCTATGTTTTTTGAACTAGAGAAGACTGTTGAGACAAAGTGAGTGCACATATCATATATTGACTCACACGAGCATGGCCATGCATTTCTCAGTGTCACTTATCAAGGGTTCGACATATAAAATCCTCAATAGGAGGGACATATCCCATCTACATCACTCATAGTCAATTCCCTTATGTCACAATGTACCCACCAAACATATTTATGGGCAACCCTTATTTAAGATCATGTTGGATGGTGTCAAAGTTCATTGAACAACATGTGATGAGTGTCGTGACTTCAGGTCTAAGAACCACAATCATCACTATCATTTTGAGTTCTAATTTTGACTACCATTTCATGGTTTCCATGTATCACTCTCAAGGTGGGTCTCTAACATGTACCTATGTTTGAATTAATATCCAATATCATGACTTAATGAGACTTTGTCGTCAGTCAACACACATTCCAATCTTATGTACTGTTGTCATCTATTTTCCTTCCTCAATAATTTCTGACCAGGGACATATCAAGAATGTATGTACTCTTATCATATATATGGTCTCATTATTCATGTCCTCAACCTAAAGACATATGTCAAAAACTAACATCATTCTTTAGATCTATTACACTTGTGTCATTATCTCATAATCAAGACAAGCATAACATATGCAATTACCTTTATAATATTATCAAATCAAGTACATGATGCCCAAAATAAGCATCACATTATTGACTCTAAGGGCATTCATACCAACACATATCTACCTATAAAGGCATTCAAAGAACAAGCCTTGGATATCCATCTATCATACCCACTTTTTGAATACCCAAAAAATGAGTAAGAGTTCCCAAATGAAGATGTAGGAATGATTAGTTCACATGATATTATTCCTCTGAATCTTGACTTGTGGACAATGTTCATAAATAGAGCTATCAACCATAATGGATTTGGGATAGGAGTAGTCCTCCAAGACCGTAATGGAAAACAAATACCTCTAGTAAGACTACTCAAGTTTAGTGCAACCAAAAATGTGGACAAATATACATCCTGCATTCTAGGACTTGAACTCACTAAGAAATAAGTGGCACACCATCACGGTGATCCATACTTGTGGTCTCTCAAATCTAGGATAATTGGAGGACTCACTCTGATCCCTTATCAAGAATATGTGTTCCATCACTAAAGACTTTGAGAAAATGTCCTTCATCTTCATGAAAGGAGAAGACATTGCCTTTGATAATGCTTTTTCCACCCTTGCTTCATAGATAAACATATAGGGGGATTAAAGCTTCTTTCTCATAGTACAAACAATCTCTCGGTCTACTTATTGCATGGTCAAAGACAATGTAGTTTATAGTGAAGAAAGGGCATGGTTCCATGACTTTATAGCATATATGAAGACTCAATTCTTTCTTGAAAGCCTCACTATATGACAACAACAATCACTTAGGCAAAATACCATGCAATATCCTAGGGGCATGATACTATACCACATATCATACAATAAAACTATCCTAGGATATGTTGAAAAGGTAGATGATGAAATACTCATGAAGGAGGTCCATGGAGGATAATGTGGCTCACACATGAGCAAGGAGATGCTTGCAAAGAAGATACAAATTTTGGAATACTAGTGGAGTACCCTAGAGGTAAAATTCTATCAATATGTTGCAAATACTGATTCTACCAAATCCATGGTAACTAAATTCATGCACCAGCCAACTAACTATACAATATGGTCAGCTTGTCTTTTCTCTACTTGGGAAATTTACATGATTGAAAAGATACAATGCAAATTGCTTCATTTTAGTCACAATAAACTACTTCACCAAGTGGGTTGAAACTATCTCCATCACCAATTCTTCATCAAAACAGGTGATCAAGTTCCTAAAAAACAATATCATAAGACGATATGAAATAACACATGAGATTGTCTTCGACAATGGTACAAGTTTCATTGCTAAGTATGTCATAGAGTATTTGAGCTCGTTGGGTAACAAACATCACTAAAGGTCACCACATTGACCCCATATGAATGGACCTGTGGAGGCTGCCAACAAGAACTTGATAAAGATCCTCAAGGAGGCATTCATATCAAATATCAACTGATATAAAAATCTCATGATGGATCTATGAATGTACTAGACGTATATATAAGAACTCCACAGATTCTATGCATTACTCACTAGTATATGGAATGCAAGCAGTCCTACCACTAAAGGTTATACCTATCCCTTCAAATCTACAAGAAGTAGAGATTCTTGAGGCTAAATTGGTTCAAGATGGATCTATTGCATGAAAACACTTGAGGAATGATAAATGCAATATCTACAACACACAATGCTATCAAGATAGAGCGGATCAATCATTCAATAAGAGGGTTCATTCCTATAGCTTACAAAAGGGAGATTTCATACACCACATCATCCACAATCCTAATACTATGGGAAAATTAAATCCCAAGTGGGAATGTCCCTACATCGTCCATGACATCGTGATTGGGGTATCCTATATTTGAAATACATGGATGGATTTATTCATCTTCATCACACCAATGCTAGCCTTGTCAAGCGCTACTATGATGACAAATAATATTAGCCAACATCAACCCTCTAATAAAGAGCCACGTATAAGAGCAGACTCCTAACCTTTAAGATTAATTTAAAATATACTTAAATACCTCAATGCGTCTCCCATGTCTCCAAGATAGGGAGGTCAAAACTAGAACCATAGGGACGATGATGGAAGGAGAACAATGGTTGTACTTAAGCCCCAATAATTCACCAACCTACACTAAACTTTAAACAAACCTATCTCAATAAAAGGACAATCATGGTTGTATCTTGGACAAGGAAAAACCACATAATCACAATCATATCAAGACATGAGGTTTATTAGTTGTATGAATCCCTAGAGGCAAGTTAGGCATCATCTACAAGACAGAGAAGTCCTAATTCCTATGTGAGGGTGAAACTAAGCTTTAAACTAGTAGTAACATATGCTATGGGACCAAAGTAGAGATCTATTACCTTTTTGGATATTCACACCTCAACCTTCGAAAGAAGGTGGGACAATGTTTTGTATGGACAAATCACGGAGCAACAATTTTTGTAACCCTTCTCTAGGAAAACCCATTCATCCTCTTGGAACCCCAACTCCCATAGTGAGGCCTTGAGTATCAATTTACACTTAAACTTCAATTAAAAAGTCTAGTTAGATGTGGAAACCTCTCAAAGAGAAATATCAAACTACTAAAATGAACATCAACTAGGTATATGATTGTGATTTATTGCTACACTGAAGCATGTCAGGAAGAAAGCAAACTGGGGTATCTCTGACATACGTTGCCTTAACCCAATTGGGTAGGAAGTTTCTACTTGCACGCCCACTACATGGCATGACTTTATCCCCTAGCATGAAATGTAGGGTCAGTAGAACCCTAATCCATCTTCTCCCCTAGAAGGAATGATCCTCTTGTGGAAGAATAATGTAACAAACATCCAAAGGGAGGAACCACCTAGGAGTAGAAGGATGGACTATGGAAAAAGCTTAAACATGATTGGAATCCAAACCCTATAACTTCAATAATAGATCAGGACTAGGAGGTAGTCTATGCAGATGTCATTTTCAAAGTACTTAACTTACACAGCCATTCTAAATATAGTGAACATATATACCATGAAATGATGATCAACTTAGGTCACCTAGATCACCAAAAAGGATCTTGTCAAGAAAAGGACCCTCAAATTGACTAGGACACATGCCAAATAAATGATAAAAATCTTGGAGTGAGTACCCAAATCCAGTTCCACACACTATTAAAAAAACAAACTTTTCAAAATTTGTTTTTTTTAATGTCAAAATGAATTTCTTACAAAGTTTTAAAACACTAATATGACATGTTGTGCCAATACAAAATTCAAAAGCAAAAGATATAAAATGAAAGAGGATTGGAATATCATGCAATCTCTCATGAGGGGACACAAGTCACCACCGCAAAGGAGGATGACATGAGCCACTCCAAGTACTTTGGAAATAAATCCCTACCAATGGGAAACACACTGAGCGTCATCTTCTTTTACTGTAGCCACATCTTTGTGACTGTTTCTTGGTATTTATTAGAATCATTCAAAAGGTTTTGGAAGAAGGACATAAGTTATTTGATGGTGTACACACATTGATAATAGTTAAACTACCACATCATCATCACCAAGAAATAAGCAATGCTCTCTTCCAACCCAAAAAGAATGATCAGCCATTGAAATTCAGATGTCACTATTCTTCAGTTAGCAATTATAAGACATAACCTCATCCATCCCTAGTGAAAATTTACATGTGTCAAACCTGAGAGGGACAAATCCAAATCACCGTGCCACTAGAGATGTTCACCAATCTATATGTGATTCAAAAAATATTTGCATGCAAGGATATAATGCAGATCAAAGGACACTTCGAATCATATAGGCTCAACAAGCATGCCTAGATACATTTGCAAGATCTGGAAGGGTCCTCTCATCATTTGGTCTCTTGGTCTTTGTCCATACCTCAATAGATTTCACTCTGTATCAATGGCACAATTATGTTTTTTTTCAGCAGATTGCTGCAATGATGTCTGCAACTACTATTGTCACCTAAACAATAAAATTTGGCAAAAATAACTCATCAATAATAGTCAATTTATATGCCCACAAATGGGGTGTATGTGGAGATCTATCTTTTTTTACATGCCTCGCTCTTGAATAGCTCCCAAAGATAATATAACTTGATGAAGCAACCATCCTCAATCAACATCGAGCAACTATGCCTAGCGGATCAACCAACTTTAAAATCTAGATTGAGTTCTTTGGAACAATGAACCATCAATCATGTGAAGGAATATGGGTAGTCTTATCCACATCCTAACAAGTAGGAGTCAATACAATGTCCCCAAAACAAAAAGAGTGACTATGAGGATCCCAAAAGGGAATCATTGCCGGCATAAATTCTCTAGAAATGGGAACATAAGCTAGTTGTCAAAGATGTTGAGTAACATTGAAGCTCTCCAAATCAACCTCATTCAATATCTATAATCCTGTGTCAAACCAAACACAAGTTCATTATACTTGTAAGAGAGGGGATTCATTTATCACCAATTGCACCATGACTATGAATCCTAAGAATCAAGTGATGATGAATAAGCATAGCAACCCAATTATATTTATGAAATTCGTGAAGTCATAAAAATGGACATACTTTAATAGAGAAATGGGATTTTCAATCCTTATAACTTGTGGAATGCAATAATTTTGCACTTCTTCCAAGATATATGGAATGTGGGATTTCACTAACTGAGCTGAGGCCCTCTACAAATATGACCCTATAGTCAAGCCCGAATTGTCAATCAGACTCCCAAACACAGATCTTAAAACCTCACAACCAGATTTGGCTGTCAAACCCAAACTTTAAATTCAAAATTTTAATTGAGGTTCATAAATAGCCAAACCCTGTTGAAAACCATACTAATATATAGTTCTCTTGTAGGAAAACAATACAATAGAGAAATGAAAGAAATATGAGTATATAACTCTAAATAGAACTATATATTAATCATCTTCTTCATCCAATGTCAAGAGCTTAGCCAAAGGTTGATGATCAAAAGAAAAAGATCCCAAATACCTACACTCCTGGCTCGCATTAGGACAGACAATGCTAGTAGGCCACGATGACTAAAATATGAGATGTTAGACTCATCCTCTATGAACAAGGAAGCAACCTTGTGAAGAGATGAGTCTACCTTAGTAATCACTAAAGATGGCTCCTCAATGACCATCCATCCTCATGGGTCAACAACAAAGACTGGGTCCTCCACATGAAATACATTCATTTCCGTTCTATGACCATGGTGGCCTTGAGATCTCTATAAGTGTTGGCTCCTCTTGTACCCTACTGACATACTTGAGTCAATGAAACTCCCTACTATTCTAGTTCCAACATCATCCTCTTGGAAGGAAAAAGTGCATCCAAAATCTTTAGGGAATTGACATGAAGCTCCAACACTTTGCTATGAGGTCACAATTCTAGAAAGTCATTAAATACCCAAGTTGACATAAGAGGATAATGAGGAGTTTCTATGTGATGATATTATTCAGAAGGATGTGACATCACAACTCGTAACCAAAGTCATTGAGTTCTTGAGAAGCATCATAGTCAATCACCTAGATGAGAACACATGTCAAGATACTACAATTAAGCAAGCAATATGAACTAAAGATAAATTATTACTGATGGAGCATGTGCTCCAAATGGTCATACACTTCATGTGAGAACAATGGTGGTTGACCAGCCTAGTGATACCACCAAGACACACAATGTAATACACTTGGTCTCCCGTTAGATCCGACATAAATTGATTAATCCTCATACTAGAGGGAATCAATCCAAAGAAGGGGATAAAATAGGACATGAAAACTAGTCCACCAACAAGCAACATACTCACCCATATATAGAATACTCTCCACTATAAACTTGAACTAGACCCATTGGGTATCTAAGTTCAAGTAGAGGAAATAAACAACACACGGTGTGCTCATTTCATCAGTATGAAACTTGGAGAAGATCTTGAATGTGACCTGGAAAATGCAAAAAAGGAGTAAACTAAAGAATATGCATAAAAATATGACAACATCATAGGAATTTTCTATGTCTACCTCTCTAAATATCAGGCTCTCCAATATGCTTCTCCCCTTCTAGTAAGGAACCCTACTCTACTATTATTTTAAGATCAATGACGATATCTAGGAAGACAATCATGCAAATAGCCATGAGGAGAAAACTAAGTGGTATGTATATTAAGATAATAGTGATCATATATCAAAAAATTCTAAGTAAAGATCAATCAAATTAGCCATGATAACATTTCAAGCTAAGAAGAAAATAGAGGTGAAAGTCTATACCTCTATCAGTCCCACAAAGCCTCCAGAAATCTCTATTGCTATGAACATTTACTTCAAGAGGAAGTCACCAACAAGAAACCTCCTCAAGCACGTCAACAAGTGTGCGTAAACACCTCCACTTAGTTCAATGAAGGAACTACCTCAATGTTCATCATATAGTAGATTCAACCAGTTTGTCCTAGGTTCCCAACATTATTACCAAAAGGGAAACCAATAATCATCATAAACAAGAACACCTGACTCTCAAAGCCTCAAACTAAGGAAATATCACACCCATTTTCCCATTCTTCATGAATAAGGTCTGACACAACCATATGAATTTGACTTTGTAGTTGGAATCCATGTTGATATCAATCGGATCTGCACCTAGCAACTCAAAAAGGGAGGTGTTGCACATCATCAAAACAACATATTCAAATGAGAAATCATCTCTCGTTTAACCTTTTAATGGATATCAACTCACTTGCAAACATGTGAGTTAAATTTAGTATTGAAAGGTATCAATACCATGGGACACCATCTATAAGAGTATTAAGTTCATACCAATTTCTATAAGTAATATTTAAGATCCAATTTTATAGAGAGATTAAACTAAAGCAAGAATGGAAATTGTAGAAGTAAAACTAGTTAAGTTGGATTTTAATTAAAATGTTTAGAAATACTAGGAATTACCATCATAGATCACAATCATATTTTAACCTATTCAACTCCTCAATTTAATTTATTAAATATGGACTTATGCAAATTTCTGTCATTCCAAAACACAAATCTAGAAAGGGTCTTACTTCTCTCAAACCTGGGGATTTTAGTGTTCAAGGCTCATTGTTCAACCATCCAATATGTCCTCTTAGAGATTTCTTCAAAAACTCACAATCTTCAACGAGTGTTCCAACTCATGGATCAACTTATTTTATTGCCACATGTTATAACATATAAGATAAAGTGAATAGACTGATCATGGAATTTTATTAGTTGATTGCATCAAAATTCCATGGTTTCATACAATGTTGAGATTCAGATCTCATCACCCAAAAAATAGTATAATCAATGTAAACAAGAATGAGTGCAATTAATTGGAAGAAAGAACATTTACTGAATAAAATCTTGGAGTCAAATACTGTGGGCTCTGATCTCCAAAACATAAGATAAACATAGCGGAAGCGATTCGATTAACAACGGAATACGAAAATCATGAGAAATTAAAACTTTTTCGAAAATGAGATTTCAAAAACCTGAAAATCCTTTTATAAAAGTAAGATGAACTGTTTACATCTCTGATAAATCACTTCTCAAGTGATTATATACGTCATGATACAAAATCTCAAGATTTCAAAATTCTCAGATCAACAGACTCCTAGGACCTGAGTGTACAGAGACGACATAAGACTATACTGACTACAAGACTAGACAACATAGTGTTTCCACCTGAAGTCACTGCTGCTCCTGAAATTGCTGCTGTTGTTGCTGTCCACCTGCAGATCGGTTCCTTCGACCTCGACGTCCACCTAAAGGTAGAAATCTACGGGGTGAGACAATTTTAAATAATTGTCCCAGAGAGAGTTATAACTCTCCGCCAGAAGCTTTAATATAGCAATCACAGATCAACATAAGCAATAAAGCTTTAAGGAAATCAACAACAGATTGTTATCAAGTAGATCAATAATATTTAAGGAATATGAAGAACATGTATACTAAACAGTGTAACCATCAATCATTGTATCTTGTAATTCAACCTAAGCAGATATACTACGCGGTTGATTATGTTTTACAAACATTATTATGCCCTGCGGAGATGAGGTATACCGCTCATACTCCAACCGATCACTATTAAGTCACATCGGTATCATACATAGGTCATCAAGAGAGCCATATTCTTATGACCTCATCTTCCTCAGTCAGTATGAGGATTGACATGCAGGACATCTAGTGTCTCTTCTACTATAGCTTACCAGGGTATTCTGGTACTTCGCTGTTAGAGTCACAGTGGCATTCTGTACTCTCTTCGCCATCAAAAGATTTCTTGTTTATCTCTCATCGATGCGGTACAAAAGATTTCCTCGGGAGATTAGTGTTACATCACCCCGGCATAAACACATAGTGAAGGATTGATAGACTAGATACATCTACATCAATTCCTACACTAGGATGTAAGGGCATTCACATCCATATTCCCCCACATACTCAAAAGTATGTGATCCAGGAGTTCCCTTAGGAAAACCTGTTTCACCATCATTTAACTCCTGACAATGATGGATCTATGATCAGGGCTCTACATGATATGATTAAACTTGGTTATTAGGTACATTTCAATATTCTTTTAGCATCATACATGTTTTCAAACATTAATTATTAGCATAGCAGCTATGAAAGTAGAATACTAAATGTATCAAGTCTAACTCACATAAATTATCATTTCTCAATCATCCAATCACAAGTCATTTGACAAGCATGACCTTGATGATATTCATGGCTCTTACAGCCTATCATTCTCATAAGATGCCACTTACTAGGCATCAACAAATGTCATTATTCATAAAGCTAATAACATGCTTCCAATGAATATGAAATCATAATCCTTACCTGGATATGATCACCATCATGTATAAAAACCTGCATGGTTAATTCAACTGATAATAGTAAGCAGTTCATATCAAGAGTTGTACCCTTATACTCTTACAAGGGTTAGATTCCCTGATTTTTATCAATTAGGGTTTACTATTCACAATATTTGTCATCACCCTAGAATTAGGGTTTACTATTCACCTCATGGTGAATTAATCTCATTACATCACCATGTATGAGAAACATCATCATTAAAGCCCTCAGATAAGATCAAGATCCACCAATTACCATAATTAGGGTTTCCATGATCTCTCATAAGTGGATCATACCCTAATCATGCACATTCATGTATATTGAAGGTATTTTACTTGAGTTTCCACTATAAATGGTACTTTCTCTCTCCTCTCATTAGTAGATGGTGACTACACCACTTAGATTAGGTTAGGTTAAGTCCCCTTTGATCTATATAAACCAAATCACCACTATCAAGTGATTCGGGTTTGATTAGAACAAGGTATAACTCAATTAAAACTCTCACAGGCATTTTGGTAAATTACCCATTGATCATCCTCATGGGTCAAATCATTAATCACTTAGTCCTTTAATATCTTAAGTTACCATTATGGTTTAGATTAGATCATCATTTAACCGTTTACACCTTCAAGTAATTAAGTATAATCAACCTTGAAAATCTTCAATTGGTTTCAACCCATTTGATTCTTAAATGACCTTGAACTCGTTTAACCTCAAATGACCTAGAACCCATTTGGGCCTTTAAACGAGTGTGGACCCCCTTGATCTTAAACGGTCGTGAACCCACTTGAGATCAAACGAGTGTGAACCCGTTTGAGATCAAACGAGTGTGAACCCATTTGAGATCAAACGAGTGTGAACCCATTTGAGATCAAACGAGTGTAGACTCGTTTGGACTTAAACGAGTGTGAACTCGTTTGGACTCAAACGAGTGTGAACTTACTTGGGTCCAAACCGCATGAACATAAAAGGTGACACATAGGTTATGTTTGAATAGGGTTTCCTATGTTGAAGCCTTTAATTGGCCAAAGCCATGTTAACCACTTACAGATTGAGTCAATTAGGATGAGCCTCAATCAATTGGACTCCAATTTGACTCTTAATTGAAAGCCAATTAGGGTTAAGTCTAACTCAATTAGGGTTTCCAATCGGCTAATCATCAATTCTCAACAATGTGAAACAAATTGTAATTGAACCCATCAATTGAACTCCAATTGGGCCCAAAATTGGCCCAAACGGTCTTGAGATCGTTTGGATGACCTCCAAACGGTCTTGAGACCGTTTGCCTAAAGTTTGACTAAAATCTAAGTTGATTTGATTAGGATTGAACCCTAATTAGGTCTAAAATCAGCACTTTTATCAATTCTTCAACCTATTGAAATTGGACCTACAATGGATCAATTTTCCTTAACCCTAGACATCCAAACGGTCTTGGGGTGTCACTAAACGAGTGTGAGACCGTTTGGGTGAACCCCAAACGGGTTTGAACCCGTTTGGATCCTCCAACCCAAAACTCAACAAGATCTATAATTAAAATCAGCAATTTCAACCCGATTAGGGTTAGGGTGTTGAAGTGCCTTCAACTCTCAATTGGTTAGGAATTAGATTATAATTCTTTGTAGGAAAGAAACTCAATACATTATGAACAGACCCTCAAATGGTAGTACCTTGGTCAACCCTATGAAACGGTCTTGGGGTCGTTTTGATCCAAACGATCTTGCATGATCGTTTGAGATCAAACGGGTTGGACCCGTTTGACCTTAAACGAGTTGCACCCGTTTGGACCAAAAGGGTTCAAGGTCGTTTCATAAAGTGACCTAGGAATACACGCCCATCATCCTCAACCTCTGTTCAGGTTGGTTCCTCCACCGTTTTGCTTGCAAAAGAGCAAGGAAGAAGGGAGGTAGAAGAAGAACTACTCATAGAAAACAAGAACAAAGATATGCATAACAAAGCTAAGAGTTAGAGTTATAAAACCCGCCTCAAACGTGGTTCCTAGAGCTTCCAAGCTTCCAAGCTTCAAGCCTTTAATGGAGTCTTGAGCTCCACAGGTCGGCCAAGGTCAATTCTTCAAGAAAAAGATGGGGATGGTCGGCTAGAACAAGGAACCTAAGTAAGAAAACTAGCAATTCAACCTTGTAATACGATTTCCTCCATGAATCCAAGCTAGAAGGTGGTGTTCTCTTACCTAGAACAGGTTGGTCGTCCCCTTGAGATCCTGAGCTTTGCTTTCGCCGGTTGATAAAGATAAGAAGTGAGGAAGTGAAGGAAAACGTTTGCTTGGTTTGGAAAGAAAGGTGCTTATATAGTTTAGGCTGATTTTCACCATAAGGACCTCTAAAGCATGTAATTCTCATCCAAGTCCCTCCTTATTTCTAAGGCACGTTCAAGCTATCACAACTTAATCAAGGCCCATAAAAACTCAAGATCTAAGGGTAAAGAAAACCAATATGCACACTAAGGTATATATATATATGAAGGGTCTTCTTACTCATACTAGGTGTTTTCACTACAAAGGTCATCCTTCTTATCCAATTATTTAATAGAAGTGCCCCTCTCATCCTTTCTTCTCTAAATGATGTCAACAGTCATAAAAGATATTCTAGAAAGTGTATAGAACAAGTTGCACCCCACATTTTGGGTAAATTGCACTTTACACCAAAATTAGGGTTTAAGCACAAGGATTGCTCCACAAGCTGCACCTTGGTGCCCAAACTTGGGAAATCCATCATACCTCATCATATTCCTTCATATGATGTCTCTTTATTAGAGGAACATCTTAACTTGTGAAATTTGCAAGTTAAACCCCTTACCTGGGTAATTTGCACATAGGTCCCTGTATTACCAAACAATACTACAATCATTGTTTAAAAGGGACATAAATGAAAATGTATGTTCCTTAGGAACTTAATTACATGCCAAAAGATAATCACAAAGATTTAATTTCATATTTAGGCAAAACACCTAGGGTTAACTCATAACCCAGGTCAGGGATGTTACAAATACAGCTAAAGTAAAGAACATGCTATGGGGATACTCCCCATGCCCCCGTAGAGAAATTACTCATACATGATAAGCATAAGTAGAAAAGGAATAGGTAAGAATGGGGTGAGTCATGATGTTGGTTTTGGAAACAAGACGACATCTTCTGTGAGGAAGACAACCACTCCTCCCTTCCCTTCTGGCCTTGTACACCCAGAGGAGGCTCTGGGGTGGTATAATATTAGACGTCTTTGTGCTTGAACTCCCCTTCCTTTTATAGGAGGGGAATGGTGTCTTAAATCCTAAATATGGCTCATAATGGAAGATCTAGAGACTTGGTCTACAACGCCATTCGATTGACTAGAAGTCTAGTCAATTGGTAGGCTTTAATGTTTGATTTGGCACAAAGGCAGGTCAGTCGACCGCTAGGTGATCAATAGATCGGTTGGTCTATATCAATGAGCCTTTTCGATTCTGACTTTGACTGAGTTTTTCTGGAAATTTGATCAATTGGGATGCCAGTGTTAGATCTATGGATGGCAGAATCTAGAGCCAGGTGAATAGAGATAAAATCACTTAAACACAAATCATTAGAATTTCAAATTATATCACAAGATAGGGTTGCTAAAATGGAATTTGAGTGCAACTAAACATACATAGAAAGGGAGAGAGATTGAATAAGATTAAGAAAAAGCTATGTAGAGTGGTTCCATACTCCAAACTAGGAGTAAGTCAGTCCACTACCTAGAGAGGTCAAGCTCTAGGATTTTGCAACCATTGCATACTAATATTTCATTATAAGACATACACTATATGACCTTCATTTTCTGGTCCAAGGATACTTAGCCTTCCCTCTTAGGAGAAGGGAGCCAACAATCTACCAAAGGACTTATCTATCCAAGACAAAGTCTTCAACCTCATCAAGGACTTACCCACTTTTACAAGTGGTACTCTTGCAACAAGTCTTCCGCCTTGAAGGAATTACCCACTCTTCTTGGATCTTTCTCCTTTGACTTTGCCTTTGTCAAGGAGAAGCTTTCAACAAGGGACACCTTCCCTTCTTCTTCTTATTCTCCTCTCTTAGCCAGTTGAGAGAACCTTCATCTTCATCTTCATGGTAGAAATGAGAGATTGGGAGGTGGAGGAAATGAGAGCCTCACAAGATATACATGTAGGACTAGCTCTCTTACAAATATCCTACTCACTCTAATGGATGTAGTAAGTGATTAAGACTAAGAGTCAAAGGAGGCTCTTAGAGGCACTCATTTATAGGGACCTTTGTAGTGCTTGGCTAACAATGGGATGAAGCCCAAGGGGTCCTATTTTTTGTTGGGGATGCCTACTAGCCAGTAGAAGCACTTAAGGATGAATACTATCCATTTGGGGTGTTGCAATGGATATTTGTTTGAGGTTTGCAGCACTGTAATGGCCAGAAACACCTTTTCTACACTTCTTGTATAGTGTGATCAATTGAGTTTAATTTTGGGAAACTCGACCGATTACACTATTTGACAATGCAAATTTGAAGCATCGGTTGAGTTTATCTAGGATGAAACTCATCCGATCACTTAAATCTAATTTTCTGGTGTAGGGTGTCACTCGAGGTTTGTGTTTTAGAAACTCGACCAAACCTGGACATGCTCAAAATGCATCAAGGGTGTCAATCGAGTTTGTCACAGGAGAAACTCAACCGAATAGGAACTCTGTGATGTATTTTGGAAATTGTCATTAAAGTGCTTAAATACTCGATTTAAGTGCTCCTAATTTTTTCTAAGCTTAGTTACAAGTCATAAAACCATTGCAAGTGATTTACAACATGATTCTAATAGAGATAGATCATATTCCACAAAAGTGCACTAGCACTAATTTTGACTTGTCTTTTCTCCAAGTTAGAATGCACAAGTTAGGGCATTTGGAGTGTGTCTATACCTAAATTGAAATCACTCAAGTAGAAGCATTAGACACAAATAAGTGGAATGGTTAGTCATCATCAAAACAAGAATTTTGTAAATTTATACATGGAGTCAACATTCTCCCCATTTTTGAAGATTACAAACCACTCCATAAATGTATTGAAAACATTTAAGTAAAATAATACCTTTGGAGAAACCTAGGGGTTTCAATAGAATTGAGTTCATATGCTCCCCCCAGTTTATGCTTATGGAGTTCTCATACCCCCCTCATTTGATGCTATTTATCCTACATGCTTAGCTTTCATAACATTTATAGAACTATGTCTTCTAGTCATATATGTTCTACATATATGTCTTCTCCCCTTAACATAAGACATTCTTACATATGTTTCTTCTCCCCTTAACATAAGACATGATATCTCCCGACACATACCTTCTCCCTATGTAACATAAGACATGCCTTCTCCCACCTTTGTCATTTCAAAAAGTAGGGGTTTTAAGAGCTAAAACAAAACATGTTATCATAAGAAGATACCAAAAGTTAGAAAGGAGAGTAGAAGAGAAACACTAGGGGCTTGTCCAACATAGTATGTAAAGCAAATCAAGACGTGCATTTGAACAACCCTAGACATAATTCTAGATTATAATCAAGATAAGGCTATGCAAGCACATAACTCAAGATAGTATATATGCAAGTCAAGGGACAAGCTTGAGTATGAAACAAGATACAAGAATAACATATAGAAGAATACCACTTGATCAAAAGATGACCAAGACTATACCTCATGTATATGGATTAATAGTAGATGATATAATAAGTTAGGACTACTATTAGGATCTAGGTCATAGAAAAATATTCACAAGTTAAAGAATAAAATATGAGTAGATGTAGGGAAATATCCAAACAAAGAGATATGCAGTTTCAGAGGCATGGAAGGATATTACTCACTAATAAATATTAATTAGTTGCCAAAGATGATAATTACCACTAATAACCTCAAGGATGTATCAAACAAGATATACAACTAGATAGATGTAGCAAGTTAGAGCACAACAGAAGCAAGTTAAGACACAACCAAGAGATCCAAAATGATCATCATCAAAACCTACATAACAACTCAAAATAGGTAATTTCAAGATATGAAGATACCAATTTAGAACAATTAAATAGATAGAGTTATATGAAATATAAGAAAATAAAAAAATGATGATAGAATATATAAAGGTACCAAGGGAGTGCTAAAGAATAAGGGTAACGGTTTAGAAAGTCTAGTTGAGAGGGAAATTCTCATCCAAAAAGCCATTGCATATTCTATGTATAGTGTTATCGGTCGAGTTTTGGGTTAAACTTCTTGGTCGACAACAACTATTGGCAACAACCATTGGTGCTTGTTGGTCAAGTTTCTATAAGGACAAACTCGAACAAAACAACTGCTATCAAGAAGCACATATATTTCAAAAGAACATATCTAGAGACATGATAAAAGTATAAACCATTTCCAAACATGTGTAAGAAACTTAGACATGCATTATGAAAGCATAAGGAGCAACTTTTGAGCAAGAAGGTAATGAGAATCGCAATATACCAAATTTGACTCAAAAACCATATGTAAGGTGCACACTAACTTGGAAAAATCTCATTATGATTGGATATGAGAAAGAATAAGATTACCTCTGTGCTTACTATATCTTTTCCCCATGTTTCCACCACTTATACATATCACCTTTCTTCTTTCATGTTGATTGAGAAGTCAACTCAGAACTCAATATCTCAAGTCAATCCATTAGCAATGACCTAAAGACAAAAGTTGAATTGGTCCCCAATCATATTTTTGGGTCCAGAGGGGTTATCTTAGCAACCCAAGTCCTTTTGTTCTTGGATGCTTTCCTAAAAAGGAAATATGTGGAATAATGACCAATTTCATTACAATGATCACATGATCTCATAGCCTTGGAACTAGAGGATTCTTCATTGAAAATTGAAGACCTTTGTTTTTGTTGTTCCTTTGTCTACTATCAAGTCCAATATCATCTCTACCCATTTATTCGATAATATGATCTAGGATTTGATTAAGATTCTTCTTATCATCTAAGAATCTTTGCATAGAAGATCTCAAACTATGATTATCATGCATAACAGAAGAACTAGTGGAAGACAATTGATTTATATTATCTCTAGCATGCAAAGATTATTTTTTGGGCAAAGAGCATTAGTCATGCAATAATCTTTTTCATCATGAAGAGAAGCAACATTTTTCTCTCTACTAGTAGAACTAGAACAAGATTCAAGGACATTGATTTTAGAAAGCAAGGAAGCATTTTCTTTTTCAAGCAAAGCAATTTTTTTCTGGAGAAGGTAAAATGTTACTATAACCAAAAAAGGAGTATAGGGGTGAGCCCCGTATACTATACAAGTGGGTGCATATCAGCAAAGCCCCACTATCTCAGAATAATGCTATCCGTACCAGCCTCGAGCTTAGGCTTAGTTTTAATGACCAAACCTAGCCTATTTACAAAAACATCAAACAAGCACAAAAAGTCTCTCTCCCCCATGCCGTGGATTCTGCGGTTTCTTTCCTCCCGTATGAAAAAGCACAAAGTAGCAAGACTAAGGCCAACAAAATGTCTTATCCCTATGCTTTTCTCCCTGATCCAAGATATACTCCCTTCCAAGCTAGTAGGGGTGCTGCCCCACCCCATCTTCAAACTCCATCTACAACAAAGATACCTTGTGTATGAGCAATTGAAGAACAAATGATCATGGCTTTCCTCCTGTTCTTTGCACAAGCTACAAACAGTCTCTGAATTTAGACCCAAGCTTTAATTCTATCAAAAGTGGGCAGCTTCTTAAGAATGCAGTGGTAAATACAATAGCTCCATTTTGGTACATGATATTTGTTCCACACCACCTCAAACCAGGGGACTTGGGGTGTATAGAACGAAAGCATTTTCCAACCCCTTCTTTTATGCTCTCTTAGGGTCCATGTGCCCATCACCTAAACATAATTTGTGGCCAAAGACCTCCAGCCACTAGCCATCTTCCTCCACATCCTGGATGAGTTGGCCCCTACGCTCGCCTGAAGATCAGCCCCATAGAGAAGATTCATCCAACACACCTAGGCGGATGTGTTGCTAGTTAGAAAAAGATGAATTCTCATGTAGGTCGCAAGATCAGCAATAGTCGACATATCCTCCACGTTGAGGCCACCCTCCCTATAGCCTTTTGCCAAGGTATTCCACACAACAACGTGGTGCTTTCCCCCACACATAAAAGAAGAGATAATGGCCCTCATTTTATCCAGAATAAAGGTAGGTATCTCCGCTTGGTTACACCAAATCTGATCTTGGGGGGTCAAGATGGATCTGACTAGCACCAGACAACCCGTAAGAGAAAGACGTATGCCCATCCACTTAGCAACCGACTCCCGAATATTATCAACACACATCGAGAAATTATACCTTTTAGCAATACCTCCACTAATCAGAATGCCCATATACTTTGTGGGGAAGGTACCAAGAAGAAGACCATCAACCTCCTTCAGTCTCTCCCTCCTCGAGTCACATGATCTAGAGAGGAAAATCTTTGACTTTAACTCACTGATGAAGAGACCAGAGAGCTTACCAAAGGATTCAAGCACCACTCTTAGGTGTTTCATCGATTTCACAGTACCCGACAGAAAAAACAAGATGTTGTCAGCAAAAATAAGATGCGGCAACACCTTCACACCTCCCTATGAGAAGGTCTTCATTTTCTTTTCAGCCATTTCTTCCTCAACCAACTCAGAGAGAGCCTCCATGACTAAGGTGAAGAGTAGGGGGTACAAGGAATCACCTTGTCTCAGTCCATTTGAGGCTTTGAACATCCCATACGGCACACCATTCACAATGACAAAGAAGGAGGTGGAAGAAACACATTCCATAATCACCTTAACCCATCAGACAGAAAAATCCATATCGAGCATGATACGCTTCAAGGAACTCCAATTCACGTGATCATATGCTTTCGCAATATCCATCTTGACGCAAGCTTTACGAGAGCCATTACTCTTACAAAACCCCAAAAGGAATTCCGAAGTGAGCAAGGTGCTGTTAGATAAGCTTCTACCCTTGACAAAAGATGATTGGGAGGAGGATATGATATTGGGCAGAATTTTCTTGAGTCTGCATCACATCAGCTTAGCAATCACTTTATAAATCACATTACAATAGGTGATAGGCCTCAGGCCATCAATAGAACTAACCACATTCTTCTTTGGAATTAGCCTAATAAAAGCATGGTTGATGCTCCTGACCATGTAACCACCCACCATAAACCATCTCACGACTCTACACAAATCCTCCTTCACAACATTCCACATTTTCTTAAAGAAGAAGGCATTAAAGCCATTCGGGCCCGATGCCTTCGAAGAGCCAATAGAGAACAATGCTTCCTTAACTTCTTCTTCCAAAATAGGCCCACACAATTCTCTATTCATCTGGTCAGTCACCCTACATGGAGGAAGCCTGCACTCACCATTCCCACCCGCAGAGTTATACAGATCATAGAAGTAGAGGACCTCTTTAGACACCACATCTTTAGGAGAGCTCAAGGTCGACCCATCCGGTCTATGGAGTGTATGAATGCAAACCTTCATGACATTTCTTTTGATCGCAGCATGATAAGTGCATGCATTTTTATCCCCATCTTTAATCCATTTAAGCCTTCTCCTCTGGCAAAAACAAAGCTCCTCAACTTTTTAAGTTGGGCTAGTCTTCTGGAAGTGTTATCTTCATTACTAATTAACACACCATTTAGCAGGTCGTGTTTGAACCTCAAGGCAGGTTCGTCATGAGCTAGCTTAGCTGTAGAAACCAAGTTACTAATGTAGGACAGGCCTTTCGCCCACTTCTTCAACACTACTTTGGTCCTTTTCAGTTTTTCCGCCATCACAAATAGAGGGTTTCCTCTAACCCCTTCCTTCCAAGTTTCTTCCACAATGTTACCACAGCTGGGCCACTCCAACCAAGCATTAAAGAATCTGAACGAATTCTTCCCCCCCTCCCGAGACAGATGTATAACCAGCCAGGCGTGGTCACTATTTGAGTGACCACCCAGCTGCACACATGCTTGGGGAAAGATATCCAGCCAAGCTTCATTCACCAGAGCCCGATCTAGATGACTGGAAATTCTCTTATGAACTGCATGTTTATTATGCCAAGTAACAATGCCTCCATTCATGTTGAGCGTAGTAAAACTAGTTGTATCAACGCCATCATTGAAATGAGCAAGACAAGAGTCCAGCACCGGCAACCCTCCTTTCTTCTCCCCTACTCTCCTGATATGATTGAAATTCCCAACGAACAATTGGGGCAGTTCTCTTTGATTTGCAGCTCCCATAGACTCCCATAGTCTACGTCTACACATTTCTGAGTTGTGTCCATATACCCCAGAGATGACAATGTGCAAACCTCCCCTATTGATGCAACTAGCTTTCATCATCTAGTCCATTTGGAAAATGATCTGAACATCCCAAACTTGTGGATTCCAACCAAACACAATTCTCCCATTTTCAATTTGCTTAAGGTTGGAGACGCACATCCACCCTTGAGGAAACAACCCAACCACCCTGTCCGCTGATACCTTTCTAATTCTTATCTCCAACCCAATCACGATCATAGCCTTCACTTCTTATATAATCTCTCTAAGATTCCTCTATTTGCTGGGCCGAGAGGCACCCCACAAATTCCAGGACATGATGCACATTTAAAACTTCCGATTATGACCACCCCTTCCCGGGGTGGTTCCTCCCCTTCTGGTCCTCCTGGGTGAATTGTTTCGAGAGCTGGGTGCTGAAACATCATCCACCTCCTCTATCACTCCTCCACCTTCGAGTCCATCAAGCAGACCAAATTGGTTGGAGCCATATCTAACAAGTTCTTTCTGTTTCCCTTTGTTACGCGGAGAGGGAACTGCCTTTGCCCTATTCCTCACTAGCTAGAATTGTCCATCATTGGTTGAGTCTGTGTGAGGCATACCATCGACCACCTATTGGCCATCCTCAACCCGCATCTCCTCGCGACCATCAATATTGACAGACCCCGTAGTGGGATCATTGGCTGGGGGGAAGGCTCGGGAGTCACAGTAGCAGCCACAACCATCTCCTGAGAGCTAGCCTGGGATGCCATAGTACCCATCTCCATCTCCTGATTCCTCCGCGTTAGCCTCCTGGAGGTTCTTCTCCTATGTTTCCTTTGGTCTTGTCGATCATCTTGGCCCCTAACCACCGACGAATCTAGATGGGAGGTTCGAATTCTCGGGCACTGCCCATCAGCATGCCTGAAGACCTTACATTTGTCACACCTGTCTGGGAGAACGTCGTAGAGGACCTTAATCTCCAGGGCTTTCCCATCCGGTAGCTCGACCATGACAACATGGGGTGGTTTCTTTGACGCTTCCACTTCAATGTAGAGGTGGGCAGCGCATGTGAGACTCCCTCTAGTAAGGAAATCGATAACCTTTGGAGTTCCAATTCCATACCCAATAATAGAAATCACTCATTTATTCCAGTGCCTTCCAACATCCGAAAGAGTAACCCAGATGGGAGCAGAAGAGAGATCAGCCCTTTGAACATCTGCCTCCGGTGACCATTTTCTGGTCAGGACCAGTTGGGAATCGAAGAAGAAGGGGCCCTGGTTGAGTGTCGTTTCCCTATCAACATCAGTAGAGAATCTAACCAGGAAGAGTCCCCCCACCAGGGCAGACAGTTGGAGCTCTCCTTTCACCTTCCACATCCTCAACATCCATCCATAGGGATACTCGACCGCTGTCACCTTCCCCAAGACTTGCACGATGATGGATCTCTGATGGAACTCCTCCATGACATCGACGACAGGAGCTGAGAAGCACATCCAAGGCTTGTAGTCCCCCGGCTTAAAAATCGAAACTTTGGGGTCTTCAAGGTGAGCCACCGGTAGGAAGTTCCAATGGACCTCCATGGGTTTGGAAAGGGTCGCCGCCCAGTTCCTACCCATCGTGACATCCACGTTCGGATCAGACCACGCTAGTGGAGGGGAAGGGTTTGAAGAGGGAGGGGTGGGAGGAGGGGAAAGTGGGGTGGTGGAGGAAACAAGGTTGCCCGTCACGGTGGAGACTAAGGCAGTGGTATCTGCCCCAGCTTGCTCGTCCCCCACCATGGGAGCGAGCAAGAATGCTCCAAAGAGGAGAGGGATGGGAGTGCAGGCTGTAGAGAGAGAAAACCTAACTCTTTTAGCAAAACAATCTTAGAAAGATAGACATGATTTTTAGATTCTATACATTGCAAAACAAGATCTTTGTCTTCATTTTTAGTTCTAAGAACATCAATATCAAGCATGAGAGAATTCATAATATTAATATGCTCTTCATTATAACTATGCATAAGAGGTTGAGCTTCTATAAATCTAATCTTATCAAGAAAATTAGCATATTCAAGTTTAACAGCATCTACTTGACTAAGATAAGCACTATTTTCATCTAACAAGAAAATATAGCATGCTCAAGATTGTCTTTTCTATATGCAAATTATCAACAATTCTAGCAAGCTTTTTCTTTTTGTTTTTAGAAGACTTATGAGAGGCACAAGTAGAATAAATAATTGCAATTAAATATTATTTATCTAAAGAGTTTAGATATACCTCATTGAGTCTTTACTTGTTGAGGTCATGAGAGAAAAATGACATCCTCCTTCATCACTAGATCTTGAGCGAGATCCTCCACTTGATTCTTCACTTGCGATTGAGTTGGAGGAGTCACTTTTTGTCTCATTTCTCCTTCTTGTATTTCTTTTCTCTTCACTTATGATGATGAATCATTTTCTCCTGTGGACAATCTTCCTTGAAGTGACCCTTCTTTCCACACATGAAGCACCAAATAGAGGAGGAAGACTTGTATTTGTAGAGTCTACCCTTAGAGTACATGGCATATTCTTCAACTTGAGAGGATCGACAAGATTGAACAATAATAGCCTCAATTTGAGCTCTGATTTTAGCCTTCTTCGTTCTTTTTAGCTCTTTCTCTTCTTATCTTTCTTTTTCATCTTGCCTATCAAGTTTGACTTAATGAGCTTGTAGATTTCCTATGAGTTCTTCAATAGGAATATCACCAATAGACTTTGTTTCTTCAATGAGGTCACCTTAGATTCCCACCTCTCAGGGAAAGTTGTAAGGATCTTTGAGTTGATCTCTCCTCTATCCATAGGATGACCTAGAATGACAATACCATTCACAATGGTGTTGAGCCTTGAGTATATCTCGACTATATTCTCCTCCTTTCCCATCTTAAAGTTTTCAAGGAGTCCTTTGAGCATGTAGAATTTTCTTTCCTTCACTTTCTTTGTCCCCTCATAAGTGACGCATAGCTTTCTCCATATCTCATAGGCTGTTTCACAAGAAGAAATCTGGTTGAACTTGGTGGGGGACATGGATTCATGGAGAATGTTGATGGATCTTGCATTTAAGGTTGCATTCTTCAAAGCAGGCTCATGCCATTCTTCTATCTTTGTCTCCAGTAGCTTGTATGGAAGGCCCACCATTATCCATAGCTTAAGACTTGATCCTTGGATGTAGTATTTTATCCTTCTCTTCCAATTGAGGAAATTGCTCCCAACAAAGATTGGAATGTTGATGAGGTATCTCCCTCCTTGATAATCACCCATATTCTCCTATCTCTAGAAGTATACTTGGAGAAGACCCGATATGATACCACTTGTTGGATCTAGGGATGATGGGCTATAGAGGGGGAGTGAATACAGCTAAAAGAACTTAAGCAAAATTCATTAGAACTTCAGATTATATCACAATATAGGGTTGCTAATAAGAAATTTGAGTGCAACATACATAACAAGGGAGAGAGAGATTGAATAATATTAAGAACAAGCTATGTAGAGTGGTTCCATACTTCAAACTAGGATTAAGTCATTCCACTACCTAGAGAGGTCAAGATCTATGATTTTACAACCATTACATACTCATATTCCATTATAATACATACAATACATGACCTTCCTTTTCAGACCAAGGATACCCAACCTTCCCTTTAAGGAGAAGGGATCCAATAACCTACCAAAGGACTTACCTATCCAAGATCAAGTCTTCAACCTCTCCAAGGACTTATCCACTTTTACAAGGAGTCTTCTGCCTTCACATGGGTCTTTTCCACTCTTGCAATAAGTCTTTTACCTTGAAGGAATTACCCACTCTTCTTGGATCTTCAACCTTTCACTTCACCTTCACCAAGGAGAAGCTTTCACCAAGGGATGCCCTCCCTTCTTCTTATTCACCTCTATTAGATGAGAGGGAGAACCTTCATCTTCATCTTCATGGTAGAAATGAGAGATTGGGATGTGGAGGAAGTGACAGTCTCACAAGATATACATGTAGGACTAGCTCTCTTACAAATCTCCTACTCACTCTAATGGATGTAGCAAGTGATTAAGCTTAAGAGTGGAAGGAGGCTCTTGGAGGCACTCAACTATAATATAGGGACCTTTGTAGTTCTTGGATAACCATGGGATGAATCCCAAGGGGTCCTATTTTTTATTGGGGATGCCTACTAACCTATAGAAGGACTTAAGGATAAATACTAGCCATTTGGGGTGCAACAAGAAATATTTTTTCATGTTTTTCAACACTCCAATGGCTAGGAACACTTTTTCTACACTTTTCGTACAATGCGATAAGTCGAGTTTACTTTTGGGAAACTTGACCGATTGTGCTATTCGAAAAAGAAAATTTGAAGCATAAACTGTGTTTATCCTTGATGAAACTCAACAGATCACTTAAATCTGATTTGCAAGTATAGGGTGTCGGTCAAGTTATGTGTTTCAAAAAGTCAACCAAACCTGGACATTCTCAAAATGCATCAAGGGTGTCGATTGAGATTGTCATAGGAGAAACTCGACCGAATAGGTACTCTGTGGTGTATTTTGGTAAGTGTCATTTAAGTGATGAAATATTCGATTTGCGTGCTCTTGACATTTTTCTAAGCTTAATTACAAGTTACACAATCTTTGCAAGTGATTTACAACATGATTCTAATATAGATACATCATATTCCACAAATGTGCACTTGCACTGATTTTGGGACTTGCCTTTTCTCCAAGTTAGGATGTGAAAGTTAGGGCATTTGGAGTGTGTCTATACCTAATCTGAAATCACTCAAATAGAAGCATTAGAAACAAATAAGTGGAATGCCTAGTCATAATCAAAATAAGTATTTAGTCAATGTAGACCTGGAGTCAACAATCAATTGATCTATCGGCCTTTTTGGACTAGACCAATTTTTTTTATTGGAGTCGATCGACTGAGTGTGTCGGTAAATCAACTAGAAAGACTAGGAGGCTAGATGTGCAATTGAAGCCTCTAAGTCTTGGGTCTTTTTGGGATTTGAAGTGATTGGGACATTTTCCTGTAAAAAATCAAGAAAATCTAGTAAAATCTCCAATTAAAGAGAGAAAAGCTAAACTAAAAAAAATAATTCTAAAATTAGGGAATAATAAAAAAAGTGATCCAACATAATGGTCTAAAATATACAAAGAAAATGGATAAATATACATTTATCAAATACCCCAAACTTGAACATTGCTTGTCCTCATGCAACATTGAATCATAAATAATAATAAATAATACTCAAATCCAATCCTCCTCTCTTTCCTAGCATTACCTGAATCCTTCCCACCTTTCATGGCCAAGAAATCTTGATTTCTTGATGTCACATACCGTAATTTTCTAATTCCCTACACAATGCTGCTCATGAATGTTTCAATTTCAAGACCGCAATGAAATAGATTCCCTATCCCTTTTTCCTTTGGTACACCTACAAATTCTTACAAGTTCTATACAAGAATATGTTGGTAAGGTATGCCCATAGAGCAAATCATGTGATGATTGACATGAAATTTACCATAAAGGATTTGATTAATACTTATAAAGGCAAACTTCCAATTCATTCTATTTCACTTAGTTATGAGATAATGAGGAAATATTATGAATGTGTAGAGAATAACATTACTTAATGACGTATGTCTTCAAGTATTTGCCTTGGGCAAATGAGAACATATGGGTGGTAAGAGTACATATACATATTCTCATTATATCCGTAGTCAGTTGCTCCTTTGAAAGGTAGATAAACACAAAAAACACATAAGACTAGAGTGTGGGTTGGTTGATGATAGAATCTCATTAGTCATGATATGGAAATATCAAACTGAACATATAGATACATTTTAGGGAACAATGTATCTAAAAAATCCACCTTGAGAGTGACACATGGAAACCTTCATTGGAGGCCATAGTCATCTCTCATAGTGAAGGTGGTGATTGTGATTCTTAGATCTAAAATCACTACACTCGTCACATTTCGTTGGGTACGCTTTGACATCATAAGACACAATACTAAAACATCAGTTGTCATAAAGGTGACAATTGGGTGACTTTAACTCATGAGAATAGACTGTGAGTGATAGAGATGGTATTTGTTCCTCCTAATGGAGTATGATGTCCTGGCCACTTGATAAGAAAGACTGAGAAACACATGTGCATGCACATTTGAATCAATATGGGATATTGAGGTCACAATATCTCAGATAGTTGCTCTTTGTTCAAATAACATGGATTGAACATTGAGAGGATGACAATTCCATGCCTCAAGTTCATCTTGTATGTCAGAGACAAAGGAATTATACAATCACTGCAACACCTTACACAGATTGTAGATTGAAGTTGTTCTCCAACTTTCCATTCACTTGGGTAGCACTGATGCATGGCTAGGCACCGCTCCTTGCTTGTGATGTCATAAACAAGTTATGGACATTCATTTCCAACGTGATATGGGACCTATAGGGTCACATACAAGGGAACTCATCTAGAAGAGGAGTTTATCTTGAATGATGATTGGATTGATTACTAAAGTGTTTAGGTATTCAATTCATGCAACAGATTGGCTGAATGGATAGCCAAACGACCATCGCCAAATGAGCATCTCAAGTGTTGAGATGGTTGTTTGGGGTTTTTAGGCCGATTAAAGTTCAAATTGGCTAAGTTCTTCTCAAATTGAGGAGTGAACCAACCGATTCAAACTGTTGAACCAACCGGCTCAACTCAGGCTCACTAGACAGCTGTCTGGGTGTCTGAGAGGGGAATTTTGCATGCATGAGACAACTCAGCTGGGGCCGAATGAATGTTTTGGATGTTTCCCAAACTTGTTCGATTACACATTACTTGTGGTGCAAGGAATTAATATGTGTTATTAATTGGAACTAAAATTGACAAATTCGTGTGTGACTGGGAAGCTGCCAAATGGTTGTTTGGCAGTGCGAGATGACTATCTTGTGGTTTGTAGGTTGCAAAAATTCAAGATCTTCCAGTCCCTTCCACTCCCGCATAGATCCCAAATAGACTAGGAACCTTGAACTAAACCCCGCCTATAAATAGAGGGATACTAGGGGCTTCCCAGTACAACAACACAACAACATCAACTCAGAATTAGTATCTCTAACAATTGTTCTCCTATGTGGTTGTGGTAACTGAGAGAACCCAAGCAAGTCCTACCCAATAAGGGAGGGATAGCTACATGAGAGAACAATTGAGGATCATTATTGCCAGAGAGAATTTAGTGACTAGTATGCCAATAGGAGAGACAATGATTTCTATTTGTTCTAGTTGAACAATAGGAGTTTTAGTTGGTCCATATGGACTACTTTAGATATATGAGTCCTTTGGATTCTTCTAGGAGAGAAAAGTCAGCCTGCAATCCATGGTGAGACCACATGAGTCATTGCAGAAGCTATTGCATTCATTGTTCATGGTGAAGATTGGGAGCTGCACAACCACCGTCTAAGAGAAATGGGAACCATTTGCATTGAAGCAAGTTGTTGTCGTTGGACTTGCTCCAGGACCAGGTATAACTCATTAAACCATCCTTCCAATTTCATAGTATTTGACTCAATCTTGCTGTTATGGGAATACAAATATATAAATTTTTTGTTTCCGCTGCTATACTTTATGCCCGCATTTTCCAACAGTGGTATCAAAGCCACGTCAATTTACTATGTTTTAGGATAATTCATATGATCATATTCTAGTTTAATCATTTATTTAAAGCATATGATGTGAATATTTAAAATGTCTCATATGCATATCCGATCAAAGACCACATAATCCCAAACTAACACACACACACACACATTTATATATATATATATATATATATATATATATATATATAGAGAGAGAGAGAGAGAGAGAGAGTTAGGCTAGAATACACTCGAGTGTATCCAGAGCGGAATACACTCACGTAGTATTTTATGATGCAATATTTTTTTTGAAAATCTAATCTATTGATCTTCTTAAACATCTTGTGAACAACTCATACACAAAATTTGAGCACATTTGGATATGTATAGCTCATGTTATGAAGACCACAAAAATTATGCATTTCAAATTAGTTTCACGCGTTGATTTTGTTGCCCTTGGATGAGTGATTTACACTCATCCAAATGGGCTTAAAATTTGTATGTATCCTAGTTATTGTTTGGCGGTGAAGATCAATGGTTTACAATTTGCAAAAAATAGTCTTCATATGCAAACACACTTGAGTGTATTCGTGCGATCCGTACACTCGAGTGTATTCTAGCCTGACTCTATATATATATATATATATATATGATAGATATATGCTTTACACGCATTGCCCTAAAAGTAGTTTTGATGGTGGATGTGTATCTTAGTTATGGCCTAAAACCTATATCTGTGTGTGGTTGGATGGTTTGGTTTTACCTATTTCTCTCAATCTGCTTATCGAGCCTTTACCTCCTTCTTCCCAATGTAAAGTTAATTATTTCCTACCTTTGCTCCCCTTGAATGTAACTAGAGGTTTCTCTTTACAATGTAGTAGTTTAATTGCAATATAGTTTCATTTCTTACAATGATGAGGAAGACAATCATTGTCTGATGAGACAACTAGTTCGTGAGCGAGCCGAACGTCTAGAGGACCATGAAGGACAAGATCATGGAATCAGATGAATGTTTAGTGGGCCCAATTGATCATTTGGAAGGAGTATAAGCATCAGTTGGATAGGAGGCTAGGCAACCATCTGTGATGACCAACTGACCGACCAATAGGTGAGACGACCAGTTCAAGGGTTGAACCGAACTACCCAGATTGACAAGCACATGTCTACACCAACAACAAGTTCATACATGTGATGTGATGATTGACCTAAGTGGTAGTAATTCCTTGTGGCTCCAAGGAATTATAGTATACATGTCCATAACTATCACTCTTTTTTTTATATTGCATGTTTATGTTGTGGGATACAACATGTATATGATATGTACTATATATGTGGTGATTGGATAATGTATATGTATATATTATATGATATATATGAAGTCTTTCAAATCAAACATATTAAGTCTAAGATGCTATCCAATCACAATACACATGAAGAACTTGTTTGACTAAGCATAGGTTATGCCTCCGTGTGGTGTGTTGTTATTGTGGAAGTGTGGTGCTAATAATATAGGTTCCTCCTCCGTGGGGTGCATATTATCCTATTGACTATTGGGTCAAGCTTAACTGGCGATTCTCAGAGTGTTTGGGCCCAAAAGCATACATATGATTATGGCAAGGCGTTGCACATATTGTCTATCAAGAATTGCATATCATGCAACTAGAAAAAGTTGCCTATCTTAGTAGTTAACTGTGTTTTGTGGCGTTGGTCGGGCCATGGTTGAATTGTCTTGAATCTTGCTCATTAGAAAATTGATTCACTACAATTTTCTGAATTGATACATGAGGGTTGTCAATTTGATCAAAATAATTAGAATGATAATGAATTAACGACCTAATATGCTTTAAAAAATGACCTAATTATTATTGCACAAATTTTAATCAAATCAAATCAAATCAAAAATGAGTTTTTGACAAAATTGCAAATTCTTTTGTAGAATCAAATGACAACAAGCAACAATCACTTTTCTCTATGATCGGTCCTTGAGAAGGGAAAAATAACTGGGAAAAACTTCCATGACTGGTTTAGGACATTGAGAATTGTTCTCACACAAGAGTGCAATATCTATGTCCTAAAAATGTCAGAACTAGAGAAACTACCTCAAAAGCACCAAAGGTTGACAAGGAAGCTTACAAGAAACATACTGAAGATGACATGGATGTCAAGTGTCTGATACTATGATCCATGAACTATGAGTTGCAAAGGTAGCATGAGAACATGGATACGACTGAGATGGTCTCACATCTCAAGAACATGTTCCAAGATCAGGCATGATAATAGAGATATGATGTCTCCAAGGAAATGTTCACATGTAACGTGGTAGAAGGAGATCTAGTAGGTCCTCATGTGCTCAAGCTTATTGGGTATGTGGAGAATATAGCTATACTTGTATTCCCCTTGGGTTAAGAGTTGGCCACTGACGTAATATTGTAGTCTCTACCAGAATCATATAGTCAATTTGTCATGAACTACAACATGAACGACTTTGACAAGTCATTGACAGAGTTGTTGGGCATGTTGAGAATAGCTGAGGGACAAATGAAGAAAGACAAGACCAAGTCTTGTGATGATGATCAACATGATAAAGGGGAAGTCTAAAGACAAAGGCAAGGATAAAAAGAGTTCTAAAACTAGCTAGAAGCCCAAATCTTTAGATCTCAAGGCAATGGGAGGTGTGAAGAAAATAAGAGGCAATTGTCATCATTGTCACTATCCTGGACATTGGAGAAGAAATTGCCCATTCTAGTTAGAGGAGTTAAAGAAGAAGAAGGAAGGCACTGAGGCCTCCACTTCATGCATAAACATTATAAGATAAATTTGATTACTTCTTCATTTTGATGTGTGATACAAAACAGAGATCTGACATATTGATGTGCATGCTCTGACAAGAAGTAAAGGCCTTCATGGAAGGAAAAAGATGGACAAGGCATATTAAGTGTTGCAGAAGTTTTAGTCTATATTTAAATTTATCTTAGCCCAATGGGCATTTAATAGAGTTAGTAGAACTACTACTTCATTATGCCATTAAATATAAACATTTACTTTAAAGCATCTTGTTTGACAAGGATGATATATCAATAAAGTAAGATATTTCTATATGAAAATGTATGATCTAGCATGGCATGCCCAAATATCCAATGATTTTATTTTGAAAGAATCTTAGGATAAAATCTATAGCGTCAATACCAAAGGATTGTAATTGATAACTCAAGATTTTCATTAGCAAAAGTCACCTTTGATGTACATAAAGAAATGCATGTTTATAATACATATTGATGTTAATATAGATTCCCTTGGTTGGTGAACCTAAAGGAAATATGCAATTCTTTCTTGTACATAATGTGATATGACATCGTTCAGTAAATGTAGTGGGAGGATAAGTTTTCCACTAGAACTCATACATATGATGCATGAAGATCTTATGGAATGAATGCTTTCGATGATTTCTCATACTTCGTTCAACTTACTAGTAATATGATGATATGTACTCAGTAAAATAGAAACACAAATCTCTTAAAGTGTTCAAGGAGATTATACGAAGTATGACTTTGATGAAAGTATTAAGAAACTTTGATGAGATCAAATGTTGAAATACTTTGCATCAATATCTTGAGAACCTTAAAAGAGAACCATGATAATGGGTCACAAGTCAAATCCATCTGAACATGATGATGTGTCAGAATGAAAGAGTTATACCATGATGAGTGATGATATATTTATCAATTAATCTAAACTTCTTATATCCTCATAAATATATACCTATCAGTAAATAATGTACCATTTGAATGGTTTATAAGACATCATATATGATAGGATTTGGGAATGTCCCAATATGTCTATAGGATTGAAACCTACATTGAGAAAATAGTTTCTTGAAAAGGTTTATCTATAAACCATAATTGTTGAATGTTACTGTTAATCCCAATCCAATAACAAAATATTTTTAATAGGATAACTGAGTTCCTAAAGAATTAGTCGGAGTAAAAGTAGAACTCAAAATGTTTGAGATCAACAGAGAGATACAATGAAAACTAAGACAATCACAAGATGTTTTGGAATCTCAAGTTTGTCATATAACACAGAACAAAATAGTTCAAGTAAAACATGACTGATATTGCTGGATTGTGAATCCATCGATTCAGATAGGTTGTTCATAATAGGATGAGCCAACTAATCAAATAGAAGCTATTAAGTACCATAATCTAAGCAATGGCTCATGTCATTATGGGATCCATGTAAGCTAACAAGGTAGGACCTTGATAGTGCCACATAAAGGGGTAATACCTAAAGGGTGCAATAGGGTATTGTGGCTAAGACCTACATGGATAACATAAAAGGAAATATTGGTTGAATAAATTTTTCAAATCAGTTCAAGTTGTTAAACATGATAGAAATTCCTTTACCAATTGTCTTGCTTGTTGTTGTAGTCAAAATAAACTAAGAGATTTGGCATATGAAGTTAGAAACTGGATTCCTTGAAAGGAATACACCAAAGGATGTGTATGTGAAACAACTTAAAAGGTTTTATAACTTCAAGAAGCAAATAAAGTCTATAAACTACAAAGTTCAATCTGGGATTAAAACAAGCGTATTAGAGATGGAATCTTTTGACTTGAAAAGATAGTCAAAGAGTTTGACTTGAATCAAGACAAAAAAAATATGCGATTGCAAAAGATTTAGTGGTAGAATATATGAATATTCCACATATGGTGAGGAATGACATCTCAAGACTATGAATATTGAGATTTGTCATGAGAGTCCCTTCAACAGAGAAGGATTAAGTGAAACATCTTATGAGATAAGGATCAAGATCTATAGAGATAGTTCTTCAATGTTTCACAATGGAAGTTCGAGCATAGAAAATAGCAATATGTTGAAAGAGTTCAACACGAAAAGGATTCAATAAGAGAGAATCCAGATTGGTCTCTCACGAACCTTTTTTTCTAATTCTTGTGAAGAATGGAAACTCCACGATTAAGATACCATAGACTGTAGCAATGGATCTATCATGAATGCTACAAGTGTACTTATGCCATATAATCTTGTATGTATTGGGCATGACAAGATGATTCTAATAAATGTTATTGGAATGTAATTAAAGGTATCCATTCGTAATTGAGAAGTAGTTAAGGATGAATTTCTAGTCAATGAGGATAGAAATAGAAGGAACAATTGGATGTAAAGTGTTACATAGATGCAAGATTCCATAATGACAAAGAAATGGCAATAATATCTTTGATTTAAAAGGAGAAATGATGTTATTTGGAAGGATTTAGAACTAATAGCCATTAATTCTATTGTATAATAGAAGTAAAATATACTTGTATTATGAACACAACATGATACTATATGGATCTAAAAGTTCATGTGATGAACTTATAGAAGTTCCAACCATTGATGACTCAATATTGATACTGTGAGAACATTGGAGCAACTTGTTAAGTAGGGAATATTAGATACAAATTATTGTAGTACATATCAAAGAAAAGAGATAAGAAACATGAAATATACCGCTTAATAGCAGAGTGTTGCTAACCCACTGAATAAAGCATTTGTGTAGCAAAAACATGGTGGACATGTTTGGATCACTTAGAATGAGATTCATGGGTGATTGCCTCTAAGTGCAAGTGGGAGTCTATTGGTAAGGTATGCCCATAGATCAAATCATATGATGATTGACATGACATATACCATAAAGGATTTGATTAATACTTATAAAGGAAAAATTCCAATTCATTCTGTTCCACTCAGTTATGAGACAATGAGGAAATATTCTGAATGTCTATGGAATAATATTACTCAATGACGTACATCTTCAAGTATTAGCCTTGGGGAAACGAGATAATACAAATGTTAATAGTACATATACATATTCTCATTATGTCTCTAGTCAGTTGTTGCTATAGAAGGTAGATAGACACCAGTAACACATAAGACTAGAGTGTGGATTGGTTGATGATTGAATCTCATTAGTCATGATATGACAATATCAAACCACGAAAATAGATACATGTTAGGGAAAAGTGTATCAGACAGACCCACCTTGAGAGTGACACGTGGAAACTACCATTGGTGGTCATAGTCATCTCTCATAGTGAAGGTGGTGATTGTGATTCTTAGACCTAAAATCACTGCACTCATCACATGTCGGGGTACACTTTGACATCATCAAACGTAGTACTAAAATATGGGTTGTCATAAAGGTGATGAGTGGGTGACTTTAACATATGGGGATAGAATTTGAGTGATAGAAATGGGATTTTTCCCTCCTACTGCACTATGATGTCCTGACCACTTGATAAGCGAGACTGAGAAAAGCATGCACATGTGCATGTAAATCAATATGGGTTATTGAGGTTACATTATCTCAGATAGTCTAGTCTTGGTACAAGGAACATGGATTGAACATTGAGAGGATGATGATTCCATGCCTTGAGTTCGTAATTGATATTAGAGATAAAGGAATTATACAATCACTACAACACCTTACAAAAATTGTAGGTTTAAGTTGTTCTCCAACTTTCCATTCTCTTGGGTAGCACTGATGTGTGACTAGGCACCACTCCTTACTTATGATGTCATAAGCTAGTTATGGACATTTACTGGCAATGTGGTATGGAACCTATAGGGTCACACACAAAGGAACTCATCTAGAAGAAAAGTTTATCTTGAATGGTGATTGGATTGATTATTAAAATGTTTATGTATTAAATTCACACAACAAATTGGCTGGCTGGACTGCCAGAAAAAAATCTCATAGGGTGAGATGGCTATTTGGGAAGCCAGACGAGTGTCTCAAGTGTTGAGACAGCCGTTTGGGTTTTCAGGAAAATCAAATTTGGAATTGGCTAAGTTCTTCCCAAATTGAGGAGTGAATCGACCACTTCAAACTTTTAAACTGATTGGCTTGAGTCAGGCTCACCAGACAGCCGTCTGGATGAGTGAGATGGGCATCTTGCATGGGTGAGATGGATCATTTGGGGCTAAATGAAGGTTCTAAATGTTACCCAAACCTGTTCGATTGCACATTATTTGTGGTGCAAGATTTAATATATGATATTAATTGGAATTGAAATTGCCAAATTTGTATGCCATTGGGAAACTGCCAAATGATTGTTTAACAGTGCGAGACGACCGTCTCATGTGACCAAATGATCGTATGGGTCACTATAAGACCATCTTGTGGTTTGCAAGTTGTGAAAATTCAATATCTTCTTGGCCCTTCCACTCCTACACAGATCCCAAATAGATTGGGAACCTTGGCCCAAACCCCACCTATAAATAGAGGGGTACTAGGGGCTTCCCAGAGTACAACAACAAAACAATATTAACTGTGAATTAGTTACTTTGACAATTGTTATCCTCTTTAGTTGTGGTAACTGTTAGAGCCCAAGTAAGTCCACCGAATAAGGGAGGGATAGCTGTGAGAGAGAACAACTGAGGATCGTTGTTATGGGAGAGCAAGATGGTGACTAGTATGCCAACGGGAGGGACAACTCCTTCCTATTTGTTCTAGTTGGTTCATGTGGACTACTCTAGAGGAAGGAGTCCTTTGAATGCTTCAAAGATAGCAAAGTCAGCCTGTAGTCTGTGGCGAGACCACATGATTCGCTACATAAGCTATCATGTTTGTTGTTCGTAGTGAAGACCAGGAGGTGCACAACTACGGTCCAAGAGAAACTAGAAATAGTTGCATTGAAGCAAGTTGTTGTCACTCGACTTTCTCCATGACAAGGTATAACTTGTTATACCATCCTTCCTATTTCATAGTAGTTGACAAGATCTTGCTGTATGGGAATACATATAGATAATTTTTTTGTTTCTACTACTATACTCTGTGCCCGTATTTCCCAACAGAATAGTGTTCATGGATTTGATGGTTTTGGGGTTATGTAGATTCCCCTA
Source organism: Alisma plantago-aquatica (assembly GCA_963693085.1). Taxonomy (NCBI): domain Eukaryota; kingdom Viridiplantae; phylum Streptophyta; class Magnoliopsida; order Alismatales; family Alismataceae; genus Alisma; species Alisma plantago-aquatica. Next base: position 1,615,105,136 of record OY856409.1, on the reverse strand, counting down.
GGTAGAAAAGAGGAATGAATGGATGTAATATGCCATTATTCAAGGCCTCAAATAAAATGATCTTAAAAATTAATGATTGAACTACCAATATCACCAAGGTAGACCTCCTTTTTAGGGAGCCCATCATTGAAGAACTCTATGGTTAAGAATGCTCAGACCAGAGTAGTACTGGGATGGGTGACCAGTCAGGAAGTGATCCTAGGTTGCACATGAGTGAGGACAAAGCATGTGGTTAAGGCTAGTGGTGGTCGGTGGGGCCAGTCATCATTCATGACACTCTACTAGAACCTTTGGCAGTGGGACTGAGCATTACAAGTGGTATTAGAACCAAAACCCCTCCAGTAGGTGGGGTTCACATGGGCATGTGGTTCCAGTCTTGAGAGGTGTAGTCTAGAAAAATTGGGAAGGGTTGTCCATGGTGATGTAGGCACCCTTGCGCTAGTATTATGTGATTGGGAGATAGGTGTCCATGGGCCATTATAGGTCTGCGCTGAAATGGGTCAATATTTTGAGGCCATATAGTTGATCCTTGATGAGTACTCAAGAGCCTAAGTGGGATAGGTTGTAACATCATAGGAGTTGAGGACTTAGTTAAAAAATCTTAAAAGAAATGATTAGACTACCCATATCACTAAGTGCACCTCCTCTTCAGGGAGCCCATCATTAAAGAACTCTATCTCAACCCAGAGTAGTATAAGGATGGGTGACCAGTCAGGAAGTTCATCTTGTCTTGTGTGTGACTAAGGAAAAAGTGTGTATTTAATGTTAGGTGTGGTATGTGGAACATGCTCAGCCCAAAGTAGTACTAGGATAGATGACTAGTCAATAAGTTTATCTTGGTTTATGAAAGAGTGAGGACAAGGTGCAGTTAAGACTAGTGGTGGTATGTGGGGCCAATCGCCATTCCTAACACTCTACTAGAGCCTTGGGTAGTGGGACCTTTTCATTTTCTTTGTTGCAATTACATTGATTGCATTTATTGTGCACTTTGACATCTTTTCGTGGTGGTACTCTCCTTTTAAATTTATAAGGGGTATGAAGAAGCAGTAGAAGGGGAAAGGGCATTGCACCCCAAACATGGAGTTTGGCACATTTTTTGATTTGGATTTATTTTTTAGACAAATGGAGGGGTAAGAAGGTGCTGGAAGAAATGTAAAAGAGGATGGGCTTGTGTAGATTGTGTTTGGAATTAAGTGCCTCAGGAGTATCATGGCATCAATTCAATTCTATGTATAACTTATGGCAATTAAGAAATTTTACAAAACATTTACAAATTTAAACAGGGACACATTGTGTTTAATTCCTATCTATCCATTATGGCCTGCCAACTTTTCCAAGGAGAAATTCTACTTAAGGTCATAGGGGACCAAAAAAATTCTAGCAATGATAGTTTATGAAAAATATTACAAAAAGATTCACTTATTCATGGAGTTAACTAATTAACATGCATATTTAGCCGAGTAGATAAAGGCCATATCATAAAAGAAGGGATTTTTTGAAACTTCTAAAACCAAACTACATAACATAATGAAAAATTCTAAAAAGGAAAGATAAAGTGTGTGGAATGGACACGTACCACCCACCTCCACCCCAACTTAAAATTTTTCTCATCTTGAGTGAAGCTTAAATGTGGAATGAGGGAAAATTTTCATAGAGATTACCATGCATACCTAGTATCTCAAAGAATGTCTAGCTGAAGGGAATGTTGATGAGCGATGGGGTCTTGAACAGAGGGGCTTCATGGTGAACTCAATGATTGGGTGGTCGTGGAAGCTCAAAGGGGCATTCATGACATTTGGAGGGAAATTATTTTCTCCTCACAATCTTTCCACTAAGATCCACATATATTGCTCTTCTAGTAGAAGAAATGTAAAGCATTTGAGTGGATTTCAAGACAAGTCATATACTAGGAATGGTGCATGTGGGTATTCCTCAGGAGTGGTTCCTCCAAGAATTATAGTGGTGGACTACCTTTTTTTGAGGCTAAGGTAATAGGTGAACAATTCACCACTTAAAATACCAACAGTGTGAGATTAGGTGGAGGATCTAGATCTAGTTTCTCCTCATCATCTATATCTCCACATAGCAGACATGGTTCTAGCATGGAAATAATTGTTTTATTAGCCAAGCATAAATTTGTAAACGGCCATGTGTATCCTTGAAGTATCATGTAATCATCATTGTGATCAATGGGGACATCCAGATCCATTAGAAAGTCATAAGTGTTGCTCTGATTCCTTCATGAAGCATGTTCCCAACTCAATGGGTTCAAAAGGGATCATAGAAGGAAAGTTAGCATCATAATCTAATGTTGGAGACAAGTCAACTACTTGTAGAGGTAGAATCACCTCATCAAGTTCAACTAGATTTGGAATAAAAAAGGCTCTTAATGAGAAAGTGATGCAACCCTATTTTAGGGCTTCATATTGTGTCCTTTTGCACTTTAATCACATCTAAACTTGTTAGAACGCATGTCATTTCCCTTAATTTGCATATTACTATCAAATGCACTTATGGACATGCTTTGCATGTTTTCAGGTACTTGGACATGCTTTTGGAGGGATGGGAGAGAAGGAGGGTGATCTAAAGGTTCCTTCATCATTGGAGGATTCTAAGGAAGGTCCAAGAGTTTCCCAAACCTACCCCTAGTGGCTATGAGTCAAGTCAAGAAAATAAGTCCATGGAAATCCAAACTTTAATATCAAAGTGCCTTAGAAGACCCCAACACAGTCGTGGTGCTTCAGAATGGCCATGGTATCAAAGTAGCTGAAGATAACCTCAGTAGGACTACCGTGCAAGCTACCATGGCTGCACCAAAAAGGACCCAACATGATCGTACAACCTGCTACAACCATGGTGCCTAGGATCTAGCATGTCAGTGTTCCTTAAAACGACCAACACTTCCTCCTCTAAAATGGTTGTGCACCACAACATGCCCATGTGGGCACTTACCGACCACGATCGTGCTTCCCAACCTTCAAATCCCATTTCCATTTTCTCACCTTGACTGTTCCACCCCAGCAAGACCATGGTGCACCCCTTCTAGCACAATCATGGTGCACAACATGGCTATGCTGGTTAGGAACCCTATACACTTTTTACACTGATATACCCATTGTACCCCCACTTAATATAGTTATTTCCTACCACCTATATATACTTAGGTGGTGGCTGGAGCATGAGGTTATCTACCTTTCATCCTATCTTAGCCTCCTATCATCCATCCAGTCCACCCACTACTCCATTTGACTTGTATTCCATTATCTTCCACCCCAAAACCCTTCTTTAAGGGTTTTTGGCCACTTTCCATCTCATCACATGTTAGGGGAGGGAGGTGCTTTAGATGTTTCTACTAGGAGGTGAGAAGGAGGAGTCTCCATTGAGCAACCATGGTTTTCCATTCCTCTACTCATTCTTCTTTCTCCATTTTTTGTATTTTCCTTTGTTATGAGTAGCTAGTGCCCCCCCCTAGGTGGGTTGTTTGAGGTCAAAAATGTTACTTTGATACAATGTCGGTGGAAAATGATATGTAAACATTGTAATTTGGTTGCTAACAATTACGTACTACTTTCATTTCATTTCCCATTATTTCTTGTTGGTTTTTACTTGCAAATCACCTAGATCTAGGGAAATTGCTTATATGCAGCTAATTTGGGATTTACTCCTTGGCCCAATAAGTGGATCCCTTGATAGTTTTTCACCTTACTACATGCTAATCAACTCTCCTACACCTAGGTGATAGAACTAAGTAGCTAGTTTAGAAGCATTTAGTGTAATTGTCTTGGAGCTATGAAAGGTTATATGGTAGACGATGTGAGATCCAAAACCTCATTTTGACCTTACATTACTACCCTCACACCCCAATTTCCCTAGGATCTTCTATGCTAGACACCCAAACTTGATGATATCCTAATATAATTCCACTTAAACCCTATTCCAAGTGAGCCTCGCAAAGATGGATAAGAGGTGATAGGTACTAGTTTCCCTATACACACCCTACCCCATACATGTCCAATTATCAATTTAAGGCAATTCTTTAGCATCTATCTTGTTGTTTGGTTACATAATCTAAATGAAAGAGTAATGTTACATGTTATTACCCCCAACTCAATTGAAAAGTATATCCCCAAACAACGAACACTTTCTGTAATTATCTAAAACCCTAATTGTCTTCTTGCTTAGCTAGTGTTTACTTGTTTAGCTACTGACTTTCTTAATTAGTCCATTGCCTTGATCTTGCCTTGTTCTTACTAGTTTAGGTCTTTAATTGCCATTACTACTATATTCGAATTTAGTGTAGTGTTAGAATCTTGCATTGCTTGTTGTAGTGTAATTTTCTCCTTCCATTACTTAGTTTCTTTTCTTTATCTTTAGAGTTAAATGGTCTAGGGTTAATTTAGATTTTTATTGTTCTCTTTGCTCTCTTTAATTGTTTGCCTGTTCACCCTTAATGTAGTTAACAAAACCAACTTCAAATCCTTCAACCATAGACTCTGCGTAAGAACCCAGTCAAAATAACCTAGATCTATTGCCCCCTCTCCCTTGGGTTTGAACCCAAATAACCACTCCTATACTACTCCCAAGCACGTGCACTTGAAGATTTGCTTAGAAGTGTGTCCATCAAGTTTTATAAAATTGAAAAAGAAATACTTTCTTCAAAAGAATCCACCAACTCATAAAGTGAGGGAAATGGTACATTATACAAAATGAGTTCATCTAAAGTTGGTTGATCATTGTAAAGGTTTGGATCTAGCCTTAAAATAGGGAAGGGTGGTAGAGCCTTAGGTTGCTTGGATATTCTTCAATCCAACCAATCAACAACCCTTTTTCTGTGGAATATTAGCTCATAAGTTTCCTCATATAGGTAACCATACACTTACTACAAGTGTAATATTATTGATCGTAGCCCAATGTAGATGTTGCTCGAGATGCCCAAAATTCCATTCACATGGCAACCTTGGACTTTGTAAGAAATCTATCTATCTCTACTGTAATAGTCTAATCCACCCTGTGTTGAATTTCTACCTCATCTATTTGAAAGAATTTCATAGGATCAAGGAGAAAAGTGATGATTTTTGTAAGGGAACAAACGGAGGTTTAGAAAAATATAAATAGAAAGGAAAATCTAGACCTAAAGAAATTGTAAAACAAAAATAAAAATTACAAAAAAGGAAAATGTAAACAAACTAAAATTATAAAAACAAACTAAAAGTATAAAAACCAACTAGAAAAAATAAATCCTAATATTCGAAGTAATGGGTTCGAAAGAAAATCCGTCGTCCTCGATAACAACACCAAAATTTGATGTGTGTTGTCAACACAACAAATTAAAGAAATTATCCATAGAGTTTAAACTTTTAACGACTATGAACTCACTAGCTAACAAGGGACTTGGCTTTCATATAGAAATGTATTGATCCCATGGGACACAATTTTTAATAGTTTTAAGTTTGAATCAATTTCTATGACTAATATTTAAGATCTAGTTTAGAGAGATATTAAACTAAGGCAAGAATGGAAATTGCATAAGTAAAACTACTTAAGTTGGGTTTTAACTAAAATGTTAAGAGATACTAGGGGTCTTAGGAATTATCACCATAGACCACTTTCATACCCTAACCAAATTAACTTCTTAATTTAATTTATTAAATTAGGATTTATGCATATTTATGTCATTTCAAAAGACAAATCTAGCAAGGGTCTCACTTCTCTCAAACCTGGCTATTTATCACTGCCCGAGGATCATTTTTCAACCATCTAGTAAGTCTAGCTAGAGACTTCGTCAAGAACTCATGATCTTCAATCGGTGTTCCAACTCATGGATCATATTATTTCATCACCACAAATTATAAAAGACATGATAAAATGAATAGGTTGATCATGGAACTTTATCAGTTGATTGCATCAAAAGTCCATGATTTCATACAATTTTGAGATCCACATCTCATCACTCAACAAGATATATAATAATTCCAAACAAGAATGAGTATAATTATTTAGAAGAAAGAACATTTAATTAATAACATGTTGGAGTCAAATAAAACTAGAGTAAATAAATGCTTATGGGGATACCCTCCATTCCCTAATAGAGAAACTATTTAGACATGACAAGCATAAGCACATAGGAACATATAAGAATGGGGAGAGTCATGTTACCGGATCTGGAAACAAGATGGTATCTTCCGCAAGGAAGATGACGACTCCTCCCTTCCCTTCTAGCCTTGTGAACCTAGTGGAGGCTCTGGGGTGATAGAATATAAGATGTCTTTTTTCTTGGAAATTCCCTCCTTTTATACAAGGGGAATGGGATCTTGACCAAAAAATGGCTCATGGCTACAGCTGCAGAGACTTGGCTCGTGACATCAATCAGTCAACTGCAAGTCTAGTTGGTCAATTGACTTTAATGTTTACTTTGGCCCGAAGGTAGGCCAGCCGACTGGTTGGTGATCAACCAGTCAATTGGTCTACAATAATGAGCCTTCTCGATTTTGACTTTGATTAAGTTTTTCTAGCAATTCGATTGATTAGGATGTCAGTCAATCATTGGGCTTTTTGAAGGAGACCAATTCTTCCATATGAGTCAATCAAGTTGGTGTCTCAGTTGATCGACTAGAAGGTTTGGGAGGCAGATGTTATTGGGACATTTGTCTATAAAAACCCAAGAAAATATAGTAAAATCTCCAATTAATGAGAGAAAATCTAGACTAAGATTAATTCTTAAACTAGAGAATAATCAACAGAATGCTCATAAATAATGGTCTAAAACATGCAAATAAAATGGACAAATATGCATTTAACAATAGCCCCTTCCACAAGGACACTTATCTAGAAAGCCATGAATAGGGATTCCACTAAAATCCAACCTAATGAATCAAGTAAACTCACTAGGGGTTATGGCCAACTCATCAAAAACAAAATGAAAAGTGCTAGTTTTTAGGTACAAGTGCCCAATTACGTAGTCCTAGATACAATCATACAAAAAAATCTCATGAAGACAATCTTCTCTAACAACTCCAACTCCTCAATAACTAGCTTGTCATACAAAAGCCCCAAGTGATACCAAAACCCCTTCAAATAAACATTCACGACCCTGAGTTTCTAAATTTGAAGTAAAGCTTCAACACCATGACATAAAGTTACCAAAGCTCAATCTGATTTTGGAAGCTAAAGAGAAATAACAAAGGACAAAGGTTCAAAGCTATAACTCATTACCCACTCAAATTATCTAATGATGAGCATTCGTCCACATCATGCTCTGGTGCATCACAAAACTTCACAGTAGGGAGAAGCTCTCCCTTAATTCTATCTGTACCTACATGATGATTTCCAAAAGAAAACAATATTAGAAACTTTCCTAGCATTATGAATTCAACAAACAAGATGGTAGGATACTCAGGATATGCCTCATTCCCTAACTTGTGATTAACATCCTAACCTTCTATGGCAAGTTCCTCTTGAGAAACATACTTATCCTCCTAGCTACACCATATATGGGATGCCATCTATAGACACACATTCAAAGACACAACAACTTCAACTTCCCACTACTAGTTGAATTAGTGCAATCACTAGGTCAGAAATGACCTATAACGTCACATTTTATGGCGTCGGTTACACAAAATAAACCGACACCAAGCCACAACGACGTCAATTCTATACAACAATCGTCACCGTATGTGAAGTCCTACCGATTAAGAAAAAGACCCAGGTGCCTCTTTTACTTTAATCTCAGTTTACTGTCAAGGAAACTAACATCTAAAGTTACCCGCGAATACAATATTTTAGGGGAAAATAATTGCCTCCAAAATTTTCAGAATGACGCCGATTTTTGCTAAAATCAACGATAAATGTTTCACGCCATGTCCCTGTGGAAAAACTTATCCTCTCATTAGTCGTCGGCTCTATAAATGTGAGAGGACACTATGGGAGCCACAACCCATATGCATTTTCATGGACTTACTATGAGAGGACACTATCATGATATGGGTTGTGGCTCATCACAGATGCATTTTGGGGGAATTACTATAGATGACATTGTCATGATATTTTCCATTGGTATTATCTAATGCATTTTCATAAATTTGTTGTGAGAGGACATTGTCATGAAATCGGTCCTGGATCCTCACAATAGCATTTTCGAGAACTTGGTGTGAGACGACATAATATAGCCGACGACTAATCACCCTTCATGAGACAATATTTTTAAGGGGATGGGCCTATGGCATCGATTTTTTACAAACAAATGATGACTAGTTGTTTTCACGCCTTGTCCCCCGTGAAAATATTTCCCTCTAATTTAAGCCTTCATCGTCAGTTTTTGTTCCATAATCGACAACTATGGTCCTGACACCAGACAAAATTTTTTGTTTCATATATGTAAATGGATATCAGTGTTTATCACTAGGAACCCACGACTAAAACCCTAACTGAGTGCAATTTTTTTTTGATTTGCACTTAGTTGTCAGTTTTTTTAAACAACCGATGACTATGGAAAGCTTACTAGCACCCGTATGAAATAGACTCTTTCCCATTATCTTTTTCATTACGATTTCACTAGGTCTCTGTGATTCAGGTGATTCTGTTGGTCTTCCTCCACTCACTACTACCACCGCCATTGTCGTTGGTCTTCCTCCACTCACCACTGCCGTTGGTCTTCCTCCACTTGCCAGTGCCATTGGGACCTCCACTCTTCCTCACCGGCAGTTCTGCAGCTTCCTCTGATTCTATTGCTGAGGAGCTACTCCTCACCAACTGGAGCTGCTCCGCTATCGCCACTCACTCTGGGAGGATGTCGGACCTTGGGTGCCTGAACTATCTGTCACCTGCTTCCCCTACTACTATCGTGCCTGCTTCCCCTACTGCCGACCTTGGACCTTAAGGATTTCGTACCTAGTGAGCTTAGGTCGGAGCTTCTACTAGTGAGATTAGGCACCTACTATTTCCCCTACTACTAGGTAAGAGACTCTCTTACACCATGTGACCCGTAGACAACTAATAGGATATGATTCATAGTATACATTACTCGTTATTTTGTTTCATAGCTTAATTGTTGGATGTATGTTCATGAATATGGCCCTTAAACATGGTTAAGGTTACATATCCCCGAAATAGCAACCCAATATTGTAGTTACCTTATTGAAAGTGAATCACTTTTTTATGGTTAGTTATTTATTTCTCTTGCATTGATTAGCATTATATAATTAGGATTTCTATATCTTAGTTAGTGTAATTTGTCTTCTAATTTGTTAACCTTAATTTATAGTTTACCTTAGGTCATCTCTCCCTCCCAAGGTCATAAATAATTTATTCCTTGATGATGAACATGCATGTACATTTGGAGATGTTGAAATTAATGTTATCAAATATGGTACCTAGACTAGGGTATGATTCAGACTACCATATGTTGTTGTTGTAAATCAACTCAAATTAAGGTGTCTAATCTAGTTCTCTTAATTAATATTAATGTTTGCTTTCTCTGTTGAGTAACTAATCCAAATGGAAGAATGAATTGAATTAAATGATGTTACATAAAACCTAGGATATGAATGATGAAACTAGGATCATAGGTATAGGAATGACAACATACACGTATTTTATCGGCCTAGAAACCTATTTGAAATGTACTCATTAGGAGTAAATCTTGGATAGTCCCCGGTTTGGGACTGTTCTTGAACACTTAATCTCACTTAGGATGTAAGTGTATAATGTATGTTTGGTTTTCATGATGTTTTATCAACACTTCCCCATTCGTTCTCTAAGTACATATGTTGGTGGGCATTCACCCATGTACATCAGTGTACTTGGAGAACTACGTAGAAATGCTACCGAAATTTTCTTGAAAAGCAAATACACATTATACACTTACTAGTGAGATTAGGTCTTCCAGAATGAGATAGATGCTACCACTACTACAGAAATAGCATTCAGTGTCGCTTTTCTGGGCGTCGGTTATTAAGGAAAACCGACGCCTATCATATAAGGCGTCGGTTGTTTAAGCAAACCGACGTCTATATTCGAAGACCAGCCAGACACGGGTACCGCTTTGTATTAAGCGTCGGTTGTTTATAAAAAACCGACGCTTAAAGTCGCCCTCGAAATCCATTTTTCGATAAAAAAAAATAGTGTCATTGTCAGCGTCGGTTATATACCTAGAAAACCGACGCCTATGTGCGATGAAAATTTGCGCCGAAAATGTCACTTTCAGCGTCGGTTATCCTTGTATAACCGACACTGAAGGTGGTTCCCGCCAAACATTTTCATGAAAATATCGTCCAATTGGACGTCGGTTGTTGCAAACAACCGACGCTAAAGATGTTTAGGCCTTAATCTATATGTAAATTGGACGTCGGTTGTTATATACCTTAATCTATATGTAAATCCTTAACTTAATATGTAAACCCTAAACCCTAATACTTGTTTTCTCTATGATCATAGAATGGATAGATCATGGATGTCCATTCCAAATCATTGCACCCCAGAGTTTATTTCTGATCTTGATCAGTTAGTTAGATTTGCGGAGGAACATAGGAAACAACCTGGAGATAGGTTCTATTGTCCATGTAAGCATTGCGGTAATAACTTGAAAGTCAACACTGGTGACGAAATCAAAATTAATGGCATGTGCAATGGGATTGTACAAGGCTATACAGAATGGTACTGGCATGGAGAGATTTCAAATCTAAGATTTGTAGATGTCAATATAAGTTCTTGTGTTGATCAAGAAATTTCCGCCGATGACGTAGATGTGGACGAACCAATTTTGATAGACATCATTAATCTGATGCTGGATAATTGTGGGGGTAGAGTATACCAATCCACCTTGCTTGTTTAAGAACTCTATGCCTGATGCTGAGAGACCATTATACACAGGTTGTAATAAGTTTATGAAGCTGAGCTCTGTGTTGAGATTGTATAATATGAAGGCTAACAATAGATGGAGCGACAAAAGCTTCACGTCATTGTTGTCTTTGTTGAAAGAAATTCTTCTTGAAGGAAACAAGCTTCCAAGCTCAACATACGAGTTAAAGAAAATATTACGCCCAATGGGAATGGAGGCTAAGAAGATACATGCATTCCCAAATGATTGTGTATTATTTCAAAAGTACTATGTGGATTTGAAAGATTTTCCAAAATGTGGGACGTCACGGTATAAAATGATGACTTCGGGGAAGTCCAAAACTGGCTCTCCTGCCAAGGTGATGTGGTATCTACCTATAATACCATGGTTTCAATGCTTGTTTGCCAATTCGATAGATGTAGAGAATTTAATGTGTCATGCAAAGGTTAAGAAAAATAATGATGGGGTCCTACGACATGTGTTTGATTCCTCACAGTGGAAGAAGATTGATTTATTGTACCCTGAATTTGGTGAAGCATTCAGGAATCTAAGACTTGGTCTTTGTACCAATGGGATGAATCTGTACGGCACATTGAGCAGCCAAAATAGCACTTGGCCTATTATAATTGTTATATATAGTCTTCCTCCCTGGTTGTGTAGGAAAAAAAGTACCTTATGTTGTCGTTGTTGATATCGGGCACTAAACAACCTGGAAATGATATTGATGTTTATCTTGAACCGTTGATTGATGAATTAAAGAAACTCTGGGGTGAAGGTGTGATGACCTATGGTGCTTCATGTAGAGAGACATTTTGTTTACATGCTATGTTGTTTTGCACTATTAATGACTTTCCAACATATGGGAATTTCTCTGGATACAATGTAAAAAGATCCAAAGCATGCCCTATATGTGAAGAGAACACTGATTCCATATGACTGAAACATGGCAGAAAAACTGTATATCTTCGTCATCAAAGGTTTCTTACAAAATTCCATCCGTATCGAAGGTTGCACAAAACGTTCAATGGATGGAATGAGGAACGTAGTGCCCCTAAACCTATACTAGGGGAGGTTGTTTATGAAAGAGTAAAAGACTTTGTCAATGAATTTGGTAAGAAATTACAATGTACCATTCCCACGCAAAGTGAAAAATCTTTATTCAAGAAGAAGTTAATATTTTGGGATCATTCTTATTGGAGTTCTTTGGCAGTTAGGCATTGTATCGATGTCATGCATGTTGAGAAAAATGTCTATGATATCACCATTGGTACTATGTTGAATATACCAGGTAAGAATAAAGATGTCATAAAACCCAGAATGGACCTATGTGAAATGGAAATAAGAAAAAAATTAACATAATTAGTTAGTGTGATCGGAGAATATATTTACCTCCTACTTGTTACATGTTGTCTGCAAAGGAGAAGAAATCTTTTTGCGAGTGCTTGGTTAATGTTAAGGTATGACAGGGCTACTCTTCCAACATCCATAGATTGGTATCATTAAAAGATATAAAGCTGATAGGTCTTAAATCTCATGATTGTCACACTCTAATGCAACAAATATTGCTCGTGGAAATTCGATCTATACTACCGAAGCATGTAAGGTTTGCAATCACTAGACTTTATTTCTTCTTCAACAGTCTATACATCAAAGTTATTGATCTTGAGAATTTTGATGAGTTGTAAAGAGAAGTGGTTGTTACCTTATGTTTAGCTTGAGATGTATTTTCCTCCTTCATTCTTTGATATCATGGTACATCTTGTTATCCATTTGACTAGGGAAGTAAAAATATTGGTACCATTTTTCTTGCATTGGATGTATCCTTTTGAACGATACATGAGCATTTTTAAAGGTGATGTTCAAAACCATTATCAGCCTGAAGGGAGTATTATTGAGGGTTAAGTGGAGAGAGAGTTTATGAATTTTTGCAATGACTTTATGAGTGGTAATGACGCTCCTATAAATGACAAGAATATTGAGGACTATTCTGGAAAAGGGACTTTAGGAGCACGAATGAAAGTAATCATCTGTGAGCTGTTGGAACAAGCTCACATTTATATTTTACACAACATCGATGAAGTGAGTGTTTATATCATGAAACATACCAATTTCATAAAAACAATATCCTCGAGACAATTCAATGTGGCTTGCTAGAGAGTATACCAAGACATTTATTAAGTGGTTTGAAGATAAAGTCTTACATCAACCATCTCAAACACCATATAATATTGCTGAAAATATCAAATTCCTCACCTTTAAACCAAAAATAAATGTTATGTCTTATGAAGGGTTTGACATAAATGGGTTCTCATATTACACAAAGCGTCAAGATGATAAGAGAGTCGTCCAAAATAGATGTTATAACCTCAAATTTCTGAAAATATAATGTAAAAGGCTTTTCTCTTTTAATGACTAAATGAGATATTTTTCTTTGAATTTTGATGACTTTCATATGAGATGGCTTTGATTGTTTGATTGTGGGCCTTGGAGGCCATTAAGCCCAATTGAAAAGAAAAAGAATTAACAAGGAAAAGAAATTGACTAATAAAAGGGAAATATGAGAAACTGATAATTAAAAGAAGATAATGCTAAACTAATATTCCCCAATATGGGAATTCGTGTCTTTGGGTTTCCTTGAGGTCCAAGGGACCCAAATTAATAAGATAAAGGCAAAAGAAATAAGGATATGAATTAATTGGGAGTATTTAATAAGAAATCTTGGGAGAGAAGAAATCCCATACATACATTGCTTTTTGCTTCCCAATTTTCGTACAAAGATAGAGAATATTAAAAGGAACTTTCCTTTAAAATTTGAGACCAATCAGAGTTATGGATTGAGAGATATTAATTTTGCAAGATATAGCCAATTTGGGAATTTTCCTGAATTAAAAAAAAAGGATTTTGGGTTTCCTTAGAACGCGAGCAATCCTGGCTGTTGGATCTTGATCCAACGGTGGTCGCTCATCGCCTAAGTCCCGCTGGGACTAGGACTTTGGCTGTTACATGGTGATTTTGCAAACCATCTTTCTCGCAATCTACTGATCATGACAGCTGGTTGATGGTCCCATTGAATTCAGGGGATGGAATCGCGAAGATTCCACCCTAACATCTTTGGGTTTCGTCGCCAAAAGAGGAAACGCCCAACTGGGCAGGTCCCTGCCTCGACCCTATATATAGGGGAGGGCGATATAGGGCACCGGCATCCCTAAGCGCTAGCCAAAGCTCTACGGCGGAGTTCCAGGAACTCATTCGTGGGTTCAATTGCACCGAAGGACTTGACCTTGACCATTGTCGGCATCGCAAGCTCTGCCGGATTCCGGTGAGTTGGGGGCAACGACGACGCGTGATCAGCACGAAATTAGACCCCTAGTCGTCTTCGGCTGAGGGAGACAAAGCTCCCTGTGCAATCAGATCGCTCGTAGGCGGACCAAGGCTCGAAGTCAACCCTCGATTTGACCGCGTGGATTCACTACTTGCGTGAGGACGAGGAAGAAGACGAAGGAGCAAATTACCAAATTGCCCTCCGCGTCCCCGTGAACCGGTAAGGACACTTCTGTCCTTTTCCTCCTTTGAGCGCTGTTTAGGGGCACGCGCGATCGTGGCCGATGGATCCTGAGTGGACCACCGGACCATTGATCATGCGGTCCGCGTTTTTCCTAAATTAGTTATTAATTGGATAAAAAGGATTTATCTTAGAAAATTTATATCTAGAGCTAGGAGGCTCGTATGGAAAAACTCAATACATGAAAAATGATCAGAAAAATATGAGGGATTTAATAAAAATAGTTTGCGACCCTAAATCTGACTAGTTTGTAAAAGTATATTTCTAGAATAAGAAAAAAAAGAGTTAATTTGTGGATGAAAGCCCTAATTGTTGATAAAAAAGGGTAATTAGTCTTGCAATTAAGATAATTCGAAGATGGTTAACTTATTTTCTGTTTTAGATAATTATTAACCTGTTTTGATGATAGAATTACAAGTTTAGGGTTTTATGACTCCATATGTAGATTAAAAGGTTGGAAACCCTAATTTAGAAAAAGGAAATGATGAAGTAATTCGAAATTAGGGTTTATTGGACTAAGTCTGGTCTTAGGAATCCTAATAGATGATAAAGAAAGAAAATTAGGGTTTGATGTATAATTTAATAAAAGAAAGGTAAAAGCAATAAAAAGAAGATGAAACCCTAATTATGGATGAAACCCTAAAAAGGGCAATTAACCTAGGAAAAATCTTAGTATTATTGAATCATCATGACATGATTAATAATAGAGGAATTAAATGTATTTTTCAGGAAATTGTGTGTGTGCTTGCTTGATTTCCTGGTTGGTTAAGTTAATTCTGCATTCAAGTCTTCAGTAACAGGTATGTGGTTAAATATGAGTAACCGCTTAGTTTCCCGAGAGATTCCCAAATGTTTAATCACATTGAATGCAACTAAACAGTTTGATTGTTCATACTGCAATTATAAAGTGAATATGATTATCATAAGTAAATATAAATGTGGATTCCCGCACCTACATGCCACCCTGATGGATGAGGCCAATAGAGTCAGGCCCAGGAGGGTAGACCAATGGGCACCATGAGGGGTGACCCCCAGACACCAAGCTCAGGATTGAGATGGTGGTCTATGATACATGACTAATGGGCACCCTATGTGGTGACTCACAGGCACCAAGCTCGGGATTGAGAAGGTGGCCTTAAGTCAATGGCAAAAGAGAAACCCTAGAGAGAGTAATTCCAGGGTTAGGGCAAAAGCGGTGGGGAATGTCACATGAAAAACGTAAATTGCCCTGTTAAATATCTTGGTTGCAATAGTTACATTGTTAAACTTATTTGTGAAATTTTGATTGCCTCCTCATACCAGCAATTGCTGACCGACGTTTTGTTTGTCGGCGTTTTAGGTATAACCCTGAAAGCACAAATAGTAAAGTGACATGTTTGGAAAGTAAGAATAAAGTACAAGGAGGATTAGATAGAGGAATTACAGTCTGGGATAGATAGTTTCCCAAAGTTTCAAAAAGGTAAATAAAGTTTTAATTTTTACTGCCAATACTCAATTTAGTAGTAGAATTTTATAATTATCATTGATTATTTGTTGAACCTTTGATCCTGTAAATTGGTTAATGGCTCCAACCTCCGAGTCTCCCTTAATTGGGGGTTACCGGGAGGCAGGGTCGTTACAATTGGTATCAGAGCATAGGTTCTCCATCTAATCATTAATAATTATTAAATTTTACAAATTCCGTAGAACCGAGGGAGTTATTAGAGTATTGTCCAAAAGACTGAGGTGACTAGAAAAGGATCACATCCGGGGGCTGGCAAGATTTTCCTCCGCACCGCTAGTCGGAATACGAGGACTCCCGGATCGTGTGACTGCCTGGCCGATGTCTTAGGATAAGACTCGAAATAAGATACCTTTAGGACTCTCTCATCTTGTTCATCCCTTCTCAACTCAAATTCTTTTAAGGATTAGGGTTTTCTCTCTCTTCCTCACCCTCATGTGGAATGGGTAAAATAAATTAAGGATTAAGGAATCCTCCATCAAATTAATAAAAGATACGTAACGAGACATCACCGACATAAGTATAATTAGTTTAGTAATAAACTAAAAGTTTGTTTGTGTGCTTATGTAGATGGCTCGTACCAAATTCGTGGCTATCCCTTTTTCCACCAATGGTGGTGGACCACCCCGTAAGGAGGATGGATCCTCTGAGAAGAGGAAGTGGGACCATGGTGGAGAGACCTCCAAGAAGAGAAAGAGGCCTGAAGAAGCTGTGCATAAGGTTCCCAACCCCGAACCTATGCCCGGCATCAACCGAGAGCAAGGGGAAGGACCAGTGTATGAGGAATACTAGGTGTATGAAGAAGAAGCCCAAATGGAGGAGGACCAGCCTAGTGGTCAAGAACCAGCTGTGGTGGTTCACACAACCGATGCAGTCTGGATGGAACAGCAGAAATGACTGATTGAAGCTATTCATGCCCTGGCCCTAAGAGACATTGCTCAAGATGAGAATGGTGAGTCACTTCCTGTTTGTCCTCGACTTGGAGCCACCATCCTAGACTTCGTCAAGCTAAACATCGAAAAGTTCTGGGGAGAGGATAAGACTGAAGTGGTCGACAAGGCTGAAGCTTGGCTGCTTGCAGTCGAGAACGGGTTCTGAATGCTTGAGGTGCAGCCGAGTAAGAAGGTTCTGTTTGCTACTCACCTGTTGGAAGGTGCAACCAAGATATGGTGGGAGAACCATATCACAGGAAGAGACCTAAATGAGGAACCGATGGCATGGACCGACTTCAAGACCATCTTCACCGCCAGATTCATCCCCGCCTCAGCCAAGAAAGAGAAGGAACGAGAGTTCACCAATACGACTCAAGGGAACTCTTCTGTTGCGGACTTTGGTCGCAAATTCCGCATCTTGGAACGCTTTAGACACATGCTGGATGAAGAGAGGAGGGTGGATCACTTCATAGAGAGTCTACACCCCGCCATCAAGCCCCATGTGATGGCCAGTAAGCCGAAGACCTTCTCTGAAGCCTACAACACCACCTTGGACATGGAAAGGACGGTGATGCCTGCACAGAATCAATCCAAAGGATACCTTGGCTTCACTGAAGGAGCTCAAGGGCAGAGGAATGATCACAAGAAGGGACAAGGACGCAACCACAACAAGAACAAGCAAGGACACAAAGGAAAGCCTCGTGGTCGCCTCCAACAGTGTCGCACCTATGGATGGACACACCCTGGGAAGTGCCACTTTGAGAAGAAGGTGTGCTTCAGATGTCACCAGGAGGGACACTTCATCGCCAACTTCCCACAACCTGACCCGAGAGGACCTTTAGGGGCACAACCCGTGGCAGCACAACCTGTAGCTACAGCACCTCCAGCCGGAGTACCACCAGCTGGAGAGAGGAGACATGCTAGAGTGTTCGCCATCGACAATGAAGAAGCTCAGGCGAATGCTAATAAGTTGATTGAGGGTAATAACCCATAGAGTTTTCCTTTTAGTTCAGTAGACCATGTAATAGCTTTCTAATATGGAATAACTATGTAGGCTTGCTGGAAGTCATGGGACAAAATGTAAAAGCACTCTTTGATTCTGGTTCAACTAATACTTTTATTTCAAGAAATCTGGCAACTATGCGTGGTTTGGATATCAAGAATTTGGGTTATGTTTTAGATGTTGCAACCCCGAGTGGTCGTATTTATACCTCTCTTTTGAAAACCCCTATGTTGCCAGTTAAGTACCTGAACCATGAGCTTCCCACTGACTTTATCCTTCTGGATATGAATAATTTTGATGTGATCATCGATATGGATTGGCTTTCCACCTACAGAGCCCAGATTGACTGTAGGGAGAAGAAGATTCTCATTAGGAAAAATGGCTATCCACACTTCACCATTCGAGGAAGGAAAGATGCGACGACCAGCCTTTATGTGTCTGCTTTAAAAGCTGAGCAGATGCTAACCAATGGTTGTCGAGCCTACCTAGCCATAGTTACCGTACCCGAGGTTAAGGGGCAATCCTTAGAGGACATAGAGGTGGTTCGGGAGTATGCAGATGTGTTTCCAGATGATCTACCAGGGATTCCCCCTAAGAGGGAGGTAGACTTCTCAATTGAGCTGGCTCCTGGGACTAACCCTATATCTAAGGCACCCTATAGAATGTCCCCTGCAGAGTTTCTTGAATTGAAGACCCAGTTACAAGAGTTGTTGGATAAGGGATTCATCCGACCCAGTACCTCACCATGGGGAGCACCGGTCCTCTTTGTGAAAAAGAAGGATGGGTCACTTCGGATGTGTATTGATTATCGGATGATCAATCAGGCAACCATTAAGAACAAGTATCCTTTGCCTAGGATAGATGACCTGTTTGACCAACTCAAATCAGCTCGAGTCTTTTCCAAAATTGATTTGAGATCAGGATACCACCAAGTGAGAGTGAGGAGTGAGGATGTACCCAAGACGGCTTTTAGAACCCAATATGGCCACTATGAGTTTGTGGTCATGCCGTTTGGATTATCCAATGCACCTAGTGTCTTCATGAACCTCATGAACAATGTGTTCTAGCCTTTTCTTGACTCTTTTGTAATAGTGTTCATAGATGACATCTTAGTGTATTCAGATGACCTAGCCCGACACCGTGACCACCTGGGTAGAGTCCTTGATATCCTGAGAAAGCATAAGTTTTTCGGAAAGTTCTCGAAATGTGAGTTTTGGTTGGACCGGGTCATGTTTCTTGGACACATCATCTCAGGAGGAATGATCGCCGTAGATCCAGCCAAAGTATCGGCAGTTCGAGACTGACCGGCACCGAAGAACCCCTCCGAGATTCACAGCTTCTTGGGGTTGGCCGGATACTACCGTCGCTTCATCAAGGATTTCTCCAAGACTGCCCTACCGCTGACCATGTTTACTCGGAAGGATGTGAAGTTCGTGTGGTCTGAAGTATGTGAAGCTTGATTTCAAGAATTGAAGGAGAAGCTGACTACCGCACCTGTGTTGACTCTGCCTTTTGGCAATGAGGGATTCATGATATTCACCGATGCATCCAAGATGGGACTTGGCTGTGTGTTGGAACAAGATCGGCATGTGATTGCATATGCTTCCCGACAGCTCAAGCAAAATGAGGTGAATTACCCGACACATGACCTGGAGTTAGCTGCTATCATTCATGCCTTGAAGATATGGCGACACTACCTGTATGGTGCTACCTTTGAGATCTTCACCGACCACAAAAGCTTGAAGTATCTATTGACACAGAAATACCTGAACCTACGACAACGAGGATGGATGGAGTACATGAAGGATTACGACTTATCCATCGCCTACCATCCTTGTAAGGCAAATGTCGTAGCTGATGCTCTGAGTCGGAAGCAGATTAAGTGTGCAGCTATCCTGTCCAGTCAGTGGAAAAGTTTAGAGGAACTGGTGTAATGGACTCCACAACTGCTAGAGGACCGAATTCGGTTGGCTAATATCCAGATACAGTCTGAGTTGTTGAGTGAGGTCATAGCAGCATAGTTGACCAGTGAAGAGCTTGATAAGATGAAAGGTTTGATGATGAAGCCGCAGACTCGTCTATCTGTGGGAGTAGATGGAGGAATCAGGTTTGAGAATCGCATTTGGGTTCCTACGGATTCACCAATAAAAGAGAGAATCCTGCAAGAGGCACATGGATCCAAATACACGGTACACCCAGAAACTACTAAGATGTATAAGGACCTACATCGGTTTTTCTGGTGGCCAGGAATGAAGAAAGACATTGCGTCATGGGTGGCCAGTTGTCTTACGTGCCAGATGGTGAAGGCTGAACACCAGCGACCTGACAGACTTTTATAGTCAATAGAGATTCCAGAGTGGAAATGGGAACAGATCACCATGGATTTTGTGGTGGGTCTACCCCGGACCAAGAGAGGTCATGATGCGATATGGGTCGTGGTAGATCGTCTTACCAAGTCAGCACATTTCCTTGCCTTGAAGACCACAACTAAGGTGTCATACCTAGCTGAGCTGTATATTAGAAAGATAGTGCATTTGCATGGTGTACCGGGATCAATCATTTCCGATAGAGATCCCAAGTTTACTTCCAAGTTGTGGAAGCAAGTTCAAGAGGAACTTGGTACGAGGTTAAAGTTTAGTACCGCTTATCACCCCCAAACAGATGGACAGTCAGAAAGGACGATTCAGACCTTAGAAGATCTGTTGAGAGCTTGTTGCTCGATTGGGGTGGCTCATGGGATCAATACTTACCGTTAGCAGAGTTTGCCTACAACAACATCTACCAAGCCAGTATCGGGATGCCTCTGTATGAAGCTTTGTATGGGAGACCGTGTCGGTCACCACTTCACTGGGATGATGTGTGTGAGAGGACCTTGTTGAGGTCAGATGAGCTCCAAGTGTATGCTGATAAAGTGGCTTTGATCAAGCAAAGGCTAAAGAGAGCCCAGGATCGACAGAAGTCGTATGCTGATGCAAAGCAGACTGATGTGCATTTCACTGCGGGAGATCATTTGTTTTTGAAAATCCGACCGCTCCGACCTATAGCCAAGAACAGAGGAAAGTTGAGTCCCCGATATGTGGGTCCGTTTGAGGTATTAGAACGGATTGGTGAAGCTGCATACCGTTTGGCGTTACCCCCCAGTATAGCATGATGCATGATGTGTTTCACGTGTCTAACCTGAAGCGATATGTGCATGATCCGAGCCATGTGCTGAGCATTGAACCTATTGAGCTTCAAGGGAAGTTGACCTATCCTGAGTCACCTTTGTGGATTCTAGATACCAAAGTGAAAGAACTCAGATGCAAGAATATAGAGATGGTAAAGGTTCTTTGGAAGCACCATGGAGAGGATGAGGCCACATGGGAGCTGAAGGCAGACATGGAGAAAACATACCCTGAATTGTTTGCTTGATTGTTTGAATTTTGAGGGCAAAATTCCTATAAGGAGGGGAGGATGTTATAACCTCAAATTTCTGAAAATATAATGTAAAAGGCTTTTCTCTTTTAATGACTAAATGAGATCTTTTTCTTTGAATTGTGATGAATTTCGTATGAGATGGATTTGATTGTTTGATTGTGGGCCTTGGAGGCCATTAAGCCCAATTGAAAAGAAAAGGAATTAACAAGGAAAAGAAATTGACTAATAAAAGGGAAATATGAGAAACTGATAATTAAAAGAAGATAATGCTAAACTAATATTCCCCAATATGGGAATTCGTGTCTTTGGGTTTCCTTGAGGTCCAAGGGACCCAAATTAATAAGATAAAGGCAAAAGAAATAAGGATATGAATTAATTGGGAGTATTTAATAAGAAATCTTGGGAGAGAAGAAATCCCATTCATACATTGCTTTTTGCTTCCCAATTTTCGTACAAAGATAGAGAATATTAAAAGGAACTTTCCTTTAAAATTTGAGACCAATCAGAGTTATGGATTGAGAGATATTAATTTTGCAAGATATAGCCAATTTGGGAATTTTCCTGAATAAAAAAAAGGATTTTGGGTTTCCTTAGAACGCGAGCAATCCTGGCTGTTGGATCTTGATCCAACGGTGGTCGCTCATCACCTAAGTCCCACTGGGACTAGGACTTTGGCTGTTACAGGGTGATTTTGCAACCCATCTTTCTCGCAATCTACTGATCATGACAACTGGTTGATGGTCCCATTGAATTCAGGGGATGGAATCGCGAAGATGCCACCCTAACATCTTTGGGTTTCATCGCCAAAAGAGGAAACACCCAACTGGGAAGGTCCCTGCCTCGAACCTATATATAGGGGAGGGTGATATAGGGCACCAGCATCCCTAAGCGCTAGCTAAAGCTCTACAGCGGAGTTCCAGGAACTCGTTCGTGGGTTCAATTGCACCGAAGGACTTGACCTTGACAATCGTCGGCATCGCAAGCTCTGCCAGAGTCTGGCGAGTTGGGGGCAACGACGACACGTGATTAGCACGAAATTAGACCCCTAGTCGTCTTCAGCCGAGGGAGATGAAGCTCCCTGTGCAATCAGATCACTCACAGGCGTACCAAGGCTCGAAGTCAACCCTCGAGTTGACCGCGTGGATTCACTGCTTGGGCGAGGACGTGGAAGAAGACGAAGGAGCAAATTACCAAATTGCCCTCCGCGTCCCCGTGAACCGGTAAGGACACTTATGTCCTTTTCCTCCTTTGAGCGCTGTTTAGGGGCGCGCGCGATCGTGGCCGATGGATCCTGAGTGGACCACCGGACCATTGATCGTGCGGTCCGCGTTTTTCCTAAATTAGTTATTAATTGGATAAAAAGGATTTATCTTAGAAAAATTTATATCTAGAGCTAGGAGGCTCGTATGGAAAAACTCAATACATGAAAAATGATCAAACAAATATGAGGGATTTAATAAAAATAGTTTGAGACCCTGAATGTGACTAGTTTGTAAAAGTATATTTCTAGAATAAGAAAAAAAGAGTTAATTTGTGGATAAAAGCCCTAACTGTTTATAAAAAGGGTAATTAGTCTTGCAATTAAGATAATTCGAAGATGGTTAACTTATTTTCTGTTTTAGATAATTATTAACCTGTTTTGATGATAGAATTACAAGTTTAGGGTTTTATGACTCCATATGTGGATTAAAAGGTTGGAAACCCTAATTTAGAAAAAGGAAATGATGAAGTAATTTGAAATTAGGGTTTATTGGACTAAGTCTGATCTTAGGAATCCTAATAGATGATAAAGCAAGAAAATTAGGGTTTGATGTATAATTTAATAAAAGAAAAGTAAAAGCAATAAAAAGGAGATGAAACCCTAATTATGGCTGAAACCCTAAAAAGGGCAATTAACCTAGGAAAAACCTTAGTATTATTGAATCATCATGACATGATTAATAATAGAGGAATTAAATGTATTTTTCAGGAAATTGTGTGTGTGCTTGCTTGATTTCCTGGTTGGTTAAGTTAATTCTGCATTCAAGTCTTCAGTAACAGGTATGTGGTTAAATATGAGTGACCGCTTAGTTTCCCGAGAGATTCCTGAATGTTTAATCGCATTGAATGCAACTAAATAGTTTGATTGTTCATACTGCAATTACAAAGTGAATATGATTATCACAAGTAAATATAAATGTGGATTCCCTCACCTACATGCCACCCTGATGGATGAGGCCAATAGAGTCAGGCCCAGGAGGGTAGACCAATGGGCACCATGAGGGGTGACCCCCAGACACCAAGCTCGGGATTGAGATGGTGGTCTATGATACATGACTATTGGGCACCCTATGTGGTGACTCATAGGCACCAAGCTCAGGATTGAGAAGGTGGCCTTAAGTCGATGGCAAAAGAGAAACCCTAGAGAGAGTAATTCCAGGGTTAGGGAAAAAGCGGTGGGGAATGTCACATGAAAAACGTAAATTTCCCTGTTAAATATCTTGGTTGGAATACTTACATTGTTAAACTTATTTGTGAAATTTTGATTGCCTCCTCATACCAGCAATTGTTGACCGACATTTTGTTTTTCGGCGTTTTAGGTATAACCCTGAAAGCACAAATAGTAAAGTGACATGTCTGGAAAGTAAGAATAAAGTACAAGGAGGATTAGATAGAGGAATTACAGTCTGGGATAGATAGTTTCCCAAAGTTTCAAAAAGGTAAATAAAGTTTTAATTTTTACTGCCAATACTCAGTTTAGTAGTAGAATTTTATAATTATCATTGATTATTTGCTGAACCTTTGATCCTGTAAATTGGTTAATGGCTCCAACCTCTGAGTCTCCCTTAATTGGGGGTTACCGGGAGGCAGGGTCGTTACAATAGTGGGGCCACCCTTCAAGCGTCTTCATTGTTTTTTTCTAGTGCGAAATATAAGAGTCCACGTGAAGCTAAAATGTTATATTTTGATGTCATGGAAGACATATGGGAGTTTGACTACGTATATTTCAGAATTCTACTCTTTAAGTGTAATTGGGTTGATAACACCAAAGGAGTTATAGTGGATGAATTGGGTTTCACATTAGTGAATTTTGAAAAGATTGACGAGAAGGGTGAACCATTCATATTGGCATCACATGCCAAACAAGTATTTTATATCGATGATCCTACAAATGAAAAATGGTCAGTTGTTCTTCATGGTAAAAGACAGTTCATTGAAGATCCTATAGATGAAAAAGACTACTATGATAAGTATGATGATTCGAGTCCATTCTCAGTTGGGTTGCTGACACCAAATATTGAAGCTAACGATGACTGCTCCTACTACTAAATGTGCATGATAACATGATGGGTCAAGGTGGCTATGCAGCCCTTCATAAAAAACTATAGACGTCTTCTGTTTAGCAGCCTACTGCTCCTACTACTGAGACTGCTGACTCCTCTACTACTCTTGCACCTCTACATTGCCGTGATGTGTGGATAGCTGGGAGGCAAAACAAAAGAGGAGATATAACCAACCCCACAACTGTTGATGTGACTATAAAAATGGTAATATGTAACTCTCAGAGCAATTAGTATTGATGATTGTTATGTTTACTTACCAATTTCTATTGATGATGATTAGTGGGAGCTTCACGAGAAGATGAAGCAAGGCTCATTCATCGATGGGGGCACAAGGGATGAATTGATAGTTGCTCTCGGTAACCCAGAGCATCCTGGACGTGATAGGGTTGTAGGCACTGGAGTGGGCCTAAGTGCGTTCTTTGGGACATCACAGTGCAAACATGTCCAAAAAGGGGGACTTTCAAAAGTAGAGGTAACCTATTCTTTTTTTAGAATGTTATTGGAAAGGAAATTCATGAATCAAAAAGCCTTTCTTTTGGACATGTATAGGTAGATGATTTAGTTGATAAAAGAGTAGATGAGTTAGTTGATAAGAGAGTCCATGATGCATTGAGCAAGTGGTAGGCATCTTAGGCTGCCACTCTGACAGTACCTGTGGCGTACTGCTCTTCCTCTATGATAGAAGTGGTTGGGAGTGATCTTGTAGAGGTTGTTGGGAGTAATCTTGTAGACCCACCACCTAGCACGTCAATTGTAAGTATTTTTATGACATAGTAGCTAGTCTTTCAAGATGATATGTTTATGTATGTATATAACATACTCTATGTAAATTTGTAGGGGTTGAGGACATGCCGTCTAAAATTGAAAGAATTCATCGTTGCAGAGGGAAAGGCTTAACCACGCCTTCTAGGGCACACGATTCATGGCACTCCAGTACCTGATGGTGCGGTTTGTGTGAGCCCGAGGCTTGTCTTCCCCACTTGGAAACATCATCCATTGTCATATGCCCACCTAGATGGTGACAAACTTAGTAAAGCAGAAGGTGAAGTGGTCTTGTGGCCCAAAATGAGAGTCATCTATATTGATCATGTATGGTACATTTACATTACATTAATTATATGTATATACATGACAATTGATATGAAATTATATATGTAGGACAAAGGGAAGAATCCTGCTACATCTCATCCTCCTCCACCTCCACCTCTTCCTCAAGTATCTAGTTAGCTTCTAAAGGACCTATATGACTCGATAGGTCCTCAATGCACGGGTTTGACAATATGGAAAGGTGAACATTCCAAAACTTCACCTATTGTTTTTTCTATGGAGGAGGATGCTATAGGTCAATCATATAATAATAATATATTTCTAGAAGATATTTTGGAGTTGTTTCATTATGCTTGGCTGAATTCATCTATGATAGAACTATGGATATGGTGAGATCTTATCTATATATCTATATACCTCATTTTATATATGATGATATATTTTCTTATATATTAATGCATACATAATATATGTTTTGCAGCAACTTACATAGGTTCTGTAATGATTTTGAAATGACTCATGTGGGATTTTTAGTTCCATCCTTGATTCGTCTTGTAAATGAAGACGGGTAAGTTTGCTTATTTTTTGACTTATGAAAATAACATTTTGTTACAACCTCAAGTTTTGGGTTCCTTTGGTGAGGAATGTAATTTCTCACATTAAAGATATTGGAACAAATAATTTGTTTTGAATAAATGGATTTTGTTTACAATAGCCTTGATGATTGTGTTGTGGGCTTTATTGGCTATTGGGCCCAATAACAAGGAAATTCAATTAATAAATGAATAATTGAGTTTTTGAGAAAAGAGAGATGTGGAAACCTCTGGAAGGCAAAAGAATGCAATCCAAGGATCGATTTTGTGCCTCTTGGGTTCCTTAAGTCCCAAGGAGTCCAAAGTTGCATAGAGAATGCAATGAGAAAAGAAAAGACCAATTAAGTATTTCCTTGTTAAGAAAGAAATTGAAAATAATGATAAAATGTGGAAAATATGTGAAAAGAGGTATACTTGAGTTATCCTTGGTGGATTTTCGTATCCCAAGGATTCCTAATGATAAAAGGTATACCAATGAGGAAAATAAAAGAGAAATAAAGAGAAATCCTCAAAAAGAGATATTTTAATGAGAAATAAACAAGATAAGGTGAAATAATGCATTTAGATGCATCTAGAAGGATAATGAGTATCTAATAAAAAGGATTTTGAAATAATAGAGTTTCTTGGGATCCAAGGAGTCCCAATAAAGAGGAAAGAAAGAGAAAATACTAAAATTGCAAAATAAGGAGTTAATGTGAGTATACAATTAATGTATTATGTGGTATTGCTAAAAAGAAAGTAATTGCCATTAAAGGGAAATAGGATTTCGTTCCTATGGATTAAAAAGGGCAAGTATAAAGAAGATGAAAGAGGAATTTCGAATTCCTAATATCCATATAATAGGGTATATTCAAAGGAAAAAGAGGAGAGAGAAAGTTTACTTTCTAATGAAGGAATTGGATTCCTTTTGGGATAAGATCTTGCATCTTTGTGGATGCACATGTTAGGGTGCAAAAACCCTCCCCTATATAAGGGGTTGGCCTTCTGGTTCGAGTTCCAAAGAGATCTCACATGTATCTCTTCTCCTACTTTGTCATTCTTTGTTGCAAAACCCTAGCATCGAGTGGTGCTTTCTCTGGAGCAACGAGGAAGTATGGAGCCATCTGGAGGAAGGCCTGACGTTCCTCGAAGACCTGTGCAAGAACGGACGATGCTCTCAAGCATCCAACTTCTTAAGGTTGCCTGTGGCACACCTGCAGCGCGACTGCAACATGTCTGCGACATCACGAGTTGAAGAGCTTTCTCCCGGCCCTTATGACCGTATCCGAGACAGCCTTGGCTGCGCAAGGGCACACCGAAGGCAGGGGACCAGTCCCCAATGGCTGCGGTGGTCCCAGGATAGGAGGAGAGGCCACGAGATTCGCAGCTAGGGCGGCAGGTTGCGCTGTTGTGGGGAGGAAGACGAACTTCGGGTCCTTGGAACATTATGCCCTTTCGTGGGTTGAAGCATCCACATCTGAACCGAGAGTGTTTCCATCTTTTTGAAATATTTCCCAAAGCGACCTCCAACATTGCATGAAGCAGGCTACGTGGCACCTCCTCATTGGCCCACAGTAAGTTATTTTTGTTAAATTCGTATCTCAATAACCGTAGCTCGGATAGACGCGCATTATACATGAATTTTGCTCAGAAAAATGAGGGGAATCCATTAAAAATATAACTGGAGTCTGATTATACTTGAAATCCGAAAAGTAATGGAAGTTATTAACTTTAATGTAATGATGATTAAAGAAAACCTAATTGGGAATGATTAATGTGATTAGTGGGGTTTAATTGATAGTTAAAGTTGATATTAACCTGTTAATCATAAAGAGATACGTTAAGATTGAAAAAGATGAATCTTGCGTGTAATTAGTTTAATTGAAAGTTCATGTGCATGAATATGTTTTAATAAGCCATGAAACCCTAATGTTGGTAATTAGGACTACTAATGGCTTTTATTATTTGATTTCATGTATAGAACTGAATTTTCACGGTTATAATCTATTTCAAGCATTAAAGTTTCTAATTTGTGGATAAATACCCTAAATGTAGTAATTAGGGTTTTCTCATGAATAAAAGGTGGAATTAATGGCAAATCGAGTTCATATGTGAATTGGACCATAATGAACTATGAATTGATGATAAATGCGTATAATGATCTTGTCATGGATTAAAGGGATACAAATAGTAGCTTTAATGTAAAAGAGGCTTAATGAGCTTAATTAATGGTTAATTATGCCTTTAATCTGGAATTAAGGATTAGATGTGGAAATAATTAGGGTTTGTGATCATTTGCATTAAATTAGGGTTTAAAATAGTAAAAGATGAAGGGAAACCCTAATTGCAATAGAAACCCTAAAAGTGAATTAGAAACCCTTGGAAGCGAGCTAGGTTTAATGGATCTTGATGACATGAATAATGAAAAGGGAATTACATGATTATTTGAGGATCTTGTTGAAAATGCTTGCTTTCTTGGATTCTTATTTGCATGGATATTTCTATTCAAATCGTCAGATCAGGTATGTGGTTAATTATGAATAACTGCCTTAGTTTCCCGAGGATTTTCCGGATGGTTAATCGCATTGAATGCAAATTATCAGTTTGGATGTTCATACTTGCAAACTATAAAGTCACTATGATTATCAAATTAATAATAGAAGTATGGATTCTCACACTTACATGCGACCCTATGGATGA
Organism: Alisma plantago-aquatica; assembly: GCA_963693085.1. NCBI lineage: Eukaryota > Viridiplantae > Streptophyta > Magnoliopsida > Alismatales > Alismataceae > Alisma > Alisma plantago-aquatica. Next base: position 1,615,076,242 of record OY856409.1, on the reverse strand, counting down.
TGCCAAAGGTCAGGCCCAGATGGGTAGACCAATGGACACCTTGAGTGGTGACCCCAAGCACCAAGCTCAGGAATGAGAAGGTGGCTTATGATATTGCATGACTAGTGGGCACCATGAATGGTGACCCCCAGGCACCAAGCTCGGGATTGAGAAGGTGGCCTTAAGTCATTGGAAAAGGAAACCCTAAGGTGGGTATGCCAGGGTTAGGGAAAAAGCAATGGAGAATGTCATACTGAAAAGTGTAAATTGGCTTATTAATTAACTTAATTTTGATAATTAGATTGTTATCCTTATGTGCAAAATTTTGGTTGTTCCCACATACCCGTATATTTTGATATACTGACTGACATTTTGTTTGTCGTCATTTTAGGTACAACAATTGAAAGAACAAATAGTAAAGTGACATATTGTGGAAATAAGAAATAAAGTGCAAGGAGGATTAGATAGAATACTTCAAGCTCTGGATAGATAGATTTCCAAAGTTTTCAAAGGTAAGTAAAGTTTTAATTTTATACCAAATTCCAGTTAGTTAGTAGAATTTCATAATTATTATTGATTATTTGTTGAGCCTTTGATCCTGTTAATTGAATAACGGCTTTGACCTTCAGGTCTCCCTTAATTGGGGGTTACTGGGAGGCGGGGTCGTTACAATTGGTATCAGAGCATGGGTTCCTCACTTAATCTTTAATAATTATTAAAATTTACAAATTCCATAGAACCGAGAGAGTTATTAGAGGATTGTCCGAACGATTGAGGTGTCTAGAAAAGGATCATGTTCGGGGGTTGGCAATATTTTCCTCCGCACCGCTAGTCAGAATACGAGGACTCCCAGATTGTGTGACTGCCTGGCTGATGTCTTAGGATATGACTTGAAATAAGATAACTTTAGGACTCTCTCATCTTTTTCATCCCTTCTCAACTCAAATTCTGATAAGGACCTTAAGGATTAGGGTTTTCCTCTCTTATCCTCACCCTCTTGAGGTATGGGTAAGGTTGATAAGGATTAAGGGATCCTCCATCATATTAATGAAAAGCATGTAAATAATATGTCATGGATATAAGCTTAATAGAGTAAGCGTAAAGGAATAGATGCATGCTTAGGTCGTATGACACAAGTTGTCATCGCCCTCAGGAGAGGCCTGAGGATAGACCTCTTGTTAGGAGGATGAGTAGAGAGGGTTAGTCTTGGAGGTAGAGACCTCCATTAAAGGTAGAGACCTAGCACATCCTTTGAGGATGATGGTAACCCTAACCTTAAGTGAAGGTTAGAGGGAGAGATGACATGATGAGTTAGATGTCATGGTTGACTAGGTGTTCGGATGGACATGCCTTTGGATTGCCATACGAACCATGAGAAGTTGACGACCGAGTACCTTTGGCAACCCAACCCTGGGAAGGGTCGTGCATGTTTGAGCGAAGGATAGCTCCTTCATGGATGAGGTTAGAGAAGAACCTATAGAAACCTTATGAGCTGTTGCAAGTAGGATATAGCTTGCACCCAGAGTACATTACTAGTACGAGCTATAAGTTTAAACCGAGGCCAGAAGGACAGGATGGATGGATTATGAGATAAGCATAAGGGGCTATGGATAATCATGAGCAAACATAAGGTTGAGCATAGGTTTCGACCACGTAGAGTTATGCCTGTGAGCTTGATCCTTCATGGAGAGAGAACCTCTAGTAGTATGGTTGGACGTGGAGTTAACTCTAGAGAGAGAAAGTAAGAATCAAGCAAGAGGGTTGAAAGCTTAGATTCCGAGACATGAGGAACAACAGAAGGTTGAGGATGATGCGACCTAAGTGGATGATAATGGTTGCCTCATTCTTGATCCATGGAGGATGATATTATCTTGGTGTCCTTAGGGGAACCAAACCCTAAAGAGAGGATGATGCTTCTGGAACCTATGTGCCTATGGTATAGGAGTTTACCTACTGAGATGAGACAAAGAGTGCCTTAGACCTTGAGGAGGTTCAAGTAACCAGTTATGGGGCTTTATACCTAGTTGGTTGTCCTTGAGGAGGACTCAACTCTGAGGTGTTTCTCATATAAAAGGATCATGGGAGTACATGGTATACCTTGGACATGCTTGATTCGTGGTTAAGAGGTTGAGCATGTAGTTGGATATCCAAAAGTGAACCTAGGGTTCCTGGCCGAAGAGGGGAAGTGGTGTACCTAATGCTCATGATGAGAATTGAGTCTCTATAGTTTTGAGCATGGTACTCTTCATGTATAGAGGAAAAGGAAACCCCTTAAGTTAAAGGTAGGTTTGATGAACCCCTCACAAGTAAGTTGACCTAATGTTGAGGAAAGAGAAAAAGTATGACCTAGCATGGTTTAATAGGTGACCTGCTTGTTCCTTAGTAGATGCTGGGTTAGGCATGTTCATGTGAATGTAAACCCTAAGAATGGTTGTGACCTTGTTGTCAAGAGTTGTAGTTTCCTCCCATCATGGGAGAGGGACCCTTTGGTAGGGTGTATACCAGTTTTGCTGGTTTTTAGGTAACCTAAAGAAGTTTCATAGGATCTTGAGAAGCTAAGTGGAAATTACATGGAATGAGAATGAACATGTCGACCCATAGATAACCATATCTAAGTGCATGTGGATGTGTTACCATGGAGGTAACTGGTATGGGGCCTGACCAAGGTAGGCAGGTTGCCATGACCCCTATGAAGGGATGAAAGTTAGTCGATAATGCAAAGAGAGATGATGAAGGCTTGGGTAAGGTTCTAAGTTGGACATGTACTATAATGGAATCCTAAGTCTATCCTAGGGCCAGGTAGGGATGAGACCGATGGAAGAAGGAGTTTCCTAATTCCCTAGTTGCATATGACCATAGGGTCGGGAGGTAACAACTATCATTGTCTGAGGGCCATGGGCCAGGAGATTGATCACCTTCATAAACTCATGGGACCCAAACGGAAGATGAGTAGGACACTCTCTAGATGCATGAGGGAAGAGGGATGACCCCAAAACACTACGAAAAAATTGTCTTTAACTATAAAAAAAAATTGTAGCGAAAACCCCATATTTTGTAGCTAAAGGCTTTAACTACATATTTCTTTACACATAAAAATTGTAGTATATGCTCGTATAGCTAAAGCCTTTAACTATATTTTTCAAATATGTAGTTAGATAATCCATTCGCTACAAATTCATATGTATCCGAAAGCGTAGCTAGATATTGTCCTTACATATTTAAATATAAGTATAATTATAGCTAAATGTATGACTAGAATTGCATATATAATCAATATGTAGCAAAAACATGAAGTTAATACATTTTATATGAACTTAATGTGTAGGGAAAGGAGAAAATTACTACACACACACACACACACACACACACACACACACATATATATATATATATATAATTGTAGTAGTTAGGCCAAGTTATGCTCATTATGCCAACAATCTTACTTTCATTTATGTTGAAATGTCAAATGTACTCAGGGAGGACATATACCTTGCCCCTATTTCACAATGTGCACTACTTTAACTCTCTAGGAACCCTTCTTATGGCAGATAGGAGAAGGGATTCTAATAAACCATGTAGAAGAAGGCTCTTTATATCCTTTATTTTCTGCTGTCAATACACCAGATAAAGTGCATGTAAACTGTAGCCACTCTTTGAGATGCTTGGTCTGTGACACAGCCTTGGAGCAGTAGGTTCTACTGATTTGGGGTTGAAAGCAGAAGTCAAAGTGGCAATTGCTAAAGCCCTTTGAGTGGTTCCATTGCGACTTGAGTCCCTATTTCTGTTTGGAGTTTCCTTATTGTGACCCATCAAGACAAATAACATCAGGAGTTTCTTTGTAGACAAATTTCCAAGTACAATTAGTTGCCTTGCTGTTATTTTCTTGCTGCGATAGGTTTGTTTCCCAACAAGAGAACCAGAAGACCGAAGTCCCAATACCTTTGCGTGTTTTATAAAAGCACCAAGATTTAGAAGTCCTTTAGTTTTTGTGACCCACTGTTGGTGATCAGTAGTGCTTGAACTCCTTTGACATTGATGATCCTGATTGCAACAAAAAAAGGTCAAGAACCTAACAAAGTGGCAACAATATCAACTTGGATAACCATACATTTAGACATTTGGGTAGAAATCTACCTCATTGTGTGCATGTAGCAAAATAGGGCTGTCGGACATTGGAGAAAACCCAAGAACTGGTAATCCTAGCTCCCTAAAATAATGAGCACATGTTGAGGCCAAGAGAAGGAAGTTGTTTGGTGGTCCATTGTTCAATATCCATAACCTCAACATCAAAATAAGGATTGATTACACTACATTTGTTCAATCCGTTCAGTTCAACAACAATCTTCCCAGAACGGTGGTCATCCACATATTCGAATACCCTGAATTCCAAATAGATTGAATAGGGTGAAGGAGAGCTAAAAGAACAAGATTCAAAGAATGTATGTAAATAAATGAAATAAACCAAGCTTCTGCACACAAGAAGGAACTTGTTGATGACTTTGGAAGGTCTGATCATTACATTGCATTTCCCGTGTCTCATCATTGTAGATCCTCATGAGAGTGTCATTCAAAACACTCTCTCTCACCATTGTAGTCTGAAAGCAATCAATCATAGAATAGCAAAATGTTAGATTTGTCTATGTATAATTGTTTTCCAACACTACAATAGCTAGTACGCTTATGTGTAACTAGTACATCAGTACATAATAGTAGCTTGTAACGTTTGTGTCTAAGCTTGTAGTACATCAGTACATGACATCAGTACATGATGTGTAACTAGTACATCAGTAAAAATAGATATGGACAGGTGTCTAATGGTTACCATACTCTGTCCTACTACTAGGCTAATAAATTAAATTGATCAGCAATGTATGATTTGTAGCATGGAGTGCATTTCCATATGGAAGTGCTAGAACAATGCTATTTTTAACTGAGCACAGTCCTAACCCAGCTGCTATGTTGGATGTTATGCAATGGTGAGCACAAATTCCTAAGAAGGTCAGTTGTAGCTTCAGCTATGGGAAAAAATATGAGGTAGTGGTTGGACCGCAAGGTAGAAATTGAAAACATTGCATGCTCCTATGTGTGAGTTCTTAAATACCAATATAGATGCAACAATCCTATGTAAAATACATGTCAGTGTGGGGGTGGTTTTTAAAGATACGAAGGCAATGCTCTTGGTAGTTAGCTTTTCAAAGATACGAAGTGGATTGCTAACCTATATCATATGGGTAGAAGATCTTGCAAGATATCTTTTGGCTGATCTCTCTCCTTACCATACAGAAAACACATGGTAGCAAAATTAGTTTTAAAACTGAACATAATTTTTTTTTGGCACCAACTAGTGATGCATATAAAAATGAAAAATTTCTCAGCACTCACCCTCTCTGCTAGACTATGGCTGTCATTCGCTTGGCCTCATCTTTCTCAAACATGGATGTATTCCTTAGGTGGATCAGTTACTCTTTTCCCCTTGCTTTTCGCTATTGCTGTTTGCCCCACCATTCCCTTCAACTTTTGGGCTCAGTTCCTCCATGCCATTGCCGAATGCATCTGTTGTTTTACCCTCTACATCAGTAATTCAGATGAGAAAAAAACAAGTCCTAGTTGCTGACAGATGTAGTAAAAAACATAATAATAGATATGATGGAAATATGGGATAATATGCATTTCAGTGATTGATTTATGACTAGGCAATGTTAGTGTTGAAATGAGTTGTAATACTTATTATATAGAGATAGGCGGTTTTGTGTTACCAACTTGATTTAGAGCATCAGAACCTGATGAATAGGATGCAAACATAATAGCAAGACCCTTGGTATCAAAACCATTATGCTCGGCCAACCTATTAAGCCAATTGATCATTAGCTTGCAACTACTAGAATAGCTACATGTGAAAAACAAAAGGTATAGGTTATGCTGTATACAATCATTTAAGCCAATGGATCATTAACTTGCAGCTACTAGAATAGATAAATGTGAATATGATCTCACTGGCTCCTCATTTTACATCTACAAAGATGATGACTTACATCTGACTCACCCTACGGAAGTAGGTGTCTGCAGCATCAGGCATGTCATAGTTGATGACCATGTTCACTTGTAAAATATCTATCCCTCTATTGACCAAATCAGTCGCAATGAGTATCTGCTTGACACCTTACCTGAATTAATAAGTGGCAACCAGATGGAACTGTAATCAAACTTATATGTAGGTAAATATAATTCAAATAGAAGATGAAAGATGGGACTGGAACCATCTGTTATAGGATGATTTGAAATTCTAGACTCACCATGTGTTCTACAAGAGTAGATATACTCAAGATAGAAATCCATGAAGGCAACATAGTGACTAAGATTTGATGAGCGAAACAATCAAAGCATGCAAATGAGGCAAAACACTACTTAACAACGGAGTGCTACTATATGTACATCCCAGTTTGTTGCTTATGGCATCAAGTACCTGAAAGATTAGAGACGGTTACCAAAGATATTATTGTGTAATAAAAATAAGTTAAATAATGATTCAGAGGTAGTGCGTAAATATATGTTGATACAACAGATGAAAATAAAGGTAAAAGGTAAACATATGTTGAGTACCTTCCATTCTATTCTAGAAACCTTTAATACATTTTTGTTCACTCCTCGCTTGCTGCAAAATAGCCAAGAGAGATTAATAGAGATGCACATTACAAAATTGGCATGGGCAGGCACTAAGAAAGGTGTCCATAGTAGAGATCCTTATAACGATGTTCATAAAGTAGCATGTCCTACAGATGGGAAATAGTATATGCAACAACTAGCAACAAAGACTGAACCAAAAGAACTCTTTAGTAGATTTTATCCATCAAGGAAAATCTCCACAGTAGGAGAATGATGTGGGCGCCAATTAAATCACAATTTCTAGTCTTGTGAAACCTATGCAAACATCACAATAAATAGTGAGCAGATAACTTACTTAACAACACCATAACTCCACAATAAATGAGCAACCCACAGTTTGATTCAAGAGCCTTGCGGGTGAGGAATGAGTAATGAGTAATGTACCCAGACATTTAGATAAATTAAAGTAACATTGGTTAATATGTATATACTCAAGTTACTCACATTTATAAAAAATGAAACATCACTCATTAGCAACACAATTAATTAGAAACAGAACATTTCTGCAGAATTAAGAAATAATAACACTATTTTTATATCTGATAAGAACTCCATGAGACAGGTGTTTGGATCCCAATAGATGAGAAAAGACTTTTGGAAGTTACAGCTCCAGCATGGGGTGGAATACTGTAGAGGGAAAATGTCCATTACATTCTAAGAATAAAAAAAATTGAGGAAGGAGAATATACTCAAATTGTTCAAGGTTGCTTGCCACTTCTTACACACTCAGTCTGTGTCTTATTTGTCTCACCATGCACCATGCTCAATTCATCCTCATCTTTAGTCTTATTAATTTCATTAAGCATACCCATGATAGGGCTAAGACTTTGGTCTTGGTCTTTGAGGGACAAAATTTACAACATCAGACTCGATGTGAACTTAGATAAATCCCAGTCTGGAGGCTATTTGGAGGCCTCACATGAGAGCCTCACACTCAACCATGTAGAAATACTAGTTCCCTACAAGAGATTTAAATGGAAGAACAATGATTTTACCTCTGAAGACTTTAAGGATAGCAACTTATGCAACTGATTCACCATTAAGGTCAACATCAAATCTTAGCTTCATACATGGTTGTTAGACATGTTGATGAGCTCTATAATTGCAGTTGTCCCAAGTTATCATTTGAAGATAGAGAACATGTTAACCCTAGAGCATAGCTGAGATTTGAGTTCCTAAATAAAACTGTCAAACACATCAACCATGTACCATATGCATGAATGATTTGAGTAAATGTAACATTAGAGAATAGAGCAAGTACTTGGAATCATTTCATATTTTAAAAATGTGAACTAATTAATATATTCCATCAAACTTGATATTAGAATTGACTTAATACCAGTCATAAAGACTGTTAAGCACCCTAAAAGATACCAAAGTTTAGTGTAGTTACTGCACTCATGGATGGGCTAGATAAACTCTAGCCAATGCCAATAGCAAGTCCAGTCCTTACCAAGATCAAAATTTTAGAAGATAATAGAATCAGTAAACAACAAGATCATGTACAACAGATCCTTGTACCCTCCAAATTATGTAATGTCAAAGGTACTAGGAAAATAAATTGGCTTAGACATGACAGTAATGAGCTTCAAGGAGATCATCCCACAAACTATGTATTCCAGAGACTTTGATTGCATTGATGGGAAACATTAGAAACAAAATATAGATATGATTTAAAAACTCTATCATGAAGTTTTAACTGACCTTCTAGATGTACATCCTAATTGAGAAAATTGGACTGCAACTACAAAGTTTAATCTGAGCCAAATGCTAGAAGCCACATTTGATGATGAATGTATATAGAATTGAGTGATTAGACCTAAGAGATGTGCTCAAAAAATGGAAAACGTGATTATAAATCTTCTTACTTATAATGATTTTCTCATCATCCACCACATCCTCATCTTCCACCTTGATTGGTTTTTTACCTTCTTGGTATTCTTATCCTCTTTTTTTCCTATACTGATCTTCATTGCCTCCTTAAGTCATCCTTGAGTACCTAGTTATTAAAATAAGAAATGTCATTCTTTCCCTCTATACGCCAAACTTTCCGAAGAGTATAGATTACCATAAATGAGCAAGTAGTACCTCATAAGAACGTGAAACATCCTAAAATTTATTATCAGCTTTAGCATCATCTTTATTCGCATCAGGGTGATATTTCCTTGCTAGCTGAAATAGACAAAACCACACAACATCGTACCATTCAGAAACACATCAGTTTTGCAAGAAGAATAAGCATTGTCGCATTACTAAATGCTGACATTAACTTGGAGCAAACCCCACAAGATGTTGTGACATAACAAAGATCCTTTTAGCAAATAAAGTCCTAGAAAGAAGTAATCATTAGACCAAAAGCATACTAAAGGGGAAAAATTTTTAAAGATCAAAATCCAAGCTAGATACTTTAATTGGAAGTTTAACTATGTAGCTTTATTCTAAGGACTCGCCACAAGTGAAGAAATGAAAGCCCATGCAGCATTAAAACAATTTGTAGAGTGAAAAGCAGAAAGTCCATATAACACTTTATGTCATTATCTTATACACATTGGGTAAGGATAATTGAGTATTAATCCATCATTAAGGCATTACACTGAGTTCCCAAAATGGTAAAGATTATTTAAGTGTGCTTGTAAAATGAAGCACCAATTCCCAGCCAATAAGCCAGCAATCCAATATTTTTCAGAATGAAACATCACCAGAATACACCTCCATGCAACACTCTTGGTTGCCTGGCAAGAGCATGCAACATTTGTTACAAGCTGTATTGAAGAATAATGTGTCATTTAAGCAAAGAAGGGACTAAGTTCTGCAACATCACTTTTTCCATATGTAAATAATTTCAGAAAGGAACACTTCCTTTTACCACATGCTTTAGCTAGAGGCTTCAATATAAAGGTTTCCATGGCATAATTATGCACAACAATGTGAAGAAATTTTTGTTGGCCAACAATATTCAAGTATCCCATATTAGAAAACGAACTTCAACTATCATAGGTTTGGGTGAAGAGGAACTGACATAGTGCTAGATAGATGAGTGAAAACTCACCTCTTCACTTTATATCAGTTGAGACCACAAAATCTTGAAGATAACAACTCCCTTCTATTGCGGAAGGTTTTGAGTCAGACTTTGACGGTTCTTTGACAGTCATATAGGTTCATCAGAGGTGCAGTGAAGCATTGAATGGTTGACAGTCTCTCTTGGTGAGTTATAGATGAAACAACCAGAGTCTGAGTAATATGTTTATCAAATACTCAGCTTTCTTGGGAATCTAATCAGAGAATAACCTCCACATAAAGTATCTTAATTTTGGAGAGTCCATGAACATCCATATACTGGTCAACATTTTATGAGAATCTTATTTTTGTAACAACATGATAAAAACTGCACTTAAATCTTCTGATTCTTATTTTTTTAATGCATTAAATCATGTTAGTGTAACTGCATTCATTTTATTACTCTTGATTTTAGTTTCCTATATATACACTGAGGGTAATTGTTGGATGTGAAGGATATTTGAGGACACCAACATGGACAATGGTATAAAGCTGTAGTATGTAATTGTGAACAAAATATACTAGACAATCTAGCACTTATTTACTAAGACTTGCCTCACACTACAGAGTGGTAGACGCCATGTCTATTTGGACATCATACATAAAAGTCCGTTCAAACTAAAATACTAACATGATAGTTAAGATAGTAAAAAATATAGTAAACCTGAAGCACCGATGTCATAAATCTAAACATCTCCCTAAGGCTTGTGTATTTATTCTAAATGGAGTCAATCTGAATCTTCTTGCAATTATGTGTGCACTCATGTGGAGTTATCTGAATTTTCTTGCAATATTTCATGACTAGATAGTTTCCACTTACACTCCCACATTCGTCCATCTCTGCATTTGTAGATATATTTATTGTATAACTAGGGACTAAAGACAAATGGACTTTCTTAGTAGGTAGCATTAAATAAAATAATGACTAATACAGTTAAATAGAAAAGCAAACACTTCAAGAAACACCATAAATTGATTAGAGATTATGGAATAACATGCACAAAGGCAATTGATATGATAATCTGACATTCATTTAAATGATTATGATGAGTGTCAGCTCAAATGAAAAAGAGAGTATGTGAAATCTGTAGAGAGTTATTACAATATTAATTATGATTTCTATGTCCAACTGTGGACAATCTAACCAACATAATTTATACAACCTTAAATGAACGACAAAAGACCAGAAATTAAAGCTACATGTCAGCCTAATGCTGCCTCTACTTACATGAATGTTGACTAAAGCTTTGTTTATGCATGTTACCTAGAACTGCATATAAGAACTTCTTGTTCTAATATGTAACTAGGCTTGTAATTTACATATTAAACTAGAAATAACAAGCAATGCATGTAAGTTCTAGAAGTTTTGAATTCAACTAGAGAAGATGAACAATACCTAAATGCGGTAACTTTGACAAATTACAATCATTATGACACCCCAGAAGAAGGGATATCACGTTGTAACCCCTCCAAGCTCCTAAGTCCAGAAACAGCTAAGGAGGAGCTAAGGCTAGCTCAGGGGAAGCTCGACCTAGCTCATATGGAGCTACATCCAGCTTAGTTCAGCTCAAAGAGGAAGGAGTGAGCTCGGCTTAGCTCAACTCCAGCTCAGTCAGCACACGTGCAGCTCGACGGTGCATCGTTCAGCTCGACTGACCCGCTCGCTAGCCCAGTTTCAGCTCGGCGCATCTCGATGGCAATAGAGTGAGCTCATCTTAGCTCACTCTAGCTTGGACGATGAGGCGTGTAGCTCAGACGACCAAGGACTTAGCTCAGGGAGAAGCATTCTGCCAAGACGACCCGCGAGCAAGCTCAAAGCTAGCAGAACACTTGACTCATGGGCGAGTCAAAGGACCGGACCGTGCGAGGACCGCGAGGAGGAGCAGCAGGCGGACGGACCAAGCGTCGCGTTGCAAATGTGGGCACATGGCGGTTGAGACCGAGGGCCGCGGAAGGAGTGCGCAACTACCGCCCAGACTTGAGAACTTAGCAAACCGGCACGAATAGAGCACGATGCGGGATCGTGGGACGAACACGACCGTTGCAAAGGAGACAGTGCGAGACTGCTCCAAGGGAAGCGACGCTCTTCAGCGAACTAGGAGCGAACGTGGGAGCGTGCCAAGGGGAGGCGCCCGTTCGGTCGGGCAAAAGACTTAACCGCTCCAGCAACTGCTTCTACACTCAGATAGCGTTATAGGGAGTTTCCTTGGGAGTTAGGAGGCACCCCGGGTATCGTTGGAACCAGCGTGCACCCCTCTAACCGCCCAAGAACACAACTACCTGCGCAACACTTGTATAAAAGGGGACTTGGGCAAAGCAAGGAAGACAACAACACTTCACAACAAGATGGAGCGTAATAGAGGGAAAAGGCACAACCTGCAATCAAGGAGGATCAGTGGGGATCAATCCAAGGATCAACCTCAGTTTTGTGTTAAGTCTCGTGTAAGTTTTGTACATTACTTTAAGAAGTAATAAAGAGTCATAGTTCTCTGACATCCTTCTTTGTTCATTCTACTGTGAGCCGACTCTTATCCCTTCCTGGGTTGATTTCTCTAAGTCCCTTAGAGGAATTTCGTGTAAGGCTGAAGTGAGGTGGGGCAAACCTCACTGTCTCACATCCTTAAGAATTAAGGCGTGTGACAAGTGGTATCAGAGCAAAGTGCCTCAGAGCAGGTTCTTTCTTCCACATTCGCCATGGCCGGAAAAGAAGAACATATCAGGACGCGAGAATGAGTCACAACACTAGAGGAGTTAGCGTAACGACTCAACAAGAAGTTACTCGAACTGGCACAACGGGTGCAAGGAGTTGAAGGCGCCGACTCGTCCGAGTCAGACCAAACGGTCGCCTCTCAGATTGCAACTGCCATGCAACCGATCAGCCAGACTCTAGAGGAAATGGTTGCGGACATCGCCCAACTGAGGGAGGAGTTACAGATGGTCCATCAGCCCGTCGGGAGTGGCAACACCCCCAAACCGCCCAAGGTTCTAGAACCTAAGGCATTCACGGGTGTACACAATGCCAAGGAGGTGGAGAATTTCTTGTGGGATCTAGACCACTACTTTTGAGCCCTGCGCACATCTGATCGAGAGAAGACGACGCTGGCCTCCATGTACCTCATGGGGGATGCCAAACGTTGGTGGAGAACTAGAACAAAAGACAACAGCCGTCTGACCATTGACACTTGGGGTGAGTTCTCCAAGGAGATACGAGAGGCGTTTCTCCCTAGAACACTGCCTGGACCGCAAGGGATGCGATCAGACACCTCAAGCAAACAGGTACGGTGCATGACTATGTGAAGTCTTTCTCATCCCTTCTGTTGGATGTGAAGGATATGTCTGAAGCCGACAAACTCTACAACTTCACGTATGGACTCAAGGAGTGGGCTCAACTAGAGTTGCGATGCCAAGGAGTGAAGGACATCCAAGGCGCAATGGCCATTGTTGATGCCCTGTTGGATTTATGTTCCAACAACACTGAGAAAGAGCCAAAAGGGAAGGACCCTGGAGGTAAAGGCAATGGAGAGAAGGACAAAGGAAAAGGCAAGTTTGGAGAAGGCACATCCAAGCCGGCCGACCACAATGACAAGAAGAAACCATCCGGATGCTTCCTATGTGGAGGACCGCACCGAATGGCAGAGTGCCCTCAGAAGGAGAAGCTTTCTGCCCTTATGTTCGAGCCAAGTGAGGAGGAACCCTCGTGGGTTTCCCCCTTATAGTACCTCAACGCCATGATCTCCGAGAAAGATTGGGGACAAGTTCTGTCAACCCCAATCGAACAACTGTCACCTGTCCAAGTGCAATAGTATCTTGAGATTGTCGAGGCAGAATCCTAATGGGAGGAGTCCCAGAACGATTGGTACCATGAAGGTATGTCAATCGATGTCAACCGAACAAGCAAGAGGGCTCGGTTGTCCCCCGCGACAATCGTGAGTCACGTGGCGGTTAAGGAGGAAACAGATGTTGTGGGAGGGACCCCTTCATCCCTGATCGTCCTCACCGATGATTGAGCGGCTCCGGCCACGAGGTCGTGACTAGGCGCAACGGTTCCAGGGAGGGAACCGGGCCATGACCAGATAACTGCCAATGGCAGTTGGTGGAAAAAGCAACAACCGTCTGCGATGCTTGAAGGAAGGACTCGCACACAGAGGAGAGGCGTGCAACGTGGGTGACTCTACTATGTGCTGGCAGCAAGCAAGGGGATGTGACCCCGCACACAGGTTATTGGGGGCAATAACTGTTCCGGCCGACAACAATAAGGATTCGAACTGGAGGAAACGCCGCTGGGGAGCAGCGTTCCGCAACGGCAACACTACTGATGGTGCCGCCAAATGAAGGACTGACTGATTGTAAAAAGGGAAGTAATCATTTCTCAAAAATCAAGTGGACCCAAGTGGTTTGGCGTTCCTAGTCAGTTAGGGTAGTCAAAAATGTAAGTTGTGGGAGTTGTACTTTGGGACGTCACCTGCATATGGGAAAACATGCATGTGTAACTTTGTAGAGTCCACCAAACTCAATGTACAACCAACTTTACGAATGAATGGAATAAGGATTATTATACTTTGTTCGAGTAGGTCCTCGACCATTCATTATTTTGCCTTCCTGATTGACAAGCGTTATTGTTGGGACAATGACGTAGTTTGAGGTATCAGTCTGAGAATAAGTAAAGAGGGAGACTAGGGGTGTCTCGACCTCTAGGTTACTAAGGGTAGTAACCGCTCACTCTGTCCAAGTGAGTATAAAGGGGGAATAGTCCAAGTCCGGTGGAGTCTTGCATCTTTCTCCCACAAAAGTATAAGTGCTAGAGTAGGGGTACTCCATGCACAGTTGTAGTCCTTGAGTTGGTCATCAGGGGTGATGACTCGTGTTGTCAGATGATGAGTTTTTCCAGAGGTACTCATCACCTGGAGCAGGTATGAGATGTCTGTTTCCAGGAAAGACAAGGGAGAATCCTTTGCCACAATGGAAGGGACTCCTTGCCTACGAAACAACCTTCTTCCATGAGCAGAATGAAGACTTGGATGGGGGTCCAAAAATCACTTTTCAACCTAAAACGTAGAGAGGATGTAAGAGGCATCACACTCAGTAGGTCGGGCAGCGACGCCTTCTTGGAAATGGTAGACATCCGCTACAAGGGCTTATTTTCTTGATAATGCCCAAGGTGGACTACAACGACAATCTATACAAGTGGCTAGTGATCTTCAGGGAATGGCCAAGGGCGAGGGACCCAAGATCCAGGGACTTAGCCATAGGGCTCGAGTCAGGGAGGACTCTTGCCCCTCAGCATCCAGCATGAGGCAGCCATATACTTTAAGCTGAGGAAACTTGACTGTTGGAGCCTTTTCAGCAGTAGATGGAGTCACGACGGACATTTGGACCGCGTCAGGGAGACATAGGTCGGAGGTGGAATCTGTAGTCCAAATACCTCAATGGGATACTATCGGCAGCAAGCGGCACAAAGGCCTAGCGCATGGCTCAGGTGGGAACCTTCTCGGGAGTGAGTTGGTTTGAGTATCCATCAACATCAAGCCGTTTCAAGTCGCCTCATCTCTTAATCAACCAGATCACCAACTATCAGGCGGATAGTTCGGCTCGAAGTGCCTAACCTCAATGGAGACCTCGGATGGCAAGAATTCGTGTGCACAGTGGGAGGATTCTGACTTGATCTAAGGAGGAGCATCGTAGGGCGATGGAGGCATCTCTTCCCCGAGTTCAGATGGATGCATCAAAGGGAGAAGTTTCCGAGTGATCAGTACTTCTCAAGGGGAGTAAGTACATAAATATTTTGGCTAAGGGACTTCTATGGAGGCCCATGCTCTCAGGGGCGACATCAACTTCAGTGGGGGAGGGCTTGTAACCCCTCCAAGCTCCTAAGTCTGGAAACAACTAAGGAGGAGCTAAGGCTAGCTCAGGGGAAGCTCGGCCTAGCTCATATGGAGTGCATCTAGCTCGGTTCAACTCAAAGAGGAAGGAGTGAGCTCAGCTTAGCTCAACTCCAGCTCAGTCAGCACTCGTGCAGCTTGACGGTGCACCGTTCAACTCGATTGACCCGCTCGCTAGCTCAGTTTCAGCTCAGCACAGCTCGATGGCAATAGAGCGAGCTCGGCTTAGCTCACTCTAGCTTGGACGACGAGGCGTGTAGCTCAGACGGCCAAGGACTTAGCTTGGGGAGAAGCATTCTGCCAAGACGACTTGCGAGCAAGCTCAAAGCTAGCAACACACTTGACTCATGGACGAGTCAAAGGATCGGACCGCGCGAGGACCGTGAGGAGGACCAGCATGCGAACGGACCAAGCGCCACATTGCAAATGTGGGCACATGGAGGTTGAGACCGAGGGACGTGGACGGAGTGCGCAGCTACTGCCCAGACTTGGGAACTCAGCGAACCGGTGCGAATAGACAACGACGCGGGATCGTGGGACGAACACGACCATTGCAAAGGAGACAGCGGGAGACTGCTCCAAGGGAAGCGACGCTCGTCAGCAAACTAGTGGAGAACGTGGGAGCGTGCCAAGGGGAGGCGCCCCTTCGGCCGAGAAAAAGACTTAACCGCTCCAGAAACTGCCTCTACACTGGGATAGCATTATAGGGAGTTTCCTTGGGAGTTAGGAGGCGCCCCGGGTACCGTTGGAACTGGCGTGCACCCCTCTAACTGCCCAGGAGCACAACTGCCCCGCGCAACACTTGTATAAAAGGGGACTTGGGAAAAGCAAGGAAGACAATAACACTTCACAACAAGACAGAGCGTAACAGAGGGAAAAGGCGCAACCTGCAATCAAGGAGGATCGGTGGGGATCGATCCAAGGAGCCACTAAGGCAAGGATTGTGAAGGTGCATTTGGGGGAATCACTTGTGTGCCGATTCAATTGGGGAATTGAATCAACCTTAGTTTTGTGTTAAGTCCCATGTAAGTTTTGTACATTACTTTGAGAAGTAATAAAGAGTAACATTTCTCCGACATCCTTCTTTGTTCATTCTATTGTGAGCTGACTCTAGTCCCTTCCTGGGTTGATTTCTCTAAGTCCCTTAGAGGAATTTCGTGTAAGGCTGAAGTGAGGTGGGGCAAACCTCACTGCCTTGTCTCCTTAAGAATTAAGGGGTGTGACACACGTCCTTCCATCAAAATTTCAGAATAAAAATCATTGTAAAGAAAGACGGTAGCTCGAAGATGATTCTTGCAAGCATTGCAACAATTGCATATGAGTTGGTGGTAGACAGTGACTTCCTTCTTAACCTAACATGAGGCAAAAATCAGTGAAGCCATCATGTGCTATGGGTCTGAGGAGGATCTATACACTGGGAGAAGCTCCATCATGTGTTAGGCCGCTACGATGGCTCCCAACTCACCGAACAACAAGTCCCCAATGACATTGACAGTGCAAGAGCACCTTTGCAGCTCCAAAAGCCAGTAGCCAAATGCTTACTATGAGAATCAAAAGGCTTGCAACTCTAACAACTATAGGCAAAACATACAAGCAGGTCAACTTGGGAAAGAAACTAGAAACCCATGAGCATTCATGACATTGCATAGAGCTTACAAAAACTAGAAGACTGATTCTAGTGACTAGTACCAGTTTAGAAGTCTTGAAGGGCCTTATGCCACCATAACCAAGCCAACTAAATAGAAGAAAGAATCTCAAGGACCATTTGCCAAGCTATGAATAAGATCTTGATTAGATTAATATGAAACATTCATCTACTTCATGAAGTCATCAATCCATAGTGAGCATAAATTCCTTAATCATAACGACACTTGAAACCTAACTCAGAGCATCCATACACAGAAGTCGATACATATAGATAGCCAACAACATATAAGTCAAGATCAGAACAGCCATGAAAAAAGACAGAATCAACAATAACATAAATATAGAATAAGAGAGTTTATTTGCTTGAGATAAACTTCAGTTAATAATCTCAGAAAACTGGAGGTCTCAAAATACTAAATGAGTCAAAGAGAAAGATGAAGGCATGTGCATAATCATCTGCCAAGGTCATGAATGAATCATTTAATTATTCTGTGAGGGAAAGATAGCATATTTAACTCTATCAGACTAAGCCAAGACTGGAGAAGAAAACCCCTGTTAAGAGGTGCTTTGGGATTGACCACATTGGTATAGGACATTGTTGGCCACTAGATAATGTCCATAGTTAGTTGTAGGGTGCACGTTGGTATTCACAGGTGCAGTTTGGGTTCCTCTACTTATTATTTTAACCATCTACTCACTTAAAATTGCAGCTGTGACAGAGACATAATATGAACTATGGAGTCATCCTAACAATCCAAAACACCCATGCAAGGTATGTCTGACTATATCCAAGAGCATAACTACAACATCTTATATATAATTGATTATCTATTAATACCTTATGACCGAAGTTTGAGTTCTAACCAATGTTCCTAGATCAATGCCTTCTGCTCACTAGATCATGAATACTCATAAAAGTAAATAATCTGTTGAAAAAACATATTGAGGGATTATCATGTAGTACACTAAGTTGGGTAAAAGAATAGAAAGGAAATAGATACTGCCCAAAAAATTAGTGAGCAATTGTTAGTTGATGATCGTCAAGAAAGTGATCAAGTGTTATATAATTTATCTATGGTCAACCATCATCCAGAAACGGTCTCAAAGGATCACATGAAAACTAGCACACAATTATTTTTGCAATATGACTAAAAGAGAGGGGGGATGTTGTTTTAGGAAGGAATCATATATATTATAAGTAGACTGCCAAAATCTTAGTAATGTTTGGGACTGAACTTGTCCTAGCCAAAGAGGACATAACTTTGCAACTTCCACCTTCACATGACAAGTATTAGATAAGATAAAGGATAATAGCAATATGATTTACTCCATATTCTAGGAAAACACAACATGCCCAATTCATATGATACATGATGGAGAGGGAGTGTGAAAGAGTAAATTTCTATGAAAGTCATTGTAGACATCAATAGGGAAACATAGAGGGTACACAATTTCTTTTTACATTTATGAAAAAGGAAAATAAACATACCAACTAGTTACCAATCAAGGAAGTTATGAAGGGTTGTAGAAAAAAATCACTATCATGAGAGACAAGTCCTTCTCAATACTAATATATGTACTACTTCCTCTTACAAACCCCCCAGGTAATATTATTGTTTCTAGGTCTGTCCAAATTCTCCTTGAAAGGGACATGGAATATCAGTAGGTCTCATTCTCCTAAACTTCAATGGGTTGAAATGGCTATGGAGGACAAAAGTCCCAAACATAATCAAATTATATGGGTGGAAGCTTATGCAGGACAAACTTGTCACTGAAGAATACATTAAAGCATGATGTTATCAACTTGCATCGAGATGCACTTTATGCAAAAAGAATATTGAAAATGCAGATCACCTTCTTTGGGACTGCAAATTTACTAGGGAGATCTGGAATAAGGCACACACATATCTTCCATCTATCCCAAGCAACCAGAGAGATCTGCTTGAATTCAGAACCAGAGATGAAAGAGCAGTAAGCCTCTTAATCCTATACTAGATCTGGTTTATGAGTAACTTGGTGCTTTTTAAAGAAATCAGGCCACTAACAAAATCAATTTGGAAAAAAGATCATAACAGAATATACTTGCCTCATGCATAGATAGTATTATATTTTTTTGTATTTGGATTTTTTTTCCATACTTGTATACATGTTGATTTCAAGGAATAATACAAAGAATCACTCTTACTGATAAAAGAAAACATCTTCTACTAACATCATTAGCCTGAAATGGGTAGGGTTTGTAATGTAAATGAGCCAAGTATTACAACCTCCAATGTTGTAGAAGATAAGACAAAATAGATATTGACAAACATAAAGGTAAACCAACAAAGATATTGCATGGGATCCTGTGTGAGTTTATTTTACAAGAAATTTGATTTCCCAAGAACATCATTTGCTATAAATTCGAAGAATCACAATCAAAGCTAGTTGTTCACATCCCTGCTATTTTTTAGATCTGTATCAAAGACTCCTTAATAGATAGGTATGCAACTCGTGTGAAAGTTATTCTGTCAAAAGGCAAATTCTCTAGAATAGAAGGGATAAATACCAAAGTTGTGAACTAGGTCAACATTACTAGTGTGAAAACCGAGATACTTAGGTCTAATAAAGTATGATTCAATATTGTGGTGTTTGGATATCAAAGACAGAAAAAAAACATAGAAGGATGGATCAGTAGCATATGGTCCTAAGATATTACACTACTACAGAAATAGCATTCAGTGACACTTTTCTGGGCGTCGGTTATTAAGGAAAACCGACGCCTTCTATGTTAGGCGTCGGTTGTTTACGAAAACCGACGTCTATATTCGAAGACCAGCCAGACACGGGTACCGCTTTGTCTTCAGCGTCGGTTGTTTATAACAAACCGACGCCTAAAATCACCCGCGAAATCCAAATTTCGAGCAAAAATATTTTAGGTCATCTTTAGCGTCGGTTTTATAGGTATTCACCGACGCCTATTTAAAATGAAAATTTGCGCGAAAATGTCCCACTTTCAGCGTCGGTTGTGCCAGATAACCGATGCTGATTATGGTTCCCGCCAAAAAAATTAGGGTAAAGGTTTTCTAAACGGGCGTCGGTTTTTTACAGACAACCGACGCTAAAGCGTTAGAGGCGTCGGTTTTCTAAATAACCGATGCTGATTACCAAATTAATAGACCCGATCACCCAGCTCTTCCCCTTGTCTTCCTGTTTCATCCTGCTGCTCGCCGCTCGCTCTCTGCCCGACGACTCCAGCTGCTGCTCTCTGCCGCTCACTCTCCACTGCTGCTCTCTGCCGCTCTCTCTCCGCCGCTGCTCTCCACCGACGTCTCTGCCACTGCTCAACGCTGCTGCCGGAGAACTGCCTCTCCACCGCCGCATCTCCGCCTGACGACCCCCGCGTCTCCGCTGCTGCTGCCACTGCCCTTCGCCGCTGCCGCCTCCACTGCCTACACCGCCGCCTCCACTGCTCTTCTTCCTTAACGGAGCTCGCTACCGACAGAGCTACTCCTCTTCTTCCTCCACGAGCTCGCTACTTACAGGTTCGATTTTACTCTGTTATAGGATCCTTCAATGTGTGTTCTTTATAAGGTCAGATTGGTTTATGAGTTGTTGGTCAATCATTTGGTTATGAGTTTTTATACCTAGTTACACAGCTCATTTTTGCTTCAATCATATTCAACATGTTGTTGTTTTTTATTGCAATTTGGTTCATTTTGTCATTTATATTTGCTTGTAATTTTTCAAAGGAGAACGGTTTGTACAATAAATCCTAGTAGATTTGGATTTGGTTCTGATTCTAATTCTGATTTTTGCTTTGACCTTGCCCTGAAAGTTGTTCATGTTCTTCTGATAAGTTGTATTGTGGGTGAACCTAGATGACCGACCTCAAAGATGGACCTTCAACTCAAATTTTTTCATGTTCTTCAACTCAAATTTCACAATGTTAATCCTGGGACAAACAACCAACTTCCTTGTTCATTGGCTCATATGGTAGCCAAGGACTGCAAAGATGGACCTTCATCATCCTAAGATGGGGGGTTATGAGGGTTATGAACTTCTAATTTGTGCATATATTTGTCATACATTTGTGCTTGCATATATGAACAAATCTTTTGCTTACATATATTTGTCATATCTATTATTGTGTTTGTTGGCCTAGAAACCCGTCCAAGATTTACTCATTAGGAGTAAATCTTGGATAGTCCCCGGTTTGGGACTGTTCTTGAACACCTAATCTCACTTAGGATGTAAGTGTATAATGTGTATTGGGTTTTCGAGAAAATTTCGGTAGCATTTCCCCGTTTGTTCTCTAAGTACATATGTACTTAGAGAACATCGGGGAAATGCTGCCGAAATTTTCTTGAAAACCAAATACACATTATACACTTACTAGTGAGATTAGGTGTTCAAGGATGGGATAGGTGGTACACATTTATTATATATAAGAATGACATCAAATGTATTTGTTGGCCTAGAAACCCGTCCAAGATTGACTCATTAGGAGTAAATCTTGGATAGTCCCTGGTTTGGGACTGTTCTTGAACACCTAATCTCACTTAGGATGTAAGTGTATAATGTGTATTGGGTTTTCGAGAAAATTTCAGTAGCATTTCCCCGTTTGTTCTCTAAGTACATATGTACTTAGAGAACAGCGGGGAAATGCTACCGAAATTTTCTTGAAAACCAAATACACATTATACACTTACTAGTGAGATTAGTTGTTCAAGGATGGGATAGGTGGTACACATTTATTATATATAAGAATGACATCAAATGTATTTGTTGGCCTAGAAACCCATCCAAGATTGACTCATTAGGAGTAAATCTTGGATAGTCCCCGGTTTGGGACTGTTCTTGAACACCTAATCTCACTTAGGATGTAAGTGTATAATGTGTATTGGGTTTTCGAGAAAATTTCAGTAGCATTTCCCCGTTTGTTCTCTAAGTACATATGTACTTAGAGAACAGCGGGGAAATGCTGCCGAAATTTTCTTGAAAACCAAATACACATTATACACTTACTAGTGAGATTAGGTGTTCAAGGATGGGATAGGTGGTACACATTTATTATATATAAGAATGACATCACATTATACACTTAGGATGTAAGTGTATACCCTAATCTTTTCCTAATATATACTTATTTCCTAATATATACTTGTTTTCTCTGATCATAGAATGGATAGATCATGGATGTCCATTCGTAATCGTTGCACCCCAGAGTTTATATCTGGTCTTGATCAGTTTATTAGATTTGCCAAGGAACATAGGAAAAAACCTACAGATAGGTTCTACTGTCCATGTAGGCATTGCGGTAACAACTTGAAAGTCAACACTGGTGAGGAAATCAAAAGTCATGTCATGTGCAACGGGATTGTACAAGGCTATACAGAATGGCACTGGCATGGAGAGATTTCAAAATCGAAACCAGTAGATGTCGATAGCAGTGCTTGGGTGGAAGAAAAAATTGCCTCTGATGACGTAAATGTGAACGAACCAGTTCCAGCAGACATCGTTGATGCGATGCTGGATAGTTGTAGGGTAGAGCACACCGATCCACCTCCTATCTTTACAAACATTGTGCATGATGCTGAGATACCGTTATACACAGGTTGTGCTAAGTTTACGAAGCTTAGCGCTGTGTTGAGATTGTATAAGTTGAAAGCTAACAATAGATGGAGCGACAAAAGCTTCACTTCATTGTTGACTTTGTTGAAAGAAATGCTTCCTGAAGGAAACGAGCTTCCAATCTCAACATACCAGGTAAAGAAAATGTTGTGCCCAATGGGAATGGAGGCCAAGAAGATACACGCATGCCCGAATGATTGTGTATTATTTCAAAAGGACTATGTAGATTTGAAAGATTGTCCAAAATGTGGTGCGTCACGGTATAAATTGACGACTTCGGGGGAGTCCAAAACTGGTTCTCCTGCCAAGGTGTTGTGGTATCTACCTATAATATCACAATTTCAACGCTTGTTTGCAAATCCGAAAGATGCGAAGAATTTGAGGTGGCATGCAGATGTTAAGAAAAATAATGATGTGATCCTACGACATGCGTCTGATTCCCCACAGTGGAAGAAGATTGATCTATTGTACCCTAAATTTGGTGAAGAAGATAGGAATCTAAGACTTGGGCTTTGTACAAATGGGATGAATCCGTACGGGACATTGAGCAGCCAACATAGCACTTGGCCAGTCATGCTTGTTATATACAATCTTCCTCCCTGGATGTGTATGAAAAATAAGTACGTTATGTTGTCATTGTTGATATCGGGCCCTAAACAACCCGGAAATGATATCGATGTTTATCTTGAACCTTTGATTGATGACTTAAAGAAACTTTGGGCTGAAGGTGTGATGACCTATGATGCTTCAGCAAGAGAGACATTTCGTTTGCACGCTATGTTGTTTTGCACTATTAATGACTTTCCAGCATATGGGAATTTGTCTGGATATAGTGTCAAAGGAGATAAAGCGTGTCCTGTATGTGAAGAAAACACTGATTCAATAAGACTAAAACATGGCGGCAAGACTGTATATCTTGGTCATCGAAGGTTTCTTTCAAAATTCCATCCGTATCGTAGGAAGCGCAAAGCATTCAATGGATGGAATGATGAACGGAGTGCACCTAAACCTATACCAGGGGATGTTGTTTATGAAAGAGTAAAAGACATTGTCAATGAATTTGGTAAGAAATCACAATGTAGTATGGCCACACGGAGTGACAATTCTTCATTCAAGAAGAAGTCAATATTTTGGGATCTTCCTTATTGGAGTTCTTTGACAGTCAGGCATTGTATCGATGTAATGCACGTTGAGAAAAATGTCTGTGATAGCATCATTGGTACTCTATTAAATATACCAGGTAAGACTAAAGATGGGATAAAATCCAGACTGGACCTACGTGAAATGGGAATAAGGTCAGAATTAACAGAATTACGTGAAATGGGTAATAAAAGAACATACTTACCTCCCGCTTGTTACACGTTGTCTAGAAAGGAGAAGAAAACTTTTTGTGAATGCTTGGTAAATGTTAAGGTGCCACATGGTTACTCATCCAACATCCGTAGATTGGTATCAATGAAAGATCTGAAGTTGATAGGTCTTAAATATCATGATTGTCACACTCTAATGCAACAAATATTGCCCGTGGAAATTCGATCTATATTGCCGAAGCATGTAAGGTTTGCAATTACCAGACTTTGTTTCTTTTTCAACAGTCTATGCAGCAAAGTTATTGACCCTGATACTCTCGATAATTTGCAAAGAGAAGTGGTTGTTACCCTATGTCAGCTTGAGATGTATTTCCCTCCTTCGTTCTTTGATATCATGGTACATCTTGTTGTCCACTTGACTAGGGAAGTGAAAATGTTGGGACCAGTTTTCTTGCATTGGATGTATCCCTTTGAACGATACATGAGCGTTTTTAAAGGTGATGTTCGAAACCGTTATCGGCCTGAAGGGAGTATTATTGAAGGTTATGTGGCGAGAGAGGTTATGGATTTTTGCAATGACTTTCTCAGTGGTAATGACACTCCTGATAATGACAAGAATATTGAGGAGGGCAAAGGAATTTTGGGATCACGGGTGAAAGTAATCAGCCGTGAGCAGTTGGAACAAGCTCACTTGTATATTTTACACAATATGGACGAAGTGAGTGTTTATATTGAGGAACATACCAATTTCATAAAGAGACAACATCCTCGAGCAAGTTCAATGTGGCTTGCTAGAGAGCATAATAAGACTTTTACTAAGTGGTTTGAAGATAAAGTCTTACATCAACTATCTCAAACACCAAATGATATTACAGAAACTATCAAATGCCTCGCCTTTAAACCAAAACCGAATGTTATGTCTTATGAAGGGTTTGACATTAATGGATTCACATATTACACAAAGCGCCAAGATGATAAGAGTGTCGTCCAAAATAGTGGGGTCACTCTTCAAGCGTCGACTATGTACTTTGCAAGTGCAAAGGATAAGAGTCCACGTGAAGCTAAAATGTCATATTACGGTGTCATTGAGGACATTTGGGAGTTTGACTACATAGATTTCAAAATTCCGCTCTTTAAATGTAATTGGGTTGATAACACCAAAGGAGTTATAGTGGATGAATTGGGTTTCACTTTGGTGAACTTTGAAAAGATTGGCGAGAAGGGTGAACCATTCATATTGGCATCACAGGCGAAACAAATATTCTATATCGATGATCCTGCAAATGATAAATGGACGGTTGTTCTTCATGGTAAAAGACAGTTCATTGAAGATCCTATAGATGAAGAAGAGTACTATGATAAGTATGATGACTCCAGTCCATTCTCAGTTGGGTTGCCAACTCCACAAAATATTGAAGCTAATGATGACTTATATGTGCGCGGAGATCACAATGAAGGATTGTTAATTGATAAAAGATCACAATTTTAGAGACATGTATGTTTATACAAATGCTAAATGTTTGCCTTTTTCTAGTTAATACAAATGCTAAATGTTTGCCTTTTTCTAGTTAATACAAATGCTAAATGTTTGCCTTTTTCTAGTTAATAGAAATGCTAAATGTTTGCCTTTTTAATGACATTTTCAGATGGCTGACCATGATGAGCATGATGTCCATGATGAGCATGAAGTCCATGATGAGCATGCTGTCCATGACGAGCATGGCGAGGATACTAATGTAAGTTCTAAAAACATATCCTGTATTTCTATAAAATTCATTATCTTCTAGTTATGTCATATATCCTATATTTCTATATTGGGCTAAGTTAGTGTGTTTTATTTTTGTCAAATTTTAGGTTGATGCACCTGTACCCACTGAAGCACTGGAGCAACTTGATGTGCAACACCAGACACTTAACAAGAAAAGGGGCATCACTCTGTTGAAGAAGTTATTAGCGCTAAGTGGTAGTGGATCCAAATTGGTGGTGGAGTTTGATAATGGAGGAAATCCAATTGGAGTGAACCGCAATAATTTTGTGAACTATCTTGGGTGTACCACTCGGAGCCATTGTGGTGTTAAGTATGACAATTGGCATAAAGTTCCTCAAGGGAAAAAAGACTTGATATGGAAGGATTTATGCGTGAGTTATTATTATTTGCAATTCTATTTTGTAGATTACAAATTCTATTATTTGCAATTCTATTTTGGATACTAATTAATAACATTTCTATTTTACAGAATCTGTTTGCATTGGATGAGAAGTTGCATCGTAAAAATGTGATGCAACGCGCTGGAAAGATGTTTAGGAATTATAGGACAAATCTGAACAGAGAATACATAAAAGAGGGTGATAAGAAGAAGAAGTCAGCCCTTGAACAATGGAACTTCTTGGACAAAGAAGATTGGGACAATTTTGTTGCTTCAAGAAAATCTGAAGAATTCAAGGTATTACGCGTCACTCCTAATTTAATTAATATACATTGTATTCACCTATTCAAGATTAGCATTTAGTGCTACTAACCAAATCATTAATGTGCATACTAACTAGGCCCTCAGTGACGCACAAAAAGCAAGGCGTGCACTGAATGTGCATGACCACACTATGGGTCCAAAAGGCTATGCAAGCGTTCGCCAAAGACTACAGGCGGAGTCTGCGGCTACTCAGGAGTCTGCTCCTACTCAGGAGTCTGCCACACCCATGCCTCGCCATGATATCTGGATAGCTGGTAGGCAAAACAAGAAGGGTGAAATAAAGAAGCCTGTAACTGCTGAGGCGGCTGCAAAAATGGTAAAATACAACTCTTAGAGAAATCGTTTGAATATTGATTATTTGTGGTGTTAACTTACCAATTTCTGTTTATGGTGATTAGCGGGAGCTGCACGAGCAGAGGAAACAAGGCACGTTCATCCCTCAGGGCACAAGGGATGAATTGACAGTTGCTCTGGGTAACCCAGAGCATCCTGGACATGTTAGAGGTGTCGGCGCTGGTGTTGGCATCAAAGCATTCTTTGGGCCATCCCAGCGCAAACCCAGAGTGGGACTTTCTCAAGAAGAGGTAACCTATTCTTTTTTTAGAATGTTACTGCAAAAGGAAATTCATTAATAAGAAGCTAATGTTTCTTTTATCCATGTATAGGAGAATAAGAGAGTTGAGGATTTAATTGCTAAGAAGATCAACGATGTAGTTGCTGAGAAGGTCAAAGAAGAATTGCTGCGGTGGCAGGCATCTCAGGCTTCCAATACGCCTATGGCGACCCACTCTTCTCCTGATGCACAAACTGTGAGTAATCCTGGAGACCCATCGCCTAGCACGTCTGCTGTAAGAATTGTTTATGGCATTGTAGTTAGTCTTTTCAAGTTGTTATGTTTTCAAGATGATATGTATAATATTCTTTACGTAAATTTGTAGGCATTGAAGCCATGCCGCTTAAGAATGCAAGACTACGTTGTTGCAGAGGCGCAAGCTTACCCATCCCTTCCTGGGGAAAGGTTTCACGGGACTCCAATGCCACAGGGCTATGTTCGTGTGGGCCCATTATGTGTGTTACCCGATTGGAGGGAAGTTGCGTTGCCATATGCCCACCCAGATATTGATACACTTGGTGAGGCAGAAGGCGGGGTGATATTGTGACCCAAAGCAGATGTCGTCTACACGACTGAAATTGTAAGATAAATTTACATTGATTTAGACTGTTAATGTGTATATATGATGTCAACTGATCTGAAATTATATGTACAGGTTAAAAAGAAGACACCAGGAGCACCTAGGCCTCCACTTCCACTTCCCGCATTACCCGATTGGGTTCCAACTGACCTAACATACCCGTTAGGTCCTGCTTGTAGGGGAATGGCATGTTGGCTACGGGCACATAATGTACATTGCCCTATAATTATTTCTTTAGATGCAGATTATGCAGGTCAATCATACGATAGCTCTTTATTTATACAAGATATTATTGAGCTGTTTATGTATGATTGGATGAATACATCAATGATAGAGACATGGATAAGGTGAGATCTTGTTTATACATCCATATACCTTGTGTAAGATCCGGTGATCTGTTTGTTATATATTAATGCATACGCCTATATGTTTTGCAGCTACCTAGTCGAAGATCATTGCAAACAATTTGCATTTGATCATGTGGGATTTTTGATTCCATCATTGATTAGTTTGGTAGCTAAAGACCCTGATAATGTTCAACAATACTGTATAGATGCTTTTACAATTTTTGGTCAGTAAAAGAAGACGATAATAATAGCTCCATTCAATGTCAAGTAAGTTTACTTTATTTATAATTTGGACTTAAGAAAATTCCATTTTTATTTTGCATTTTGAGTTATTAATTGTTAACTTCTTACTTCTAGCGGTAGACATTGGGAGTTACTAGTTATTGTCCCCGGGACATTCACTGTTTATTATCTAGATCCTGCGGGGAGTACATTGAACACTAAAATTGGACACGTAATGAGAATGCCATTATTCTGGTGAGAAATATTTCATTTTTATATTCGTTAACATCTTTTATTACATTACTATTTACTTATGCAATTTATTGTGTTATATTAACATGTAGGGGTTTAGATGCATTCAAAAAGGCTGGAGGAACGGTCCCAAGGAAAAAGAACCAGCCAATAAATTGGCAGAACGTACAAGTAAGTTTCCGACTCGAATATATATATTATTGATGTGAATTGTGCTTAGTTGTATTATTTTGTATGTTTCAATTTATAGTGTGCTACACAAGACAATGGCTGGGCATGCGCTTACTATGTGATGCGATTTATGCAGATGATTATCAAATATGCCGCATTGGACATCGATACCATACATGAGGTATTATATATACTCTCATTAGTTAGTATGCAATATATCAATCTTATCTTATTTTTATATTATTACTTATATATATACATCATTCTCTTTGCAGGTGTTTAAAACTGACAACACTACAGGTAAACGCTTAAAAAATATACATGCTCCATATACGATGGAAGCATTAAATGAAGTAAGAGAAGAATGGGCAAAAGCCATACAAGCAGTGGCAACTGTAAGATATAATTGGGATGTTGATAGCGATAATGAATGATACTTTGTAAATGAATATTTCTGAATGTTAATACATGTATTTAAATGTTTCTATATGTGTGAATGTGAGAATTGAATTGATGTCTGAATGTATGTACTTGTGTGAAATTTTGTCTATGACTTTTGCAGGTTTGCGGCCTGTTTGTAGGCTGATATCAATGGATGTCGTAAACATGCAGTTCAGTTACTGAACTGCAGGTTCTCATCCTGCTGACCAGCCACAGCAGGCCTGCAAACTGATATGAAAAAAAAAAATAGGCGTCGGTTATTTATAAAAACCGTCAGCAAAGATCGACAGCGTCGGTTATTTATAGATAACCGACGCCTTATGTGGCCAAAGCAGTCCTCGAAATGGCGTCGGATATACGTATCAAACCGACGCCTATTTAAATTAGAGGCGTCGGTCTTTTGGTATATAACCGATGCCAAAAGTGTTCGCGCCACAAAAAATGGCGTCATTTAGGACACTTTATGCGTCGGTTATCTACTAATAGACCGACGCTATAAGTAGTATAGGCGTCGGTCCGTTAGTAAATAACCGATGCAGAAAGTGCCCTAGCTGACGCCGTTTTATGTGGCGCGAACCCCTTTGGCGTCGGTTATCGACTAAACGACCGACGCCGATAGTTTAAATAGGCGTCGGTTAAACAACCGACGCCGAAGTGTTCGACCTTTAGCGGCGCCCACATAGGCGTCGGTCGAAAACCGACGCCAAATGGGGTTAAACGACCGACGCCAAATGGGGTTAAACGACCGACGCCAAAGGCGACTTCTGTAGTAGTGTTCGTATATTCAAGATGTTATTGAAGCATCCTGGTTGCTAAATATGTTAGTTTTTAATTAGGAAGTTGTGAATTCGAAATCCCAAATACCACCTGAAAATGAAATGTATGGCAACTAAGAATATTCACTGGAATTGGGGAAGAACGCCCAACAACAACAAAAAATATCACTAGCATTCTCCAATCTGAGCACGCATTGTTGTGCCAACTATTTCTATGCAGATGTAGTCCACCATTGCCACATAGACTACCTGATGCTTTAAAATACTCAATCCAATTGAGCACAACAAATTTGAATGTAATGCATACATGAAATGTCCGATGGGAAAAAGAACATGTAATGCATAGGATTTTGAGGCAAATTTTTTATTTCTTATCGTGATAAATAGAACAGAAGGCCAAGAAGGGCGATGGAAACAGGCTTCAAGTAGCTATATGCATTACATCATAAACAAATGAAAAAAACCTACAATGTCGTGACAATCGTGCCCATCCACGTCGAAAGGTAATAGCTAAGGAACAATAGAAGCAATTAGGGAAAATGAATCAAACGCCCAACTGACCTAATTAACAAAGATCACAAATGCTAATCCTACCCTCCACTGTCCTAATGAATGCATAGCATCTCAGCCCTCTCAATTGTGCATGTTGAGAGCCTCCTCAGGGAGGTTCTTGGGTATCGGGTTATAGAGAAATGAGGTAGCACGCCTCCTATTACCACGACACATCATATTTTAGTTTGTGCTTCCTACACAGATCCCTGCCATCAACACAATCTCACATAGGCGGCACTGGGGAAGCTTGGGGGAAAGGTGGTGGTCGACCAGTCTCTCCACAGCGACAATGGTATATCTAGCATCCCTTTCCTCTACTAATCGAACTTGGTCAACAACATAGGCTTAGCGTGACGGGGAGGAGAAGAGGGTGAGGCACAGAGAGGGTGATCAGATTGGGGGTTGTTGGGGGAGAGGAGAAAGCGCACGTTAGGTCGGGTTGGCACTATTGAGGTGGATGGATGTTGCCGGAAGTGAAACCGCGCCAGGGGAGTAGTGTGTGGAAATTTCAAAAAATTTATGTGTTTTGATATTTGGAAGGGTGGCGGGGGGAGGTGAATTGGGAAGAGTCTACAAATACAATTGTGATATGTAGTTAATTTTATAGCTAATATAATAAACTACATTTTTTCATTTATATTTTTATAATTAGTAAGGAAAGTTACTTTTTAACTACAAATACAATATATGTAGTCAGAAAAATTGTAGTTAAATCATCATTTTTTTGTAGTGAAAGTGTCGACACCCTATAGACCTAGAGGAGATGACACAGGATTGTGTGTGGATCCAAGTAGGTTCGAGACCAATTTTTCATGGAGGAAATTTTGATATCATGATGTTTGTGATGTAAAGTCATGAGTTGCACATTTCAACTTAGATTTGAAGGTGTACTAGCAAGGTGGGATGTACCATCTCTACTCTTGGAATGGGAAGAACTCTGTATTTGGACGACCGCCAAATGCTTATTTCTTCTTGTTATGGGAGTGAGAGATAGGACAGTACACATGCCACACACCAAGGGTAAAGATGATGTGAGTTGGAACATTGCTATAAGGAATGAGGACAGAGATGATAACATACCTTGGTGGAGTGAATGATACATGGATGGTTTAAAAACACTAAGAGGAATAGTGTAGTCATCTTATGAGGATGTTTTATCAAGAGCTATGTGGAATTTGCAAGGTAACCAAGGTTGAGTTTGATCACCATGAGGATGAGCTCAAAGTTTCTTGATGAAGACAAACTTAGAGTTTGAGATGAGATGATAAGTATAATGCATGGAGGTGTATGTCTTCGACATTACATAACACCTAAGGATAAGGAGTGGTAATGAATGCTCTGGTTGAGATATAGCTGCCTAGTTTAGCTGGAAGCTAGAAGAAGTTGAGGTTGTTAGGCTAACCTTAAGTTGAGAAAAAGAGATAAGTTTGGCTAACACTCAGATATAACGAGATTTGTTGAACAAGATTAGTGGTTGTTTGGATAGCTAGCCTAGTCTTCGATGCAATGAAAGGATGGTTGTAGAACCTCAGATGTTCTTCTTTGGAAAGAAAAGTGCTAAAACCCTGATGAGAGTGGCTTAGGGTTTCTAAGGTATCAAGCTTAAGGAATCATGACATACCGGAGATCATGGTTTTAAGATCACCAAACTCCGTGATACTACAAAGATAGTAAGTAATAGTAGTATTTTGATTTCTTGATGTGGAGTTGCATGTGACAGGTGGCCATGCAAGCCAGGGGTGAAGGATGAACACCAGTAACCCAGTGTATCGATATAGAGGATAAAAGAGTCCCTGAGAGGGAATGGGAGTTCATCACTATGGATGTTGTGGTAAGTCTCCCTTTGACCCAGAAGGTCAAGATGCAATACGGGTTATGGTAGATCGCCTTACCTACATAACATGAGAAAGAAAGGAGTATTGTCAAGGGGCAGGTTCGGTTGAAATACTTAAGAGAGAAAGATGGTTCAACTACACCATGATGCAAGTTCAAAAGTTCTTGAGTATGACCTAAAGGTTCACTTCCATGAGGTGGGAGTAGATACATAAAGAACTCGATGATAGTATAGTTTATCACCCCTAACTAATGATTAGTTTGATCCAGACTAGAGGGTCTGATGAGAGCAAGTGTGCTTGTTCAGGGTGATACAAAGAGACAGTTCATAAGATGTGATGTTAACCACCATGGCCTTTATCGGGATGCAAGAAGGAGGTTGTGTCGGTCACCGCTTCATTAAGATGATGTTGGTGAAGGAGGCCTCGCGAAGGTCAGAAAAGAACCACAATGTGTGAAGATGAAGTCGCTTTGATCGTGCAATGGATGAGAGAGGGCCCAGTGGTGACATGAGTCACGAACTGATGCAAAGCAGACTGACATGCAGTTCACTGTGGGAGAATATGTGTTGTGAACATCCGACCCCTCTAAGCTACAGCTGAGAAAGCTGAGTCCCCTATATATGGGTCCATTTGAGATGGATTGGTGGAGATGGTTGTGTTTAGCCTTGCCCCTCAGGATAACATGATGTGTAATGTGTTCCATGAGTCCGATCTAGAGCACTATGTGAGGTATCCAAGCCATGTGTTGAGGCCTAAACCTATTTAGCTTTTGAGAGGCTGAAATGTCCTGAGTCACCTATGAGGGTATGATATACCAAGGTAAGAAAGAACTCAGATGGAAGAATATGAGATGATCAAGGTTCTTGGGAAGAACCATGGAAAGGGTGATGCCACATGGGAGCCCTGATGGACGTATGAAAGGCTTATCCTGAACTGTTTGTTTGCTTGATGGAATTTTGAGGGCAAAATTCTTATAAGAGGGGAAGAATATTACAACCCCAATTTTTGGGTTCCTTTAGTGAGGAATGTAATTTCTCACATTAAAGATATTGGAACAAATAATTTGCTTTGAATAAATGGATTTTGTTTACAATAGCCTTGAGGATTGTGTTGTGGGCTTTATTGGCTATTGGGCCCAATAACAAGGAAATTCAATTAATAAATGAATAATTGTGTTTTTGAGAAAAGAGATATGTGGAAACCTCTGGAAGGCAAAAGAATGCAATCCAAGGATGGATTTCGTGCCTCTTGGGTTCCTTAGGTCCCAAGGAGTCCAAAGTTGCATAGAGAATGCAATAAGAAAAGAAAAGACCAATTAAGTATTTCCTTGTAAGAAAGAAATTGAAAATAATGATAAAATGTGGAAAATATGTGAAAAGAGGTATAATTGAGTTATCCTTGGTGGATTTTCGTATCCCAAGGATTCCTAATGATAAAAGGCATACCAATGAGGAAAATAAAAGAGAAATAAAGAGAAATCCTCAAAAAGAGATATTTTAATGAGAAATAAACAAGATAAGGTGAAATAATGCATTTAGATGCATCTAGAAGGATAATGAGTATCTAATAAAAAGATTTCGAAATAATAGAGTTTCTTGGGATCCAAGGAGTCCCAATAAAGAGGAAAGAAAGAGAAAATACTAAATTTTCAAAATAAGGAGTTAATGTGAGTATACAATTAATGTATTATGTGGTATTGCTAAAAAGAAAGTAATTGCTATGAAAGGGAAATAGGATTTCGTTCCTATGGATTAAAAAGGGCAAGTATAAAGAAGATGAAAGAGGAATTTCGAATTCCTAATATCCATATAATAGGGGATATTCAAAGGAAAAAGAGGAGAGAGAAAGTTTACTTTCTAATGAAGGAATTGGATTCCTTTTGGGACAAGATCTTGCATCTTAGTGGATGCACATGTTAGGGTGTGAAAACCCTCCCCTATATAAGGGGTTGGCCTTCTGGTTCACGTTCCAAAGAGATCTCACATGTATCTCTTCTCCTTCTTCGTCGTTCTTGGTTGCAAAACCCTAGCATCGAGTGGTGCTTTCTCTGGAGCAACAAGGAAGTACGAAGCCATCTGGAGGAAGGCATGACGTTCCTCAAAGACCTGTGCATGACCGGATGATGATCTCGAGCATCCAACTTCATGAGGTTGCCTACGACACACCTGCAGCGCGGCTGCAACATGGCTGCGAGATCGCGAGTTGAAGGGCTTGCTCCCGAACCTTATGACCGTATCTGAGACAGCCTTGGCTACACAAGGGCACGCTGGAGGCAGGGGACCAGTCCCCAATGGCTGCGGAGGTCCCAGGAGAGGAGGAGAGGTCACGAGATTCGCAGCTAGGGCGGCATGTTGCGTTGTCGTGGGGAGGAAGACGACCTTTGGGTCGTTGGACCATTATGTCCTTTCGCGGGCTGAAGCATCCACAGATGAACTTAGGGCATTTCTGTCTTTTCAAAATATTTCCCAAAGTGACCTCCAACGTTGCATAAAGCAGGCTACGTGGCGCCTCCTCATTGGCCCACAATAATGTATTTTTGTTAAATTCGTATCTCAATAACCATAGCTCGGATAGACGCACATTATACATGAATTTTGCTCAGAAAAATGAGGGGAATCCATTAAAAATATACTTGGAGTCTGATTATGCTTGCAATCCGAAAAGTAATGGAAGCTATTAACTTTAATGTAATGATGATTAAAGAAACCCTAATTGGGAATGATTAATGTGATTAGTGGGGTTTAATTGATGGTTAAAGTTGATATTAATCTGTTAATCGTAAAGAGATACATTAAGATCAAAAAAGATGAATCTTGCACATAATTAGTTTAATTGAATGTTCATGTGCATGAATATTTTTTAATAAGCCTTGAAACCCAAATGTTGGTAATTAGAATTACTAATGGCTTTAATTATTTGATTTCATGTATAGAACTGAGTTTTCACGGTTATAATCTATTTCAAGCATTGAAGTTTCTAATTTGTGGATAAATACCCTAAATGTAGTAATTAGGGTTTTGTCATGAATAAAAGGTGGAATTAATGGCAAATCGAGTTCATATGTGAATTGGACCATAATGAACTATGAATTGATGATAAATGCGTATAATGATCTTGTCATTGATTAAAGGGATAAAAATATTAGCTTTAATGTAAAAGAGGCTTAATGAGCTTAATTAATGGTTAATTATGCCTTTAATCCGGAATTAAGGATTAGATGTGGAAATAATTAGGGTTTGTGATCAATTGCATTAAATTAGGGTTTAAAATAGTAAAAGATGAAGGGAAACCCTAATTGCAATAGAAACCCTAAAAGTGAATTAGAAACCCTAGGAAGTGAGCTAGGTTTAATGGATCTTGATGACATGAATAATAAAAAGGGAATTACGTGATTATTTCAGGATCTTGTTGAAAATGCTTGCTTGCTTGGATTCTTATTTGCATGGATATTTCTGTTCAAATCGTCAGATCAGGTATGTGGTTAATTATGAATAACCACCTTAGTTTCCCGAGGATTTTCCAGATGATTAATCGCATTGAATGCAAATTATTAGTTTGGATGTTCATACTTGCAAACTATAAAGTCACTATGATTATCACATTAATAATAGAAGTATGGATTCTCACACTTACATGCCACCCTGATGGATGATGCCAAAGGTCAGACTCAGATGGGTAGACCAATGGACACCTTGAGTGGTGACCCCAGGCACCAAGCTCGGGAATGAGAAGGTGGCTTATGATATTGCATGACTAGTGGGCACCGTGAGTGGTGACCCCCAGAAACCAAGCTCAGGATTGAGAATGTGGCCTTAAGTCATTGGCAAAGGAAACCCTAAGGTGGGTATGCAAGGGTTAGGGAAAAAGCGGTGGAGAATGTCATACTGAAAAGTGTAAATTGGATTATTAATTAACTTGATTGTGATAATTAGATTGTTATCCTTATGTGCAAACTTTTGTTTGTTCCCACATACCAGTATATTTCGATATACTGACCACCGTTTTGTTTTTCGGCATTTTAGGAACAACAATTGAAAGAACAAACAGTATAGTGACACATTGTGGAAATAAGAAATAAAGTGCAAGGAGTATTAGATAGAATAATTCGAGCTCTGGATAGATAGATTTCTAAAGTTTTCAAATGTAAGTAAAGTTTTTAATTTTATACCAAATTCCAGTTAGTTAGTAGAATTTCATAATTATTATTGATTATTTTTTGAACCTTTGATCATGTTAATTGAATAACGGCTTTGACCTTCGAGTCTCCCTTAATTGGGGGTTACCGAGAGGTGGGGTCGTTAGACATTTCATTGTGGATTTTGAATTATATATTTTTTACTTTCTTATCACTAGAAGTAAGCATTGGGAGTTACTGGTTGTTGTCCCTGAGACAATGACTATTTATTATCTTGATTCTAAGGGGAACAAATTAGGTCGTTCGAGACACGATTTGAAGATACCATTATACATGTGAGAAATTTTTTAAATTTATATCCACTAACATCTATTATTACATGACTATTTACTAATGCAATTCAATGTCTTACACTAATATATAGGGCTTTAAAGATTTTAAAAATGCTGGAGGAAATGTGGACAAGAAAAAGAAATTGATAGTTTGGAAGAATGTGGATGTAGTTTTATGACTCCAATGCATATTTTATTTATGTGAACTATGCTTATTTTTATTTATTAACAATTTATATGTCAAAATTTATAGTGTGTTGTACAAGACAACAGTTGGGCATGTGTGTACTACATGGCCTGGTATATGGACATGATTGTCAGATATGGTGCACAAGACATCAAAAACATAGAACAAGTAATATATAGTCTTAATCATAATAAGTATATATAGTCTCATTAGATAATATAAAAATATCAAACTTATTAATTGTATATATACCTCATTCTCTTTTTAGGTGTTTAAAACTAGTGACTTCATTACAGGGGAAAAACTGTTAGATGTACATATGTCCTATATGGTAGAACAATTAGATGACATAAGATAACAATGAGCAAAAATCTTTGAAAGGGAGGCAATTTTTTTTAATTATGATTGGGGTATTGCTGATAAAGAATGACATTTTTAAACTTTGGTGTCATTATTTCTGCATGTATCTGGTGCTTATATATACATTTGTGAATGACTTTTTTGAATTATCTTTATTAAAATTTGATCTATATACATGTGTGTGAATGTGAAGATGAATGAATGTGCTTCTACATGTGCGCGAATGTGAAAATGGATGAAATGAATGGAACTATAGGTTTCTACATGTGTGTGAATGTGAAAATTGATGAATGAATGGAACTACATGTTTTAATTGTGTTTCTACATGTGTGTGAATCACATGATGTATATATAAATGAATGGAACTGTAGGTTTATACATGTCTTGATCATCTTGTTATTGTAGGTTTGTGGCCTGTTATTAGGCTGAAATCACAAGATGTTATAAACCTACATTTCAGAACTGAACTGCAAGTTATGGATCCTGCTGACCAGCTGTACAGTAGGCCTACAAGTGGGTATTAAGAAAAAAAGAAACTTAGTCATCGATTATTTATAATAACCGTCAATAAAAATATATGTCATCGGTTTTCTATAATAAATCGACGACTATGCCTTGACATAGGTGTCTGTTAGTAAACCAGAATTGACGATAATTTATGTTTGTAATGTTGATTTTCACCTAGAACCGACTACGAACCAAACACTTTTTTGTTTGGAAATGGAGTTAGTCGTCGATTTTACATAAATAACCAACAAAAACATGTAGGGATAGGCGTCGATTTTGTTTACATAACTGAAAACTATGGATCCTACCAGTGTTGGTTCTTTTTTGGTTGCAACCGGGGCCGACTCTACGTCGTCGATTTTAGAACCAACGCCATAGGCTTCTACCTTTACTGTCGCCCACTTGGGTGTCACTTTGAAACCGACGTTAAAAGGCCATTTTAACCGATGTTAAAGGTATTATCTATGCTAGTGAATTGAGCGCCTGACGCTCACAAAAACATGAGAAAAAATAGATGAGTCACAAACCAACATGCGAGCTCAGTCATCTTCAACCTCCACATTGCAAAGAATTCCTTGATTTAAGAAACTATAGTTTGCTACCAAGGGCCAAAATGGCAAACTAGAGACTGAGAAGCTAAAGAATATACC
The DNA here is from genome assembly GCA_963693085.1 of Alisma plantago-aquatica. Lineage (NCBI taxonomy): Eukaryota > Viridiplantae > Streptophyta > Magnoliopsida > Alismatales > Alismataceae > Alisma > Alisma plantago-aquatica. The sequence continues at coordinate 1,615,037,663 of OY856409.1, read as the reverse complement.
CCTTCACAGTAGGATGGAGCTAAAAATCACCATAAAATGCTAAAAAAGGCTAATTCCACTATTCTATCACTACAAAAATGGTTGACACACCATCATGACACATCTACAAATTGGTCTATTTCATCACACTTCTCTATCCTAGTGTGTCATTCTGCTGCCTACTTTTTCTCTCTCCTTTGTCATTGCTACAACTAGCTTGAGCGTGAACTCCTTGGTCACTACTACTGCACAAGATTGGGAAATTGAGGGTGGAGCTTGACCTACACTCATTCCCCCTTCTTAAAGCTAATTTGTTCTATGATTGCAAAGATGTCCCTAGATTTTCATCTAAAATTCCATAATTCTTCTTAAAAAACAAAAACTTAGACTTCAAAAAAAAAACTAAAATATTTATAAAAATATGACCATAACTAATATTTTCCTTAAAAATATGAAAATTTTCACTATTACAACGAAGGTCAAATCTTTAAGTACCTTGGGACTCAATCATATCTAGGATCCAAAATCCTTTAATGAGGTCCATACACTTCTGATTTCAACTCTTTCAGCCTCCATCTGACTTTAATTTACAAGTCCTGGTCAGATTTGAGTCCAAGTCTTTTGAGATGCAAATCTCTATTGCAAGTAGCCATTTTCTCTTCTTAAAGGTCCCAGGTCGTGACCTTAAACTATACCAAAGGGTCCCGAATAATGACTTAAATTGTACCACATACCTACACTTAATCACATATCCTAAGAAGTCATATTGCATTTCAAAACATTACACTTGGTAGGTATCTTAATTAGGGTCTTGGATCATGACGTTAAACTAAACAACTTTATAAAAATAATTCAAATATCTTTCCTTTAAGACTTATACAAAGTAGGCAATGTTTCGTGACAAAGAATCATTACACTCAAAGGTGAAATTGTCTTGCATTCAAACTAAAGCCCTATCCTACATAGGCAACCATTTTTTAGGATTGTGATCCTAGCCCTTAAATTGGTTTATCTTCTAGGTCTCATGATTCAAATAACACATTCATGTATATTATTACAGAAGAAGAAACACAATAATTCAATATCCTTTATAATCAAGCACTTCCTATGATCTTTCATAGTTACATACTTCTGATTTAATAGAAAACTTTTAACGAACCTTCATCATGCCCGACCTTCTTCCACATCCACCTTTTTCACCCAAATACATTCATAAGTGAGGTAATAAGACACAGACTGAATAAGAATTGGAGTAATGAATGATGGGAGACACTTCTAAAGTCCCAACTTAACCTGGAACTCTTTGAGTTGTTCATCATCACACTAGGGGACATGATTCATTAGGTTCAGGAGAAAACCTTAGCAATAGACCAGCCTCATCTATGGACGGTCCTTTGTACCCAAATTCATTCCTTCTATAAATGGTTCATCCACCAATTCATCCTTAGAAGGAAAAGAAACCACTTGCTCTCTTTACCTCAATCTATTTCAGTAATCTCTTTCTCTTTCACTTCCCCTCATTAGAATTAGACATAGATCGAATGAGAACTAGAGTGTTAGAGGGGACGTCCTTGAAGATCATAAATAAACCTAGAACTCTTTAAATAATGGTCTTCATTCTAGGGGATGGACGACCACCTAAATACAGTCCAAGACCTTTTCATATGTTACCTTAACCTTGGATGATCATATGACTCCCAGACTTATCCATTTATGAACAATTCAATCACTTATGCATTTCACTCCCCACAAGGTTTACCAACATTCATATGATGATTCTCACCTTTTTCACCTTCATGACCAAAAGTGGGGGTCAGATTTGGCTTAAGCCTATGATTCTCATTCTTATATCAAAACCTTATCTTAAGAGGGAAAAGCTGTTGAAACAACACTTTTGGTCATTCATTCAATGATCAAGATAAGATCAACTCTCGAACTAAGAATTGAATTCATTCCATTTATACCATATGCTTCTGAATTTTCCCACCTATTTAATCAATCCATTTCACCCATATGTCATAGTCCATTTTTAAAATACAATTGGCATTTTTTCCAAGACTTTAGCGACCCTTTAATTTAGCTCTCTATAAACCTTTTCCTATAAATTTTCCAATTGGATTATCATGAATTGAATATTAATTTTTAAATCATATGGATAGTCAATTGCTATTATCTTCAAAAAATCTATATCCTTTTAGATAATAAGGGAGATTTAATCTTTAAGATTTGTCCTCTTAGTTTCCTTAATTTTTTTAACTTTGTTATATATACGACTCAATCCTTCAATCCCAATCAATTTTATCTGAAATATTTTTCGAAGATTCCTACAAAAATCTAAAATTTTGGTTTACTACTTTTTTCTTGACTAGGGAGACTTGACAAAATCCAATGATCTGGCAAGTGTCATGTGGTGGAATCACATGATCCACCACGTGTCCATCCTGTGTAATGCAGTGATCTGCCACCTAAGCTAACAACTTTCACTTGAGTCCCTGAATCCTAATTCTAGCTTATAATTACCTCAATATACTTGTTGTATCATTTTGTCCTATTTGACTCTCAATGAAGCAACAGAGCCAACTACGTCGCCCTTTATTTTCCATTATCGTGTGACTAGAGGATCATTCCTCTCGCACAACTTGCTCCATAGATTGTTAGTTTGCATAATTGTAATTATATCAAATTTGATATGCATATATGATTATAACTATTCTAATCTATACATATGCATATCTATACACAATTGTTCATAATTGCTCGTTCATATCTATTGCATGAACTATATTTTCTCCTATGTGATTTAATTCAATACCCCACTTGATTTAATTACTCAAAATGAATCATATCTTGCTCATTTGGAAGTACTTTTCCATGTCTTCTTTTCTTTTTCCTATGCTTTGGTCCTATATACACAGGAAGGGTCTCTACCATGGGAGAATCTGACTTCATTAGCACCTACACATAAAAGTTAGGATCTCTACGAATATGATGAGAAAACATCAACTGTCTTTAGTCTCAAAGATCCACCAACAAAATAGCCCCTTCTTATCATTTTCTTTACTTTATTACTTTTAATTAAACCCAATCTGCTATTTTTCCAGGAATACAAAAGAAAGGTTAAACACCAATTTCTGGTGACATGGGGATGCTTACACCTTTCCTACTCGTAATAAGATCGCCAAACTTCATCTTTGGTCACATTTTCCTTTTCCTTATCCATTTTGTTTTTGATAAGTCAGAGATCAATTGTATTCATCTTGCATCTCTCCTACAAGCAAACTTAACTCCTGCGTACAATCATTAGTGTTACTTGCCTCCACTGAGACAATATGATGTAAGTTTGGGGGAGGAATGCCATAAATATATTTTGCTATTCTATTCTTCAGATGAAATTTTGCCTTATCTATTTTTATGTGGAGTTAAATTCAAAATTCCTCACATTTTCCCGCTGATTTAAATCATATTTTTCCAAGTTTTCTTGAGAGTTATCGTTTTTATGACTGTGAAATTAGCTTCATCATGATAATTTTTAGGCGGGTATAACACAACGTCACAAGTTACATATCATGTCATTAACAATTTACAGAATGTATTTGTTGAAATCAAGATGGCAGCTTTTCAAAACTAACGCCAAACTAGACTTATTTGGGATCCTTTCATGTTCATCTTATTCCCAGCCAGTAGCTTACTTGTGTGCGGAAGTGGGTGGTTGCATATATTGACGGAGGGTATGAACTACCATTTACTCATATGTTATCATGGTACTTGTTGGTTGGTTCAACTGGTAGGCTTGTTACTAACCGCATGTTGCAAGTTCAATGCCCAACTGGATTAACATCTTTCCTACACTGCGGGCTGCAGTGCACAAAAGTCATGACCCTACTTACCAACAATGGTATACGGAAAAAAGCTCATATGTATCAGGTTTCCGGTTTACCCCATCCAAATGGGTCCTTCAAATCCAAATTGCATGTCCGCCCCCGCAAGGGACCAGCACGAGACTGGCCAAGCCTAAGGTGGGGTTAGTAACCCTTAGATGTCCTGTTCTTCTTAGGCACCAGCCATACACTGACCGACTGAGGTGGGGGTTGAGTAACCCTTTGGCATAAACTAGTAGGCCCACGGGGTATTTAAGCAAACAAAAGAAATGCAGACATCGTCACGTCATGGTATTGTATCTAGGGATGAGCATCGGGTTAGGCCGGCCCGATCCGACCTGCGACTCAGCCCGCATAACCCGATTCAGACCCGAATCCGGTTTATAATATGGGTGGGCCGGGCTTAAAATTTAAACTCATATTTTATTTGGGTCGGGTACGGGCAGAGGTAAACCCAAGCCCGAAAACCCGAATGCCCATATTATATTTTATGTACATTATATACCTATACATCTATCTTTGTCTTGAAAGAAAAACATACAAATTTCTTGATGCAATATGTAGTATGTACATAACCAATGACAACATGGATACTATGCAATCAATCAACATGATTAATGAATTCATACTAGTAAGATAACCATCATTGACATGAATAGACATACTTAGTTTCTTTATTTTGATCTCATTGTGTCCACATATAGGAGACAAATGATCTTTTGCTCAGTGCATCATAGATTATGCTCATCTTTTTACTCATATGCCCACATGTAGGAGACAAATGATCTTTTGCCCTTCCAAAACCCATTTCATTGTATATACATATAGTATGAGGAGGCAAAAAGGCACAACATTGTGGACTCCATTGATTTTTTACTTCTCATACATTCACATGTACTAGAAAATGATTTGTTACTCTTTCAATATAGTGTATATACATTCTTTTGAAGGTTTATCACAAAATACATTTACAGAAATTCAGTTTTCATGTTAACAAGTTAGATCTAGCAAAATTTATTATGCTCATTCGATGTTATATGGGCAAACCCGAATCCGGCCCGAAACCCAACATTTTTATATGGGCCGGGTATGGGCTGACATTTTTCAATTTTATCTGGGCCCGAACCTGGCGCGTGGTCCATTTTAAAATGTGGGTTTGGATTTGGGACAGACAAAACCCGGTATAATCCGGCCCGATGCTCATCATATCACCGTATAAAAGCCCCATCTTCTAGTGTCAACTACCGCTACCTTTGAACATTACGTCGAACAGTTGGCGGGCTTTATCCTGTTGCGGGCTGTCGATATCGACAGCTCTTTCCCTTGCACACCATGCATGGGCCATTTCCAAAGCGCTGGACATGTAGGATGACTCCTACGCACCAATAAAAACCGAGTATAGCTGACTGTGCGATTCCAGATCCAGGAAGCCACTCGTCAGTTCTCTGGTTCATCTCCAGATCGGCACCACGTGACAGCCTATCCATAACTCGAGCTAGCTAACATTATATTCTTGATGTGCTCCATGAGAAGGAAAAACAAATTTGTTTGGTCCCCGACGATCGCATTCGCCGGCTGCGTCTGTGGGGCAAGTCACGTGGCCACTAGGGAAACAAGAAAAGGGAACACGCGTCAGTTCGTACAATGATCGAATGTCTTTCCTCTTTCTTCCAGTTAGTTTGGAATCTTATGTGATCAGTTAGCATGTTCGTCACCCTTTCAATCGTTACATTTCTTCCAACTATATATATATCTTTCCATTTGAAATTTTCCCAAAAAATGTCATATTTTAATGCTTTTATTGCCAGTGCTAAACTTTTAGTAAGTCAAGCTCTCAGAACTTAAGTTCAGTTCAGAGACCACACTCCGTTCTCCAATCTTAAAGTAACTCCAATCTTACTATTTCCTCTGAAGAACATATGTAACAGAAGTAGGTCCTGCACGTCCACGGACCACACTAGCTTTTACAACTCAACATTACAGCTTTATATGTCTTTGAGAAGTAGGGAAACCGATCTGAACCAAGTCTGGCTAGAAACAAAAAAGATAACGAGATTGCACACAAGGGCCACTGCGCTGAAGGTTACCTGTTTACCTAACTTTTATATGAGTTGATTACTTGGAGGTAGATAAGATTCAGAGAACCACAAGTTAAGAAGAAAAAAACGAACTACATCCAGTTCTTGCATTGTTTGTTTTAAGTACTTTCTTTTTTACATGAAATAAAAATGAGCTGCAGTTATTTTTTTTTCATGATACAAAGATGAGATGCATGCAGTTTGCTTCCACAACCTAATTTATATTTCGAGTCAAACGAATGACAACTGGAACAACAATGATGATTCAAACAGACCGTAAGGCATAAGTGGAAACTCTAGCGTTGCCATCAACAAACTAATGATCTAACTTCGCTGTAATTATGTTTGTCTAGCCAGCAAGGGGAGGCGGGTTAATAAGAAATCCTCTTTCTTAAAGAAGAATTACTAATGATACAGGCATCGTGTTTTACCATGTCCCATGTGATCATACAGCATCGGAACAGACCTCAGAGAGAAAATACTCCGAATATCATTTGATGAGAGCTGGGCGTTACTGCTAAATGGCAATGGCAATGGTAGTTGAAAAGCGTGAGTGATGCATGATTGGATTAAATAATAATATGATATCGGAGGTTAAGGAATATCTCGAAAATTGCCACAAAGATTGTGTTGTCTCTTTTGTAAAAGCCAATGGGCGTGCGTAGTAACATCTAAAATCCATGTGTTTTTTTATCAGTAACCAAACCACATGAATATACAGAAAATATTATTATATACGATAAGTAGATACATATACAAAACTACTACAAACCAATGTCATCATGTAATGTCGACCACATCCTACCCCACCAAAAAAGCGTTATACTATATGGCTAAATTGAATGCCTCGCTTCAATTACACATGCCTTGAATATGAATATGGTTCTTTATCACAAAATTTATATTGATTAGTTAGTCTAGTTTTTTGATCGATTTATTAGTTTCTAAAAGAAATATTCTTTTTGTCAAAGGCATACATAACATATTTAGTAACACAAACTGTTAACTTTTTGTCATAGAAATATTCTTTTTACTGGTTAGAAGATTCCATTTGAAAACTTTTTGGTGAAAAACAAGATAGTCTAATAACTATCGTTTTGTCTGTTTCGACCCATACAGACTGATAAGAACCACTACCTTCCTCTAAATAATTATTGTTTCTAAAATGTTCCAATATTTAAAATGATTTTATTTATTGAACTATGATATAGTTAATATGGTAAGATATGATAACTAAACAACAAAATTATATATGTTTGGGTTTCTTTTTGTTGGTCCTAGATATGAATCCTAAAGACGACTAACTGAAAGTTGTTACGCTAGACACAATACTTTGTTGTCTACATAAAATGGTCCTCTTGTTGAATTATTAATTTCTATTATCATTGCACTTTTTTTATTCCTCTCCATAAAGTTTATTAATGCACCTGTATGTAGGATAGATAGATAGATAGATAGATAGATAGATAAATAGATAGGGAGAGAGAGATATATCTTGTAACAAAATGTTCTATTTTTTCCATGCACAAATGTCCAATTGAAATTGTGCAAACTCTCTTTTAGAATCCATCGAAAATAACTTTAAAGAAACTCGAAACTTAACTACATTTGTTTTGAGAATTTTTTTGTAGTTCTATTTAGTATTTTCGAGATGTCATCCAAATCTACTTAACATTGGTTCCAATATTTCATCTTTGTTATTGATTAGAACATACTTAAAACATCATAACTCTGTGCCATAGCATTCTAGTTTAGAAACTGTTAAGTGGCGATCTTGCATTTTTAGCAAGCCATTACTAGATGTCATCCAAATCTACTTAACATTGGTTGCAATATTTCATCTTTGTTATTTATTAGAACATACTTCAAACATCATAACTTTGTGCCATAGCATTCTAGTTTAGAAACTGTTAAGTGGCAATCTTGCATTTTTAGCAAGCCATTACTATGCTGCAAATGCACAATTTTATCCTATGATGCAATAAAGACGCCAATTTGATGATTTTTTCAAAATTAAAACCATAAGATAAAATTGGCATCTTTATTGCACCATATGCATATTGAAAATATGAGGGGAGACTTTATAGTTCGTGAAATTGGAACTACATCATATGATATTGTTAACATTTTGCTAATATAATTAATGTTTATATAACTATAAAATATGAGGGGTGGGTTTTAGATAAAGAAACCACTAAAAATAGAATTGTTTTTTGAAATTATAGTACATAGAGCTGAACGGAAAAGAAGGGTTCATGTAGTTATTACCAACATGGTTGAGGCTTGAGACCAAGGCTTAAATGTCAATAAAGAATAAGTAGATTAGTGCGGAGTTGAATGGACAACCTGAAACTTTGTTTTAGTATTATAATAATTAAAGAACGAATTAGAAAGTATGGGTTAAAATATGAATAAAGTAGAATAGAAAGTGAAAAAGGACAGCATAATCATCATCTTAATAAAAAGAAATATCAAACGAAGAGAAAAACACTTGCATTTAAGAAAAGAAACTTATAATTCGTGATAAATTCCGTGCATTAATGTAGAATTTGCAAGCTCAACTTCAAGGTCACACTACCTTTCTCTAGATCGTATAAATTTGAAAAATCTAGAAAAGGTGAAGTATCTTGTTAGAGTGAGAGGCATCGTGACACTATGATTTTGTTAAGAATACTGTTGATGTACTATCTCAGTAGTAGCCGACTTGCTATTTAAACTATATCTACTCACCATTGCGGAAAAGAAGGACGGTAAAATGCAGCTGATACATGATTTAACTAACTATGATACATTGTATATTTCCACGAGGAGCATAAGGATCTATGTATCTTAATCAATTATCTCTGCCCGTCTGGTCTAGCCCCTCCTAGAGAGTCACCTTTGGTGTAAAGTAATGATAGATAAACAATCAGAACTATTCTTGGATTGGAGACAAAAAGCTTTAAGAAGTGAAAGATCAGTACTACTCCGGAATTGGGACAACAAGCTTTAACAAGTGCCCAAAAAAGTAGGCATGAATAACTTCTCTGTCTGCCACTGACTGTTTTTATCAGAAGAAATGTTTATGACATTGAAAATTATGTTTGCATGGTACGGGATATGCTGTCATACGACTGAAACATGTAGTTATAATATGTTCCGACAGAGTGGTCGAATTATTGAGGTGTTCTTCAGATTGCACATGCTGTTCTTAATGAATATACGAAAGAAAGGGACGAGCTTGCAGAAACTTATAATTTGTGCAAATCAATTGACAGAAAATGCTCATCAACAAATATCAAGCAGTCTGACAGACATGAGCTCATGTATCCTATCAATATGATACGAAGTGTTGATCAAAAATTAGTCCTTGAAAACATGAGTCTATGTATATACTTTAGGCAAAAAAACCTAAATGACACATTTGCCAATTTTAATTACCTAAATGGCATGTTCTTGAACTTATTGTCCAAAATGGCACATTTCTGGAGAAATACGTCCCCTGCTGGGACACATTGCTCTCCCGCGAGGCAATGCGTCCCGGTGGGGGACGCATTGGTCCCACAGGAGGGCAATGCGTCCCGAGCCGTGACGCATTGCTCTGTTGTGGGACCAATGCGTCCCCCGCCGGGACGCATTGCCACGCGGGAGAGCAATGCGTCACGGCTCAGGACGCATTGTCCTTTGTGGGACCAATGCGTCGCGGCCCGTGACGCGCCCAACGGCTATAAAATTGCCACGCGGGCAATGCGTCCGGGACGGGGACGCATTGCTCCCAGCGCAACGACTATTTTACCGTTGGGGCCGCCGCGCGGCGTCGGGCGGTGCCACGTGGGCGCAATGCGTCCCCGACCGGGACGCATTGCTCCCCTATATATATTGGCCGAAAACAACCCCCCAATCTCACACCATTCTTCATTTCCTTCATCTAGCTCTATACTCCCATTGCCGTGGAGCTTTTCTCGGATTTCTATTGCTTTGAGTGATTTCTAGCTTATTTCGGACGATCTTGGAGCTGATATCTTCTGCTGTTCGGAGACTATTTGGAGCTTCTTCTTTCTCTTCTTCTATTCTTTGATTGTCAACAGATAACTCTCCATTTCAGGTATTTATTCTACCAAATTTTTAATTTTCAAAATATGAACTTACGAAATATTACAACTGAAATAATTGTATCGTTACTTTTTAATTGCACATTACTAAAATAATGATGTAGAAAATGACAATTGAAGGCTACTTAATACCTGAAAAATTATTGTTCGAAATTGCAAAATTGTTATTTTGAAATGTTAGTGTTACTAAAAAATTAGCAAAATTGTTGTTATGAAATGTTAGTTAATTTTACTGAAAAAATTAGCAAAATTGTTGTTCACTGTTGATGTTATAGAAAAAATAATCAAATAAATTTAATTCCAAATTGATGTCATTGCTCTAAAATATTAATTTATGTTGATATAATGTCATAAAATATGAATTTCTTTCTGATGTTAATATAATATTCTAAAATATAGGAACATGGCATCTAGTTCAAATTCACGAATTGTGACGATGCGATATGATGGGCAATTTCTCTCTGATGGGTCTTATTCTAGTCGATATGTTAGACCCATAAACATTTCACTTATTAATACCCTATCTGAACTAAAATCATATATCTATACAACACTTGACATCAATCCCAACCACTTCTCTATCAAAATATCCTATCTTTTCCCTGGAGAAAATCATATGCTCGTACAAGTTGATGATGATGATGCATACAGAACCTTGTTATCACTTTCAGCTGATGCCTATATTGATGTGTTTCTTGAAAAAACATATATCCACCAACAATCTTGTTTAATGAGTCTATTGAATCAATTTCATTCTCAATTCTCTCGGAGTCAACCACCTCAATTCTGTCAAAGTCATTTAACTACTGAATCGAGTCAACCACCTCAATTCAGTCCTACACCTCAATTCAGTCTTAGCAATTTAACTGCTGAGTGGATTCAACCACCTGAATTTTCTCAAAATCTTAGTACTGAGAATATTGGTGTTGAGGTTGAGGAGGGAGATAATGATATTGATCATGAAGGTGATAATGATAGTGATCATGAAGGTGATAACAATAGCATCTATACCATCCAGGGGAGTTACTTTGATAGTCTTCCCGACTATGCTCGGCCGTGGGATCCCATACCCACTCATACCACAGCCCCTGAGCCCACTCCTACTCCTACTGTTGAGCCCACTCCCACTCTCACTTCTCAGTTCATGTCATGGGGACCGACAGGGCCATATTTTTCAGGAGCTACTTCATATTCCTCATTCATCACCCCACCTCAACCACCATCATACCATGGAGCAAGTTCTTCTTCTGCTCCATACACTCCATTCCCACCAACAATTATTCCCGAGAGCCGACCACCATCTTATGTCACATATTCACCTACTCCATTTGATTTCTCAGGATGCACCCCACCTTATGCATCCTATCCTGGTTTTCTTAGACCCCTCACCCCACCTCCACTTTTTCATTTCTTCCCTGATGCTCGCCAGCAGCCTCCTACGCAGTTGTCCCCAGTTCAGCAGTCTCTAGATGACATCAGTACAGAGGATCCTGATGTAGAGGGACGTGGGCGAGGACGTCGTGGGCGAGGACGACATACTTAGTTTTTTATATATTGTATAGTTTTGTATGTATGCCTTTGTGAGGACATCTATTGTATGTGGATCTATCATATTATGATATCACATTGGTTCATTTTGGATCATGTTGTTGTGGATCTATCATATTGTTCTGTTGTGTATTATTTTCTCGTCATGTTGGTTCATGTTTTAACCTTGTTTTTAATTGATATCTCATTTATTTGGATTAAGTTCGTATTATATAATCAATTAGGAACCAACCAATGTTGGTTGCAATACACTTATATATTCCATATGCATGTTACGACCTATTGAAATTGACAAATTTATAATAATTGAGTATATTATAGACATCCAAATACAAGTGAATGAATTATAAATGTATAAATATAATCAATATTGTTAATTTACATATAAATAACCATGAAACAATATCAGTGACTGCAAAAAATGATTAAAAAAACCAATGCGTCCTGCATGGGGACACATTGCTCCAATGCGTCCTGCATGGAGACTCATTGAGCAATGCGTCCCACCTGGAGACGCATTGGTCCCACACAAGGGCAATGCGTCCCGAGCCGTGACGCATTGCACTCCTGTGGGGTCAATGCGTCCCCTTCCGGGACGCATTGCTCTCCGCGTGGCAATGCGTCCCGGAGGGAGACACATTGGTCTCACAACAGAGCAATGCGTCACGGCTCGGGACGCATTGCCCTCTTGTGGGACCAATACGTCTCCCGCCGGGACGCATTGCCTCGCGGGAGAGCAATGCGTCCCAGCAGGGGACGTATTGCTCCAAAATGTGCCATTTTGGGCAAGAAGTTCAAGAACATGCCATTTAGGTAATTAAAATTTGCAAATGTGCCATTTAGGTGTTTTTGCCTATACTTTAATATGAGCGTATTTTTCACCTCCATCTTACTTCTGGCTTCTTTATATATACTGAGCTATAACCATGCTGCTATTCTCATGATTATTTAATTCGTATTACAGTTAAGATATCGGATCTCTTTATTTGTGGTCCATGACCACTATTATTGTGACCATCCTTGTTTCATAGTTTTCTCAGAAGGTATGACTTTGAGCGAAGAGTCAAATACTATATCAGTTATATGCAGCGCACGATCAAAATACAAAAGAATAAGGCTGTGTAGAACATGTGTTAACATATTAAACAAACTAGTGTCCATCTACTTTTTATTTGAAATATGATTTCAAGGCATTTGCAGATCTCGAATTTGGGTGAGAATATAGCGAATAACAAATTATCAATGTTACCAATTAGAGAAACATGTACTGTGTGGATAAATATAGCACGGATCATGTGTACTTCCATCTGAATGTCCCTGATTTCAATGTTGATTCGTGAACTGTAACTATGCTGTACTGCTCATGGCTTATTAAGAAGCTGCATATGATACAGCTAAGATAACAGCATAAGTAGGATATCGATACAGCTCGCTAAGATAACAGGTTATCTCTCCGTGGTCCAGGACAAGGACTGCAACTAGCCTCATATTCTCATAAACAGCGTAGATCTAATTTGCGCTTTCCTTGTATACGGTAACAAGAGTCAAGTTGACTATGTAAGGAAAGCCGAAGTCCAAGGCAATCATTGACATTGATTATTGAAGAAGGTTACCTAGAACTTGCATAACAAGAGGCAGGTGGCGTCTGACAGCTTGCACTGTGGGAATTAATCAGAGAAGATACTGGGGGTTGAAGAAACCTAACATTGGAACTTGAAGAAAGAGATTCCTCAGAAACACAAAACTACATATATGAATCAAATAATGGATGGTGAACACGCTAACTGGCAAACAATCTCTGCAGTTTTAATTCAGAATACTTGATAAACATGGAATTCAAGCAAAAGTTGGGAGAACAAGATACCTGAGTATTTAACACATAGAAAGGCATGGTAGATGTTATATATTACATAGAAAACTGACGGATTCCTCATGTAGGAGGATGCTTCAATTCATTACTAGTTTTCTAGTTCGAACATGAGAAAGCTAACCAGTATAAAAGGACACAACAGAAAACCGGAGTGATTCCTTATGTAGCACGATGTTTCTTACTAGTTTTGTAGCTGGAACATGAGAAAGCAAATCAGCAAGCAAGGAACATAGGTCCCCCCCCAACCCCCACCCCGAAGCTCACACATCATTACTGCATAGCTTTCTGATAAAATAAATTTTCCTGAACCGACGAACCCGTGATGAATGGAGCATATGTACCTAACTCCTAGTTGAACAGTAATTAAGGAGCACCCATCAACAGAAGGGAATTCGGTATAATTGACTAGTCATCCATCTTCTATACCAGCTGGTACTCCCCTCTTTCTATGTTTGAACACAGAACTAATTGGCTATCGAAATATCAAGGATTCATTTATGATGCAGCAGAAGATAATTAAAGAAAGCAAATTCCAGGCGAGCCAAGTAGGGTAGGGTAGGAACTAGCAACGTACGAACTAATAAAAGCAACAGGGAAGTACCTGAAAGCCAAGAAATAAGCAAGGGAGCCCACACACAAGGTCAGGTACAGGTAAAAGCGCGGGAGCCGTGCGACAGGCAAGGGGAAAATTAGCAAATTACAGTCTGTACAAAAGCAAAAGCTCACAATCCAGCACTCAATTTCATATATGGCAAACATGCATGTGTACAGAAGAAAGTGAAGATGATTAACTATACTATGGAGACATAAGATGAGGATGGATGATTCACACACTAGCTGCAGTAGGTTCAAACGCTAGTTTCCTTCGTTCTAGGCCCTTCCTAGGACAACAACAAGGGCATACTTCTTCTATGTGTCGATCGATATGTAGTTCTGGATAGATACGTATCAAGGTTGCACGCTGATAGGACCGGCTCGATCTCCTGCAGGATCGGTCAATCTTTTTTATATAGTATATATATTGGACTCACTATGAGGCCATATATGGTTCGTGCATGGGTATACACGATCTGCAGTATGTAATATATTTGGTAGATGCCATGTCGATGAAGAATCGACGACGGAAGTGCGGCGGTTCAGTCCACGGCGGTGCACGGCTGTCTACTGCATAACGAAATCCCGGACCTCGAAGATGTTGCGCGACTTGACGACGATGTCGTACATGTGGACGGAGCGAAACTTGGTGAAGTCACGCGGGAGAGAGATGAGGTCAGGAGAGGATTGGCGATGGAACTGGATCAAGCCACTGACGTCGGCCCTCGGAGAGTTATACCGCTCCCAACCAAGCTCCCTGAGCCTTTGCTCAAGGGTCTCATACGAGGTTATGACCTCGTTCGACGGAACGTGCACCAGCAGTTTACGGCGCACGTTGTCGTTGGGCACCGGGTTTTCGATCAGGCGGACAACGCCGTTGCGGAAAACCCACACTCCGGACATTGCTGTGGGTAGGGTTTCTGATTGATCTCTCTTTTCGCTAGGGTTCAGAGCTAAACTCCCGACTGGGAGATATACCAAATAGGTTTTGATGGAGTGAGAGAGAAATTCGAGAAGGGATTCCTCTGCTGCAGGATGGGAGGGAAGAAGCAGAAGGTTGTTTTGATCCCACCGGACCTTCTGTTTCGAAGAGGGATGATGAAGGTCGGGTGTCTACAGTGGTATTTATACTTGATTTCTCCAACAACTTCCCCTTCAATCCGTCAAGAATGTTCCTTCTCTTTCCCTCTTTCTCTTTCCCTCTCTCGTCATGGAATCAGGGCTTTCATCCTGCTTATGAGCTCAGCCCATCGTCTTCCTCAACCCATCATCGGAAAGGGGCATCGCATATCTTCGTGGCGGGCCACTGGCACTCGTGCCACGGGCCCTTTCAAATAGCTCTGTGGTTACCAGGTCAGTCCGGATGCCGTGTTCTGACTGCCGGGTCCATTTCATTCTAGTTGACTAGGCAGACTCCATGGTGGTGCCCTCTTTTGGAACTTCCTTGTCCAAGGAATAAGATCGCGTGACTTGCTGCTAACAGATACAAGATGAAACTATTTTTATCTGGTTTCCTATTGGCCGTAAAGGCCTTCGTTACACATTTACGCGCACGGGACGCGTGTTTAGGTCTCATATGTCACACTAATTTTCTAATATATTTATGTGATTGTATTCTATAGCCACAACAAAGTATATTTAGGAACCTGATACACATTTTAAAATAAGCCCTGAAATAAACAGATTAACGAGTATATAACATTCCACAAACGGTCAACAACAATCCAATTTTTTGAGCACTCATGCTTAATATTTTGCACTCATACGTATATTTTGTGTGTGTTATTTTTACGAATGTGTATTGAAGAACAAACTACTTGGAATAGACTAACATTTCACTTTAAAGATTCCTGAGAAATGTATGTATGAAGTCCTCTGTTGTGTATTACTCAAATAGAAAAGATGACTTTTGCAGTTTCCTGATTCCATGACTTATGTTTTAACCACTCTCAATCATTCCTTGTAAAGGAACATTCTTGGGAAGATATGATGGACTTGAATCAGTACCCTCAATACCTTCAATTATGAGTAATACGTTCCATAAATTTTACTGTAATTCTAATACATGTTCCATGTGCGTATCATGTGGAATCCTTGATCAACAAGAGTAATTTAACCGCAAGACCTCCACTAATCATCCAGTCACCAACCACAACCACATATTCTTTATCTTAGTACTCTTAGAGTATGGACGTAACTGAAAACCCTAGCAAGAAAAAAAAATATTTATCCAACACCTCATTCACCAAAACCCATGCCAGTATCTTGGGAACATGCGTAGAATACAATTAGTATTGTGCGTCTCTGATATATGCACAAATCGTCGTTATTTTGATATCTAATTTGGTTATTTTCTTTGTCATTTACTTTTAATTGAATATCTTTTTAATACATATTTTGCCAAATTAGTAAAAATCACTTGTGCATCATTTCTTATATTTTTGCATGTATTTACATGTATTTTACAAGTTTTAATTATTATAATAATTATTTGATTTTATTCATTGATTATTTTATTATAGATAATTATTATTTACTGGAGCAAAGTTGATACCACCTACTTGCAACTCGGTGACACCGACATGACATCAGAGTATAAATATTTTTTGTTCCAGATCAAAAAGGAAAATGATTTTTTTTTACCGTGAAGAAGTCATGGTACCGACTTCCAACTCAGTACCACCGACTCAGATGTTGCAGACCAAATTTTAATGTGTTAAAACTAACACAAATTATATTAAAAAATATATTTTAGATTTCCTCTTGACCTAAACATGTACGACGGCTATAAAAGGAACCATTAGAACTGAAATTGAAAGATCTATTACGGGAGGATGATACGACAGCCGAATAGAGGAAGAAAAGTGGAGGAACCCTACCCGGCGGACTTCAGAGGTATTTTGGCAGCAGAAACGACGACAAATCATCTTCATCTTCTCCAGATCCACTCTTTAACCCTTTCTCCAACTTACTGTATCTCGAAATTCATATTTTACATCTTTTCGACTTATTGTGATACCATGTCGCCTATTTTCGGCTAAAAACCTTAATTCCTTAGGACCCGTGAGTAGTCTGGGTATGCATTGTGTCTGATTCTTATGAGTTAATATATATTTTCCTCTTAATTTTTGAATATGAATCTATGGAAATCGCATGTCCTTATTGTGCTTGATCACTACAATTAGCGTATCAGATCCTTAATTACTGCTGAAAAGGAGATTAAAGGTTACAAACACATATGTTGACCCCGTGTATCAGCGTCCCTTGGGAAATGTGGGGCATAAACGGGAAGAGATTACCCAGAGTTAAACTAAAAGCACCTAACTAATGAATCAATTACTATGAGAAAGGAATTGACTTTAGATTAGGTTGGGGAATTGCACTACAAAAGCATGTAGTTTCTAACTACATGCTCTTTATTTAAGATTAGGAGGGAGTTATATTAAAATCGAAAGTCCTAAGGAATTCATCCCTTCTTGATCACAACAACCTTAGTTAGATTTACTTTTTGTTCTTTGTTAATTAAACAACCAATCAACTCTTGTTTTCAGCTTAGCTGATCAATCCTAATTAGTAATAGTCTTTAACCTCACAACTCCAAGTGTTCGATAACTCGGGACTTATAATCCCATATTACTTCGACACGTACACTTACGTATTACATGCATGTTACACACGTGTCAAGTTTTTAGTGTCGTTGTTGGGGAGTTGGCATGGTTAACGCTATGAAAAGTTAGGATTGGTCACTCTAGGCCATTGTTTTTATTTTCCTTTTTTTATATTTTTTATTCTTCCCATTTTCATTACATAAAACTTTACTGTTAGTTTAGGCATTGTACATATTCATCTAAATATTTCTTTGTAGTTAGTCTTCTTTCAATTAAAAAAAAGTTAAAAAAGCACATGACCCATATTTGTTTTGAGTGTGGAAATGCACATGTAGACTATAGGTGTCTGAGTTCACCTTCATCACAACTTGGGAAAAACCCAAAGGAAATTCATCGTGAGCATATTCAGTTTATGGTTCAATATGTTTCAAATCGTTGAAGTCCTATTTCTAATGGAGGATGGGGTAGAATAGAGAAAATGGAAGAAGTTGAGATTGAGGATAAGGAATTAGAGAGTGAGGAGAACATACTAAAAGAAGTTTTAGAATCACCTCTACCATGCCCTTCCATTGAGCCCACACCCACACCCTTGACTCCTAGGATTGATCTTGAATATGATTGGGGATCTGATGAGGAAAATGAGGAGAATGATGCAAATAAGGTGGAAGATAATTTTGATACATGTATTTGGGATATGAGTGAAGGAGAGGAGGATCCAGAAGGTGCTTTATTTGTTAGTGATCTTAGAGAGGAGAAAGAGAGTGACGAAGAGGCTACTGAGAGTGAAAAGGTGGAGGAATTTTCCATTACCCATCACATAATTCATTCACCACAAGACCCATCTCTTCATTTCCTTATGGGGTATCCTATATGGGATATATATCCAGAAGATAATTTTGAAAATTTTTGTGAGGATATTAATGAATGTGGGGGAATTAGATTATTAGAAGAGTAGGAGACATACAAACTCACCTTTGATGTAATCCCTCCATTATGTGTAGATAGGAGTGATCCATTGGGGATGGTCATAGAAATTAAGGAGCAATCTTCTTTATACATTTCACCTCATGACTACCTATTTCTGCATGTGCTCCCACATCAAGAATTGGTTGTAGTTCATGTTCATGATCATTACAATAATAATTTACTTTTGAAATGGAATGTCAACAATACATGTTGGTCTTTTGACTATTATTTGTTTCTTATCATTGTTGCAAGGTACCAAAAGTTTAGAAGGAAGAGGCTGAGAGAGCTTCATCTTACTCCACGACCACCTGATTATTGTTGATTGACATGTGTCCATCCTAGGAAGTTAAAAAAGGGAGCTTGTAGGAGGAAACCCACCAATTAGGTTTATTTTGTTAAACTTTAAATTCTACTTTTACATTCCTATTTGTAGATTGTGATATCTAGTTTTGATGCAAGTAAAAAAAGGTGCCTTGATATGTGTATTTAGTGTGCAGGGACGCACTGAGTCGATACCACCAACTTCACTGTCGGTAGTATCGACTTTTCATTAGTGACATCTCACAAGCTAAGAAAGTGTTGACACTTCACCAAGCTCGAGTGCTTATTGGAGGACATGTCTTAATGTGGATCCCTCCCACCCATCTTTTGCCCCGAATCTTACCTCACATATTGGTACATCTGTTCCATTTATCTTCCTTTGCTTTTGACATTGGGGGAAATGTCATATTCAAGCTTAGGGGGAGGAATGGAATGGTTCTTATATCTTTACCTCTTGCATCTTTTCTTTTTATCATACGTCTACATGTTTTTGTTTCAAGAAAAAAATAGATTTTTCATTTTGTTTTTAGAGTCCACTTCTATCTAGTGTACTTGTGGAAAAAATATAAAATTTTGATTAGGATTAGCCATTTCTTGATGATGTGGTATCAATTCTGATAATTGTTGAAAACTGAATGTGTTCTTATGCTTTGCACTTTAAGCAAAATTGTTATGTTTAAGAGTACATAACTAGAGGAATTGTTTGGATTAGTCAGCTTGAAGACATACTGAATGAATGAAAAACCTAACTTAACCCTATGGATTGTGTTATGACGATGATGTTTGAGTCCAAACCAACCAAACAATAATGTGATCTTTAATGTGAATTCTAGAAATAAACTCTAAGGCTACCCTGTTACATAAGTTGATAGAAGAGGGACATATCATGGTTGGGAAAGACATTATTTCTTAGTCACATGATCTCATCCACCTTCCATTCATTTTCATTCACCACCACAGGATGATCAAGTTTAATCCAAGTTATTTTTCTCTTGTATGCATTACATGGCATGATAGGGAGCATATAGTTAGTTCATTTTATTATGCATTAGAAAAAAAAATTCATATCATCTTTTGAGCATTTGTAGTTTGTGTAGCAAAATTGCATATAGTTTCATTTGCATTGCATATTTCATAAGGTGTTACATATTTGAAATCTTCTATGATCTTATGTCATGAAAGAGTGTAAAAAAAGTTGTATCTCCTTACTCTTTCTCCAAAAAAAAGTAAAAAAAGCCTAAGCATGACCTATTTATCTTTCTAAAAATAACAAGGTAGAGAAAAAGAGTTATTGAAAAAAAGAGAAAAGGAGGAAATAGAATTTTCAATTTAGTGTCATATTCTCTCTAAGAAATAAACAAGGGAATTGTGGAAGTTTTATTTGTAAACACCTATCCACCTATACTCATCATTAGGATGAGACATCCGTTGCATGCATCATTCCACCAAAAAAAATATTCATTAGAATTTATAAATTCACATTTTATCCATCATACATGTGCATCATATTTTTACTTCTTGCATAAATAATTTGTATTATTTTTGTGAATCCTATTTTCATAGCCTTCCATCTTTTCCACCCATTGCTTTGTATGGTAGGCCACTGATATGCTTATTCCCCTCATCTATGTTTATTTGAGGATCTACTTCCAAGTAGTTTATTTAGGTAGATCAGAGCAATGTAGATAGGGAGATCACATGGTGCATCAAGCATGTGTACTATTGGCTATGATATTAACTACTTCTTATTGATAGTGGTTTACATTGATCTTGTTGTGGACATCTATTATGAAAATTATTGATCGCTTCAGAGTAGCTACTTGTTCAGTGGGCAAGGACCAGTTTGAGACCGATTGACGGAGGGTGGTTAGATAAAGTCATTCATAGGTACTTGTCTTCTTGTTGACTATTTCAAACAAATCTAGGTGCAGTGTTGCTCGAGGACGAGCAATATTCAAGCTTAGGGGTGTGATGTATGCACAAATTATCATTATTTTGATATCTAATTTGGTTATTTTCTTTGTCATTTGTGCTAACTTGAATATATTTTTAATATATATTTTACCAAATTAGTAAAAATCACTTGTGCATCATTTCTTATATTTTTGCACGTATTTACATGCATTTTACATGTTTTAATTATTATAATAATTATTTGATTTTATCCATTGATTATTTTATTACAGATAATTATTATTTACTGGAGCAAAGTCGATACCATCGACTTACAACTCAGTGGTACTGATATGGCATCATAGTACAAATATTTTTTGCTCCATATCAAAAAGAAAATGATTTTTTTTACTGTGAAGAAGTTAATGGTACTGAATTCCAACTTGGTACCACCAACTCAGACACTTCAGACCAAGTTTTAATGTGTTAAATCTAACACATATTGTATTAAAAATTATATTTTAGATTTCCTCTTGACCTAAACATGTACGACGGCTATAAATGGCACCATTAGAACCGAAATTGAAAGATCCATCACAGGAGGATGATACGACAGCCTAACGGAGGAAGAAAAGTGGAGGAACCCTACCCAACAGACCTCAAAGACATTTTGGCGGCGGAAACGACTGTAAATCATCTCCATTTTATCCAGATCCACTCTTTAATCCTTTCTCCAACTTATTGTATCTCTAAATTCATGTTTTACATCTTTTTGACTTAGTGTGATACCATGTCGTCTATTTTTAACTAAAAACCTTAATTCCTTAGGACCCGAGAGTAGCCCATATATTCATTGTGTCCGATTCTTATGAGTTAATATATATTTTCCTCTTAATTTTTGAATATGAATCTATAGAAATCGCATGTCCTTATTGTGCTTGATCACCACAATTAGCGTATCAGATCCTTAATTACTGCTGAAAAGGGGATTAATGGTTAGAAATACATAGGCTCACCCGTTTATCGGCGTCCCTTGGGAAATACGTGGCATAAATAGGAGGAGATTACCCATAGTTAAACTAAAAGAACCTAACTAATGAATCACTTTACTATGAGAAAGGAATTGGCTTTATATTAGGTAGGAGAATTATACTGAGAAAGCAGGTAGTTCTAACTACAAGCTCTTTATTTAGGATTAGCAGGGAGTTATATTAATAATTAGGGATTAGATTTAGTGTTTCCCGTGGTGAAACCAAAAGTCCTAAGGAATTCATCCCTTCTTGATCACAACAACCTTAGTTAGATTTACTTTTTATTCTTAGTTAATTAAACAACTAATCAACTCTTATTTTCAACTTAGCTGTTAAATCCTAATTAGTAATAGTCTTTAACCTCACAACTCCCTGTGTTCAATAACTCGAGACTCATAATCGCATATTACTTCGACACATACACTTGTGTATTACACACACGTTACACGTGTGTCAGTCTCAACTTTGAAAATGGCCATAATTGCTTTATGATAGGACATAGATAAAGTTATTATTGTCAGTGGACAGAGAGAGTCTAAATTGGAATAGAGAGGGAGATAGTGGAATGAGAGAGAGTGACTGTAGTTAATAGACACAAATAGGTAGTGGATAGAGAGAGGGCGTAATAAATAGACTAAAGAGGAGTGGATGGAGAGAGAAAATGTCATAAATTAATAAAATGAATAGTAGATGGAGAGAGATGGTGTACTAAATATAAAGAGAGAAGTAGTGGATGGAGAGAGAGTTTGTATTATATAAAGTAAAAAGTAGTGGAAGGAGAGAGATAGAGTGCCACATAATAATTTGTAAAAGCACTTAACGTTGTACACATATAAAGTAAGTATTATAATACATATTAATGAGCACTATTTAATTTAAAAATACATAATGTATTTATACTAGTTTATAAGCATTATTTACTTTAAAAATGCTCACTGTAGGTTGTATAAATATGAAATACATAAATTTATATAAAAGTATGTATATAACTTATTTAAAAAATAATGTATATAAATTTTAACATATTTCCAGTAGTGTTTAGTATTTATATTGGTACAATTTTGATTTAAAGTTGGTAGTGTTCTTAATGACTTCTATTACTAATAACAACTACTTGTATAGTTTTTATCCTCTCACTTGTCTCGAAACTTTTCAACTTTTGGCACTGTACCAAAATTTTCTTCATACAGTACTAGACGGTTGCTTCATATTTAGTGCTTGTGTAATCGAGATCTGGATGTGAATTATGGTGAAAGAGGTGTTCTCTATATCAGTATTTTAAGAAAAAAAGACTCCAGCTGAAATATTTACAAGGAGGATCACTATGGACTACTATGTCCAACGTGAGTAGAGGAAACCTATGATCATATAGAAAAAGATTTTAAAACTACGAATAGTAGAACTGAGTGAGTGAACTAGGTAATAAAAACAATAATATTGAGCATATATTTAAGTGAAAGAAACATAACATCTCTAATCAAAATCAAACGACAAAGTAGGAAGCATTACATGATTTATAGAAATCATATTCGTCACTAATGGAGTCAGCAAATCACAATCAAAAGATGAAAGAAGAAAATATGTCAAATAGTTATTCGTATTTTATTCTTCAATTATGATTACCATAAAATTTGATTGTTCATAGTTAACTAAGTAGACACCAAATCAACTGATGGTTGTTCTTAGGACTCATCATACATGTATAAGGGTTGAGATGGCAAACATAAGATTGCAAACCTCAATCCTTTGTTAACTCATAGGGCTATCTACAAAAACTATACAATAGATATAACACTATCTACAAATAATTTTGATCTTGGTTACATGAGATATGTATAAAAATAATAGATATATTTATACTTGTGATATACACAATAATCAAATTGCACTGTACATTTTCAAATCAAATGAAAGAATGAAAAGTTCCTATTAGCATGATACATATAGTATATATACTATTCTATTTATAGGAATGTAGGGATAAGACCAATCTAAGTGTCACATCTACAAATTTCCAAGGTCTAACATTCAAGTCTTAGAATCGTGTTCCAGATTGTTCTCAAAGCCAAATCAAGGACAATCGTTCATTCTCCCTACAAAGTTATAATGGGAAATTCACAATGTTCATGCAACTTATCTTGAAAACGTATTATTTTATTGAGAACATACCTATTGCTACTCATTTAGGAATTTCAAATCCATTTAACATCATATGTGGTGCATTTATGTACATGTATGATAACTCTAATACACTATGAGATCAACACTTACACTTCCATATCTACACTATTTTATCAAAAAAATCATGTGTAGTCATATCATACATTTTCAAATGTATCTTCGTATCATACTCATTTAATTGTGTTACTTCATCTATATAAATATTGAAAAATCAAGCATAAAAATTTGGGTTTTGTTTTTTCCAATTAAGTTTGAAAAGTTTAGATGTTACAATTTATAAAATAATGAATTTAACAATTTGTTAGTACAACACATCCATTCAATATCAAATGATTCATACCTTCATTTATGACTTGAGGAATTCATCTCAATTTACATGGTGCCTTTAATTCCTCATTTTTTATTGGTTTCTTCTCATTAAAATATTTTTAATATAATTATTTACAAAATGAAACATGAAAACATAACTCAATGACATCACACTTGTTGACATGCCATTTTTAGTCAGTTTACCAATGATTATTATTGAATTGACTCTATAAGTAATGACATGGCATTTTGTAATTTGTCTATATCTATTTCATATTTTCCACCCAATAAATAGTTCTATTAACCAATTTTCACTAGCCCAGTGTTCATGAAAAAGACACTTTTTCTCTGGGCGACACACATTTTGGACTTTGATTGAGATTTCTACAAAAAAGTTTTATTAAACTTCCCAATTGAAATTATTCATGAATAAAATATTCAATCACTTGCTTGTTCAAAATTCAGTTTCATTGAAACTTTTACAAAATCAACGTATTTAATAAAAAATAATAATTCATATCAATATTATAAGGTGAACCCCAGTTTTGCTTGAATCAGATTACCTATTTTCTCTTCAAATCAGAGCATAAAAGAAAAAATAAAGACTTGTCCCTCAAGATGTCAGTTCTCACATCCTTTTTCCTTTTTTTGACTCCAATTCCAAACTTGAAAGTAGAATCTCATAATTAACATGAAGTTCTAAAACTAGATCAACTCGGAACTTTTCAAAAATGTCATATCTTAGATAAGAAATCAAAGTTCACGACCTCATAGATTATACTGGCAGGTTGGTATGATCCTCCAAGGGTGTTGTGTGGAAGAATACAACATTTTACCACTAGTCTCTCTCTGTGGAACATGTGATACATGGATAAGAATCTTGATTCTTTCTCAAATCAATATGAGAATGTTACCCATTTCATGAAAATCATCTACCAGTGTCATGAAACAACCAAAACCTAAAAGCGCGCACACACACATATATACACCTCTATAGCCAACAATAATCATGCCCCTTTTGACTCTCCTAAATCCATAGATTAGACTATACTTCTATTTTATACTCACATACTCTTCTTCTTTAGAACATCCTTCTTTTAAAATAGATGTTTTGAGCAGTTAGGATGCATAAATGGTTCTATATTTAGATCTAATCACTCTATTTACTTATCTAGCTACTACATCTAGATCAAATTATCATATAACATTAACTACTCCAACTAGTTCTTGGATTTCAGTTCATGTGATTGGTCAATCGTATTGCTCAACCACTTCTTCATGATCTAGAATACTCTTATTCCTATGATTTTACTTTCATGATAATATCATCGCTAGTCTATTTGTCTTAAACAAGTTGATGTGACCATGCACATCTGTTTATCAATCTGCTTTGATGTTGATCACATCCTTTGCATATCAATCCATGAGCTAAATTATTTTTTGACTATGCATTTAAATTACTACTTCATACCTTGGTTACATTACCTGATACAATGATGTATAGTTAGTTTGAAAACATCTACCATGTATCTGTATTGCTCAAAATTGTATCTCTAATTGATAGATTGTGCTTATATCATGTGAACTTAATTATTTTAAGATAGTGGATTCAAATGCCTTCACTGCTTCAAATTCCTCTTTCATGCAATTGTCTTCGTTCACTCAATTAATCTTTTCATTTTTCTCAATGTCTCTATAAAACCAAAAAAACACATAATATTACTTTTTCCCAGTGATCTCCACAATGGAAGGCATCAAAGCAGTTGGGATACTTAATTTACTAGAATCCTTAGGGTTGATGACCAAAGTCCATGGTCATCTTAAGGTGCCATGGACTCACACATTTAAAGGGTTCTATTTATTTATTTTTCTATTTTTAACCCAAAACCCTGTTCTAAACTGAAATCATTTTTGAACTCGAGTTCACACACACAATACTATTTCCTTAGGCGATGCATGTTACATTACAAATTTTGTGCACATTAGAGAAAATCCTTACCTTGTCTCATGACCATTCTTTTCTTGATTTGTTCACCTTTGGCTGATCATGTTTTTTGTACTTTTATGTTTTCTCACTGATTCAAATTATAATTTTAATTTTCCTTATTTTCCTCACAATGTAAGTCGACGTCTTTAAATTTTTAATTCTTTATTTATTATCCTTTTTACTAAGTTTTTCAAAGATTGGGAGGCTGTCTTATTTCAAAGACCGCTCTTGAGATGATTTTCCTGACAGGTAGAACAATCTGGGGTTTCTAATGAGAAGTTTTATCCAATTCGAGTTTCTTTTGTTTTGTGTTTTTTGTTTTGTTGAGTTTCATTTTCTAGGCTGATTTTCATTTTGGGTATACCTTTTTCTTACTCTTTTTTTTGGTTTTCCAATTTGTTATTAGCAAAAAGACTTGATTGTTCAAGAATCTTTTTCTTTCCTTGTACATTGTTGATACTATCATGATTTCCTACTTGCATGAGTAATCAATTTTGATAAAGGGGTGATAAAGATTGCACGTACTCTTGGGAATTTTTTGCTTGAGCTTTATTTGTCTTTGATTCCTTTGGAATTGCACTAGAAAGTATAAAATATGCATACTCACACATAGTACACATACAAATCAAGACTTCTACAAAGTGGGCACCATCACTAATACTAGATATTGCAATGAGGAAGAAGAGTGTTAGTAATGGTACTATTCAAGTGAAATTCTAGACATCTAAAGGCCTACAAGACAACCCCATTCCTGTGAATAATGACCAATTCTGACATTTGTGATCCCAAGGTGTACTGGGAGAAGTACCATCATCCATAAGTATTTGGGTTACTTTATATGAGTGCCAACAGATAGGGATGAGCATCAGGCCGGGTTATACCGGGTTTTGCCTATCCCAAACCCAAACCCACATTTTAAAGCGGGCCACAGGCCGGGTTCGGGCCCAGATAAAATTGAAAAACGTCAGCCCATACCCGACCCATATAAGAATGCTGGGTTTCGGGCCAGATTCGGGTTTGCCCATATAACATCGAATGAGCATATCAAATTTTGTTAGATCTAACTTGCTAACATGAAAATTGAATTACTGTAAATGTATTTTGTGATAAACCTTCAAAAGAATGTATATACACTATATTGAAATAGTAACAAATCATTTTTTGGTACATGTGAATGTATGAGAAGTAAAAAAACAATGGAGTCCACAATGTTGTGCCTTTTTACCTCCTCATACTATATGTATATACAATGAAATGGGTTTTGGAAGGGAAAAAGATCATTTGTCTCCTACATGTGGGCATTTGAGTAAAAAGATGAGCATAATCTACGATGCATTGAGAAAAAGATCATTCATCTCCTATATGTGGACACAATGAGATCAAAATAAAGAAATCAAGTATGTCTATTCATGTCAATGATGGTTATCTTACTAGTATGAATTTATTAATCATGTTGATTGATTGCATAGTATCCATGTTGCCATTGGTTAGGTACATACTACATATTGCATCAAGAAATTTGTATGTTTTTCTTTCAAGACAAAGATAGATGTATATGTATAAAATGTACATAAAATATAATCTGGGCATTCGAGTTTTAGGGCCTGGGTTTACCTCTTCCCGTACCCAGCCCAAATAAAATATGGGTTTAAATTTTAGGCCTGACCCACCCATATTGTAAACCGAGTTCGGGTCTGGATCGGGTTATGCGGGCTGGGTCGCGGGTCGGATCTGGCCGACCCAACCCGATGCTCATCCCTACCAACAGACCCTAGAGAAGATAAGGACCATGCACCCCCTTATATAGTTCATGTTTAAGTGAAGATGTAATCATATATAGTTCATTAAATAACTGGGGGAAGCTTTATCTTCCAAGGTCACTCTCTTGAGATTGTTGACTACATTTGCCTTGCATAGGTTGTTCTTATATGTCAATGCATTCATATTTCTAAGAAGTCATGCTCACTATGATGATAAATGTACTACACTCATTCATGAAAGTCACTCAAGATTCTTCCCAAATTTCTCAACTTGCTTCATGCCATTAGGATACAACTCAAAATTCTCAATTTCTCACATCTGATACCACTCTGTCAGGCTACCAAAACTAACCCTCAAAATTCAAATCACAGAGCTTCATGTTTTCATATGTATGCCATCCAATCTTGCACCAAAAGTCTGCTAAAATTTGACCTCATAGGATTATTTACTTAAAAAATCTCCAACAATCTTATGACCCAATCTCGGCTAAAAGACTACTCAATATGTACTTATCATTGGAGACTACCAAACATATAAATTTGTCTAGATTATATACTCACACATATCTAGCATTAGAACCGAAATATTAAGGACTCTAGATACTTGATGGAAGGACACCAACATTCCTACATAGATAGCCTCCTTTTGAGATTGCAACATCCAATTTAGATGTAATACACAATATTTATTGAATTTGTCCAAATCAATCCCGATTTGTACCCATGACCATTTTCCATCAATTTTACATGATGATATGAAAAATGGTTTCTTAATTCACAAGACCCTTTCCAAGAAACCTTAATGCCTTGAAACCTAAAATCTCATGACATCAACCTTAAAATGAAAGGTTGTGTAACTAGAATCAAATTCTTTACGTGATAGAACTACTTCAACTACCGATCATCTTGGGACCATGTCAAAAGGCTAACCAAATCAAGGTCTGCATTATCAAGCATCTATATCCATGTTCCTAACTTGTTGCAATGCCATAAGACTTTTTAATTTTTAAACCTACCTATGGTCTACATGATTTCACATTTAAGACACATCTAGGTTAGGGAAGTATGGTCACAATACTATGTTGAAGTTGTTCTCCAACTTATCTAGTTACTTGGGTGGCAATGAAGTCTTGGTAGTACTAATCATTGTCTTTGAAGTCATATATATTTATTATAACATCACTACCTATGTAACGTGGAGCCTATAGAGTTACATTCATAGGATTCCCAATGAAGAGGAGTATCATCTTGGAAACAAGGTCAAATGGTTGCTAAAAGGTTTAGTTAATAAGTCAAATTATTGATGGACTGACTGGAAGCATAGTAGGCTGATTAGAAAGTTCATCCACCCGACTAGACAAACTAGTCAATTGAGTCAAGGGTCTAGTTGATTGACTAGGATGAGACCACCAATCGGTCGAATGGCTACCCTAGTTCACCAACTGGGCAAGATTAGGAAACCATTTGACTGGTTGGTCTAGTCGATTGAGGGACTGGATCACTAAATTGGCCGATTGGATCTAGAATGTTTTCACCCAACCCAGTCGCTCGATTAGTGGTCTTAGACAATCCTCTAGAAAGTAGTCTGACCTAGCAAGTCATTCAACAAGACTAATCCAATCACCCTACTAGTTGTTTGTGAGAGGGCTACTAAAAAGCATCCACTGTATTTTTGTTTCTTAGAGTTATTTACAAAAATTGCTTCCATGCCTCTCCTACCAGGTTATTGTTTACACCTTTTGACATGTGAACCCTATTTGTCTTTACACACAATGAGAGAGAGAGCAGAGATTATGCAATGCTAGCACATTTCTAATGGAAAGATTGATCCTTCTCCATCGACTCTAGGAGCACATCGTTGAGTTCCTATTCATCCACATAGATGATATAAAGATGTAGATGCATTTGTGACTACATTGAAAGATCATCACTGACATATTATTTCATTTATATTCTTGTGAGTACCGTCAATGGATACACTATAGGATTCTCAACATTAGAAAATACAACAAGATTAATTTTTTACTAAGTATCCTTCTAGACAGATCCATCTTCAAAACCAGATTAGCGATGATAAGTTTACACCTTATAGTGGAAGAGGTTCCAATAATTCAACTTATAATGCTGGTGTAGATATGGACCCTCCAATTTGTGCCTAACTTGAATTTGTCGAATCAACAATCAGTTTTCACAGTTTTTGGCACTTTGGGTTTCACCTCAAGATGCATGTAGAAAACTATTTTCTACTATCCAATCGCGGAAACTACCGATGAATGTCAGTGGTGGATTATGGTAATCCACCAATGATTTGCACAAATACTACTATCACAAATATTACTCCATTGACCCAGTATGACCATAAAGTCACCTCTGGCATATCACAATGTTCTGATATGCACGTGTGTGATGGATCACCCTATTTTTCCCAAAGGTTCTCTACTCAATTTATGTGCCCAAGGTGGTGGATCACAACATTATGATGAGATACCCTTCCTTGATTTGTGTGCCTAGCGGATCATGTCATTTTGCCATCCATGCTTATCGTGGATTGTACCGTTCTACTATCACCTTGATTTGCATGTCATCGGTGAAGATCTTTGTTTGGAATGAATCTGATGTGCAAACTCCTATCTACGATACCCATACAAGTGTTTGAAGATGGCTAAAGTTGCTAGTATCTTCCTCTACCTCTTTCTCTCTCCAAGTCACCAAAAAAGTTTCTCAAACCTTGGAGGCAACAATGAGAGAATCTAAGTGCATGCCCTGAAGGCCTCCTCTCATATTATAAATTGAGGAGTGGAGAGACAGTGTTTCCTGAACCCTATTTGTCCAGGTTGTAGACTCCTTGACTTATGGAAACTTGTTTTATACCTATGGTTCCATATTTTTTTAGGTCCTCAAAACTTACTTTTAGATTCTTGGATTTGTTATAACAATTACAATAAGGTCTAATTTAGCCTTTCTTCAAGCTATCTCCATGTGTGTGACCCTGAAGGAACCTAGTACATTGTCAATGGATTCACTAATCAATATTAAGATCCATCAACAACGAGTACTGTTTAGATACACATCATTTCTACCCAAGTAGTAGGATTAGTCAGATAAGACTAAACCAACAACGACCAGAGTTAACTTGTTGTATAATTATTTTATAACAGATATCTAGATTGAACTAGAGTCATGGACACATCTTACTCTTTATATTAAATATAAATTACTTAATCTACAAGTAGACTAGCAAGATACATATGAGCTCAGTATCATATATTGACTCACATGGGCATGACCACACATTTATATAGTCTCAGTTGTTAAGATGCCTTGGATATCACTCGTGGAGTATATGAGTGGACAAATTCCTTATACATCACTCACAATGCATAACATGATTCTCATCACATGCAATCACTACCTTTATGGAAATCTTCTTCAAGATCACATTGGGTAATGTCAAAGTATGACAATTGTCATATAACCATTGTAGTGATTCTGGTCAAAAAACCACAACACCACTGTCACATTTGAGAGTTGATCGTGACTATCATATAACGGTCCATGGATCACTCTCAAGGAGGTTCCATTCAGTACACTTGTTCTCTAATAGGTGTGTATGTGTCTGACTTGGTATCTAATACCTATGACCCATAGAACATGGCTATTAGTCACCACATATACTAGTCTCACATGTGTTATTGTTGTCCAATCCTCAATAATACTTGACTAGGGACATCTAAAAATATTGTACCTAACATTCATTAGGATCTCATGTTCAAATCACATACTTGAAGTCCAATGGCTTTGAACCAATCATTCTAAGGACAATTATTATGTACATTAATATCGCACAAAACAAATGTGCATCATAAATTGAAATTTTCTTTATTAAACAAATCATAAGTTTATAATATCCCTTCATCCATAATTTAATGATTGGCTTCTAGGGCATATACACCAAAATATACTCTATGACATAGATATATATATCACACTCCTTCCTTCCTAGTATGTTGTTGTTTCTTAGATATGCTCATGGTAACATATAGCTATTTTATTTTGTTGCTTCCTCTGTGCCTATCACCCCCATACGCCCCACAAATTGCAATAATCCTAAACTCTAGAATTTGCACTGACCTCCTCTCCTACACCTACCTTGGTTAGGGAGGAAATGGTAAAAATTGTAATCACAACAGATAAGTAGAAAACAAAGGTAAGAATCTATAAATGAGTTCCCATTGACACTTCTATAGTGTCAAATGAAGCAACTTTAAGAAAGTTTCCACCGCCAATCTAAAGAAAGAACTTTTAACCCTTGAGTTATGCGTAGAAACAAATTTTCAAAGGGTTGGATCATATAGTTCACCAAGGAAACTAAGGTAGAATGACAACCTATGGAATGAATGCCATACTCTCCAAATCTCAAAGAAGTCCTAAGGAATATTCTAGAAGGTTCCTATTCATCTAAAGTTGTGTGACTTGAGACACTGGAAACCACCATCAAGATCATTGCCAGACCACACCATATATCATACTCTAAAGATAAGATTCCAGAAGGAGGTGAGGACAATAGGCCAACACTCATTACTATCATGAACATAGGCCACGAGGTACTCACATTGTTCATCAACAATGGGTCTTGCCATTATGTATGTACTATAAAGAGACTCATCAACAATAGATGGACTCTATAAATATATAAACAACAACCAAGAGTTATAATGCATTCAAAGACTCACTCAAAGGTTCCCCCAGGGAAGTCACACTTGAGCTCTAGATTGGTCAAAAAATATTCTCTATATTATTTTGGTCATGGAATTGATCCTTGCATTCAATCTACTACGAAGATGACCATGGACTACATCAAAATCTCAAATACAACATTGTCTTCGAGGTTCACAAGGACTTCCCCACAGAGCTATATAATGCATGAGAGAAGATGACATGAAACTACAAGTTGACATGCTTCATACCATGACAATTAGCTATGTTACACTAACACAATGCATGTTATGTCACCTAATTTAGAATACAAAACAATTCATGAGAAGTCTATCCAAAATAAAATGGAACATAAAACATATGTAAGTCATTCAATGTCCAAATAAAATGGGCTTAGGATTAAATGGGCCATCTTAGAGTAAACCACACTTCACATGATGTAAATTAGTAACAAACATCTCTAATCCATCCTAAGCCTCAAGATCTTATGAGATATATCTACCTTAGATACAAACCTCCCATTAGAAACATGAGTTAGGAGGCTCAATAAATTCAAAATTTTGAAGAAGTTCGAAAAGGTATTGTACAGGTGGGCCTAGGTCCCAAATGCAAAGGTCCCCACCCATACTTTTGACGTGTGATTGCCACAATAGAGCATCAAGAAAATGCTAAAAATTCCATAACTATCATATAGATACCACACATCATGTAAAATTTGAATATAAATAACATGATGAGTCCCTCAACATTGAGACTAGATTTCAAGAATAACTCTTACAACTAAATTTTCTGATGATGAACAAACTGCCTATTACAATCCAAAGTCTAAAGTTACACATTTTCTAAATAAGCTCACCAACAATAAAGAAAACACAAATAAAGATGTAAAGAACGAGACAAAATGACTACTGACATATTGGGAATATATTTCAACCCAGTATGGTTTACATGACCCATGATCATCACCCACTCATATCTCTCTAACATGTGAGTGGATCTACAAGTACCCCGATGATAATTACACTCCACAAACAACAAATGTGAAGATTATTATGAAATGCTGGAAGGATGGGGCACCATATCCATCCTTGAAGATAACGATGTAACAATATTGACAATGAAAAATCCACCTTGTGCAAAGAGGTGATAACCTAAATAATTTGGATGATGAAGAGTGACCATTATGAAATAAAAGCAACTTATAATTCATAGAGAAGAGACCATTATAATTATAACACCATGGCATTGTGAAGATCTGAAAGCTTCTATTTCTCCATGCCCCATGACATATTTGTCTCCAAAAAAATGTTACATAAACAAATATACATAAAAATAACCATGACAACACTTTCAGAAACGATATTTATGATAACTTCCTATACACATTGCAAATATTTGAGGATAACTCCACAAAATTTTAAAATTTCCCCGTACCAAAATATATGTTGTAGAACAATAGCCTTTCTATTTTGATGACAAGACAAAAATGGTCAATATCATCTTTTTCTTTGAAATACACCAAGTCAAAATTGAGGAGCATTTGTCTCAACGTATTAAGGACAACAAATGGAGGTCCTATACAACTACATTGACATATTTGAATGGATCTACACTGACATATGAAATTGGACAAGTAGATTATAGTACATTGCTTGTTAATAATTCCTAGAATACTCCCAATTAAGAAGATAATAAGATGACTGCAACTACAATGGATCATTGAGACTAGTGAATATCTCCTGAAGCAATATGACACTAATTTCATAGAGCTGGTCAACTACCCTGTATGGCTTGCCAACACAGTGGTAGTAACATAGATTCATGAAAAAGTATGTGTGTTCATAGAGTATCACTACTTGAACAATCCCTCATATGGTTGATGAATTGATTATCAAGTTAGAACCAGATCAGGATGTCTAAGAAAAATAAGGAGAAGTAAACCTTAATCACTTTTTGGCTCTGCTACCTGCCTTTTGGAAAAAAATGGTAAGCCTACTAATAAAAGGGAAATGGTCACCCTCTTTCATGACATGATCCACAAAAAATTTGGTGTCTCACTAGACAACAACATTTCCAAATCTAGTGAGCCAGAAGACCATATCACTCATCTACAAAAGATCTTCCAAAGATTTCAATTATTATCCTGCTTCCTCAACTTAGATAAATTTACGTTTGGAGTTACATATGGTAACCTCATGGGCTACATTGTAAATTAAAGGAGAATCATAGTCAACCTAGGAAATGCACATGAAACTATGGAAATGCCTTTGCTAAAAATAGAGAAAGTAAATATGAGGTATGCTCATTCACCTCCAATACATCAATGGCTTCATCCCAAACTAAAACTCATTCAAAAATTTATATCCAAACTGTAGAAGCTCAAAGTCTATTTGGCATGTCCACCACCTCAGAAACCTTTAATACAAGGATACATTGTTATGCTTTGTTTATTAGTCTGTGTGAAATTGATGGGGGTTCTTGAGAAAATTCATAGTTAAAAAAGAGTTCAATATTTGCTACCTATCAAAGAAGTTCAACAACACTAAATCACAATACACTATTGTTGAGAAGTGCTTCTTGTCCTTGGTGTATGATAACTCAAAGATACATCACAATATGATGATGTACTCATTATAAATCATTGTAAGACATTATCCACTCTATTAATTATGTGAATGAACTACCATCACCACATGATGAACCAAATGGAATATGATATTTTCTAACTTTGACATCACTTTCTTACCCAGAAAGGATGTCAAATCACAAGTATTAGAAAATCATATCGTAGATTTCCAACTTGTTGAAGAATAAACATATATATACAAGCTCATCAATGAAAAAATTAGTATAATTGACACACCCAGCATCATCACTCACTCGATCCTAATCTATAGATGATCTACATTGGACTGAGCTATCAACTACAAAAGATTCATGATAGGAGTATCCCTTTAAGATCCACATGTGTGTCTAAATGACTAGATTTTGATGCCACCATCAATGTTGTAATATTTGAAGGTAGGATCTTGAGACTCCAATTGGATAAGCAACATGGGCACTATACCTCAATGTGATAATGGATTACCTCCTAGTGTTTCACAAGTTAAGAACAATTGGATGACCAATCATCATATTTTAATCCCCTATTAAGAATACTTGAGACCTCTAGCCAAAGATTTGGAACCGATCTCTTGAAATTTCATTAAACAAGTGAACAACACTTATGAAAGTATTTAATTCACTACTACAGAAGTAGCTTATAATGTCACATTTAGAGACGTCGGTTATTACCAAAAATTGACGCCTAAACCCTACAATGTTGGCTAATTACAGAGATCGACATCTATATTTGAAGACCGGCCAGACACGTGTATCACTTTTTATTAAGCGTCGACCCCCTAAGACGAACTGACGCTTAACATAGCCCGCTAAATCCAATTTTTCAAGTGAATAAAAATTATCCCCAAAGTTTCACATATGGCGTCAGTTCTTTACCTAGTAACTGATGCCTAATGACGAAAAAATTACCTCCAAAGGTTGTCAGTTTTTGTGGAAAAACTTACACTGATAAGGTTTCACACGCCGTCCCCGTGAAAATTTTTAGGGTTAAGATTGTCCAATGGATGTCAGCTTTTTCGGGCAACGAACGCTGATGGATATTAGGTGTCAGTTTAATAGAAGACCGACGCCTTTTTTAACTTAATAGCCCCCGCGAGAAACAGACTCTTCCCCATTTGTCTCTGTTTCATCGTGAAATCAGCTGTTCCGCTCCCGACGCCGTCGGTCACGCTCCAACCTGCTCCCTCCTCCTTGCACGCAACCGTTGCCTTGCTCGCCGCCGCCGGCCGCCCTTCTCCTTGCCGTCGGCGCCGGCACCTGTGCTGCCCTGCCGCTGCTGGTTCTGGAGCTCGCCGGCCGCTGCCCTACCGCCGCTGGTTCTGGAGCTCGTCGGCCTTCTGCCTGCTCGAGAGCTCACCACCTGCTCCAGAGCTCGCCAATGTTCAGCTTGCTCCAAAGCTCACCACTCACTGGCTGCCTGCTCCAGAGCTTACCTCCTGCTGCCTGCTCGCCGCTCTTCCACGCTCGCCTGCCCGCTCGGCCTGCCCATTCGGCTTCCACGTGCACCCCTCCATCTCACCCTCTCTCCCTACTCTAGAGCAAGACGCCCAACTGGGCTCAAATAGAGGTAAACATCCCCAAAAACCCTCTGTCTCGCCCTCTCTCCTAGCTCCAGAGCAAGATGCTCTAATTTGTATTTACTTAAATACCGATTTGTGTTTACTTATCTATTCATTCGTTTATCTAATGATTTTTTATTCATCACATTATTTAAATTTAGGGCTTTATATTTGTTCATCTACTTTTTTAAAATTATTTAACCATCTCCTGGTTTATATTTGTTTATAAACTTAGATGTTGCTATTGTAAATCAACCTAGGATATGAATAAATCTTGTGCTTGCATACATTTGTGCTTCTAATCCTTATTCTTGACCTAATTCAGTAAATTTTGATGCATGTAGAAATAAGATTCAAACTTGTCCATTCTAGCATCCTAATTTGATTTGATTATGTGCTTTGAACCTTGAAACATGCGTATTAAAGATACATTGATGTCTCAAACTTAACTCACATGTGGGTCTTTTATTTCTAAAATGATTATATCTTCAATCTGCTTTTTTTCACCTTTATACTATATGTATTGCCTCTAAAATAGAAGATCTATTTGGTAGAACTGTCGACCTTTGTCTAGACCCTAAAGTGGACTCTATGAACACAACCAATTAAAGTATCATATTAATATATAATAGTTTATTTATGGAAGTTACATAGAGACATGCAAGTTTTAGTAACAAAATGATCAAAATAACCCCTATTATATTTTGCTACTGTAAAAAAGTAAACCCTAGGAATTGATAGTACAAATGCATCTAAACATTCATAAGCTATTAATGTGTCACTTGGAGAGAAATGGGCATATTCCTATTTAAGTAAAAATTACATAGGAAATAATATGAAGTATTGATTAGTAACATAATGCGGTGGTTATCTATATGAAATTGATTATATATGCAATTCAAGTAGAAATACTAGAAAGAAAGATAATGAAACAAGTATGAAATTGCAAATAACCTTAGATGGGAAAGAAAACTTCAAATCAATGCATGGTGTTTCATGGTCTCTATTCCTAATGAGTTATGTTACAAATATTTGTATATTAGGTTAAGGACATGTTTCTGTTGTGACATGTTGAGTTTTTTGCTATGTTATACCCACTAGATTTGTGTTATATATAAAATAATACATTGATTAATTTAGGAAGCACTGATATGTTGTTATGGATGTCCACAAGTGTTTTTATAAGAAAATTGTGTGTTGAATGGGGTTGTGAACAAGGGACTGGTGTTGTATTTGTTGACCTAGAAACCCATCCACAGTTTACTCATTAGGAGTAAATCTTGGATAGTCCCCAGTTTGGGACTGTTGTTGAACACCTAATCTCACTTAGGATGTAAGTGTATAATGTGTATTGGGTTTTTAAGAAAATTTCGATAGCATTTCCCGTTAGTTCTTTAAGTACATATGTACTTGGAGAATAGCGGGGAAATGCTGCCAAAATTTTCTTGAAAACCCAATACACGTTATACACTTACTAGTGAGATTAGGTGTTCAAGAATGGGAT
This sequence comes from Alisma plantago-aquatica, assembly GCA_963693085.1. Taxonomy (NCBI): domain Eukaryota; kingdom Viridiplantae; phylum Streptophyta; class Magnoliopsida; order Alismatales; family Alismataceae; genus Alisma; species Alisma plantago-aquatica. The sequence continues at coordinate 1,614,999,168 of OY856409.1, read as the reverse complement.
AGGTGGTACTCATTTATTATATATAAGAATGACAACACATGTATTTGTTGGCCTAGAAACCTGTCCAAGATTTACTCAATAGGATTAAATCTTGGATAGTCCCCGGTTTGGGACAGTTCTTGAACACCTAATCTCACTTTGGATGTTTTAACCATTAATTATATATAATGCCTTAAACCCTAAAGTTTTAACCATGCTTAAACTTTAATATGTTAACCCTAGACCCTAATCTTGTTTTAATATATACTTGTTTTCTCTTTGATCATAGAATGGATAGATCATGGATGTCCATTCGCAATCGCTGCACCCCAGAGTTTATTTCTGGTCTTGATCAATTTATTAGATTTGCCGAGGAACATAGGAAACAACCTGGAGATAGGTTCTACTATCCATGTAGGCCTTGCGGTAACAACTTGAAAGTCAACACTGGTGACGAAATAAAAGTCATGTCATGTGTAACGGGATTGTACAAGGCTATATAGAATGGCACTGACTTGGAGAGATTTCAAACTCCAAACCAGTGGATGTCGATAGCAGTGCTTGTATGGAAGAAGTTATTGCCTCTGATGATGTAGATGTGAACGAACCAGTTCCAGTAGACATCGTTGATGCGATGTTGGATAGTTGTGGGGTAGAGCACACTGAAACCGATCCACCTCTCATGTTTAGAAACATTGTGCATGATGCTGAGATACCGTTATACACAGGTTGTACAAAGTTTACGAAGCTTAGTGTTGTGTTGAGATTGTATAAGCTGAAAGCTAACAATATGGAGTGACAAAAGCTTCACGCCATTGTTGTCTTTGTTGAAAGAAATGCTTCCTAAAGGAAACAAGCTGCCAATCTCAACATACCAGGTAAAGAAATTGTTGTTCCCAATGGGAATGGAGGCCAAGAAGATACACACATGCCCGAATGATTGTGTATTATTTCAAAAGGACTATGTGGATTTGAAAGATTGTCCAAAATGTGGTGTGTCACGATATAAATTGATGACTTTGGGGGAGTCCAAAACTGGTTCTCCTGCCAAGGTGATGTGGTATCTACCTATAATATCACAGTTTCAACGCTTGTTTGTTAATCTGATAGATGCAAAGAATTTGAGGTGGCATGCAGATGTTAAGAAAAATAATGATGGGATCCTACGACATGCATCTGATTCCCCACAGTGGAAGAAGATTAATCTATTGTACCCTAAATTTGGTGAAGAAGTTAGGAATGTAAGACTTGGGCTTTGCACAGATGGGATGAATCCGTACGAGACATTAAGGAGCCAACATAGCACTTGGCCAGTCATGCTTGTTATATATAATCTTCCTCCCTGGCTGTGTATGAAAAATAAGTATGTTATGTTGTCGTTGTTGATATCAGGCCCTAAACAACCTGGAAATGATATCAATGTTTATTTTGAACCTCTGATTGACGACTTAAAGAAAGTCTGGGGTGAAGGTGTGATGACCTATGATGCTTCATGAAGAGAGACATTTCATTTGCATGCTATGTTGTTTTGCACTATTATTGACTTTCCAGCATATGGGAATTTGTCTGGATATAGTGTCAAAGGAGCTAAAGTGTGTCCTATATGTGAAGAGAATACTGATTCAACAAGACTAAAACATGGTGGCAAGACTGTATATCTTGGTCATTGAAGGTTTCTTCCAAAATTCCATATGTATCATAGGAAGCGCAAAGCATTCAATGGATGGAGTGAGGAACAGAGTGCACCTAAATCTATACCAGGGGAGGTTGTTTATGAAAGAGTAAAAGAATTTGTCAATTAATTTGGTAAGGGATCACAATGTACTATGGCCACACAGAGTGACAAATCTTTATTCAAGAAGAAGTCAATATTTTGGGATCTTCCTTATTGGAGTTCTTTGATAGTCATGCATTGTATCAATGTCATGAACGTTGAGAAAAATGTATGTGATAGCGTCATTAGTACTCTGTGGAATATACCAGGTAAGACTAAAGATGGGATAAAATCCAGAGTGGACCTACGTGAAATGGGAATAAGGTCAGAATTAACAGAATTGCATGAAATGGAAAATTGGAGAACATACTTACCTCCTGCTTGTTACACGTTGTCTAGAAAGGAGAAAAAAGCTTTTTGTGAATGCTTAGTAAATGTTAAGGTGCCACAGGGTTACTCATCCAACATCCGTAGATTGGTATCAATGAAAGATCTGAAGTTGATAGGTTTTAAATCTCATGATTGTCACACTCTAATCCAACAAATATTGCCTGTGGCAATTCGATCTATATTGCCGAAGCATGTAAGGTTTGCAATCACCAGACTTTGTTTCTTTTTCAACAGTTTGTGCAACAAAGTTATTGACCTTGATACTCTCGATACTTTGCAAAGAGAAGTGGTTGTTACCCTATGCCATCTTGAGATGTATTTCCCTCCTTCGTTCTTTGATATCATGGTACATCTTGTTGTCCACTTGACTAGGGAAGTGAAAATGTTGGGACCAGTTTTCTTGCATTGGATGTATCCCTTTGAATAATAAATGAGCATTTTTAAAAGTGATGTTCGAAACCGTTATCAACCTGAAGGGAGTATTATTGAGGGTTATGTGGCAAGAGAGGTTATGGATTTTTGCAATGACTTTCTGAGTGGTAATGACAAGAATATTGAGGAGCAATTTGGCAAAGGAATTTTGGGATCACGGGTGAAAGTAATCAGCCGTGAGCAGTTGGAACAAGGTCACTTGTATATTTTACACAACATGGACAAAGTGAGTGTTTATATCGAGGAACATACCAATTTCATCAAGAGACAATATCCTCGAGCCAATTCAATGTGGCTTGCTAGATTGCATAACAAGACATTTATTAAGTGGTTTGAAGATAAAGTCTTACATCAACTAACTCAAACACCAGATGATATTACTGAAACTATCAAATGCCTCACCTTTAAACCAAAATTGAATGGTATGTCTTATGAAGTGTATGGCATTAATGGATTCACATATTACACAAAGCGCCAAGATGATAAGAGTGTCGTCCAAAACAGTGGGGTCACCCTTCAAGTGTCGACTATGTTTTTTGCAAGTGCAAAGGATAAGAGTTCACGTGAAGCTAAAATGTCATATTATAGTGTCATTGAAGACATATGGGAGTTTGACTACATAGATTTCAAAATTACGCTCTTCAAATGTAATTGGGTTGATAACACCAAAGGAGTTATAGTGGATGAATTGGGTTCACTTTAGTGAACTTTGAAAAGATTGGCGAGAAGGGTGAACCATTCATATTGGCAACATAGGTGAAACAAGTATTTTATATCGATGATCCTGCAAATGATAAATGGCCGGTTTTTCTTCATGGTAAAAGATAGTTCATTGAAGATCCTATAGATGAAGAAGAGTACTATGATAAGTATGATGACTCCAGTCCATTCTCAGTTGGGTTGCCAACACCACAAAATATTGAAGCTAATGATGACTTGTATGTGCACGGAGATCACAATGAAGGATTGCTAATTGATAAACGATCACAATATTAGAGGCATGCATGTTTACATTTTTTTATATGTTTCATTTTTCATTGTTTCATTTGTATATGTGAACTATACAATGTTTCATTTTTCAATGTTTCATTATCTTCTAGTTATGTAAAATGCTAAATGTTTGATTTTTTAATGAAATTTTCAGATGGCTGAGCATGGGCATGATGACCATGATGTCCATGATGAGCATGGTGAGGATACCAATGTGCCGCCTCACAATGTAACTTTTAAAAATATATCATATGTTTCTATCTATATGTCCATTTATAGTTATATCCTGTAAGTGTGTTTATTTTCTAAAATTTTAGGTTGATGATGCACATGTACCCTCTGAAGCACTTGAGGCACTTGATGAGCAGTACCAAAAAGTTGACAAGAGAAGGGGCATCACTATGATGAAGAAGTTAACAATGCTAAGGGGCAATGGACCCAAACTGGTTGTGGATTTTGATAATGCTGGAAATGCAATTGGAGTGAACCGCAATTTGTTTGTTTTATATCTTGGGTATGTTACTCGTAGCCATTGTGGTTGTAAGATAGATTCTTAGCATAAATTTCCTAAGGGGAAGAAAGACTTAATATGGAAGGATTTATGCGTGAGTTATTATTATTTGTAATTCTATTTTGTAGATTACTAATTCTTTGGATACTAGTTAATAGCAATTCTATTTTGCAGAGTATATTTGCGTTGGATGAAAACTTGCATCGTAAATGTGTGATGAAACGCTGTGGGAGGGTCCTAAGGAACTATAGGACAAATCTCACTCGAGAATACATAAAAGATGGTGAGAAGAGGAAGAAGTCAACCACTAAATAGTGGAACTTACTGGACTAAGAAGAATGGGACATGTTTGTTGCGTCAAGAAACATAGATGAATTCAAGGTATTAGGTGTTACTCCCTATTTAATTAATATATGTTTTATTCACCTATTCAAGATTAACCTTTATTGTTACTAACCAAATCAATGTGCATACTAACTAGGCTATTAGTGAGGCACAAAGAGAAAGGCGTGCACTGAATGTGCATGACCACACAATTGGTCCAAAGGGCTATGTAGGTGTTCGCCAAAGACTACAAGCTGAGTGTACTACTTAGTCTACTGCTACGCAGGAGTCCTCTACTATAGGTACTGCACCTCTACCTTGCCATGATGTCTGGATAGCTGGGAGGCAAAACAAGAAGGGAGAAATAAAGAAGCCCACAACTACTGAGGTGGCTGCAAAAATGGTAAAATACAACTCTTAGAGCAATCGTTCGAATATTGATTATTTGTGGTGTTTACTTACCAATTTCTATTGATGGCGATTAGTGGGAGCTGCACGAGCTGAGGAAACAAGGCAAGTTCATCCCTGAGGGTACAAGGGATGAATTGACAGTTGCTTTGGGTAACCCAGAGCATCCTGGACGTGTTTGGGGTGCAGGCACTGGTATGGGCATCAAAGCATTCTTTGGGCCATCCCAGCGCAAACATGTCCCAAAAGTGGGAATTTCACAAGAAGAAGTAACCTATTCTTTTTTTAGAATGCTACTGTAAAAGGGAATTCAATAATCAGAAGCTAACGTTTCTTTTATCCATGTATATGTAGATAAGATAGTTGATAGGAGAGTCAATGAAGTCGTTGATAAGAGAGTCAAGGAAGTAGTTGATAAGACACTCCATGAAGTAATGAGCAAGTGGAAGGCATCTCTGACTCCCACTCAGACAATACCTATGGAATCCCGCTCTACTCCTACTGCAGAGGTTGGGAGTAATCTTGTAGATCCACCACCTAGCACATCCGCTGTAAGTATTTTTATGACATAATAACTAGTCTTTTCAAGATGATATGTTTTCAAGATGATATGTATATATGTATATAACATTTTTTATGTAAATTTTTAGGGGTTGAAGCCATGCCATCTAAAAAGTAATGAATATGTCATTGTAGAGGCGTCGACTTACCCATCCCTTCCAGGGGAAATGTTTCATGGGTCTCCATTACCATATGGTTGGGTCCGTGTGAGCCCGCTATGTATATTCCCCAATTGGATGGATCTTCCATTGCCATATGCCCACCCAGATTGTAAAACGCTTGGTGAGGCAGAAGGCGGAGTGATATTGTGGCCCAAAGCGGATGTCGTCTATACTGCAATTGTATGGTAAATTTACATTACGTTAAATTGTTAGTGTGTATATATGAGGTCAACTGATCTGAAATTATATATACATGTTAAAATGAAGATACCCAGAGCATCTAGGCTTCCACCACCTCCTACATTACCAAGTTGGGTTCCACAAGACCTACGTACCCCGTTAGGTCCTAATTATAGGGGTATGGCAGTATGGTTAGGCAAACATGATATAAATTACCCTATAAATGTTTCTATAGATGCGGATACTGCAGGTCAATCATACGAAAACAAACTATTTATAAAATATATTTTGGAGTTGTTTCACTATGATTGGCTGAATACATCTTTGATAGAGCTATGGATAAGGTGACATCTTGTTTATACATCCATATACCTTGTATAGGATCTGGTGATCTGGTTTCTTATATATTAATGCATATGTAATACATGTTTTGCAGCTACTTAGACAAGATATGTGTAGATTTTTCATTTGAACATGTAGGATTTTTGATTCCATCTTTGATTAGTCTAGTAGCTAAAGACCCTACATCAATTCAACAATATTGTTGTGATGCTTTTACAAATTTTGGTCAAAATAAGAAGACGGTGATAATAGCTCCATTCAATGTGGAGTAAGTTTACTTTGCTTATAATTTGGACTTAAGACAATTACATTTTTATTGTGGATTTTGAGTTATTAATTTTTAACTTTTTTACCTCTAGGGGCACACATTGGGAGTTACTAGTTATTATCCCCATGACGTTCACTGTCTATTATCTAGATCCTAAGGGGACTAAATTGAATCCAAAATATGGACATGCAATGAAAATGGCATTATTCCAGTGAGAAATATTTCATTTTTATATCCGTTAACATATGTTATTACATTACTATTTAATTGTGCAATTTACTGTGTTACATTAACATGTAGGGGTTTACATGAGTTCAAAAAGGTTGGAGGATAGGTCCCCAGGAAAAAGAACCAACCAATAATTTGGGAGAATGTGGAAGTAAGTTCCCGACTCCAATGTATATATTATTTATGTGAACTGTGCTTAGTTGTATTTTTTAATATTTTGTATGTTTCAATTTATAGTGTGCTACACAAGACAACGGCTGGGCATGTGCATACTATGTGATGCGATTTATGCACATGATTATCAAATATGCCACAGTGGGCATCAATACCATACCTGAGGTATTATATATAGTCTCATTAGATAATATGAAATATATCAATCTTATTTATATATTATTAATTATATATATACATCATTCTCTTTGTAGGTGTTTTAAAACTGACCCCACTATAGGTAAGGCCTTATCAGATGTACATGCTTCCTATACGATGGAAGAATTAAATGATGTAAGAGAAGAATGGGCAAAAGCCATAAAAGTAGTGGGGGTTTTAAAATATAATTGGGATGTTGATAGCGATAATGACTAAAGAATGATATTTTGTAAATGAATTTTTCTGAATTGTCATATGTGTGAATGTTTCTACATGTATAAATGTTTCTACATGTGTCTAAATGTTTATACATGTGTGAATGTGAAAATGAATGGAACTACAGGTTGCTACATGAATGTTTCTACATGTGCATGTGTGAATGTGAAAATGAAAGGAACTGCAGGTTGCTACATGAATGTTTCTAGATGTGTCTAAATGTTTCTACATGTGTGAATGTGAAAATGAAAGGAACTGCAGGCTGCTACATGAATGTTTCTACATGTGTCTAAATGTTTCTACATGTGTGAAAATTGAATGGAACTGCAGGTTGCTAAATGTGTGAAAATGAATCTTGTTAAATTTGCAGGTTTGTGGCCTGTTGTTGGCTGATAGCAATGGATGTTGTAAACTTTTAGTTTAGTTCCACTGAATTGTAGGTTTCTATATCCTACGACCAGCCACAGAAGGCCTGCAAACTGATAAGAAAAAAAAATCAAAACATAGGCGTCAGTTATTAGTCGAAAACCGATAACAAAGGCTTACAACGTCAGTTAATAGCAAAAAACCGCCGTCTAATGTGGCCAAACAACACGGTCATGTTGGCCAGCACCACCATTGCGGCAGGTGATATAGCGTCAGTTATTATTAAGAAACCGACGTCGATGGTGTCCTAGATGGTGCCCTTTTATGGCGCGAAGGGTTTGGGCGTCAGTTTCCCTACTAATAACCGACGCCTATAGTTCCCCTGCTGGCGCCCTTTTTGTGGCATGAAGGGTTCTGGCGTTGGTTTCCCCACTAATAACCGACACCTATAGTACCCTTGTTGGTGCGTTTTGGGTGGCATGAAGGTTTTTGGCATCGATTTTCAAACTGACGCCTAAGGGTTCACCTTTTAGTGTCGCCCACATAGGTGTCTCTTTTTAACCGTTGCTGAAGGCCTTAAATAACCGACACCAAAGGTCAGTTCTGTAATAGTGATTACCCTCACATCATCTATAGATATTTAGTTAATAAAAGATTTTTTCTTGAAGACCAAACAATATCACAATCAACCAATTTTGTGGTCTTTGACAACATAGCCACATATGAAGAAATAGTTTTCTTTTACACAATCAAAGCTTGTCTGAGAACTATATTATCCTAGAAGGCCTCTCCAATAGGGATTGGACAGTGCTTCAATGTCAAGCCCTACAACATGTCTAAGGAGAGGGACATATCAACCATAAATCATACAATCAAACCCTCATGTAATACATCAACAAGACAATGTTTGAGGCTATAATGATGGAATCCTACGAAGGATCATGTGTTACACATGCTAGAGGAGTCATGCTCATAAAGAGAATTCAACTTTTATGCATCAATTAGAACACCACAAATTGAGACAATTGTCATATATCTACAAATTTTAAGTGCGCTAGATCCATAATGACTACAAAAATGCACCTCGAAACCATCTCTACAACATGAACGACTAGGACTTTCTCTTCTTGGGGGAATGAACTTGATAGTAAAGATCCATCTTAAATTATTAAATGGAAATTTCTTCATTATGTATTCTATCAACTATTTTGCCATCTGGTTGGAAGATATCTCCGCTACCAACTCTTTTTTAAACATGTTATCAAGCACCTCAAGATCAAAATCATAAGATAGAATAAAGTACTACATGAAATAGTTTCTTAGAAAATGAATTTCATTTCAAAATTCATCAATGAGTATCTTAGCTCTTTTGGGATTTAAGATCATGAAGAGGCACCATATCAGTCTTAGATGAATAGACCTATATAACCTATGAACGAGAATTTGATTAAGATTATCAAAGAGACAATTAGCTGTAACTTCTACTAGGACAAGAGCCTTACTACATATCTATGGGCATATCAAATGTTTATCCGAACCTCCATAGGAGATACAGCATATTCTCTTTCATACAACATGGAATAACTCTTACTAGTAGAGGTTGAGATTCCATCTCTTAGTAAAAAGGTTGAAATTCTTTAGGATGAGTGGCTCAAAGACTATATCGACAACTTGAACACACTAGAGGAGAAACAAATGATATATCATAATCACACACAATGCTACCAAAATCAAGACTCACATGAATTCAATAGATGGTTCCTCCCGACAACTTCCAAAGGGAGAAATGATACTTTTGTGGTGTAGAACTCACATACTAGGGGCAAGATCAATAAAAAATGGGAGGGATATACATCATTAAAAAATCCATGAATAGGGTGTTTGTGGAAGAAGATCATGGATATAAATATCCACCTCTACCGCACAAACAATAGCCCTGTCAAATTCTACAACTATTGATGAAATAAGTTCTACATACTCAAAAATTTGAAAGTAGTACAAAAAATGGAACAGAATTGTTATCGTAGGTCCAAAAGGTTCACAAATTCACCCCTTAAAAGGTAACAACTCTAACTCGAAGCAAAGTCATGGTTGAGGCTTGAGTAGATGAATTATCCTACATTACATTTAGGAATCCCCCAAGGAGTATGATATCCTAGCCACTTGATAAGGAAGGCTAAAAAATGCATTGTCATGCGCATGTAAGACAATATGTGATATTGACTTACATATATATCATACAATCTGCTCTAGTTCAAGGAACATGTATTGAACATTGAAGAGGATGATGATTCCATACCTCAAGTTCAATCCAGATATCAGCAACAAAGGAACTATACGATCACTGTAACACCAATCATACATTGTAGGATGAAGTTGTTCTCTACCTTTCCAATTTTTGGATAGCAATGATGTCTTGCTAGAACCACTCATTGGTTGTGATGTCACAAATCAATTATGGACATTCACTACCAATGTAACCTGGAACCTATAGGGTCACACACATAGAAGACCTAGAATAGGAGTTTATTCATGAACGTAGTTTAAACTTGATTACTAAAGTGTTTAAGTATTCAATTTAAATAGTAATGGTTTGAAGTTGACTGACAAGACTGGGAATTGATTGGTTCAAGTGTTGAACCAATCGATTCAAGTGTCAGATCAACTTGAACCAAATTGGTAACAAGAACTCTAAAAAGACTGGTTCAACAAGTGAACCAATCGGCTCAAATCTGTGAATCGAATAGTTTAGGTTGTGAATCAACCATTTGGTTGATCAATTTGATTAGATCATGGGTTGGTGCTAACATCATGTTGTGCATTAATTGAACGTTAATTGCCAATACAATTGTGAATAGGAAACATAGTGAAACGACCAGTTTAAGTGTTGAACTTATCGTCTCATGTGTGAACAGACCGATTAATTAGTGAACTGACTAGTTCATCGTTCTCATGTTGTAGATAATTTCATGAAATTTAGTCCTTTTGACTCCTTCTCAAACTAGAACTCCTAACCCTTAGCCTCATATAAATATAAGGGTATTCGAGGATTTCTAGAGACACAATAATAAGCTCTAACAATTGTTGTTTTCTCACAATTGTGGTAATATGAGAACCTGATCAAGTTCTACCCGTCAAAGGGAGGAACAACAAAAGCGATACAATTAGGAGAGCAAGTCACTACTACCACATTGACTAGAAAGGACAACTCCTTCCTGTCCATTCATCAAGAATGATAGAAATTTCTGGTGGCCCGTGTGAACTACTACAGAGGTGAGGAAGCCGTTGCCACCTACTTGGAGGATGTAGTCAACCACCGTATGTAGTGATCAATTAGGAGGTCACTACCGACATCCGTCTAGGAGCAACTTGAGAAAGAGACATGTTGTAGCAAGGAATAGTCATTGGACTTTCTCCAGGCCTAGGTATGAAACTTGCAGACCCTATATCCTAGTTCATAGTTATTGATGATATCTACTGTCTAAAGGGGATATGGTAGTATTTTTTATTTCCGCTACCATACTTGATTCTATATTTCCCTATAGTGGTCTTATAATCATGTTAATTTACTATGTTTTTGGATTTAATCGATATGATCATATTTTGGTTTTATCATTTACTTATTGCATATGATGCAAATATTTAAAATTATTAATGTGCATATTAGATTAAATGCCACACATGATCCCAACTAATATATATATATATATATATATATTTATATATATATATATATATAGAGAGAGAGAGAGAAATTTACACACGTAACCCTTTATTGTTTTTTATGGTGGATGTTAGCATGGTTATGGCCAATAAACTTAGATATTTTTGCTTCGTTGGATGGTTGTTATTCCTCTTCATAACTCAGTTTGCATACCGAGCCTCTATATCCTTTTCCATATGTAAAATATTAACTCTTTCCTTCCTATGGTCCCCTTGAATGTAACTTGAGATTTCCCTATTATCGTATAATATATTAAACAACATTAGGATAGTTTTAATTATTTTTATGGAAATGAAGACATTCAACACTAGATGAACCACCTGTTTTAGTAGATGAGTATCAGCTGGAGGACCGAGGAGGCCTGATGAGAGGAGGAGTCAAATCGATCAACTAGTGGCCCAATCGATTGTCTGGAGGTGTCCAGAAGTCGCTTGGACCGAAGAACAGACGATCAATTTGAGAGACCAAATGACTGACCAGAATGTGAATCGATCGGTTCAAGTGTTGAGTCGATCGACCCAGATTGGTTCTAGCACATATCATCATCAATAACATGTTGCTACATGTGATGTAGACCTTAGGTGGTACTAGTTCCTTGTGGATCCAAGGAATTACAATAGTATGACCATAACCATCGCTCGTGTTTTATAATTACATATGTCTTTTTGGTTATAGCATGTATATGACACATACTAAAAGTATGTGGTGATTGGATATGAATATGTGTATATATAAATACAAAATCCTTAAATTAAACATATTAAGTCTTAGATGCTTTCCATAATAAACTCACATGAAATCTTGATTGAATGTGCATGGGCACGAAAAGCGTGGTGCGTTGTCCATCTCATGAAAGTGTGATGGTAGTTATGTGGTCCTGCCAAGCAGGGTGCACTGCTATCGTGTTGGCTTTTGTGTCAGAATTAACTAGGTGATATCAATGAGATTAAGTACCTAGAAGCATGCAGATTACTATGGAAAAGAGTTGTGGATATCATCTATCCAAGATTTTTATAAGATGCAATTGGAAAAAGTTTCCTACCTTAATGATTGATTATAGAAACCGGCATTGGCCGGGTAATAATTCAAATTGTTTTAGATGTTGGCTCACTAGAAGGTTGTACGCTGCAATCTTCCAAATTGATATGTGAGGGCTATCAATTTGAATAAAATCATGGGAGTAGTAATTAATTAATAGACCTAATTGAACATTATCAAATTTTATTTTCATCAAATCAAATCAAAAGTATTTTTGACAAATTGCAAATTTTTATTGTAGAAACAAATGGCAACCAATAACACATTTTCCTTGCAATCAGTCCTTGAGAAGGAGAAGTTGAATGGAAATAATTTCCATGACTGGTTCAGAACATTGAGAATTGTTCTTACACACGAGCTCAAGTTCAATGTCTTGGAGACACTAGAGCCAGATGAACCTTCTCCCACTACACCTAAGATTGACAAGGATGCTTACAAGAAGCACTCTAAAGATGATGTTGATGTCAAGTGCCTAATGCTATGCTCAATGAACTATAAGTTGCAGAAACAACATGAGAACATGGATGTTATTGATATGGTAACACATCTTAAGAACATGTACCAAGATTGGGAAAGACAAGAGAGATATGATGTCTCCAAGGAGTTGATCAAGTGAAACATGGTATAAGGAGATCCAGTAAGTCCCCATGTGCTCAAGCTTATTGGGTATGAAGAAAACCTTGCAAGATAGGGATTTTCTGTGGGTCAAGAGTTGACCACTGATGTGATTATGTAGTTACTTCCAGAGTCATATAGTCAGTTTGTCATGAATTACAACAAAAATGATTTTGACAAGTCATTGTCAAAATTACTTGGCATGTTGAGAATAGATGAAGTGCAGATGAAGAAAGACAAGCCCAAGTATGTGACGAAGATCAACTGAAATGGAAAGTCCAAGGGAAAAGGAAAATCTAAATAGAGTTCTAAATCTATCCAGAAACCTAAGTTTTATTCACTTAAAGCAAAGGGAGGGGTGACTAATGGAGGCAATTGTCACTAATGTCACTAGCCTGGACATTGGAAGAAAAATTTCCCTCCATACCTACAGGAACTTAGGAAGAAGGAGGGGATAAAGATCTCCACATTAGGTATATAAGTTATTGAGATAAATTTATTTACTTCTTCATCTTGGGTGCTAGATACCAAATGTGGATCTCACATATGTTTGAATATGCAAGATTTGAAAAGAAGTAAGACTGTATGAAAAGATGAGGTTAAATTACATGTCACAAATTGAGAAAGAGTTGCTTCCACTACAATTGGAACCTATAATTTATCTCTGCCACATGGCTTGTAATAGAGTTAAAGAGTTTCTATTTTGTACCTACAATTAATAGAAGCATAATTTGTATATCTTGTATGGACAAAGATGGATATGAATTTCATATAAAGAATGTTCAATGTTCTATTTCAAAAGATGAGATCTTTCATGGCAGTGCCCCAATGTGTTTTGGTCTTTATTTGATGGATCTAATGACAAATGTTTATAAAGTAAATGCCAAAATATCAAAACTCGACAACTCAAACAAAACATATCTTTGCCATTGTCATCTAGGGCACATCAATGAGAATCACATTTGTATAATCCATAAAGATGGTTATCTAAACTCTTCTAATTTTGAATCAATAGAGACATGTGAGTCTTGTTTGTTGGGAAAGATGACCAAGACTCCCTTCACTAGTAATAGTGAGATGGCTAGTGATATGTTAGGACTCATACATATAGATGTATGTGGCCCTTTTGAACAAATTCTAGTGGTGGTTATCAATACTACATTACCTTTATTGATGACTTCAGTAGGCATGGTTATGTTTACTTGATGAAACATAAGTCGGAAACTCTTGAAAAGTTCAAGGATTTCATTAATGAAGTACAAAACCAACTTGGTAAAATTATTAAGACACTTCATTCCGTCGAGGTGGAGAATACTTAAGCCAAGAGGTTGAGAACCTTCTGTGAGACTGTGGTATAATCTCACAATGGACTCCACTTAGAACACCACAACATAATGGTGTATCAAAAAGGAGTCATACATTGTTAGATATGGTGTGATCAATAACGAGTTTAGTTGATCTTCTAAATTTCTTACGGGGTTATTCTCTAGAAACTACCACATTTACACTAAACCATGTACCACCTAAATCGATTTAAAAGACACCATATGAGATATGGTATGGGAAGCGTCCCAATGTGCCTTTTATGAATATTTGGGGTTGCGAATGTTATGTGACTAAGCAAATACCTGAAAAGGTTGGAACAAAATCAGATAAATGTTATTTTATTGGATATCTTAGGGAAACCAAAGGATACTAATTTTATACTCCATCTGACAACAAAGTGTTTGTTTATAGGGATGTTGTATTCTTAGAAAAGGAATTCATTTCCAAAGGAATCAGTGGGAGGAAAGTAGAAATTGAAGAGGTTTGAGTCCAAGAAGAGGACATTGAACCTACATAAGTACAGGATGAACATAGAGAGCCATAGACCGTTGTGGAATATCAAATTCCTCATGTGACATAGGAACCTTGCAGACCTAGTAGGACACACCTTGAATTGAATAAATTTGGTTATCTTCTAACTCAAGAAGGTGATGAGTCGGTCATTGATGATGAGACAACTACCTAACTAGAATCTATTAAAGGACCAGAATATGAGAAATAGATTGAGGCCATGAGATCTGAGATGGAATCCATGTACACCAATAAGGTATGGACCTTGATGGATCCACCTAAAGGAGTAAAACCCATAGGGTGCAAGTGGGTCTTCAAGAAGAAGACAGACATGGAGGGTAATGTACGTACTTACAAAGGCCAACTGGTTCCGAAGGGTTTATGAAAACTTCAAGGTGTTAACTATAGTGAAACCTTTTCCCCAGTTTCCACAGTTAAGTCCATCAGGATTACGCTTGCCATTACAACTTATTATGACTATGAGATTTGACGGATGGTTGTTAAAACCACATTCCTTAACATGAATCTTCTTAAGGATTTGTATATGTCACAACCAGAGGGTTTAATAAATCCAATGGATGCAAATAAATTCTATAAGATACAAAGGTCAATCTATGGATTAAAGCAAACATCTTAGAGCTAGAATCTTTAATTTGACAAAACATTCAAGGAGTTTGTCTTTATTCAAAATAAAGATGAATGACACAGATTTACCGTGCGCAAAAACGCAAGTGAACGCGTCGAAGTAATATAGGCCTTGTGAGGCCCGAGTCGAACTTAGGGATACGTGAAATTGTCATAGACTCTTACTAACTGCTCACGATCAGCTAGACTGATTAAATAATTGAGAGTTGTTGTTAAAATTAAAAGAAAATAAAATTAAAACAAAACAAGCAAAGTTGGTTTAATCAATTCAAAATGGAGATATTTAGGATTGCGGTTTCACCGCGGGTTTTCATTGTATTAAATTCTATATAGTCACTCAATTTTATCTCTCTATCTGGGTAGTGGCCTGAAATCAGAATTGCCCACTGTCATGGTACAATTCACTACCTACGTCTAGGTCGGTTCCACCGTCGTAGTAACCTATACCCTAAACTAGGTGCATTAAAAATGACCTCTCGGTATCCACCATTAATCTTACACCACCTTATTCAAGGGATTTGTCAATTAATGTAAATTCCATCTCTTTTCAACCGTTAATTCTTCTTTCAAAGCAATTAAGGGCATTAGATTATTATTATGGTGATCAAGCATAACAATATATTGGAGAAAACGAAACTATACCACGGATTTAAGAGATAAGATATAAATTACTATTATAAAATCGTCATACAATGAATTCTCAGGCTACTCCCGGTCCTAAAGACAAAGGGGATTAGCCCCGCATGTTCATCTCAGAGCAAAATGTAGTAGAGAAAAGGGGAAACATGAGAAAAACGTGATTGAGTGGTGAAACCCCTGAACAAAGAAGATCCAAGCGATCCTTGGCATAGAATACGCGTTCTCCCGCCTTTCAGTGGTGGAAATTGTCTTCTTCAGCGTTCGGATCGGCTGGGGCGTGCTCTCATGCTCCGTTCTTCTCTCCTTGCTCTCCGGGATGCATGCAGCAACTAATGACATCCTACCCTAGTCAAGGGCGTCGTCATTAGGTATATTTCCCGAATTAGGTCACCAATTAACCACGGTCGTCCGATTAAGATTAATATGAAACAAACTCATATCTGACGGTGTCGATACCATCACCGCGGGTCGATGGTATCGACCTAGCGTGATGGCGGCAATCCTTCTTTTCTTTCGTCTGTGCGCCTGATGTCATCTCGATACCATCGACGCGGGTCGATGGTATCGACGAACCTGTAGTGACAGTTTTGTCGTTTTGTGTCGCTATAGCTCCACCAGTCGATAGTATCGACATTTTGGTCGATAGTATCGACACACTTCTCCGTCAGCAACCTGATGGTATCTCGATACCATCGACATCCCTGTCGATAGTATCGACTTTCTTTTGGTCCTTGCGACTGGCAACCTGTGGTCCGGTCGATGGTATCGACGACAACAGATACTTGTTTTTCTGAAATTAACACACGGAACCACATAAATCCACACAAAATATATTCTTTCGATAATTAATACTCAAAATGCTTAAATAAAGGGAATTTGACATAAAGAAGTAGCATAGACCAAAATGAATGAATTATGCAACATTAACCATGAAAATGACTAATAAATGCATAAAACACCTATCAAACAAGTCTATAAATGCGACTCAAAATCATCGCATCAAACTCCCCTAAGCTTGAACATTTCTCACCGTCGAGCAACTAATCCTTAGAATAGAATTGCCAGAGTCAACTAAAGAACAAAGCATCACAACAAAAATCCCATATGACTCCCACCGGTCATTCGCGTATCGGCCCTCGCTAACCACAGAATGATAATTACCCTAAAGGCGACAGTAATCATCCATAAAAGATGTCTACCTCAAAACTGATGAACATTATCAAACAAGGCAGTTAACATAATATAATTCGTCGGTCCAGACTTAGTGCATCTTGTGATCTTCTATACTATGTTGCTCGCCCTAACTACCATCTACATGGAAGCAGTTCTCCTGATATTCACTAGTGAGGAGAAATTCACGGTGGCCTACCAATTCGAGCAACAGGTGGATGAAATAGGTGGCTCATGGAAGAAATGGAAGTATTATACGATTTCAACATGCATAAAACAAAAATGCCCTAAATGATGGAAATGCACATGAAAAATGCCCTAATGCCTAAGATTAGGTGGAATGATGCATGTACTAACCATCCGTCTCAAAATGAGATGGATATCTAATTAAGCTACATCATGTACTCACTTATCTTAAAATGCAGGTGAGATTATGTTCCTTTCTCCTTCTTATCTAGTTGCTTCAAAATAACTTCTTTTTTTCAATTTCAGATTTTTTTCAGATTTTTTTTCTTTTTTTTTTCAAACCCTTATATCCATAATTGACAATGAATACTTATTGGGCTTATTTTTTTCTGCATAACTCAATATTTGCACTATTTGGAAGGTATGGAACAATTTTAATTCACCATTAAAGCATAAATGAGGTACATGATATACTTTATGCATAAAAGTTATGAATGCAACTAAATGACATGCACCTAAGGGTAATGTGCATGTGTAACTATTCTATTTTTTATTTTTCATGCAAAACATATGAGCATGGTTGCAATGCAAGTCCTATCTACATGCCATGCAATCAAAAAGGTTAAAATCGTACTTTGCTTCCAAATCTTATGGTGGATTGTGAAAAGCAATGAGGTGGAAAGATCACAAGACTAGTTGACTGAACCTTTGAACAGTATTATGCGTCCCTCCCTACTGACCTGTGTGGCAGTTAAAAGGTTTCTCTCTCTTACTTCAAATTAGAGTCTCATTATCATTTGGTCAGTTAAAGCTCAACAACCAAATTCCGTCCACTTTCATGAATCATTAGGAATATACAGTTGTGATTTTCTGTTTTAAAGTTGACAAAACCAACCATTTTCTAAGTTAAGTGATCAAGGTTAAACAACACTCAAGCTTGTGAACACTCAAAAAAAAATTAATTTCCCTTGATTCCCATGTACATGCAACTGAGATGACACAAACTTAAGACATCCACGATTACACTAGATAGAATGTGGATCCTAAGAACAAACTAAGATTGCAGAAAACAAATGACAGGAAACAAAAGCAATAAAACTAAAAAATAGAGAAAATAAAGATAGAACTGTTCCAACTACCTCCCTAAGCTTGAATTCGACTATGGCCTCATAGTCAAAAACAATCTTAAAGGTTGGAACAGAGATACCGCTTTTACTCTTCAGATGGAGGTGGGTACTGTGGAGCTGTAGGGTCCCAAGAAGGATACTCCCCCTGGAAGCTCGGATCAAACTGGGCCCTAGGTGGAGGTTGTGGATAGCCTCCAAAGTAATTTTGGCTCCAATAGTGGTCGTAGAAAGGTTGTTGTTGCATCTCCATCCATTGCAATTGATCATGAATTTGTTGTTGGTTGTCAAGGAGAAGACGCTCATTCTCGAACATTGCCCTGTGATTGTCTAGTAGCCGGTTGGTAGTGTCTTGAATACCGGCATACATCGTCATGTGATGTTGATGCGTCTGCTGAATCTCCTACAACATAGCATACATACCCTGCATGGAATAGGCTTCCTCGCTTGGCTGCGAGGGCGGTGGTGGTGGCGGCATAGGCTGTGATGATGAAGATGCACCCGGATGCATCCGAGGATGCTTCTGTGGTGCCATGCGTGCCCGAAGAGGTGTGAACGCCGCCTCTTCCTCCTCAGCCTCATTTTCATTGCCGCCGTTGCCGCCGTCTTCATCGGAGTCCGCGATGGCTATGATAGGCCATCGGAAGTGTTGCGCCCCTTTGATGTTGAAGACCGGATCAGGCAACGAGCATTCCTGGTAGGCATGGTTGACGTGGTAGTGTGCATATGCCAAACCATCTCGAAGAAGAATGAGATTCGACCGATGCAAATGTTGGAAGTTCACCTTGCTCCTGGTGGAGAGCGGGGTCAAAGTTGAGAAATTCAGCCCGAGGTAGTGCGCCAACTTGGTGATAAGCCCACCAAAGTGAATTGGGGCTTTCCTTGTACTTCTCTTCACTGCCAAAACCCACTGTAGGAAGAAAGCACCCCAATTGCATTCTTGACGCTTCAGGAGCTTATACAAAAAGAATAAGTCCGTCTCCTGAAACTTGTTGAGGGCCAAATCACCCCGAGCAAACAACGTCGAACTCAGCATCCGGTGCAGTATCCGGGTGAAAGGGTGCTCGAAATCAGCTACCGCAACATTATGGTAGCTAACAGACTTGCCCGGCGGCACCGTAACCAGCTTGGCGAAGATGGCGTCATAGTCGGTGCGGTTATCCGGTCGCCGGTAGTCGTGTTGTGAGTGGTTCCAGTTGAAGATCTCGTTGAACTGCTCGAGCGTAAGGGTGTAATCATTATTATACAACCGAAAAGACACTCGACCCTTGATCCACTCGTGATCAGAGGCTATGATGTCGTTGGGAACGACGCAGACGTCCAGTGACGCCATGAACTCAGCCACCAGCTCTCTGTAGGTAGGCCACTCGCCGAAGAATGGTTGGCCATTAGCGTGATACTCCAACTCGTCGTCCATTCTGCCTGTGTTGTGTGCATGTCCCTTCAAGACGTAGGCAAGGTTGGCGTCGGACCCGAGGTTGCAGATGGTTTCCCGTTCAACATAATGGGTCGGCTCAATCTTCCTCTTCAAAATCTCCTCGTATATCTTCTTCACCTCTGCGGATGGATGAATCAGATGCGGGCGTGCAACTGACATGGTCGGAGGTGGCACGAACTCCGGGATGTCCATCAGATTCACGTGTGAAGATGACGCACCACCTACGTGCACCATGATTGCGAGAGAAAGAGGAACAGAAAGGGAGCTCAGTGAAGATCGAAGAAGCAAATCTCAGCTCAATGAAGAACTAGCTCAGTGTTGCTTGTCGTCGGGCTTAGACAGCTCTGGAACACGCTCGGCACAAGTGGAGGAGAGTTGCACTGAAGGT
Organism: Alisma plantago-aquatica; assembly: GCA_963693085.1. Taxonomy (NCBI): domain Eukaryota; kingdom Viridiplantae; phylum Streptophyta; class Magnoliopsida; order Alismatales; family Alismataceae; genus Alisma; species Alisma plantago-aquatica. Next base: position 1,614,978,923 of record OY856409.1, on the reverse strand, counting down.
GTGATGTCATCTGATGCAAATACTCCTCATATATAGCCATGGTCGGCGCTACTGTCCGCCCGTCGATACCATCAACGCGGGTCGATGGTATCGACTCGGGTAGAATGATCCGTACCGCCGCTAGTATCGACGGTTGTCGATGGCTGGATCTGCGTGGCCCAGATTGCTGACGCGTCAATACTATCGACGCGGGTCGATAGTATCGACCCATCCCCCAGATTGAACTCCTTGTTGCTGCGATCGCCGTTGATCTTCCCTCGCGGATCGTTGACATGGCGCGTCGATACTATCGACATGAGTTGATAGTATCGACTCTCTAATTAGGGCAAACCCTCGCGAGGCCCGGCCGCCGCCTTCTTTGCATGAATGTGTCGATACCATCGACACGCCCGTCGATGGTATCGGCTTTCCTGAGACGATTTGTTCTGAAAATCTTCAGAGATCTTGATAGTATCAACACCCATGTCGATACCATTGACTTCTTCTTACGATCTGCCTGTTGGTATGTCGATACCATCGACGAGGCCGTTGATGGTATCGACGCAGTGCGATTCCTGCAGTTGCCAACCTGTACCATGGTCGATACCATCGACACAAGGGTCGATGGTATCGACTCTGCCTCAGCCTTGCACATGTAACAAACGATCACGGTATCTTTTTTACACTACAAACTAAGTTAAAACAAATAAAACTATGAATGTAAATGAACTAAACTAAGGTACCAATGGTTGGGTTGCCTCCCAACAAGCGCCCTTATTTAACGTCTTAGGCTAGACGACTTGAAGCACATCATGTATCTGAAAGTGGAATGAGTTTGACCTCATTCACCTTCCTTGTGTAATCTTCTCCAAAATATAGCTTCAACCTCTGTCCATTCACCAAAAATGTAGTCTCACCATCACGCACCATGATTGCACCATGTGGTTTGACCTCTTCTACCATGAATGGCCCACTCCACCAGGATTTTAGCTTCCCGGGATGCAACTTCATCCTTGAATTGAATAACAACACACGGTCTCCCTTCTTGAAGGTGTGCATCTGAATGTGGCGAGCGTGGATCAACTTAGTACGCTCCTTGTATATCTGAGAGCTCTCATATGCAGTCATTCGCAGCTCATCCAATTCATTTAATTCAAGAAATTTCTTCTTCCCCGCCTCATCATAACTCAAGTTGAGCTTTCTCAGTGCCCAATGTGCTTTGTACTCTAACTCCACCGGTAAGTGACAAGTCCAGCCGTACGCCAACCTAAAAGGCGTGGTGCCTATAGGTATCTTGTATGCCGTCCTATATGCCCACAATGCATCCGGTAGTAAGGCACTCCAGTTCTTCCTCGTGGAAGCCACCGTACGGTCCAAGATCTTCTTAATTTTGCGGTTGGAGACCTCCACTTATCCTTGAGTTTGCGGGTGATACGGGGTACCTATGTTATGTTTTACCCCATATTCCTTCAACAATGTCGAGAACTTTTGATTCCTAAAGTGTGTACCCCCATCACTGATGATCATTCGGGGCACTCCAAACCTGCAGAAGATATTTTCCTTAACGAATCTGCACACTACAGTAGAATCATTAGTCCTTGTGGGTATTGCTTCTACCCACTTCGACACATAATCAACATATAAAAGAATATATAAATTTGAATTTGAGGACACAAAGGGTCCCATGAAATCTATACCCCATAGGTCAAATACCTCAACCTCTTGAAAAACATTTAGGGGCATCTCTTGTCTCTTTGAAATGTTACCCGCCCTTTGGCAGGAATCACATTGTCTCACGAACTCATAGGCGTCTCGGAACAAGGTAGGCCAATATAGGCCACTTTCCAACACTTTGGCAGTCGTACGAGAGCTTGCATGGTGTCCGCCCGTAGGTAGAGTGTGGCAGTGACGAAGAACACTCTCGTATTCCTCCTCAGGTACAAACCTACGTAGAACACCATCCCTACATCGCTTCAAAAGAATGGGGTCATCCCAAAAATAATATCATAGAGAATGGAAAATTTTCTTCTTCTCTTGATATGTCCAATCATCCGGGATGATCCTGCAAGCAAGATAATTCACAATATAGGAAAACCACAGATCCTTAGAATTCACTTTCAACAATTGTTCATCCAGAAATGTCTCGGTTATGGGTATGTGTAAATATTTTTCATCTACCCTCTCTAACCTAGACAAATGATCTGCTACAACATTTTCAATCCCCGCCTTGTCTTTAATTTCGATATCAAATTCTTGTAGGATCAAGATCCACCTAATCAATATAGGTTTGGCATCTTTTTTCTCCATCAAATATTTAATAGCGGCGTGATCAGTCCAAACAACTAATAGTCATGTAATTTAATTGAGCATCAATCAAAGTCTTAGAAGCATAAAAGATCACGGTGGGTTTATTATCCACCCGCTGTCCCAACACAGCTCCTACAGCAAAATCCGATGCGTCACACATGAGTTCAAATGGCTTAGTCCAATCCGGTGTTTGAACAACCGGTGTGGAAATCAATTTCTCCTTCAGCACGTTGAACGCGTGTAAACATTTGTCATTGAAATAAAAAACGAACTCTTTCTCGAGAAGTTCGGATAGAGGTTTGGCGATTTTAGAAAAATCTTTTATGAACCGACGATAAAATTCGGCATGTCCTAAGAAGCTTCTTACCCCTTTTACGGAATTTGGTGGGGGCAATTTAGAAATTACTTCAATTTTAACCGGATCTACCTCCAAACCTTTGCTAGACGCTTTATGTCCTAGCACTATCCCCTCACTCACCATCATATGACATTTCTCCCAGTTGAGGACCAAATGTGTGTCCTCACATCTTTGTAACACCTTATCCAAATTATAAAGGCATTCATCAAAAGAAGCACCATAAACTGAAAAATCATCCATAAAGACCTCTAGACAACGTTCTACCATATCAGAAAAAATGGCGAGCATACAACGCTGAAAAGTTGCTGGTGCATTGCATAATCCAAAAGGCATGCGGCGATACGCAAAAGTTCCATAGGGACAAGTGAAAGTAGATTTCTCTTGGTCCTTAGGGTCGATTGAAATCTGATTGTATCCCGAATACCCGTCCAGAAAACAGAAATGAGATTGACCAGTTAAGCGCTCTAGAATTTGATCAATAAATGGGAGAGGAAAGTGATCCTTTAGCGTAGCGGCATTAAGACGTCGATAATCAATACAAACTCACCACCCGGTTACCATGCGGGTGGTGACAGGTTCATTTAAAATATTTTGAGTGACAGTAATACCCCCCTTTTTAGGGACTACCTGTGTGTGACTTACCCATGTCGAGTCTAAAATCGCACAGATGATACCTGCGGAGAGAAGCTTAATCACATCTTTCTTCACCACCTCCATCATGCTCGGATTTAGTCGACGTTGTGGTTGAATTACCGGCTTAGCTCCCTCCTCGAGCCGAATCTTATGCTGACACAAGGTAGGGGAAATCCCCTTGATATCTACAACAGACCACCCAAATGCTCCTCGGTGGTTCTTCAGCACTATCAACAATTGGTCCTCCTCTTCCGCACTCAGATATGAAGAAATGATCACATGTAACTTTTCTTCCTTTGCTAGAAAGGCGTACTTGAGGTGCGGTGGCAGTGGCTTTAAATCTAACTCTGGTGGGCTGATCAATGATGATTGAAGCGGAGGGGGAAGTTCACCTAAATCTTCATAATACCTCACATAGAAGCATGGAAGCATCTGAAGCATTTTGGCGCACTCCTTGAGTGATTTGCTTCTCATCCAATCATGAGTGATATTGACTAAACAAGCCTCCAGTGGTAATTCCGGATATGCATCAAAAACTGAATTTGCTATGGCATCATCCTCCGTAGAGGGAGGAATGTCCTCATCCTCATCATTCGGGAACCCGACAGCCTTGCAAAGGGATACTACTTTGGTCTGCTCCATGATGTCTACAGCCAAAGTCCCTTTATCCACCTTGGTCATTACATGAGCCATATCTAGAAATGGCTTCCCTAGACAAAGTGAGATGGTATTATCAAAATGTTTTACCATGTGACATTACTCCTTGGATTTAGGTGAAGTAGCGCTGGAAGGCATGACCATCTCAAATCAGTCATCGGCTATACCCAAGGTCAACCGACTTCTCCCCATCTCGAGTATCATGTCGGCTGTAGCTTGGAATGGTCTTCCGAGTAATAGCTCATTGCCTTGTTCATCTTGCATCTCCATGACGACAAAATCTACAGGATATACAAATCTATCCACTTTCATAAGCACATCTTCACAAATCCCATATGGTTTCACCACAGAGTTATCCGCCAATTGAATTGTCATGTTGCTTTTCCGTGACTCCTTTAATCCCAACTTCTTGAATGTAGAAAGGGGCATTAAATTGATGCTTACTCCCGAGTCACATAATGCCTCACCAAATTTGACTTTCCCGATATAGCATGAAATGTTGAAACAACTCAGATCTTGCCTCTTTGGTGGCAATGTGCCCATGATAAAGGCACTCACCTGCTCCTTAAGTACAACTACTTCAGTGTCCAGAATTTTTCTTTTCTTGGTGATGATATCCTTCAGAAATTTCTCGTAAGACAGAATTTACTCAATAGCTTCCAATAGAGGGATGTTGACTGAAAGCTTTCTAAAACTGTCTAAGAACTTTTTGAATTGGGCGTCTACCTTCCTTGCCTTAGCACTGTTCGGATAAGGGACCGGGATAGCCTGTGCCCTTTTATGCGGTGGCACATAGGGTGTCCTTTTCTGAGGATCCTCCTCCTCTGCAATCGGGTCTTCAGTAGCATCCACTACTATGTCATCAACTGGTTATGTGACTGGTACGGGCAGCTCCTCAGTGGCCTCACCTACAATTTCAGCTTGGGGTTTGCTTGCTTCATCGGCCCTGGGATTTAACAATTTCTTGCCACTTCTTAGCAAGATGGCCTTCGCTTGTTGGTTTCCTCCTGGAACATTAGTATTTCTCAGGAAACCCGGATGTGTCAGCTTCTTCAAACTGGCTATCTCTGCAGCCATTTGTGCCATAGATGTCTTTATTGTTCTCATTTGAGCCCCATGGCTCTACAGTGTCTGCCCAAATTGGTTCATGAACTCCCCTTGTTGCTTTATTTGCTGGCCGAAAGTAGCCATGAGTTCTTGATTTTGCTTTATCACTTGATTGAGTAGCTCTGTGCTCTTATCCTCCGCTACTAGTTGGGGTTTAGCATCCAGATCCTGTAAGAAGTTATTTGGATCCTTCCAGGAGAACTTCTTGTCTTTCCTCCATGAATAGTCATTATTCCTGTAGCCTTGCTGCTGCCTCATGAATTTCACTTGAGCCTCGTCCTCAGACTCAGTATCCTCCTTTGCAAGCAATTTCTTTGCGAGAAGATCCATCTTCTCATTCAGTTCCTTTATTGCTTTAGATTCACTTGCCACTCGGACCTATTCCACGACGCCTCTTTCACCCCATGATTGTTTCTTAGCCATATTCTTTAGGATCTCCCAACATCTAGTGTCTGTGTTATTCAAGAAGAATCCATAACCAGCTGAATTGAGGTTGCTTCTATCATGCTCGGAGAGAGCAAAATAGAAGATCTTGACTTGGGTCTCCTTATCAAGACCGTGATGTAGGCAACGCCTGAGCATGATCTGAAACCTCTCCCAGGTCTCAGAATAGGTCTCTCCTACTTGTTGGGTGAAGTTGTGGATCTTTCTGATCATGTCATTGGTCTTCTCGGGCGGAAAGAACCTCTCGAAGAAGGCCTCCACCATGTGGTCCCAAGACTCCACGTATTCATCGTCCAAATTGTGTAGCCATTCGCGTGCAATTCCTGCTAGAGAACTCGAGAAGAGCTTCAAGTAGAGCATGTCTTGTGGAAATCTGTCGATTTTTACCATATCACAATTCTCCATAAATTGACTTATGTGTGCGACGGGGTCTTCATTTTTGAGCCCATGGAAGGCATTAGACTTCACCAAGTTGATTAAAGTCGGATCAATCTTGTATGTCGGAATGTTAACCGCCTACTTCTTGATCCACCCCTTGGAAGCGGCTGAGGAAGAAGCTTTGATTTTCTCCCATATTGTTTGTGGCTCGTCCTCCATCTCTTCTTGTTCGGATTCTGAGTTTATTTCCTCAAGATGGTCTTGATGAAGATCGTCCTCGTCTTCCGGTCCCGGCAGTGGAACCTCTGGTACGTGACGCGTGTAGTCAGTGCTACGCGTCTACACCATGCACAGTACCTGCAATTAGAAAAAAATTTATTTCAGTACAATGCTTGACGATTGCAAATATTCAGAAAATAGATTATGAATTTTTGAAATGATAAAAAAATAAAAAAAATGTGTCCTAGAGTGGCTGCTTGCAGCACTCGTAGTGCTGACAATAGTCGTATCCCCGACAACGGCGCCAAAAACTTGACGCAAATTCACCGTGCATAGAAACGCAAGTGAACGCGTCGAAGTAATATAGGCCTTGTGAGGCCCGAGTCGAACTCATGGATACGTGAAATTGTCAGAGGCTCTTACTAACTGCTCACGATCAGCTAGACCAATTAAATAATTGAGAGTTGTTGTTAAAATTAAAAGAAAATAAAAATAAAAACAAAACAAGCAATCGATTAAATGTTGGTTTAATCAATTCAAAATGGAGATATTTAGGATTGCGGTTTCACCGCGGGTTTTCATTGTATTAAATTCTATATAGTCACTCAATTTTATCTCTCTATCCGGGTAGTGGCCTGAAATCAGAATTGTCCACTGTCGTGGTACAATTCACTACCTACATCTAGGTCGGTTCCACCGTCGTAGTAACCTATACCCTAAACTAGGTGCATTAAAAACGACCTCTCGGTATCCACCATTAATCTTACACCACCTTGTTCAAGGGATTTGTCAATTAATGTAAATTCCGTCTCCTTTCAACCATTAATTCTTCTTTCAAAGCAATTAAGGGCATTAGATTATTATTATGGTGGTCAAGCATAACAATATATTGGAGAAAACGAAACTATACCACGGATTTAAGAGATAAGATATAAATTACTATTATAAAATCATCATACAATGAATTCTCAGGCTACTCCCGATCCTAAAGACAAAGGGGATTAGCCCTGCATGTTCATCTCAGAGAAAAATGTAGTAGAGAAAAGGGGAAACATGAGAAAAACGTGATTGAGTGGTGAAACCCCTGAACGGAGAAGATCCAAGTGATCCTTGGCATAGAATACGCGTTCTCCCGCCTTTCGGTGGTGGAAATCATCTTCTTCAGCGTTCGGATCAGTTGGGGTGTGCTCTCGTGCTCCGTTCTTCTCTCCTTGCTCTCCAGGATGCATGCAGCAACTAATGTTATCCTTCCCCAGTCAAGGGCGCCGTCATTAGGTATATTTCCCGAATTAGGTCACCAATTAACCACGACCGTCCAATTAAGATTAATCTGAAACAAACTCATATATGACGGTGTCGATACCATCGACACGGGTCGATGGTATCGACCTAGTGTGATGGCGGCAATCCTTCTTTTCTTTCGTCTGTGCGCCTGATGTCATCTCGATACCATCGACGTGGGTCGATGGTATCGACAAACCTGTAGTGACGGTTTTGTCGTTTTGTGTCACTGTAGCTCCACCAGTCGATAGTATCGACATTTTGGTCGATAGTATCGACACACTTCTCCGCCAGCAACCTGATGGTATCTCGATACCATCGACATCCCTGTCGATAGTATCGACTTTCTTCTGGTCCTTGCGGCTGGCAACCTATGGTCCGGTCGATGTTATCGACCACCGTCGATGGTATCGACGGCAGCAGATACTTGTTTTTCCTGAAATTAACACACAGAACCACATAAATCCACACAAAATATATTCTTTCGATAATTAATACTCAAAATGCATAAATAAAGGGAATTTGACATAAAGAAGTATCATAGACCAAAATGAATGAATTATGCAACATTAACCATGAAAATGACTAATAAATGCATAAAACACCTATCAAACAAGTCTATAAATGCGACTCAAAATCATCGCATCAATGAACCATGTGTTTACAAGAAGGTTTGTGGGAGTATGATTGTATTCCTCATATTGTAAGTGGATGCCATACTTTTGATGGGGAATGACATCCCTAATTTACATATGGAAAAGACCTTGCCAGGAAATACATTCTTTGAAGGACTTAGGTGAAGCATCCTATATATTAGGAATCAAGATCTATAGAGATAGATATAGAAGGATTCTTGGACTAAGTTAGGATACACACATTGACAAAGTTTTGAAGAGGTTCAACATGGAGAACTTAAAGAGATGAAACTTACCCACGTCTCATGGTGTTACTATCTCTAGAGATCAATGTCCCAACTCTTGTGAAGAAGGGGATCACATGAGTAAGATTCCATATGCATCAACAATTGGATCCATCATGTACACAATGCTATGTACTCATCTAGATGTCTTGTATGCCTTAAGCATGATGAACAAATATCAGTCAGATCTAGGTGAAGATCAATGGACTACATGAAGAACATCCTTAAGTACATGATCCGAACTAAGGATCAATTCCTTATCAACGGTGGTGAGGAAGAGTTGGTGGTAAAGGGTTACACCGATGCAATCTTCCAAACTAACAAATATGACTATAGATCACAGTTGGACTTGAGTTTTGCCTAAATAATAGAGCTATAAGCTGTAAGAGTTCCAAGCAAGAGAAAGTTGTTGATTCTACAACAAAGGCCGAGTATATTGCTATATCTAATGCAGTAAATGAGACTATTTGGATCAAGAAGTTCATTTATGAACTTGGGGTGGTTCTAAGCATCAATGATGTAGTTGAGATATATTGTAACAACAATGGAGCTATTGCACAAGCTAAGGAACTCGGGTTGCATCAACATCCCAAGCACAAACAATGACAATTCCATCTCATACGAGAGATCGTATAGTGAGGAGATGTGAAAATTTGTAGAGTACTAACTAAAAGCTATGTGGATGACCCAATGGAAAAAGCACTTTTTGTAGTTGGAGCATGAAGGTCATGTTAGATCACTTGGAATTAAGTTCAGGGGTGATCGTCTCTAAGTGGTAGTGGGAGTTGTTGGTATGTATGCCCAGAGAGCCAATCATATGATGATTATAATGACATATCTTGTAAATGCTTTGATTAATAATAAAGACAATCTTCCGATTTATTCTATTTTACCCAGTTATGAGATAATTATGTAACATAATAAATGTCTAAATAATGTTATTACTCAATGACGTATGTCTTCAAGTTGAGGACCTGAACAATGAGATCACAAAGATGTTAAGAGTATGTACATTCTTATTATGTCCCTACTCGGATGATATTATGGAAGGATAATAGATAGCAATAACACATAAGGCTAGAGTGTGTGTTGGTTAATGACAAAATTTCATTAGTTACTATATGTGATATCAAACCAAATACACAAATACTTGTTAGAGAATAGTGTCTTGGACAGACCCACCTTAAGAATTATGCATGGAAACCATGATTGGTAGTCATAATCATTTCTCATAATAATGGTGGGGATTGTAGTTCTTAAACCTGAAATCAATACACTCATCACATGTCATTCAATGTACTTTGACATCGTCTACCATGACCTTGAATAAGGGTTTCCATAAAGGTGATGCTCAGGTGCATTGTGACCCATGGGGATGATTGTGAGTGATGTAGATGGGAGTTGTCACTCCTATAGGAGTATGATATCCTAACCACTTGATAAGCTAGATAGAGAAATGCATGACCATGCACATGTGAATCAATATGTGATATTGAGCTGATATATATCTTAGCCATTCTGATCTAGTTCAAGGAACATGGATTTGTTTTTGAAGAGGATGACAATTTCATGCCTCGAGTTCAATCTAGATACCAGTGACAAAGGAACTATACTATCACTGTAACACTAATGACAGATTGTAGGTTGAAGTTGTTCTCCAACTTTCCCATTGCTTGAGTAGGAATGATGTCTTACTAGATACCACTCATTGATTGTGATGTCATAAATCAGTTATGGACATTCACTACCAACGTAACCTAGAACCTATAGTCACACACACAGGATACACCTGGAATAGGAGTTTGTTCATGAATATGGTTTAAACTTGATTACTGAAGTGTTTAGATATTCAATTTAAATAATAATGGTTGGAAGTTGACTGACTAGACTAAAAACTGATCTATTCAAGTGTTGAATCGATCGATTCAAGTGTCAGGTCAACTTGAACAAACATTGGCAATCAAAATTCTAAAACGACTGGTTCAACAAGTGAACCGATTGGCTCAGATCTGTTAACCGATCGGTTCAGGTTGTGAACTGACTGTTTGATTGATCAATTTGATTACAACAAGTATTGATGCTAACTTCATGTTGTGCACTAATAGAATCTTAATTTCCAATACAATTGCAAATAGGAAACATAGTGAAATGACCAGTTCAAGTGTTGAACCGATCGTCTCATGTGTGAACTGACTAAATTACTAGTGAACCAACTAGTTCATTGTTCACATGTTCTTGAAAATTCATGACATCCATCCTTTCTACTCTCGCTCAGACTAGAACTCCTGACCTAGACCCTCATATAAATAGAGGGATAGTCGAGGCCTTCTAGAGACACAAAGATAAGCTCTGACAATTGTTGTCTTCTCACATTTGTGGTAACGTGAGAACTCGAACAAGTTCTACCCATCGAAGGGGATGCTGCAACATGGTATAGTTACTAGACTTTCTCCAGGATCAAGTATAAACCTTGCAACCCCTCTTTTCCAATTCATAGTTGTTGACACGATCTACTGTCTAAAGGGGATATGATAGTAAATTTTTCATTTCTTCCTCCGTATCTAATGCCATATTTCACTACAGTCTGAGAAAAGAGGTTAATAGATTTGGTGACACTCCTAGATTGTTGTTCAACACTAAGTTTGGAATCTTTAAAGACACATATGTTTTAGGCCCTCCATATCTTCTAGCATGTGGCTCAGAAGGTAGCACAATGTTGTTGATCCCACATCATGCTAAGAAAACAATAACTAGCCATAGTTTCCTGAGAAAAATGACACCATGTTGCCTACCAAAGGCAAGAAAAACATGAGAAAAAGGAAAGTAATCAATAAAGAATTTGAGAAAAATGACTCTACATGGAAATCCTTGTTGAAAAGAGATTCTCTAGAGTCATCTTCTAATGATCACATCCCAAGGAGCTAGAAAGACCCATCATGAAGCTTCTAGAAGAAAATTAGGAGCTCCTCCAAGCATTGAAGCACTGGTGACAACCATGTTTCCTAAGCACCAAGACCAAGAAATTAAAAAAAAACAACTCCAACCCCAAAAAATTGATCATCCACTAAATGCCGAGCACATCTATCCTGAAAGATGGAAGTTAGGTGTGACTTTTATCATTCCTACATTTTGCTAGGACATAGATCCTAGTTTTACCTTAAGTAATTAATATGATATAGAACCTAAAATTGTATTAATTAGGATCAAATACCAAGGGAAACATAAAATAGTTATACTAATAATTTAACTATGGCGGGAGTAGTACTTAGCACAAAGGTGAATTCTCTATAAAATTGATGCAAGATTAAAAATATGTAATTAAAGTTTTAATGTCAATGGATGAAAACACTAGAGTGAAAGGGTTTGGCGACCACTACCTACATTCACTTTTTGTTACATTATCACATGCACACACAAACAACCATTTTACCATGCATAATCCAAGTCTTTTTAAATGAAAATGATGTGGGAAAACATATCACTCTAGACTCATTGTTATAGTACCGACACACAATAGATTCATATATGTAGATAACACTTATTTTGAGGTTCTCATCAAGTGATCAAGAAGATTCAAGCAGTATCCTAGATTCTTGTTTCAAACTTCTCTACATCCAAAATCTGATAAACATGAAGACATGTCAACCAAACAAGATATTTAAAACATATGAAGGTTTGTATAAATGAAGAGATGCATAAAAGAATGGACTAGGTAGTGGGGCTATATACCGTACTCTAGTGATAGGACTACTCAATTCTCATGGAAATATCCAGAGCAATAAGGGAGAAAAGTAAAACAACCATTGTCATGAGTGGGGAAGAAGTGAAGCTATAGTTTCTGATAGACTAGATTTGTATGGAGAGACATGGGAAATCTGAGGCAGTATCATGAGAACACCTAAGACGATCATCATTGCATTCCTTCTTTGTCAACTCTCTTCATCTTAGTAGAAAAAAGTTTAGTGAACATGATAGAGGACTAATGAGTGTTGGAAGTTTTAGAGGAGGTGACAAAGAATGTCTGTAGGCCTTTCTTCTATTGAGGTTTGGCCTTAAAAAGTTCTTTACAACATATACACCAAACCCACCCACCACTCACATCTCGGGACTGGATGCTATTGTACACTTGTCTACTATGCAATAATGAGGAGGGAAGTAGATAAGAGAGAGAAAAAAGAGAGAAAGTTCTTTTGCTCATAACTTTCATTCCGTAATGAATTTTTGACAAAACAAAAAGTGTTAGATTCCTTATAAAAATACTTTCAAATAGACTACTGATGTATTTTTAAGAAAGATCAATATAAGAGTAGTATAAAAACGGAGTTTTGCTCATAAATCTTAATTTGTAATGATTTTTTTCATGAAATAGAAAGAATTAGATTTCCTATAAAAATACCTTTCAGTAAAACATGTTGACATACTTTGGAGAAAAAATAAATATAAGAGAAATATGATACATGTGTTTTGGGGTACGATACCCATGTTTTGGGATACATACCCGTGTTTTAGGGTACATTAAATCAACAAGTATCACTCATACTATACCTCTAAAATGGGAGTAATGTACTCTAAAATATCGATATTGTACTTCAAACAATGGGAACATCCCCCAATAAAGGTACTATTTCCCCAAACACATGAGTGATAGACCACAAGTGGGAGTAATTTACCCAAAAATATTGGTGTTGTACCTCAAACATGGGTACTGTACCAAAAGATAGGTATTGCACCCTTAAATACAAGATATGTACTCCAAAATAGCAAGTAAATATTGACATTGTACCCCAAAATCAGAGTAATGTATCGCAAAACTAGGGTGATATACCCAAAATATTGGTATCATACTCGGGTGTGTATTACCCTTGTTTTGGAGTATATTACTCCCATTTTGGAGGTACACCACGTATATTTATTTCCTAATGTACTATACCCAAAACACGGGTACTGTACCTCACAACATGTGTATTGTACCCTAAAATATAGATATTATACCTCTCTAATATTATTATTTCTCCAAAGTATGTCAACATTGGTCTTTCTAGAAAGAATTCTTTTTACAAGGAATCTAAGGCTTTACATTTTAGAAAAAAAATCATTCAAAATTGAAGGTTATGAGAAAAAAAATTTATCTCTCTTCTTTTCTCTCTTTCTTTGTCTACTTTATTATTTAAATGGATTTTTTCTGCCACATCAATAGTGCTCCCCCTCCCAATGATGGATTGGGTGCCCAAGTGGGGGATCCAACGTGTGTAATGTTATTGAAAGCCTGTAAGGCTCGAAGATTGCATAGGCAAGAATGGATAAAAGGATGTGATTGATATCCTACTTTGGGATTCAAGCATAGAGGCAACAACACTTTTGCGTCAAGCCCAAAACAAGGGATCTCATTGCATGGAGGCATGTGGTGGCTATTTATAGGAATGGATGTAGGGTTTCAAGGGATATCCTCATGCTCTCTTTTGAAAGACCTTTGTATGACCCAAGAAAAAACAAAGCACATGCCGAGTAGGTGCATCGTGCTCATTTAGTTAGCACATCAGGCATGATAGGTAGAGAGATCTTTCCTAACACATGTCTTTCAAAATGGGATGGTGGATGAATTACATCACAGGTCATATTGATCAATGAGTAGTGATGCCCATAACTTCTCCTGTACTTATAGAAAGACCCATTTCTTGGGATCAGTATGGACGACCATGCGAAAGGAAAGAGAGAGAGAGAGAGAAAAATATATAGAATAGAAAAAAAGGGAAGGTAAATTTATTTTCTCTATAACTTTCAATATGTAATACTTTTTTTGATTAAATTAAAGTCATTAGAATACTTACAAAAATGCGTTATAATAATGTTGACCTATTTTTGAGAAAAATAATATGGAATAAAAAATGAGTATTGCATAATGAGGAAATTACTCATTTTCTAAGCAACATGCTAACTCAAGAAATGCATATTTTATTTCATTTTTTTAATATAATACTCATTTTTATTTTATTATACTTCAAAATAAATATTAAAGTAGTTATTCATTATGTTTTTGGGACATTACTCATTTTTCAAATAACATATTAACTTTAAAATGTGTATTGCATGTCACTCTTTTGCAGATAGTAATCATATTCTGAGTAAATAAGGAAAATGCATACGATGGACACTTCATGATAAAATCCCTAAATCTAGGTATGGACAAGCTATTAAACTTCTTGGATAAAGAAATACATTCGAATGTGTCTAGATTTTTATTTTGAAAAACACTTCATCACCACTATTACCACTATCACACATAACTAATAGTTTTATGAGAGTTTACGAAAAACCCACATAATCACAAATGTGTACGCAATATGATGCTACAGTAAAAAAAATATCAAAGTGAGACATTCATTGTGTGCCTATGTAGGTAATCGAGAAAGGGGGAATTTTGAGGAAACTACAACAGTCTCCTCATTCTGACTTGATATTGTATTTTTTTTTACTTTTTCATTGATTATTATACAATTTTTGCATGTTTTATACGTTGCATCTTTTTTTTTTGTGGTATGCCCCTAATACATATATAGAGGTAAGGAAGAAACCAATAGAGCATGGGGGGGTGCCACCCCAGATTTAGAGTTGACACATTTTGTTTATTTTTATTTGTTATTTGTGGGTGAAGATAATAGGATTAAGGATCAAATGTAGAAGAGGGTTCAAATCATAGTGCAACTTAATTTTATAATTTACTATCTATGGGTGTTCTCGTAGCACCACTACCCTTAAATAGTGACATGATTAGGGGGAAAAGTGATGATTTTAAGAATTTGTTTTACTAATACAGAGAAAGAAAGAATGTATTTCATCCCTTTCAATTGTTTACCAAGTTTACATCCTTCCCAAGGAAACATTCTCTTGGGGCACTTAGTTTAAATTTAGTAAATTCTGGAAATTGGACAAGTATAAATTTTTTTAATATTTTTCTTTGATTAAGATGGGATTAATGACAAAACTTATATGTAATACATATTAGAATCTAAGACAAATAGATACTCTATACAATTACTATAGATAAATATAAAAGTTATTTTTTTTCAAAAACTTTAAGCTAATTGCAATGATGTGAACCTAAAATTGTCAAGTAGAGATTGAAACAAGTACATGTGGGAAGAGAGTAAAATACATACTAGTGACCCATCACACAGAGCTTAGAAATTTTTCTTATCAACAAATGGATGTTAAGAACTATTCTAGTTGAACCATATTTGTGGTTGCCTCCTTGATGTGACTGTCCGCACTAGTGGGGCTTTTTTTTAACTTTAGAAACAACCAAACAATGTGTCTTCAGCCTATATCCTGAAATTTGGTAGCCGAGGTTCTTAAATGCAAATGAATGAATCTTATGAAATGGTAATGAACTAATATAAAAATGAAAAGTTTATAGTAAGAGATAATATTTGGGTTTCCTCCTGAGAAGAACCTTTGAATAATGTCAATGATTCAATGGTATTTTCAAATTATCAGTTGGAAGTTGGAGGAGTGTGGGTGGATGATCATCTAGCATGTCATATACTAGAAAATCTATTTTGAGATTTGTCTATTGACTTTGATTTCACTAGTATTATTTCCCCAAACCGTAATTGATCTAGGGGAAATATATTTCCAATGATGTACGACTCGAACGACCTAGTGCTCAATTTCCTAGGGAAGAGTTAGAGACATGAGTTGTGTAGAAGAATTGAACTGTGACCTCAAAATAATTCATGTTCAAGTGGCCATCATGCCATGTTTTATTATGCTCTTTAAAAATGTGTACATTTTCATATATAATCAGTTGTATCTCCTAAATCTATTGCAATTGGAATTGTTGGTTTCCCCAAATACTCTAAGATAAAAAAGGTATATGCTTGATTTCCCATTAGGACTTGAATTCAAATTCCACTGATAGTCTACAACATTTCTCATAAATCAAACAAAACAATGTAGTGTCCAATGGGGTCTTTTGTGAAGTTATATAGGCCCACAATACATTTTTTAATTTGTTGGAAAAATCTTTTGACCTCCTACTGAGTGTATTATATGAAATAGCTTTGAATTCATGGTTTGAGACTTTCACTTGACCACTTATATATGGTTGGTATGGAGAAGGAATACGGTAAGATACATCATGTTTTGAAGGAGGGCTTAGAAACCTCACTAAAAATGAATCCCACATCAGATATAACTGTAATAGTGAATATGAAGCATTCAGATATGATATCCTTAAATAATTAAATGTTTTTCTTGAAGTCATTGTAAGCATTGGAATTTCTTTCACTCATTTATAGACCTCATAGGAAGTGAATTGGATGTAAGACAAACCAAAGTATGAGGAAAATGGGCCCATCCAGTTCACTCCCCACACATTAAAGATATTCACTTTTTTTAAAAGCTAGAGGAACATTTCATCCCTATTACACATATTTAGACATATTTACATTGGTCTCATGGTTTGGATAGTTGTGGTCATTCATTTAAATATAAGGCCACATATCCCACACTAAAGAACTATCCTATATATCTTGTTAGAACTAATGTAGCCACTAGTTGGTCCTAAATGTCACTAATATATAATGAGAGGCGCCTCCTCCTTAGAAATGCACCTCTGATAGAAACCATCTGAATATAAACATACATATGGTATCTACCAATATTAGTGGTGAGTATCAGACATGAACTTCTTGTTTACATTTGCTATACAATTTGGATGTGAAACTCTTGAAACTAGAAAATTATAATGTCATCATACCATGGAGTGATCATAGCCCTTTTCATTCACTTATAGTCTAGAAAGGAATCATTAATTGGAGCTTGGTCAATGTCTTGGACTTGTAACCAACTTAGGTGAGAAGCAACTACACTGTTATTTCCTTTCTATCCTAGATATATAATCCAACTATTGCAATAGTAAAATACACCTAATGAATCTAGGCCTTGCATTTTTTGATAATAGAAAATCAATGTAATTTAGCACGCAAGACCACCAAGCATGACCAAAATTTGTAGAAGGAATATACAATAGTGAGGATCTCCTTCTTAGTGGTTGTGTTTCCTTATACAACATCAAGTTGTTGGATCTAGGGTCTAGAGGGGGGGTGAATAGAGCTTCAAAATTCTCACAAGATAAGTTAGACCTTCAAATTATATCAATCAAAACCAATAGCTTAAGAGCAATTTGAAGTCCTAACTAAGCAAGCACGGAAAGGATGATAGAAATTGAAACATGCACTTGGACAAGGTGGTTTAGAGTGTTTCCACTCTCCAAACTAAGAGAGATTAAATCCACTACATAAAGAGGTCAACCTATAGGACTTTGCAATCCATGTATACTCATATTAATTCATAAGAGATACAAGGAGACCACCATACATCCAAGGACTTACCTATTCAAGATAAGAGTCTTCCACCTACACAAGGACTTACCCACTTGATCAAGATGTCTTTAGCCTTCAACAAGGACTTACCCACACTTGCATCAAGTTTTTGGCCTTGAAGGAATTTGCCCACTCTTTTTGAATCTTGGTCTTGCCCTTCTCCTTCACATGGAGAATATCTTCACCTCTTTTTCAACCATGAAGAAGAACATCAACAGCTTCACCTTCACTCGGGGTAGCTTGCTTCAACATTTTCTTCTTTTAGAAAGGGGGTAGGGAAGATGGAATGGAATGGGAGATTTACAAGCACATGGAGGTAGCTCTCTCACAACTGGCCTAACTCACTCATAATCACAAAATGCTTTTTAAATGAGATAGAGAAAGGGGCTCAAGGAGTTGCAACACACTCAACTATAGCAAGGACTTAGAATAGCATGAATGAGCAAACTTGAAATGAACTCCAAGGGGTCCTATTTATAGATGGGGGTGTTCCCTTGAGTGTCTGATCACTTAAGGGAGAAATATAGTTGTTTTCCAAGTTACAATGGATCTATTCTCACTCAAAACAACTCTCCAACGATTATAGTCACTTTTTGTGCATTTTCTATATAGTACATTTGGTCGAGTTTAAAAAAGATAACTCGACCGATCCACTAAGTGACAAAGCCAATTTTCAAACTATCAGTTGAGTTTGTTCTGGGAAACTTGACCAATGAGTCAAAATCAAATTTTCTTAGTTGATCGATCACTCAAGTTTTGTGAGTTTGCAACTCGATCGATTGGTCTCTTCAGAAAATCCATCACGGGATCGGTCGAGTTTCCAACTCAACCGATAAATAGCCTGTGACAAATTTTCTAATTTGACATTTGAGTGATCAAATGTTGGAATTAAGTGTCCCTGATTTTTTCTCATCTTAGTTACAAGTAATATCATCGATACAAGTGATTACAAAAATCATCTAAGGTCATTTGGAGTTATTTCCCAAAATGCACACTTGCATAGCTTTTGACTTGAACTTGGACAAGCTAGGGCTTGTGTAATTTGATCCTTTTCATGTACCTAAAGCTTGAAATCAATCTTGAACAAACATCTTAGATACATAGGAATGGAATGGTTAAGTCATCACCAAAATATGGGCAATGTATAACTCTCAAGTCAACATTCTCCCCCTTTTTGAGAATGACAAACCATTCCTCAATCATATTGAAAAGGATATGTAAAGTTATACCTTTGCCTTGTGAATTTTAGGGGGGGTTCATGATTTGAACAATGTGAATTGCTCCCCCCTCAACCTATGCTTACTCTTACCTGCATAGTTAGTCTATCTACACAAAGCAACATGAAAAATATACTCTCTGATCCTTTAGCAAGTCACATGATAAAGCAAGTAATGAATAAGAAAAGGATCACATAAACAATAAAATCAATATGGTCGAGCTTCAAAACATTGAACTTCTCTCCCCCTTTTGACATTATCAAAAAGGAAGGGGGTAGAAGACCACAGAAATAGGTCTTCTCCAAGCACAACAAAAAATACATCCACAACATGAAATCTCAAAAACATACACTAAACAGAGATGAGAGAAGCAAGAAATCTAAGGAATGATCAAAATATGGTAAACATGGCACAAACTCATGAGATAAACTAAATCAAAGAGTAAGTGTACAAATGATTAAGATTACAACACAAAGAGCAGGTCCTCAGAAAAATAACAAGTTAAAATGATGAAAAACATGATGATATATAGTATAGCTTAGAAAATGTGCCCATATGTTTTTAATACAAAATAACATAGAAAGATATATATGTTCATCATCTAAACTAAAAACTAGAAAATATGAACATCTAGGTCATCTTTGTCCACATCATCAACATCATCATCAACATCAAAAGGTTCTGGCTCATAGTCATCTTCTCCGTCTGAAGGTGCAACAGAGACAACATCATCACCTTCATCACTAGAGGCACCAGCAAAGCCATCAGAACCATCATCATCCACATCATCCTCAGAAGCCTCCTCATCAGCAACAACAACTTCCTCATCAGCCTAGTCTAGCATCTCCTCATCAGCAAAGGAACCAAAACCACAGTCGGGCCATCGAGCATTCTGCTCAGCCCAAGACATGCCAAGAGAATGAAGCTCATTGCCATGTGGGAAGGAGGGAGCAAAAGTACCAAGACCAACAAGTAGGGTGGTCAATGGACCAGTAGGAAGATGCATCACTCCAGGGGTAGATCCACCAATAGTAGAGGGTGTAGCAACAAAAACATCAGTTGGAGGGGCTGGGTAAAAGTGATCATATGCATAGGATGCATAGCCACCTCTTGGGTAGGGCTGGTAGGTAGGATAAGGTTGTACATAGGATAGGTTCATGTTGGACATGATGGTACAAAGATCCTGATGCATGCGCTCCTAAACCTGAAGGTTATATGCCTATTGATGCATCATGTATCCTATAAGGGTTTCGTTTGACACATGAAAAGAGGTGCAGGCAGGTCAGGAAGGTTGAGGTGGTGGAGGTGCACGGGTGGAGGTAGAGGTTGAGGCTCCAGGTGTGGTAGAGGAGGGGATAGGCATAGACTTCTGAAGTGTGGTGTTACTGATGCAAACTCCTATCCAGGGCTGTTTGTAGTGCAAGTCATTGAAAAAAGATTTTCCAGTGGTAACTTGAAACAGACCATAGACCAAGGAAGGGTAGGGTAGGTGGGTGTTACATGTGTTCTTACTAGGGTCAAAATAGGTCATGTGATTAAGGACATAACGAGACCATTTGAATCAGATGTTCTTCAAGAGACAATAATTACCTCAATATTTTTTGCAATTTCAGTCTAATTTTTCTTGGGATGAATATTACAGTTAACAACTAGGGCAAGCATGCGGTTCTTGAGGTCTAAGGAAGAGGAGGGAAGGGTACACTTCTTCCTATAGGGGAACTGAGGCTTCTTCAAGTATTTATGAATATCAGGGAGAGTAAGATCATATTACTTGTAGAAGGCCTCAGGGTCAACTAGGTCAAAATACTTGGGGTAGTCCTTCCTCCAAGTGTCAGTCACCTCAGTACCTGAGAAGAAGATGTTTAGGGTATCCTCAGAGACTTGGAATTTCTTCCCAGCTATCATGGAAGTGAGGACTGCTTTCGAATTGGGAGGTGGTACGAGTGTGTCATAATTCCAATGCAAGTTAGCATAGAATTCTTGAACAACTTTTGTGCTAGTTATGGAATTGTTGTAGCACAAGCATTTGAAACAAGGCAGAGAGTTGGTGATTGTATAACAACTCGACTACTTGCTTGATGACCCTTTGTTTATGCGGGGTTGGCTCAAAAAGGGCACGAAAAGGAAAATTATTCCTAGGAAGGAGCTCCTTGTACCTATTGAGAGCCTCATCGGAGATAAAGAAGGTATCACCAAAGGGTATGAGACAAGAGTTGGAAGACAAAGATGGTGCTCCAGCTGGGGCCACCCTATTTCTCATGTTGGATGCCATGGAGACGAAATAGAGAGAATGGAGAGAGAAAAAGCAAGAGAAACACCACCACAACCCCTCCACACACCTAGGGTTGATGGGAAAGAGGTCAAGGGATGTTTATATAGGTCAAACTAGGGCTAGGGAGAGGAAGGTCGGGGCTAGGGTTGAGAGCTTGAGGGAGCTAGAGGTTGGATTGGTCAATTTTTCTCTAGTTGAGAGGGATAAAAGTCGGCCAAACCTAACTTATGATTGCTCCAGCTCGGCCATCGGTCGAGTTTTGTGACTCAGAAGCTCGACCGATAGGCTCTTGAAAAAATCTCTCGACCACCGATCGATCGAGTTGGCAACTCAACCGATGGTCCAACTGAACCAACATTAGAAATTCTAATTTCTAACCATTAGAGTGTTAATTAAATTTATTTTTCATGCCAATTTTGCATTATAAACATACTTAGGCACATATCACTCATCATTGGGTACTATTTTGCGATAAAACAAGTGTTTGTGAAAAATACCCAAAAAAAAGAGAAAAACAAGGCAAAAAGAACATGAAAATTTGATTTTTAGCATATTAGCAAGCAAGGATGATTAAAACATAAGCAAATCATATAGGATAGCTGACAACTTGCTATAATGCATATCAGATTCATTTAAAGCACTTATTAGTTTCTATCTTACTAGAGTTTTAGTTAAAATGTCTGCCAACTGATTATCCGAGTCCACATGCGTGATATATATATCTTTTTTGGCAATGTGATCATGAAGAAAATGATGGAGAATATCTATATTCTTAGCTCTACTATGCAAGATAGGATTATATGACCAGTTAATTGCACTAGTATTATCACAATAGATTGGAGAAGCATCAAAATGAATGTTAAAGTCTTAGAGCATTTGCTTCATCCATAGGACCTGGGCACAACAACTTCCGGCTACAATGTATTTGTCCTTGATAGTTGATAATGCCATTGTGTTCTATTTCTTAGAGAACCAAGACACCAAGCATGGTCCTAGGAGAAAGCAAGTGCCACTTGTGCACATTCTATCAATCAAGCATCCTGCATAATCCACATCACTATAAGTTGTAAGAGTAAAGTCCCTTGACTTGGGATACCATTGACCAAAATTTGGGGTTTTGTCTAAGTACCTTAAAATCCTCTTAACAACTATAATATGTGATTTCCTAGTATTTGAATGAAAGCGAGCACACTAGTCAACACTAAACATTATATCAGGTCTAGAGGAAGTTAAGTAAAGTAAACTTCCAATCATACCTCTATAGAGCTTCTCATCTACATTCTCACCTTCTTCATCTTTGTCAAGTTTGGCAATGTTTGACGTGTGTATCCATCATCTTGATGTTCTCCATCCCAAAGAACTCAAGTAGCTCACTTGTGTACTTCCCTTATTTGATGAAGTTCTCATCTTTAGTTTGCTTGATTTGAAAGCCGAGGAAGAATGTGAGCTCACCATCAAACTCATCTCAAATTCACTCTACATAAGACCACTAAATTATTTTGCAAAGATCAAGGTTAGTTCCGCCAAAAATGATATCATCAACATATATTTGAATGATAAGAAAATTGTTAGAAGTGTGCTTTAGAAATAAGGTAGAATCTACTTTGCCCATGATCTCACAAAAAGTTCTTTAATTTCTCATACCAAGCTCGATGTGCTTATTTGAGTCCATAGAGAAATTTTTGCAACAAATAAACATGATTAGGTAAACTATCATGTCCAAAGCCTAGGGGTTGTGCAACATACACTTGCTCCTCAATTATACCATTCAAAAATGAACTTTAATATCCATTTGATAAAGAAGAAAGTATTTATAATGGGAAAAAGCAAGTAACATACAAATGGACTCAATTCTAGCTATAGTGCGTATGTTTCATCAAAATCTATACCTTCCTGATGATTGTAGCCTTGATCCACTAACCTTGATTTGTTCCTTACCACTTTGCCGATTTCATCTAGCTCGTTGTGGTAGACCCACTTGGTGCTAATGATCTTTCTATTACTAGGTCTTGTCACTAGGGTCCATACCTTGTTCTTTTCAAATTTCCCCAACTCTTCTTGCATGGCTAGGATCCATTCATCATCCCCGAGAGCTTCTTTGACATTCTTTGGCTCGAGTTGTGAGATGAAGGCGATGTTGGCTTGTTCTTTGTTAAATGCAGCCCATGCCTTTAGTCTTTCAAATGGATCACCTAAAATTAGATCTTTGGGATGATTCTTTGCAAATCAGGGAGTTGGATCCTTCTTCTCTTCATCTTTTTCTTCTTCTTGAATGACCACCTCTTTTACCTTTTGGGTGATGTTGAGTTCTTTTAGAATAGGAATCCCTCACCTGCGACATCATCATTTGGAATAATATCTTTGGGACAAGAGGGGTTAGTTTCAATAAACGTAACATTTATAGATTCTTCAACTTTAGCAAGATCAGCATTAAATACTCTATAAGCCTTGCTAGTAGTGCTATAGCCAGGAAAGAAGGTCTTGTAATATTTCATATCAAACTTGTCAAGAAAATTGTTTGTGTTCAAAACAAAACAAGGAAATATGAAAACATGGAAATACTTGATATAAGGCTTCCTACCACGCCATAGCTCATAGGGGGTTTTCTTTAAAGAAGGATGTGTAAAAACCCAAATTTGCACTAAACATGATGTATTGATAGCTTCAGCCCAAAACCTCTTTGGAGTGTCATACTCCAAAAGCATGGTCCTAGACATCTCCCATGCTCGACAATAGTAGGACAAAAAGCACCATGTAAATATACCATGCAAGAAAGACCTTAGATGAGGCCCATGTCAAGTATGTCATGATAGATATGGATCTTCTGGCCCACATTTATATCTTTAACAAATTTATATTCTCCCTAGTGAGAATTTAAGTTATTATCTACTTTAACAACACAACCCTTAGATACCTAACAAAAATGGAGGAAAAACCTTGTCTTATCTAGTGGATTGTCTTACTTCAAGATTGCTATTTGGAGATAAATGACAAGAAGGGTAATAAGAATGTATAATATGCTGGGAGTACAGTTCCATGACATTGCCACTCTCACAATATATGACTCCTACCCTAACGATCAACTCATGAAGGTCTCGACCATGAATTCTCATTAATTTTTTGATTTTGTAAACTACCTCACTTGTGATGTAGTCCATCTAGAGATAAAATATTCAATAACCAATTCCAATAGTATGGTGATGATCCATACTTGTTCCACAAGTGCGTAGATGCCTACACAGATCATTCAAGATGTATAAACCTATTACCATCGAGTAATGTCACTCCTTGCGTTATGGACGATACATGATATTTTAAAAAATGGTTTTAAAGGTGCTCCTATGAGGCTTCTTGTTGCCCTTTATTTTTAAGAACACACTCACCATTGTGAAATCCTATGACACATGCCAGTGCACTATCAAAATCTTGAAGAGGGATGAAATTCATCTTCAAATTTAGATGAAAGTTGACTATTTCAATGTCTAGAGATCAACTAAGTGGGACCATTCCCATTGTCATGCAACATCAAGTGCATCCCCATCATGGAAGAATATGCCTCAAATTGGGTTGAAGCGATCCCCATCCAAACATGTGACTCCAAACTGATGCTAAAGCTATTCAAGAACACAATTTTCCCATAGTTTGGGTAGAAAGAATGTTGATATGTGAAAAAAGATTTAACTCTTTTTAGTGATGCTTTGAAGGACTATTGAATAAGTATGATTTCATAACAAGTTTCCACATCGTACCACCCATATATGAGAGGTCAACTCAAGGTTTTAAAGTGAGAGATGAAGTAAATACTATAAAATATGGTAAATGATGCATGAAGAGTATGGTCACACAAGATGAACAATGAGTTATGGGTCTACCACACCACTTTCAGGAATCCAATAAGAAGCATCCCATATCAGTTAATTTATGACAAGTTTTGCCACCTTCTGGCCAAATTGGAACAAAAATCTTGGAGAGCCATCAAGGCCATCAATCTCGACCCCAAGATTTATAATAAAAAATGTATATTCATAGTGAAGAAAAAATCATATAAATTGAATATGTTGAGGGTGAAGTTGTAGTTTACTAGTGAAGATTTCATGTAGTGTCTTACACTAGCACTTGAGTATGGTGTACCACAAAACTATTGAGAATATTAGGTCAAGATAAAAAAAAAGAACTTCAAGACAGACATCTCAAATTTTAGATTTTCATTTTCCTAATGTAACATACAAGGATCATGTGTGGTTACTGTCTAGGTTCTTAGTATTTTTCATATTTTGTTTATCTATAACTAGGTTTTACCATCGTTTTTGGTTGTATGAGATGATCAACATTGGAGTACAAAATTAGTCAATATGTTGGATCTCAATAGATTATTTTAATGTCGGTCCACCGTCAACCACTACCACCATTCCCACCAGCTAGTTTATTTAATCCCAAACCACCCTCACACCCTTGGGTCGACCTACCACCTAATAGATCGATTATTTTTACCCCCATTCCTACCCATTCCACCGGGTATAACACAATTGACTGATTAATTTCCAATTAATTGGTCTACAACCCAGCCCTATCCACTATCCCCACTGTTAAGAGGTCAAGAAAAACCCATTTTAGTAGCCTTAAAAAAACCAAAATTTCACCCAATTAATTGACTAATCCCCGATCGGTCGTTCCTCTTACTCAACTTTAAACTTGATCCCAATTCCTCCCTCCCAGTTGACTATTCTAACCAACTCACCAATCACCTAACCAACCCAACACTACATCCTCATCTCAAATGATTTAACACTCCATTCGATTGTTGGACTCTTCCTTTTAACCCCTAATACACTCTAATCCCACCTTTCCCCATTACATGATAACTCACCCATACCTCAAGTCATGGACTCAACACCTCTCCCTAGTGTGGCCTCACCATCACTAGATGCATATTGCAGGTCTTACAACCAACACCACCACATACACTCTTTGTGAGCTTTTGCCACATCCATAAATTTTTTGATCCCCTCAAACAACATCATCAGAATGCAACCATCAAAGATGCATGACCCTCCTTACATTAATTCTGTTCAATGGAACACCACAAGAGCCAACCCAGTGCATGACTACCCAACCTCCACCACTCCCTATTTCCTTATTTCCCTCACCAACATGACAAATCAAATCAGGATTCATAAATGACACCCACAAGGTCATCTTTGAAGCTTGTATTGTGATTACAAGGCAGAAAGCTCCCACCATCAAGCAACACAAAAGGGGCATAGGGACTCAACTTGAAATAAAAGGGAAACCTCCAAACATGATACCTTCTCAATATGCCTTTAAAAAAATCTAATGTTTAGCCCTTGATCACCCACCTGATAGGTGAGGCCACTGCGGCTCAAACCACATGAGGGTGAAATAATGGATCCAAATCTACTGTAGAACCAAAGTGCAAAAATATTTTTAAAAACATTATAATGATGCTTAGGAAGTTTTATTTGATAGTCTAGTGCCTCAAGACATTCATCCCACCCTCTATGAACATCTATACACATATTGTGACATTGTAAAAATTAGGTATTGAGGAGAAGGTGCTTATGGAGCTGCAGAATAGAAGAATCAGAGTCTTATGCCAATAAGGAGAAGAAGACCAACACTTAGTTGACATTAGGGTATTCCAACTCAATTTTCCATGAGGTTATAGAGGGGAAAATGTTTCTCATGTTTTTTATCTTAAGGAGAAGCAGGTTGCCAGTAACGAGGTTAATCATATTTCCTCTAAATTTTTCTTTCTTTACTAAGCCTTGTATGTGAATGTTCTAAGGTTTCTTTTACTACATAAAATTTTGAGAAAATGAATATGCATACTTATATTTACATATCCTTGATTAATAAATCTATGTAACAAAGAGAAAACACTAAATCATATTTTCTGGAGCCTCAAACACCATAATGTTCCCCATGATTCCGTACTAGGGAAGTGCAATATATTTAATCAATGAGTTGGACTTTGGGACATATACACAAAATGTAAAGTTTCACGAAAAAGCAAATACTAGGAATACTACCCACCCACCTACACCCCCACACACAAAAAAGAGGAGTGAAATGAAGGCCCTGATCCATAGACATATGAGTAAATATGTGATATGTGTGATTCTGAGAGATAAGACTCCAATCCTTGTGAAATAAGAGTGAGAATGTACAAAAAATCTAGAAACTAGATCAGATGAAATAGATGTCTATGTGCAATTTTTCTACCAAGGGGTTAAAATTTAAGGTATGCTATTATAAGAACCCGCTTACCCCTATGTCAAACCTTTATTATATTCTTTCCTTAGGGTGGTTGAATAAACTCTAATGTGTGTCAAGAGTCATACACATTTTCATACTATAATGGATTTACTTGGTTAAGTACATGCAAAATAGTTTTAGGTCATAACAAAAAGAACAAAATTTGATTGATTGAATGTTCATTTATTCATCAGTTTAATATATCTTCATCTCCTAAAATGCAAGTTACATGTAGTTTTTATATTACACCCTAAAGACACTAAACCCTCCTATCTACCTACTAATGGCCCTCCAACCACATATAGACATCAGCGGAAGCAAACCGTATGTTGTCCATAACATGGGTCACGCAGCTCGGAGGAACATTACAAAACATGATATTCATAGCAAAAAGATAAATGAAACACCACGCATTATTATAGAAAATGATTCATGCATGGTTCCTTGGAAGATAAAATTAATAACATCAACTATCTCATTCTTGAACTGAAATATAATACATAAAAGGTAATCCAAAACTAAGGCATAAATATTTATTAGAAACTTGGTGTTGGATCTTCTAAGGTGTAGACGGTGCCCCACCAAGCTAAGTCCTGGGAAGTGCTACATTGAAGCACTCACTTCTCATACCTTTACTCCTTAATCTAGGGACATCTCATCCCACAACCATTCGAAACAAACAAAGACACACATCAGTAAGCGACACTTTACATTTTATAAGAACTAAAAATAAGCATGCATACTTGACTTGAAAGAAAACCTTGACATGAATTTAACTTAAGCATTCTTGATTACATAAATCTTATAACATGAAGAATTGAACAATTAATATATGGATCTCTCTATGATGCCCACTTAAGGGCACATGATTACTAGGAAAGCACATAATGCTAGGAAATCCCATAATTGGCATGAATGCCCATGATTTGGCTATAAAAGCCCAAAATTGGCACGAATGCCCATAACGACCCCTTGAGGTCCATGATTCGAGAAGCATATAAAAATGAATTCAATTCCATTTATCTTGACATTACCGTAAACATGAACTTAAATCTTGAACTTGAATCTTAACATGATGGGGTTTCTCCCTCTTTTAACTTGAACTTTAAATCCATTCATCATTGATCATCAATGATAATCTATAACCTTAATGAACATGATGACCATAAGACATAAGGTATAATAATCATCAAGAAATTTATGTGATGAACATGATTTGAGCATTGAAATTGAAAGCATAATTCGTAAATCATACATATCATTCAATTCAACCAATGTACATATGTATAGTGTTAAGACCCGCTTACCTTGGAGCAAAGTAGATCCTAAGTTGGTCTCTCTGATATTGAGACAAATCCTAAATCTCTTGAAATTTGTAGAAACCCTAATGTCCTGTAATCAATTCACCTTATATCAAATACCATCTTAACTATCTAACCATAATTTTGGTAATGCATGAACTCTTTATCTTGAATTAGATCCAAGATTATCTTTTTATGTAAATAAGTTAGACTTCACATATATGGTCCAATTAAACAAGTAATGATCATCGACAACATTAATCTTATGCAATTAGGGTTTTTCACATATGAAATCACATTAAAGATAGAACTTTTATAAACTGTTGGAGTTAGAATGGAAATCAAGCTATGAAACTAATTTTATTGAACTCCTTGTATTTTTATGATCAATTTTCATAGATAAATTTCCTTCATTGGGTAATCTTATGATTTACTAGCATTTTTATAAAATAGGTACCTTTGGGCCGATAGGGGCTCACCACATGGGCGGCTAAGGCCAGGTCACGCCAATAGGCTTATGCCAGGTCGATGGGCCGCATTGGCTGGCAAGGCAAGGAAAAAGGGCTGAAGGTCTGGAATACCCTTACATCACAACTAAAGAACGGACGGTAGGAGAGTACTTTTTCCGTGGCTCATCCTCAACCTCAGGCTCACAAGCAACCTCCTTCCTGAGTCTACCTAACATTTGACTTCAGGCTATGACGCTCCAGGGTGGTGATGGAGAGTGCTCACACCTTTGTCTCACCTCGCCAGAGACGTTGGTGGGTTCAAAAACTTTCTTAGATGGCCGAAGTAAGGAGAATGGTGAGGAGGTCACCGACGAGGTTCTAAGAGATGGTGGGAGGGGAAAGAAGGGTCTAGAGGCAAAATTGAAGGTAGGTATCACTACATTGAGTATCTCCTAGTCGTACAAACAACAAGGGGTCTCACAAAGAGGGTATCGATCCTTAAATAGGCTAGACCTCCTACCACTAGCTGTCACGCAGACCAAGATTAGGGAAAAACCCAAACATGCACCAAAATGGGGAAAATAGGGGTTGGTGAATCTGATTCCAACTTGTGAATTCAATGGGAGGATTTCTAGGCTCACACATGAACTAGAGAGAGGGGGGCAAAAGAATTTCATGGTTTACTACTTCCTTGTTTCCTATTTGGTCTGGGGGTAAGAGATGTAATCTAGGCTGTGAGGACTAGATCTGACGATTGTCTCATGTGTGACACATTAAGCAAGGCACATGTTGATTTCATATTCTGAAAAAAATGTGTCACATTTAATTGATATTTCCATAATCCTCTTCACTTTATGAAAACTAGTAAATTCAATATCTCTCACTTTGTTAATCCTTTTAATCCTAAAGTTTGAAGGAAGGTTCTTAATGACTTTATCTAAGTGTGGGAATGATTTGATGATATAACAAAAAAATTAGATACACTTTTCTTTCCTCTTAATTAAAAGACTTATATAAGTTATTTAAGGCATATAATAACTCTTTTCCCATCCAAACTTGGAAAGAAATCTTATTTAGGTGTATTCTTTCATTACGTATAATATTCAACCGAATCTAATTCATTATTTTCCCTTAACACCTTCTTTCTAGAAAAATTTCACATTGTTCTCATTTAACTTCACCTTTAATGCATTAATTGATTAGATATTGTGAAAAGGACTTTCCTTTGAGAACTCTAGAGCCAAAATTTGAGATAATAACTTATTACCCCTGTCATATATATTTTATACCTTTTAGAGTAACTCCTTTGGAGGAGAGAGAAAAGTGAAGAATTATACTTTATTCTTATTAAAAGCCATAAATGAAAAAGTTTAAAACTTCTTGTTCAAGTCATATTAGTTCTAAATTTCAAATTTCATACCTATTGCTTTTCTTGTTCATCTCTTTTAAATATTTTCAAGAATAGGAGAGAGAAAAGGAAATCATCATTTATATCTTTGAGTTAATTATAACACATAATGCACATATGAAAGAAAATGTTTATTTTTGAGACCCACTTTATTCTTATCACTTCATTATATTTTAATAAATTTCATTCATGTTCTTTTTTCATTAAGACCCTCAACTATTTCTATTTATGAAAAACTACATTCTAAGTTTCAAATTACTCTAGAAATTTTGGGATGTTACAATTCTACCCATCTTAAATAAATTTTGACCTTGAAATTTTCCTTAGGCTACTACCCACCTTAGGGTTTTTCTTATATACACCAACTCTCCAATATTATCTTAAAGGCTTTATTTGCATCCTCAAGTTGTGACCTTCTAATGGAAAACATTATCCCTAACCTCATCAGTAAAACCAACATACATGTCCACCACTAATGAATCTATCTCATCATGCTAGACATGAAAAAGGAACCTCATACCTCTTCTCGATGGGTTTAGGTTCTACCCTAGATCCAATCTATATATGTCAAATCATTCACCCTTTTTATCTGCATGTTTGACCGTACTACAAACAAGACTAGGTTTATGTGAGTATATGTCTCAAACTTTTAATGCAACTCTTGTTTTCTTTGTCTCCTTTGGATACATGTCAGAAACTCATATATGCAAATGTATCCTACCACATCCCTCATGCACATGACCCATACCGCATGAACTTGAAAGGACAAGACAGGCATGATTATGCATATAACATTCTCTTTGCAAAATCCCATGAGCCTATGTCCCATACCACAAACACGTGGGAAAAAGAGAGAGCGTGCTATATACAATTCTAGAGTTAACATAAAAGTTCAAAACTTCTAGGCACATAACCCTAATCCTTATCTAAACCTTTATCTCATATCTAGACCTCTATTGTGGTTTGTAATATTTTTAACTTCATCTCCTATACATAGGGTTTAGAATATGTGAATCTTTAGCTTAGTGGACATCTACTCTTTGCTCTGATACCACATTGTAACATCCCTCCAAGAACATATATACGTAAACGGAAGCAAATCCTATGTTGTCCATAACATGGGTCACTCAACTCAGAGGAACATTACAAAACATGACATTCATAAAAAAAGATAAATGAAACATCATGAATTATTATAGAAAATTATTTATACATTGTTCCTAGGAAGATAAAACTAATAACATCAACTATCTCATTCTTGAACTGAAATCTAATACATAAAAGGTAAACCAAAAGCAAGGCATAAATCTTAATTAGAAACTTGGTGCTGGATCTTATAAGGTGTAGATGGTGCCCCACTAAGCTAAGTCTTAGAAACTGCTACTTTGAAGCAGTCACTTCAGATACCTTTGCTCCTTGATCTAGAGACATCTCGTCCCACGTCCATGTGAAACAAACAAAGACACACATTAGTAAGCAACACTATACATTTTATAATAACTGAAAATAAGCATGCATACTTGACTTGAAAGAAAACCTTGTCATGAATTTAACTTAAGAATTCTTGATTACCTAAATCTTATAACATGTAGAATTGAACGATTAATAAATGCATCTCTTTATGACACCCACTTAAGAGCACATGATTGCTAGGAAAGTCCATAATACAAGGAAAGCCCATAATTGGCATGAATGCTCATGATTTGACTGTAAAAGCCCATAATTGGCACTAATGAGGTTCATGATTTGAGAAGAATATAAAAACTAATTCAAGTCCATTTATCTTAACATTACCATAAACATGAACTTAAATCTTGAACTTGAATCTTAACATGATGGAATTTCTTCCTCTTTTAATTTGAACTTTAAATCCATTCATCATTGATCATTAATCATAATCTATAACCTTAATGACGATGATAACCATAAGACATAAGGTATAACAATCATCAAGCAATTTATATGATGAACATGATTTGAGCATTGAAATTGAAAGCATAATTCATAAATCATACATATCATTCAATTCAACCAATGTGCATATGTATAGTGGCATGACTCGCTTACCTTGGAGCAAAGTAGATCCTAAGTTGGTCTCTCTGATCTTGAGTCAAATCCTAAATCTCTTGAGATTTGTAGAAATCATAATGTCTTGTAATCAATACACCTTATTTTAAATACCATCTTAACTATCTAACTCTAATTTTGGTATTACTAAATTCTTTATCTTGAATTAGATCCAAGATGATCTTTTTATGTAAATAAGTTAGACTTCACATATATGGTCCAATTAAACAAGTTATCATCATTGATTTCATTAATCTTATGCAATTAGGGTTTTTCACATATGAAATCACATTAAAGATAGAACTTTTATAAACTTTTGGACTTAAGATGGAGATCATGCTAATAAACTAATTTTATTGAACTCCTTATATTTTTTTGATCAATTTTCATATATAACATTCCATCTTTGGGTAATCCTATGATACTAGTATTTTTATAAAATAAATACCTTTGGCCAATAGGAGCTCGCCACATGGGTGACTTAGGCCAGGTCACGCCTAGAGGGTTACGCCAGGTCAGTGGGCCACGCTCACTGGAAAGGAAAGGAAAAAGGGATGAAGGTTTGGAATACCCTTACATCACAGAAAAAGAACAAAGGGTAGAAGAGTACTTTTGTCGTGACTCATCCTCAACCTCAGGCTCACGAGCAGCCTCCTTCGCGAGTCAATCCCATGTTTGACTTTAGCCTCGATCGAGAGTGCCTGTACCTTCGACTCACCTCGCCGCAGTTGTTGGTGGGTTCAAATACTTTCAGAGATGGCCATAGTAAGGAGAACGATGAGGACGTCACTGACGGGGTTCAGAGAGATGGCAGGAGGGGAAAGAAGGGTCTATAGGCAAAATTAGAGGCAGGGATCCATGTGTTGTGTAAGGAGTGGGATCCTATAGTGGGCCCACTCAATGGTACAAACATGAGCCATGAAATAATTAAGCAGCAGAAAACATAACTATTTACAAAGTTACAAAATATTTCCATGTACATAACTCTCACCCTAAGGGTGGTGCATAAAATGAAAAGGTTAATCTATATACATACAATCCCATATGCAATGGGTAATTAGGCTATCTCAAGTTGTCCTTATGTTGACCAACAAGTTTACGATCATCCTAAGTCTCTGTCTTATAAAGGACCTACACCTGGGTGGAGGGAGCACCCAAAAAATATGAAAACAAGGTATGTTTCAGCAAAAACTGAGTATGTACATGAAAAGATTAACTAGACATTAATTGATACAAAAGTAAAGTAAGATGTTACCATCAAAATGGGGCCATTAAAGATAGGTATGTTTCAATGAGAAGTAACAAGAGAAGGAATTCCCAAAGAATGAGACAGTATAATTAAATAATTAAGAGAACACATCTTGCCATTAACATCCACAATATCACAACAATCATAATCATCCACATGCAGATATATTTAAACTAAATAGCTAAAGTACGACCAAGACACCAATGGATCTTTGGTCTAAAAAAATGGGTGGAACAACACACCTTGGGCAGAAATAGCGTGCCCCTATATAAAGAGAGGTGGAAATAGCGCACCTCGGGCAGAAATAGTGCGCTCGAATGGTTGTGCTCATGCACTATACAATAGATATCTAGCTATATTATCAACGTGCATAAATAGAATGATAAGATGTGTTCTCCCAATTGTTTAATTATACTGCCTCATTCTTTTGGAAATTCCTTCTCTTGTTACTTCTCATTGAAACTTACCTAGATTTAATG
The DNA here is from genome assembly GCA_963693085.1 of Alisma plantago-aquatica. NCBI lineage: Eukaryota > Viridiplantae > Streptophyta > Magnoliopsida > Alismatales > Alismataceae > Alisma > Alisma plantago-aquatica. Next base: position 1,614,944,540 of record OY856409.1, on the reverse strand, counting down.
GCCCTTTTTTGATGGGAACATCTTACTTTACTTTTGTATCAATTAATGCCTAGTTAATCTTTTCATGTACATACCCAGTTTTTGCTGAAACATACCTTGTTTTCATATATTTCTAGGTGTTCCCTCCACCCAAGTGTTGGTTCTTTATAGGATAGAGACCCAGGATGATCGTAAACTCATTGGTGAACATAAGGACAACTTGAAATAGCCTTGTTACCCTCTGTATATGGGCTTATGTGTATATAGATGTAATCTTTTCATTTTATGTACCACCCTTAGGGTAAGAAAATTATGTACATGGAAATATTTTTTAACTTTGTAAATAGTTATGTTTTCCACTGCTTAATTGTTTCATGGCTCGTGTTTGTACTGTTGAGTGGGTCCATTATAGGGTTCCACTTCTTAAAGAATGGTATCAGAGAAAGTATTACAAAAGCTGCCTCATTATGTGAAAATTTAATTATATAATGCCCAGTTATAATAGAGAAGAGTACATACCTGATTCTCATGGTTAATAGTTGACTCTTTTGGTACATTTGGGTCCATCAAGACATAGATTCACCCTAGAAACATATTAGGCACATCAGCCAAATCAATGTGAACATGTGTATTAATTCCTAATATAGTTATTTATGTAGTTTTTATGCTAGTCCCAATCAACTAAGGATATATTAGGGTTTATGTATTTGGATGGTTAAGGACATGATAGGAATGATGATTAATGGTAGTATAATGATACACGGTTCAAAATACCCCTTGGTTGGTAATAGTAATCTAGGGTTTAGTTTTAATAGGAACAAGATTTCTATATTGGATTTTCTTACTAATATATAGCAAATTTGCTAATTCATCTACCCTCCCCACAACTTGTTAACTCTCAAATATAAAAATATTATTACAAATATGTCAACTAATAACATAATAGATCTTCCAATCTAAGTTGTCACTAAATCAAGACTATATTTATTCCAACATACTCTAATTATCATTTAATTATCTATTTGATATAGGTTAGAGTAAGTAGTTATACCTATAGAAACATTAGGTTTTCATACTTACAAGTATACATACTTCTACAAGCATATGCATATATGTTAACCATGAGTTAGATGGACATTCCTTACTAACAACTAGGATTAGTCATGTATTACCTATTATCTTGCATAACTCTCTAATAATCCACATTGTTACATATGTACTAACCAATCTCTACAATTATAGTAGTCTAAAATATGAATGTGTGGTTGGATGTTCAAGAATAACATATTAATATGGGTCTATATATGTACTAATGGCATGCAAACAACTCCCATTCTTAGATATACTTGTATAACCAATCTGCATATTACTTAATTTCATGTTTTCCTCTTATCTTACTGACTAGATTCTGGAATCACATAAAATAGGAATGGATGGATTGGATATTGACCTCCATGATAATGTGAGACAAGTAATTGAATAAGGATTCTCCCCAAATTTGTGTCTTCCTAGGACTGATCATAGATGCACTCAGTGTTTAGTGGCTCGAGAAGCTCCCTTGACGTCACAAGTTTGACACCCTTGCATGCCACTGTGATTGCATTTGAACCTCCAGTTGGCAAGGTCAGGAGGAGTGGCTTAACTTCTTACTTTGGACCCCCTACATATGTAAAGATGATAATCATGGAGGTGGTGTTGAGACAGTGATGAAGAGATGTATTAGAGTCTAAAACTCATGCTTTGCAGATCTATGATGATGGCGGTTGAGGAGAGGTTGACGGTGGAGCAATCTCCACAGAATAGGGTGAGACTGTTATGTGTCCCATTGGCATCCACGTAAATGGAAACGAGGCCCCCATCCATGGTGATTGCAGTGGTAGGTGGCGATCCTAATACACTAGTCACTGGTTGCAAGAAGGGACAATATTCGATCTAGTCACCTTTGAAGGGTTTGGACAAACCGGGTGATGAGCATGAAGCAATGAGGAGGAGTTGCGAAAGGATGGAACCTGAGTCTGGTATTGTGGTGGCACCCAATCCAAGGTGAATAGAGGTGGGAGCTCTTATACTTTTGGGTGCCAAGAGATCAATGTTGGCCATTGCAAAAGGCTATTGCAGTCCTTTTCTTGTAGGGCTACAAGGTGTAGGGAGAGAGAGAGTCAGACAGTGATGGCAACTACCTAGAGTGCAACAATGTTGTGTCTTAGCACCTGGCAAGATCTAGCACTGGTTTGTTGGCGCCATGGTCTGGTTGTGCTACAAGTTGGGTTGTTGACGACTAGGTGCATGGATGCGAAAGAGGAGAGGCAGTGCTGCATGGAGGCACCCGATACAGCCTGGCATCACTGGCACTACTTGGTGCTTCTTGGCGCTGATGGGCACCATGTGGATGAGGAGCAAATGGAAGAAAGTCAAGGGGGCGTCTACGGCATTGCTGGGGTTCTAGGCACATCAGAGAGGAAGGGGGTAGAGAGCAGAAAAAATAGAAGAGCAACGCGGGTGAGAGGTGACAAGAGGAAGAGGACAGGTAAGGATGTCGTTTCCTGTGACCTTCATTGTTGACGCCAAAGAGAGGGGAGTGTGGGTCATGGTTAGTAGGGGGAGGAAAGTAATGCATGGGCTACATTACACATATGTATTTTAAAGGGGTAATAGTTTTAGATGATATTCAATGGTATATGTGCATAATTCCTTCTAAAGTACGAATGTTAATTAAGTGATCAAATCAAGCCCAATTGAATTGAGATTCGACCTATAGATTAATTAAAGTATGAAGACTCTTGTTTTTTCCTCAATTTCTTCTTTTGAAAATGTTTTGCCTTTAGTTTCAAAAATTTTATATTGAGTATTAATGTAATGCATTTTATAATCATTTTGATGCATTATTTGACACTCATTAAGTTTTCTACATCAATTAGACTTGGGGAGATTCTAGGTTGTCATACTAGGATCAAATATTGGTCAATGAAGTGATATACTTAACTCCAAATCAAATTCTTAATTAATTAATTTATCTTTAACCTTATATAAAAGGTGATATGTTGAAATATTATATTCTCTAGGCTTCCATTAATTCTGATTTAAGTTAAACCAGAGGAAAATAAATTTATATTAGAATAACTAAAACTAAACATAAGAAAGGGAAAATATTAGATTAGACAAACAACAAAGGGGTCTCACAAAGAGGGTATCGATCCTTAAATAGGTTGGATCTCCTACGGCTAGCCTTTGAGCATACCAAGATTGGGGAAAAACCCAAATGTGCACCAAAATAGGGAAACTAGGGGTTGGTGAATCCTATTCCATCTCCTAAATTCAATGGGAGGATTTCTAGGCTCGCACATGAACTAGAGAGAGGGTGTGTGTGACGTCCTCGGATTTTCTAAAACTTAATATGATGTGTGATGTCCAAATTGAAACCTTACCTCAGTGAGATTACAATTTAAACACCCCACACTAGGCTAAGAAGATGAAAATCAGAGGAAGTCAGAAGGAAACAATCAGTATCACATGCACATGAATAATAATAAAACCATACAACACATGTTCACCATTCAACATATAATCACATAATGAATTGTTACAACATTTGATATTACATATTGAACAACAAACTTATACATATACATGTACTACTACTAAACTACAAGATCTTAAGACAACATGTCCACCTGTACATTAGCTTGCCATACAACTCACAATTATCTTGAATCTTCAAGATCATATGTCAACAACCTAAACAAAAGATTACATGTGGTACACGTCATCACAATATTCAAGAATATTATACTGAGTACGCCTATATGTCTTTTATATACCTCTCATCATATCTTGGCAATAAGATAAAAATATTACTTGGCAGTTATAAAAAAATATAAGAAAAAGTGTATACTTGCACAAAGATGTTCATTAACAAAAGAGAACACCTATATTTTAAGCACATTTCCATCATATATCTCGTACATCTACCACCAGGGCTTTGATATTTTTAGGCCTTGTCATATAACTCGTACATTTGCCACTAAGGGCTTTGATGTTACATCTGCCACCAAGGGCTTTGATGTTTCTTCAATACACTGTACTACCAAAGAGTTTAGTGCTATCATGTGATGAATCTGAATATTTTACGTTCCATGTGTTCATAGACATAAATATGAAAAACCAAGTAAGATACCATACAAGAACAATCATTTAATCTAATATCACATGCCAAGTATTTTACTATACATATAACACAAGCATATTGTATAATAAGCCAAGTAATAGGTAATGACGTACCTTGATCAAGACAAACCTAATCATCACATATCACATTCATGATGTCAACTATGTCCTTGGTTAAACCTAATTAAGACAAGATCATGTACCATAATCAGTTTCCCATCGTCTTAACCCTAGTTAGGTCCATATCCTTTTTGTGCACATATTAACCCTAGTTTATATACATACATTATTCAAATTAAGATTACAACTCATGTATTAAGGGTCATCTTCATATAACATGAATTCTATGCATATAGCTGATGTCAAAGTTACACATTAGCTTCCATTTACTGATATTAGGGTGCTCTATAAATTTCATCAATTATTGAGCATGTATGTATTTATTATATTTTATTTAGAATTATTAGCCCTAATTAGCCATATGGAGAAAATTACATGATTATGTGTCATAACATGATCATATATGATGTCACACGGATTATAAAACATATTTAAGAGTTACTGATGCATTATCATAATTTTAGGTATACATTTGATATTTATTATCTATGAAATAATCATTATGCATATTATATAATTTCACTAATATTTAAGCATCAAAAGACTGATATAAAGGTGCCATGTTGTTCTATACATTTTCTGAGAAATTCACTATATTATATGTATTTTTCTGATAAGCGAGCTATTTACTACTATTTATCAAAGATCTGGGATTTTCTGAAGAATATTACCTTCTTTTGCTAATCAGAAGCCGCCACGTGGCTCTGAGGACTGCTGCTCTTCCCTGGGTCGGTCGGTCTGGTTCGCTGGACTGATATATGTACCGTTAGATCAGGCCATCGTAGGGCCAGAACGAGTCCACGTTACTGATCTATGGCCTAAAGAGTCCAGAGGTGCGTGTGATACTTCAACTCATCAACTTAGGAACACGTATATATATATATATATATATATATATATATATATATATATATACACTAGTAAACGCACACGTGCACATGCACGTGAGCACGTGACATATAAAATTTGTTGGAAATGTGCGGGAAGAGGACTCGTCCGTGAAAGAGTTTCTACGGTAAAAAACATTTGTGTTGGTTGTTTGAAAGAGAGAGAAATACACAATTAAAGATAATAAAAGTTAATAGGAGAGTGTGAGAATAATTATTTGTAGGAGCAATATTCCTTGAAAAAAGGAGAGAAGAGAGTGAATCAAGGAGAGCGCAGCATCAAATTCGTTCTTTTTATAGTAGTAGTAGTATATATATATATATATATATATATATATATATATATATATATATATATATATATATATATATATATATATATATATATATGTGTGTGTGTGTGTGTGTGTATATATTTAAACCTTTGTCTCGATCTATGATTTCCTCAAACTACACATTCTTTCCTAATCTTCAAACCATCATGTATTCTCCTAGTAAGGAGCATCGAAATCTGATGAAACTTTAACTATAGCCTTTTCACTATTCGATGTGCTTACTACTCAATTTTTGGTGTCTTTGTGACACTTACTAATCGATCATTTTATTAATCTAAGATGGTACATAATTATGTATATGTAACTTACAAAATCATTCCAAATCAAGTATTCTTTTATCAAAATGAGTACCTGAGAATATCAAAATTTCACACCATCACATCCTACACAACTTAAAAGAAATTTCGTCCTCAAAATTAGGTCAAAATCTAGTCCATCACAAGGTGAAACAATTTTATGGTTTACTGCTGCCTTCTTTCCTGTTGGGTATGTGGGTAAGAGACGCAGTCTAGGCCATGGGCGCCTAATCTGACGGTTGTCTCATGCGTGACACATTAAGGAAGGCATGGGTTGATTTCATATTATGAAATAAACATGTCACATTTAATTCATATTTCCATAATCCTCTTTACTTTAGGAAAACTAGTAAATTTAATATCTCTCACTTTGTTAATCCTTTTAATCCCAAATTTTGAAGGAAGGTTCTTAATGACTTTATCTAAGCGTGGTTGAGGCCAAAACATGAAAGTTAGATACCCTTTTCTTGCCTCTTAAGTAAAAGACTTATTTAAGTTATTTAAGGTATATAATAACTCTTTTCTCATCCAAACTTGGCAAGAAATCTTACTTCGGTGTATTCTTTCATTAGATATAATATTGAACTGAATGTAATTCGTTATTTTCCCTTAACACCTTCTTTTAAGAAAAAATCCGCATTGTTCTCATTTAACTTCACCTTTGATGCATTAATTGATTAGATATTGTGAAAAAGACTTTCCTTTGAGAACTCTAGAGCCTAAATTTGAGATAACAACTCATTATCCTTGTCATATATATTTTATGCCTTTTAGAGTAACTCCTTTGGAGGAAAGAGAAAATTGAAGAATTATACTTTCTTCTTATTAAAAGCCATAAGAGAAAAAAGGGGAAAACTTCTTGTTCAAGTCATCTTAGTGCTAAATTTCAAATTTCATACCTCTTTCCTTTCTCTTTCATCTCTTTTAAATATTTTCAAGAATAGGAGAGAGAAAAGAAAATCATCATTTATATCTTTGAGTTAATTATAACACATAATGCACATATGAAAGAAAAAGTTCATTTTTTAGTCCCACTTTATTCTTCTCACTTCATTATCTTTTAATAAATTTCATTTCATACTATTTTTTCATTAAGACCCTCAACTATTTCTATTTAAGAAAAATTACATTCTAAGTTTCAAATTACTCTAGAAATTTTGGGATGTTACACCTACAAACCCAAGTGACCTCCTCTGTTATGGCAAATAAGATGTTTAAAGTCTATTTTTGTGCATAGCTACATGCTTCACACATCAAGGGTATTTCAAGAGATTTTTAGGTATTGTGGTTTACCATGTAATGTTTTTATGCAAGGATTTGTATAACTAAGCTAGAAGATGTAAATATTGCAATTCTTCAAAACTCATATGTCAATAATAGGTGCTAACATATGATAGTAGCTTTTGTACTTGTTTCTAAATGTTCAAAAAAATTTCTTTTGTAAATATTTTAGTATTTATTTTTTCTTTCTATTTTTGTGAGGTCTAGCTTGGATATTGGATTAGATTGCTAATGTTTCCAGATCTCATCTAGTGCTCAAATTAGAAACATTATTAGGATGGTTGCAGGCCAAAAGTAGTGCATGTATTTATAGATTTAGGCAATATAATATTCAGTTTAATTCAAGTTCCATTTATGTTCTTTTAAATCCACTATCTATTGTTAAATCATGTATCTTACATTTTTGGCTCTCACTAGGTGTCAAACCATCACTACCATTATCCATTAAAAATTCAATCTGAGCGACAACGAACATGGTTTCCTTAGGAGCAAACCTTTTATGGATACCATCTTTGGTAGCAGATATTAGGAGGAACAATTTGTGAAGTGCTTGTAGAGTAAGCCATATATGTTTAGAATATGGAAATTGAGGGCTATGCTATTATCACTTTTTCGCCTCAATTTTTGTAAATGAATACATTTTTGTAAATACCATAGAAGACATTTATGTATAATTTAAACAAACAAAATTATATAATATTCCTTCGTGTGTGGGTTATAGTTAGAAGATTAAATGGAAACTCTTTCTATATGATTGGAAGATAATTTTACATAGCATGACATATCTTAGAAAAGATTAATATAAGAGTGTTTTTATGATATGAATATTTATTACTTCTTTCATCTCAAAAGCTATTTTTCTATGGGTTTTTCATAGGGGATGTCTAGTCTTATGAATATACCTAATCATGATGCATGTTTAAGAGTGATATCATGTCTGGGTATCATAATTTCAATCTAAAGATTCTTGTCAAACATTCTAAGAATAATGAAATATAGAGAAATTATTTCTCTCTTTTCAAAAAAGTACTTTCATTATTTTTTAGATGTTTTTAACTTTATGATTTATTTGAGATAACTTTTCAAAAACAAAAATGGAAACAAAGTTATTGTAGTAATTCTATAAATGATAAACTTATATACAGTGTTCACATAAATGCCTGTATAGAGGCTTGAGCTACAAATTGGGCTGTCAATCCTTTTTTATGGAAAATCCTAAGGTCCTAAATACAAAATCAAAAAAGGTTGATGGTGGCAACATCACATTTTTATTTGTGATTTTTTGAATGTGATGTTAGAGAGATATAGAGCTGTCATCTGGCACCCCAAAGTTAAGTAAAAAAACTTTTCTGTACATTAGAGGAAGTAATGAGAATGTGTGAATCCTAATATACAATAATTACATAATTTCATATAATTATTTAGAAATAAATTGGGAAAGGTTAAAAAATGAGGTATAATATCTTAGGATGGAGACGCTAATAAGAAAATGCATGATCCTTATAAAGGAATTAATCTAGGTATGTTGACCCTAAATATGAAAGCGGTTATGATAAGTTGAGGAAAAACACTACTTTAACACAGGAAAATAACATGAACATAAAAATGATATGAGAACTTTATATCCTTAGAGGATTATGATAAGGAAAAGGGTGAAAAGAGAAAAAAAAGATACCAAAAAAAAGGATAACTTAACGAATATATATTAATGATTAAGAAAATGAGAAAGGTATAAGAAGCATAGATTGTATGATTTATTCATAGGAATCTTATACAAGATTGGATGAAGGAAAAACTAATGAGATAACTAGTAAAAATATATACTTAGATTAATAAGATATGATTTTATTCCCTCACAATTGTAGTATCTCGCCATTGACAAGAGGTAGGTTGTTGACAATTTCACCTTAGTCCTTGGTGTGGTGGAAATATTCTACTAGAGCAAGAACTTAGTCTTTTTTGGGTATGTGATTATAGTCTCTAAAAAGTGGAGCTACTTAGTAGCAATCTGTGAAGGGGCCACTAGAGAACTATAGATGGGCATGTGATTATAGTCTCTAGAAAATATGTTATTATAATCTCTAGCAAATGGAGCTACTTAGTAACAATCTTGTGAGCGAGTCACTAGAGAATGATAGATGTGAATGTGCTTGCAAGTAATTATTAAGGAAGGGTTGGTATTTGGATGATTTTACTATCAACATAGGAAGAGTTAATAATGTGACTAGTAAAGAGTCATGATGAAGTAAGTAGGAAAATAAGGCATACAAAAAAAAAACTTGAACTTAAAACATCATGAAAATATCAAGTTAATGATCATGTATAAATAAATAAAGAATTAAAGAAGGGAATCAAAATATTCAATGAACACATGAGAGAAATATATCACACGAAGAGGTAAAGTGACAAGAAATAGAGGAACCATAGGGATATACAACCAAGATGAGATTTGGACGGTGAAATAAAGAGAAACAAAAATAGAAATGATTATGAATTTCCAATCAAAGGGAGGTCGATTAATATAAGTAAGCAGGTGATTTGTCATTTTACTATGAGGATTAATGTATTGATCCTTATTTTTTTGGATGATGTTTTATTTAAACTAGATATATTGATGAGTTAAAAGGAATGCTTTTTTTTTATACATGTTCATTATGAATGGGAGAAATTGGTTTAATAAGAAGGTAAGACTTGTGCCAAATAGGTGAGTAAATTTAATGAGTGCATGTTATATGAAAACATGTAAAGGTTAATATAAAAGAGAAAACACTTCACAAATACATGAGTCATATGACATGAAAATGAAAAATGTTATGTGTTAGGGTTATAAGTGTTGGGTTTTAGAGGAGGCAGAGAAGCAGCGGAAACAAAAATTTTCTCCACAAAACCCAGAACAAAAGGAATCGTGTCAACGTCTATAGAATACGAAAGATGGTTTGTGGATGCATACCTTGTCCCGAGGCTTTCTCAGTGATAGTACCTCACGCCTTGCGCGGTCTTCACCTCCGGTCTTAGACGGTGTCTGTGCAGCTCCTGATCGCACCGGGACTGAAGACTCCTGGTCTCACCGGGACTGTTGGGATTGACAGTTGTCCTCCGAGCGACAGAGGTCTCCCGCCTCTACAGTCATCCACACAGACCACCTGGAACTCCGATCTCCTTGTCGTACAAGGAACCAGAAGGATTCGCACCCTCCTATTGACATACTAGTCGCCAACACACTCTCCTACTGCCAGTTGCAACTATAGTTGTCTTTCCCTTGCTGCGCCTCCCTTTTCGGGTAGCACTTGCTCGGGCTCTCTCGGTTACCAAAACCAGAGAGAACGACAACTTTGCATAACAACTGGCTTGCACTGAGTTGTACTTTGAGAAGCTCCCAATACCCCTATATATATAGGAGGGTCATGGGACATGGTTCTCTATCTCGGGCAATATGGGACTAAAGCAGGAGTAGAAGGGTTCGAGATTTTCCATAAAAAACAACCAACTCGCAACCTGAACCGATCATTTCACAACTGAAATGGTCGGTTGGGGATCTGAGCCGGTCGGTTGACACCTCAACCAATCGGTTGGGACCCATGAGCCGGTCAGTTCACTTCTAAATCGGTCGGTTCGTGGTCCTGGTCAGTTCCCGATTGACTTTCCAACTTTTGTTTCTAATTGGTATCAAATACCAATCCTTGTTCCAATCAAATTGGGCAAGTGAAACGAAAGGAAAATTCTCACCAATCCTACTTTCCCTACTTGCTCGGTTGCAACAGTTGAACCAATCGTTTCAACACTTGAAGCAATCGTTCACCATGTCCTTGAGTCGACCGATTCACCAAGCTCAGCCGATCGGTTCATCACATGAGTCGATCGGTTGGGAGTGCAGATTGTGCAGAATCAGTCAATTGTGATTTCAATCAATCCGATACTCCAATCAATGCGTCCAACACTTGAACATTATGATATTGAGCTATCGATTAATTGAGTGTTTAATTGAACTACTAAACTCCTTTAGTAATTAATCTAAACATTGTTTGTGGACAAAACTCCTCTTCCAGGTTAAATCCTATGTGTGTGACCTTGCAGGTCTATTTCACATTGGTAGTGATAGTCCATAACATTTATGACTTCACAAGTAAAGAGTGGTGCCTAGTCACACATCAGTGCTACCTAAGTGAAATAGAAAGTTGGAGAACAACTTTCAATCCTACAATCTGTGAATGGTGTTACAGTGAATGTATAATTCCTTTGTCACTAATATCCTGAATGAACTCGAGGCATGGAACAGTCATCCTGTCAACATTCATTCATTTCCTTGATCTCAGAGCAGACTGAGTGAGATGTGTGTGACATCAATATCACATATTTATTCACATGTGCATGTGCATGCCTTTCTCAATCCTACTCATCAGGTGGCCAAGGACATAAAACTCCCTTAGTAGGGACAAATCCCATATCTATCACTCACCCCTCAAAAGCCCCATGTGTCAAAGCCACCCAATCATCACCTTTATAACAACCCATGTTTCAGGACTGCGTTTGATGATTTCAAAGTGTACCCAACGACATGTGTTGAGTGTAGTGATTTTAGGTCTAAGAATCACACTCACCACCATCACTGTGAGAGCTGACAGTGACTACCAAATCATGGTTCCATGTGTCACTCTCACGGTGGGTCTGTCCGATACCTTGTTCTCTAACAAGTACCTATGTGCTTGGTTTGATATCACTATATCATGACTAATGAGATTCTGTCATCAACCAACACACAATCTAGCCTTTAGTGTTATTGATGTCTATGGTTATTTCCACAATAACAACCGAATAGGGACCAAACAAGAATGTATACTCTTAACATCCGTATGATCTCATCATTTAGTTCATGAACCTAAAAGCATACGTCATTGAGTAAAACCATTCTTTAGACATCTATCATGTTACACCATCATCTCAGAAATAGTTTAAACATATAGATCAGAAATTGCCTTTATTATTATTCAAATCATTTACAAAGTATCCCATTATAATCATCACATGACTTGCTCTATGGGCATACATACCAACAGACTCCCACTTGCACTTAGAGCCAGTCACCAAGGAACCTTAATCCTTGTGACCTAGCATGACCGTCATGCTTCTGCTGAGAAAGGGCCTTAGTCAGTGGATCAGCTATGTTGTCTTCAATTGGTAATTTGCAAATCTTCATATCTCCTCGTTGTACGATCTCTCGTATGAGATGGAAGCGCCGCAGTATGTGTTTGGACCGCTGATGTGATCTGGGCTCCTTAGCTTGTGCAATAGCTCCATTATTGTCACAATAAAGCTCAATTGCATCACAGCCACTGAGAGCTACACCAAGTTCAGAAATGAACTTCCTGATCCACACAGACTCCTTTGTTGCATGTGATGCAGCAATATACTCGACCTCTGTAGTAGAATCAGCAACTGTTTCTTGCTTGGAACTCTTCCAGCTCATAGCTCCATTATTAAGGCAAAACACAAATCCTGACTGCGATCTGTAATCATCTTTATCGGTTTGGAAGCTTGCATCGGTGTAACCCTTTACAACCAGCTCTTCCTCATCGCCATACACAAGAAACTGATCCTTAGTCCTTCGCAAGTACTTGAGGATGTTCTTCACGGCTGTCCAGTGAGCATCCATGAGATCTGACTGGTAGCTGCTCGTCATGCTAAGAGCATACAAGACATCTGGGTGTGTGCACAACATAGCATACATGATGGATCTGATGGCTGATGCATATGGGATCCCATTCATACGCTCCCTCTCTTCACAAGATTGGGGACATTGAGCTCTAGAGACGGTGACTCCATGTAGCATGGGGATGTTGCCTCTCTTTGAGTTCTCCATGCTGAACCGCTTCAGCACTTTGTCAATGTACGTGCTCTGACTTAGTCTGAGAAGCCTTCTAGATCTATCTCTATAGATCTTAATTCCTAGAATGTAGGATGCTTCTCCTAAGTCCTTCATTGAGAAAGTATTCCCAAGCCAAGTCTTTACCTTCTCTAAGGCTAAGACATCATTCCCCATCAAAAGTATGTCATCCACATACAATATGAGGAATGTGGTCGAGCTCCCACTAACCTTCTTGTACACACAAGGTTCATCTTCATTTTGGATAAAGCTAAACACTTTGACTTCCTCATCAAATCGAAGATTCCAACTCTGAGATGCTTGCTTCAATCCATAGATTGACCTTTGCAGCTTATAGACTTTATTGGCATTCTTTGGATCTACAAAACCTTCAAGCTGTGTCATGTACACATCCTCATTTATATTCCCGTTTAGGAATGTGGTTTTAACATCCATCTGCCAAATCTCATAGTCATAATAAGCTACAATAGCAAGCATGATCCTGATGGACTTAATCATGGCAACTGGAGAAAAGGTTTTGTCATAGTCAACACCTTGAACTTGTCGAAATCCCTTAGCAACCAATCTGCCTTTATAAGTTTGCATATTGCCATCCATGTCGGTCTTTTTCTTAAAGACCCACTTGCACCCTATGGGTTTTACCCCTTCGGGTGGTTCCACCAAAGTCCATACTTTGTTGGAGTACATGGATTCCATCTCGGATCTCATGGCTTCAAGCCATTTCTCAGAATCTGGTCCCTCCATAGCCTCTACGTAGGTAGTTGGATCATCATCTATGATCAACTCACCACCTTCCTGAGTCACAAGGTATCCAAACCTCTCAGGTTCAAGGCGGGTCCTACTAGATCTACGAGGTCCTTGTGTTACCTGAGGAGACTGAGATTCCACAACACCTTGTGAATCTACATTTTCCTCTGTTACATCTACCGGTTCAATATTTTCTTGTTGGGCTTGAACCTCTTCAAGCTCTATATTCCTCCCTTTGCTTCCTTTGGAAATAAATTCCTTCTCTAGGAACACAACTTTCCTGGCAACAAACACTTTGTTGTCAGTAGGGTGGTATAAATAGTATCCCCTCATTTCCTTGGAGTATCCAACAAAATAACATTTATCGGATTTGGCTCCAAGCTTATTAGGAAACATTTTTTTGACGTAAGCCTCACAACCCCAAATCTTCACAAAAGACAAATTGGGATGCTTCCCGTACCATATATCATATGGCATCTTTTGAACTGATTTAGATGGTACACGGTTAAGTGTAAACACGGCGGTTTCAAGAGCATGACCCCAGAAAGAAATCGGAAGATCGAAAAAACTCATCATTGATCGCACCATATCCAACAATGTGTGGTTCCTTCTTTCAGACACACCATTATGCTGTGGTGTTCCTGGTGGAGTCCACTGTGATACAATACCACGGGCTCGCAGAAGGTCCTCAAACTCCTGGCTTAAGTATTCTCCACCTCGATTGGAACAAAGTGCCTTAACACTTTTACCAAGTTGGTTCTGTACTTCATTCATGAAGTCCTTGAACTTTTCAAGGGCTTCTGACTTATGCTTCATCAGGTACACATAGCCATACCTACTGAAATCATCAGTGAAGGTAATGAAGTACTGATACCCATTTCTGGCATTAGATCTAAAAGGCCCACACACATCAGTATGTATGAGTCCTAATAGATCACTAGCTCTCTCACCTTTACCTGAAAAGGGAGTCTTGGTCATCTTGCCCAACAAACAAGACTCACATGTCTCAATTGATTCATAATCAAAAGAATCTAGATAACCATCTTTATGGAGTCTAGAAATGCGCTTCTCATTTATGTGCCCTAGACGACAATGCCAGAGATATGTTTTGTTTGAGTCGTTGAGTTTTTGCTTTTTGGTGTTTACGTTGTATACACTTGTCTCCAAGTCTATCAAATATAGACCATAAGACATTGGGCCACTGCCATAAAAGATCCCATCTTTAGAAATGGAACATTTTCCATTCTTAATAAGAAATTCAAATCCATCTTTGTCCAAACAAGAGACAGAAATGATATTCCTATTTATGGTAGGTACATAATAGCAGTTGGTAGAGTTAACTCATAGGTTCCTACGGCACTGGAGGCAACTCTTGCCCCATTGGCAACACATAGGTTCAACCTCGCCTTTCCCCAAAGGCCTGCTTCTCTTAAGATCCTTCACATTTGAACAAATGTGAGATCCGCATTCAGTATCAAGTACCCATGACGAAGAAGTAGTAAAGTTAATCTCTATCACGTATACACCAGAAGTAGAGATCTCTATCTCTGACTTCTTCTTCCATTGTTCCTTCCATCCTCTCCATGTAGAAGAAATTGGTTTGGCGAGAGAACACTTCTCTCCCTTACCTACTTTCTTCTTCACTAACGCATTAAGCGTACATAGAGTGGATTCTAAGGCTCCTGGTATATCTGGATTGTGCAGAACATTTATCACAGTCCTCAACCAGTTATGGAATTTATTCTCAATTAATTTGCCCATTTTAAAAGATGATTCTTTTGCCATTCTATAAGAGAAAATTTCCATTTGTCAAAACTCCTTTTCATTTGATTTGAATAAATTTGACGATAGTTAATTAGGCCTTTAATTAATTACGGCTCCCACTATTTTGACTCAAATTGATAGCCCTCACCATCAATTCAGAAGATTGCAGCGTATAATCTTCTAGTGGGTCAAGATCCTGAAATCCTCTAAGCCATGGACCAGCCAGGGATGTCACCCACAACTCAGATCTCCCAGGTAGGCAACTCTTGCCAATTGCATCATATGCAACTCTTGAAAGATGTCATATGCAACTCCTTGCCATGATCATCTCCATGCCTCAAGGTGCTAGATCCTATCTAGGTCACCTTATTAAGTCCGACCCAAAGCCAACACGATGAATATGCACCCTGCTAGGGCAGAACCACACATTCATCCTTCACGCTTCCACGAGATAGACGGTGCACCACGCTCGGGCGTGCCCACACTTGGTCGATCAAGCTTTTCACATGTGTCGCATTTGGAATGCATCTAAAACTTAATATTTAATGAGGGATTTGATTTTATACACATATACATATCCAATCACCACAATATATAGTACGTATCATATACATGCTATATCCCACAGAAAACATGCAAAACGATAAAAAGCAATGATTATGGCCATCCTATTGTGATTCCTCGAGCCAAGAGGAATCACGATCATCTAGGTCTACATCACATGCAACCTGTACAAGATGAAATATGTGCCTTCCTTTCTGGGTTTGATCAGCTCATCTCCATGACCGATCGGCTCGCCATCAGGTTGGTTATTTGGGTGCCACCAGCCGATCGACTGACGCCTCCAGCCGATCGGTTCACCGGTCGTCGTGCATCTCATCAGGTCGCCACCCGCTCATCTTGCTCCTCGAACCAGTCGTCTGGATCACCAACCGATCAGTTCACGCCTTGAACCAATCGTCTCAGGTTGTCCGCCGTTCTTTGACATAACAGGAAATAAAATCTATCCTATTTACAATTTAATTGTGAAACCCCGAGTTACATTCGGGGGGAGCAAAGGTAGGAAAAGAATTCTCGAATTATTTCGAGTTACATCAGGAATAAGAGAAGGGGAATCGGTGCACAGACTGAGATGCAAGCAACCACATACAACCATACAAAGATATAGGGGTTTATAGGCCATAATCATGCTACACATCCACCACAAAACTCATTTAAGGGCAACGTGTATCGAGTGCATTAATATTACATATCATATATGTATATTTGGGATTTGTGGATTGGACATGTATAAAGCCGATATTATTCACATCGCATGCAATAAATAAAGGCGATGAACCAAAATTGATCATATCGATAATCCTAAAATATAGAACAGTTGACCTGGCTCTGATACCACTGTTGGGTTTTAGAGGAGGCAGAGAAGCAGTAGAAACAAACATTTTCTCCCCAAAACTCAGAACAAAAGGAATCGCGTCAACATCTATAGAATAGGAAAGATGGTTTGTGGATGCATACCTTATCCCGAGGCTTGCTCGACGATAGTACCTCGCGCCTTGCGTGGTCTTCACCTCCGGTCTTAGACGGTGTCTGTGCAGCTCCTGGTCGCACCAGGACTGAAGACTCCTGGTCTCACCGGGACTGTCGGGATTGACAGTTGTCCTCCGAGCGGCAGAGGTCTCCCGCCTCTGTAGTCATCCACACAGACCGCCTGGAACTCCGATCTCCTTGTCGCACAAGGAACCAGAAGGAGTCGCACCCTCCTGTTGACGTACTAGTCGCCAACACACTCTCCTGCTGCCAGTTGCAACTGTAGTTGTCTTTCCATTACTGTGCCTCCCTTTTCGGGTAGGACTTGCTCGGGCTCTCTCGGTTACCAAAACCAGAGAGAATGACAACTTTGGAGAGCAACCGGCTTGCACTGAGTTGTACTTTGAGAAGCCCCAAATACCCCTATATATAGGAGGGTCATGGGACAGGGTTCTCTATCTCGGGCAATATGAGACTAAAGCAGGAGTAGAAGGGTTCGAGATTTTCCACAAAAAACAACCAACTCGCAACCTGAACCGATCGTTTCACAACCGAAGCAGTCGGTTGGGGATCTGAGCCGGTCGGTTGACACCTCAACCGATCAGTTGGGACCCATGAGCCGGTCGGTTCACTTCTAAACCGGTTGGTTCGTGGTCCTGGTCAGTTCCCGATTGACTTTCGAACTTTTGTTTCTAATTGGTATCAAATACCAATCCTTGTTCCAATCAAATTGGGCAAGTGAAACGAAAGGAAAATTCTCACCAATCCTAGTTTCCCTACTTGCCCAGTTGCAACATTTGAACCGATTGTTTCAACACTTGAAGCAATCGTTTACCCTGTCCTTCAGCCGATCGACTCAACCCTTAAGCCGACCGGTTCACCAAGCTCAGCCGATCGGTTCATCACATGAGCCGATCGGTTGGGAGTGCAGATTGTGCAGAATCAGTCAATTGCGATTTCAATCAGTCTGATACTCCAATCAATGCATCCAACACCTTGAACATTATGATATTGAGCTATCGATTAATTGAGTGTTTAATTGAACTACTAAACTCCTTTAGTAATCAATCTAAACATTGTTTGTGGACAAAAATCCTCTTCTAGGTTAAATCTTATGTGTGTGGCCCTACAGGTCCATTTCACGTTGGCAGTGAAAGTCCATAACATTTATGACTTCACAAGAAAAGAGCGGTGCCTAGTCACACATCAGTGCTACCCAAGTGAAATAGAAAGTTGGAGAACAACTTTCAATCCTACAATCTGTGAATGGTGTTACAGTGAATGTATAATTCCTTTGTCACTGATATCCTGAATGAACTCGAGGCATGGAACAATCATCCTGTCAACATTCATTCATTTCCTTGATCTCAGAGCAGACTGAGTGAGATGTGTGTGACATCAATATCACATATTGATTCACACGTGCATGCGCATGCCTTTCTCAATCCTACTCATCAGGTGGCCAAGGACATCAAACTCCCTTAGGAGGGACAAATCCCATATCTATCACTCACCCCTCAAAAGCCCCATGTGTCAAAGCCACCCAATCATCACCTTTATAACAACCCATGTTTTAGGACTACGTTTGATGATGTTAAAGTGTACCCAATGACATGTGTTGAGTGTAGTGATTTCAGGTCTAAGAATCACACTCACCACCATCACTGTGAGAGCTGACTGTGACTACCAAGTCATGGTTCCATGTGTCACTCTCATGGTGGGTCTGTCCGGTACCTTGTTCTCTAATAAGTACCTATGTGCTTGGTTTGATATCACTATATCATGACTAATGAGATTCTGTCATCAACCAACACACAATCTAGCCTTTAGTGTTATTGATGTCTATGGTTATTTCCACAATAACAACCGACTAGGGACCAAACAAGAATGTATACTCTTAACATCCGTATGATCTCATCATTTAGGTCATGAACCTAAAAGCATACGTCATTGAGTAAAACCATTCTTTAGACATCTATCATGTTACACCATCATCTCAGAAACAGTTTAAACATATAGATCGGAAATTGCCTTTATTATTATTCAAATCATTTACAAAGTATCCCGTTACAATCATCATATGACGTGCTCTATGGGCATACATACCAACAATAAGTTTAAAAAATAAATAGTAAATATTATGTGTTAGGGTTATAAGTTAAAAAAATAAATAGTAAATATTGAATCAAAGTCTAGACATAAGTTTAAGATATTGAATAAAAGATCATATTTATTTATGAAAACTCAAATTAGAAGAAATGTTTACGAAATGAAGGTTGATAATACCAATTATATTGTTTTGTATACTCTTAAAATTAAAAAGAACAATAGAGATTGATCCAATACATGATTTTGTTGAATAAAGCTATTTTGCTATATTGAAGGTTCAAAGTATTGGTAATAATAATGTCATAGTAAACCATTAATAAAGTCTCATAATAATTTCTTTCTTGGTAATTTTTAGAGCTAAAGTATAGTAAGAGAAAATAAGCTCATTAGAGAATAATATAAAGAAATCTAGTAAGTGAGATTGTTGAAGGAATAGAAAAATAGTAAAGCATAACATGAAAAGTAAAACAAATGATTTAAGTTTTAGAAAACCTAATTCCACAAGTTGTAATGAATCAACCTTAGGATGTAAAAGTTTTTCAGTGATTCCTTAAAAAAATAAAATTAAAAATCATAAACTTATCATTATAGAAAAGTAATACACTAATAATAATGTTTATGAAAAGAATTTTTTTAATGAATAAATGTAAGTGACAAGCTTGAGAAAACCAAAGCTAATGTATAAAAACAAAATAGATACAAGTATTTGAAAAGTGACAACATATAGAGAGAAACTATATAAGCTCTTATGAACTTATGACCTCACATTCGTTTAGAGTGAACAACATTTTCAACCAGAATATCAGCTTATGAACTATCCTTTAGCTATCTGCTTAACCTAGGATTATATAAAATACTAATTATTTTATTTGTCAAACAATTTTCATGTTTCCTACCTAATGAATAGTTTAACTATTGATTAAAAGGGTTTTTGGTACAAATAACAAGTTTGAGTCTGAAAAATGTTAATATGTCAATTATTTGGCATGATTAGGACAATGGATGTTTTATATTTAATGATATTTTGAAGATCTATTTGGTTTAAGTGACATCTTAATTTTATCAAAGCATAACTAGATCAATAAAATATAGTACACTCAATGAGAACTAGCAAATAACTAGTCTTCATCTCTAGACTCTTACTGGAATGATTTACAAGCTACAAATAATTACTTTCTAATGATCTAGATAACTGAAAAAAAGTCACGTTACATGGATCAAGGATAGGGATGATAACACCTCATTATATGATGCATTTGTCTAGACTAGGCATCAAAATAATTTTATAATGTCTCTTTTCAATGACAATAATATTGCAATATCAAATCTTGGGCAGTTAAAGAATCTTGTATTACATTACTTTAATGCACAATTCAGATCTCCTTTTTCTCCTTCTCAATAGCCTATGGAGTTGATTCCTCAGCATAATCCTTCATTATCTATGGTTGAAGCGAGTGTTTTAGTAAAACTACCTATACAGATGGAAATGTTTGCTATACTAATTATATGGGAAGGAACAAGGTGGCTGGACTAGACATTGTTGACAAGAAATTCTTGGCGAGCCACTGGACAATTACCAAATTATCAGTAATATAAACAATTTCTATTGTGTTAATGGGGTATTCTCTTCCTCCTAATCTATTCAATGTTATTATTTTTCTTATCTTTAAAACATACATATAATCCAAGAAAACATAGTTAGTTGCGACCTATCTTCTTAAACAATGCTTGCTTGAAACAAATATTCAAAATAGTGGTTAATCATCTCAAACCTCACATGAATAATTGGATAAGCAATGTCCAATCTTGTTTGTTCCCGGAAGGAGTAGTGACAACATTATCCTAGTCTAGGAACTAATTCACAATATGGGAAGGCGTAATGGAGCAAAAACTATGGTAGTAAAAATAGATTTTGCAAAGGCCTATGATCATACATCATAAAAATTTATTCTAGATACTATCTTAAAGCCTGGTTTTTCATCTTATACTATCAAATATAATGAGAATTATATGCGGGGGAAAATAAAAATATTGCTTGGAACAGTGAGCAACTTCTAGGATTTAAAGCTACTAGAGGACCCCGCCAAGGAGATCCTTTATCTTCATTTCTATTTCTGATGTGTTTAGATAGTCTCAATTTACTCATCAACAAGAAGGTTGAAGATGATCACTAGAGACCTATTAAGTTATCACAAGAAGGTCCTCCATTTTCACAAGTGGAATTTGCACACGACATTTTTCTATTCTCAAAAGAAGAGATTTGTCATATCAATACCCTTTTTCACTGCCTCTAGATTTTTTGGTAATGCATCAGGACAGTCTATATCAGTAGATAAGAGTTCCATCTTCTTCTCCCCTACTATTCCAACATCACTTCAATGCTAACTTTGTGAGAGGGCTACTATGAATTCTACTATCAACCTAGGTAGATACCTAGGTGTTCCTATTATACATGCAAGTATTACCAAATCCACTTATGGGCAAACATATGACAATATATAAAGCCACATATCTAGCTACCCTTAGTATGGTTGTTTCATATTTTTCTTGCAAAGTCTGTGCTGACATCTATCCCTACATTTGCTAAGCATACAAGTGTTTTACCTATCTCCTTATGTCATAAGATTGATGCCTCGGTTCGTCATGTGAACAACTTATTGCAACAAAAGACCAAGGTGTCCATGGATTAGTTTCTATGCTTGAATTGAACCAAGCACTACCCATGAAGTCTACATGAGAGTTGTTGACGGATAGGAAACACCATGGATTGATGGTATCAAACATAAATTCAGACTTCAAACTGCAAAATGTTTATCATAGTAGTTCATTTTGAAGATCTGTTTGTTCCAAGTAAGAAATTGTTCTAAAACACAGTTATAAGGTGATTGTGAGTGGTGAAGATACACCGGTCTGGTTTGGTAAGTTGATACCTCAGGTTACTAATAAATAATCTGAGATCATTCATACAATACCACATGAACTGTTAGATCTAGAGGTTTCTTCAATGACAACACCTTAAAGGAGTTGGGATGCTAAATATGTCTATTATTACTCCCCGTTTGATATAGCATATAAGGTACTCGGTCTTCCAACTTCGAAAGATTTACGAGATGCATGGTTTGGACACTAACTCCAATTGGGTGTTTTTCTTCTACTTCGAATTCATACTGTTAATGCACAAAAAAATGAGGCCCAAATCAACACCTTAGGCACTTATCTAGATGCTGCACATGCATGCTAAGTTGAAGGTCTTTCTTTATTTAACGATGCATGAATCTATCACGACCAATTCAAGATGTGCACGATGACACTTCACTGTTGACTCAATCTTTCTTCTTTGCGGTTCACCTAATGAGACTATCTTACATGTACTTCGAGATTGCAATACTACTACATTTGCCTACAAAATTCTAGAGGCTGATGTTGTTCTTCCATAGTTTTATAGTCTACCTCTACTTCCATGGATTAAATTGACTCTGAAGAAACCAAGGGAAGTTTCAATCATCTTCATTTCTGCTTGCTACAAAATATGGTTATAAAGAAAAAAAATTATTTTGTTAATGTTAAACAATCAACTTCTAGACTGTGAAACTCTATCTTGCTAATGGTTGCAAATGTGTCCAATGTATTCTATACAAAAGGGTTATCTCAAGTCCACAATGTAGCATCTGTGATACCGAAGAAAACACACCCATAATTAGGTAGAGATAAAATTAATACAGATGCCTCGATTAGACAAGGCAAATCTTCTGCTCCTGTAGTTGCTTGAACACATGAAGGAGTGTGGTTAATGGCCTGGTCTAAAATAATTTAGACTTCTTATGTTCTAGAGGTTGAGATCTCAGTAATTGAAATGACATTATGAAATGCTTCACTTCAACATTGGACAAGAACTATTGTGGAATCAAACAATGAGACGGCAATTAGAATGATTCTGATGAATTATAAGCTATCCAAGACATCATTCATAGATGATTCCTATCATTGAATACATGAATCATTAGTACATTTTTGGCCTTCGGTGTTACTTTTGTTAGTGTTGTTTCTAAAAGAAAACCTATACAACAAGCCTATAGTGTGGTTGGTAAAGCACAAATGTCACTACTGATCAAATGTTGCTGATTAAGAAAAAACATGAGTACCAATTTTATGAGAACACCGGGTTTTTTTTTAAGAGCTGATGTCATAGAAAGCCCTGAAAAATTTAAATTTTCAGGAGAAAAATTTGATATAAGTCTTTTGCGTCAGTTGTACATAAACTGACAACAAAGTCCTTCCCGTGAAATACATTTTGTCTCCATAAAGTCTTTGTCATCGGTTGTACTCCGAAATACCAACGACATAGGTCATTCCCACCATGAAATTTTTTACCTACAAAAAACTAATTGTTTCAATTTCTTCTTAAAGAACCACGATAAAGGGTTCCTGCTACATGACTAGAAAAAATATTTCCTAACAAATTGGGTTATATTGTCAACTTTGTTGCTAGAAATCCATGATATGAGTATTAGTGGGGTTGGTGCTTTTTAATAGGGATACATACAAATGTCATTATTTTTTATTGAAAAACCAACAACAGAGAATGGACTTTGTCGTCAGTTTTTTTGTACATCTGAGACGCATGTATTAGTGAGGTTGACATTTTTAATAGGAATAAGTACAAGCGATGTCAGTTTATAGGTGGATAACTGATGACAAATAATGAGCTATGTCTTCATGTTTATGGACAACCGACAAAATTGGTCTGAGTGCAGTTGGTCTTTTTTTAATAGGTATATGTACATATGGCGTCAGTTTATTGGTGGACAATCAATAAAATAGATTGAACTATGATATTAGTTTTTCCCAGGCAACCAATTACTAAATACTTGTCATTCATTTTTTGTATTGAAAACTAGGTTCCACTTAATAGCACCCACAAACTTTCTTTCTCCCATTCTCTATTTTATCACCCCACAAATATCTAGCTTCTCTCGAGCGAGATGGCTCCTCCACCACCCCCTTCTACTACCTCTTCTGTCACATCCGCTGCTTCCTTCTCTGTCTCCTCTGATGTTTCTACTACCGCTCCTCCTCCTCCACCTCCTCTGCTAGGGATCCTTTGCTCCTCTTCTGTGGGATCTGCTACCACTACTCCTATGCTACTTCACATCTGCCAATGGTCCTATGCTTCTCGACTGCCACTAATGTAACTCCATTACACTACCATTGCTGTGTCGCGTTGCCACTGTTGCTTCTCCTCCTTTGGTGTTCTTCCTCAACCTCCTCTGCTTGACACTGCTCATTGTCTGGTTTTAGTGAGGTGAGCCTATTCCCCTCCTTCTTGTTATTGGGAACCCATACTAGGGTTTAGGTTAGTTAGATCATGAACACCATGTCTAGAGAACTTAATTACTCATGTGTGGTTATTAATCTCTATAGTTTCTAAGTTGAGTGTATTAAATATGTTTCTAATGTTGAATAAGTTGAATATGTTGCTAATGTTGAATTGTACCTTACATGAATATGGACGGTGTTGCTAATGATATATAGCTGATTATGTTGAGTATTGCATGAATGTTGCTAATGTTGAATATATTGGCTTAGATTTAGTTAACTATCCCTAATAATTACCTAAATTTTAATGTCATATGAATTTACTCTATATGCTAAATCCTAATATTCTTGAAATGCATAAACACAGAACTGTAAAGCTTGCTGGTCTATAAACCCATCCAAAATTTACTTATTTAAATGTAAACCTTAGATAGTCTATGGTTTTGGACTATTCTTGAATACTTGATCTCACATAGGATGTAAGTGTATAATGAACGTTTGGTTGCAAGAAACTTTGATAGCATTTCCCCATTTGTTCTCTAGGTACATATGTGGGTGGGTATATGCCCATCTACATTGATGTACTTGGAGAACTGTGGGAAATACTGCCAAATTTTTTGAAACTGAGTACACATTATACACTTGCTGGTGAGATTAAGTACTGAAGAATGGGATACATAGTACACACTCGTGATAGTGAATGCCAATCCATTATTTGGTCTCAATTTGAACTTTTTTTAAAATTGATTTTCAATGAATACCAAATTTAGTACTCATTTCCTATTTGATCATATAATGGAG
The DNA here is from genome assembly GCA_963693085.1 of Alisma plantago-aquatica. Taxonomy (NCBI): domain Eukaryota; kingdom Viridiplantae; phylum Streptophyta; class Magnoliopsida; order Alismatales; family Alismataceae; genus Alisma; species Alisma plantago-aquatica. The sequence goes on along the minus strand of OY856409.1, from coordinate 1,614,919,330 downwards.
CGATCATGGCTCTCCATTTCAAATTGCTACACTTCATATTTTACTATCGGTTATGATCAATTTGTAAGATTTGTGGAGGAGCATAGGAAACAACTTAGAGATAGGTTCTATTGTCCATGTAGGAGTTGTAGTAATAACTTGAAAGTCAACACTGTTGACAAAATCAAAAGTCATGTCATATGAAATGACATTGTACAAGTCTATACAAAATGGTACTAGTATGAATATATTCCTATTATGAGATTAGTAGATGTTAATAGCAGTATTTGTGTTCAAGAAGAAATTGTCTACGATATAGATGTGAATGAATGGATTCCAATAAACATGGTTTATGTGATGCTAGATAGTTGTGGGGTAAATCTTATGATCCACCTTCCTTATTTAGAAACATTGTGTATTATGCTGAGAGATCATTGCAATTAAGTTTTACTAAGTTTATAAAACTAAGCGTTGTGTTGAGATTGTACATGCTGAAGGCCAACAATAATGGAGTGACAAAAGCTTCATGTCTCTATTGTCTTTGTTGAAAGATATTCTTCATGAAGGTAACAAGCTTCCAATGTCAACATACGAATTAAATAAAATATTGTTCCTGGGAATGTAGGCTAAGGAGATACATGCATGCCGAATGACTGTGTGTTATTTCAAAAGGATTATATCAATTTGAATTATTGTCCAACATATAAGGTGTCAATGTAAAAAATGATGACTTTGGGTTAGTCCAAAATTGTCTCTCCTACCAAGAAAATGTGTTATCCCCGTAAAATACCACGATTTCAACACTTGTTTGCAAATACTATGGATGTGAAAAATTCATCTTAGCATGCAGAGACAAAGAATAATAATGATGGGATCCTATGACATGCATGTAATTCCCCACAATGGAAAAAATTGATTTATTATACCATAAATTTAGTGAAGAAGTCAGGAATCTAAGACTTGTACTTTGTACTAATGGGATGAATCCATGTAACATATTAAGCAACCAACATAACATTTACCTATTATGATTGTCATATACACTCTTTCTCTCTTGTTGTGTATGGAAAATAAGTACTTCATGTTGTCCTTGTTTATATCAGGCCCAAACAACCTGACAATGATATTGAATTTTTTCTCGAACCTTTGATTGATGACTTAAAGAAACTCTGGGGGGAAGGTGTGATGACCTATAATCTTAACGTAGAGAGACATTTCATTTACATGCTATGTTGTTTTGCACTATTAATGGATTTCTAGAATATGAGAATTGCTTTAGATACAATGTATAAGGATTCAAAATATGCCCTATATGTGATCAAAATTCTAATTCAATACGACTAAAACATGTCAACAAGACAATATATCTTGATCATTAGAGGTTTTTTTCTAAAAGTTCTACTTACCGAAGGGATTTTTTTGAAATAGCAAAAGACTTTGTCAATGCATTTGGTAAGAGATCACAATGTATTCCCACAAAGAGTGACAAATAATTATTCAAGAAGAGGATAATATTCTGGGATCTTCCTTATTAGAGTTCTTTGGTAGTTAGACATTGTATCGATGTCATGCATGTTGAGAAAAATATTTGTGATAGCGTCATTGGTACTCTATTGAAACTACCAAGTAAGATTAAAGATGACATCCAATCCAGAATGGACCTACATGAAATGAGTATAAGGAAAGAATTAACAACCTAAGTTAGTAGTGACCATAAAATATATTTACCTCCTTGTTACACATTGTTTATAAAGGAAAGGAGAATTTTTTGTGAGTGCTTTCTTAATGTTAATGTACCATAGTGATACTTTCCTAATATATGTATATTAGTATAAGTGAAAGATCTGAAACTAATAGGACTTAGATCACATGATTGTCACACTCTAATGCATCAAATATTGCCCATGACTATTCGATCTATACTGCTGAAGTGTGTAAGGTTTGTAATCACTAGGCTTTGTTTCTTTTTTAACAATCTATGCAAAAACGTTATTGATATGAGAATCTTGATAAGTTGCAAATATAAGTGATTGTTACCCTATTCCATCTTTATATGTATTTTCCTCCTTTGTTCTTTGATATCATGGTATATCTTATTGTTGACTAGGAAAATGAAAATTTTGGGTCCAATTTTCTTGCATTGGATGTATCCATATGAACGCAACATGTGTGTTTCAAAGCTAATGTTCCAGACTATTATCAATCAGAAGGGAGTATTATCGAGGGTTATGTCTCTACGGAGGTTATGGTCTTTTGCAAAGACATTCTTGAGTTACAATAAAGCTCATGCCAATGAAAAGAATATTGATGTTTATTTTAGCAAAGGGACATTAAAAGTAGGAGTGAAAGTAATTCGTCGTGAGTTGTGGGAACAAGCACACTTGTATCTTTTACACAAAATTGATGAAGTGGATATTTATATCACAAGCATACCAATTTAATCAAGATAAAATGTCCTTTATCTAATTCAATGTGGATTGTTGAGAGAATAACATGATATTTATTAGGGGGTTTTAAGATAAAGTCTTTCATTAGCTATCTCAAACACCAAATAATGTTTCTTAAAATATTAAATGTCTCACCTTTAAACCAAAAATGAATGTTATGTCTGACGAAGGGTTTGACATAAATATATTTTCTTAATAGAAAAAATATTATTTTATGTAAAATATATGTTGATCTTCTTTCTTATATATTAATACATACATATATGTTCTGCAACTACTTATATTCTATGCGTGGAAAGTACAAATTGACCAATGTGACATTTTTAGTTCCACGATCAATTAGCCATGTAGATTAAAACCCAACACTTGTTAGTGATTACTTCTCTATCACATTTAAATATTTTACTACTGTGAGAAATAGTGTGATTGTATCTCTTTCAATGTTTGGTAAGTTTTTGACACTTTTCTCATAATTTTGACTTATGATTATATTTCATTGTGAAATTTGAGTTTTATTTTGTTTGCCTTCTTTTCACTCAGTAATAAGCATTGAGAGTTGTTGGTAATTGTCCGTGAAAAGCTATGTGCATATTATCCAGATCCTCTGGGTAGAAAAATAGGGAGTAGGGGACACACAACAAAAATGGAATTACTAGCATAAGTAAATTTATTTATCTATCAATATATACTAATGTATGAATCATTACATGACTATTTACTAATTCAATTAAATGTTCTACATGAACTTGAAGGGGTATATAAGCATTCAAAATGGCTAGAGGAAAGGAAAATAAAAAAATATTAACTTTTATATATAAGCATTCAAATGGGGTAGTTTTCTGACTCTAATGCATATATATGCCAACTATGTTTGCTTTTATTTATTAGCATTTCATATACTATAAATTTGTAGTCCCCTATACAAGATAATATTTGGGCATACATATACTATGTGATGTGGTATATGGACCTGATTATCAGATAGGTGGCATGAGACATCTATTGCATACAAAAGATAATCTATATAGTATTGATCATCATAAGTAGATAATCTCACTTGATAATATAAAAAAATAAATCACACTTTTGAATTATGCCATTCTCTTTATAACTATTTGACACGATAGAGCCCTATAAAAAGAACATTTGGATGAAATATGAGAAGTGTGGGCAGAGTCCTTCGTCAAAAAAGTCAACTTTGTATTTGATTGGGATCAAATATGGATTTTCTAAACTTTAGTGTCATTATTTCTATATACATGTGATTGTTATGACTTTCTACAAAATTAAATTTGATCAAGTGATTTCTTGGTACATATGTAAAAGATATGTATATATATGCATGTGTGTGAATGAATTTGAAGAGAAATGAATACAATGAGAATTGCATTTGTACATGTAATGAGAATAAAACTGAAAAATATATTATTTGTGTGTTTTTTGAATTGTGTATGTGCATGAGAATGTAATGAGAATAGAATTAAGTATTGATGAGTTTGGAAATGCATGCTTGTGAATGATTTTTGTAAATGTGGATTGTTTGTATGTATTTGTCATTGTAGGTTTTGTAGGTATACTTTCATATTGTTAGGATGAACATAGGATGAAACCTACAATTTTAATGAACTGCATGTTCTGCATCATGCTGAATAGCCATACATTAGGTCTACAAACCTTCTATAAAAAACATACCCGCAACATTGGTTGTTATAAAAAACTTACCTTGTTGATATGGATCGTCAATTTTGCAAAGAAAATGATGACACAACTATTCTAAAATAGCCATGCCACCCAGCATGGATGTGCGACACAACCCGCAACATGGTCGTGTTGCCCAATAGGACTACATGGTATCACTATGCGTCATCAGTTCTTCTAAAACAAAATGACAACACAGTAGGTCCATTGACATGATATAAAAAAACAATACATGCGATGTAGGTTGCTATACATAAACCACTGACTATGATATGACCTATAGATCTAGTTTCTCTTCTCAGAACCAATGATACATAACTTTAATATCCTTTTGTTTCTATTGAACCAATGTATAAACCCAACACAATCTTATAATTATTCTTGATATTGTTCCGTGTCATTAGTTTTTATTTTCGTAGGAACCGACAATGACTTTATGTCGTGGGTTTTTATGTCTCTGGTTTTAGCTTACCCTGAAAACCAACAAAAAAGGTCCTTAACTATAGTGTCATCCACTTAATTGTTGGTACAAAACTGAGTCGCCCACTTAGGTGTCAATAAAAAACTGACATTATATGTCTAAATTAATCGACGCTATTGGTGGTCTCTATACTAGTGAATCTATAGTGGCATGCTTTATTAAAGATGATTACAAGAGCTCACAGTAAGGAGTCTGATTAGTTGACAAAGTTACATGAATCCATGCAGTCTACCATTAACATATATACTTCTTCATTTGTGGGATTCTTGGATGTAATCTTTAGATATTGCCCAAATATGGATATTTTAAAACTCTAGACCACACAATTTGCATGATTAATGAAACTTAGTTTCTAAAAAAAAGTCATATAGGAATTTTTAAGTAAAGTAGATAGGAATAAACAAACACTCAAAAAATAAGCAGACATGACTAAATATGAACTTATTGAAAAGTAGATATGTGGCATAATAAAATTTATTCTACATCAAATATGAACGGAAGCTCCCAATCCATTGGTTGACCTACTAATGGGTTAGTTTCATAACTACGATGGTACCTTATTTCTCCAAGAAATCATGTTTAACTCATTTCAACACCCCAACCCTAAAACCAAAAAGGGAATTATAACAAAACGTTTGGAAATAATAGAGGAAACAAAGGAGGAAATAGTAAGAATATGTGTAACCAAGTCACTTGAACCTAGGGTAAGTGTTTAAGTTTGAATTATCTTCTCTTCTCTACTTTATTCAAGGATGAAAACAATATAAAAAACTTAATCATGTTCTTTTATCAATTTCTCATCTTTTCAGACTATATCAACAACCTTATCTATGTATAAATAGAGTGTGTTACAAAAGGAGTTTGGGATTTCTTCCTATAATGCGATTTTAATGAGATGGGAATAGGTTTAGAAAGAAAGAACAACGTTAGTGGCTTCCTTAAATAAAATTAATTAGTAAAATATTTTCTATTTAAACTCAAATTATGAATCTTTTTGACCTTTATTAATTCAATTAGTTCAATATGATTTCTAGATTAAAAAATGATTTTTTATACTCTATCATAATTCAAAATGTTATTATAAAATATTTTTCCATTAGATTGAGTTAGATATAAATTGCAAATCTTTGTTATAGATCATAATGTGTAAATGTTGCAAAAATGAGTGTATATGTACGTGAATATATTTGAGATACATTTTATGATTTTAAAATATATAATTTTATTAGAAATTGAGAAAGGGGAAAAGGGTGAAAAAATAACATACAAGAACCTACATAATTAGAATCTTTCATGAGACACTAGATAGGGAGAGAATATTGTTTTCTATGTAACCATCATAGCTTTTGAAATTTGAAAGAACGAAGTTGAAATTGATAAGTAACTAAATGAAAGTGATTAGTGTCTGACATTTATTTATATAATTGACTGACATTCTAGGATGAAGTGTATGCTTGATTATAACTATGAGTTACAACAAATTATCAAGGGGTTTATTCCCACTAAGGCTATTCCCTGGTGAGTTAAGTTTAGAAAAGATAAATCGATGAAAATAATGAGAATGCATCCATGCGAAAAGAGGTTTTATATGGAAATAAGTAACTATTAATAACAAGTGTATGAAGTCAAAATTTAGGTGAACTCACAAAATTATAGATTCTAGGTGAATGTGGATTGCAATTCAGTAATTATGAAATAATATTGTAGTTATAAAATTTCACATGTTTAATACCCTAAGCAATTATTATTGAAGTTGATTTGAAGTACAATAAAAAATGGGAATTGTTGTAAACATAGAATTTAAGATGTACTAAGTGATAATTAAGCCTCAAAATTATAGAATTATGTAGAGTTCTGTACCAAAATGGAATAAATTGTTTACACACTAACAAAGTATAGATGAGTCAGATGTAGTGCACTGGTGGAATGTGAGGGGTTAAGTCTAGTGAGAATGACCTCTTAAGCATGATAGCCATATTGACCACAACCTAAATACATTGGTGATACTTAAAGGTACTCAATAATAACTAGAGATCCTATGGTACCATGTTTCATGAATAATGAAGTATCCCAAGATAATAAGAGAAATTGATTGACGTGAGCAAAACCGACTAACTAGGGTTTACACTCATCAAGGGTGAGATTATACTAATCATTATTGAAATAAAAAATATTGTTATACCATCTTACCTACAAAAACTAGAAGGTAAATAATTCACATATAAGCCAAAACATATCAATATAGTAGAACATGAAGGAAAACTTATTTTGGAATTAGTATACAACATTAACATGATTATACAAATTTATCTCATCCTGACTCTTACATGTTTGATATCAGGTAAAGATATCAACTCAACTACTATCTAGTGATCCATCTCTAAACACTATAGTTGGTCTACTCCTACTAATAGCTTGCTTCTACATCTTCTTTTTGGGATGTACATGTACCTGATTTGTTCTCTGCTAGAGTGTGAGATACTAATTTAGTGTGAAACTAAACAAGCTAATCTAACTATGAAAAATTTAGTAGACTTACATGCACAAAGCACAAACATAGTGATTAGATATCATAAATTAGGGACGGATTACATAACAAGCAAATAAGGTAAATAATTGAATCCATTTGTTAAATTACTTTTTCTTTTAGTTATGCCCTAGACCCAATTGGAATGTACCATAAAATGTGAAAGCATCATAGTAAGATAAACATAAGTATCCCTTTGTATAGGTAGAAAAGGCCAAATGGAATGTAGCATAACATGTGAAAGCATCATAGCAAGATATGATCCATTATTCAACACATAGAGTAGATGCATGACTCTATGTCTGCTAAAATAGCTTCAACCTTGTAATGGGGCTCATCACATTTGTCTTCAATGGTTATATTAGTTGGATGAATAAACTAGAATCCTCTTTCAAGTCTTTGTAGTTAGGCATAGACTCAAAGCTCTTGGCTTACTACCTACAAGAATGGTTCCACAAGGATTCACACACTAACATGTAACTAAACTTACTAAAATGTATTGGGTAGCCCTATAATTTCTCATTAACATTGGACACCAAGAAATAACAAGGATACCTTCTTTTTCAGGCTTAGTCCCCCATACCTCTTCAACTACCATATCTTGGATTTTGGCAGTCATTATGATCATTGAGTTCTTTATAAAGTAGGCATTTATGTTGGTTTACACAATATTCAGGGCATCTAATGTCAATTTATTTTTTAGTTCAACTAATCATTTTTATAATATACATTTCTTTTGACCTCTATATTATACACATTCAATCTTATTTACATATTCTAAATTTTTACTAAGCTAGTAACTTTATATAGTGTAAAATACTTGAATTGATTGAGATTATTTGAGACTATGAAATGATATATGAATTTATCATCTTCAAACATAATTATAAGAAACACAAAGTTTATTCATATCTTTCTTCATTTATCTACTCTACTACAAAACTACAAAAAATCTAGGGATAAAAATGCATGCATATTTCACGACTATCTCGACAATTTATGAAATTTTGTAGGTGATAGTTCTAAAGAGGGATATAACTATAATCAATCAAAGTTCTTTTACATTCAATAATACACTTCAAAATCTAATTTGAGGTTTACTTTGTTCAGATATAGTACACCAAGAAAAATAGGGCATTTACTATTCTTCATTTTTTCTTTGATCATGTATCATTGTGATTAATTGATTCTATTTGATGCACTATATTTGAACACTTAATACTATTCTTGAATCCAAGTTTTTGTCCCTAAATCAAGGATAAATCCTAGACTTTTCCTCTTCAAGCCTAATATCTATTTACATGTTTATGGGTGATGCCTAAGGGGGAAAAGAGGAATAAAAGAAAGAACATGAGATCCTAACTCATTCTATAGATCTCAGTTTTCACATGGAAAAGGAATATAAGGGAGAATAAATTACTATAAAAGTATCACCTCAAATAATTTGTTTAGGTTTTACTATTCTTGATATATTCTTCCCATTCTCAGTTCATTTTCCTAATAAAGGCCTCCTTGTTCTCCATTTCTTATTTATATGATTTTAAATAATTTGTTATTGATAATATGAAGTTACATTTCAATTTTCATCCATTTATATTATGTAAGTATCAAGTTATTGAAAATTTCATGATTGTTTATTCTTGTCGTATCAGCTACAACTGCATCCTAGTAAAAGTGTGGGATTGAAGCCATTTTAGACATGGCAACAAACACTTTGTTTTGTCCTACTCAGATGGGTGTAACAAACCGACGCATGATGGAAATGGTCAGAGAAGATGAAGCGTACTAGAAGCACCTGATGTGGCTCTTCTTCAATTGAAGTGAGCCCAATCAGTTGTGCCCAACTTTGGAGTAAGAGGTTGGTCAATATGGCCCACCATAACCCTTCTATTTAATGTGATGCACTCATTTATTAATGCCACTTTTACACCAAGCAATCTCTATATATTGTTTGAGTTTATAGTCTTTTCTCAACATGCATATGTTATTTTCTTCTATATTACTTCCCCTCTTAAACATATGTCAACATATACACAAACCATATGTTTGACTTAGACAAAATGAAACTCAAGATATATTAAATCATTTATAAACAAGAAAGTTATAAAAAGAAACTATTGAAGATGTAATTTCATATTCAGGTTTTTCATTACCCTAAAATTATTGGGTAAGAAAAATCTTACTGTAGCACTGGTGGTACCCCTAATCAATAGTAAGTCAATTGGAAGGATAGCAATGTCATGCTCTATCAGAACCGTGTAATGTGTTTATCAATTAATGATCATTATGTTTAGAAATATTTTGAAAGATATTGTGCCTAATGATGCTACTCGTACCAGGACAAAAAAATCGAGATATACATCCAATTTATTTAGTCAACAAAGCCAAACTTAGTGATCCCCATTACATACTAGGGGGCTAGTCTAGTAGTTAGGTTTTGGGTATATCCTATGCCTTGTATGGTGATTCCTCAGGTAAGATTAGATGATTTCACTTGGATGATTTGAGAGGGTTCAATCATTGCAAAAAAAAAAACCAACAAGGATGGACATGACAACAAAAATTAGTTATAATTAAATATGAAATTTTGCAGTTTTTATAAGATAAGTGATTAATGGATAGCCATTTTGACCTTTTTATGAGTTAGGAATGTAATGTGAAGCTGTTAAAAAATATTTGTCAACAAGCTATTTCTTATCCATAGATTAAATTTTAGAGTTTCATGTTCTTTTAAAGTGCCTCATGTACTACAACTTTATATGATTTCTTGTATTATTGCATAGTATTTTCATGAAAGTTAATTAAAAATTGAAATGAAGTTTTATTTCTAGTGAGATAGGGTTTTTCCAGACATAGTGGAGATATATACTCACTAAGACACTATCTCACCACTGTACTCGACAAATTTTTGGGCCAAATTGGTGTTAATGTAGATAGAAACTCTGAAAGGAATTTGTGTCACCAAAAGAATACTTTTATAGAATATTAGTGAATAATTTAGTTAGTATCAGTCCCTATCTTCTCTATCTCCTTAATATCATGAAGTATGCATTTTAATGTTTTAAGCAATATAATTCATTTCCTGTAATATTTCCTATCCTACTTGTTGTGTCATTTTCATACCTGTATGATTTGTAAACTAACTATGCTAAGTAAAATATGTTCTGGTTTAAATGGAAGTGTGATTGTTTAAAAAATTATTAGTAATGCTATCTTGTTTAAGATGTTCTTAGTTATCAACAAAAAAGAAAAAGTGACATGTGTTTGGTTAATTATCCAAATCTTGATCTCAAATCCTAATCCTTTGATCAAAATTGAGAGTATGGGATTTGAAGTTTGATGTTGTGTGTCATAGTTGTAACTAGAAATATTGCCTTCTTATTTATTATTAAATATGACATGAACAATCTCTTTTTTAGTACCAATTATAACGACGACAAACTTTATTATTTTGATCTTTGAAGTTTATGCCAACTTTTTCATTTGCTCGAGTTTTAATTCTTACCCAAACTCACTTTTTTTCATTTTAGTTATTCAACTTAACTAAACATGCATCACCTTTATGTCCTCTCTATAGGTAATAACTATGATTTTTATTTCAATTCCTTAATCAACAAGTATCCTTAGAAGGAGTGATTTGGCTTATGTAAACACCACAAATGGAATGTTAAATGTACATCTTTCTAAGTCATGACCACATTTGATATAAACAAGCTAAAATTTCCATGACAGAAGTCTTTTCTTTCATACATTCATCTCCCAGCTGGTATTTTAGGGGAACTCGATGATGTTTCTACATCCCTAAGGGACTATTAATTATAATCCATTTTTGTCTCAAGAAACCATGGATTATTTACTAGTTTTTTTGTTGTGAGATTGCTCATCCCATGCACTAAGCTTAGATTGATTTCTGAAGTCAATAATTCTTTGTGGAGAAAAACTAGTCTCATCTATAATCAACAATTATTTCCATGAGTAGGTTAACAAACACTGTGCTAACCTAATTTTGAGAGGAGGGAATCAATATTTCTCCTTGTTGAGTTGATTTAATTTTAATACATGGATGACATATGAACTTACTTCATACCCATTTATGCCAAATATAACAAAGACCTATACATCCATGCCCATTGTTTCCTTTCCTACCCGAGCTCACATGGTGGACATAGAAAAAATTTAATTAAATTCTATATAACATAGTCTTTGTAAGACCCCTACCCTAGATTTATGCTTAATTGTAATTTCTTTGCATAATTAGATGCTTAAACCTTAATTTTAATCTTGTGAGATGTCTCAAAATCATTCGACAAGCTTATATTTTCATTTTGGTCCAATTTGATTGATGTTTGAGCTATCCTTGCTATATATGTGCTTGATTTGGGCTAGATTGCAATTTATCCATAAGCGAGGATAATCTTGCAAATTGTCACATTATTGGCAATGTTTCTTTTTCTTCAGCATCATGAGAGAGAAGATGATGCAATAGGGCACCTTGTTTGAATCATGGATGGTGATGTGAGGGTTTGTTTAAGTTAATAAAGTGACTACGCTAAGATTTGAGTGTTGCGACCCTACACCACTTTCGGTGAGGGTAGTGACCGCAACACATGCCTTGTATGTTGTGGTTTCAACCTAGAAGACCTAGAGGTGAGTTGGTCGAAACACTTTTCCTCTAGTGTCTCGACCAAGAACATATGGTGACTTAGGGTTTTGACCTAGACAAATAGATGATGTGTCTTGACTGAGACAAGGAGGTAGCCAAACTTAGAGGTCTCTACACTTTCACTGGATAAATATGAACATTTTTTAATTTGCATGTGAGTGAAGGAAAAGTTATTTCTCTGAATGGTACGTGTCTCTTGATGGTCTATTATGTTGACACCTCATAAATCTCTACTTCCCTCATCCTTTGGGTATATAACCCCTTCTCTTCACTTGCAAGCAACTATTTTCATCCCTACTCTCTTTCTTCTTCCTTTGGATTGTCCTTGGAGATTCAGGAGCAAGAGAGGTCAGATCTTGAACCTTGAGTGGCTGATCCATCTTGCATGTTGAAGATCTTGTGCTAGATCAACTCTTTGGTGGTGATTTCTTGGAGATTCTTCTCTTGGTAATAAATCTTAAATCTTGATCACAACTTCCCTCTTTTAAGCACCCCTCATTTTCTTCTTCCTCCTTGTTCATAGATTGTGGATCATCCAGGGTGTCTTTTCTTGGAGATCTGTTCTTTACAAGGGCCATAGATCATGTTTTGACATGATGGTACCCGAGTGAGAAGTAGACATCTTCTTTCTTTTTCTTTGGTTTGACCTAGGGTATGAGGTTTCTCTATTCTTTAACCTCTCCATTGAGAATGGCATTTCTTTATCTTCTTGAGGCGATCCTTTAGATGAAGTTTTGAAGCTTGGTTGAAGTTCTTGGAGTTTGAGATATTGGGAGATTGTTTCTCTCCAAAACTGGAGGGTTATATAACTTTTCCTTCATCTATCATTAGCATCTTAAGATCTGATTATAAGTTACTATTTTACATATTAAAAACATGTCCTTAATGATAGAAGGAATAATATGTCTTAGGATTAACTTGTGGAGTATTCTTGAGAAGATTAACCCTCTTATAAACCCTAAAATGTCATTTACCCAATTTTGTAGTAAATAGAAAATGACGTGTTTCCTTTGAATCTTTAACTATGGAACCATGCTACTTTCTCTATAAATCATTTAGACTTGAATTATATGAAGTTTTTGGTCTATTTGTATGCATATTAATCAATGTTTTCTCTCTCTAAATATAACTCTTTTCATGTTCTTCTATGATCCATAGTCTAGGGTTGATGAACCCTTGGTATAGGGAGTTGTTCTCACTATTGACGCTTGGTATTCATTGTTGTTAACCACCTATTTCAACCTTGTTCAGATTTGTTATGGTGTTGGGCATATAAGTAACCTATGTTCATGACAATCTTTGGTCTTCCATCTCAGTCACACTCTTGCAAGTGGTGGTTTCGACTGCAACACCCTAAACTCTAAGGGTTGTCACTACACTACTGGTTGCAACACAGTCTTGCTGCATGTTTTTCTTAGTTGGTTGAAGTGAGATGATTATGTAGGTAAGTAGAGACACCATGACTTATTGTGGTTGAGATACATTGTTGACAGGTGATAGAGACATTAGGTATGTATCTAATATAACGTCATGTTGCATGACTTGGTCGTGACACACCTTGAAATGGTCTTGGTCACGACACACCTTGAAGTGCTCTTGGTTGCAATGTTTTGCTTAGGTGTTACATAATATCATGGTCACAACACATGTCCAATTTGTGACCATGTTGTTGTGTCTCATTCGTGACACATCTTGTTGTGTCTCGGTCGTGAGACATCTTGTTGTGTCTAGGACATGACACATCTTGTTGTGTCTCGGTCGTGACATATCTTGTTGAGTGATACGTCGAGAGCCATATGTTAGGAAAGGTCAACACCAAGTGTTAAGGGTAGTTGAGACCATGTGTTGTGAAGTGGTCGAGACACCTATACATATACATGTACATGATCAATACATAGTGAAATGACCTACATAAGATGTTGTAGTTATGAATGACTAACCATTAGCAGTAATACTTAACCCTAGTGTTCTTCAAATATGTAGGAGGTGGTTGAATTAGGGTTAGTGGTTGCATAATTTTATTAAAGACTAATATGATACATATGATTCTTAACCATTATCTTGTGATAACATGATGTATGTGCTCAATTCTACTTGGAAATGATTATTATGTGATTGTTATTCCTCTCTCCTACTTGTGTAACACTAACTTGCAGTGAGATAAAAGTCATAGCTATGTAAATGCTATGTTGACCCCTATGTAATACATGATGGTGATTATGATTAATGTTGAGGTACATTGCGATATTGATTGTGCAAGAGTTATATGAATCAGTCTACTGACCTAGTAAGTGCCTTCTGCATAAATTTAAGGATTGATATTCCATAGTGATGGGATATTGGTGATTACATTATAAATGGCAGTACTACAAGTGCCATATGATGATGAGACAAGTTCTCACTTAATATGTTTTATATCTTATGAAGTTGTATCTTATCCATAATTTTTTATAATTTGTTTAGGGTTTACACATTGTAACCTATATTGTTGCATTAAAAGATACCCAATTGGAATGTCTAATCAAGAGAAACCCTAATCATGTAGTTGCCATGTACCATAGGTCCATCTTCAACATCAGTATCTAGGTGGATGGTGAAATGAGTAACTCCTACAAGAAACTCAAAGTGCATATTATTGAACATGTGGGTAACTCCCTGTATCCTTAAATTGTTGATATAGTGGTATAATGCTTTATTGTGGAATGACCATTTGTGAGCATGTTCTGTAGTGTAGTGTCATGTACCAAAGAAGACTAGTTGTTTTATAGGACCATATCTTTGACTATGAGTTGATGTCTCTACATGACTATAGCTTGACTATTAGTTGTTGTTTAGCAGATTGATTATTATGTCACTGCATTGCAGACTCAAACTGACCGAGTAATGCTGGTGATAATCATGGAGTTCGACTCTTCCATAGATCTTGTATGGTACTTATTTTGACTTAGCAGTGGTTAGTTGGATTGGAGTGGTATGCCTCAAATTCTCAGGGCATAATATAGCCGTGTAGTATATTTGATTAGGGTCAAATGCGAATCACATTGAATGACCCCATGCCTTATATCCTGTATTATTTAGTTTATAATAGTTATACATGTTCTTCATATTTCTTCAAAGACTATAAGATTCTCTACTACTCAGTTGCATGTGCTTAAATTGCTTAACCAATATTTACTTCTTTATTTAACTGCTCTATTATCTTACTATCCTTATAATAGATGTCGGCAAAGAGTTATATCTCTTGATGGGACATTTGGTCTCACCCTGTGGGTTCCAAAAATTTTTAGGTGGTCATGGATGAGGAGGTCGAGGTCGTGGTGCATGTGCTGAGCAGCAAGGAGAGTAGTGACTGTTACAGGATATGCTTCCAAAGTTTTGTAGTAGAGTCCTATATGTCGTCCATGTACTCTCAGGTCTTTGGAGAGATTTTTTGTTTGTATACCAACACATAGATTTTGTCTTTATGCCATGAGTGTATAGAAATGGCATGTACATATAACATGTTGCAATATGTAATAGTGATGGCTTCAGAGCCTTTGAACATGATATGTAACATCTTTTTCAATATATGGAACGTGTGGTCTGAGTTGAAGACTTGTTTATAAAATATTTCTGCTTGAGATATTGAATTACAAATGTTTTTAATTTACCTTATTTTGTGGTAATATTGTTGTTAGTGGTATTTCCACATTTTTTTTGAGTAACCTCGCTTTATGTGGCAAAGGGTGTCACGTTTGGTGATATCAGAGATATAAGTGTGTTGAAACAGGGATATAGGACTAGGGTTTGAGTCTGTTCTAGTATCCTATAGTATATCTTATGGTCACTTTTTCTTGTGCAGAAGAAGGAGAAGAAAAGAAAAGATGTCTGAAGAACATGAAGAACATGTTGTTGAAAGTGGTGTTGTTGAACCAGGAGGTGGTGCAATGAGGCAAGAGAGGGTTGATGTCATGCCAGAAGTGCCTCAAGTTGACCTAGACAATGTAGCCAACCCAACATTCGAGACTATGTTTGGAAAATTCATGGCTACAATGACACACATGGTTGATATGATTCCTACAACCCAACCTAGGGCAACTATCCCAGGTGTTGAAACTCATGGATCTGGGAAGACTTTTGTAAGATTTGTAGGAGCATTGGAGTATGTGGAACATCTTATCCAGCTCATGCAGATATGTTGCTGAATGAACTAAAAAAGGTCTTTAAAATCCTCAATGTTCCCAAAGAGGATAAGGTGAAACATGGTGTATATCTATTGAAGGGGAGTGTTGGCCACTGGTGGGCCATAGAGGAAGAGAAAAGGCCGAGTGTAGTGCTTACTTGGGAAGAAATCTTATGGAAGTTTGTAAGTTGGTACTTTTTAGAGACTTATTTGGATGAGAAGATTGTACAGTTTGAGAATATTCAGTAGGGATATATGTCAATCAATTCTTATGAAGCTAAGTTTATGGAGCTTCTAAGGTTTTGTCCACATATGGATGCAAAGGACAAGGAGAAGGGCTTGAGTTTTGAGCTAACAACCCCAGTGTCATCGTTAGAGAACAAAGAGAGGTTTGCCACTTTTGTAGAATCAACTAGGAGAGTGGAGAGGTTTGTGATAGAGAAGTGTGAGACAAAGGACAAGAAGAGGCCTACACAATACCAAGGACAATATTTTGGAGGCTTTAAGAAGCCTAGGTCCTCAACACCTCAATCTGAGTAGAGATCAGTGTCTCAATCGTAGTGGACACAGAGCAGACATAGAGGCCATAGTTTTCTACCTATGGGAGCTCATAGTTTAACATCAGTGTCTATGACCGGGCCGTCTAGGCCGTGGTATGATAACAAAACCTATTTCAAGTGTAGATAGGTGGGGCATACTAAGTGGTATTTCCCTGTGAAGGATGAAGAGGTGAGTCAGCAGTCAACGAAGAATCAACAAGGGTCACAACAATGATAACAACACAGTGACAGTGGTAGAGGATCCATACATGTGCCACATGTCAGTTCTTCAGGACATACTAGTAGAGGAAGAGGGTGACAATATGTGAAGGCTCGATTCTATGCAATGGGTCATTCGGAAGGAGTTGTTAACCCTTGAGTCATGATAGGTGAGATGGAGTTATTTCATTCTAATTTGTCCTCTTCATGCTTCATATCTGTCTTGATTGACCTAGGTGTGACACATTCTTTTATCACTAGAGAAGTGATTGCTAGTTGTTTCTTACCTATTAGTCATAGATAACATAGTCTTCATCTAGAAAATCCTCTAGTTGGTTCTGTAGAGCTGTGAGAAGTGTGTCCATCCTGTGTTCTTTCCTTTTTAGGATGTAGTATTTAAGGGAATCTCCTACCACTTGATATGCACAGATTTGATGTGATCCTTGGGATGGATACTTTGGAAAAGTATCGGGTGATCTTGGACTATAGTGCTAAGGTGGTGATGTTTGTAGATGATAATGTTTCACGGGTCTTCTAGGGTGATAGGAAGATTCGTCCAACATGTCTAGTTTCAGCTATGACAATAGAGAAGTGGATGAGATAGGGTTGTGATGCATTTTTAGCGCATGTGGTAGATACCAAGACAAATAGTCCTAGTATTTAGGAAGTTCCGATTGTATAGGACTTTGAGGATGTGTTTCTTGATGAGTTTCCAGGTGTACCTCCTCCTAGAGTGGTTGATTTAGAGATCAATCTAGTTCTAGGTACCCAACCTATAGCACAAACACTATATAGGATGGCACCAACTTGAGATGTAGTAACTAAAGAAACAATTGCAAGAACTGCCTGAGAAAGGTTTTATGAGACCTAGCACGTCTCCTTGGGGTTCTCCCGTTCTGTTTGTAAAGAAAAAGGATGGGTCGATGAGGTTGTGTGTTGACTACCGACTGTTGAATAAGATGATGGTTAAGAACAAGTATTCATTTCCGCACTTAGATGATTTGTTTGATCAGTTATGGGTTGCCAAATTCTTCTCTAAGGTAGACCAGAGGTCAAGTTATTATCAGTTGTAGATTAAGGCTAATGATGTACCTAAGGAAACGTTTAGGACAATGTATGGTCATTATGATTTCTTGGTTATGCTGTTTAGGCTAACCGATGCACCAACAATGTTTATGGATCTGATGAACAAAGTGTTCAGACCCTATTTAGACTAGTTTTTGGTAGTGTTTATAGATGTATGATATACTCTAGAGATATCCAACAACACGAGAAACACTTATGTCAGGCATTGACTTTGTTGAGGCAACACCAGTTGTATGCAAAGTTTAGTAAGTGCAAGTTCTGGTTAAAGGAAGTGGCATTCCTAGGGCATGTAATATCTTCTAAAGGAGCCTATGTAGACCTAAAGAAAGTAGAGTCAGTGCTGGAATGGGATTAGCTAAAGAAACCTATGGAGGTTCTCAACTTTCTAGGTTTGGTAGAATATTATAGGAGGTTCATTAAGAACTTCAGTGCGGTGGTGTTACCCCTAACAAAGTTAACAAGAAAGAATGTACCTTTTATTTGGGATGATTGATGTCAATGATCTTTTATGATGCTGAAGGAGAGGTTAACTAGTGTGCCAGTATTAGTACTGCCAAAGCAGGTAAAGGGATATATTGTCTTCTGTGATGCATCTAAGGATGGTCTAGGTTGTGTGCTAATGTAAGATAAGAATGTGATTTCTATCACTTCATGATAGCTTAAGAAACATGAGGAGAACTACCTGACACATGATTTGGAGTTGGACGATGTGGTCTATGCCTTGAAGATATGGAGACACTACTTGTATTGTGAGAAGTTTCAGATATTCACTGATCACAAGATCCTATTATATCTTTTTGAAGTAGGAGAGAATAGAATCAAATTGATCAGTTGGTAGAGTCATGGAAACACTTGTTTATTCCATATATTTTCCATTGTTCCTTACTTCGACAGGGTGCAAATATCTAAATTTCACCCTTTTAGATAATTTTTCAAACTCATTGCCGATACTAAGTAGCAGTCCCAAATCTGTATCTATTTTCATGTGAGAACAACACTAGATGGAGCAAATCAAGGATTACGATTGTACTATAGGCTACCATCTAGGAAAGACAATGTGGTAGTAGATGCTTTAAGCAGAAAGTCTTCTTCATCATCACTCAATGAGAAGGCACAATTGAGTACTTTGGTGTGTCATAAGAGAGATATGTTGATCTCTCTTCAACAAATGAATGTTCACTTAGAGGTATCCATGTGAGCAGATATGTTGGCACAATTACAAGAAAAGCTGACGTTGAATCAGTAGATCAGAAATTTGCAGTAGAATGATATTGTGGTATGACATATTCGGGCAAAGTTGGGCAGTGAGAAGCGTGATGGCTTCCATAAATCTAATGATGGGACAATGTGTTATCATGGTAGATTAATTGTGCCAGATGCAGATAATTTGAGAATGTTAGTTCTTAAAGAAGCTCACTCTTCTATGCATCCAGGTAGCACTAAGATGTATAAGAATATAAAAGATCTATATTACTAGCCAAGATTAAAGCATGATGTAGCTAAGTTTGTGGCCAAGTGTGCACTGTGTCAGTAGGTTAAAGACTAACATCAGAGTCTGGCAGGGACTTTGTGTTGGGTTGTAGGGGAGACAGAGAAGGCAGTAGAAACAAAAATTTTCTTCTCCCAAACCCAGAATAAAGGAATCACGTCAACATCTATACAATAGGAAGGATGGTTTGTAGAGACATACCTTCTCCTGAGGCTTGCTCGGTGATGTTACCTCGCGGCTTGCACAATCTTCACCTTTGGTCTTGGATGGTGTCTGTGCAGCTCCTGGTCTCACCGGGACTATCGGGATTGACAGCTGTCCTCTGAGCGGCAGAATTCTCCCGCCTCTGAAGTAGTCCACACGGACCACCTGGAACTCCGATCTCCTTGTCCCACAAGGAATTTGAAGGAGTCACACCTTCCTATTAGTGTACTAGTCACCGACACACTATCCTGCAACCAATTGCCTTTCTGCAGTTGTCTTTCCCTTGCTGTGCCTCCCTTATCGGGTAGCACTTGCTCGGGCTCTCTCGGTTACCACAACCAGAGAGAACGAAAAATTTGTAGAGAAATTGGTGTTATGAGTAGTTGTACCTGAGAAGCCCCCAATACCCCTATATATATAGGAGGGTCATGGGACATGGTTCTCTACCCCGGGAAATGTGGGATGAAAGAAGGAGTAGAAGGGTTCAGAATTTCCACAAAACAACCAACTGTTCCATCTGAACTGATCATTTCAAGCATGAACCGATCGGTTGGGGACCTGAGCCGATCGGTTCACACTTGAACCGGTCAGTTGGGACACCTGAGCTGATCGTTTCGTGGTCCTGATCAGTTCCTGATTGACTTTTCCTCTTTTGTTTCGAATTGATCCAAATATTAATCCGTGTCCAAATCAAATTTGTACAAGTGAAACAAATTGTATTTGCAAAATAGTCTTCTAACTTTCCAAACGATCTCGGTTGGTCACACGAATGGACCGGTTCAACAATTGAGTCGATCATTTCATTGACATATGAGACGATCGACTCACCACTTTGAGCCGATCGATTCATCAACCTGAGCCGATCGGTTCAACCCTATGAGCCGATCGGTTGGGGCAGTAGACTGTGCAAATCAGTCAATTGCAGTTTCAATCAATCTGATACTCTAATCAATCGATCCAACACCTTGAACACTATGATACTGAGCTATCAATTGATTGAGTGTTTAATTGAACTACTAAAATCCTTTAGTAATCAATCTAAACATCATTTGTGGATAAACTCTTCTTCCAGGTTAAATCCTATGTGTGTGACCCTACAGGTCCATTTCACGTTGGCAGTGAAAGTCCATAAAACTTATGACTTCACAAGCAAAGAGTGGTGCCTAGTCGCACATCAGTGCTACCCAAGTGAAATAGAAAGTTGGAGAACAAATTTCAATCCTACAATCCGTGAATGGTGTTAAAGCGAATGTATAATTCCTTTGTCACTGATATCCCGAATGAACTCAAGGCATGGAACAATCATCCTATCAACGTTCATTCACTTTCTTAATGTCAGAGTAGATTGGAGGAGATATGTATGACATCAATATCACATACGGATTCACACATGCATGCGCACACCTATCTCAATCCTACTCATTCTTTTTCTACTTCACTAGAGGAGAAGATTTCGTTGAGCAACTTTTCTGATATTTCATGCTCAGTGTTATACATCCGTCCTTGTAGTCTGTCCGATCTGCCAAATCTTTTGAATTCATCTGGTCTATTCTGTACCCGGCGGAGGGACAACATGAACTCCTTTGTGAGGTCTGTGTAGGAGGCGGAGTGGCTGAAGCAGATCTTCGTCATCCCGGCTGCTTGTAGGACATTTTGCAGCCTATCAAAAATGCCTATCTGATGGAAGGACGACTGATGGTAGAACCAGCTTGACCTGTAGCCCTTAGCTGTCAATTCTGTGTACCACTGCCTATGCTCATCATCTCTGGGTACGAACCGGCCTGGCGAGTGATCTAGGGGCTATACTGGTTCTGTCCTTGGCCTCTTCTCGGCCCCAGATGGCCCCGCTGAGTCGGGGTTCAGATGCTTCTGCCCGGCTGCAGTGGCTTCTGCAGTAGCCTCGGGGTTGATCCTCCGACCGTCGTGCTTATCTATTTGGATGACTGTCTGCTTTGTGCGGGCCATTTCTGTAAATATCAAACAAAATTAGTAAATAAGGATGTTATTGAATGAGTCATTCTACCCTATATCGGGCGACAGACCAAAAGAGTCACTTTGCCTGACATGAGGTTGATGATACTTAAAAACTCAGCAGAGTCCCGATATAAGCAAGGCAATATCGGGCGGTGGTAAAAGAGTCATGTTGCCCGATACCGAGTCTGACCGATAAGATAGATTGATATCAGGTTGACATACCAAACAGATCTCACCCAATACAAGAGCACGATATGGTTTAACACGATACTTATGCCGTGCGGCAAAACTCATAGGACGACACAGTCTTAAGTCATAAAAACATGACACTATCGTGCGATAAGAAAACAAAACTTCTTGCTCGACATGGGCTTGTAAAGAAACATTGCCTGATAGGAGTGCCACCCGATGCGATAGAGTATTGGGCGTCATGAGTTAAAACTTCTTTTAGCAAAACGAGATGATAAAGTTCTTGCTCGATAAGACTAGTATCACTCGGATGTGGGCGATGCATGACATGGTCGGAAATCAATGTCAGACGGAACCCAACACGATATGTGTATCGCCCGATTCGGTCTAAGGTGCAGAGCGTATCGGCCATCACGAAGTCGGGCACGATATGCTTCAAACGATATAAATTTAAAACCTTGTGTCGGGCGAGAGGCGTATCAGGTTTACCTATGTCGTATGGGGCTGGTGTGCAACACGGGATCCGATGGAAGGGTTGGCCGACACAAGAGCTGAGCGAGAGTAAATGCACAATGCGGGAGTTGGTAAAAAGTAAATACGAGTGCCCGATACGGTAACTTGCAATTACTATATATAGCCATCTCGGGCGGGGGTAAATCTGGTAAAACAGGACATGTGTCGTGAAGGGAGACAAATCATTCCCGATGCACAGTCTAATCCATCACTTCAATCATCAATATGCCTTCCTAAGCAAGGTTAGCATCGTGCAGCGGGCATGCTTCCCGACGAGTGTGTCGCGTGGCATGATGCCCGACAGAAGGATGCATGCCCGATACAAAGCGTTGCCCGACTCGCACACTGTAGGCACGTAAACCTTGCCCGACACAAAGGTTTCGGGCCGATACAGATAGGAGAAGCGAGATTATTGCTAAAGAAGCAAGGTAGAAAAACCTTAGGAAGAACATTTATAATTTTTTTTAAAAGGGAGTAAAACTAAAATCAAAAGTAGAGACGCAAAACAAAGGTAAGGAGAGCATTGATGGGTAAAACATCATTGGCAGGAAAGGAGACTCCCTACCTCAGATAATATTACCTATTAGAGCTTCATAAAACTAAACTGGTGGCCCATAAAACAAAAGAGTCTATGCATGTGGCGCATGTATTGACTCGAGCCTTATTACAATGATAATGTTTGTAGTGTCCTTTAGAAAGGGAAAAATAACATCCTATTCTAAGAAAAGTAAAATTTTTGGGCTGCCTCCCAAAGAGCGTTGTAGTTTCCGTCGTCAGCTTGACAGACTTCAAGTCCTTCTATACGGATCCTTCTTCTTCTTACAGTGCTATTTTCAATCTTCGCACAAATGCTTTGTCTTCATAGTATCTTTTGACTCTGTGTCCATTCACCGGGAAGACTTTCTCTAGATCATCTTTTTCATAAAGCTCCATCATCCCTGATGGATAGATCTTCACCACGGTGAAGGGTCCAGACCACCTAGTCTGTAGTTTTCTTGGAAAAAGATGGATAAAGGATTTAAATAATAAAACTTTATCACCTTCACTCACGTCCTGTTTCTTCAAGTGGGCATCATGCCACACCTTTGTCCTCTGTTTGTAAATCTTGGCATTCTCATAAGCACTAAGTCTCAATTCTTCAAGTTCCTGTACCTGAAGAAACCTTTTCTCCCCGGCTAGCTTCTGGTCCATATTGAGGTATTTTTTTCTCCCAGAACGCCTTATGCTCCAGTTCAAAGGGGAGATGGCAAGCTTTCCCATAAATCCAGCGGTAGGGTGTAGTGCCTAATGATGTCTTGAAAGCTATTTGATATGCCCATAAAGATTCATCCAGCTTAGCTGACCAGTCCTTGTGGGACTTACCTATTATCTTTTCTAAAATCTACTTTATCTACTGATTGGAGACCTCAACCTGCCCTGACGTTTGGGGATGATATGGCATTGCAACCTTGTGACGAACGTCGTACTTGCGTAGCAGCGATTGAAACTGTCATTCTGTAAAATGAGAGCCACTATCACTAATAACGGTCCTCGGAACTCCAAATCTCAGAAAGATGATCCTGGGAAAAAGTGTGATTACTACCTTTTCATCAAAAGTTGTGGTAGGAATTGCTTCCACCCACTTGGAGACATAGTCGACAACGACAAGAATATAGCTGAAGCCAAAAGAGGATGGAAAAGGGCCCATGTAGTCAATGCCCCACACATAAAAAATCTCAACTTCAATCCAATCAGAGAGTGGCATCTCATTCTGACGGGAGATACTCCCCATTCGCTGGCACTCGTTGCAAGATCTTACAAAAGCATGGACATCCTTAAACAAGGTCGGCCAATAAAAGCCTGACTAGAGGACTTTAAAAGTAGTCGTTTCGCCACCCAAGTGCCCTCGATAAGGAGAGGAAAGGCATTCCCTTAGAATGTTTGGCACCTCTTCCTCAGGAATACATCTTCTATATAGATTATCTGAGCACCTCTTAAAGAGTATAGGATCATCCCAATAATAATGATTTACATCCGAGAAGAGTTTCTTTTTTTGATTGTACATTATTTCCGGAGGTAACTCCCCACAAGCAAGGTAATAACAAATATATGCAAACCATGGTAGACTTGGCTCATTGGATCGAGCCATCAATAGGGCTTCATCAACATAGTTGTTGTTGACAAGCAACTAGTCTTCTTCATTGCAGATTATCCTTGAGAGATGGTGTGCAACTACATTTTCCTTGCCTTTCTTATCAATTATCTCATGATCAAATTCTTGGAGCAAAAGAGCCCACCTTAGCAGCCTAGGCTTAGTGTCCTTCTTTTTCATCAGGTACCGTATTTCTCCGTGGTCGGTGTAAACCTTCACTTTGGTTCCAATTAAATAAGACCTAAACTTGTCAAAGGCGAAGACAATTGCTAGAATCTCTTTTCCTGTCATAGTGTAATTTACTTGCGCCTCATCTGGAGTTCGGCTGGTGTAGAAAATTACATGATGCTTCTTATCCTTTGTTTTCCCTAAGACAGACCCTACAGTGAAGTCGCTAGCATCACACATTAACTCAAACGGTAGCTCCCAATCCAGAGCTTGGAGAATAGGGGGTGTTACTAGGGCTTCCTTCAACGTCTGGAAAGCCTTCAAACAATCATCAGAAAAAATGAACTCTGCATCCTTGACCAGCAAGTTTCAAGGAGGTTTTGATATCTTGGAGAAGTCTTTGATGAACCTTCTATAGTACCTGGCATGACCAAGAAATCTTCTTACCCCTATCACAGACCTTGGCGGGGGTAGCCTGGAAATAGCCTCAACTTTGCTTACATCCACTTCAATGCCTTTCTTGGAGACTTTATGGCCCAACACTATTCCCTCTTGTACCATGAAATGGCACTTCTCCTAGTTGAGAACTAGGTTCTTTTCTTCATAGTGCTATAGGACCAATGATAGGTTCTTCAAACAACCATCAAAGTCTTTCCCATAAATAGAAAAGTCATCCATAAAGACCTCTATGATATCTTCCAGAAAATCTAAGAACATCGAGATCGTGCAATGTTGGAAAGTTGTTGGAGCATTGCACAATCCAAACGACATTCTTTAAAAAGCATACGTACGATAAATACAAGTGAACGTGGTCTTTTCCTGGTCATCCGGTAGGATAGGGACCTGATAGAATCTGGAATAACCATCTAAAAAGCAGAAATATTCATGATGCACTAGTCTTTCTAGCACTTGGTTGATGAAGGGAAGCGGGTAATGATCTTTCTTCGTCGCTTGATTTAGCTTTCTATAATCTATACACATTCTCCATCCGGTGATAGCACGGACGGCTACTTCATCACCCTTCTCACCTTTCACAACCATCATACCCCCTTTCTTTGGTACAACATGAATGGGTCTTACCCAGTTGCTATCACTGATAGGGTAGATAATATCTGCATTTGTCAGCTTAATAACTTCCTTTTTTACAACCTCTTTCAACATCTAGTTCAACTTTCTTTGGGGTTGGACCAAGGGTTTGGCAGATTCTTCCAAATTTATACGGTGCATGCACAGAGCAGGGTTAAGTCCCTTGATATCCTCTACTGAATAGCCTATGGCTTGTTTATGGAGCCTCAATTCCTTAAGAAGTCTTTCCAGTTGTTCTTCAGTCAGACTGGCATTGACTATAACGGGATTTCTTTACTCTTGATCGAGAAACTCACACTTCAAACCTTCTGACAACTATTTTAGCTATGGTTTAGTCTTAGGTGCCTTCTCTTCTTCTGGTGCCATTTCTAGGGAAGAATATTTGACTGTCTCTATAAATTCCTCACTCTCGCTCAGATCATCTTCGTTTTGATTTAAGTAATTGAGGATCGTGACAACCTCAGGATCTTTAACTTCTGAATCATAATTATTTAACGTCCTCATAAGAGGGTCTACAACTGCAGTCTCTTCTCTTATTTCTTCACAGTATTGGTAGTAGTTATCCATGAAGCAGGCATACTCTAACAGGGATGGTCCCTTCATGGCGTCCTTAACCTTGAAATCAATGTGGTCATTTCCAACTCTTAAAGTTATGATACCTTCAGCAACATCAATCAGCGCTTTCCCTGTTGCCAGGAAAGGGCGTCTGAAAATGATGGGGCACTTTGAGTCTTCAACAGTGTCAATGACAACAATGTCACATGGGATGAAGAACCTCCCTACACGAATCATAACATCTTCAACTACTGCCACCATTCTTTTGAAAGTGTGGTCTGCCAACTCGATCCTCATATTAGTCCTGACCATCTCAGTCATTCCTATTCGTTGTGCAAGGCTTAAAGGCATTAAACTGATGCTAGCCCCCAGGTCAGAGAGACCTTTCCTTTCGATGTTATCCCCTACAACAAAGGGTATAGTGAAATCTCGAGAATCCTTTTTCTTTGTCGGTAAATTGGCTTTAACAAAGGCCATAGACATACTGGCCAGGTGTACCATTTCAATCCTTCCTCCTCTTCTTTTCTTTGTGACCAAGTCCTTGCAAAACTTGGCATAAGTCGACATTTCTTCTAAGGCATCCAGAAATGGCACCTCGAGATGGAGCATTTTCACCGACTCCATAAAACTTTCATATCTCTTCTTAAGATGTGCTTTTATGAGCTTGTGTGGAAAAGGAACTCTCATAGAGTATTGACTCCTTTTTCCGAGAAAGTTCTCCATAGGTTCTGGTTCTCTGACATAAGCTTATTGGCTGCCTCCTTCAGATGATTTTTCTGTAGCAACTTCGCGCTCTGGTTCTTCAGATCTAGTCGATTCAGGGCGTTCCACCATTTTTCCCAATATTAAGACTACCATCTTGGCATATTCCGTGTTAGATGGTATCTTACCTGAAGGATTTTTCATCAATTCTACCATCTGAGAGAGCTATTGGTCTATCTGGCGTTGATGCATTTGCATATCCGCCATCTAGACCTGCATAGTGTTAAGTACTCCAGAGTTCGATAGCACACTTTGCACTAGTTGATTGTTTATAGTGTCTTGTCTCTTGACGAAATCAAAAAGCTGACCCACTAAGTCTGGCTGGCTGTTGTTTTTCGTCTAGCTTTGCCCTTGAGCTTGCACTTGCCCTTGACTAGTGTTAGCTACTTGACGGGGTTGAAATTTCCTTGGCTTTGGTAACTAGCTTTGTTTGTCTAAAAAGAGCTGGTCTTGATGTACTGCCCTTATCCGCTTCTTTTCTCAAAACTGGGTGGTTGCTTGGGTGGATTGTTCAATTGATGTGAATTCTCTACGACATCCTTGTTTCTATAACTGAAACCTGGGTAATCAGGCCTCTTGAAATTGACATAAGAGACATTCTCACCTTCCTCCTCTTCATTTTCGCTATCGCTCGACTCCTCAGGCTGAGTATATACACAGTTATCTATTCCGTGTACTCCTTCACCATAGGTGACACACTTCATCACCTTCTCTAGCTATTTCTTACCCTTTCCTCCCGACTCTTTTAGCTGTCTTACACCAATAGCTATTTTCTGTGTTTGAGATGTGATCACCTCAAGAGCCTTGGATTCGATTGACGAGCCTTCATTTGTGGCTTTCTTAACATTTCCTCTGTCGGTCCTGTCGTACTCAGTCTTGGCTTGTAGTTCAGCCATGTTTTCAATGATCTTTTTAGACCTACTGGGCTTCTTCCCAAGAAAGTTACTTCTTGCATCTACATTTAGCGATACTCTTTCTTCAGGAGTCAGACCATTATAGAACGTTATTATCAGGAAACCCTTCTTGTAGTTGTGGTGAGGGAAGTCCCTCTGATACTCTTGGTATCTCTCCCAGGCTTCATGCGGGTTTTATCCTGGCTTCTGGGTGAAAGATGTGATCTTCTGCATGTTCCTGACAGTCTTCTCTGTAGGGTAGAAATTGTTTACAAAAGCATCCGCTGAAGAATTCCATCCGTTCAGAGATTGATGTGGCAGTCCAAGGTACCATGACAGTGCCTTGTCCTCCAAGGAGAAAATGAAACCCTTGTAATAGATCATTTCTTGTGGTACTCCCCTCATCTTGATGGTGTCACATATATTTTTGAAAGCATCGAGGTGATGGTAGGGGATGTCATTCTTGGAACATCCTTCTGAAACTCTTATTTTGAATCATGGAGATCATAGCTGGTTTCAACTCGAAGTTTACAACATCAAACCTTGGGATTACTACTGGGCATCTTGAGTTGTTGGCTTTTGTAGCTGCCAGCTCCCAGAGAGTCTTTTCTTCTTCGAAATCTTCACTGTCGCGGTCTCTACGATTTCACTCTTGATTATTTTGATTCCGTCTGTGCCTATGGTGATGACGACGTCCCTCGTGATGATGATCGTCCCTAGGTTGTTCTAATTCAGGTTCATCTAGCTCTTCATGTAGATGATCGTTATTGTAACGGTCGTCGTCCCCATGTGGTAGTGGGTGTGGTCCAACTCTAGCATTTCGCTCATCCTCGGAAAGAGGTGGTTCCATGCGAGGTGGCATGGTGAACGGGGTTCAACTGAATAGAGTGCTTCTTCCCTGAGTACCTGAATAGAACGTATAATCAAGTTAGAAAACCTATTTTAATGAAACGAACTATTCTGTACACATTTAGGTTAGAATACTTAAAAGAAACTGTGCTATTAAGCTTATTACTAAGCTTGAGGCATGGGAGTGTAGTTAGTGGATTTGAGTTCGTTAACAGTACCATTTTGCCTCATCCCCGGCAACGGCGCCAAAAAGTTGGTCAGCCTAAATCGCGCATTTAAAAGGAGCAGATTTGAAGTAGTCAGACTTTTAAATAACCCAACTCTTAGGCCCCTGTAACGATAACGAGGTCCGAAGTAGCAATCGAGGTCGAACCACAGGGACGAGGGTGGTCATGCTAAGAACATGGAATCAACACTCCACACTCCAGTAAATGATAGATAAGAAAATGTTCCCAAGGGAACGGTAGATCAAGAACGGTAACCAACAGAATATAAGGAAACAAAATGCTACAAGAAAGTATTATAAAGAAAAAGCTATCTCCAACTGGAGTTACAAGTAAGATTATAGGTTTTGACATTTCATCAATTTTTAGGAATTTTGTGCAACAGAACTGGAGGAGATAACATTATTGCTTAGGTAAGGAACAAAGAAAGAAAACTTAGGCATAACAAGCGACAATAGAAAACATCTAGTACTCCTTCTCTTTAAGAGGGTACCTCCAACTAAGCACAAACACCCTCTCTCAAAGGTAGCGGCCTTGGGTTGGAGTGGAAAGATAACTGAAGCAACTCTGGCCCTGGGTACTCTCATACTCCATGATCGGACCAAACACTAGAGTTACAAAACCTCTCTCGAGGGGGTTGCAACGGGAAACATGATTCGATAGCTAGTCAAAACATGATCCAAGCATGCAAGCTAGAGTTCGGATGCTAAAAAGAAATCATCCAACAAAAGGGACCAAACACAGAGCAAGAGGTATTAAAACTCCACTAATTCCATTAGCATGAGCATAGTATAAAAGATTTAGTTACATTGTGTAAATAAAGAAAGTAAATGACTGAAAAAGGGAAGATAGGTATCACCTCCTTGATTTAGGAGGGTGACATACAACAGAAGACCCCCTAAGGTGCCTTTAACCCGATACCGGGCGAGAGCTCTGGCCGACATGCTCGTGTCGGGCGGTATGCCGTGATTGGCAAGTATATCGGTCAAGGCACCCTACCCGATATGGTCGAGGTCAGGGTGCCACCCTCTCGGCGACACACCATGACGGGTGTTCTGTATCGAGACCAATGTCATGTCGGGTTAGAGGTGACTTAGGTTATCAAGTTCCTTGTGTCGGGTATAGGGGTGAGCCATCTCAGGCAAGAGCCCATCTAGGAACCCGACACATTGAGTGGCCTTCTTGGTCGTATCGGGCTGCTGCGGCTACCGGGATGGGGCCTAAGTGAACCACTCCCGCCCCTCTCGGGTAGGGGGTGTGCTCACCTAGTATCGCCCGATATGCCCTTGGCTTTTTTGCTAGTGTTTTCGACCCATCCCATCGGAGTCTTGTAGCTGCTATTTATAGGTAGCGGTTGGAAGAAGTTGCGGTTCTCCGAGCGCCACGTGTCCTCCATTGGCTCCATCAGTGTGGCTTCGGAGATGATCGACATGCGTGTCACCCAGCACAGCGGGTGCCGGGTTGCAAGCGTGTTGGGTAGTCATGACGGGTGGCACCTGCTGGTGGGTGGCTTGTATCGTGTGACATGCTTCAATGGGAGAGTAGACGTGGAGGGTACAGCTCCCTGTCAGGTAAGCGACATATCGTATGGAAGGGCTTTTTGTGTGGCACACATGTGTCACACGACAGCTGTATCGAGCAGCTGTGCGATGGGTAATGAGTGTGTCGGCCTGCTGGTAGGAGGGCCGATGTAGGTAAATGTCGTTCATGGGCCGGGACGGGCCTTTTGGTGGAAATATAAGGATAAACTCTGCAAAAGGATGCAAAATTTGGTAAGAGTGTAGCACAGTTTAGTTTTGTTCAAAACATAACGAAATTGATAGGAAAAATAGTTTAGATGGTAGTTTTGACAACACATTATAGGCCATAAATAACCCCAAAAAAAGGTTTTATCAGACATGTACGTGAGGAAGTGCCAAGATAAGTGTGACCTTACATGTCACCTATGAATATATGACCGACCGACATGTATCCAAAGGCGACAAAGAAAATAAGTGTTGTCATTAAAAGTTTGAGACATATAGTCACCTAAACCTAATCATACCATAGTAAGGCCGAGCATGCATAGAAAGGGTAGATACTTTGACATAAATAAGTGAGTTGGATCCAAAGTGTAACCAAAACCCTGATTTAGCTCCCTTTAGAGAGAAACAAGCTACGCTCCTTTCCTTGTTAGATGATGATGATGTTATGAGGTAAAATTTGAGCTTCATTATGTTTATGTACCCATCTTAACTCTGTTTTGAATATTTAACCATGAGAAGGTCATGTCCTAAGTATGATGATAATTTCACACCATGAGTATCCAAATGAGCTATTGAGGAAATGTTAGAAAGTTGGTTACAAAGAATAAGCAACATCCTAGGGTGGGTAGCTCATAAAATTTTGAGGACAAAATTTATTTAAGGAGGGTAGAATTGTAACATCCAAAATTTTATAGCTATTTAAAAAAAAGCTTAATGTGGTTTTTCCTAATAAGATTCCATTAAGGGATCAAATAAACCTAACTATGGTTTAATAAGTAAATAAATTCATAAAAGGTATACTATATGTCAGTGATACCCACGTAATGGCTTAATATGCATAATTGATAATATTTCTATGTATAAATATGAATGACTATTTCATACAAACAATGATTTGACTAATACATATAGTGCAATAAAAAAGGAGAGGTTTAATATGAGTAAAGATAATTAGTGTGTTTTATGTAAGTCCATATCTAGTTGATGGATATAATGAACTTTATGAGTAAAACATCACTATTCATGTAAAAGAAAGAAATGTCATGTAGCTTTGGTATAAGTAGAATGATGATGATTGGACTCAATGTAGAATATGATTGAAGTATGTACCCAAATGCAAATATATTAAATTCGAGTTTCTATAGGTCATTGTGATAGTTTAATCAATTTAATAAAAAATAGCATATAGGAATAGAAAGGGGTTGTCGGGTTGGTGACTCCTAATCCATACAGGGTTGTGGAGTGCACCACCTAGATAAAACATGGTACAAACCATCAAACCCATACCAAGGAAGTAAAGGGCTATAAAAGCCTGGGTTTTTAGAAGATTAGGGTTAGAATAACGCCTTCTTTGGCTTTTTCAGAAAGAGATTCGATGAGAAGAGATAATCAAAGCAGAAGAGGCGAGAAGGATGGTGGCCATGGAACTTATCCGCTGTGGCTTCAGGAGTACCAAACCATAAAGGGATACCTCTTGTCGCTAGCACAACATCCAGTACACACGAGGGAGAGGATGCGCCGAGATGAGACCAGCCATCATTCTCCGATCAACCTGCACCGCTATGAACAACATAGATCGATAAAGACCTGGGCGGCCTTGTTCCTGCCGCAGAAACAGGGGAGGTGGCACCTCTAGTCGCGCCGTGTGGGTGAGAATCCAACCACCTGGGTTTTGTGTTTGTGCACACCTGATCGTCAAGGGGAGTTGCGGAAGTGGCGTAACCCAAAAATGGTGGTCAGATCGGCCCTGGTTGGTCGGAGATTGCTAGAGAGGAGGCCGATAGGCGACACTCTGTTTCTGCAGATAAATAGGGGACGTGATCCTAATTCACACTCGCCTGTGTGAAGGAGAGGGAGGGGGTCCGAGTACCTCCTTCCTGGGCCGCCAGTCTGAGGCCTAATTAGGCTGAAAGGAATAGGAGAACAAGGTAATAAGTTTGATTTGAATTTAAATTTGTTATAAACTTTGAGGATTTGTAGAGATTGTTCTGTTTGTTAGAATATGGTGCCTAAGGGCTCGTTGGAAAGCTTGAGATACAAAGAACACCTTGAAGGATTTTCTAGAATATGAAAAGATATAGGTAAGGTAATTATGTTGATGGAAAGCTGTATATGATTGTATCTTTTGATGTTTTGTTAAATCAATATTATAGGTGTGAACCTTGCCATTGAACTTTAAGTAAGTGTTACACCATAAGTTTTAAAGGATTTAGACCCGACTATAGGAATCCAAGATGAAGATTTTATCCTCTCTGACACAGGTAAGTTGTAACATCCCTGACCTGGGTTATGCCTTAACCCTAGGTGTTTTGTTTAAGAAAGATAATTATTGTAACATCCCTGACCTGGGTTATGAATTAACCCTAGAGGTTTTGCCTAATAAGGTTGAGTATATTCTTAATCTTATCTTGGGAAAAGTAAATAGGGCTCATGAGAAACTTATGTTTCAATTTTGGTCCAGTTTTAACATGTCGAATCAATGTTTTGTTTGTTTTGGACTAAAGTGAAAATTACCCAAGTTGAGGGGTTTATGTGAAAATTGTGCATGATAATATGTTCCTCATGTTTTGAAGCATCTTGAGAGTGAATATGATGTTAAGGTATGGCTTATGGAAGACTGAATACCAAGAAAGAGCTGATAAAGCAATGTTGTGCATTAAAAACTAGTTTTGGTGTAATGTGCAATTTACCCAAAACCTAGGGTTTGATCTGCAAATTACCACTTCAATAAAGTCCCTAATGTTTCTTGGAATCATGTAGAGCAAATAAAATGAGAGTTACTTCTCATTTGAATTAAGATGAAGGAGAGAGAATCTTGATATTAAAATAATCAAGATTTAATCTTAAGTGAAACCCTAATCCAATTTAGGGCAAAAATGAATGTATTAATTAAAGGGCCTTCAACCAAAATGTTATTGGTTGATTTTGAATAAGGATGGACGTTCTTTTGCCAAGATAAGAAACAAAAATATCTAAAGGAGGTGAAACTCCACTCACCTTATTATAAAGGAAAGTAAATTCCACTCACATATGGGATATTAATATAATAAGCATTAAGGTGCTTATTTTCTTTTCCCTTAATTCATGGATAATGGAAGGGAGTTCGGTGGGGATAGAGATTCCCTTGCATGCAATAAACTAAGGGGGAAGTGGTGGCAACAATTTTGGAATTAAAAGACTTTTATAAAGTATCTTCTCTCTCCTCAATGTTCTTATAAAAGTACCTTTTCCAAGCCAAATGAAAGGCTTTTACGACCCCACTTCTTCTCCTTGCTTGAAAAACTGACCAAGAATGCTAAGGACAGCAGGGAGCACGTCCCCAACCTTTTGGTAAGCCTTTGATCTTCGTTCTTCATGATTTCATGGTGAAAATCATAAAAACAATGTGTAATTCCTTCATTTCTTCACTCAATCTTCAATTCTAGCCGATCATTTCACTCCAAATCTTGAAGTTGAGCCTTGGAATAGTTGGAGAAGCTTCATCCACCATTAGATCCGTGTATCTTGGAGCTTGGAGATCAGATTTGAGGCGGGTTTTATAACTCAAACCCTTAATCATTGATATTGCATCAATTCTCTATACTTTGTTGATTGTTTTCTTTAAATTGCTACACTCTTGTTTCTTTGCTACAATTTCCATCAAGAACAGTTTCTGTTCTTGGTTGTTCGAAGGAATGGGATGATGACATCATACTAGATTCTTATCCAAAGAAAAGTACCAAGCCAAATGGTTTTGATAGCTATTCCAAATCGTTTTAATTTGATTGGCTATGCGGTTTCAGCAAACCGTTTAAAGGCAAACGGTTTGAAACCGTTTGGGAGAAAACGGTTTCAAGACCGTTTGAAATGGTTGACCAAGCGTTGAACGTTTGGGAATTTTGTTCATAATTATGTAGTCTAATTACCCACCAAATTTGAGGGGTTAACTCCAAAGGAATCGTAGGTTGAAGGCCAACCAATTAGGCAAATCGAATTGAATTAAATGCTGATTTTCAACCTGAATAACTTGACCTGTTTGGGAAAACGGTTTCAAGACCATTTGAGTGAGTTGACAAAGCATTGACCGTTTGGGATTCCTGTTCATAATTATGTTGGTTGATGATCCTCCAAATTTGAGGGATTTACTCCCAAGGAAGTGTGAGTTGAAGGCTAATCAATTAGGGAAGCCTAATTGGATTAAGTGCTGATTATCAATCTGATTTAATTGAACTTTTTGGGCAAACGGTCTCAAGACCATTTGAGTGCGTTGACCAAGGGTTGACCGTTTGGGATTACTGTTCCTAATGATGTGGTCTAATGACTCACCACATTTGAGGGATTAACTCCCAAGGAATCGTGAGTTGAAGGCTATTCAATTGGGCAAAACCTAATTGAAAAAAGTGCTGAAATTCCAATGAGTTAATTGGAGATTTTGGGTTGATTAGCCCAAACGGTTTCAAGACCGTTTGGGGATCACCCAAACGGTCTCAAGACCGTTTGGGGGTCACCCCAAGACCGTTTGGAGGTCTGGGGTCTAGTATAGTTGACTAATTTAAGGTCTAAAGGTACCAAATCATATTGCAATTAAGTGCTGATTTGTTGATCAACTCGATAGACCAAACCTTGATGAAATTTCACTAGAATCCAAAGGTTGGATGAGACAAACGGTCTCAAGACCGTTTGGTGGTCACCCAAGACCGTTTGGAGGTCTAGGGTTGAGTATGGTTAGGTGTTTGATGGTCTAAAGGTACCAAACTGATATATCATGCAATGCTGATTTGGTGATCAATTCCATGATCCAAACCTTAATTGGATGGCTTGGATTTGAGTGATATGATGGGCAAACGGTCTCAAGACCATTTGGAGGTCATCCAAACGAACTCAAGACCGTTTTGGGTCAGGTCATACCCAATTTGGATGATGGTTCAAAAGTTTCAAAGTAAACAATCTTGTATTGATGAGTGTTGTTGAATCATCGATTCTAAACCCTAATCCAATTGAATCAAACCCTAATTGATGACCAAGTGAGGGTCAATTGAGGGTTTAATCAGTTGAATATTGACCTACTAAACTCAATTGAAGTATGAGCATAGGTCCAATTGATGATTGGTTCCATGAATTCAATGGTTGAAGATCCAATGCAATCAATTGAAACATAATTAGTAGCTTGATTGATGATCAACTTCAAAGCTCTAATTGGTGTTTATAAACCCTAATTCCATTGAGATCAGACCCTAATTGAAGTTCCAATTAAGGGATGAGTTCATGACTCAATTGATGATTGAGTTGATGATCCAATTGATTGAGATTCCATAGATTGGAATTGAGTGTTGTTGAAGTCTTGATTGACTCTTTGGTCCATTCGGTTTTGAGAGGTTTGGACCAAACAGTCTCAAGACCGTTTGAGTCCAAATGGTCTCAAGACCATTTGGGACCAAACGGTCTCAAGATCGTTTGATACCAAATGGTCTCAAACCGTTTGAGACCCATGCGGTTTCAAAGCTTTTTGCTTAAATGGTTTCAAACCGTTTGTGATTCAATTTGGTTAATTCAATTGGATACCTTATGTAATGGAGGTCCAATGTGATTGAATCTTTGAGAATTAAGATGATGAATGTTCTATTGATCCAATAATGATTAGTAATGATAATCAATGAAGGTACAAATGGTTGAAACCCTAATAATACCTAAGTAATTAAGTGCCAATTAAGGGATGAATCCCTAATTGCTTATAGGATCAATGACTTGGTATACTATGTTAATCATAGTTATATGTACTCAACTGAAGGGTTGATATGACCTAATCAAGTTGAGAAGTTGATAGTATGAATTCATACATGAATATGATTCATGTGATGATTAAGGGTTTTGATCCTTAAGCAAAGAGATCATGAAACCCTAAACTTGAACATAAACCCTAATTGACAGGGTTATTGAACTCAAACCTTAATTGAAGGTGTATCCATGTAAAGCCCTAATTAAGGGTGATTCTATGAGAAACCCTAATGGGGATTGAGTAGTAAACCCTAATTATGGGTAATGTAATATGAAACCCTAATGAAGGGTGGTGCTATATGCAATCCCTATTCTAATGAAGGGAAATGGTATGTGAAGCCATAATTCCCTAATAAGAGAATAGAATTCATGCTTGAATACGATTCAAGAGGTGAACTCCTGTAGCACGATCGTGTTAGGTAGAACGACCGTGGTATTTTCACTTTGCACGACCGTGCAAGGTAGCACAGCTGTTTTTGGTTGCACGACCGTGGTACTCTATGTTTGACTTAGAGTTTATTTTGAATAGGACCTAATATGGTATTTTTGTTAATTCCTGACTTATGTATGAATCCATAGTATTGGAAATAGTTGTATATTCCAAGTAAGTAACAATTGATCACTACTTTACATGATGAATGTGATAAACTGGTGCATAAAGTATTAGGATGGGTAATACCCTAATAAAAGCTAAGTATGTGAACTTAAGAAAGTGAATGGTGTTGAGGGAAGTGAGACATCAAGATATGATAGATATCATATCCAACACCCCAAATACCGGTATACCTTGTTGTGATATAAGTCCAATATGATTGGATGAATGATACATGAGATGTGTGATGGAAATCCTAATCCTGGTAAAGGATTAAGGGTAATACACTTGAATTATTAATACATTGTTTTTGCAAGATGTTGATAGATAATTGATGTGCTGCTATCATATGTGCTAACCATGCAGGTATCATGAGATGATGGGCATAGCCAGGTATGTGCTGTGATATGTTATTAATTTGAATTCGTTTATTGGGCCTTGTGTGCCATAATATATCTTGTTGTCTGATAAGAGGTAGCAAGAGAGTTAATAGGCATCAAGTATCATACTTACCTTGGTCAAATGACCTAAAGGTGTTAGTTACCTAAGGAAGTGGTAACAATGCTCAGGTGATGAGCTAAGGGTTTAAACACCCAGAATCACCTGGTTAGGGTATTGAAATTATGAAAGGATGAGAATTTCCAGTGGTGAATTGAGGGATTAAGATCCCAACACTTTATGAAAAGAATATGGCTACGGGCCATGACTCCACAATGATAATACCAGGCTTTAGATATATGATCTAATCCTAAAGAGAGTTAAAGCAGTGGTAATGATTCTGTAGTTTGAATAGATGTTATACATGTTCTTTATATTCCTTAAAGGATAAATGACATGTTGATTCTATCAAGTTATAGTTGCAATGCTTATGATATAGAATAATGTTCAAATCTGTTAGACATTAAAATATCTACTGCTATACAAATATGATTCTTCCATTCATATTTATCTTCTTAAGTTGAAATAACAATGTTACTGGCGGAGAGTTATAACTCTCGCTGGGGCAATTTTTATAATTGTCTCACCCCCGTGGGAACCACATTTTTAGGTGGACGCGGACGAGGAGATAGGAATCCTTCAATAGGTGAAGGACAACAATAGCAGCAGCAGAGATAGTAGTGAAGTCTCAGGTGGAGACACTGACTGTTATGCCTTGTATAGATGTAAATAGAGTCCTATGTGTCGTCTCTGTACTCTCAGGTCCTCAGAGTAGTAGTTAGTGCTTTCGAGATTTTGGCTTAGAGCCTCGAGATTTTATACTACCTGTATTTAGCTTGACAGGACAGTTAATGCTTGTAATTCTCAAAAGGAGATGATACATAATATGTACCTGTGAACAAGAATGTAATTATGTTACTTTGGTTCTATGTGAGAAAGTTTTTCTTCAATGGATATTTTGATAAAAAGGTTTTAATTTTTAGTGATTTTTGCTAATCCGCTGCTTGATGAACGCTTCCGCATTAGTTAATCTTGTTTCCGCGAGACGGTCATCACAATTAAGTGGTATCAGAGCTCTAGGTTCGCTGAGTCTACAGAGACATAGGACTAAGGTTGTAGAGTCTGTTCTAAGTGTCTCCCAGTTTATCTGATAGTATCTTCTGCTCACATAGGAGAAGAAGAACTTGAAAATGACTGGAGAACACGAGGAACACATTGCTAAGGACAACAATAGCAGCAGCAGAGACAGCAGTGAAGTCTCAGGTGGAGACACTGACTGTTATGCCTTGTATAGATGTAAATAGAGCCCTATGTGTCGTCTCTGTACTCTCAGGTCCTCGGAGTAGTAGTTAGTGCTTTCGAGATTTTGGCTTAGAGCCTCGAGATTTTATACTGCCTGTGTTTAGCTTGACAGGACAGTTAATGCTTGTAATTCTCAAAAGGAGATGATACAAAATATGTACCTGTGAACAAGAATGTAATTATGTTACTTTGGTTCTATGTGAGAAAGTTTTTCTTCAATGGATTTTTTGATAAAAAGGTTTTAATTTTTAGTGATTTTCGCTAATCCGCTGCTTGATGAACGCTTCCGCATTAATTAATCTTGTTTCCGCGAGACGGTCGTCACAATTATATGCTTGATATTATCTTCTAAAAAGTAATTAATGCTCAAGAGGAACTTATGTTTCAATTTTAGTCCTTTTTGAACAATGTTGAAATAATGTTTTGTCTA
Organism: Alisma plantago-aquatica; assembly: GCA_963693085.1. NCBI lineage: Eukaryota > Viridiplantae > Streptophyta > Magnoliopsida > Alismatales > Alismataceae > Alisma > Alisma plantago-aquatica. The sequence continues at coordinate 1,614,880,231 of OY856409.1, read as the reverse complement.
TTTTGGACTAAAGTGCAAATTACCCAAAACCCAGGGTTCAATATGCAAATTACCACTTCAAAATAGTCCCTAATGTTTCTTAGCATTATGTATAGCAAAGAAAATGAGAGGGGCGTCTCATTTGTATCTTTTTGGAGGAGAGAGAATCTTGATATTAAAATAATCAAGATTTAAGCTTAATTGGAACTTTACTTCAATTTAATGCAAAAACAAATATATTAATTGAAGATCCCTTCAACCAAAAGGTGATGGATGATTTTGTAAAAGAATGGACGACCATGTGCCTTGAAAAGGCACAGAAATATCTAAAGGAAGTGGATAATTCACTCACATTATTAAAAGAAAAAGAATTATCCACTAACTTTAGGATATTATTATTATAAGAGTTAAGGTGCTTAATTTGATTTTCTTTAAAACATGGATAATTGAGAGGAATAAGAGGCAAAGGAGATATACTCATAAGCAAGGAAGGGAAGGGGGAAAGAGGCAAGGAAATGGAAGAGATAATCCCTACTTTCTCTCTCCTAAAATGAATTTTAATAAAAATACATATATGCTCCTTTATCCATGAGTTGAAAGGGTAATTTCGAAACCCCTTTCACTTCTTGCTTGCAAAAATGACCCAGGGAGCTTGGAGAAATAGGAGGACGACCCCCAACCTGTTGGTAAGCTTCTTGACCTTCTTTCACCATGATTTCATGGTGTAAATCGAAACTAAATGATGAATTTCTTCTTTTCTCCATACAATCTTCTATCCTAGCCATTTCTTTTCACTCAAAAGCTTGAGGACGAGCTTGGGATAGTTGAGAAAGCTTCTTCCACCATTAAATACGTGGATCTTGGAGCTTTGAAGCTTAATAGGAGGTGAGTTTTATAACTTGAACCCTTATTCATTGTTATTGAATTCAATTTCTCAATCCATTATGTTCAATTATTCTTCTTGCAATTTCTTTGATTAATTGATGGAGATACCATGGAAATGGCAGTAGAATTTGAGGGGTTGAAGCTTGATGATGATGACATCATCTTAAGCACACATCTTAACAAATTATAATTGCAAACAATTTCCATACTTTTGGTCCAAACGGTTTCACCAAACCGTTTGGAGAACAAACGGTTTGCAAACCGTTTGGAGGTTTGGATCCCAAACCGTTTGGATGGGTTGACCATTTGTATGGGTTGACCGTTTGAGGTCAGGAGATTAGTACATGTTGGATGATGATCTCCAATTGATTAATTCATAATATGGACAATCCTCCAATTAGAAACCCTAATCGGGTTAAGTGCTGAAATTTCAATTGGTTGAATTAAAACTTCGGGTTGACTAACCCAAACGGTCTCAAGACCATTTAGAGGTCACCCAAACGGTATCAAGACCGTTTGGAGGTCAACCAAGACCGTTTGGAGGTCAACCAAGATCGTTTGGAGGTCTATGGTTGAGTATGGTTGAGTATTTGAAGGTCCAAAGATAGCAAATGGTAATGCAATCGATAGTTCAATTGTTGATCAATCTAATGATCCAAACCCTAATTGAATTTCATAATTTTAAGTGATGGAATGGGGAAAACGGTCTCAAGACCGTTTGAAGGTCATCCAAACAACCTCAAGACCATTTGAGGTCAGGCCATGTCATGGTTTGATGATGACCCAATGATTTCAATTGCACTAGTTCCACAATGTAAACCATTGATGGTTCCTCGATTTCAAAACCCTAATGGATGGTTTCTTGATTATGAACCCTAGTTCAATTGGGTTCAAAAATCCAATTGAAGGTCCAATTGAAGGGTGATTTAATGGTCCAATGGAAGAATAAATCAGTGGTTCAATTAATAGATGGTTTAATGATTGAAATCCTGAATTGATTAAGTGATGAAAGACCTTTTTGGTCCATTCGGTTTTGAGAGAGTTTGGACCAAACGGTCTTAAGACCGTTTGAGTCCAAACAGTCTCAAGACCATTTTGGATCAAACGGTCTCAAATCATTTGGAGACCCAAGTTGTTTCAAGTGTGACTTGTCCATACAGTTTCATCATTGTTTAGCTTAAACGGTTTCAAACCGTTTGGAGTATCAATGGTCAGGAATGTTCTGATGTTTCAATGTAATTAAGTTAATTGGAAACCTAAGGTGATGAAAGATAAAATGACCGTATGGTTGTTACTAATTTATATCAAAGCAAATCACTAGGGTTGTACCTATAAGAAACTAAGTAATTGGTAACCCTAGACGAGTTAATCCCTATAAGCTTATGAAAGCAATATCTCAGTACACTTTGTCAACCATAGTTGTATATATATATACTTGATTGAAGGGTTGATATAAACCTAATCAAGTTGAAAGGATGATAGAAAGGAATTCTTATATGAGTATTAATCATGTGGTGATTAAGTTATGATCCTTAGTAAAGAGATCATGAAACCCTAATCCAGAAGGTTAATGAACCCTAACCCTAATTCAGGGTAACATAAGGTAAAACCCTAATTATAGGAATGGAGGGTGAAACCCTAATTGGGTTGAATAGTAAACCCTAATTTTAGGGAAAAGTGTATGAAACCGTAAACTAGGGTAATGTGATGTAAAACCCTGACGTATTGATATGAAATGAGAAACCCTAATTGAGGGTGATTCCATGAGAAACCCTAATTGAGGGTGATTCCGTGAGAAACCCTAATTGAGGTTGATTCCATGAGAAACCTTAATTGAGGGTGATTCCATGAGAAACCCTAATTGAGGTTTATTCCATGAGAAACCCTAATTGAGGGTGATGCCTTGAGAATTCCTACTTGGGATGAATAGTAAACCCTATTTATGGGGAATGTGATGTGAAAGCCTAATGAAGGATGCTGGTATATGCAATCCTAACCCTAATGAAGTATGATAGTATGTGAAACCCTAAACCCTAATAAAGGGTGATGGTATGGGAAACCTAATCCTAATAATGGAATAGTGATTGATTATAGGTAACTTTATAACAATCAAAGCCTTAACCTGAGATGAGTCCCTATCATGGAAGATAGTTGGACAATCCTTATGTGTGTTCTATGTAATGATGATAGGTTAGTATATGGAAGTTTTAATATGAGAAATACCTTAATACAATATAAATCGATAAAATCAAGTAAGTTTAAAGTGCTGAGGGAAGTGATATATCAAAACATCATAAACATCACATCCAACTCTTTAAGAATGATATCCCTTGATGCATCTCAAATCCAACATACTTGGATGAGTAACATATAAAGAGTGATGTCCTAATCATTACATAAAGATGTAATGTGTTTTATGAACCATGAGATTGGTTGTTGCCTAGTGAAAGGTAACAAGATGTTAAATGTGCTTATGAGCCATGAGATTGGTTGTTACCTAGTGAGAGGTAACAAGATATTTTAATAGGCCTTGTGAACCACATGAATAAGTTGAAACCTAGTGGGAGGTACCAAGATATTTATAAAAGTCCACTGTAAGAGATGATAATGTTCTTAATAAACCAAGAAAAGGGAAACTTAATAAAATAATAATTATAATAAAAGAATACAATAATAATGATGGAACCTTGATTGTACAAGTGTGGAGAAGAGAGGGATACTTGTATTACATAAAGAAGCTGATTGAGCATGATGGCATGGCTAAAGTTTAAATATTAGTAGAAGAATGAGGTACCAAGTATTGTGTAAACAAACATGAGACATAATGGCACAAGATTGACATAGTTCAATACTTGGAATAGTTGCATAGGATTGACATAGTTCAATACCTGGAATAATGTCACAGGATTGACATAGTTCAATACCTGGAATAATGTCACAGGATTGACATAGTTCAATACATGGAATAATGTCACAAGATTGACGTAGTTGAATACCAGGAATAATGTCACAGGATTGACATAGTTCAATACCTGGAATAATTACACAAGGTTGGTTATAACCCAATACCTGGAATAATTACACAGGGTTGGTAATAACCCAATACCTGGAATAACTACACAGGATTGGTCACTATCCAATACCTGGAATAATGTCACAGGATTGACATAGTTCAATACTTGGAATAATTACACAGGGTTGCTAATAACCCAATACCTAGAATAATTACACAGGGTTGGTAATAACCCAATACCTGGAATAACTACACAGGATTGGGAATAACCCAATACCTTGAATAATGTCCCATGATTGGTATTAACCCAATAACTTGAATAACTACACAAGATTGCTAATAACCCAATACCTGGAATAACTGCATAGGATTGGTATTAACCCAATACCTGGAATAACTACACATGATTGGTATTAACCCAATACCTGGAATAACTGCACATGATTGGTCACAATCCAATACCTGGAATAATGTCACAGGATTGACATAGTTCAATACCTGGAATAACTGCACAGGATTGGTATTAACCCAATACCTGGAATAACTGCACATGATTGATCACAACCCAATACCTGGAATAATGTCATAGGATTGACATAGTTTAATACCTGGAATAGTTGCACAGGATTGACATAGTTCAAAACCTAGAATAATGTCACATGATTGACATAGTTCAATACCTAGAATAGTTGCATAGGATTGGCACAGTCTAATACCTGGAATAGTTAGGATTGGCATAGTCCAATACTTGGAATGGATACACAGGAACAATATAAGTCCAATGCACATACTAGTTGGACATGATTGGTATAATCCAATGCCTCAAATATTTATACAAGATTGGTATGGACCAATGCCTAAACAAGACATGATGATGTACACTCTCATGTCTAGTATAAACCAATACATGTTTAGTAGATTGGCTAAGGCCATTAGATAGAAACAAGAAAGAGTCATGGGTGACATATTAGAGTAATGAGTATCATAATAAAAGCTTGAGATGTTGAGTTAATATAATAGATAAATGATATACATGTTCTTCCTATTCCTTATAAAGAGAATAGATGTTTTAATGCTCTATCATAGATAGTTGCAATATTTAAAGATGAGAATGATATAAATTGCTTATCCTCTATTATGATTCATATTATAAACTACAATAATAATGTTTCTAGCAGAGAGATATAAATCTCACTGGGGAAATTTTCAATTGTCTAACCCCCGTGGGATCTAAAATTTTTAGGTGGACAAACACAGAGGAGATTGAGAACAATCTTGCAGAGAAAGAACCTCAGGAGCAGCAGGGACAATAGTGACAACTGAGGTTGAGTGTACTGTCTGTCGTGTCCTGTAGATAGATGTCCTATGTGTCGTCTCTGTACTCTCAGGTCCTCGGAGTTAATAGTTAGTGATTTTAATGAATCGTTTCGAGTTTATGGCTTGACGCCTCGAGGTTCTTATGTTGTCTGTGGTTAGCTTTTAACAAGGCAGTTGATATTATAAGCCTCGAGAAGAGATGGTACAAGATATGTACTTATGAACCAGGATGTAAATGTAATACATTGGTTCTTGTTGAAAGAGTTTTCCTATGAATGGATCTCTTTGAAAAAGGTTTTAATTTTTAGTGATTTTTAGTAATCTGATGTTTGTGATCTCTTTCGCTTAGTTAATGATGTATGTTTTGAATGCTTCACCACAATTTAGTGGTATCAGAGCTCTAGGTTCGCTGAGTGTATAGAGACATTGGACTAAGGTATCAAGTTTGTTCTAAGTGTACTCTTGTGTATCTTATGGTGCCTTCTGATTATGCAGAAGAAGATATATAACTCGAAGATGTCTGAAGAACATGAGGGACACATTGCTGAGGGCAATGTTGCTGCTCCAGTGGGAGGTGCAATGGATCAAGCAAGGGAGGAACCAGTGCCTAAAAATCCCTAGGTTGATGAAGTCATGAGAGGAAACCTAGATGTTCATAATCTTTTTGGGCAACTCATGACCACACTGAGGTATATGGTAGACTGGATGCCAGCACCGGCACCTAGGGCACCAGTTTCCAATGAGGGATATGGGTCTGGTAAGACTTTTGAATGACTACTTCGTGTAGGAGCCATAGAATATGCTAGAACATCTGACCCAACATATGCTGATCTCTGGCTCTCTGAGTTAGAAAAAGCCTTTAAGATCCTTAATATCCCAGCAGCTAACAAAGTTAAACATGCGGTGTACCTTTTGAAGGGTAGTGCTGGACACTGGTGGGCTATAGAAGAAATAAAAAGGAATGATGAAGAGGTTGAATGGGAGGAATTTCATCGAGAATTCATCAATAAGTATTTTCCAAAGACATACTTAGATGAAAAGATATCACAGTTTGAGAAGACTCGACAGGGAGCCATGTCAATAAATGAATATGAGGTTAAGTTTATGGAACTTTTGCAATTTTGTCCTCAAATGGCAGCTACTGAGGAGGAGAAGATCTGACGTTTTGAGAAGGGATTGAATGCTGAGATGTCCATCCCGACATCTGCCCTAGAAAGTAGAGAGAGGTTTGCCACCTTCATGGAGTCTATAAGGAGGATAGAAAGGTCTACGATAAAGAAACATGAGACAAACCTCAAAAGAAAGTCTACGCAGTCACAGGGACCAATGATTAGTTGTACTAAACAATGAAAATCTTCACCAATTCAACCTCAATATAGTGCAACTATGCATAGGTCATCAAGTCAAGGTCGAGCTTGTCATAAATGTGGACATATAGGACATTTTAGACAACAATGTCCAAGGAGAACTAGTGAGGTGACCCAACAGTCAAGGCATAATCTGCAAAACCCACAAGGACCTCAGTCCAGTGGAGCAGATGGTAGAGGACGAAGACAAGTGTCACAGTTTGGTCCATCTACTTCTGGTAGTAGAGGACAAAGGAAATAACAAATAACAACTAAGTCCATGTTTTGGGTCAGATAGGATGCTAGTTAACTTGTAAAAGGTAGACTTGTCAAGATAGAACTTTCTATTTTGAGTTACCTTATGTTCCCTACTATAAGAAAGGTAGTTGTTGTTTAGTTCATCTGTATAAATCCTTTAAGGATATGAGGAAGAGATAAGAAGGATGAAAACTTATGTTCAGTCCAATACTCTCTTATATGTTTGAAAATTTTCTCTTGTCATGCAGAAAGGGAAAAGATTTAAAAGAAACGCTCAGAGAAAATCTGAGATACTAAGTAGTGAAATTTAAAGAGATGTTAAGAATATGAAACATAATATAAAACAAATACATACTACCTAATTTTAGTTCTTGAATACCCTAGCCAGGTATTCATTTATTGAAGACATGGTAAGTATGACATACCTAGATTGTTATCTTTCTGATTACTCAGATCAAGTAATCATTCTGAAACAATCTAAAGAAAGAAGTAGGAGATGTGGCATGGATATTTCTACCACATTCTAATTGATATATGAAGGAATTTGATTTAATTGTAAATCAATTTATAAACAAAAGAAGATGTTTAGTATAATGTATACCCTGGTCTGAAGAGCTAGAGGTAATAAGTTACCTGATGGAAGGTAACAATAATCAGTGATGAATAAAAGGTTTGAATACCTATATCTAGTAATCATGGTGAAAATGATATTAAGAAATGATGACAAGTAATCATCCATATGATTCCTATGATGATGGCAAGGAACCAAGAAAGAAATAAGAGTAAATAACTCATGAGCAGTAGAATGTTCATGTAATGTTTAGAGGAGATGATAATCTCTTCTCATGAGTAAACAACCCTGGATAAAAATAGGGTGATAAGAAGAATATGATCCTTTGTTTTCTTTTCTTTCAGGGACATGGAAATCAAGTGGGTCTTAGGACACTTGGTGTGCATAAATTAAAACTATTTATTTGATGGATACTTAGAAGAGTATCCGTTTGTCTTGGACTTGGGTTCCAAGAAAAAGATATGTATAACAAGAAATGTCCCAGGATGAAAGAAAGATGAAAATGTGATGTGTTTCCAGCACATGTGATGAATACCAGGGTAAAGAATTCTGGTATCAGATAATTTATGCTGACCACCTGGAGTGGTTAACTATGGAATCATGTTGGTTATATAATATAGCATGGACATCATGTGTTAGAGGTTTATGCCTTGCATAAACATGTCATTGAAGTTTTATGTGAAGAATTGATGAGATGATATATGAATAATATCTGTCTCCTTTTATCTTGGATTTTGGGGATGAAATCCTTGTTAGGGGTTTATAATTGTAACATCCCTGAGTTGGGTTATGCCTTAACCCTAGGTGTTTTGTTTAAGGAAGATAATTATATGCTTGATATTATCTTCTAAAAAGTAATTAAGGCTCAAGAGGAACTTATGTTTCAATTTTAGTCCTTTTTGAACAATGTTGAAATAATGTTTTGTCTATTTTGGACTAAAGTGCAAATTACCCAAAACCTAGGGTTCAATATGCAAATTACCACTTCAAAATAGTCCCTAATGTTTCTTGGCATCATGTAGAGCAAAGAAAATGAGAGGGGCGTCTCATTTGTATCTTTTTGGAGGAGAGAGAATCTTGTTATTAAAATAATCAAGATTTAAGCTTAATTAGAACTTTACTTCAATTTAATGCAAAAATAAATATATTAATTGAAGAGACCTTCAACCAAAAGGTGAGATATGATTTTGCAAAAGAATGGACGACCATGTGACTTGCAAAGGCACGAAAATATCTAAAGGTAGTGGATAATTCACTCACATTATTAAAAGAAAAAGAATTATCCACTAACTTTAGGATATTATTATTATAAGAGTAAAGGTGCTTAATTTGCTTCTCTTTAAAACATGGATAATTGAGAGGAATAAGAGGCAAAGGAGGTAGCCTCGTAACCAAGGAAGGGAAGGGGGAAAGAGGCAAGGAAATGGAAGAGATAATCCCTACTTTCTCTCTCCTAAAATGAATTTTAATAAAAATACATATATGCTCCTTTATCCATGAGTTGAAAGGGTAATTTCGAAACCCCTTTCACTTCTTGCTTGCAAAAACGACCAAGGGAGCTTGGAGAAATAGGAGGACGACCCCCAACCTGTTGGTAAGCTTCTTGACCTTCTTTCACCATGATTTCATGGTGGAAATTGAAAATAAATGATGGATTTCTTTCTTTCTCCATGCAATCTTCTATCCTAGCCATTTCGTTTCACTCAAAAGCTTGAGCATGAGCTTGGGATAGTTGAGAAAGATTCTTCCATCATTAATGAACGTGGAGCTTGGATCTTTGAAGCTTAATTGGAGGCGGGTTTTATAACTTGAACCCTTATTCATTGTTATTGAATTCAATTTCTCAATCCATTATGTTCAATTGTTCTTCTTGCAATTTCTTTGATTAATTGATGGAACTACCATGGAAATGGTAGTAGAATTTGAGGGGTTGAAGCTTGATGATGATGACATCATCTTAAGCACACATCTTAACAAATTATAATTGCAAACGGTTTCCACACTTTTGGTCCAAACGGTTTCACCAAACCGTTTGGAGACCAAACGGTTTGCAAACTGTTTGGAGGTTTGGATCCCAAACCATTTGGATGCGTTGACCATTTGAGGTCAGGATCCTAGTACATGTTGGATGACGATGTAATGGATCCAATTGATTAATTCAATATATGGACAATCCTCCAATTAGAAACACTAATCGAGTTAAGTGCTGAAATTTCAATTGGTTGAACTAAAACTTTGGGTTGACTAACCCAAACGGTCTCAAGACCATTTGGAGGTCACCCAAATGGTCTCAAGACCATTTGGAGGTCAACCAAGACCGTTTGGAGGTCTAGGGATGAGTACGGTTGAGTATTTGAAGGTCCAAAGATAGCAAATGGTAATGCAATCAATAATTCAATTGTTGATCAATCCAATGATCCAAACCCTAATTGAATTTCACAAATTTAAGTGATGGGATGGGGCAAACGGTCTCAAGACCATTTGGAGTTCATCCAAACGACCTCAAGACCGTTTGAGGTCAGGTCATGTCATGGTTTGATGATGACCCAATGATTTCAATTGGACTAGTTCCACAATGTAAACCATTGTTGGTTCCTCGATTTCAAAACCCTAATGGATGGTTTCTTAATTAAGAACCCTATTTCAATATGGTTCAAAACTCTAATTTAAGGTCCAATTGAAGGGCGATTCAATGGTCCAATGGAAGAATAAATCAGTGGTTCAATTGATAGATAGTTTAATGATTGAAATCATGAATTGATTAAGTGATGGAAGACCTTTTTGGTCCATTCGGTTTTGAGAAAGTTTTGACCAAACAGACTTAAGACCGTTTGTGTCCAAACAGTCTCAAGACCATTTGGGATCAAAAGGTCTCAAGACCATTTGAGACCAAACAATCTCAAACTGTTTGGAGACCCAAGTGGTTTCAAGTGTGACTTGTCCATACGGTTTCATCATTGTTTTGCTTAAACAATTTCAAACCGTTTGGAGTATCAATGGTCAAGAATGTTTGGATGTTTCAATGTAATTAAGTTAATTGGAAACCTAAGGTGATGAAAGATAAAATGACCCTATGGTTGTTACTGATTTATCTCAAAGATTATCACTAGGGTTGTACCTATAAGGTACTAAGTAATTGGTAACCCTAGATGAGTTAATCCCTATAAGCTTATGAAAGCAATGTCTCAGTACATTTTGTCAACCATAGTTGTATATCTATATACTTGATTGAAGGGTTGATATAAACCTAATCAAGTTCAAATGATGATAGAAAGGAATTCTGACATGAGTATTAATCATGTGGTGATTAAGTTATGATCCTTAGTAAAGAGATCATGAAACCCTAATCCAGAAGGTTAATGAACCCTAACCCTAATTTAGGGTAACATAAGGTAAAACCCTAATTATAGGAATGGAGGGTGAAACCCTAATTGGGTTGAATAGTAAACCCTAATTTTAAGGTAAAGTGTATGAAACCCTAAACTAGGGTAATGTGATGTAAAACCCGGATGTATTGATATGAAATGAGAAACCCTAATTGAGGGTGATTCCATGAGAAACCCTAATTGAGGTTGATTCCATGAGAAACCCTAATTGAGGGTGATTCCATGAGAAACCCTAATTGAGGTTGATTCCATGAGAAACTCTAATTGAGGGTGATGCCATGAGAAACCCTAGTTGGGATGAATAGTAAACCCTATTTATGGGGAATGTGATGTGAAAGCCTAATGACGGATGATGCTATATGCAATCCTAACCCTAATGAAGTATGATAGTATGTGAAACCCTAAACCCTAATAAAGGGTGATGGTATGGGAAACCTAATCCTAATAATGGAATAGTGATTGATTATAGGTAACTTTATAACAAGCAAAGCCTTAACCTGAGATGAGTCCTTATCATGGCAGATAGTTGGACAAACCTTATGTGTGTTCTATGATCTATGCACTTCATAGTAATGGTACTAGGTTAGTATCTGGATGTATTAAGATGAGAAATACCTTAATAAAATATAAATCAATAAAATCAAGTAAGTTTAAAGTGTCGAGGGAAATGATATATCAAGACATCATAAATATCACATCCAACTCTTTAAGAATGATATCCCTTGATGCATCTCAAATCCAACATACTTGGATGAGTAACATATAAAGAGTGTTGTCCTAATCATTACATCAAGATGTAATGTGTTTTATGAACCATGAGATTGGTTGTTGCCTAGTGAAAGGTGATAAGATGTTAAATGTGCTTTATGAGCCATGAGATTGGTTGTTACCTAGTGAGAGGTAACAAGATATTTTAGTAGGCCTTGTCAACCACATGAGTAAGTTGATACCTAGTGGGAGGTACCAAGATATTTATAAAAGTCCACTGTAAAAGATGATAATGTTCTTAATAAACCAAGAAAAGGGGAACTTAATAATATAATAATTACAATAAAATAATACAATAATAATGATGGAACCTTGATTATACAAGTGTGGAGAAGAGAGGGATACTTGTATTACATAAAGAAGGTGATTGAGCATGTTGGCATGGCCAAAGTTTAAATGTTAGTAGAAGAATGAGGTACCCAGTGTTGTGTAAATAGACATGGGACATAATGGCACAAGATTGACATAGTTCAATACTTGGAATAGTTGCACATGATTGACATAGTTCAATACCTGGAATAATGTCACATGATTGACATAGTTCAATACTTGGAATAATGTCACAGGATTAACATAGTTCAATACCTGGAATAATGTCACAGGATTGACATAGTTTCATACCTGGAATAATGTCATAGGATTGACATAGTTCAATACCTAGAATAATTACATAGGGTTGGTAATAACCCAATACCTGGAATAATTACACAGGGTTGGTAATAACCCAATACCTGAAATAACTGCACATGATTGGTCACAATCCAATACCTGGAATAATGTCACAGGATTGACATAGTTCAATACCTGGAATAATTACACAGGGTTGGTAATAACCCAATACCTAGAATAATTACATTAGGTTGGTAATAACCCAATACCTGGAATAACTACACATGATTGGTAATAACCCAATACCTGGAATAACATCACAAGATTGGTATTAAACCAATACCTGGAATAACTACACAGGATTGGTAATAACCTAATACCTGGAATAACTGCACAAGATTGGTATTAACCCAATACCTGGAATAACTGCACATGATTGGTATTAATCCAATACCTGGAATAACTACACAGGATTGGTATTATCCCAATACCTGGAATAACTGCACAAGATTGGTCACAATCCAATACTTGGAATAATGTTACATGATTGACATAGTTCAATACCTAGAATAACTGCATAGGATTGATCACAACCCAATACCTAGAATAATGTCACATGATTGACATAGTTCAATACCTGGAATAGTTGCACAGGATTGACATAGTTCAATACCTGGAATAATGTCACAAGATTGACAAAGTTCAATACCTGGAATAGTTGCACAAGATTGGCACAGTCCAATACCTAAAATAGTTGGGATTGGCATAGTCTAATACTTGGAATGGATACACATGAACAATATAAGTCCAATGCTCGTACTAGTTCTACAGGATTGGTATAATCCAATGCCTAGAATATTTATATAGGATTGGTATGGACCAATGCCTAAACAAGACATGATGATGTACACTCTCATGTCTAGTATAAACCAATACCTCTTTAGTAGATTGGCTTAGGCCATCAGATAGAAATAAGAAAGAGTCATGGGTGACATATCAGAGTAATGAGTATCATGAGAAAAGCATGAGATGTTGAGTTAATATAATAGATAAATGATATACATGTTCTTCCTATTCCTTGTAAAGAGAATAGATGTTTTAATGCTCTATCATAGATAGTTGCAATATTTAAAGACGAGAATGATATAAACTGCTTATCCTCTATTCTGATTCATATTATAAACTGTAATAATAATGTTTATGATGGAGAGTTATATCTCTCTCTGGGGCAATTTTCAATTGTCTCACCCCCGTGGGATCCAACATTTTTAGGTGGACGAGCACGGAGGAGATTGAGAACAATCTTGTAGAGAATGAACTTCAGCAGCAACAGGGACATCAGTGACAACTCAGGTTGAGTGTACTGCCTGTCGTGTCTTGTAGATAGATGTCCTATGTGTTGTCTCTATACTCTCAGGTCCTCAGAGTTAATAGTTAGTGCTTTTAATGAATCATTTTGAGTTTCTGGTTTGATGCCTCGAGGTTCTTATGCCGTTTGTGTTTACCTTTTAACAAGGCAGTTGATATTGTAAGCCTCAAGAAGAGATGGTACAATATCTGTACTTATGAACCAGGATGTAAATGTAATACATTGGTTCTTGCTGAAAGAGTTTTCCTATGAATGGATCTCTTTGAAAAAGGTTTTAACTTTTTAATGATTTTCAGTAATCCGATGTTAGTGATCGCTTCCTCTTAGTTAATGATGTATGTTTTGAACGATTCGCCACATAAGTGGTTCATACCCATGAGTATTTAAGTTTATCAAATCTAGTACATTTGCATGCTTCTTAATTGAGCCTTTATGTCCACCATTCTAAGATAAGATATGCAAGAAATATTTTATGTGCTTATGATTGTAGAATTTCATATGCTCAATACCTTAAGTAGTGAGGTGTTATGGAATGATTATAGATCATGAATTAAGTTCATGATAAGGATAAGAGAATATATTTCTATCATTTCCATTAGAGATGTTCCATATGGATTTTCAGGACTACAAGATATGAAACAAAAATAAGACTACCATTCTTCCATGGTTATGTGATATAACCATGTATTAAGATTTTAAGTACAAATATGATATTAGGGTCCCTTATATATAGATGTAATCATGTATTAAGATTTCAAGTAGAACATGTTGTTAAGATTCCCCTCATTTACATATATAATTGTGTACTAAGAATTCAAGTAGGAACATGTCATCAAGGTTTCTTATATATGTAGCGATCTAATAATTAAGAAGTGAAATAGATTCCTTAGAACAATTAGTGTTTTAAAAGTTAAGTATTATGTGAGAATATAGGTGCTGCATATGGTAGACCATGGCCCAATTTGCAAGATAAAGGTACTATTGGGATTAGAATATACTGTAACATAAGTTTATGATGATATTATCAAATTATGAGATATTAAGTCATGATTAAGTTGCAAGATGAGACTCTATATGATTTCTACTTTAAGATTTTAGATTTAAGTTCATATGAATGTATGGAGATAAGACTTAATGAGATTTTATGAAAATTGAATCACCTTGTCAGAAATCACATTCTTTGATATATTTGATACTTGAGAACTCCCATATACTTCGTACTCCTATATTTAGTTCAGATCCTTTCCCTAAGCCTTTAGGCTTAGTTGTCATATATTTAGTATCAAAAGTAGTTAAGTCATTTCTATCAGATTGGATCATTAGACTAAGGATTATCCAAATAATAAGGATGTGAGATTTAGATTCAGACTTAGACTACTCATTGTGTGAGTAGCCAAATTTTGAATAAAGATACATGATAAGGGTTTTAGATCAAATCTCAATTATGAAGTAATTGAGATCCATATTCACATTTATTTATGGATTCAGTTTATCACTTAAGAATAAAGATTCATATTCTGATTTAGAATTTAGTACATGCTCAGTACTTAGTAATCAGTTTCAGATAAGTTTAGTTATCAATATTCAGTTTTAATATAAGATAAGTTCAGATTCATAATTTAGTAAAGCAATCGGTATTCAACTTTAGTTCAGATTAAGAATTAAGTAAGTTTAGACTTAAGATAAATAAGTCAAAACCTTCACACAAGACATTATATGATAAGTCCTCATTCAGTAGTCCCAGGATAATTCAGAGGCATCTATTGCCAATTCATAGGAGTGTTTACTCCAATTCAGAGGTGTTGCGGCACCAATTCAGGGCATAGTTACGCCAATTCAGAGACACCTCAGTGTCATTCAGAGGCATGTAGTGCCAATTTAGAGGTACCTTGGTACCAATTCAGGGTGTAGATACGCCAATTCAGCAGGACTTATTATATAATGGTGGCCACAGTCAGATAAAAGTTGTAAATAAAAGATGCCTTAGTTTAGAGAATGTACATAATATCAT
This sequence comes from Alisma plantago-aquatica, assembly GCA_963693085.1. Taxonomy (NCBI): domain Eukaryota; kingdom Viridiplantae; phylum Streptophyta; class Magnoliopsida; order Alismatales; family Alismataceae; genus Alisma; species Alisma plantago-aquatica. The sequence continues at coordinate 1,614,864,719 of OY856409.1, read as the reverse complement.
TTATAAGTATAATGGAAGAGAACAAGATAAGAGATACATGACTTAGTCCCTTTGTGCAAGTCATGTGGCCCTTGCACTAGAGTGTAGGCCAATTTAGAGACATAACCCAGGCCCAAAGTGCAGATTATGTGACCCATGCACCTTAGTGCAGGTCATGAGACCCAGGTACCAGAGTACATGTCTCTAGAGAAAGATAAGATAAAGTAAAAAGATAAGAGATAAGATAAATAAAGAAGATAGATTTATATTTCAAATCTTATACACAGTTTAATGTTAGATTCATTGTTATAATGTTCAAAGATATTTTGTAGCATTTTATCTCTTCAGTTTTATGTATACTCATGCCACTTACGCTAACAACCATTTTTCCAATGCATGGCTGGGAACGAGATGTCCGCAGCTGAGAGCAAGAGCAGAGTAGATCTCAGAGATTTAGAGTACAAGAACAGAGCATGATAAGATCTGGTGGGGTTCCAACTATAAGATTATCCTTAGGTTTATATACTCAGCTATATGTTTCAATGTTTAGAAATTTAGAGTAGAGACTATATCTCGAGATGTTGAGTTAGTTTTCCATGTGATATCCATCATGTTCCTTCTATAAGAATGATTATGAGAACGATTCATATCTATTTTATAGTTTGTGTGATTGATTATATTGTTTTTATGAATGCCAGTCTTACGTAATACCCCCTTGAGTGCACGAGTTATGGATAACTCTGTGTTGCTTCTTCTATGTGCATGTGTGTTCTTAGGGAGGGTGTTACAAATGTCATTCTCTAGACATTCAATCTGTTCTATCATTATCTCATATGACTGAACCAGAAAGAATTGGAAGCTTGCCTTTGATGTTTATCAAATCAATCTTAATGTATCCCACCAATAATCCCATGATTGTCTCTCAGGGCATACATACCAACAGACTCCCACTTGCACTGCGAGCTAATCACCCATGAATCATATTCTTAGTGATCTTCAAACATGTCCCACATGTTACTATGCTCTAGTGCTAACATAGTTAGTTATGGCAACACCTTGCCAAAGTCGGTATTAACTACATGTATCTCATCTCTTCTCTATATGTCACATGTATGAGATGGAGTTGTCATAATATACGATCTAGTATTCCTTGGTTAACCTTTAGCCACATTGCATGACCAAGCACTCCCCTTTTTTTCATCAATGACTAGAATATCTATAAGTTCATCTCATGAATTTCTAGATCCATATAGTATCCACTAATGTTCTCTAACACACGAATACTCGGCCTTTCCTTTTAAATGGCTTTATTGGAACGTTTCCATTAACAAACATTCACTTTTATATATATCTCATATATATTGTGATTAATTTTCTATCCTTTTTTGAAGTTCACATCAGTGTAACTCTTTACAGTGAACCCTTCATTATTTCCATAGAACTAGTACTTCTCAAGTACTTATCAAGTTCTTATGGTATTCCAGTAACCCTTACTGGAACTAGACATACATCCACTCGTCATGTCCCACATATGAGTTATCAGGATGAGCACCTCACATTGTCATGTCCTACATACAAGATGATGAATGCACTTTATTTTGCTATGTCCATGCATGCAAGATAATGGGATGATTACATACATGATAGATCCATATATATTCTTAGTGTTCCCATTCTTCATAAGAATCAGACACTTGGCCTTGGGATACCAACTCCATGTAACATGGACAAGTTTTCTCCCACTAAATCTGTGCATATTGAACCCTTTAGTATAGATTGCCAATGTATTCTCTCTCTTTTTAGGTCAAGAGGTTTTCGAGAACTATCTCTATAGATCTCTATTCCTATTACATAGGAAATGTCTCTTTCTTCCTAAAGATAATTTCCACTTTGGATTTCCATTCTAGAACCTTTCCATTTAACATCTACATGTGGAATGCAAATACGCTCCCACTAAATCACAAATCCCTTCTTTATCTTTGTCATATCAGTCAAACCCTATGACCATATCATCAAAGTAAAGATCATTGTTCTAAGTTGCTTGTACTCAATCAATCACATTCATTAGTCCATTGTAACTTATAGAATTCATTTGCATTAATGGATTCATAAACCTTATAGGTTGTGTCATGTACACATCCTTGTTTTATTCCTTATATGAATGCGGTTTTAGTATCTGTATGCCAAATCTCTTAGTCATTAAGTTGAAATCAACAAGCATCATCCTTCTCAAAATGTTATCCATGTGTCTTAACGCTTAAGACTCATTCACACTTATGTATTTAATCCCAATGGGTACTACCATTAAGGTCATACCTTATGGTTCACATGGAAGTTATTTAGGATGTAATGGTCATAAACCATAAATCAAAATCTGGTTCCTCATATTCATCTAGATAGTTGATTCATCACATGACCAACTCATCACATAGATAATCGAGGTGTATCTGTCAAGGATATAAGAACTCACAACTCCTTGTGATTCTTAATGTCCTTTATCAGTGTGGGGTATTCTTTATTTAAGAAGAACTTAGTTATTTTATAATCATCCTCTAACTCCTTAGAGTATGACTCCTTGTTGATTTACACATCACCATTCCTTAATCATGAGTTCACTATGATATACTATCATAATCACTCATAAGGTTCTGAAACATTTGATCTAAGTATTTCATTCATTGATCTCATCAAGAATTAACACTTTACCAAATTCGTACCTCATCTATGATATTCTTGAACACTTCAAGATATTCATATTGGTATTTCTCTAAACACTATTTGAAGTACTAGCATTTACTCTAATAGGTATGTAAATACATCACATGTATTATACCTAATAGGATAATCATTCTCCCACTACCTTAGTGAAGATTGATTAATCATGTCCAAGAGATTCATGTCTCTTATTAGTTCTCTAACTGAAAAGAGTCTAGACTTATCCATCATATGGAAACTAGAAATGAATTTATCATGATTTATGCTAATTTGATTGTTTGAATTATCAATAACTTTTAGGTATCACTTTATCTTATGCATACAAAGTACCACAAGATAAACAAGGCATTGCCATAAAGATTGAAACATCAACTTTATTAATTTCCATCATTGTCATACAATATGCAAAAATTAAGGTGTTTCTATCCATTGGAAAATATGAAATAGCAGTTCATAACTCTATTACATGACTTCAAGGCTGAAAATAAACTAAAGTACTCTTATCTATGGCGGCAACACTTGCCCCATGTATTGGGTGCTTTACACTTTATATCTTGGTATCATATACCTAAAAAGTGTTATAAGTTTATTTCATGACACCTTAAGGTGGAGACGTCTATCGCCTCCTTCTTCTTTAGTTCTTCCAGATAGAGTGGACAATTCCTTTTCAATGTCCTATATTTTGACAATGGTGGTAATTTCCTCTCTTGGTCACACCTCCCTTGGCCTTGAGAGTTGAAGATGACTTGGGCTACTGGCTAGCATCAAAACCTTTCTTAGCCTTGCCCTTGCCCTTGCGCTTGGACTTGCCTTTCTTGTTTCTGATCATCATCACAAATTTAGGCCTGTCCTTCTTCATCTGTGCCTCGACTGTCCTCAACATGCCCAACAAATCTGTCAACGGCTTGTCAAAGTTGTTCATGTTGTAGTTCATCACAAACTGATTGTAGGATTCTGGCAACGATTGCAGTATCACGTCAGTAGCCAACTCTTGGCTCAGGGGAAATCCCAGTCTTGTCAGGTTCTCCACATACCCAATCATTTTGAGCGTGTGAGGACCAACTGGATCTCCTTCTATCATGACACACTTGAATGATGCCCTGGAGACATCATATCTCTCTTATCGTGCTTGATCTTCATACATGTTCTTGAGATGGTGAATCATCTCAATGACACCCATGTTCTCATGTTGTCTCTGCAACTCGTGGTTCATGGAGCACAACATCAAGCACTTTGCATCAATGGCATCTTCAGAATGCTTCTTATAAGCATCCCTTTCTACCTTTGGTGTGGTAAGAGCAGGTTCCTCTGGAGCTGGAGTATCCAGGACATAGAGCTTTCGCTCTTGAGTGAGAACAATTCTCAATGTCCTAAACTAGTCGTGGAAGTTAGTCCCATTCATCTTGTCCTTTTCAAGGACCGATCACAACGAAAATTGATTGTTGTTTGTTGTCATTTGTACTACAAAAAGGAAATATATGCAATTTAGTCCAAAACTCAATTTTGACTTATTTTGATTGATTTGAAAGGTTGACGATATAATTAGGACTTTAATTAATTATCACTCCCACTATTTTTGTTCAAATTGATAGCCCTCACCATCAATTTGGAAGATTACAGAGTACAATCTTCTAGTGGGTCAAGATCCTAAAATCCTCTGAGTCATGGACCAGCTAGGGCTGTCACCCACAACTTAGATCTTCCAGGTCGTCAACTATTGCCAATTGCATCATATGCAACTCCTGAAAGATGTCATATGCAACTCCTTTCCATGATCACCTCCATGCCTCAAGGTGCTAGATCCTATCTAGGTCACCTTGTTAAGACCGACCCAAAGCCAACACGATGAATATGCACCCTGCTAGGGAAGACCCACATATCCATCCTTCACGCTTCCACGAGATAGACGGTGCACCACGCTAGGGCATGCCCACACTTGGCCGATTAAGATTTTCACGTGTGTTGCATTTGTAAGGCATCTAAAACTATAATATTTAATGAGGGATTTGGTTTTTATAGGTACATATACATATCCAATCAGCACAATATATAGTATGTATCATATACATGTTATATCCGACAAAAAACATGTGAAACGATAAAAGTGATGATTATGGCCATCCTAATGTGATTCCTTGAGCTAAGAGAAATCATGGTCATCTAGGTCTACATCACATGCAACCTGTTCATGATGAAGTGCTATAGTCATCAGAGTTGATCAACTCATCACATGAATGACCTGCTCGCCCTAGCTGGTCATTTGGGTGCCACCAGCCGTTCGGTTGGATCCTCCAACTGATCAGTTCGCCTGGTCATCGTGCATCTCCTCAGGTCACCACCCACTCATCTCGCTTCTTGATCTGATCATCTGGATCGCCAACTGATTGGTTCACGCCTTGAACCAATCGTCTCATTCATCATCAGGTTGTTCGTCATTCTTTGACATAATAGGAAATAAAAGATCTATCCTATTTTACATTTGAATAGGGAAACCCTGAGTTACGTTCGGGGGGAGCAAAGGTAGGAAAGAAATCTCGAGTTATCTCGAGTTACATCAGGAATAAGAGATAGGAAATCGGTGTGTAGACCGAGATGTAAGCAACCACATTCAAACAAGCACACATACATAGGGTTTATTGGACAGAACCATGCTATACATCCACCACAAAACTCGTTTAAGGGAGACACATATCGAGTGCATTCATATTACATATCATATATGTATATTGGGATTTGTGGATTTAGGATTGGACATGCATAAAGCCAAATTTATTCGCATCGTATGCAATAAATAAAGGCGACAAACCAAAAATCGATCACATCGATAATCCTAAAGTATAGAGAAGTTGATGTGGCTCTGATACCACTGTTGAGTTTTAGGGGAGACAGAGAAGGCAGCGGAAACAAAAAATTTCTTCTCCCAAACCCAGAATAAAGGAATCGTGTCAACGTCTATACAATAGAAAGGATGGTTTTTAGAGACATACCTTGTCCCGAGGCTTGCTCGGCAATGTTACCTCGCGGCTTGCGCAGTCTTCACCTCTGGTCTTGGACGGTGTCTGTGCAGCTCCTGGTCTCGCTGGGACTGTCGGGATTGATAGCTGTCTTCCGAGTGGCAGAAGTCTCCCGCCTCTAAAGTAGTCCACACGGACCACCTCGAACTCCGATCTCCTTGTCCCACAAGGAATCGGAAGGAGTCACACCCTCCTATCAGCATACTAGTCACCGACACACTCTCCTGCAACCAGTTGCCTTTCTGCAGTTGTCTTTCCCTTACTGTGCTTCCCTTATCGGGTAGCACTTGCTCGGGCTCTCTTAGTTACCACAACTAGAGAGAACGACAACTTTTTAGAGCAACTGGTATTCTGAGTTGTTGTACCTGAGAAGCCCCCAATAACCCTATATATAGGAGGGTCATGGGACATGGTTCTCTACCCCAGGCAATGCGGGATTAAAACAGGAGTAGAAGGGTTCGGAATTTCCACAAAACAACCAACTGTGCCATATGAATCGATCGTTTCAAGCATGAACCAATCGGTTGGGGACCTGAGCCGATCGGTTCACACCTGAATCGGTCGGTTGGGACACCTAAGCCGATCGGTTCACTTCTGAGCTGATCAGTTCGTGGTCCTGATCAGTTCCCGATTGAATTTTCCTCTTTTGTTTCGAATTGATCCAAATATTAATCCATGTCCAAATTGAATTTGTACAAGTGAAACAAATTGTATTTGCAAAATAGTCTTCTAACTTTCCAAACGATCTCGGTTGGTCACACGAATTGACCAGTTCAACAATTGAGCTGATCGTTTCATTGACATATGAGCCGATCGACTCACCACTTTGAGACGATCGGTTCATCAACTTGAGCCGATCGATTCAACCCTATGAGCTGATCAGTTGGGGAAGTAGACTGTGCAAATCTGTCAATTGTAGTTTCAATCAATCTGATTCTCTAATCAATCGGTCCAACACCTTGAACACTATGATACTGAGCTATCAATTGATTGAGTTTTAATTGAACTACGAAACTCCTTTACTAATCAATCTAAACATCATTTGTGGATAAACTCCTCTTCCAGGTTAAATCCTATGTGTGTGAGCCTGCAGGCTCATTTCATGTTGGCAGTGAAAGTCCATAACACTTATGACTTCACAAGCAAAGAGCGGTGCCTAGTCATTCATCAGTGCTACCTAAGTGAAATAGAAAGTTGGAGAACAACTTTCAATCCTACAATTTGTGAATGGTGTTACAGTGAATGTATAATTCCTTTTTCACTGATATCCCGAATGAACTTAAGGCATGGAACAGTCATCTTATCAACGTTCATTCAGTTTCTTGATCTCAGAGTAGATTGGAGGAGATATGTATGACATCAATATCGCATACTAATTCACACATGCATGTGCACGCCTATCTCAATCCTACTCATCAAGTGGCCATTGATATCAAACTCCCTCAGGAGGGACAAATCCCATATCTATCACTCACCCCTCAAAAGCCCCATGTGTCAAAGCCACCCGATCATCACCTTTATAACAACCCATGTTTTAGGACTACGTTTGATGATGTCAAAGTGTACCCAAGGACATGTGTTGAGTGTAGTGATTTCAAGTCAAAGAATCACACTCACCACCATCACTGTGAGAACTAACTGTGACTACCATGTCATGGTTCCATGTGTCAAACTTACGGTGGGTCTGTCCGGTACACTTGTTCTCTAACAAGTACCTATGTGTTTGGTTTGATATCTCCATATCATGACTAATGAGATTGTGTCATCAACCAACACCACAATCTAGTCTTGTGTGTCATTGTTGTCTATCTACTTCCACAATGACATCCGACTAGGGACATAATAAGAATGTACAAACTCTTAGCATCTGTATGATCTCATCATTTAGGTCCTTAACCTGAAAGCATACGTCATTGAGTACTGTCATTCTCTAGACATTCAATCTATTCTATCATTATCTCATATGACTGAACCAGAAAGAATTGGAAGTTTGCCTTTGATGTTTATTAAATCAATCTTAATGTATCCCACCAATTATCCCATGATTGGCTCTCAGGGCATACATACCAACACTTTGCAACCATTTCCTATATTACGGTGGAAGTGGGATCATATCACAATGGACTTTGTGGTTGGACTTCCTAGAACAGCCAAAGGTCATGATTCCATCTAGGTAATAGTGGACACGTTGACTAAGACAGTGCACATTTTTCTAGTAAAGATGACGTATACGACTGAGAAGCTTGTACAGGTGTATGTTGATGAGATAGTACATGTACATGGTATACCAACTACTATAATGTTAGACAGAGGTCCACAATTCACTAGTCACTTTTGGGAATGTTTGCACACAGTGATGGGAACACAGTTGAGGTTCAACATTGCATTCCATCCACAGATAGATGAACAGTGTGAGAGGACAATATAAACCTTGGAGGATTTTTTGAGAGCCAGTGTGTTGCAATTTTTGGGCAGTTGGGATATACATCTTCGTCTGATAGAGTTTACCTACAATAATAACTATCAGAGGGGCATCGATATGACACCATATGAAGTGTTGTATGGGATATGTTGTATATCTCCTTTGTGTTGGCATGAGATGGGGGAATATCAGCTTCTAGGTCATGAGCTAGTACAACAAATAACAGATAAGATTAAAGTCATTTAGCAGTAGCTGATGGCAGCTCATGATAGATAGAAGTCTTACACTGACAACCATCATAGACCTTTAGAGTTCCAAGTAGGAGACATCGTGTATCTTAAAGTCTCTCCTTAGAGAGGTCTTCTAAGGTTTGGGAAAAAGGGTAAGTTAGCTCCCAGATATATGAGACCTTATCCTATGGTTGGACGTGTTGGGAAGGTGGCTTACAAGCTAGAGTTGCCCCTGAGTTGCACAAGTTACATAATGTATTTCATATCTCTATGTTAAGGGAGTGTCACCCCGATGCAGAATTGACTCTTCAGCCTATTGAGCTGGAATTAGATGATGACATATGTTATGTGGAAGGTCATGTTTTGATCCTGGATAGAAGGGTCAAGAAGTTAAAAAAAAAGAATATTGTGTTAGTCAATATTTTGTGACATCATAGTGGTATAGAGGAAGCCATGTGGGAGCTTGATGATGAGATAAAAAGAAGTATCCATGTCTTTTTGGGGCAAAATCCATGTTAGGGGTTTATGGTGGTAAGATCCCTACCCTAGATTTATACTTAATTATAATTACTTTGTATAATGATATGATTAAACCTTATTTTTAATCTTGTGAGATGTCTCAATATCATGTGATAGGCTTATATTTTCATTTTGGTCTAGTTTGATTGATGTTTGAGCTATCTTTGCTTTATATGTGTTTATTTTGGACTAAATTGCATTTTACCCATAAGTGAGGGTTATCTTGCAAATTGTCACATGATTGAGAATGTTTCTTGTGCTTTAGCATCATGAGAGAGAATATGATGCAATAGGGCACCTTGTTTGAATCATGGATGGTGATGTGACACCTTATGGTGATTCTAGGGTTTGTTTAAGTTGATAAAGTGACTATGCTAAGGTGTGGGGGTTGCGACCCTACAACACTTTTGGTGAGGGTAGATACCACAACACATGCCTTGGATGTTTTAGTTTTGACATAGATGACCTAGAGGTGAGTTGGTCTCAACACTTGATCCTTTAGTGTCTCGACCATGTACATAGGTGACTTAGGGTTTCGACCTAGAAAAGTAGATGAAGTGTCTCGACCGAGACAAGAAGGTAGCCGACCTTCGAGGTCACTACACTTTTACTGGATAAATGACCATTTCATAACTTGCATATGAGCGAACAAAAGCTTATTTCTTTGAAGGGCATGTGTCCCTTGATGGTCTATTATGTTGACACCTCATAAATATCTACTTCCCTCATCCTTAGGGTATATAACCCCTTAGCTTCACTTGTAAGAAACTCTTTTCATCCCTACTCTCTTTCTTCTTCCTTTGGATCATCCTTGGAGCTTCAATATCAAGAGAGTTCAGATCTTGAATCTTGGGTGGCCGATCCATCTTGTATGTTGAAGATCATCTACTAAATCAACTCTTTGGTGGTGATTTCTTGGAGATTCTTCTCTTGGTAAGAAGTCTTAACTCTTGATCACAATTTCCCTCTCTAAAATCCCCCTCATCTTTTTCTTCCTCCTTAGCCGTAGACTGTGGATCATCCATGGTGGCTTTTCTTGGAGATCTCTTCTTCACAAGGGCCATAGATCATGTTTTGACACATTGATACCTGAGTGAGAAGAAGACCTCTTCTTTCTTCTTCTTTGGTTCAACCTAGGGTATGAACATTCTCTTTTCTTTAAGCTCTCATTTGACCATGATGTTTCTTTGTCTTCTTGAGGCAATCCTTTGGATAAAGTTTTGAAGCTTGGTTGAAGTTCTTGGAGCTTGAGATTTTGGGAGATTGTTTCTATCCAAAATAGGTGGGTTATATAACTTTTCCTTCATCTATCATTAGAATCTTAAGATCTTATTATAAGTTATTATTTTACATATTAAAATGTGTTCTTGATTATATAAGGAGTGATATGTCTTAGGGTTAACTTGTGGAGTATTCTTGAGAAGATTATCCCTCTTATAAACTCTAAAAATCCTTGTACCTGAGTTTGTAGTAAATAGAAAATGATGTGTTTCTTTTGAATCCTTAACTATGGAACCATGCTACTTTCTTTATGGATCATTTATACTTGAATAACATTATCGTTTTGGTCTATTTATATGCATAAAAATCTTGGTTTTCTCCCTCTAAATATAAATCTTTTTGTGTTTTTCAATGATCCATATTCTAGGGTTGATAACCCTTCGTATAGAGCATTGTTCTCCCTATTGATGCTTGGTATTTCCTGTTGTTAACCACCTATTTCAACCTTGTTCATATATGTTATGGTGTTGGGCATATAGCTAACTAATGGTCAAGACAACCTTTGGTCTTCCATCACGGTCGACACTCATGTAAGTGGTGGTTTTGACTACAACACCCTAAACTCTAAGGGTCGTCGCTACACTACTGGTTGCAACGCAATGTTGCTGACTGTTCTACTCAGTTGGTTGACGTTGAGATGATTATGTAGGTAGGTCAAGACACCATGCCTTGTTGTGGTCGATATACCTTGTTCAAAGGTGATAGAGACACTAGGTATGTATCTATTAGAACATAATGTTGAATGAATTGGTCGCTATGCACCTTGAAGTGGTCTTGGTCACAACACACCTTGAAGTGGTCTCGGTCGTGACGCTGTGTTTAGGTGATACATAGTATCATGATCACAACACATGTCCAGGTCGTGACCATGTTGTTATATCTCAGTCGTGACACATCTTGTTGTATCTCGGACGTGACACATCCTGTAGTGTCTCGGTCATGATATATCTTGTTGAGGGATAGGTCGAGACCCATATGTTATGAAAGGTTGACACCAAGTGTTGAGGGTGGTCGAGATCATGTGTTGTGTAGTGATCGAGACACCTATACACATACATGTACATGATCAATACATAGTGCAATGGTCTACATAAGGTGTTATAGCTATGAATGGCTAACCATTAGTAGTAGTACCTAACCCTTTGTTCTCCAAATATGTAGGAGGTGGTAAAATTAGGGTTTAGTGGTTGCATAATGTTGTGAAACCATAATCAGATACATATGATTCTTGACCCTAATCTTGTGATAACATTATGTGTGTGCTGAAGTCTACTTGGAAATGATTATTATGTGATTTTACTTCCTCTCTCCTACTTGTGTAACACTAACTTGTAGGAGAGATAAATGTCATAGCTATGTGAATGCTATGCTAACCCCTATGCAATACAGGGTGGTGATTATGAGTAATGTTGAGGCACATTGTGATATTGATTGTGCAAGAGTTATATGAATTGGTCTAATGACCTAGTAAGTGTCTTGTGCATTAATTGAGGGATTGCTTTCCCATAGTGATGGGATTTTGGTGATGACATTATGAATGGCAGTACTACAAGTGCCATATGATGATGAGACAAGTTCTCACTTAATACGTTTTATATTATCTTATGAAGTTGTATATTATCCTTAATTTTGTAGAATTTGTTTAGGGTTTATACGTTATCACATGATTCATGCATTAAAATATACACAATTGGAATGTCTAATCAAGTGAAATCCTAATCATGTAGTTTCCATGTACCATAGACCCATCTTCAACGTCAGTATCTAGCTAGATGGTAAAACAAGTAACTCCTACGAGAAACTCAGAGAAGATATCATTGAATATGTAGGGTGCAAGTGGAGGTATCTTCCTGCATCCTTAAATTGTTGATATAGTGGTATAATGCTTTATAATGGAATGGACATGTGTGAGCCTTTTCTCTAGTGTTGTGTCATGTACCAAAGAAAACTAGTTGTTTTATAGGACCATAGCTTTGACTATGAATTGATGTCTCTACCAAATTATAACTTGACTATAAGTTGTTGTTTAGTAGTTTGACTATTATGTCACTGCATTGTAGACTCGAACTGGCCAAGTAGTGTTGGTGATGATCATGGAGTCTGACTCTTCCATAGATCTTGTATGGTATTGATTTTGACTTAGCAGTGTTCAGTTGGATTTGAGTGGTATGCCTGAAATTCGCAGCGCAGAATAGTAAAAGTGATATTACATCCATATAGTATATTTGCTTAGGGTCAAATATGAATCACATTGAATGACCCCATGCTTTATTTCTTGTACTTTTTAGTTTATAACAGTTATACATGTTCTTCATATTTCTTCTAAAAGTATAAGATGCTCTACTTCTCAATTATAAGTGATTAAATTGCTTAGCCAATATTTATTGCTTTACTTAATTGATCTATTATATTACTATGCTTATAATCGATGTCAGCAAAGAGTTATATCTCTCTTTGGGATGTTTGGTCACACCCTGTGGAATTTGCAACTTTTAGGTGGTCGTGGATGAGGAGGTCGAGGTCATGGTGCAGGTGCTGAGCAGTAAGGAGAGAAGTAACTGTTAGAGGTTGGATATGCTGCCAAAGTTTTGTAGTACAGTCCTATGTGTCATCACTGTACTCTCAGGTATTTGGGGAGATTTTGTTGTTTGTATATCGACATGTAGTTTTTGGCTTTATGCCATGAGTGTATGGAAATGGCATGCACATATAAAAGTTGTAATATGTAACAGTGGTGACTTGACAACCTTTGAACATGATATGTAACTCTCTTCGCGTATATGGAATATAGGTGGCGTGAGTTGAAGGCTTTTGTTTATAAAATACTTCCGCTTGAGATATTGAATTCCAAATGATTTTAATTTACCCTATTTTGTGGTAATATTGTTGTAAGTTTACGCTTTGTTTTGAGTAATCTCACTTTGTGTGGCAAAGGGTGTCTCTGTCCTAGTTATTTGAATATAGAAAAGCAACACTTCACATCTCATTGAACTCATGTTATTGGGTATATTTGTTGTTTTAATTGATCTACCTAAGGGACTACACTACAAACATATTTTTTGGACTGTTATTCATAATATTCTTAAGATCTTATGGTGAATACTCTTTTTTCTTCAAACTTCTTACAAATCGGTTTGTTCCTTTTCCTCTAGGTTTCTTTTTGAAATCATATAAGCGATTTCATAAGTCTTTGATCCATGACATATTACAAGTTAATTCTTATAGTATATAAAGACAAATATCTCATGAGGTGATTACATTATGTTAAATCAAAATAATATCTTTCTTTTCTCATAGAGTCCGCTCGTTATTATTTTGACAAACCAAATTATGTATGACCTTATATTTATAAGCCCCGTAATCCACTTTCCCTAGTGTGCAATTATTTTTCCATTAGCGTCTTGTTAGGACTAACATAATTATATCCTACTCCAACCATGTATAAACTTATGATTCATCCAGATCAAGAACTTCATATACAAATCTTAGCATACCTATATGTATAAGAAAAAGGCATTTGACCCCAGTAGTAGAGAGGAGACATGTCAAATAGGAGTTCCAAACAAGACATACAACAGAAGAGGGAAGAATAGAAGCAAACAACAGAGTGAGTGGCCTTTGTTAAACCACCTTTTTTGGCAATTTAACTACAAACAAATTAACTTTTCTTTGAGTATTGGCCTTATTGTAGAAAATTATTTCCATCACCTGATTAACAAGGTAAAAACAACATTCTTTGATTGCTCCTCTAGTTCACTGATTTCATTGTTTAAACAATTTCACATTGGTGTTGCTTTGAAAATTTTCTAGACTTTTACTTTTAGGTGAAATCCTACTTAGGGTATGTTTGTTTTGAACCTTTTACTAAGCTGTAATAGAGGGTGTTATACCTCTAGTCCTCTATCACAAACTTCTCTTTTTCTTCATTGGTAGCAGACTTTTTTTGATTTTGTTAATTTTACACAAACTAAAGGTGGGAAACTCCATTATAACCTCCTTTCCCACAATATTTTTGGATATCTACCAATCCTTGAACAAGCATGATGATAACACTGAAGATGACAACGGGTGATATAAAACCTTTTCCACCATAAATTGCAATATAGAATAATTAATTTCATTCATTAAGCATTGGATTGACTCATTATGCCTATCGTTGAAGGGATCTAGTAATAACTGAAGCCTTATTATCAGATATTTGAAGGCTGTTGTGTTACATTTTTTGTATCTCATTCCACAATATGTGAATAGAAAATATTAGAAACTACAGTTTACAATATTATAAAGTAACATGAGGTTATTTGCAGGCGTAAGGTTCAATTAAGTTAGTAATAAAAACTACGCAAGTCTATAAAGTTTGACGTTTTGGACCAAGGGAGCTCTTCGGAAACCTCGATGCTATGGATGATCAGATAGCGTCCGCTATTTTGTGATAAGATTCAGATTTGTTATATTTTGTGAATACCGCTAAATGTCATTTTAACAAATTAACATATAAATTGCATCTGCACTCCCAGAAAATGGTGTGTGTTCTTTTGATGGTAGGTGAAGAACGTAATGTCATATTTTTGAATCAAAGTAAAACTTAAGAATATCATTGCAAATTGAACGGATGTGGTCCTCATCTAGGTCCCTAGATTCTGAATATATCCTCGGAAAGACATAAACACTGTGGTCTCTACCTTCATAAGATTCTGATTTTTGACAAACTAATAAGATGACAGGAGAAGAAAAGTCCTAGCTATGTGTATCTAATGTTTCCAACTGTTGGACCACTGAAAAGTTGCTTTTCTATAGAGACATTTATCTTTCTGGCTGTGGTTCGTATTAAACGATCATTGTAAATATAAATATCTAACCTTTTAACTAATGGTGTTATGTTGTATGCAGCGGTACCTTCCAACAAATAATATTCATGTGACTCACCAATTCAAGACCACGTTCGAAGTATATGTCCGAATTTGTTGTAAGAGTAAAATAAACTAACATATACTTGGCAACTGGCATGAAAACGCTGTTTTGTCTTTGAGCATTAACCGTATGCCCAAAAGTATCGAATGTACTGGGCTCTTCAAATATATTTATGTGAATATCTTAAAAACTTTATTGGTCAAGTGTGACAAACAGCTCAAGCGAATATGATCATTTGCATGGTTACTTCTGAAAGATAGAGATGTGCAATAGCTAGTGGCATGAAATTGTTGCTACATATATATACTTGCCCGATAGGACTATCGTGTTAGTTGACAAGGTGCATTAGTGCGAATTTGAATTTCGGACATTACAGTGGAGGGCGCCGTGTTACTTCATATCAAGTGTACGATAGTAATAGTTGTCGGCACGAATAGTCCCACCCTATGCTGAATAGATGTTAGTCAAGTTGGCTTAAACCTTTTGCTAGTTGTTAGGGTTGCAGATGCCTGGTTTGGTAGAAACGATATCAGTTTGATCAGGAAAAGCCATTAGCATGTATATTTAATGACCTATCCACGTGAATGGGTCTAGTAATACGTAATATATAATATACGAAGTGCAGAGTCAGAGCTGCTACCTTCTCATCACATGTAAAAAAAAATAGCAGAAGTATGTTCTGATACTGCAAAAAGCAGACAAGGAACAAAAAATTTACTTGCCACCATTGCTTTATTTATTTTTGTTGAAACTAATTACTTTTCTATTCATTGTCAACCATTACATGAGGAGAAGAAAATAATTTTACATGTGCAGAAACTATATGACTTAGGAAAGACATTCTTGGAATTCTAAGGAAATGGTCAGAGGTGGGAAGTGTGATTTTGCTAAAGTGTCAGCCAGGATGTTGCATTCCCTCGAGACATGCATGATTTGGAGGACAAGAGAAGCTGATTTTAGCTTTTGGATGTTTCCTGAATATCGGAAGAAGAGGCATTTGTGGGATTAAGTCGTTATTTAATATTTTGACTTCTGTTAAAGAGTCTGAGAACAGTGAGGCTCGATTGTAAAATGTTTTTTGTACATGTTTAATGCCTCTCCCTAATTGCATAGAGTTCATATTCTAGGCTGCTCTTGGATATGAGACAGTGTTTTGATCCATGAATCCATTCTCCGTTTGTGTGGAAAGTGATATAGGTTGTGGACTGAAGTTGATTGTCTTTTCTCCGTGCTGCATGTACATGAATTGTTATGCCTTTGTTGATTGTTTATAACTGTGGATTTGTCGTCCGTTTAGTTATACTAGTTAGTGCACGTGCAAATTTTACACTTGATTTTATTATGGCTTTTATCGGCTCCTCTCTTTATGTGCCTTAGTTCACCGCCCCCCCCCCCCCCCCCCCCGGTTTTTACATACTTGTACCTTATTGATTAAATCTGAAACAATTATGTTTCTGTTCATGTATCAAACTTTTCAATAGCCTTTCTTCATGTGGGCAGTGTGCCTCACATAGGCAGTTTTGAGTCTCTTTATTAGTTGGAGTTTTAACACCTTTATTTTATTTCTTATATTTTATTTATTTCATCTTACGTTGTTGAATTTGTGTTCACAAAACGTGGATGATGCTCTGTACTATTTTTATGGAGATCTATATGGATACACAAAAAGAAACTTTCTTACACATGGTATCCAATCATATCTTTACATACTTCAATATTCGGCCATATAAGAGACTCCAACGCAAAATTTTATGTAAATATGAATTTTTTTTAAAGGATATACACAATTCTCAAGATATCTAACAATCGGCTTAGCTTTCTTTCTGTATGATTTACAAAAGATGTGATTATACTGATAAGGATGATTTTTATGAAGTATATAACAAAGAGTAATAACAATATTCATATAGGTTTCACTTTTTAGGCTGCTCATATGATTAGTAATAAGGAATGTGATGTAGTGGATTTCATAGAAATTGTGTCGATTAAGTACATCACATTAGTTTATGGTTGACAAGCGCAATTGAAAGTGCAATTGATAGGACTAATGGAGGAGAATACTGAATTTTCCTATTAATAGACAACACCAATGAGAGAACAAACTTCAGCCTATGCATATCCATGCTTGTTATTAATGAGTTGATAAAAGCATGTTCAGGATGACATCCATTGGTGTATTGCATTTGTTAAGGACATGATGTTAATTTATAAAACTAATGATAGACTGAATGAAAACGTTTATCTACAAAGAAATGCATTGGAATCAATTAGATTTAAAATTACTCCAATCAAATGGATTCATGCATTTTCAATTCATCTAGTTTTAAATTTTTGGTTGCGCTACCATGTTGGACTATTGAATGTGTAAGGACCTTGTAAAGAGGCGAGATCACCTCCTTACTAAAATTTAAAGGAAGTATAAAACATCCATCTTTTTAGAAAGATAAAAGATACTGAGGGATGCATGTATAATATTCCAAGTAAATAAGCATGCACCAGATACATTACAAAATGTCAATAGCAGCGGAAATAAAAGTACTAAGCCTATTACATGGCTTTCATTGTTCATTACATGATTGTTCCCAAAAGAAAAAGATAAGAGAAAATGATCTAGCTATAGCAACCTAGACATCCTTTCAGATAGCTTGAGATCTACTCCTGAGATGAATTCCTTCAAACTTGTCCTTCTCCTTGCTCAGCACCAACACCTGGGTGGTTGGGAAAGCACCTAGTAAAAGGGGAAAGAAAACATGGTATGTGTCACAAAACTAATCTGGGATATCGAAATAAGTACAACAAATAAAAATAGGCTAGGGTTCATCATATGATGAAGATAACAAGAATGTGAGGCTATATTCAAAAGAAACTTGTCATTAACAATTATATCAAAAGGATTTGCATGTAAGATTATTATGCCTACCTAACTAAGTAGGGTTGAGGCACCTACCGGACCTCTAACCTTAGGTGAGGGGAGAATAAGACATTCCCAGTCACCTATAATATTATGGGGAGAATAAGACATTCCCCAAGACGATTATTTACATGCCCTCTGTGGGTGGTTGTACATAAGTACCGCTACTTTAAATTAAATAGAACATAAATCCACATGCTAGAAAAAGTAGGCATGGTAAGAGTAGTCATAATATTCAATAAGCATGGCAGTGGGGTATAAGACCCAAACAAGAAGAAATTATAATCTAATTTGAAGCATGAACAACATTAGGATTCAAGAATAGAATATTTAGGATTCATTTAAGCCTCATTAGGGAAATATAGGGTTGGACTGCAATTATCCCAACATAGGGTATACAGGAATGCACATACCTCTCTTACTGATATCAATTACTAATTTTCACCACTTTAATTGAGTCCAAGTTCTACTTTGCCTATTTTCAATGTATTAACACGTATTAGAGTACATAGTGCACATTAATATATAGAAACTCTAATTTTTTAGCTTTTTAGAAAAATTCGGATTTAACTTTTGAAAATATTACCAATAACTTGTTAGGTTCTCCTAATCAAGAAAACATATTTTTATGTTAATTTTGGAGTTATGATGATTAAGATGTAATTTCTTTTGAATTTTATGCATTAAATTCATTTTACAAAAATCGCCCTTCATCAAACCATGAAATCAGACCTTGACAATATTTTTATTAGATAGAGATTAATTTTCTAATTCCAAAACATATTTATTTATCAAATTTGGATAAGCGGTTTAGAAGAAATGAATTTTTCAATACTGACCAATAGGAAATTGCCACATCATCAAACCGGTCGAGATAATTAAAGAGAGAGGGAGAGGGAGAAAACACCATTTGACCCAAGATCAGGTTTGAAGTTTCTTAGATAACCAAACTAGAGATTGTAGAGAAGATAAAATAGAAAGAAACCAAAACCTTAGAAGAACATGGTAAAAAGAGATGGGAATCATCGATTATCAACATAGAAGCATGGGTTTTAAGCATGTACTTAAGTAATATATGAGAAGGGGTTTAACAAAACATGCCTCTAGGAATGTAAGAAGGTCCAAACAGAAATGATCCCAAGATTATAAGGTATGGTTGCTCCAAGCTAAGCTCCTTTCTTGAGCAAAGATTACCTTCTCCACTTTAGAGGTTCAAACCCTAGAAAAAGAGCATGGAGGTGAGATGTTTTAGGGTTTCAGGTGGAGTTTTACAATGTATGATCATGGTTCTGACCTAGAAGAAGGTGTAAGGAAGACTAACAGTATGAAAATGGGGAAGGAAGGGAGGAAACGTACTAGTTTTTGTCAAAATTACCAAGGATGAGCTTTAGAAATCCTAATAGAGCAATTTGGAAGCTTTAGGAGCCTTCTTCACCAAGGTAGGCTCCTTCTATTACCTTGGGACAACAACTTCGTAGCTGAATACAGAAGGAACTATTATCTAAGCTAGAGGAAAGAAAAGGAGAGCAAGAGTTTTCGAATTGTGAGTTGGGAAGGGGTATACATGGCTATATAAAGAGAGAGGTGAAGCATGAGGTGTCTTAAGGGACTTTCCATGTGTCTTTAGTCTAGGGCTTGATGGCCATGCAAGAGGACAGCTCATGGACTCTTCTTGGATATCAAAATTCGGTCCTAAGAGCCCACAGATCCTTCTAGGCCATCCCCACCGTTTTTCAAGAAAGAAATAACCTCATTGGTTGATAGCTTTTGAAGATAAACATCTTTATAAAGAGGGTAATCCCTATAATGCCCTTGGAAAGAAATACCATCAAACCAAGGTAAAACTAGGTTCTCCAATAGTTTAAAATCTCGTTAATGGTAAGGGAATATCTAAGGATTAAAATTCAGTTGATAATTTGTAAAGAAAACCTTCCAATTTGGTAAATTGCATAAAAGTCCAGAATGTACCTAAAATTACATAACTTGCACAAACAACATCCAAATCGATCCAAATTTGAAACTTAGCCTCATTTTATGTTTTAAAATCATATCAAAAAGTTATATTAAGGTTTATAGCACTTAATTATGGTAATTAAGCTTTCACTGAGGTATTTGTGCATAAACCCTTATATTGGTACAATTAGTGAATAAATGTTCACTAAACCACTATAAATTCCACTAATTAAACATAAATGACATAAAGGATAGAAATGAGAGGGAAACTTGGGAAAAAGGTTTACATGGAGATTACATCTAAGATTCATTATGTTACATCACTCCACCCCTTTAAAAGGATTTCGTTCTCGAAATCTCAAGCAAAAAGAGAAGGGTGAGTACGTAACATTTCATCTCTCAACTCCCAAGTGGTTTCTTCCAGACCATGATATTTCCACAAAACTTTTACCAACTTAATCTCTTTGTTCTTCAGCTGCTTTACTCGAGAGTCAAGAATATTCACAGGTAGCTCTTCATAGGCCAGATTCTCATGTATCTCCAAAGGCTCAACAGTAAGCACATGAGAAGAGTCCTTCACATACTTCTTCAGCATAGAGACATGGAACACATTATGAATCTTATCATAGGAAGGAGGTAAGGCTAAGGGGTACTCACAATCTCCAAACTTATCTAAGATTTCAAATGGTCCAACATAGCGGGGACTCAACTTGCCTTTAACTTTAGATCTAGCAATAGAATGGATAGGCTTGATCTTTAGAAATGCATAGTCACCCACTAGGAAGTTAACATTAGACCTCTTCTTATCAGCATACATCTTCTGTCAGCCTTAAGCAACTTTCATGCATTTCTTTATCAACTGCACTTTTTCTATCATCATTTGCATGTCATCGGTCTTCACTAGAGAACGTTCACCGACATCATCCCAATGCAAAGGTGAACGACATGGTCTACCATAGAAAGCTTCAAAAGGTGGCATACCAATACTAGCTTGGTAGCTATTGTTGTAAGCAAACTCAGCTAATGGCAGATACTGATCCCATGCACCCCCACAATCCATTACACAAGCATGAAGCAAGTCCTCCAGAATCTGAACTGTTCTCTCAGATTGACCATCAGTCTGCGGGTGGTAAGCAGTACTGAAACGCAAGTCAGTACCCATCTAATCCTGAATCTGACCCCATAAACGAGAAGTAAACTTTGGGTCACGATCAGAAACTATTACCTCAGGTACTCCATGTAGGCGTACGATCCACTCAACGTACAACTGAGCCATATCCACAACTTTGTAATTTGTTTTGAAAGGCAAGAAATGAGCAGATTTTGTAAGCCGATCAATAACCACCCAAACAACATCATAACCTTTCTTGGACTTGGGGAAACCAGTAATGAAGTCCATTATGATTTTCTTCCACTTCCATTCTGGAATTTCAAGAGGGTGAAGAAGACCACTAGGTCGTTGATGTTCGATCTTGACTTGCTGACATGTCAAGCACTTCACGACGAACAGAGCTATATCATTCTTCATGTTATTCCACCAAAAGCTTCGTTGTAAGTCCTTATATACCTTTGTTGTGCCAGGATGAATAGTGTACTTGGACCCATGAGCTTCACTTAGAACCTTCTGTCTCAGATCACCAACATTAGGAATCCACAACCTTTGTTTGAAGAGGACAACACCATCCACTTCGACTGTAACATCCCTAACCTGGGTTATGAGTTAACCGTAGGTGTTTTGCCTAAATATGTGAATAAATCTTTGTGATTAACTCTGAGCATGTAATTAAGTTTCTCAGAAAAGTATATTTCAGTATTTGCTCCTTTTTATTTAAAGTTGTAGCATTGTTTTGATATACAGGGACCTATGTGCAATTTACCCAGTTAAAAGGGTTAGCTTGCAATTTGCACATGATGAGATATTCCTCTGATTTTGAGACATCATGAGAAATCTGTTTAGCCAAGTTTGAGGGATTTCCCAAGCTAAGGCACCAAGGTGCAGCTGTGGAAGCAATCCCGGTGCTTAAAACCCTAATTTGGGGTAAAATGCAATTTACCCAAATTAAGGGATGAAAATTGTGAAATATGTCATCTAAAGTATCTTTTTAGACTCTTGCCATCATTTAGAGAAGAAATGATGAGGAAGTCACCTCAATTGAATTATCAAGTTATGAGATATGCCTTGTGATTGAATAATCAGGGTATATGTGCAATATTTCTTTATGTATGTACCTCATTATTAGCTTGCTCTCCCTTACCTTCTTCTCCTACGACCTTAAGAGAAGGTTTGTCCTTAGAATAAAGAGGAAGGAACGATCAAGTAAAGAAGGAGGGACCTAGTTGGAATTATGGACAACTTATGAACTAATGTTGAAAATCCTACCCCATGTATATAAGCTCTCCTTCCCTTAGTTGCAAGGGAACTTACCCTTCGTTCCCCTACTGTTTCATTTCACCAAAGACGACCAAGGACTGCCTTGGAGCTAAGGAGGACGAACAAGGGGTGCAAGGTAGGTTTAAACCCCTCTTCTTGCCTAATTCCATGGTTAAAACTCGAATTCAAGGTCACCTTCATGGCTAACTCTTGAAACCCTACCTTTCTAGCCATCTCTTTTCATCCTTCCTTGGAGTTTTCACCTTGGCCAACCTGTGGGAACTCAAGGACGCCATTAGAGCTTGGATCTGGAAAGCTTGGAGCTCAAGAAGCAAGCTTTAGGCGGGTTTTATAACTCTAAACCTATGCTTTACTATGTGCATCTTTATATGCGTTTTAATGATAGCTCTTAGTATTTCCCTACGTTTCCCTGCTATTTTGCAAGCCAACCCGTGAGATATCTGTACTGTTCTTGAGCTAGAAGATGAAGGCGTGATTTCCAAGAAAAACCCACCGCTTTTCTTTTTGCTCTCTCGGACTCAAGACCGCGAGGTGAGCAAACGGTCTCGAGACCGCGACAGGGCAAACGGTCTCAAGACCATTTGTCCCCATTGACCGAGCGTGGACCGTATAAGAAATCTGTTCCTAATTATATATGCTAATTACCCTCAACATTTGGGAGACTAACTCCAAAGGAATCGGGAGATATGACCTTTTTAAGTCACAACTTTAAATGAATTAATTGCTGACTTTCAAACGGTCTGAAATTGCCTTTTTGGGCAAACGATCTCAAGACCGTGTAAGGTCGTTGACTAAGCGTTTACCGTATGAGATTACTGTTCAAAATTATGTTAATTAACAACTCACCAAGTTTGATGGTCTAATTCCAAATGGGCTAAGGGTTGAAGGGTGAATACTAGGGCTAACCCTAGATAAAATCAGTACTGAAATTATGGTGACCTAATTAGGGTTTTTAGGGTTGATTGACCTAAACGGTCTCAAGACCGTTTGGGGGTCACCAAACGGTCTCAAGACCGCGAGGGCAATCAACCAAGACCGTTTGGAGGTCTGGGTCAAGGATAGTTGACCAATTGAAGGTACAATTACACCAAATTACATTGCAATTAAATATTGACATGATCATCAACTCAATGGGTCAGACCTTGATGAATCTGCACTAGAATCCAAAATTGGATGGGCAAACGGTCTCAAGACCGTTTGGAACTCATCCAAACGGTCTCAAGACCGAGAGGACAATCACCCAAGACCGTTTGAAGGTCTAGGGTTGAGTAATTTGACCAATTGAGGACCCAATCGCAAATAAGTTATCAATTTAATTAAAATTCTATTTTGTGGGTCAAACATGGTTCAACCCCTATCAAATCACCTTAGACTTTGATGAAATCTTGGGAAAACGGTCTCAAGACCATGTGGGGTCCACCCACATGACCTCAAGACCGTTTGGGCCAAGTTTGGGCCCAATTGGAGCTCAATTGAAGGGTTCAACCTTGTGTTGATGCACACTGTTGAGTGTTGATGGGTGAACATTGATAGACCCTAATTGAATCGATTTCAACCATAATTGGTTAACCACTATGGGTCAATTGAATGACCAAGTGATCAAGCATAATCTTAGTTGACTAAAGCCATAAGTGGCCAACATATCTTTGACCATTTGAGGGCTTCAACATGGGTTGACATTATCGGTTGCATCTTTGAGCCTTGTTGAAGGACCAAGCGGCTGAGACCATGAGAGCCTCGCGGTCTCAAGACCGTGAGAGGGCTCGCGGTCTCAAGACCGTGAGGGGGATCACAGTCTCAAGACCGAGAGGAGGCTCGCGGTCTCATGACCGCGAAGGGCCTCGTGGTCCTGAGGTCAAAGAAGGGCAAACGGTCTTCATGACCCTCGCGGTCTCAACTCAAATTGGTCTTCGCGGTCTCAACATTTACTTGAACCAATGGGAGGCTTCGCGGTCTTGAACCCTTGAAGAGGCTCGCGGTCTTGAAGCCTAAGGGGGCTCGCGGTCTTGGAGGGTCAAAGTGGACAAACGATCAACACTTTCAACCAATCTCAACCCAATTGATGATTAATGATTGAAATCAATCAATGTGATTCAAGGTTGACCTCATTCAATCATTTGATGATGTAAATGGTTCAATGTTGCCCTAATCAAACCCTAATGATAATCTAGGATAGTAAGGGGTTATTTGACTAAGGTTTTTGACCATGATGATGATCAATGGGGTGAATTACCAAAATACCCCTGAAGGGTGAATTGAGTTATACCTTGCTCAAATTCAAACTCTAATTACATGAGAATGATGTTTTTAGTCATAATGACTCTATCCAACTTGATCTAGTCTAATGTTATCATCAACCATTAGTATGATGAAAGAGAGAGTACTCTAGAGAGAGAAAGTACCCTAGAGAGAGAAAGTAACTCTAATCACATAATGGTGATGTTTTTGGCTATGTTAGCCTATGATGACTCAACCCAACCTGTTTTAGAGTGATGTTGACATCACCTAACCTTATGATGAGAGAGAAAGTACTTCTAGAGAGAGAAAGTACTTCTAGAGAGAGAAAGTACCCTTTTTAAATGGAAACTCAATTGAAGCATCCCCAATACACAGAAATGAGCACAATTAGGGTATGATCCACCTGTGTAAGATCATAGAAACCCTAATTATGATAAATGATGAACCATTAACTAATCCAAGAGTATCAATGAAGATGTTACTCATACATGATGATGTTATGAGTTTAATTCACCTTGATGTGAATAGTAAACCCTAATTCAAGGGTGATGACATGTAATGTGAATAGTAAACCCTAATTCAAGGGTAATGTCATGCTTTTGAGCAATAAACTCTATTTGATTTAAATTAAAGATTTAACTCTTATAACAAGAGTGGGAAGTACATTCCTTATTGTTGCATTACCTTTATCAGATGTATTAACCATGCAGGTTCTGATATGAAGGTAATCATATCCAGGTATGGATGTTGATGTTATATTCATTAAAGGCATGTTGTTAGCCTTAGGAATAAGTAAAGTAATCTGATGCCTTGCCAGTGGCATCCTATGCTGATAATGGGCTATTAGAGCCATGAATACCATCAAGGTCATGCCTTAGAGATGACTTGTGATGAGGATAAGGAGAAATAATGATTGATATGAGTTAGGCCTGTTACATTTAGTATTCTTCTTTTATAGCTGCTATGCTATTGTTATTGTTTGAAGAACAATGTATGCTGTTAAAGAATACTGAATGTACCTAACTAATCCAGTATAATGTACAGCCCTGATCATAGATCCATCATTGTCAGAAATTAAGTGATGGTGAAACAGGTTTTCCTCAGGGAACTCCTGGAGCACATACTTTTGAGTATGTGGGGTACATGGATGTGTAGAACCTTACATCCTAGTGTAGGAAAGTGATGTAGATGTGGAATCCATCCATCCTTCACTATAGTTCCATATTGTATCAGTGGTAGGTAAACATGAAACCTCCTGATGACGAAGAAAGCACAGATATCCGTATCAGTGGTAGGTAAATATGAAACCTCCTGATGACGAAGAGAGTACAGAACGCCACTGTGACTCTAGAATAGTGAAGGACCAGTTTACCCTGTGAGCTATAGTAGTAGAGACACGAGATGTCCTACAAGTGATCCTCTTACTAACTGAGGAAGGTGAAGGTCATGAGAATCCGGCTCTCTTAATGACCTATGTATGATACCGATGCGGCTTCTCAGCGATCAGTTGGAGTATGAGTGGTAAGCCTCATCTCCACAGGGCATAATGTTGTTTGTAAAACATAATCAACCATATAGTATAACTTGTTAGAGATAACTCCAAGTTAGTTGATTGATGTTACATTGCAATAGTGTTTATATTCTCCATATCTCCTAAATGGTTGAGATCTTGTTATACCTGCAACTGTTACAGAATGCTTTGAAGGCTTTACTATTTAAAATATTCTTTGATGTTATAATAAAGCTTCTGGCGAAGAGTTATAACTCTCGCTGGGACAATTATGTATAATTGTCTCACTCCGTAGGCTTCAACTTTTTAGGTGGACGTCAGAGACGAAGGAACCAGCCTACAGGGGATCAGTCTCAGCAGCAGCATCAGGGGCAGCAGTAATCTCAGGTGGAGATTGTCCTACCCTATGGTGTAGTTGGAGTCAGTCCTATGTGTCCTCTGTACTCTCAGGTCTTGGAGTTTTGTGTTATGTGATCTTGAGATTTTGTATCTTGATGTATATAATTACTCAAGAAGTAATTATCCTGAGACGTAAACAGTTACCTCTCTTTATGAAAGGAGTTTTTATGGATACCAGTTCTTATCTCGAAAAGTTTTAATTTCCCGTGATTTTTGTCTTCCGCTGATTACCGATTCGCTTCCGCTAAGTTTTAATCGTGTTTATGTCATGGTTTGGAGATCAGAGCCCACAAGTAGTGGTATCAGAGCTCCAGGTTCAGTTGAGTCTAGAGAGGCATAGGACTTAGAATGTCGAGTCTACCTTTAGTACTCCTTCCTTTTCTAATAGAATCTTTTGCTCCTCAGGAGAAGAAGATACATAAGAATGTCGGAACATCGTGATGAGCACGTGGTAGAGAGTAGTGCTAGTGCGCCTCGAGGCGGTGTAAGAGTTCCGAGAATAGAACAACCTGCACCTGAGTCGCCAAGAGAGCCACCCCAGTTCGACCCAGCTGACATGAGTGATCCAGCTGTACAGACGATGTTCGGGCAGTTCATGACTGCCATGACACATATAACCGATAGGATGCCCATTCCTGCACCTAGGGCACCTGCCCAACCTGAAGCACAAGGTATCAGTAAAACATTCGAACGACTTCATCGTGTCGGAGCTACCGAGTACTTCGGAACTGCCGACCCTGCAGATGCTGACTTATGGTTGACAGAGTTGGAGAAGGCTTTCATGATTCTTATAATTCCGGAAGCTGAGAAGGTTAGACATGCAGTCTATCTTCTCAAAGGCAGTGCTGGTCACTGGTGGAACATGGAAGAGCAGAAGAGACCTGGAATAGAGTTCTCATGGGAAGAGTTTCGTCGGGAATTTATCAATAAATATTTTCCAAAGACCTTCCTAGATGAGAAGATCTCTCAGTTTGAGAAACTAAGGCAGGGTATGATGAACATTAGTGAGTATGAAGCTAAGTTTATGGAGTTGTTGTGGTTCTGTCCGCACATGGCTGCTATGGATGAGGAAAGAATCAGAAGATTTGAGAAGGGTTTGAGTTCTGATATGTCAACCCCTGTGTCTGCCTTAGAAAACAGAGAGAGATTCTCTACCTTCGTTGAGTCAGTCCGAAGGATAGAGAGATCTGTGGTTGAGAAAAGACAAACCCATAAAAGATATCCACAGTTCCAGGGTTCTTCATCTAGGGATTCCAAGAAAACTAGATTCTCTGCACCTAACCCTCCACCACCCAGATCGAGTTTTCAAACTCAATGGACACCAAGCAGAGGTAGAGGACGGAGTCAACCACTTCAAGGGACGCACAGTTCTGCATCAGTGTCAGTTACTGGACCACCCAGACCACAGCAACAGGAGAAGAGTTGCTACAACTGTGGTAAGGTGGGACACTTGATGAAGGACTGCCGTTCTAGGCCTGTCGGTGTGACACAACAAACCCCGAGACAGAATCAACAGGGATCTCAGAATAGACATCATCAAGGAGCAGCTCGAGGACGTGGACAAGCGTCTCAAGCTGGATCATCAGCACCACCTCAACACCAGGCGACTGCGAGGTTCTATGCTATGAACCCACCTGAGGCAGTGGTCAATCCACGGGTAGTGGCAGGTCAGATGAAACTTTTATATTCTGATATGTCTACATCCTGTATTGTATCTGTTCTGATTGATCCGGGTGCTACACACTCTTTCATCACTCGTGAAGTGATTCATAACTGCAATGTGACTGTTAGCCATAGAGCAGATAGTTTGTTGTTAGAGACTCCGTTGAGTGGGTCTGCCGTTTTGCAGGAGGTATGTTCTCCCTGCATCCTTTTCTTTTCAGACCATCGCATTCAAGTGGATCTTATACCACTTGATATGCAGGGATTTGATATAATCCTCGGGATGGATACCTTAGAAAGGTATAGAGTTGTCTTGGATTGTGAGTCCAAGTTGGCTGTGTTTGCTGATGAAAGTAACACATGGATCTTTCAAGGCAAAAGAAAGATTCTGCCCACCTGTCTTGTGTCAGCTATGGTTGCTGATAAGCTGTTGAGGCAAGGATGTTATGCCTTCTTAGCCCATGTGGTAGATGTTACCAAGGAAAGTTCTAATCCTGCTGAAGTTCCTATAGTCAGGGAATTCGAAGATGTGTTTCCTGAAGAACTTCCTGGTATACCACCACCTCGGGAGATTGATTTTGAAATCAATCTGATCCCAGATACGAAACCCATAGCTCAAACTCCGTATAGAATGGCTCCTGCCGAGATGGCAGAACTCAAGAAACAGCTTCAAGAGTTACTTGAGAGAGGTTTTATCCGACCGAGTACTTCACCTTGGGGCGCTCCGGTCTTGTTTGTTAAAAAGAAAGATGGGTCAATGCGGTTATGCATCGACTACAGACAACTCAATAAAGTGACAATAAAGAATAAGTATCCTCTGCCGAGGATTGATGATCTCTTTGACCAGTTGCGTGGTGCAACAGTCTTTTCAAAGATAGACTTGAGGTCTGGATATCATCAACTCCGTATTAAGGATAGTGACATACCCAAGTCTGCCTTTAGGACAAGATATGGTCACTATGAGTTCACGGTTATGTCGTTTGGACTAACCAATGCACCAGCTGCATTTATGGAACTCATGAATAGAGTTTTTCGACCTTTCCTTGATCAGTGTGTTGTCGTCTTCATAGATGACATACTGATTTATAGTAAGGATGCTCAGCAGCATGAGCAGCATCTTCGCCAAGCTTTGACCTTGCTAAGAGAACATAAGCTGTACGCTAAGTTTAGCAAGTGTGAGTTCTGGCTGCCGGAGGTATCTTTTCTTGGACATGTGATATCCGCCTCGGGAATTCGTGTTGACCCTACAAAGGTAGAATCTGTTCTACAATGGGAACAACCGAAGACACCGACGGAAATTCGAAGTTTCTTGGGGTTAGCTGGCTATTATCGAAGGTTTATTAAGAGCTTTAGTTCTATAGCTTTACCTTTGACCAAGTTAACCCGGAAAGATGTTCCTTTTTCTTGGAGTGATAAATGTCAACAATCTTTCCAGCTGCTGAAGGAGAGGTTGACAAGTGCACCTGTGCTAGTGCTACCTGAACAAGGAAAAGGGTATATAGTTTTCTGTGATGCTTCCAAGAACAGACTAGGATGTGTGTTGATGCAGGATAAACAAGTGATTTCTTTTGCTTCCCAACAACTTAAGAAACACGAGGAGAATTATCCAACACACGATCTAGAGTTAGCTGCTGTGGTTCATGATTTGAAGATCTGGAGACATTATCTCTACAGAGAAACATTCCAGATTTTCACAGACCACAAAAACCTTAAATATATCTTCTCTCAGCATGAGCTCAACATGAGGCAACGTCGCTGGATGGAGTTAATCAAGGACTACGACTGTACAATTGATTACCACCTAGGCAAGGCCAATGTTGTTACAGATGCCTTGAGTAGGAAATCAACAACATCAACCATGAATAGAGCACAACTAAACTCTTTAGTATGCTCTAGGAGAGATATGCTTATCTCTTTAAGGCAAGACAATGTACAGTTGAAGGTGTCATTGCTAGCCGGTTTGTTAGCTGAGATGCATATTAAACCTACCCTAAGAGAGCAGATTAAAGAGGCACAGCTAGGTGATGCTGCAGTTCAACATATAAGATCTGAGTATGGAAATGAGAAGCTAGATGGTTTTCATGACTCAAAAGATCAAGTAGCTTGTTTTAATGGAAGAATGATAGTGCCAGATGTGGACAACTTGAGAAAGTTAGTCCTGGAAGAAGCCCATTCTTCCATGTATGCTATGCATCCAGGGAGCACCAAGATGTATCGGAATTTGAAAGATCTATATTGGTGGTCTGGGATGAAGAAGGACGTTGCAGAGTTTGTTCTGAGGTGTCCTGTGTGTCAGCAAGTTAAAGCTGAACACTAGAAGCCTGCAGGAACAATGCAACCTTTACCCATATCACAGTGGAAGTGGGACCATGTGACCATGGACTTTGTTGTTGGCCTACCCAGGACAAGCAAAGGACATGATTCCATTTGGGTAATTGTTGATAGGTTGACTAAGACAGCACATTTCTTACCTGTCAAAACAACCTATTATGCTGAAAGGTTATCAGAGTTGTATGTTCAAGAGATAGTGTGTTTGCACGGAGTTCCTGTCATACTAGTTTCTGACAGAGGTCCTCAGTTTACCAGTCATTTTTGGGAACAGTTACACAGAGCCTTAGGCACCAAGCTGAGGTTTAGTACAGCCTTTCATCCACAGACTGATGGACAGTCGGAAAGGACCATACAAACCTTAGAAGATCTGTTGCGAGCATGTGTTCTCCAGTTCACCGAAAGTTGGGATCTACACTTAAGCTTGATAGAGTTTGCCTATAACAATAGCTATCAGCATAGTATTGATATGGCACCTTATGAAGCCTTATATGATAGACGTTGTAGATCACCCTTGTGTTGGTTTGAGATTGGTGAGCACCAGTTGTTAGGTCCTGACCTGGTGCAGCAAACCACAGAAAAGATTAAAGTTATACAACATAAGATTAAGACTGCTCAGGATAGGCAGAAATCTTATGCTGACAAACGTCGTAGACCCTTAGAGTTCCAGGTTGGATACAGAGTGTATCTTAAGGTCTCACCTTGGAAAGGGGTCCTTCATTTTGGAAGGAAAGGGAAGTTAGCTCCTAGATATATGGGGCCTTATCCAATCATTGAACGGATTGGAAAGGTAGCATATAAACTAGAGCTTCCCCCAGAATTACAGAGGTTACATCCTGTGTTTCACATTTCTATGTTGAAGAAATGTCACCCAGACACCGAGTCAGTTCTACAACCTATGGAGGTAGAATTGAATGATGACATATCCTATGAGGAGGGACCAGTGTCAATCCTTGATAAACGAATTACAAAGTTAAAGAAGAAATATATAAGTCTTATGAAAGTCCTCTGGAACCATCGTGGTATTGAAGAAGCCACTTGGGAGTTAGAGGATGAGATGAGAAGGAAGTATCCTGCCCTTTTCTCGTAGTATGTTTTATCGATTTCGGGGACAAAATCCTTGTAAGGGGTGGATAATTTGTAACATCCCTGACCTGGGTTATGAGTTAACCCTAGGTGTTTTGCCTAAATATGTGAATAAATCTTTGTGATTAACTCTGAGCATGTAATTAAGTTTCTCAGAAAAGTATATTTCAGTATTTGCTCCTTTTTATTTAAAGTTGTAGCATTGTTTTGATATACAGGGACCTATGTGCAATTTACCCAGTTAAAAGGGTTAGCTTGCAATTTGCACATGATGAGATATTCCTCTGATGTTGAGACATCATGAGAAATCTGTTTAGCCAAGTTTGAGGGATTTCCCAAGCTAAGGCACCAAGGTGCAGCTGTGGAAGCAATCCCGGTGCTTAAAACCCTAATTTGGGGTAAAATGCAATTTACCCAAATTAAGGGATGCAAATTGTGAAATATGTCATCTAAAGTATCTTTTTAGACTCTTGCCATCATTTAGAGAAGAAATGATGAGGAAGTCACCTCAATTGAATTATCAAGTTATGAGATATGCCTTGTGATTGAATAATCAGGGTATATGTGCAATATTTCTTTATGTATGTACCTCATTATTAGCTTGATCTCCCTTACCTTCTTCTCCTAAGACCTTAAGAGAAGGTTTGTCCTTAGAATAAAGAGGAAGGAACGATCAAGTAAAGAAGGAGGGACCTAGTTGGAATTATGGACAACTTATGAACTAATGTTGAAAATCCTACCCCATGTATATAAGCTCTCCTTCCCTTAGTTGCAAGGGAACTTACCCTTCGTTCCCCTACTGTTTCATTTCACCAAAGACGACCAAGGACTGCCTTGGAGCTAAGGAGGACGAACAAGGGGTGCAAGGTAGGTTTAAACCCCTCTTCTTGCCTAATTCCATGGTTAAAACTCGAATTCAAGGTCACCTTCATGGCTAACTCTTGAAACCCTACCTTTCTAGCCGTCTCTTTTCATCCTTCCTTGGAGTTTTCACCTTGGCCAACCTGTGGGAACTCAAGGACGCCATTAGAGCTTGGATCTGGAAAGCTTGGAGCTCAAGAAGCAAGCTTTAGGCGGGTTTTATAACTCTAAACCTATGCTTTACTATGTGCATCTTTATATGCGTTTTAATGATAGCTCTTAGTATTTCCCTACTTTTCCCTGCTATTTTGCAAGCAAACCCGTGGGATATCTGTACTGTTCTTGAGCTAGAAGATGAAGGCGTGATTTCCAAGAAAAACCCACCGCTTTTCTTTTCCTTAAACGGTCCTAACAGTTTGCTCTCTCGGACTCAAGACCGCGAGGTGAGCAAATGGTCTCGAGACCGCGACAGGGCAAACGGTCTCAAGACCGTTTGTCCCCATTGACCGAGCGTGGACCGTATAAGAAATCTGTTCCTAATTATATAGGATAATTTCCCTCAACATTTGGGAGACTAACTCCAAAGGAATCGGGAGATATGACCTTTTTAAGTCACAACTTTAAATGAATTAATTGCTGACTTTCAAACGGTCTGAAATTGCCTTTTTGGGCAAACGGTCTCAAGACCGTGTAAGGTCGTTGACTAAGTGTTGACCGTATGAGATTACTGTTCAAAATTATGTTAATTAACAACTCACCAAGTTTGATGGTCTAATTCCAAACGGGCTAAGAGTTGAAGGGTGAATACTAGGGCTAACCCTAGATAAAATCAGTACTGAAATTATGGTGACCTAATTAGGGTTTGTAGGGTTGATTGACCTAAACGGTCTCAAGACCGTTTGGGGGTCACCAAACGGTCTCAAGACCACGAGGGCAATCAACCAAGACCGTTTGGAGGTCTGGGGTCAAGGATAGTTGACCAATTGAAGGTACAATTACACCAAATTACATTGCAATTAAATATTGACATGATCATCAACTCAATGGGTCAGACCTTGATGAATCTGCACTAGAATCCAAAATTGGATGGGCAAACGGTCTCAAGACCGTTTGGAACTCATCCAAACGGTCTCAAGACCGAGAGGACAATCACCCAAGACCGTTTGAAGGTCTAGGGTTGAGTAATTTGACCAATTGAGGACCCAATCGCAAATAAGTTATCAATTTAATCAAAATTCTGTTTTGTGGGTCAAACATGGTTCAACCCCTATCAAATCACCTTAGACTTTGATGAAATCTTGGGAAAACGGTCTCAAGACCATGTGGGGTCCACCCACATGACCTCAAGACCGTTTGGGCCAAGTTTGGGCCCAATTGGAGCTCAATTGAAGGGTTCAACCTTGTGTTGATGCACACTGTTGAGTGTTGATGGGTGAACATTGATAGACCCTAATTGAATCGATTTCAACCATAATTGGTTAACCATTATGGGTCAATTGAATGACCAAGTGATCAAGCATAATCTTAATTGACTAAATTCATAAGTGGCCAACATAGCTTTGACCATTTGAGGGCTTCAACATGGGTTGACATTATCGGTTGCATCTTTGAGCCTTGTTGAAGGACCAAGCGGCTGAGACCATGAGAGCCTCGCGGTCTCAAGACCGTGAGAGGGCTCACGGTCTCAAGACCGTGAGGGGGCTCACGGTCTCAAGACCGAGAGGAGGCTCGCGGTCTCAAGACCGTGAAGGGCCTCGCGGTCCTGAGGTCAAAGAAGGGCAAACGGTCTTCATGACCCTCGCGGTCTCAACTCAAATTGGTCTTCGCGGTCTCAACATTTACTTGAACCAATGGGAGGCATCGCGGTCTTGAACCCTTGAAGAGGCTCGCGGTCTTGAAGCCTAAGGGGGCTCGCGGTCTTGGAGGGTCAAAGTGGACAAACGGTCAACACTTTCAACCAATCTCAAACCAATTGATGATTAATGATTGAAATCAATCAATGTGATTCAAGGTTGACCTCATTCAATCATTTGATGATGTAAATGGTTCAATGTTTCCCTAATCAAACCCTAATGATAATCTAGGATAGTAAGGGGTTATTTGACTAAGGTTTTTGACCATGATGATGATCAATGGGGTGAATTACCAAAATACCCCTGAAGGGTGAATTTAGTTATACCTTGCTCAAATTCAAACTCTAATTACATGAGAATGATGTTTTTAGTCATAATGATTCTATCCAACTTGATCTAGTCTAATGTTATCATCAACCATTAGTATGATGAAAGAGAGAGTACTCTAGAGAGAGAAAGTACCCTAGAGAGAGAAAGTAACTCTAATCACATAATGGTGATGTTTTTGGCTATGTTAGCCTATGATGACTCAACCCAACCTGTTTTAGAGTGATGTTGACATCACCTAACCTTATGATGAGAGAGAAAGTACTTCTAGAGAGAGAAATTACTTCTAGAGAGAGAAAGTACCCTTTTTAAATGGAAACTCAATTGAAGCATCCCCAATACACAGAAATGAGCACAATTAGGGTATGATCCACCTGTGTGAGATCATAGAAACCCTAATTATGATAAATGATGAACCTTTAACTAATCCAAGAGTATCAATGAAGATGTTACTCATACATGATGATGTTATGAGTTTAATTCACCTTGATGTGAATAGTAAACCCTAATTCAAGGGTGATGACATGTAATGTGAATAGTAAACCCTAATTCAAGGGTAATGTCATGATTTTGAGCAATAAACTCTATTTGATTTAAATTAAAGATTTAACTCTTATAACAAGAGTGGGAAGTACATTCCTTATTGTTGGATTACCTTTATCAGATGTATTAACCATGCAGGTTCTGATATGAAGGTAATCATATCCAGGTATGGATGTTGATGTTATATTCATTAAAGGCATGTTGTTAGCCTTAGGAATAAGTAAAGTAATCTGATGCCTTGCTAGTGGCATCCTATGCTGATAATGGGCTATGAGAGCCATGAATACCATCAAGGTCATGCCTTAGAGATGACTTGTGATGAGGATAAGGAGAAATAATGATTGATATGAGTTAGGCCTGTTACATTTAGTATTCTTCTTTTATAGTTGCTATGCTATTGTTATTGTTTGAAGAACAATGTATGCTGTTAAAGAATACCGAATGTACCTAACTAATCCAGTATAATGTAGAGCCCTGATCATAGATCCATCATTGTCAGAAATTAAGTGATGGTGAAACAGGTTTTCCTCAGGGAACTCCTAGAGCACATACTTTTGAGTATGTGGGGTACATGGATGTGTAGAACCTTACATCCTAGTGTAGGAAAGTGATGTAGATGTGGAATCCATCCATCCTTCACTATAGTTCCATACCGTATCAGTGGTAGGTAAACATGAAACCTCCCGATGACGAAGAAAGCACAGATATCCGTATCAGTGGTAGGTAAATATGAAACCTCCTGATGACGAAGAGAGTACAGAATGCCACTGTGACTCTAGAATAGCGAAGGACCAGTTTACCCTGGTGAGCTATAGTAGTAGAGACACGAGATGTCCTACAAGTGATCGTCTTACTGACTGAGGAAGGTGAAGGTCATGAGAATCCGGCTCTCTTAATGACCTATGTATGATACTGATGCGGCTTCTCAGCGATCAGTTGGAGTATGAGTGGTAAGCCTCATCTCCACAGGGCATAATGTTGTTTGTAAAACATAATCAACCATATAGTATAACTTGTTAGAGATAACTCCAAGTTAGTTGATTGATGTTACATTGCAATAGTGTTTATATTCTCCATATCTCCTAAATGGTTGAGATCTTGTTATACCTGCAACTGTTACAGAATGCTTTGAAGGCTTTACTGTTTAAAATATTCTTTGATGTTATAATAAAGCTTCTGGCGAAGAGTTATAACTCTCGCTGGGACAATTATGTATAATTGTCTCACCCCGTAGGCTTCAACTTTTTAGGTGGACGTCGGAGACGAAGGAACCAGCCTACAGGGGATCAGTCTCAGCAGCAGCATCAGGGGCAGCAGTAATCTCAGGTGGAGATTGTCCTGCCCTATGGTGTAGTTGGAGTCAGTCCTATGTGTCCTCTGTACTCTCAGGTCTTGGAGTTTTTTGTTATGTGATCTTGAGATTTTGTATCTTGATGTATATAATTACTCAAGAAGTAATTATCCTGAGACGTAAACAGTTACCTCTCTTTATGAAAGGAGTTTTTATGGATACCAGTTCTTATCTCGAAAAGTTTTAATTTCCCGTGATTTTTGTCTTCCGCTGATTACCGATTCGCTTCCACTAAGTTTTAATCGTGTTTATGTCATGGTTTGGAGATCAGAGCCCACATCGATAGAGAAGTCAGATTGCAGTTTCTCAGTTAAAGCTTTCATCTCCTCAAGCTCAGAACTCTCCAACTGTGCAACCACAACTTCTGAGATCCAGGTCGGTGTAACGGTCAAGCTGGCCATATGAACACACAACTTGTCTTCATCCACTGATTCAACAGGCTGAGGTCTCCATCTAGCCACATGTTCAAGGTTTCCCATATTGAACATCTCAGAGAAGCACAAACAACATCCTTCTTGTGACTTAAAGCATCAGCTACGACATTCGCTTTACCAGGATGATAGGTAATGGTGAAGTCATAATCTTTAAGATATATCATCCACCTACATTGTCCCAAGTTCAGATCCTTCTGAGAACAAATATCTCAGACTCTTGTGATCAGAAAAGACTTCAAACTTTTCACCATAGAGATAGTGTCGCCAGATCTTCAAAGAATGAACTATGTAAGCAACCTCCAAATCATGTGTAGGCCAATTAGCTTCATTAGGTTTCAACTGTCGAGAAGCATAGGCGGTCACCTTTCTATCTTGCATCAAAACACACCCTAAGCCTTGTCTGGATGTGTCAGTGTAGATGACATAGGGTCTGCCCTCAACAGGCAAAGCAAGAACGGGAGCAGAAATCAAGCTCTTCTTCAGCTTCTAAAAACTGTTCTCACATTTTGGTGTCCAAGAAAACTTGACCTCCTTTCGTGTCAGCTTGGTTAAAGGAAAGGCCATCTCAGAGAAGTTCTTGATAAACCTTCGATAGTAACCTACTAAGCCAAGGAAACTACAGATATCTGAGGGATTCTTTGGAGATTTCCACTTGGTCACAACTTCTACCTTTACAGGATTAACAGCTATATGTCTGATAGAAATCACATGACCCAGAAACATCACTTCCTTTATCTAGAACTCACACTTTGAGAATTTTTTATAGATTTGATTTTCTCGTAGTGTGTTGAGTACAATCCGCAGATGCTCACAATGTTGTTCTAACGTCTCAGAATAAATCAAAACATCATCGATAAACACCACCACAAACTTGTCAAGGTATGGGCAGAACACTCGGTTCATCAATTCCATGAAGACAGGAGGGGAATTTGTCAAGCCGAAAGTCATGACCATGAATTCGTAATGCCCATAGCAAGTTCTCAATGTCGTCTTCGGTACATCATGATCCTTCACGCGCATCTAGTAGTAGCCACTTCACAAATCCATCTTGGAGAACATAGTGGCTGACCTTAGCTGGTCAAACAAGTCATCGATGCGAGGTAAAGGATAACGGTTCTTCACCGTCACTTGGTTAAGCATGCGGTAGTCCATACACATCATCATCGAACCATCCTTTATCTTCACGAATAGGACAGGGGCTCCCCAGGGTGAAACATTGAGGCAGATGAATCCCATGTTGAGAAGCTCTTCTAGCTGCTTCTTCAGTTCGGCAAGCTCGGTAGGGCCAAGCGGTAAGGTGGCTTTGATATTGGTGAAGTTCCAGGTGCAAGCTCGATGGAGAACTCCACCTCCTGAGTTGGTGGAAAACTAGGTAACTCCTCAGGAAAGACGTATGGGAAGTCCTTCACCACATCTATGTGGTCGAGAGAAGGAAGTGTAGTCTCGAGGACTATAGAGGCTAAGAAAGCTCTACACCCTTATGAGACTAGCTTTTTAGTTTTGATAGAAGAGATAACAAATTGTCAATCTTCTCGCTTCCTACCTTTGACACACAATATTCCCTCAACAGGATGTGATAAACTAACCTTTGATTCTTCACAAAACAAAACAACTTTGTACCTCTTCAACCAATCCATTCCCAGGATGACATCAAAGGCGATCATGTCGAGCAAGATGAAATCTAAGGGAAACATTATACCAGATATACAGAGGTCCATGGTTGGAGTTTGGAGATATGAAGAGAAGATCTTACCACTAGGGGTTTTAACATTTAATATATGATCCATATACTCAGATTCTATTTATAACATGGAAGCAAGCTGACATGATATGAAGGTATTGGATGAGCCATAATCAAACAGTGCCTTTATAGGATGCATATTAAGATGCAAGGTACCTTCAATACCTTCATTATCTTCGCCTGCTTCCTCAGCATTGAGAGAAAACACTCTCCCATTCCTCCTCTCCATTGGTGGTCACCTTGGGTTATGGTTGTTGTTGTTGTTATTATTACACAGAGGCAGATTCTACCTTGGCTGTTGCGGCTGCTGGGCATTATTCTGTCCTTGCTGGAAATGGGGGTAGAGTGGTCGGATATGCCCAACTTGGCCAAACTCATGGCAGATCGGAGGAGGTTGGTTGTCTCTACGAGTATGTGCATTATTGACATGACATCTCCATGGAGTATGGTGGCGAGAGCACCTATTGCACCGATCACGTCCATGATTCTCATTCTGGATAGGGTTCTTCCTCTTGTTGTTGATATAGCCATTATTGTGTCCATAGGATTGGAATCCTAGGTAGGACTCAATGGCCATGGCCTTATCCACCATATATTGGAAGGTGAGTGGAAGTTGTGGAACAAGACTTCGACCCACTTGGTAGTTCAGGCCCTCCAAGAACAACGTTGCCCTTCTTTCAGCTCCAAGGTTAGTGGCATAGCGTTCCAGAAGTAGGAACCGTTAGATGTAGTTGGCCACATTCATGCTTCCCTTCCGGAGGCTATAGAACTCGACTTCCTTCTTCCTCAGGAAGGCAAGACAGATGTACGTCTCCCTGAAGAGCTTCAGGAACTGGTCCCACTCCATGGTAGTGGTGTATCGAGTGCAAGAGACACCATTCCACCAGACACGTGCCGGTCCATCCAGCACATATGTCACAAACCGAACTTTCTGGTGAGGAGGGCATGTCATACCCTCGAAGGTCCGATCTAAAGCCAACACCCATTCATCAGCTTTGTCCACCATGTTGGGTTCACTTTCACCCTTGGGGTAGGGTGGATGCATCTTTATGAATTTGGTGAGGGTGAACTCCCTTGGCTTGTAGGCATTGGCAACCACTGTGTGGAGCTGCCCCATCATGGTGGAGAGCACCTAGCGCAACATTACCAACTCTTGCTCCGGTGTGAAGGAGGGGGTGCCCAGAGTAGTAGGATTGACCATACTATGGCCGATAGGAGTCACAAGAGTGTTTCCAACATTGGAGTCATTAGGGTTTGACTCCTTTCCCTTATTCCTGCTGTCGAACAAGTCACCTATCCTGAAAGGTAGGGTTAACATATTAAGTTCCCAGGAGTTTTGAATCATAGATGAAAAAGAATAGAAGCATAGACAAGAAAATAATATCTAGAGTGTTATTGCCTAAAAGCATACTATTTTGGGCAATTCGTATCATCTCAGGCCAGGTCGGTATCATATGGGAACAGGTGTCCTCGTAAACCAAGCTA
Organism: Alisma plantago-aquatica; assembly: GCA_963693085.1. NCBI lineage: Eukaryota > Viridiplantae > Streptophyta > Magnoliopsida > Alismatales > Alismataceae > Alisma > Alisma plantago-aquatica. Next base: position 1,614,824,574 of record OY856409.1, on the reverse strand, counting down.
GTGGTGCAGAGTAAAATATTTCCAGCCCCCGAAACCCTGATCCATTCTAGGCACTGTTGCTTCAACTTCATGTCCTAATAGTTGCCTAAAGGCTCTGATACCATGTTGTAAAGAGGCGAGATCACCTCCTTACTAAAATTTAAAGGAAGTACAAAACAACCATCTTTTTAGAAAGATAAAAGATGCTGAGGGATGCATGTATAATATTCCAAGTAAATAAGCATGCACCAGATACATTACAAAATGTCAATAGCAGCGGAAATAAAAGTACTAAGCCTATTACATGGCTTTCATTATTCATTACATGATTATTCCCAAAAGAAAAATATTAGAGAAAAGGATCTAGCTATAGCGACCTAGACATCCTTTCAGATAGCTTGAGGTCTACTCCTAAGATGAATTCCTTCAAACTTGTCCTTCTCCTTACTTAGCACCAGCACCTGGGTGGTTGGGAAAGCACCCAAAAAAAGGGGAAAGAAAACATGGTATGTGTCACAAAACTAATCTGGGATATCAAGATAAGTACAACCAATAAAAACAGGCTAGGGTTCATCATATGATGAACATAACAAGAATGTGAGGCTATATTCAAAAGAAACTTGCCATTACCATTTATTTCAAAAAGATTTGCATGTAAGATAATTCTGCCTACCTAACTAAGTAGGGTTGAGGCACCTAACAAACCTCTAACCTTAGGTGAGGGGAGAATAAGACATTCCTAGTCACCTACAATATTATGGGGAGAATAAGACATTCCCCAGGGCGATTATTTACATGCCCTCTGTGGGTGGTTGTACATAAGTACCGCTACTTAAAATTAAATAGAACATAAATCCACATGCTAGAAAAGTATTCATGGCAAGAGTAGTCATAATATTCAATAAGCATGGCAGTGGGGTATAAGACCCAAATAAGAAGAAATTATAATCTAATTTGAGGCATGAACAACATTAGGATTCAAGAATATAATATTTAGGGTTCATTTAAGCCTCATTAGGGAAATATAGGGTTCAACTACAATTATCCCAACATATAGTGTAAGGAATACACATACCTCTCTTACTGATATCAATTACTAACTTTCACCACTTTAATTGAGTCCAAGTTCCACTTTGCCTATTTTCAAAGTATTAACATGTATTAGAGTACATAGTGCACATTAATATATAGAAATTCTAATTTTTGAGCTTTTTAGAAAAATTCAGATTTATCTTTTGAAAATATCACCAATGAACTTATTAGGTTCTCCTGGTCAAGAAAACATATTTTTATGTTAATTTTGGAGTTATGATGATTAAGATGTAATTTTTTTTGGATTTTATGCATTAAATTCGTTTTACAAAAATCACCCTCCATCAAACCATGAAATCAGAGCTTAATTGTCCGATTCCAAAACATATTTATTTGTCTAATTTGGATAAGCGGTTTAGAAGATATGAATTTTTCAATACTGACCAATAGGAAATTGCCACATCATCAAACCGATCGAGATAATTAAAGAGAGAGGGAGAGGGAGAAAACTCCATTTGACCCAAGATCAGGTTTGAAGTTTCTTAGATAACCAAACTAGAGATTCTAGAGAAGATAAAATAGCAAGAAACCAAAACCTTAGAAGAACATGGTAAAAAGAGATGGAAATCATCGATTATCGACATAGAAGCATGGGTTTTAAGCATGTACATAAACAATATTTGAGAAGGGGGTTAACAAAACTTGCCTCTAGAAATGTAAGAAGGTCCAAACAGAAATAATCCCGATATTATAAGGTATGGTTGCTCCAAGCTAAGCTCCTTTCTTGAGCAAAGATCACCTTCTCCACTTTGGAGGTGCAAACCCTAGAAAAAGAGCATGGAGATGAGATGTCTTAGGGTTTTAGGTGGAGTTTTACCATGTATGATCATGGTTCCAACCTAGAATAAGGTGTAAGGAATACCGACAATATGAAACTAGGGAATTAAGGGAGGAAACTTACTAGTTTTGGTTGAAATTACCAAGGAGGAGCTTTAGAAGCCCTATAGAGCAATTTGGAAGCCCTAGGAGCCTTCTTCACCAAGGTAGGCTCCCTCTATTACCTTGGGACAGCAACTTCATGGCCAAATACAGAAGGAACTATTATCTAAGCTAGAGGAAAGAAAAGGATAGCAAGAGTTTTCAAATTGTGAGTTCGGAAGGTGTACACATGGCTAGATAAAGAGATAGGTGAAGCATGAGGTGTCTTAAGGGACTTTCCATGTGTCTTTAGCCTAGGGCTTGATGGCCATGCAAGAGGACATCTCATGAACTCTTCTTGGATATCAAAATTCGGTCCTAATAGCCCACAGATCCTTCTATGCCATCCCCACCGTTTTTCAAGAAAGAAATAACCTCATTGGTTGGTAGCTTTTAAAGATAAGCATCTTTATAAAGAGGGTAATCCCTATAATGCCCTTGGAAAGAAATACCATCAAACCAAGGTGAAACTAGGTTCTCCAATGGTTTAAAATCTCGTTAATGGTAAGGGAATATCTAAGGATTAAAATTCAGTTGATAATTTGTAAAGAAAACCACCCAATTGAGTAAATTGCATAAAAGTTCAGAATGTACCTAAAATTGCATAACTTGCAGAAACAACATCCAAATCGAACCAAATTTGAAACTTAGCCTCATTTTATGTTTTAAAATCATATAAAAAAGTTATATTAAGGTTTTTTTTGAAGTTGTCTTGCCCATTTTATTAAACATACAAATCGTCCTGTGCCAGTTCTAGGTACAGACTAGGGACATTTGTCGACAACGAGAAAGAAGAAACTAACCCTCTACGACTCCTACTAGAAATGGCATTAGCCACCTTATTATAGCTATGACTCTTATAGCATAAAGAAAAGAAACTAAAAGAATGACTAAACAACTCAATGTCCTCTAAAATGGTGCCCATGTAGTTCGCCTTTATTCTTTCTTTGCGTAAGCCATTAGCACTGTTAAAGAATCTGTTTCCACCTCAATGCTGTTGTAACCATAGTTCTTTGTCCATTGGATAGCCTCCCTGATTCCCATTGCCTCATCCAGTGCCACATCTTTTTCCCCATACCACTATTTACCCACCATAGCTTTAATCACACCCATATGGTCCCTTATCAGCATTCCAGTGACGATCCGTCCATCTTCCCCAATCGAAGCATCGACATTGAGTTTCATTTTTCCTTCCATGGGTGTGGAGCACTTGTCCCCTTCATGATGTAGGTGCCTGGTCTGTCCCATTCTCTCCTTCTTCTTCCTTTCACTCGTGTATTCTCTTATCAGTGCCATGAACTTCAGTCTTGTAATCCATGCTTCGTCAGGTTGATGTCCAAAGACTCTCTTATTTCTATTACTCCATACTGTCCACATTGTGGCCACTGCCTCCTCTCGCACGACTTCCTCCTCTTCTGCTAGGATAACACTCAACGCCTCCCCTACAGTGGCATCTTTGACCCCTTCCACCATAAGCCTAACGTCCCCGGTTGCCAGCTCCCATAGCTCGCACACACAAGGGCATCAGAATAACATATGTTGAATGGTCTCATTCTCTGCATAGCATAAAGGGCACCATCCCTCCACAACACAATATCTGTCCACCAGCCTCGCCATGGTCGCTAGGCATCCTGTAGCCGCACACTAAAGGAAATGCACCACCTTCGGTGCCCACTGCCTCCTATAGATTTTGCTCCACAACTGCTCCCCTAGTTCCGCAATGTGCTGTCTCACACCGTCTTTCCCGAGCACCCCCAACCAGTAGGCTGAACTGACCATAAAGTTACCATCTCCCGATGGCCACCATCTCCGTATGTCTGGCGGTAGTCTAGCGCTGATTGGAATGGCAAGTATGCTTCTCGTGATGTTACCAGGGAACATCCTGCTTATGAGTTCAGCATTCCACTCTCGTCATAAGCTCTCTCACCGAGTTGTAATGACAATTTTCCCCCTCCTTGTATCTTTCCAGCGCACTCTCCTGAAGCAGTATCCATATATCCTCCCATATATTTATTGTTGTCCCGTTTCCCACCCTCCATGTTGTGCCTTCTAACAGTAAACCTTTTGCTCCCCACATGCTTCGCCATGTGTTACTGAGATTGTATCCTCTCCTGGCCTCCATGATCATTGTCCCTGGGAAGTATCGTGCCTTGAGGAACTTGGACACCATGGCTTCTGGCTTTGTGTAGACCCCTGAAATCTACTTTGCTAGCAGCGCTTGGTTGAAAATGTGGAGATTTCAGAAACCCATGCCAACTTGCTTTTTTGGTCTACACAAATTATCCCAACTCATCCAAACTAGCTTTCTTTCATTCCCTTTCACACCCCACCACCACCTTGCCACCATGTTTTGGATTTCATCAATTAATCTTGTCGGCAACTGAAAAATGCTCATGACATATGTGGGTATAGCTTGTGCCACCGCTTTAATGAGGACTTCCCTTCCTGGTTTTGACAACAATTTTTCCACCCAGCCTTGGAGCTTGCGCCACAACTTCTCTTTGATGCAGGTGAATGCCTGCTTCTTTGACCTCCCCACTGCTATAGGCAGACCGAGATAACGGGCATGTATGTCCACCTCTTTGACCTGTAAAAGTTGTTTTATTTCCTCACTTCTCTAGTAGCTTGTCCCTTTGCTGAAAAAAACCTCTATCGTAGAATAATTTATCTTTTGACCGAAGGCCTATTCATATTGGCTGATAATTTCAGCGACTTTCAGGCACTCTACGTTGGTTGCTCTTGCAAAGAGAATGTTGTCATCTACGAAAAAAGGTCAGAAATACTTGGTGCTTCTCTGCTAACCTTAATCCCATGGATGAGATTATTGTTATTCACAGCTAAGAGGGAGGTAGAGAAAGCATCCACACAAATTATGAAGAGGTAGGGTGAGAGAGGGTCACCTTGCCTTAATCTATGACTTGGCTTGATGGTTTTGGTCCTGTCCCCGTTGATAGAAAAGGCATGACTGACGGTGGAGATACATTTATAGACTTGGTCCCTGCATTTCTCCCCAAATCCCATGATTTTCATAACGTGGATCAGGAAATCCCATTCAACTCTATCATATGCCTTTGACATGTCATGCTTCAGTGTAATACTGCCTTTTCCTTTAGAATTTTTCCCCTTCATTTTATGGAAACATTCATACGCAATAAGGGCATTGTCGGTGATCATTCTCCCAGGAATAAAGGCACTTTGGTTTTCTGAGATTATGGAATCCATGTGCAGTTTTAGCCTATTGGATATGATTTTGGATGCGATTTTGTAAATAACATTGCACAAGCTTATGGGTCTGAATTCCCCCATTGTCATCGACTTCTCTACCTTTGGAATCAAGACTACCAGTGTATTGTTTACTTCCCCCAGACTCCATAGCCCATGCCACCACCCCTTGATATAACTGGCCACATTTGACCCCACAATATGCCAATATTTTTGAAAGAAGATTGCCTTCATCCCGCCCGGACTCGACACTTTGTTTGGGTGCATTTGTCTTATAGCCAGTAGCACTTCAGCCTCTGTGATATCATCCTCTAGCTGTGTAGCCACTTCACTATCAATCCTTCTCCCCATACCTCTAGTAGCCTCCTGAAAACCCCTTGGTTTACTAGATTTAAACAGATCATTGAAAAAATCCACAACCACTTTTTGGATGTCCTCTTCTTCCAGATGCCACTTTCATCTTTAAGCCCCTCTATTTTGTTCCTCCTTCTCCTGTTGGTTTCTTTTTGGTGGAAGTATGCTGTATTTTTATCTCCATATCTCATCTCATTTGCCCATGGTCTGGCATACCAGTATGCCTCATCATAATGCATCCAATATTGAAGCTCCTTTGTAATGTTTCCTGCACTTTCAATCATAGTACTGTCTGGTGGAAGTGATTGTACCTCAATGAGTTTCGTTTCCAACTCTCTAATTCTTTTCCTTCTTACTTTGAATTTTTTATCCTCCTAGTCTTTTAGTTCCACCCCGCATCGATTAAGCTTTCCAACAAGGTCATCTGCTTGACTGTAATTCCACACCTTCTTTATTGTGTCATGACATTCTTCCTCCACCATCCATGCTGGTTCAAATGCAAAGAATTCATTCCTTTTTTTCTTTCTTTTCAGTTGTCTTCTGTCGGCTGTGATGATGAGTGGGGCATGGTCTGACTCATAAATAGGGATATGAATCACCTTGCAGTAAGTGTATCAGTCCCTCCAGTCCAGACTCGCCAACGCCCTGTCCAACCTTTCTTGTACTAGAGTCTCCACTATAAGACCCCTGCGCCACAAACTTCCAGAATACCCCAAGTCAATAAGGGCACAATCATCTATAGCATCCTTGAACCCCTGCATGACTCTTTCTTCTTTAGGGGGCCCCCAGATTTTTCAGCATTTGATGTAATCTCATTGATATCGCCAAAGAATAAAATCAGTATCTCTGTCTCACTTTTCATTTTTTGCATAAGCTCCCACGTCTTGTACTTGTTTGGTTGGTCTGCCCAACCATATATGTCGATTGCTTTCCACTCTCCATCTCTCCCTTCGTCCACCATGCATTCTACATGCCTCTGTGAGTAGCTCAGAATTTCCACCTCTGTGTCTTTCCACCAACATCCCAAGCCTCCTGCTCTGCCGTTGCTAGAGATACATATCCCGTTAAGGAAACCGCAGCTTCTCTTCACCTCCTCCAACTTTGTATCAGCCATCATAGTTTCCATGACGAAAACTATGTTTGGGCATTCCCTCCAGTACCATGACCTGAATGTTGTTGCTTTGTCAGGTCTGCCCATTCCTTGACAATTCCAACTTATGATTTTCATTGTCCTTCGCGGGGTTGGTCACCACCAACCTCCGCTACTTGACCATCATTGATTCTGGTCTCTCCTGCATTATTTGACCCATGTTGTCTTGCCTTCTTTCCTGAGTCTAGTTGGACCCCTTGATCATCCACGTCCATGTCACAAATCCCCTGTTCTCTTTCTCTCTTCCCTGTGTGCTTTTCCCTCTCGACCTCCTCCTCCGGGATACCCAACCTGGCTCCTTTTCTAATCTTGTAAACCCAGAGGACATGTCTTTTATTCTTATTCTGTATTTTCTCTTTCTTTTTTACATGTTGTTTCTTCATTTCCATCTTCTGCTTCCCGTCTTGTGCTCGTGTGCGGATTGGTTCCTGCCTTTGCCCTTTATGTACCTCAGTGTTCGTTCCCATCACAGTATCAGTGTTCCTTTCAGCCTCTACGTCTTCATCCCCATTACTCGCTTCCCTCGGCGATGTTGGTGCTTCCTTTGGTATGCTATCTCCTCCCCTCAGTGATAGCAGTTCCTCCATGGTGAAAGTACGTCTGTCTTTTGCTTTCCCCTCACCCCCTCCGCCACAGCTATGCAATGCCCCTTTATTCCCCTTTCCCCTCTCTACTCCACTCTCCTGCGCTTTCTTTCCCCCGCTTATACTGTCTTCTTCCCTTGCCTACCCCGTCCCTTCTATCGGTCCTCCTTTCGCCTCATACCAGGTTCTCTCCAACCCACCCTTCCCCACGTCCAGGTCATGTGTACCCTCTTCTCTATCGTTCTTCCCCGACCCCACACAACTATCAGTGCCCCTAGCCACACTCCCAGTCGAGGAGGCATCTGCACGCTCAGACTCCCTTCCCCCCTCCGTCGTTGGTGGTCGTCGACAGAATTGTAGTTTCTTCTTCACTGAGCCCGCCCCATAGATCTCGTCTGGAACTGACATCCTCAATTTGCAAGGTGAGGCCATTAACCATGGCCCCCATTGCCATGTGTCTATTGGTATGTATGCCCTGAGAGCCAATCATGGGATGATTGGTGGGATACATTAAGATTGTTTTGATAAACATCAAAGGAAAGCTTCCAATTCTTTCTGGTTTAGTCATATGAGATAGTGATAGAACATATTGAATGTCTAGAGAATGAGAGTACTCAATGACGTATGCTTTCAGGTTAAGGACATGAACGATGAGATCATACAGATGCTAAGAGTTTGTACATTCTTATTATGTCCCTAGTCGGATGTCATTGTGGAAGGTAGATAGACATCAATGACACACAAGACTAGACTGTGGTGTTGGTTGATGACAGAATCTCATTAGTCATGATATAGAGATATCAAACCAAACACATAGGTACTTGTTAGAGAACAAGTGTACCGGACAGACCCACCGTGAGTTTGGAACATGGAACCATGACATGGTAGTCACATTCAGTACTCACAGTGATGGTGGTGAGTGTGATTCTTTGACCTGAAATCACTACACTCAACACATGTCATTGGGCACACTTTGACATCATCAAACGTAGTCCTAAAACATGGGTTGTTATAAAGGTGATGATTGGGTGGCTTTGACACATGGGGCTTTTGAGGGGTGAGTGATAGATATGGGATTTGTCCCTCCTGAGGGAGTTTGATATCCATGGCCACTTGATGAGTAGGATTGAGAAAGGCATGCATGCATGTGTGAATCAATATGTGACATCGATTTCATACATATCTCTTCCAATATACTCTGAGATCAAGAAAGTGAATGAACATTGACAGGATGATTGTTCCATGCCTCGAGTTCATTCGAGATATCAGTGACAAAGGAATTATACATTCATTGTAACACCATTCACAGATTATAGGATTGAAAGTTGTTCTCCAACTTTCTATTTCACTGGGGTAGCACTGATGTGTGACTAGGCACCGCTCTTTTCTTGTGAAGTCATAAGTGTTGTGTACTTTCACTGCCAACGTGAAATGGACCTGCAGGGTCACACACATAGGATTTAACCTGGAAGAGGAGTTATGCCCACAAACAATGTTTAGATTGATTACTAAAGGAGTTTAGTGGTTCAATTAAACACTCAATTAATTGATAGCTCAATGTCATAATGTTCAAGGTGTTGGACACATTGATTGGAGTATCGGATTGATTGAAACTGCAATTTATTGATTCTGCACAATCTGCACTCCTAACCGATCAGCTCATGTGATGAACCGATCGGCTGAGCTTGGTGAACCGATCGACTTAGGTGGTGAGTTGATCAGCTCATGGACAGGGTGAAACGATTGCTTCAAGTGTTGAAACGATCAATTCAACTGATGTAACCGAGCAAGTTGGGAAAGTAGGATTGGTGAGAAATTTCCTTTCGTTTCACTTGCCCAATTTGATTGGAATAAGGATTGGTATTTGATACCAATTAGAAACAAAAGATGAAAAGTCAATTGGGAACTGACCAGGACCACGAACCGACTGGTTCAGAAGTGAACCAACCATTTCATGGGTCCCAACTGATCAGTTGAGGTGTCAACCGACCGGCTCAGGTCCCCAACCGACCGTTTTAGTTGTGAAACGATCGGTTCAGGTTGCGCAGTTGGTTGTTTTTGTGGAAAATCTCAAACCCTTCTACTCCTACTTTAGTCCCGCATTGCCCGGGATAGAGAACCATGTCCCATGACCCTCCTATATATATAGGGGTATTGGGGGCTTATCAAAGAACAACTCAGTGCAACCAGTTGCTCTGTAAAGTTGTCATTCTGTTTGGTTTTGGTAACCGAGAGAGCCCGAGCAAGTGCTAGCCGATAAGGGAGGCACAACAAGGGAAAGACAACTACAGAAAGCAACTTGTGGCAGGAGAGTGTGTCAGTGACTAGTATACTGATAGGAGGGTGTGACTCCTTCCAATTCCTTGTGAGACAAGGAGATTGGAGTTCCAGGTGGTTTGTGTGGACTACTTCAGAGGCGGAAGATTTCTGCCGCTCGGAGGACAGTTGTCAATCCCGACAATCCTGGTGAGACCAAGAGTTGTCAGTCCTGGTGCGACCAGGAGCTGCACAGACACCATCTAAGACCGGAGGTGAAGACCGCACACGCTGTGAGGTATTGTCACTGAGCAAGCCTCGGGACAAGGTATGATTCCACAAACCATCCTTTCCTATTGTATAGACGTTGACATGTTTCCTTGTTCTAGGTTTGGGAAGGAGAAATTTTTGTTTCCGCTGCCTTCTCTGCCTCCCCTAAAACCTAACAGTGGTATCAGAGCCACGTCAACTACTCTATACTAAATTTAAGATTATCGATATGATCGATTTTGGTTTGTCACCTTTATTTATTGCATACGATGCAAATAAAATTGTCTTTATGCATGTCCAATCCTAAATCCACAAATCCCAAAATACATATATGATATGTAATATTAATGCACTCGATACGCGTCGCTCTTTAACGATTTTTGTGGTGGATGTATAGCGTGGTTATGGCCAATAAACCATATCTATGTATGGTTATATGTGGTTGCTTGCATCTCGGTCTGCGCACCGATCTTCCTTCTCCTATTCCTGATGTAACTCAAAATAATTCGAGATTTCTTTCCTACCTTTGCTTCCCTCGAATGTAACTCGAGGTTTCTCTTTTTACAATGTAAAATAGGATATAATTTTATTTCATGTTATGTCAAAGAACAGAGGACATCCTGATGACAGTTGTGACGATCGGTTCAAGGTGTGAACTGATCGGTTGACGTTCCAGACGATCGGTTCAAGGAGTGAGCCGATCGGTTGATGATTGGTTCGAGGAGCGACACAAGCGGGTGGCGGACATGATGAGATGCACGACGACCAAGCGAACCGATCGGTTGGAGGAGCCAACCGATCGGCTGGTGGCACCTAGCCGACCGGCCTGATGGCGAGCCGATCAGTCATGTGATGAGTTGATCAAACCTAGAAAGGCAAAGCACAGAGTTCATCTTGTACAGATTGCATGTGATGTAGACCTAGATGATCGTGATTCCTCTTGGCTCGAGGAATCACATTAGGATGGCCATAATCATCGCTTTTATCGTTTTGCATGTTTTCTGTGGGATATAACATGTATATGATATGTACTATGTATTGTGGTGATTGGATATGTATATGTATATAAAAACCAAATCCCTCATTAAATATTAATGTTTTAGATGCCTTCCAAATGTGACATACGTGAAAAGCTTGATGGACCAAGTGTGGGCACGCCCAAGCGTGGTGCACCGTCTATCTCGTGGAAGCGTGAAGGATGGATATGTGGGTCTGCCCAAGCAGGGTGCATATTCATCGTGTTGGCTTTGGGTCGGACTTAACAAGGTGACCTAGATAGGATCTAGCACCTTGAGGCATGGAGATGATCATGGCCAGGAGTTGCATATGACATCTTATCAAGAGTTGCATATGATGCAATTGGCAAGAGTTGCCTAGCTGAGAGATCTAAGATGTGGGTGACAGCCCAAGCTGGTCCATGACTTAGAGGATTTCAGGATCTTGCCCACTAGAAGGTTGTACGCTGCAATCTTTTGAATTGATGGTGAGGGCTATCAATTTGAACTAAAATAGTGGGAGAAATAATTAATTAAAGGCCTAATTATATCGTCAACTTTTCAAATCAATCAAATAAGTCAAAAATGTGTTTTTGGACTAAAATTGCATATTTCCTTTTGTAGTACAAATGAAAACAAACAACAATCACTTTTCTTTGCGATCGGTCCTTGAAAAGGACAGGCTAAATGGGACAAACTTCCGCGACTGATATAGGACATTGAGAATTGTTCTCACTCAAGAGCGAAAGCTCTATGTCCTGGATACTCCAACTCCAGAGGAACCTACTCCTAATGCACCAAAGACAAAAAGGGATTCTTACAAGAAGCATTCTGATGATGCCATTGATGAAAAGTGCTTGATGTTGTGCTCTATGAACCATGAGTTGCAGAGACAACATGAGAACATGGTTTTCATTGAGATGATTTAGCATCTCATGAACATGTATGAAGATCAAGCAGGACAAGAGATATATGATGTCTCAAGGGCACTGTTCAAGTGCGTCATGACAGAAGGAGATCCAGTTGGTCCTCACACACTCAAAATGATTGGGTATGTGGATAACCTGACAAGACTGGGATTTCCATTGAGCCAAGAGTTGGCTACTGACGTGAGACTGCAATCGTTCCCAGAATCCTACAGTCAGTTTGTGATGAACTACGACATGAACAACTTTGATAGGCCACTGTCAGAGTTGTTGGGCATGTTCAGGGCAGTCGAGACACAGATGAAGAAGGACAAGCCTAAGTCTGTGATGGTGATCATGATCAAGAAAGGCAAATACAAGCGCAAGGGCAAGGGAAAAGCTAAGAAAGGTTCTGATGCTAGCCAGGAGCCGAAGTCGTCTTCAGTTCTCAAGGCCAAGGGAGGCATGACCAAGAAAGGCAATTTCCACCATTGTCAAAAGCCAGGACATTGGAAAAGGAATTGTCCTCTCTATCTGGAATAATAAAAGAAGAAGGAGGTGACAAACGTCTCTACTTAAAGGTGTCATGAAAGTAAACTTGTAACACTTTTGAGGTATATGATACCAAGATGTAAAGTGTAAAGCACTCAATAAATGGGGCAAGTGTTGCCACCATAGATAGGAGTACTTTAGTTTATTTTCAGCCTAAAAGGCATGTAATACAGTTATGAACTGCTATTTCATATTTTCCAATAGATAGAAACACTTTATTTTGCATATTGTATGACAATGATGGCAATCAATAAAGAGACGTTTCAATTTCTAAAGATACGATCTTTGTGGCAATGCCTTGTTTATCTTGTGGTATTTGATATGCATAAGATAAAATGATACCAAAATGTTATAGATAACTGAAACAATCAAATTAGCATCAATCATGAGAAATTCATTTCTATTTTCCATGTGATGGATAAATCTAGACTCTTTTGGTTAGAGAACCAATAAGAGACATGAATATCTTGGACATGATTAATCAATCTTCACTAATGGTAGTGGGAGAATGATTATCCGATTAGGTATGATACATGTGATGTATTCACATACCTATTGGAACAAATGCTAATACTTCAAATGGTGTTTAGAGAAATACCAATATGAATATCTTGAAGTGTTCAAGATTATCATAGATGAAGTGCAAATTTGGTAAAGTGTTAATTCTTGATGAGATCAATGAATGAAATACTTGGACCAAATGTTTGAGATCCTTATGAATGATTATGATAGCGTATCTTAGTGAACTCATGATTAAGGCATGGTGATGTCTAAATCAAGAAGGAATCATACTCTAAGGAGTTAGAGAATGATTATCAAATAACTGAATTCTTCTTAATAAAAGAATACCCCACACTAATAAAGGATATTAAGAATCACAAGGAGTTGTAAGTTCTTATATCCTTGACGGATACACCTCGTTTATCTATGTGATGAGTTGTTCATGTGATGAGTCAACTATCTAGATGAAAATGAGGAACCAAATTTTGAGTTATGGTTTATGACCATTACATCCTAAATGACATCCATGTGAACCATAAGGTATGACCTTGATGGTAGCACTCATTGGATTAAATCCATAAGTGCAAATGAATCTTAAGTGTTAAGACACATGGATAACATTTTGAGAAGGATGATGCTTGTTGATTGCAACTTAATGACTAAGACATTTGGCATATGGATACTAAAACCGCATTCCTATGAGGAATAAAACAAGGATGTGTACATGACACAACCTATAAGGTTTATGAATCCACTAATGCAAATGAAGTCTATAAGTTATAATGGACTAATCAATGTGATTGATTGAGTACAAGCAACTCATAATTGGATCTTTACTTTGATGATATAGTCAAAGGGTTTGACTGATATGTCAAAGATAAAGAAGGGATCTGTGATTTAGTGGGAGCGTGTTCACATTCCACATGTTGATATGAAATGGAAATGTTCTAGAATGGAAATTCAAAAGTGGAAATTATATTTAAGGAAGATAGAGATGTTTCCTATGTGATAGGAATAGAGATCTATAGAGATAGTTCTCGAAAACCTCTTGCCCTGAAAAGAGAAAGCATACATTGCAATCTATACTGAAGGGTTCAGTATGCACATATTCAGTGGGAGAAAACCTGTCCATGTTACATGGAGTTAGTATCACAAGGCCAAGTGTCAAATTCTTATGAAGAATGTGAACACTAAGAATAGATATGGATCTATCATGTTTGTAATCATCACATTATCTTGCATGTATTGACATGGCAAGAACAAAATGCATTCATCATCTTGTATGTAGGACATGGCAATATGATGTGCTCATCCTGATAACTCGTATGTGAGACATGACGAGTGGATGTCTTTCTACTTCCAGTAAGGGTTACTAGAATACCATGAAAACTTGATAAGTACTTGAGAAGTACTAGTTATATGGAGATAAGGAAGAGTTTAATGTAAAGACTTACATTGATGCGAACTTCTGAAAGGATAGAAAATTAATCGCAAAATACATATAGGATATATAAAAGTGAAAGTTTGTTGATAAATGGAAGTGTTCCAATAAAACCATTTAAAAGGAAATGCCAAGTATCTATGTGTTAGAGAACATCAGTGGATACTATATGGATCTGGAAGTTCATGAGATGAACTTATAGATATTCTGCTCATTGATGACAAGTTTGGAATCCTTGATCATGCAATGTGGCTAAAGGTTAGCAAAGGAATACTATATCACATATTACAACAACTCCATCTCATACGTGTGACGTACAACGAAGAGATGAGAGACATGTAGTTAAAAACTGACTTTAGAAAGGTGTTTCCATAACTCACTATGTTCGCACTAGAGCACAGTAACATGTGGGACATGTTTGAAGATCACTATGAATATGATTCAAGGGTGATTGGCTCGCAGTGCAAGTGGGAGTCTGTTGGTATGTATGCCCTGAGAGCCAATCATGGGGTGATTGGTGGGATACATTAAGATTGATTTGATAAACATCAAAGGCAAGCTTCCAATTCTTTCTGGTTTAGTCATATGAGATAGTGATAGAACATATTGAATGTCTGGAGAATGATAGTACTCAATGACATATGCTTTCAGGTTAAGGACCTGAACGATGAGATCATACGGATGCTAAGAATTTGTACATTCTTATTATGTCCCTAGTCAGATGTCATTGTGGAAGGTAGATAGACAACAATGACACACAAGACTAGATTGTGGTGTTGGTTAATGACAGAATCTCATTAGTCATGATATAGAGATATCAAACCAAACACATATGTACTTGTTAGAGAACAAGTGTACCGGACAGACCCACCGTGAGTTTGGCACATGGAACCATGACATGGTAGTCACAGTCAGTACTCATAGTGATGGTGGTGAGTGTGATTCTTTGACCTGAAATCACTACACTCAACACATGTCGTTGGGCACACTTTGACATCATCAAACGCAGTCCTGAAACTTGGGTTGTTATAAATGTGATGATTGGGTGGCTTTGACACATGGGGCTTTTGAGGGGTGAGTGATAGATATGGGATTTGTCCCTCCTGAGGGAGTTTGATATCCATGGCCACTTGATGAGTAGGATTGAGAAAGGCGTGCATGCATGTGTGAATCAATATGTGATATCGATGTCATACATATCTCTTCCAATCTACTCTGAGATCAAGAAAGTGAATGAACGTTGACAGGATGACTGTTCCATGCCTCGAGTTCATTCGAGATATCAGTGACAAAGGAATTATACATTCATTGTAACACCATTCACGGATTGTAGGCACCGCTCTTTGCTTGTGAAGTCATAAGTGTTATGGACTTTCACTGCCAACGTGAAATGGACCTGCAGGGTCACACACATAGGATTTAACTTGGAAGAGGAGTTTTGTTCACAAACAATGTTTAGATTGATTACTAAAGGAGTTTAGTAGTTCAATTAAACACTCAACTAATTGATAGCTCAATGTCATAATGTTCAAGGTGTTGGACACATTGATTGGAGTATCAGATTGATTGAAACTGCAATTGACTGATTATGCACAATCTGCACTCCCAACCGATCGGCTAATGTGATGAACCGATCGGTTGAGCTTGGTGAATTGATCGGCTCAGGTGGTGAGTCGATCGGCTCATGGACAGGGTGAAACGATTGCTTAAAGTGTTGAAACGGTCGGTTCAACTGATGCAACCGAGCAAGTTGGGAAAGTAGGATTGGTGAGAAATTTCCTTTCGTTTCACTTGCCCAATTTGATTGGAACAAGGATTGGTATTTGATACCAATTAGAAACAAAAGATGAAAAGTCAATTGGGAACTGATCAGGACCACAAATCGACCTATTCAAAAGTGAACTGACTGTTTCATGGGTCCCAACCGATCGGTTGAGGTGTCAACCGACCGACTCAAGTCCCCAACTGACCGTTTCAGTTGTGAAACGATCGGTTCAGGTTGCGTAGTTGGTTGTTTTTGTGGAAAATCTTGAACCCTTCTACTCCTTCTTTAGTCCCGCATTGCCCGGGATAGAGAACCATGTCCCATGACCCTCTATATATATAGGGGTATTGGGGGCTTCTCAAAGAACAAATCAGTGCAACCATTTTCTCTGTAAAGTTGTCATTCTCTCTGGTTTTGGTAACTAAGTGAGCTCGAGCAAGTGCTACCCGATAAGGGAGGCACAGTAAGGGAAAGACAACTACAGAAAGCGATTGGTGGCAGGAGAGTGTATCAATGACTAGTACACTGATAGGAGGGTGTGACTCCTTCCAATTCCTTATGAGACAAGGAGATTGGAGTTCCAGGTGGTCTATGTGGACTACTTCAGAGGTGGGAGATTTCTGTCGCTCAGAGGATAGATGTCAATCTCGATAGTCCTGATGAGACCAGGAGTTGTCAGTCCCGGTGCGACCAGGAGCTGTACAGACACCGTCCAAGACCGGAGATGAAGATCGCGCAAGTTGTGAGGTATTGTCATCGAGCAAGCCTCAAGACAAGGTATGATTCCACAAACCATCCTTTCCAATTGTATAGACGTTGACACGTTTCCTTGTTCTGGGTTTGGGGAGGAGAAATTTTTTTTTCCACTGCCTTCTCTGCCTCCCCTAAAACCCAACAGTCTCCGCCTCACCCTCGTCCGCATCTAGGTAGTATTTGTCGACATGCCCTAGACTCCCATAGTAGTAGCAGAGCGTCAACAACCTCTCGTATTTGATGTCCACCGTCGCAATATCGCCCGATCGTGTTTTGATTTGCAAAGCTCACTTTTACGATTTAATGATGTCCACGATAATCCAGACTCTTGTAGATCTCTCCCACCCCAACTCATCATGATCTAAGGTAATCACCTCCCCCAGCCTGGATGCGATCATGTGGACCTTCTTCTCCCCTCGATACCCTAGCGGTAGGCCATATAGCCTGACCAAAAAAGGGCTAGTTGTGATGGCTATGTTCACCAGCTGTGCATTGTGCGCGATCTCCTTCAACAATAGCAATCTATTATCGAAGTTCCATGGTGCGCCCTCGAGCACTTTCCACTTATCCTTCCAGTCGAAAAACTGAACAACGAACATCTCTCCTTCCAGTTGCTTGAACAAAACCTTCTCCTTTATCCCCCACGATTGACTAAGCGTCTTTTGCATACCCAGAAATTGCATGCCCTGTCCGTCAAAATGCGTCCCACCAGCGCAAGTTCCATATGTGCCACTGTCTCCTCATCCTCTTTCGCTTCGATTTCAATCAGTGTTGCTTCCTCCTTGAATAATCTAAGTCTTGAATATCTCTCTGCTAGTTCCTTTTCCATCTTGGGACCCGACCAGAACGATCAGCATGCCTTGGACCTGCAAGAGCAAGAGTACACATGGGTAGATCGTCGCTCATGACACAAAACCCTAATCACCAGACGACGATCGTGGTTACGCACGGAACGGGATTAGTTTTTCTAACACCAGAAGTTACATTAAGGATTATAGCACTTAATTATGGTAAATAAGCTTTCACTGAGGTATTTGTGCATAAACCCTTATATTGGTACAATTAGTGAATAAATGTTCACTAATTCACTATAAATTCTACTAATTAAACATAAATGACATAAAGGATAGAAATGAGAGGGAAACTTGGGAAAAAGGTTTACATGGAGATTACATCTAAGATTCATTATGTTACAGACCTTGACTTGGGTTTTGGGCTATCCTTGTTTGTTTTACTTAAGTAAGTTTCTTAGAACTTTAATATAATCCTTGAGGTGTTTTCTAATCATGTGACACGCTTATGTTTCAAGTTTGTCTCTGTTTCAATGAAGTTTGAGGGGTTATCTTGCAATATGTCACATGATGAGTGTGTCCTTAGTGCTTCAGCATCATAAGAGAGAGAATTATGCTAAGGGGTGCCTTGTGGAAAGCCTACGTTTCAAGCTGAGCCTTTGTGGATGCTGCTTGTGTTTTATGTGCTAGTTTTGGTGTAAATTGCAATTTACCTAAAAAGAAGGGTTTACATACAATTTACCATATCTAGAGTGTTCCTTCCCTTTATTGGCATCATCTAGAGGATAGAGAGGGAGATGGGCGCCTTGTTCGGGTCTTGTTTATGTGGTAGCATCTTTGGTGATATATAGAGCACATGAGTGAGGTGTGTTTTGCTCTTAGAGGTGTTATCTCGGGTTAGAGAACCTTGGAGAGGATTCCTATTGGTTTTTGAGTGTGTAAGGTTGAGGCCTATCTGTTTGTGAGTGTTTAGGATTGAGGCCTATCCATTTGTGACTGTGTAGGGTTGAGGCCTATTGGCTTGTGGGAGTGTAGGGTTATGCCCTATTTGTTTGTGAGTGTGTGGGGTTATCCCTATCAGTTTGTGAAGTGTGTAGCATTTTGGAATATCAGGCATGACCTTGGTAGGATACCAAGAGGGAGAGATCTATCCTAGATCATATCACCATGTCTTGCACGTTTCTACATGTGGCCCTTTCTCGTGGACAAGTGTCACCTAGACTCTTAAAGTGATGACACTTCTCATTTGATCCCTCTTCCTTCCCTCAAGTATATAACCCCCTCCTTCTTCACACAAGTAATAATATTCTTCCATTCTTGTTCCTCTTCTCTTGGTGGACGATCTTGGGAGGTTATGGAGCTAGAGGAAGTCCCGATGGAGCTTGGGAGGTCAAGTTCCTTGCTCATGGTGATTCCTTGTTCAACTTCCATCTTGGTGAGTTATGTTTCTTTTATGGCCATTTCATTGAGCTCTATTCTTCATCTTCTTCTTCCTCTCTTGGAAATGGATCATACCTTGGATGAAGGCTGATCAGGATGTGGTTCTCCTTCTTTCCTTTCTTCTTGAGCTATCATAACCTTGGCACCTTCTTCTTTCTTGAGGTGATGTTGAGGACGAGTTGGGACTCTTGATGGATCATCTTCCACCTTGAGAATGTGTTCTTTAGAGCTTTGATCATGGATCTTGAACCCTTGATGGTGGCCTTCTCGAGATGGGTTATATAACTCTTAACCTTCTTTGTTATTTTAACTCTTCATATGCTTATGATGTTCTTCACCTTTAGATCTTTATCTTTTATATGTTAGTGTTTTTTTATTGTTTTGAGAACTATTTTGGTGAAGGAATTATGTTAGTTGGCTACCCATATCTTGAACCTTCTTTCCATGATAGTAGATGGACTAGTGGCTGATCTTCCTAAGGTTGAATATGACCGAGTTAACACACATGCACTATGTTGGGGATGGTCGCCATGACTTGTGATGTCCTAATTTACACATCATGTGATAAGCCTTCTTGACTTGAGTGTGTTAATCCATCATGCCCTAAGAGGTTCTTAAATTGATATGTTGCTAAGCCATCATGACTTGAGTGTGCGAACCCATCATGACCTAGAGATTCCTAAACTACTATATTGGCTAAACTGATATGCTTTGAGGGTGTTAGCCCGTCATGACCATGAGAATACCTTGTGGGCTGGTATTCTTTGAGTGCCAAACCATGATGACATTGGTTGTGTGAGAGGCCAACATGGAAAACCCTAACCCTAACAACCAGTCACACCTAGTGTTGACCGTCACCCCTAGTGTTTCCCTTCACACATCAAGTAGGGTTTCTCGATACACCTAAGGTGAGCATGCATGAAACACCTTGATGTGGTCAAACCGATATATGAGGAGGATGAGACCAAGAACCTCCTAGCCATGAGAAACTGATATACCAAAGTTGACCCAAGGTGTTGCAAATTGAGACACACTTGATGAGGTAAACTGATACACCCCATGAGTGCTAAACTGATACACCTCTTATGTATCTAACCCATTACACCTTATGTGTAGTTAACCTGACATGCTTGGACAAGATGGTCTAAACTAATACACCACATGGTGCTCTAAACGGATACACTACAAGAGGGTCTCAACTAATACCTTGGATGAGATCACCCCACATACCTAGATGTGTTAACCCAACACACCATGATGTAGTCAAGCTGACACATGTGGATGAGTTGAAACCAATATCACATGATGAGGGTTGAAGGATATGCTTGAATACTCAATAATGTACACATACGAGCAATGCATGATATAGAAGAGTTTTGTTATGGATAATATATGATTGATCTTAATTGATTCTCCTAAACCTAGTGCACCATAGGATAATGTTACTATGAGTGGTCCATCCTTAACTATAAATCTTAGCCCTAAACTCTTCAATAATGTTGGAAGTAATGGATGTGGGGTACAATGGCTGAATATCCATATGACAACCTTAATCATGGAAGAGTATGAACTGTGTGCTCGTTTTAGTGAAAGTTTATAACCCATGAAAAGTGTCTACTATATTTCCTTTTCATATAATCTTAACTTGTGAAGTGGAGTTCATGACACAACTATGTGAATGTATATGATGGTGATGATAAGCCTTGTTGGAATAAAAGGTGGCAACATTTGCTTAGAAACCATATAATTAAGTCTAATTATCTAATAAGTGCCGTGTGGATAGTTTTAAGTTAAACCCTCTAGTTATGTAATCTAAGGTTTGACTTACCTTAGTATGATAAGTGTTGAATGATTTGTAAAAAGTGATAATGTATGGCTCATAAAATGATGAAACATTATGAATGGTGCATGATCAACATGTTTACATAATGCAGGTTGCCATAGATATGTACATATATGCTATGGTGATACCTAGTGCTGATGAAACAATAATCTATTCATATATAACTAATTGTTTTCAACCTAAATCAGTTTCAGAAAGGTAGTATGTCAAGTTATTAGGGTTTGGTAATGTAACTATGAGGTAAACCCTAATCGGATACATTTAAAGAGTATTGACCCTAATTCTAAGGGAAGGTCATATCATTGAATGTATGTGAATAGAAAACATGATATGGTACTCCTCTCTCTCTCATTACATGACTTTAACCTTGTAAGTTGTTTGGGAGATATAGCTTTTGAATACTAATAAGATGGTTAAATAATATAAAGCATTGGTTGTAAGCCTTGATAAAGGAACATGGGAAGTATGAATATGTGAGTGTGCATACTTGTTTATATTGTCCAAATATACTCCAACCTATGGGAGGTAGTTAATTTAGGGTTTTGAGATAGAATGGTGCCTAAGAACCCAATGTGGAATAATCACGAAGCTTAACCATAAATTAGGGAACTTATGATGCATTGCTTGATTTAATTATAGAGGTTTGATGTGTTGAAACATATTCTCTCTTTGTTTATATAATATTATCTTTGTTACAAAGATGAATGTAATAGCTAATGATTTCTATGGTAAGTATATGTGATGTGGCATAAGGGATGATTGGCATAAGTAATGCTTATATTCACAATGAAGTATGATGACATAACCATGAATCATAAGTGTGATGGGTCTTAGGACATGAAAAGGGCTTAGTTCCTAGTTGAGGTGATATACTCTGATACTAGGATAATGGATTGATATCACATAGTGATGTAACATTGGTAATAGCCTTGAGAGGCTTATAAAACAGTGGTGATGGTATTGTGAATAGCAATGATACAAACATTATGTGGTGATAGTATGACAAGCCCACACCTTATATGTTTACAGCTGTGGAAAATGTGTTATGCCCTTATTTTATAGAGTTTGCTATGGTTTTATATGTTGTAACTTGATTGATGCTAAAAGACACTTTAATTGGGCTAATTAATCAAGTGGAATCTACTCATGTATATTTCCATGTGCCATAGATCCATTCAGTGTCAGCACTTGTTGGATGGTGAAAACAAGTTTAACTCAGAGTGCATATTGTTGAGTATGCGAGGATAGTGTTTTACACTAATATCAAGAAATTGAGGGTGACTGTGGCCATGCGTGAGCCTCAGATTATGCCTCAAAATTGGTGATATAAGTGATGTGTGATACAATATCCCCTTGAATCTTTAATTACAGATTGTGTGAGATGGCCATGCGTGAGTCGATCTTGTTGTGATATGGATGGCTATGCGTGAGCCAGTCCTTCTTTTAAGAATGTCCATGCATGAGCCTGTTCTCCTAGTGTCGTTACCTGTACCAAGGTAGGGTAGATATTATATGGGTGACCATGCGTGAGCCAACCCCTTTGTTGTGATTGTATGTCACTTGTGCAGTTGATTGACATGTCTCTGCGATGTTCCTCTCGAGCTGACCGGGAGGTGTGGGAAGGTCGTGGATTCTGGCTCTTCGATTGACCTTGTATGGCACCAACTTTGACTTAGTAGTGGTCGGTCAGATTTGGGTGGTACGACTCAAATCCTCAGGGCTTAATAAAATATGTAATCAGCCATGTAGCATACATGTATATGATCAAATATGAGAACATTGGATGAGACCTTGATTTGATTTTATACTATTTAGTTTATAACAGTTATACATGTTCTTCATATTCCTTTTGAATTGAATTAGTTATTCTACTACTCAGTGGCAAGCGCATATTGCTTCTCTATTTACTTTTGTCACAAGGTATATGTCATTTAGTTAATTCTATTCAACCTTCTCAGTATGATAGTCTATCTATTTAGTTATCTATGATAATAATAAAGCTGGTACAAAGTTATATCTCTCGTTGGGACTTTTGTCTCACCCCATTGGTTAAAAATATTATATGTGGACGTGCATGCCAAGATAAAGATAGGATAGATGAGGACATAAAATGAAGAATGACTACACCCGGTGGATCATGATAAATGGATAGTGTCTTGTAATAGAGTCCTATGCGTCATCCCTATACACTCAGATCATTGAGGGTATTCTCGATGTGTTTTGTAGACATGTTGATCAATACGTGGTTTTTGGCTTGTGTGCATTTGGTGGTATGCATATACATGTGGAACTCTTATCTTATGTAACATGTTGATTGGAATATAATTATGTCACACCTTGAAGATATGTTATGAAATGCAAGTGTTGATTCTTGTGGAATAAATCTCAACTCATGGTGCTTGTTGCAAATTGGTTTTATTTCCTGTGATTTTTGATAATCCACTATTAATGGTTGATCGTGGTTTAAGTTTTGGGTAATCTCACTTTATGTGGCAAATGGTGTCACATTTGGTTCATATCAAAGCTCTAGGTTTGATGAGTCTACAGGGACACTAGGACTAGGATTAGGATGATGCTTAAGATAAGAACATGATATAAAATGTGGTGCATACTACCTAGTCTCATCCTTTGGGTGCCCTGGCCAGGTATTCAAATGTTGAAGAAGACATAAGTATGGAACTCTTAGATTGATTTCTCTTTGATTACTCTGATGAAGTAATCATTTTGGAATAATCTAAAGAGCATAACAAATCAGGAATCGTGATGCTAATGCCTCCATCATACTATAAAAAGAGACAAGAACTGCACCATAATTCACTAAAACTTGAATGTTTGGTTATTAAAAGAGAAAGATACAACTCTGTGAAACCTAAACCTAAGTGTGAATACTATAAGAGAAGTTATTGATGATGTAATTTCAAGAAATGTATGAAGGAAAATATAGATGAATATATGCTAATAAAGTAAGTCAAGGTGTAAAATCCACCTAAGATGAAGAAAATTTCTGAAACAAAAATGAAGTGAGGAAACATATGAGAATGAATAATAAGTAAATAAGATGGAACCTGAGTTAATCTTAGACCAACCTGTGAATATGAAAAGATGTAAAGTGCAATCTTCATGATATGTGAAAGGGAACAAGAAAGATGATCCATGCTCAATAAAGAATATGTAAAGAATAATGATCCTTTCCATGATGTAACGATGAAAGATGTGGTAAAATAAGGAAATATTCACAAACATGAAGCACACTAATCAAAGAAAGAGTAATGACGTAATCATCCTTACAATTTATATACTGATGACAAGGAAACCTAGATGAAAACAAGTTAAAATGACACATGAACAATTGAAAACTTGTGAAATAATCAAAGAAAGTGATAATACCTTCACCTTGGTAAGAAATCCATGGGTAATGATGTCGTGATAAGAGAAGTATGTCTCCTTGAGTTTTTTCCTTTGAAGGATGTGGTAGTCAAGTGGGTCTTATGACACTTGATGTGCATGGGTTAGAAGTGATCCTTAGTGGGATACTTTGTAAAGTATTAGTTGGTCTTGGAATTTTGTTCCAAGATAGGGATATCTGTGATAGGTGATGTCTCGAGAAGAAAGAAATACCCTTCTGATATGTTTCAGTTTGGTAGTGAAGTAGAGGGTGGGTGTGAAGAGATTGTGATGTGTTTTTGGCACATGTGATGGATACCAAGGTGAGGAATACTAGTAACCAAAAAGTTCTAGTTGTATGTGGACCTAATGATATACCTCCTGATAAGATGATTAAGTGTTTGACTACCTAGAAAGATTGACTTTGGGATGAATCTGGTTACAAATGCTCAGCCTATGGTATGGATATCATAAGTTAGGGGTTTATGCTCTGCATTAACATAACATTGACAAGGATGCATATGTTGAAGAGACAAGTACAGGATATGCTTAGGAAAGGTTCATCAAATTGAGTACAACCCTTTGGAGTACACCTATCAGGTTTGCAAGTAAGAAGGGTTCCAAAAAGGGGTGTACATTTATGAGAAGGATTTCCAGTCCCTATCTAGATCAATGGAGGTGACATATAACATCTTGAGTTACCTCTAAGGTAGTTCCTTCGATAAGTGGTCCCTTATTATGATAGAAGAATGTACAACTGAGAGTGAGTATGTTGGCAGGATAGTTGGTAAAAGTAAGACTAGTATTGAGTTAGCAGATCAGAGTAGCACATAAGAATCATTATAGGTTTTGTAGTTCCAAGTGAATGATAGAATGTATCTCTAGTCTTTGTTGGGAAGAGATATGCTAAGGTTTGAGGAGGGTATGGTAAACTCCTAAAATCAAGAATCTCACCATACGATGTTATAAGTTGAGGAGGTAATACATAATAAAGAGTGGACACTTGAGTTGGATAAATATGTATAGTGCTTCTATGGCTAAGAAAGTATTACTAGGCATAGGGTTGACTTTGCAGCTAATAATAGAAAGGATCAGTTGAGTGTGTGTCATGTGCAATAGATCTTAAGTTGACCTTGGATGGAAGAACAATATGTTGGTCAAGTATTGTGACATCACCCTGACATCAAGGAACTATGTGGAAGTTTGAAGGTGTGATGTATGAGTAGTATCCATCTCCTTTCAAATGGGATTTTGGGGATGAAATCCTTGTTAGGGGTTTATCACTTGTAAGGACCCTAACCTGGGTTTAGGGATAACCCTATTTGTTTTGCTTAAGTAAGTTGCTTAGAACTTTAATTTGTTCTTTTGAGGTATGTTGTAATCATGTGACACACTTATGTTTCAAGTTTGGATTTGTTTGAATGTTGTTTGAGCAATGATTGCTTGTTTTTGGACCAAAGTGCAAGTTAACAAAGATGAGGGGTTATCTTGCAATATGTCACATGATGAGTGTGGCCTTAGTGGTTTAGCATAATAAGAGAGAGAATTATTCTAAGGGGTGCCTTGTGGATAACCTAAGTTTCTAGTTGAGCCTTTGTGGATGATGCTTGTGTTTTATGTGCTAGTTTTGGTGTAAATTGTAATTTACCTAAAGTGAAGGGTTAACATGCATTTACCATTTCTAGAGTGTTCCTTCCCTCTATTGGAATCATCTAGAAGAGAGAGAGATGGGCACTTTGTTTGGGTCTTGGTTATGCGATAACATCTTTGGTGATATATAGAGCACATGAGTGAGGTGTGTTTTTCTTGTAGAGGTGTTATCTCGGGTTAGAGAACTTTAGAGAGGCTTCCGATCATTTTATGAGTGTGTAGGGTTGAGGCCTATTGGTTTGTGAGTGTGTAGGGTTGAGGCCTATCAATTTGTGAGTGTGTAGGGCTGAGGCCTATCGATTTGTGGGTGTTTAGGGTTATGCCCTCTCAGTTTGTGAGTGTGTGGGGTTATGCCCTATCGGTTTGTGAAGTGTGTAGGGTTTGGTATATTGGGAATGACTTGGTAGCAGACTAAGAGGGTGAGATATGGTATAGATCTTATCACCATGTCTTGCATGTTGTTTCATGTGGTCCTTTCTCATGGACAAGTATCACCTAGACTCTTAAGGTGATGACACATTTCCTTTGATCTCACTTCCTTCCCTCAAATATATAACCCCCTCCTTCTTCACATAAGTAAACACTTTCATCCATTCTTATTCCCGTCCTCTTGGTGGATGATCTTGGGAGCTTATGGAGCTAGAGGAAGTTCCCATGGAGCTTGGGAGGTCGAGTTTCTTGCTCATGGTGATTCCTTGTTCAACTTCCATCTTGGTGAGTTATGTTTATTTGATCGCCATTTATTTTTGTTCTCTTCTTCAACTTCTTCTTCCTCTCTTAGACATGGATCATACCTTGGATGAAGGTTGATTAGGACACGATTCTCCTTCTTTCCTTTCTTCTTGAGCTATGATAACCTTGGCACCTTCTTCTTTCTTGAGGTGATGTTGAGGACTAGTTGGGACTCTTGATGGATCATCTTCCACCTTAAGAATGTGTGATTTGGATCTTTGATCATGGAGCTTGAACCCTTGATGGAGACCTTATTAAGGTGGGTTATATAACTTTTAACCTTCTTTGTTAATTTTACTCTTCATATGCTTATGATGTTCTTCACCTCTAGATCTTTATCTTTTATATGTTAGTGGTTTTTGATTGTTTTGAGAACTATTTTGGTGAAGGAATCATGTTAGTTTTATACCCATATCTTGAACTTTCTTTCCATTATAGTATATGGACTAGTGGCCGATCTTCCTAAGATTGAAGGTGACCAAGTTAACACACGTGTACTATTTTGGGGATGTCCATCATGACTTGTGATGTCCTAACGGACACATCATGTGAAAAGCCATGAAGACTTGAGTGTGTTAACCCATCATGCCCTTAGAGGTGGTTAAACCGATATGTTTCTAAGCCATCATGGCTTGAGTGTGTTAACCTATCATGCCCGAAGAGGTGCTTAAAATGATATGTTGCTAAGTCATCATAACTTGAGTGTGCTAACCCATCATGACCTATAAATGCCTAAACTGATATATTGGCCAAATCGATATGCTTTGAGGGTGTTAGCTTATCTTGACCATGAGGACACTTTGTGGGCTGGTATGATTTGAGTGCCAAATTGTGATGACCTTGTTTGAGTGAGAGGCCTACATGGCAAACCCTAACCCTAACGAACTGTCACCCCTAGTGTTGCTTGTCACCCCTAGTGTTTCTATTCACACTTCATGTAGGGTTTCCCGATACACCTAAGGCAAGGTTGCCTGATACACCTTGATGTGGTCAGACTGATATATGAGGATGATGAGACTAGGATCCTCCTAGCCATGAGAAACGAATATACTAAAGCTGACCCAAGGTGTTGCAAATCGAGACACACTTGATGAGGTAAACCAATACACCCCATGAGTGCTAAACCGATACACCTCTTGTGTAGCTAACCCGTTACACCTTGTGTGTAGTTAACCCGACATGCTTGGACAAGATGGTCTAAATCAATATACCACATGGTGCTCTAAATTGATACACCACAAGAGGGTCTAAACTAATACCTTGGATGAGCTCACCCGACATACCTAGATGTGTTAACCCAACACACCATGAAGTAGTAAAGCCGACACATGTGGATGAGATGAAACCAATATCACATGATGAGGGTTGAAGGATATGCTTGGATACTCAATAATGGACACATATGAGCAATGCATAATATAGAAGAGTGTTGTTGTGGATAATGTATGATTGATCTTAATTGCTTCTCCTAAACCTAGTGCACCATAGGATGATGTTACTATCAGTGGTACATCCTTAACTATACAGCTCATCCCTAAACTCTCCAATAATGTGGGAAGTAATGGATGTGGAATTCAACGGTTGAATATCCACATGATAACCTTAATTATGGTAGAGTATGACCCATGTGCTCATTTTAATGAAAGTTTATATCCCATGACAAGTGTCTACTATATTTCCTTTTCATATAATCTTAACTTGTGAAATGAAGTTAATGACACAACTATGTGAATATATATGATGGTGATGATTAGCCTTGTTAAAATAAAAGGTGGCAACATTTGCGTAGAAACCATATAAATAAGTCTAATGATCTAATAAGTTCCTTGTGGATATTTTGAAGTGAAACCCTCTAGTTATGTAATCTAAGTTTTGACTTCCCTTAGTATGATAAGTTGTTAATGATTTGTAAGAAGTAATAACGTATGTGTCACAAAATGATGAAATATTATGAATGGTGGATGATCAACACGTTTACATAATGCAGGGTTGTAATACATATGTACATATATGCTATGGTTATACCTAGTGTTGATGACATAATAATTTATGCATATATAACTAATGTTCTTCAACCTAAATCAATTTCAGAAAGGGTAGTATTTGGTATGCTTAGGGTTTGGTGATGTAACCATGAGGTAAAACCCTAATGTGCTACATTTAAAGAGTATTGATCCTAATTCTAAGGGCAAGTCATATTATTGAATGTGTGTGAATAGAAAGCATGATATGGTACTCCCTCACTCTTAAATTACATGACTTTAACGTTGTAAGTTGTTTGGGAGATGTAACTTGTGAATACTAAGAAGATGGTTAAATAATATAAAGCATTGGATGTAAGCCTTCATAAAGGAACATGGGAAGTATGAATATGTGAATGTGCGTACTTGGTTATATTGTCTAAATATACTCCAACCTATGGGAGGTAGTGAAGTCAGAGTTTTGAGATAGAATGATGCCTGCAAACCCAATGTGGAATAAGCATGAAGCCTAACCATAAATTATGCAACTTATGATGCGTTGCTTGATTTACTTAAATAGGTTTGATGTGCTGAAACGTATTCTCTCTTTGTGTGTATAATATTAGCTTTGTTACAAAGATGAATGTAATAGCTAATGATTGTTATGGTAAGTATGTGTGATGTGGAACAAGTGA
This sequence comes from Alisma plantago-aquatica, assembly GCA_963693085.1. Lineage (NCBI taxonomy): Eukaryota > Viridiplantae > Streptophyta > Magnoliopsida > Alismatales > Alismataceae > Alisma > Alisma plantago-aquatica. Next base: position 1,614,795,341 of record OY856409.1, on the reverse strand, counting down.
TGATTTACATATGTAATTCTTATATGCCCAATGAAGTATGATGAGATAACCATGAATCATAAGTGTGATGTGATGTGTCTTAGGACCTAGAAAGGGCTTTAGTGCTTAGTTGAGGTGATATCCTATGATAATGGGATGAGGGATTGATATCCCATAGTGATGTAACATTGGTAATAGCCTTGAGAGGCTGTGCAAAAATGGTGATGGTATTGTGAATGACAATGATATAGACCTTATGTGGTGATAGTAAGACAAGCCCACACCTTATATGTTTACACCTATGGAAAATGTGTTATGCCATTATTTTACAGAGTTTACTATTTTTTATTACATTGTAACTTGATTGGATGCTAAAAGACACTTTAATTGGGCTAATTAATCAAGTGGAATCTAATCATGTAGCTTTCCACGTTCCATAGATCCATTTAGTTTCAACATTTGTTGGACGGTGAAACGAGTTTAACTCAAAGAACATAATATTGGGTATGAGGGGATAGCTTGGTACCCTAATATCAAGCAATTGAGGGTGACTATGGCCATGCGTGAGCCCCAGATCATGCCTCAAGATTGGTGATATAAGTGATATGTGATACAATATCCCCTTGCATCTTTAATTACAAATTGTGTGAGATGACCATGTGTGAGTCAATCTTGTTGTGATATGCATGGCCATGTGTGAGACCTTCCTTCTTTTAAGAATGGCCATGTGTAAGCCTGTTCTCCTAGTGTCGTTACCTGTACCAAGGTGGGCTAGATGTTATATGGGTGGCCATGCTTGAACCAACCCCTTTGATTTGACTGTATGTCCCTTCTGCAATTGATTGACATGTCTTTGCGATGTTACTCTCGTGCTGATCGGTAGGTGTGGGAAGGTCATTGATTCTGACTTTTCCATTTACCTTGTATGGCACCGATTTTGACTTAGTAGTGGTCAGTTAGATTTGGGTGGTAGGACTCAAATCCTCAGGGCTTAATAAAATATGTAATCAGATGTATAGCATACATATATATGATCAAATATGAGAACATTGGATGAGGCCTTGCTTGCTTTTATACTAATTAGTTTATAACAGTTATACATGTACTTGATATTCCTTTTTAATTTAATTAGTTGTTCTACTACTCAGTGGCAAGTGCATATTACTACTCTATTTACTTTTGTCATGAGGTATATGTCATTTAGTTAATTCTGTTTAACCTGCTTAGTATGATAGTCTACCGATTTAGTTATTTGTGATAAGAATAAAGTTGGTAGAAAATAATGTCTCTCGTTGGGACTTTTGTCTCACCCTATTGGCTAAAAAATGGCGTGCATGCCAAGCTAAAGACCGGATAGTTGAGGACATAAAATGAAGAATAACTACACCTGGTGGATCATGGTAAATGGATAGTGTCTAGTAATAGAGACCTATGTGTCTTCCTTGTACACTCATGTCCTTGGGGGTATTCTCAATGTGTTTTGTAGACATGATGATCCATACATAGTTTTTGGGTTTTGTGCCTTTGGAGGTATGTGTAATACATGTGGAACAGTTATCTTATGTAATAGTTTGATTGGAAAATGATGATGTAGCATCTTGAATATATGTTATGAAATGCAAGTGTTGGAATAAATCTCAACTCATGGTGCTTGTTGCAAATTGGTCTTAATTTCCTATGATTTTTGGTAATCCGTTGTTAATAGTTGAACTTGGTTTAAGTTTTGTGTAATCTCACTTCATGTGGCAAATGGTTTCACAGAATGTACCAAAAAAAGAAAAACATAAGCTGATGTTCAAGATGATGTTTTCCATATAACCATGATAGGATGCTTGGAATAGGGGAGTGAAATTGGAATAGTATGTGATTCACATCTAAAATAGTATGTGAATGGAATATCATTGTTGGATTCAATGGTAAGTTGTAAGTAATAACTATTCCACCTACAATTATATATGGGAATTAATGCTTGACGATGAAGAAATAATGTCATAACAAGACAAAATTTGTCAAAGTGTGCATTTAAAGATGTGTGTGTATAATAATTAATTACTTCTAAATAATGATAATATAGGGAATGAAGTAGGAGTGTTGAGTATGAAGGGTTATGTGAGGGTTTTCAAAGATGGTATTTCTATATATTATATTGACCAATAAATTCATCAACTCAAAGTATTACTGTAGGGAAAATCATATTTATAGGAAGAAAAGAGATGCCTAGGGAAAATTGTTAATAAGGAGAGATTTTGAATCTTTGCATATTGATATACTTCTCATTACATTTATATTTTCAAATTAATCTAATTCACAAGTTTAAATTCAGAATGACATGGTCCATATCATTCATTTCTTTATGATTCCAATGGTAGGATCATTACTTAAAATAAATTAAGTTAGATATTTTACTTCTTATAAATAATACATCTTGAATATCACATATATTGTGCTGTACAAAAAATCATGAATTGAGAGTTTAGGAAATACCGCTAGCCACATTATTAAATTATTTTTCTATAATAAGACACACTTATCCTCCTATTAAAATACCAAGCACGTACCAGGATATTTTGAGAGCATGGTGTCAAGTTGATTAGTTTGGAGTTATGGTAACCAACATCATTGTATAAATTTTGGATTTATTTGGGTGATGTCTCCTAATGTATATTGAAAAAAGCATTAATAAAAAAGATCATTCCATATACTTCACAATGAGATGGGCATAATGCTTTACCCTAGCGATATTAATCATGTTGGGCGTGTACTTGCATAAATAAAATCATCAACCAACATGTTTATCCTATCAACTTGTTCAACCTCTCCATTTCCACATCTTAATCAAGACAACATGTAATATAAAGGGGAATTCAAATCATCATTTATGAACACACAGTTTGACATGTGCTTTAATTATTTGGAAGCTAAGTGGGATCCCTTTATTTTTTCAAGAAACAACTAAAAAAATTATGGTATAGAAGAAATTAACTATCACACTGAGATATATAATACGATGCAATATAAAACCTTATGCTACAATATGACAATTACTACTATTATTTCATTCATGACTTTGAATACCAATATTGTTATACATGATTTTCTACTTCAAGACCCACTCCAATCATGTTACTGATGTCAAAACAATTGTGGAACTATGTAATGCTACATTCTTTGAAGATGTGTTTCCCTTGAAACATGGTCTTCCAAAAAAAGTATCCCAAGAAGATTCATTCAACACAGGTTCCATTCCCAAGCACATGGAAAGGGTGACGAATGTGGGGGATGACTCAGAACATGTTATTTTTGAGTCTAATGATTCTAAAGAAATGGTTGAACCAAGGAGAAGTAAATGGCCTAGGACACCCAAAGATTTTGGGAGTGAATTTCATACTTGTAAAATTGAGGGTGATCTTGTATCTTTCAAACAAACTATGGATTATCTAGAATCGATGTTTTAGAAAGAAGCCATTAATGATGAAATCCAATCAATTCTCTCGATTGTAACTTGGGAATTAGTGAATTTATCTCCTGATGGTTGTATAGTTGGATGCAAATGGATCTATAAGAAGAAAATTAATTTAGATTGGATAATGAATAAGTATAAAAATATGTTAGTTGCTAAGGGTTACACATAGAGGGCAGGAATAGATTATTTTGATACCAATTATCGTGCTTCATGTATGACCACAATTTGAGTGCTTATAGCATTAGATTCCATTTATAATCTCTCTATCCATTAGATGGATGTGAAGACCAAGTTGTTACACAGTGACTTCATGAGGAGATATATATGGAACAACCTGAGGGATTTGTGAGTCGTGGGAATGAATCCAAAGTGTGTAAACTTGTTAAGTCACGATTTGTCTTGAAATAAGTCCCTAATAACTAGCCTGAGAAGTTTGATTATGTGATATCATTGCTTGGATTAGTTTCTAATGACTTTGATAAGTGTATCTACTACAAAAGTGTCAATGATGTTTTCATTCTGTTATGCTTATGTGCCGATGATATCTTGATTTTTGGTCCCGATATGAAGGTAGTATATGAGACGAAGTCATTCTTGTGTAACAAGTTTAAGATGATGGATATGGGTGTCATTGATGTGATTTTAAGACTTAAAATCATAAGGTCTACAAATGGTATAACTCTCTCTCAATCTCACTATATTGAGAAGATACTGAAAAGGTTTGGGTACACATCATGTAAATTTGTTAAGACTCCATACGACTCATCCAAGGCCTTGTTCAAGAATGATACTGGGGTTCAAGTTTATCAATTACAATACTCTCATATTATTGAAAATTTTGATGTATCTTATGAACTAACACATGTTCAGACATTATGCTTGTTGTAAGTTAAGTAGATACACCACTTGTCCCAAAATGACCCATTGGGAAGCTCTTGATTGAGTTTTGAGGTATATCATAAGATGGATTGCCATGAACTCTAGGAGTAATGGTGCCTCAGGATATGTATTCCTATTGGGAGGATGTATTATTGCCTATAGGTCTAAGAAACAAACCATATTGTCTCGGTCTTCTTTTGAGGAAGAGTTGTGTGCTTTAGATGAAACTAGATTTGAAGCGAATGGCTACATGGACTTATGTTGAGTTTACCTATGGTAAATAAGTTTCTTCCTACAATTTCAGTTCATTATTGCAACATTACAACCATTCCTAAGATAGAGAGTTCTAGTACAATAAAAAATAGCATATGCATAACCAAGTCATACTCAAGTCTATAAGGGAATCAATGTCTAATGGGGTCATGGCTGTGGACTACATCAATACCAAAGATAATACATCTAATCCTTTCATTAAATGTCTTAACCTAGACTTAGTGGACAAATCTAGTTTGGGGATGGGAACGAAATTCCTTTAGGTTTGTAGGCAATACTAACCCAATCCAAAAGAGTGGAGATCCCACAAATTGGGTTCAATGTGGTAATAACAAGCTATCTGGTGAATTAGATGACACTATGTTTTTTCATTGATGATTCTTGCATCTATGTGTCTATCCCCTGGGAACCTATCAGTCATGACTGTTAGTTAGTAAGAGATTTGTCTTTGAATGGTGTCAATCCTTAGGACATGATGTTAGCAGTAAATCCTTGGAGACTCTAACTAAATGATTGATGTTGTGTAGGCTGTAATAGAGGAATTGGGTTGTTCCCTGATATCAACCATGACATGTTATTTGGATGCATGACCTTAATGAAACATATTTCTTTTTTGTCTTGTCTTTATTGTGTTGTTACCAACTGATACTCATGCACACAATGTTAGAGTTCAAAACTTTTGTTCACCTAGTTCCGGTGGAGGTAAAAGTTGGATAACTCAGGTAGATTCAAACCAAAAGGTATATGTTGAAAGCACAATATGGATGATTGAATGGTAGAGTAGACTACACCTTGGACTCTGTGGGGGATTATTAGGTATTTATGAAAGCTACCCATTTATTTAGTATGGATTAACCCCAATGTAGTGCAGCTAGTACATAGAGGAAATGTAGTTATGTGTCTTGTGCAAATGGGAAGATCTTTTGTCCCACATTGCTCGTTACTAGAACTTTTGTGGTCCTTATTTGTAGGATCACATGTGACACCAGTTTCTGAAGGGATCTAGGGGAGAGTATGCTCACCTCCTTGGTGGGTTTGATGACCATTACATACACACGCACACACACACACACACACAGGAGCGCCACACCACACCTGGCCTAGACGGGCCAAACACGAGCTCGAGCTTGTGGGTTGTGGGTTGTGGGTGGTGGGAGTTGTCTTCCTTCTTATTTTTTTTCACAAGGATACAACTATATAATTAATTATTAATTTAATTAATTATATCTTTATAAAATGGATTTAATAATCTAAATTGGAAAGTGTTTGTGTCGTGATTTTCTACAATGCATACAAGAGTGGTTGTGTGATTGTATCTTAATAGAAATAGGAGTTGGGGGTGTGTAAGGCTATAAATAAGTATATCATCATTAAGGTTAAAACATATTTTTTGAACACATAGCTATCAATTGTTCATGCATGTGTTTGCAAAACCCTAGAGTGACTTCTCTACTACCGTCACTCCTTGTTGGCTTCTAGAGTTCCTCCTATGAGAAGAAACTTCTTCCTTCCTCTCCAAAAAGATGTGACATGTATGGGTGGTGGAAACTTGTGATCATTGGACTACACTGGTAGTGTACGTTGATCGTTGTCAAGCATGAGTGAGACAAAAACCTGCTATAGGTTTGTGACTGGGTCGACTAGAAGAACAACACTCATTCTTCAAGATTACGAGCTACTTATTTCTTTAAGTATCACATTCATTTTTCAATGAATGACCTGGTTTGTGATTCTAACTGTAGTTTAGTTATGTTATCCTGCTTTGGTTATTCTATGTGTTTCTTGCCTAGATCTTCCTAAACTTGTTAATTAATTTGCAACTATTGTTACTGCATGTAATGACATATTATACAAAATTTGCAAAACATTCATCTTTAGGGTTCCTATGTACCATACCGAATTTGTGAAGAGTCTATGATGACCTAGAAGGCACATAAAGATTTTGATTTTGTCTAGATGTTTTTATTTGCATATAAGTTTCCATCTTCCTTCAGTAGTAGTGCCTGAGTTTTCTGTTAGTTGATTGCATGTTGAGTTGTTTGTAAATATTCCACTTTCACTAAGAAGAAATTTCCAAGAATCTTGTCCTATGTTTGGTAGTGGGGGATATAGTTCAAGGATGCACTCAATTGATGAAGGTTTGAGCCAATGTGTGAGGAAATTAACGCCTCATTGACCATTGTTAAGGATTGTGATGTCGTTCCTTAAATTTTTGATGTATTAGGCCTTCTTTGAGTTTTACTTTATCTTTGCTTATCTAATAATCATTCCCAAAGTTTGTATTGGTCTAGTTGAGTATAAGAGCATTGTGTTGGTTTGATTTCTTGGCCAAAGTGGGAATGATTGCCAAAGTAAATGGAATGCTCACCAAAGTGGTGATCTTATACATCTTGATTCCATTGTATTATCACCAATTTTCTATAGAGCATGTTACATAATGGTACATCATGTATAAGAAAGTCCCAGTAGGATTTCATAAGTAGTGCATCATTCATTTCTTGAGAGCTTTTGATTCCCAAACCTCCCTTTTCTATTGATGTTCATTCCAAATGAAATTTTTCATTAGCTTATCAATGGAATTGTAGGTACTTGCAAGTAGACGTGCAAATTGTATTGTATATGTAGGCAATGTATTAAGAATGCATTTTTCTAGTGTTACCCTTCTAGCTTGTGTGAGTTATTTCCCCAAGCATGGGTTATGTCTTTATTTGGTTTTCTTGATGCTTTCATGAATGAGTAGGATGCCTAGGTGTTTACCTAGGTTTGCAGTTGTAGGAATTCTACTTTTTCTAGTAAGCATCCTTTTGACACTATTAGTTCTATTATTTGAGAAAAAGAGTAAAGATTTAACTTTTGAAAGTTGTTTTGATGCTTATCCAATTTTATTTTGGCATCTGGTGATTTTTTTTGGTATGATATCATCTTCAAAGCAGACATGGAATGTTCTTGGACCATGTCGTGATAACTTTATTGGTTTTTAGTTATCATCTGAGACTTCTTCTTCAATCATCTAACTTAAACATTATTCATAAATAATGAATATGTATGGGGAGAGTGGGTCACCTCATTTTACCCCATTGATGAATTTGAAGTGTTCTAGGAGAGAGCCATTTCAAGCATTTTGAATAATTTCCAAAGATCATAATCATCATGATTATATCAGCTACATAATGGGGAAAGAAAGTTTTAGATAATGTGTTTTGATTGAAAGTCAAACTCATCATATAAAATTCTTTTGATAGATCAAACTTTAGTTGTAGAAGGTTCTTTCATAAAGATTTTGTTCTCAAGGTGAATGTTGTCTAATATGAGTCTACTAGGTATGAACTTATTTGAGAAGAAGAAATCCATCATGGAAGCCACATTATGAGTATTTCTGCTATTAATTTCATAAGTTGCTTGGAATATACATTGTTCAATGCAATAGGATGCAAGGCGTTGCAGTTTTGAGGTTGTTGAACCTTGGGGATTAGTACCAGAGTACAATCCATCATGCCTTGAGGTGGTTACTTTCCATTAAAGATATTTTTTATTATTTAATGATGGATGCATTAATGTATTTACAATTATTTTTTAGGAAGTGTACTTCAATCACATCTAGTCTAGGTGCTTTGAAGGGCAACAATTTTCATAAAAGAGAGTGTATTACTATTACATTGGGTGGTGACACCAGTCTTATGAATTAATCTTAGCTAGGTTGGATGAAGGTTCCTTCAAAGGAATTTTTGTGCCATCTTATTTGATTTTGGTTAGTTTCAACAAATTTCCTAGGAAGTTTGAACTGATTGAGAGTTGTTATCTTCAACAGAATTTCCTTGATCAACTTGTAAAGTAGTAATCATGTTTATTTTTTTAATTTCATATAAGAGCGGTAGAATTTGGTGTTGGCATCTCCAAGACTGATCCAACTATAGTGAGATCATCGACTTAGTTATTTTTGTTGCACAAATGAGATGATATTGAGTTCTTATACAAGTCGACAATGAAGTTCTCTAAATATTTAATTAGAGTGAGTTGAGAGAAGAATCGAGTTTTGAAGGATTTTAAATTTTAGGTTTTCCTTCTTATTTTGGGTATGGTGTGTTTGGTCTTGATTCCACTATTTGCTTCTTTCATGAATTTAGATGTTGATTCAGTGAAAGGAGCTTGTCTTTCCCAAGATGAATTCATTAAATATTCAAATGGGGGCTATATTTTGGAAGCTTCTTCTTGTGCAAAATAGCCTTGTTGCTGGTTTTATGTTGTTATGAGTTCAAACAAGGGTGATGATTTGAGGCTATTCTACTAGGTACATCCACATTACAATTAGGAAAAGTGTAAGGCCCCTGACCTGAGTTTTGGGGTAACCATATTTTCTTTGGCTTAACCATGTTCTTAGAACCTTTCTTTAATATTTTGAGATGTAATTAGGTATTTTGGAGAGCATAAGTCTCTAGTTTGATCTTGTTTGGATGAAGTTTCTGCTTTCTGTGTAAGTTTTGGTGCAAATTGCAACTTACCCAATGCAGGGGGTTGATGTGCAAATTTTCCACCTCTAGAGTGTCCCCTATCTTTCTTTACATCATCTAGAGGAAAGAGAAAGAGGAGGGTGCCATGTTTGACATTGATTGAGGAGTATCACCCCAAATGGTGATCAGGGTGATGTGAGTGTTGAGTGCCTTGATCAAGGTTGATTTTAGAGCGTGTTGCAATTGAGACACCTCCTCCAGGTGTTGGGGCTTGTGACCTAGGTAGTCTAGGGTGGTCTTGGGTCGATTAGGTTGTTCATGTAGAGGTTGTCTCGACCTAGGGATGCTAGTGGGACCTTGTCTCGATGTAGAGTTGATGTTCCATAGTGGTGTCACGACCATGGAAGGTGCACCCTAGGAGGGTCGTGACCAGGACCATGTGCATTGACACGGTGGTCAAGACACTACCTAGAGTATATCACCATGTCTTACATGTCATGCTTAAGTGGTTTCATGTTGGCCTTTTGAGTAGACAAGTGTCCCTTGGGTCCCTTTGTATTTTTACACCTCACCCCTTTCTCTCTCCCTCATATTCCATCTATATAACCCCTTATCTCCTCTTGCTTGCAACCCTTTATGCCATCTATCTTCTTCCCCCTTCTTTGCTTGTTCTTGGATCTTGGTTGAGTAAGGAGGTTTGTCCTTGGAGCTTGGGGGATCAATCTCCTCTTGCATGTGGTGGTGGTGGTGATCTAAGCTCATCTTCCATCCTTGGTAAGTGTTTGTCTTCTATCTTGATGTTTCTTTTGATATCCTACCTTCCTCTTCCTCTCTTTTCTCATCCCTCGATGATGGTTCTTCCATGGTGGTTGTTTTGGGAGAGATCCCTCATCGCAAGGGCCATACACCATGTTTTGACAAGGTAGACCCTAGAGTGAAGAGAATTTATCCTCTCTTTTTCCCTTTCTCTTTTGGTTTGGCCAAGAGGTTTTTTGCTTCTTTACTTGGGCTAGGTTTGACCTTGATGTCTTCTCCTTCTTGAGGTGCTATTGTGGTCGACAGTGGAGATGTTAGTGAAGCATCTTCAACCCTTAGATCGTGTTCTTGGAGCTATTGATCTTGGAGTTTGGACATCTTGGTGGTGAACAACTTAAGGTGGGTTATATAACACTAAACCTACTCTATTATTGCACTTCTTTATACTTTTTATTATTGTCTTCGTCCTCTAAATTGCTTTCTCATCATGCTTGTTCTTAGTGTAATCCCTAGAGCTTGTTCGGTGGAGATACTTTGATTGGTTTGGGAGAAATTCAAAACCCTAATCTATCTGTACCCAATTTAGTAGATGATGAGTTATGGAGGTTCTTCTGTAAGTTTTGCCTTTAATTTTGCTCCAATGCATGGTGTTCATATGACTATAAGTCAGATAGATGTTTGGTTCTGTTACAACCCCAACTTTTGGGTTCATTTGGTGAGAAATTTAGTTTCTCATATTAAAGATATTTGAACAAATAATGATATAATTTGGTTTGAATAAATGAATTTCGTTTACAATAGCCATGATGATTGTTTTGTGGGCTTTATTGGCTATTGGCCCCAAAAACAAGGAAAATACGAAAGGAACTCCATTATTAATAAGAAATGGAGAAAAGAAAAATGTAGAAACCCCTAGAAGGCAAAAGTATGTAATCCAAATGTGGATTTCATGCCTCTTGGGTTCATTGGGTTCCAAGGAGTCCAAAGTTGCAAAGATAATGAAAGAAGAAAATAAAAGATCAATTAAATATTTCTTTATTAAGAAACAAATTGGAAACAATGATAAAATGTGGGAAGCAAGTGAAAAGAGGTATAATTAAGTTACTCTTGATGGATTTTCGTATCCAAAGGATTCCTAATGTTAAATGGAATTCCAATGAGGAAAATAAAAAGAAAGATAAAGAGAAATCCTCAAAGAGAGATTTTTTAATAAGAAATAAGCAAGATAATGAGAAAATAATAGAAATAGATGCATCTAGAAGGATAATAAATATCCTTAAAAAGGAATTTCGAAATCATAGATTTCTTGGGGTCCAAGGAGCCCCAATAAAGAGGAAGAAAGAGAAAATACCAATAATGCAAAAAAAGAGGATAATGTGATGCATTATTAATGATTTTGGTGGCATTGCTAAAAAGGAAGTATTTTCTACTTAAGGAAATATAAATTTTGTGGCTAATGGATTAAAAGCCAAGAATAAAGAGAATAATGGAAAAGGTTTTCGAATTTCTAAAATACCCAAATAATATAGTTATATAGAAGATAATGAAGAGAGAAGAGGTTGCTTCTTAGCTAAGGAAATACAATTCCTTTTGGGAAAAGGACGTGAGTCCTCATGGATGTAGGGCTTCGTTACCCACCCTTATATATAGGGTAGAGCCCTGGTTTGTTCCTAAGAGAGAGAGAGAGAGAGAGAGAGAGATCCCACACTCTCCTCCTTGTTCTTCCATACAAACCCTAGTCGAGAGCATAGATCTATCTCGAGGGCACCAGGGAGCGGTGATGAAGTCTCATCGGGGGCACGAAGCTCCCACGACGGTCGGAGATGGTCAGCCATCGTCTTCATGGCTGCGATCGTCGAGCAGAGCCTGCTGAAGGCCGGTGCCAAGGCTGCAGGTCACGCGCTTGGCCAGCCCTAACCAGCTATTTTGGTTGTGTGTTGGATGGTTCCCCAAGGGCGACAGGATGTGGCGGAGCTAGGGAAGGCATCGGCGGCAGCCATCGGGCACTGGAGGAGAGAGGACGAGCCTGCAACCTACTGCATATCAACGTCTCTGCTAGGTTACAAGAGGTAGAAGATGATCTGCATGCATTGGACGAAGTTGCCGATCTGTGAGCTGAAGGAGAATCCAATTAACTGAGCACATTTTGGACTTTTCAAAATGTTTCCAACACAGCTGGATTGCGTTGCATGAACGGGCGACGTGGCAGCTTCTGATTGGCCCAAAGTAAGTTAATTTTGCATAATTCATATCTAATTAACCGTAGCTCGGGTGGATACGCATAATATATGAATTTTGCTCAGAAAAATGAGAGAAATTCTTTAAAATTTGTTTTAGAAGATAATTCCTTTTTCAATTTGAAAAGTAATGGAAGTTATCAACTTTAATACTTTAATGATTAAGAAACCCTATTTTGAGATGATTAATGTATTTAATGGGTTTAATGGATGATTAAAGTTGATATTAATCTGTTAATTGTAAAAAGGTACCTTAAGAATAAAAATGATGAACTTTGCACGTAATTAGTTTAATTTAGAGTTTCAGGTGCATGAATATGCTTTAATGGGCCTTGAAACCCAAATATTAGTGAATGATTCTAGTAATGGCTTTAATTGTTCAATTTCATGATTAAAGTTGAGATATGATATATCCAAGATATTTAGAGTATCAACGTTCCTAATTGTGGATAAATACCCTTAATGTATTAATTAGGGTTTTTCTAATGGATAAAGGTAGAACTAATGACAAATAGAGTTCATATGTGAATTAAACCATAAATGATGATAAATGAGCATAATGATCTTGTCATGGATCAAAAGGATAAAAATGGTAGCTTTGATGTAAAAGAGGCTTAATGGACTTAATTAATGGTTAATTGTGCCTTAAATTGAAATTAAGGTTATATGTTGTTAAAAGCTTACCTTAATATCTTTCGTGAAGAATAGATGAGCTAATTAGGGTTTGTGAGTAATTGTATAAAATTAGTGTTTAAAATAGTAAATGATGAAGGGAAACCCTAATTGCAATGGAAACCCTAAAAGTGGGCTAGAAACCCTAAGAAGCGAGCTAGATTTAATAGATCTTGATGACATGAGTAATAATAGGAAATTGCATGATTATTTAAGGATCTCGTTGTATGTGCTTGCTTGCTTGGATTTCTTACTTGCATGGAATATTTCTATCTCAAATCATCCTGATAGGTATGTGGTTATGCTTATGAATGATCGCTTAAGTTTCACGGCGATTTCTGAACGTTTTTATCGGTTTCTTGAAAATAACTGATTGGATGACTTTTATTTCATGCAAGTATAATGTGACTATGATTATCACCATAAATGTTCATACATGACTGGCTCAGATCCTGGTCCACCTATGTGGCTTTGCAAAGGCTAAAAAGGGTAACCTAGAGCAAGGTCTAGGTTATCAAGAGTTAGGGATTGGGCTACCTATGTGTAGTGCCGTGCAACTCTTTAGCGCACCATGAGTTAAGGAGTGGGCTACCTATGGGTAGTGCCTATTGGGTTTTAGGGGAGACAGAGAAGGTAGCAGAAACAAAAAATATCTTCTCCCAAACCCAGAATAAAGGAATCACATCAGCGTCTATACAATAAGAAGGATGGTTTGTAGAGACATACCTTGTCCCGAGGCTTTCTCGATGACGTTACTACGCGGCTTGTGTGGTCTTCACCTCCTATCTTGGATGGTGTTTGTACAGCTCCTGGTCTCACCAGGACTATCGGGATTGACAGTTGTCCTTCGAGTGATAGAAGTCTCCCGCCTCTATAGTAGTCTACATGGACCACCTGGAACTTTGATCTCCTTGTCCCATAAGGAATCAGAAGGAGTTGTACCCTCCTGTCGGCGTACTAGTCACTGACACAATCTCCTGCCAACAGTTGCTTTTCTGAAGTTGTCTTTCCCTTGTTGTGCCTCCCTTATCGGGTAGCACTTGCTCGGGCTCTCTTGGTTACCACAACTAGAGAGAACGACAACTTTATAGAGCAACTGGTGTTTTGAGTTGTACTTTGAGAAGCCCCCAATACCCCTATATATATAGGAGGGTCATGGGACATGGTTCTCTACCCCGGGAAATGCAGGATTAAAGCAGGAGTAGAAAAGTTTGAGATTTTCCACAAAACAACCAACTGATCCAGCTGAACCGATCCTTTCAAGCATGAACCGATCGGTTGGGGACCTGAGCCGATCGATTCACACCTGAATCGATCGGTTGGGGCACCTGAGCTAATCGGTTCACTTCTGAAATGATCGGTTCACTACCCTGGTCAGTTCCCGATTGACTTTTCCTCTTCTATTTCGAATTGATCAAAATACCAATCCTTGTTCCAATCAAATTCGACAAGTGAAATGAAAAGAAATTTCTCACCAATCTAACTTTCTCAACTCACTCAGTTGGACCAGTTGAGCCGATCAATTCAACCCTTGAATTGGTCGATTCAGCCTATCCTGAGTCGATCGGTTCATCACATGAGATTATCGGTTGGGAGTGCAGACTGTGCAAAATCAGTCAATTGCAGTTTCAATCAATCTGGTACTCTAATCAATCGGTCCAACACCTTGAACACTATGATATTGAGCTATCAATTGATTGAGTTTTTAATTGAACTACTAAACTCCTTTAGTAATCAATCTAAACATCATTTGTGGATAAACTCCTCTTCCAAGTTAAATCCTTTGTGTGTGACCCTACAGGTCCATTTCACGTTGGCAGTGAAAGTCCATAACACTTATGACTTCACAAGCAAAGAGAGGTGCCTAGTCGCCCATCAGTGCTACCCAAGTGAAGCAGAAAGTTGGAGAACAACTTTCAATCCTACAATCTGTGAATGGTGTTACAATGAATGTATAATTCCTTTGTCACTAATGTCCTGAATGAACTCAAGGCATGGTACAATCATCCTTTCAACGTTCATCCATTTCCTTGATCTCACAGCAGACTGGGTGAGATGTGTGTGACATCAATATCACATATTGATTCACACATGCATGTGCATGCCTTTCTCAATCCTACTCATCAAGTGGACATGGACATAAAACTCCCTTAGGAGGGACAAATCCCATATCTATCACTCACCCCTCAAAAGCCCCATGTGTCAAAGCCACCCAAACATCACCTTTATAACAACCCATGTTTCAAGAATGTGTTTGATGATGTCAAAGTGTACCCAACAACATGTGTTGGGTGTAGTGAATTTAGGTCGAAGAATCACACTCACCACCATCACTGTGAGAATAGACTGTGACTACCAAATCATGGTTTTGTGTGTCACTCTCATGGTGGGTCTGTCCGGTACACTTGTTCTCTAACAAGTACCTATGTGCTTGGTTTGATGTCACTATATCATGACTAATGAGATTCTATCATCAACCAACACACAATATAGTCCTTAGTGTTATTGATGTCTATGGTTATTTCCACAATAACAACCGACTAGGGACTAAACAAGAATGTATACTCTTAACATCTGTATGATCTCATCGTTTAGGTCCTTAACCTAAAAGCATACGTCGTTGAGTAAAACAATTCTTTAGACATCTATCATGTTAAACTATCATCTTAGAAATAGTTAAAACATATAGATCGGAAATTACCTTTATTATTATTCAAATCATTTACAAAGCATCCCATTACAATCATCACATGACTTGCTCTATGGGCATACATACCAACAGTGCCATGTGACTCAACCCTAGAAACTGATTCACCTGTTAGGTAAGGGACAACACAGAGGTTAGGGTATGTAAGGATTGAGTAGTTATGTGGAAAATGTAAAGTTTATGTTTTAAATCATATTTGACTACAATATGTTGTTATAGTTAATTGCACAATTATTGTTTCCCCCACATACCAGTTTTATGCTGACCGATGTTTTGTTTGTCGGCGTTTTAGGTACAAGTGAAAAGAACAAACAGTAAAGTGGCATATGTGGAATTTAATAAGGATTAACGATCAAGGAGGATTAGTTAGAATATTCTCTCATATTGATAGAAAATTAGTAATCCAAGTTTTTCAAAGGTATGCACAAAATTTTAATTTATACCAGATGTCAATATAGTTGGTAGAATTTGATAATTGTTATTGATTATTTGTCGAACCTTTGATCCTGTTAATTGGGATAATGGCTCTGACCTTATGGTCTCCCTTAATTGGGGGTTACCGGGAGGCGAAGTCATTACATTTGGTATTAGAGCATGGGTTCCTCATTTAATCTGTAATAATTATTAAATTTTACAAACTCTGTAGAACCTAAGGGAGTTATTAGAGGAATTTCCAAAAGACAGAGGTGTCTAGAAAAGGATCACACCCGAGAGCTGGCAAGATTTTCCTTTGCACCGCTAGTCAGAATATGAGGACTCCCAGATCCGTGTGACTTCCTGGCCAAAGTCTCAGGATTTGACTCGAAATAAGATACCTTTAGGACTCTCTCATCTTGTTCATCCCTTCTCAACTCAAATGTTGTTAAGTATTATAAGGATTAGGGTTTTAACTCTTTTCCTCACCCTCTTTAGGTATGGGTAAGGTTGATAAGGTTTAAGGAATCCTCCACCAAATTAATAAAAGGCATGTAAATAAGATGTCATGGACATAAGCTTAATAGATTAGGCATAAAAGAATAGATACATGCTTAGGTCATATGACATAAGAAGAAACCTGAGGCTAGACCTTCTTGTCAGGAGGATAAGTAAAGAGAGTTAGTCTTGGAGGTAGAGATCTCCATTTCAAGTAGATACATGTCACATCCTATGTATGATGTTAACCCTAACCCTAAGTGTTGGTTAGAGAGAGATGACATGATGAGTTAGATGTCATGATAGACCAGGCGTGAGGGTGGACATGCTTTTGGATGCCCATATGAGCCATGAAAGGTTGGACGACCTAGTACCTTTGGCGAGCCAACCTTGGGAAAGGTCATGCATGTTAGAGTGAAGGATAGCTACTTCAATGTTGAGGTTAGAGAAGAACCTAAAGAAACCCTACGGGCTTATGCAAGTAGGGCATAGCTTGCACCCATAATACAACAGTAGTGTGAGCAGTATGTCGAAACCCTGGCCAAGGGAGTATGTTGGATAGCTGATGTGATAAGCATAAGGAGCTATGGAGAAAACATAAGTTGAACCTAGGCTTCACCCACATAGAGGTATGCTTGTGAGCTTGATCCATCTTCATGGAGAGAGGACCTTTTAAGGCTAGTTGTGGAGTTAGCTCTAGATAGAGAGAGCATGACTCAAGCAAGAAGGTTGGAAGCCTAGACTCTGACATATGAGGAAAAGTGGGGAGTTGAGGATGATGCGACCTAAGTGGATGTTTGTGGTTGCATCATGCTTGATCCCTAGAGGCTGATGATGTTCTGGTTGCCATGAGAGGAACCAAACCCTAGAGAGAGTATGAGTCTACTGGTACCTCTATATCTATGGTATAGATGGGGAAGATGAGTTCCTTAAACCATGAAGAGGTTTAGTAATAGGTTGTAAGGCTTATACCTTGTTGGTTGCCCTTGAGGAGGACTCCACTCTGAAGTGTTTCTTGAGTAGGAGGATGACAGTAAGTGCATGTCGTACCTTGTACATGTTTGGTTCGTGGTTAAGAGGTTGAGCATGAAGTTGGACACCCAAAAAGTGAACCTAGGCCTAAGAGGGGAAGTGGAGTACCTGATGCTCATGATGAGATTTGAGTTTCTATAGATTCGAGCATGGTACCCCTCATGGTTAGAGGAGAGGGAAACCCCTTAAGTTTAAAGGTATGTTTGATGAACCCCCACAGCTAAGTGATGACATGGGAAGGTATGATCTTGATCTAATGTTGAGGATGAGAACAAGTATGACCTAGCATGGTTTAGTAGGTGGTCTTCTTGTGCCTTAGTGGCTGCTGGGTTAAGCATGGTCATGTGAATATAAACCCTAAGGATGTTTGTGACCTTGTTGTCAAGAGTTGTAGTTTTCTCCCATCTTGGGAGAGGAACCCTTTGGTAGGGTGTGTACCAGTTTGTGGGTTTTGTGGAAACCTAAAGAGGTCTCATAAAACCGTGAGAAGCTAAGTGAAAAGTGCATGGTATGAGAATGAACCTGTAGACCGATAGATAGCCATCTCTAAGTGGATGTGGATGTGTTACCATGGAGGTAACCGGTACGAGGCCTGACTAAGGTAGGCAGGTTGCCATGACCCCTATGAAAGGATGGAAGTCTGCCATGAATGTAGATAGAGATATGATGACGGCTTGAGTAAGGTTCTAAGTTGAACATGTACTATGTTAGAATCCTAAGTTTATCCTAGGGTCAGGTAGGGATAAGACCGATGGAAGTAGGAGTTGCCTAATTCCCTAGTTGCACATGACCATAGGGTTGGGAGGTAACAACTATCATTGTCTGAGGGCCATGGGTTAGGAGATTAATCATCTTCATGAACTCATGAGACTCGAAGGGAAAATGAGTAGGGCACTCTCTAGATGCATAAGGGAAGAGGGATGACCCCTAAAGTACCGGTGCCCTATAGACCTAGAGGAAATGACCTAGGGATGTGTGTAAACCCCAGTAGGTTCAAGACCGGTTTTCCATGGAAGTAACTTTGATATCGAGATGTTTTTGCTATAGAGACATATGTGGCATGTTTCAACTTAAATTTAAAGGTGTACTGGAAAGGTGGGATGTACCATCTCTACTCTTGGAACATGAAGAACTTTGTATTTGGACTGTAGCCAAATGTTTATTTCCTCTTGTTATGGGAGTGAGAGATAGGACAATATGCATGCCATACACCAAGGATAAAAGGTGATGTAAGTTGGAATGTTGCCATGAGGTATGAGGACAGAGATGATAACATACCCTGGTGGAGTGAATGATACATGGATGGTTTACAAGGTAGTCATCTTATGAGGATGTTTTTATCATGAGATATGAGTCATACAAGGTTGAGTATGAAACCCAAAAAATAAGCTCAGAGTATTATTGATGGAGATAGACTTGGAGTTGAGATGAGATAATAAGTGGAATATCTAGAGGTGTATGTCTTCAACGTTACCTAACACCTAAGGATATGAAGTGGTAATGAATGCCTTGGTTGAGATGTAGCTACCTAGTATAGCTAGAGGCTAGATGAGGTTTTAAGGTTAACCCAAAGTTTGAAAAAGAAGATATGTTTGACTAACACTCATATGGAACAAGATCTGTTGAACAAGTTCATGGTTGCTTGGTTAGCCAGCCTAGGCCTTGATGCAATAAAAGGATGGTTGAAGAACCTCAGATGCACTTCTTTGGAAAAGAAGGAGATGAACCCCCAACTAGAGTGGTTTAGGGTTTCTGAGGAATGAATCTTGAGGAATCATGACATGCAGGAGATCATGATACACCTTGGTACTACAAAGATAATAAGTGATAGTATACTTTGGAAGAAGTTGCATGTAGTATGTTTCCATGCATGACAGGAGGTGAAGGATGAATACACGTAACCCAGTGTATTGTTATAGCGGATAAAGAGTCCCTGAAAGGGAATGGGAGTTCATCACTATGGATGTGGTTGTAAGTCTCCCCTAGACCAAGGAAGGTCAAGATCCAATATAGGTTATGGTAGCTCGCCTTACCTAGATGATAAGAGAAAAAAAGAGTACTATCAAGGGACAGATCGGGTTGAACTACACATGAGAGAGATGGTTCAACTACACCATGATGTGAGTTCAAAAGTTCTTGAGTATGACCTAAAGGTTCACTTCCATAAGGTGGAAGTAGGTACATGAAGATCTTGATGTTAGTACCACTTATCACCCCTAACTAATGGTTAGTGTGATACAGACTAGAGGGTCTGATGAGAGCATGTGTGCTCGTTCATGGTGATATCTGGAGATAGTTTTTGTCCTTGGTAAGATGTGATGATAACCACCATAGCCAGTATCGGGATGCAAAGAAGATCTACAAGGGAGGTTGCGTCGGTCACCACTTCATTAAGATGATGTTGGTGAAGGAACCTTGTGAAGGTCAAGAAAGGACCACAATGTGTGCAAATGAAGTCGCTTGATCATGCACTGGCTGAAAGGAGCCCAGAGATGACATGAGTTGTAAGATGATGCAAAGTAGACTAACATGAAGTTCACTGTGGGGGAATATGTGACTTGAAAATCCGACCCCTCTAAGTTATAGCTAAGAGAGCTGAGTTCCCGATGCATGGGTTCTTTTGACATGGTTTGGTGGAGAAAGTAAAGTTTGCCCTTACCCCTCAGTATAATTAGATGTGTGATGAGTTTCATGTGTCCAATTTAGAGCACTGTATGAGGTACCTAGACCATGTGCGGAGCAATGAACCTAGTGAGCCCCAAGGGAGGTTGTAATGACCTGAGTCACCTATGAGGTTTATAGATGCCATGGTGAAAGAACTCAGAGAAAGGAATATGTCATGATAAAGGTTCTTTGGAAGCGCCATGGATAGGGCAAAGCCACATAGGGTCCAATGATGGACATGTAAAAGTCTTATCCTGAATTGTTTGTTTGCTTGATGGAATTTGGAGGGCAAAATTCCCATAAGAGGGGAAGGATGTTACAACCCCAACTTTTGGGTTCATTTGGTGATAAATGTAGTTTCTCATATTAAAGATATTTGAACAAATAATGATATAATTTGGTTTGAATAGATGAATTTCATTTACAATAGCCTTGATGGTTGTTTTGTGGGCTTTATTGTCTATTGGGCCCAATAACAAGGAAAAGACGAAAGGAACTCCATTATTAATAAGAAATGGAGAAAAGAAAATTGTAGAAACCTCTAGAAGGCAAAAGTATGTAATCCACAGGTGGATTTTCATGCCTCTTGGGTTCATTGAGTTCCAAGGAGTCCAAAGTTGCAAAGATAATGCAAAATGAAAAGAAAAGATCAATTAAATATTTCTTTATTAAGAAAGAAATCGAAAACAATGATAAAATGTGGGAAATATGTGAAAAGAGGTATTATTAAGTTACCCTTGATGGATTTTCGTATCCAAAGGATTCCTAATGTTAAATGGAATGCCAATGAGGAAAATAAAAATAAAGATATAGAGAAATCCTCAAAGAGAGATACTTTAATAAGAAATAAACAAGATAATGAGAAAATAATAGAAATAGATGCAGCTAGAAGGATAATAAGTATCCTTATAAAAGAATTTCGAAATCATAGAGTTTCTTGGGGTCCAAGGAGCCCCAATAAAGAGGTAGAAAGAGAAAATACCAATAATGCAAAAAAGAGGACAATGTGATGCATTATTAATGATTTTGGTGGCATTGCTAAAAAGGAAGTATTTTCTACTTAAGGAAATATAAATTTCGTGGCTAATGCATTAAAAGCCAAGAATAAAGAGAATAAGGGAAAAGGTTTTTGAATTTCTAAAATACCAAAATAATATAGTTATATTAGAAGATAATGAAGAGAGAAGAGGTTGCTTCTTAGCTAAGGAAATATGATTCCTTTTGGGAAAAGGACGTGAGTCCTCATGGACGTACACCTTAGGGCTTCGTTACCCACCCTTATATATAGGGTAGAGCCCTGGTTCGTGCCCAAGAGAGAGAGGGAGAGAGATTCCATTCTCTCCTCCTTGTTATTCCATACAAACCCTAGTCGAGAGCATAGATCTATCTCGAGGGCACCAGGGAGCGGTGATGAAGTCTCGTCGGGGGCACGAAGTTCCCACGACAGTCGGAGATGGTCAGCCATCGTCTCCATGGCTGCAACCGTCGAGCAGAGCCTGCTGAAGGCCAGCACTAAGGTTGCAGGTCACGCACTTGGCCAACCCTAACCAGCTATTTTGGTTGCGAGTTGGATGGCACCCCAAGGGCGGCGAGATGTGGTGGAGCTAGGGAAGGCATCGGCGGCAGCCATCGGGCCCTGGAGGAGAGAGGATGCACCTGCAACCTACTGCAGATCGGCGTCTCTGCTAGGTTACATGAGGTAGAAGATGATCTGCATGTGTTGGATGAAGTTTCCCTACTATGGGTTGAAGGAGAATCCAATTAACTGAGGGCATTTCGGACTTTTTGAAATGTTTCCAACACATTTGGGTTGTGTTGCATGAACAGGCGACGTGGCAGCTTCTGATTGGCCCAAAGTAGGTTAATTTTGCATAATTCATATCTAATTAACTGTAGCTCAGATGAATACACATAATATAGGGATGTTTCTCAAAAAAATGAGAGGAATTCATTAAAAATGGTTTTAGAAGCTAATTCCTTTTGCAATTCGAAAAGCAATGTAAGTTATCAACTTTAATACTTTAATGATTAAGAAACCCTATTTTGAGATGATTAATGTATTTAATGGGTTTAATGGATGATTAAAGTTGATATTAACCTGTTAATAGTAAAAAGGTACCTTAAGAATAAAAAGGATGAACTTTGCACATAATTAGTTTAATTTAGAGTTTCAGGTGCATGAATATGCTTTAATGGGCCTTGAAACCCTAATATTAGTGAATGAGACTAGTAATGGATTTAATTGTTCAATTTCATGATTAAAGTTGAGATATGATAATTACAAGCTATTTCGAGTATAAACGTTCCTAATTGTGGATAAATACCCTTAATGTAGTAATTAGGGTTTTTTTAATGGATAAAGGTAGAACTAATGACAAATAGAGTTCATTTGTGAATTAAACCATAATTGATGATAAATGAGCATAATGATCTTGTCATGGAATAAAAGGATAAAAATGGTAGCTTTGATGTAAAAGAGGCTTAATGGACTTAATTAATGGTTAATTGTGCCTTAAATCGAAACTAAGGTTATATGTTATTAAAAGGTAACCTTAATATCTTTCATGAAGAATAGATGAGATAATTAGGGTTTGTGAGTAATTGTATAAAATTAGGGTTTAAAATTGTAAAAGATGAAGGGAAACCCTAATTGCAATGGAAACCCTAAAAGTGGGCTAGAAACCCTAGGAAGTGAGCTAGGTTTAATAGATCTTGATGACATGAGTAATAATAGGAAATTGCATGATTATTTCAGGATCTCGTTGTATGTGCTTGCTTGCTTGGATTTCTTTCTTCCATGGAATATTTCTGTCTCAAATTAGCCTGACAGGTATGTGGTTATGCTTATGAATAATCGCTTAAGTTTCACGACGATTTTCGAACATTTTTATCAGTTGCTTGAAAATAACTGATTGGATGACTTTTATTTCATGCAACTATAATGTGACTATGATTATCACCATAAATGTGCATACATGACTGGCTCAGATCCTGGTCCACCTCTATGGCTTTGTAAAGGCTAAAAAGGGTAACCTAGAGCAAGGTCTAGGTTATCAAGAGTTAGGGATTGGGCTACCTACGTGTGGTGCCATGCGACTCTTTAGCACACCATGAGTTAAGGAGTGGGATACCTACGGGTAGTGCCATGTGACTCAACCCTGGAAACTGATTCACCTGTTAGGTAGAATCATGAGGGGTTAAATGGGGATCTACAATAAGGAAGGTAGCATCCAGGTCCACTACAGGGACAGCCCCGAGGTTAGGGTATGTAAGGATTGAGCAGTTATGTGGAAAACATAAACTTGATTGTTAAATCATATTTGACTGCAATATGTTGTTACAGTAAATTGCACGATTATTGTTTCCCCCACATACCAGCTTAATGCCGACTGACGTTTTATTTGTCAGCATTTTAGGTACAAGTGAAAAGAACAAACAGTAAAGTGGCATATGTGGAATTAAATAAGGATTAACGATCAAGGAGGATTAGTTAGAATGTTCTCTCATATGGATAGAAGATTAGTAATCCAAGTTTTTCAAAGGTATGCAAAAAGTTTTAATTTATACCAAATTTCAGTGTAGTTGGTAGAATTTGATAATTGTTATTGATTATTTGTCGAACCTTTGATCCTATTAATTGGGATAATGGCTCTGACCTTCTGGTCTCCCTTAATTGGGGGTTATTGGGAGGCGAGTTTGTTACAGGTTCAGTCTTTGTTACCTTGAGAATGATTTTTCCTTCTTCGTAAGAGGTTCTTTCTTCATGGTTTCTTGACCTATGCTTTAGGGTCTGGTGATTGGTTACATGAGTTTTCCTTCATGGTGACCTTGGTGCTTCCCTTGGGTTCAGTTCTATTTTGAGACCTAGATGGTGCTTTCTAGTGTGGTTTCAACACTTCACACATGGCGGTCATGACCTTGATATCTTTTGGTCAAAGATGCTTCCTTGTGGATGAGTTTGACCTAGCGGTGTTAAGTCAAGGATTTAGGTATTAAGTGGCCTAGTCACCTCATGTTGGTGCCTTGTCCCTGTCTTGCTTGGGTTGCGACTCACCCTAGAGTGTAGGTTCGTGATCATGATGGTCTTAGGTTGTGACTTTGGTGGAAGTCAAGACACCCTTGAGATCGAGATAGGTTTGGTCGAGACATGTTGAGGTTGAGACACCTTTGGTCGAGATGCTTTGTGAAACCCTAACCCTAAGTGTTGCGGGCATGACATGACCTAGAGGGTGTAGTTCGTGACATGTTGGTGGATGGTAGAGACACATGAGTTTCACGGTCGTGACATGGACCATGATGGGTGGTCATGACCTATGTGGTTATGTGGTCAACATAGGTTGATGGTAGGTGGATGCATAGAACATGCGATCACTTAATGATATTCATATATGAATGATACATACGCCATATATAATGTTGTTTAGAATGTTATCTAATCAACTCTAATGATGTTTCCTAATCCTTATACACTCCATGATGATGGAGGGTAATGGTTCTAGGGTTGATGGATGAACCTAGTCTTGTAAACTCTAATAGGCTAAGAGGAAACCCTAACTCAAATAATGTGAAATGATCATGCTTGTT
Organism: Alisma plantago-aquatica; assembly: GCA_963693085.1. NCBI lineage: Eukaryota > Viridiplantae > Streptophyta > Magnoliopsida > Alismatales > Alismataceae > Alisma > Alisma plantago-aquatica. The sequence continues at coordinate 1,614,770,735 of OY856409.1, read as the reverse complement.
TCCCCTTTGATGGTATGGCTATGACGTGTGATATTATCTATCTAGTTTGCAAACTTCTAACCATGCATGTGTTATGAGCTTGATAATTATGACTAGGGTATGCCATGGTGATTAAACGTGATACATGTTTATACGATCCTTCAAGAGGCATGATGAAATACTTACGATACAAGAATTGATCAGTTGAGGGATTGATATCCCATAGCATGTGACTTTGGTATTGGTGATATGGTGAATGGAAACAATACAAGCATCATCTAATGATATTGTGACAAGTTCACACCCTATAAGTTTATATCTTCTAGGAGTGCGTTATGCCCTTACCTTTATAGAGTTTGTTATGACTTTATACATTTTTTTGGTGCGGTCAAAACTCGTGTTGCTTTTTTTGGTTTTTTTTTCATAGTGTCTGTACAAAACTAACCATCTACAAATACGGATGGTTAAAGAAAGGAAAGAAAATAAAACTTTACATGAAAGACCCCCAAAAGAAAGAAAGAAGAGGAAATAAATCCCAGAGATGATACCAAAGGATGATACAACACTAAAACCCATCAGTAACTTCAGGCAGAGATCGACAACAAGGTTGAGCAGCAAAGAATGACCAAAGCCACAGAGGATAAACCTTAAGATCATCAGAAGCAGGCAAGAAAAAACTGCAGAACCAAGCAGCAAAGCATCCACACCAAACCAGTAGCCCATATGAGCATCAGGCAGAGAAAAAATCTGCAGCACTTGGCAGCATAACAGCCTCACCAAACCAGCAGACACAAGAAGAACCAACAGCACACAGAAAAGAGGATAAGGCAAACCAGCTAAAACAACCCAGAAAACAACATACACACCCTGTCATGAAAAAGGGAAATACCCATCACCACAGCAGCCATCCAAAAGAGCTTAGAGAAAAACAGCATCAACACGTCTTCATATAAGCATAACAAGAGCTACAACAACTTGATCTTTAAAACGCCCTTCCATAACAGAACTAAAACAGCAGCAGCAAGACATATTCAAAAATAGAACAATCAGGGAACCAAGTAGCAAGACAGCAGACAGGAGAACATAAAGGAAAAGGCCCATCCATAAAACGAAGATCCAAGAAGAGAGAAGAGATCATCAACCAGCAGCTCGATCCTTAACCAATAAGATGTAAAACGTCCTTGATAGATCTAGATAACACATACTCAGGGTCTTTCTTCCCATCATGGACTCTTTTATTCCTTTCCATCCAAAGGTAATACATAATGCAGAGGGCCGCATTTTTCCCTGAAGAAGTATTGATGTGCTTCAAGTCTTCGAAATTGGTAGGAGGAGCACTAATAGGAAGCTTGTCAGCACAAGCTAACCAAACAGTCTTTGCATAGTAGCAAGAGAACATTACATGGTTAGTATCCTCGTAACCTTGCATACAAAGATAACAAACAGAGACTACTGTTATGCCTCTTCTTCTGTTGTAATCAGAAGTGGGGAGCTTATTTAAGAAGACTTTCCAAGCATGAAAGATAAAGTTTTTAGGTGCCTTACTGGACCAGAACCAAGTATAAATATCACTAACCATCCCTTTAGCTCTGACAGTGTTCCAAACATCTTTGAGATGCGAGTTTGCAACCCCTAACATAGTCATACAATTAACACCTTTGATAACAATGTTGTTGACTTCCATGCATTTAAGGAAAACATGAGAAACGCTAGACTCGGGGAGGTTCCAGTTCATATCTTTCATAATAGAGCAAATATTAGCATTAGCATCCAGGACAGAATTGATGGGATTCAAGTTTGAAATATCCGAGAGAAATTTAGAATTGCACCAGGGATCTTTCCAAATTTTAAAATGAGAGTTGGGCCCAACATGAATCTCAATCAAAGTAAGAAGAAGATTTCTAACAGAAAGGATTTTGTTAAACACCCAGAAGAAATTAGCAGACTCTTCAATATGCCAAAAATTCTATTTTTTTAGATATTTGAAGAAATCCATTTAACCCAAAGGGAATATTTTTTCCTACATATATCCCAAGCATTCATAATAAGGCAGGCCCGAGAAATATCTTTGCTTCTTCTAATTCCCAGACCACTTTCATTAGTAGGAAGGGTGACTTTCTCCCAAGGAACCAGATGTAGCTGAGATTTACCTTCAGACTTACCCCAAAGGAAGTCCCTAGAAATTTTGTCAATAAGATCCAGAACAGAAGACGGAAAAGGGAAAGCATACATCCAATGTAAATGGAGAGTAGAAAGAGTAGACTTGATCAATTCAACACGGCCAACATGACTAAGAAGGTTTGCCTTCTAGGCATCTAGCTTCTTACTGAATTTATCAATCAAACTATAGCACTTCTTTTTAGACAGCATGCCATAGAAGAGATGAATACCCAAATAATTAAGATCATCAATATTACCTTCATGCATATCAAGGATGTTAAGAATCGGATCTTTATCATCAATATGACTTTATATGTTGTAACTTGATTGATGCTAAAAGACACTTAATTGACTTAACTAATCAAGTGGAACCTAATCATGTAGTTTTACCCTATGCCATAGATCCATCTCAGTTCCATCACTTGCTAGATGGTGAAATGGGCTTTCCCTTAGAGGAAGCTTGGAGTCACATACTTTTTTGTGTATGAATTCATAAGATTGGTTGCAGTACATACCTTGGAAGGAGTGTGGATGTAGCTCGTAGCTCAGTGATATGTTTCTTATGTGGTTTCGTGTGATTGGCTACAGGCCATACCTTGGTATGAGTGTGGTTGGGGGATGTAGATCAGTTTCACTAGTGTCGTGACATGTACCAAGGTGGGTTAGGACTCTCACTGTTTGACTATATGTCACAGGTTGTAGTTGACTGGTATGTCTTTGTTGTGTACTCGTGTACTGACCATGAGGTTTGGTGAGGTCGTGGATTCTGGCTCTTCCATAGACCGTGTACGATAGCGATTTTGACTTAGTAGTGATCAATTGGATTTGGGTGGTACGACTCAAATCCTCAGGGCATTATAAAATATGTAATCAGCCATGTAGTATACTTTCTTAGGTTGAAATACACAAATATTGGATGAGGCCTTTCTTGCTTTTAGTACAATATAGTTGGTAGTGAATATACATGTTCTTCACATTCCTTTTTAACTGTTAGATGGTAATAACTACCTTGTTGATATCATTAGTGATCCTACTTATTGTAGCTTCACTTCTGTTCTTTATGTATCTTGTTTATGTTAATAACAGTGTTGGTGGAGAGTTATATCTTCCCCTGAGATTTGGGTCTCACCCTATGGGTTCTCCACATCTTGTAGGTTGATGTGCATGAGGAGGTAGAGATCGTGCAATTGAGGTTGTACAGCAGCAAGAAGGATAGTAACTGATAAGGTTGGAAATGTTGCTTGTGTTCCTTTTGTTGTTAGAGTTTTAGACACATCCCTGTACACTCAGGATTTCGGGTTGGTGTTTGGGTGTGTTTTTTAGACATGTTTTTGATTCATGGTTTTGGCTTGTGTGCCCCTTTTTAATGTAAAGATATAGTGGACATGTATATATATGGGACATGTGTTTCTTATAACAGGTTAATGGCATACATGATAAGAACATGTTGATGTAAGCACTTTGTGATCTATGAGGATTTATATGTAAAGGTTTTTTGCAGATTTAGTGCTTAATGGAAATGGTTTTAAATTTTCTGCATTTTTTGGTAATTTGTTTTCTCAATGTTGTTTCCGCATTTCATTTTGAGAAATTTTTCTTTGTGTTGAGTAGGACATCACAGTATGGTTGGTATTCGAGCTTTAGGTTCGTTGAATCTACATGGACCTAGGACTAGGGTTTGTGTGTGTTCTTATGTCCTCTAGTCTATCTTATAGTAATTTCTACTTATGCAGAAGAAGCAAAAAAGCTTAAAGATGTCTAGAGAACATGAAGAACACACTGTTGAGAGAAGTGTTGCTACACCAGGTGGAGGTGTAAGGAGCTAGGCATGAGAAGATAAAGTGTCTGAGGTCCCCTAGTTTGACCCAGCCATGCCTGATAATCCTGCCTTTCAGTCCCTTTTTGGGCAATTCATGGCTACTATGATGCATATGGCGAACAGGATGCCCACACCTCAGCCTAGGGCACCAGTTCCCAATGTGGAATCCTCAGGTACTAGGAGGATTTTTGATGAGCTTTGTCATTTTGGGGCAGTGGAGTATGTCAGGATGGCTGATTCAGTAGATGTTGACCTGTGGCTTACTGAGCTCAAGAAAGCCTTTAAGATCCTTAGCATCCCTGATAAGGTGAAGCATATTTTGTACCTTCTAAAAGGGAGTGTTGGCCATTGGTGGGACATAGAAGAGGAGAAGAGACCTGACACTGAGGTATGTTGGGAGGAGTTTTAGCATGAGTTTGTTAGTCAGTACTTCCCACATACCTATCTGGATGATAAGATCATCTAGTTTGAGAGAAATTGACAGGGATACATGTCAATCAATGAGTATGAGGCCAAGTTTATGGAGCTTGTTCAGTTTTGTCTGCACATGGCTACTATGGATGATGAGTGGATTCTACATTTTGAGAAGGGTTTGAATGCTAAGTTGTCTACCCCGGTGGCTTATTTGGATAATTTGTAGAGGTTTGCCACATTTATGGAGTATGTTCAAAGGATCGAGAGGTTTACGATAGAGAAGTGAGAGGTGAATGCTAAGAAGAGGCCTACACAGTCCCAAGGTCAGTCATTAGGAGGCTTTAAGAAGTTGAGGTTTTCTTCACGACCAACATCGTAGAGGTTCAGTGTGCAGACACGGTGGTCACTGAGTAAACGCAGAGGTTGTATCCTTCCACCTGTTGGAGCTCACAACACAGTGTCAGTGTCAGTGACAGGGCCTTCTAGATCGTAGTTTGAGACTAGAGCTTGCCACAAGTGTGGGAAAGTATGACATTTGAGGTGGGAGTGCACATTGAGAGACAATGAGGTGACCCAGCAACTGAGGCAGAGCCAGTAGGGCTTGTAGAGATAGCAGATCATTGCTGTAGGAGGATGAGGATGTGGTCAAGCATCGTAAGTCAGATTGTCTACTCACAGAAGAAGAAGACATGGGCAACAATAGGAAGCAGCTAGATTCTACGCTATGAGTCATCCATAGGCGGTGATCAACCTGTGAGTAGTGATAGATCAGATGGATTTATTTCATTCTGATTTGTCTTCTTCTTTTTTTGTATCTATTTTGGTTGACCGGGGTGCAACACACTTTTTTATCACTCGTGAAGTGCTTCATAGTTGTCTTTTTCCCCATTAGTTAATTCTGCATTGTTGCAAGAGGTGTGTACTTTTTTTCTCAGGGCACAACATCCAAATGGATCTCATACCACTTGATATGCATGGATTCGATGTAATCCTTGGAATGGATACCTGATAGAAGTATAGAGCGGTCTTGGATTGTGGTTCCAAGCAGGAGACATTTGTAGATGGCGGTATGATGTGGATCTTTCAAGGGGATAGGAAGATTCTTCTGACGTGTCTGGTGTTAGTGATGGTAGTAGTGAAGCTATGGAGACAGGGTTGTGAGGGATTCTTGGCACATGTGCTAAAACTAAGGTGAGGAGTCCTAGTATTCAAGAGGTGCCAATTGTCATAGGGTTTGAGGATGTGTTTCGTGAGGGGTTTCCAGGTGTTCCCCCACTCTGAGAGATTTATTTTGAGATCAATCTAGTCCCATACATATAACCTATAGCCAAGACACCATACATGATGGCTCCATCAAAGATGGCAGAGTTGAAGAGATAGTTGCAAGAGCTGCTTGATAATGGTTTCATCAGGCCGAGTACGTCATCGTGGGGTGCTCTAGTGTTGTTTGAGAAGAAGAAGGATGAGTTCATGAGCCTGTGTATAGACTATAAATAGTTGAACATGGTGACTATAAGAACAAGTATCCCTGGCCAAGGATAGACGATCTGTTTGATCTGTTGCATGGTGAGACAATGTTCTTAAAGATAGACCTGAGGTCAGGGTATCACCAGATGAGGATCAAGGAGGATGAAATACCTAAGATGGATTTTAGGATGAGGTATGGTCACTATGAGTTCGTGGTTATGTTGATTGGGCTGACCAATGCACTAATAATGTTTGTGGACTTGATGAACATAATGTTCCAACCATTTCATGATCAAGTTTGTGGTGGTCTTCATATATGACATCATGATATATAGTCGTGATATCCAATAACATGAACAACATCTTTATCAGGCATTGACTGTGTTGAGGCGACATCATCTATATGCGAAGTTCAGCAAGTGCAAATTCTGGTTGAAAGAAGTGGCTTTTCTAGGGCATGTTATCTCTACTGAGGGTGTTCATGCGGACCTTAAGAAGGTTGAGTTAGTGATAGAGTGGGTGAATCCAAAGACACCAACAGAATTGCAAAACATTTTGGGTTTGGCAGGTTATTGTAGGAGGTTCATTAAGAACTTTAGTGCTACAACTCTATCACTAACTAGGTTTACAAGAAAGTATGTGTCATTTGTTTGGAATGAAAGATATCAGTGTGCTTTTCATATGTTGAAGGAGAATTCAACAAGTAAACTGGTTCTGGTCTAGCCTGACCAAGGGAAAGGATACATCGTCTTCTATGATGCATCCATGAATGGCTTGGGTTGTGTGCTGATGCAGGGCAAGCAAGTTGTTTCTTTTTCTTCTCGATAGTTCAAGAAATAGGAGGAGAACTACCCAACTCACAACTTGGATTTAGTTATTGTGTTTTATGCCTTGAAGACCTAGAGACACTACCTTTATGGGAAAGAAGTTTCAGATCTTCAGGGATCACAAGAACTTGAACTATATCTTTTCATTGTAGGAGTTGAATATGAGGCATCGATGCTAGATGGAGTTAATCAAGCACCGTGACTGCACAATTGATTACCATCCAGGGAAGGCAAATGTTTTGGCATATGCACTGAGTAGGAAGTGCTCTGTGTTGTCATCTATAGAGAAGTCACAGTTGTGTTCCTTGGCATGCCACAAGTGAGACATGCTAATCTCCCTACGTTAGATGAATGTTAAGATGGAATTTTTCTGGCTAGTTGGACTGTTAGCACAGTTGTAGGTGAAGCCCACACTGAGACAACAAATCAGAGAGGCACAATAGGTTGATACCATGATACACCATATTATATCAGATTTTGGTAGCGAAAAGCATGAAGGCTTCTACAAATTTGATGACGGAACCATTTTTTACCATGACAGAGTTGTGGTTCCTGATGTTGATGATATTAGGAAGATGGGTCTGGAGGAGGCTCACTCATCCATGTATGTTATGCATTCAGGTAGAACCAATATGTATCACAATCTAAAAGACAAGTATTAATGGCCTAGCTTGAAGTGATATAAATGAGTTTGTTGCAAGATGCATTGTGTGTCAGCAGGATAAAGTCGAACATCAAAATCCTATAGGGACGTTGCAACCGTTGCATATAGCATAGTCAAAATGGGATCATGTAACTATGGAATTTGTGGTTGGTCTACCTAGGACATCCAAAGGTCGGGATTCCATCTGGTTGATAGTTTACCGGTTGACCAATTCCACACATTTCCTTCCTATGAAGATGACATATACAGCTGAGAAGCTTGCCCATATCTATGTTGATGAGATAGTGTGTTTACATGGTGTTCCAACAACTATCGTTTCTAATAGAGGTCCCTATTTCACGAGTCACTTTTGGGAGAGACTACACACAACTTTGGGTACACAATTGAGTTTTAACATTGCCTTTCAACCATAGATAGATGGTCAATCTGAGAGGAGCATTAAGACCTTGGAGGATCTACTGAGAGCATGTGATCTTTAGTTTTTGGGTAGTTGGGACATACACCTTAGTCTAATAAAGTTCACCTACAACAACAGTTATCAAAGAAGTATTAACATGGAACCATATGAGGTGTTGTATGGGAGACATTGTAGGTCTCTGTTGTGTTGGTATGAGATAGGTGAGTATCAGCTTCTTGGTCCTGAGTTTGTGCAACAAATGACAGAAAATATCAAAGTGATTCAACATCAGTTCAAGGAAGCACAAGATAGGTAGAAGTTGTATGCAGATAACTGATGTGGACCCTTAGAGTTACAAGTGGGAGACAAAGTTTACCTCATGGTCTCTCCCTATAAAGGTATTTTGAGGTTCAGGAAGAAGGGTAAGTTGGCTCCCAAGTTTATGGGACCTTACCCTATGGTGACACGTGCTGGGAAGGTGGCCTACAAGTTGGAGATGCCACCTGAGTTGTACAAGTTGCATCCAGTGTTTCATGTTAGTATGTTGAGGAAGTGCCATCCTAATACAGAGTTAGTCTTACAGCCTATAGAGGTGGATCTTGATGAGGACATGTCCTATGTGGAAGGTCCATTATTGATCCTTGATAGACGAGTGAAGAAGCTAAAGAAGATGGACATAGTTCTTGTGAAGGTTCTGTGACATGAACTTGGTGTTGAGGAAGCCATGTGGGATTTGAGGAAGAGATGAGGAGGAAGTACCCCTCTCTTTTCTCTAAGGATTTCAGGGGTAAAATTCTTGTTAGGGGTTTATTGAGTGTAAGGCCCCTGACCTGAGTTTTACGGTAACCCTATTTGCTTTGGATTCATCATGTTCTTAGAACCTTTCTCTAATCTTTTGATATGTAATTAGGGCTTGTGTTGAGCTTAAGTCTCTAGTTTGAACTTGTTTGGATGAAGTTCGTGCTTTCTGTGCTAGTTTTGGTGCTAATTGCAATTTACCCAATGTAGGGGTTGATGTGTAATTTTCCACATCTAGAGTGTTCCCTCTCTTTCTTGACATCATCTAGAGGAAAGAGAAATAGGAGGGTGCCTTGTTTGAGCCTAGGTTGAGGAGTATCACCCCAGGTGGTGATTAGGGTCGATGTGAGTGTTGAGTGTCTTGACCATGTGTGTTGGTTGTGTTGTCTTGACCTTGGGTCACAACCCATGTTGGCTTTTGGAGGGTGTTACAATCAAGACACCTCCTCTAGGTCTTGGAGGTCATAACCTAGGTAGTCTAGGGAGGTCTTGGGTCAAGATGGTTGTCCATGCTAAGGCTATCTCGACCTAGGCATGGTAGTGGGACCTTGTCTCGACCTAGAGGTGATGTTAGGTGGTGGTGTCGTGACCATGGGAGGTGCACCCTAGGAGGGTTATGATCAAGATCATGTGGGTTGACATGGTGGTTGACACACTAGCTAGAGAGTATCACAATGTCTTGCATGTCATGCTTAAGTGGTTTCATATCTTGGCCTTTTGAGTGGATAAGTGTCCCTTGGGTCCCTTAGTATGTTGACATCTCACCCCTTGCTCTCTCCCTCATATTCCATCTATATAACCCCTTATCTCCTCTTTCTTACAACCCTTTTAGCCACCTATCTTCATACCCCTTCTTTTCTTATTCTTGGAGCTTGGTGGAGCAAGGAGTTTTGTCCTTGGATCTTGGGGGATCAATCTCCTCTTGCATGTTGTGGTGATGGTTATCTGAGTTCATCTTCCATCCTTGGTAAGTGTTTGCTGTTGGATCTAGGGCTCTATGGGGGGTGAATAGAGCTTCAAAATTCTCACAAGATAAGTTATACCTTCAAATTATGCCAATAAAAACCAATATCTTAAGAGAAATTTGAAGTCACAACTAAGGAAGCATAGCAAGGATGAGAAAAATTGAAACATGCACTTGGACAAGGTGGTTTAGAGTGGTTCCACTCTCCAAACTTGGAGAGAGTCAATCCACTACCTAGAGAAGTCAACCTCTAGGACTTTGTAATCTTTGTATACTTATATTCATTAATAAGAGATATAAGGAGACCACCATACATCAAAGGACTTATCTATTCAAGACAAGAGTCTTCCACCTTCACAAGGACTTACCCACATCAAGATGTCTTCATCCTTCGATAAGGACTTACCCACACATGCATCAAGTCTTTGGCCTTGTTGGAATTTGCCCATTCTTCTTGAATCTTGGCCTTGCCATTCTCCATCACCTAGAGAATATCTTCACCTCCTTTTCAACCTTGAATAAAAATAGCAGTAACTTCACCTTCACTCGGAGTAGCTTGCTTCAACCTTTTCTTCTTTGAAAAAGGGGGTAGGGAAGATGGAATGGAATGAGAGCTTTACAAGCACATGAAGGTAGCTCTCTTACAACTGGCCTAACTCACTCATAATCACAAAATGCTACGTAAATTAGAGAGAGAAAGGGGCTCAAGAAGTTGTAACACACTCAACTATAGCAAGGACTTAGAATAGCATGAATGAGGAAACTTGGAATGAACTCCAAAGGGTCCTATTTATAGTTGGGGGTGTTCCCTTGAGTGTGGGATCACTTAAGGGAAAAATATAGTCATTTTCCAAGTTACAACAGATCTATTCTTGCTCAAAACAACTCACCAATGGTTATAATCACTTTTTTTGCATTTTTTGTACAATATATTCGGTCAAGTCTTAATAAAGATAACTCAACCGATCCACTAAGTGAAAAAGACAATTTCAAACTATCGGTCAAGTTTGTCCTGGGAAACGTGACTGATGAGTCAAAATTGGTTTTTCTTTGTTGATCAATCAGTCGAGTTCTGTGAGTGTGCAATTGAACCAATTGGTCTCTCTAGAAAATCCATCATAGGATCTATCTAGTTTCCAACTCGACCGATAAACAACCTGTGACAAATTTTCTAAATTGACATTACAGTGATCAAACATTGGAATTAAGTGTCCCCTATTTTTTCTCATCTTAGTTACAAGTAATATCATCAATGCAAGTGATCACAAATCATCTAAGTTCATTTGGAGTTATTTCCCAAAATGTGCACTTGCATAGCTTTTGACTTGAACTTGGACAAGCTAGGGCTTGTATAATTTGATCATTTTCATGTACCTAAAGCCTGAAATCAATCTTAAACAAACTTATGAGATACATAGGAATGGAATGGTTAAGTCATTATTAAAATATGGGCAATCTATATTTCTCAAGTCAACATTCTCCCTCTTTTTGACAATGACAAACTATTCCTCAATCATATTAAAAAGGGTATGTAAAGTAATACCTTTGCCTTGTGAATTGCAGGGGGGTTCATGATTTTAACAATGTGAATTGCTCCCCCTCAATCTATGCTTACTCTTACCTGCATAGTTTGTCTATCTACACAAAGCAAATATGACATATATACTATATGGTCCTTTAGCAAGTCACGTGATAAAGCATATAATGAACAAGAAATGGATCACATAGACAATAAAAGAAATAAGGTTGAGCTTCAAAACATTGAACTTCTCTCCCCCTTTTTACATTATCAAAAAGGAAGGGGGTACAAGTGCACAAAAAACATCTTCTCTAATCCCAACCAACTTACATCCACAACATGCAATCTCAAAAACATACACCATATAGAGACAAGAGAAACAAGCAATCTAAGGCATAATCAAAATATGGTAAACATGTCACCTACTCATGAGATATTGTAAATCAAAGAGTAAGTGTACAGCTGATTAAGATTACAACACAGAGAGCATGTCCTTAGAAACAACTACAAGCCAAAATGATGAAAAATATGATGATAAATAGTACAACTCAGAAAATGTTCCCTAGTGTTTTTAATAGAAAATAGCCTAGAAAGATATGTATGATCAACATCTAGAATAAAAACTAGAAAATCTAAACATCTAGGTCATCTATGTCCACATCATCAACATCGTCATTAGAATTAGAAGCTTCTAGCTTGTAGGCATCATCTCCATCTGAAGGTGCAGTAGAGACATCAACATCACCTTCATCACCAGAGGCACCAGCAAAGCCATCAGAACCATCATCATCCTCATCATCCTCAGAAGCCTCCTCATCAGTAGTAGCAACTTTGTCATCAGCCTGGCATGGCATCTCCTCATTAGCAAGGGAACAAAATCCATGGTCAGGCCAACAGACATTCTGCTCAGCCCAAGACATGCCAAGAGCATGAAGCTCATTGGCTTATGGGAAGGAAGGAGCAGAAGTACCAAGACTAGTAAGCAAGGTGGCCAAAGGGCCAGTAGGAAGAGGCAACACAATAGGGGTAGATCCACCAATAGCAGAAGGTGTAACAATGGGAGCAGTAGGTGGAGACGTTGGGTAAAAGTGATCATATGCATAGGATGAATAGCCACCTCTTGGGTAGCTCTAGTAGGTAGGACAAGGGTTTTCATAGGATAGGTTGACGTTGGACATGATGGCATAGAGATCCTAATGCATGTTCTCCTGAATCTGAAGGATATACGCCTGGTGATGCATCATGTAGCCCATAAATGTTTCATTTGACAAATGAAAAGAGGCACAGGGAGGTCGGGAAGGCTGAGGTGGAGGAGGTGCATGGGTGGAGGTGGAGGTAGAGGCTCTGAGTGTCATAGAGGAAGGGATATGAACATACTTCTGAAGAGTAGTCTCACTTATGCAAACTCCTTTCTAGGAAGGTCTTTAGTGTAGGTCATGGAAAATATATTTGCCACCACCCGACCACACACCTAGGGTTGATGGGAAAGAGGTCAAGGGAGGTCAATCTAGGTCAAACTAGGGTTAGAGAGAGGAAGGTCGGGGTTAGGGTTGAGAGTTTGAGGGAGCTAGAGGTTGGATCGATCGATTTTTCTCTAGTTGAGAGGGAGAGAAATCGGCCGAACCTAACTTATGATTGCTCCAGCCCAGCCATTGGTCGAGTTTTCTGACTCAGAAAATCGATTGAAAGGCTCTTGAAAAAAGCTCTCAGCCACCGATCAGTCGAGTTGGTAACTCGACCGATGGTCCAACTGAACCAACATTAGAAATTCTAATTTCTATCCATTAGAGTGCTAATTAAATTTATTTTTCAAGTCTATATTTCATTTGAAACATACTTAGGCCCATATCAGTCATCATTGGGTACCATTTTTTTATAAAACAAGTGTTTGCAAAAAATATCCAAAAGAAAGAGAAAAATAAGGCAAAAAGAACATGAAAAACTGATTTTTAGCATATTAGAAAGCAAGGATGTTAAAAACATTGGCAATGCATATAGGATAGATGACAACTAGCTAGAAGACATATCAAATTCATTTAAAGTAGTTATGAGCTATTTATATCTAATAAAATTAAATTTCACTCTAGCTATAGGTTTAGTGAAAATGACCGCCAACCGATTTTCCGTGTCCACATGCATGATATATATATCCTTTTTGGCAATGTGATCATGAAGAAAATGATGGCACACCTCTATATTCTTAGCTCTACTATGTAAGATAGGATTATATGACAAGTTAATTACACTAGTATTATCACAATATATAGGAGAATAATCAAAATGAATGGTAAAGTCTTGGGGCATTTGCTTCATCCATAGGACATGGGCACAAAAACTCCTGGCTGTAATGTATTCAGCCTCGATAGTTGATGATGCCAATGTTCTCTATTTCTTGGAGAACCAAGACACCAAGCATGGTCCTAGGAGAAATTAAGTGCCACTTGTGCACTTTATATCAATCAAGCATCCTACATAATCTGTATCACTATAAGTAGTAAGAGTAAAGTCCCTTGACTTGGGGTACCATAGACCAAAATTGGGGGTTTTGGCTAAGTACCTTAAAATCCTCTTAATAACTATAAGATGTGATTTCTTAGGATTTGATTCAAAGCGATCACATAAGACAACACTAAATATTATATCAGGTCTAGAGGTAGTTAAGTAAAGTAAACTTCCAATCATACCTCTATAGAGCTTCTCATCTACCTTCTTGCCTTCTTCATCTTTGTCAAGTTTGGCAATGTTTGACATGGGTTTATCCATCGGATTTGTTATGCTTGCATCCCACAATTTCCACTAATCATGAGGTTAGGGAATAAGTTTGAGGATTATACTTAATACAAAACTCATTCATAACTTTTTATTTTTTTCCTTTATTTCATTTCAAGCTCTTTGTTTTCTCGCATCCAATCACATAAACAAACTTTACAAGAGAATTGAACGTTGATTACTCTAACATGATCTCAATATTAATTATATACATCCATACATTCATTCCATTTCTCACACTTCCATGTACATACGACATGACAATCAAATACATACTTTATTATTAAGGAATCAAAGTTACACAACATCATTTATAACTCTCTCACATCTATACAAGGACCTAGAGTGACAGAGACTGACTGAACTTAACAAATCTCATACTTAACTCATGTGGTATATCTACTCTGATGCTTTGACCTTCTTCAAGTCCATGTGGTTTCCCTAAAAATTGTGAGTAGAGGGGTGATCCTACTAGCTCAGTGAATGAGTACTTTAAAGAAACAGTCTAAAGCACTGATATAATTACAGATATACTTTGAGAAACTGATACCAATTATAACAGTAGTAGACTTTATAGAGTCTAATAATTCACAATCATAGATATGGCACAATATTCTAGACATCTTCAAGAGTGAATCAATATATGAACATGCTTGATTGATTATAAAGAAAACTATTAATTCAGAAACATACATGAAAAACACTAGAGGGGGGTGAATAGGGTTTTATGATATTTAACAAACAACCAAAAAATATTGGAGAAGGAGACAAGACGTTTAGAGTGGTTCCACCCTTGGAAAATACTAAGGGAGTCAGTCCACTACTCAATTGTTTCCAATTGGGATTTTGAAAACAATTATTTTATTACCTCGCAAGGATGTTACATAAGATACAACTACCTTCACAACCCTTTAGACAACCTTCACCCTGAAGTCGTCTCACCAACCTTGTAGCAGCCTTCACTTGAAGTAACTTCAAGCTCCCCCTTGAAGTAGCCTTCCTCCTTGAAGTAGCTTCCCGTTGAGACCTTATAGAAGTAGTCCAAAGTCACGCCAAGCTACCTTCACCACCGAAGAAGCTCCTACAACCTCCTTTCCGCAGCCTGCAACCTAGGAGTAGCAAAGGAGAAAATAAACAATAAAAGGAATAAGAAGGGAATAAGGAAAAATACACTTTATCACTTTAGCACAAGGCTTGAATCCTATAACAAGCATTTTGATATCTTATCCAATGTGTATGAATGTGAAAGTGTAGTGGGTAGGAAATTCTAGCCTATAGGACACAAAATCTCAACTTATGGAAATAATCTTCAAGTGAAAGATTGCTCAATTGCTCACAAGAGTTGATTCTCAATTGCAAGTATGTGTAGTCAAGTGAGTTTAGGCATCCTAACGCATGTCCTATTTATAGGAATGGCCTACTAGTGCTTAGGAACGTCATAGATACTTTCTAGGGTGTTCTTAGTGCTCAACTAGTCGTTAGGTATCCACTAATTACATTTGTAACGACTAGTTAATTAACTCTGAAAAGTGCAGTTAGAACCCTTCTTGGTCGAGAAGTTTGTCTACCGAGTGTCTCTCAATCGAGCATTTCATCAATTGAGGGTAAGTTTGGAGTAAGTGTGTTGCAACATTCAACTCAACTCCCAACCACTTTTTCCCACCATGTCTAACGGCTATAGAACCAGCTAGAAGAATAGACTTAGGTGATTCTCGGTCGAGAAGATTGTCGACCAAGTGTGTCTCGGTCAAGAAGTTGTTCGACTGAGAAAGTCCCTATTTTAGTGTGTCTAGACTTTTACTAAATGTATGTATTAAAGTGATATTGTGATGCTATCATAAGGGATGACCTATCTAAGTGTCGTGAGTGGATTGTGAAGATCTAAATGCTTGATTTACATGATATCTAAGTACTTGTATATTATATATTTGTACAAGTTTACATTTTGATACAATCAAGAAAAAATAAGACAATTTGAGCATATAGATCTTCCAAGCTTAGCTATCCACCATCTTAAATTCTTGTTCCTGAAATACTCAAGTAGCATGTTAGATCCACAAGAATGAAATGTTTGTAATTTTCAAAATAGAGGGATTTTAATAATGTCCATTTAGCCAACAATATCCAACTTTTTGAAGATGACAAACATTTTCTAAATATAGAACAAATAATCTTAAAAGCATATTGACTTTCATACTTGAAGTTTACCTTGTGTATATTGTCTCTTATTTATGGAATGTGTGCTTATTTATCCCAAAGAAGTATGGAACATAAAATCCAACTCTTTAGGGAATATAGCAACATTTGATGTAAAGACCAAGAGAGTATGTATGAAACTCATTGACTAAGTATTTAAGATTTATATTATTATCCCCCCCCCCTTTATCATTTTAAAAAGATAGTCTTCGAAAAACATGTTTAAGACTCCCCCTTAATTGGTGCCCCCTTACAAAAAGATAGCCGTTCAAACATGCTTAAAGATGACCATTTATAGCCAAAATATAAGAATCAGAGAAATAAATCAATTTTAAGGAGCACAAATGTCAAAGAAAACATCTTCTAAGAGAGTGATAAGTAATTTCTTTCTTATGTTATTAAATTGATCTAATGGAAGTGGTTTTGTGAAAATATCAGCCAATTGATCTTTCGTATCAACATGATGAAGTGATATTTTATTTTTTGAAATATGATCCATTAGAAAATGTGGACGGATTTCAATATGTTTGGCATGGCTATGTAAAATAGGATTACCTGCCAAGTTTATAGCACTATTATTATCATAATAGATAGGCGTAGATGAAAATGTAAAACCATAATCATTTAAAACTTGTTGCATATAAAGCACTTGAGCACAACAAGACCCAACTGCCATATATTCAACTTCAGTGGTAGAAAGAGCAACTGTTTTTTGTTTCTTACTAAACCATGATACTAAAACTCATCCTAATAAGAAACAACTTCCTCTTGTGCTCTTTTGATCAATTCGAAAACCAACATAGTCGAGATTAATATAAGATGTCAAATCTAAAGATTGTCTTTTAGGATACCATAAACCATAGTTTGAAGTGCCGGCTAAGTATCTTAAAATCCTTTTGACAGCTTGAAAATGAGTTTGCATGGCATTTGATTGAAATCTAGCACAAAGTCCGACAGAAAACATGATATTCGGTCTAGAAGCGGTTAAGTAAAGTAAACTACTAATCATGCCCCTATACAAAGAATCATCAATGGGTTCCCCATTTTCATCTTTGTCAATTTTAGTAGAAGTGGCCATTGGTGTGGTAGCATGTTTGCAATGCTCCATTGCAAAATGTTTTAAAAGTTCATTTGTATACTTCTCTCGGCTTATAAAAATCCCAGCAGGCATTTGCTTTATTTGAAATCCAAGAAAGAAAGTCAATTCTCCCATGAGACTCATTTCAAATTCTTTTTTAATAATAAAACTAAACTATTTACATAAGAATTCATTTGATAATATCATCAACATAAATTTGAACAACTAGAAAGTCGGATTCATATGTTTTGAAAAATAAAGTCGAATCTGAATTTCCAATTGAAAATTTATTATCAACGAGATAATTTTTAAGCCTTTCATACCAATTTCTAGGTGCTTGTTTTAACCCATAAAGTGCTTTCTTAAGTTTATATACATTATCATCTTTTCTAAGAATTTCAAAACCAGGTGGTTGGGCAATATATACTTCCTCTTGTATTATTCCATTTAGAAATGCACTTTTTACATCCATTTGGAATAGTTTGATGTCTTTGTGGGCAGCTATAGCTAGTAGCATTCTAATGGCTTTGAGTTTTGCTACAGGTGCATAAGTTTCATCAAAGTCTATTCTTTCTTGTTGATTGTACCCTTGTGCTACAGAAAAAGCCTTATTTCTCACTACTTCCCCAACTTCATTCAATTTGTTACGAAAAACCCACTTAGTTCCAATAATGGTTTTATCTTGAGGTTTAGGAACTAAGTCCCATACATCATTCTTAGTAAATTGATTTAATTATTCTTGCATGGCCATTATCCAATAATCATCTTTTAGAGCTTCAGTTACCTTTTTGGGTTCAATTATAGATACAAATGCCATATTTGCAACATCTCTAAAAGAAGAACGGGTTTTTACTTTGTCATTAGGATTCCCAATGATTAGTTCTTGAGGATGATCTTTAATTAGTCTAGGAATGTGTTGGTGTGGCTCAATTTGTTGATCATTTTTAGCAATTTGATCATCTTTAGTTGATATGTTAAGATCTTCAATTTGATGAGTAATACCAACTATGTCATTATCTTCGGCATTTTGTTTTAGGTCTTCCTGAAAAGTAATGTGAATGGATTCTTCAAATTTTCTAGAGATGGTGTTGTATATTCTAAATGCTTTGCTAGAAGTTGAAAGTCCCAAGAAAAAGACTTTTTGTGATTTAGAGTCAAATTTGTCTCTATCATCCTTTGTGGTTAAGATATAGCAAGTTGAGCCAAATGTATGAAAATAATCAACCCTTGGTTTCTTATTATAGATGAGTTCATATGGATTTTTCTTCAAATAAGGAGGTACAGTAATTCTATTGAGTACATAGCAAGTTGTGTTTACTACTTCAGCCCAAAATGTTTTAGATGTATTATGTTCAAACATCATAGTCCTAGCCATTACTTGTAAAGACTTATTCTTTCTTTCAACTATGTCATTTTGTTGTGGAGTAAGTGGAGCTAAAAAATTGTGAGTGTAGCCCTGAGATGTGTAGAATTCTTCAAATATATGATTCTCAAATTCTCCACCATGATCACTTCTAATTGTGTATATTTTATTTTCTAATTGATTTTCAATCTTTGAGAAAAATTGTATGAACACTTGAATGGTATCATCTTTATTTGCAAGAAAATGAACCCATGTATATCTACTATAATCATCAATAAGAACAAAGTAATGTATTTTTCCACCAATAGATTTTGTCCTCATAGGTCCAAATAAATCCATATGAATGAGTTCTAGTGATCTACTAGTGCTAAGCATGTTTTTGGGTTTAAAAGAAGTTTTAGTTTGTTTACCCAAAGTACATGGTTCATAATTTTTAGATTGATCAAAAGATAGCTGAGGCAAACCACAAATAGGATCATATTTA
Organism: Alisma plantago-aquatica; assembly: GCA_963693085.1. Classification (NCBI taxonomy): domain Eukaryota; kingdom Viridiplantae; phylum Streptophyta; class Magnoliopsida; order Alismatales; family Alismataceae; genus Alisma; species Alisma plantago-aquatica. The sequence goes on along the minus strand of OY856409.1, from coordinate 1,614,751,837 downwards.
GCTAACGTTTTAATGACATGTGAACTAGCATGACCAAGTTTTCTATGCCATAACTATAGAGAATTATCTTTTACAAACAAGCATTTTCCAACTACAGATTCCATAGAGTTAGGTCTAAGAATATATAGATTTCCAATTCTTTTTACTTCATACACAACATTTGTAGTATTCTGTACTAGAAACGTGCAGTAATTTTTATTAAATAAAACATCATATCCACTATCACATAGTTGACTGACACTTATCAAGTTATGGTGCAAACCATGAACAAGTAAAACATTCTTAATTTCAATGTTTGTACCAATATTACCTATTCTAACAATTTTACCTTTACCATTATTTCTGAAAGTGATTGTTCTGCTTTTCTTTTCTTTTCTTCAAAAGTTTGTAAAGCATCCTTGTTTCCGATCATGTGTTTGGAACATCCACTATCAATCATCCAATCCTGCAATAAAATATAGGTTTTGGTATCCATGTGATGGTCCATTATGGTTAGGTAACAAACTGAACATGATTGAATAAATTAAGCTAAATAGAACTTCATTCGGTCGACAAATACTTCGAACAAATGTGTATCGGTCAAAAACTTTGTCTACTGATAATGTTGTTGTTTTACAAATTGAAATAGAAAATTTCTTGGTCGACAATCTCTCGGCCGAAGTTGTCTCGATTGACATTTTTATCGACCGGAATTGTTATTGTTTCAACAATAGATTTTAGATTTGATACAGGTATTCCCACAGTCAAATACTTGCTCGACCGAAAAGTGTCTCGGTCAAACTATTTGTCGACCAAGGTTGTTTATGTTTATTTCCAACAATCTGTTTATGTCAGTTTGAGCTTAAATCTTTGTAATTTGCTAAGGTACCATTCTATTTAGCTGAGATAAGACATTAAGATATTCAAATGAGGTTTTAGGTCAAATCTCAACATAATCATATTAAATTTGCTAAGTTTGGGGTCTTGGAATCCGTACTAACTCAACATCCTTTTTCTTGTAAGGACATGAGAAGGAATAATGTCCCAGACACAAGCAATAGTGACAACAAATGGAGTCAATTTCATTTCTCTTTCTAGGATTTTGAGTTGTGTTCTTGGGTACAAATATGATCTTGGTCTTCGATGCTTGAGTTCTCCTAGGTTTAGGTTGATAAGAGTTTTCTTTTAGAACATATCCTAAACCTCTTCTTCCACTATAACCAGAAGAATTCTTTAGGATCTTATCAAGAATACCATTATTTCTCAAGATACGAACTTCTTTTTGTAACTTAGAAACCCCATCCATTTTCTTTTTGATATCTAACTTTGCTTGATCTAGATCAGATTATAAAGCATCTCTTTCTTTAACAATAGCATCTTAGTCTAGATGAGTACATAGGATAGGTTGAGTCTGAAAAATATTTAGTTTGGCAAGCAATTCAACCTTTTCTTGTGAAAGAAGACCATAGTTTGTTTCTAAAGTAAGCAACTTGATATTACAATCATTTAAAGATGATTTCAAGGTATAGTTTTTAGAAACAATACTGTCCTTTTCAAAAGAATATTATTTAATTTCGCATACAAATCCTCATTAGTTTTAGTAGCTTTCTTTAGTTTCTTTTTGCAATCAACATATTTGTCATGTGTATCTTGAAGACTAGCAATAAGATCTTCTTTTGGAAAATAAAAAAGGCTTACCTCTTGAGAATCATCACTATCATCTTTTTTGTCCATGAAACACTCCACATTCTCCTCTCCACTCTCACTATCACTTGACTCATCCCATGCAGATTTGTATGCTTTTTCTCCCTTCTTCTTGGATGAGATTTTCTTACCCTTCTTTGCTTTAGGACATTCATTCTTAAGATGTCCCTTCTTTCCACATTCAAAACACCTAGGAGGGGAAGAAGAAGAAGAAGAACCAACAACTTTGTTAGATTTAGATCTTCTATATTTCTTACCATTTACAATTAGAGCTTCTTCTCCTTCATCTCCATCACTTGTCTCATCACTTTCTTGAGTGATGACCTTTGTAGCCTTTAGAGCCATGTCCTTCTTTCTCCCTTGTTGAAGTTCACACTCTCGTCTTTCTTCCTCCTCCAAGGTTGCCTCATGTGCTTCTAAGTTGCCAATGAGTTGTTCCATCCTTAGTTGAGTGAGGTCATCGACTTCTTCAATTGCAGTCACCCTAGGCTTGTACTTGGGAGGAAGTGACCTAAGAATTTTGACACTTGATCCTCTTCACTAATGGATTTACCTAATGCATTCAAACCATTAACAATAGAAGAGAACTTTGCATACATTTCACTAATAGACTCATTTGGTTCCATACAAAACTGTTCAAACTTTTGTTTAAGCATACCAATTTTGGAATTCTTTACTTGAACACTTCCTTCATAAGTAATAGAGAGTCTATGTCATATTTCATATGCAGTTTCACAATTTGATATTCTATTGAACTCACCTACAGAAATTGAACAATAAAGAATACTTACAACTTTTGCATTCAATTGGGCTAATCTCACCGTATTAGCATCCCATGTAGCATATTCAGTTTGAGGAAGATCATATGCATTTGAAACCATTCTCCAAAGATCCCAGCTGATTCCTTGAAAATAGAATTGCATCCTACTCTTCCAATAGGTGTATTTGGTGCCATCAAATGGTGGAGGCTGAGCTACAAGTGTTCCTTCAAAGTTGAGGTTGTTTAGTACCCCGTCACCCATTTTCTTCAAGACTCGATTAGAGATCCTTGAATCCTGCTCTGATACCAATTGAAAAACACTAGCGGTGGGGGGGGGGGTGAATAGGGTTTTATGATATTTAACAAACAACCACAAAAATATTGGAGAAGGAGACAAGGCGTTTAGAGTGGTTCCACCCTTAGAAAATACAAAGGGAGTCAGTCCACTACCCAATTGTTTCCAATTGGGATTTTGAAAGAAATTGTATTTTATTACCTCACAAGGATGTTACATAAGATACAACTACCTTCACAACCCTTTAGACAACCTTCACCCCAAAGTTGTCTCACCAACCTTGAAGCAGCCTTCACTTGAAGTAACTTCAAGCTCCCCCTTGAAGTAGCCTTCCTCTTTGAAGTAGCTTCCCGTTGAGACCTTCTAGAAGTAGTCCAAAGTCACGATGAGCTACCTTCACCACCGAAGAAGCTCCTACAACATCCTTTCCACAGCCTCCAACCTAGGAGTAGCAAAGGAGAAAACAAACAATAAAAGGAACAAGAAGGGAAGAAGGAAAAATATACTTTACCAATTTAGCACAAGGCTTGAATCCTATATCAAGAATTTTGATCTCCTATACAATGTGTATGAACGTGAAAGTGTAGTGGGTAGGAGATGCTAGCCTATAGGACACGAAATCACACCTTATGGAAATGATCTTCAAGTGAAAGATTGTTCAATTGCTCACAAGAGTTGATTCTCAATTGCAAGTATGTACTCAAGTGAGTTTAGGTGTCCTAAGGCATGTCCTATTTATAGGAATGGCCTACTAGTGCTTAGGGACATTCTAGATACTTTCTAGGGTGTTCTTACTGCTCAACTAGCCATTAGGCATCCACTAATTACGTTTGTAACAACTAGTTAATTAACACTGAAAAGTGCAGACAGAACCTTTCTCGGTCTAGAAGTTTGTCGACCGAGTGTCTCTCAGTCAAATATTTTGTCAATCGAGGGTAAGTCTGGAGTAAGTGTACTGCAACGTTCAACTCAACTCTCAACCACTTTTTCCCACCAAGTCTAATGGTTATAGAACCAGCTAGAAGAATATACTTAGGTGATTCTTGGTCAAGAAGATTGTCGATCGAGTGTGTCTCGGTAGAGTAGTTGTTTAACCGAGAAAGTCCCTGTTTTAGTGTGTCTAGACTTTTGCTAAATGTATGTATTAAAGTGCTATTGTGATTCTATCATAGGGGATGACCTATCTAAGTGTTGTGAGTGGATAGGGAAGATCTAAATGCTTGATTTACACGATATCTAAGTACTTGTACATTATATATTTGTAAAAGTTTGCATTTTGTCACAATCATGAAAAAATAAGACAATTTGAGCATATATGTCTTCAAATCTTAGCTATCCACCATCTTAAATTCTTGTTCCTAAAATACTCAAGTAGCATGTTAGATCTACAAGAATGAAATGTTTGTCATTTTCAAAACAGAGGGATTTTAATAATGTCCATTTAGCCAACAATACAAAGAATAATTGAATAACTGTGCACACTTGTTTAGCCTCTCATTCATCTCATTATGCATGGAACCCACATCAGGTGTACCACAACATGTGAAAGAATCGCATCAAGCTACGATCTCACTATACAAGGCTTAAAAGCATGCTCGGGTTCCTAAGCCTATCTCTTGAATAAGACCCCGTCTGCAATGGGACTCAGCATGTCTACCTCTCGGCAGCTAATGGGAGTGGCCGGATATCTCAGACTCCACCTCTCAACCTGGGTACTCAGGTGGTGAGTCAAAGCCCTCAGACTTATTGTGCATCAGCGGACCTACTGACCATTGATCACTCAACATGTAACACATGTACCACCGGCGTCCCCAGTTAGTGTTGGGTACGATACAACTATAAGGAGTCTGCCCTAATGGTCAAGAGCCCCACACCCTACTGGTGTGCTCCGGCTTACCTTGATCTGGACTACCTCCAGTCGGGAAACAATTTCCTATTCACATTGCAGGCCTCATCCTGTGAGGATTCTACAATGTTTAGGGCATTTACATGTCTAATTCACTCTTTAAATTCACAATTCAATCATCACATCAACATATCTTTGTTCAACTTTGTTAATTGTTCATTTCATAAACCATATGATAACATTTACCACAACTAAACTGTTAAGCATCACCACATCTCAAACTGAGAAACATTGATATCACAATATTTGTTTCACTGAACACCCTATCATTAGGGTTCATTTACCTCATTCACTCATCACAAAACCCGCATAAGGATTGAATACAGCATAACACCATTCAATAAGAATTTCTCTCATCAATTCACATATAATCGAATATATATATATATATATATATATATATATATATGAAACCATGTAATGAACTGAACTAGGGTTTCCACGCCATTTACTAAAACATCATACATCAAGAATAACATTGAATCAAGATGTCCAATTGCAAACCTCCAACTTTCCATTCAGTTAGGGTTTCACCCTCTCACTGATATATAAAGCAAACATTGATATCATCAAATGAAATGCAAGATCTTATATGACATATATGTAATACACATACAAATAAAACAATCATTCATAAGCAAGGAGATTCAACTAGACAAACTTCTTTATTCAATTGTACAACAATTTTAGTCATAGTCGAATACCCTAAATTTCAGTTTACTCATATAACCTCTGCAAATACTTTAAGAATTATCATTTACATGGATTGTACCCATTTCTAATATGATTTCATCATCTGAAATTCGTCACAATAGATAAATAATCCATTTCATATCAACTTGCAAAAGATAGATAAAAAAGGCAACTTAGGGTTTGTACTCGCATACTGAGCAATTGAAATTTTTTATGATTTAACTCATTTCGTTCAATCTACTATATATGAAGAATCTACTTTATTAGAAAGACTAGATAGAGGAAAACCTAATGAGAGGCGGCGACGGTGGCTCTGGGCGATCGGGCAGCCGAGGGGAAGAGGAGGGGCATGACAACTATACAGAAAGCCCTGAGGAAGCGGATCCAAGCAAGGTTAACAACGATCTCGAGGGAACGCAATCCGTGGATGCGGACGACTGCATGGTGGATGCGGCGACGCCCAGCGGAAAAGAAAATGATCAGACCGAGAAGGTTGCGCCAAAGAAGTCATACAAGGAGTCTGTCATAGGCCCGGTGTCCAGGCACGGTCTCCCCATCATCACTCCTGACCTCCTTAAAGCTTCAGACGTGATCATCGATGCCAGCGGTCCCATCCCGACGATAGCCGTCAGGGAGGAGGTCGTACCCCCGCTCCTTGAGCCCTGGAAATATGCAATCTTCATCAAAGCTGTCGGCTTGAACATAGGTTTCCAAGCGCTAGTCAATCGTGTCTCCATCCTTTGGGGAATACACGATAACTTCCACATAATTGACCTCGACAATGGCTATTATGTGGTGCAACTCTTCACCAATGACGACTATGATAAAATCCTCACAGGAGGTCCTTGGACTCTCTTTGGAAACTATCTTTCGGTTCAAACGTGGTCGCCGCACTTCCGCCCCTCCGACCCAATCCCGCGCAAGCTTGTTGTCTGGGCCAGAATTCCGGACCTCCCGATCCACTTGTATCAAACACAGCTTCTTGCTGGAGTTGGTAATCTCGTGGGGAAGATGATCAAGGTTGACGCCACTACGGCGCAAGGCAACAGGGGTAGGTTTGCACGGATCGCCATTGAAATTGATACGCGCAACCCCTTGCTGCCGGCGGTTTTTATCAATGGGGAAATATTCAAGATCGAATATGAGAATCTCCCGACTCTGTGTGTGCAGTGCGGTCGCATCGGCCACGAGGAAGCAAGGTGCCCTCAACCGGTGGTGGCTACTGCTGACACAGCCTCACCCAATCCGCCACTAGTTCCTTTCTCTACAGCAATGCACGCCAAGAAACCAGAGCGGTGTCCGCCCCGCCACACGTCCTCTCAACCGAAGGTTGCGGAGAACGAGCCGTATCAGACAAATAACTCCTCGCAACCCCAGGCGGAGATGGGGGATCCTTCAGAGGGAGAATGGAAGATACATACTAATCGGAGGAACCGTAAGAAGAGTCAAGGAGAAAAGCAGGCACGCTCTATTCACGAGAAGGCGGTTGAGAACAGTAGTCCTCCCGTCAATACTGCGGTAACTCTCACCGGTAATGATACTTCTATCGTGAGAGAACAACCCAGCACCGAGGATACTCCCTTTCAGTTTAGCTTCGGCTTCGGCACTTCGACGTCCGCCAATATCGAGGGTGTGTCAAGCCGTGGAGTCCTGTTGAGAAACAGAAGGGTGGTCTACCAAGCTGTGCCCAGCAGCCCTGACAGAATAAGGAAGAAGGGGAAGGCGAGCGACGCCCCGGCCAGTGCCAAAGAGTCGGAGGCACGCCGTATTTTCAATCCAAGTATCCCATCAGTTGCAAATGATGTTACTTTCACCAATGCCGAGGACGATCCAAGTCCAGCGGTCGGATTACAGACTGTGGCCTGACTTCCCCCCACCGTTATCCATGAATTACCTCTGTTGGAATATACAGGGTGCGTGCTCTGATAAGAAAATCCAATTTCTTCGTTATATTAAAAGAAAATTCAGGTTACAAATCATGGCTATCATCGAGCCCAGATGTTGTGGCTCACGAGCTGAAGGGATAATTAAATCCATTGGTTTCTCTTCTTCGCATCGAGTGGAAGCTATAGGCTTTTCTGGCGGTATCTGGTTACTCTGGGACCAGCACACCACGTCCGTCAACATTCTTCTAAATCACCGACAATTCATCCATTCTCAAGTTAACAAAACTTCTCTGATCACTTTTGTTTATGGCAGTCCGAGCTCTACGAACCGTAAGTGGCTCTGGAATCACCTCTTGAACATAGCCAATGGCATTTCCAGAGACTGGGCAGTCATCGGTGACTTCAACACCATGCTCTCGCCTGTTGAGAAGGTTGGAAGCAAGTTTTTCGATCATGCAGTGTGCGCGGCCTTCAACAAAACTTTGTTAGCCGCTGGCCTAGCCGAAGTCCCTTCAATAGGCCAATGGTTTACCTTTCACATGGGACGGATTTTCGAGCGCCTGGATCGACTTGCGGCGAACAGCGACTGGCTTGACTGCAATCAATCTACGACAGTCACGATCCTTCCATGCTATTTTTCTGATCACAATGCTCTTCTTATATCTCTCCAGTCCGGAGGTGGTCGTGCCAAGCATGTGTTTCGAACAAAAGCCAGCTGGAATATGCATGAGGACTTCTCTAATCAAGTTGTAGCTAATTGGGACTGCTCCCTCCCCTTCACAGAGGCCCTTGCGAAATTCAGTCCAGCCATCACTAGATGGGAGGACAACATTATGAAGCTCCAACACCGCCAGAAGAATTTCATTATTCACAAATTGAACAAGGCTCACGTATCACTTCCCGCCAATCCATCCTTAGCTAACGAAATGTCCTGTATTGACCTCCAGGAGCAACTACAACATATCCTTCTCCGTGAAGAAGCTGATTGGAAACAGAAAGCCCACATCGATTGACTGCAAGTAGGCGACTGTAATACCAAATTCTTTCACTCTCAAGTGAAAGTGAGACGTCAGAGCAACCGCATTAGCAGGCTCAAGAATCAAGTCGGCAACTGGATCACTGATGAAGTAGAGTTGAAGCATTTGGTCTGGACACACTTCAATAGTTTAATGGCCCCGTCCCAACCTCACGGGCACTACCTCTCACAGTACGTTGGCCACTTCCCGGGGCTCCCGCCAGCCCAAAGTATCGTGATGGCGAAAATACCAAATGAAGAAGAAATCAGGAAAGTCTTGTTCCTAATTAACCCTTCTAAAGCTTCGGGCCCGGATGGCGTCCACACTGATTTTATGCAACTAAACTGGAAGCTCATCACTCGGTCAATCATCACCACAGTGCAAGCAGCGTTCTCTACATCATACATTCAACCGGAGTTAGCCAATTCTCATGTCGTCCTCATTCCTAAGCATAGCAACATTGAAACATGCAGTGACTTGTGCCCCATATCTCTCACGAATTCATGTCTTAAACTGATTTCTAAGGTGATTGTGGAGAGGTTCAAGCCTTTTCTGAATCAGTGGATCTCGCCGACACAGTCAAGCTTCATCCCGGGCAGGAAAATTATAGACAACATATTGCTCGTCCAAGAGGCCATTCACTCAATGTGTTTCCAGAAAGGGAAGACGAAATGGATGGCAGTAAAAATTGATTTATCTAAGGCCTTTGATAAAATGAGCTGGTCGTTTATCTGTGACACCCTCACCAAAGCAGGGATTCCATATTCCATTGTAAAGCTGATCATGAGCATTCTTTCCTCAGGACATGCCTCAATTCTTTGGAATGGTAATCCTCTTCCTCCTATCAAGCCCAATCAAGGCGTCAGACAGGGCGATCCGTTAAGTCCCTATATCTTTGTGCTTTGCATGGAATGTCTTCATCAAGCCATTTCTGAAGCTGTGCGCAAGGACGATTGGAAACTGTTGGTCCTTTCTAAGAATGCCCCCCCCATCTCGCATGTTATGTTTGCTGACGACATTATCCTATTTGCAGAAGCTTCTACGCGCCAAGCAACCTGCTTAAAGCGCATCTTACGTGTTTTCTCCAATGTTTCGGGGCAGGAAGTTTCAGATGTTAAATCCAAATGCTATTTCTTGTCCAAGACTCCTTCCTCAGAGAAAGTCAGTGTAAGTAACCGCCTGGGTATCCCCTTCACGGAAGATTTGGGTAAATACCTTGGGATACCTATTATTCACAAACGCATCAACCGGAACACTCATGCCTCCCTTGTTGATTCTATCAAAGTCAGACTGAATGGGTGGACTCACCGTCATCTTTCTCTGGCTGGAAGGATCACACTGGCTAAAGCAACCTTACAAGCAATCCCATATTATGACATGCAGTATGTCAAACTCTCTCCCGCCGTATGTGCTGACATCAATAAGCACATCAGACGATTCATTTGGCAAGGTACCCGCGATCAACAGAAAATGTGACTAGTCTCCTGGAACAAGGTTACTCGCCCTAAAAAGAACGGGGGTCTAGGCATTAAAGATGCCTCTGATAAAAACTCTTCTCTTATGTTGAAAAACACTTGGACTTTCTTATCTTGCCCGAGCAAGCCCTGGGTGCAGGTCATGCATCACAAATACTATGTTAAGGGCTCCTTAAAAAAGGGTTCATGCTCTACGGCATGGTCCTTTATTCGTTCAACGATTCCCCTCATTCAGGACAACTGCAAGAGAATCGTGAACAATGGAACTTCTATAAATGTATGGGCTGACCCTTGGTTTGCCAATCAATGCCTAACTGTGATGCACCCCACCTTCGTCATTCCAGAAGGGCTACAGGACCTAAAAGTATCCTCGATGGCTGTTTGTGAGGAGTCGTAGGACTGGAGCTTCATACATAACTTCCTTCCCAGTGATACTTGGTCTCACATTAAAGACATTCCACCACCGCAGCTGGAGGCTGGGGAGGATGGATGGGCCTGGACGGAGGACCCACTTGGTGAGTTCTCTTCGTCGTCTGCATACAGCTGGCTCAGGCACCAAAATGACACTGCTAGTTCTGATATCTGGGAAGTCATGTGGAAGCTGAAAGTACCCGGGCAGATCAAAACTTTTTTATGGCTACTGCTGCACAACGCTCTCCTGACCAATGTCGAGAAAGAAAGAAGGCACATGGAGATCTCGACAATGTGCCCTCAATGCAACAATGGCGAGGAAACAATTCTACACTGCCTGTGGGATTGTGTTAAAAGTAGAGAGGTATGGCGATCAATCGGTGTGTCACATCAGTTTTTCAACCTGGATGATAATCAATGGCGAGATACTGTTATCAGGGAGGCCAAAGAAAATCCTTTACTAGTCATAGCCTGCTGGCATCTATGGACAGTGAGGAATGAATGGGCTCACACTCAGCGTAGGGCGCCGACGGATGTTCTGGTTAAGTTCATTCATGCACGATCGTCTTCTATTATGGACCTTCCTAAGCACATCTTTCAGAAGAAAGTAGAAGTTTCTGATAAAATCCAATTGGTAGATAATAACCATCTCATTTTCGTAGATGCTGCTTTCAACAAACAGTCCAGTACCTATGCCTCAGGCATAGTAATCATGACAAAATTTGGTGACTTAGTACGAGGGATCGGTGTCCCAGGTCATGCGCCTAGCGCCATTGAAGCTGAAGCCAGATCTATCTCCAAAGCTATTTCCATATGTCTGGAGGATGGGATTTCTAGCCCTGTAATCCTCTCCGACTCCAAGACAGGCATATCCTTCTTCAACAAAACCAGTGATGTTCCGGTGATCATCAAACCCTTGCTCAGACAATGGTCTGAAGAGCAGCTACCTTCTCTCACCTTTTATTATGTACCTAGATCGTACACCTTAATTGTTGATGCAGTAGCCAAGCATGTCTTACACAATGCTTCGACAATAGATTTTACCTTTAAACCTCCTTGGTTAATGGTTAAGGTCAATATTTGTAGCCTATTCAAAAGTCATCAATAAAGACTGTATGTGGTTCTCAAAAAGAAAAGTACCCACTCACCCTAAGCTGTGAAAACACCTTAAAAACGTAGCCCATCTCCAAAAATCTCAAATCCATAGCAAGACCCTAGAAAATTAGCAGTTTCGTTTTCCTTTCAGCCCTAAAGAAGGTCTACTGTAGGTAGAATGTGAAGATTAGAGGTTAACTCAAACCTCAAATTCACCAAATTAGGGATTCTGAGCAAGGGGAAATCAAAACAAGGAAGAATCAAGGGTTAAACCTACTTACCAAGTCGAATCTATAGAAACCCTTTTGGATTTTTGTCGTTCTTCACATTCTTCCCCAAAAATCACCCCAGAAATTGCCTTTCATATCGCCCACTTGTAGAGCAATTTGTCTGGTATGATAGAGGATCAAATTACGGTTCCAACACACTTCATTTTGTTGAAAACAGATCAGTATTGCTCGAGATATGATCGTTTTACGATTGGCTATTCTGGGCGGCGTTGGTCGTTGTCGTGGTGTCAACGCAGCGTCGAACACGATGTCAATGCAGCGTCAGTCATGGTCGTGGTCGCGGTGTCGACGCAGTGTCGGTCGCGGTGTCAGCCGCAGTCGCGGTGCTCTGTATATGTTTACTAAAAAGGGCATAACTCACTCATTTTAACTATGATTTAGTTCATTCTTTTTTCATCGGATTCATAATTGATTTTTCTAAAATCTTACAATATAATTTTTATGATATTATCAAATGAAAAATCATTTATTAATTATTTACTCCAATGTCATTAACTCTCTTCTTACATACATGTATGCTATGCTAATGCTATGTTACTCCAACTCGGATCTTTATAGTAGGCTTAAGTCATGATTATGAGTTTCCCAAACAAGTATTTAAGGTTATAAAAGTTAATATAAAACACAAGATAAAAATAGTACTAGCAAAAATATGACAAGTATTAAGATTATCTTAGATCTCTAGGATTACCAGCAAAGCTAGGAACGGGTTGTAACAATTCTCCCCCTCTAATAAAAAAATTCATCTCAAAATTTCAAAAAGAGGAAAAGATACTTGTTAAACATCTCTGATTCTCCTTTCCAAGTAACTTTTCTATACATGATTCCTTCGAAGAACCTTTACTAGGGGTAGGCGTATCTCTCTCCTTTTAAGCTTTCGAATACTACAATCTAGAATTTTATTTTCAACATTCAATCATGTGTTCCTCTCCAAATCACAACTTTTAAAAGATATAAAATGTGTGAAACATAATTTCTCATCTCATCATCACATGCTACTATTCACTTGCCATTCATGAGACCACACTAGTCATAATACTATCACAATATATAAATCCTTTTCACAATATCATAGGGTATCAACCCTTATCAACACAAGAGTATTACACCTCATCCAGGGCTCAACCATGTCCAACGGTCATAAAGACCATCATACTATTCCCTGAAAGATCATCATTATCTTTCCATGCCTTATAGCAAGGCTCAACAACTGACTTACACATAATAGACTGCATCAACACAATATTACATTAATTATCCAGAAGATATTAATAAACAATCATAGTAGGGTTATATTAACATTAAGAACATTCCTTTATTACATCAACATACAAGGAATCTAGATATGATTAACCCTGATCATATTCATAATGTACATGTTTAGCATAAGAAAGTATCAACCATGTGGCTATGATAACCACCAATTAACATATTAAGGTTATGATCATATTAAGGAGGTTATTCCACCATCATTCCATCATATAAGAATTTTAAACATGAATACTCATCTTTATCTATTTGTATTAGAGTTAGGTTCAACAAGATAAATTATACTAATGTTACTAATTACCACTTAAACCCAAGCCCTTACTCATTGCATCCCCATTGGATCATGAATGCATAAGGTGAAGCATCACCATCACATTCCATACTATTCTCAAGTATGAACCCACACACATAAATCAAGGTGTAACCATCAGGTTATAACATACTACGGTTTTAACAACAGTAATAGAGTACTCCATGATTGTACTAGTCATTCAAGGACTATTCATACCCAATTACCATCACTTAGTTATTAAAGCTAGGTATAACAAGCTATACCTCATTAGAGTTACATATCAATACAATATGATTACCATCCCTTCTATTCATATGAGTGAATAGGTAAGACTACCTTATTCCGAGTAACCCTCCATTTTTTGCATCATCATTCAACCCATATCACCATACCAAAATTGTACAATACTAAGATGGAATATTGTTATGAATGACTACAACTATCAGACACCTTTAATCAACATATTGCTTGCACATGTACACTGAAATCATACATAGAATCAATTTACATCCCTCGTTATACCTTCAACAAATTACACCTCTTATATTTCAAATCCATTTCTTATCCTTTTCTCTAAATCATTTCCATATTGTTTATCTACCTTTCAGATTAGTTACCTTTAAACCCTAGATTACTATTAGTTCTAGTTTACTTCTCATAGTGCAAATCTCATGATCTTGTTTTATAGAGATGCTAGTATTCAAGGTCAAATCACTAGTGACATATCTTGAACTACTACAACTCTAAACATTCTAGGGTTTGGTTCTTATTGTGATGTGACTTTGCTCCCTTAATTTGAAATTCAAACTTTGGATCTCACAAGTTTTTCTAAAGTCTTCCTTATCTTATTAATTGAATTTCCTTTCTCTTACTTGGCCATTCAGATAGATTACATTATCAATTTACCTTGCTAGGGTTTCATCATCATATTGTGTGTCATTATTACATTCACTAGATGTCTCTACCATGGTGGTTATGCATCATATATGATTCATTTTCTTATCACTTCATTCCCACATTGCTCTCATTAAGTAATATATGAAAGAGAAGATGATTATGAGACTTAGAATTCTTATCTTCAAACATTCCCTTAATACATTTGTCATATGTAGGTTTAATTGGTTATCAACAAGGATACTTGACAAATTAGCACTTTCTTGAATCTCCTAACTTCTTTCTTTTATAATCTATATTACTCCATCATGTTTCAAACCCTTCCTTACTTTCCATAATCCTCTTACCATATACTACTCTTCCATCTGTCATCTTTAACTTCTTATTTTCTTTTATGATCATGTTGCTTATTCATGTGCATGATCATGTATACCATGTTTTACATATTTCTTTTTATCCTTCTACTAATGTGAAGTTGAAATTCTAAATCAATAATCCCTCTACTTGTTTCCTCATGTTTAATACATTATGTATCCTTCATTTTAAATCAAACCACTCATGCATGGGTCAAACTTAGTTTCTCTTTCAATCAAGTTTTTCCTTCCTGAATATAGTCTATCTTTGTATGACTTATTCATTTGTTAAGCTACACTTTTGTTCTTCTTTTAGAAACTAGTTTATTGTTCTATAGAGACTTAGAATCTAAAGGTAGTAAGGATGAATGTATTAAACTTCATAACAAAGGTGTACATACCATTCTCTCCATTATGTAATGTAATCCTCATTCCTTAATCAAGCTCATCATTTCCAACATTTCTCTTTGTTTCAACTAAGTTTCTTATCTTAGTCTTATGATTTACATGTTCATCTAATTCTCTTCACTTTCATTCTTTTAAACTTCACTTCTATGTACTTATCGTATACTTAACTCTTTTCTTCTATTTTCCCTTTGCTTTGGAGTGCATAAAAACATTGTACTCGATTATATAATCCATTTCTCATGATTGATTCTTACTATGTTGGACATTACATACTTTTCTCATATCTTTTCCATATTTCATATTTAGAGATCATATAATACTAATCATTAAACTTAATTTGAACCTTATGTCGTGTTCTTTTATTTCCCAATTTAGGGTTTCTTATCTAAGGCCCCAAAGTTGGATCTCAGATATCAGTTCCAACTGATTCTTAGCTATTCTAATCTTTCCCATATGTTTCAACATATTAGTGTATGTACATTCTCACTATGATGTGGGTCTAATTTATCCAGAGTCTACTCTTATTATATTTTCAATAGGATTCATTAGATCCTAGTAACACACCCTGCCAGCCGGACCAAGCTGAACCTGCAGTCCTGAAGCCAAGAGCTACTCAAGATTAACCAACTCCTATTAATCTGAAATATGTGGAAAGAATATCCACTTAGGGAAAACTCATTTAAACATAACTTCTGGTCTACTTGATACAAAGAATATAAACAATAATTGAATCACTTCATGATACACAACAATATAAAAGAACCATATATATTCTACAAATTGATAATCTAAATTAAAATATATAAGAGTATTTCTATTGATCTCCAATCAAAGAAGTAATATAAAGCAAGATTTGTATCGCATTCTATGTTTAATCTCTTACTCCTTCATTACTTTTTGGTCTCCTAACCCTAAGATTTCTAGGGTTTCTCTCTAACCCATCCTTCCTTTGCATACCTAGCCAGGGCATCTAGATAAGAATAGATAGAGTAGCTTGATACTGCTCAACCTAAGTATTCAGATACCAGACCGGGGTATCTAAATACTCATACCTCCCAGAGCTATAGACACATCACCTACTATCTACCACACTTATAACTCTAACTTTCTATCCTAATGGTCCCTGACAACTCAGCCTAATCTCTGATACCAAGTTGTTACACCCGCATCCCACAATTTCCACTAATCATGAGATTAGGGAATAAGTTTGAGGATTATACTTAATACAAATCTCATTCCCAACTTTTTATTTTATCCTTTATTTTATTTCAAACTCTTTTTTGTTCTCACATCCAATCACAAAAACAAACTTTACAAGAGAATTAAACTTCGATTACTCTAACATGATCTCAATATTAATGATACACATCCATACATTCATTCTATTTCTCACACTTCCATGTGCATACAACATGACAATCAAATACATACTTTATTATTAAGGAATCAAAGTTACACAACATCACTTACAACTCTCTCACATCTATGCAAGGACCTAGAGTGATAGGGACTGACTGAACTTAACAAACATCATACTTAACTCATGTGGTAGATCTACTCTGATGTTATGACCTTCTTCAAGTCCATGTGGTTTCCCTAAAAATTATGAGTAGAGGGGTGAGCCTACTCACTCAGTGAATGAGTGCACCAAAGAAATAGTCTAAAGCATTGATATAATTACAAATATATTTTGAGCAACTAATATCAATTATAAAAGTAGTAAACTTTAAAGAGTCTAATCATTCACAACCATAAATATGGCACAATATGCTAGACATCTACAAGAGTGAATCAATATATGAACATGCTTGATTGATTATAAAGAAAACTAATAATTTATAAACATACAAAGAATAATTGAATAACTATGCACACTTTTTTAACCTCTAATTCATCTTATTATGCCCTGAACCCACATGAGGTTTACCACAACATGTGAAAGAATTGCAGCAAACTATGATCTCACTATACAAGGCTTAGAAGCATGTCCAGATTCCTAAGCCTATCTCTTGAGTAAGACCTCATCTCGTAGCGGGCCTCGAAACATCTACCTCTCGGCAGCTAATGGGAGCAGCCAGATATCTCATACTCCACCTCTCAACCTAGGTACTCAGGCAGTGAGTCCACTACTACAGAAATGTCTTATAACGTCACTTTTAAAGGCGTCCGTTTTATAATTACACCAACACCTAAACAATAAAGCGTCGGTTTATAAAATAAACCGACATCAATCTGAGAAGGGCGACCAGACATGGGTATCGCTTTTATTCAGTGTTGGTTCCTTAATAACAAACCGACACCCAAAATTAACCGCCAAATCCAAAATTTCCAACGAAAAAAATTACCTCCAAAATTTAACATATGACGTCAGTTATTAACTAATAAACTGACGACTAAAGGTTATTCGTGAGATACAAATTGGGCACATTTTGGTCATCAGTTTTACAACAGTGACCGACACTTATAGGTTTTCTTGTGCTGTCCATGGGAAATTTTTCACACCCTTTGAGCATCGGTTTTTGATATAAAGAGATGACTATGGTCATTAATCGAGAACAATGTTTTTAATCTGCATATGTAGATAGACGTCAGCTTTTTTCTAGTTAAAACCGACGACTATCATTGAGAATAAGTGTCGGTTTTTCTGTAGAACCGACACCTTTAGTTTTATGTGTCAGTTTTATTTAATAACTGACACCTAATGTTAACTTAATAGCACCCGCGCGAGCCCGACTGTTCCCCTTTCTCTATTTCATTCATCTTGATTTCGAGGGTTTAAGCTCTGGCGAGGATTCCTCTGCTCACCGCTCTTGTGCTGTCGCTCGCCTCCATCACCACCGTTTGTTGGTCCTCCGGCCGCTGCGCTCCAGGCCAGCTGCCTCCCTAGCTCGATCACCCGCCCTCTCTGTTGGCCGCCCACCTCGGCGCCAACCAACCTAGCTCGATCGTCTGCCCTCTCTGTTCGCCGCCCACCTCGGCGCCACCAGTAGTTGTGCATGGTACCTCTTTGCTCGCCGCCCTCTCTGCTCGCCCGCCCTCTCTGCTCGCCACCCATCTCGGCACCATTACCACTCACCAGTAGTTGTGGTGCTGGCGGCTAGTCAAGGGACAAGCGGCAACTTGGGTTGAGCCACTGGACCTATGAAGGATCTTCAACTTTTGCAAGGTGGAGAGGAGCTTGTCCGCCTGGATTCTACTTGTCGAAAGGTGAGGAACAAGTTACTTTGGAACCTTCACCCTGCTCCTGTTGTTTGTTTTGCTTGATTTTTGATTCGTCTCGTTACAAAACAATAGCCTGGAACCGATAGATTCAGTCCCTTCTTAGGGACTTGTCTTCCTCAATTAGAGTGATCTAGAAAGTCTTACCTACTAAAATGCAAGCTTATCTGCCACAATGATTGGAGGAACATAATTAGCATATCTTCTTGCCTTCTATTTGTATCCCTAGAAAATAATGTTCTATGGTGTGACAGAGTGAACTAGGTATGGATCCCAAGTAGATGAAGTGGATATTAGGGGGCATGACATATAAATGTTGAAAGTTTTCTTCTCTTTACTCTTTTAATGATGAAACATGAGATCTTTCTGTTGCTTTTCTACCTTTCATGCATTAGATTTTAGTTCAAAGATGAGACAATTTACATTATAAGTAATCTCTTTCAAAGAAGAATGTATGAATCTATATTTACATTATAAATAATCTCTTTCAAAGAAGAATGTATCAATCTATATTTCAAATCAATGCATGGTGTTTCATGGTCTCTCTTCCGAATGAGTTTGGTTACAAATATATGTATATTAGGTTAAGGACATGTTTATGTTGTGACATGTTGAGTTTTTTTTCTATGTTATACCCACCACGATTTGTGTTATAAAATAATATATTGATTAATTTAGGAAGCATTGATATGTTGTTATGGATGTCCACAAGTGTTTTTATAAGAAAATTGTGCGTTGAATGAGGTTGTGAACAAGGGATTGGTGTTATATTATGTTCGCCTAGAAACCCATCCAAGATTTACTCATTAGGAGTAAATCTTGGATAGTCCCCAGTTTGGGATTTTTCTTGAACACCTAATCTCACTTAGGATGTAAGTGTATAATGTGTATTTGGTTTTCAAGAAAATTCCAGTAGCATTTCCCCATTTGTTCTCTAGTACATATGTACTTGGAGAACAGCGAGGAAATGCTGCCGAAATTTTCTTGAAAACCCAATACACATTATACACTTACTATTGAGATTAGGTGTTCAAGAATGGGATAGGTGGTACACATTTATTATATATAAGAATGACATCACATGTATAAACCCTAAAGTTTTAACCATAAACTCTAATCTGTTTACCCTAGACCCTAATCTTTTTGTAATATATACTTATTTTCTCTTTGACAATAGAATGGGTAGATCATGGATGTCCATCCACAATCGTTGCACCCCAGAGTTTATTTCTGGTCTTGATCAGTTTATTAGAATTGCCGAGGAACATAGGAAACAACCTGGAGATAGGTTCTACTGTCCATGTAGGCATTGTGGTAACAACTTGAAAGTCAGTACTGGTGACGAAATTAGAAGTCATGTCATGTACAATGGGATTGTACAAGGCTATACAGAATGGAACTGGCATGGGGAGATTTCAAACCTAAAACTAGTGGATGTCGATAGCATTTCTTGTATGGAAGAAGAAATTGCCTTCGATGACGTAGATATGAACAAATCAGTTCCAGTAGACATCGTAGATGCGATGCTGGATAGTTGTGGGGTAGAGCACACCAAAACTAATCCACCTCCCATGTTTAAAAACATTGTACATGATGTTGAGATACCGTTATACATGGGTTGTAAGTTTCCGAAGCTTAGCGTTGTGTTGCGATTGTATAAACTAAAAGCGAATAATCGATGGAGCGACAAAAGCTTCATGTCATTGTTGTCTTTGTTGAAAGAAATTCTTCCTAAAGGAAATGAGTTGTCGATCTCAACATAACAGTTAAAGAAATTGTTGTGCCCAATGGGAATGGAGGCCAAGAAGATACACACATGCAAGAATGATTGTGTATTATTTCAAAAGGACTATGTGGATTTGAAAGATTGTCCAAAATGTGGTGCGTCAAGGTATAAATTGACGACTTCGGGGGAGTCCAAAACTGGTTCTACTTCCAAGGTGATGTGGTATCTACCTATAATACCATAGTTTCAATGCTTGTTTGCCAATCCTATAGATGCAAAGAATTTGAGGTGGCATGTAGATGTTAAAAAAAAAATGATGGGATCCTACGACATGCGTCTGATTCCCCACAGTGGAAGAAGATTGATTTATTGTACCCTGAATTCGGTGAAGAGGAAAAGAATCTAAGACTTGGGCTTTGTATAGATGGGATGAATCTGTAGGGGACATTGAGCAGCCAACATAGCACTTGGCCAGTTATGCTTGTTATGTACAATCTTCCTCCCTGGTTGTGTATGAAAAATAAGTATGTTATGTTGTCTTCTTTGATATCGGGCCCTAAACAACCTGGAAATGATATCGACGTTTATCTTGAACCTATGATTGATGACTTGAAGAAGCTCCGGGGTGAAGGTGTGAAGACCTATGATGCTTCACGAAGAGAGACATTTTGTTTGCACGCTATGTTGTTTTGCACTATGAATGACTTTCCAGCATATGGGAATTTGTCTGGATATAGTGTCAAAGGATCTAAAGTGTATCCTATATGTGAAGAGAACACTGATTCCATACGACTAAAACACGGCGGCAAGACTGTATATCTTTCTCGTTGAAGGTTTCTTCCAAAATTTCATTTGTATCGTAGGTTGCGCAAAGCATTCAATGGATGGAATGAGGAACGTAGTGCACCTAAACCTATATTAGGGGAGGATGTTTAAGAAAGAGTGAAAGACATTACCAATGAATTTGGTAAGAGATCACAATGTGTGATGGCCACAAGGAGTGACAAGTCTTTATTCAAGAAGAAGTCAATATTTTGGGATCTTCCTTATTGGAGTTCTTTGACAGTCAGGCATTGTATCGATGTCATGCACGTTGAGAAAAATGTATGTGATAGCGTCATTGGTACTCTATTGAATTTTTTGTTATGTTTACTTATGAATTTTTGTTGATGGTGATTAGCGGGAGTTGCACGAGCATAGGAAGGAAGGCAAGTTCATCCCTCAGGGCACAAGGGATGAACTGACAGTTGCTCTGGGTAACCCAGAGCATCCTGGACCTGTAAGGGGTGCAGGCACTGGTGTGGGCATCAAAGTGTTCTTTGGGCCATCCCAACGCAAACCTGTCCCAAAAGTGGGACTTTCACAAGCTGAGGTAACTTATTCTTTTTTTAGAACGTTATTGCGAAAGGGAATTCAATAATCAGAAACTAGCATTTCTTTTATCAATGTATAGGTAGATTCCTTAATTGATAGGAGAGTCGAGGAAGTAATTGATAAAAGACTCCATGAATGTAATAACAAGTGGCAGGCGTCTCAGACTGCCACTCATACAGTACATGTGGTGGACCTCTCTTCTCCTACTGCTCGTACTGCAGAGGTTGGGAGGAATCCTATAGACCCACAACCTAGCACGTCCTCTGTAAGTATTTTTATGGCATATATAATAGCTAGTCTGTTCAAGATGATATGTTTGTGTACATATGCATATAACATTCTTTACGTACATCTCGGTTGCGGAGCATCCAAAGCAATGGTCAGATTTATTCAAGATAGATAGTATTGGTCATGTTAAGCTGAGAAAGGAGGAGGTCCATTTCGAGGAAGGGAAGCTGATCTATCCGAAGTCCATAGCTGAAAGGAACCTCGGAAGATGGAGTCGAACAGTAGCAGGGTACGTGATCGGACTGAAACCTCACTGGCCGGCGCTTGCTAGGCACCTGGCTCAGATCTAGAATGCTAAAGGGGCCATTGAAGTCAGATCCAGGGGGCGTGGTTTCTTCATAGTCATGTTTGAGAGAGACGAAGATCTTGCTATGGCAGTGGATGGTGGTCCGTGGTTCGTGGTAGGAAAACCACTTATCATCAAGAAATGGGAGCGGGGGGAGCCGCTAGAGAAGATGAAGCTTACAAAGATTCCCATATGGTTGAAGATTCATAAGCTTCCTTTAGAATTATGGGATGCTGAGATGTTCAACATCATCGGGTCTTATCTTGGAAGGCCCCTTCGGCCGGACAAATTCACTTCGGAGTTCAAGAAGTTGGAGTTTGCTCGTCTGCAGGTGGTCATCTCTTCTGATTTTACCTTCCCAAAAGAATTGCAAATCATGAGCGATGATGGTCATGGTGATACTATCGAATTTGAATATGAATGGAAGCCTCCCAAATGTCAGGCGTGCGGGTTGTTTGGGCATGAAACATCGCTGTGCAACTTTTCTAAAGCTGTGGAGGAAGGCTCTCTAAAGAAGACGACGAAGAAGGTCTGGGTCCTGAAGACTAAAAGTGTTGATGAAGAGAATGAAGTCTTTTTTGATGTTGTGGAGGATCAGCTGGTTACTGAGGTGCTTGCTAGTCCTCTTGGCGAGGTTAGTGAGTCTGTGCACTCTGGTGGAGGAGGGGCAGGGTCAGTTATCATTTCTTCCTCTTCTGTTACTCCTGTATCGTCTCCTGATGGGGTGTGGGATCAAAAAAGGAGGAAATCTAAATCACCGCCAAGGGTGGTTCCGAAGTGTACTTCTAGAGATATTCCTGCTTCTGTGAATAAGTTTTTCCCTCTAGCTAGCTATCCGGAGGATTAGGTTGGGGAGAATGGATTACGTCGGAATGATGGGGGAGGGAGTGCTCCATCTCTACCTCCAAATGGTTAGTCCCTTTACTATAATGTCTTGGAATGTGAGGGGAGGAGCAAATAAGATTCCTCACATTCGGAAGGAGATTAGGGAGAGCAAGGCAGATATCTACATTATCCTTGAATCTCGGGTCAGTAAGAAGAAGTTAAGTGGGTTTTTTAATATGATCTGGAGTGGAGCTAATTATTTGGATAATTCTGAGTTTCATTCGTATACGAGAATTATCATTCTTTGGATAGATCCAAACATGTCTGTTGTCAAGATTTTTAGTAGTGATCAGTTGATTCATTATGTAGTCAATAAACAAGAACTTTCATTTGATCTTTCTACTGTTTATGGCCTGAATGATGATGGTGATAGGGCTGGGCTGTGGAATTCTCTTGAATCCATTGGTGTTCTTAATCCTGTTAACTGGTGTGTTATGGGCGATTTTAATGCTGTTAGGCTGAGTCATGAAAGGTTGGGAAAGCATTCTCCTTCTAGTAGAAGCATGCATGATTTTAATGAGGCTGTTAGATTGACTGGTTTGTTGGAAATTTCTCCCAAAGATTAGTTTTTCACTTGGGATAGCCGTAGCAAAAAAGGTAAAAGCACTTTGTCCAAGATTGACCGCTTGTTCTGCAATGACAATTTTCTATCTAGTTTTCCTTATTACTGGGGCGAGGTGATCTCTTATGTTGTTAGTGATCATAGGATCATTGCTTTGAGATTTGATAGAGGGAAGTATGGGTCTACTCCCTTCCGATTTATTAACTCTTAGACTACTAAATCCTCCTATAAGAAGGTCGTGGAAGATGCTTGGAATAATGTTGTTTGTACTGGAACGCCCATGTTTAGGGTGTATAAGAAACTTCATGCTGTGAGAGATGCTTTGACGAACTGGAATAGAACTTGTGTGGGTAATTATCTTTCTTTGGCAAGGGAGCTGGAAGCTCAAGCGAAAGATTTGCAATCTGCTGTGGATGTTGATCCGGAGAATGAAGATAAACACAATAAGTTAGCTGTTGTTAGAGAGAAAACTCTTAAAGACATGAATGATGAAGAATGTTTCCTTAAGCAGAAAAGCCGGGTGCAATGGCTCAAGCTCGGTGATAAAAATTCCTCCTTTTTCTATGCGTCTATTAAAACTCGTAGGCTGAGGAATAATATTTCTATGTTGCATGATTCGAATGGGAAGTGCATTTATGATTCCTTTGTTATTAAAGACTCCATCAGAAGCTTCTATGATCAGTTGTTTAATGATTCTGCAAAGGACATGGTTAGTTGGAATGATGAATGGAAGCTGCCTAAAATTACCAATGCTCAATTTGATGAGTTAAGAAGGGTTGTTACTAGAGATGAGATTGAAGGTGTCTTTAGAAGTATGAAAGATGAGAAATCTCCTAGACTGAATGGTTTTAACGCTGTTTTCTTTAAGTCTGTGTGGAATCTTATTGGTGATGATATTATCAGAGCTATCCAAAGTTTCTTTAGTTCAGGAAAACTTCTTAATGAATGTAATAGTACTATGATTACTCTCATTCCTAAGAAGTTGGGAGCCACAGAGTTAAAGGATTTTATGCCTATCTCCCTTTGTAATGTTATCTATAAAGTGATTACAAAGATCATGGCGAATAGGGTCAAGTTCATTTTACCGTCTATTGTGGATGAAAATCAATTTGCTTTTGTTCATGGTAGGAAGATTGGGGAAGCTATTTTGTTGGAAAATGATATCTTAAGCTCCTTCACACATGCCCGGAAGGTTATGTGCATCAAAGATGATTTAGCTAAGGCCTTTGATACTATCAGGAGAGACTACATTCTTTTTCTTCTAGGAAAAATGGGCTTCCCTATCTGCTGGATTAATTGGATTAATGAAACGTTTTCCTCTGCTTATTTCAGAGTTCTAGTTAATGGTTCCCCTACTGATCAGTTTATTGCTTCTAATGGGGTTTGACAGGGTGATCCCCTGGCCCCCTTCTTGTTTGTTATCGCCATGCAGGGTCTCTCCTCTATTATTAAAGTTGAGCTAGATAATGGGAGTTTCAGACCTGTGGGTGATGTAGGTTCCACAGCCATTTCTCATATCATCTTCGCTGATGACTTGTTGCTGTTCTCGAGAGCAGATGATAAGGATGCTTTGTGTCTCAAGTCTATCTTGGAAAGTTTTGGTAGAATCTCGGGCCTGAAGTTGAATAATGAGAAGAGTCAGGTTTTCCTTAGTAAGTTGGCGGAGGAAGGTAATATTTCAAATATCTTGGATATCAAGATTTGTTCGTTGCCCGTTCGATATCTTGCTCTCCCCCTTTTCACTGGAAGACTTACTAGATCCTTATATAACCCTATTCTGGATAGAATTAAACTTAAGCTTGATTCTTGGAAAGCTCATTTTTTGTCTCAAGCTGGGAGGATTGAGTTGGTTATTTCGACTCTTTCAACGTATAGTATCTTCTGGACAGTTGCCTTTCCTCTCCCTAAGGCTGTGGTTTATGAAATTGAGAAGCTTTTTAGAGATTTTATTTGGAATGACTCGAAGGATAAGAAGCATATTCATATTGTTTCCTGGAAGCTTATCTGTATGCCAAAATCTGAAGGGGGCCTTGGAGTTAGGTCTGTTGTGGATTGTTCCAATGCAGGGCTGCTTAAAAATCTGTGGAGTGTTGCTTCTAAGAAGGATGGGCTTTGGATTAAGTGGGTTCACGAGAAGTACATTAAGAGTGAATCTGTTTGGACTATTGATGCCAAACCTAGTGCCTCTTGGGTTTGGAGAAAGATGCTTGATCAAAGAAGTATTCTTTTAAATCATGTTGATTTTCGTTTGGGGAATGGCGATTCTTTTCTATTTTGGTTGGACCCGTGGGTCAATGACGGTGATAGACTCATTGATTTGGTTGATAACCAGTTAATGGTTAGAATGGGGAAAGGGAATTTCTGCAAAGTTTCTAGTTGTATTATTGATTCTGTTTGGTCGATCCCAAATTTTAGGGGCTCAAAAAATCTGCTGGAGATTTTGAGAAAACAAGTGATTTCCCCTGATGTTAGTGATGCTATCTTGTTTAAGGGGGGTAATAATTTTCTGCTGAAGGATGGTTGGAACATTTCTAGGGATAAATCACAGCCTGTCTGCTGGGCTAAGTGGGTTTGGTCCGATAGCATGCCAAGGAGATGGTCTGTGTTCTTGTGGAAGATGTTTCTTGGAAGATTGCCCACTTTAGATTTTTTGAAGAGAATTGGGTTTCAGTTAGCTTCCAGGTGTTGCATGTGTGAGGAGGATGAAGAATCTACTGTTCACCTATTTTTTGACTGCCTGTTTGCAAAGACTGTTTGGGGCTTTTTTTTGAAGCATCAGGTTAGGGTCGAACCTATGTATGACCTTTTGGGCTTGAGTAGAGAGGTAAAGCTTCAAGCTGCATGTATGGTCTACATGATTTGGCTGGAGAGGAATAGAAGAATCTTCAGAGATGATCGTATGGAGGTGTACAAATTTTGGTCGAGATGTGATAAAGACAGTTACCTTTTGATTAGTTCTTTTGATGTCTATTCTGTTCAGATAGATAGATAGTTGTTGTTTCTGTACAATTTTCTTTTCCCTCTTATAGTGAGGGGTTGTGCTTTACAACCTCCTCTTGTTTTCTTCTTTCTTTTTCTCTCTTTTGGTGGTATACTCTGTATCTACATCTTTTGCTTCATATAGTAAAGAAGGCACCCCACCCTACTTGCACCAAAAAAAACATTCTTTACGTAAATTTGTAGGGGCTGAAGCCATGCCGACTAAAAAGTGAAGGATATAGCGTTGCAGAGGCATCAACTTACCCACCCCTTAAAGGATGCATGTTTCATGGGAGTCCAGTACGAGATGGCATGGTACGTGTGAGCCCGATACATGTACTCCCTGGCTGGATGAATCTTGCACTGCCTCATGCACACCCAGATGCCGAAACACTTGGTGAGGCAGTAGGCGGAGTGATACTGTGGCCCGGAGCGGATGTCCTCTATACTGATATTGTATGATAAATTTTTATTACTTTAATTTGTTAGTGTGTATATATATGAGTCAATTGATATGAAATTATATATATAGATCAAAAAGATGAGACCCGCTACATCTCAGCCTCCACCTCCTCGACTACCAAGTTGGCTTCCAGGTGACCTACATGCCTCGATAGGTCCTAATTGTAGGAGTGTGGCAGTATGGATCGGCGAACATAATCCAAATTGCCCTATAAATGTTACTATTCCGGATAATGTTGTAGGTAAATCATACGATAGCAATCTATTTATACAAGTTTAGCATATGTATTAATACATACGTAATAGAAGTTCTGGATATGTATTAATGCAGGTCAAACATTCAGAAACAACATATTTATACAAGATATTTTGGAGTTGTTTAGTTATGAATGGTTGAACACATCTATGATAGAGTTGTGGATATGGTGAGATTAATGCATACGGCAATCTGGTTTATACATCCATATACCTTGTTTTATATATGGTAATCTGGTTTCTTATATATTAATGCATACATAATACATGTTTTGCAGCCACTTACACAAGACATGTACATATTTTGGGTTTTCCCATGTGGGAATTTTGGTTCCATCTTTGATTAGTCTTGTAGATATAGACCCGTATTCAGTTACTTCATACTGTTGTGATGCTTTTGAATATTTTGGTAAAAGTAATAAGACGGTGATAATAGCTCCATTCAATGTCGAGTAAGTTTACTTTGCTTGTAATTTGGACTTAAGCAAATTACATTTTTATTGTGGATATTGAGTTATTAATTTTCTACTTTCTTACCTATAGTGATAAGCATTGGGAGTTATTAGTTATTGTCCCCAAGACATTCACCGTCTATTATCTAGATCCTGCAGGGAGTAAGTTGGATGTATTATATGGACATGCAATTAAAAGGCCATTATTCTCATGAGAAATATTTTATGTTTTTATATCTGTTAACATATGTTACTGCATTACTATTTAATTATGCAATTTAATGTGTTACATTAACATATATAGGGCTTTACAAGAGTACAAAAAAGCTGGAGGAAAGGTCCCCAAGAAAAAAAATCTGACACTCATTTGGGAGAATGTGAAAGTAATTTCTTGACTCCAATGTATATATTATTTATGTGAATTGTGCTTATTTGTATTTTTGAATATTTTGTATGTTGCAATTTATAGTGTGCTACACAAGACAATGGTTGGGCATGTGCCTACTATGTTATGCAGTTTATGGACCTAATCATCAAACATGTTGTATTGGAAATTGATAACATACAACATGTATTATACATGGTCTCGTTAGATAATATGAAATATATGAATCTTATTATATATTATTATAATTATGTATATACGTCATTCTCTTTGTAGGTCTTTAAAACTGAGGACTTCAACATAGGTGCAAAGTGTTTCGATGTACATGCTCCCTATACGAGAGATGAATTAGATGTTGTAAGAGAAGATTGGGCAAAAGCCCTACAAAGAGTGGGAATTTTTAAATATAATTTTGTTGACAATGATGAATAAAGAATAACTTTGTTCTCATAATTAATTTTGTGTGAATGTGAATGAATTTTTATGAATTGTAATTTGTGTGTGAAAATCATCAATACATGAATGTTTCTACATGTGTCTGAATGTGAAAAGAGCTAAAATAAATGGAACTGCAGGTTGCTACTGGTTTCTACATGCGTGTGATGAAAAAATAATATGAATTAAATGTTCTTATACATGAGTGTGAATCACATATATATAATATTGTCCATCATGTTAATTTTGTAGGTTTGTGGCCTCTTGTTGGCTGATATCAATGGATGTGGTAAACCTGCAGTTTAGTTCCATTGAACTGTAGGTTTCTGCATCCTGTGACCAGCCATAGTAGGCCTATAAACTGATTAGAAAAAAAAATCATAACATAGGCGTCAGTTATTTGAAGAAAACCGACACCAAAGACATACCGCGGCGGTTTTCACTTAAAACTGACGTCTATTTGAACGTGTTGTCATGGGATATGACGTCGGTTACTATTAAAAATCGATGTCTTTTCATCATATGTGGCGTCAGTTTCTTTTAGAAAACCGATGCCTATAATCCCTTTGCTGGCGTATTTTTGGTGGAAGGAAGAGTTTTGGCGTCGGTTGTTTAGTGAACAACTGATGCCTATAGTACCTTTGCTGGTGCATTTTTGGTGGCGGGAAGAGTTTGGGCGTCGATTTTTACTAAACAACTGATGCCTATAGTCCCTTTGCTGGCGCGTTTTTGGTGGCGGAAAATGTTTTGGCGTCAGTTGGGAACCAACGCCGAATGTGTCCCCCTTTAGCGGCGCCCACATGGGTTTCGCTTTGAAACCGACACTAAAGAGCTTAAATAACTGAAACTAAAAGGCTTTTATGTAGTAGTGGTCAAAGCCCTCAGGCTTATTGTGCATCTGTGGACCTACTGACCAGTGATAACTCAACATGTAACATAAGTACCACCAACATCCCCAGTTGGTGTTGGGTACCACACAATTGTACGGAGTCTTCCCTATTGGTCAAGACCCCTACACCCTACTAGTGCACTCTGGCTTACCTCCATCTGCACTACCTCTAGTCGGGAAACTGTTTCCTCCTCACAGTGCAGGCCTCATCCTATGAGGATTCTATAGTGTTCAGGGCATCTATATGTGTAATTAGCTCTTTAAATTCATAATTCAATCATCACATCAACATATCTTTGTTCAACTTTGTAAACTATTCATTTCATAAACCATCTGATACCATTTACACAACTAAAATGTTAAGCATCACCACATCTCAAACTGAGAAACTTTGATATCACAATACTTGTGTCACTGAACACCCTATCATTAGGGTTTCATTTACCTCATTCACTTATCACATAACTCGCATAAGGATTGAATAAATAATAGCATCATATAATAAGAATTTCTCTCAACTGTTCACATATAATCGAATATATGTATGAAACTATGTAATGAACTGAACTAGGGTTTCCACGCCATTTACTAAAACATCATACATCAAGAATAACATTGAATCAATATGTATAATTGCAAACCTCCAACTTTCCATTCATTTAGGGTTTCACCCTCTTACTGCATATCAAGAAAACGTTGATATCATCAAATGAAATGCAAGATCTTATCTGACATATATGTAATACGCATACAAATAAAACAATCATTCATAAGCAAGGAGATTCAACTAGACAAACTTCTTTATTCAATTATGCAACAATTTTAGTCATAGACGAATACCCTAAATTTCAATTTACTCTTATAGCCTCTGTAAATACTTTAATAATTATCATTTACATGGTTTGTACCCATTTCTAATATGATTTCATCATCTGAAATTCATCACAACAGATAAATAATCAATTTCATATCAACTTGCAAAAGCTAGATCAAAAAGGCAACTTAGGGTTTGTACTTGCATACTAAGCAATTAAAGATTTTTGATGATTTAACTCATTTTTGTGCAATCTACTATTTAAAGGAAGTACCCACTCACCCTAAGGAGTGAAAATACCTCAAAAATGTAGCCCATCTCTGAAAATCTCGAATCCATAGAAAGTCCCTAAAAAATTAACGATTTCTTCTTCCTTTCAACCCTAAAGAAGGTCTGCTATAGGTAGAAGATGAAGTTTAGAGGTTAACCAAAACCTCAAATTTTCTAGATAAGGAATTCTGAGCAAGGGGAAATGAAAAGAAGGAAGAATCAACGGTTAAACCTACTTACCATGTTGAATCTATAGCAACCCTTTTGAATTTCCACCGTTCTTCACGTTCTTCCCCAAATATTGCCCCAGAAATTGCCTTATAGATTGCCTATCATAGAGAAATTTGTGTGGGATGATAGAGGATCGAATCATGGTTCCAACACACTTTTTTTCGTTGAAAATGGATAAGTATTGGTCGAGATATGATCATTTTACAATTGGTTGTCCTGGGTGGCGTCAGTCGCGGTGTCGATGCAGTGTTGGTCGCGGTGTCGACGCAACGTTGGTCGCGGTGTCAGCCGCGATTGTGGTTTCGATGTAGCATTGGTCACAGTCCCAGTCACGGTCGTGGTGTCGACACGACGTCGGTCGCAGTCGCGGTGTCGGTCGCGGTCGCGGTCGCGGTGCTCTGTATATGTTTACTAAAAGGGGCATAACTCTCTCATTTTAACTCTGATTTAGTTCATTCTTTTTTGTTGGATTCATAATATAATTATGTACAATCTTAAAATATCATTTTGATAATATTCTCAAATGAAAAATCATTTATTAATTGTTTCCTCCATTGTCATTAACTCTCTTCTTGCATACATGTATGGGTTAATGCTATGTTACTCCAACTCATATCTTTATAGTAGGATTAAGTTATGATTGTGAGTTTCCCAAACAAATATTTAAGGTTATAAAAGTTAATATAAATCATAATATAAAAATATTACTAACAAAAATATGACAAGCATTCAGATTATCTTAAATCTCTAGGATAACCAGCAAATCTAGGAACGGGTTGTAACAGGATTGGTGTTCTCCATCCCAAAACACTTAAGTAGATCTCTTATGTACTTGCCTTGGCTAATAAAGTTCCCATATTTAGTTTTTTTTATTTTAAAGATGAGGAAGAATGTGAGCTCACCCATCATACTCATCTCAAATTCACTTTGCATAAGATTACTGACTTCTTTGAAAATATCAAAGTTAGTTCTGCCAAAAATGATATCATCAAATAGATTTGAATGATAAGAAAATTGTTAGAAGTATGCTTTAGAAACAAGGTAGAATTTACTTTTCCCATGATATACCCATGATCTAACAAAAAGTTCTTTAATTTCTCATACCAAGCTCGAGGTTCTTGTTTGAGTCCATAGAGAGATTTTTGCAACAAATAAACATGGTTAGGTAAACTATCATGTTCAAAGCTTGGGGGTTGTGAAACATACATTTCCTCCTTAGTTGTACCATTCAAAATTACACTTTTCACATCCATTTGATAATGAAGAAAGGTTTTATGAATGGAAAAAGCAAGTAACATATGAATGGTCTCAAGTCTACCTACAAGTGCATATGTTTCATCAAAATCTATACATTCCTACTGAATGTAGCCTTGAGCCACTAACCTTGATTTGTTCCTTACCACTTTTCCACTTTCATATAGCTTGTTGAGGTAGACCCACTTGGTGCCAATGATCTTTCTATCACTTAATCTTGGCACTAGGGTGCATACTTTGTTCTTTTCACATTGCTCCAACTTTTCTTGCATAGATCTGATCCATTCATCATCCTCAAAAGCTTCTTAGATGTTCTTTGGCTCGAGTTGTGAGATGAAGGTGTTGTTGGCTTGTTCTTTGTGGAATGCAGCCCGTATCTTCACTCTTTCAAATGGATCACCTAAAATCAGCTCTTTTGGATGATTCTTTGCAAATTGGGGAGTTGGATCCTTCTTCTCTTCATCTTTCTCTTCTTCTTGAATGACCACCTCTTTCCCTTTTGGGTGATGTTGAGTTATTTTACAATATGAATTATCTCACCTACAACATCATCATTTGGAACAATATCTTTGGGAATAGAGGGGTTAGTTTCAATAAACTTTGCATTTATAGATTCTTCTACTTTAGCAACATCAACATCAAATACTCTATAAACCTTGTTGGTAGTGTTATAGCCAAGAAAGAAAGCCTTGTAAGATTTTAGATGAAACTTGTTGAGAGAATCTTTCATATTCAAAACAAAACAAGGACATCCAAAAAAATTGGAATACTCAATTGAAGGATTTCTACCACGCCATATCTCATAGGGGGTTTTCTTTAAAGAAGGATGTGTATAAACCCAGTTTTGCACAAAACATGAGGTACTGACGACTTCAGCCTAAAACTTCTTTGGAGTGTCATACTCTAAAAGTATGGTCCTAGACATATCTTGTAATGACCTATTCTTCCTATCTATAACCCCATTTTGTTGAGGTGTTTGAGGTGAAGAGAAGTTATCTACATATCCAGATTCTTCACAAAAACGTTCAAAAAGGTCATTTTCAAATGCCCCCATCCATGATCACTATAGATGGAAATGATCCAACAAGAAGCTTTATTCTCAACTCATTTACAACAACTCAAGAAAACATCAAGCCTATCACTCTTTGAAATGAGAAAGAAGGTCCAAATATATCTAGGAAAACCATCGACAATAACAAGGCAATACTTGTAACCATGAAGGGATTGAGTTCTCATTGGACCAAATAGATCAATGTGAATAAGTTCAAGAGCTCTCTTAGTAGTAAGGGATCCTTTGGATTTGAAGGAGGACTTGGTTTTCTTTCCTTGGGTACAAGTTTGGCATTCCTCATCCTTTTCAAAATCAGGGAAGTCCCTTGACCAAGTCATTTTTGCTCAACTTCTGTAACTAATGCATATTTACATGACCAAGCCAACAATGCCAAAGAGAAATACCATTCGAGTTGACTACTAGGCATCTACCTACAATAGGCTTAATAGAATCAAGTACAATTACATAAATATTACCACTTCTAGTTCCCTTATATATGACTTGACAGTGAGGGAATCTAGAATCAAGCATTAAAAGAAGTAAATAACACAAGGTAACCATTATCACATAATTGACTTACATTTATTAAATTGTGATGTAAGCCATCCACAAAAAGAAAATTCTTGATACATAAAGATTCACCTACATCACCCTCACATTTAACATTATCTTTCTTGTTATCCCCAATGGTAACTGAACCTCCTTTGTTTTTAGTGAAGTTGTTCAAATGGCTTATATCACCTGTCATATGCTTAGTGCAGTCACTATCAACAATCCATCTACCTTTTTCCTCACCAATTTCTTCACTAGTAGAGGCCATGAGTGCAAGGTGGCACTCTCCATATTCTTTGGAGCTAGAGCCACTTGAGGATGATTCCTCCCAAGATGCATGAGTTGCATTCTTATGTCTTTTCTCCTTCTTTTCCTTCCTCTCGCACCTACTCTCCTTCTTGTACTCTTCCTCCTTCTTGGAGCTGCCCTTGTGGTGTGCCTTTCTTGATTTGGGACATTCACTCTTATAGTGTCTCTTTTGTCCACACATGTAGCATCTAGGAGTAGAGAAGGAGAATTGCTTTCCATTGAAGTGCTTGGCCTTGGCATAGTTGGCCTCATGCTCACTAGCGCTATCATCATCACTAGAGGAGGAGGGAGATGTTCAGAAAGAAAGTTTTTGTTGAAGGATGACAATCTCCACTTGTTCTTTGAAAGAACTATATTTAATCTTCTTGGCTTCCTTCTCTTCTTGCTTGGCTTCTTCTTCTTACTAGTCAAGCCTTGGCTCTTGAGCTTGGAGGTTGCCAATGAGCTCTTTGGTTTGGATGTCACCAAGGCTCCTCACTTCTTCAATGGAGGATACCTTTGACTCCCATCTCTTTGGTAGAGTCCTCAAGATCGTGGAGTTGATTACACCTCTATCCAAGGGGTTGCCCAAAGCAGCTAGGCCATTGATGATCACATTGAGCCTAGAGTACATCTACACAATCCCTTCTTTGTTGCCCATCTTGAAGTTCTCTAGAAGGGTGTTCAACATGTATATCTTAGCCTCTTTGACTTTCTTTGTGACTTCATAGGTAATGCACAATTTATCCCAAATATCATAAGAAGTATCCCAAGATGAGATGTGGTTGAACTCCCTTGGGGTAAGGGCTGCATAGAGGATGCTTATGGCTTTGGCATTGAGTTGGGCTTCTTTTAGTGCAGCTTCATTCCATGTTGAAACAGCTCCATTTGGCTCCTTGTATGGTGTGACCATCACCTTCCACATATCAAAGTCCATCCCTTGAATGTAGAACTACATACACATCTTTCAATAGAGGAAGTTGGTGTCATCTAAGACTGGAGGACGCATAGAGAATCCTCCCTCTAAGTTGAGTGAACCAAGTATGTTGTCTCCCATCTTCTCATTTTGTGGGAGATTGTTAAAAAAGATCCTCTGCTTCGATACCACTTTTTGTATATAGGGCTCTAGAGGGGGGTGAATAGAGCTTCAAAATTCTCACAAGATAAGTGATACCTTCAAATTATATAAATCAAAACCAATATCTTAAGAGGAATTTGAACTCCTAACTAATAAAGCATAGAAAGGATGAGAGAAATGAAAACATGCACTTGGACAAGTTGGTTTAGAGTGGTTCCACTCTCCAAACTAGGAGAGAGTCAATCCACTACCTAGAGAGGTCAACCTCTAGGACTTTTGTAATCTATGTATACTTATATTCATTCATAAGAGATACAAGGAGACCAACATACATCCAAGGACTTACCTATTCAAGACAAGAGTCTTCCACCTATACAAGGACTTACTCACTTGATCAAGATGACTTCAGACTTCAACAAGAAGTTACCCACACTTGCATCAAGTCTTTGGCCATGAAGGAATTTTCCCACTCTTCTTAAATCTTGGCCTTTCCCTTCTCCTTCACTTGGAGAAGATCTTCACCTCTTCTTCAACCTTGAAGAAGAACAACATCAACTTCACATTCACACAGACTACCTTGGTTAAACCTTTTTTTCTTTGAGAAAGGGGGTAGGGAAGATGGAATGGAATGAGATTTTTACAAGCACGTGAAGATATCTTCTTACAACTATCCTAACTCACTCATAATAATGAAATGATATGTAATTGAGTGAGAGAGAAAGGGGCTCAAGGAGTTGCAACATAATCAACTACAGGAAGGACTTAGAATACCATGAATGTGCAAACTTGGAAAGAATTCCAAGGGGTCCTATTTATATCTGGTGGTGTTCCCTTGAGTGTGGGATCAACAGATCTATTCTCGCTCAAAACAACTCACCAACAGTTATAATCACTTTTTCTGTGTTTTCCGTACATTACATTTAGTCAAGTTTTAATAAAGATAACTCGACCGATCAACTAAGTGGCAAAGACAATGTTCAAACTATCAGTCAAGTTTGTCCTGGGAAACTTGATCGATGAGTCAAAATTAGTTTTTCTTATTTGATCAATCGGTCGAGTTCTACCAGTGTGCAACTTGACTGATTGGTCTCTTTAGAAAATCCATCACTGCATCGGTCGAGTTTCCAACTCAATCGATAAACAACCTGTGACAGATTTTTGAAATTGACATTTGAGTGATAAAATGTTGGAATTAAGTGTCCTTAATTTTTTCTCATCTTTATTACAAGTCATACCATTAATACAAGTGATTACAAAAATCATCTAAGGTCATTTGGAGTAGTTTCTAAAAACCTTCACTTGCATAGCTTTTGACTTGAACTTGGACAAGCTAGGGCTTGTGTAATTTGATCCTTTTCATGTACTTAAAGCCTAAAATCAATCTTGAACAAACATATTAGATACATAGGAATGTAATGGTTAAGTCATTATCAAAATATGGGTAATGCATAACTCTCAAGTCAACATTTGTCTTCTAAGTTGATGTTTCTTTTGATCTCCTACCTAAATTTTCCTCTCTTTTCTCAACCAAAGACCATGGTTCTTCCATGGTGGTCATTTTGGGAGAGAAACCCCTCATCACAAGGGTCATAGACCATATTTTGACAAGGTAGACCCAAGTGTGAAGAGGATTTCTCCTCTCTTTCTCCCTTTCTCTTTTGGTTCAGCCAAGAGCTTCTTTGCTTCTTTCCTTGGGTTATCTTTCACCTTGTTGTCTTCTCCTTCTTGAGGTTCTCTTGTGGTCGAGGGTGGAGCTTTTTTTGAAGCTTATTCAACTCTTAGATCATGTGCTTAGAGCTCTTAATCTTTGAGTTTGGAGCTCTTGGTGGTGATCAACTTAAGGAGGGTTATATAACACTAAGCCTACTCTATTATTGCACTTCTTTATGCTTTTAATTACTATTTTCTTCCTCTAAATTGCTTCCTCATCATGCTTGTTCCTAGTGGTAATATCTAGAGCTTGTTTTGTGGACATACCTTTCTTGTTTGGGAGAAATTCAAAACCCTAATCTATGTGTACCTGATTTAGTAGATGATGAGTTATGGAGGTTCTTCTCTAAGTTGTGCCTTTAATTTTGATCCCATGCATGGTATTCATATACCTAGAAGTTAGATAGATGTTAGGTTCGGTCTTGGTTACCTTGAGCATGGATTTCCCTTATTTGGAATAGGTTCTTTCTTGATGGTTTCTTGACCTATGCTTTAGGATTTTGTGATCAGTTGCTTGAGTTTTCCTTCATGGCAACCTTGGTTCTTCCCTTCAGTTCAATTCTATTTTGAGACCTAGATGGTGCTTTCTGGTGTGGTCGCAACACTTCACTCTTTGTGGTCGTAACCTTGATAGATTTTGGTCAAAGATACTTCCTTGTAGTTGAGTTTGACCTAGTGGCATTAAGTCAAGGCTTTAGGTGTTAAGCGGCCTAGTCACCCCTGGTGTTGGTGCATTGTCCCTGCCTTTCATGGGTTGAGACTCACCTAGAGTGTAAGGTCACGACCATGATGGTCTTGTATCATGCCAAGGTTAGAGATCGAGACACCCTTGAGACTGAGATAGGTTTGGTCGAGACATGTTGAGATGGACACACCTTTGGTCGAGATGCTTTGTGAAACCCTAACCCTAAGTGTCACAGGCACGACATGACCTAGAGGGTGGAGGTCACGACATGTTGGTGGATGGTTGAGACACATGAGTTTCATGGTCATGACATGGACCATGATGGGTGGTCGTGACCTATGTGGTAATGTGGTCAACGTAGGTTGATGGTAGGTGGATGAGAGGCACACGTGAACACTTAATGATATTCATATATGAATGATACATAAGACATATATAATGCTATTTATAATGTTAGATAATCAACTCTAATGATGTTTCCTAATCCTTATACACTCTAAGATGATGGAGGGTGATGGTTCTAGGGTTGATGGTTGAACCTAGTCTTGTAAACTCTAATAGGCTAAGAGGAAACCCTAACTCTAATAATGTGCAATGATCATGCTTGTTTCCCTTTTCATGGTATGGTTGTGATGTGTGATGTTGTCTATCTGGTTTATGAACTTCTAACCATGCAGGTGTTATGAGCTTGATAATCATGGATAGGGTATGCCATGGTGATTAGACATGATACAGGTTATATGAGCCTTCAAGAGGCATGATGAAATACTTATGATATAGGAAATGATAAGCTGAGGGATTGATATCCCATAGCATGTGACTTTGGTATTGATGATGTGGTGAATGATAATAATACATGCATCATCTGATGATAGTGTGACAAGTTCACACCCTATACATTTATATCTATTGGGAGTTTGCTATGCCCTTACCTTTGTAGAGTTTTTTATGACTTTATACGTTGTAACTTGATTGATGCTAAAAGTCACTTGATTGACTTAACTTAACAAGTGGAACCTAATGGTGTAGTTTTACCCTGTACCATAGATCCATCTCAGTGTCAGCACTTGTTGGATGGTGAAATGAGCTTTCCCTTAGAGGATTCCTGGAGTCATATATTGTTGAGTATATGCATTCATAGGATTGGTTGCAAGCTATACCCTGGCAGGAGTGTGGTTGTGGGCCGTAGCTCAATGATATGTTGTTTATGTGGTTTCACAAGATTGACTGCGGGCCATACCCTGGTATGAGTACAACTGCGGGCCATAGCTTAGTTTCACTAGCATTGTGACCTATACCAAGGTGGGCTAGGACTCTCACTGTTTGATTATATGTCATGGGTTGTAGTTGACTGGTATATCTCTGTTGTGTACTCGTGTATTGACCATGATGTTTGGTGGGGTTGTGATTCTAGCTCTTTCATTGACCTTGTATGGCACCAATTTGACTTTGTAGTGGTAGATTGGATATGAGTGGTATGAATCAAATCCTTGGGGTAATAATAAAATATGTAATCAACCGTGTAGTATACTTGCTTAGGTTCAAATATGAAAATATTGGATGAGGCCTTATTTGCTTTTGGTACAATATTGTTACACCCCGATCTCACAATTTCCTCAAATCATGAGATTAGGGCATAAGATGGGATTTGTATGCAACACAAAGAACACCCTTAACTTTTTCTTTTCTTTTCTTTAAAACTCTTGTTTCCCCGCATTGAACCACATATCATCTTAACAAAGGAATCTGAACATTTCTTTTACTAATCAGACTTCAATAGTAAAGATACATGTATAAGCATTCACGATGTCTTTCACACATTATGCACATTAAACTTGCTAATTAGCATACATATCAAAGAGGAACAATATTACCCATTGTAATTACAACTCTCTCTCTAAACTCTTACTGAGGACCTAAAGTGACAAGGACCGACTGACTCAACTAATCTCGTACTTGACTCCTGTGGCAGGTCTACACTGAAGCTCTGACTATCTCCAAGTCCACGCGGTTAACCCTAAAAATGTTTGAGTAGAGGGGTGAGCCTACTCGCTCAGTGAATGAGTACTTCAAGGAAACAGACTAATGCACTAATGAGATTACAGATATAATTTTAAGTAAACGATATGACATTTAACAACAATAAATACTACACTGAGCAGTTCTAAACAATATAACTGAAATAACAAAGAATGTAAATATTGCATCAAAAGAATAACTACTAGAAGACTGTGCTCTAGTCTTCCTTAACTCTATCATTTATAAAGGACTCTGTGAACCTATATGATCATATTTTAGATTATGCCCTGATCTATGCAGTGTACTCTGCATAGAGACTCACAGTGCACTACGACCACACCGTACAAGACTTAGCGACACACCCGGGAAATGCTAAGTCTGATTGTCCGTCCTGGTCTGCACAGGACTCTCGGGCGCACAAGGGCCTATCTGCACTAACTCTGAGTGCTCTGGACTCCTCCTCTAACCTGAGTACACAGGCGGAGAGTCTCACTGGGTTACCACCGTGACATCTCACGCGTTGTTGTTGAATAACCCCTATTTACTCCAGTGCCACCGTGACATCGCACGCGTTGTTGTTGAACACTGTCTGTCTGCCCTCGTGCCACCGTGACACACGCACGGATTATTGTTGAACACGAGCCCGACCATCTAGGCACAAGGCTAGATCGATCGTTTCACCCCAAAGGTACAGACCGCGCAATGGGGTTCTACGGTGTTCAGGGCACCTAAGTCTAACAATAACATTATAGGTACATTTTAAATAGAAATCATAACTCATTTAACATTTCCCACAAAGCTCACACGGCCTGCCATATCATATCATAAGCAACATCATAACTCATATATTCAACATATATCATATCTCAGTAACATCCCTTTCTAGGGCCTGTCATATCTCATCACCTGCAATTTACGAGATATGTATTGAAAATAAGAAGCCCTGCAATATGTAGATATCAACTCAGAGTGAACAAGCATATAAAGTTAATTACAATAGAAACATACAATTCAGCAATTAAGCATCACCACATCTCATATCGAGACCTTTCATATCACTTTATCATGATTCATTGAACACCCTATCCTTAGGGTTTAATTTGCCTTATTCATTCATCACATGCCATCACCCTACTCTTAGGGTTTCATTTGATATAAGCATTCACTAAATAAAGATTGTTCCAACAAATCATATACAATCATTATAGATATGAAACCATGGAAATTTAACTAAACTTAGGGTTTCCATACCATTCACTGAGATATCATGTGTCAAGAATAAAATTCAATTAAGATAACCCATGTGGTACATCCTAACCACTTATAGGATTACTAGTCCTTTTCAATAAGGTTGAAACTCTAGCGATATCTCAATTAGGTCAAACCCTAATTACATTATTTGATATAAATCTAAAAGCATCCTCACTAGGAAGTATTGTATACGTATCTGATATGAATCTACCATCAAAAAGTCGTTCAAACAGAGAAGGAATCCGTATCATATCAATTTACAATAACTTAAATCAAACGGACATTTCAGGATTTAGAATTCACATGCTAAGCATTTAGGGATTTGGATGTTATAATCAAATTCGTGCATTAGAATGTCTGAAGGAAGAACCCACTCACCCTAAGGTGTGAAAACACCTTAAAACTGCAGCTTAACTCAGGGAATCTCGAACTCATATCAAATCCCTAGAAAATCTCCCAATTCTTCTTCCATTCAACTCGGAAACCTTGAAAATGAGGGATTATGAAGAAAGGGTGAGAAAAGAGGGAATTTCGACATCATCTTGGATCAAATCAGAGCATGGACGGAATCTTGACATGAGAGAGAAGATTCACCATAAAAGTCTATGCAAAGGATCCAAACTTACTTGATTTCACCATTCTTGGGACCGCAGAACCCTAATTCAGCAATTCCTCCTCTTTCTCCACTCAAACCCTAACTCTCCCTCTCTCTCTAAGTTTTCGTTTCTCTGGAGTGAATGACGAAGAATGAGAGCTACTTATGTGTGTGGTTGCTCATATAGACCATTTGAGCTGCTTGGGTCAATTGCAAATTGACCCTACACTCAACTTTAATTATATTGGCTGAATATTCAGTTTCACAATAGCTTCTGTAATTCGCCTACTGAACAGCTAACAGAAGCTCCTAAAATTCTGGAAATTGTATATGTTATACCTAATGAAGATTCAGACCTCCAGTAAAAATTTGAGATCATTTCTTGTTACCAATAATTAATTAAAAATCGAACAGTGCACTGCTATATTGCAGTCTGCAGAATATTCGGCCGAGCTTGTCCTGCACAGAACTCGATCGACACCCTTACTGTAGAGATCAAAAAGTCATCCAAAAATTATGCCAATTTAACAGAGTGTCTAAAATTATGCTTTTCAAGCACAGTTAAAATTCGAGATCAATTAGGTATACCAATAAATAGATAAAATTCAATTACCACACTGCTATATAAATCTGAAAATGTGATCGGTCGAGTTTGAAACTCGGCCGATAAACAGGTCAGAGCATTCTTCAAAAATTCTGATATTTACCAATATTGTTCAAATTTTATATATACAAATCATATCCAAATTTGAAGTAAATCAGAGTTACACATAAAATACTAAAAATCATTTAGTGAGACATTCTACTTAACAAATTCTGTATTCATGCATCATCAAAACCCTATTTTTTTGGGCCGATTAGGGTTTATGCTTCTCAAACCCTAATTCTCAAGACAAAAGAACATTTAGACTTCTTATCATAGTTAAAACATCCTAATTGTGTTATCGTCATCAATTAGATTTCAAGAATGATTATTCCAATTAATCTTTGCAATTGTCTAGGTAAACCCTAGTTTACCAATTAAGCTCAAATGGGGTCGTAACAACTCTCCCCCCCTTAGAATGTTTCGTCCTCAAAACATAAACCTACAAGAAAGATACATTCAAGGTTATTCTAAGCTTCTAAAGCCTTCCATGTCATCATATTCTCGTATTTCATACCTGAATGTAGTTTTCAACATTAGATCTTTTAGTTCTTTACTAAATCACAACATATTTCAAATAGTTCTCGATGACATCAAGCAAATTCTTTATGCCATAGCCAAACATAGAATGCAAAGATAAACCACCACGCTTTCACTGTGCAACTCTGATACAACTATCTCAACTTATGCGGCTCAGAAAGTTCTATTGTTCTGTATCACCCTTAAGTGACAAAAGCAAGTTCACCATACTGCTTTAAACTTTAATCAAGTGCTATTCAAATAGCAAAACAGTCTTAAATTAAAAGACTAGATTCAAAAATCAATTGCACAATACTACTCTTAGCATCCCCATTGGGTCATGGATGTATGAGGTGAAGCATTACCACCTCATTCCATACTATCCTATTTTGATCCAGGGACCTGTGGGTTATGGGCCCACACACAATACAAAGTGTAACCATCGCATTATATCATTTTAGGGTTTCAACAACAGTAATAAGGTAATCCACGATTATATCAGTCATTCAAGAATTAATCATACTCAATTACCATCACTCAGTTATATTAGAGCTAGGTATAACAAGCTACGCCTCATTAGGGTTACTTGTCCAAACAATCTAATTATCATCCCTTTCTATTAATATGAGTGAATAAGTATGACTACCTTGTTCAGGGTATCCCTCCATATGTTCTGACATCATCCAAACCGTAACACCATATCACAAATATACAATAGTAAGATGCATATCAGGTATGAATTACTACAACTATCATACGCCTTTAGTTCAACATATAGCTTGCACACATACACTGAAATCATATGTAGAACCAACTTTCATACCCTAATATGCCTTCAACAAATCATACATGTAAAAACAAATACATGTATTACACAAAGCTAGTATTTTCTCATATCTCTCTACTCATTCATTACTTCTTTACTTTTTGCTACATATCCTTTTCATATGATTATATACAATAAACATCATTAACATTGAAGCATTTAAGATAGGAATAGATTATTCATCATTCTTGCTATCACCCAAGAATTTATTTCTTATCGCACTTCATCATACTGTATGTCACTATTACATTCATTAGATGACCCCACCAAGGTAGTTATGCATCATATATGATTCATTTTCTCTTATCCTTTCATTCCCACCTTGCTCTCATTAAGTAATATATGAAAGAGAAGATGATTTTAAGACTTGGAATTCTTGTATTCAAGCATTCCCTTAATACATTCTCATATGTAGTTTTACTTAGTTATCAACAGAGATATTTGATTAATTAGCACTTGCTTGAATCTCACAACCTCTTTATTTTATAACTTCTCCATCATATTTCAAACCCTTTCTTACATTTCATAGTCCTCTTTCCCTATACTACTCTTTAACCCGTCATCTTTAATTCTAAATTTTTCTCTTATGACCATGTTGCTTATTCATATGTATGGTCATGTATACCATGTTGCACATATTTCCTCCTTTATCTTTATACTATTGTGAAGTTAACGTTCTAAATTAATAGTCCTTCTATTAGTTTTTCCTCATGTTGAATACATTACATATTCTTCATTTTTAAATCAAGTGGATCATGCATGGGGCAAACATAGTTTCTCTTTCAATCAAGTTTTTCTCTTCTGAATATAATCTACCTTTGTATGACTTATTCATTCGTTAAACTACACCTATGTTCTTTGCTTAGAAACTAGTTTGTTGTTCTAGTCTTATGAATTACATGTTCATACGATTCTCTTTACTTTTACTCTTTTAAAGACTCTTTACTTCTATGGACCTATTGAATGCTCAACCCTAATCTCTACTTAGCCTTTGCTTTAGAGTTCATAAAAGCATTATACTCTATTATATGATTCATTCTTCATGATTGATTCTTGTTATCTTGAACCATACAT
This sequence comes from Alisma plantago-aquatica, assembly GCA_963693085.1. NCBI lineage: Eukaryota > Viridiplantae > Streptophyta > Magnoliopsida > Alismatales > Alismataceae > Alisma > Alisma plantago-aquatica. Next base: position 1,614,708,054 of record OY856409.1, on the reverse strand, counting down.
ACATTTCACATATCGTTTCTATATTTCATATGTATAGTTCATGTAATATTAATCAATAAACTGATTATGAACTTCTTATCATGTTCTATTATTCCCAATTACGGGTTTCACATTTGAGACCCCAAAGTTGAACCTCAGATATCAGTTTCGACTAATTCTTAGTTATTCTGATCTTGCCCATCTGTTTCAACATCTTACTGTATATACATTCTTACTCTGATGTGGGTCTAATTATTCCAATTCTATTCTTATTATGCTATTGATAGGAGTCATTAGATCCTAGTAACGCATCCTGCCAACTGGACCAGGCCAAACCTGAAGTCCTGAAGCCAAGGACTACTGAGGATTACATTCTTCCTGAACTGCCACTCACAGCTCAGAAACTCGGCCGATTGGTCAGAAACTCGGCCGATTGCTTCACAACTCGGCCGATCTGCTTGAAACTCGACCGATCAACTAGCTGTTTGATTTCCTGAAAAAGGAAACTCGGCCGAATTACATACAACTCGGCCGAATTGAGTATAGATTGAAAACCTAAACAGACCTGCTGATGTCAATTTCACTCGAATCAGCGGGCAAAACTATAGAAACAAAAGCTCATTCAAAGGTCAATTCTAGTCTACTTGTTACAAAGACTGAAATCAATAAATGCTACAATTGCATAATGTACAACAGATATTAAAGAGCCATATTTCAAGGTATTAAATATTTCAATTCAAACATATAAGAGCATTTCTATACATTTCCAACAAAAACAACATTATGAAATGTAAGTTCTATCTCCTTTTACATTTATGCTCTTAATTCTTGTTTCTTTTCTCGTTTTCTAACCCTAACAATTCTAGGGTTCCTCTCTAGCCCATTCTTCAACTGTATACCTGGCCAGGGTATACGTGAGAGAATAGATAGAGTAGCTTGTACTGGCTGATCCAAGTACTCATATATCGGGCCAGGATATCCAAATACTCAAATCCCCAAAGCTAACATCAAACATCTCCTATCTGCCACACTTAGGAATCTAACTTACTAACTTAATGGTCCTTGACAACTCACCCTAAGCTCTGATACCAAGTTGTTACACCCCGATCTCACAATTTCCTCAAATCATGAGATTAGGGCATAAGATGGGATTTGTATGCAACACAAATAACACCCTTAACTTTTTCTTTTCTTTTCTTTTCTTTAAAACTCTTGTTTCCCCGCATTGAACCACATATCATCTTAACAAAGGAATCTGAACATTTCTTTTACTAATCAGACTTCAATAGTAAAGATACATGTATAAGCATTCACGATGTCTTTCACACATTATGCACATTAAACTTGCTAATTAGCATACATATCAAAGAGGAACAATATTACCCATTGTAATTACAACTCTCTCTCTAAACTCTTACTGAGGACCTAGAGTGACAAGGACCGACTGACTCAACTAATCTCGTACTTGACTCCTGTGGCAGGTCTACACTGAAGCTCTGACTATCTCCAAGTCCACGCGGTTAACCCTAAAAATGTTTGAGTAGAGGGGTGAGCCTACTCGCTCAGTGAATGAGTACTTCAAGGAAACAGACTAATGCACTAATGAGATTACAGATATAATTTTAAGTAAACGATATGACATTTAACAACAATAAATACTACACTGAGCAGTTCTAAACAATATAGCTGAAATAACAAAGAATGTAAATATTGCATCCAAAGAATAACTACTAGAAGACTATGCTCTAGTCTTCCTTAACTCTATCATTTATAAAGGACTCTGTGAACCTATATGATCATATTTTAGATTATGCCCTGATCTATGCAGTGTACTCTGCATAGAGACTCGCAATGCACTACGACCACACCGTACAAGACTTAGCGACACACCCGGGAAATGCTAAGTCTGACTGTCCGTCCTGGTCTGCACAGGACTCTCGGATGCACAAGGGCCCCAGGCGCACAAGGGCATGTCTGTACTAACTCTGAGTGCTTTGGACTCCTCCTCTAACCTGAGTACACAGGCGGAGAGTCTCACTGGGTTACCACCGTGACATCGCACGCATTGTTGTTGAATAACCCCTATTTACTCCAGTGCCACTGTGACATCGCACGCGTTGTTGTTGAACACTGTCTGTCTGCCCTCGTGCCACCGTGACACACGCACGGATTATTGTTGAACACGAGCCCGACCATCTAGGCACAAGGCTAGATCGATCGTTTCACCCCAAAGGTACAGACCACGCAATGGGGTTCTACGGTGTTCAGGGCACCTAAGTCTAACAATAACATTATAGGTACATTTTAAACAGAAATCATAACTCATTTAACATTTCCCACAAAGCTCACACGGCCTGCCATATCATATCATAAGCAACATCATAACTCATATATTCAACATATATCATATCTCAGTAACATCCCTTTCTAGGGCCTGTCATATCTCATCACCTGCAATTTACGAGATATGTATTTAAAATAAGAAGCCCTGCAATATGTAGATATCAACTCAGAGTGAACAAGCATATAAAGTTAATTACAATAGAAACATACAATTCAGCAATTAAGCATCACCACATCTCATATCGAGACCTTTCGTATCACCTTATCATGATTCATTGAACACCCTATCCTTAGGGTTTAATTTGCCTTATTCATTCATCACATGCCATCACCCTACTCTTAGGGTTTCATTTGATATAAGCATTCACTAAATAAAGATTGTTCCAACAAATCATATACAATCATTATAGATATGAAACCATGGAAATTTAACTAAACTTAGGGTTTCCATACCATTCACTGAGATATCATGTGTCAAGAATAAAATTCAATTAAGATAACCCATGTGGTACATCCTAACCACTTATAGGATTACTAGTGCTTTTCAATAAGGTTGAAACTCTAGCGATATCTCAATTAGGTCAAACCCTAATTACATCATTTGATATAAATCTAAAAGCATCCTCACTAGGAAGTGTTGTATACGTATCTGATATGAATCTACCATCAAAACGTCGTTCAAACAGAGAAGGAATCCGTATCATATCAATTTACAATAACTTAAATCAAACGGACATTTTAGGATTTAGAATTCACATGCTAAGCATTTAGGGATTTGGATGTTATAATCAAATTTGTGCATTAGAATGTTTGAAGGAAGAACCCACTCACCCTAAGGTGTGAAAACACCTTAAAACTACAGCTTAACTCAGGGAATCTCAAACTCATATCAAATCCCTAGAAAATCTCCCAATTCTTCTTCCATTCAACTCGGAAACCTTGAAAATGAGGGATTATGAAGAAAGGGTGAGAAAAGAGGGAATTTCGACATAATCTTGGATCAAATCATAGCATGGATGGAATCTTGACATGAGAGAGAAGATTCACCATAAAAGTCTATGCAAAGGATCCAAACTTACTTGATTTCACCATTCTTGGGACCGCAGAACCCTAATTCAGCAATTCCTCCTCTTTCTCCACTCAAACCCTAACTCTCCCTCTCTCTCTAGGTTTTCGTTTCTCTAGAGTGAATGACGAAGAATGAGAGCTACTTGTGTGTGTGGTTGCTCATATAGACCATTTGAGCTGCTTGGGTCAATTGCAAATTGACCCTACACTCAACTTTAATTATATTGGCTGAATATTCAGTTTCACAATAGCTTCTGTAATTCGCCTACTGAAAAGCTAACAGAAGCTCCTAAAATTCTGGAAATTTTATATGTTATAACTAATGAAGTTTCAGACCTCCAGTAAAAATTTGAGATCATTTCTATTTACGAATAATTAATTAAAAATCGAACAATGCACTGCTATATTGCAGTCTGCAGAATATTCGGCCGAGTTTGTCCTGCACAGAACTCGACCGACACCCTTACTGTAGAGATCAAAAAGTCATCCAAAAATTACGCCAATTTAACAGAGTGTCTAAAATTATGTTTTTAAAGCACAGTTAAAATTTGAGATCAATTGGATATACCAATAAATAGATAAAATTCAATTACCACACTGCTATATAAATCTGATAATGTGATCGGTCGAATTTGAAACTCGGCCGATAAACAGGTCAGAGCATTCTTCAAAAATTCTGATATTTACCAATATTGTTCAAATTTTATATATACAAATCATATACAAATTTGAAGTAAATAAGAGTTACACATAAAATACTAAAAATCATTTAGTGAGACATTCTACTTAACAAATTATGTATTCATGCATCATCAAAACCCTATTTTTTTGGGCCGATTAGGGTTTATGCTTCTCAAACCCTAATTCTCAAGACAAAAGAACATTTAGACTTCTTATCATAGTTAAAACATCCTAATTGTGTTATCGTCATCAATTAGATTTCAAGAATGATTATTCCAATTAATCTTTGCAATTGTCTAGGTAAACCCTAGTTTACCAATTAAGCTCAAATGGGGTCGTAACAAATATAGTTTGTAGTGAATGTACATGTTCTTCATATTCCTTTTGAACTATTAGATGGTAATAACTACCTTGTTGATATCATTAGTGAACCTTGTTATTATAGCTTTACTTCTATTCTTTATGTATCTTATCTTTGTTAGTAATAGTGTTGGTGGAGAGTTATATCTCCCACTGAGATTTGGATCTCACCTTGTGGGTTCTCCGCATCTTTTAGGTGGATGTACACGAGGAGGTAGAGATTGTGCAGTAGAGGCTGAGCAGAAACAAGAAGGATAGTAGCTGATAAGGTTGGAAATATTGCTTTTGGTCCTTTTTTTATAAGATTTCTAGAGTTGTCCCTGTACACTTAAGTCTTTGGGATGTTTTTGGGTGTGTTTTGTAGACATGTTTTCGATACATGGTTTTGGCTTGTGTTCCCCTTTTGATGTAAAGATATAGTGGGCATGTATACATATGGGACATGTGTTTCTTATTACAAGTTAATGTCATACATGATAAGAACATGTAGATGTAAGCACTTTGTGATCTATGAGGACTTATATGTAAAGGTTTTTTTGTAGTTTTGGTTCTTAATCAAAATGGTTTTAAATTTTCAATGTTTTCTCATAATCTATTTTCTTAAAGTTGTTCCTGTGTTTAGTTTTGAGTAATCTCACTTTGTGTGGCATGCGACGTCACAAAAATCTTCATTCTAGTGATTGAATGTTGCCACTTTTTCTAGTCTTGGTAGTAGTATAGCTCTTTCAAAATTGAATCTTGGACTCGATGCCATAAGTTTTTCAAATCCTACTATTTCAAGACTCTTTGCAAAATCATAGGTGCCTCTTTGTTTGAAGTAGCTTGTACCTACTCTTTCATTAGGGTATAGAGTGGAAATAAAGTCTCCTCCTATTTCCATGAGCAAGTTGACAGTATTTGAGATATTAGTGAGATGTTCCCATAGATATCAATGGATATGATGTTTTATGCTTGCATATACGAATGTGAATAGGAGAGAGTTGTTTACATAGTAGTGAATGAATTGCATGTAGTTGATTTGTAAATAAGTGAAATCAACAATCACCTTTCTACTAATAATGGTAAATAAAATCCATTGAATAGCAGTGGAAGTTAAAACTTTGACTATATTCAATTTAATAAAGAGTATATCAAAATTTTCCCAATAAGGGTGTACATGCTTTATACAAATAAAGGATCTAAGTAGAGGGAAACTGGACTACATCAATATGTCTCCAAAAAAATAATTTAGCAAATAAATCCATGAGGGAAGGATGAGCTCCTTTACCTAGGCTTAGGCTAGTTCACCGTGCTCCTGTTGTGCACTCTGATCCTAAACCTGGGTGGTTGGGATCACCCAACAAGAGGAGAGAACATGTATGCTCAATTAAAGGAATAAGGAAAATTAAAAACTAAAGCATGAAATGATAAATATTTACTATGCTAAGAGGGTCAAGAATATGAGGCAAGTAAATAAATAAGAATTCGGCCAAGTCAAGTAATAATAAAGTTGCATGCATCATTTAATATGACTACATTAAACTAATATAGGGTTGAGGCACCTACCTATCCTTAACCACTGGGCTAGGGAGAAATAACATATTCTGAATCACCCAAATATATATAAAATGGAGATAATTATCACATTTCCCATGGAAAATTTACACATGTCCACTATGGGTGGTTCTACTCATGTACCCTATGTTAGTTAATTAAAACACTAGTTTGTCACACTGGGTAATATAAATTGGTAGAGTGGAAATAAAATCAATATAGCATTGGGTTTCAAAACCCAAGAAGTAATTGAAATTAAGGTGCCACAAGAAGGCAATAAAGATAATAAAGGCTAAGACAATGCCTCATTGGAAATATTAGAGTTGGATATCAAAATGCCCAACTGAAAGACAAGTGTTCAAACTCATATATAAATAGGATTCATATACACATACCTCACTTGAGATTCCTAGAGAAGACCTTTCATCAATTGAGTTGTATCCAAAATGACTTTTAACATAATGACAAATTTCACCATATGTATTAGGGTTTAGTAAGGCATAAGGTGTAAGAAACCCTAATTTTAGACTTTCCATGAAAACAATCGATTTAGGACCCAAAACATGGACCAATCGATTACTTGGATTCTCCTAATTAAGAAAACATATTTATTTCTTAAATTTGGGGTTAAAATGAATGAGTTACATATTTTAAGGCTTTTTATATAATTGAAATATTTTTTATAATAAACATCAAAATAGGGATGCATATCAATGCTTAAAAACATAAAATCGTATTCCTTGTGAAAAATTCTTTCCAACGAGTATTTTTTTTTCTTCTGATAATGTATCAATTTACTACATTTTTTTATAAAAATGATCAACGATAAATCGAGGAAAAGCCACGTGTGTTCATTAAATGGACCTAGGCCCGCTCTGACCTGGGCCAATCGGTACCTGATAGCTAGCATAATGGGGTTCACCCCAGAAGATCGGTGATCAATCGAAAATGAAATATGAAATATCGAGTATACCCTTGCAAAGTTAATTAGTTGATTGAAATGGAAAGGACACCTAGGTCTTTTCAAGACCTAGGATCTTGTTGCTTTGAGCCATGGGTCTCGAGCGCAACCTGGAGGTCAGGATCCCATGGATCCAAATCACACCCAATGTGTGTTGATGCAAATGGGGACTGGGAACAAGTTTCATGAGTTCTCGCAATCATAGGGATATCTCGTGCCCAAGAACAGTGAGACCAGGCATTACCATGGCCGGAACTGAGAAGTAACCAGCAATCAAAAACACCTAAATTCAATGAGATAAGCCTCAACTAACATCTCCAACACATTCGAGGAGGCAAGGCGAGGTTAGGGAAAGAGTTTCCACAAGAAGAGGAGCTCCATGGTGCTGAGAAGACAAACGCCAGCAATGTCAGTTAACAGAGCTATAAGACTCGACATATCGCAAAGGCACAAAGTATTACGGTGATTGGAAAACAAAGAAGAGGGGTCAAGGATGCTCACTGCGTACTCAATTCGTCTGTGATAGTGCCTAGAGTTGGGGAAAGGTCGTCGTCACTGGAGATGAGGAGCAAGCACGTCAGGGTCCTTCAAGGTAGTTGAGGGCCAACTGAAAGAGGAGGAGGAGTGTTTGTGGTATGTGGGTGCTCACCCCAGCCTTATATAGGTGAGAGCGGGGTCGGAGCGCCCTCTATAAATCGGTAGTGGAGAGGCTGTCAAGCCCTAACTTGGGCATTTCGTCGTCAGTGCGAGTGGGAAGGTGGGTCAAGGCTCGTTGGATTTGTGACAATGAGATGAAACTAAAGCCGAAGAAAATGTGCGAAATGGCTCATTGACGAGGGAGGAAGGGGCCACAGATGGATTTCATTTCGAACTGGGTAACGTTCAGGGGTAGGTGACGACTTGAGAATTGTTTGATCATATTAGATCTCAGATGATCGGATTGTGGTCGTCAGATGGAGTGCTTGAAAGGAAATGGAAATCTAAGTAATGTATGACAAAGATTAAATCATAGACTATTGTGAATTAATTGCATTGAATGTAAATCAAATTAAAACCATAGTCATACTATAATCAATTCTTATAAAATTAATTTAGAGGGTCCAATATGGGTCAAATGACCTCAAATTTGGACCATAGGCTAATATTAATGCCTATATTAATGTTATGCATTTATTTCATTCTACAAAAGCTTTGGCTCTTAATCACCATATTGACCATTGATGTAAATATTAATGCAGTTAAAGGGTGAATTAACTTGAACATGTTTTCTAATTAAATCTTTGGGTGGAAATTTGAAAACTACAATATATATTAATTTCTAAAGTCATATCTCACCACATTATTCTCTTTTAATCTATTATTGCCACTTGGGAGGAGAGAGAAAAGGGAAGAAGATTTTTTTGTCATTAATTAACTCAACTCCACATTATTACTCATTCTTGTCCCAAAAACCCATAAAAACTCTAAATTAATATAATCTACTAATTATCACTCATTAATAATCATTTTTCATCATTAGACTCTAATTAACACACTAGTTGAGATACTTGTGCAAAAACCCATTCATTGAAATGAATGTGGGTCAAATGTAATTCGAACCATTGAGTATTGCTAAATTTCAACATTGAGGCCAAAGAGGATAGAAAAGATAGGAAAATTTAGGAAATAGGCCAAATGGACATGAAGGAAATAAAACCTTGAAAATGAGTTAAATTGCACATGAACCCAAGATTCAGTATGTTACATGAGTATAATTTCCACATCAAAGTTTGTTCCATGGTAACCACATTCCACCGGAATACCATTTTCTTATACTCTGTGTGAGTTTGAGTAGCCAAATATTTTGATGAACTGTGTAGATGTAATACCAGTTGTATGAGATTCTAGTATTGTAGTAATGAGAGGTTTGTGTTTTCGTATCCATGATTTTAGGTTGATTTTTGTTTGATTGCCACAAATCCCCTATTCATTCCAAACTAGAAAAACATAAATAGGTTGACACAAGTTTATATTAGACCGTAGAGCGTGGTTGTTCTTGGCTCTTATTGGTAAACTTTTCTATTTAGGCATGGATTTGAATTGTTCTTAAAGTAATTCAGTGTAGGTCTATTTTCCTCTTTTCCATGAGTTTGTTTGTGTGACTTATGAAATGAGTGGATTGATTTTTATATTTTTTAGATGGATACATGGTCCTCCTCTACGTTGTTGGTGAATGTCTTTGTTTAGTGGAACATAAGTTGAAGAGGATATCCCAAATGATAATTGTGTTGTTGTGTAGTGTTTTCAGCTGGATGTCCGGTGATTGTCTGATACCCAATGAAATTGACATGGGTGTGATGTTTCTTTTATTTGAGTTAATGTGCTAAACTACATGTATGTCCTTTGCTTCATTTGTAGTGTTGTTGTCAGGGTTTTTGGTGATGTTTTTTGTGATTACTAGTTGGTTTCGTTTGGCTTGACTGGCCCTCCTAGATTACTACATCATTGATGTGGTTTTTGGTTTTATATTAGAGGCTATCCTTTATAGGTTGTTATCAGTTAATGATTCACTATTTCCTTCTTCGATGTTACTAGTGTCATTCCCCACTATGCCAAACTAATTATGGGTGTTGACATGTGTGTTAAGTTTATTGACTTGTTGTTTCCTTGGTATGTGTGGAGTAGGTTTACCACATAGGGATTTTGAGATATGTTTTGATTTTTGCTTGAGTTATATTCATGTTTTTGATGTGGAGTCTTGTTAGCTTGACATTATTCTTTTTTATGTCCAATTTTACACCAAACATATAGATGAAGGGTATGTTTTCATATTCAAGAGTGTATTGTTGTCCGTCGACGAGGATTGCTAGGATAAGTGGTTCTAGGTTATTGATCTCTATTGCAATTCTCACAAATGTAACCCTCTTTTTCATATTCATGTTAACATTTTCCTTGCATATTTTCCCGATCAAATACCCCTCTGATTCAAGGAAGTCTTTATGCTAGAGGAAGAGTGGTAACTTGAGGATTCTAACCCAAGCTATAATATTTGTTAGGGGATGTTGATTAGGGTTGAAGAAATTTTCCCATTTATTCACCACGAGGTATAATCCAATCATTAGACATGGTCCCTTAGTGAGAGAATTGATGAAATAAACTTCTCTTATGATTTGAACTAAGAACTAGTCATTGTCCATGTCTATTAGGTGCCTATATCTAGAAGGTTTCCATAGAAGAAGAGTTTTCTCATGTATGAGTTGGTATCCACTCTTACTTGATAGGAGTTTCTCTACTATAGCAAAATGTCATGGCATGATAAATTCTTAATGAGAATTATAGTTTACTATTCAATGTGAGATGCTTCCTTTTTTGAGAATATCAATGTCCATCTTATGGAAGTTGGTGTCAAGGGTTTCAAGTGATACTTGGTGGATCAAAGGTCCTTTTTTCTGGGTTGACTACATCTTGGTAGGATAGATATCCATCATATGGATATTTCATTCTGGTATCTTGATCAGATCTTGGGAATTCTTCAATGGAAGTTCCATCCTAGAAGGTATTGTTTTCCATTACATTTTCAACATGCTGATGGTTGTTGAGGTGATATTATCTCTATGCTTTCTCTACATGTGAGGTGTGGTGATTATTAGATGAGTCAAGGAGGTTAGATATGGTGGTTGCATGGATTGAAAATAGATAGGGGCATTTCCTGGCACTGGCATATTGCCAAAGGGTAAAGGTGGATACATATAGAATTCAATTTTTTGTAGCCACTATTGCTCTATGGTACATATTTTTGGTATCTTCGCATGTGAATATGGAGCCAATATGGAACATTAGCCACCAACCTACGATATGTGCCTACTTTGATCCCATGATAGTATGAAGAGTAAAAGTATTTATCATGGGTCTTCTCCTTCTAGCAATATGAGTGTTAGAATTAGTATGATGATCTATTGCATGAATATGGTTCAAATACACGCCATAAATAAATCTATAAATACATAAAATATTAAGACTTCTATTTGTACTATATGTTTGTGTTTTAAATAAAAATCAATTCATTCATAATAAATCATAAGGCATCCAAATGATAATTCAAACACGTCTAAAAAGAACACACATGATATTGAAAGTACCTCACATAAAATACAATCACTTTTGCATAACACACTCTTCTACTTTCTTGTATTTTGATTCTTAGTTTATATGGAAAATGTGAAAGAAACGTGTATGGTTAGGTTTATGCAAAGGATATTCTTCTCTCGTGCCAACATATAAAGTTCCATCAATAAATCATTTATGAAAATCCCAAGAAAAAATAGATGAACTAAGAATTGCAGGACTCGAATTATCTTATTGGGAACCTCAAAACCCTAACAATTGGGAACTTCTTATTAAAAGGGAGACTTTATTGAAAACCCAAAGTCTCAAGTAGCAGGAGTAGGAATAAGAGATAGATGAAAAGGGACTAGGGGAAAGGGGTAGACTTTACTAGTCATATTTTTTAATTGTATTTTGTTATTACGATCCAACTATTGTATGTCATGAAATCATAAAGCTCAATTAAAACTTTATTTCTTATAGTTCTATCCCATTTTACTAGTCTCTTATTATCCATCCACATACCCTCATTTTAACGCATACCATTTATCCATTTGTCTTCTCTCCTCTATGTCTCTTTCAATATCCTTCTTTTCTCAACAATTTTGAATATAAGCAATCATTGGTGAGATATAGACTTTAAATTCTCATGGAAAATGTTTTGGGGGTACCAAAATTACTATATTTTTGAATTATTCACATTTTAATTTGTTCCTTTCCTGATTTGTTTGATTTCCCACACAATTCTTATCAACTTGATAAATGCATGTTAAGATAAAGATTGTATCTATAAAGTCACACTGTTATTCTAAGTGCCCATCTATATTTTGGGTCCAACGAATCATTTGAGTTATTTAAGGGATATTGTACACAACTCAACTAAATGCATTATAAAACTTGAGTATGGATAATCAACAAGGCATACAACTTAAATGAAAAATGATTGCAAAATAGTCATATATAGACTTTTGTTCTTTAGTGCAGTTATTATAGAATGCATGTTATCTAACCTACCAATGATTAAACTAAATCATTGAACAAATTGACACGCTAACACCCACATGACCCAATACCCTATACTTGAGAAGTTTCTCAACTAGATTTTTCTTTTAAAAAACCTCCTGACTAATTTTAAATGTGATTGTTTTGGATTTGTTCCATCTAGTTTTCTCTTCAAGAAAACCAACAAGTCATGACCCACCTTTAGAACATATAGAACAAGGTGTTACTTTATATTCCCTATAAGACAACAATCACATGATGTCTATAAGAATATATTATATTTTTGATTAAACTGATAAATGCAATTCCATTTATTCTTACACATTTGATTATTGTAATATTATTTTTCGTAATAAATGCCATTAGAATGACTATTTCAAAGAAATGGGAATTCAAGTATGTGACATGAACATGAGATCCTCATGTTTTCTAAGAACAATATTCTTCAATGTCCCTAGTCAAGTATTATTGTGGATTTGGCAACAACAATGCACATAAGGCTAATTGTGTGTTGATCGATGACCATGTCTCAAGGGTCATAGGTGTCGGGTACCAAGTTAGAAACATATGTACTTTTTAGAAAACAAGTGCATTGGATAGAGTCTCCTTGACAATGATTCATCGATCATTATATGGTAGCCATAATTGTCTCTCAAATGCGACAATGGTGTTGCGGTCCTTCGACGTAAAGTCACTTCAACGGTGACACAATAATTCCTATGCTTTGACACATCTCAACGTGATCTTGAAGAAGGTTACCATAAATATAGTGATTGGGCTTGTTGAGAATCATGTGACACACTTTGAGTGTTGTAGAAGGAATATCTTCCATATTGGGCTAGTAATATTATAGGCCCTTTGATATGTGAGACTATAGAAATACATGGCCATTCTCGTCTGAGTCACTATGTGTTGCTAAGCTCATATGTATCTTTCTAGTCTACTTGGAGATCAAGGAACTTGCATTGAAAATAATTAGGATGATGTGTCCATGCCTCTAATTCAGTCTTGATATTTGTGAGAAATGGATTATTAACATGGTAAGGTTGTCGTTGATGATATAGTCTTGTCGGTCACATGCATAGACGCGACTTAAACAATGGCTAGTTTGGAATCAATTGAAATTTTATAAAATCTAGTGACATGATAGTAGGTTTTAAGGATTGAAAATTAAATATGGATCTAGATTTAGAAATTAAGTTCCATAAGTTATTCACCCACCACTCAGATAAATAGGAAAGTCTACATCGTACTACCAGTCAAAGAATAATGTGTAACCAATGTATGGTTGAATCGATCATTCTGTGAGGGAGTCTGCAGCTTGGTCACATTAGGGTTTAGGAAAACCTACCCTCTCCTATCCTCTAACATATGAAAATATAGGAGGCCTTCAAAACATAATACCTCATTTTCTCATCATTTCCTATAGGGTTTGAGAAACCCTAAGAGTGGCTAAGAGAGAGAGAGGATATTAGTGGCTCTAGGCCTTCATATTTAAGGGCTCAGGTTGTTATTGTGGAGATGAATTCATAGAGAAAGATCATTATGAATGACTGATTTCTTTTATTGCACACATTTCAAGTAAAAGGTCTTCATCAAGGAACAAGGCATTCTATATGAAGTCCAACTATAGAATATCACATCCCCCCATAGGTTTTCAATTGCAAAATGGTGCATTTTGCCATTGGCAACTCTAGGGTCAGATTTGGCCTCAATGTAAAGACTTTGTGACCTTAGGATTTGTGTCAGTCTGTGCCAGAAGGTGATGATCTACAACCAACAATAAAGTATGGAATCTAGCACTTAGCCACAAAAATTTGGATTGTTCATTCATCCTAAGAGCCTTAAAGTGCCAAAAACACCATAAATGAGTTTTGATTGCTAATTTAGAGATATTTAAGTGAGAAATAGATTGGAAGGTCTAGATGTACACTGAGAAAATCAAGTTTAATTATTAGAACTTACTCCCCAATAAGGTATAAACTTGTACACCCTGATTTATTTTTCTTGCATTAGACGGATCCAGCTCAAGGGGTTCTTAAAGAAAAAATGCTTTTATGCCTTTTTCTAGGAAATTGTACAGATCAAGAAGTTTGTTGGAAAACTTGAAGTTGTTCCTAGTAATGTTGTCATAGTAGATCTATATTGTGACGCCAATGGGGAACCCAGATCGCATCATTATTCCAAGAATATTCTATGATACTTCAATCTAATACAAGAGATCATTGAGAAAGGAGATGTGATGATGTGTAGGTAACCATAAAAATAAATATTGATGATCCTTTGACAAAGGCATTGCCACAACTGAAGCATGATGGTTATGTTAGATCACTTATTTTTAGAAACATGAGTAATTTTCTTTAGTACTAGTCAGAGATTATTGGTGTATATGCACTAGAGGCCAATAATTGGATATTGCTTGTTGGATTATTTTGTACTTCAAATTTGATTACTAAAGACAATCCCATGTATTCATGTACATTCGAAAATTGTGACATTAATGTACATAATGAATTTCCTTACAATTGTTGCTTCAAATTCATGGGACCTCAAGGATGTGAGTCAAATAAGAGATCATCTTGAATGCTAAGAACAATATTTCTAAACATCCCTAGTCAAGTATTATTCCATATTGGACAACAATAATGCATGTGAGACTAGTATGTTTGGTGATTGATGACCATGTATCATGGGTCATAAGTATTGCATACTAAGTTAGACACCTAGAATTTTGTTGAAAAACAAGTGTACTATATATTATAACCTTGATAATGGTTCATTGATTATTATATGAAAGTGATAATGAACTCTCAAATGGGACAATAGTCTTATGGTCCTTCAACCTAATGTCACTCCCAACGATGATGTGATAATCTTCTTCTTTGACACTACCCAATGTGATATTGAAGCAAGTTTCCATAAACATAGTGATTGTTCATGGTGAGAGTCATGCTATGTATTGTGAATGACATCAAAGGAATTTGTTCCTCCAATACGATAGGAATGATATCCTTGATCTCTTAATAAGTGACACTAGAGAAATGCATGGCCATGCTCATGTGAGTCAGTCTGGGATCACACTCATGTATGTATCTTTCTATACTATTAGATATTAAGTATCTTTTACGGAACATAATGAGGATGACATGTATGTGCATGTTGTTCAATCGATATACCTATGACAAAGGGATAATACAACACAACAATATTATTGTTGATGATTACATCTTTTCCAACTAATCCTACTACTTGGATAGCAATGATATGTATCCAGAAGCCTCTCATTTCTAATGGATTGTGATATTTATTACTAAATGAATTGAAAATGTAGTATGGTACATACAAGGTCACAAACATAGAGATCGATCGAAGAAAATATGACTTGGTATAAATTGTAACTGAGAAAATCCACGGACTTGAAAGTATGTTTCAAGGACTCAGAATTAGATATCAATCTATATTTTGGAAATAAGTTTTTGGAATTTATGGACCTACCCATTAGAGAAAGAAGCAAGTTTGCATCACATTCCCAAAATGATGCATTATGGTGAAATCCCTAATTTAGTGCAAAAGTGTTAGGGCTTAGGAAACTGTAGGAGCAACTAAGAGTAAGAAAATGAGTAAACATGTGGCTCCAAACCATCATCTTTAAGTGCTTGTGTTTTTTACACTGGACATGAGTTTGCACAAAGAATTCATTTTAGCTGAGTGACTTCTTCACCGCCATGAGTTTATAGGAGAAGTTCTTCATCGGGGAATAAGGCATTTGCAAATAGTTCCATTTGTAGAACAACATTTGTTGTAGGTTTCTAGTAGAAGAATAGAGCATTCAACCAGAAAAAAATCAGGGGTCAAAGTGGAACCAACAAAGCCATCTTTGTGACCTTGGATCTGTGCCACATTATGGTAGAAGGTGATGTTCTACCACTAACACTCAACAATGAAGTTTAGCATTTACCCACAAAAAATTGATTTTCGCACACATTATGAGGCAGGTATTAGAGTGCCAGAAACCCCAGAAATAAAGTCAAATTGTTGATCAAGTGAGAATCTAAAGCAATGTACATTGGAAGGTCTAGATGTACACCCAACAACTAATTTTATTTTGTAACTTCTTCTATGATAATGAATAAAGTTGTAAATTTATAACTTAGTTTTGTTTCTTTAGACAAATCCTACTCAAAAAATTCCACAGATTTTGTTGTTGTTTATTTATAGTAATTCATAACATGAATTATGTCACTCCTTCTCTATCAATTCCATATGACCTTTTTCTTCCCAAATGTAATTCAGGGTTTCTCTTACATATGATGTAATTGTTTGGAATATACAAGGATATATGATGCCCATCGTAGATATGAAGGAGGGTGAATGTTGAATAATGATTGATGATGACTGATCATTCATGATGGCCTCTTGTAATTGAAGAGTCCAAGGTTTAGATTTTAGCATCTTTTGTTTATGCATGTAATGTAGGAAACCGTATATGACCTCCATCTTCCATTTTCTTTGAAATATTGTGCTAGGAGGCTATATATGCATATGTAATGGTTAAATATTTATACTTATTTTATATAATTCTTCATTAAATGTTAATATTAAGATGCCTTCCCACATGTGATATACATCAAGGCCTATATCAATTTGTGTGGGTTCTTCAAAGTGAGGTGCATTGTCCATTTTGGTGAGTGATGCTTGTAAACTACACAACAAAAATGGAAGTGCACATATCAATGCAATATAGGCATAAAGAGGCCCAGATATCGAGCATTGGGAAAATGTGTATCTATATACTGCTACTAACTATGACGTAATCAGCTAGGCCTAATAAAAATACTGATTGGTTGAATAAATAACTAAATTCTAGGAATGAAAACTAAAATTATTGGTTGTGATCATAATTGGAATTAATTCCTTAGAATTATGGTTTCAACACAATTCACATAGAAATTAACACAATTTCATTAATATCGATTCCCCCCTAACCATGTATAAAAGGACATGTAGCAAGAATCACCCACTCTCATAGTGTAATTCACTACCTAATCTAATACCAATCCCTCTCTCATAGAAATTGAGTTATTAGTTAGGTGCTTAATCAAATTCTTTGGGTTATTTCTTTGACAGCCTTAGGCCTTCTCTCAAAGTGCTATCTAAGCTATGTATATCTACGAGTTTTCCAACCCTTAATCCCTCTCTCAAAGAAACTAACAGTCTATTAAACTACCTAAAATGATCAGACACAGATAATTCATGGTGCGCTCATAGAAAAATGTGTGTAAATTAAGAGAAAAATATATATTAATTTATGAATATCTATTACAATGCAAAATCAGGCTACTCGCGGGTCCTAAGGAACAAAGAGGATTAGCCTCACATGATGTCCACTATCAAAAACATGGGAGAAGAAAAGAAAATTGTAGGAAACATTAGGAAACTAAGATAACACCTAAAGAAAATGACCCAGCTGACTCCCTCTCCCGAACGTGCTGATTTTCTAACCTATGGTTGCAAATCTGTCCATCAGAGGTACCTGAATCTCCCAGAACATGGCTTTCTTCCCTTGTTTCTTCTCCCCAGGATATTGGTTTTCATGCATTGGAAAGGACCTGATAACTAGGTATGTTCAAACTTCCCCATAGTCCTAGAAGAGACTTAGGGTGTCATTAAGTATGGACCATCAGATTAACAATGATTTATGATTTGGCCTAATCGCACCAAGTCAGTACTGCAGAATTGGTGTCGGTAGTATTGACACTCTTGATTAGTCATGATCTATTTTAAGTTGCCAGTACTACCAAGTTGATGTCGGTAACATCGAGATTTCCCGCTGACATTCCCTGTTAAACTTTTCAGTCCCAATTGGTACTACTTAGTTGACCGTCAGTGGATTTGAGATTCATTTTGGGTGCTCCTATTAAAGTGTTGATAGTACCACTTTTGGTGTCAATACCACCGAGTTTCCTCAATTCAACCAGATCCTTTTTTTCAAGTGTCGTTACCACAGACATGCTTGTCGGTCTACTGAGATGTGTCGTTTCTTATAAAATCACCTGAAATGTGAACAATAACAAACATAAGCTATAAAATAATTATAAATCAATTGGGAATAGTAAAAATAAAGAATGTTTAATGCAATTGAATGTCACAATATACTTATTATAAATCATACACAATTAATATGAAAATGGGCAATAAGTGCACACAATACATAGTAAAAGAGCCTGTGAAAATGACAATTATTTAGTGCATCAAAATCTCTTAATATTAAAATCTTGCTTGTCCTCGAGAACCACACCCTCAGATCTATTTGAGACAAGTCAGTAGAAGGACAAAGAATATGAACTTAATTTTTCAATTACCCCCACCTAGTGGTCGCAAACCAGCCTGTACTGACCATTGAACAATTAACTACTCTCAAACAACCAAAAATATTCTTTAAAATGTCCACCCTTAGATCAGTGAAACACAATCAATAGGGAAGTTAATGTCATTGTCAACCAAGCATTCACTTGGTGCATCATGTGATTCCATGTCTACATTTCTCTTTCCTAACTACCAACTAATTGGAAGCAGTTCTCCATATAAAAATGAATGAGGAGATTAATCATATTTGTGGCCTACCAATAATAACAATTAATGGAATGAAATAGGTGGCTTATGAAGAGTAACAGGAATATGTACTTATGAACATCATATTTGTGGGCCTAACATCCAAGTCATTTATGCAAAATTAAAACATGATGAACCTGACATTATGAAAGTGAGAAAATGCATGAATCCTAATGCCTACTACTGTTGGTGGAATGATGTATGCACTGAAGATTTCATCTGAATGTTGAGAGAAACAAAATGTATATCACGTCCATGAAATAATTTTCTCACTGCGTTCAGGGCATCCTTTTTCTACCTCTTTGTTTCTGAACATTTTCTCTCTCTTTTTTACTCTGCTTTTATTTTATTTTAACCCATTATTTTAGCATGATTGAGGTGTATGATTGGGCTTCACTAAAAGCTTGTTTTTTTATTTATTTCATGAGGTATGGATGTGTATCCTTACACTATAATTTTATAAGGAGATACATGAATACATGATGTAAAAATGAATAATGCAAAAAGTATGCAATCTACATGGAGTTGTTATGCAACTAGATGATATGCATGTATTTTTTTAGTTGTAACTAATGCAATAAGGAGAAGCTAACTATCATGTCACCTATCATTCTATCCAATGCAATCCAAAGGAAACACTTCAGATTACTGATCATCTTAAACTGGGTGGATCAATAAGGATGGAAAAATGGATGGAATCACAAGACTAAGAGACAATGTCTTTCTTAAGTTATGATATGTCCATGTACTACTGACCTGTGGATAGGGTAACCTTAGGATTTCTTTCTAAAACTTCAATTTAAGGTCTCATTAACTGTTTGGTCAGTTCAGGCTCAAACTGTATTGTCATCCACTTTTCATGGATAATTAAGACTTCCATTCATATTAAATTTCCTTAAGCTGACGTACCCATACACTTACTCTAGGTAATGTTTCCTTAAAAATTTGCAACTAAGCCTAATATTTGTTTCCAAAAATTTCATTGCATCGACATGAAAGTACATATTCTATAGTGACAAAGAAATACTACTTCTATTGTTCCACAATTACACGAGATCAACACGGATCCTACAACTCAAAATAATAAAACTAAAAGGCAAATAAAAGATAAAATTGTTCCAACACCCCCAATCTTGAAATTGACTATGTATGCATAGTTAAAATTCAATCAAAGAGGTGGAATAGTGGTACCAATCAAAATGGTGGTGATGGTGGCTGCAACATGGTTGGGTCATGGGGCTAGAAAGTCCCCTGAAATTTAGAGGGCTACTGCGGCATCTCCGAAGGTTGTGGGTATCCACCAGAATAGCCTTGAATCTAGTAGTTGTCAAAGAATGGCTATTGATAGTTTTCCATCCTTTGCATGCGAGTATGCATCTTCTCCTGGTTGGCCAGGAGAAGTTTCTCATTCTCAAAGATGTCCTGGCATTTCTGGGGTAGCCGTCCTTGGACATCATGGATGTCTACCAATATTGTTGAATGTTTTTGTTGCCCCTTCTGAATTTCATGTAACATTCTATACATACCTACCATTGAATATGGATCATCATCATGGGTAGGTGGTGGAGATATGGAGATGGAAGCACCATATTCTATGTGGCGCTTGTAAATGACCCACCACCTGGTGAATGGCATGGTTTCTTCCTCCTCCTCTTCATCTTCATTTTTCTCTTGCTCTTGCTCTTGATCCTGCTTAGTGTTGTCATTTTCTTCTTCCTCTCCTTCTCCCTATGGTGCATCCTCTTTCAACCACCTCATATGTTGCATCCCCCACAAGGAAAAGATGGGATGAGGAAGTTCCCTTGTCTGACATTGCTCCTGGACTATGCTTAAAACATATACCTTCCTACTGTGCTCCTAATGAGGTTGGCTCTCTTTAAGTGCTTCAAGTCAAACTTTGAGGAAGTCCTCAAAGCATTGGAGGTGGAGAGGTTGAGATGAAGATGCATGGAAATGGGAGTGATGAGCCCCTCAAAATGGATCGAGGCATTCATATTCACCTACTTCTTTGCTGCCAT
Organism: Alisma plantago-aquatica; assembly: GCA_963693085.1. NCBI lineage: Eukaryota > Viridiplantae > Streptophyta > Magnoliopsida > Alismatales > Alismataceae > Alisma > Alisma plantago-aquatica. The sequence goes on along the minus strand of OY856409.1, from coordinate 1,614,687,414 downwards.
CATGTTCTATAGAACGAAGGAGCATAAATTGAACGTATCTTCCCCTAAGGCCAAAAGAGACCAAAGGGAATAGAGGTCCACCCTTTGCACCTTCCCCTTCCCTTGTACGGACCAGGTAAATATTGTGTTGGTGAGATAGAAATGCAAAATTTGAGCAAACAAATGATCGATGTTGGTGATGAAGGTCCTATGCTAGCTGATGGTGAATCCTTGTGGAAAATCTATCATAAGCATCCATGCCCGTGATTAATCAAAGTCATTGTTAAAGAAGTGCATGTCTCCAAGAGGCTACCCATAGATGGCATTGAGCTCCCTCAGCGTCAACTAGTAGGCAATGTTAAAAGATGGAACCTCACCCATCATTCTGCCATCCTTCCCCATGCTCTGGGATGCAACATACCTCCAGGGGTGCAAGGAACTTGCAGACAATTTCTTGGTAGGTAGGCCAATCACCGAAGAAAGGGTGATCACTCAACAAGCGCTGGAGAACATAGAGCTAGAGGACGCTCTCTATGAAGCATATGGAGGTGAGAAAGGCTTAGTTTCTATATCGTGTCGAGATGAGCTATTGGTTCATCAGGCCTTCATAGATCTTCCTCTGTTCAGCATTACCGTCTGCTATGTGTGATGTCTTTGGCACCATCATGGGGTAACCTGCTTCCATGGAAGCTGATTGATTGGATGCCATCAGACAAGTATAAGAAAGAGGTGGAGGAGAAAGAGCTCGATGAAGATTTTGATCGCCCGAGAGCATTGTTAGTCTTATATTTGTAAAGGATGTGGTGTGGGTGTGATTGAAACACTACCCTCACCCTTCCTTTTATAGCCAACAAATTTTCCTTCAGGCTCTGCATCGGTAGTACTGACTTTGGTGTCGGTAGCACTAACTTATCCCTCACAAATTGTGTGAGTCGGCACCAGTACCGACGTACATATTGTCTCATGTCGATGGTACCGACGAACGACAGTGATACCAACTTTTGAAAGTGAATGTTGGATTGATATCACTGACTGTCATATGATGATGATCTCTTCATTTGATTGAAGTCCCCTGGATTTGAAGTTTACAAAAGTCAGTACTATCAATAGTGGAGTCGATGGTACCAAGCTACGGTTTTTCTCATCCTTCTTCAAAAGTGTTGGTGGCACTAACTTTGAATTCGATGGCACCAACTTCAGAGTCAGTGGTACCGAGTCTTTAAAAAATTCCAGTGATCTCGAATAGCTTCTCAGTGTCTCAAACATGGGACTTCATGCATGTGTTAGTACTACCGAACAAATGTCGGGAGTAGTGAATCCTTTACGGTTACTGCATCCTTTCGTTTCAGGATGTTAGTGCCGCCAATCTCCATCTGAGTGGTATCAATTTTTTTTGTCATCCCTATTGATCACTTTTGGTCATACTGAGTTTTTAAAACTTACCCTTTGTTGCCACTGTGATAGTGTCGATACTACCGAATTTAGGGTCGGTGGTACCGACATTTTCTCTGTCTGCACACCAAGAAAAAATGATCAAGGAACTTTTTTTACAATGTAAGTATTAAAATGCAATTAGAATAATTAAAGCTACTAATACAAAAGCAAATAAAAATATCAAGAAAGAAGTTAAGGATGGTTGGGTTTCTTATAACAGTTGTGCCCATTGCCCAAGGCTCTAATAGATTTTCAGGAATGACGACTAGCCCCACGGACCACCACTAGCCTTAACTGTGTACTTTGTCCGCCCTCACGCGCAAGACAAGATAAACTTCCTGACTGGTCACCCATCCTAGTACTACTCCAAGCTGTGCAAATGTAAATATGGAGTTTTTTTAGTAATGGGATCCCAAAAAAGGAGGTGCACCTTGATGATATGGGTAGTCCAATCATTCCTTTTAAGAACATTTTCATTTAAGGCCTCAAATCCTAGGATGTTACAATCTCTCCCACTTAGACTCTTGACATCCTCATCAAGGTTGAACTATATGGCCTCATAATATTTTCCCATTTCATTGCAGACCCAGAATGGCCCATGGACACCCAGCTCCCGATCTCGAAGTACCATCCCAAGGGTGGCTACATTGCCATAGACAACCCTTTCCAACTTTTCGGTACCGCACTGCTCAAGAATGAAATGCCACATGCCCATGTCGGCCCCACTTACTGGAGAGGTTATGGCTCTGATACCATTTGTAACACTCAGGCCCACTGCCCAAGGCTCCAATAGAGTTTCAAGAATGACGACAGGTCACATAGACCAATACTAGCCTTAATTGTGTGCTTTGTCCTCACTCACTCACAAGACAGGATAAACTTCCTGATTGGTCACCCATCCTAGTACTACTCCAAGTTGAGCACGCTTAACTATGGAGTTCTTTAGTGATGGGCTACTGGAAAAGGAGGTGCACCTTGGTGATATGGATAGTCCAATCATTCCTTATAAGATAGTTTTCATCTGAGGTCTTAAATCCTGAAACGTTACATTGCCTTCCAACAAGCTCCCTTGTTTTGCATCCTAGACTTGACGATCAGATCCAAAATGGAATTAGTGAAGCTCAAAGAGCTACAATTCCTCTACCACATGACATAACTCTCGCACAACATAATGTTTCAATCTTTTCCCATTAATGAGAAATGGTTCAACCCCATTGCTAATCTACACTTCTCCATGGGGAAAAGCCTTAACCAACACGAAAGGATCACTCCATCTAGACCTCAATTTCCCAGGGAGAAGTTTCATCCTAGAATTGAAGAGAAGAATCTTCTATCCTTGTAAATCCCAGAGCACTCATAAGCATCTAGCCTAAGCTCCTCTAACTCATTAACCTCCAACATTCTCTTTTTACTGATATCATCTAGATTATAATTTCGTTTCCTCAAAACCCACTCAACTTTGTTCTCTAATTCCATAGGTAAAGGACATTCTCTCCCATAGACCAACCTAAATGGACTTGTTCCTATAGGTGTTTCATAGGTTATCCTATATGCCCAAAGATTGCCATTCAACTACACACTCCAATTAGTCATATTAGTTGAGACTGTCTTTTCCAAAATCTTCTTAATCTCCCTATTGGAAACCTCAACCTTCCCCTAGGTTTGTGGGTGATATGGGGTACCTACCCTGTGCATCACTCCACATTTTCCCAAAAAAGCACCAAACTTCATATTGGTGATGTGAGATCCCCCATAACTTATTATCACTCTTAGCACTCCAAACCTATAAAACAAATGGTCTTTCACAAATTCACATATCACCTGAGAATCATTGGTGTAGGTTGGAATTGCATCCACCCACTTAGATACATAATCAACGGAAAGCAATATATATAGATTGGAATTTGAAGAAACAAAAGGACCCATGAAATCTATTCCCCATATGTCAAAAACTTCAACTTCTTGAAAAAATTTAGGGGCATTTCATGTCTCCTAGATATATTTCTTGTGCATTGACACACATCACATTTATGTACATAGTTGTAAGCATCCTTAAAAAGTGTTGGCTAATAAAATCCACACTCTAACACTTTGGTTATTGTCCTTGAGCTATCATGGTGTCCCCTGGTAGGTAGGGAGTGACAGTGTGCCAAGATATTATCCATCTCACATTCGGGCACACACTTCCTTTAAATTCCCATCCCTACATTGTTTGAACAAAATAGGGTCATCCTATACATAATATCTCAAGGAATGGAAAATTTCTTTTTATCTTGATATCCCTATTCTTATGGAAGCTTTCCATAAGATAAATAGTTCACAATGTTTGAAAACCATGGATCTTTGCTTTTCATAGCAAACAACTGCTCATCCGAAAATTCCTCAACTATGGGTATATCCAGATCCTTCTCACCACTCTATCAAGCCTAGAAAAAATTTCTACCACCACATTTTCTATCCATGCCTTATCCCTAATTTCAATATCAAACTCCTACAGTATCAAAATCCACGTAATCAATTTAGACTTGGCATCCTTATTTTGAAACAAATACTCAATTGTGGGTGATCAGTCCACACAATGACCCCACCCTTACCCCTATCATAATTTTTTCAAAAGCAAAAACTACTGCCAACAATTCTTTTTTGGTGGTTGTGTAATTCAACTGGGCTTCATTAAGGGTCTTAGTCACATAGTAAATGATAGTGGGGTTCTTGTATTTGTGTTGGCCTAAAACAATCCCTACCACATAATATAATGCATCACACATCAGCTTGAAAGGTTGGCTCCAATTTGGAGCCTAAATAACATGTGCAGAGACCAATTTCCCCTTCAACATCTCAAACACCTTCAAACACCGCTCATCAAATTTATATTCCACAACCTTTTCCAACAATTCGGAAAGCTACTTTGCTATTTTTGAAAAATCTTTTATGAAAGGTCAATAAAAACTATTGTGTCCTAGAAAATTCCAAACTCCCTTCACCGAGGTCGATGGAGGTAGCTTAGAGATGACCTCAATTTTAATCGAATCGACTTCCATACCTATATGTGACACCTTGTGTCCTAAAAGTATTCCCTAACTCACATCATATGGCATTTATCCTAGTGAACACCAAGTGAGTGTCCTCACAACTTTGCAAGACTTTATCAAGATTGTCAAGGCAATCTTCAAATGACTCTCCATATACTGAAAAATTGTCCATGAACACCTTGAGACAACACTCCACATATCACAAAAAATGGCAAGCATACATCTATGAAAAGTCGACTATGCATTGCAAAGGCCGAAAGGCATCTGAAGGTAAGAGGATGTACCATAAGGACAAGTGAAGGTAGACTTCTCTTGGTCTTGTGTTTCAATGGAAATATGATTATACCTAGAATACCTGTCAACAAAACAAAAATGAGAACGGGCATTGAGTAGCTCAGGAATCTGATCAATGAAAGGAAGAGGGAAATGATCTTTTACCATGGCATAACTCAAATGATGATAGTCAATACAAACTCACCACCCAGCTACCAACCTAGTAGAAATCAATTCATTAGCCAAATTTGTGGTAACAGTTATCCCCCCTTTCTTAGGAACCACTTGGGTAGGACTTGCCAAATTTGAGTTAGAGATACATAAATTATACCTATCGAAAGAAGTTTTATTACCTATTTCTTCACCATCTTGGTCATAATAGGATTGACATGCCTTTAAAGTTGCACTCTCAGCTTGGCCCCTCTTTAAAGTGGATCCTGTACTGGAAAAAACTAGGGGAGATCACCTTGATATCTGCAATGGACAACCCGAATGCAACCCGATGACTTTAGCACCCCAATCAACTGCTCCTCCTCATGGATACTCAATGAGGATGAGATAATGACCAAAAGCTTCTCATTTGCTGCTAAAAAGTAGTAATTTGGGTGTGGTGGCAATGGCTTCAACTTGAGATATGGAGGGCTCTGCAAGGATGGAATCAATGGTGGTGTTGGTGGCCTTAGATCTTCATAATGCCTTGTGTAAAAACATGACAATGCTTTCAGAAATAAAATGTAACATCCCTGACATGGGTTATGCTTTAAACCTAGATGTTTTTTTTAATAAATAAAAGTATATGCTTGCTATTATCTTTGGAAAAGTAATTAAGGCTCAAGAGGAACTTATGTTTCAATTTTAGTCCTTTTTGAATAATGTTGAAAACAATGTTTTGCCCATTTTGGACTAAAGTGAAAATTACCCAAGTTGAGGGGTTAACTTGCAAATGTTACATGATAAAATGTTCCTCAAGTGTTGAAGCGTCATAAGGATGAAAATTATGCAGTGGTATGGCTTGTGGAAGCCTGAGCACCAAGAAAGTGATTATTAAGCAATGTTTGTGCATTAAAACCTAGTTTTGGTGTAATGTGCAATTTTCCCAAAACCTAGGGTTCAATATGCAAACTACCACTTCTAGAAAGTCCCTAATGTTTCTTGGTATCAATTAGAGACAAGAAAATCAGAGGGTCGCCTCATTTGAATCTCTTTGTAGGAGAGAGAATCTTGATATTAAAATAATTAAGATTTAAGCATAATTGAAACCCTAATTCAATTTAATGCAAAAATAAATATATTAATGGAAGTGCCCTTCAACCAAAAATGTGATGGTTGAATTTATATAAGTATTGAAGTCCTTGTGCCTTGCAATGGCACCGAAATATCTAAAGTGAGTGGAGAACCCACTCACATTAGTTAAAGAAAAAGTAATATCCACTAATTTTTGGATTTTATTATTATATTGATTATGGTGTTTAATTGTTTTCTTTTAATTCATGGATAAAGAAGAGGATTTCAAAGGTGAGGATGATGGCTTCGTATGCAACAATTTAGGGAATTGAAGGATTTTTATAACATTTTCTCTCTCTTGAATTTCCCTTAGCAACATGAGGACGTACCCCAATCTGTAGGTGAGCTCCTTAATCATCTTCAACCTTGATTTCATGGTGGAAATCGAAATTCAATTCTTATTTACTTCTTTTCTCCATTCAATCTTCAACTTTAGCCATTCTTTTCACTCAAAGACTTGAGGACGAACCTTGGGAAGTTGAGAAAGCTTCATTCACCATTAAAGACGTAAAGATTGAAGCTTGGATTCAACTTTGAAGGCAGGTTATATAACTTTAACCATTAAATGTTATTATTGATTTCATTTCTTCATCATATGTTGATTTCGTTTTCTTTCCCGAACTTCCTTTTGATTAAATGTTGAAATCACCACAAAGATCACAGAAAATATTGAAGGTTTGAAGCTTAAAGATGAAGATGTCATCTTAGCGCACACCTCAATAAATATCATGAGCAAATGGTTTTCAATTTTGATGACCAAATGGTCTCAAAACCGTTTGGTGATCAAACGGTCTCAAAACCGTTTGGTGATCAAACAGTCTCAAGATCGTTTGAGGGCAAACGGTCTCAAGACCATTTGAGGTTAAATAGTCTTAAGACCATTTGGGGTCAATTGTTGGTATGGATGGATAATATACAATGGTTCCAATCAATCTAATCATAATGGTTACTGTGATGGATGATCCATTGATTACAAACCCTAATCGATTGATTGAAGAAACCCTAAATTGATTCAAACGTTTTCAAGGTGGAATGATCAAATGGTCTCAAGACCGTTTGAGGGCAAATGATCTCAAGACCATTTGAGGTCAAACAGTCTGAAGACCATTTGAGGTCAAGTGGATTCATGGATGGATGGAGATCCAAGGGTTACATTTTGATGTACTCTCAATGGTTCAATTGATGAATGATTCAATGAAGCAAACCCTAATTGATTGGTTGAAGGAAGCCCTAGATGATCCTTTTGGTTTCAAGGTAGTTTGGACCAAACGGTCATGAGACTGTTTGAGTCCAAACGGTCTTCAAACCTTTTAAGATCAAACAGTCTTCAAACCGTTTAATATCAAATAGTCTTCAAATCGTTTAAGATCAAATGGTCTCAAACTGTTTAGAGGTCCAATCGGTTTTAAGGTTAATTTATCCAATCGGTTTCAATGTACATGTGATAAAAAAGTTTCAAGGGTTAGATGCCTAAACGGTTTCAAAACCATTTGAAGGGCAAATGGTCTCAACCCTAGATGCCCAAACAGTTTCAAAACCGTTTGGTGGTTGAGGGGTCAAAACCGTTTGGAGGTTCAATACAACCAAAACCGTTTGAAGACCTAATGTGATGAAAGATCAATTAACCCCATGATTGTTAATGATTCATAACAAAGATAATTACAATGGTTGTATCTTTAAGGTACTAGGGTGATTAGTACTCTTAGAGGGGTTAACCTTTGATGCTCATGGAAGCAATATCTCAATACACCATGGTAACTCTAAATGTATATACTTGAATGAAGGGTTGACCTAATCTAATCAAGTTTGAAGTAATCAACATCCTAGAGAGGATGAGAGAGAGAGAGAGAGAGGAATTCATACATGTATAATAATCATGTAGTGGTTAAGCCTTAACACTTTCAACATGTATAAAATATGTAATTAGGGTATGATCCTTGATAAAGAGATCATGAAACCCTAATTGAAAAGATTAATGAGCCCTAACCCTAATTTAGGGTATAGCTAGGTGTAACCCTAATCTAGGGTAATGGTGTAACCCTAATCTAGGGTGATGATATGAGAAATCCCAATTTAGGGTAATATAATGAAAAATCCTAATTTAAGAGGATGCTTCACGAAACCCTAATTTGGGGAAAAGTTATAAGGAACCATAATTCAAGATAATGATGTGTGAAACCCTAATATAGGGTGATGTCATGTGAAACCCCAACATAGGGTGATGTTATGTGAAACCCTAATATAGGGTGATGTCTTAAACCCCAACATAGGGTGATGTTATGTGAAACCCTAATATAGGGTGATGTTATGTGAAACCCCAACATAGGGTGATGTTATGTGAAACGCTAATATAGGGTGATGTCATGTGAAACCCCAACATAGGGTGATGTTATGAAAAACCCTAATTGATAAAGAAGGAAAACCCTATTCCTAATAATGGAATAGTGAATAATATATTGGTAGGTGAAACACCTAAATTGGTTGATAATGGATAACCTTATATCAATAATGGTTGAATAAATCAAATGAGTTACTTATGACCAATACATTACATGATAAATGTGATGAACTGGTGCATAAAGTATTAGGATGGGAAATACCCTAATACAAGATAAGTTGATGAACTTAAGTAAAAGAAATGAGGAAAGTGATACATATAAACATGATAGATATCACCAAGGTTGATACACCTTGATGTACCCTAAATCCAATGTACTTGGATGAGTAACACATGAAGTGTGTCATGACAATTGTTTAATTGAAATGTAATTCACTTTAATAAGTGTAGTCTAACATACCTTAAGAAAAGGTTAAACCAAGTTAATAAAATATGATGTAATCATATTCTGGTAAAGATGAGAGATTAACTCATATCTTGCGTTGATAATTCATTTAATGATAAATGATAAGAATAAATAAGTATGATTGAATACTTATGATATCAATGTTGGCTCCTAGATGTTTGGAGCAATGAATTAGGGTTTGATCATTAATAAATATGATCTTGAAAACCTAAATGGTTAATAATGGAAAACCCTAACCCTAATGAAGGGTGATGATATGTAAGAGAAACCCTAATCGATAAGAAAGGGAAACCCTAACCCTAATGATGGGAAGGTTGTAATTATTTCGTTGTATAAACCTTGTAAGGCATGTTAGGTACTTGAATAAAAGTATAATGTAAAATGACCTTGTGAGCCATGTGAATAATTGTTACCTAGTGAGAGGTGACAAGTTGTAATGGCCTTGTGAGCCATGTGATAATGTGTTGCCTAGTGAGAGGTGACAAGATACTTAATGAGCCCTGTGAGCCATGTGAGATGCTTGTGTAACAAGTATCCTAAATACCTCAGTCAGATGACCTGGAGGTAATAGTTACCTGATAAGTGGTAACCATGATCAGTGATGAACTAAGGGTTTGAATACCCAGATCTAGTAAACATGATGATGATGTTGAGGGATGTGAATTCCCAGAAATGAGATAAGGGATTGAAATCCCAATGTTTTATAAAGTTTTGAAAAGTAATTGATAGATGTATTATACTTTTCTTTGTAGCATTTGTCATAATAATTCATGTTTGGAAACTTGATTGATGCTAAAAGAATACAGTAATGTACTTAATTAATCAAGTTGAATCTTATCATGTAGTGCCCTGGACATAGAACCATCAGTGTTGGATGGGGAAATAGGTTGCTCCACGGCATAACCCGGAAGGCATATTTTTTAATATGTAGGGGTGATGGGCAAAAATATATGTATGCCCTAATGGAGGAATTGATGTGAGATAAACATTAAATCTCTCAATCCTTCATTATATGTATCGGGATGGATGTATCACGAATCCCCTGATAACAGGATGGATGTATCACAAATCTCCCGATAATGTTTAATGTCGAATCTATGTGAGATAAACATGAGATCTCTCAATTGCGAAGAGAGTGCAGTCGCCGCTGTAACTCAATAGTGAAGTTGTTAGTATACCCTGGGAAGCTATTTAGTAGAGACACGAGATGTCCTGCATGGGATCTCATACTGACTGAGATAAGGGAGGTCATGGCAGCCAGCTCTTCCATTGACCTTGTATGGTACGGATTTCGATTTCGCAATGGTCGGTTGGAGTATGAGTGGTATACCTCAACTCCTCAGGGCATAAGTGTGATTGTAAAATGTAATCAACCGTATAGATTGTTTGCTTAAAGATTGAATAAAAAAATCATTGGTTGATGATACACTTCTTTTATGCATCTTTAGTTGATAGATGATGTATATGTTTCCTTACATTTCTTGCAAAAGTAGATAGACGATTTATAATTCTACCATGGTTAGATGTAATGTTCTCCTTAAGAAAGGAGATCATCTTATTCTGTACATTCCATGATTAATATTGTTTGTTAATGTAAAAGAATCCTTGCTCAGTTTATTACTATTTATCTATAATAATAATGTTTCTAGCAGAGAGTTATATCTCTCGCTGGGACAATTTCAATTGTCTCACCCCCGTGGGATCCAATAATTTTAGGTGGACGAGGATGAGGAGGTAAGAACCATACTACAGGGGAAAGACAGCAGCATCAAGGACAGCAGTGACATCTCAGGTGGAGATACTACTGCCGTTTCTTGTAGATAAGAGTCCTGTGTGTCGTCTCTGTACTCTCATGTCCTTGGAGTCAATACTTAGTGTTTTCATAATCATTCTGAGATTTTGGCTTGAGTGCCTTGAGGTTTTGTGTTACTCATGTGTAGACTTAAAAGAACAATTGATGTATGTAATCCTCAAGAAGAAATGGTACATGGTATGTACTTGTGAACCAGAATGTACATGTAATACTTTGGTTCTTATTATTAAGAGTTTCCTGGAATTGGATCTCTTTGAAAAATGTTTTAATTTTTAATGATTTTCAGTAATCTGGTGCTAATGATCGCTTCCACTTAGTCAATGATGTTTTGTTCGAATGGTGCGCTACAATCAGTGGTATCAGAGATTAAGGTTCACTGAGTCTACAGAGACATAGGACTAAGGTGCTGAGTCTGTTCTAGTGTCTTCTAGTATGACTTATAGTGACTTCTACTCATGCAGAAGATAGAGTAAAGCTTAAAGATGTCTGGACTACTGAAGGAGTACACCATTGAGAGTAATGTTGTTGCACCAATAGAAGGTGCAAGGGACCAGGCAAGAGAAGAATGACTTCCTGAGAACCCCCAAGATGATCCAACTATGATAAGGAATCCTTCTTTTAAGATCACTGTTGGGCAAGCTAGGACAGCAATGATGCATATAGTGGACCATATATTAGCAACACAACCTAGATTACCAGCCCCCAATGATGAAGTTTTGGACTCCAATAGGATTCTTGATCAACATCAGCATGTCGAAGAAATAGACGATGTTAAAAGAAATAGGTTACAACCCAAAATCAGGGTTTGCTATAAGTGTAGGCGACCTGGACATATCAGAAGGGATTGTCCAGAATAGGTTAATGATGAAAGAATTAAGAAAAGACCTATCCAAACTCAGGAACAGAGGACTAGTAGTTTCAAAAGGGGAAGTTTTTGGTACTCCCGATACAACCAGTGTCTAGTGCACTAGGGAAAGGGCTACCCAGAAAAGGTAAAGGATCTTTTAGACCATATCAAGATAATAGAACATGTTACTAGTGTAGACAGGTAGGACATCTAGCAAGGGATTGTCCATTTGGAAACACAATGGTAACCCAACCACCGAGGTAGAGACATCAAGGTCATCAGAGGAAATAGTTTTCTAGTGGCACTCAAGGTCGTGGACAGACATCCCAGGTAGGATCAACTGTATTAAATAACAAAGCACAAAGTCAACATCAGGCAACGGCAAGATTCTATGAAAAGAATCAGCCTGAGGCAGTAAACAAACTGTAAGATGAGGCAGGTCAGATAAAATAGTTTCATTCTAATATATTACTTCATGATTCTATGTGTTAAATATAAGAAAGTAGTTGTTTTGAGATTCCTTTGACTATTCATATAAGGACACAAGAAAAATGAGGACTTATATTTTACTAAGTATTCTTTTAAATACTTTATAATTTCTCTTATCTTTGTGAAAAGGAGATAAGGTATATATGTGATGCCTGGAGGAAATCCAGGAATGTTAAACCATGTGTTTATAATGATATGAAAAGTAAGGAACATAATAGTAAACAAAGTGCATACTACCTGATCTCAGTACTTGTATACCCTGTCCAGGTATATAATTATTAGAGATAGGGCAAGTATGGAACTCTTAGATTGTTATCTTTTTTATTACTCTGATCAAGTAGTCATTCTGAAACAATCCAGTGAGCATAAAGATACTAGAAGTATGATATGGATATTTTTATCACATCCTAAGAGAAAGAAAGAGGAATCTGAGATAATTCCTTATCAGTATGTATGAATGAGGAAGTAAAAGTATAATCCTCATGATAAAGAAATTGAGACAAGGGAGATGGTACCTGTCTGATAAATCTTGTGTGTATAATAAAAAAAATCTTTTCCCATGATGTGGAAATGGGAAATGTGATAAAATCACAAAATGTTCAAAAATATGTTAGATAATAACAAAGAAAGGAATAGTGACATGTAGTCATCCTTATAATTCCTATGCTGATAGCAAGGAACCTAGGATGAAATAAGGGTAAATGATTCATGAATAGTTGAAAGTTCATGCTATAATTAGAAGAGATGATAATCCTTTCTCTTTGATAAGTAACCCTGGGTGATGATGAGGTGATAAGAGGAATATGTTTCTTTATATTCTCTTCTTTTTGGAACATGGCAATCAAGTGAGTATGATGACACTTTATGTGTATGGATTAGAAATAATTCAATAATGGATACTTAGAAAAGTATCAGTTCATCTTGGACTCTAGCTCCAAGATAAAGATATGTGTAACAAATATTGTTCCAAAGATGAAAGAACGATCTTTTTATATGTGTGGCTCTGGTAATAACAACAGAGAGATGGAAATGATGAGGATGTGATGTGTTTTGACATATGTGATGGATACCAAGGTAAGAGATTCTGGTATCCAAAAAGTATCAAGTGATATGTCAAAGTAAAAACATAACTTCTAATTAAGATGATTAATGTTGGTTATCTGGAATAGCCAACTGTGAAATCAGTCTAGTTACATAAAATAGTATGAACATCGCATGTTAGGGGTTTCTGCTCCGCATAAACATAACATCAATAAGGATGTACTAAATGGAGGAACAATTGTAGAATCTTTGTGGGAAAAGCTTATCAGGCTAAAAATAATTCCTTAGATTATCCCTATCTATATTTTTTAAAACAACTTATACATAACATCTAGAGATACTCCTAAGATAAGTTCTTAATTGGTAAATAACCTCCTCTTATGACAAGAGAATGTACAACTAATAAAGTAATTGGTAGAAGTAGTAAGAAAGTTTATTGTTGTGACAATAGTTTGGATGACACACCAGATCTATGGAGAGACTTTTAGTCCTAAGTGGGTGACTGAACACAACTCTGATCTTTCCTTGGAAGTGAAATGCTTAACTAAATAACGAGTATGGGAGACTCCCCAGAATCAGGAATCTTGTCACAATAAAATCAAAAGTTGAGAAAGGTGACAGATCAATGATGTTTGACACCTGAGTTAAATAAGGTTATGTATAATGTTTCTCTAACTAAGAAAAGTGTTATTTGACACAGAATTGACTCTACAATCAATAATGAAAAAGATAGTGGAGTATGTGTCATGTATGACAAGTTCTATGATAACCCTATATGGAAGGACTTTGTGTTGATCAAAGTTCTATGGAATCTCCATGACATTAAGATGTTAGGTGGAGACTAGATGATGTGATGAATAAGTAATATTTGTCTTCCTTTACCTGGGATTTCGGAGACGAAATCCTTGTTAGAGGTTTGTAATTGTAACATCCCTGACCTGGGTTTTGCTTTAAACCTAGATGTTTTGTTTAACAAAGATAAGTATATGCTTGCTCTTATATTTTTAAAAGTAATTAAGGCTCAAGAGGAACTTATGTTTTAATTTTAGTCCTTTTTGAATAATGTTGAAAACAATTTTTGCCCGTTTTGGACTAAAGTGCAAATTACCCAATTTGAGGGATTAACTTGCAAATGTTACATGATAAAATGTTCCTCAAGTGTTGAAGCATAATAAGGATGAAAATTATGCAGAGGTATGGCTTGTGGAAGCCTGAGCACCAAGAAAGATCTTATTAAGCAATGTTTGTGCATTAAAACCTAGTTTTGGTGTAATGTGCAATTTATCCAAAACCTAGGGTTCAATATGCAAATTAACACTTCTAGATAGTCCCTAATGTTTCTTGGTATCAATTAGAGATAATAAAATCAGAGGGGCATCTCATTTGAATCTCTTTGGAGGAGAGAGAATCTTGATATTAAAATAATCAAGATTTAAGCATAATTGAAACCCTAATTCAATTTAATGCAAAAATAAATATATTAATGGCAGTGCCCTTCAACCAAAAATGTGATGGTTGAATTTATATAAGTATGTACGTCCTTTTTCCTTGCAATGGAACCGAAATATCTAAAGTGAGTGGAGAGCCCACTCACATTAGTTAAAGAAAAAGTAATATCCACTAATTTTTGGATATTATTATTATATTGATTAAGATGTTTAGTTGTTTTCTTTTAATTCATGGATAAAGAAGAGGATTTTGAAGGGTAGGATGATGGCTTCGTATGCAAGGAAGTGAGGGGGATAAGTGGCACCAATTTAGGGAATTGAAGGATTTTTATAACACTTTCTCTCTCTTGAATTTCCCTTATATACACTCCATTCTTTCACCACATGAAAGGCTTGTTCGACTCTTCTTTCTTTCCTTTCTTTGGACGAGCACAAGGGATCTTAGGAGCAACAGGTGGACGTACCCCAACCAGTAAGTGAGCTCCTTAATCATCTTCAACCTTGATTTCATGGTGGAAATCGAAATTCAATGCTTATTTTCTTCTTTTCTCCATTCAATCTTCAACTTTAGCCATTCTTTTCACTCAAAGACATGAGGACGGACCTTGGGAAGTTGAGAAAGCTTCATTCACCATTAAAGATGTAAATCTTAAAGCTTGGATTCAACTTTGAAGGTGGGTTATATAACTTGAACCCTTAAATGTTATTATTGATTTAATTTCTTAATCATATGTTGATTCCTTTTTCTTTCCCGAACTTCCTTTTGATTAATTGTTGAAATCACCACAAAGATCACAAAAAATTTTGAAGGTTTGAAGCTTGAAGATTATGATGTAATCTTAGCACACACCTAAATAAATATCATGAGAAAATAGTTTTCAATTTTGATGACCAAATGGTCTCAAAACCGTTTGGTGATCAAACAGTCTCAAGACCGTTTGAGGGCAAATGATCTCAAGACCGTTTGAGGTTAAACGGTCTCAAAACCGTTTGAGGTCAATTGCTGGTATGGATGGATGAATATCCAATGGTTCCAATTGATATAATCATAATGGTTACAGTTATGGATGATCCATTGATTACAAACCCTAATCCATTGATTGAAGAAACCCTAAATTGATTCAAACGTTTTCAAGGTGGAATGATCAAACGGTCTCAAGATCATTTGAGGGCAAATGATCTCAAGGCCTTTTGAGGTAAAATGGTCTCAAGACCATTTGAGTTCAAGTGGAGTCATGGATGGATGGATATCCAAAGGTTACATTTTGATCTACTCTCAATGGTCCAATTGATGAATGATTCAATGAAGCAAACCCTAATTGATTGGTTGAAGGAAGCCCTAGATGATCCTTTCAGTTTCAAGGTAGTTTGGACAAATGGTCTTGAGACCGTTTGAGTCCAAATGGTCTTCAAACCATTTAAGATCAAATGGTATTCAAATCGTTTAAGATCAAACGGTCTTCAAACCATTTAAGATCCAACGGTCTCAAACCGTTTGGAGGTCCAATCAGTTGCAAGGTTAATTTATCCAATCGTTTCAATGTACATGTGATCAAACTGTTTCAAGGGTTAGATGCCTAAACGGTTTCAAAGCCGTTTGAAGGGAAAATGGTTTCAACCCTAGATGCCCAAATGGTTTCAAAACTATTTGGAGGGCAAACGGTCTCAAAACCATTTGGAGGTTGAGGGGTCAAAACCGTTTGGAGGTTCAATACAACCAAAACCATTTGAAGACCTAATGTGATGAAAGATCAATTAACCCCATGATTGTTAATGATGCATATCAAAGATAATTATAGTGGTTGTAACTTTAAGGTACTAGGGTGATTAGTACTCTTAGAGGGGTTAACCTTTGATGCTCATGGAAGCAATATCTCAATACACCATGCTAACCCTAAATATATATACTTGAATGAAGGGTTGACCTAATCTAATCATGTTTGAAGTAATCAACATCCTAGAGAGGATTTTACTTCAAAAAAAACATCCTAGAGAGGATGAGAGAGAGAGGAATTCATACATGTATAATAATCATGTAGTGGTTAAGCCTCAACACTTTCAACATGTATAAAATATGTAATTAGGGTATGATCCTTAATAAAGAGATCATGAAACTCTAATCGAAAAGATTGATGATCCCTAACCCTAATTTACGGCAATACTAGGTGTAACCCTAATCTAGGGTAATGGTGTAACCCTAATCAAGGGTGATGATATGAGAAATCCCAATTCAGGGAAATATAAAGAAAAATCCTAATTCCAGAGGATGCTTCATGAAACCTTAATTTTGAGTAAAGTTACATGAAACCCTAATTTGGGGAAAAGTTATAAGGAACCTTAATTCAAGATAATGATGTGTGAAACCCTAATATAGGGTGATTTCATGTGAAACCCCAACATAGGGTGATGTTATGTGAAACCCTAATATAGGGTGATGTCATGTAAAACCCCAA
The DNA here is from genome assembly GCA_963693085.1 of Alisma plantago-aquatica. Classification (NCBI taxonomy): domain Eukaryota; kingdom Viridiplantae; phylum Streptophyta; class Magnoliopsida; order Alismatales; family Alismataceae; genus Alisma; species Alisma plantago-aquatica. The sequence goes on along the minus strand of OY856409.1, from coordinate 1,614,670,517 downwards.
CATAGGGTGATGTCATGTGAAACCCTAATATAGGGTGATGTCATGTGAAACCCCAACATAGGGTGATGTTATGTGAAACCCTAATATAGGGTGATGTCATGTGAATAGGGTGATGTTATGCAAAACCCTAATTGATAAAGAAGGGAAACCCTATTCCTAATAATGGAATAGTGAATAATATATTGGTAGGTGAAACACGTAAAGTGGTTGATAACGGATAACCTTATATCAATAATGGTTTAATAAATCAAATGGGTGACTTATGACCAATACATTACATGATAAATGTGATGAACTGGTGCATAAAGTATTAGGATGGGAAATACCCTAATACAAGATAAGTTGATGAACTTAAGTAAAAGAAATGAGGAAAGTGATACATCAAAACATGATAGATATCACATTCAACATCTCAAGGCCGATACACCTTGATGTACCCTAAATCCAATGTACTTGGATGAGTAACACATGAAGTGTGTCATGAAAATTGCTACATTGAGATGTAACACACTTTAATAAGTGTAGTCTACCATACCTTAAGAAAAGGTTAAACCAAGTTAATAAAATATGATGTAATCATATTCTAGTAAAGATGAGAGAGGAACTCATATCTTGCATTGATAATTCATTTAATGATAAATGATAAGAATAAATAAGTATAATTGAATACTTATAATATAAATGTTGGCTCCTAGATGTGTGGATCAATGAATTAGGGTTTGATCATTAATAAATATGATCTTGAAAACATAAATGGTTAATAATGGAAAACCCTAACCCTAATGAAGGGTGATGATATGTAAGAGAAACCCTAATCAATAAGAAAGGGAAACCCTAACCCTAATGATGGGAAGGTTGTAATTCTTTTGTTGTATAAACCTTGTAAGGCATGTTAAGTACTTGAATAAAAGTATAATGTACAATGGCCTTGTGAGCCATGTGAATAAGTTGTTACCTAGTGAGAGGTGACAAGATGTAATGGCCTTCTGAGCCATGTGATAATTTGTTGCCTAGTGAGAGGTGACAAGATACTTAATGGGCCTTGTGAGCCATGTGAGATGCTTGTCTAACAAGTATCCTGAATACCTCAGTCAGATGATCTGGAGGTAATAGTTACCTGATAAGTGGTAACCATGTTCAGTGATGAACTAAGGGTTTGAATACCCAGATCCAGTAAACATGATGATGATGTTGAGGGATATGAATTCCCAGAAATGAGATAAGGGATTGAAATCCCAATGTTTAATAAAGTTTTGAAAAGTAATTGATAGATGTATTATACTTTTCTTTGTATCCTTTGTCATAATAATTCATGTTTGGAAACTTGATTGATGCTAAAAGAATACAGTAATGTACTTAATTAATCAAGTAGAATCTTATCATGTAGTTCCCCGGCCATAGAACCATCAGTGTTAGGATTTTCTGGATGGGGAAACGGGTTGCTCCGCGGCATAACCCGGAAGGCATATTTTTGAATATGTGAGGGTGATGGGTGAAAATATATGTACGCCCTAATGGAGGAATTGATGTGAGATAAACATTAAATATCTCAATCCTTCATTCTATGTGTTAGGATGGATGTATCACGAATCCCCCGATAACAGGATGGATGTATCACGAATCTCCCAATAATGTTTAATGCTGTCGATGTGAGATAAACATGAGATCTCTCAATTGTGAAGAGAGTGCATCCACCATTGTCTATAGAGAAGTTGCTAGTATAGCCTATAAAGCTATTTAGCAGAGACACAATATGTCCTGCATGGGATCTCGTATTGACTGAGATAAGGGAGGTCATGGAAGTCAGCTCTTCATTGACCTTGTATGGTACCGATTTTGACTTTGCAATGGTCGGTTGGAGTATGACCAATATACCTCATCTCCTCAGGGCATAAGTGTGATTGTAAAATGTAATCAGTCATATAGCATGTTTGCTTAAAGATTGAATATGAAAATCATTGGTTGATGATACACTTATTTTATGCATCTTTAGTTGATAGATGATGTATATGTTTCCTTACATTTCTTGCAAAAGAAGATAGATGATTTATAATTCTACCATGGTTAGATGTAATGTTCTCCTTAAGAAAGGAGATCATCTTATTCTGTACATTCCATGATTAATATTGTTTGTTAATACAAAAGAATCCTTGCTCAGTTTATTACTGTTTATCTGAAATAATAATGTTTCTGGCAGAGAGTTATATCTCTCGCTGGGAAAATTTCAATTGTCTCACCCCTGTGGGATCCAATATTTTTAGGTGGATGAGGATGAAGAGGTAAGAACCATACTATAGGGGAAAGACAGTAGCATCAAGGATAGAAGTGACATCTCCGGTGGAGATATTGACTGTCGTGTCTTGTAGATAAGAGTCATGTGTGTCGTCTCTGTACTCTCAGGTCCTTGGAGTCAGTACTTAGTGTTTTCATAATCAATCTGAGATTTTGGCTTGAATGCCTTGAGGTTTTGTGTTGCTCATGTGTTGACTTAATAGAGCAATTGATGTATGTAATCATCGAGAAGAAATGGTACATGGTATGTACTTGTAAACCAGAATGTACATGTAATACTTTGGTTCTTGTTATTAAGAGTTTCCTAGAATTAGATCTCTTTGAAAAAGGTTTTAATTTTTAGTGATTTTTAGTAATCTGATGCTAATGATCGCTTCCTCTTAGTTAATGACATTTTGTTCGAACGTTGTGCTACAAAAACATACTCCTCTAAAGAATGAGCATGCATATGGTCATTCACTAGATTCATAATGCATGCCTCCAATGGTAGTTGTGGGTATGCTTGAGTAATCGCGGAAGATGTTTCCACCTCAATTGTCATGGAGCAAGTCTCCTCTGAATCCACAGGATATTGCACAACCTTGGTCAATGAAATATCCTTGGTATGCTCTAGGATGTCCATTGTTAATGTGCCTTTATGTATCTTTTTCATCACATGAGCTATGTCTAGGAATGCCTTCCCTAGAAATAGATCCACATTTCCTTGGACATGCTACAACATGTGACAATGTGCATTTTCCTCATCAGTTTGTGCATACTTGGGCATCTTAATTTCAAAGTGGTCATCCTTGACACCAAGTGCTAGTCTTCCTCTTCCCATCTCTAAGATCATATCTACTGTGTCTTAAAATGGCCTCCCTATTAGTATTGCATTGCCACGATCATCCTGCATTTCCATAACCATAAAATCTGCTGGAAGCACAAATATGTCCACCTTAATAAGAACATCTTCACAAATACCATACATCCTAACCACTGAGTTTTCTACCAGTTGTATGGTCATACTTCTCTTCCTGGAGTCCTTCATTCCCAAATTCTTGAAATTGGTCAAGGGCATGAGATTGATACTTTCCCCTGAGTCGCATAAATCTTACTAAAACTTTGTCTTCTCAGTGTAACATGATATGTTAAAGCATCCTGGATCTTTCCTTTTTGGTGGCAATCTTCCAAAAACGAAGGCACTAACTTGCTCTTTCAACACCACTACATCTGATTCGGATATCCTCCTCTTCTTTTTAATTAAGTCTTACAAAAACTTACCATAAGATGGAATTTTCTCAATTGCATCAATGAGGGGAATGTTGACATGCAATTTTCTAATAGAATCGAGAAACTTATAAAATTGTTGGTCAACTTTTTTTGCCTTAAATATATTTTAGAAAGGCAATGGTGTCACTAACTTCATTTGGTGAGGAGGGACATATGCCTCCTTCCTTGTCTCCATTGGTTCATCAGTTCCTTCTTCAACTTCTTTTTCTTGTGATGCAATGTCTAGCTCAACTGGATCAGTAGTCATCGTTGGTCCTGTGTCACCAGCATCATCTTTTTCCTCTGGATTTATCCTCTTTTCATTCAACACTTTCTTCCCACTGCATAGAAACACTACCTTCACCTGATAGTTGCCACATGATATGTCAATATTTCATGGAAACCCTTATTGAATAGGTTTCTTCAAGGAAGCGACTTATGCCTCTATCTGAGAGATCTAATTCTCTATGATATGAATCTGAGCTCCTTGATTCTACAATCCCCTCTATCTCTGGACAATGATCACCTCATTCTGATTGACCAACTTCCCTAGTATGTCCTCAATACGATCTATCTTATTGGGACCCTATTCCTACTGTTGTGCATTTCCTTGGTGTTGCTTGCCCTGTTGCGCTTGAGACAGGTCCTGTTCAAAGTTATTGTTATCCTTCCAAGAAATTTATAATCCTTCCTCCTAGATTAGTCATTTACTCCCCTATACTTCTATTTTCGCACATACATGCATTCTTCTTCTTCTCCTCCAGAGGAATTTCCATCCTTCAAATATAATTTCTTGGCAATTAGGTCCAACTTTTCATTCAATGTTGTAATGACTTTACACTCTCCAATGCTTTTAATGATTGCTAGATGTTCTCTTTCTTCTCCCCATGACTGTTACTTGGCCATATTCTTTAGAATCTAATGACACCTGGATGGCTTGTTGTTGAGGAAGAATATTGTTCCTGCACTGTCGAGTGTGGTCCTCTCTCCTTGATGCAGCATGTACTAGAAGACCTTTGCTTGGGCATAAAGAACAATCCCATGATGAGGAACCTTCCTCAACATGTTCTAAAATCTCTCCCATTCTTTAGAATATGACTCTTCTGCCTACTACTTGAAGTTGTAAATCTTCCTAACCAACTCATTTGTCTTCTGGGGTTGGGAAATAGTGCTCAACGAAAACATCTATCATCCCCTCCCATGTTCTATTAACACATGAGGGAGGTTGTAACGTCCTAGGATTTGAGGCCTTGGATAAGATGATCTTAAAAGGAATGATTGGACTACCCATATCACCAAGGTGCACCTCCTTTTTGGGGATCCCATCACTAAAGAACTCCATAGTTAAGCATGCTCAGCTTGGAGTAGTACTAGGATGGGTGACCAGTCAGGAAGTTGATCCTGACTTGCATGTAAGCGATGATAATGCGTGCAGTTAAGGCTAGTGGTGGTATGTGTGGCCAGTCGTCATTCCTGAAACTCTACTAGAACCTTGGGCAATGGGCCCAGGTGTTACAAATGGTATCAGAGCCATAACCCCTCTAGTAGGTGGGGCCCACATGGGCATGTGGCATGTGAGTCTTGAGTCGTACGGTCCATGCATGTTGGAAAGGGATGTCCATGGTTGACGTAGCCACCCTTGTGCTGGTATTCTATGATCGGGAGCTTGGTGTCCATGGGCCATTCTTGGTCTACACTGAAATGGGGAAGTATTATGAGGTCATATAGTTGAGCCTTGACGAGGACATCAAGAGTCTAAGTGGGGGAGATTGTAACATCCTAGGATTTGAGGCCTTGGATAAGATGATCTTAAAAGGAATGATTGGATTACCCATATCACCAAGGTGCACCTCCTTTTCGGGGAGATTGTCACTAAAGAACTCCATAGTTAAGCGTGCTCATCTTGGAGCAGTACTAGGATGGGTGACCAGTCGGGAAGTTGATCCTGACTTGCACGTGAGTGATGATAATGTGTGCAGTTAAGGCTAATGGTGGTCTGTGGGGCCAGTCATCATTCCTGAAACTCTACTAGAACCTTGGGCAGTGGGCCCAGGTGTTACAGAGGTTAAGGAACCATGATTTTACATTGTCTTCTAAGGAAGAAGGGAACAAGTTCAGGTAGATGCATGGAAATGGGAGTGATGAGCCCCCCAAAATGGATCGAGGCATTCCTCTACACCTACTTCTTTACAGCCACCATGCTCTATAGAAAGAAGGAGCCAAAATCAAACATCTCTTCCCCTAAGGCTGAAAGAGGCCAGAGGGCATAGAGGTCTACCCTTTGCACCTTCCCCTTCCCTTGGATGGACTAGATAAATATTGTGTTGGTGAGATAGCAGTACAGAATTTGAGCAAACATGTTCTCAATGTTGGTGACGAAGGTCTTATGCCAATTGATGGTGCAGCCTTGTGGCAAATCTATCAGGAGCCTCCATGCCCATGAGTAATCAAAGTCATTATTGGAGAAGCACACATTTACAAGCAATTACCCATAGATGGCATTGAAATCCCTCAGCGTCAACTGGTAGGCAATATTTAAAAATGGAACTTCACCCATCCTTCCGCCATCCTTCCCCATGCTCTGGGATGCAACATACCTCGAGTGATTCCAGGAACTTGTAGATGATTTCCCAGTAGTTAGGCCAATCACCAAAGATAGGGTCGTCACCCAACAAGCCATGAATAAAATAGACTTGGAGGATGCTCTCTATGAATCCTACGGAAGTGAGAAAAGATCAGTCTCCATATCATGTCGATATGAGCTATTGTTTCATCAGTCCTTCATAGATGTTCCTCTGCTCAGCATTATCATCTTCTATGTGTGCTGACTTCAGCACCATCATGGGGTTTCCTATTGCCACGGAAGCTGATTGCCTAGATGCCATCAGACATGTATAAGAAAGAGGTGGAGGAGAAAGAGCTTGATGAAGATTCTAACTGCCTGGGAGCACTAGTAGTCTTCTACTTGTAAAGGATGTGGTGTGGGTGTGATTGAAACACTACCATCACCCTTCCTTTTATAGCCAACAAATTTCCTTCAGGCTCTGCATTGGTAGTATGGACTTTGGTGTCGGTAGTACTAACTTCTCCCCCACGATCCGTGTGAGTTGGCATCAGTCGTTGATAGCGACGCACAGATTGCCTCATGTCAATGCTACCGATGAATGTTGGTGGTACCAACTTTTGAAAGTGAATGTCAGATTGGTACCACTGACCTTCATATGATGATGATATCTTCAGTTGATTGTAGTCCCCTAGATTATGAGTTTTTAAAAGTCAATACTACCAACAGTGGAGTCAGTGGTCCTAAGCTATGTTTTTTCTCATCCTTGTTCAAAAGTGTTGGTGGCACCAACTTCAGATTTGATGGCACCGAATTCGGAGTCGGTGGTACCGATTCTTTTAAAAAAATTTAGTGATCTCAAATTACTTCTTGGTGTCTCAAACATGGGACTTCAAGCATGTGTTGGTGCTACCGACCAGATGTCGATAGTAGTGAGTCTCTATAGTTACCACATCCTTGCTCTTTAGGAAGTTAGTGCCACCGATCTCCATCTTAGTGGTATTGAAATTTTTCTTTTGGCCATCCCTATTGATCACAATTTGGTGGTACCGAGTTTTTAAGACTCACCCCCTGTTTCCACTGTGATAGTGTCGATACTACCCACTTTAGGTTCGGTGGTACCAACATTTTCTCTATCTGTACACCAAACAAAAATGATCAAGGAACCTTTTTTACAATGGAAGTATTAGAATGCAACTAGAATAATTAAAGCTACTAATACAAAAGCAACAAAAAAAATCAAACAAGAAGTAAAGTATGGTTGGGTTACCTATAACACCCAAGCCTACTGCCCAAGGCTCTAGTAGAGTTTTAGGAATGACGACTGGCCCCACAGACCACCATTAGCCTTAATTGTGCACTTTGTCATCACTCACGTGCAATCCAGGATAAACTTCCCGATTAGTCACCCATCCAAATACTACTCCAACTTGGTCACGACACTACTACAGAAACAGCCTTTGGCGTCGGTTGTTTAACCCCCTTTGGTGTCGGTTTCTGAGCGACGCCTATGTGGGCGCCGCTAAAGGTCGAACACTTCGGCGTTAGTTTTTTAACCGACGCCTATAATACATATAGGCGTTGGTCTTTTAGTAGATAATCGACGCCAAAAGGGTTCGCGCCACAGAAAACGACGTCATCTAGGACACATTCTGCGTCGGTCATCTACTAAAAGACCGACGCATATATGGACTATAGCATCGGTGTTTACTTGGTAACCGACGTAGAAAGTGTCCTAGATGACGCTGTTTTCTGTGGCGCGAACCAGTTTGGCGTCGGTTATCTACTAAAAGACCGACGCCTATATGTATTATAGGCGTCGGTTTGACACGAATAGCCGACGCCATTTCCAGTACGGCTGTTGCCACATTAGGCGTCGGTTTTGTTCACAAACTCGACGCTGTAGGTCTTTGCTGACAGTTTTCTGTAAATAACCGATGCCTATATCTATTTGTTTTCATATCAGTTTGCAGGCCTACTGTGGCTAGTCAGCAGGATGAGAACCTGCAGTTCAGTTTTCTGAACTAAAGGTTTACGACATCCATTGATATCAGCCTACAAACAGGCCACAAACCTATAAAAGTCCCAAGGAAAATTTCACACAAGTAGATACATTCAGACATCAATTCAATTCTCACATTCACACATATAGAAACATTCAAATACATGTATTAACATTAAAAAATATTTATTTACAAAGTATCATTCGTTATCGCTATCAACATCCCAATTATATCTTACAGTTGCCACTGCTTGTATGGCTTTTGCCCATTCTTCTCTTATTTCATTTAATGCTTCCATCGTATATGGAGCATGTATATTTTTTAAGTGTTTACCTATAGTGTTGTCAGTTTTAAACACCTGCAAAGAGAATGATGTATATATAAGTAATAATATAAAAATAAGATTGATATATTTCATACTAACTAATGAGACTATATATAATACCTCATGTATGGTATCGATGTCCAATGCGTCATGTTTGATAATCATCTGCATAAATCGCATCACATAGTATGCGCATGCCCAGCCATTGTCTTGTGTAGCGCACTATAAATTGAAACATACAAAATAATACAACTAAGCACAATTCACATCAATAATATATACATTGGAGTCGGGAACTTACTTGTACGTTCTGCCAATTTATTGGCTGGTTCTTTTTCCTTGGGACCGTTCCTCCAGCCTTTTTGAATGCTTCTAAACCCCTACATGTTAATATAACACAGTAAATTACATAAGTAAATAGTAATGTAATAATATATGTTAACAGATACAAAAATGAAATATTTCTCACCAGAATAATGACATTCTCATTACGTGTCCAATTTTAGTGTTTAATGTACTTCCTGCAGGATCTAGATAATAAACAGTGAACGTCCCGGGGACAATAACTAGTAACTCCCAATGTCTACCGCTAGAGGTAAAAAGTTAACAATTAATAACTCAAAATGCACAATAAAAATGGAATTTTCTTAAGTCCAAATTATAAATAAAGTAAACTTACTTGACATTGAATGGAGCTATTATTATTGTCTTCTTTTGCTGACCAAAAATTGTAAAAGCATCTATACAGTATTGTTGAACACTATCAGGGTCTTTAGCTACCATACTAATCAATGATGGAATCAAAAATCCCACATGATCAAATGCAAATTTTTTGCAATGATCTTCGACTAAGTAGCTGCAAAACATGTATTACGTATGCATTAATATATAAGAAACCAGATCACCAGATCTTACACAAGGTATATGGATGTATAAACAAGATCTCACCTTATCCATGTCTCTATCATTGATGTATTCAGCCAATCATACATAAACAGCTCAATAATATCTTGTATAAATAAAGAGCTATCGTATGATTGCTCTGCATAATCTGCATCTAAAGAAACAATTATCGGGCAATGTATATTATGTGCCCGTAGCCAACATGCCATTCCCCTACAAGCAGGACCTAATGGGTATGTTAGGTCAGTTGGAACCCAAGTTGGTAATGCGGGAAGTGGAGGTGGAGGCCTAGGTGCTCCTGGTGTCTTCTTTTTAACATGTATATATAATTTCAGATCAGTTGACGTCATATATACACATTAACAGTCTAAATCAATATAAATTTATCTTACAATTTTAGTAGTGTAGATGACATCTGCTTTGGGCCACAATATGACCCCGCCTTCTGCCTCAGCAAGTGTATCAATATCCGGCTGGGGATATGGCAATGTAGCTTCCCTCCAATCGGGTAACACACGTAATGGGCCCATACGAACGTAGCCCTGTAGCATTGGAGTCCCATGAAACCTTTCCCCAGGAAGGGACGGGTAAGCCTGTGCCTCTGCAACAACATAGTCTTGTATTCGTAAGCGGCATGGCTTCAATGCCTACAAATTTACGTAAAGAATGTTATACATATATACATATCATCTTGAAAACATATCATCTTGAAAAGACTAGCTACAATGTCATAAACAATACTTACAGCAGACGTGTTAGGCGATGGGTCTCCAGGATTACTCGCAGTCTGTGCATCAGGAGAAGAGTGGGTCGCCATAGGCTGATTGGAAGCCTAAGATGCCTGCCACCACAGCAATTCTTCCTTGACCTTCTCCGCAACTACATCGTTGACCTTCTTAGCAACTATATCCTCGACTCTCTTATTCTCCTATACATGGATAAAAGAAACATTAGCTTCTTATTATTGGATTTCCTTTTGCAGTAACATTCTAAAAAAAGAATAGGTTACCTCTTCTTGAGAAAGTCTCGCTCTGGGTTTGCGCTGGGATGGCCCAAAGAATGCTTTGATGCCCACACCATCGTCTGCACCCCTAACACGTCCAGGATGCTCTGGGTTACCCAGAGCAACTGTCAATTCATCCCTTGTGCCTGAGGGATGAACGTGCCTTGTTTCCTCTGCTCGTGCAGCTCCCGCTAATCACCATCAACAGAAATTGGTAAGTTAACACCACAAATAATCAATATTCAAACGATTGCTCTAAGAGTTGTATTTTACCATTTTCGCAGGTGCCTCAATAGTTACGGGCTTCTTAATTTCACCCTTCTTGTTTTGCCTCCCAGCTATCCAGATATCATGGCGAGGCATGGGTGTGGCAGACTCCTAAGTAGGAGCAGACTCCTGAGTAGCCGCAGACTCCGCATGTAGTCTTTGGTGAACGCTTGCATAGCCTTTTGGACCCATAGTGTGGTCATGCACATTCAGTGCACACCTTGCTTTTTGTGCGTCACTGAGGGCCTAGTTAGTATGCACATTAATGATTTGGTTAGTATCACTAAATGTTAATCTTGAATAGGTGAATACAATGTATATTAATTAAATTGGGAGTGACGCCTAATACCTTGAATTCTTCAGATTTTCTTGAAGCAACAAAATTGTCCCAATCTTCTTTGTCCAAGAAGTTCCATTGTTCAAGGGCTGACTTCTTTTTCTTATCACCCTCTTTTATGTATTCTCTGTTCAGATTTGTCCTATAATTCCTAAGCATCTTTCCAGCGCATTGCATCACACTTTTACGATGCAACTTCTCATCCAATGCAAACAGATTCTATAAAATAGAAATGTTATTAACTAGTATCCAAAATAGAATTGCAAATAATAGAATTTGTAATCTACAAAATAGAATTGCAAATAATAATAACTCACGCATAAATCCTTCCATATCAAGTCTTTTTCCCCTGAGGAACTTTATGCCAATTATCATACTTAACACCACAATGGCTCCGAGTGGTACACCCAAGATAGTTTATAAAATTATTGCGGTTCACTCCAATTGCATTTCCTCCATTATCAAACTCCACAACCAATTTGGATCCACTACCACTAAGCGCTATTAACTTCTTCAACAGAGTGATGCCCCTTTTCTTGTTAAGTGTTTGGTGTTGCGCATCAAGTTGCTCCAGTGCTTCAGTGGGTACATGTGCATCATCAACCTAAAATTTGACAAAAATAAACACACTGAATTAGCCTAATATAGAAATATAAGATATATGACATAACTAGAAGATAATGAATTTTATAGAAATACAGGATATGTTTTTAGAACTTACATTGGTATCCTCGCCATGCTCGTCATGGACAGCATGCTCATCATGGACTTCATGCTCATCATGGACATCATGCTCATCATGGTCAGCCATCTGAAAATGTCATTAAAAAGGCAAACATTTAGCATTTGTATTAACTAGAAAAAGGCAAACATTTAGCATTTGTATTAACCGAAATTTTCTCGAAAACCCAATACACATTATACACTTACATCCTAAGTGAGATTAGGTGTTCAAGAACAGTCCCAAACTGGGGACTATCCAAGATTTACTCCTAATGAGTCAATCTTGGACGGGTTTCTAGGCCAACAAACACATTTGATGTCATTCTTATATATAATAAATGTGTACCACCTATCCCATCCTTGAACACCTAATCTCACTAGTAAGTGTATAATGTGTATTGGGTTTTCAAGAAAATTTCGGCAGCATTTCCCCGCTGTTCTCTAAGTACATATATACTTAGAGAACAAACGGGGAAATGCTATCGAAATTTTCTTGAAAACCCAATACACATTATACACTTACATCCTAAGTGAGATTAGGTGTTCAAGAACAGTCCCAAACCGGGGACTATCCAAGATTTACTCCTAATGAGTAAATCTTGGACGGGTTTCTAGGCCAACAAATACATGTGTTGTCATTCTTATATATAATAAATGTCTATAAACTACAGGAAACATGGTTAATCCTAATCAACAGAGCATTATTAAATAATAAATCAAGAAATCAATAGTTTCAAACAAAAGGTCTAGGAATCTTTACTAGACATTATATGTATCCCTAATCATCATATTTAACATACTACATTATTATGAGCATCCAGATCAGATTAAGATCATACTATGTTATAACCATTGGTTTAATAACCCTATTTCCGCATGTACCTGTTTATCAACTTTAAAACCCTATAATTCATGAAATCATTCTAATTCAATTTAATATGTTGGGATCACATAATTATATAATGACATCAGAATATATAGAAGAATCATAATTAACATGATTAACAACATGCTCATCAAACTAGGGTTTTCGAGAAAATTTTATTCACAATATATGCATTTTTCTAATCAAAACCATATACAATATGTCTATAATTGGAGCTAGCATTTATTTTCTATATTATTGGCAATATTAATGTGTGAATCTGACCTGAATAGGAGCTGTGGTCGAACCTGGAAGGTAGGGCTAGGGCTAGATGAGTTACGGCCGGTCTGGAGAGGAGCTGTGGTCGAACCGGCGGCAGTGCGCGACGATCGATGAGCAGGCGGTGGCGGAGAAGTAGCTAGCTAGCTGTCGGCCTGGCGGCGGCGCGACGGTGGTGGAGAAGCAGCTAGCTGTCGGTGGAGAAGCATCTTCTGTCGGCCTGGCGGCGGCGGCGTGGAGGCACCGGAGGAGAGGGCGGTGTGGAGGCACCGGAGGAGAAGGCGGCGACGGAGAAGGCGGCGCGGCGGCACTGTCGTGGAGGGGTGGTTGCGGTGGAGTGGAGGGTCGGGCGACAGCAGAGCAGAAAGGGACGGGGAACAGTTTAGGTGATGAAACAGAAGAAAGGGGAAGAGTCGGGTGATCGTGGGATATTAAGTTCACCAATAGCGTCGGTTGTTTGACACAACCGACGCCTAAACCTCTTTAGCGTCGGTTGTTTGAACCAACCGACGCTCAATTGGACGATATTTTCACAAAATTGATTGGCGGGAACCACTTTCAGCGTCGGTTATCAACGGATAACCGACGCTGAAAGTGACACTTTTCGCGTAAAGTTTCATCACACATAGGCGTCGGTGGCTATTTAAATAACCGACGATGTATGTGACACTTTTTCTTTTCGCTCGAAAATTGGATTTCATGGGAGCTTTTAGGCGTCGGTTTGTTATTGTCAACCGACGCTGAATACAAAGTGGTACCCATGTCTGGTTGGTCTTTGAATATAGACGTCGGTTTGCTTAAACAATCGACGCCTTATATTACAGGCGTCGGTTTTCCTTAATAACCGACGCCCATAAAAGCGACACTGAATGATATTTCTATAGTAGTGCGATTAAATATGGAGTTTTTTAGTGATGGGATCTCAAAAAAGGAGGTACACCTTGGCTATATGGGTAGTCCAATCATTCCTTTTAAGATCATTTTTATCCAAGGCCTCAAATCCTGAGATGTTACAATCTCCCTCATTTAGACTCTTGACATCCTTGTCAAGGCTCAACTATATGGCCTCATAATATTTCCCCATTATAGTGCAGATCTAGAATGTCCCATGGACACCTAGCACCCAATCTAAAAATATCGGTGCAAGGGTGGATACATCACCATGGAAAACCTTTCCAACTTGCTTGGATTGCACGACTCAATACTGGAATGTCACATGCCCATGTAGGCCCCACCTACTAGAGGGGTTATGACTCTGATACCATTTGTAACACCCAGACCCACTGCCCAAGGCTCTAATAGAGTTTCAGGAATGACGACTAGTCCCAGAGACCACCACTAGACTAAACTGTGTGTTTTATCCTCACTCACACGCAAGCCAGGATAAACTTCCCGACTGGTCACCCATCCTAGTACTACTCCAAGTTGAGCACGCTTAATTATGGAGTTCTTTAGTGATGGGCTCTCAGAAAAGTAGGTGCACCTTGGTGAAATGGGTAGTCCAATCATTCCTTTTATGATTGTTTTTATTCGAGGCCTCAAATCCTCGGATGTTACATTGCCTCCCAATAAGCGCCCTTGTTTTGTATCCTAGGCTCAAAGATTGGATCCAAAATGGAATCGGTAAAGCTCAAGGAGCTCCAATTCATCTCCATCATGACTTAACTCTCTCCCAAAGTAATGTTTCAGTCTTTTCCCATTAACGAGAAATGGAGCAACCCCATTGATAATCTACACTGCTCCATGGGGAAAAGCCTTAACCACCACAAAAGAACCACTCCATCTAGACCTCAATTTTCCAAGTTGAAGTTTCATCCTAGAATTGAAGAGAAGAACCTTCTATCATGGAGTGAACACAATATGTAAAATATGGTGATCATGTATCTTCTTTGTTCTATCTTTGAAAATCCTAGAGATCCCATAAGAAACTAGACTAATCTCCTCTAACTCATTGTGCTCTAACATTCTCTTTTTATCGACATCATCTAGATTATAATTTAGTTTCCTCAAAACCCACTCAACTTTTTGCTCCATTTCCACGAGTGGATGGCATGTTATCCCATAGACCAACCTAAATGGACTTGTTCTTATAGGTGTTTTATAGGCTGTCCTATATGCACAAAGAGTGTCATTCAACTGCATGCTCCAATTTGTCCTAGTAGTTGAGACCGTCTTTTCCAAAATCTTCTTAATCTCTCTATTGGAAACCTCAACCTTCCCCTGGGTTTGTGGGTGATATGGGGTACCTACCCAGTGCATCACTCCATATTTTCTCAACAAAGCACCAAACTTCTTATTGGTGAAGTGATATCCCCATAACTTATTATCACTCTTGCCATTCCAAACCTACAAAAAATGGTCTTTCACAAATCCACATACCACCAGAGCGTCATTGGTGTGGGTTGGAATTACTTCCACCCACTTAGATGCATAATCAATGGAAATCAATCTACATATATTGAAATTTGAAGAAATAAAAGGACCCATGAAATTTATTCCCCATAAGTCAAAAACCTTAACCTCCTAAAAAACATTTATGGGAATTTCATGTCTTCTAGATGTATTAGTTGCATGTTGACACACATCAGAATTACACACATAGTTGTAAGCATCCTTAAAAAGTGTTGGCCAATAAAATCCACACTCTAACACTTTGGCTATTGTCCTTGAGCTAGCATGGTGTCCCCTGGTAGGTGGGGAGTGATAGTGTGCCAAGATACTCTCCATCTCACATTCAATCTCACACTTCCTTAAAATCCCATCCCTACATTGTTTGAGCAAAATATGGTCATCCCACACATAATATCTCAAGGAATTGAAAATTTCTTTTTACCTTGATATCTCTAGTCGTCTGGCAGCTTGCCACAAGCCAAATAGTTCACAATGTTTGCAAACCATTGATCTTTGATTTTCATAGCAAACAATTGATCATCTGAAAATTCCTCAACTATGGGTATATCTAGATCCTTCTCACCACTCTATCAAGCCTAGACAAATGGTCTACCACCACATTTTCTATCCTTGCCTTATCCCTGATTTCAATATCAAACTCCTACAGTAGAAAAATCCACCTAATCAGTCTACGTTTAGCATCCTTCTTTTTCTACAAATACTTAATTATTGCATGATCAGTCCACACAATGACCTTTGCCCCTATCAGCAATTTTTCAAAAGCAAAAACTACCGCCAACAATTTTGTTTAAGTGGTTGTGTAGTTCAGTTGGGCTTCATTAAGGGTCTTAGTCCCATAATAAATGACGGTGAGGTTCTTGTCTTCACGTTGGGTAAAACCAAGCCCTACCACATAATCCAATGCATCACACATCAGCTCAAAAGGTTGTCTCCAATCAGGAGCCTGAACAACATGGGTGAAGACCAATTTCCCCTTCAACATCTCAAATGCCTTAAAACACCGCACATCGAATTTAAATTCAACATCCTTTTCCAACAATTTGAAAATCCGCTTTGCTATTTTTGAAAAATCTTTTATCAAAGGTCAATAAAAATCATTGTCTCCTAGAAAACTCCGAACTCTCTTCACCGAGGCCGATGGAGGTAGCTCAGAGATGACATCAATTTTAGTCGGACCGACTTCCATACATCTATGGGACACCTTGTGTCCTAAAAGTATTCCGTCACTCACCATCATATGGCATTTATCCCAGTTCAACATCAAGTGAGTGTCCTAGCATCTTTGCATGACTTTATCGATATTGTCAAGGAAGTCTTCAAACGACTCTCCATATACTAAAAAATCATCCATGAAAACCTCGAGGCAACACTCCACTTATCAGAAAAATTGCAAGCATACATCTCTAGAAAGTCACATGTGCATTCCAAAGGCCAAAAGGCATTCGATTGTAAGTGGATGTACCATAT
Source organism: Alisma plantago-aquatica (assembly GCA_963693085.1). Lineage (NCBI taxonomy): Eukaryota > Viridiplantae > Streptophyta > Magnoliopsida > Alismatales > Alismataceae > Alisma > Alisma plantago-aquatica. Next base: position 1,614,653,830 of record OY856409.1, on the reverse strand, counting down.
GGACAAGTGAAGGTAGACTTTTCTTGGTCTTGTAGCTCAATGGAAATATGATTATACCCAAAATACCCATCAAGTAAACAAAAATGAGAGCGGGTAGCGAGCCACTCAAGAATCTGATCAATAAAATGAAGAGGAAAATGATCTTTCAGCGTGGAAGCATTCAAATGACGATAGTCAATAAAAATTTGCCACCTGGTTACCAACCTAGTAGAAATCAATTCACTAGCAAAATTTGTAGTAAAAATTATCCTCCCTTTCTTAGGAACCACTTGGGTAGGACTTAACAAATTTGAGTTAAAGATACATAAAATTGTACCTACCGATAGAAGTTTTACTACCTATTTCTTAACCACCTTTGTCATAATCGGATTGAGAGGTCTTTGAGGATGCACTATCGGCTTGGCCCCTTCTTTAATGCAAATCTTGTACTAGCAAAAACTAGGGGAGATGCCCTTGATATTTGCAACGGACCACCCAAACAAAGCTCAGTGGCTCTTTAGCACCCGAATCAACTGCTCCTCCTCATGCATGCTCATAAAGGATGAGATAATGACCAGAAGCTTCTCATTTTCTGCCAAAAAATTGTAATTTAGGTGTGGTGGCAATGGCTTCAACTTGAGATTCAGAGGACTCTGGTAGGATGGAATTAATGGTGGTGTTGGTGGCCCTAGATCTTCATAATGCCTTGAGTAAAAATATGGCAATGCTTTCAGAAGCAAAACACACTCCTCTAAAGAATGAGCATGAATGTGATCGTTCACCAAATACATAATGAATGCCTCCAATTAAAGTTGTGGGTATGCTTGAGTAATCATGGAAGGTGTTGCCACCTCAATTGTCATTGAGAAAGCCTCCTCCTCTGCATCACTAGGATATTGCATAGCCTTAGTCAATGAAATATCCTTAGTATGCTCTAGGATGTCCACTTCCAATGTGCCTTTATGTATCTTTGTCATCACATGGACCATGTCTAGGAATGGTTTCCCTAGAAATAGATCCACCTTTCCTTGGACATGCTGCAACATGTGACAATGTGCATTTTCCTCATCAGTTTGTACAGACTTGGGCATCTTGATTTCAAAGTGGTCATCCTTGATACCCAGTGTCAGTTTTCATCTACCCATATCAAAGATCATATCTACTACATCTTGAAATGGCCTCCCTAGTAGTAGTTCATTGTCATGATCATCCTGCATTTCCATAACCATAAAATCTACTGGAAACACAAATATGTCCACCTTGACAAAAACATGTTCACAAATACCATAAGGCCTAACCACTGAGTTGTCTGCTAGTTGTATGGTCATATTGATCTTCCTAGAGTGCTTCAATCCTAAATTCTTGAAATTGGCCAAGGGCATGAGATTGACACTTGCTCCTGAGTCGTATAAAGCTTCCTAAAACACGGTCTTCCCAGTGTAACATGATATATTGAAGCAGCCTAGATATTGTCTTTTTGGTGGAAATCTTCACAAAATGAAGCACTAACTTGCTCTTTCAATACCACTACATCTGAATCGGATATCTTCCTTTTCATTTTAATTAAGTCTTTCATAAACTTGCCATAAGATGGAATTTTCTCAATTTCATCAATGAGAGGAATGTTGACATGCAATTTTCTAAAAATTTTGGTCAACTTTCTTTGCCTTAAAGCTATTTGGGAAGGGCAACGACATCACCAACTTAGTTTGGTGAGGTGGGACATATGCCTCTTTCCTTGTCTCCATTGGTTCATCAGTTTCTTATTTAGCTTCTTTTTCTTGTGTTGTAGTGTCTGGCTCAACTGGATTAATAGTCACAGCTGGTCCAGTGTCACCGTCATCATCTTTTGCCTCTAGAACTATCCTATTTTCATTCAACACATTCTTTCCTCTGCATAGCAACACTGCCTTCACCTGATGGTTTCCAAATCCTCACTGAATAGGATTTTCAAGGAAGCAACTTCTGCCTCTATCTGAGAGATTTGATTCTCTATGATATGAATCTGACCTCCTTGATTCTACAATCTCCTCTATCTCTGGCCAATGATCACCTCATTTTGATTGACCATCTTTCCTAGCATGTCCTTAATGCGGTCTATCTTATTGGGACTGCTAGCTTACCTGTTGTTGTGCATTGAATTGGTGTTGCTTGCCCTGTTGCGCTTGAGACGGGTCTTGTTCAAAGTTATTGGGATCCTTCTAAGAAAATTTAGTATCCTTCCTCCCAGATTAGTCATTTCCTCCCCTATAATTCTGTTGTCGCACATACATGCATTCTTCTTCTTCTCTTCCATAGGAATTTCCATCCTTCTGATATAATTTATTAGCAATTAGGTCCAACTTTTCATTCAACACTGTAATGAATTTAGACTCTACAACACTTTTAATGGTTGTTGGAAATTCTCTTTCTTCTCCTAATGACTGATTCTTAGCAATATTCTTTAGAATCTCATGACACTTGGATGGCTTGTTGTTGAGGAAGAATCTAGCCCCTACACTGTCAAGTGTGGTCCTCTCTCCTTGATGTTGCATGTAGTAGAAGATCTTTGCTTGGCCATAAAGACTGATCCCATGATGAGGGACCTTCCTCAACTTGTTCTAAAACCTCTCCCATTCTTCAGAATATGACTCTTCTGCCTGCTTCTTGAAGTTGTAAATCTTCATGACCAAGTCATTTATCTTTTGGGTTGGGAAATAGCACTCAAAGAAAACATCTATCATCCCCCCATGTTCTTTTAACACAGGTTGTAGGTTAAGGAACCATGACTTTGCTTTGCCAAGGAAGAAGGGAAAAATATCAGGTAGATGACTATTACTAGGACCCTATCAATCTTCACAATATTGCAGCTCTCGACAAAATTGTTGATGTGTGTTATTGAAACCTTTGTGTTGTGGCCATGGAATGCTTGTGACTTAACCAGTACCACCATTCCATGGTCTATCTTATAGCTACCCAGACTTATGGCCTTCCTTTTTATCGGGCCCAACTAATCTATTGTTGATGATGCCTTAATCTTCTCCCAGATGGTCTTCTCTTCTACTTCTACATCACCCATCTTTGCTAGTTTAGGTTGTTCCGTTAGAAGTGGTGGAGTTTTAGGTGGTGGGGTGTGAATCAATCTTGGTGCAGTGTCACTGTACTCATGTGCTCTATGCAAGAAATCCTCCTGAAATGCACTTTATGGAGTTGACCCTTCGTAATCACTGCTTCTTGTTTGCACCATACACTAGTACCTAAAATTGATGAAATATTTGTGAGAAATCTATACTAGTGATTGAATGAATATTAAATTTTAGTTTAGAAATAGTAAAAGAAAAATCAAATTATGCAACCTAGAGTGGTCAGTCGCATGACTCATAGTGTTGGACACACCGTTTTCCCTGACAATGATGCCAAAATATTGATGCACGTAAACTACACGTCCAAAACACAAGTGCACGTATCAATGTGATATAGGCCTAAATAGGCCCGAATATCGAATACGGGGAATATGTGTATCCAGAGACTGCTACTAACTATAACCTAATTAGCTAGGCCTAAGAAAAATAGTGTTTGGTTGATTGAATGACTAAATTGCAGGAATGAAAACTAAAATTATCAGTTGTGATCTCAATTAGAATGAATTCATTAGCATTATGGTTTCTCCACATTCACATTTCCATTTCATTGACACTGATTCCCCCTAACCCTGGACGAAAGGACCTGCAACAAGAATCACCCACTCTCGCAACATAATTCACTACCTAATCTAATACCAATCCCACTCTCCTAGTAATTGAGTTATTAGTTAGGTGCTTTATCGAGTTCTTTGGGTTATTCCTTTCACATCTGTAGGGTGTCTCTCAAAGCGTTGTCTAAGGTATATATATATATATATATATATATATATATATATATATATATATATATATATATATATATATATATATATATATATATATATGTTTGTGTGTGTGTGTGTTTTCCAACCCTTAATCCCTCTCTTGAAGAAATTAAGGTCTATTATTTGTGATGATCAAGCATAAATATTTTGTGGTGCTCTCGTAGAAATATATCCAGAAATAAAGAGAAAAGTATATATTAATTCATGAATGTCAATTACAATACAAAATTGGTCAACTCTTGGGTCCTAATGAATAAAGGGGATTAGCCCCGCATGATTTCCACTGTCAAAACATGGGAGAAGAAAAGAAAAATGTGGTAAACATTAGGAAACTAAGGTAACCCCTATGGAAGATGATTTGAATGACTCCCTCTCTTGAACGTGTTGATTTGCTAACTTTTGGTTGCTAATCCATCCATCGGAGGTGCCCGAATCCCTCGGAATGGTGCTTTCTTCCCTACTTTCTTCTCTCCTAGCTCTCGATTGTCATGCAATGGGAAGGAACATGATAATTAGGTCTGTCAAAACTTCCCCTTAGTCATATAAGCGACTTAGGGTGTTCTTAAGTCCAGACCGTCAGATTAATTATGATTTTTATCTGGCCTGATCATGCCAAGTTGGTACTATCGACTTGGTGTCGGTTGTATCAATACCCACAATTAGTCATGATGCATCATAAGCTGTCGGTATTACCGAGTTGATGTCGTTAGAACCAAGATTTCCTATGACATTCCTTGTTGAACTTTTTGATCCCAATCGGTACTACCGAGTTAACAGTTGGTAGTATCGAGATTCTTTTTGGGCGCTCCTGTTAAAGAGTCGGTACTACCAATTCTTGTGTCAGTACCATCGAGTTTTATTGATTCAACCTGTTCCTTTTTGTCAAATGTTGGTACCAATGACATGCTTGTCGGTAGTACCGAGCTATGTCATTTCTTATAAAATCTCCTAAAATGTGAACAATAACAAACATAAGCTCCAAAATAATGATAAATCAATCGGGAACAGTAAAAATAATGAATGTTTGATGCAATTGAGTGTCACTGGCTACTTATGATAAATCATGCACATGTAATATGAAAATGGGCAATAAGTGCACACTATACATAGTAAAACAACCTGTGAAAACAACAATTATTCAGTGCATCAGTGAGGAGTGAGGTATGAGGTGAATGTATGTGTCTTCTAAAGCAGTGTACATTGGCATATCAGAATTGACAGTTTTGTTCAGCTCAACTAAGTTACCTTAACAGGATTAAGCTCCTAGAGGTATATGAATGGGTGGTACATATGATGTAATTTAGCAATGGTTGATCCCCATCCATCCATGGGTTTCATATGATATAATTGGAAAAAATTGCCAACCTATATAATTGAGTTGACAAAAGTCAACCAACTTGAGTCATTATTCAATAAAATTTGAACCTTGGCCCACTAGAAAGTTAACTGATGTAACTTTCTAGATTTTTAGTGTAGGTTATGAATTTGAAGAAATAGTGGGCATAAATGTTTCATTAAATACTTAAATAAATTAAATTAATTTCCAAAACAAGATTATATTTATTACTATTGTTTTTTACATAACATGGTAATTAACAACAACATTTGTTACGATTGATCCTGGAGAAGGACAAGATCAATGGGATAAAATTTGTGGACTGATACCAAAACTTCATAATTATAAAAGAGTGTGAATTGGGTCATGATTTTACAAAAGAGTTGACTCCCAATGAGACAAAGGCTAAAAGGTATTCATACAAATGTATTCTAGTAACTATAATAAATGTGGTTTTCCTCTTGCTAGCATCCATGGTGCTTGTCATATACCAAAAACATAAGAACATGGAGGCCTTTGAAATGATTAGGCATCTCAAGGATTGTTTGAAGGCTAAGCTAGAAAAGACTGGTATGGCATATTAAAGGTGTTATTTTAGAGCAGGCTTGTAGAGAGAGATCTAGTTGGTCATCATATAATCAAGATGATTGGGTTTGTAAGGAAACTAGAGATATTGTGTTCCCCCATGGGCCAAAACATGGCCAAAAATTTGATTATGCAAACATTTCCCAAATATAATAGCTAATTTTTCATTAACTTCAACATGAATGATATGGTTAATTCATTACTAGAATTTTGTAGCATTTTGCAAACTATTGAGTTCAACATGAAAAGGGTCAAGATTGGATCTGTGTTGATTGTCAATACATGGAAAACAAAGACCAAGAGAATGAAAAAGGCTAAGAAAGGTTCTATTTCAAAGTCCCAATCTTCTTCTATGAATCGAAGTGTAGGTGTGGGGAAGGATAGAAATTATTACCACTTTCACAAGCATGGACATTGGAATAAAAATTACCCAAAACACATGGAGTAACTTAAGAAATCAGATGAAATAGAGATCTTCACATTGGGTATATATGTTATTGAGATTAACCTATGTACTTTTTCATCACGGGTATTGGATACTAGATGAGTATCTCACATACAATGTAATGTGAATAATTTGAAAATAATTAGACCCGTAAATAAGGGATCTATGGGGCTATGAGTCATTGATGGGGCAAAGGTTGTTGTTGCACATGTAGGAACATATAGTGTATCTCTTCCCTCAGGGCCTGTAATAGAATTAGATCATTAATAATAAGTACCTAAAATAAGTATACCATTTTTTTCTTTTTCTTGTTTGGATAGGAATGGGTTTTCATTCTTAATAAAGAATAGAACTTTCGCTATACTTTGTGATAGTACTTATTATGGCAGTTCTAGATGTCTTATGGTCTTTATTTTTTTTATCTTCAGACACGTGTTTGTAATGTAAATATCTTAAAATGCATGACTCAAACATGGCATAACTATGGCATTGTCACTTGGGACAATAATACTTGAACTCATTTTATTTTGAATCTCTCGGTACATGTCAATCATGTTTTTTTAGGAAGTAGAAAATAGAGATTTTTCAGGAAACAATGATAAGACAACTGGACTTACATAAATTATACAAATTGATGTATGTGGTCCTTTTAGTTCACAAATTAGAGGAGGATATCAACACTTCATCATAGTTTCTGATGATTTGAGTAGATATGGATATGTGTATCTTACAAAACACAAACCTAAATCCCTTGAAAAGTTTAAGGTATTCAAGAATGAAGTATATGATGAACCTGGTAAGAAAAGAAATACGGTTTGATTGGATCAATGTAGTGAATGTTTATTCCAAGAGTGTGAGGAATTTCTCAAGGAGTGTGGCATAGCATCATAATTGACTCCACCTAGAACAACACAACATAATAGTATTTCATAGAGAAGGAATCATATATTGTTAGACATAGTGTAATCCATGATGATTCTAGGATAAAGTTCTAAATTTGTTTAGGATACACACTCTATATATCATCATGTTTACTCTTAACCATGCTTTTTATAAACTATTCCAAAGATACCACATGAGATATGGACTAGGACGCATCCCGATATGTCTTCCAATGAAGTTTGTGTTTATGAAGCTTATGTAATTCATTCATTCTTGATAAATTAGGACCCAAATTTGACAAGTGTTATTTTGCATGGTATCATAAGGAAATAAAATAATATTATCACTATGCTCCACCTCAGATCAATGTGTTTGTTTCTAACTGTTACTTTACTGGAGAAGGAGTTTATCTCTAGAAATACTAGTGGGAGCAAATTAGAAATCAAAGATTTTGAGATCCAAAAAGTGATGATGAATCAAAACAGGAACATGAGGAGGCATGGAAAGTTGGCATAGTGCAATCTACACCTCAACAAACACATGAACCCCATAGATCTAGTAGGACTCGCCATGAGGTATAGAAATTTTGGTTTCTCACGACTTAATACAGTAAAGTGTTGGTCATGGATCTAGAAGATCCAACCACCTCAAAGGAAGATATGGAGGGACCAACATATTGCAAATGTATTGAGGCCATGAGATCTTAAATGCACTCCATGTATACCAACAAGGTGTGGACCTCAGTGGAACCACATGAAGGGGTAAAACCCAATGGGCACAAGTAGGTATTCAATAATAAGAATGAAATGGATGGAAATTTTGATACCTACAAAGGGTGACTAGTTGCATAAGGTTTCACACAAGTTTAAGGAGTCAAACATGGTGATACTTCATCAATAGTAGCCATGGTAAAGTCCATGTGGATGATTCTATCCACTGCCTCATACAATGACTATGAGATCTGGAAGATGGATGTCAAAATTATATTTCTTAATGAGAATCTTCTTGAGGATGTTGCATGGCACAACCTGAGGGTTTTGAATCTCCAAAGGATGTTGGAAATCTCTATAAGCTACAAGGATCAATGAATGGATTGAAGAAAGCATCCCAGAGTTGGATCTTCATTTTAATGAATTAGTTGTCAATGAGTTTGGATTTATCAAGAACAAAGATGAACGTTGTGTCAGTGGGAGCATTGTAGTATTCCTATATTCAATGTGGATGATATACTACTCATGGTTAATGATATTCTAACTCTGCAAAAGGAAAAACGGAGGTTAGGAAACAATTTCTCAGTGAAATTCTTAGGAGAAGCGAACTATATTATAGATATGAAGATCTACAGAGAGATATCTAGAAGGCTTCTTATCATAGGTCAAAGTAGCGTACATTGACAAAGTGATAAATTGATTAAGCATGCAAGAGTGTATGAAAGAAGACTTACCCATATCTCATGGGATTAGAATTTCTATGGCCGATTTTTGAAATATTTATAAGAAATGTATCACATGAGTAACATACCATAGGACTTCACAATTGGATCTATCATGTATGAAATGTTATGTACACATCTGGATGTCTCATATTCCTTTAGCAAATGAGATGATATAAGGAAGATCTAGGTGAGTTTCACTAGACTACAATAAAGGACATCCATAAAGTACTTAAGAAGAAAGAAAGGAGCATTCATGATACATAGATGTGAGAAAGAGTTGGTTTTAAAGGTTTACACTAACCCAAGCTTCCAAACTAAGAAATATGAATATGAAACACAATCTAGTTATGTGTTTTTTCTTGATGGTGGTGTTGTTAGTAAGAAGAGTTCCAAGTAAGGGACACTAAATGACTCTAACAATTAAGCTGAGTATACTACTACATCAGATGTTGCAAAAGCAATTTTATACATTAAGAAATTCATTGGTGAACTTGGAGTTGTTCCTAGCATTGATGGTGATGTAGAGATATATTGTAACATCAGTGAGGCTGTCACACATACCAAGGAACCTGGATCACATTAATTTTAAATCATATTATGCAATACCTTCATATCATATGAGAATTTGTTTAACACGAAGATGTAAAGATTTGCAGGGTACTGATAGTGAGCAACATTCCTTATCTCTTTATAAAAGGAATTTTTGCAGCACAAGCATGATGGCCATGTCATTTCACATGTTATTATACACATGAGTGATTGGATTTCATCAAAGTATAAGACTTTTGGTGTATATTCTTTAGAAGAAAATTGATAGATGATGTCCATAGGGTTATTTTGTACTTTTGATTTGATTAATAAAGGTCATTCCATTCATTTATGAATATTTGATTAATGTAATATAAATATACATAATACATGTCACTAGAGCAATATGTTCAAAGCCATTTGACTTAAAGTTATGTGAATTCAACATGAGATCCTAATGAATGCTAAGAACCGTATTCTTAAATGACCATTGTCAACTATTATAGTGTATTGGACAAAAATAATGCACACGTGACTGGTATGTTGTTGGTATGTATGCCCATAGAGCAAGTCATGTGATGATTGTAATGGGATACTTTGTAAATGATTTGAATAATAATAAAGGCAATTTCCGATCTATATGTTTAAACTGTTTCTGAGATGATGGTATAACATGATAGATGTCTAAAGATTGTTTTACTCAATGACGTATGCTTTTGGGTTCATGACCTAAATGATGAGATCATACGGATGTTAATAGTATGCATTCTTGTTTAGTCCCTAGTCGGTTGTTATTGTGGAAATAACCATAGACATCAATAACACTGAAGACAAGATTGTGTGTTGGTTGATGACAGAATCTCATTAGTCATGATATAGTGATATCAAACCAAACACATAGGTACTTGTTAGAGAACAAGGTACCGGACAAACCCACCGTGACAGTGACACATGGAACCATGACTTGGTAGTCACAGTCAGCTGTCACAGTGATGGTGGTGAGTGTGATTCTTAGACCTAAAATCACTACACTCAACACATGTCGTTGGGTACACTTTGACATCATCAAACACAGTCCTGAAACATGGGTTGTTATAAAGGTGATAATTGGGTGGCTTTGACACATGGGGCTTTTGAGGGGTGAGTGAAAGATATGGGATTTGTCCCTCCTAAGGGAGTTTGATATCCTTGGCCACTTGATGAGTAGGATTGAGAAAGGCATGTGCATGCACGTGTGAATCAATATGTGATATTGATGTCACACACATCTCACTCGGTCTGCTCTGAGATCAAGGAAATGAATGAACGTTGACAGGATGACTGTTCCATGCCTCGAGTTCATTCAGGATATCAGTGACAAAGGAATTATACATTCACGGTAACACCATTCACGGATTGTAGGATTGAAAGTTGTTCTCCAACTTTCTATTTCACTTGGGTAGCAATGATGTGTGACTAGGCACCGCTATTTGCTTGTGAAGTCATAAGTGTTATGGACTTTCACTGCCAATGTGAAATGGACCTGCAGGGTCACACACATAGGATTTAACCTGGAAGAGGAGTTTTGTCCACAAGAAATGTTTAGATTGATTACTAAAAGAGTTTAGTAGTTCAATTAAACACTCAATTAATCGATAGCTCAATATCATAATGTTCCAGGTGTTGGACGCATTGATTGGAGTATCAGATTGATTGAAATTGCAATTGACTGATTCTGCACAATCTGCACTCCCAACTGATCGGCTCATGTGATGAACCGATCGACTGAGCTTGGTGAACCGGTCGGGTCAAGTGTTGAATCGATCGGCTCAAGATCAGGGTGAACTGATTGCTTCAAAGGTTGAAACGATCGGTTCAACTGGTGCAACCGAGCAACTTGGGAAAGTAGTATTGGTGAGAATTTTCCTTGCGTTTCACTTGCCCAATTTGATTGGAATAAGGATTGGTATTCGATACCAATTAGAAACAAAAGAAGGAAAGTCAATCTGGGATCGACCAGGACTACCAACCGACCGGTTCACTTGTGAACCAACCGGTTGAGGTGTCCCAACCGATCGGTTGGTGCTCCAACCGATCGGTTCAGGTCCCCAACCGACTGGTTCACTTGTGAACTGATCGGTTCAGGTTGCGAGTTGGTTGCTTTTGTGGAAAATCTTGAACCCTTCTACTCCTGCTTTTAGTCCCATATTGTCAGGGACAGAGAACCCTGTCCCATGACTCGCCTATATATAGGGGTATTGGGGGCTTCTCAGACAACAAATCAGTGCAAGCCAGTTGCTCTGCAAAGTTGTCGTTCTCTCTGGTTTTGGTAACCGAGAGAGAGACCGAGCAAGTGCTTCCTGCAAAGGGAGGTGCAGCAAGGGAAGGACAACTGCAGTTGCAACTTGCAGTAGGAGAGTGTGTTGGTGACTAGTACGTCAACAGGAGGGTGTGAATCCTTCCACTTCCTTGTGGGATAAGGAGTGTGGAGTTCCAGGTGGTCTGTGTGGACTACTTCAGAGGCGGGAGGTCACTGCCTCTTAGGAGGAAAACTGTCATCCGACAGTCCGGTAGGAGGAGTCGTCAGTCCCAGTGCGACCAGAAGCTGCACAGACACCGTCCAAGACCAGTGGTGAAGACCGCACAAGGCACGAGGTTCTGTCACCGAGCAAGCCTTGGGACAAGGTATGATTCACAAACCATCTTTCCTATTATATAGACGTTGACGTGATTCCTTTCGTTCTGGATTTTTGGGGAGAAAATTTTTTGTTTCCGCTGCTGCTCTGCCTCCTCTAAAACCCAACAGTGGTATCAGAGCCACGTCAACTGCTCTATATTTTAGGATTATCGATATGATCGATTTTGGTTTTTCGCCTTTATTTATTGCATGTGATGCGAATAATATCGGCTTTATACATGTCCAATCCACAAATCCCAAATATACATATATGATATGTAATATTAATGCATTCGATACGCGTCGCCCTTAAATGAGTTTTGTGGTGGATGTGTAGCATGATTATGGCCTATAAACCCCTATATATGTGTATGGTTGTTTGTGTGGTTGCTTGCATCTCAGTCTGCGCACTGATTCCCTTTCTCTTATTCCTGATGTAACTCAAAATAATTTGAAAATTCTTTTCCTACCTTTGCTCCCCCCGAATGTAACTCGGGGTTTCACAATTCAATTATAAATAGGATAGATTTTATTTCCTGTTATGTCAAAGAACGGAGGACGAACTGAAGATGATCGGTTCAAGGAGTGAACTGATCGGTTGGTGATCCATACGGCCAGTTCGAGGAGCGAGACGAGCGGGTGGCGACCTCAGGAGATGCACGACGACCGGTGAACCGATCGGTTGGAGGAGCCAGTCGATTGGCTGGTGGCACCCGAACAACCAACCTGATGGCGAGCTGATCGGTCATGGAGATGAGCTGATCAAACCCAGAAAGGCAGGCACATATTTCATCTTGTACAGGTTGCATGTGATGTAGACCTAGATGACCGTGATTCCTCTTGGCTCGGGGAATCACAATAGGATGGCCATAATCATTGCTTTTTATCGTTTTGCATGTTTTCTGTGGGATATAGCATGTATATGATACTTACTATATATTGTGGTGATTGGATATGTATATGTATATAAAAACCAAATCCCTCATTAAATATTAAGTTTTAGATGCCTTCCCAATGTGACACACGAGAAAAGCTTGATCGACCAAGTGTGGGCACGCCCTAGCGTGGTGCACCGTCTATCTTGTGGAAGCGTGAAGGATGAATGTGTGGGTCTGCCCTAGCAGGGTGCATGTTCATCGTGTTGGCTTTGGGTCGGACTTAACAAGGTGACCTAGATAGGATCTAGCGCCTTGAGGCATGGAGATGATCATTGCAAGGAGTTGCATATGACATCTTTCAAGAGTTACATATGATGCAATTGGCAAGAGTTTCCTATCTGAGAGATCTGAGTTGTGGGTGACAGCCCTAGCTGGTCCATGGCTCAGAGGATTTCAGGATCTTGACCCACTAGAAGATTGTACGGTGCAATCTTCCGAATTTATGGTGAGAGCTATCAATTTGAGTCAAAATAGTGGGAGCGGTAATTAATTAAAGGCCTAATTAACTATCGTCAAATTTATTCAAATCAAATCAAAAAGGTTTTGACAAATGCAAATTTTCTCTTGTAGAATGGCAAAAGAATCATCTTTTAAAATGGGCAAATTAATTGAGAATAAATTCCATAACTGGTTGAGGACTGTGAGAAGTGTTCTGCACAATCCAGATATACCAGGAGCCTTGGGATCCACTCTATGTACTCTTAAAGCATTGGTGAAGAAGAAAGTAGGTAAGGGAGAGAAGTGTTCTCTCGCCAAACCAATTTCTTCTACATGGAAAGGATGGAAGGAACAATGGAAGAAGAAGTCGGAGATAGAGATCTCTACTTCTCGTGTATACATGATAGAGATTAACTTTACTACTTCTTCATCATGGGTACTTGATACCGGATGCGGATCTCACATTTGTTCAAATGTGAAGGATCTTAAGAGAAGTAGGCCTTTAGGGAAAGGCGAGGTTGAACTACGTGTTGCTAATGGGGCAAGAGTTGCCGCCAGTGTTGTAGGAACCTATGAGTTAACTCTACCAAGTGGGCTAATAATAGAGTTGATGAAATACTATTATGTACCTGCCATAAATAGGAATATCATTTCCGTCTCTTGTTTGGACAAGGATGGAATTGAATTTCTTATTAAGAATGGAAATTGTTCCATTTCTAAAGATGGGATCTTTTATGGCAGTGCCCCTATGTCTTATGGTCTATACTTGATAGATTTGGAGACAAGTGTATACAACATAAACACCAAAAAGCAAAAACTCAGCGACTCAAACAAAACATATCTCTGGCATTGTCGTCTAGGGCACATAAATGAGAAGCGCATTTCTAGACTCCATAAAGATGGTTATCTAGACTCCTTTGATTATGAATCAATAGAGACATGTGAATCTTGTTTGTTGGGCAAGATGACCAAGACTCCCTTTTCAGGTAAAGGTGAAAGAGCTAGTGATCTATTAGGACTCATACATACTGATGTATGTGGGCCTTTTAGATCTAATGCCAGAAATGGGTGTCAGTACTTCATTACCTTCACCGATGATTTCAGTAGGTATGGCTATGTGTACCTGATGAAGCATAAGTCAGAAGCCCTTGAAAAGTTCAAGGATTTCATGAATGAAGTACAGAACCAACTTGGTAAAAGTATTAAGGCACTTCGATCCGATCGAGGTGGAGAATACTTGAGCCAGGAGTTTGAGGACCTTCTGCGAGCCCGTGGTATTGTATCACAGTGGACTCCTCCTGGAACACCACAACATAATGGTGTGTCTGAAAGAAGGAATCGCACATTGTTGGATATGGTACGATCAATGATGAGTTTTGCTAATCTTCCAATTTCTTTCTGGGGTCATGCTCTTGAAACCGCCGCATTTACACTTAACCGTGTACCATCTAAATCGCTTCAAAAGACACCATATGAGATATGGTACGGGAAGCGTCCCGATTTGTCTTTTCTGAAGATTTGGGGTTCTGAGGCTTACGTCAAGAAAATGTTTCCTGATAAGCTTGGACCCAAATCAGATAAATGTTATTTTGTTGGATACCCCAAGGAAACGAGGGGATACTATTTATACCACCCTACTGACAGCAAAGTGTTTGTTGCCAGGACAGCTGTGTTCCTAGAGAAGGAATTTATTTTCAAAGGAAGCAGTGGGAGGAATATAGAGCATGAAGAGGTTCAAGCCCAACAAGAAAACATGGAACGGATAGATGCACCAGAGGAAAATACAGATTCACAAGGTGTTGTGGAATCTCAGTCTCCTCAGGTAACACAAGGACCTCATAGATCTAGTAGGACTCGCCTTGAACCTAAGAGGTTTGGATACCTTCTAACTCAGGAAGGTGGAGAGTTGATCATAGATGATGATCCAACTACCTACGTAGAGGCTATGGAGGGACCAGATTTTGAGAAATAGCTTGAAGCCATGAGATCCGAGATGGAATCCATGTACTCCAACAAAGTATGGACTTTGGTGGAACCACCTGAAGGGGTAAAACCCATAGGGTGCATGTGGGTCTTCAAGAAAAAGACCGACATGGATGGCAATGTGCAAAATTATAAAGGTAGATTGGTTGCAAAGGGATTTCGACAAGTTCAAGGTGTTGACTATGATGAAACCTTTTCTCCAGTTGCCATGATTAAGTCCATCAGGATCATGCTTGCTATTGCAGCTTACTATGACTATGAGATTTGGTAGATGGATGTTAAAACTGCATTCCTTAATGGGAATATACATGAGGATGTGTACATGACACAACCTGAAGGTTTTGTAGATCCAAAGAATGCTAATAAAGTCTGTAAACTGCAAAGGTCAATCTATGGATTGAAGCAAGCATCTCGAAGTTGGAATCTTCGATTTGATGAGGAAGTCAAAGTGTTTGGCTTTATTCAAAATGAAGATGAACCTTGTGTGTACA
This sequence comes from Alisma plantago-aquatica, assembly GCA_963693085.1. NCBI lineage: Eukaryota > Viridiplantae > Streptophyta > Magnoliopsida > Alismatales > Alismataceae > Alisma > Alisma plantago-aquatica. The sequence continues at coordinate 1,614,638,248 of OY856409.1, read as the reverse complement.
AGAAGGTTAGTTGGAGCTCGACCACATTCCTCATATTGTATGTGGATGACATACTTTTGATGGGGAATGATGTCTTAGCCTTAGAGAAGGTAAAGACTTGGCTTGGGAAAACTTTCTCAATGAAGGACTTAGGAGAAGCATCCTATATTCTAGGAATTAAGATCTATAGAGATAGATCTAGAAGGCTTCTCGGACTAAGTCAGAGCACATACATTGACAAAGTGTTGAAGCAGTTCAACATGGAGAACTCAAAGAGAGGCAACATTCCCATGCTACATGGAGTCACCGTCTCTAGAGCTCAATGTCCCCAATCTTGTGAAGAGAGCAAGCGGATGAATGGGATCCCATATGCATCAGCCATCAGATCCATCATGTACGCTATGTTGTGCACATGCCCAGATGTCTCGTATGCTCTCAGCATGATGAGCAGGTACCAGTCAGATCCCGGGGATACTCACTAGACAGCTGTGAAGAACATCCTCAAGTACTTGCGAAGGACTAAGAATCAGTTTCTTGTTTACGGCGGCGAGGAAGAGCTGGTTGTAAAGGGTTACACTGATGCAAGCTTCCAAACCGATAAATATGATTACAGATCGTAGTCAAGATTTGTGTTTTGCCTTAATAATGGAGCTGTGATCTGGATGAGTTCCAAGCAAGAAACAGTTGTCGATTCTACTACAGAGGCTGAGTATATTGCTGCTTCACATGCAGTGAAGGAGGTTGTGTGGATCAGGAAGTTCATTTCTGAACTTGGTGTAGTTCCCAATAGCTGTGATGCAATTAAGCTTTATTGTGACAATAATGGAGCTATTGCACAAGTAAGGAGCCCAGATCACATCAGCGGTCCAAGCACATACTGCGGCACTTCCATCTCATACGAGAGATCGTACAGCGAGGAGATGTGAAGATTTGCAAAGTACCAACTGAAGACAACATAGTTGATCCACTGACTAAGGCCCTTTCTCAGCAGAAGCATGATGGTCATGCTAGGTCACAAGGTTTGAGATTCGTTGGTGACTGGCTCTAAGTGCAAGTGGGAGTCTGTTGGTATGTATGCCCATAGAGCAAGTCATGTGATGATTGTAATGGGATACTTTGTAAATGATTTGAATAATAATAAAGGCAATTTCCGATCTATATGTTTAAACTATTTCTGAGATGATGGTATAACATGATAGATGTCTAAAGATTGTTTTACTCAATGACGTATGCTTTTGGGTTCATGACCTAAACGATGAGATCATACGGATGTTAAGAGTATACATTCTTGTTTAGTCCCTAGTCGGTTGTTATTGTAGAAATAACCATAGACATCAATAACACTGAAGACTAGATTGTGTATTGGTTGATGACAGAATCTCATTAGTCATGATATAGTGATATCAAACCAAACACATAGGTACTTGTTAGAGAACAAGGTATCAGACAGACCCACCGTGAGAGTGACACATGGAACCATAACTTGGTAGTCACAGTCAGCTCTCACAGTGATGGTGGTGAGTGTGATTCTTAGACCTAAAATCACTACACTCAACACATGTCGTTGGGTACACTTTGACATCATCAAACGTAGTCCTGAAACATAGGTTGTTATAAAGGTGATGATTGGGTGGCTTTGACACATGGGGCTTTTGAGGGGTGAGTGATAGATATGGGATTTGTCCCTCTTGAGGGAGTTTGATATCCTTGGCCACTTGATGAGTAGGATTGAGAAAGGCATGCGCATGCACGTGTGAATTAATATGTGATATTAATGTCACACACATCTCACTCGGTCTGCTCTGAGATTAAGGAAATGAATGAACGTTGACAGGATGACTGTTCCATGCCTCGAGTTCATTCAGGATATCAGTGACAAAGGAATTATATATTCACGGTAACACCATTCACGGATTGAAGGATTGAAAGTTGTTCTCCAACTTTCTATTTCACTTGGGTAGCAATGATGTTTGACTAGGCACCGCTCTTTGCTTGTGAAGTCATAAGTGTTATGGACTTTCACTGCCAACGTGAAATGGACCTGCAAGGTCACACACATAGGATTTAACCTGGAAGAGGAGTTTTGTCCACAAGAAATGTTTAGATTGATTACTAAAGGAGTTTAGTAGTTCAATTAAACACTCAATTAATCGATAGCTCAATATCATAATGTTCAAGGTGTTGGACGCATTGATTGGAGTATCAGATTGATTGAAATCGCAATTGACTGATTCTGCACAATCTCCACTCCCAACTGATCAGCTCATGTGATGAACTGATCGGCTGAGCTTGGTGAACCGGTCGGGTCAAGTGTTGAACCGATCGGCTCAAGATCAAGGTGAACTGATTGCTTCAAAGGTTGAAACGATCGGTTCAACTGGTGCAACCGAGCAACTTGGGAAAGTAGGATTGGTGAGAATTTTCCCTGCGTTTCACTTGCCCAATTTGATTGGAACAAGGATTGGTATTCGATACCAATTAGAAACAAAAGAAGGAAAGTCAATCCGGGATCGACCAGGACTACCAACCGACCGGTTCACTTGTGAACCAACCGGTTGAGGTGTCCCAACCGATCGGTTGGTGCTCCAACCGACCGGTTCAGGTCCCCAGCCGACCGGTTCAGGTTGCGAGTTGGTTTCTTTTGTGGAAAATCTCGAACCCTTCTACTCCTGCTTTTAGTCCCATATTGTCGGGGACAGAGAACCCTGTCCCATGACCCGCCTATATATATAGGGGTATTGGGGGCTTCTCAGACAACAACTCAGTGCAAGCCGGTTGCTCTGCAAAGTTGTCGTTCTCTCTGGTTTTGGTAACTGAGAAAGAGCACAAGCAAGTGCTTCCCGCAAAGGGAGGTGCCGTAAGGGAAGGACAACTGCAGTTGCAAATTGCAGTAGGAGAGTGTGTTGGCGACTAGTACGCCAACATGAGGGTGCGACTCCTTCCACTTCCTTGTGGGATAAGGAGTGTGGAGTTCCAGGTGGTCCGTGTGGACTACTTCAGAGGCGGGAGGTCATTGCCGCTTAGGAGGACAACTGTCATCCGACAGTCCGGTAGGAGGAGGAGGAGTCAGTCCCGGTGCGACCAGGAGTTGCACAGACACCGTACAAGACCAGAGGTGAAGACCGCGCAAGGCACGAGGTTTTGTCTCCGAGCAAGCCTCGGGACAAGGTATGATTCACAAACCACCTTTCCTATTATATAGACGTTGACGCGATTCTTTTCGTTCTGGGTTTTTGGGGAGAAAATTTTTTGTTTCTGTTGTTGCTTCTCTGCCTCCTCTAAAACCCAACATATGTGTGGTGATTATTGACCATGTCTTAGAAGTCACATGTATTGGATGCCAAGTCAGACACATATGTACCTGTTAGAAAACAAGTGTACTTGATAGACTCACTTGAAGAGTTAGTCATTGACCATTATATGATATTCATAAACAACTCTCAAATGTGATAATGGTGTTGTGGTTCTTTGACCTGAAGTCACTAAAATGGTGATGTGATAATCATCATACCTTAACACTACCCAATGTGATCTTAAATAAGGTTTTTGTAAATGTAGTGGTTGGGTGTGGTGAGAATCATGCTACACTTTGTTAGTGATAGGAATTTGTCCCTCCCATACAATTTGAGCAATATATTAGGCCTCTTTTTAAATGAGACTAGAAAAATTCATGGCAATACTTATGTGAGTCGATATGTGAGACCGAGCTCATATGTATATTATAGGTCTACTCGGAGATCAAGGAACTTGTATTTTTTTTATAATAAGGATGATGTGTCCAGGCCTCAAGATCAATTTAGATATTTGTGATAAAGGGATTAAACTACACAGTAACATTGTAAATGAATGTTTAGTCTTGTCTGACTCATCCTAGTACTTGGGTAGCATTGATGTGTATTACACACCACTTATTGCTTATGGATTGTGATATTCAGTACTGAATTCATTGGCAATGTGGTATTTAACCTACATGGTCACACTATATAGACACCTTAAAGAATGCTAATTTGAGCTCAAGTGTAATTGTTACAAATATAGGAACTTAAAGGTAAGTTTCAAAGATCAAGAATTAAATAAGGGTATATACATTGGAATTATCTCTAGAAGTAAGAGACCCTCTCTTCATAGAAAAAGGCAAGATACACCACACTGGGATACAAAGAATGATGTTGTGACATCCCTAGATTTTCTAAAACTTAATCTTATGTGTGATGTCTAAATTGAAACCCTCACCTCAGTGAGAATCCCAATTTAAACCCCCACACTAGACTAAGAAGAAGAAAATCAGAGGAAGTCAGAAGAAAACAATAGTAGCACCTGCACATGAACAATAATAAAATTATACAATACATGTTCACCATTCAACATATAATTACAACATGAATTGTTACAACACTTGATATTACATTTTGAACATCAAACTTCTACATATACATGTACTACTACCACTAAACTACATGATCTTAAGACAATAGGTCCACCAGTACATTAGCTCGCCACACAACTCTCAACTATCAAGCTCTTCAAGATCACACATCCACATACCTCAACAAAGATTACATGTGGTACACGTCAGCACAATATTCAAGAATATTTTACTCAGTACACCTACATGTCTTTTATATACCTCTCGTTAGAAAGCTTGACAATAAGATAAAATTAGAACTTGGCAGTAATAAACAAATATAAGAAAAAGTATATACTTGCACAAAGATGTTCATTAACAAAAGAGAACACATATTTTAAGCTCATTTTCCATTATATATCCATGCATTGACTGCCAAAGGTTTTGATGCATTCTCTTGAGTCTCAAGGAGGTCAAGATTAAGGCCTTCATGATCTACTACCAAAGAGTTTGAGATCAATATACATGTGATCTACTACCAAAGAGTTTGAGATCACTTTCCAAGTATTGTACTACTAAAGAGTTTAGTTCTTTCATATAATAAAATAGATATATTATATTTCATGTGTTCATAGCCATAAGTATGGAAAAACAAGCAAGATATCATACAAGATCAATCATTTCATATAATATCCTATGATAAGTATTTACTACACATATATAGCAAGCATATTGTATAATAAGCCAAGTAAGAGGTAATGGCGTACCTTGATCATAGATATCCTAAACCACATATTCCTGATGTCAACTACCACATTGGTCAACCCCTGATAAAGACAAGATCACATATACCATCATCAGATTCTCATAATCTTAACCCTAGTTGATTCATTAGGGTTTCACTTAGTCTTATGATATTTCCATTATTACTTGTCTTATCTTATTGGAATTAGGTTAGTGATCTTATATTCTAGGTTAGGATACCTAATCTTATTATTCAGTTGCATATAATTATGTGAACAAATTAACCCTAGGTTACATGTATTATTAATGTTAGGGTTATCTCATCATTTGAGGATCATTTAACATGTAACATGATTTATATGCATAGTTATGATCTCAGAATTACATATTAGCTTTCACTTACTGATATGAGCTTATTCTAAAATTTCCAAGATTTCTTGAGCATATTTGTGATTATTGCACATTAATTAAGGTTATTATCCCTAATTAACCACATTAAGTAAATTCCATCATTTTGTGCATCAACATTATAATATTTGACCTCAAGTAGATTATAAATCCCATTAGGAATTACTGAAACATTCTCATAATTTTATGCCATCATTTGATATTTATCCATCAAATAAGTATAACACATCTTCCATTATATCACTATGATTTTAGCATAAAAAGACTACTATGATAGTTCCATGTTATTCTACATATTTGTTTTTTAAATTTTGGTATATTATTTCTATTTTTATGATAATTGAGCTATTTTCTATGAATTATTGAAGATATAAGAAATTACTGAAGATTTACCCTTTTCCGTCCAATGGGACACTGACACGTGGCCTTCTCTTGGCTTGCACTGGGCCAACGGTTCATGTTGCGATTCCGGTTCAGCGGGGCGGTCTGGGCTGAGGCGGGACCGGTTCAGGGCTCTCTTTGCCCTTCTCTCCGTGCGCTCGTTGAGTCCCGATGGGACTCTGTTCTCGCGCGAGGCATCGCGCCGCCGCTGGGCTCTACCCCGGTGAGCAATTGGTGAAAGTGCACACCTACTCGTCTCCCGATTCTAGATCTTCAAGGTTCAGTGTGCCCTTCCTCATGCCCGTGTCCTGGTAATTCGGTGCTGGAGGCTCCATTTCACTGTCGTGAGGCTTTCAGAGATGGTCCGCAGAAGAGGCATATCGCCTCCACTTGAGGTATTCCCTATAAGATGGATCCGGTAGAAAGAAATGATCTCCAGGAGCATGTTCTGAGCTCTTTAACACGGCCGAGAGTGCCCTAGACTAGTGCCCGAGCTCCACCTTCCACTCCGGCGAAGATCCAGTTCGTGAGCCATAAATGGTTCCACTTCAGATCATGTAACAGAGGGAAACTACTCCATTGAGATCCTTCTCCCTTTTCCATTACGAATCTCCCTCTGGTCCACTCTCTAGCTCCGTCTTCATCTTCGTGGGTCACCTACAGAAAACAGTGGAGAGGTGGGGAGGAGCGGACCCTGAAACTCCTTGGTCTGGTGGTGGTTTGTTACAAATTTGGGGTCATACTGACCGTCTCAGTAAGGCAAGGAAAATTGGATACGGGGTTCTCTTCATGTTGCACATCTTCAGAGGTCATGGCATCGAGGCTAGACCACGATCGTCTCACGCCTCGGTCCACAAACGTCAGAGGTTGAGGACAAGCATACAGCCCTTAGATCCATAATCCAACTACATGCCAATCCATGGCTTTTTCTTATGATTGTCGGTGACCACAGGATTAGAGACCCAGGGCCAGAAAAGATCCACACAGCCGGCTCCAAACAAAAGGGGCGCGTGACTCCAGATTTAACGCAACTTAGTTCTATAAATCCTCAATAATACATATTATTTCACCAATTTCAAACCTAAATAACTTCCTCTAGGATCCTCCAATTGCTACAAAATTTTAACCATAGCTTTATAACGACTCGAACTACATTCTACTCAAATTTTGTGACAAAACTCATCTATTTGATCATCCAATTAAATATTCCAAAAAGGTATGAATTTAGGGATCTTAATCATGATATCAATATCATTTGATATCCAAACTTTAGCAAGACACTTGGAACTCTCAAGATAACTCAACGTGTGAATTCTAGTGTGTTATTGGAGATTAAAGGTTCCAAAAAAGCACTCTATCACATCCTGAACACCTTAAAAGAAATTTCTTCCTCGAAATTAAAGCAAAATCCACTCTATCATAGATGTGTTCCATGGGACCCAATGTATGATGGAATTCCTCATTCTGTGAGGGCATCCACAACCTCGTCAAATTAATTTTATAAAACCCCACCCCATTAAAACCTCATTATAGATGATATAATAGGAGGCATTCTAGACATCTCATTCTCTCATTGTTGCCTCTAGGAATTGAGTGAGAGGGAGAGAGGGAGATGACTAGGGTCTCTAAAGCTTCACCTTTAAGCACTCATGTATATCCCATGGACATGAGTTCACATAACAAATTTTCTTCGAACCAACAACTTCTTTGGTGGCTCAAGTTTCTAGGAGAAGGTCTCCACTGTAGAATGAGGCATTATGCAAATAGTGACATTTGTGGAAGATTATATTCGAAGACAAATATTTAGCCACAAAATGTTGCCGTATTCAATTGGAGTCAATAGAGATATGTCTGTGACCTTGCCCTGCCACTCTGTGGTGGAAGGCAATGCTCCATCAATAACAATCAACCATGGAATCCAATGATTAGCCATAGTAAATTGGGTTTTGCATCCATCTAGGGTATGTTTTAGAGTGCCAAAAACACTAGAAATGAGTTCTAATTTCTGATCTAGTGAAATCCAAAAGTAATGTAGATTGGAAAGTCCAAATCTACATTGAGAAAATATAGTTTTGTTTGAACTTATTTAAGGATATGGTATACACTTGCAAACTCTATTCAGTTCTATTGTATTAGATGGATTATGCTTGAGGGATTGCTGGGAATTTTTATGATTCTGCTATGTTTTCTGATCCTAAGAACCCAACACAAGGTTTCTCTAATTTTTTCTAAAAAAGATATAGATCTTATCTATTTTTTCTAGCGCATTGTTCTATCTAATTTTTAGACAAAAAAATCTATCTATCTATTTATGTGGTCCTTAAACAAAGTTAACATCAAATGTATTTTTTCTTTAGAAATTTGTCTAACCAAGTTTAGCGTATTAGATAGTAAAATTTCTCTAATTGTTTAATGCAAAAACCATTTTTGTGTGATCTTTGGTACCCAAATGGGTAGCGTCAGTCAATGTTCTTTTAAGTAATTTATTTCAAAGACCACATAGTTAAATCATTAAATGGGTGGTTAGTTAGCCTTTTCAAGAATATATAATGGAGCATTTTTACCTTTGAAATCCCACTGACAACAAGGAAAGTAGATAGAGTGTTTTTACGCATTATTATTTTCCAGATGGAAAGTTTTTCTATAGATGGAATTTGTTAGGTAAGTTCATAAGACATTTGTACATTTATTAAACAACGTTATTAAAAAAGTTACTTGAACTCATTGAACCTATGAGTTTATTATTATCATAGATTAGGTCAGAATCATATAAGTGATCTTGGTCATGGTTGTTATCTTCTGAATTAATCAATTTCCTACTCCCAATATCTCTCTATTAGTGATTGAGTTTTTTTTTTGAGGTTAAGCGATCTTATATATTAGATTTGCAAATCTACTCTAATGCAGTTCTTTACAACTGAAGGAAAAGAACTAAAGTTACTGGAAGAAAAGCTGCTACTGGAGGCTAAACGGACTATTTGATGTGCTACCCCATTAGCCATTCTACGACAAAAAACAAAAGAAATGCTAGTGAATGAAAAACTAAGATGAGCTATATCCTCAAGAATGGTTCCCAGGAGATCTGCCCTTCTAGTCCCGGCCTCTATAAGCTTGACCACTGCTTCAGCGTCTGATTCCAGGATCACATGTGTGAGGTTCATATCTTTGGAGAGGATGAGTCCTTCTCTAATGGCTAGTGCTTCAGCGCATCTCGGGTCCTTTAGTGTCGGCTGCTTCTTCCCAACGATTCTTGTTGCTTCACCATCCGCTGTCCTCCACACCATCCCGAGTCTATCCATTCCCTGTGTGTTCACTGCAGAATCACAATTCACCTTCACCGTCCCCGCCGGCGGCCTGCTCCAGCCCACATCTGCGGCTGCATGCGTAAGGCCAACCTGCCTGCACGTCAGCTCCGATTGATAACAGACCAGCGGTAGGAGCGAATTCTTTATAATCATCAGGCTGCGGACCTTGTTCCCAAACATTATGTCATTTCTCCTACTCCAGATTGCCCAAAGAGCAGCAATCATATCATCATCTGCCTTCCCACGTAACGGCCAAACTGCTGCCATGAGAGTTGCACGTACCGGTTTGGTGCCCAGCTGGCCTACGCGCCATTGTGTTTCCATTGGATAATCCTTCCATAGTTCCCACGCCTGGTCACACTTGAAGAGCATGTGACTGATGTCCTCTTTTTCCTTCCAGCAAATATTACAAATTCCATCTTGATGACAGTACCTATCAAACAACCTCCCCACGGTGGCCAACGAGCCTACGGCGTAGCGCCAAAGAAAGTGTGCCGCTTTGGGAGCTAAGCTCGTCTTCCATATTGCCCTCCATACTTCGCTTTCCACATGATTGGTCGGTCGCTCATTGCTGCTTGGTTGTTGTGTAGCCATCCAATAGGCATACCTCACTGTATACTCCCCTCTTCTGCTTGGTTTCTAGAAGATTCCATCTGTTCTCGTCGAGACTCCTAGAGGAATCACACACACCATGTCAGCCACGTTTTGTGCTAGCAGCTCACAAATCAGCCCACGGTTCCACTATAGAGTTTCGTGATCAATCAATTGGTAGACATGTTGTACTGTCGGTGAAGATATTCCCAACCTAGATTCTATGCTTCCATCTAGATTGGGAATCCAGTTGTCGGACCATATATTTATATCTTTGCTGTCACCCACTCTCCATTGCATGCCTTCTAGAACTATGCTCTTCGAATTCCATATACTCCTCCACGTGAAGCTTGGGTTATGACCCCTTCGGGCCTTGAGGACACTGCTAGATGGGAAGTACTTAGCCTTGAGAACTTTGTATGCCAACGTCTCACTCCTATGGAACAGCCGTCAAATTTGTTTGGCAAGGAGAGCTTGATTGAAGACACCAATGTCACGAAAACCCATGCCTCCTTGGTTTTTCGGTGTGCAGAGTTTTTCCCAGCTGACCCAGGCTATTTTCCTTTCACTATCTTTGGCTCCCCACCAGAATTTGGCAATGGAACTGTTGATGGCGTCAAGAAGATATGCTGGTAACTGGAAAATACTCATCAGGTACGTTGGAATCGCTTGAGCCACTGCCTTGATTAGAACCTCCTTTCCCGCTTTGGATAGCAGCTTTTCCTTCCAGCCTTGAAGTTTATTCTATACCCGTTCCTGTATGTATGAGAAGGCTTGCTTCTTGGTCCTCCCCACCGCTGCTGGTAGGCCTAGGTATTTTCCATGTTTCTCCACCTCTTTGACTTGAAGTACTTGGCATATCTCATCCTTCCTCTCTCTGGATACTCCTTTGCTGAAGGCTACCTCAATTTTTGATAGGTTGATTTTCTGTCCGGATGCCCGTTCGTACTGGCTGATAATTTGAGCTAATACCAGGCATTCTTCTTTGGTTGCCCTCGCAAAAAGAATGGAGTCATCTGCAAAGAAAAGGTGAGAAATGTGAGGCCCATGCCGGCTGGCTCGCACTCCATGAATACTCTTCTGTTGTGTTGCCAAATTTCGTAAAGAAGAAAAAGCTTCAACACATAAAATAAAAAGGTAAGGGGAGAGAGGGTCACTCTGTCGCAGTCCTCTGGATGGTTGAGTCTTCCTAGTACCGTCCCCATTAATAGCAAAGGAATGAGATACTGACGACATACAGTTCATAATTTTCCTCCTCCAAAGCTCTCCGAAACCCAACCTCTCCTGTACAAAATCCACAAACCCCCATTCTACTCTGTCATAAGCTTTTGACATGTCAAGCTTCAGTGCTATATGGCCCTTCTTTTTCCTCTTCTCGCCTTTCATAGTATGAAATAGCTCATAGGAAACAAGCACATTGTCGGTAATAAGCCTTCCCGGAATAAAAGCACTTTGTTGTTCTGAAATGATTTTATCCATCAACGGACACAAGCGGTTGGCAAGGACTTTTGCCGCAATTTTATAAACAACATTGCACAGACTTATAGGCCTGAACTCCCCAATCTCCTTTGGTGTTTTCACTTTTGGTATGAGGACTACCAACGTAGAGTTCACATCAGCTATACTGCTATCCGATTTCCACCATCCCTTGATATAGTTTGCCACATCGTCACCCACAATGTGCCAATAGTTTTGGAAAAACATGGCTTTCATACCGTCTGGCCCGGGTGCTTTATTCGGATGCATGCCTTTCAACGCTGCTTGGATTTCTTCAGTGGTAATATCCCTTTCCAGATCTTCATTCTCCACACCTCCAATTTTCCTCTCTATCCCTGCCGCTGCCTCCTCCCAACCCGTCGGGTTTGATGTTTTGAACAGCCCATGGAAAAAAGTAGTGATGACTCTCTCAATCTCTTCCTCCTTCGTTTTCCATTGTCCCTCATTGTCATTGATCCCCTCGATCTTGTTTCTTTTCTTACTTTGAGATGCTTTGTGATGAAAGTACACCGTGTTCTGGTCTCCAGCTTTCATTTCATTCACTCTCGCCCTAGCATGCCATTATTATTGCCACATCTTTCCATCTTCCCTTGTAACTCCATAGAAGCTCCGCCTTCCCATGCTTCTTTGATGATTTGTTCACACGTCTCATCCTCCATCCACATGGGCTCGAAGAAAAAATTATCCTATTGTCTTCTTTGTCGCCTTCGCATGTACTCCGTATGAATGATAACCGCGGAATGATCTGATTCTACAAAAGGGAGGTGGATAACTCTCGCCTGTGGATATCTCGCTGCCCAATTGGGACACACTAATGCCCTATCCAGCCTTTCACGAACAAGAGTTTCAGGTGTTGTTCCCCTCTGCCATGTGAAGATACTGCCATTATATCCCAGATCTGTCAGATCACAGTCATCTATCACGTCCCGGAAGTCCTGCATGTAGCTGAGGGGCTTTGGTGGACCTCCCATTTTCTCTGTGTTAGAAACAATTTCATTGAAGTCCCCAAAGAACACCGTAGGTAGATCGGATGCATTTTTTAATTCACGTATCAAGTCCCAAGTTTTGTGCTTCAGCTGCTGGTCCGCCCACCCATAAATACCCACATCTCTCCATTTCCCAGTTTCAGTTCCATCTTCAATTTCACAACTGCAATGATGTTGCGAATACGATATGATGTTGAGATCGACATCCTTCCACCACAAGCCAACTCCACCTGCCCTGCCCACTCTGTCAATACATATACCTTGTGTGAAGCCACATTTCCTTTTAACTGATTCCAGATCTACACCTGTTATGAGCGTCTTCGTTAAGAAGACAAGGTTCGGGCTCTCCCTCCAACACCACGATCGGAGGGCGTTAACCGTGTCAGGGTTGCCCAATCCCTGAAAATTCCAACTCATGATTTTCATGGCTGTTCACGGAGCTAGTCTCCAGTCTCCGCTACTTGAACATCTACTGTCCCATCATAGTGTACTGCCACTTCACTATTCCTTGCTTTCTTAGTCGCATCTTCCGTAGGCCTGACTATGTCTAACTCCATATCACAGTATTCAGATTGCCTTCCTCTCTTCCCCGTCATTGTGTCCCAGACGACTTCATGTTCTGGTATCCCGAGACATTGTACCCTGCTCATCTTGTACACCCACGGTGGCTCCCTTATTTTCTTCGTCTCACCCTTTCCTTTCTTCCCTATCTTCTTTCTGTTCTCGGTCTTTTTTTGTGCCCTCGTCCGAACCTGGCTCTGATCATTTTCGTTGCTTCTTCTCTGTTATGTGTATATGGCCTCAGGTACCTCGGCTATAACCTCCTCAACAACGACTATCTCATTGATTTTTTCCTTGCGTGTGATTCCTTGATCCTCCTCCACTGCCATGCTAGGCTGAATTCTTCTCCGCACTTCCATTAACTTGGTCCTTCCGTAGGATTTGCATCTACTTTCCTTCTGCCCTGTTGCTTCCTCCTCACCCATCGTGCCCTTGCTTATGCGTCCGCTTTTCTTCTGTATCTCCTCCCGCTCTGGAAACAGATCGTTTAGGTTGTATTCTGATTCCGCACTGTGCTCTTGATTTTGCCGTGGATGCTCCCGTTCATTGACCACTGCCTTCTGCCCGTCTCTAATCAGTGCCACAGCTTCTCCGGCTACTTCTTCCTTCCTGCTCTGAACCCTACTGCCGTTGGTTGACCCCGACCTCGACGGCCCCTCCTGTGCTAGTTTGTGCTTGAGGACTATCCGCTTCATTGTTCATGTGTGCCCATGCAGTTCTTCATGCAGCGTCAGCCTTAGTTTCCACGGTGAAGCCTTCAACCACGGACCCCATTGCCGGTCTCCTTCTTCCCCTTCAGTTCTTTCTTCACAATCCCGCTCTGTGTGCCCTAGCCGCCCGCATGTGTGACAGAAATGCATCAGCCTCTTGTATTTCACATCCAGGTTGAGGATCTTGTTCTGATTGCCTGTGATTCGTAGGACTCTCTTTAGGGGTTTTGTGATGTCCAGATTCACTCAGACTCTCGCCGATGTTTCCCATCCGAGTTCGTCGACGTCTAGATCAAGGACGTCGCCCAGCCTGCCTGCTATCTTTTTGATTGCCTGGGTTGACCGGAATCCCAAGGGAAGCCCGTAGATTCGAACCCAAAAGGGAGTGTTCTTGATAGTAATCAACCCTGGTTGTTCTTCCTTCTCAATTTCTTTGAAGATCAGTAACTTGTTGTCAAAATTCCACGGCGCCCCATCTATCACTTTCTGCTTCTCTCCAATCAAAGAATTGGATGATGAAGACGTCTCCCTCCAATTGGTGTGCGCTTCATTTCCCAGAAGTTCGGTGCTCTATCGGAGAGGATGCGCGCCAGCCCCAGATGCTCGGCCTCCTCCTCGTTCTGTTCTTCCCTAATTTCGATTGGTTCTTATTCCTCCGTCGTGAGTTGTAGCTGCGCGTATCTATCTGTTAGTTCCTCCGCCATCCTGGGGAGAGTACCAGAAAGCTCGCCCTGTCCTTGGACCTGCAAGAGAAGGTAACCCTATCGGGGTAGGTGGACTCCCACACGCCGGAACCCTAGTCGCCAAAGCGCTAGGTCGCGGACGCGAGGAGAGAAATGATGTGATTCTTGAGTCGTTAGATTCTATTAGTGATTGAGTTTATATGACTTGGAGGGTTGCAAATGAGGTGACCCTTGAAAAAAGTAGGTTATGGATCCATATCCCAAAAAAAATAGTTATACTTTAGTAAGTAAAAGGACTTGCTATAAGTATTTTCAAAGGTTAATGTAAGTATTTATGAAGTTAGAATTCCTAGTGAGGGAATTACTCTAGGTAGTAGAGAGAAACAATCTCAATCCAAAACCACTATATATATTTGTGCAGAACGTGTTATCATTCAATTTATGTCATCAATTAAATAACCTTTGGAGGCCTAAATCAATTAAATAGTTACTCATACCTCAATTCTACCGCCAATAAGACCATGATCCAAACAGTTGTAGGAGGGAAGGTTTTCTCAATGACACCACTCAAATGAGTAGGAGAAGATGTATACAATGTGCTTGGTCACCTTAGCATTGAATGAACTTACACCACCCATCAACCAATATCTAAAACACGGAACTACCATTACTAGAAGAGAATGATGTGGTTCCACATTCAACCTTTCACCATTAACATGTGGGAGGTGGTGGATCTTCTGTGTGAGTTTTCTCAAGGAAAACACATGATTTGATGAAGTTACCATTAGGTAAGTTTCATTAAATTTGAAGAGAAATTAGAATCATCTTCTTTAGACTCTCATTTTAGGATTTCGGCTATATTCTACTCATGTGACACTACCTAATACCAATTGACAAACTTCACCATTAGACAGGAAGGGGCCTTTCAAGTGAAGAAATCAAATATGAACATGCTCCAACTCAAGTTGTAGCTTTAGGATGACAAGTTGAGTCAATTGGAAGTATGTACTACTAGTTCATAAACATTATCAATGTACTACGTGGGCATGGAAATCATGTTTAAGAAATAGAGCAAGTGGAAATAATCTATGGTTCTCTAACCTACCATTTGAGAAGAAGGTTAAATCCATAGAAGAATAATTTGATATCTAAACTTATTATGTGGAAGACATCATTCAAAATCTCCAAACTCGGAAATGAAGCTAAATCCTTGCAAAGTGGAATAGGAAGAAGAGTCAAGTAGGAAAAGGAATAATTTGTCCTTCAAAGTTCAATATTCCTCATCAATTTTAATTCTTTATCAGATGAATTGGGTGTTTTTTATTCACCTTTCCGTAGGAAGTGTTCTTCATCATGAGGCCACAAATGTTGTCAAAAGTAATATTTCCAAATGCAATATGTGATGGTCAAGAAGTCCCATTTCCATAGAGGAAGCAAAAATATAGAGGAGAAGTTAAAAGTAATCGATAAGAAGGATACAACCCAAGAAGTTATTAGGGATTTCTTAAAAAAGAGTGGAAGTGAATGTGAAGGAGAGGACTATAATATTTCTCTCATGGCCATAAGACTCAACTGAGACAAATTGTCATGATTATAATAGATAATTTATTTTCATAGTTAAATAAATTATTGTTTACTTTGTAGTCCTATAACACTGATCAGAAAGATATTGGGAAAAATATTGAGTTTACATTAAGAATCTAAAAAATTACTAATTCTGAGTACAAAATATATGATTTTTTTAATTACAACATATAGAGAAAAAAAACAAAATATATGATTTTAATATAATAACTCTCACCAATCTTTTCATTAAGAATTCTTTCATATAAAAAGATATAATTAAATTAAATAATGAAGGTCATTGTAATAGTTATTCCCGTTATCTTGGAAAACCAAAGAGCATCATCATTTGGATGGTCAAATGAACTCCTTTCAATCCAAAGAGTTTATTGGGATTTACCTCATTTTTCCTTTCATGTGATTTGTGAGAAAGGAATTTTGACATAGGATGTTCAATACATATGACACTTGTGAGAAATACTTTTAATTCATTATGAAGAACAAACCTTGAATGTAAAGCTTTTGGAAAAATAGTTAGGAAAAGGAAAAAAGTTTAAGCTTTTATAGAAATTATTGGTGCACTAAGATGTTGCTAAATAGTGGGAATCCATTATAATATTGTTAATGTAAATGATTATTTACTTTTTTTGTTCTTATTTTTATTTTCTTAATATTTATTATTTGATTATTCATATATTTTTATAAATGCATGCTTCCTTGAGACTTTTCTATGAAGGGAAGATGAGTAAACTTGTGCATGATTTCTTTAAATTCCCTAGATCATATCTATTGAGAATGGTGATTTTTGACAAAATGAATATTCACTTAATGCAAAGATTCATTAATTAAACTTCATTATATTAAAATAATCACTAAGATGGCTTTATGACCCTGACATTGAAAATAATAAGGTCTTTTTACATTACATTTTTGGAAAATAAACCTAGTCCTCTATCTTTTTTATGGGGGTCTCTACTACTTAAAAGTCCTCAAGAGCAGTTTATATTTATCTATTTTGACATATGGTGACTAAACAATTATAGGTAGTAACTATGTTCTTTTTGTGTACATTGTATGGGTTAATGTTTATAACCAATAAAATCAATGCTCTTATAATATCTATTTATTTTGTGAAAGATTAGATAATGAATCTAATGGTAAAATTATCTACACTAGATGTGACCATGGAGGTGGTTGTGAAAATGATTTTGTTTGTATTTTGTGATGGAAATGCTTATATACACAAGTTATATTCTCCTGAAGAACCTAAGAAATGGGATTGTAGGGACAAATAAATGATTTTACAAGACACATTTAGGGTCTTGCTAGTGTAATACAACACAACAAAAACAAGTTAGGATGAAAATGTAAACACCACTGCTACATGCAAAATTGTGCTGCAACTCCTCTTATTTGAAGAAATTATATTTTGATTTATTTCTTAACGAGACCCTCACTATTGATTTTGTAGTTCTTTTGGATTCTTTTAGAATTGTTATTAATACCAAGGATAACATAGAAAGTTCAAAGATAAATCTAGTTAACATTTCCTTCTTGTTTATAGTACTCTAGCAAAGAAAAATATTGGATTTGAAATGGAATGATGACCTGGTAGAATAACCCATCAATGTAAAATTCCTTGAGAATAATGTATCTTCTTCAAAACATATTTCTACTAGTTAATATCTAGGCAATCTATTTCCCAAAGTACAAGTTGTATACATCATCAATAAAGAGAAATAAGTAAGCGAGTTTGATTACCATATTAATGATTCTAGTGAATACAAGAGGGATATCAAATTACATTTTTAATCATCATCATAATGATTCAAGTGATTTTTAATCTGTTTGAGGAAAATTGAAACAAACAAAGGATGAGAGTGGAAGGATAAGGGTGAGGGAAAGGGTGCAGGTGAGGAATCAGGTGATTCCCTGGGTGTGTAAGGGGAGAGGGTAATGGTGAGGGCCTACATGAGCTGAAAGTAGTGTCTCCACATAGTCTTAGAGTTGTTGTGACAATGTTGGTAAAGGATCATGCAATGCTTCCCACCCAACAAGGCTCTACAATAAACTAGAAGAATTCTTCAAAGAAGGAGGTGTCTGAGCCAATATCCTAGAACGAAGTTGGGATAGAGCCAAAATTTTTATATAAAGCCTTATTATGGCCTGATACACATGTGAATGGCTTCTCTTCCTTTTTGTATGAAAGGTTGACTCAGGGTGGAAACTAGATTAGAACTTTTCATCTAGTCTAGGTTGAGATCAAAATCACTTCTATCCTTTTCGTGGAACTATGAAGAATGTAGTAAAATTCCAAGAGATTTTGAGTTTTTATGTTATCGATGCAATCCTGGGAGGAAAATTGGTAAATATGTTTTACTAGTGGGAAGCCTCTTTGTAACCTTCTAGCATATATAATTTTTAGGAAATGGTGCCCAAGAAGAAATTCCATATAGGTACCAAAGATAGGGAAGGAAACATTGTCAAGCTATCACTGATGAAGGCAAGAGATGGATGCTAGGTGTTGCCTTGTGGATGATGGATGGCCTTCTAGTCATCGTCCATAAATGGTGACTTTTATCTCTCCCCCTCTCATTCATTGTTGTACATATTTGGTTTGGGATGGGAAATCCTAGTCTTCCTCAGATGTTGGATAGTCTAGCAAGGGTACAAAGTATAATAGGCTTCCTCCTCAATTTTAAGGATTCTAATTTGTCTTTACAATGTATTGGTTGTGCTAAATTTTGTGTGGAAATGCAAGATATTCTTAGTTTTTGAAAGTCAAAACAAAATCATGATGTTGTGAACCTACTATCTTAAATATGGAATTCATCACCAAGCCTAATCTATGTGTTTCTTGCAAGCTATATGGGTCGAGTCTTTCATCTTGTTCACAAAGGAATAGAGGACTAAGTGAGCAATGTGACTTGTAGATCTATCTTGGGAAGAAGAAATAAAATTCTCAAGGACATTTAATGGTGATAAACATCATTTGAATGATCTTCCTAATGGACCTCCATCCCCTCCATTTACTTACACAATATGTATCTCCTTAACCAACTCTTTCCCACACTTCTTATCCTAGTCCTTCTTAGAATCACTCCTAGTAATTCTAAAATTCATACATCTATATTATCCTTACTTGTTCCATGGTCTTGATTGTAAGCACCATATTTTGGAAATAAAATGAGGAAGGGAACATTATCTCACTTTTTGACTCAAGTCCAAGATATTCTTGAATTAATAAGTTTAGAATCGCTGAAACCGCCATGAACACATTGTGTAGGCCATCGAACACCATGTTTAAATTGATAGAAATTTGAGTCTAATAACAAAGAAGCAATATGGTCAGTCCGCCTCGTATACATCTTGTATAATATGGAATTATGTTGTCCAATTCTCAAGTTTCATGACATGTAGGATTAGTGATACATAGTATCAAATGAGCTGCTTTAGTTATAACTACTAAGAACGTAGCTGACAGTCTATTTACGTCACCCTACACGCTATGTCACCTTCTAGTTTCACAAATCTCTAGTTGTAACCAACCCACTTTTACTTATATGACTCTTAGCCATCTTGCAACAGTTATCATAGGTCATTTGAAGTCTAAATCAACCAAAGAAGAGAGAGAAGGAGAGGTGACCAAGGATGACTAGAATACTAGAAGAGGATTCTCAGAAGCGAATCTTTAGCATTTCATTCTTCTTCATCCTCAATTGCAACAAAATTTCTCACCATCTTTCTACCAAGATTCAAGGGTAAGTTTCATAGAGAATTTTCAACCATCAAGGATGAAGATTTGAATGTTGACAGGAGTTCCATCTACATCCTCCTTTTTTACCTAGACATTGTAGTTTCTTTGTTTCTAATATGATGTACATCTCTATTTTCCACTATTTGTACCTACTATGTTCATTCATTTACGAGTAGAGTTTTCCTTCTTAGGCAAGGGGGAATAAATCCCATGTCATGTCTTGTTGAATAACATATTTCATTCTTAACGATAGATGAAAACTTTCTATGAGAATCAATGTTGATTTTTACATTTATAGACTATCCATCGTGTTGTGTGTTTTATGCTTCTTGTGTACCCTGAGAGGATGTGCATGAATTAAAGAGATGTCATCATAGTCTTATTTTCCTTAGCCAGTGGAAATGACTAGATAATGTTACAGATCTCATGGTTTTTATTTGTATATATGCATGGTAGTGCTATATGAAGTCAGAATCTCTTTAACCGCTAAAAGAGGTTGATAACTCAAACACCCCCCATGATTTATCTACCTCAAACCTCCCCATGATTTATATTTCTCATTTAGAATTTTCATTGTTTCATGATGTGATGGGTTAGTGAAACTCTATCTCAAAGAATATCTAGTCAAAGTTTAATCCTTAATTCAAGTGATACTTGTTTTTGTTCATTTCTTTCTAAAATGTCAACTTAACTTGAATAAAAGCCACTTCTCTTTTGATGACTTGATCTAAATTTTGGGAAAAATAACTCTTGCACCTAACATCTAATATGACCATGACTACAACAAAACCATATACTTGCATGGGGCAATGAGTCAACACATGATTACAAATATTCAAACTTGTTTGAAAATAGACCAACAAGTGTTTGTCATTGTTGTTAGGGAACACTGATATATTGTTTGAGATAGAGGTGTTTATTAGTAAGAAAGACTAGATCACAACCCATCATACCCACCTCTTATTTGTAGTATATTGTCATTCTTTCCAACATCATTGATCATTGTTGTGTCTTCCACTTTCGTTCATGTTTCTCAGTTGCCTTTTTTATTTGTAGGTATGTATGTGGTGTTCCAAAAGGGGTCTTGAAACTTGTATATTTCTAGACTTAGAAATTGAATGCACTGTTAACATGCTTGGAAAGTCAAGGAGGGGTGAACTACAAACTAAAACTTTATCAACACATTCTTTACCCGAGCATCTAGCTCCATAAGAAGAACCAATCATGGTAGAAGATTGTCCTCTTAAATTTTTTGTTGTTCAAGATACAATAAACATCAACCGATCTATCAATAGCCCACAATTTGAAGCAAACAATTTTTCCATCAACCCCAATATCATGCAAATGATCCAATGAAACAAATTTGAAGGGACACCAATGGAGGACCCAAAGCTTCACATAGTTAAATTTTTTCAGTACCTAAATACCTTCAAGATAGATGGCATTCCTACTTATGAGATATAACTCCTCCTACTTCCTTTCTCTTTGAGAGAAAAAGACAAGGTGTTATTCTCTTCCTTGCCAAGAAAACCATTCAATAGTTGGGAGGATATGCTAAAAGTCTTCTTAGCCAAATATTTTCCACTCAAAAAGATTGCCCAGTTGAGGAGTCAACTCACAAACTTCTCTCAAAGAGATGGGGAGACATTATATGGTACATGGAAATGGTTCAAACACCTTCAATGTCTTTGTCCACTCCATAGTCTAAGCAACTGACTTATATTGCAAACTTTCTATAATGATTTATTCTACAATACAAGGATATCTAATGATGTTTCTTCTTGTAAAGCACTAATGAAAAAGTCTTACAGAGAAATATACACTATAATTACAGACATTGTCATTAACCATTGCAATGGAGTTATGAAATGATAAACCAACCATCTTCCTTAAAAACTATTTTAGGCAAGCAAGTGAGAAGCACATAGTTGATGCAGTTGATTTGATAGTAGCAAATGTAGATTCCTTGTCACAAAAGTTTGAGAAGTTGAGTACTAAATAGGTTCAAGAAGACAACATACTCTGTGATGCATGTGGGTCTCCTAGACACACATCCTCAACATGTTATTTCTCCTTCTTATCCTCCTACACAAACACCAGAACAATGTAATGTAATAAGAAATTTTTGAAACAAGCACCTTCAAATCCTTATTCAGACTGTTACAATCTTGGATGGATGGATCATCCAAAATTTTCATATAGCAACAAGATTTCTCAAAATCCTCAACAAAAACTTGTTCAACTAATAAATCAAAAGAGACTTGACAATCAATTGGGAATAGTACTCTAGTCTTCAACAACAGTGCCAAAAAAACTTTTATGAACAAAAACATCAGTCAAAATCTGAATTTGAATCACTGATTGAGAATTTTGTTTCAACCCAAATAAAGAAAAATGATGAAATATTTCAAAAAAGGACAATATAACTGTGGGCTCCGATCTCCAAAACCATGATATAAATACGATTTAACTTAGCGGAAGCAATCGATTAACAGCGGAAGACAAAAATCACGGGAAATTAAAACTTTTTGAGATAAGAGCTTGAAACCTTAAAACTTCTTTCATAGAAAAAGGATTAAACTATTTACATCTCTGATAATTACTTCTTGAGTAATTATATACATCATGATACAAAATCTCAAGAGATAAAACTAAAATCTCAGACCATCAACTCCTAGGACCTGAGAGTACAGAGACGACATATGACTGACTTTCTAACAACTATCTCAACAGTCAGTATCTCCACTTGAGATTCACTGCTGCTCCTGGTGCTACTTCTGGGATTGGTCACCTGTAGGCTGGTTCCTCCGTCTTTGACAACCACCTAAAAAGTTGAAGTCTACGGGGTGAGACAATGTACAAATTGTCCCAGCGAGAGTTATAACTCTCAACTACAAGCTTTATATAGCAAGTCAAAGAACAATATAAGCAATTTAAAGTAATCAACAGCAGAGAGGTATTAAGCAGAATATCAACATATAGATAAGGTGAAGAACATATCTACTATGCAATGTAACACCATTCAAGAATCTCGTATCTTAAACTAAGCAATTATACTACGCGGATGATTATGTTTTACAAACATCATTATGCCCTATGGAGATAAGGTATACCCCTCATACTCCAACCGATCACTAGTAAGTTGCATCAGTATCATACATAGGTCATTAAAAGAGCCGGATTCTTATGACCTCATCCTCCTCAGTCATTAAGAGGATTGCTTGCAGGACATCTTGTGTCTCTGCTGTTATAGCTTACCAGGGTAATCTGGTCCTTCGCTATTTTAGAGTTACAGTGGCGTTCTGTACTCTCTTCGTCATCGGGAGATTTCTTATTTATCTCTCACCGATGCGGTGTTTGCGTTTTCTTTGGGAGATTCGTGGTACATCTCTTAGTTTGGATTTGTAGTGAAGGGTTGATGGATTATTCATCTACATCAATTTCTACACTAGGATGTAAGGATTTACACATCCATTTCCCCCACATACTCAAAAGTATGTGCTCCAGGAGTTCCCTTGGGAAAACCTATTTCACCATCATTTGGTCTCTGACAATGATGGATCTATGATCAGGGCTCTTCATGGTATGATTATACTTGATTAGTTAGGTACATTTCAGTATTCTTTTAACATCATACATGTTCTCAAACATTTAATCACTAGCATGGCAGCTATGAAAATAGAATACTAAATGTAACAAGTCTAACTCACATCAATTATCATTTCATAATCATCTCATCACAAGTCATCTGTCAAGCATGACCTTGATGATATCCATGGCCCTCATAGCCCATCAATCTCATAAGATGCCACTAACAAGGCATCAGGATATTTCACTATTTCATAAAGCTAAAGCATGCTTTCAATGAATATAGTATCATAATCCTTACCTGTATATGATCATCTTTATATAGAAACCTGCATGGTTAGTTCAACTGATAACAGTAAACAATTTATTTGAATGAAGTTGTATCTTCCTACTCTTTCAAGAGTTAGGTTCCCTGATTTTCATCAATTAGGGTTCATTATTCACATTACATGTCATCACCCTAGAATTAGGGTTTACTATTCACATCATGTTGATTTAATCTCATAACATCATCTTGTATGAGAAACAACATCATTACAGTCCTTAGATAAGATTAAGATTCATCAATTATCATAATTAGGGTTTCCATGATCTCACATAGGTGGATCATACCCTAAACATGCACATTCATGTGTATTGAAGGTACTTTTCTTGAGTTTCCACCAAAAAAGGGTACTTTCTCTCTCCTATGATACTTTCTCTCTCCTCTTACTAGTAGATGGTGATTACACCACTCTAGATCAGGTTAGGTCAAGTCCTCATTGACTATCATAAGCCAAAACATCACTATCATGTGATTAGGGTTTAATTAGAACAAGGTATTACTCAATTGAACCCCTCAAGGGTATTTTAGTAAACTACCCCATTGATCACCATCATGGGTCAATTCATTAGTCACTTAGTCCCTTAATTTCCTAGGTTACCATTAGGGTTTAGATCAGATCACCATTGAACCAATTTCACCTTCAATTGATCAAGTACAAACAACCTTGAAAACCTTCAAACAATTTCAACCTTCAATCACCAAACGGTCTTGAGACCGTTTGGGTGCGTTGACCGTTTGGGAAGGTTGACTTCCAAACTGTTTGGTGCTTATGCGGTTTGAAACCGTTTGATCAAAACGACTTGAGATCGATTGGTCCAAACGACCTTGAGATCGTTTGAGCCCAAACGGTCTTGAGACCGTTGGGCCCCAAATGGTCTTGAGACTGTTTGGCCTCAAATGGTCTTGAGACCGTTTGGATCCAAACGGTCTTGAGACCGTTTGGTCCAAATGGGCTCAAACCGTTTGGACCTCAAACAAGGTTCAAAAGTTACAATCGATTATGGTTATGTATGTTGAAGCCCTCAGTTATCCAAATCCATGTAAACCACTTACAAATTGAGTTAATTAGGATGAGCCTCAATCAATTGGACACCAAATTGACCCTCAATTGAAAGCCAATTAGGGTTA
Source organism: Alisma plantago-aquatica (assembly GCA_963693085.1). Taxonomy (NCBI): domain Eukaryota; kingdom Viridiplantae; phylum Streptophyta; class Magnoliopsida; order Alismatales; family Alismataceae; genus Alisma; species Alisma plantago-aquatica. Next base: position 1,614,613,697 of record OY856409.1, on the reverse strand, counting down.
AATCCAATTCAATTAGGGTTTCAAATGGATAATCATCAATGTTCATCAATGTGAATCAAATCAAGGTTGAACCTATCAATTGACCTCCAATTGGGCCCAAACTTGGCTCAAACGGTCTTGAGGTCGTTTGGATGACCTCCAAATGGTCTTGAGACCGTTTGCCCAAAGTTTGACCAAAAACCAAGTCGGTTGGATAAGGGTTGAACCCTAAATGGGTCTAAAAATCAGCAATTTTATTATTTCATCAACTTATCTGCAATTGGACCCTCAATTCTTCAATTTAGCCCAACCCTAGACCTCCAAACGGTCTTGGGTTGTCACCAAACGGTCTTGAGACCGTTTGGGTCCTTCAACCCAAAACTCAACAAAAATCTATACTTGAAATCAGCAATTTCAGCCCGATTAGGTTTAGGGTGTTGAAGTGCCTTCAACTCTCAATTGGTTAAGAATTAGATTATGAATCTTTGTAGGAATGAAATTCAATATGTTACCAACAGACCCTCAAACGGTCGTCCCTTGGTCAACTCTATCAAATGGTCTTGAGACCAGTTTGATCCAAACGGTCTTGCAAGATTGTTTGAGATCAAACAGTTTGAAACCGTTTGACCTTAAACGGTTTGCAACCGTTTGGACCAAAAGGGTCCAAGGTCGGTTGATAAAGATACCTAGGAATTCACGCCCATCATCTTCAACCTCTGTTCAGGTCGGTTTCTCCACCGTTTTGCTTGCAAAGGTGCAAGGAAGAAGGGAGGTAGAAGAAGAAGTACTAAAGCATAAATTGTAAGAAGAAAAACATGTATATAAAGCAAGGAATTTAGAATTATAAAACCTGCCTTAGAACATTGTTCCTATAGCTCCAAGCTTCCAAGATTCAAGCCTCTAATGGTGTCTTGAGCTCCACAACTTGGCCAGAGGTGATTCTCCAAGGAAAAGATGGGGATGGTCGGCTAGAACAAGAAACCTAAGTTAGTTAACCATAGAACCAACCTTTTAAGAAGAATTCCACCATGAATTCGAGCTTGAGGATGGTTTCCCCCTCACCTTAGCACTAGTTGGTCGTTCTCCTGAGCTCCAGAGATCTACCTTAGCCGTTTGAGAAAGATGAGAAATGAAAAGGAGAAGAGATACGTTTGGTTGGTTTGCAAGGACAAGAGCTTATATACTTTAGGCTATTTTACACCATAAGGACCTCTAGAACATGGATTTCTCATCCAAGTCCCTCCTTGTTCAAGGGCACGTCCAAGACCATCAAAACTTATGAAAATCTCATCTAAACTCAAGATCTAAGGGTAAGGAAAGCCACTTTCAACTAGGGTACATACATGAAAGGTCTCCATACCCATACTAAGTGAATTTTATGCACAAAGATTATTTTTCTTATCTGATTACTCATTTATGTGTCTCTTTCATCATTTCTACTCTAAATGATGTCAATAGTCATTAAAGATGTTCTAGAAGGTGTATTTTATAACATGCACCCCACAATTTGGGTAAATTGCACTTTACTCCAAATTAGGGTTTTTAAGCACAAGGATCATTCCTCAAGCTGCATCTTGATGCCCAAGCTTGGGAAATCCATCATACCTCATCATATTCACTCATATGATGTCTCATCATTAGAGGAACATCTTAACCTGTGAACATTGCAAGTTAAACCCCCTTAACTGGGTAATTTGCACATAGGTCCCTGCATTACAAAATAATGCTACAACTTTGTTTAAAAAGGAGCAAAATTGAAAGTTTATGTTCCTGAGGAACTTAATTACATGCCAGGGAGTATTCACAAATATATAATTACATGTCTAGGCAAAACTTCTAGGGTTAGGTTATAACCCAGGTCAGGGATGTTTCAAATTATCCACCCCTTACAAGGATTTCGTCCCCGAAATCGATAAAACATATTAGGAGAAAAGAGCAGGGTATTTCCTTCTCATCTCATCCTCTAGTTCCCAAGTGGCTTCTTCAATACCACGGTGGTTCCATAGGACTTTAACAAGGCTTATTTTTTTCTTCTTTAACTTTTTAATCCTGTTATCAAGGATTGACACTGGTCCTTCCTCATATGTTATATCTTCATTCAATTCTACTTCCATAGGTTGTAGAACTGACTCGGTGTCTGGGTGACATTTCCTTAGCATAGAAATGTGGAACACAGGGTGTAACTTCTGCAACTCTGAAGGTAACTCTAGTCTATGGGCTACCTTTCCAACTCTTTCAACAATTGGATAAGGTCCCATAAATCTAGGAGCTAACTTCCCTTTCCTTCCAAAACGAAGGACTCCTTTCCAAGGTGAGACCTTGAGGTATACTCTATCTCCAACCTGGAACTCTAAGGTTTTACGATGTCTGTCTGCATAAGACTTATGCCTATCCTGTGCAGTCTTAAGCTGTTGCTGTATAGCTTTGATCTTCTCTGTAGTCTGCTGCATAAGATCCGAACCTAACAACTGATGTTCATCAGTTTCATACCAACACAAAGGCGATCTACAACGTCTACCATACAAGGCTTCATAAGGTGCCATATCAATACTATGTTGATAGCTATTGTTATAGGCAAACTCTATTAAGCTCAGGTGTAGATCCCAACTCCGGGTAAACTGGAGAACACATGCTCTTAACAGGTCTTCCAAGGTCTATATAGTCCTTTCAGATTGTCCATCAGTCTGTGGATGAAAGGCTGTACTAAACCTTAGTTTGGTGCCTAAGGCTCTGTGTAACCGCTCCCAAAAACGACTTGTAAACTGGGAACCTCTGTCAGAAACTATAGTGACAGGAACTCTGTGCAAACACACTATCTCTTGAACATACAACTGGGATAACCTTTCAACAAAATAGGTTGTTTTGACAGGTAAGAAATGCGCTGTCTTTGTCAACCTATCAACAATTACCCAAATGGAATCATGTCCTTTGCTTGTCCTGGGTAGGCCAACAACAAAGTCCATGGTCACATGGTCCCACTTCCACTATGGTATGGGTAAGGGTTGCATTGTTCCTGCAGGTTTCTGGTGTTCAGCCTTAACTTGCTGACACACAGGACACCTCAGAACAAATTCAGCTACATCCTTCTTCATCCCGGGCCACCAATACATATCTTTCAAATTTCGATACATCTTGGTGCTCCCTGGATGCATAGCATACATCGAAGAATGAGCTTCCTCTAGGACTAACTTCCTTAGATTATCCACATCAGGTACTATCATCCTCCCATGATAGCATGCCACTTGATCATCTGACTCATGAAAACTTTCTCATTTCTCTTCACCAGACTCAGATCTGATCTACTGAACTGCAGCATCAACTTGCTATGCCTCCTTTATCTGCTTTCTTAGGGTAGGTTTGATATGCATCTCAGCTAACAAACCAGATAACAATGACATCTTCAATTGTACATTGTTTTGCCTTAAAGAGATAAGCATATCTCTCCTAGAACATACTAAGGAACTTAGTTGTGCTCTATCTATGGTTGATGTTGCTGATTTCCTACTCAAGGCATCTGCAACCACATTGGCCTTCCCTGGATGGTAATCAATTGTACAATCATAGTCCTTGATTAACTCTATCCAGCGACGTTGCCTCATGTTAAGCTCATGCTGAGAGAAGATATACTTAAGATTCTTGTGATCTGTGAAAATATGGAATGTTTCTCCGTAGAGATAATGTCTCCAGATCTTCAGGGCATGAATCACAGCAGCTAACTCCAGATCGTGTGTCGGATAATTCTCCTCGTGTTTCTTAAGCTGTCGGGAAGCAAAAGAAATCACTTGCTTATCCTGCATCAACACACATCCAAGTCCATTCTTGGAGGCATCACAGTATACCACATATCCTTTTCCTTGTTCAGTTAGCACAAGCACAGGTGCACTTGTCAACCTCTCCTTCAACAACTGAAAGGACTGTTGACACTTATCACTCCAAGAAAAAGGAACATCTTTCCGGGTCAACTTGGTTAAGGGTAAGGCTATAGAACTGAAATTCTCGATAAACCTTCTATAGTAACCAGCTAATCCCAAGAAACTTCGAATCTCCATCGATGTCTTCGGTTGTTCCCACTGTAGAACAGATTCTACCTTTTTAGGGTCAACACGAATACCCGAGGCAGATACCACATGACCAAGAAAAGACACTTCTGGCAACCAGAATTCGCACTTGCTAAACTTAGCGTATAACTTATGTTCTCTTAGCAAGGTCAAAGCTTCGTGAAGATGCTGCTCATGCTGCTGAGCATCCTTACTATAAATCAGAACGTCATCTATGAAGAAGACAACACACTGATCAAGGAAGGGTCGAAAGACTCTATTCATGAGTTCCATGAATGTAGCTGGTGCATTGGTTAGTCCAAACGACATAACTGTGAACTCATAGTGACCATATCTAGTCCTAAAAGCAGACTTGGATATGTCACTGTCCTTAATGCGGAGTTAATGATATCCAGACCTCAAGTCTATCTTTGAAAAGACTGTTGCACCACGCAACTGGTCAAAGAGATCATCAATCCTCGGCAAAGGGTACTTGTTCTTTATTGTTACTTTATTAAGTTGTCTATAGTCAATGCACAACCGCATTGACCCATCTTTCTTTTTAACAAACAAAACCGGAGCACCCCAAGGTGAGGTACTCAGTCGAATGAAACCTTTCTCAAGTAACTCTTGAAGCTGTTTCTTGAGTTTGGCTATCTCAGCAGGCGCCATCCTATATGGTGTCTGGGCTATGGGTTTTATATCTGGGACCAAATTGATCTCAAAATCAATTTCCCGAGGTGGTGGTATACCGGGAAGTTCTTCAGGAAACACATCTTCGAACTCCCTGACTACAGGAACTTCAGTAGGGTTGGGGCTCTCCTTGGTAACATCTACCACATGGGCTAAGAATGCATAACATCCTTGCCTCATTAGCTTATCAGCAACCATAGCTGACACAAGACAGGTGGGCAGAATCTTTCTTTCTCCTTGAAAGATCCATGTGTTGCTTTCATCAGCAAACACAACCAACTTGGACTCACAATCCTAGACAACTCGATACCTTTCTAAGGTATCCATCCCGAGGATTATATCAAATCCTTGCATATCAAGTGGTATAAGGTCCACTTGAATGCGATGATCAGAAAAGAAGAGGATGCAGGGAGAGCATACCTCTTGTAAAACAGCAGACCCACTCAACGGAGTCTCCAACAACAAACTATCTGTCCTATGACTGACTGTCATATAGCAGTTGTGAATCACTCTTCGAGTGATAAAAGAGTGCATAGCACCCGGGTCAATCAGAACAGATACTACACAGGATTTAGACATATCAGAATATAAAAGTTCCATCTGACCTGCCACTACCCGTGGATTGACCACTGCCTCTGGTGGGATCATAGCATAGAACCTCGCTGTAGCCTGGTGTTGAGGTGGTGCTGATGATCCAGCTTGAGACACTTGTCCACATCCTCGAGCTGCTCCTTGAGATTGCCTTCTTTGTGATCCCTGTTGACCTTGTCTCGGAGGCTGTGTCACACTGACAGGCTTAGATTGGCAGTCCTTCATCAAATGTCCCACCTTACCACAGTTGTAGCAGCTTTTCCCCAATTGTTGTGGTCTTGGTGGTCCAGTAACTGACATTGATGCAGAGCTATGGGTCTCCTGAGGTGATTGACCTCGTCCTCTACCTCTACTTGAAGACCACTGAGTCTGAGAACTAGATCTAGGTGGTGGAGGGTTAGGTGCAGAGGATCTAGGCTTCTTAAAGTCCCTAGATGAAGAACCCTGGAATTGTGGATATCTTTTCTGGGTTTGCCTTTTCTCAACCACAGATCTCTCTATCCTTCGGACTGACTCAACGAAGGTAGAGAATCTCTCTCGGTTTTCTAAGGTAGACACAGGGGTAGACATGTCAGCATTCAGACCCTTTTCGAATCTCCTGATCCTTTCTTCTTCTGTGGCAGCCATGTGCAGACAAAACCGCAATAGCTCCATGAACTTAGCCTCATACTCGCTAATGTTCATCATGCCTTGCCTCAGTCTCTCAAACTGAGAGATCTTCTCGTCTAGGAAGGTCTTTGGAAAAATATCTGTGGACAAATTCCCGCCGAAAGTCTTCCCACGAGATCTCCATTCCAGGTCTCTTCTGCTCTTCCATTGTCCACCAGTGACCAGCGCTTCCTTTGAGAAAATAGATAGTGTGTCTAACCTTCTCAGCTTCAGGGATATTGATAATCTTAAAAGCTTTCTCCAACTCTGTCAACCATAGGTCAGCATCTGCGGGGTCGGCAGTCCCAAAGTATTCGGTAGCTCCGACACGACGTAGTCACTCGAACGTCTTCCCGATACCTTGACCTTCAAGCTGGACAGGTGCCCTGGGTGTAGGCATAGGTATCCTGTCGGTAATGTGCGTCATGGCAGTCATAAACTGCCCGAACATTGTTTGCACAGCTGGGTTACCCATGTCGGCTGGGTCGCACTGAGGTGGCTCCCTGGGTTGCTCAAGTATGGGTTGCTCTATCTCTGGTACTCTTGCACCGCCTTGTGGTGCAGCTACGCTACTCTCTGCCACGTACTCCTCATGTGGCTCAGACATCCTTATATATCTTCTTCTCCTGAGGAGCAGAAGATTCTATTAGATAAGGAAGGAACACTAAGGATGGACTCGACATCCTAAGTCCTATGTCTCTGTAGACTCAACGAACCTAGAGCTCTGATACCACTTAATTGTGGGCTCCGATCTCCAAAACCACGATATAAATACGATTTAAACTTAGCATAAGCAATCGATTAACAGCGGAAGACAAAAATCACGGGAAATTAAAACTTTTTGAGATAAGAGCTTGAAACCTTAAAACTTCTTTCATAGAAAAAAGGATTAAACTGTTTACATCTCTGATAATTACTTCTTGAGTAATTATATACATCATGATACAAAATCTCAAGAGATAAAACCAAAATCTCAGACCATCAACTCCTAGGACCTGAGAGTACAGAGACGGCATAGGACTGACTTTCTAACAACTATCTCAGCAGTCAGTATCTCCACCTGAGATTCACTGCTGCTCCTGGTGCTACTACTGGGATTGGTCACCTGTAGGCTGGTTCCTCCGTCTTTGATGACCACCTAAAAAGTTGAAGTCTACGGGGTGAGACAATGTTGAAATTGTCCCAGCGAGAGTTATAACTCTCAACTAGAAGCTTTATATAGCAAGTCAAAGAACAATATAAGAAATTTAAAGTAATCAACAACAAAGAGGTATTAAGCAGAATATCAACATATAGATAAGGTGAAGAACATATCTACTATGCAATGTAACACCATTCAAGAATCTCGTAGCTTAAACTAAGCAATTATACTACGTGGCTGATTATGTTTTACAAACATCATTATGCCCTGTGGAGACGAGGTATACCCCTCATACTCCAACCGATCACTAGTAAGTTTCATCGGTATCATACATAGGTCATTAAAAGAGCCGGATTCTTATGAACTCATCCTCCTCAGTCAGTAAGAGGATTGCTTGCAGGACATCTTGTGTCTCTAGTGTTATAGCTTACCAGGGTAATCTGGTCCTTCGCTATTTTAGAGTTACAGTGGCATTCTGTACTCTCTTCATCATCGGAAGATTTCTTGTTTATCTCTCACCGATGTGGTGTTTGGGTTTTCTTTGGGAGATTCGTGGTACATCTCTTAGTTTGGATTTGTAGTGAAGGGTTGATGGATTATTCATCTACATCAATTTCTACACTAGGATGTAAGGATTTACGCATCCATTTCCCCCACATACTCAAAAGTATGTTCTCCAGGAGTTCCCTTGGGAAAACCTATTTCACCATCATTTGGTCTCTGACAATGATGGATCTATGATCACGACTCTACATGGTATGATTATACTTGATTAGTTAGGTACATTTCAGTATTCTTTTAACATCATACATGTTCTCAAACATTTAATCACTAGCATGGCAGCTATGAAAATAGAATACTAAATGTAACAAGTCTAACTCACATCAATTATCATTTCTTAATCATCTCATCACAAGTCATCTGTCAAGCATGACCTTGATGATATCCATGGCCCTCATAGCCCATCAATCTCATAAGATGCCACTAACAAGGCATCAGGATATTTCACTATTTCATAAAGCTAAAGCATGCTTTCAATGAATATAGTATCATAATCCTTACCTGGATATGATCATCCTTATATAGAAACCTGCATGGTTAGTTAAACTGATAATAGTAAACAATTCATTTGAATGAAGTTGTATCTTCCTACTCTTTCAAGAGTTAGGTTCCCTAATTTTCATCAATTAGGGTTCATTATTCACATTACATGTCATCACCCTATAATTAGGGTTTACTATTCACATCATGGTGATTTAATCTCATAACATCATCTTGTATGAGAAACAACATCATTACAGTCCTTAGATAAGATTAAGATTCATCAATTATCATAATTAGGGTTTCCATGATCTCACATAGGTGGATCATACCCTAAACATGCACATTCATGTGTATTGAAGGTACTTTTCTTGAGTTTCCACCAAAAAAGGGTACTTTCTATCTCCTATGATACTTTCTCTCTCCTCTTACTAATAGATGGTGATTACACCACTCTAGACCAGGTTAGGTCAAGTCCTCATTGACTATCATAAGCCAAAACAAAACTATCATGTGATTATGGTTTAATTAGAACAAGGTATTACTCAATTGAACCCCTCAAGGGTATTTTGGTAAACTACCCCATTGATCACCATCATGGGTCAATTCATTAGTCACTTAGTCCCTTAATGTCCTCGGTTACCATTAGGGTTTAGATTAGATCACCATTGAACCAATTTCACCTTCAATTGATCAAGTACAAACAACCTTGAAAACCTTCAAACGGTTTCAACCTTCAATCACCAAACGGTCTTGAGACCATTTGATCTCAAATGGTCTTGAGACCGTTTGACCTCAAACGGTCTTGAGACCGTTTGACCTCAAACGGTCTTGAGACCGTTTGACCTCAAACGGTCTTGAGACCGTTTGACCTCAAACGGTCTTGAGACCGTTTGGGTGTGTTGACCGTTTGGGAAGGTTGACTTCCAAACCGTTTGGTGCTTATGCGGTTTGAAACTGTTTGATCAAAACGACTTGAGATCGATTGGTCCAAATGACCTTGAGATCGTTTGAGCCCAAACGGTCTTGAGACCGTTTGGTCCAAATGGGCTCAAACCGTTTGGACCTCAAACAAGGTTTAAAAGTTACAATCGATTATGGTTATGTATGTTGAAGCCCTCAGTTATCCAAATCCATGTAAACCACTTACAAATTGAGTTAATTAGGATGAGCCTCAATCAATTGGACACCAAATTGACCCTCAATTGAAATCCAATTAGGGTTAAATCCAATTCAATTAGGGTTTCAAACGGATAATCATCAATGTTCATCAATGTGAATCAAATCAAGGTTGAACCTATCAATTGACCTCCAATTGGGCCCAAACTTGGCTCAAACGGTCTTGAGGTCATTTGGATGACCTCCAAACGGTCTTGAGACCGTTTCCCCAAAGTTTGACCAAAAACCAAGTCGGTTGGATAAGGGTTGAACCCTAAATGGGTCTAAAAATCAGCAATTTTATTAATTCATCAACTTATCTGCAATTGGACCCTCAATTCTTCAATTTAGCTCAACCCTAGACCTCCAAACGGTCTTGAGTTATCACCAAACGGTCTTGAGACCGTTTGGATGAATCCCCAAACGGTCTTGAGACCGTTTGGGTCCGTCAACCTAAAACTCAACAAAAATCTATACTTGAAATCAGCAATTTCAGCCCGATTAGGTTTAGGGTGTTGAAGTGCCTTCAACTCTCAATTGGTTAAGAATTAGATTATGAATCTTTGTAGGATTGAAATTCAATATGTTACCAACAGACCCTCAAACGTTCGTCCCTTGGTCAACTCTATTAAATGGTCTTGAGACCGGTTTGAGCCAAACAGTCTTGCAAGATCGTTTGAGATCAAACGGTTTGAAACCGTTTGACCTAAAACGGTTTGCAACCGTTTGGACCAAAAGGGTCCAAGGTCGGTTGATAAAGCTACCTAGGAATTCACGCCCATCATCTGCAACCTCTGTTCAGGTCGGTTTCTCCACCGTTTTGCTTGCAAAGGTGCAAGGAAGAAGGGAGGCAGAAGAAGAAGTACTAAAGCATAAATTGCAAGAACAAAAACATGTATATAAAGCAAGGAGTTTAGAATTATAAAACCCACCTTAGAACGTTGTTCCTAGAGCTCCAAGCTTCCAAGCTTCAAGCCTCTAATGGTGTCTTGAGCTCCACAACTTGGCCAGAGGTGATTCTCCAAGGAAAAGATGGGGATGGTCGGCTAGAACAAGAAACCTAAGTTAGTTAACCATAGAACCAACCTTTTAAGAAGAATTCCACCATGAATTAGAGCTTGAGGATGGTTTCCCCCTCACCTTAGCACTAGTTGGTCGTTCTCCTGAGCTCCAGAGCTCTGCCTTAGCCATTTGATAAAGATGAGAAATGAAAAGGAGAAGAGATACGTTTGGTTGGTTTGCAAGGACAAGAGCTTATATACTTTAGGCTATTTTACACCATAAGGACCTCTAGAACATGGATTTCTCATCCAAGTCCCTCCTTGTTCAAGGGCACGTCCAAGACCATCAAAACTTATGCAAATCTCATCTAAACTCAAGATCTAAGGGTAAGGAAAGCCACTTTCAACTAGGGTACATACATGAAAGGTCTCCATACCCATACTAAGTGAATTTTATGCACAAAGATTATTTTTCTTATCTGATTACTCATTTATGTGTCTCTTTCATCATTTCTACTCTAAATGATGTCAAGAGTCATTAAAGATGTTCTAGAAGGTGTATTTTATAACATGCACCCCACAATTTGGGTAAATTGCACTTTACTCCAAATTAGGGTTTTTAAGCACAAGGATCATTCCTCAAGCTGCATCTTGATGCCCAAGCTTGGGAAATCCATCATACCTCATCATATTCACTCATATGATGTCTCATCATCATAGGAACATCTTAACCTGTGAACATTGCAAGTTAAACCCCCTTAACTGGGTAATTTGCACATAGGTCCCTGCATTACAAAACAATGCTACAACTTTGTTTAAAAAGGAGAAAAATTGAAAGTTTATGTTCCTGAGGAACTTAATTACATGCCAGGGAGTATTCACAAATATATAATTACATGTTTAGGCAAAACTTCTAGGGTTAGGTTATAACCCAAGTCAGGGATGTTACAATAACAATGATGTTATTCATTAAATAACTATCTAGGTGGATGGAATACCCACTAATGCATGAATTCTTGTTCAATCTCCAATTCCTCACTTCTTCATCCTCCCGACTAGTATAAAGGGGATACCCAAACTTATCTTCTTATGTTTAGGACATGGGCCACATCAAATTCAAATTTCCCAGTAAGCTCTCTCCAACAAAGATCTCCTTTCAAGTCCTTACCTAGTCAATTAGAGAATGAGTCCTGGAGAAACATGTACGTTGGTGACTTTGAGGAGTGGAAAGGCTATAGGAAGATATTCTTAAACACCAATGAGAAAATAAGATGTAATTATTGAAACTCATGAAAATAATACATCTGAAGCTTAAAGGAATAAATCTGCAACACATGACCCACAAGCTTATTCTTCAGGAAAGAAAAATATTAATTTCCTGCACATGTTTACTAATACGAAAGAAGATATTATATTCAACAAATTAATGGACATTTGAACAATATCTATATCTATATCCCATTAGTAGAATGAATTGTTAAGATGCTATCTTATGATAAAATTTCTCAAATACATATTAACAAAAAGTCATAGATTTGTTCAAATGGATATGATGATGCTTTCAGAAAGGATGCCCTATATTATTAGAAATAGATTGCCTGAGAAATTAGATGACCTAGTTTCCCTTACTCTTTCTTGCAAGATTGGAGGTACAACCTTTGAGAATTGTTTGGAAAGATCTAGTATTAGATTGATTCCATTCTCATTATGACCAAAAGTTGACTTGGGAGGTAACCTCCACCACTATGGCTAATCAACTAGTAGATTTATCCATTAAATATCCAAGTGGAGTCATTGAAGATGTCCTGGTGAAAATAGGAAAATTCTATATTCCTTGTGACTTTTTGGTCTTTGACATAAATGAAGATCTTACAAATCCTATGCAATGGGAAGACCATTATTACACACTACTAAATCTGTAATGGAGGTTAGAGAAGGGAAACTAACTTTGAGAAATGGAGATGAAGATATAGAATTCTCTATTCTTGATGCAATGTAAGAAATAAGCACAAAGAGATATGTCTATGTAGTTGATAGCCTTGACACACTACTCGATGATGAGAAACATCTTCTCAATTTTAATTTTGATGACCTTGAAGAGGAGAATGATGATACCAATTGGAGCATTGACTTCTATGAGATCACTTCTTATAAGCATCAAAAAAAGAGGAGGCATACAACACTAATGAAGAAGGTAGAACTGAAACTCATTCCATCAGTTTGAGGTATGTGTTTCTAAACCAAAATTCTACTTCCCATGTCATTATTAACTCCTATTTGGCTAAAGAACAATAACATAAATTTATCAAAGAACTTTGCCTTTATAAAAATCTATTTGTATATTCAATATATTATTTAAACAGAATCAACCCCTCAACTTTTTTGCATCACATATATCCAATAGATGATGCTAAACCATCTTTTAAACCTACACAAATATTGAACCAAAAGATGATGGAAGTGGTTAAGAAAGAAATATTCAATTGAGATATGCATGGATTATTTATCCAAATATTGACAACCCTTAGGTAAGTGTAATTCATGTAGTACCCAAGAAGGGAGGTGCAACTATAGTAAAGGAAGAAAATGATGAATTAATCCAAACATGTGTAGAAATTGAATGGTGCATGTGTGTTGACTATAGGATGTTTGACAATGACACTAGGATAGATCATTTCCCATTTCCCTTCATTGAGCTCATGCTTGAAAGATTTGCAAATCACTCATATATCTGTTATTTAGATGGGTAGCCAAGTTTCTTTCAGATCTAAATCTATCCACCTGACTGGATGAAAACCACATTCACATGTACCTATGGAACATATGAATGTAGAATAATGTCATTTGGACTATGTAATACACATGACACACTCCAAAGATGTGTGATGGCCATATTTTGTGGTTTCATTGATCATATTATGGAAATATTCATGGATGGTTTTAGTATTTCTATAACCATTTTGATGATTCCTTGAGAAATCTCTCAAAAGTTTTGCAGCATTGTAAATAGTCAATTTGGTGTTAAATTGGAAAAAGTGCCATTTCATGGTACAATATGGAATTTTGTTAGGTTATTTGGTATCAAACAAAGACACTGAAGTGGATAGAGTAAAGTTATAAGAAATTGAAGAAATGACTACACCAACTACAATGAAATAAGTCTGAATTTTTTTTGGGACATACATCTTTGCAGTAGATTTATAAGGGATTTGTCAAATATTGCAAAACTATTGTATTCTCTTCAGACAAAGATGTGGATTTCAACTTCAATGAAGTACAAAAAATAGATTCCTAACACTTAAGGAGGTTCCCATCTATGTAGCTATCATCGAACCACCTGAGTGGAGGTTTTTTGTTTGAACTAACGTGAGATGCCAACAATTTCACAATTGGAGCAATGTTAGGAAATAACAAGCTTCATGAAATTCACCATGCAAGAACGATTTTATATGTGGAACAAAAATTATGAAAATAAAAAACAAAGAAATTTTAGCAATAGTGTACACATTTGATAGATCCTGACAATGCTTGTGGGATCCAAAGTTTTCATTATACATATCATGCCGCAATCATATATCTCCTCAACATGAAGGATGCAAAATCCCATCTTATTCATTCTATATTTCTACTCCTAGAATTTGATTTGGAAATCAAAGAAAAAGAAAGCAAATAGAGAACAATGTTGTTGAATATCTATATGGCCTCGACACTTCTACTATAGACAACATTCCTATAGATGATTATTTGCTGGCGGAAAAGATATATGTTACGAACTCATTATTGATATCTTTGTAACAAATTCAACATTATGACCTCCTCTTGACCTTATTAGCAAAAATAGAAGTTACTTAATGATGTCAAGTTTTTATTATTGGTACGACCCTCTTTTATTTAAGCAATACATTTATGGGATGACTGATAACACCCAAATTTAAGAGTTTATGCTAAGTATTTATCTATAGCTTCGTACCGTCATAGCCTTAATATGCCCAAAATAACCCTAGACACTTATCTTTTAGTAATTTATATCTTTTCTAAGATAGATTCGCTCAACTAGACAATTATAGAACTTGTAGACACTAAATCCAAGAAGACATCAATCCTCCATTTTGCCCCATCCAACATCACATTATGTACCCAATAAACTTTTGATGGTTTGGACCCTGTTTTTGATGGTCAACCCCTTCACTAGAGAGAATCCTCATCAATCAGAAGGTTCATCAATGCAGGCCCATTGACCTATAGTAATACCCCCAGGGGGTGGATTTTTTCCCTAAGGAGCACCCTCAACGACCGCCAAGATCCTTACCCATAGAAATTGTTGAGCACCACCATCTTCAGTGACCGCTACATCATCCATAACCATTGACCCATGATGTCCATCACCATCAATCAATGAAGAACCAAGATTAATGATCGCTAAATCATCTACGACCATGACATCATCTACCGCTAAGATCAACGACCGATGAACATCATTCAAGTCTCAGCAAATGATGACATCTCTAGTGACATATCTTTAGAGACCGCCACCTAATCGATCACTAAGATCAACGAACACAACATTAGTGATAGTTGACGATCCAAAACATCATTGACCGCCAAGATCTAAGACCAACGACTGATGATATCAATGACCACCACAATGTTAGAGACCACCAACCACTCCTATAAATATCTTCCCCTGACTACCTCACCAGGGGTTCCAAGCTAGGTTCCTCCACTCTGACGTTTTGGTTTCCCTTTGGAAACTAGTGGTTCTTAGAGCTCCATGGGAGGGTTCCAAGGTTTGAGAGGGCTGAAGAACACACCCTGCATCCATTCCTTCAGTTTTCTTCCATCCACCATCACCATCCACCATCATTCACCCACCTTCAGCCCTTCTTAGCCAACTGCCATCTACATGCATGCATCAAAGCTAATGTTTGGGGAAGAATCAAGGATAAAGGAGGCCAAGGAGTCCATAGGATCAAGGAGGATGACGCGAAGGAGGAGATCCAATCCTTTCAGATGCTAAGGAGCAAGAGACACCTCTCCTCTATTGGATAAATATCTTCTTCTTCCCTTTTCTTCTAATGTTCTCCTTAGTTTCTGAACAATCAACATTCTTCCATCTTTGTTCAGTGCTAACTATCGTTGTCCATGGATACTGGAGCTCCTTCTTAGATATGTAGCCTATTTAGGCATGTTTATGGACTTTTAGCTTAGGAAAGTAATTTTATTCTAGTTCTAGTATGCTATCTGTTCAATCTTCTCTTTTTTATTATGATAGTTGATTTGTTCTATCTCTTTTTTACTTGAACTTCCTTTCCTACTTAGATTGATGGATTACTTGTATAAATGGATAAGAAAAGGTAATTTGGATTGAATTCTGAAAGGAGTACATCCAATCTAGTGTTGTTCCTAACATCCTTGAATATTTTGGACCTTAGAAGGTACCCAAAATATCCAGAGAGGTTTCTGTGATATCCTTGAGAGAGGTTTGAAATAGTTGATGGGGTTTTATTCCCACTGTCTGAAAGTGAGTGGGATGACCCCCACAGGAGCAATTACCTCGGTACATGCCATGTTTGTACGTTAGATGCTAGCTAGGGTGTTTGAGGGTTGTCTACCCCAGAGAGTGGGTGCATAGATTTCCCAACATGTGGTTACATAGCCAGGTTCACCTTCTCCTTATTAGTAGGATTTGACAGACTCTACTTTCTTTAGTTTTTTTTGTTTTTTTTCATATTGTTTTGCTAGACTCGTTCTAGTTATGTACTTTTATCAACTATCATATTGGTTTAATTGACTTAAGAGCGAGATCTTAAGCATCCTAAACATACCCACGTCACTATGTTCGACCTTGTATATCTACTTCAACCCCGTATTTAGTTGAGGGGGACCTTGAAGGTTTTGGGTTATAAATTCAAAGTCTAATCCTTTTGAATTTGCCTCTTTTTAGATGTGCAATTTTGGGCTATCACTGACCTAAAGATGTATTCCAAATGAGGAGATTCCAAGTGTGATTTCAAAATTTCACTCCTCTCCCCATATAGGACGTTTAAGAGGAGACAAAATAGAGGTTAAGGTTCTTAATGCATCTTTATATTGGCCAACATTGTTTTGAGATGTCCATGCATTTGTTAAGTCATGTGATTAATGCCAAATATTAATAGGAATTTCTAAGAGAAATGGAACTACACTCAATTCAATTATGAATATTGAAAATATAATTTTTTTGGTGTTGACTACATAGGCCACTTCCCTTTGTCATGCTAATATAAATTTGTCCTTATCACTTGTGAATATGTATGGAAATGGGTTGAAGAAATACCTATACAATATCTTGATGAAAAGTTAATTTCCAAGTTGTTCATAGGATTATATTTCATAGATTTGTTGTACCAAGGGCACTTGCATCTGATGGAGGAAGTATTTTCAATAAAAGAAACTTGAAGAATATATTGAGCAAATATGGAGTAAGAACAAAATCTTAACACCATACCAAATGTAAACTACATGAAAAGTTGAAGTTTCTAATAGAAAACCAAAAGAAATATTAGACAAGACAATGTCAAGCTCAAGAAAAGATTGGATGCTGAAATTCAATGATACATTAGGGGTCTAGAGGATAGCTTAGAAAGACACCAATTGGAATAACTTCATTCAGACTGATTTATGGAAAATCTTGTCATCTACCTCTTGAACTTGAATAAAAAGACTTTAGGAAATCAAGTTCCTCAACTAAGACATGAAGAAGTAGGAGAAAGAAGGCTGCTACAGCTCTAAGAATTGGAAGAGCTCTGCTTAGACACATATGAAAACGTCAAGATATATGAGGAGAAAAAACAATTGGCATGACAAGAGGATTAGACATAAGAATTCTCAACAAGTGACCAATTGTTACAATTCAATTGAAGAATGATACTTTTTCTTAGAAAACTACGTTCCAACTGGTTCAAACCATTCATAGTTCCTAAAGTTTTCCCCATGAAGCTATAGAATTGCAAGCCAAAAAATCCACCTTCAAAGTTAATGGACAAAACATCAAGATATATACCCCAAGAGAGTCGGTTGATAAGGGAGACACTTACTCCCTCTCTAATGTGAGTTAAATATGATGAATATTCTCACTCCAGATTTTAAATGAAGTACTTTTGTAGAAGATGACCCTACAATATTACAGTCTTATCATTTATAGTTATTGTTTTAATTCAAACCTCATGGTTAATATCTTGGTTTTAATCCTTCTAGTGATCAAATTTGAATCTTTATTGTAGGTACAAATGTCTCAAATTGAAGAATCATTCAATAACTACACTTTGGAACAACATTTCTGCAACACGACATGTAACAAACATACAATGTTGTCCCCCATGAGACCATAATGGCCAGAAAGCTACAAAAAATGAGCAACACAACGTTTTGGTTGTGTACTTAGCATTTACATTGCAACCTCGACACATTTTTAGCAAATAGAAGAGATTGACTGACACACTGTGTGGGTCAGCCACACAACATCTACCTTGCAACAAACCATCACACATCATTCAATCAACACTACATGTATTCCTCTTACACAATGTGTAAGTAGCTATAATATAGGGTTTGCCCCTTTCCACAACTCACTTATGAAAAAAATTGAAATAAACTCTATTCTACCTCATTCCATGTTAAGGATATATGATGCCATTTCCCCCAATTAACCTTTAGCCACCCTCAGTGGCAACTCTCCTTCTTCATGTGTGTTGTTCTCTCACAACCATGATCTATTTGTCTCCTACATCATCGCTAGATAAAGTGGCTCTCTCATCAATAACATACCACTGTGAGTTCCACAACAACTCTCTGCATGCTATATCAATCTACTTGGGTACCACCAACTACAACTATAGACATTGTCATTTGTGACACCATCAAGAAAAGGTGCATGCCTATTGATCATGTCTATTTCCAATCTTATACCATCCACAAATTTGCATCCACAAAGCATCACCACATCATACTTCTATTTATCATGTAGGGAATCCACATGTTGTTGTGCTTCTTTAAGCCCTATTCGATAGATTTGGTCATCACCTTCTTCCCTTATGCTCTTTCCAAGTTGTCTAAGGATCCATGCTATGCTCTAGTCATGTTATGAGATCTTCCTATCCAATCCACATCACTTATTCACCATGGGACCTTGCAAGGATATTGCCAAACTCCCATGTGCAAAATCATCTTCGGCTAGTTTTGACACCTTCACTTCCTTGCATTTCACTCTCACTAAAGATGAGGATGTAATTTACTAACGATTGGTCATATGACAAATTTTCATCACAATGTTTGCTTGCACGAACAACATGGGTACCCTAGGTTTCCATGATGAATGGATAGAGCTATTCTATAACTTGGGGATGCATGATTGTTGCATTTGACCTTGTTGACATATATCCCTGCCTAACATGTAAATTTCTTGTGACAATCAAGACTAAAGATGATTCACAGAACATCATTGAGCCATTTGGCATCATCCACTTTAGACTTTTAATAAACTTTATTTGTTAAGTTTCAAGAAATTATGTGAGTTCACTAATTTCACCTTGGTGATAGTGTTGTCCTTCCTGACATATTCGAGCCAAATAATTTTTGGAGTAAAATCACTGAAGAGATTATCTACATGGCACCATCATCTAGGACTTCTCATATTCATGTTTTTCACTATATTCATAGGCTTTTAAGAGGAAGGATTGTTTGCATTGAAAGAATCTTAGTGAAGTAGTGGGAAAGCTAAACCTATTCTTCCTACAAGCAATGCTTCATAACTACAAGGTAAATATCAAATATTTTGTACTCCATCATTTTTTGCAAATTTAAAAAGATAGTAGGTGATACACATTTTTGTGATACAAGAGGAACCCCCTTACATAGAGTATGATTATACACTGACTCAACATTTTTGTGATACACATTAGGACACAAGTCCCCCATTTTGACATTCTCTTCCATGATTAGGTACCTAATTGAACTTTCTTTGCTTGATTTCTATAGTGTGGACACTAGATTTCAAGCCTAAGGAGGGAGAAACCAACCGGTAGTGTTGCTTTTCATTTCCTTTCCCCACTTTATTTTTGTTTTTAAAAAGTATTAAGATCTTGTGTGTTCAGAGGCTAACTTCTCATATTGGGTTATTGTTGATTCATTTGTCCTCTATCATTTCAATGTCAGTTGAATAGTTCTTGTATAAGCCATGCATCAATCATATGATTTTGTTTGCCAAGTATACCTTCTTCTTTTTCATTTATCACCTTTAGCCTACATGCTCTTCTCGTTCACCTATGATTGTTCAATACATATAATGACCTAATCTTTTTGGATTAAAAAAAAATTCAAAATTGTTTAGCATTATTGATGCCTTTATTAAATATTAATTGAGTTTTTAACCACCATATGGATTTTTTTATTTTCATTTAAGGGAGATCAGGTCACAATATGCAACTCAATATAACTATCTTATACTACGGAGAAAATGAATTACTCTAGTGTTGTGAGGTTGCTAAGCGGAGCCTAATTGGTACTAGCTTACCATGTCTTATCATCACTGAATTACTCTTATTTCCTGCTAAAGATGGTTAAACCCCCACATAGCATGCCAACCTAGTGCATATGTAATATGTCCATGATCATTGGGTGTTATGCCATTAAGAGGGTGAATTAAACCCAACCAGAATTCCATGTGTGCATAAGCCTATTTTGGTAGTTGAATGACTAAACTTATGCTTAGTTGTTTCATTCATTATATATAAGCAAAGAGATCAATCTTAAATTTTTGTTATCAACCCAAATTACATCTTTTACTATCCTTTTAATTGAGAGGGCCAAGTTGTGTCTAAACTATTTCTTTGGTCTTTTCATCTATATTTACTAAATAGTGTTTGGTTGATTTTCCAATTAGATTTGACTACCTTTTTCAAACTTAATATTTTAACTTGGGTTAACGAGTTGAATTAATTGTTAATTGAAAAACTCTTTGATTATATAGTTGATTTGGCTTGAATTATTTCTTCCATTACATTAACTTGATGCATGTGCTTGCTACTTTCTTCAACAATATATCCATGATTCATTTTTCTTGAGCACAAGCAATAGTTCCAGCTTAGGAGTATTTGATGTGCACAATTTTTATTGCCTTTTTACCAACATTTCCCACACTTATCAACCCAATTCTGCTCAAAGTTACCTCTAATCATGCTAATATCTATATTTCTATGTCATCCTCACTTGTTCCAATGTTTTGATTGTAGGCACCATATTTTTGTAATAAAATGAATAAGGGAAGATCACATTTCAGTTCTTGACTCATATCCCAACTACACATGAATATACAAGTTGAGAGCTATAAAACAACCAAGAACACACTTTGTAGGCCATCCAACATGATGTTGTAAATTGATAATAAATTGACTGCAATAGCAAAGAACCAACATGGTGTGTTGGCCTCATACACTATGTTTTCAATATGGTGTAATGTTGTATAATTCTCATGTTGCACTACATGTAGTACCATGTACAGATCATGTCACAGGATCTGTGTGAGTCACAACTGCTAAGAACATAGATGCCATGTCGTGTTGGCCACCCTACATGTCATGTCACCTACCGACTTCACTCAACTCTGGTTGTAACCATCCTACTTCTAATTATATGACTCTTAGTTGTCATGGGACGATTATCATAGATCATTTGGAGCCTAACTCAAACAAAGAAGAGAGACAAGCAAGGAGAGGAAACCAAGGATGACTAGAAGGCTTGAGGACCTCTCTTGGAAGATAATATTCACCATTTCCTTTTCCTTCTTCCTCGATCGTAGTAGATCTTGTCACCATCTTTTGACCAAGATTAAAGGGGAAAATTCTTGTAGAGTTTTCAACAATCAAGGACAAAGACTTGCCTCCCGATATGGGTTCTTGCTATATCCTCCTTCTCCACCCAGACAATAGAGTTTGTTCATGTCATCACCTTGGCTTGAACCTGAACCTCTTGATAACAAACCAATGAATTAACCAAATGGGTATCCCAATTTGGATAAGAGTTGTTTCTTTTTCATATGATGTCCAACTCTATGTTTCCACTATTTTTGCCTATTATATTCATCCATGCATGAGTAGAAGTTTCCTTCTTTGGCATGAGATGGTAACTCACATGTCATATCTTATTGAATGATAAATTTTGTACATAATGCTAGATTAATCACTTTCTTTGATGGTGTTGATTTTTAAATTTATTCTACATTGGCCATCTTGTACGTGTTTTTTTTGCTTATTATGTGAGAGGGTATGCATGAAGTAAGGATATACCATAATAGCGTAATTTTTTGAAATGACTAGATAATGTTGGGGATCTGAAGGTTTTTGGTGGATTTCATCTGTGTATATGAATGACAGTGCTATAGAAAGTTAGAACAATTGTATGATGTTGAAAGGGGTGGAGAACTAGAACTTCCCCAGTGATTACTCTGGTTAGTTTAGAGTTGTTGTTGCTTCATGATGGATATTTTAGGGAAACCTTGATTCTCATAATTTCTAATCAAAGTTGAATCTTTAATTCAAGTGATCCTTGTTTAAGTTCATTTATTTCTTAGTTGTCAAATTAATTTGAATGCACACCAATTTTGTTTTAGTAACTAGATCTAAAAAATAACTCCTGCTCCTAATAGTTGATGCTCCTATAGGATACAATCTTGACTACTATGAACTCGTATAGTTGTGGGGGAAGGAAAAATTAGGAAAGATACAATTACAAATATTAGAACTCAGTCGAAGAGACTAATATCCATATTTTCTAAGTGTAGGTGGCCTACGTTATGAAAAGTAGTTCCTTCTAATGATAATGTCATAGAAGAAGGGAAAGGTATAGATAAAGTGTTCATTACTCATGTAAAAGATATAATTACGTTTTGCACATCTACTATGTATGTTTTACAATCGGTCTAGGTAATGGTCAACAATGTGTTCAGGTTCAACCTGTGTCTGAGTGTATTAAATACTCAATCACCAAGTAATGTGCAGAAGAATGGATTCTCTCTTAGATATCAATCATATATAAGTCCTCAAGACAAAGAGGATGAAGAAGTATTATACAATGTTCATGAATAAACATTAGATGTATGGGAAACATATGGATGTTGGGGAGTTATTTCTAAAAAAAATAAGAAAATTAAGATACAATGAGTTATTGTCAGTCATGCTTGTTTAAGTTCTAGATGTGTCATTGTTGCATGAAGGGTTTCATATTATTATTTGACTTTTGGCTTAGTATTATGACTGTTTGAAGTTATGAGGATACACCATGGTTGTTTATCTAGACCCCTTGTCTTGCATGTCATTCTTATTTAGTGTTTTTCTTGCATATAGGAGTATGCTAGCCAATGTTCCAAAAGTCATGGTGTTTTTTTGTAATGGTTGATAGCCTATGTGGAACTTATGAATTTGGAATGGCTTTGGTTATTTTAGGGTCCATGTCTGCATGTACTTATAGTTTGTTAACAATATAAGTCTCACACTTGTAGTTGTTTTTAAAAGACAACTCCAAACTCACTAACACTCCTATGTGAATATTACAAAGCATGATAAGAATCAAGAAGCTAAAGATTTTGAAAAGTTATATACATTATTAACTATAATGGTGTTATTAAAGAAGAGACTAGATGGAATCGAGAAGACAAACTTAGAAAAAAAATAAAAATTAAACAATAAAGACTTCAATCAAACTTCTTGAAAAAATAATCAACATGGGGGAAGAAGAAGGAATTTAATAGGTGTATACATGATATAAGGTGTTTCAGACATCAAGAAGACCCCTTTCAGATTTGTAAGTAGCATTTTTGGGTAAAACAATATATTTAAGTAATATTAGTTCAATTCAAAATTATAAACGTCAAATTTGATAATCAAACTAATGTACTTTTGATCCTAGTTGTAGGAGATCACCAACGATTTCCTTTTACTTATGGGTGTGGGAGATTGTCACTCCTCCTTCTCTTGCGACAAAGGGGAGGAAACCTAATATCTTCTATATTTGCCTTGACCTATCATAAAAGTGGGGAGCCTTCCTCATATGCACAAATTTTAGTTGCCTTTGCCTTATCTTTAAGCACCTATGGATACACTGTCATATCAAGGTTTAAGATATTGAAAGAAGAATGCCAATGTAATCAGTAGGGAAATTGTTTTAGCTTCTCTAAATATATTCAAGATGAATTAGAAGGAGAAGCTCAAACTTAAAATTAGCAAACTAGTTACAACGTCATAAAACATAAAATGCCTAAAAAATAACTATGGTTCAAGTGTGATTAGAAAGGTTGCATATGGTTCTTATTTGTAGGAATATTAAGAGTAGTCCTAAGGTGTCTAAAAGGAGAGTTATTTGTCTTATAAATATTGAAGAGCTCATATTTCCTTTTAACAATTAGTTATGCAATCGATAATCATAGTTGGAAAACATTTTCTTGGACCAAGTTGAACTTTGGACAAGATATGACTGCAGTTGAAGATGTGTAACATCAAGCTTTGATTCCACCAATAGCTATGCATTTGATTGAGATGATCTTTTGAACACTCATTGATCAAATCAAATTTTTGCCAAGATGGTTTTTAGTCAAACTAACAACTCAATCAAGAATGATTCTTCAGTCTAAAAAAATGAATTATTATTGTTTAAACTATGAGTTCATCCGACCACCATCTTAGATGAACTAAGAGTTCACCCAAAAATAAATCCATCTATTAGATTATAAAAATCATTTTATTCATAGAGCATTATCCAATAATATTTAATGACCCAAGTGGCTTCCAATAATTAACTAAGGGTAATCAATATCATCTTCTCAATAATACTATGTCAAATACAAGAATAAAATAAATGGATAATTTATTTATTTTACATTCAGTCACTAATCAAATTAATAGAATTTGGCAATGTCCATTTGATTTAACTTCTAACTAAGTAAACATGAAAGATTCAATCACATACTTATAATAACAATTTAGGAAATATTTAAATTATCAAAACCAATGTATATAAGGTCCATTAGGCCAACATGTTATAAATTATCACCTCAAGACCTAATATAACATTTTCTTGAAAAAATTATGCATTATTTCAATCTTGTTATGAGAAATTGCATCAATTTTTAGACTTCGAGATACATCAAATGTTTTTCCATTTTGTATGTTACATTCAACAACTTTTCAATAGCTTCTTGAAGAGAATTTGATTATGTTAGATATTGAATTCGTAGAAATCATAAAAGTGGAACTTGTAACCTCTTAGGATCATGTAATTAAGTTCAATGGATGAAGCAAGTTATATTTTGAAATCTGATTTGTTTTTGTCCCCTTCTAGTATGGTTTTATTACTACTATCAACTTGAAAATGTTTAGTCATGGAGCTAAAAATGTAAAATTACACCACACTCTATGTGCAATAATCAATTAATAATGAAATTTTCATTGCTCATGTTTATACCTGAGAAGAAGAGGATGATCTTCATTAAACCTCTTAATCCTAATATGTTACATAAAAAGTTAAAATAGATTCAAGATAAAATGTTGATAACTAAACTTTATGAAGGACATCTTGAAATTTGCAACTAATTTGAAAATTGAATTTAAATCTTGAAAAACTTCCTTAGTTTTTTCATCAAGATAATTTCTACAATATTGAAAAGTGAGTATCCTTCCCTATATATGCAAAGAAGTAACAAATTGTGAGAATTAGGCATAAAATAGGTTTTCAAGAAACTTCTAGGGTAGGAAACCCAAATCCATCGGGTGTAAATAACTTTCCAAACTAAAAGTCAATGAAAAGTCTAGGTTATGAAATATACATTAGTTGAATTTCAATAAGAAATTTTTGCTAGAAGGATTTTCAATTTTGACTACTAAATTCAACATCTAAGACTCTCTTAAGGACATCCAATCAATGGAAAATAAGGCATAACATATGTGATCAAGATTGGGTACATTTCACATTAAACATCCCAAATGATGATCGTAGGAAGAAACCCTTGTAAGACCTGTTGTCTTTATTTGCATTGAGGAAACCAATAACCCACATGTGTTTGTGAAATATAAAATGGAGTATATGGTATCACTCTTTCAAAAATTTAGAACTAGTTGTTTTGTTCCAACTTGAAGCTCACCTCAATATTTCCCAACTAGTTGTACCTTAGTTTGGGGCCTCTCTTCCCCATTTCATTTCTAAATATAAAAAATCTTATAGTAAGGTGGGTAGGATTCCTCCTTGTATAGTTTTTTAACCATGTGTTTTCAAATAATCATATTTACTATCCAAGTAGTTGTAGAACATATGTAAATACTTACTACCACAACATCTCCATTCTTGTTATCTAGTGGATTGTAGTGATTTATGTGACTTCGATCTTTATCCCATCATTGATTACTGATGTGATAATTTCTTACCCTCAAATTCACTGGGGTTGAATTATAGTTTTTATCTATAGTACGACAAACACCACCAAAAATTAGAACAATCATATCACAATACAATTATGAATCCAAGCAAAGGGCAACATTTTTAAAAGTTAACTATTCAATTATACAAATTAGAAAGAATAACTATCACACAATTTTGATAATTGGTTGATTAAAAAAACAATAAGTATAAAAAGTCCAATGTTCGAGTTATCAAATGGATTGAATCACTAGGGCAAGTGGGTTTCACCATTGCTACCTGTAATTTCTCTCTCCCTGCGTCATAAACAAATGTAAAGAAATAAATTATGATGTCAAGTAAATTTTGTTCTTTTGGAATGTGGATTCTACCTTGAAAGGTATCACTAAAGGCTTGTTGTCCCATTATCTATAGATAATATGCCCCTTGCCTTACAAAGAACCTATCCAATGTTCTAATAAAGGGTTTTACATAATTAGGCCAGTATCCTAGGTTTTAGGTTGGAAATGCTCTTCATCCAAGAACAAATGGACATGCAAAAGTAATGATCAAGTAAGATTAACAGTTGTCAGCGATTGATTCTAAACCAACCAGGTTCAAACACACTTAGATGCAAGTAAAGGAACAACAATAGTTCACAAGGATACTCCTTAAACCCTAGTGAGGGTACTATTTGTTCATCATCATGTTAAAAACATCAACAAGGAAAGATGACAGAAGTCATCATCACTGTAGGTGAAAGGCATGCATCCACGGTGTGTAACAACATCCTTCAATTATGGTGATAAGGGTATTGAATTGCAGCACTATGAGAATGTTTAGATGGTCATTAGGTGGTCATACATCAATATTGATAGTTATCCTCATTCTAGATCTACCCTTTTGATGGTTGAGCAGGTGTCCTGTAAGTGTTGGGGTGGAGTGGATAGATGGCGCTCGATGGCATACCCTCTTTCAAGTTTGGGAGCCTTGAAGTGTCAACAATAGTAGAGGAGGTGTGTGGAAGTAGAAACCTTTTAACTACCTAGTGATTCCCACTATGGAGGTTGTAGATTTCTATTTATAGGATGGGAGTAGGAAAGAGAAAAAGGCACAAGTGGAGGGGTTGATGGGCAGCTATATAATGCAATTTATGGGCACATTCACGGTAGGTGTCTAAACGTGGGTGTTAAGATGACTTCAAATTTATGGAGGCCTTTATGGGGACCATTGTTGAAGGCTTTCATGGGTGTCATAAGTAGGTGAGGACCTCCTTGGTTTTTGGATCGACAAACAGAACCTCTATGGGAGACATCCATGGTTAGATATTGAACTAAATACAAGCCATGCACCTAAAGTATAATATCAAAACCCTAAAATTATAGAATAAAAAATAAGTCAAGAGTTATATAAAAAAGCTCAAAAAGTATCACAAAACTAAGGAAAAATAACTGCAATTTTTTCTAAAGAGAAATGATAATTTCAAATGAAGTTGAAAATATGACTAAAACTACATCCATAAGTTAACATCAAACTTAAAAATTGATCATGATCGAGTAAGACAAACTTGTTAAAGAATAAAATGCCAAAAAAGTCCATGTTTTGTTTATTAACTCATAAATATATGTTTTGTCAAATGGGATGGATAAATCCAACATCACTTGAATTCTTTTGGTTAAAAAAAAGAACACAAGGTAAAGGGTCCCTTATGATAACATGGTCTATCTAATTTTTTGAAACACCATTTCCTAAGATATTTATACATGTGATCTAACAAATGAATCAACAATGCACTTTGATCGATTCTAAAATCTTGATATAGGTCTCAGTAGATCCTAAAGTTTATCCATCCAAGATTACGGCTCAATCTCCCAAGTCACAAATTTTCTTATTAGATGTGAAATAAAAAATCATGTGAGCATGTGACAAAATATGACACTGTATTGTCACACTTGCCCACTCCCCTCTAAGAAGCAATAATGCCCCCAATCGTTGAGATTCCCCTAGCCAACATACATGATTGATAACTTCGCTCCTTATGCTTCTCATCAAATCTTTCCACCTCACCAAATCCAACTAGAGACTTCTTTCCTTCCTAACACAATCACCCAATAACTCCCTTCCCCCTCAATGACTGCTTCCATACCTTCTTCTTCCTTTCATGCTTCCCAGATGACTTCGCTCCAGTACCCTTTGGTTTGTATCCTACATCAAAGCAACACTTTTAGTCAAGTTAATGAGTACATCTATAAATCTCAAAATCATATTAACAATAACATGGCCACAATCATGCAGAACATGAACATCAACTAAATAGAATCCAATCTATCTAACTACCTCAAACCATATACACATCATTCCACATCCATAGACAATGCCTCATATTCATACAACCAATTTCATCCAAAATATTGTAATGTAAACCTTAATCCCTCCACGAATTCACCTCCAACACTCATCTATTTCATAGACCACCAAGTTTTCATACTATTTTTTGTATTTTTTCAATTTATTAGGAAAAGTTCTTGTTTCCCATTGTTAAATGACTTGGAATAACACAATTTGTTGATGATATACTTGAGATATGTCAATATATGATGAGGAGGAGATGAAAGAAGGAATGAAGAGGTTTAAGAAGAACAAGATGAAGAAGTGAAAGAAAATTCTAGTGATGATTATCTATAATGGATCCCATAATGAAATAAGGATAATGATGAGGAAACCACAACTATATCTATATATACTTATTGATTATACATATTTTTACTCTACTATTGATTAGTTTCCTTCACACTTATTTGTATCTTATATTATCTTCTCATGCTTTATTTATACTCACAAATGTTGTATTTTGGGGAAGAATGTATGTAAGGATATATGTATCCTGTTTTTCTTTTGATGTAGTTTTTCATTTCTTCATGTGTTAATCATCACCATGTATATTCCAATATTCTATTATTCATCTTGAATATGATAAACATAATTTCATTAGGGTTCCAATAACTCTTGTTATGCCCAAAAACTTCTTATGTATTCTCAAATTGTAAGAAATGGTATAATTTAATTATTTATATGCATGAGAGGTCACCATTAATTTTTTATCTCAAAGTTACTACTTTGAAAATTTTCTCAATATATTATATAAATGTGATGATATATTGAGATGTTCATCTCTGCTTTTCATTATTGTTATATAATACCTTATTTTTTCATCAAGATGGACACTTAACAAAATAATTACTTCCATCATTAGGAATATCACGCTAGTTTCATCTTTTTGGCTATGATACTTCATTTTGAGCTCAAATCGAAACTCTACTTTTTACCCCCTCCTTGCTTTTTCGCAAGTTAAAGGGAGGAAACAAAACTTAAACTTACTAGATGAAAATAGGTCATTAGCCTTAAACTCCTAAAATCTAACAAATAGGGGAAGAAACAACACAAATTGAGGGGGGATATTCAAATTGTACTTCATATATGGTACAATGCCCTATTTACATTGCTAATAATTATATTTATTTGTTTTGTTCTGTTTAAAAATGAGGTAATGTTGACACATATACTATATTACTACACCTATATGTTAAAGTTAATATTCATTCCACTTGTTTTGTGTATAATAGAACTATTTCAGTGATGCTAGGAAAATCACACACTCCTATATTAGGATCTGTGAAACCACAAATTAGATATTTTACAAATATGATATATATAGTATTTTGTTCTTTTATGTAATATGTATTGGATTTAATTACTTGTATAAGCTCTTCATTGTTTATCTATTGTTTATAGAAAATTGTCCGACCACATTACTGATAAAATCCTACACTTGAGAGGTTTGTTAGATATTTCCATATAAAATACAACTAGTTAATTCAAGAGTTCAATGCATGTACTGGTGAAAAATGACTTTCTCTACAAGAAATCTAGTGGAAATGATCTTAATCTCAACTCATATGAATTGAAAGAAAGCCATCCAAAAGTTTATATCTTTTATCTGATTCCTACATTCATTAGTTTTTACCAAGAGAATCAAGTCATGTATTTCTCTAAAACTAAAATTAGCATTCAATGGAATTTTTAAAGACATACATCCAACAATTTGTATATTTTATACATAATTCATCATTTTCTGAGTCTCTTTCTAGAAAATGGCACCAAAAAGGATACATAAACTTCATTGAGAATTTTAATTTAATATCATTGTGGTGTCAATAGTAGTTATGAAAGATAGAATATCCTAATAATCACTTTCCATTGATGATTGAGTTCTCCCCAACTAGAATCAGGTGTAGGGTAGGAGGCCCTTAGAAAGGATAGGTTGTATATCCTTGTCGATGAAAATGGTCTAGATATATTTTGCAAGAAAATTACAATTGATAAGGTTATGTAATTACTTTTCATGATATAAGCATAACTCACTAGATATAGAAATAAGAAGTGTGTTTCAAGTTAGCTAACTAATCCATTATGCATATGTTGGTTGCACGCCCTGAGGTCCATCATGTGATGATTGTAATAGGGATTTTCGTAAATGATTTGGTTATTAATAAAATAGGAAATTCCACTTATTAGGTTTGTTTCAATATTGAGATGATTAAAAAACCTAATTATGTCCTAAGAATATTTTTGACTTGATGACATTAGTTTGGGTTGAGGAAAAGAACATGAGATCATATGTATACTTAGTGTATTCATTTTTCTTAAGTCCCTAATCATTTATTATTGTGGATATCATAGGACAATATTGGTACACACGACTATCATGTATGGTGAGCAATGATTATGCCTCTTTAGTCATGATATTAGGTATCAAGTTAGATACATGGATACCTATTAGAGAACAAGTTTTACTAGATAGACCCGCATATAGACTGACACATGAAAGTCATGTAATGACACACCAAAGTCATATCTCAATGTAACAATGGTGACTGTGATCCTTATACCTGAAGTCACTATAGTAATCACATGTTATTTTGTGTAGTTTGAAACTAACCAAATGTGACTTTATGTAAGGGTTTCCATAAAGGTGGGGATTGGCGTTGGTATGTATTCCCATAGAGCCAATTGTATGATGATTTTAATGGGGCATCATATACTTGATTTGATAATATAAAGGTAATTTTGTCTGTTGTGTTTGTCTTAGTCATGAGATGATTACACAAACATAGTAGATTTCTAAGGAATGGTGCTACTCAATGACATATGTCTTCAGGTTGAGGACCTGAACAATGAGATCATATGTATGAGAAAGAGTACAAACGTTCTTGTTATGCCCCTATTCAGATATTTCTGTGGAATCAAAAGAGAGAAAAGTAATTCATTGGACTAGAGAGTGTGTTTATTGATGATAGAGTGTCACTAGCCATGATATGTGATATCAAGTCAAACACATAGGTACATGTTAAATAATAGTATATCAGACTGAGAAACTATGAGAGCGATACATGGAGACCATGAAATGTTGTTAGAATCACCTCTCATAGTGATAGTGGTTCTTAGACTTGAAGTCGCTATACTCAGCACATGTTGTTCAATGTATTTTGACATCAACCATAGTGACCCTTGAATAAGGGTTGCCATAAAGGTGATTCTCGTGTGTGTTGTGACACATGGGGATTGAGTGTGAGAGATGTAGATGTGATTTATCCCTCCTACATGAGATTGATATCCTGATCACTTCATAAATGAGATTGAGAAATGTATTGCCATACTCGTGTGACTCAATATGTGATATGTGAGCTCACATTCATCTCATAGAGTTTGCTCTAGTTCAGTGAACGTGGATTGAATGTTGAGAAGATGATGATTCCATGCCTTGAGTTCAATTTGGATATTAGAGACAAAGGAACTATACGATCATGATCACACTAGTCACACATTGTAGGTTGAAGTTGGTCTCTAACTCTTCAATTAATTGGGTAGTAGTGATGTGTTGCTAGATACCACACATTGCTTGAGATGTCATAAATTGGATTTGTACATTCACTGCCAATGTAACTTGGGGATTATAGGGTCACACGCATATGATGCGCATGGAATAGAAGTTCACTCATGAATGATATTTAACTTGACTACTAAAGTGTTTAGGTATTCAATTTAAACAACAATGGTTGAAAATTGACTCGCTTGACTGTGAACCAACCGGTTCAAGTGTTGAACTAATCAATTCAACTGTCAGGTCAATTTTAACAACATTGGATGAACAAGAATGAACCAACCGGTTCAAAGATATCAAACGTCTGGTTCAGGTTGTGAACCGACTAGTTTGGTGATAAATACAATGGATCAAGGATTGATGCTGACATCATGTTGTGCATTAATCGTCATAATAAAACCTATATGTTTGCAAATAGGAAATAATGTTAACCTATCTATTAAAGTGTTGAACTGATCATTTCACATGTGAATTGACTGGTTCATGGTTCACAACTTCTAGAAAATTCATAAAATTTCGTTTCTTTGTCTTCCTATTGATCTAGAAACCCTGACCCTATTCATCCTATATAAAGGGGGCAATCTAGGCTTTCAGAAGACACAATAATAATCTTTAAAAATTGTTGTCCTTTCTAGTTATGCTAACTAGAGAGCCGTAGCAAGTCATACCTATAAAAGGGAGAGACAACAATAGAGAGACAACACACGAGAGTGAATCAACCCGTGTCGGTTGACATTCGAAGGGAGAACTCCTTCCTGTTGGATCTAATAGTGCAACATTGTCTTCCCGACGGTCCACATGGAATACATATAGGCATGGATGCCATTTTCACCATGCTCAGAGGACAACAACCACCACCCTTTGTGGTATTGCACCAAGAGACCATCTCCAGTTGTTCATGTGTGTTAAGCAAAGAGTGCACATCATCGTACAATAGTTGCCACTAGACTTACTCTAGGACCACATATATCTCTTTCTACCTTCTTTCTAGATATATTGTTGTTGACACAATTCCCTGATCAAGGAATAGGGATAAAATTTTTGTTTCCACTGTCTTCTCTGCCATCCCTATTCCCCAATAATCAGGTGCACTATGACACTTGTAGATTACTGTGGGTGATGTAGAAGGTACTTTTACCTTCTTTAGAGTGATATCTTGACCACTTGATAATAGAGACTATGGAAATTAATTCTCATGAGTCAATATACAATATTGTGATCACAATATCTCAAATAGTATGCACCAGTTCAAGGAACATAGATTGATTGAGAAGAGGATGATAATTCAATTTCTCTGTTTGAATAAACATATCTGTTATAAAGGTATTATATAGTCATGGTAGCATTGGTCACTTTATAGGTCGAATTTTTTCTCCAAGTTACTCCAAATACTTGGTGGCAATGATGTGTTGTTAGACATCAATCTTTACTTGTTATGTTTTGAACTTCACTACGAACATAATTACAAACCTACTGGGTCATATGCATATGGATGCATAAGGGAATTGAAGTTCGCAATCAAACATATGATTGAAATAATTTTGGATGATTTTCTGCTCAGTATGGAGAGTGGAATGTCCAATTGACCAACTAGATTAGTCGAGACAATTGGATAAATTGACTATCAATCGATGGAATAACTTTAACTATAGGAAACTGACTAGTCGGGATACTAGAACCCAACATGGAAGTATCCATATCTGATTTGAAATAAAATTGAAACAACTTGTATTTGGACTATCCATTTGGCCATCCATCTTAATCCTAGAAGGGACCCACCTAGTCATGAAATTAGGGGTCCAATTGGTTGACAGAGTGCTAGTCTGAATATTTAGTTTTTAGACTATTTTTGAGATTGGGATTAGGATAGAGAGTGGTATTAGGAAATTACAAGTAGACGACTCTCCTATTTAAAAGAGCTTCATCCAATTAGGGTAACACACACTTAACACAACTTCAGAGACAAACTGGTAAAAAAAGATCAATTTTGGAGAGAGATAAAGTTGGACAAAGTACAACAACCCAAGATAAGAGAAGAAAATAAGTGTCAGGAAAACTAGCACATCAACAACTTTGTTCCTCTTCCAATTGGTAGCCAAGGTGATGAACCACATTCTCTCTCATATATGTGGATTAAGTAGAGGTTGAGACACTTGTGTAGAGGATTGGAGAGGACATTCCACATGACAACAAAAAGGTGCTACAAAGAAGACAACATTGAAAAACTTGGTGGATGATTGGGATTTAGATCTAAACGTTTGAGTTTTTCACTATCAAACATGTGTCTACTTTTTTTGTAAAACTAGTGTGTGCAAAGGTATAATATCTATTCTTTCTATTTATTTTGTTCATTAATGCTTTGTAGCTATGATGGATCCCATAGCTAGAGTAAAACAAGAAGGATTTTTTGTTATTCTATTACACCACCTTCCCCTAATATTGTACAACATATGAGGGTCAAATTCATTCTACTGGACTTTTTATAGTTCAAATAACCATCCCATGTTGAGTCTACAATTGAAAAAAAATGATCCCCACTTCATATGATTGTCCTGTCAACGTGTTTCTCCTACATTGACTCATGGAAATATTTAGTTTACTTGAATTGGAATAGAAAATTCAAGCCTCATTGTGAGATAATTCAAAGACACAATCAAAATTACTCCCAAGTGTTGGGATAAAAAAACAAAGTACTCTAATTGCAACAAATATGTGCAAATTTCTACTAAAAACCAACTAATTCACTATATTAATGAGAAACATCAACATATCATACACATATAAATCAAAAAGTAACCTTTTAGCATGGATTAACATTTTTTTTTTTGGAATTGTAAATCATACATGAAATAACTAAAACAAAATATGTTTCTAGGGCTAGAGATTCATTGAGAACATAATTTTTCCTACATGATTAGTGAAATATACTTTTGAAGGGAT
Source organism: Alisma plantago-aquatica (assembly GCA_963693085.1). Classification (NCBI taxonomy): domain Eukaryota; kingdom Viridiplantae; phylum Streptophyta; class Magnoliopsida; order Alismatales; family Alismataceae; genus Alisma; species Alisma plantago-aquatica. The sequence goes on along the minus strand of OY856409.1, from coordinate 1,614,579,110 downwards.
ATTATAACGTCCATATATTTTTAAACAATTTACAAAATGAAAAGACACATCAAAGTTAGTGGGAGTGTACATGCAACAAATTTAAGAAATATAGTTTATAGGGACTATATAGACAATACATACTAACTATATAAACCAAGTCATCTTACGAGTTGGTATCATGAGCTTCTTATGGATTCCCAAGTACAACTTCAACATCTCATACATGAATATGAGTTTACTAGCTTCATGAGTGGAAATTTACTGCTTGATAGACAACATATGAATATAATATGCATATATATAATATTTAGTTAGTTATTTTAATAATATGTTATTCTTGAGTTTCAATAGAAATGGGAAGAAAGTTTAAATAAGACATTGTCTTTATATACTTGAATTGTCTATCATCATTAGACAATGAATAAAACCCAAATAATTTTCATGATGCATCTACTGCTTCCAATCTACATTCTCGGTTAATATCTCTTATTGATCCTTTTCTATAGTAAATTATATTCCTATTGGTGATTTGACAGTATATTAATCTCTACTAACTCAACAACGCTTCTCATACTAACTAAATCTAAATAACTACATGAGGTGAGACATGGTGTTGCCCCTACCATCCCTTCCACAAAATGAGATCAAGATAGGGATAGGGTGTAATATTGAGTATCACTTCACTTATTAGTGAATATTATATAAGAACACATGATGTGACTTTATATCTATCTATTTTGGCAACAAGTACATGGTAATTTATATGAAATGTTGTGACTTGTACAACCACTCACTAAAATTTGGGATATCATTGAAGAGTAAGAGTGGTCTAATCTAATATACCTTTCTTTTCGAATAACTAAAAAATAAAGTTATAGGATATAGTGTGGCATCATCTATCCTGATAACCCTGGATAACATGAATAGCTCTATATCAACTAGGTTTGTACACTCCTTACTTATTATAGCCATAATTTCCTCACTTATTTATATTTGATATTTTCTATCAACCAATATATTCATACATGTATTGTAACATGTTTATTATTTTCACTATATCACAAGAACACTAATTTAACAAAACAATAACTTCTAATTATAAATCAAGATCCAATGGAGAAAAGTGTGTTCCGATAAAATACATTAACTTGATTAAATACATGTACAATAGATTGTTTGAAAGTGTGAAGACTCATAGATGGGAGTCAATAACTTTTCTATCATGTTGGGGTACATCAAGGATTAAAACTAGACTGGTATCTATTTGTTCTTGTTATAGATGAGTTGAGAAAGCATGTTCAGGATGATACTTCTTGGTGTATTTTATTTGTTGATGATATTGTGTTGATTAATGAAAGTTAAAATGTATTGAATGATAAAGTTGTAATTTAGAGAAATGAATTGGGATAAAATTGATTGATGATGTATAGGAGCAAAAATGAGTATATGCATTTCCCTTTCAGCTAATATTGAATTATGAATCATGGGGCCAAGTTGGACATAGTGGACCTACCCAACTATGACAAATTTCAATAATTGGGCTTTATTATTCAAATGGATGGGGATACTTGACACGATGTTTGTCATAGGATCACTGTTAGATGGTTGAAATGGAGGAGTGCAACTTGAGTATTCTGTGACTAGAAGATCCTTTTTCAGTTTAAGAAGTAAGTTTATAAATAGCTATACAGTCAACCTTGCTATGTGGAGTATGTGTTGATACAACACCATATTTAAAATCTCAACTCATAGTATGGGAAGTGGATAGACATGCCAAGTAATTGGGTCTCCCTACAACCATAGGTATATCCAAAAGACAAGTTTTTGACTTTGTTAAAGAGCGAGTTTGAAAGAAAACCAAGGATGAAAGGAAAAGTTTTTGTATAAGCCAGGGAAAGATATCCTAATTAATGCTATAGCTTAAGTCATACCTTCATACATTATGCGTATTTTCCAAATCCCCTTAGTTATTATGCATGAAATCCAAACCTTTAGTTATCAGTTTTAGTGGGGTGCCTCAGGCCCAGAAAGGAAAGTTCTATGGCAATGTTGGTCAAACCTTTGCAAACCAAAAAAGGCAGGTGGTATGGGATCTAGAGATATGTAATCATTTAATCAAGCACTTTTAGAAAAATAGATCTGGAGACTTTTTACCAAGACGAACTCCCTAGAACAAAAAGTATTGAAGGCAAGGTATTTTACCAATTCATCCATTTTAGATTCAAATAGAGGATACAATCCAAGTTTCACACTGACAAATCTTTAGGTGACTAAACTGGTGGTCCTTGAAGGTTTGTAATGGTGTGTTGATGATGGGGTGAATATTAATATTTGGCAGTAACCAGAGAGAGCATAATCTATCTGAGTTTTTTCATCCTTTACTTGATTGTCCACTTCTTGTTAAAGATCATAATGGTGTGACCATGGGTGAGTGGAACGACATGACTTTTCAAGGTCCATTTCTAGTGGAATTATGTATGGAAATAAAAAACACACCCCTTAGTGATGGGACACAAGAATGTAACTAATCCTATAAAATCAGTACCATCTTCTCTGATTCTCCATCTGTCAAAAAGTTATATGATGAGTTGAAACGAAGGTTAGAGCCCATCCCATCATATATCTTCTCTTATACCCATGATGTACACTTCAGATCACAATTAGAAACTACCGCCATAGGTACTCAGTCCCATCAAATGATCCAGTCCATTTATAATTGTAATATTTAAGCAAGCATGCATGTTCTCTCAAAAGGAAAAAAGTGGTCTGACTTGGTTAGGTAATCAATGACAACCCATATTGCATTATAACCATCACTTTAACCTTGGGAATCCAATAAAAAATACATAATGATCTTCTCCCACTTCCACTTTGATATATCAAATGCATGAAGAAGACCATTAGACCATTAATCTTTTATATTCTCTTCTTTGTATGTTGGACATTTCATGGTAGTTATGGTGATATCTCTCTTCATAATTTTTCACACAAAAAACCCGTTCTAGGTCCTTGTACATCTTTGATTAAAAAAGGATGGATTTTATACACTAACCCATGGTATTCATCCAACAACTCCTTGTCTCAATTCATCAACATCCAAGATCCACGTTTTGTGTAGAAAATGAATATCATAATCTACTTTAAAAGTTAACTCATATTGTGTTTTTTCATTTTACATCTTCATCTCATCAATATCGAGGCTAGGTAAGTATGTAGAAACATTGTTGAAAAACCATGAGAGGATGATACAAAGACTAGACATATAAATTGATAGCTTTTCTACCACTATTTAATCGACATCATCTAACAACTATGTATTCAACTTGAGATTTACTTCAAGCTCCTCCATAATAAAAAGCATATAGAGGCACATACATTGTCATTCTTCCTTCTCAAAGTACCAATGATAGTATGCGATGGTAAAGTCATAAACTTTGAGATACTTCATCCATGTACTATGTCATAGGTTTAGATCTTTCTAGGTAATCATGTATTGCAAGATTTTCTAAGAGAAGAAGACTTCAAGTACTTCATACAAGTTGTGATGCCTTACTTTTAGAGCATAAACTATGTAATACAACACTAAATCATGAGCATGCCAATTGTATTTATTCAGCTATAACTGATGTGAGGTTTAGTTGATCACTCATCCTCCATGCCTAAGTACACAACCTAGCCCTTGTTTGGAGGTGTAACATCCCACTCTTTTTATGAAAAATTTCCAAATTATTTTATTCTCTGCATGCCCTTTTTCAATTAAGATAATTGTTGAGGACTTAAATGGAAATTGCCAATGTTAGTTTTGCAAATTTGTTTTATTATGTTCAATTACTCTCTTTCCCATGATTTATTTAAAGAAAATGTCTCTTTATGCACTTTTGTTTAGAAAATAGAAATAAATGCTTTTATGTCAATTTTCTCTCTCATATGGCAATTAGTTATTTAGATGTTTAATTATTTGCTTAATGACATGCATCTTGTTAATTGAAAAAAATAATATTTAGTACATGTTTTCTTGTTTTGTAATTCTTATTTGAGAAATTAATAGCTTTATATACTCTAATCATAACCATTTAAGTGTACATGATGATTTTGCTATTTTAGGCCTAAAATGGGTACAAGCATGAAATCGAATAGCATAGGAATGTTCTACACCTTCAAATCTACCTATGGTTCAAATTTGAACCCATTATGACCATGTTTGACCCTCTAATTAATTTAAGAGAGGTTTTGAGTATAGTATGACCTAGATTTGAATGAAATCTCATTTATGCAGCTGATTTAAGCTATAGTTCATTTTAATTGCATTTGTCATGCGTTACTTCATCCATTTTATTTTTGTGTGCATCCGCAGTCCTTGGATCAGGATCCAACAACGCGCCCATCTTCTTCTTCTTCTTCCGCTACTCTCACGATTGGAACCCGTTTCACAGGCTGTTATTTTCCCTCACCTCGTTCTCACTCCACGATGCATCGTTTCTCTTGATTCTTTCACCAGTGAGACCGTGAGGTCAATCTGAACCCAGTGATCCCTTACTCATCCTCCATCTCTCCCATTTGACGAAATGCCTAAAAGGGCAGGTTTCCACCCTCAGCTCCCTGAGTTTCAGAGGACACAACCATGCCGCTGCTTCTTATTTAAACCACCCAAGAGCATCATCGGCCCTGTATCACCTCTCCTCCTCACTCAATTCAACCTTTGACGCCCTCAGGAGCCCCGACCTGCTCGACTGGCCCTCCGATGATCTCCACCTTGCTGTAATGTTTCTTTGGCACCTTCTCTGCAATTGAAGGGCCTGTAAGCATCCTTAGACCCTCATGCATCTTTTGTCGTATCCTCGTTTCTCTATGATGGTCCTCGTCGCCCTGACCTATAACCAGGTTTGAGAACCTTGCCGAAGCTCGCTGCCATGGTGACCTAGTGGTCATCCAGCCCTCACAAGGCATCAGACAAAGTCGCCTAACCCCCACGAACACCTTCTGGTTTTAAGCTGACGCCTATCTTCTTGGTTTCATGATTTGGGCTCCTTAGACTTTGACCTCTGTTATCCAGCTCTAGCCATGGCCTTTCAATGCCTTAGATGTCATTTTTCCACCATTTTACATGCGTTTTGTTTCCATCTTAATCGCCATGATCTGACGAAGACAATGGAGTTGTTTCCCCTAGTCGATCATCTCCAGGGCACGATCGTCACTCTTGCTTGAGATCCCTGAAGTGCTTCTCTCTCGCGTGCGGTGAAAGGGGAAGAAACCAATGTGTCCAATGACCCCTGAGCCCCGCGTTTTTCTTTTACCAATGCTTTAAACTGCAAGGGAAGTTGAGGAATTTCATGCCCTGGTTTCCTTTGATTGCTGGGGCAAGCCTCGTGGCCTAGTTGGCCAAGCCTGATTGGGCCAAATCAGAAGCTAGCCCACTATTTCCGGATTTAGATGTATATACATAGCTTTATCTCAATTGGTGATTGATCGATTCTTAGAAAATTCTTAATAAATCGCCTCTTTATCAGAAAAATCCACAAAAATATGTTTTGGAAAGGATTTTTGATGAGGAATCCAATTTTTTAGTTTTTATTGATTGATTTTTCTGTTTTCACATCTCAATAAGTATATGAAAAAAATTAGGGTTTCATGTTGTATAACAAAGGATAATCATGTTAATTTCATGTGTTTAAGAGGATCCAACCAGTCAAACAAGGTTTGACTTGGGTGATTTACCTCAAGGTAAGCGGGCCATGCCCTTGGCATAGTAAACTTGATTTATTCAATGATTATGATATGTTTATGCACTTTATACTAAAGTCATGATAAATGCATGCTTTTCTTCAATGTATATGATTATTGGATGTTTGATTGCTATAATCTTAGTCTAAGTATAGAAACCTGATTAATGTTATGAATTATGACTAAGATACATGATACCAAGGTTAATAGGGAATAAATTTCCCATTCATTCTTAAGAGGGATAAATCCCATTATGGCCATGGGGAGAAATCCCAATTATGTTCAAGAGGGAGAAATCCCAATTAAGATCAAGTTTAAGTTATTAAAAAGATAATCAAGTCTAAGAAAGATCATGGTTAATGGAAATTGATTTAGATTTATATGCATCTTGTTATGGGCTTTCCGAGCATTATGGGCTTTCTGAGCAATTATTGGCTTTCCGAGCAATATGGGCTCCTTATGGGGCATTAAGAGAGGAGCATATACTTCTAGTCAAGTTCCTTATGTAAAAGATGTCAAGCAATGATTAATGCTAAATGTATGTCCATGTTTATGTCAAGTCACCTTTATAGTTTATTTTTTGCTTTATAACATGCCAATGCCGCTTACTTACCATGTTTACTTTTCCTTTACATGGTTGGGGACGAGATGTCCGCAGACGTTGGAGCTAAAGTGAAGGAGACATCTTGAGGAGATTCCAAGGATCCAAGACCATAGAAGTTGTTTCCTGGTGGGACATCCATCTATGGAGATCCTATCTTTCATATGTTATCTAGAATATGTGTAGCTTTAGAACGATGATGTAGTTTTCTTTTCAAGAACTTATGTATGAATCTATGATTCAATAATGCCAAGTGTTATTCGTTTCTTGAGATGAGATCATGCATGTGACAATCCCTCCCTGAAATGCCAAGTACCCCACAATATGGATAATGTTGGGGATTAGGCTGTGCTTCCACTGGTCATGTATGTAACCCTAGGGAGGGGTGTTACATTAATGGTATCAAAGAAAGAAATAGATGGCCACTAAGGCAACAATAAGGATTCATGCAAGTCACCCTAAGATGAAGAAATAGAAGTAGAGAACATGATTATGTATTCAAGTAGGTCTAGAGAACCCTAAAGATGACTAGAGCCCTCACCTCATTACAAAAGTACATGTTAGCATGCTCATGTAGTTGAAACCAAACCCTAGATGATGACATGTTTCTCCTTGTCTCAATGGTAAGGGCCACCCAATTGAGATTTGAGGAAAATGTCATTTAATGTGACTTTTTATGTGTCTTACCTTCTTAATTGTGTGTGTGGTATGGGACACATGCAAATAAGTTGGTGAGATGTAGCATAAAAAGATCCAACATTTCTAAATGTGTGCTTGATCACCACATATAAAGAGATGAAGGATATAAGATCTAAGGTTAGACAACTACGATGATGTAGTCATGGTAAGTGAAAGATAGATTCCCTAAGTGTAATAGGTGTAATGTTAAGAAGCAAGTATGAGACTTAGGAATGGTAGTTAAGTAATTTATGTTGAATCATAACGCTTTGCTTATGTATGCCTCTTTTAATAATGAAAATTTGTATAAAAAATTGCAGGTTTATGTGAAACCTTAAGGTGGGTAGGAACCCTAGGAATTTCCGAGGATGAAATTTATTTAAGGTGGGTAGAATTGTAACATCCCACTCTTTTTATGCAAAATTTCCAAATTATTTTATTCTCTGCATGCCCTTTTTCTAATAAGATAATTGTTGAGGACTTAAATGCAAATTGTCAATGTTAGTTTTGCAATTTCGTTTTATTATGTTCAATTACTCTCTTTCCCATGATTTATTTAAAGAAAATGTCTCTTTATGCACTTTTGTTTGGAAAATAGAAATAAATGCTTTTATGTCAAATTTTCTGTCTCATACGGCAATTAGTGATTTACATGTTTAATTATTTGCTTAATGGCCTCCATCTTGTTAATTGAAAAGAATAATATTTAATACATGTTTTCATATTTTGTAATTCTTATTTGAGAAATTAATAGCTTTATATACTCTAATCATAACCATTTAAGTGTACATGACGATTTTGTTATTTTAGGCCTAAAATGGGTACAAGCACAAAATCTAATGGAATATGAATGTTCTAGACCTTCAAATCTACCTATGGTTCAAATTTGAACCCATTATGACCATGTTTGACCCTCGAATTAATTTGAGAGAGGTTTTGAGTATAGGATGACCAAGATTTGAATGAAATCTCATTTATGAAACCAATTTAAGCTATAGTTCATTTTGATTGCATTTGTCACACATTACTTCATCCGTTTTATTTTTGCACGCATATGCAACCCTTGGATCAGGATCCAACGACATGCCCATCTTCTTCTTCCTCTGTTACTCTCGTGATTGGAAGCTATTTCACAGGCTGTTATTTCCCCCACCTCGTTCTCACTCCACGATGCACCATTTCTCATGATTCTTTCACCATTGAGACTATGAGGTCAATCCGAACCCAGCGATCCCTTACTCACCCTCCATCTATCCCGTTTGACGAAATGCCCAAAAGGGCAGGTTTCCACCCTCGCCTCCCCGAGTTGCAGAGGACACAACTATGCCAATGCTTCTTATTTGAACCACCCGAGAGCATCACCGGTCCTGTATCGCCTCTCCTCCTCACTCAATTCGACCTCCGATGCCCTCAGGAGCCCCGGCCTGCTCGACTGGCCCTCCGACGACCTCCACCTTGCCGCAATGTTTCTTTGGCACATTCTCTACAATTGAAGGGCCTGTAAGCATCCTTAGACCCTCGTTCGCCTTTTCCCGTATCCCCATTTCTCTGCGATGGTCCTCGTCGCCCTGACCTATAACCAGGTTTGAGCACCTTGCCGGCGCTCGCTGCCATGGCGACCCAGTGGTCATCCAGCCCTCACGAGGCATCAGACAAAGTCGCCTAACCCCACAAACACCTTCCGGTTTTAAGTTGACACCTATCTTCTTGGTTTCGTGATTTTGGCTCCTTAGACTTTGACCTTTGTTATCCAGCTCTAGCCATTGCCTTTCAACTCCTTCGATGTCATTTTTCCACCATTTTCCATGTGTTTTGGTTCCATCTTAATCGCCATGATCTAACGAAGACAATAGAGTTGTTTCTCCCAGTCGATCATCTCCAGGGCACGATCGTCACTCTCGCCTGAGATCCCTGAAGAGCTTCTCTCTCACACGCGGTGAAAGGGGCAGAAACCAAGGTGTCCAATGACCCCTGAGCCCCGCGTTTTTCTTTTACCAATGCTTTAAACTTCAAGTGTAGTTGAGGAATTTCATGCCCTGGTTTCCTTTGATTGTTGGGTCAAGCCTCGTGGCCTAGTTGGCCAAGCCTGATTGGGCCAAATCAAAAGCTGGCCCACTATTTCCGGATTTAGATGTATATACGTGGCTTTATCTCGATTGGTGATTGATCGATTCTTAGAAAATTCTTAATAAATCTCCTCTTTATCAGAAAAATCTCAAAAAAAATGTTTTGGAAAGGATTTTCGATGAGGAATCTGATTTTCTAGTTTTTATCCATTGATTTTTCTATTTTCACATCTCAATAAGTATATGACACAAATTTGGGTTTCATGTTGTATAACAAAGGATAATCATGTTAATTTCAGGTGTTTAATAGGATCCAATCAGTCAAACAAGGTTTGACTTGGGTTATTTAGCTCAAGGTAAGCGGGCCATGCCCTTGGCATAGTAAACTTGATTTATTGAATGATTATGATATGTTTATGCACTTTATACTAAAGTCATGATAAATGAATGCTTTTCTTCAATGTATATGATTATTGGATGTTTGATTGCTTTAATGTAAGTCTAAGTATAGAAACCTGATTAATGTTATGAATTATGACTAAGATACATGAAACCAAAGTTAAGAGGGAAGAAATTTCCCATTCATGCTTAAGAGGGAGAAATCCCATTATGGCCATGGGGAGAAATCCCAATTATGTTCAAGAGGGAGAAATCCCAATTAAGATCAAGTTTAAGTTATTAAAAAGATAATCAAGTCTAAGAAAGATCATGGTTAATGGAAATTGATTTAGATTTATATGCACCTTGTTATGGGATTTCCGAGCAATATGGGCTTTCATAGCAATTATGGGCTTTCCAAGCATTATGGGCTCCTTATGGGGCATTAAGAGAGGAGCATATACTTCTATTCAAGTTCCTTATGTAAAAGATGTCAAGAAATGATTAATGCTAAATGTATGTCCATGTTTATGTCAAGTCACCTTTATAGTTTATTTTTTGCTTTATAAAATGCCAATGCCGCTTACTTACCATGTTTGCTTTTCCTTTGCATGGATGGGGATGAGATGTCCACAAATGTTGGAGCTAAAGTGAACGAGACCTCTTGAGGAGATTCCAATGATCCAAGACCTTAGAAGTTATTGCCTGGTGGGACGTCCATCTATGGAGATCCTATCTTTCATATGTTATCTAGAATATGTGTAGCTTTAGAACAATGATGTAGTTTTCTTTTCAAGAACTTATGTATGAATCTATGCTTCAATAATGCCAAGTGTTATTTGTTTCTTGAGATGAGATCATGCATGTGACAATCCCTCCCTGAAATGCCAAGTACCCCACATTATGGATAATGTTGGGGATTAATGTTGGGTTTTAGGGGAGGTAGAGAAGGCAGTGGAAACAAAAAAAAAATTCTCCCCCAAACCCGGAACAAGGAAATGTGTCAATGTCTATATAAAAGGAAAGGATGGTTTGTGGAATCATACCTTGTCCCGATGCTTGCTCGGTGACAATACCTCACGCCTTGACGGTCTTCACCTGCTGTCTTGGATGGTGTCTGTGCAGCTCCTACTTGCACCGGGACTGACGGGATTGAAGGCTATCCTCCTAGCGGCAGAAACCTCCTACCTCTAAAGTAGTCCACACACACCATCTGGAACTCCACACTCCTTGTCCCATAAGGAGTTGGAAGGAGTCACACCCTCCTGTTGACGTACTAGTCACCAACACACTCTCCTGCTGCCAGTTGCAACTGCAGTTGTCTTTCCCTTGTTGCACCTCCCTTTGTGGGTAGCACTTGCTCAGGCTCTCTCTTGGTTACCAAAACCAGAGAGAAAGACAACTTTCTAGATCAACTGGTTGCACTTTGTTGTACTTTGAGAAGACCCCAATACCCCTATATATATAGGAGGGTCATGGGATAGGGTTCTCTATCTTAGGAAATGCAGGACTAAAAGAAGGAGTAGAAGGGTTCGAGATTTTCCACAAAAAACAACCAACTCGCAACCTGAACCGATCGTTTCACAACTGAAACGGTTAGTTGGGGACCTGAACCGGTCGGTTGACACCTCAACCGATCGGTTGGGACCCCTCAACCAGTCGGTTCACTTCTGAATCGGTCGGTTGGTGGTCCTGGTCGGTACCCGATTGACTTTCCTTCTTTTGTTTCTAATTGGTATCGAATACCAATCCTTGTTCCAATCAAATTGGGCAAGTGAAACACAAGGAAAATTCTCACCAATCCTACTTTCCCAACTTCCTCGGTTGCACCAGTTAAATCGACCGTTTCAACACTTGAAGCAATCGGTTCACCCTGATCTTGAGCCGATCGACTCAACACTTGAGCCGACCGGTTCACCAAGCTCAGCGGATCGGTCCATCTCATGAGCTGATCAGTTTGGAGTGTAGATTGTGCAGAATCAGTCAATTGCGATTTCAATCAATCCGATACTCTAATCAATTTGTCCAGCATCTTGAACACTATGATTTTGAGCTATCAATTAATTGAGTGTTTAATTGAACTACTAAACTCCTTTAGCAATCAATCTAAACATTGTTTGTGGACAAAACTCCTCTTCCAGGTTAAATCCTATGTGTGTGACCCTGCAGGTTCTTTTCACGTTGGCAGTAAAAGTCCATAACACTTATGACTTCACAAGCAAAGAGTGGTGCCTAGTCACACATCAGTGCTACCCAAGTGAAATAGAAAGTTGGAGAACAACCTTCAATCCTACAATCTGTGAATGGTGTTATAGTGAATGTATAATTCCTTTGTCACTGATATCCCGAATGAACTCGAGGCATGGAACAGTCATCTTGTCAATGTTCATTCATTTTCTTGATCTCTGAGTAGATTAAACGAGATATGTATGACATCAATATCACATACTGATTTACACATGCGTGCGCATGCCTATTTCAATCCTACTCATCAAGTGTCCTTGGATATCAAACTCCCTTAGGAGTGACAAATCCCATATCTATCACTCACCCATCAAAAGCCCCATGTGTCAAAGCCACCCAATCATCACCTTTATAACAACGCATGTTTTAGGACTGCGTTTGATGATGTCAAAGTGTGCCCAACGACATGTGTTGAGTGTAGTGATTTCAGGTCAAAGAATCACACTCACCACCATCACTGTGAGTACTGACTGTGACTACCATGTCATGGTTCCATGTGTCAAACTCATGGTGGGTCTGTCCGGTACACTTGTTCTCTAACAAGTACCTATGTGTTTGGTTTGATATCTCTATATCATGACTAATGAGATTCTGTCATCAACCAACACCAAAATCTAGTCTTTTGTGTCATTGCTGTCTATCTACCTTCCATAATGACATCCGACTAGGGACATTACAAGAATGTACAAAATCTTAGCATCCGTATGATCTCATCGTTCAGGTCCTCAACCTGAAAGCATACATCATTGAGTACTGTCATTCTCTAGACATTCAATCTGTTCTATCACTATCTCGTATGACTGAACCAGAATGAATTGGAAGCTTGCCTTTAATGTTTATCAAATCAATCTTAATGTATCCCACCAATCATCCCATGATTGGCTCTCAGGGCATACATACCAACAAACTCCCAGTTGCACTGCGAGCCAATCACCCTTGAATCATATTCATAGTGATCTTTAAACATGTCCCACATGTTACTGTGCTCTAGTGCGAACATAGTGAGTAATGGCAACACCTTGCCAAAGTCAGTTTTAAATTGCATGTCTCACATCTCTTCGCTGTACGCCATACGTATGATATGGAGGTGCCGTAATATGCGATCTAGTATTCCTTTGCTAACCTTTAGCCACAGTGCATGATCAAGGATTCCAAACTTGTCATCAATGAGTGGAATATCTATTAGTTCATCTCATGAACCTCCAGATCCATATAGTATCCACTGCTGTTCTCTAACACATAGATACTCGGCATTTCCCTTTTAAATTATTTTATTGGAACACTTCCAATTATCAACAAACTTTCACTTTTATATATCCTATATATTTTGCGATTAATTTTTTGTCCTTTCGGAAGTTCACATCAATGTAACTCTTTACATAAAACTCTTCCTTATCTCCATAGAACTAGTACTTCACAAGTACTTATCATGTTCTCATGGTATTCTAGTAACCCTTACTGGAAGTAGACATACATCCACTCGTCATACAAGTTATCAGGATGAGCACATCATATTGCCATGTCTTACATATAAGATGATGAATGCATATAAGCTAATGGGATGATTACATACATGATAGATCCATATCTATTCTTAGTGTTCCCATTCTTCATAAGAATTGGACACTTGGCCTTAGGATACTAACTCCATGTAACATGGACAAGTTTTCTCCCACTGAATCTGTGCATACTGAACCCTTCAGTACAGATTGCCAATGTATGCTTTCTCTTTTTAGGTCAAGTGGTTTTTCGAGAACTATCTCTATAGATCTCTATTCCTATCACATAGGAAACATCTCTATCTTCCTTAAAGATAATTTCCACTTTTGGATTTCCATTCTAGAACATTTCCATTTCACATCAACATGTGGAATGTGAACACACTCCCACTAAATCACATATCCCTTCTTTATCTTTGACATATCATTCAAACCCTTTGACTATATTATCAAAGTAAAGATCCAATTCTGAGTTGCTTGTACTCAATCAATCACATTGATTAGTCCATTGTAACTTATAGACTTCATTTGCATTAGTAGATTCATAAACCTTACAGGTTGTGTCACATACACATTCTTATTTTATTCCTCATAGGAATGCGGTTTTAGTATCCATATGCCAAATGTCTTAGTCATTAAGTTGCAATCAACAAGCATCACCCTTTTGAAAATGTTATCCATGTGTCTTAACGCTTAAGACTCATTTTCACTTATGAATTTCACTCCAATGGGTGCTACCATCAAGGTTATACCTTATGGTTCACATGAATGTCATTTAGGATGAAGTTGTCATAAACCATAACTCAAAATTTGGTTCCTCATATTCATCTATATAGTTGACTCATCACATGAACAACTTATCACATAGATAATTGAGGTGTAAGGATACAAGACTTCACAACACTTGTGATTCTTAAATTAGTGAGGGTATTCTATTATTAAGAAGAATTTAGTTATTTTATAATCATTCTCTAACTCCTTAGAGTATGATTCCTTCTTGATTTAGACATCACCATGCCTTAATCATGAGTTCACTATGATACACTAACATAATCACTCACAAGTATCTCAAACATTTGGTCCAAGTATTTCATTCATTGATCTCATCAAGAATTAACACTTTACCAAATTCATACTTCATCTATGATATTCTTGAACACTTCAAGATATTCATATTGGTATTTCTCTAAACACCATTTGAAGTATTAGCATTTGTTCCAATAGGTATGTAAATACATCACATGTATCTTACCTAATAGGATAATCATTCCCCACTACCATTAGTGAAGATTGATTAATCATGTGCAAGATATTCATGACTCTTATTGGTTCTTTAACCAAAAGAGTCTAGATTTATCCATCACATGGAAACTAGAAATGAATTTCTCATGATTGATGCTAATTTGATTGTTTGAGTTATCTATAACTTTTAGGTATCATTTTATCTTATGCATATCAAATACCACAAGATAAACAAGGCATTTCCACAAAGATCATATCTTTAAAAGATTGAAACATCAACTTTATTAATTGCCATCATTGTCATACAATATGCAAAAATAAAGTGTTTCTATCTATTGTCAAATATGAAATAGCAGTTCATAACTGTATTACATGCCTTTTAGGATGAAAATAAACTAAAGTACTCCTATCTATGAAGGCAACACTTGCCCCATTTATTGAGTGCTTTACACTTTACATCTTGGTATCATATACCTCAAAAAGTGTTACAAGTTTATTTTCATAACACCTTTATGTAGAGACGTCTGTCGCCTCCTTCTTTTGTTCTTCCAGATAGAGAGGAAAATTCCTTTTCTAATGTCCTGGCTTTTGACAATGGTGGCAATTTCCTTTCTTAGTCATGCCTCCCTTGGCCTTGAGAGCTGAAGACGACTTGGGTTCCTGGCTAGCATCAAAACCTTTCTTAGCTTTTCCCTTGCCCTTGCACTTGGACTTGCCCTTCTTGCTCATGATCACCATCACAGACTTAGGCTTGTCCTTCTTCATCTGTGTCTCGGCTGTCCTCAACATGCCCAACAACTCTGACAGTGGCCTATCAAAGTTGTTCATGTTGTAGTTCATCACAAACTGACTGTAAGATTCTGGAAACGATTGCAGTATCAAGTCAGTAGCCAACTCTTGGCTCAGTGGAAATCCAAGTCTTGTCAGGTTCTCCACATACCCAATCATCTTGAGTGTGTGAGGACCAACTGGATCTCCTTCTATCATGACACACTTGAACAGTGCCCTTGAGACATTGTATCTCTCTTGCCGTGCCTGATCTTCATACAGGTTCCTGAGATGCTGAATCATCTCAATGACACCCATATTCTCATGTTGTCTCTACAACTCGTGGTTCATAGAGCATAACATGAAGCACTTTGCATCAATGGCATCATCAGAATGCTTCTTGTAAGCATCCCTTTCTGTCTTTGGTGCATTAGGAGCAGGTTCTTATGGAATTGGAGTATCCAGGACATAGAGCTATCGCTCTTGAGTGAGAACAATTCTCAATGTCCTATACCAGTCGTGGAAGTTCATCCCATTTAGCCTGTCCTTTTCAAGGACCGATTGCAAAGAAAAGTGATTGTTGTTTGTTGTCATTTGCACTACAAAAGGAAATATGCAATTTTAGTCAAAAATGCATTTTTGACTTATTTGATTGATTTGAGAAGTTAATGATATAATTAGGCCTTTAATTAATTATCACTCCCACTATTTTAGTTCAAATTGATAGCCCTTACCATCAATTTGGAAGATTGCAGCGTACAACCTTCTAGTGGGCAAGATCCTAAAATCCTCTAAGTCATGGACCAGCTTGGGCTATCACCCACAACATAGATCTCTAAGGTAGGCAACACTTGCCAATTGCATCATATGCAACTCTTGGTAAGATGTCATATGTAACTCCTTGCCATGAGCATCTCAATGCCTCAAGGTGCTAGATACTATCTAGGTCACCTTGTTAAGTCCGACCCAAAGCAAACACGATGAATATGCACCCTGCTAGGGCAGACCCACACATTCATCCTTCATGCTTCCACGAGATAGACGGTGCACCACGCTAGGGCGTTCCCACACTTGGTCGATCAAGATTTTCACATGTGTCGCATTTGGAAGGCATCTAAACTTAATGTTTTAATGAGGGATTTGGTTTTTAAATAAATATACATATCCAATCACCACAATACATAGTACGTATCATATACATGCTATATCCCACAGAAAACATGAAAAATGATAAAAGCGATGATTATGGCCATCCTAATGTGATTCCTCGAGCCAAGAGGAATCACGGTCATCTAGGTCTACATCACATGCAACCTGTACAAGATGAACTATGTGCCTTGACTTATGAGTTGATCAACTCATCACATGAATGATCTGCTCTCTCTGGCCAGTCGTCTGGGTGCCACCAGCCGAATGGTTGGCTCCTCCAACTGATCAGTTCACCTGGTCTTCGTGCATCTCCTTCTGGGCCGCCACCCGCTCGTCTCGCTCCTCAAACTGGTCATCAACCGATCGGCTCACTCCTTGAACCGATCGTCTGGAACGTCAACCGATCGGTTCATGCCTTGAACCGATCGTTTCAGTTGTCGTCAGGATGTCCGCCGTTCTTTGACATAACGTGAAATAAAATCTATCCTAATTTTACATTGCTTAAAATAGAAACCCCGAGTTACATTCGGGGGGAGCAAAGGTAGGAAAGAATCTCGAATTATTTCGAGTTACATCAGGAATAGGAGAGGGAAGATCGGTGTGCAGACCGAGATGCAAGCAACCACATACAACCATACACAGATAGGGTTTATTGTCCATAATCACGCTATACATCCACCAAAAAACTCATTTAAGGGTGACGCGTATCGAGTGCATTAATAATACATATCATATATGTAATTGGGATTTGTGGATTTAGGATTGGACATGCATAAAGCCAATTTTATTCGCATCATATGCAATAAATAAAGGCGACAAACCAAAATCGATCATATTGATATTCCTAAAATATAGAACAGTTGACATGGCTCTGATACCACTGTTGGGTTTTAGGGGAGGCAGAGAAGGCAACGGAAACAAAAAATTTTTCTCCCCCAAACCCGGAACAAGGAAATGCGTCAACGTCTATATAAAAGGAAACGATGGTTTGTGGAATCATACCTTGTCCCGAGGCTTTCTTGGTGACAATACCTCGCTCCTTGCGCAGTCTTCACCTCTTGTCTTAGACGATATCTGTGTAGCTCCTACTCGCACCGGGACTGACGGGATTGAAGGTTGTCCTCCTAGCGGCAGAAACCTTCCGCCTCTGAAGTAGTCTACACGGACCACCTGGAACTCCACACTCTTTGTCCCACAAGGAGTTGGAAGGAGTCGCACCCTCTTGTTGACGTACTAGTCGCCAACACACTCTCCTGTTGCCAGTTGCAACTGCAGTTGGCTTTCCTTTGCTGCACCTCCCTTTATGGGTAGCACTTGCTCGGGCTCTCTCTCAGTTACCAAAACCAGAGAGAATGACAACTTTCCAGAGCAACTGGTTGCACTTTGTTGTACTTTGAGAAGCCCCCAATACCCCTATATATAGGAGGGTCATGGGATAGGGTTCTCTATCCCGGGCAATGCGGGACTAAAAGCAGGAGTAGAAGGGTTCGAGATTTTCCACAAAAAACAACCAACTCGCAACCTGAACCAATCGTTTCACAACTAAAATGGTTGGTTGGGGACCTGAACTAGTCGGTTGACACCTCAACCGATCGGTTGGGACCCCTCAATTGGTCGGTTCACTTCTGAACCGGTCGGTTGGTGGTCCTGGTCGGTACCCGATTGACTTTCCTTCTTTTGTTTCTAATTGGTATCGAATACCAATCCTTGTTCCAATCAAATTGGGCAAGTGAAACACAAGGAAAATTCTCACCAATCCTACTTTCCCAACTTGCTTGGTTGCACCAGTTAAATCGATTGTTTCAACACTTGAAGCAATCGGTTCACCCTGATCTTGAGCCGATTGACTCAACCCTTGAGCCGACCGGTTCACCAAGCTCAGCCGATTGGTTCATCTCATGAGTCGATCAGTTTGGAGTGCAGATTGTGCAGAATCAGTCAATTGTGATTTCAATCAATCCAATACTCTAATCAACCTGTCCAACACCTTGAACACTATGATTTTGAGCTATCAATTAATTGAGTGTTTAATTGAACTACTAAACTCCTTTAGCAATCAATCTAAACATTGTTTGTGGAAAAAACTCCTCTTCCAGGTTAAATCCTATGTGTGTGACCCTGTAGGTCCTTTTCATGTTGGAAGTGAAAGTCCATAACACTTATGACTTCACAAGCTAAGAGTGGTACCTAGTCACACATCAGTGCTACCCAAGTGAAATAGAAAGTTGGAGAACAACCTTCAATCTTACAATCCGTGAATGGTGTTACAGTGAATGTATAATTCCTTTGTCACTGATATCCCGAATGAACTCGAGGCATGGAATAGTCATCCTGTCAACGTTCATTCACTTTCTTGATCTCAGAGTAGATTGAACCAGATATGTATGACATCAATATCACATATTGATTTACACATGCGTGCGCACGCCTATTTCAATCCTACTCATCAAGTGGTGTTGGATATCAAACTTCCTTAGGAGGGACAAATCCCATATCTATCACTCACCCCTCAAAATCCCCATGTGTCAAAGCCACCCAATCATCACCTTTATAACAACCCATGTTTCAGGACTACGTTTGATGATGTCAAAGTGTGCCCAACGACATGTGTTGAGTGTAGTGATTTCAGGTCAAATAATCACACTCACCACCATCACTGTGAGTACTGACTGTGACTACCATGTCATGGTTCCATGTGTCAAACTCACGGTGGGTCTGTCTGGTACACTTGTTCTCTAACAAGTACCTATGTGTTTGGTTTGATATCTCTATATCATGACTAATGAGATTTTGTCATCAACTAACACCACAATCTAGTCTTTTGTGTCATTGCAGTCTATCTACCTTCCACAATGACATCCGACTAGGGACCTAACAAGAATGTACAAACTCTTAGCATCTGTATGATCTGATCGTTCAGGTCCTCAACCTGAAAGCATACGTCATTGAGTACTATCATTCTCTAGAAATTCAATCTGTTCTATCACTATCTCATATGATTGAACCAGAATGAATTGGAAGCTTGCCTTTGATGTTTATCAAATAAATCTTAATGTATCCCACCAATCATCCCATGATTGGCTCTCAGGGCATACATACCAACAATTAGGTTGTGCTTCCGTTGGTTATGTATGTAACTCTAGGGAGGGGTGTTACATTAATGGTATCAGAGCAAGAAATAGATGGCCACTAAGGAAACAATAAGGATTCATGCAAGTCACCCTAGGATGAAGAAATAGAAGTAGAGAACATGATTATGTATTCTAGTAGGTCTAGAGAACCCTAAAGATGACTAGAGCCCTCACCTCATTAGAAAAGTACATGTTAGCATGCTCATGTAGTTGAAACCAAACCCTAAATGATGACATGTTTCTCCTTGTCTCAATGGTAAGGGCCACCCAATTGAGATTTGAGGAAAATGTCATTTAATATTATTTTTTATGTGTCTTACCTTCTTAATTGTGTCCGTGGTATGGGACACATATGCAAATAAGTTGGTGAGATGTAGCATAAAAAGATCCAACATTTCTAAATGTGTGCTTGATCACCACAAATAAAGAGATGAAGGATATATAGAGATGAAGGATATATGATCTAAGGTTAGACAACTATGAAGATGTAGTCATGGTAAGTGAAAGATAGATTCCCTAAGTGTAATAGGTGTAATGTTAAGAAGTATGAGACTTACGAAGGGTAGTTAAGTAATTTATGTTGAATCATAATGCTTTGCTTATGTATGCCTCTTTTAATAATGAAAATTTGTATAAAACAATTACAAGTTTATGTGAAACCCTTAAGGTGGGTAGGAACCCTAGGAAATTTCGAGGACGAAATTTATTTAAGATGGGTAGAATTGTAACATCCCAGTCTTTTTATGCAAAATTTCCAAATTATTTTATTCTCTGCATGCCCTTTTTCTAATAAGATAATTGTTGAGGACTTAAATGCAAATTGCCAATGTTAGTTTTGCAATTTCATTTTATTATGTTCAATTACTCTCTTTCCCATGATTTATTTAAAGAAAATGTCTCTTTATGCACTTTTGTTAAGAAAATGGAAATAAATGCTTTTATGTCAAATTTTCTCTCTCATATGGCAATTAGTGATTTACATGTTTAATTATTTGCTTAATGGCCTCCATCTTATTAAACGAAAAGAAATAATATTTAGTACACATTTTCATGTTGTGTAATTCTTATTTAAGAAATTAATAGCTTTATATACTCTAATCATAACCATTTAATTGTACATGATGATTTTGCTATTTTAGGCCTAAAATGGGTACAAGCATGAAATCGAATGGCATAGGAATGTTCTAGGCCTTCAAATCTACCTATGGTTCAAATTTGAACCCATTATGACCATGTTTGACCCTCCAATTAATTTGAGAGAGGTTTTGAGAATAATATGACCAAGATTTGAATGAAATCTCATTTACGAAGCTGATTTAAGCTATAGTTCATTTTAATTGTATTTGTCACACGTTATTTCATCCGTTTTATTTTTGCGCGCATCTACAACCCTTGGATAAGGATCCAATGGCACGCTCATCTTCTTCTTCCTCCGTCACTCTCGCGATTGGAAGTCGTTTCACAGGCTGTTATTTTCCCCCACCTTGTTCTCACTCCACGATGCACCATTTCTCTTGATTCTTTCACCAGTGAGACCGTGAGGTCAATCCAAACCCAGTGATCCCTTACTCACCCTCCATCTCTCCCATTTGACGGAACACCCAAAAGGGTAGGTTTCCACCCTCGCCTCCTCGAGTTGCAGAGGACACAACCGTGCCACTGCTTCTTATTTGAACCACCCGAGAGCATCACCGGTCATGTATCACCTCTCCTCCTCGCTCAATTCGACCTCTGACACCCTCAGGAGCCCCAACCTGCTCGACTGGCCCTCCGACGACCTCCACCTTGCCGTAGTGTTTTATTTGGCACCTTCTCTGCAATTGAAGGTCCTGTAAGCATCCTTAGACCCTCGTATGTCTTTTCCCATATCCCCATTTCTCTGTGATGGTCCTCGTCGCCCTGACCTATAACCAGGTTTGAGCACCTTGCCAACGCTCATTGCCATGGTGACCCAGTGGTCATCAACCCTCACGAGGCATCAGACAAAGTCGCCTAACCCCCACGAACACCTTCCGATTTTAAGTTGACGCCTATCTTCTTGGTTTCATGATTTTGGCTCCTTAGACTTTGACCTCTGTTATCTAGCTCTAGCCATGGCCTTTCAAAGCCTTTGATGTCGTTTTTCCACCATTTTCCATGCATTTTGGTTCCATCTTAATCGTCATGATCTGACAAAGACAATGGAGTTGTTTCCCCTGTCGATCGTCTCCAGGGCACGATCGTCACTCTCGCCTGAGATCCCTAAAGAGCTTCTCTCTCGCACGCGGTGAAAGGAGAAGAAACTAGGGTGTCCAATGACCCCTGAGCCCCACATTGTTCTTTTACCAATGCTTTAAACCGTAAGAGCAGTTGAGGAATTTCATGCCCTAGTTTCCTTTGATTGCTGGGGAAAGCCTCGTGGCCTAGTTGGCCAAGCCTGATTGGGCCAAATCAGAGGGTGGCCTATTATTTCCGGATTTAGATGTATATACATGGCTTTATCTCGATTGGTGATTGATCGATTCTTAGAAAATTCTTAATAAATCACCTCTTTATCAGAAAAATCTAAAAAAATATGTTTTGGAAAGGATTTTTGATGAGGAATCCGATTTTCTAGTTTTTATCAACTGATTCTTCTATTTTCACATCTCAATAAGTATATGACACAAATTAGGGTTTCATGTTGTATAACAAAGGATAATCATGTTAATTTCAGGTGTTTAAGAGGATCCAATCAGTCAAACAAGGTTTGACTTGGGTGATTTAGCTCAAGGTAAGTGGGCCATGCCCTTGGCATAGTAAACTTGATTTATTGAATGATTATGATATGTTTATGCACTTTATACTAAAGTCATGATAAATGCATGCTTTTCTTTAATGTATATTATTATTGGATGTTTAATTGCTATAATCTAAGTCTAAGTATAGAAACCTGATTAATGTTATGAATTATGACTAAGATACATGAAACCAAGGTTAAGAGGGAAGAAATTTCCCATTCTTGCTTAAGAGGGAGAAATCCCATTATGGCCATAGGGAGAAATCCCAATTATGTTCAAGAGGGAGAAATCCCAATTGAGATCAAGTTTAAGTTATTAAAAAGATAATAAAGTCTAAGAAAGATCATGGTTAATGGAAATTGATTTAGATTTATATGCACCTTGTTATGGGGTTTTCGAGCATTATGGGCTTTCTGAGCAATTATGGGCTTTCCGAGCATTATGGGCTCCTTATGGGGTATTAAGAGAGGAGCATATACTTCTATTCAAGTTCCTTATGTAAAAGATGTCAAGAAATTATTAATGCTATATGTATGTCCATGTTTATGTCAAGTCACCTTTATAGTGTATTTTTTTGCTTTATAACATGCCAATGTCATTTACTTACCATGTTTGTTTTTCCTTTGCATGGCTGGGGATGAGATGTCCACATACGTTGGAGCTAAAGTGAAAGAGACATCTAGTGGAGATTCCAAGGATCCAAGACCTTAGAAGTTGTTTCCTGGTGGGATGTCCATCTATGGAGATCCTATCTTTCATATGTTATCTAGAATATGTGTATCTTTAGAACCATGATGTAGTTTTCTTTTCAAGAACTTATGTATGAATATATGCTTCAGTAATGCCAAGTGTTATTTGTTTGTTGAGATGAGATCATGCATGTCACAATCCCTCCCTAAAATGCCAAGTACCCCACATTATGGATAATGTTGGGGATTAGGCTGTGCTTCCGCTGGTTATGTATGTAACCCTAGGGAGGGGTGTTACAAGAGGATTGAGTGAAAAATATGCAAGATTTACCCTCAACAAGTAGGGGAAGCATAACAATAGAAGTATACATTTATTCAACTACATGAAACTCTTTTCACACTAAGGGGTCCAAATAAACTTTTCTTCTGAGTGTGTCAATTTTGTCATGGGAAGAGCTATTTCCAAAAAACAATGAACAAAGCTTCTACAATAACCAGAAAACTATGCATCTTAGAGGGGTTCTTTGGTGACTACCACATTGTCACAACTTGAATCTTGTATGGACTGACAACAATATGCCTCACTTAAGTCATGTTTCTAATAAACATAATTTATTTCAGACAAAATTCACACTAAGAAAACATCACCTATAATAAGTGTTCTCATGGAGTCTGAAGAACAATATGTTGACGCTCACTGTATTGATCCACTTATTAGGTGTAGATAGGTACATCATTAATAAATATGTGCATGAAGTTTTTGAGATAGGGAGGAAGACTCAATTCATTAGATCCATGAAGGGGATCGGGGCATTGTTCAAACATAATGGAATAAATAGGAAATAATTGAACCATAATGTGTGTGAAAGAAAGTATTAGTATGTGATCATCCATCATGATACTTTGTTAATTATCACTACATAGATCTATTTTCAAGGATGGATGCATATCTAAATTGAGAAAACAAGTCATTGATATGTAGAAGAGGGTATTGGTTTATTATGGTCACCTAATTTAGCATATGGTAGTTTATGCAAATTAACATAGAACCATCTTTTTTTCCAAAAATGTGATCGGATCTCCTTAGGGAGAGAAAATAGGTATTACTACCCCATTTCCATAACCTTGTGTTGTTTCTTGTTCAATTCAAAAAATTCTATACACATCATGCGATGTGCAATCTACTGATGGAGAGTACCTAGTATGGGGTTAATAAAAACCATGACATCATAAGAAGGAGGAGTCCAAGAAACCCATCAGGAAAAATATCATGGAAATCTTGAACAACTTTGATACATTGTAAGATCGTTGGTGAGGAATTGAGAATGACCAAAGCTGGGTAGGCTCTACAACCATGTGTGATGCATTTCTTAGCTTTCACGAGTGAGATAATGAACAACTAGTAATAATAATTTCTGCCTTTGATACATAATCTCTCATAGTCAAGATTTAGAAAATTAACCTTCTTCTCTCTACTAAACAAATACACATAAAATTCTTCATCTATTCCATCCCCTAGATAATATAGAAGGTTGTTATGTTGAGGATGATGAACTCCAACTCAAACATCTTCCTCAACATACATTAGGTTCACATGAGGTATTTTCATAAAATAAGAGAATACCTTACCTGGAAGGGTTTCTACATCTAGAATACAATCAATATATGTAGGTTGTAACTCTATCATTGATACAAGCTTAGGTACTATCAAGGTATTTGATCATGACATCATAAGAAGGAGGAGTCCAAGAAACCCATCAGGAAAAATATCATGGAAATCTTGAACAACTTTGATACATTGTAAGATCGTTGGTGAGGAATTGAGAATGACCAAAGCTGGGTAGGCTCTACAACCATGTGTGATGCATTTCTTAGCTTTCACGAGTGAGATAATGAACAACTAGTAATAATAATTTCTGCCTTTGATACATAATCTCTCATAGTCAAGATTTAGAAAATTAACCTTCTTCTCTCTACTAAACAAATACACATAAAATTCTTCATCTATTCCATCCCCTAGATAATATAGAAGGTTGTTATGTTGAGGATGATGAACTCCAACTCAAACATCTTCCTCAACATACATTAGTTTCACATGAGGTATTTTCATAAAATAAGAGAATACCTTACCTGGAAGGGTTTCTACATCTAGAATACAATCAATATATGTAGGTTGTAACTCTATCATTGATACAAGCTTAGGTACTATCAAGGTATTTGATCATCTATAATTTAGTAAAGATTTAATAGGATATTAATTTAAATGTATGATATGTTATATAACCTTATTTTCATATTTGGCCTCCAAAACATCCATGACAAATGTGTACATTATGCATTTTAATAGGTAGATGACCGCCTTGCTTATTGTTATGGTTCTTGTTAGGAGGTTAGGGTGTTATTTTCGGATGCTTCTTGTTCTATATTGGTGGATGAGTTGGGACTAGGATTTTCTAAAGATGGGGGCCATTAGGTCCTGGTCTAGCTAGCTTGGTGACACTGGTGGTAGATCACTTGTCTACCATGTCTCAGTGTCTTGGTGTTTCCCAAAAAGCACTTTCCTGGGGGATGGTGACATAAGCATCAGTTGCAATTCACGCATCTTCAACTATATTTAGAGCCCTTCCATTTGTTAGGATTGTGTAGTGAGATATTATATCTAGCATAAGCTTCAATATTGGGGGCTTATCTAGTTGGTATGTATGCCCATAGAGCAAGTCATATGATGATTGTAATGGGATACTTTGTAAATGATTTGAATAATAATAAAGACAATTTCCAATCTATATGTTTTAACTATTTTGAGATGATGGTGTAACATGATAGATGTCTTTTTTTGTTCGGTCAAAAATGTGTGTTGCTAAAAACCAAAAAAACTTTAGGTACATGTATAAGAGACGTAGCACCCCTAGAGAAGCAAAGACTACTAGTAATGAGTAGTACATAATGTATCTCCATTACTTCTAACACTAGGAACAGAGGAATTAGCCAACCTAACGCCTACTAAACAGAAATAAGAACTATATGACATTAATAAGAAACTTGGGCCACATCAACTAGGAAACATTAAGAAATTGAACCGTCGCTAAAAGTATGCACCCTTGGAGGAGAGCCAAGAAACATCTCAATGTCATGTAGCAGCAGTGTCCTGATCGATCAGAGCTAGACCTTCAATCACCTCTGATCGAGGCATGAAATACCACGATCCATAGATCATATCACCACCAAGGACGAAATGATCTATCCTGAATGAATCACTTTGCCAGCAAAGATAATATGTGCTAACTGTCCAAGATAACATGGTCAATCTTTCCTTCCTCTGGATTTGAACAACTACTTCAACCCAAACCATCAACTAGCAATATCCACACCTCAGAAAATGTGATGGATGGGAGGAAGGAAACATCAAAAATCTTCCAAGAAGGTCCAAGCTATCTGTCATCACTGAAGCATTACCATATATCCTTCGAGACACCATGTTGTATTGAAAGAGTACCTAAGCAACTAGAAGGAGAGGTGTCAACGTCATATGGAGTCATCAATCCAAGGAATCTCATCCACACTGACTCTTCGTGTCTTCTTCTTCTTCTTCTTCCTTAGCCTAGGACTCTCACTGAGCTTGAAGTCAAGATGTAGTTCTTGATCAAAATCACAAGAGCTTATGTACTCTTCATCAGAAGTTTGTTCACAAACTCTATTGAATTATAACGAGAAGCCAGAAGATTTCAAAATCTGATTGCATTGTGGGGTGATCCTAAGATTGGAGAGAGAAAGCTCCCATCCCAAGTCTAGACCTTCTGCTTCCGGACAGAATGTTTCACAATGCATATCAAGTTCCACAATTTGCTCCTTGGAATTACTCATACCTGCCATCCTTTGCTCAGAGTGACCTCTGTTTAGAACTGAGCTGCTAGCCTTATCGGCATTCCTTCGAACATCTGGGATGCGTTCAAGCTTCCCTAGCCTTATCTGCAAGTCGCAGCCTAGTTGTTTGTGCCTAGATTCCATGTGGCACGAGCTGAAATGATGCCTGAACCTCTTGCATTTAGAACAGAGGATGGGCTTGGAGATATACTCAACGCAGAGCTTCTTCGAGATCTCATCCATCTCGATTAAGACCTCATAAGGGAACCTTGCACAGGAATCAATCTCCACACATACAAGAGCTTCTTTGAGGCAACTTGCTAACAGATTTGCTTCATCAAAATCAATAGGATGTCGAGTAGACTGGAAGTACTGCTGAGCCGATCCAGAGTCCAGGGAACCCCTGGATATGTGATTTTCATCCATACAGGGAGTTTCTTGAAGGAGAGGGGTTGGAGTGGCTCGCCTGGTTCCCACGCGTGCACGATAACTAGGGCGCCGTCCAGCATCCACGAGGCCTCCCCCAAGATTCGATCCCATTCTGTATCAGTAGGGAGTTGGATAACAAATCCCTATGGTTCTTCCGTCACTATACAAAACATGCCACTAGGTCTCCATCTCCTCTTAATCCACCCATGGATCTGGCCTTTGAATGACTTTATCCCAGTGAATCAGATCGAGATGCACTCCCTCCAATTAGGCATTGCTTTTCTTTTGCTTGAGAATGAGAAGACCTTCAAACCGTTCTTCACGGTAGGTCCACGAACTTGATGATAGGGGCGTCCTCACATACTTTTCCCAGTCGACTGGATTGGATCCAATCAAGATTCGATGGAGGCGGTGGGGATTCGACCCTTCCTTCTGGCAGAGGAGTTGAGGAAGTGGAAGGATTTTGGGTGGTAGTGGATGGAGACGTCAAAGCTTTCTGAACCTCATGATTTTGGGTTGAGGTAGTCGATTTCACTCCATTGGTTGCACTTGAGCCAGACGGAGGAGTCATAGTCAACTCAATCTCGGTCTCCCTCCCTACATCCACACCGGCTGTAGGGTTTCACCCTCTGCTCCTCCCTCATCCGCCTCTCCCTTGTCTCACCATATAACATGATAGATGTCTAGAGAGTGATAATACTCAATGACATATGCCTTGAAGTACGTGACTTGAATGATAAGACCATACAAATGTTAATTAAGAGTGTGTACATTCTCAGTTTTGTCCCTAGTCAGTTGTTATTGTGGAAATAACCATATACATCAATAACACTAAAGACTAGATTGTGTGTTGGTTGATGACAAATTCTTATTAGTCATGATATGTGATATCAAACCAAGCACATAGGTGCATGTTAGAGAATAGTGTAGAAGAAAGACCCACCATAAGAGTGATGCATGGAAACCACGCTTGGTTAGTTAGGATCAACTCTTATAGTATTGGTGGTGACTATGGTTCTTAGACCTGAAATTACTACACTCAACACATGTCGTCAGGTACACTTTGACATCATCAAGCGCAATCTTGAAATATGGATTGTTATAAAGGTGATGATTGGGTGACTCTAACAAATGGGGTTTTGACTGTGAGTGATAGATATGGGATTTGTCCCTCCTAAGGGAGTATGATATCTTGGTCACTTGATGAGTGAGACTGAGAAAAGCATGGCCATGCGCATGTGAGTCAATGTGTGACATTGAGCTTACATATATCTTAGACAGTATACTCTGGATCAAGTAACATGGATTGAACATTAGTAGATGATGGCATGTCCATGCCGCAAGTTCAATACCAGATATCATTGATAAAGGAACTATGCATTCACCGTAACACCAATTATAGTTTGTAGGGTTGAAAGTTTTTCTCCAACTTTTCTTTTCACTTGGGTAGCACTGATGTGCGACTAGGCACCGCTCTTTGCTTGTGAAGTCATAATTGGTTATGGATTTTCACTACCAACGTGAAATGAGACCTATAGGGTCACACACATAGGATTAACATGGAAGAGGAGTTTATCCATGAATGCTGTTTAGATTGATTACTAAAGTGTTTAGGTACTCAAATAAACATTCAATCAATATACTTGACTTAGAATCATCAAGTTCAAATGTTGAACCAATTGATTAGAGTTCAGATTGATTGAGAACTGCATGACTGATTTTTGCGCAACTTGGACCACCAACCGACCGGTTCACTTGGTGAACTGATAGGCTCATGGTCAGTGAGACGACCAATTCACCTTGATGAACTGATCGGTTCAGCTAGATTAGATGAGTGAAGTAGGGTTGTCCCAGTTTGTAAGAAAAGTTTTTCATTTCACTTGTACAATTCGATTGGGATAAGAATTGATCTTAGTATCAATTAGAAACGAATAAGGAAAGTCAATTGGAGGCAAGTCTTAGAAGATAACCGACCGGTTCACTAAGTGAAACGACCGACTCACACTCCCAACCGACCAGTTTGTTTGTGAAATGACCAGATTGCCTACCGCAATGCAACCAGTTTGTGGAAATTCTGGACCCTTCTACTCCCACTTTAATCCTGCATTGCCCGAGGTTGAGAACCCTGACCCCTCCTATATATAAAGGGGTATTGGGGGCTTCTCAGAGCACATCTCAAAATATCAATTGCTCTGCAAAGTTGTCCTCTCTGGTTGTGGTAACTGAGAGAGCCCAAGATAGTGCTACCCGACCAGGGAGGCACAACAAGGGAAAGACAGCTGCATGGCAACAACTGGTGGTGGAAGAGTGTGTTGGTGACTAGTACATCGACAAAAGGGGATGATTCCTTCTAGTGTCCTGTGGGACAGGACGACTAGAGTTCCCACTGGTTCGTGTGGACTATTTGTAGAGGCGGGAGGTTTCTATCACTCAGGAGGATAATAGTCAACCGTAGTCCGGGTCAGGACCAGGAGCTGCACAGACAGCGTCCAAGACTAGGTGGTTGAAGACCACACTAGCTACAAAGTATTGCCAATGAGCAAGCCTTAGGACTAGGTAAACGCCACTAAAACCATCTTTCCTATCTCATAGTCATTGATGTGATCTATTGTTTAATGGGTTTGTGGTGAGAAATGTTTTGTTTCCGCTGCTTCTTCTATCCCACAAAACCCAATAGTGGTATGAAAGCCACATCAACATTCTATGTTTTAGGATTAATTGATACAATCATTTTTTTTTGGTTTTATGCCTTTTATTTAATGCATACGATGCGAATATTTAACTGGCTTATATGCATGTCCAATTTAAATCTATAAATCCCAAATATACATATATGATATGGTATATAAATGCATTTGATACACGTTGCCTTAAAACAATTTTTGGTGGATGTGTAGCGTGGTTATGTCCTAGAAACCCCTATGTGTGATTGGTTGATTGTGGTTGTTTGCATCTTGGTCTGCGTACTAAGTCCCTTCTCCTATTCCCGATGTAACTTGAGATAACTTGAGCCTTCTCTTCTACCTTTGCTCCCCCTCGAATGTAACTCGGGGTTTCCCAAAAGAAATATGTAAAACATGATAGTTTATTTCCTCTTATGTCGAAGAATGGTGGGTGCCCAAACGAGTGTTTGGAGGACCGAGACGACTATCTCATGGAGCAAGACGATCGGCCGGTGTACCAAGACGACCGTCACAAGGAGCGAGATGAGCAGATGGTGGCCTGTAGAGATGTACGATGACCTGGCAAACCGATCAGATGGAGGCTCTAGTCGATTGGCTGGTGGTACCCAACTGACTGGACAAGAGGTGAGCCAATCAGTCATGGAGATGAGCTGATCAACTTGGAACATCTATTGTACAAGACTTCATCTTGTATAAGGTGCTGCATATGATGTAGACCTAGATGACCTTAATTCCTTGTAGCTCAAAGAATTACAATAGGATGGTCATAATCATCACTTTTATCGATTCACATGTTTTCTTGTGGGATATAGCATGTATGTAATATGTAATATGCATTGTGGTGATTGGATATGTATATGTATATAAAACAAAACCCCTCAATAAATATTAAGTTTTAGATGCCCTCCAAATGCGACACATGTAAAAATCTTGATCGACCAAGTGTGGGCACGCCCTAGCGTGGTGCACCATCTATCTTGTGGAAGAGTGAAGGGTGGATATGTGGGTCTGCCCTAGTAGGGTGCACAGAGGCAGTAGAAGCAGGGGCGGCGGGGGCCGCTCCCCCCTCAAATTTTTCTAAAATTTTCTATTAAATAGAACTGTCAACTTTCCAACTTTCCAAATAATTGAATTTAATACGTAGACTTCTAATTAATATAATTTAATATAAAAACAATCTTCAAATAAAAATTGTGTTGCTTCCTAACCAAGTAAATTCAACGACAATCTTGTTTTGGAAAATTTTCAGTTTGTTACTTTATTGACCGCAAGAATTTCTATTTCCAGTCAAACTCCTAGTCATTTTATATCCATACTCAGAAACTATCCACCACCATAAATACCATTTTATATCTAACCAAATATCTCACAGACGACAATATGGAATAAAAGTCTTCTAATTAGTTTTCTCAATCGTGTTGTTTCTCTAGACTCTAGATCTTAGCATCTCCAGTGCGATTGTGTCATGTGGATTTTCTGATATTGACTTTTCCAGTCTACCATATGCCAAATCTTTTGGCCGCTTTCAAATCATGTTGATGCCATAGATTGGTGATAATGTTCTACATTCTCAATGGCAGAATTCAAAAACACTGACACCTTGATCGTCTTGAGTACGTTATTGTCATCTCAGTCAGTCCATATTTGTTGAAAATTGATCTAGGACATGATAACTCCATGTCTCATTCAAGGCCCATAGGCATCGCCACATCGACACATCTTGTCTTGGTTCTTTTCTTTTAGGATGTTACAAATGTACTTTTTCCTGATCTAGAATCTACCATAATGAGTACACTTTGTTAGAGACATTTGATGCAATTCTTTTGACTTATACGTGACACTCGACAACCTTATACTAGTAAATATTAGACAAGATGCCAACACCATTTTTTTTTGTTTTCAAGCTGTCTCTATCATCACAAAAATCTGCAACTGGACATACATAAAGGTAATTGTTGTCTAATTGTCTTTAAAAATTAATTTATGCAACTTTTAGATAATTATTTATTATAAATCTAATGTACATTCATAAAAATTATGAACCTTTTTCAATGTTAATAGTCATAGATGGTTCAGTGTTAATATGCATAATTGATTTATTCATAACTAGGTCCAATCATTGAGAAAAAGGGGACAATAATGTCTTTCTTCCATAAAAAGCTCGTGAAGCACACAACTCACCCAACTCAAATGTTGCGTCTAAAAGTTCTCCCACAAAACCTCATATTCACTGTAGTCCTTCTCCTCCTAGTAACCATAAGATTTTAATGGATACTAATCCTTCTAACAAGCACCCAAGAATAGAAGAAAACATTAATGATGGTCAATCTATTGTTCGTGATCCTGGCTTGAGGCATCAAATTTGGGAACATATCTTATAAAATAAGATGCAACCCGTCGTGCATTTATTAATGCTGGTCCATACCAATATCATCTAGAAAATTATCCAACATCAGGGCCTGAGAAGTATCCATGTTGTTTTCAATCCTCTTGGCTCTACAAGTTTCTATGGCTGGAGTACTCTCCAACTAAAGATGTAGCATTTTGCTTACCGTGCTTTGTATTCATAAAACCTCCATCTGCACGTTCCAGGTTATCTACATACACCATTGATGGATTTCAAAATTGAAAGAAAGTTGGGGGATCAAAATGTGCATTCTTGATGCATGTTGGCACTGATCCTTGTTTACATCATAATTCAGCTGAAAAGGCATGCAAGGAATTGATGACCCATGAGGGGCAAGTAGACAAAGTTATGCAATGACATTCAACACAACAAATCTTGTCAAATCAATTGCGTCTAAAAACTTTAGTTGATACAACTCGATGGCTGGCATTCCTAGCTTGTGCATTTAGAGGTCATGATGAATCTTCATCTTCTAATAATAGGGGAAATTTCATTGAGATGGTCAAACTTTTATCTGAATATAGCAATGATGTTGCTGAGGTGGTTCTCGATAATGCTCCTGGAAATGCAAAATACACATCAACAAGAATTGAAAAAGAGAATTTACACATCATCTCATCTAAAGTTTAAAAGACCATTCGGGCTGAAATTTCTATTGCACAATATTGTATACTTGTGGATGAAGCACGTGATGAATAAAAAAGAGAGAAATTAGCTATTGTTGTCAGGTTTGTTGATGAAGACGGATTTGTGAAGGAATGATTTCTTGATGTAGTGCATGTTGAAGATATAAGTTCTATTTCATTAAAAAATAAAATATCTTTTATCTTGTCTCAATATAGTTTGAGTATGCAAAAGATATGATGTCAGGGATATGATGGTGCAAGTAACATGCGTGGTGAATGGAACGGGCTACAAGCCCTAATCTTGAATGAATGTGCATCAACTTATTATGTCCATTGCTTTGCATATCAACTCCAATTAGCTCTAGTTGTAGCTTCCAGAGATGGGATCCATGTTCATCATTTCTTTGAAAATTAGCAACTATTGTTAATATCATTGGAGCCTCTTGTAAACGTACATAAGAACTACACTCTGCAAAATCTAATGAAATTGCTGAAAAAATTGCACAAAGCAAACTTGAGACATGAAGGGGACTGAACCAAATGGGTTCTCTACAATGCCCTGGTGATACTAGATGGAGTTCTCATTATTCATCAATGTGCACTTTAATACATATGTATGATTCAACATGTGTGGTGTTATGTAATATCATAAAAAAGGGAAGTACTTATTTTCAACGTGGAGATCATATGCTGCATATACAACAATGATATCATTGAATTTGTATTCATATTGATACTAATGAAGGAAGTTTTAGGTATTAGTAATGATCTTTGTCAAGCATTGCAATGCCAAGAGCGAGACATAGTGAATTCCATGAACTTGGTCATGAGTACAAAGTCCCTTATTTATGCCATGAGGGAAGATGGTTGGGAGAGCTTCATGAATTCTGTTAATACATTTTGTTCTGAGCACAAAGTAGACATACCTGACTTGACTTCACATTACCTAAGTTGTACACGTATACAACATCAATCTAGTAAAATCACAATAGAGCATCATTTCTAAGTTGATATATTCATTACTGTGATGGATTCTCAACTACATGAGCTAAATCATAGATTCAATGAACAAGCATCAAAACTTCTTCGACTTACATCATTACTAGATCCAAGGGAAGGTTTTAAATATTTTAATGCTGATCATATATACAAACCTACTGATAAGTATTACCCATAGAATTTCAGTGTGGAGGACAAGGATGCATTAAGGGTTGAACTAAAACATTATGAAATTGGTGTAGTCTTTGATCCTGACATGCAAAATCTTAGAACAATTTCTGATTTATATCGGGCTTTAGTTCAAATTAAAAAGATAAAAAACTACACGTAGATTTATAAAGTAGTTCAACTTGTTTTGACTCTTCCAGTTTCAACTGCTACCACATAACGAGCATTTTTGGGTATGAAGCTTGTAAAGACAAGATTACACAATAAGATGGAAGATGATTTCTTTACATATTGCATGATTAGATACATTGAGAAAAAAATAGCTGTAAGTTTTTCAACTGATGACATAATTGATGAGTTTTATGCTTTAAAGGATCACAAGGAACAACTGAAATAAGAATGTACATGTTCATATTTTTATACATTAAATTTTATTTTTTTAATTCATATTATTTTGCCCCTTCTCATAAAATTCCTGGTTCCGCCCCTAAGGGTGCATATTCATCGTGTTGGCTTTGGGTCAGACTTAACAAGGTGACCTTAATTAGATCAAGCACCTTGAGGCATGGAAGTGATCATGGCAAGGAGTTGTGTATGAAATCTTTGAAGAGTTGCCTACCTAAAAGAATCTAGTTGTGGGTGACAACCCTAGCTGGTCCATGACTGAGTAGAAATCAGGATCTCGAACCACTAGAAGGTTGTACACTGTAATCTTTAGGATTGATGGTGAGGGCTATCAATTTGAATCAAAATAGTGGGAGCGGTAATTAATTAAAGGCCTAATTAAATATCATCAAACTTTATTCAAATCAAATTAAATCAAAAATGAGTTTTTGACAAATGCAAATGTTTTCTCTTGTAGAATCAAATGGAAAAAGAATCATCTTTAAAATCAGGCATATTAATTGAGATAAATTTCCATAACTGGTTGAGGACTGTGAGAAATTGTCTACACAATCCAGATATACTGGTGGACTAAGAATCCGCTCTATGTACGCTTAAGGCGCTGTTACAGGCTGATAAGAAGAAGGATAGTTCCTTGATAGTGATCAGTGGAATGGAATCCAAGGACAAAGGCAAGGGAGAGAAGGGTTCTCTCGCTAAGCCAATGTCCAACTCTTCTGTGCTCAAAACATGGAGAGGATGGAGGGAATGATGGAAGAAGAAGCAAGAGATAGAAATCTCTACTTTTGGTGTATATGTGATAGAAATTAACTTTACTACTTCTTCATCTTGGGTACTTGATACCGATGTGGATCTTACATTTGTTACAATGTGAAGGATCTAAAAAGAAGTAGGCCTTTAGGGAAAGGTGAGGTTGAACTACATGTTGCTAATGGGGCAAGAGTTGCCGCCAGTGTCGTAGGACCCTATGAGTTATCTCTACCTAGTGGGCTAATAATAGAGTTACATAACTGCTATTTTGTACCTTCCATAAATAGGAATATCATTTTCGTCTCTTGTTTGGACAATGATGGAGTTGAATTTTTTATTAAGAATGGAAAATGTTCCATTTCTAAAGATGGGATCTTTTTTGGAAGTGCCACGATGTCTTATGGTCTACACTTGATAGATCTGGAGACAAGTGTGTACAACGTGAACACCAAAAAGCAAAAACTCAATGACTCAAATAAAACATACCTTTGACATTATCGTCTAGGGAACATAAATGAGAGGTGCATTTCTAGACTCCAATAGGATGGTTATCTAGAGTCTTTTGATTATGAATCAATAGAGACATGCAAATCTTGTGTGTTGGGTAAGATGACCAAGACTCCCTTTTTAGGTAAAGGTGAGAGAGCTAGTGATCTATTAGGACTCATACATACTGATGTATGTGGGCCTTTTAGAACAACTGCCAGAGGTGGGTATCAGTACTTCATTACCTTCACTGATGACTTCAGTTGGTATGGCTATGTTTACCTGATGAAACATAAGTCAGAAACCCTTGGAAGGTTCAAGGATTTCATGAATGAAGTACATAACCAGCTTGGTAAAAGTATTCAGGCACTTCAATCCAATCGAGGTGGAGAATACTTGTGCCAAGAGTTTGAGGACCTTCTGCGATCTTGTTGTATCATATCACAATGGACTCCGCCTGGAACACCACAACATAATGGTGTATCAGAAAGAAGGAATCACACTTTACTAGATATGGTGTAGTCAATGATGAGTTTTGCCGATCTTCCAACTCTCTTCTAGGTTTATGCTCATGAAACCTCCGCATTTACACTTAACCGTGTACCATCTAAATCGGTTCAAAAGACACCATATGCGATATGGCATGGGAAGCATCCCGATATGTCTTTTATGAAGATTTGGGGCTGTGAAGCTTGTGCCACAAAAATGTTTCCTGACAAGCTTGGACCCAAATCTGATAAATGTTATTTTGTTGGATATCCCAAAGAGACAAGGGATACTACCTATACCACCCAACTGGCAACAAAGCGTTTGTTGCTAGGAATGCTGTATTCTTAGAAAAGGAATTTAGTTCTAGAGGAAGCAATGGGTAGAAAGTGGAACTCGAAGAGGTTCAAGACCAACAAGAAATAAATAAACTAATGGATGTACAAGAGGAACACAAAGATTTGCAAGTGGTTGTGGAATCTCAATCTCCTCAAGTAACATAGGGACCTCGTAGATCTAGTAGGACACACCTTGAACCTGAGAGATTTGGATATCTCGTGACTCAGGAAGGTAGTGAGTTGGTCATAGATGATGAGTCAACTACCTATCTAGAGGCTATGGAGGGATCAGATTTTGAGAAATGGCTTGAAGCCATGAGATCTGAGATGGAATCCATGTATACCAACAAGGTATGGACCTTGGTGGAACCACCTGAAGGGGTAAAACCCATAGGGTGCAACTGGGTCTTCAAGAAGAAGACCTACATGGATAGCAATGCGCAAACTTATAAAGGAAGATTGGTTGCAAAGGGTTTTATACAAGTTCAAGGTGTTGACTATGACGAAACCTTTTCTCCAGTTGCCATGATTAAGTCCATCAAGATCATGCTCTTTATTGCATCCTACTATGACTATGAGATTTGGCAGATGGATGTTAAAATCACGTTCCTTAATGGGAATATTCTGGAGGATGTGTACATGACACAACTTGAAAGTTTTACAGATCTAAAGAATGCCAATAAAGTCTGTAAGCTGCAAAGGTCAATCTATGGATTGAAGAAAGCATCTCGGAGATGGAATCTTTGATTTGATGAAGAAGTCAAAGAGTTTGGCTTTAGTCAAAATGAAGATGAACCATGTGTGTACAAGAAGGTTAGTGGGAGCATGACCACATTCCTCATATTGTATGTGGATGACATACTGTTGATGGGGAATGATGTCTCTGAATTAGAGAAGGTAAAGACATGGCTTAGGAATACTTTCTCAATGAACTACTTGGGAGAAGCATCCTATAGTCTAGGAAATAAGATCTATAGAGATAGATCTAGAAGGCTTCTTAGACCAAGTAAGAGTATGTACATTGACAAAGTGCTAAAGTGGTTCACCATGGAGAACTCAAAGAGAGGAAAAATTCCCATTGTACATGGAGTTACCGTCTCTAGAGCTCAGTGTCCCCGATCTTGTGAAGACAGGGAGGTTATGAATGGGATTCCGTATGCATCATCCATTGGATCCATCATGTATGCTATGTTGTGCACACATCCTTATGTCTCGTATTCTCTCAGCATGATGAGCAGGTACCAGTCAGATCCCAAGGATGATCACTGGATAGCCGTGAAGAACATCCTAAAGTATTTGCAAAGGAATAAGGATCAGTTTCTTGTTTATGGTGGTGAGGAAGAATTGGTTGAAAAGGGTTACACCGATGCATGATTCCAAACTAATAAAGACGATTATAGATCAAAGTTAGGATTTGTATTTTTCTTGAACAACATAGCTATGATCTAGAGGAGTTCCAAGAAAGAGACAATTGTAGTAGATTTTACTACAGAGGCTGAGTATATTGTTGCATCGCATGCAGAAAAGGAGGTTGTGTGGATCAGGAAGTTCATCTCTGAACTTGGGGTGGTTCCTAGTAGCTGCGACGCAATTGAGCTTTATTGTGAAAATATTGAAGTGATTACTTAAGCTAAGGAGCATAGATCACATCAACGGTCCAAGCATATACTTTGGCACTTCCATCTCATACGAGAGATCATACAGCTAGGAGATGTGAAGATTTGCAGAGTACCGACTGAAGACAACATTGTTGATCCACTGACGAAGGCACTTTCACAGAAGAAGCATGACAGTCATGCTAGGTCACAAGGACTATGGTTCCTAGGTGATTTGCTCTAAGTGGAAGTGGGAATCTATTGGTATGCATGCCCATAGAGCAAGTCATATGATGATTGTAATGGGATACTTTGTAAATGATTTGAATAATAATAAAGGCAATTTCCAATATATACATTTTAACTATTTTGAGATGATGGTGTAACATCATAGATGTCTAGAGAGTGACAATAATCAATGATGTATGCCTTCAAGTACGTCACTTGAATAATAAGACCATACAGATGTTAAGAGTGTGTACATTCTCAGTTTTGTTCCTAGTCGGTTGTTATTGTGGAAATAACCATAGACATCCATAACACTAAAGACTAGATTGTGTGTTGGTTGATGACAGAGTCTTATTAGTCATGATATGTGATATCAAACCAAATGCATAGGTACATGTTAGAGAATAGTGTACCGGACAGACCCACCATAAGAGTGATGCATGGAAACCACACTTGGTTAGTCAGGATCAACTCTTATAGTATTGGTTGTGATTGTGGTTCTTAGACCTAAAATTACTACACTCAACACATGTCATAGGGTGCACTTTGACATCATCAAACGCAATCCTGAAATAGGGATTGTTATAAAGGTGATGATTGGGTGACTTTGACACATGGGGTTTTGACTGTGAGTGATAGATATGGGATTTGTCCCTCCTAAGGGAGTATGATATCTTAGACACTTTATGAACGAGACTGAGAAAAGCATGGCCATGCGCATGTGAGTCAATGTGTGACATTGAGCTTACATTTATCTCAAACAGTCTACTATGGATCAAGAAACATGGATTGAATGTTAGTAGAGGATGACATGTCCATGCCTCAAGTTCAATATCAGATATCAGTGACAAAGGAACTATACATTCACTGTAACACAATTATAGATTGTAGGGTTGAAAGTTCTCCAACTTTCCTTTTCACTTGGGTAGCACTGATGTGTGACTAGGCACCACTCTTTGCTTGTGAAGTCATAAGTGGTTATGGATTTTCCCTACAAATGTGAAATGGGACCTATAGGGTCACACACATAGGAATAACCTAGAAGAGGAGTTTATCCACAAATGATGTTTAGATTGATTACTAAAGTGTTTAGGTACTCAATCAAACATTCAATCAATATACTTGACTCAGAATCATCAAGTTCAATTATTGAACCAATTGATTAGAGTGTCAGATTGATTGAGAACTACTTGACTGATTTCTGCACAACATGGACCACCAACCAACCAGTTCACTGGTGAACAGATTGGCTCATGGTCAGTGAGACGATCAATTCATCTTGATGAAGCGATCAGTTCAACTGGACCATATGAGCGTAGAAGGGTTGTCCCAGTTTGTGAGAAACGTTTTTTGTTTCACTTGTACAATTTGATTGGGACAAGAATTGATCTTAGTATCAATTAGAAATGAACAAGGAAAGTCAATTGGAGGAAAGCTTGGGAAGCAAACTGACCGATTCACTAAGTGAACCGACCGACTCACACTCCCAACTGACCAGTTTGTTTGTGAAATGACCGGCTCACCTGCCGCAGTGCAATTAGTTCGTGGAAATTCCTGACCCTTCTACTCCCACTTTAATCCCACATTGTCCGGGGCTGAGAACCTTGACCCTGACCCCTCCTATATATAGAGGGGTACTGGGGCTTCTCAGAGCATAACTCAAAACATCAGTTGCTTTGTAAAGTTGTCCTCTACGGTTGTGGTAACCGAGAGAGCCCAAGAAAGTGCAACCCGACCAGGGAGGCACAATAAGGGAAAGACAACTGTAGGATAACAACTGGTGGTGGGAGAGTGTGTTGGTGACTGGTACATTGATAGAAGGGGATGACTCCTTCTAATGTCCTATGAGATAGGATGACTAGAGTTCTCGGTGGTCCGTGTGGACTATCTGTCGAGGCGGGAGGTTTCTGCCACTCAGGAGGACGACAGTCAACTACAGTCCGGGTCAGGACCAGGAGCTGCACATACACCGTCTAAGACTAGGTGGTTGAAGACCGCAGTAGCTGTGAGGTATTGCCACTGAGCAAGCCTTAGGACTAGGTAAACCTCACTAAAACCATCTTTCCTATCTCATAGTCGTTGATGCGATATGCTATTTTATGGGTTTGTGGTGAAATTGTTTTTGTTTCCACTGCCTTCCCTGTCCCACAAAACCCAACAATATCACCATTTTTGAAGCGTGAGTAGAAGTTGTGGTACTAAGGAAAATGCAACTTGGAAACCCAACTCTTCAAAGTGAAGAGTGGATCGACAAGCCTCCTCTAGGATAGTGTCATAGTTATATAGTAGCGTTAATATGTAGACATAGGCAGGCATCCTGAGTGACTGTTGATATAAATTGTAGAGTTACAATCCTTTCTTTCTCATGGATGTAGAGAAGACAAACATTTTGTGAAATAGGATAAGAAATTTATAAAACTCAAGGTGGAAGTATCATGTGTACACGTCACCCCATTCCATAAAACATTTTTTGTAGAATCAAACATGTACAAAGAAAAATATACTTTTCTGATGGGGGAATGTCATACCCTTAAAGGAACTGACTAATGAAAAAACCCAATCATCATACTTTTCTATCATCTTCATCTCCATTTCACCCTTGAATTAGTGGTGGCTTCTTCTTGATAAACTCAATCAAAGTGTATTACTTGGCCTTATCAGTAGTATATATGGAATTCATCCTCCCCACCACAATAGTGTTGAGAAGTTAGCATAGAAAATCAAATTCATGATTGGGAGGGATTCCATAATCAGGTATAATAGATCCATTGGGAGTAACTACCATACAAAGCTAGAACCAAATCCTCAGCCGCATCCACCATCTTGATCTCACTCTCATCCATGAATCTGGGTGTTTGCATCTTGATAAGCTCAGTGAAAGATTAATAATTAGCCTTATTAGTAGTACAATTTAATTAATTATCCCCACCATGGAAATGATGACAAGTTAGCAGAGAAAATATAAAATCACCTGGGGAGGGATGCTACAATCAAGGACAACTAAAACATTTGGAGTAACTACCGTGAGTGGTTGTGCCTTATGATTGTCCTATGGGTCAAGTATAATCATAGGATGATTCAAAGGGGACATCTCATACCACAGGTTCTATGAGGTAGCATATCCCAAACAATCTCTAGGAGAAAAGGAGTACCCAACATTGATACCATAAAAGATAACCGCTTTTGAGAAAGGATGGATAACTATGAGAAAAATAACAAATATTTTCTATAAATAGATTATTTACTGACACGTATTCTTTGTTACCATACTCTATGGAGTTCTACTCGATAGTGGGTACACTCCTTAATTTTATTTTGATAAATATCCAAGGAATCCCAACATTTATAATAAAAAATTATGAATCAAGCTCCCACGAGAATTGATAGGTTGCAGTGAATTCTCTTAAACTTGTCTGGACGATCTTTGGTCTTACTTTATCAGGGATTTTGTGAATTATGAGGGAAAGGAAATTGATTTTTTGAAATTCTCAAATTTTTACCAAAAATAGAGTTATAGTAGAGGAAACAATAAAACAAGTTATTACAAGCTCTAAACATTTTTCATCAACTTAGTCCCTAATGAAATATAAGAAAATTGAGGGGTACTATGGATATTAGATAGAGTGGTTGTAGATGGTGA
The DNA here is from genome assembly GCA_963693085.1 of Alisma plantago-aquatica. Classification (NCBI taxonomy): domain Eukaryota; kingdom Viridiplantae; phylum Streptophyta; class Magnoliopsida; order Alismatales; family Alismataceae; genus Alisma; species Alisma plantago-aquatica. The sequence goes on along the minus strand of OY856409.1, from coordinate 1,614,537,098 downwards.
CCTAGGCATCTAAAACTATCACATAAAACTAATCCTAAACAAGTTGTTAAAATCCTTAATCCTCAAGCTCCTGGTCAGTAGGTAGTCGATTCAATGGCTAGATAGGTAACAAAATGTGGTAAAGTGAGTTTTACCTTTACTTTTGTCCAATTCCAATTTTTCCCTATTTATGTTCACTCAAGGTCCCAATTTATTATTCTTAACTACATAATCAATGTTGAGACTCAAATAGGAAATATGGTGACCAATATGACTTGTTTACACTTTATGACATTACAAATTAGGTTAAATAATCACTTTACTCAAAGAAATGAATACTCCCATCAAACTTAATCATTTTGTCCTCAAATCTTTTTATCAATATTCTTCACATTTTTTTTGAAGTAATGGTCCAAATTTCACTCAAATCGGACATTCCATCTATTTTCTACCAATTTTTGAAATTATATTCTAAAATCCCTTTTTATTTTGCTTTTTTATTCGACTTATTCCAAGTCAACAATCTGCTGCGAGGCCTGGGAATGATCCCCGGCCCTTGAATTAGGAAGCCACTGATCAGGGCCCTGATCGAGCGGTCATGAGGTCATCCCCTACCTCCCACAATCAACGGAGAGGGGAATGGTGGCCAAAATAGCCATTGATTGATTGTGACCCCATTTTAAAAATCGAAGTGAACATGGATGTTTGCCCCTCCGAACTGAATATGTTTATCCATTTTTCCCCCTTGAGTCAGTGTGTTTCGATAACAATCGAGCCTCCATTTTCACCTCTCGGTCGCCACCATGGACACCCTCTCGAAACCCTAAAGCTACCCAACATCCACCTATAAAAACCCCACCAATGCCTTCGGCCTGCACCCACGACTTTGATCGGTGCCTCTTCGACCTCCCTCTTAGTCTACTCCTCTTTTCCCTCTTTAGTACCACCCCTACTCTTCCACATCGCCACTGCCTGTGAAGAACTCCTACTCTGATTGGGAGGGCAAGCCACGATCGCTGGATCACATGTCAACATACGACTGGACTCGGAGATAACAACCACCAACAAATGTGCCCACCTCCCTTCCTTTTTCTCACTCGCCCACGTGACCAAGAGCAAACGGCCTCCCAGTGGAAAGATCTCGACCTGGTCAAAGTTGACCAACAGATCCAACAACTGGTTTTTTCCTCGGCCTTGCTTTTTAGTATTTCTCATCTTCTCTCTGATCAAAATACCAATAAATAGCTAGATCTCGTTTTAATCATAAAAATGCGTCCTAGCTCCAAATAGTTTGAGTAAATAGTCAATCTTGATTAAAAAAGCCAAGAAATTCATTAAAAATACTTGTATAGTCTAATAATTTATGAATATCATCAATAACCCTAGATTTTCTCTCTTGCTCATAATATTTTAGTTAATGACTCTATTTTGAGTTTCATCTTTGGGAAATCCTAATTCTTGACTCTAATGATCATATTGAGACCCTAAATTGAACTTGACAAAATAAGAGTTAGATCTAATATTTTAAACTCATCTACCCTATAATATGAATCATGCACATTGAAATAAGTATTAATCTTGATATGATATCTTAATCTTGCAAATACCTTAATAATATGCCTGACCCATGACATTACTTGATCTAATCTTGAGTTCCAATGAGACTTTTTGATATTGATAATGATCTAGAGATTTGATGGTAACTTGAATAATGATGATAATATTTAGGGTTGACATGTGCTCCTTAAAACACCTAGGTAGGTCATTCATTCGTGAAACATGCTTGATACTTGAATAAAATTGGACATTTGGAAATATTCTTGATCATTATTGGATGACCTAACGCTAAGGTTGTAATAGGAAAATGTAACCCTAATCTTGAATATTGAAACATGATCTTCTGAAAACCATGATCTTGACCCTTGATCCCATATTTTTGATGTAGGATTTGACTCAAGGGGTTGATCTACTCTTTCTTGGAATCCATACTCTGAGTACTCATTTAGAAGGTATGCTATTACATCTCCTTGATTGTATTGAAGATACTTTTTTTGTAACTTTTAAGTGTATACTTGGCTATATACTTGGTTGAGCGAATGTTCCCTATTGATTAGTCTTCCTCTTTTTCTGTAATATATTTTGAGAAAAACATAAAAACATAAATGGCATTACCCATTATGATTACCCATATATTGATGATGATAATGTTGATAATGTTGATATTGAGTACAAGAAACCTCCTCTTTCGGACGGTGGAACTTGTACATTGAACTCCTAGCTCATATGGAGAGAAGGAGTCTGGTGACCTCCCCCATCTTGTTGGGGCGATGGAGCCAAATATAATATAATCATGCTTCTCGATTATAGCATAATGGGAAATTCGTAATAAAATCCTTGTCGAATAGTTATTGATTTTTTTTGTAAAAATCGCTTGTTGTAATTTTTTTGAAATATAAGTCCTTTCAAGTATACTAATTTGCTATAAACTATTTTACTTATTTTTGATAGTGTACTGTGAAATTGCATTGATTTTGTGTTTTGATTTTCTTGATTTTTGGTAATGAAAGAAACTAGAGACTATGCACATGCTCTTTTTATCATCTACTGAAATAAAGACTGCTACATCAAATCTGGACTCTACATGGGAGCTAAATTGTAAAAGGAATGTAGTTGTTGGCTAGTTTCTTATATACTTTTCTTTCCATGTTGCCTACATTCCATATGTACTAAACCCTTTAGTTCATTTCAATAAAAGAAGAATGTTATTTACTTTTTGCATATTATCTGTGTGTGATTTTTAGTCCACTCAGGGATGGGTGCTCTAATCCCTTTAACACTGCCCATTAGGACGGTGTGACTGGATCATGGTAAGAATGGTTCCGTAACAATTGGTATCAAAGCCATAACACACTTCATATGCATTAATGAAATGATGTTCTTAATAGTTGAACCAAGGAAGCCCTAAAATTCGGTATGGTAAAAACTGAGGTGTCTAGAAAGAGCACATAGGGGGTTCTGACATAATTCCTCCTATCTATCTTCATGGCGGATGAGGTTCCTCCTGCTCCACCTAGCCTTAGTAGATCCAAAAATGAATGGAAGGACTTCCTATAAACCTAGAGAGTATTCTAGCATCTCATCTTTTTTTTAAGGATTACCCAAGCCACCTATTAGAAGTAAGTAGGATGAATTCTCATCTTCTCATTGTCATTCTCATTAAGGTGTCATGACTTGATCTATATACTCTCTCTATTTTGGGTAGCCTAAGGATGGGAACAACTAAAATTCGAAAATAATTTGAGAAAACTTGTTGCGATATTGCCATGATCTATCATATCATTGCTTTGAAAATTTTAAAATAAGAAACCATATATCATTTGAACACTTGCAGATGGCCCCAAAAACAGGAACAATATGGATGGTGAAGGAACCTTTGGTACTGAAGACAAAGGGAAGAAGCCCCACATGAATGATGATGAAGACATCGGTTCTACCAATAACACCACAGATATGGGGGGGGGTGGGAAATGAAACATAAAGCCATTATGGATGCCCTCCATGACCTAGTTGTTTGTATTGTTGGTATATATGCCAATAGAGCCATCCCGAGCGATTGCATGGGTTCGCACATTAATTAATCAATTAATATGATTATTTAGTTAATTAATTAATTCCAAAATATTCTAATTAATCCATGATCATTTTAATTAACACAGTCTTTCTATATACCGATGGGTTAATGAAACTCTGCCTCCTTTTATCTCCTATTTAAAAGGGGCTTGACGACCAATATCTATATAAGATATTGAGATAGGCTTTTCAGTTTACGCTCAGGTACGTAAAATATAGCTATCACCATCCTCAGGAGAGAAAGGAGAGCACCATGATGCTAGCACGCCACCACACAGTGACTACTCCTTCCCGCTGACATAGGAAGCACAACGTGGAGTTCCAGTCCATCTGCGTGGATGAAGTAGAGATGCAGACACTGAGGCGCCTGCATACGGAGGACGTCATTGACCATCCATATACACAACGAGTGGCGTACATCACCGCATGAAAAGGAGGACTGCCATATCTTCCTACGATGCACTCAGTGAACGGGAGAGAAGTTTCATCCGTGTAGGCCAGCAACATTGCACACCATCATATAGCGGGACATCGCCATACTTGTTCCGTGATATGGTATATCCCGCAAACACTCTTTCTGAATACACTGTTGTTGACGAGATCCTATTTCAGATTGCATGGAATTGTTTTTGTTTCTTCCGCCATGCATGTTTTCTCCACAAAACCCAACAGTGGTATCAGAGCAATGTCGATCTACGACATATTCGGATTCATTTCGATATGATCGAATCACTGTATATTTTTTCTATGTTGCATACAATGTGAATTAAAACTGCTAATGTGCAAATCTAAACCTAATTCCACATACGCCATAGGCTTTTGTTTTTGACATTTCAGACAGGGTCGACTATAGAAAATATTGATTTTTCTAAGTGCACAGAAGTAAAATTCTGTAGACCTTTTAGGGGCTCTTCCCCTGAGACCCCACGTGGGGCGGCCTCCCCTCGACCCCTGCCCAACGGGATCCCTGCACAGGGGCGCTGCCCCTGTGTACGCCGCATAGTCTGTGTGGGAGTCGAAAATTTATTTAATAGGGAATGTCCCACATAAAAAGTACTGCAATTTTAATATGTATATACATATATGTAAATATACCTATGATATCATACACATCGCCTTAAAAATCTATTTTATGTGGTGAATGCATGCACTGTTATGGCCTAGTATCCCCTTTTGTGATTGTTGTGAATGAATGTGGATGCTAATCTTGTGGATATGTTTGTTTTGAATGCTATGGATGTATAATGGTTGTGTGTGGATCCTTATATAAAGTATTCGTCTTGCATGTCGAGCCTCATTTCTTATTTCAAAGTGTAATTAAATCTTTCTCTTTATATTTGAACTCATATGATGTGATAGAGATAGGATTAGTTTTAGTCTTTGTAAACTTGATGTAATGAGGCCACTTGAAGATCCAACTCCATGGAGCGTCCATGGAGAAGCACCATGAAGATCTAATTCCAAGACCATGGGGAAGCAACATGAAGATCCAATTCCAAGAAGCAATTTGAAGTTCCAACCTCACGGAGCATCCATGAAGTTGTTCATTGTAATGCTAATCTTTATAGGTTGATTCACATGTGTTATTGTATGAGATGCATAAGACCTTAGGTGGACCATAATCCTTTGTTTCTCCAAATAATTACAATAGTATGTCTATAACTGATGTATTTGTGTTTGTGATTGCATGTCTATCGTTTAAGGTTGTGGATATAGTAGTATTTGATACATACTATAAGTATGTGGTGTTTGGATATGTATATGTATTAATAAAACCCCTCAATTAATAATATTGAGTTTTAGTTGCCTTCCATAAAGCAACACACATGAAAATCTTGATCGACTATGTGTGGGCACGCCTCCGCGTGGTACACTGTCTATCTCGTGGAATTGTGATGGTGGGTGTGTGGGTCTGCCTCCGCAGGGTGCACAATACCTATGATGGCTTATGGGTTGGACTTAACTAGGGAACCTTGATAGGATCAAGTACCTAGAGGCACACAGATGCATCATGGAAAGGAGTTGTGCATGATCATCTATCCAAGAGTTCCATATGATGCAATTGACAAAAGTTTCCTACCTTTGTATTTGGTCTTTGACGCCAATGTTGGCTGGGCATTGATCTAATTATTTTGGATCTTGGCTCACTAGAAGGTTGTACACTACAATCTTTTGAGTTGATAGTGAGGGCTATCAATTTGAATAAAATAGTGGGAGCATAATTAATTAAAGGCCTAATTAATTTCATTTATCAAATCTTTACAAGTCAAAATGTTTTGGACTAAATGCAAACTTTTTATTTTGTAGAAATAAAATGGCAAACAACACTCACACTTTCTCATTGTGATCGGTACTTGAGAAGGAAAAACTTACCGAAACCAACTTTCAAAACTATTTTAGGATGCTTCTCACGCATGAGCGTAAGCTCTATGTTCTTGAAACACCAGAGCCAGTGGAACCCGCCTCAAATGTGCCCAAGCCTGAAAAGGATGCTTACAAGAAGCACCTTGATGATGACGTAGATGTCAAGTGCCTGATATTGTGCTCAATGAACTATGAGTTGCAAGAGAAGCATGATAACATGAATGTCATGGAGATGGTAACACATCTCAAGAACATGTATCAACATCAAGCAAGATAGGAGAGATATGATGTCTCCAAGGCTTTGTTCAGAAGCAAGATGAAAGAGGGAGACTCAGTTGGCACCCATATACTCACTTTGATTGGGTACATGAAGAGCCTATCCAAGCTGGGATTTCCCCTAGGTTAAGAGGTGGCCACTGATGTGATTCTTCTATCATTGCCTGAATCATATAGTCATTTTATCATGAACTACAACATGAACAATCTTGACAAGCCATTGTTAGAATTGTTGGGCATGTTGAGGATAGCTAAAGCACAAATGAAGAAAGACAAGCCCAAGTATGTGATGATTATCAGCAAGACAAAGGGAAAGTCAAAAGGCAAGGATAAGGCTAAGACCGGTTCTAAAGCTGGGCAAAAGCCAAAGTCATCCGCCTTCAAAGCTAAAGGTGGGATCTCTAAAGAAGGCAGTTGTCACCATTGTTACCAGGCTGGACATTGGAAAAGAAACTGCCATCTCTACCTGGAGGAATGGAGGAAGAAGAAGCAGGGGATAGAGATCTCCACTTCATGTATATATGTTGTTGAGATAAACTTAAATACTTCTTCATCATGGGTATTGGATATCGGATGTGGATCTCACATATGTTCAAATATGTAGGTTCTGATAAGAAGTAAGCCTTTATGAAAGGGCCAAGTCAAGTTGTGGGTCGCTAATGGAGCAAGAGTTGTTTCCACCGTAGTTGGAGTTATTAGTTTATCTTTGCCTACATACCTTATAATAGAATTAGAGAATTGCTATTATGTACCTGCCATTAATAGAAATATTATTTTTGTATCTTGTATGGACAAGAGTGGATTTGAATTTCACATTAAGAATGCAATGATTTCTATTTCTAAATATGAGATCTTTTATGGAAATTCCCCTATGTCTTATGGTATCTACTTGTTAGAACTTGAGACTAGAATATACAACATAAATATGAAAAGGCTAAAACTTGACAACTCAAACAAAACATACTTATGGCATTGTCATCTTGGGCACATAAACGAGAAGTGCATATGTACACTCCATAAGGATGGTTATCCAAACTCTTTTGATTTTGAATCATTAGAGACATGTGAGGCATGCTTATTAGGGAATATGACCAAGACTCCTTTCACTGGACACAGTGAGAGAGACAGTGATCTGCTAGGGCTCATACATATTGATGTATGTGGACCTTTTAGATCAAATGCTAGAGGTGGCTATCAATACTTCATTACCTTCATTAATGACCTCAACAGGTATGGCTATGTATATCTTATGAAACACAAGTCAGAAACTCTTGAAATATTCAAGACTTTCATGAATGAAGTAGAGAAACAACTTGGTAAGAGTATTAAAGCACTCTGTCCAGATCGAGTTGGAAAATACTTAAGCCAAGAGTTTAAGGACCTTCTGAGAGACTGTGGTATTGTATCACAATGGACTCCACCTGATACACCACATCATAATGGTGTGTCAGAAAGAAGGAATTGTACATTATTAGACATGGTACGATCAATTATGAGTTCATCCGAACTTCCAATATTGTTCTGTGGGTATGCTCTTGAAACCACAATGATTACACTTAACCTTGTACCTTCCAAATCGGTTCAAAAGACATCATATGAGATATGGAATGGGAATCGTCCCAATTTGTCTATGTTAAATATTTGGGGATTTGAAGCTTATGTTAGGAAACAATTTTATGAAAAGCTTGGACCCAAATCTGAAAAATGCTATTTTGTTAGATACCCCAAGGAAACTCGGGGATACTACTTCTACACACCAACTGACAACATAGTGTTTGTTGCTAGGACTATTGTATGTCTTGAAAAGGAATTTATTTCCAAAGGAATCAATAGGAGGAATGTAGAGCTTGAAGAAGTTCAAGATCAACATGAAAGTAGAGAACCTGAGGAGGTACATAAGGAACACAAGGACTCACAAACTATTGTAGAATTTCAAGTTCCAAATGTAACACAGGAACCTCATAGGTCTAGTAGGACACGACTTGAGCCTGAGAGATTTGGATTTCTCATGACTCAAGACAGTGATGAATTGGGCATAGTAGATGAGCCAACTTCCTATCTAGAAGCTATTAAGAGACCAAAAACTGAGAAATGGCTCGAATCCATGAGATCAGAGATTGAATCCATGTACATCAACAAGGTATGGACCTTGGTGGATCCACTTAAAGGGGTAAAACCCATAGGGTGCAAGTGGGTCTTCAAGAAGAAGACCGACATGGATGGAAATGTTCAAACCTATAAAGGTAGATTGGTTGAAAAAGGATTCCATCAAATTCAAGGTGTTGATTATGATGAGACATTCTCACCAGTTACCATGGTTAAATCCATCAGGATCATGCTTGCCAATGCAGCTTATCATGACTATGAGATTTGGCAGATGGATGTTAAAACAACATTCCTTAATGAGAATTTACTCAAGGATGTGTATATGACACAACCTGAGGGTTTTATCAATCTGAAGGAAGGCAATAAAGTTTGTAAGCTACAAAGGTCAATCTATGGATTGAAGCAAGCATCTTAGAGTTGCAATCTACATTTTGATGAAGTAGTCAAAAAGCTTGGCTTTAGTCAAAATGAAGATGAACCTTGTGTTTACAAAAGGGTTAGTGGGAGTAGAGTCATATTTCTCGTATTGTATGTGGATGACATACTATTGATGGGAAATTACATCCCTACTCTTCGGATAGTAAAAGCTTGGCTGGGGAAGACCTTCTCTATGAAGGATTTAGGCGAAGCATCCTATATACTAGGAATCAAGATCTATAGAGATAGATATAGAAGGCTTCTAGGACTAAGCTAGAGCACATACATTGACAAGGTGCTAAAGAGGTTTAGCATGGAGGGTTCTAAGAGAGGTAACTTGCCCATGTCCCATGGGGTTACGATCTCTAAAGCCCAATGTCCTAGTTCATGTGATGAAGGGATGTGCATTAGTAAGATTCCATATGCATCAACAATTGGATCTATAATGTACGTGATATTATGTACTCATGTTGATGTGTCGTATGCTTTGAGCATGACGAGGTGGTATCAGTCACATCCAGGTGAATGTCACAAGACAGCTGTAAAGAACATCCTAAAGTACTTGAGAAGGACTAAGGATCAATTCTTGGTATACAGTGGTGAGGAAGAGCTCGTGCTAAAGGGTTACGCCGATGCTAGCTTCCAAACTAACAAAGATGACTATAGATCACAATTTGGATTTGTGGTTTGCCTGAACAATAGAGTTGTGAGCTGAAAGAGTTCCAAGCAAGAGATGGTTGCAGATTCTACAACAGAGGCCGAATATATTTCCGCATCTAATGCTGCAAAGGAAGTTGTGTGGATCAAGAAGTTCATTTCTGAACATGGAGTGGTTCCAAGCACTAGTGTTGCAATTGAGTTGTTTTGTGAAAACAATATAGCAATTGCACAAGCTAAATAACCAAGATCACACTAACGTTCCAAACATATTCTACGGCAGTTCTATCTCATACGAGAGATCGTACACCGAGGAGATGTGAAGATTTGTAGAGTACCTACAGAAAGCAATGTGGTTGACCCGCTTACAAAAGCACTTTCACCGTAGAAACACGAACATGTTCGATCACTTGGATTGAGATTCATGAGTGATTGGGTATAAGCACAAGTGGGAATCTATTGGTATGTACACCCATAGAGACTATCATTTAGTGATTGTAATGGGATACTATGTAAATGATTTGTATACTACATTGGTCATATCAATAAAGGCAAGGTTCCAATCTATATCTTTGTGTTTTATATTATGAGATGACCAAAAAACTTATAGATGTCTATAGAATAATATACTCAATGACATATGTTTTCAGGTTGATGACCTAAACATTGAGATCATATGTATGCTAAGAGTATGTATTCATATTTTGTCCCTAATCGGTTGTTATTGTGGAAATATTCATAGACATCAATAACACATAAGATTAGAATGTATGTTTGTTGATGGAAGAATCTCATTATCTATGATATGGAGATATCAAACCAAATACATACATACTTGTTAGAGAACAGTGTATCAGAAAAACCCACCTTGAGAGTGACACATGGATACCATGATTGGTAGTTAGAGGCACATCTCATAATGATGGTGGTGATTGTGGTTCTTAGACCTGAAGTCACTACACTTATCACATGTCGTTCGGTGTACTTTGACATCATCCACCATGATCCTGAATAAGGATTGCCATAAAGATGGTGCTTGGGTGCACTATGACACATGGGGATGACTGTGAGTGACGTAGATGAGATTTGTCCTTCCTACGAGAGTTTGATGTTTTGACCACTTGATAAGCAAGACTGAGAAATGCATGACCATTTTGATGTGATTCAATATGTCATATTGAGCTTATATATATATCTCAGACAGTCTTCTCTAATTCAAGGAACATGGATTGAACATTGAAGATGATAACAGTTCCATGACTCGAGTTCAATTCGGATATCAGCGACAAAGGAACTATACAATCACTATAACACCAATCACGAATGGTAGGTTAAGTTGTTCTCCAACTTCTCCAATTTCTTGGGTCGCAATGAAGTCTTTCTAGATACCAATCATTGCTTGTAAAATCATAATATTATTATAGATATCACTGCCAACATAATTTGGAGCCTATCGGGTCACACACATAGGATGTGTTGGAATAAGAGTATAATTGTGGATTTGATTGGAATTGTTTCGAATCACATTGATTACTAAAATGTTTATGTAATCCATTAGAATAATATTGAATATATTAAAATGTTTGAGCCAATTAATTGGAGTGACCGGCTCTAAGTGCAAGGGGAGTCTGTTGGTCTATATGCCCATAGAGCCATCCTGAGTGATTGCATGGAGTCAAATATTAATTAATCAATTAATACGATTATTTGATTAATTAATTAATTCTAGAATATTCTAATTAATCTATGAGCATTTTAATTAACACAGTCTTTTTGTATACCGATGGGTTTAGGAAGCCCTGCCTCCTTTTGTCTCCTATTTAAAAGGGTCTTGGCGGCTAATATATATATATATATATATATATATATATATATATATATATATATATATATATATATATATATATATATATAAAAGATATTGAGAGAGGATTTTTAGTTTACACTCACGTACGTAAACCCTAGCCATCACCATCCTCAGGAGAGAAAGGAGAGCACCGTGTTGCTAGCACGTCACCGCACAGACTCTACTCCTTCCCGCCGACTTAGGAAGCATGACGTGGAGTTATGTCCATCTGTGTGGTCAAAGTAGAGACACAAACGCTAAGATGCCTGAGTACAGAGGACATCAATGACCATCCATACGCGCTATGAGTGATGTACATCACCGCACAAAAAGGAGCTCCGCCGGATCTTCCTACTATGCACTCAGTGAACGGGAGAGAAGTTCTGTCCATGTAGGCAAACAACATTGCATACCATCGTGCATCGGGATGATGAAGCTAGGATTTACATCAAAATATTTTTCTGCTAATGGAAGTCCTAATGTGCACTAAAAACCGTAGGGAATTGATGTTCTCTCTAGGTTTACCTACAACTAGTACTAGATAAATGCTCCAACCCCATAAGAGTGTGGAAGCCTTATCATAGTACAGATTTAGGATCCAACCCAAAGGACAACGTGAAGAATCTGGATGTGTTTGTCTCATTTCGTCTCAATCTAAGTTAATCATTTACAACCAAGAGATTGATAGGATTAATCTAAACTAATCTAGAACGTGCAAAAGTAAAGGCAAGTATGAAATCTAGTTAAAGTTGAAATATAAGATTAACAAATGATGATGGATCACCAGGGTGATGCAGATGTTTACCACCACTACTCATGCATTATACATGTACCAACATAGCAAGACCTGCAAGCAAGATGCATGGATGTTGTGCAATGCCAATGTCCTCTCAAACAAGGAGTATTGCACACATCCTTCACAGGTTGAGCAGCTCCCATCCAGTACAAATCTATGTGTCAATAGAGATATGTTCCCTCCGAAGGGAGATCTTACTCAGCCTCGTGAAACGTGCATCAAAAGACTAACAAGCGAGCGATATTATCTATTCGATTAGTATCCTTATAGACTATCCCTCTTTCGAGGATATAGCTATGAGAAATGTGGGAGTGTTGCAATGCCAGCCATCCCCAAACAAATGGTCACTTACTTTGCATCACTCCCTTCACAGAGTGTGTTCCTTGACCTATCAATATTATACTTTCATACGTCAACTAATTCCATTTCATAGTATGAAAGTACAACGTTGGAGGTGAGTTCACTCCACTCCTTGAAAAGCATTCCTAGATACCGAAATATATGTGTGGTGGGTACACACATCAAGAACCAATGCTAAATCGATAATCGAGTCTCAAGAGTAGACATAGAGAATCCACAACAAAAGACAATAGATCATGCAAGAAAGCGGCCAACATTCGAGCATGCAATGAAACAATTAGCATTGAATCGGAAAGATAACATCTTTAGGTACATATTACAAAGCATGGGTAGAGGGGCAAGTCCCCGCACCCTAGTGAATTACACTACTCGCTCCTCAAAGAGGGAGCAACAAAGACAGAGAAGAAAGATAGAACAAGCATCATTGGAGCAGAAGAGTAGATCTGTGACAGCCTGGTGTAGATCACCCCAGTCTTCAGGACTGCTTTGACTTGGTCGATGAAGTCCGTCTCTCTACCATGATTCTCGTGTACACCTCCGAAGATGTATGAGTAGGGTGATTACGGAGCGTCTGGATCAATCTGACTCACTCACAGCGGGTCGAGGCAAAGCTTGGTGGAACAATGGAGATGATGGAATAGTGGAGCAGCCTTTCAGTCTCCCAGATCTAATGCCCAAATGAGGACCATGTTGGTCCTATTTATAGGCTTGGGTCAGGTCTTGAACAATTTGAGTTTAAATAGTTTGGAAGACCATTTTATTTATATTAACGGTTTGAGGACTCACGTCCAAATGGTCTTGGAGACCGATTAATATCCTGACGGTACTGTATACTGACCAAACGGTTTTGTCTTCCAAATGGTTTCGGATTCCAAATAGTTTTGGCTTCCAAACGGTCTCTACTCCAACCAGTCTTCACTTCCAAATGGTTTTGTCTTCCAAACAGTCTCTACTCCAACCAATCTACACTTCCAAACAATTTTGGCTTCTAAACGATCTTTACTCCAATCGGTCTTCACTTTCAAACAATTTTGGCTTCTAAACGGTCTCTACTCCAACCGGTCTTCACCTCCAAATGATTTTGGCTTCCAAACGGTCTTTACTCCAACCGGTCTTCACTTCCAAATGGTTTTGGCTTGATTGCGTCCAAACAGTCTTTGACATCCGACTGGTCTTGTGCCCTCAGCTGGCCTAACGGTCTTGAGGAACGAGCGCCACCACACGATTTTGTAGACCGTTAGGGTTTGCGTTGTCTCGATGATCTAACTAAGAGCAGGTGCATCAAGAAGGTGATAGGAGCAGACAAAGGCGATGTTGTGGTGGTAAGCGACGACGGTGGTGGTCATGGAGAGGCACAACGTAGGCGAGAGGATGGTGCTTTCGTGGTTCCATGCGGTCTTGGGTAGGCAACAACTCATATAGTCTTGAGATCATGAGGCTTCACACGGTCTCAAGACTGTGTGGCCTCATACGGTCTTGAGACCATATGGAAAGGAAAAACTGATTGGAGACAAATCGCAAGGAGGGTGGATTGCTGGATCGAGATCGTGTGGATGAATGGATAAGACCGAGAGGTCAAAACCGAATGAATGAAACCATTTGGATCGAGACAGAATGGTTAAGATCGATTGAGCAGACTGAATGAGAAAATCGGTCAAGACCGAATGGAGTCAGGATCGAAAGGATGAAGCTGAATGGATCGAGACCGAATGGTCGAGACCGATTGGTCAAGATTGATTGGTTGGATGAAAAGGATTCGTTGGATCTCGATCAGATGGTTGAGAATGATCTGTAGAGAAGAAGGAAAGTGAGTAAGGGATGATAAGATCAAATAAGCTGGTAATTAGAACTATTAAAGCACTATTTACATGCAACTGAGGAGATACTCAGAGTAAACCAAAACAAGGGTAGATCAGTCTATATGAGGCACAAAAATCGCTAGAATTGGCGACTGTGAGGATGAATCTGGAGGATTCATCACCACACCGAACTTAAGCGTAGCTCGTACTGAGGAACGGAAAAGCCTAAGACAGTCACCAAAAATCTCATTTGTCTCATAATTACCTCATCTTCATGCAAATGTCAAAATTTTCATGAAATTGAGAAAAGAATTATGAAAGAAAACAAAATTAGGGCAAACACATCAGAAATCCTTTGAATTGGTGACTGATGATGAATCTGGAGGATTCATCACCACACTGAACTTAAGCGTTTCTCGTCTTGAGGAATGAAAAATGTAAAATAGTCACTAATGAAATCGTTCATCTCATGATTGCCTCATCCTTATGTCATGTCAAAATTCTGTTCATGGCTCAGATCGATACAACATCAAGGATTCCTTAGATCACGTAATACATCTTATGATATCCTCATTTCTGAATTCACTTTACTGAAGTATTTCCTTCTTACTCTCTGTTGTATCAGTCATGTTTAAAATTTTTTATGAGCATTTGAAAAGACCTATAGAATCAATCAAACATGCATATGATCTGCACTGATGTTTTGAAATGGAGGCAATTAGGGGTGTTAGTAGGTTGAAAAAGGAAAGAATAGGGGTGTGATCAAGAGATAAGAGTCTCTCCTCTAATCGATTCAAGACTCTTATTATTGGTGGACTCATCAAGATACTTTGAGTGGTTTGTACACAACTCTGGTTGACTTAGCCTTACACTCATTTTTTTTTAAAGGTAACTCAGAAGTGTGTATAGGTTGGCTCAAGGCTTTTGGCTAACTTGCCTCTTCAAGAGGAGGTAAGGGGTTATTTTTGGAGCCTTAGGGTCTCACTACCGGGCGTGACACATCTGCCTTTGTGAGAGCAGCTAATGTACCGATTGGGCAAGACCTTTGTCAGTTATCCTTATTCAGGGCACAACTCTATGCTTTTATTCACACTCTGGCTTTTATTCATTCTCACTTGGCTTAGGAGAGAGGATATTTTTGAATTTTTGTATATTTGGGCTTTCGAGCCTCTTTTTGGAATCGGGGTCGATTTTCCTCAACCTTGGTATGTGCAAAATCATCATCGTATACCTTTTGAACAAAATGAGAAGGTGATACGCCCATGTTATGTATTGAGGGGTATGGAGAAAATAGTTATAGAAAAAGAGGTATGGTGTACCACATCGAACTTAGAGTTCGACAATGTTCTAGTTTCCACTAGAAAAGAGTGTGGCGTGCCACACTGAACTTAAAGCTTTGGAATGGTTGGTGAGCGGAGAGGTATGCAGATGAAAGAAGAAGTGTAGAAGAGAGTTCGGATCATAATGCAATTTTCTTATCGATTCCATATAACAAGTTCCTTTTCTTCATCACACTCTGCTCAGATAGTGACATGATAAAACTTCAAATGAGAACTCCATACAGTTGATCCATAAATCAGTGAGAGGCATGATGCATTTGATCTATCTCAGTCTTATTGAAGCTTATCATCTTTTTTTTCTTCTATTAAGGATATGATAGTAGGATTCACAGACTATACAAGATGAAATCATTTATCGGATAGTTTTAAGCATTCTTTTTTTGTGAATTTGCATTGAAAAGAGGTAATGAATATGGATTCAAAAAGCGAAAGCTGACTAGATAAAGGCTTTATTTTAAGAAGACTATGAAAATGCAAAAAATTTACAAAAAAGAAACTAGAATGGAAAATAGAAAGCAGTAAGGATAGAGGGTGGAGTGAGAAACATACCACCCACCCTCCACCTTGAACTTATGAGTTTGCTCATCTCTAGGAAAATGTTAGGTTTGTGATGGAGGGGAAGAGATGTGCAGTGTTAACTAGGCGGTCCTCGTAATTGAAAGAAGATCTGATGAAGATGTTTCATGATGGTCGGGGATGAGAGTGAGGAAGTAACACAGACAACCTATTGACTGGGTGGTGGTGGCAACTTGAATGGGTTTTTTGGACGAATTGGATTCACGTTTCTTTCACCTCTTTGTCCGTCCAGAAGAATCCAGAGACCTACCTCGATCAGCAGAGGAGGTGGAATATATGCAGTTGAAACTGGAGGACTAGACGAATAGTCAAAGTCATGCCTATTTGTGTCCTCTAGTTGTGGTTCACCCTCGAAGTTCTGAGTCAAGCTACCTTCTTCATGATCCAAAGTAGTTGATAGAGGGTTGGCCACTTGAACATCTTCTTGTCTCGAATCAGGTGGCAGATCTAGTTTAGGCTTCATTTCATCACCCGACTTTTTGTGTGTAGGGTGTGGCTGCCAGGGTGATATTTCTTCATCAGGGGGATTGTTTTGATGATCATCATTTTGATGCCATGTATCCTTTGGAGGATTATCATTATCAATGTTGGGATGATAGGTGCATCATATTTCATTCAGAAGTTAAGGTGTTGGTCAAATTCTTCTTCATTGTGCACTCTAAATTCATCTGAGTAACTAGAGGGAGATTCATCAAGTAGAACGAACTCTTGCTTGGATAAAGGGATCATGAGAACCTGAAGTAGAGAATTCAGTGACATTTCTTCATGGGAAGGGTTAGTCCATGGCATATCATTTTGCAGACTAGAATCCTCCCACGATTCTATTTCTTTGATATTGAGAACAATATACTCCATTCCTGAGTCAAGTTGTTATTCCAGTTCTTCCTCGTAGCACTCCTCCAGTTCCACTAAGTGTTCGGGAAGAGTTTCTACGGGAAGAATGAAACCTTATTCAGGTAACGAAGATATGTCAGTCTCTTGTATATTTGGTAGCTCGAGAGGAGCTTCTCTATAGGGAAGAGTGGCCATAAGAAGATTTCTTTGTGGCTCGATATCTTCCCAAGGGTCCTCCTTGTCATTACAAGGGTCTATGGAAATATCGTATTCCATTCCAAAATCAAGAGATGGTTCATGTTTCTCGTCATAGTACACCATCAACTCATTCAAGTGATTAGAAGGAGACTCAATGGAAAGAACATACTCTTGCTCCAAAACTGGCTCTGTCTGGATTTCTGGTAGGGGTGACAGCTCTGGTAACATCTTTTCATGGAAAGGATCATTCATAAAGTCATCATCTTGGGGCCCATCATCCTCCCATGATTCTTTTTCATCATTATTGGGGTCAGTGAGAGTAGTATGGTCCACTCAAGAATCAAGATCTTGATCAGTCTCATCCTTGAAGTTTGTTCCTATATCAGCCGAATGGTTAGGAATTTCTTCATAAGGATAAATCACATCCTATTCCAGTAATGGAGATTTTTGAGTTTCTTGAAGAAAAGGTATCTCCTTATCTGAATCAGTCGCATATTCATCTGAGTCTGGCTGTGAAGGAGTGTAGAGTTCTTGTAACATAGACCCTTCTTCTTTGGAATTCATCAACAAGATAGTTGAAGTCGAAGAATATTTTTCGTATAGGGAGTCAATCATTGATGATTGCTCCTCAATCTGTATGGTTGGGTCTGGGTCTATGGGGGGAGAAGATGAATAAATACCAAAATTTATCCCCAATTGATCTCCCAACTGTAGAAAATCTCTATATTAGCTATTAAATTTTCATCTAAGAGAATAGTGCATGAGTCATTTTTTGAGTCGGATCTTGGCTCGGAAAATGATTCTTTTTCTTGTGATACAGTGGAGAAATCATCCTCGGGTTCAATCATTAGTTCTGAGGATAATTCGTTTCCCCACATTGATGCTAGAAGATCATTGGAAGGCACCACCCACATGATATCATAATCGTCATAGTAATTGATTGCAATATGCGGATGAGGAATGCACTCAAGGGGAATTGGTGACTGTTCTTCATGTTGCTCAGAAGCATGGACATGTTGTGTAAGTTGACCAAGATCGGCTATCAACTTCTCATTCATGGTTGTCCGATCAGCTAATTTTTGAGCCACTGACTTCTGTAGAGCACACACTTCTTCTATTAACGTGTATTGATCTTCATACTAGGGTTGTTCGTTGTACCCGTTGGGTTGATGCTGATAGTAGCTCTCCTCATCGTAGTATTGATTTGCATTGTAATCCGGATTTCCTTCTGTATTGCATTCTACACCTTGAAATCCGTCATAGTTGGGCTCTTCATAGTAGCTTCCAGGAGGATATGGATTATAACTTGTGTTATATCCATAGTCGTGTGAAGAGGCTACCTTGAGTTTCCCAACTATATAATTTGTGATTACTCGACGTAGTGCATTCACCTAGTGAGGAGGAGCGTCGAAGCAGTTAATTGATGAATGGGAGCAGTCACCACACAATTGACATCTAATGGTTTGTGGTATTGACTGCTTCATTTTGAAGAGAATTGGTACCTGAAATCAAAGAAGGTGTTTTATCAGGCTTGACCAATCACTTCAAATTCAAGGGAGTATGCAACTTTAACTTTTGAGATAAATGTTTTTACCCTTTTTTTTAGATTTTTGAAAAGAAAATGAAAAACCCTAAAGAAACTTAGGTTGATACGAAATTCAACGAAGACAATTCTTACGACGTTGTCCCCGGAAACGATGCCATTTTTTGATGAAGCTAGGATTTACATCAAAAGATTTTTCTTCTAATGAAAGTACTAATGTGCACCAAAAACCCTAAGGAGTTGATGTTCTATCTAGGTTTACCTACAAATGGTGCTAGATAAATGCTCCAACCCCACAAGAGTGTGGAAGCCTTATCATAGTACATATTTAGGATCGAACCCAAAGGACAACGTGAAGAATCTAGATGTCTTTGTCTCGTTTTGTCTCGATCTAAGTTAATCATTTACAACCAAGAGATTGATAGGATTAATCTAAACTAATCTAGAACGTGCAAAAGTAAAGGCAAGTATGAAATCTAGTTAAATTTAAAATCTATGATTATTAGATGATGATGGATCACCGGAGTGATGTGGATGTTCACCACCACTACTCATGCATTCTACCTATACCAACATAGCAAGACCTACAAGCAAGTTACATGGATGTTGTGCAATGCCAATGCCCTCTCAGACAAGGAGTATTACACACCTCCTTCACAGGTGGAGAAGCTCCCATCCAATACATATCTACGTGTCAATAGAGATATGTGCCTTCCAAATGGATATCTCACTCAACCTCATCAAACATGCATCAAAAGACTAACAAGCGAGCGATATTATCTATTCGATTAGTATCCTTATAGACTATCCCTCTTTTGAGGACATAGCTACGAGAAACATGGGAGTGTTGCAATGCCAGCCATCCTCGAATGAATGGTCAGTTACTTTGCATCACTCCCTTCACAGAGTGTGTTCCTCAACCTATCAAGATTGTACTTTCATATGTCAATTGATTCCATTTCATAGTATGAAAGTACAACAATTGAGTTGAGTTTACTCCACTCCTTGAAAAGTGTTCCTAGATACCGAAACAGATGTGTGGTGGGTACACACATCAATAACCAACACTAAATCAATAATCAAGTCTCAAGAGTAGATGTAGACAATCCATAACAAAAGACAATAGATCATGCAAGAAAGTGGCCAACATTCGAGCATGCAATGAAACGATTAGCATTGAATCGGAAAGATAACATAATTAGGTACATATTACAAAGCATGGGTAGCCGGGCTAGTCCTGCACCCCAGTAAATTACACTACTCTCTCCTCATCGAGGGAGCAATAAAGACAGAGAAGAAAGATAGAACAAGCATCATCGGAGAAGAAGAGTAGATCTGTGACAGCCCGACGTAGATCGCCCTAGTCTTCGGGACTACTCCGACTTGGTCGATGAAGTCTGTCTCTCTACCTCGATTCATGTGTACACTTCCAGAGATGTACGTGTAGGGAGATTATGGAGCGTCCAGATCAATCTGACTCTCTCACAATAGGTTGAGGTAGAGCTTGGTGGAACAATGGAGATGATGGAATCGTGGAGCAGCCTTTCGGCCTCCCAGATCTGATGCCCAAATGAGGACCCTACTGGTCCTATTTATAGGCTTGGGTTAGGTCCTCAATGGTTTGAGTTTAAACAGTTTGGAAGACTGTTTGCTTTTTCTTAATGGTATGAGGACTCACGTCCAAACGGTCTTGAAGATAGATTACTATCCTCATGGTTCTATATACTGACCAAACGGTTTTGGCTTCCAAACAATCTGTACTCCAATCGTTCTTCACTTCCAAATGGTTTTGTCTTCCAAACGGTTTTGGCTTCCAAATAGTCTTTAATCCAACCGATCTTCACTTCCAAATGGTTTTAGCTTCTGAACGGTCTCTACTCCAACCATTCTTCACTTCCAAACAGTTTTGGCTTCCAAACGGTCTTTACTCTAACCTATCTTCACTTCCAAACAATTTTCACTTGGTTGCGTCCAAACGGTCTTCGGCCTCTTACCGGTCTTGTGCCCTCAGCCACCCTAACGGTCTTGAGGACCGAGCGCCGCTACATGGTTTTGCAGACCATTAGGGTTTGTGTGGTCTCGATGAGCCAACCGCAAGAAACTATGTCGAGCAGGGGATTGGAGCACACAGAGGCGCTGTTGTGGTGGTGGGCAACAATGGTGGTGGTCGTGGAGAGGCTCGACACAGGTGAGAGGATGGTGCTATCGTGGTTCCATGCGGTCTTGGGTTGGCAACAACTCATACGGTCTTGATACCGTGAGGCTTCACACAGTCTTCAGATCGTGTGGCCTCATACGATCTTGAGATTGTATGGAAAGAAAAACCCGGTTGGAGGCAAACCACAAAGAGGGTGGATCACTGGATCAAGATCGGGCTAAGACCGAGAGGTCAAAACCGAATGAATGAAACCGTTTGGATCAAGACCGAATGTTCAAGATCGATTGAGCAGACCGAATGGGCAAACCGGTCAAGACCGAATGGAGTCAGGACCGAAAGGATGAAATTGAATGGATCGAGACTGAATGGTCGAGACCGATTGGTCAAGATTGATTGGTTGGATGAAAAGGAACCGTTGGATCTCAATCAGATGGTTGAGAATGATCTATAGAGGAAGGAAAGTGAGTAAGGGAGGATAAGACAAAATAAACTAGTAATTAGAACTATTAGAGCACTATTTACATGCAACTGAGGAGATACTTAGAGTAAACCAAAAAAATGGTAGATCAGTCCATATGAGGCACAAAAATCCCTAGAATTGGCGACTGTTAGTACAAATCTAGAAGATTCATCATGGAACATCGTCGGACTTTCTCCGCAATAAGGTATATCCCACAAACACTCTTTTCGAATATGTTGTTGTCGACGAGATCTTATTTCAGTTTGGATGGAAATTTTTTTGTTGCTTTTGCCGCGCATATTTTCTCCATAAAACCCAACATGTACAACATCCCTTATACCAACCCATAACCCAAAACCCATTACTATCTAGGATTTTCTAAAACTCAGCCTAGAAGCCTTCTATGGGGAAGACAAAGATGACATCCTAGAGAAGGTTGATGTCTGGTTAGTGTCCATGGAGAACACCTTCATGGTTTTATGATGCCGTGAGCAAGACAAGGTTGTTTTTCCACCTACCAGTTGAAAGGGGCAGCCAAGTTGTGGTGGGAGAATTACGTTCGGTCACAATATGTCATCCCTGTCAATTGGGATGCCTTCCAACCTATTTTCATGAACCGTTTCCAACCCACCTCTTAAAGAAAAGAAAAACAAAAACAATTCCTCACCCTTACCCAAGGAACCAACATAGTGGTTGAGTACAACCAGTAGTTCTGTCTCCTGCAGAGACATGTCACCAACCTCACTAAAGAGCAAAAACTTGACCGCTACATTGACGGGCTCTTCCTTACCCTAAAAGCTTTTGTGTCCTCATCCAAACCCCACAATTATCAAGATTCCTATGACCATGCCTTGTCCATGGAAAGAACCCTGGGGATGGGACATGGGAAACAACTACCTACTCTTGGCTACCTAGGCCATACTGAGGTTGTACCCACAAAACCCTAACAGAAGGGAAACCCCCATAATGGTGGAAATAAAAATAGAGACCAACAGAAGAACCAGAGAAATCCTCCTACTCAGAACTACAATCAAGGCCATAACCAAAATTACAATCGCGACCCTACACAGAACCAGAATCCTGGACAAAATAGAGGTCAAGGCCAGAATCCAAATATTCCTCATTGCAACAATTGTGGTAACTTCCACTTTGGCCAGTGCAAGTATTCATCCCCAATATGTCACTACTGCAAACAGGAGGGTCACTTTAGAGAAAACTACCCCTACCCTCCTCTGGCATGAACCAAACATGTTGAACATCGACATGCTCGTGTCTTTGTAGTGAATGTAGATGAGGCCAATGCCAATGGAAACAGACTCATGGAAGGTACCATTTAAATTAAAAAATTATTTCGAAAACATTGTATCTAGATTATCTTGTACAAACTCTGTACACAAAATATATGTATACTTAGGTATGGTGCAAATCTCCAACCATTTTGTTGTTACTCTATTTGACTCTGGGTCAACAAACACCTTCATGTATAATAATCTTGCCTCTATGCTACATTTTGAAACAAGGGACTTAGGGTACATACTTGATGTAACTACCCCAAGTGGGGAGATGAAAGTCTCCTACTATATTGTCAAAAAAGTCCCTCTATCTTATGTTGGTCATCATTTTGAGTCAGATTTCATAATCTTTGACATGGAAGACATTGACCTCATTCTAGGAATGGATTGGTGTAACATACCCTTTAAGCATACATGTAGAAATGGAAGCAACACCCACATTGTTCATAATATGAGGTACTCTTGCTCAAAGGGATGCAACAATCATAATAATCATTGCAAACAACGTAAACAATAACCATGCATTAACATTGAACTTGATTTATACATTGTTTACAAATAAGTTCTTGAGTTGTAACTAACTAAAATGGCATGATTAAACATTGTATATACATGAACATATCTATATACATTAGGATCTTCTATTGTAGATGGCACCCCACCATATGTGTGCTTTGGTAACATTGATCTATTCATTGATTTGATCTTCAAATGATTTATCCTTGGAGTTATTTTGTACCTGCAGGCATCACGCCCCCAGCCATGCATGCAAATATAAAATACATTAGAGTAAGCAACATTGAGAATTATTATAATAACATAATAACTTGACGATAAAGTAACATTAAACTTAATTGAACAGTAGATTTGGATTCACATAACTTAATCTTGGTGGTTGGTTAGAGTATCCTCGATACTTATGCACCATTGGTGCTGGTAAAGCCCTTTGGCTCAACATTAACATGATGAGGATAAAATACTACTCATTACATGATTCATCATTATATTGGAATAATTACTTGAACTGATTCTACATGAACATGACATGAATTCTTGAAATAACAATGAAACATAACATTAAACTAATAACTTTAGGGGATCTTTGATGAAGTTAAGATTTAACATTAAATACATAACTATGCATATAATTTCATCCTAATCATCATAGTCATTATAAGGTGATGAAAACTAATACTAAATACTCAAAGTGCATGAGCCCACTTACCTAGATTAGTAAGAATAACCTCTTAAGATTTTCCCCTGGCCTTGTCTCCTAATCAACCTATGATTGAATTCCAAGGATCTGTATTAGGTTTATACACCCTAATTTCCATAAGTCTTATACTTCATAAAAACCAACTCAAAACATGTCTGAGAACCTAGACCATTGGCTAGATCTCAAAAAATGGATTAAAATTCATATAAAACTTGACTTCATTGGACCTACCAATAAAAAGATATTGATTTTCCAAAATTGGCCAATCAGTGTTCAGATAGAACCATTTATTACATCCTGAGATAAACAAAATAAAAAGACTAGAAAACCCTTGATTATTTCTTGACCCATAGGTGTGACAAAGGGTATCGTTGTAAATTGAAATTTACTTCCCGAAATAATGTCATGCAAAACCAAAACGTGACATATCAATGTATCAATTAGAGACCTCGGGTCCCTACCCTCTCACCCTGACTCCAGGACCTTCACCCACACAACCATGGTGTAGAACTCCTTCTTGGAGCCTGAAGCTCCATCCAAACTCAAGAAGATCAGCATCCATAGAGATGATGTGTGACTTTAGTTCCTAGGATAACCATACCCGAAACCAACACAAACGACTCCCGGACATGGGCATGAACCTATGACCATAGCTGAAATAGTGCGTGATGCTCAAAACTGGAACATACTATAGATAAAGCAGAGAACATTCAAACCAAAAGTGACAAGGTCTAGAGAAAAATTGTCTGAGGTGAACCAACAGAGCAGTCGACGTCCACCACCCTAGAGCGGCGCTCCAGTAGTCCCATTACCGGTGAGGTGGTTGGGTTTGTTGACCCACCACCAGGGCATACCTTGTCCCCAACCAGTGACGTAGAAAGAAGGACCAGGTTTCGAAAAAGCTAACCTTACTCTCAATTGAAGAAAAGTAGATGAATCTTGGGCAGACTACAAAGTCAAAGTCAGAGATGAAGGTTGACCTTGCGGCAAATCCTTGATGAATAATGGACCAAATTGAGGGCCGACACAGATCCTATAGAGCCTGAAGAAACTCCCTAGATCTATGATTACATCTTCTATGACCTAGATCATCGTTTGTATCACACGACTGAAGCACAGAGATACCACAAATTGGGTGTTTTTCCCCCTCCCTAGATTAGGGTTGAAATCTATATATAGGTCAGTTTGGTTCGAAGTCCTAATCACAAAGGGACCCAAATCTCTAACTGAATCACATTGAATCAAAAAATAATCATAGGGAAGAGGGGTGAGCTAAACTGTTCAAAGTCCTGGATGGGGTGGGATCTAGGAGACGATTCGCTCACCCTTGGATCCTCATCTAATGGAATCTGGCGATCCAGTCATAAGTAATGTGAAGAGGGCCGTGTGACACTTCAATTTCAGCAATAATTTGGGCAACAATTCAAATATGCCCGCATGACAATGCATCAAATCGCAACTATAGGAAATCGATCCAATTAAATCGAGAATCAAGGTTAAAATAGTTCCTAACTATATAGAAAAATCCCAAAAATCGTTTGAGGGATCAAAAAAAGTCAAAAAGCTTTCAAGTTTTAACCATGACCTCCTATTATCATGTAAAACATTATTGTGGGATTAGAATCCCAATTTTCTTTATCAAAATTCCTACATAATTTAATTATTTTTAACCTTCTATAATTCCTAGATAAATGTAGGAACATCATAATCTTATCAAAATTGGTCATAAAGCTTACATCCCACAAATCTATTTACCTTCACTTATATTAAACATAAATAATTATCACACCATGTCCATTTGTCACATTATATTTCATATTAAACATTTATTCATCTTTATACACATCCGACTAAAGTTACATATTTAAACCATTATGTGTGTATAATACATCTACTAATAACTCATTACATATTAAACCATGGTTAGGTTTAATTGGTCTCTTAGTTAAGTTCTATTAAGAAAAACCACATTATAGTTTGCAATTAGCAGTAAAATTTTGGAGTATTACAATTCTACCCACGTTAAATAAATTTCATCCTCAAAATTTCTACATACTACCCACCTTAAGGTTTCACATATTTTGTGTATGTGAACTCTCTAATATTATCTTAATGTATCATTATCATACATAAGACATGACATACTTATAGTTAACATAGTTTCATGAGAACTGTCTTAATTGACATGATTTCATAATAAGATGGATTGAATTGATATAGTCACTCTCTTAATTGCACCCACAATGCTCATAAGGCTGGTTAAGGCTCACATAATGCTCCCACAGAGCTCATAAGGCCAATTAAGGCTCACATAAGGCTGGTTAAGGATCACATAATGCTCCCACAAAGCTCAAAAGGCCAATTAAGGCTCACACAAGGCCGGTTAAGACTCACATAATTCTCCCACAGAGCTCATAAGGCCAATTACAGCTCACATTAGACCAGTTAAGGCTCACATAATGATCCCAAAGAGCTCATAAGGCCAATAAAGGCTCACATAAGGCCAGTTAAGGCTCACATAACATGATGGAGAGGACAATTATCAACATAACATGATTTCTTATATATAAACATGATTTTCATAATTTCATCATTCATAGGCATGGTAGTAATACATGATGTTCAATATGAATACATAACCATAAAATAGTAGAGAACATTGTTTAGTAGCATGTGCATGATCTTTTTTATTTATGTCAAATTATCTACCCTTTGGTCTTATTATATAATTAATTAGGTGTAGCTAACTATATGTCTCAAACTTTAATGCCAACTCTTGACATATTTTATCACGATTATCTTAGCACCTCCCTCATGCACAAGTCCCATACCACATGCACTTGAAAAGACTAGACAAGTATGATTATGCACATAACATTCTCTCTACAAGACCCCTTAAGTCTGTGTCCCATACCACAAGCACGTGGGAAGAAGAGAGCATGCTATGTACAATTTTAGAGTTAACTTAAAAATCTAAAACAACTAGGCACATAACCCTAACCCTTATCTGAATTATGCCTTCTTACTAGACCTCTACGTTGGTTTCCCATATCTTTAGCTTAATCTTATACACCAAAGGCTTAGAAATTGCAAATCTTTAGCTTAGTGGCCATATAATCGTAACTCTGATACCATTTTTGTAACACCCCCTTTAAGCATACATGTAGCAATAGAAGAAACACCCACATTGTCCATAATATGGGGTACTCTAGCTCAAAGGGATGTCACAATCATAATAATCATTGCAAAAATGTAAACAATAACCATGCATTAACATTGAACTTGATTTATACAATGTTTACAAATGAGTTCTTGAGTTGTCACTAACTAAAAAGACATGATTAAACATTGTATATACATGAACTTATCTATATACATTAGAATCTTCTATTGTAGATGGCACCCCATTATATGTGTCCTTTGGAAACCTTGATCTATTCCTTGATTTTATCTTCAAATGATTTATCCTTGGAGTTGTTCTATACCTGCGGGCATCACGCCCCAAGCCATGCATGCAAATAAAAACTACATGAGAGTAAGTGGCATTGATCATTATTATAACAACATAATAACTTGACAATAAAGTAACATGGAACTTAATTGAACAGTATATTTTGATTCACATAACTTAATCTTGGTGGTTGGTTGAGTATCCTCGATACATATGCACCATTGGTGCTCATAAGGCCCTTAGGCTCGACATTAACATGATGAGGATAAAATACTACTCATTACATGATTCATCATTATATTAGAATAATTACTTAAACTGATTCTACATGAACATGACATGAATTCTTGAAATAACAATGAAACATAACATTAAACTAATAAATTCAGGGGATCTTCCATGCTGTTAAGATTTAACGTGAAATACATAACTATGCATATAATTTCATCCTAATCATCATAGTCATTATTAGGCGATGAAAACCAATACTAAATACTCAAAGTGCATGAACCCACTTACCTAATCAGTAAGAATGACCTCCTTAGATTTTCCCCTGGCCTTATCTCCTAATCAACATGTGATTGAAGTCCAAGGATCTGTATTAGGTTTATAAACTTTAATTTCCATAAGTCTTATATCTCATAAAAACCAACTCAAAATAGGTCTTAGAACCTAGACCATTTGCTAATATCGAAAAATGTATTAAAATTCATATAAAACTTGACTTCATTGGACCTACCAATAAAAATATGATTTTCCAAAATTGGTTAATCAGGGTTCAGATAAAACCATTTATTACATCCTGAGATAAACAAAATAAAAATATTAGAAAGCCCTTTGATTATGTCTTGACCCATAGGCGAGACAGAGGGTATCCTTATAAATTGAAATTTATTTCCCAAAATAATGTCATGTAAAACCAAAATGTGACATATCAACATATCAATACAGAGACCTCGGGTCCCTACCCTCTCACCCCGACTCCAGGAGCTTCACCCACACAACCATGGTGTAGAACTCCTACTTCGAGCCTGAAGCTCCGACCAAACTCAAGAAGATCACCACATGTGGAGATGATGCGTGACTTCAGTTCCTGGGATAACCATACCTGAAACCAACAAAGATGACTCCCAAACATGAACATGGACCTGTGACCATAGCTGATACAGAGCACGTGTTACGACCTCGCCTTTCAGTAACCCCCAATTAAGGGAGACCAAGAGGTTGAAGCTGCACCCATTAATCCCGAATCAAAGGTTCGACATATAACCATAAAAAATTATTAAATTCTAACAGACGATACTAAAAATGGTAATAAAATTTGTCTTTGCATACCTTTGAAAAGTTTGGAACAAACTAAACTTCTAACCTCAGATGAACTATTCTAACTAGTTCCTCCTTGTTCTTGAATTCTTGAATTCACAAGGTGTCGCTTTACTATTTATTCTTTTCATTGTACCTAAAACGCCGAGAAACAAAACGTCGGTCAGCCGAAGCTGGTATGTGGAGGAAACAGATAATGTTCAACTATGTTAACAATATAATCATTCAATTAATCATTTAACAATCAAGATTACATTTTAAGACATACAACTCAACCCATACATATTCTCAAACTATGGGCTGTCCCTGTAGTGGACATGGATATCACCTCTCTTTTAGGTAATAGAATCACATGGCACTATCCGAAGATAGCCCAATATCTAACTCATTGTGACTTGATGGTCCTACCTCAATAGTAGCCATGTACTAATCATCCATAGACCTGATGGACCTACCCAATAGGTAGCCATGTACTAGGTCATCCATATATCTGATGGACCTACCCAATAGGTGGCCATGTACTAGGTCATCCATAGACCTGATGGACCTACCCAATAGGTAGCCATGTACTAGGCCTTTCTCTAACCGGATTGACCTACCCATAGGCAGCCATGTACTAGGTTAGCTATTATGCCACAGAGAGAACCAGGATCTAAGTTTATAGGCATATACATTAAGTGATAGTCATAGTCACTTTATATATGCAATATGAACATCCAAACAGTTTAGTTGCATTCAATGTGATTAAACATCCGAGAAACCATCGGAAAACTAAGCAGTTATTCATAAGTAACCACATACCTGTCTTGGAGATCTCAAGCAACAATTTATCAAAATCCAACTAGATGTCCAATCAAGCAAGCCAATCAATCAATCAAGCAAACATTGATCCTGAAAACATGTATAATGTCTAATTGTCACAAGCACATCCCAAACAACTCCTTATTGACTTGGGACACCTTTCTAAGGTTTCTAAGTCTCATTAGGATGCATTAGGGTTTCTTAGACCAATTTCTCAAACTTTATCCTTTTTAGGTCAACAAACCCTAAAACAACTTTTCCACTCATAAAAACCCTAATTACTCAAATTATCCACATTAAGGATCTTTTATGCTCAAATTGGCTTAGGATCATCACATATCTATTTTATTCGTGGATTTACACAATTAAACTAATTAAAAGACATATTCATCAAAATTATGGTTTTCAAGCTCATTAATGCATAATCATGCATGAAACCCAAAATTAAACCAAATATATAAAAAGATCATATTTTTAAATCCTATTTTCTCTTTCATTAACAACAGGTTAATATCAGCTTGAATTATCCATCTATCATCAACTCTAAGGGTTTTTCCTTAATTGAATCATTAAAGATGATAACTTTATGCCCTTTTTAAATTTCATGCATATTTAAACACATAAACTCTAAATTAGACTAATCATGTGCAAAGTTGTTCCTAATGTTCCTTTTTATCATTAACGGGCTATTATCAACTTTAATCATCCATTACCCCCTATTAATTACATTAATCATCTCCAAAAAGAGTTTCTTAATGTTTAATTCATTAAAGTTGATAAATTACATTACCTTTCGAAGTGCAAGAGGAATTTGTTATTAAACATATTTTTATTGGATTCCTCTCATTGTTCTGAGCAAAATACATATATTACTTGCTACTATCGGAGTTACCAATATGGAGATATGGTTTTTGTAAAAATTACCTTTCTGGACCAATGGCAAGCTGCCACGGCAGCCTCTCCCATGCAACGTATGCTTTGGGAAATATTTTGAATTGACCGAAATGCCCATGGTTAAGTTAATCGTCGCTTCAACCTGCGAAGGGCAAAACGGTCCAAAGCCGCCTCCGCCTCCTTCTTCCTCACGCGGATCCACGGTGTCTCCCTAGCAGACGACTGCAGCGCCCAATGCGGCTCCTCCCATCCTTCCTCAGGGCTCGGGGGTGGCCGCCCCAGCTCCGCCCCATCCAGGCGTCCTCGAGACACGAGCAAAATGCGGCCAAGACGGCCGGAACTAGCCTCTGCGAGCCTGCAACTCACGGCCGAGACGCAACCATGCTGCAGGTGTGCTGGAAATGCAGCATGAGGTTGGGGCGCGAGGGAAGGATCTGATCCTTCACAGGTCATCGGGGAAACATCGTCCTTCCCCACGATGGTTCCACACCTCCCCATTGCTCAAGGAAAATACCACGCAAAGATAGGGTTTTGAACACAAGAACAACGAAGAAGGAGAAGAGATACGTTCGAGATCTCTTTTGAACTCGAGCCCGAAGGCTAACCCCTTATATAGGGGAGGTCATGAAGTCCCCAAGTTGGCTATTCATGAATCGAAGAGTTCCTTTCCAACTAGGAAACCAAATCCTTCAATAAGAAGTAGCCTTCTCTCTCTTATTTATCTTTTGATTTTTCCTTTTTCTTCCAAATATGAAAATTCCTTCTCTTATTCTCTTTAGTCTTTGCTTTTAAACCATTGATCACGAAATCATGATTTCCTTTAGTAGAAAATACAACTTTTAAACAAAGTCACAAAAAAAACCATTAATAATGTATTACATTATTCTTTTATTTTGCTTTAAAGGTATTTTCTCTGTCCTCTTTCTTTATTGGGTCTCCTTGGATCCCAAGAGACTATATTATTTCGAAATCCTTTTTATTGGATACACATTACCCTTCTAGATGCATCTAAATGCATTATTCTTCATTATCATGTGTATTTCTTATTAAAATATTTCTTTTTGAGGATTTCTCTTTATTTCTCTTTTATTTTCCTCATTAGTATTCCTTTTATCCTTAGGAATCATTGGGATATGAAATCCCACTAAGGATAACTCGATTGCACCTCTTTTCACTTGTTTTCCACATATTACTATTATTTTCAATTTATTTCTCAATATGGAAATATTTAATTGACCCTTTTCTTTTATTATTGTATTCTCTATGCCACCTTGGACTCCTTGGAACCCAAGGAACCCAAGAGGCACGAAACCCTTCTTTGTATTTGCCTTCTAGAGGTTTCCACACTTTTCCTTTTTTTTCTATTTCTTATTTACTCGATAATAGTGGAATTTCTTTTATCCTTTCTTGTTATTGGGCCCAATAGCCAATAAAGCCCACAAACATCAAGGCTATTGTAAATGAAATCCATGCATTCATTCATTATTTGTTCATTTATCTTTAATATGAGAAATTAAATTTCTCACAAATTGAACCCAAAAATTGGGGTTATAACATCCTTCCCCTCTTATAGGAATTTTGTCCTCAAAATTCAGGCAAGCAAACAAACAATTCAGGATAAGATTTTTCCATGTCCTTCATTGGCCCCTATGTGGCTTTACCGTACTCATGGCACTTCCAAGAACCTTTATCATCACATATTCTTTTCTCTGAGTCCTTTCATCTTGTCATCTATAAATGATAACCTCCCATTTTGTGATGTTATCTTATTAGTTATATTTAGTTTTCCATACTCTTTCTTAGATAAACTAAATAGAATCATTAAACCTTCTTACTTTATTGCAGATACATCAATAAACTAACTTTTCCTCTTTTTCATTACAGAAAACACAAAAAAATTACAAAGACTCCTCACGGTCCCAAGACCGCGAGAAGCCTCACGGTCCCAAGACCGCGCCAAGCCTCACGGTCCCAAGACCGCGACAAGCCTCACGGTCCCAAGACCATGAGAAGCCTCACGGTCCCAAGACCGCGAGAGGCCTCACAGTCCTAAGACCGCGAGAAGCCTCACGGTCCCAAGACCGGGAGAAGCCTCACAGTCCCAAGACCGCGAGAAGCCTCACGGTCCCAAGACCGCGACAAGCCTCACGGTCCCAAGACCGCGAGAAGCCTCACGGTCCCAAGACCGCGAGAAGCCTCACGGTCCCAAGACCACGAGAAGCCTCACGGTCTCAAGACCGTTTGGACTCAACTTGAGCCTATAAATAGGACCTCAAGGGCCACTTCAAAAGGATCGAATTTAAAAGACGCCCAAAGGCTGCCTCTCCAGATCCAGAGCACTCTGGCCTTCCGTCCACTGCCCCAAGGCTGCCAGTTTTGAGATCCGTGCTCATCATCAAACTACCTTCTCTCTCTTCTTTCTCTCCCCTCAACAAAGAAGGTGGGAAGAGAAGATCCTTCATCAAGGCAACCACGAAGTGCGAAGATCGTTGCTCTCTTCACCAAGGGTTCAACCTTCCCTCCTCCGTGGAGATGACGTTCCTTCTCTCCCTTCTCACCCCCTTCTTTGTCATGAGCGAGTAGTTTCATTCACTAGGGTGCGGGGAGTAGCCCCGCTACCCATGTTTTCATTTCATGCGATGTAATTCAATAACTTGTAATAGAGCTACTTTTCTTTTCAGTTTGACTTCAATCGTTTAATGAATACTAGTTGCTTGATCATCAACTCGTGTTACATATTTTCTTTTGGTATGAATTGTCTATGTTTGTACCTTTAGATCTGAATATCGATTGAATGTTGGTTATGGATGTATGTAGTCACCATATGTCTGTTTCGGTGTCTAGAAGTGTTTTCATGAGTGGAGTAAACTCACCCCCATCGTTGCACTTTCATACTATGAAATGGAATCAGTTGACGTATGAAAGTGCAACCTTGGTAAGGTCGAGGAACACATTTTATGAAGGAGTAATGCAAAGCATGTGACCATTCATTATGGAATGGCTGGCATTGCAATACTCCACACTTCTCGTAGCTAGTTATCCGAAAGGAAGCTAGGACTACAATATACTAACTGATTTGTCTCTCTTTGCAGGTTATTTTGTTATGTTGCATGACTTGATCCATGTGTAGTGGTGTGAAACCCGATAACATCCTAGTGGTTTTTATCATTGTTTACAACCTTAATCTTTACTTTCTTGCTTTACTTTCCTCACATTTAGCTTTAAAACCAAAATCAAACTTTCGATCTAAATATCAACTGTTAAGTAATTAAGTAAAACTAAAAACGTTTTCCATCTTGACTTCGTCAAGACCGTTGTCCCGAGGATTCGACCCTTAACTATACTACGATAAGACTTCCGCGTGTCTTAGCACACGTGGATGGAGTTCTTACCATAGTACCAGCAAGGCTAAACCTAAGGATTCATCACCTTAGGATTTTTAGTGGTATTGCAAAACTCCATCAAAAATTGGCGCCGTTGCCGGGGACAACGAAACGTTTTAGTTTTTACTTAACAACTTCTTGGTTGATTAGGATTTTACACTTTTTCTTGATAACTACTCCAAAACTTCTTGATTTCTTCATTTCCTTCCATTATCCTAACGTATGACTTTCCTTCTACTCAGGTAGAAAACGTGTATGCAACCCCCGCATAGCATCGGATTCTCCCCTGAACCAGAATACGATTCTGAGGTAGAAAGAAGTTTCCACCGAAGGAATAGACTTAACCGCCAAAGAGCCAGACAGATGGCCGAAGAGCAACGCCTTATTGCAGAAAGAGTCGACGCCACCATAGCAGCACAACAGGCACAACTTATTGCCGACACCCGTGCTCAGGTGCAAGCTGAGATCCGAGCTGAGGAACAAGCCCGCATCCAAGCAGAGCATGCTGCTGCTCAACTTGCGTTAAGAAACAAGCAACTTCGGGACTACGCAGTCCCGAAGAATTATGAAGACGATCATCCTGTCCGACCACCGATTATTAACATACCACACTTTGAAATTCGGACGCAATGGATCCAGATCATGCAAGGCATCTCTTTCTCCGGAGCACCCGGAGACGATTGCATGGATCACCTTAAGAGATTCAAGTCACTCTGCCGACTTGTACCCCAAGCAGGAATTGCCTTGGAAGCAATCATGTTACACCTTTTCCACTTCACCTTATCTGGAAGAGCACTAAGCTGGTACAACGCTTTGGATAGACACCCCATCATCACTACTTGGACTCCTTTAGAAGAGAAGTTTCTTGAGAAATTCTTCCCACCTTCGCTAACCTATGAGATTAGGGGACAGATTAATCACTTTTCCCAACTACCTGGAGAAACACTTGCTGAAGCTTGGGAAAGATTCAAAGAACTCCTGAGAAAGTGTCCTCACCATGGCATATCTCAAAATCAACTGATAGAAACATTTTACAGAGGAGTAAGTGATGATATCAAGCAATTCCTAGATTCCTCATCTGGAGGAAACTTTATGAGAAAGAATTATGAAGATGCCTGGAATATAGTTACGCTAGGGGCCGAGAACCAATCCAATTGGGGAAGGTCATCTAACCAACCCAAAGGCGTTCTCAAGGTTTACAAAGCAGAAGAATCCATGGAACTCAAGGCCATTGCTGAGGCCTTGAAGACTATTGCTAGCAAGCAACAAGCCCTCGAAACTTCTTTCGGGGAATATGATAAGAAGAAAAGCTCTCAGGTTCAACAAGTTAAGGCAGCTACTGGAACTTGTGAAGCCTGTCATGCATCCGATCATCCCACATTATCATGTGGCCTGTTATACAATGTCATGATGGATTTACAACCACCTATGCCGCAATATGAACCCATTATCGAGCATCCCGAGGACCAAATGCCAGAGCAAGTAAACTCCATACATTCAATACCTGGCCAAGTGTATTACAACCCAGATAAACCAAGGAACCACCCTGGTTTTCAATACGGGAATCCTGGAGGGACTGCCAACCCACAGCAGCAGGCACAAGGTGGATCTTTCAATAGACAACCACCAGGATTTCAGAATAACTTCAATCCAGGGAATTATAGACAAGGTTTCCAAAGATCTAACTATCCCAGGAATCATTCTTACCAATATGCGCATTCAAGACTGCACCCTCAGTTGCAACAACCTCAGTTGCAGCAGCCACAACAACCCCAGCTGCAGCAGCCCCAGCAGCCACAGTTAACTGCACCTCTACAACAACCAGGACAGCAAGTCACTCAGTATCAACAAAGGGGTGCTCCTCCCCAATCATCTAATGAGATATCCTTGATTAGACAAATGCTTCAATCGCAACAAACCATGCTTGCAAACCAACAAGCTCAACAAAAGGCCGTAGAAGCCCAACTGGCACAGATAGCCGCTCAATTGAAACCTCAAGCCGGCACTTTTGCTGGGCAACCAGAGGCAAACCCGCGTCATAACACAAATAGACCAGAACAACTTAATGCCGTCACCACGCGGTCTGGTCGTGTCCTGCCTGATGTCACAAGAATCGACCATGATGATGATGACGTAGCCATTCTTTCCCCAACAGGGAATTCAAGCAGAGAAATAGAAAATTCTGCAGAGAAAGAAAAGGAAAAGGAACCAATCCCAGAAGTCCCACCAAGAATTCCTTACCCAGACAGACTAAAAGGAACCAAAATGGAAACTAGGTTCCAAAAATTTAAAGAAGCTATGAAAAAGTTATACATTGATATTCCTTTTCTTGATGCCCTTTCTGAAGTGCCCGCTTGGGCAAAATACCTAAAAACCCTCTTGTCGAGAAAGTATATGACAGAAGAGCATGAAACAGTGAAACTTGCTCAGACCACTTCAGATATTCTGCTTAATAAAATGCCAAAGAAAAAG
The DNA here is from genome assembly GCA_963693085.1 of Alisma plantago-aquatica. NCBI lineage: Eukaryota > Viridiplantae > Streptophyta > Magnoliopsida > Alismatales > Alismataceae > Alisma > Alisma plantago-aquatica. Next base: position 1,614,500,927 of record OY856409.1, on the reverse strand, counting down.
AAGGACCCAGGTTCCTTCGGCATTCAGTGTTCCATTGGAAATGGCTCCAGCAAGAAAGGATTGGCAGACCTAGGAGCAAGCATATCTATTATGCCCTATTCAATGTGTAAAAGATTAGGCTTCACTGAATTGTTACCTACGACAATGACAATTCAGTTAGCCGACTCTACCATAACTGCCCCTCTTGGCATTATCGAAGACATCCCTGTCAGAATAGGAACAAATTCTTATGTCCCGTGTGATTTTGTTATTATGGACATACAAGAAGACCTGAGATATCCGATAATCTTCGGAAGACCTTTCCTAGCTACCGCCCGAGCTCTCATCGATGTAGAAGCAGGAACTATTATTTTGAGACTTGGGAGGGAGGCTTTCCAGTTCAGAGTTCTAAACAGCATGAAAGGTCCAAGCATTCAAGAGGAAGTCTTTCTCCTGGATGCTATATATCAAATGTCCCAGTTAGAAATGTCTGAACCATCCGACGAATTGGAAAATACTCTTACAAATCCGGAGGTAGAATTCTCGGCCAGTGAACTAGTACAATAATGCCTGCAATACTTAGAAAAAGATGAAGAAGCTCCGACAGCCACGTTTGAAGAACTTAAAGCCATCACAATTATAGAAGCCACTGAGCCACCTAAGGCTCCATAAATGAAAGCCTTACCCTAGGGGCTTAAACATGTTTTTCTTGATGATGAGAAGCTCTGTCCAGTAATCATCAGCTCCACTCTGGAGGATGATCAAGAAAACAGACTCCTCGATGAACTGAAAAAGCATAAGAAATCCATTGGCTATAAAATGACTGATCTGACAGGCATAAACCCTGCTTTATGTATGCACAAACTGCCCATGGTTGAAGAGTTTAAACCATCACGAGAACACCAGAGAAAGTTAATCCCCAACCTCAAAGAGGTGGTTCGCCTTGAGGTCCTCAAGCTTCTAAAGGTAGGCATTATCTACCCAATTTCTGATTCTCGGTGGGTAAGCCCAGTGCAGGTGGTCCCTAAAAAGGGGGGAACCACCGTTGTTCTTAATGACAAAAATGAACTGGTGCCCACTAGAACCGTTACAGGGTGGCGTATGTGCATTGATTATAGGAAACTTAATAAATCAACACGAAAAGATCACTACCCCCTGCCCTTCCTAGATGAGGTCCTCGAGTGCCTAGCTCATCAGAAGTTCTTTTGTTACCTCGATGGATATTCTGGTTTTTACCAAATCCCGATACACCCGGACGATCAAGAGAAAACTACTTTTACCTGTCCTTTTGGGATGTATGCTTTCAGAAGAATGCCATTCGGGCTCTGTAATGCACCAGCTACTTTCCAAAGATGCATGTCTGCTATCTTTGCGGGATTGACATAATCTATAATGGAGGTATTCATGGATGATTTCTTAGTTTATGGAGACTCCTTCGACAACTGTCTGCTCAACCTGGTTCAAGTTTTACAAAGATGTGAAGAAACAAACCTCATTTTAAATTGGAAAAAATGCCATTTTATGGTAACAGAGGGTGTTGTTTTGGGACACAGAGTGAGCGACAGAGGGATCGAGGTGGATCAAGAAAAAATTGACGTTATCTCAAAATTGATGCCACCAAAAGACGTAAAAGGAGTGCGTGCCTTCTTAGGACATGCTGGGTTTTACAGAAGATTTATTAAAGACTTCTCCAAAATAGCAAAACCCATGACACAACTGCTGACCAAAGACACAGAGTTCAACTTTAACCAAGAATGTTTGCAAAGTTTCACAACTCTGAAAGATGCCTTGATTTCTGCACCAATTCTACGAGCTCCAGATTGGTCGTTACCTTTCGAAATCATGTGTGATGTGAGCGATTATGCCATAGGGGCCGTTTTAGGGCAAAGAATCGACAAGAAACCCTATGTTATATACTATGCATCTAAAACGCTGGATGAAGCACACAAAAATTACACCACTACAGAAAAGGAATTTTTAGCTGTCATGTATGCGTTCGAAAAATTCCGCTCATACCTGATAGGAGCTAAAGTCATTGTCTACACCGACCACTCCGCTATACGATATCCGATTCAGAAGCAAGATGCAAAACCTAGACTTATCCGCTGGGTGCTAATGCTTCAAGAATTCGATTTGGAAATTAAAGACAAAAGCGGAGTGGAAAACGTCGTCGCCGATCATCTCAGCCGTATTAGAGTCGAGGATGAAGACAAAGTACCTATCCAAGATTCCCTCCCGGACAACCACCTAATGAAAGTCTCCAATGGATTTCCCTGGTATGCCGACATTGTCAACTATTTGGCAACAGGAATCATTCACCCGTCCGCATCCTATCACAACAAAAAGAAGTTCATTCACGACGCTAAGCAATATTTCTGGGACGAGCCCTATCTTTTTCGCTTATGCGCAGATGGACTCTTTCGTAGATGCATCCCAGAGACGGAAATCACTTCGGTCCTCGAGCACTGTCACTCAGGCCCCACTGGGGGCCACATGAGTTCTAAGAAGACAGCCCTCAAAGTCTTGCAATCTGGCTTTTATTGGCCCACCATCGCAAAAGACGCACATGAATACGTGCGATCATGCGACAAGTGCCAACTATCCGGAGGGATAACCAGAAGAAATGAAATGCCATTGAACATATGGCAAGAAATCGAACTCTTCGATGTATGGGGAATAGATTATATGGGCCCTTTCCCCTCATCTTATGGATTCAAGTATATCTTGGTTGCTGTGGATTACGTTTCAAAATGGGTAGAAGCTCTACCAACCACCTCTTGCGATTCAAAGCCGGTAATCAAGAAGTTTAAAGAGATAATATTTCCCAGATTCGGCGTCCCAAGAACGATTATATCTGACGGCGGATCACATTTCTTGGAACGGAGCTTTGAAGCCTTATTAAGAAAATATGGAGTCAACCACAAAGTTTCTACACCATATCATCCACAGACATGTGGACAGGTTGAAGTCTCCAATAGGCAAATTAAAGCTATCCTGGAAAAAACTGTCAATCGGCACCGCACCGATTGGTCCACCAAACTATCTGACGCTCTATGGGCTTACCGTACAGCTTTCAAAACACCCATCGGAACAACACCGTTTCGATTAGTGTATGGGAAGTCTTGCCATTTTCCAGTTGAATTAGAGCATAAGGCTTGGTGGGCCATTAAGCAACTAAATTTTGATCTCAAAAGTGCTGGTGAATTCCGACAACTTCAACTCCAAGAGCTAGAAGAACTACGAATGACAGCCTACCACAACGCAAGAATCTACAAAGAACAAACTAAGATGTGGCACGATGGCCACATCAAAAGAAAAGATATAATCGTCGGAGACAAAGTCCTCCTATTTAACTCCAGATTAAAAATGTTTCCTGGAAAACTGCGTACTAAATGGTCGGGGCCCTTTACAATCAAACATATATACCCGACAGGAGCTGTCATTATTATCGACGATAATGGAGGAGAGAGGACTGTAAATGGCCACAGATTAAAACAGTATCACACTCCGGCAGACAAGTTATCAAGACAAACCATAGAGATTCATGACCCTATAAAGTCAGCATAGCCGGAGCAAAATCTTGTCGAGCCAGCGACGTTAAACCAAGGTGCTTCTTGGGAGGCAACCCAAGGCCTAAATATCACCTTCCCTAATTTTTTCTAGCCTTTTCTTTTGTTTTTAAACACCCTTTTGTTTATCTTTGTTTTTCCTTTTTCTTTTGCTTTCTTTAAATCCAAAAATACATAAAAATCCACTTGATCTTGAGGTCAAACGGTCTCGAGACCATTTGGGCCCTCGCGGTCTCCAGACCGTGAGGCTCCTCGCAGTCTCAAGACCGTGAGGCTCCTCGCGGTCTCAAGACCGTTTGGATCCTCGTGGTCTCAAGACCGTTTGAGCTCTCTCAGTCACCTGACCGAGAGGGATCCTAAAAACCTATAAATATACCCCCCACCTACGTGTCCCTCTTCTTGATTCCCGTATTCTCGAACTCTCCTGTTTCATTCCACTCTGACCTTCGTATCTACACTCCCGCGCATCGCTATTTCAAGTGCTTCGCCGACGACTCGGCCTCGTCGCCGTCGTTCTCGACTTCGTCGTCGTCGTTTCTAGCTCGTCGTCACTCCCGGCTCGTCGCCCGCTCTACAGTAGCTAGCCCTTTGCCGACCCACCGACCGCAGCGACAGGTTGACACATCACCATTTAAAACTCGTGTTCGAGCTCCTCTCTGCCGATTGTCGCCATCATCGTTTCCGCAGCTCTTAGCCGATGAATAGCCGCGCGGTTCGTCACCTTCGCGGTCTCCAGACCGTGAGGCACCTCGCGGTCTCCAGACCATGAGGCACCTCGCAGTCTCAAGACCGTTTGGATCCTCGCGGTCTCAAGACCGTTTGGATCCTCGCGGTCTCAAGACCGTTTGGATCCTCGCGGTCTCAAGACCGTTTGAGACCAAACGGTCTCAGGACCGTTTGAACTAAATTAAACTAATAAAACTCAAATTCAAAATAATTTTACTTTGTTATAATTTCAAAATTTAAGATTTCTAACTTTTGTTTCTTATCAATTATTTCAGAATGACTTCACCTGCTAAGCAAGGACCAACAGACGCTCCCTTCTGGACAAAAGAGAAGCTCATTGCTGAACGAGCAAATCTGCAAAGCTTAGTTGACGACTTCAAAAGGATTGGAAAAGTCCCAGCAGAAGTGAACCTGACTGCTGTCATGAAGGACATCAAGCGAATCAACCGCTGCCTAGATGAAGAACCTTCTGACGAGGAGGTCGAAGAGACCTCATCCGACGAGGCCTCCGAATACCAGCCTTCCCCTGAGAAAGAATCACCCACTACAAAATCTAAGGGGAAGAGATTGGCTCAAGAACCAACAACTGAGCCAACATCTAAGAAGAGAGCCAGGAAACAGGTCCACCCTGCCTGTGCAAGGGAACAAATCCTAGCAGGGTGCATCCCACCATCCTCCACCACCATCACCAACCCTGCCACAATAACTGTTCCTATTTTTCCTCCCATCACCACCACAGCACCACCACCCGAGAACCTTCACCTCCAAATCATTCCCCCCATCAACCAACTCCTTAAACCAACCAAATATGTCTGCCCCAGCATACTGATGAAGATGGGGATCTACCACAGAATCCTCACTCTTCTTGACAATTCTAACCTTTCCCGGCTCAGCTTTGTATCTGAAATTTCCTACTCTGAGCCAACTACTGAATTCTTCACCTACTTCAACAAAGAAGTGGTGGACATCTTGCATAAAGAACGGGACGGTGGTGACCGTAGAATAACCTCCAGAATCTTCAACAATGAGGTGGTCATCACCGAAAATGTCCTGAATGAAATTTTCATCGACAATAAAGACCAGCTGAAGAATGCCAAAGCTGCTGGCACAGACCACCCCAGTTTCAACAAGCATAACTTCTGGAAGTCATTAACGGGGTTACCAACCTTTGATGCAAGGACAAGCAAGGCCTCCAACGTTCATTCTGGCCTAGTGCGCACGTTACACAAAATTATCGTCGGCGCACTTTTCCCTAGATCCGAAGGAGGAAATGTTCTCATATCCGACCTTTTTGTCCTCTGGTCAGTCCTCAACGGAATGCCTGTCAACATTAGACAACACATGCTGATCAAACTATCAGCCTTCGCCCTCGGGAAAGAAATCTGCACGGGTGGTCATATCACATCTATCATCAAATATCTCAAGATGGATAGACTTCTACCCAAATGCAGCCCAATAAAAGGCGACATTCTTACCAATGAACAGACACTAAAGAACTCTTACATCTTAAAGGATAAGGATGGAAGACTGAACTACGTGTTCTGCCCCACAAAATCTTCAAGAATCCTGCTCCCACTTCCAGAGCTTGCTGACTATGATAAAGACAAGCTCCTATTCACTGAAGACGAGATCGCCAAAATCATAGCTTCAGTCAAAGCTAGAGAAAAGAAAGCAAAGGCAGGGCAGGCAGAGCTTAGTATAACTGCCCCGACAGTTAAAACAACAAAGCTCCTAGTCAAACGACCTTCCAGAAGGCTCGTCAAAGCTCATGAGCTGTCAGGGACACCCACATCGAAACCTAACCCTGAATCTGAACCCCCCTCCCTGAAGAAAATATTACATCCTCTTCACTAGACTCTTTTATAATGAGTCTAAATGCTGAGCTCAATACCACCTCTCCACCTTCCACCACCATCAACCACCCTTCAATCATCCTCCGCTCCACCTTCCTCTACCACCCCTCCACCACCTCCACCCTTCTTTACTTTGGGCACCCCATTCTCCACCACAATGCCCGAATTCTCCTCCTTCACATCCACCGACTTTCCATCAACATTCCCGGATCCATTTCCCTCTTTGGGAATGCCACCATTTTTTCCATCCTCCACCACCCCGACATCGCTGGTGACCCCATCTACAGTCACCACGCAATTCATGGGTCCATCAACAGTGTCTTTTCTGCATGACACTATCATTCCACCCCGACCCCAGCCACCTCACCCTTCGTTCACTGGGGTCCCTTTTACTAACGTCGGTGAGGAATTCGTACGTCAATTTGACACCATCCGAAACCTCCTCACCGACCCATCTAACATTTTAAATTCTATTTTTTCATGCGTGCAGGGTCTAACTAAGCAGGTTGCCCAGATCGGCGAGCAGAACCGCGCCATGCCAGGCATCCTCCAAGGAATCCAACAACGTCAAGCTTCAGTGGCCAAGCAAGTCGACCACATCGACGGCCACTGCAACAACTTGCCCAAGTTGATCCAGGGAGTACAACGCCAGCATGAAGTGTTGGCAAAGCAAGTCGATAGGATTTCCGCGCAGACTTTACCTCTGCCAGAGACCCTACGCGAGCTAAAGCAACAACAGCAAGCTTTCAGCACGCGCCTGGACGACATCACCACCACCCTCACGCAGCTACATAATCGCCAGGAGGAGTCATCAAATAATGAGCTCATTCAGCTAAGAGCTCAAGTAACAGATCTCACAGCAAGACTCCTCTCGGCCAAACAATGTTATTCAGATCTTAAAGAAACCCACGAAGCACTGCTCGAAACACACGAGCACGTGCAAGTGGCTTATGATGAACTCCAATCCATCCATCGTCTGTGCAAAAAGAAAGCACAAAAGAAGACAACTAACGACGATGAAGATGATGCTGATAATGATGACGATTCTGATTCTTCGGCGGACTCCACCAATAGTACCTCCTCAGATGAAGACTCTGACAAACCAGATGATGCTGGGGAGGGTCCAAGCCAAGGAGCAGAACCCAGACAACAAAAAGATCACCATGACGGTGATAAGGATCCCAACTCCCCACACCATGATAATGTTAATATATCATATGGGGATCAATTTCTTGACTACTCTACTATGGGATCCATCGGGGAAGCTGCTAAAGACGCAGCCTTCGCCGAGTTCCACCAATGCATAATTGGAATCGGCGCCACCCCTCTTACAACAGCTGTCTTACCCCTCTCAGTGCCCACCACGACAGCAACCTCACCCCTCGACGAGTATGAATCAGAACGAGTGCAATTAGATACTGATGAAGAGCTCGATTCTACCTCGGACTCAGACAATGACACTCTTGGCTCTGAGGAAGCCCCAGAAGTACATCCCTCCCCCCCTCTACAGGAGCTTCCCCCGCCACCACCCCTGCCGCACAAAATGCATGACCTTGATATGACGGCCATTTCCACTTTAGATGCTCAGTATATCTTTATACTGAATACTATCATGGACGATACAAAGGCAGGAGATGATATTATCTACCACAACACTAAAATGAAGCGCAAGTTGACACGCGAAGATTTTCGCAAAATCCTGCGACCTGGGTCGACGATGCCAATGTCTATCTTCCGTGTCCTCCTCGCCAACTGTATCAAAATTTACAGAAGCCACAAGAGGAAGCAGCATGTCTTCAATGCCTCACCCGCCCTATCCTTGGGCCTCCTATACAAGGATATCCAAGAAAAATCCATTGAACGTCTGCGTATCGGGCTAGCACGACGAGCACGTTATCTTACTGTGCCATTCCAAATTTTAAACCATTGGCTAGCTATGATTGTCGATACAGAGGCTCAGGACGCCATGGTTTATAACTTCTACAGCACCGAGCTACCCGCCGGCACGATAAACTTTGTGGGTGAAGCAGCCGGCGAAGCAAGATGCATACCCTTTCGGCTACTTAAGTTAATTTGGGCTGCACGCCCATCTCTCCGCCAAGACTGGAGCCAGCCCTGGTTCAAAATTATAAACCCTCCAGTTCAAGCCGTAGAAGGATCCGGGGATTGTGCTTTCTGCACCATTCGTCACATCCAAGCGCTGAACCAAGAAATCCCTTTCTCTGCCCTGGTCATTGAAGATTTTCATTCCTTGAGAGGACGTTATGCGATGGAGCTCATCTGCGACAGACGGTTCTTCAAGGACCAAACGATGGCACCAGATGATGTCCCTCGCTACCTCTTCTCTGCTATCTAGCGACCGCAGCGGCGACCCTTCCGCCAAGCTCTAAAAGAGTCAGAGAAATCAAAGGGACCGGCCTGCACTACCGAGCAAAGTAAAGATGCCAAAGACCCGTTGTCTGCCATCATACCATCTTTTCCATACTTCGATCTTAGTGCTTGCAAAGGCCTATCCAGCTACGAACTACGTCTCATTATGTCAAAGCTTTCCGCCGAGAATGATGAGCTCGTTTTCATGTCTGGTGACATTCTTATAATGGCAGACACTCTGCGAGAATCTTTACAAATTAAAGGATCCCTCTCTGTTGGCCTTATGTCCGCCTATCAACTTCTACTCGGACACGATCACCCCACAGCATACATGGCGTCTCCATATCTGAAGGATGATCTTTTAAAGCTAAAGAACTTCGACGCAGCTGAAACACTAATCTCATATCTACAACACACAACGCCGAAGTTCATCATGCTACCCTTCCTCTACCATGAACACTGGCTACTTCTGGCAGCAAACCTACCGGATGGAACAATTACAATCTATAACAGTTCCGATAGTCAGTACAACCCATGACAGAAAGTTTACGTCGTAACGCCAAAAACACCCACAGAGGTAGTGGCAAAAGAATGTGCTGAAAGATTAATTGATCTCCTTAGTCAGCACACAAAAGCTTATGCCAAAGAACACTTTAACCGCCCTTCCTTCTGCCACAAGTGTCCCCAGCAAATCTGACAATCCAACGACTGCGGCTTCCATGTCCTCTACTGGATGTTTACCATCTTAGTTCTTCAGAAACCAGTAGAGGATATGACTGACGTAGACTATCACGCCCTGCGTGGACAGTTTGCAGCTAAGCTCCTCCAAGCACCAGCGGCAAGCTCAGGATTAACCGACGCCTAAACACCCTTGTCCATGCATCTCTCAACCTATCCCTTTGACACTCTGTGGACAGAGTGCGTGATAAGTTAGGGGGGGAGTGCACTGGACAAGGGCGAGGTATCATCCTTCTCCAACTCTTCTAACTCATTTTTTCCCGCACATCATTTTCAAACTTTCTATTCGTACTTAGACTTTTTCCAGTAATTTTTTCAATAAAACAACTTCTAAGTATAACTTTCATCATGGAAAGTATCACCCTTACCTAAGTTAGAGATAAAGCAGTCCTCATATAAATAATAAGATTAGCATACAGGCTTGAAATGGCGAATCCATAAATTCATTCACTATTGGTTTTTATGCTCTTACTTCAATTCTATCTTAGATTCTTCACAGGTCAACTTCAGGGCCAAAGCAAACCATATAAACTCTCAAAGCCAAGAGGGAAATCAGGGAAATCCAAAATCAAGAAATCTCGCGAGCGGACCACCAATTAAAAATAAGTGCATGTCAGGAACCCTAAGAACAATTTTCTTCTTTCAATAAAAGAGGCTTGGCCGCCCAATCAAAAACCCTAACAAAACCCACTTCCTAAGCCTGTGAGTATCGAATAAAAGCCAGAGTGTTGAATAAAAACATGAGAGTTGTGCCACGCATAAGGTCCTATATGAAGAGCCAACAAAGATCTCATCCGGCCGGTACATTCAGCTGCCCTCATGAAGGCAGATGTGTCGTGCCCGGTAATGAGATCCTAAGGTTTCCTAATATATGAAAAGGCTGATAAAAGAGCTCACCCGGCCGGTACATTCAGCTGCCCTCATGAAGGTAGATGTGTCTTGCCTGGTAGTGAGTCTCTAAATAGACAAACCCTTCCCCACTTGAAGGGGGAGTTAAACAATAAGCCTTTTTAGCCAGCCCTCATACCCACTCTAGCTACCAATAGGTTTTCCAAAGAAGTATAAAACTGATTAGAGTCGATGACATGCACATAATAAGAAAGGTGGTCCCAATGCGAGATTCACGATAAAAAAAAGGGAACCTGAGATCCATGCAACTTTTGATACTCGAAAGAGTTAGTGTAAGCAGAAGCCCTGATAAGACCTCGGTAGATCTCTGACCTAGAATTGAAGCAAGAGTATGGAAACCCTAATCAAATAAAATCGCCTCGCCATTACATGCCTTAGCTCTATCTAACTTGAGGACAAGCTAGACTCTAAGTTGGGGGGGTGATAACCTCCCATTTTGTGATGTTATCTTATTAGTTATCTTTAGTTTTCCATACTCTTTCTTAGATAAACTAAATAGAATCATTAAACCTTCTTACTTTATTGCAGATACATCAATAAACTAACTTTTCCTCTTTTTCATTACAGAAAACACAAAAAAATTACAAAGACTCCTCACGGTCCCAAGACCGCGAGAAGCCTCACGGTCCCAAGACCGTGACAAGCCTCACAGTCCCAAGACCGCGACAAACCTCACGGTCCCAAGACCGCGAGAAGCCTCACGGTCCTAAGACCGCGAGAAGCCTCACGGTCCCAAGACCGCGAGAAGCCTCACGGTCCCAAGACCGCGAGAAGCCTCATGGTCCCAAGACCGCGACAAGCCTCACGGTCCCAAGACCGCGAGAAGCCTCACGGTCCCAAGACCGCGACAAGCCTCACGGTCCCAAGACCGCGAGAAGCCTCATGGTCCCAAGACCACGAGAAGCCTCACGGTCTCAAGACCGTTTGAGACCAAACGGTCTCAAGACCGTTTGGACTCAACTTGAGCCTATAAATAGGACCTCAAGGGCCACTTCAAAAGGATCGAATTTAAAAGACGCCCAAAGGCTGCCTCTCCAGATCCAGAGCACTCTGGCCTTCCGTCCACTGCCCCAAGGCTGCCAGTTTTGAGATCTGTGCTCATCATCAAACTACCTTCTCTCTCTTCTTTCTCTCCCCTCAACAAAGAAGGTGGGAAGAGAAGATCCTTCATCAAGGCAACCACGAAGTGCGAAGATCGTTGCTCTCTTCACCAAGGGTTCAACCTTCCCTCCTCCATGGAGATGACGTTCCTTCTCTCTCTTCTCACCCCCTTCTTTGTCATGAGCGAGTAGTTTCATTCACTAGGGTGCGAGGAGTAGCCCCGCTACCCATGTTTTCATTTCATGCGATGTAATTCAATAACTTGTAATAGAGCTACTTTTCTTTTCAGTTTGACTTCAATCGTTTAATGAATACTAGTTGCTTGATCATCAACTCGTGTTACATATTTTCTTTTGGTATGAATTGTCTATGTTTGTACCTTTAGATCTGAATATCGATTGAATGTTGGTTATGGATGTATGTAGTCACCATATGTCTGTTTCGGTGTCTAGAAGTGTTTTCATGAGTGGAGTAAACTCACCCCCATCGTTGCACTTTCATACTATGAAATGGAATCAGTTGACGTATGAAAGTGCAACCTTGGTAAGGTCGAGGAACACATTTTATGAAGGAGTAATGCAAAGCATGTGACCATTCATTATGGAATGGCTGGTATTGCAATACTCCACACTTCTCGTAGCTAGTTATCCGAAAGGAACCTAGGACTACAAGATACTAACTGATTTGTCTCTCTTTGCAGGTTATTTTGTTATGTTGCATGACTTGATCCATGTGTAGTGGTGTGAAACCCGATAACATCCTAGTGGTTTTTATCATTGTTTACAACCTTAATCTTTAATTTCTTGCTTTACTTTCCTCGCATTTAGCTTTAAAACCAAAATCAAACTTTCGATCTAAATATCAACTGTTAAGTAGTTAAGTAAAACTAAAAACGTTTTCCATCTTGACTTCGTCAAGACCGTTGTCCCGAGGATTCGACCCTTAACTATACTACGATAAGACTTCCGTGTGTCTTAGCACATGTGGGTGGAGTTCTTACCATAGTACTAGCAAGGCTAAACCTAAGGATTCATCACCTTAGGATTTTTAGTGGTATTGCAAAACTCCATCAATAAACTGCACAGGTGACTCTGGTCATTTCAGCCTCCCTTGGGGCTCACTAGGTTCATTGCTCAGCACATGGTCGGGGTACCTCACATAGGGCTCTAAATTGGACATGTGGAAACATTTCCCATTACTCTATTCTGAGGGGTAGGGTCAAACCTAACCCTCTCCACCCATCCATCTCTAATGGACCCATGTATCGGGGACTTAGCTCTCTTAGTTATAATTTAGAGGGGTTGAATTTTCATGTCACATATTCTCCCACAGTAACTAGTATGTCAGTCTATTTTGCATATGCTCACAACTCTCATCGTCTCTAGGCTCCTTTCAGCCCTTGCATAATCAAAGTGACTTCATCTACACGCACTGTGGTCCCCTTTTCTAACCATCATGTGGTACTTTTCTAACCATCATGTGGCCCCTTTCACCAACATCACCTTACTGAAGTGGTGACCGACACAACCTCCCTTGCAGAGCTTCCTATAAAACCCGATACTGGCTATGGTGGTCATTGTCACATCTTTCATAGGTCAAGAACTGTCTCTAGATATCACCCTGAACGAGCACACATGCCCTCATCAGACCCTTTAGTCTGGATCATACTAACCATAGTTAAGGGTGATTAACATTGAGTTCTTCATGTACCTACTTCCACTTTATGGAATTGAACCTTTAGGTCAAACTCAAGAACCTTTTAACTCGCTTCATGGTGTAGTTGAACCATCTCTCTCATGGGTAGTTCAACTAGATCTATCCCTTGACAGAACTCTTTCTTTCTTATGTCATCTAGGTAAGGCGATCTACCATAATCCATATTGCATCTCAACCTTCCTTGGTCCAGGGAAGACCTATCACAACATCCATAGTGCTGAGCTCTCATTCCCTCTCAGGGATTCTTTTGTCCTCTATATCGATACACTGGGTTACTGGGGTTCATCCTTTACCTCCTGGCTTGCATGGCCATAAACCACATGCAACCTTATCTTAAGCATCCAAAGTGCTATTGCCATTTTCCATGGTGTATGGTGATCTTCAATCATGATTTCCTGTATGTCATGATTCTTTCAAGATCGATTCCTCTGAAACCCTAAACCACTCTAGTCGGGGTTTCATCACCTTCTCTTCCAAAGAAGTACATCTGAGGTTTTACCACCATCCTTTCATTGCATCCAGGACTAGTCTGGCTAACCAAACAACCATAACTTTTCAATGTATCTTGTTACATCTGAGTGTTATCCAAACACCTCTCCTTTTCGAACTTAAGGTTAGCCAATCAACCGTTACTAGCTTCTGGTCAAATAAGTCAGATGTATCTCAACCAGAGCATCCAATACCACTTCACATCCTTAGGTATTAGGTAACATTACACTTCCATGTATTTCACTTATCATGTCACCTCAAACTATATGTTTATCTTCATAAGAACACTCTCTGATTTCATCATCATGGTGATCAAACTCAACCTGGTATAACTTGTAAGTTCCACATAGCTCATGATAAAAACATCCTCATAAGGGAACTACCTCATTCCTCTCAGTGTTTACAAACCATCCATGTATCATTCACTTTACCAGGGTAGATTATCTTCTCTATCCCCAAATCTCATGGCAACGTTCCAACCTACATCATCTCTTATCCTTGGTGTATGGCATGCGTAATGTCCTATCTCTCACTCCCATAACAAGAGGAAATAAGCATTTGGCTGTAGTCCAAATACAGAGTTCTTCCTGTTCCAAGAGTAGAGATGGTACATCCCACCTTACCAATACACCTTTACATCTAAGTTGCAACGTGCCACATATGTCTCTACATCACAACCATTTTGATATCAAACTAGTCTTGAACCTACTGAGGTTTATATCCTTGGTCATCTCCTCTAGGTCTATAGGGTACCGACTCTTTTGGGGTCATCCCTCTTCCCTCATGCATCAAGAGAGTGCCCTACTCATCTGCCCTTTGGGTCCCATGAGTTCATGAAGGTGATCAATCTCCTAACCCATGTCCATCAAACAATGATAGTTGTTACCTCCCGACCCTATGGTCATGTGCAACTGGGAAATTAGGCAACTCCTACTTCCATCGGTCTTATCCCTACCTGACCCTAGGATAGACTTAGGATTCTCCATTACAGTACATGTTCACTTAGAACCTTACCTAAGTCTTCATCATCTCTCTTTCTGCATTCATGGGTTGGCTCTCATCCTTCATAGGGATCAGGGCAACCTTCCTACCTTGGTCAAGCCCCATATCGGTTACCTCCATGTTAACACATTCATATGCAATTAGATATGGATATCTATGGGTCTACAGGTTCATTCTCATACCATGTACTTTTCACTTAACTTCTCAAGATCCTATGAGACCTCTTTAGGTTACTTAAACCAACAAAACTGATATACAACCTTCTAAAGGGGGTCCCTCTCCCAGGATGGGAGGAAAACTATCTCTGAGGTCACAAAAGCTCTTAGGTCTAGGTTTTACATCCACACGAGCCTACTTAACCCTAGAAAGCCATTAAGGCACAAGCAGATCACCTACTGTACCATGCTAGGTCATCTGGGTTCTCATTCTTCAACATTAGATAAAGGTCATACCTTTCTCTATCATCAAACTAGTTGTGAGGGGTTCATCAAACATACCTTAAACTTAAAGGGCTCCCCTTTTCCTCTATACATGAGGAGTACCATGCTCGTTTCTATAGGAACTCATCTTCTCATCATGAGCCTTAGGTACACCACTTCCCCTCTTAGGCCTAGGAACCCTAGGTTCACTGCATGCTCTGTCTCCTAACTACAAACCAAGCAT
The DNA here is from genome assembly GCA_963693085.1 of Alisma plantago-aquatica. Taxonomy (NCBI): domain Eukaryota; kingdom Viridiplantae; phylum Streptophyta; class Magnoliopsida; order Alismatales; family Alismataceae; genus Alisma; species Alisma plantago-aquatica. The sequence continues at coordinate 1,614,485,812 of OY856409.1, read as the reverse complement.
GAAAAAGGCATGACACAAACTCCTTGTCATCCTTCAACTCAAGCAACACTTAGAGTTGTATTTTCCTCAAGGACAAACCATAAGGTACAAGGCCTCATAACCTGTTACAAATCCACTTCAGGGTATATAGAATATCTTCTTCCTTTCTCAGAAGGTAAACACTTATACCCTAGGCACATAGGTGCCAGAAACCTCATCCTTCCTCTAGGTTTGGTCCCTCTAAAGACAACCAAGGTATCATCAACTTTCAGGGATCGATCATGAGGCATCCACTATCATCCATTGTTCAGGGTTTTAGGCTTCCAACCTTCTTGCTGGGTTTCCTGCTCTCTCTAGAGCTAACCCTACGTCCAACCTCACCATTAGAGGTCCTTTCTTCATGAAGGATCATCCTAAAAAACATGCTCTACGTGGGTGAAACCTAAGTTCGAACTTATGTTTGTTCAAGATCATCCATAACCCTTTGTGCTCCCTCATGATTCCTTATCCAGGGTTTAATCCTACTGTCAGCCCCATGACGTGCCCTAGGTGCCAGCTATGACCTACTTGCACAAGCCCATAGGTTTCTATGGTCCTTCACTATCATCATCATCTAAGGAGCTATCCTTTACCCTAGCATGCACGACCCTTCCTAGGGGAGGGTTGCCAAAGGTGCTAGGTCACCCACGGATCCCAAAGGCATGTCTTTTTAAACACCTGGTCCAACTCATCTCTCTCTAACCTTCACTTAGGGTTAGGGTTAGCATCATCCTCTGAGGATGTGCCAGGTCTCTACTTGAAATGGAGATCACTATCTCCAAGACAAACTTATCCTCCTGACAAAAGGTCTAGCCTCAGATCTCTTCTGAGGACATGACAACTTATGTCATACGACCTAAGCATGTATCTATTCTTTAGTTTGTGCTTAATCTATTAAGCTTATGTCCATGACATCTTATTTACATGCCTTTCATAAATTTGGTGGAGGATTTCTTAAACCTTATTAACCTTACCCATACCTCAAGAGGGTGAGGAGAAGAAAGAAAACCCTAATCCTTTAGGTCCTTATCAGAATTTTGTGATGAGAAGGGACGAAAAAGATGAGAAGTCCTAAAGGTATCTTATTTCGATTCATACCCTAAGACTTTGGCCAGGCGGTCACACGGGTCCAGGAGTGCTCGTATTCTGACTAGCGGTGCGGAGGAAAATCTTTCCAGCCCCCGATCGTGATCCCTTTCTAGACACCTCCGTCTTTCGGATACTCCTCTAATAACTCACTTGGGTTCTATGGAGTTTGTAAAATTTAATAATTACTAATGGATACATGAAGAACCTAGGCTCTGATACCAAATGTTACGATCTCACCTTTCAATAACCCCCAATTAAGAGAGACCAAGAGGTTGAAGCCGCACCCATTAATCCCGGATCAAAGGTTCGACATATAACCATAAACAATTATTAAATTCTAACAGACTATACTGAAAATGGTAATAAAATTTTTCTTTACATACCTTTGAAAAGTTTGGAACAAACTAAACTTCTAACCTCAGCTGAACTATTCTAACTAGTTCCTCCTTGTTCTTTAATTCTTGAATTCACAAGGTGTTGCTTTACTATTTATTCTTTTCATTGTACCTAAAACGCCGACAAACAAAACGTCGGTCAGCCGAAGCTGGTATGTGGAGGAAACAGATAATGTTCAACTATGTAAACAATATAATCATTCAATTAATCATTTAACAATCAAGATTACATTTTAAGCCATACAACTCAACCCATACATATTCAGAACTCTGGGCTGTCCCTGCAGTGGACATGGATATCACCTCTCTTTTAGGTAATAGAGTCGCATGGCAATATCCGAAGATAGCCCAATATCTAACTCATTGTGACTTGATGGTCCTACCTCAATGGTAGCCATGTACTAAGTCATCCATAGACCTGATGGACCTACCCAATAGGTAGTCATGTACTAGGTCATCCATAGACTTGATGGACCTACCCAATAGGTAGCCATGTACTAGGTCATCCATAGACCTGATGGACCTACCCAATAGGTAGCCATGTACTAGGCCTTTCTCTAACCTGATGGACCTACCCATAGGAAGCCATGTACTAGGTTAGCTATTATGCCATAGAGAGAACCAGGATCTGAGTTTATAGGCATATACATTAAGTGATAGTCATAGTCAATTTATATTTGCAATATGAACATCCAAACAATTTAGTTGCATTTAATGCGATTAAACATCCGAGAAACCATCGGAAAACTAAGCGGTTATTCATAAGTAACCACATACCTGTCTTGGAGATCTCAAGCAACAATTTATCCAAATCCAACTAGATGTCCAATCAAGCAAGACAATCAATCAATCAAGCAAACATTGATCCTGAAAACATGTATAATGTCTAATTGTCACAAGCACATCCCAAACAACTCCTTATTGACTTGGGACACCTTTCTAAGGTTTCTAAGTCTCATTAGGATGCATTAGGGTTTCTTAGATCAATTTCTCAAACTTTATCCTTTTTAGGTCAACAAACCCTAAAACAACTTTTCCACTAATAAAAACCCTAATTACTCAAATTATCCACATTAAGGATCTTTTATGCTCAAATTGTCTTAGGATCATCACATCTCTATTTTATTCGTGGATTTACACAATTAAACTAATTAAAAGACATATTCATCAAAATTAGGGTTTTCAAGCTCATTAATGCATAATCATGCATGAAACCCTAAATTAAACCAAATATATAAAAAGATCATATTTTTAAATCCTATTTTCTCTTTCATTAACAACAGGTTAATATCAGCTTGAATTATCCATCTATCATCAAATCTAAGGGTTTTTCCTTAATTGAATCATTAATGATGATAACTTTATGCCCTTTTTAAATTTCATGCATATTTAAACACATAAACTCTAAATTAGACTAATCATATGAAAAGTTGTTCCTAATTTTCCTTTTTATCATTAACGGGCTATTATCAACTTTAATCATCCATTACCCCCTATTAATTACATTAATCATCTCCAAAAAGAGTTTCTTAATCTTTAATTCATTAAAGTTGATAAATTACATTACCTTTCGAATTGCAAGAGGAATTTGTTCTTAAACATATTTTTATTAAATTCCTCTCATTTTTCTGAGCAAAATACATATATTACTTGCTACTATCAGAGTTACCAATATGGAGATATGATTTTTGTAAAAATTACCTTTCTGGACCAATGGCAAGCTGCCACGTCAGCCTCTCCCATGCAACGTATGCTTTGGGAAACATTTCGAATTGACCGAAATGCCCATGGTTAAATTAATTGTCACTTCAGCCCGTGAAGGGAAAAATGGTCCAAAGCCGCCTCCGCCTCCTTCTTCGTCACGCGGATCCACGATGTCGCCCTAGCAGACGACTACAGCCCGACGCGACTCCTCCCATCCTTCCTCATGGCTCGGGGGTGGCTGCCCATGGCCGCCCCAGCTCCGCCCCATCCAGACGTCCTCGAGACACGAGCACAACGCGGCCAAGACGGCCGGAACTAGCCTCCGCGAGCCTGCAACTCACGGCCGAGACGCAACCATGCTGCAGGTGTGCCAGAAATGCAGCATGAGGTTGGGGCACGAGGGAAAGATTTGATCCTTCACAGGTCGTCGGGGAAACATCGTCCTTCCCCACGATGGTTCCACAGCTCCCCGTTGCTCAAGGAAAACACCACGCAAAGATAGGGTTTTGAACACAACAACAACGAAGAAGGAGAAGAGATACGTTCGAGATCTCTTTTGAACTTGAGACCGAAGGCTAACCCCTTATATAGGGGAGGTCATGAAGTCCCCAAGTCGGCTATTCATGAATAAAAGAATTCCTTTCCAACTAGGAAACCAAATCCTTCAATAAGAAGTAGCCTTCTCTCTCTTCTGTATCTTTTGATTTTTCCTTTTTCTTCCAAATACGAAAATTCCTTCTCTTATTCTCTTTAGTCTTTGCTTTTAAACCATTGATCACGAAATCATGATTTCCTTTAGTAGAAAATACCACTTTTAAACAAAGTCACAAAAAAACCCATTAATAATGTATTACATTATTCTTTTATTTTGCTTTAAAGGTATTTTCTCTTTCCTCTTTCTTTATTGGGACTCCTTGGATCCCAAGAGACTATATTATTTCGAATTCCTTTTTATTGGATACTCATTACCCTTCTAGATGCATCTAAATGCATTATTCTTCATTATTATGTGTATTTCTTATTAAAATATTTCTTTTTGAGGATTTCTCTTTATTTCTCTTTTATTTTCCTCATTAGTATTCCTTTTATCCTTAGGAATCATTGGGATATGAAATCCCACTAAGGATAACTCGATTGCACCTCTTTTCACTTGTTTTCCACATATTACTATTATTTTCAATTTATTTCTCAATATGGAAATATTTAATTGACCCTTTTCTTTTATTATTGTATTCTCTATGCCACCTTGGACTCCATGGAACCTAAGGAACCCAAGAGGCACGAAATCCTTCTTTGTATTTGCCTTCTAGAGGTTTCCACACTTTTCCTTTTTTTCTATTTCTTATTTACTCGATAATAGTGGAATTTCTTTTATCCTTTCTTGTTATTGGGCCCAATAGCCAATAAAGCCCACAAACATCAAGGCTATTGTAAATGAAATCCATGCATTCATTCATTATTTGTTCATTTATCTTTAATATGAGAAATTACATTTCTCACCAATTGAACCCAAAAATTGGGGTTATAACAGCACGACACTCAAAAATTGGAACAGACTATCGATAAAGCAAAGAACATTCAAACCAGAAGTGACAAGGTCAAGAGAAAACTTGTCACAGGTGAACCAAGCAGAGTAGACGATGTCAACCACCCTAGAGCGGCGCTCCAGTATGCCCATTACCAATGAGGTGGTTGGGTTTGTTAACCCACCACCTGGGCATACCTTATCCCAAACCAGTGAGCAGAAAGAAGGACTAGGTTCCCGAAAAGCTAACCTTGCTCTCAATTGAAGAAAAGAAGATAAATCTTGGGCATACTACATAGTCAAAGTCGGAGATGAAGGCTGACCTTGTGGAAAATCCTCGATGAATAATGGACCAAATTAAGGGCCGATACAGATCCTATAGAGCCTAAAGAAACTCCCTAGATCTACAATTGTGTCTTCTCTGACATGGATCGTCGTCTGTATCACACGATCGAAGCACAGAGATACCACAAATTGGGTGTTTTCCCCCTTCCTGAATTAGGGTTTGTAACATCCCTAACCTGGGTTATGCTTTAACCCTAGGTGTTTTGATTAAGAAAGATGATTATATGCTTAATCTCATCTTGTGAAAAGTAATTAAGGCTCAAAAGGAACCTATGTTTCAATTTTTGGTCCTGTTTGAACAATGTTGAAGCAATGTTTGCTTATTTTGGACTAAAGTGCAAATTACCCAAGTTGAGGGGTTAAATTGCAAATTTGCATGATAAGATGTTCCTCTGATGTTGATACATCATAAGAATGAATATGATGTAGTAGTATGGTTTCCACAAGCTTGGACACCAAGATTAAGCTTGTAAAGCAATCCTTGTGCATTAAAACCTAGTTTTGGTGTAATGTGCAATTTACCCAAAATCTAGGGTTCAATATGCAAATTACCACTTCAATAAGGTCCTTAATGTTTCTTGGCATCAGGTAGAGAAAATAAAATGAGAGGGGCATCTCATTTGAATTAAGTTGGAGGAGAGAGAATCTTGATATTAAAACAATCAAGATTTAATCCTAATTGAAACCCTAATTCAATTTAGGGAAAAAATGAATGTATTAATTAAAGGGCCTTCAACCAAAATGTTATTGGTTGATTTTGGTTAAGGATGGACGTTCTTTTGCCAAGATAAGGAACGAAAATATCCTAAGTAGGTGAAACTCCACTCACCTTATTATAAAGAAAAGTAATATCCACTCACATGTGGGATATTATATTATAAGCATTAAGGTGCTTAATTTGCTTTTCTTTAAATTGAGGATAATGAAGGATAATTAAAGGCAAATGAAGATGCCTCGTATCCATGGAGTTTAGTGGGAAGAGGCGGCCATAATTTTTGGATTAATTGGATTATTATATGGCATTTTCTCTCTCATCAATTTCCTTATAAAAGTGCAATTTCCAAGCCCAAACCAAGGCTTTTTCGGCCCTTTCTTCTTCCTTTGCTTGGGATGAGCTCAAGGGGACTTAGGAGAAACAGGAGGACGAGCCCCAACCTGTTCGTAAGCCATTGACCCTCGTTCTTCATGATTTCATGGTGGAAATCGAAAATAAACTATGGATTCCTTCTTATTTCGATCTCCTCTTCAACCCTAGCCAACTTTTGCAATCAAAAGCTTGAGGACGAGCCTAGGGGGAGTTGCTAGAGCTTCATCCACCATTAATGGCGTGATCTTGGAGCTTTGGAGCTCAATTGGAGGCGGGTTTTATAACTTAAACCCTCAAACATTGCTATTGCATCTATCTTCTATGCTTTGTTGATTGATTTCTTCAATTTTATACACTTTTGTTTCTTTGCTACAAATTCCATCAAGAACGGTTGCTGTTCTTGGGTGCACGAAGGAAGATGATGATGAAATAATCATAAGAAAACACCTCACCAAATATCTTGGGAGAAAAGGATCTCAAAAGTTGGGACCAAACGGTATCACCAAAACCGTTTGGTGACCAAACGGGTTGCAAACCATTTGGTGGAAAACGGGTTAAAACCCATTTGAAAGAGTTGACCAAGCGTTTACCGTTTGGGAATCTCGTTCCTAATTATGTAGGCTAATGACCCTCTAAATTTGAGGGGTTAACTCAAAAGTAATCATAGGTTGAAGGCTAATCAATTAGGAAAACCTAATTGGATTAAGTGCTGATTTTCAACCTGATTAACTTGACCTGCTTGGGAAAACGGGTTCAAGACCGTTTGAGTGAGTTGACCAAGCATTGACCATTTGGGATTACTGTTCATAATTATGTTTTTTAATGACTCTACAAATTTGAGGGGTTAACTCCCAAGGAATCGTTAATTGAAGGCTATTCAATTAGGCAAACCCTAATTGAAAATAGTGCTGAAATTCCAATGAGTTAAGTTGAGATTTTGGGTTGATTAGCCCAAACGGGTTCAAGACCGTTTGGGGATCATCCAAACGGGTTCAAGACCGTTTGGGGATCACCCCAAGACCGTTTGGAGGTCTGGGGTCAAGTATAGTTGATCAATTGAAGGTCCAAAGGTACCAAATCATACTGCAACTCAATGCTGATTTGTTGATCAACGCGATAGACCAATCCATGATGATTTTTCACTAAAGTCCAAAGGTTGGATGAGCCAAACGGTCTCAAGACCGTTTGGAGCTCATCCAAACGATCTCAAGACCGTTTGGTGGTCACAAAAGACCGTTTGGAGGTCTAGGGTTGAGTATGGTTAGGTGTTTGAAGGTCTAAAGGTACTAAGCTGATATACAATGCAATGTTGATTTGGTGATCAATCCAATGAACCAAACCCCAATTGGATTGTTTAGATTTGAGTGATATGATGGGCAAACGGTCTCAAGACAGTTTGGAGGTCATCCAAACGACCTCAAGACCGTTTGGGGTCAGGTCATACCCAATTTGGATGATGGTTCAATGGTTTCAAAGTAACTAGTATTACATTGATTAGTATTGAAGGATCATCGATTTTAAACCCTAATTCAATTGAATCAAACCCTAATTGATGACCAATTGAGGGTTAATTAAGGGTCAAATCAGTTGAAGGTTGACCTATTTAACTCAATTGAAGTATGAGTATAGGTCCAATTGATGATTGGTTCCATGAATTCAATGATTGAAGGAATCAACATTGAAAATCCTAATTCAATTGGGTATCTTATGTAATGGAGGTCCAATGTGATTGAATCTCTTGAGATTTAAGATGATGAATGATACATTGATCCAATTATGATTAGTAATGATTATCAATGAAGGTACAAAGGTTTAAACCCTAATAGTACCTAAGAGATTAGTGCCAATTAAGGGATGGATCCCTAATTGCTTATAGGATCAATGACTTGATACACTATGTTAATCATAGTTGTATGTACTCGAATGAAGGGTTGATATGACCTAATCAAGTTGAGAAGTGGATAGCATGAATTCATACATGAATATGATTCATGTGGTGGTTAAGGGTTATGATCCTTAATTAAAGATATCATGAAACCCTGGTTAAGGGTGTATTCTTATGAAACCCTGGTTAAGGGTGTATCCTTATGAAACCCTAGTTGAGGGTGTATCCTTATGAAACCCTAGTTGAGGGTGTATCCTTGTGAACCCTGGTTGAGGGTGTATCCTTGTGAAACCCTAGTGGAGGGTGTATTATTGTGAACCCTGGTTGAGGGTGTATCATTGAGAAACCCTAGTTGAGGGTGTATCATTGTGATTGTTTATAGGCAACTTTATAATAAAGCCATGCCTTAAACTAAGATAAGTCCATATCATGTGAGATAGCTGGACAATTCTACTGTGTGGCCTATTCATTATATGCTAAGGGTGAGTATTCTGTGATGGAATGTATTAAGAGGGGAAATACCTTAATACAAGATAAAGTTGGTTAACTCAAGAGGGTCTGAATTAATGAGAAATGGGGAACCCTAACCCTAATTTGGGGAAAAGGGAATGATAAGCCATGTTTGATAGTGAACCCTAATTCCTGGTTCAAGGATGATGGTGTTACTATTGTATCACATGATGTGATGAATATCTTGTATGACTGTTATCATGCCTAATAACCATGCAGGCATGATGAGATGATGAATATAGCCAGGTTTGGGCTGTGACATTTATTTAATAAATGTGAATAAGTTATTGCCTAGTGAGAGGTGACAAGTTGTGAATGGCCTTGTGAGCCATGTGAATAAGTTTTTGCCTAGTGAGAGGTGACAAGATGTGAATGACCTTGTGAACCATGTGAATAAGTTGTTGCCCAGTGAGAGGGGACAAGATGTGAATGGCCTTGTGAGCCATGTGAATAAGTTGTTGCCTAGTGAGAGGTGACAAGATGTGAATGGCCTTGTGAACCATGTGAATAAGTTATTGCCTAGTGAGAGGTGACAAGATGCGAATGGCCTTGTGAACCATGTGAATAAGTTGTTTCCTAGTGAGAGGTGATAAAATGTGAATGGCCTTGTGAGCCATGTGAATAAGTTGTTGCCTAGTGAGAGGTGACATGTTGTGAATGGCCTTGTGAGCCATGTGAATAAGTTGTTGCCTAGTGAGAGGTGACAAGATGTGAATGGCCTTGTGAGCCATGTGTGATTCTTGGGTAACAAGTATCATGTCTCTTTGTAGCATTTGTGTTAATAAGTTATGCTAGAGAACTTGGATGATGTTACCTTTCTGTTATATATCTATAGCTCATTGATGATTATTCAAATCTGTTGTATTCATTACAAGTAGATGGATGAACTATGAGTCTACCATGGGTAGATGCAATTCTCCCAATGAAAATGGAGATTTTCTTATTCTGTTCTATGATGATTAATTCTGCCTGATAATGAAAAAGTAACCCCTGCTCAGTTTAATTTAATAATCTGCAATAATAATGTTTCTGGCAGAGAGTTATATCTCTCGCTGGGGAAATTTACAATTGTCTCACCCCCATGGGAAACATTTTTAGGTATGCATGAAAGGCAGAGCAGAAACCCTAGAACAGGGAAAGAGCAGCAACAACAACAACAGCAGGGACAACAATAAGATCTCAGGTGGAGATATTGTCTGTCTAGTCATATAGATAGTAGTCCTATGTGTCGTCTCTGTACTCTCAGGTCCTCAGAGTTTTTAGTAAGTGTTTTTGATATATCAGTCTGAGGTTTTGGCTTGATGCCCCGAGATTTGTATGCTGCCTGCATATATGTTTATAAGGCAGCTGATGATGTAGTCTCTGGAAAGAGATGGTACATGATATGTACGTTTGAAACAGAATGTATATGATATACAATGGCATTTGTTGGAAAAGATTTCCTATGTGTGGATCTCTTTGCAAAAAGTTTTAATTTTTAGTTATTTTCGCTAATCCGCTACTTGATGAACGCTTCCGCATTAGTTAATCTTGTTTTCATGAGACGGTCGTGACAATTTAGTGGTATCAGAGATCTAGGTTCGCTGAGTCTACAGAGACATAGGACTAAGGTTGTAGAGTCTGTTCTAAGTGTTTTCCAGTTTATCTGATAGTATCTTCTGCTCACATAGGAGAAGAAGAACTTGAAAATGACTAGAGAACACGAGGAACACATTGCTAAGGGCAATGTTGTTGCACCAGGAGAGGGTGCATGGGACCAGGCAAGAGAGAGATATAGAAATGATACCTAAAGAAAATCTTGTGTGTATAATGGTATGAAAAGTGAGGAATATGATAGTAAGTAAAGTGCATACTACCTAATCTCAATACTTATATACACTGGCCAGGTATTTGATTATTGAAGATAAGGCAAGTATGAAACTCTTAGATTCTTATCTTTTTGATTACTCTGATCAAGTAGTCATTCTGAAACAATCTAGAGAGTATAATGCAACTAATAGGAAGAGCTATTTGAACATTCCCAATTAATAGGGGAAAGTTGTGTGACATCCCCAACTTAAAGGGAAAAGCTGTGTGACATTCCCAATTAATAGGGGAAAGCTGTGTGACATCCCCAACTTAAAGAGAAAAGTTGTGTGACATTCCCAATTAATAGGGGAAAGCTGTGTGACATCCCCAACTTAAAGGGAAAAGTTGTGTGACATTCCCAATTAATAGGGGAAAGCTGTGTGACATCCCCAACTTAAAGGGAAAAGCTGTGTGACATTCCCAATTAATAGGGGAAAGCTGTGTGACATCCCCAACTTAAAGGGAAAAGATGTGTGACATTCCCAATTAATAGGGGAAAGCTGTGTGACATCCCCAACTTAAAGGGAAAAGCTGTGTGACATTCCCAATTAATAGGGGAAAGCTGTGTGGCATCCCCAACTTAAAGGGAAAAGTTGTGTGACATTCCCAACTAATAGGGGAAAGTTGTGTGACATCCCCAACTCAAAAAAGAAAAGCTATATGAACATTCCCAATTACATAGAGTTTGCTAAGTGAACTTTATAAATAAAGGATTGCTGAATGAATTATCTCTGTTAGATATATATATGTTTTTCTTTTAATAAATATTCCTGGGTGATGATAGAAGTATGCTCTTTTTATGCTTGTTCCTTTCAATGATATGAACATCATATGTTAGGGGTTTATGCTTTGCATAAACATAAACATTGAAAAGGTTGGATTAATGAAAGGAACTTTGTGCGGATTACAGATCCATGGTATCTCCATAATATTAAGATAATATGTGGAGACTTGAGGGCATGATTAATGAACAATATGTCTCTCTTTTCCCTGGGATTTCGAGGACGAAATCCTTGTTAGGGGTTTATAATTTGTAACATCCCTAACCTGGGTTATGCTTTAACCCTAGGTGTTTTGATTAAGAAAGATGATTATATGCTTAATCTCATCTTGTGAAAAGTAATTAAGGCTCAAAAGGAACCTATGTTTCAATTTTTGGTCCTGTTTGAACAATGTTGAAGCAATGTTTGCTTATTTTGGACTAAAGTGCAAATACCCAAGTTGAGGGGTTAAATTGAAAATGTTGCATGATAAGATGTTCCTCTGATGTTGATACATCATAAGAATGAATATGATGTAGTAGTATGGTTTCCACAAGCTTGGACACCAAGATTAAGCTTGTAAAGCAATCCTTGTGCATTAAAACCTAGTTTTGGTGTAATGTGCAATTTACCCAAAATCTAGGGTTCAATATGCAAATTACCACTTCAATAAGGTCCTTAATGTTTCTTGGCATCAGGTAGAGAAAATAAAATGAGAGGGGCATCTCATTTGAATTAAGTTGGAGGAGAGAGAATCTTGATATTAAAACAATCAAGATTTAATCCTAATTGAAACCCTAATTCAATTTAGGGAAAAAATGAATGTATTAATTAAAGGGCCTTCAACCAAAATGTTATTGGTTGATTTTGGTTAAGGATGGACGTTCTTTTGCCAAGATAAGGAACGAAAATATCCTAAGTAGGTGAAACTCCACTCACCTTATTATAAAGAAAAGTAATATCCACTCACATGTGGGATATTATATTATAAGCATTAAGGTGCTTAATTTGCTTTTCTTTAAATTGAGGATAATGAAGGATAATTAAAGGCAAATGAAGATGCCTCGTATCCATGGAGTTTAGGGGGAAGAGGCGGCCATAATTTTTGGATTAATTAGATTTTTATATGGCATTTTCTCTCTCATCAATTTCCTTATAAAAGTGCAATTTCCAAGCCCAAAACAAGGCTTTTTCGGCCCTTTCTTCTTCCTTTGCTTGGGATGAGCTCAAGGGGACTTAGGAGCAACAGGAGGACGAGGCCCAACCTGTTAGTAAGCCATTGACCCTCGTTCTTCATGATTTCATGGTGGAAATCGAAAATAAATTATGGATTCCTTCTTATTTCGATCTCCTCTTCAACCCTAGCCAACTTTTGCAATCAAAAGCTTGAGGACGATCCTAGGGGGAGTTGCTAGAGCTTCATCCACCATTAATGGCGTGATATTGGAGCTTTGGAGCTCAATTGGAGGCAGGTTTTATAACTTAAACCCTCAAACATTGCTATTGCATCTATCTTCTATGCTTTGTTGATTGATTTCTTCAATTTTATACACTTTTGTTTCTTTGCTGCAAATTCCATCAAGAACGGTTGCTGTTCTTGGGTGCACGAAGGAAGATGATGATGAAATCATCATAAGAAAACACCTCACCAAATATCTTGGGATCAAATGATCTCAAAAGTTGGGACCAAACGGTATCCCCAAAACCGTTTGGTGACCAAACGGGTTGCAAACCATTTGGTGGAAAACGGGTTAACACCCATTTGAAGGAGTTGACCAAGCGTTTACCATTTGGGAATCTCGTTCCTAATTATGTAGGATAATGACCCTCTAAATTTGAGGGGTTAAATCCAAAGTAATCATAGGTTGAAGGCTAATCAATTAGGAAAACCTAATTGGATTAAGTGCTGATTTTCAACCTGATTAACTTGACCTGCTTGGGAAAACAGGTTCAAGACCGTTTGAGTGAGTTGACCAAGCGTTGACCATTTGGGATTCCTGTTCATAATTACGTTGGTTAATGACTCTCAAAATTTTAGGGGTTAAGTCCCAAGGAATCGTTAATTGAAGGCTATTCAATTAGGAAAACCCTAATTGAAAACAGTGCTGAAATTCCAATGAGTTAAGTTGAGATTTTGGGTTGATTAGCCCAAACGGGTTCAAGACCGTTTGGGGATCATCCAAACGGGTTCAAGACCGTTTGGGGATCACCCCAAGACCGTTTGGAGGTCTGGGGTCAAGTATAGTTGATCAATTGAAGGTCCAAAGGTACCAAATCATACTGCAACTTAATGTTGATTTGTTGATCAACGCGATAGACCAATCCATGATGATTTTTCACTAAAGTCCAAAGGTTGGATGAGCCAAACGGTCTCAAGACCGTTTGGAGCTCATCCAAACGATCTCAAGACCGTTTGGTGGTCACCAAAGACCGTTTTGAGGTCTAGGGTTGAGTATGGTTAGGTGTTTGAAGGTCTAAAGGTACTAAGCTGATATACAATGCAATGTTGATTTGGTGATCAATCCAATGAACCAAACCCCAATTGGATTGTTTAGATTTGAGTGATATGATGGGCAAACGGTCTCAAGACAGTTTGGAGGTCATCCAAACGACCTCAAGACCGTTTGGGGTCAGGTCATACCCAATTTGGATGATGGTTCAATGGTTTCAAAGTAACTAGTATTACATTGATTAGTATTGAAGGATCATCGATTTTAAACCCTAATTCAATTGAATCAAACCCTAATTGATGACCAATTGAGGGTTAATTAAGGGTCAAATCAGTTGAAGGTTGACCTATTTAACTCAATTGAAGTATGAGTATAGGTCCAATTGATGATTGGTTCCATGAATTCAATGATTGAAGGAATCAACATTGAAAATCCTAATTCAATTGGGTATCTTATGTAATGGAGGTCCAATGTGATTGAATCTCTTGAGATTTAAGATGATGAATGATACATTGATCCAATTATGATTAGTAATGATTATCAATGAAGGTACAAAGGTTGAAACCCTAATAGTACCGAAGAGATTAGTGCCAATTAAGGGATGAATCCCTAATTGCTTATAGGATCAATGACTTGATACACTATGTTAATCATAGTTGTATGTACTCGAATGAAGGGTTGATATGACCTAATCAAGTTGAGAAGTGGATAGCATGAATTCATACATGAATATGATTCATTTGGTGGTTAAGGGTTATGATCCTTAATTAAAGATATCATGAAACCCTGGTTAAGGGTGTATTCTTATGAAACCCTGGTTAAGGGTGTATCCTTATGAAACCCTAGTTGAGGGTGTATCCTTATGAAACCCTAGTTGAGGGTGTATCCTTGTGAACCCTGGTTGAGGGTGTATCCTTGTGAAACCCTAGTGGAGGGTGTATTATTGTGAACCCTGGTTGAGGGTGTATCATTGAGAAACCCTAGTTGAGGGTGTATCATTGTGATTGTTTATAGGCAACTTTATAATAAAGCCATGCCTTAAACTAAGATAAGTCCATATCATGTGAGATAGCTGGACAATTCTACTGTGTGGCCTATTCATTATATGCTAAGGGTGAGTATTATGTGATGGAATGTATTAAGAGGGGAAATACCTTAATACAAGATAAAGTTGGTTAACTCAAGAGGGTCTGAATTAATGAGAAAAGGGGAACCCTAACCCTAATTTGGGGAAAAGGGAATGATAAGTCATGTTTGATAGTGAACCCTAATTCCTGGTTCAGGGATGATGGTGTTACTATTGTATCACATGATGTGATGAATATCTTGTATGACTGTTATCATGCCTAATAACCATGCATGCATGCTGAGATGATGAATATAGCCAGGTTTGGGCTGTGACATTTATTTAATAAATGTGAATAAGTTATTGCCTAGTGAGAGGTGACAAGTTGTGAATGGCCTTGTGAGCCATGTGAATAAGTTGTTGCCTAGTGAGAGGTGACAAGATGTGAATGACCTTGTGAACCATGTGAATAAGTTGATGCCCAGTGAGAGGGGACAAGATGTGAATGGCCTTGTGAGCCATGTGAATAAGTTGTTGCCTAGTGAGAGGTGACAAGATGTGAATGGCCTTGTGAGCCATGTGAATAAGTTATTGCCTAGTGAGAGGTGACAAGATGTGAATGGCCTTGTGAACCATGTGAATAAGTTGTTGCCTAGTGAGAGGTGACAAGATGTGAATGGCCTTGTGAGCCATGTGAATAAGTTGTTGCCTAGTGAGAGGTGACAAGTTGTGAATGGCCTTGTGAGCCATGTGAATAAGTTGTTGCCTAGTGAGAGGTGACAAGATGTGAATGGCCTTGTGAGCCATGTGTGATTCTTGGGTAACAAGTATCATGTCTCTTTGTAGCATTTGTGTTAATAAGTTATGCTAGAGAACTTGGATGATGTTACCTTTCTGTTATATATCTATAGCTCATTGATGATTATTCAAATATGTTGTATTCATTACAAGTAGATGGATGAACTATGAGTCTACCATGGGTAGATGCAATTCTCCCAATGAAAATGGAGATTTTCTTATTCTGTTCTATGATGATTAATTCTGCCTGATAATGAAAAAGTAACCCCTGCTCAGTTTAATTTAATAATCTGAAATAATAATGTTTCTGGCAGAGATTTATATCTCTCGCTGGGGCAATTTACAATTGTCTCACCCCCATGGGAAACATTTTTAGGTATGCATGAAAGGCAGAGCAGAAACCCTAGAACAGGGAAAGAGCAGCAACAACAACAACAGCAGGGACAGCAATAAGATCTCAGGTGGAGATATTGTCTGTCTAGTCATATAGATAGTAGTCCTATGTGTCGTCTCTGTACTCTCAGGTCCTCAGAGTTTTTAGTCAGTGTTTTTGATATATCAGTCTGAGGTTTTGGCTTGATGCCCCGAGATTTGTATGCTGCCTGCATATATGTTTATAAGGCAGCTGATGATGTAGTCTCTGGAAAGAGATGGTACATGATATGTACGTTTGAAACAGAATGTATATGATATACAATGGCATTTGTTGGAAAAGATTTCCTATGTGTGGATCTCTTTGCAAAAAATTTTAATTTTTAGTGATTTTCGCTAATCCGCTACTTGATGAACGCTTCCGCATTAGTTAATCTTGTTTTCATGAGACGGTCGTGACAATTTAGTGGTATCAGAGCTCTAGGTTCGCTGAGTCTACAGAGACATAGGACTAAGGTTGTAGAGTCTGTTCTAAGTGTTTTCCAGTTTATCTGATAGTATCTTCTGCTCACATAGGAGAAGATGAACTTGAAAATGACTAGAGAACATGAGGAACACATTGCTAAGGGCAATGTTGTTGCACCAGGAGAGGGTGCATGGGACCAGGCAAGAGAGAGATATAGAAATGATACCTAAAGAAAATCTAGAGATGGAAAAATCTTGTGTGTATAATGGTATGAAAAGTGAGGAATATGATAGTAAGTAAAGTGCATACTACCTAATCTCAATACTTATATACACTGGCCAGGTATATGATTATTGAAGATAAGGCAAGTATGAAACTCTTAGATTCTTATCTTTTTGATTACTCTGATCAAGTAGTCATTCTGAAACAATCTAGAGAGTATAATGCAACTAATAGGAAGAGCTATTTGAACATTCCCAATTAATAGGGGAAAGTTGTGTGACATCCCCAACTTAAAGGGAAAAGCTGTGTGACATTCCCAATTAATAGGGGAAAGCTGTGTGACATCCCCAACTTAAAGAGAAAAGCTGTGTGACATTCCCAATTAATAGGGGAAAGCTGTGTGACATCCCCAACTTAAAGGGAAAAGCTGTGTGACATTCCCAATTAATAGGGGAAAGCTGTGTGACATCCCCAACTTAAAGGGAAAAGCTGTGTGACATTCCCAATTAATAGGGGAAAGCTGTGTGACATCCCCAACTTAAAGGGAAAAGTTGTGTGACATTCCCAATTAATAGGGGAAAGCTGTGTGACATCCCCAACTTAAAGGGAAAAGTTGTGTGACATTCCCAATTAATAGGGGAAAGCTGTGTGACATCCCCAACTTAAAGGGAAAAGTTGTGTGACATTCCCAACTAATAGGGGAAAGTTGTGTGACATCCCCAACTCAAAAAAGAAAAGCTATATGAACATTCCCAATTACATAGAGTTTGCTAAGTGAACTTTATAAATAAAGGATTGCTGAATGAATTATCTCTGTTAGATATATATGTTTTTCTTTTAATAAATATTCCTGGGTGATGATAGAAGTATGCTCTTTTTATGCTTGTTCCTTTCAATGATATGAACATCATATGTTAGGGGTTTATGCTTTGCATAAACATAAACATTGAAAAGGTTGGATTAATGAAAGGAACTTTGTGCGGATTACAGATCCATGGTATCTCCATAATATTAAGATAATATGTGGAGACTTGAGGGCATGATTAATGAACAATCTGTCTCTCCTTTCCCTGGGATTTCGAGGACGAAATCCTTGTTAGGGGTTTATAATTTGTAACATCCCTAACCTGGGTTATGCTTTAACCCTAGGTGTTTTGATTAAGAAAGATGATTATATGCTTAATCTCATCTTGTGAAAAGTAATTAAGGCTCAAAAGGAACCTATGTTTCAATTTTTGGTCCTGTTTGAACAATGTTGAAGCAATGTTTGCTTATTTTGGACTAAAATGCAACTTACCCAAGTTGAGGGGTTAAATTGCAAATGTTGCATGATAAGATGTTCCTCTGATGTTGATACATCATAAGAATGAATATGATGTAGTAGTATGTTTTCCACAAGCTTGGACACCAAGATTAAGCTTGTAAAGCAATCCTTGTGCATTAAAACCTAGTTTTGGTGTAATGTGCAATTTACCCAAAATCTAGGGTTCAATATGCAAATTACCACTTCAATAAGGTCCTTAATGTTTCTTGGCATCAGGTAGAGAAAATAAAATGAGAGGGGCATCTCATTTGAATTAAGTTGGAGGAGAGAGAATCTTGATATTAAAACAATCAAGATTTAATCCTAATTGAAACCCTAATTCAATTTAGGGAAAAAATGAATGTATTAATTAAAGGGCCTTCAACCAAAATGTTATTGGTTGATTTTGGTTAAGGATGGACGTTCTTTTGCCAAGATAAGGAACGAAAATATCCTAAGT
The DNA here is from genome assembly GCA_963693085.1 of Alisma plantago-aquatica. Lineage (NCBI taxonomy): Eukaryota > Viridiplantae > Streptophyta > Magnoliopsida > Alismatales > Alismataceae > Alisma > Alisma plantago-aquatica. The sequence goes on along the minus strand of OY856409.1, from coordinate 1,614,467,508 downwards.
AGGTGAAACTCCACTCACCTTATTATAAAGAAAAGTAATATCCACTCACATGTGGGATATTATATTATAAGCATTAAGGTGCTTAATTTGCTTTTCTTTAAATTGAGGATAATGAAGGATAATTAAAGGCAAATGAAGATGCCTCGTATCCATGGAGTTGAGGGGGAAGAGGCGGCCATAATTTTTGGATTAATTGGATTTTTATATGGCATTTTCTCTCTCATCAATTTCCTTATAAAAGTGCAATTTCCAAGCCCAAACCAAGGCTTTTTCGGCCCTGTCTTCTTCCTTTGCTTGGGATGAGCTCAAGGGGACTTAGGAGCAACAGAAGGACGAGCCCCAACCTGTTGGTAAGCCCTTGACCCTCGTTCTTCATGATTTCATGGTGGAAATCAAAAATAAATTATGGATTCCTTCTTATTTCGATCTCCTCTTCAACCCTAGCCAACTTTTGCAATCAAAAGCTTGAGGACGAGCCTAGGGGGAGTTGCTAGAGCTTCACCCACCATTAATGGCGTGATATTGGATCTTTGGAGCTCAATTGGAGTCGGGTTTTATAACTTAAACCCTCAAACATTGCTATTGCATCAATCTTCTATGCTTTGTTGATTGATTTCTTCAATTTTATACACTTTTGTTTCTTGGATGCAAATTCCATCAAGAACGGTTGCTGTTTGTGGGCTCTGATCTCCAAACCGCAATATAATATCGATGTAAACTTAGCGGAAGCGATTCGATAAACAGCGGCAGACAAAATCACGGGAAATTAAAACTTTTCGGGACAAGAGCTTGAATCCATAAAAACTTCTTTCATAACAAGAGATAAACTGTTTACATCTCATGATAATTACTTCTTGAGTAATTATATACATCAAGATACAAAATCTCAAGAACTCACACAAAAGACTCCAAGACCTGAGAGTACAGAGGACACATAGGACTGACTCTAACTACACCGTTTGATGTCTCTCGGTCTTGAGACCGTTTGATGTCTCTCGGTCTTGAGACCGTTTGATGTCTCTCGGTCTTGAGACAGTTTGATGTCTCTCGGTCTTGAGACCGTTTGATGTCTCTCGACCTTGAGACCGCGAGGCCTCTCACGGTCTTGAGACCATGATGTCTCAAACGGTCTTGAGACCGTGAGCCCTCAAACGGTCTTGAGACCGTGAGGCTCACATGGTCTCAACCGTTTGGTCCTTCAACAAGGTTCAAGCTTTTCAATTGATTATGTTTATCAATGTTGAAGCCCCCAAAAGGTCAAAGCCATGGTAACCACTTATGGATTAAGTCAATTAGGGTTATGTTTAACCAATTGGTCACTCAATTGACCCTCAATTGTTAACCAATTAGGGTTGAAGTCGATTCAATTAAGGTCTATCAATGTTCAGCCATCAACACTCAACAATGTGAATCAACTCAAGGTTGAACCCTTCAATTGAGCTCCACTTGGGCCCAAACTTGGCCCAAACGGTCTTGAGATCGTGTGGATGAACTCTACATGGTCTTGAGACCATTTGCCCAAGATTTAATCAAGATCTAATGTGATTTGATAGGGATTGAACCTTGATTGAGTCACAAATCAGTATTTTGATTAATTTGATAACTTATTGCAATTGGACCCTCAATTGATCAAATTACCTTAACCCTAGACCTCCAAACGGTCTTGGGTTGTCACCACACGGTCTTGAGACTGTTTGCCCATCCAACTTTTGGATTCTAGTGAAAATTCTTCAAGGTTGGATCCATTGAATTGATTATCATATCAATATTTAATTGCAATGTAATTTGGTATTATTGTACCTTCAATTGGTCAACTATTCTTGACCTCAGACCTCCATACGGTCTTGGGTGATTGCCCACACGGTCTTGAGACCGTTTGGTTGATCCCCAAATGGTCTTGAGACCGTTTAGGTCAATCAACCCAAAAACACTCATTATTTTATTGAGATTTCAGTACTGATTTCAATTAGGGTTCACCCTAGTAATCACCCTTCAACTCTTAGCTCGTTTGGAATTAGTCCATCAAATTTGGTGAGTTGTTAATTAACATTATTTTGAACAGTAATATCATACGGTCAACGCCTGGTCAACGACCTTACACGGTCTTGAGACCGTTTTCCCAAAAAGGCTATTTCAGACCGTTTGAAAATCAGGAATAAATTCAATTGAAGTTGTTGATTAAAAAGGCCATATCTCCCGATTCCTTTGGAGTTAACCTCTCAAGTTTTGAGGGTGATTAGTATAAATAATTATATACAGGTTTCTTATACGGTCCACGCTCGGTCAACGCTGCTATACGGTCTTGAAGACCGTTTTCCCTCTCTCGGTCTTGAGACCGTTTGCTCACCTCACGGTCTTGAGACCGAGAGAGCAAGTTGGGGAGACCGTTTAATAAAGTGAAAAGCGGTGGATTTTTCTTGGAATTAACGTCTTCATATCCTAGCTCAAGAACAGCAAGGATTTCCCACGGATTTTTTTGCAAAATAGCAAAGGAAAGTAGGGAAGAAGAAGAACTATCATCTACATGCATAATCAAGATGTATATAACAAAGCATGGGTTTAGAGTTATAAAACCCGCCTAAAGCTTGCTTCTTGAGCTACAAGCTTTCGAGATCCAAGATTTAATGGCTTCCTTGAGCTCTCACAGGTTGGCCAAGGTGAAAACCTCCAGGGAAAGTCATGAAAAGATGGCTAGAAAGATAGAGCCATGAGAGCTAGCCATGAAATTGACCTTGAATTCGAGTTTTAACCATGAATTTAGGCAAGAAGAGGAATCCAAACCTACCTTGCACCCTTGGTCGTCCTCCTTAGCTCCAAGGAAGTCCTTGGTCGTTTTTTGGGTGAATAGAACAGTAAGGAAACGAAGGGAAAGTTCCCTTGCTTAGAGAGGTGGAGTGTATATTTACTTGGGGTGGGGTTCTAATTATAAGTTCATAAATTCTCCATAATTTCAACTAAGTCCCTCCACCCTTCATAGCTCGTCCTCTCTTCTTTCTTTTAAGGACAACTTCCTCTTAAGGTCAAGAAATGAGAGCAAAGAAGATCAACTTATTACTTAAACATACCCATAAAAGGGCTATTGCACATACACCCTGATTACTCAATCACAAAGGTGTAATTCATAACTTGATTATTCAATTGAGGTGACCTCTTCATCATTTCTTCTCTAAATGATGACAAGAGTCTTAATAGATACATTAGATGATATATTTTACAAATTGCATCCCTTAATTTGGGTAAATTGTATTTTACCCCAAATTAGGGTTTCAAGCACCGGGATTGCTTCCACAGCTGCACCTTGGTGCCCAAGCTTGGGAAATCCCTCTAACTTCAACATAATCATTCTCATGATGTCATCCCTCTTCCCTTATGCATCCAGAGAGTGCCCTACTCATCTGCCTTTTGGGTCCCATGAGGTCATGAAGGTGATCAATCTCCTAACCCATGACCCTCAGACAATGATAGTTGTTACCTCCCGACCCTATGGTCATGTGCAACTAGGGAATTAGGCAACTCCTTCTTCCATTGGTCTTATCCCTACCTGGCCCTTGGATAGACTTAGGATTCTAACATAGTACATGTTCAACTTAGAACCGTACCCACTCCTTCATCATCTCTCTCTGCATTCATGAGTTGACTTTCATCCTTTCTCAGGGATCATGGCAACCTACCTACCTTGGTCAGGCCCCATACTGGTTACCTTCATGGTAACACATCCATATGCACTTAGAGATGGTTAACTATGGGTCTATAGGTTCAATCTCATGCCATGTACTTTTCACTTAGTTTTCTCAGGGTCCTATAAAACCTCCTTAGGTTATCTCAAAACCAATCAAACTGGTAAACTTTCTACAAAAGGGTCGCTCTCCCAGGATGGGAGGTAACTACAACTCTTGACAACAAGGTCACAACCTTCTTAGGGTTTACATTCACATGAACATGCCTAACCCAACAGCTACTAAGGCACAAGCAAGTCACTTATTAAACCATGCTAGGTCATACCTGTCCTCTTTCCTCAACATCAAATCAACTTATTCGTGAGGGGGTCATCAAACATACCCTTACCTTAAGGGGTTTCCTTTACCTCTACATATTAAGAGTACCATGCTTGAAACTATAGATACCCAAATCTCACCATGAGCATTGGATACACTGCTTCCCCTCTTAGGCCTAGGATCCCTAGATTATCCTTTGGGTATCCCACTGCATGCTCAAACTCTTAACCATGAATCAAGCATATCCCAGGTATGTCATGTACTTCCATGATCCTTTCATAAGAGCAACACCACAAGGTCGAGTCCCCCCTCAAGGACAACCATCTAGGTATAAAGCCTCACAACTGGTTACTTAACCCTCCTCAATGTTTAAGGTACTCTTTACCTCATCCAGTAGGTAGTCACTTATGCCATGGGTACCAGAAGGTTCTTCAAGATATCATCAGCCTTCAGGGATCAAACATAAGGCAACCACTATCATCCACTTAGGTCGCATCATCCTCAATTCCCCATTGAGCCTCATGTTTAAGCTTCCAACCCTTTTTGCTTGGTTACTGCTTTCTCTTTCTCGAGCTAACTTGACTTCTAGCCATACTACTCGAGGTCCTCCCTCTATAAAGGCTCATGCTCACAAGCATACCCTTATGTGGGTGAAGCTGGTGCTCAACTCATGTTCGGCTCTAGATTATCCATATGCTTACCTCGTAAGCATCCATTGTGCCCTTCTAGCCAGGGTTTCAACCTACTACCGTACCACTGACGTACTCTGGGTGCAAGATATATCCTTCTTGCAACACCCCATAAGGTTTATATATGTTCTTCTCTAACCTCACCCATGAAGGAGCTATCCACCGCTCAACCATGCACGACCCTCTCCAGGGTTGGGTCACCAAAGGAACTAGGTCATCTAACCTCTTATGGCATCCCAAAGGCATGTCCAGCCAAACACTCGGTCAACCATGACATCTGGCTCATCATGTCATCTTTCTCTTCTAACCTTCATTCAGGGTTAGGGTTAACATCATCCTCAAAGGACGTGCTAGGTTTCTACTTTTAATGGAGGTCTCTACCTTCAGACCTAACTCTCTCTACTTATCGTCCTACCAAGGAGGTCTATCCTCAGGTCTCTCCTGAGGGTAATGACAACTCGTGTCATACGACCTAATCATGTATCTATTCCTTTACGCTTACTCTATTAAGCTTATGTCCATGACATCTTATTTACATGCTTTTTATTAATTTGATGGAGGATTCCTTAGTCCTTATCAACCTTACCCATACCTCAAGAGGGTGAGGGGAAGAGAGAGAAAATCCTAATCCTTAAGGTCCTTATTGAATTTGAGTCGAGAAGGGATGAACAAGATGAGAGAGTCCTAAAGGTATCTTATTTCGATTCATACCCTAAGACTTTGGCCAGGCAGTCACACGGATCTGGGAGTCCTCGTATTCCGACTAGCGGTGCGGAGGAAAATCTTGCCAGCCCCCGGTTGTGATCCTTTTCTAGACACCTCTGTCTTTCGGATAATCCTCTAATAACTCCCTTGGGTTCTATAGAATTTGTAAAATTTAATAATTATTAAAGATTAGATGAGGAACCTATGCTCTGATACCAATTGTAACGACCCCGCCTCCCAGTAACCCCCAATTAAGGGAGACCCGAAGGTCAGAGCCGTTATCTAATTAACAGGATCAAAGGTTCGACAAATAATCAGTAATAATTAATAAACTTTACCAACTAAACTGAAAACTGGTATAAAATAAAACTTTTCTTACCTTGGAAAAACTGGGATTTCTAAACTTCTATCCATGAAGATGTTACTCTAACTAATCCTCCTGTGTATGTTACTTCTCATTTAATTCCACATATGCCACTTTACTGTTTGTTCTTTTCATTTGTACCTAAAACGCCGACAAACAAAATGTCGGTCAGTATATCGAAATATACTGGTATGTGGGGACAACCAAAAGTTTGCACATATGGCTAACAACTTAATAATCACAATCAAATTATTTAACAAGCCAATTTACACTTTTCAGTATGACATTCTCCACCGCTTTTGCCCTAACCCTGGCATACTCACCTTAGGGTGCCCTTTGCCAATGACTTAAGGCCACCTTCTCAATCCCGAGCTTGGTGCCTGGGGGTCACCACTCATGGTGCCCACTAGTCATGCAATATCATAGGCCACCTTCTTGGTGCCTGGGGTCACCACTCAAGGTGTCCATTGGTCTACCCATATGGGCCTGACCTTTGGTATCATCCATCAGGGTGGCATGTAGGTGTGAGAATCCATACTTCTATTATTAATGTGATAATCATAGTGACTTTATAATTTGCAAATATGAACATCTAAACTGATAATTTGCAGTCAATGCGATCAATCATCCGGCAACCACGCGGGAAACTAATGCGGTTATTCATAAGCGTAACCACATACCTGTCAGGCGGACTCAGATGCAGGAATATTCCAAACAAGCAAGTAATCCAGAATCAAGCAAGTACACAATTCAATCCTGAAATATTCATCCAATATTTTCTATCATTGATCATGGTACAAAAAACCAATAGATCTACTCGTGCCTTAGGGTTACTAGCCTTTTTAGTGTTTTGACTATAATTAGGGTTTCACTTCCTTTTTATTACTTTTATCTTACCTTTTATCAAATATTCATCAAACCCTAATTATCTTGTCTTATTTTCCATTAAGGTCCTTAAGATTAGGTTTGAACCACGAAAACCCCAATTATTCATCTATTCATCACAAAAGATGTTAAGGTTATCCTTTAACAATATTTAATCTTATTTTCGGACAAATAATACCATTATTTAGCAGTTAAGTCCAACAAGCCTCTTTTCATTAAAGCTACTATTTTAATCCTTTTAATCCATGGCAAGCTCATTATAACCATTTATCACCAATTCATAGCCCATTATGATCTAAGTCGCATATGAATTCGTTTTGTCATAATTTTACCTTTTTACTCCTGAGAAAACCCTAATTACTACCTTTAGGGTATATATCCAGAATTAAGGACTTTTATACTCTAATAGCTTAGATTCAACATGTTTCAACTCCACTCATCATATTGATCAATTAAAGCCTTTAATAATCTTATTCACTAAAATTAGGGTTTCAAGGCCCATTAATGCTTATTTATGCTCATGAACTCTCAATTTAATCTACTAACATGCAAAACTCATCCATTTTATTCCTAATGTTTCTTTTTATCATTAACAGGCTAATATCAACTTTAGTCATCAATTAAACCCTCCTAATCACAGTAAACACATCAAAATAGGGTTTCTTATTCATCATTACATTAAAGTTAATAACTTATACTACTTTTCGAATTGTAAGCATAGTTAGGCTTCAAGTATATTTTATTTAGATTCCTCTCGATTTTCTGAGCAACTTTCATGTATAACATGTCCTCATCCGACCTACCAATTATTTACTATGAATTAAACCAATTTCACTTACTTTGGCGAATCAGGAGCTGCCACGTAGCCTATCCCATGCAACGTTGAAGTTTTTGGAAATATAACGCAATTACGCGTTTACCCCCGGGTTAGTGATCCGTTCTTCAGCCCTTCGAAGGGCATATCCGTCCAACGCCATGATACTCTTCTTCTACCTCGCGAACTGCCGCAGATGCGCCGGCCTGTAGCCCTAGGCGCGGTGGGCGGCTTCTCCCCTCCTTCCTACAACGCGATTCTTGCCGCCAACCATTGCCCTGGCTTTTCCGTGCCTCGGCGCACGCGGGGAGCCCTCTGGTCGCGGTTGAGGTGGTAGAGTCAGGCCTACCGAACTCCGCTGCTTGTGGCCGACCTGCCGCCATGTGCGGGTCGGTTCTTCGTCCCTTGGCCGTGCTCCTCGCCGGGAAACCTTTCCCTAACTCGGATGCGACCTCACGCACGTAGGGAGCCACCCACAAAGCATTCAACGCAGCTGGTTTGGGGCTGCACAGATCTGCAACCCACGGACGGAGTTGCAAACATGCAGCCGCTTGCTGCACCTGGTTCAGAACGCGGTCAAGGTGGCAAAGCTCCTCCCTGGTACCACGAAGCATCCAACTACCGGTGCAACTCTCTGTTTCTGCCTCGTGGCTTCAGGTTCTCGTTGTCCCGCTTAGTTAGGGTTTGGTGTGTAGGAAACAAGAAGAAGAGAGATATGTGCGTGGGGTTTCCCTGGACTTGGCCCTAGGCCTTACCTTAATATAGGGAGGGGGTATCAACGTCCAATGACGTTCATCCAAGAGAAACCGAGTTCCACCCTCTAAAGGAAACTCATTCCTTCAAGGAGAAGAAATCTTCTCACTCCTAACATATTCCTTTAGTAACCATATTCCATGGTTAATTAGGAAATTCGAAAATCCTTTTCTCTTAGACTCTTTTATGCTTGCCTTTTACTCCATAAGCACAAAATCCTATTTTCCTTTATCAGAAAATACTTTCTTTTTAGAAAAATCACAAAATTACTTAATAATGTATCACATTATATTCTTAATTTGCAATTTTGGTGTTTTCTCTTTCTTTCCTCTTTATTGGGGATCCTTGGACCCCAAGACACTCAAAGAATTCGAAATTCCTTGTTTAAGGAACACTCATTATCATTAAATGCATCAATATGCATTATTCTCATTATCTTGCCTATTTCTTTTTAAAATAATTCCTTTTTGAGGATCTCTCTCTTATTTCTCTTTTATTTTCCTCATTAGTATTCCTTTTATCATCAGGAATCCTTGGGATACGAAATCCCACTAATAATTATCCAAATAAACCTCTTTTCACATATTTTCCCTGTTTCATCAATGTTTTCAATTTCTTTATTAACAAGGAAATACTTAATTGCTATTTTCTATTCTTATTGCCTTTTATTTGCAACTTTGGGCTCCTTGGAACCCAAGGAATCTAAGAGGCACGAAATCCTCTTTGGATTTGCCTTCTAGAGGTTTCCAAACCTTTCTTATCTCAAATTCTCAATTATGCATTCATTAATTGAATTTCCTTGTTATTGGGCCCAATAGCCAATAAAGCCCACAAATCAAACAACAAGGCTATTGTAAATGAAATCCATTTATTTAAAATAGATTACATCATTTATTCATTCAAAAAAATGATATTTCTCAGCAAATGAACCCAAAATTCGGGTTGTAACATTAACCTTCTCTGTAGTCTGCTGCACAAGATCAGGACCTAACAACTGATGTTCACCAGTCTCAAACCAACACAAAGGTGATCTACAACGTCTACCATACAAGGCCTCATAAGGTGCCATATGAATACTATGCTGATAGCTATTGTTATAGGCAAACTCTATCAAGCTTAGGTGTAGATCCCAACTTCCGGTAAACTGGAGAGCACATGCTCTCAACAGGTCTTCTAAGGTCTGTATGGTCCTTTCCGACTGTCCATCAGTCTGCAGATGAAAGGTCGTACTAAACCTTAGCTTGGTGCCTAAGGCTCTGTGCAACTGTTCCCAAAAACGACTGGTAAACTGGGGACCTCTGTCAGAAACTATAGTGACAGGAACTCCGTGCAAACGCACTATCTCTTGCACATACAACTGTGATAACCTTTCAACAGAATAGGTTGTTTTGACAGGTAAGAAATGTGCTGTCTTAGTCAACCTATCAACAACTACCCAAATGGAATCATGTCCTTTGCTTGTCCTGGGTAGGCCAACAACAAAGTCCATGGTCACATGGTCCCACTTCCACTGTGGTATGGGTAAAGGTTGCATTGTCCCTACAGGCTTCTGGTGTTCAGCTTTAACTTGCTGACACACAGGACACCTCAGAACAAACTCTGCAACATCCTTCTTCATCCCAGGCCACCAATACAAATCTTTCAAATTCCGATACATCTTGGTGCTTCCTGGATGCATAGCATACATGGAAGAATGAGCTTCTTCCAGGACTAACTTCCTCAAGTTATCCACATCCGGCACTATCATCCTTCCATTATAACAAGCTACATGATCATCTGAGTCATGGAAACCATCTCTCTTCTCATTTCCATACTCTGATCTGATCTGCTGAACTGCATCATCACCTTGCTGTGCTTCCTTAATTTGCTCCCTTAGGGTAGGTTTAATATGCATCTCAGCCAACAATCCGGCTAACAACGACACCTTCAACTGTACATTGTCTTGCCTTAAAGAGATAAGCATATCTCTCTTAGAGCATACTAAAGAGTTTAGTTGTGCTCTATCCATGGTTGATGTTGCTGATTTCCTACTCAAGGCATCTGCAACAACATTGGCCTTGCCCGGATGGTAATCAATTGTACAATCGTAGTCCTTGATTAACTCCATCCAACGACGTTGCCTCATGTTAAGCTCGTGCTGAGAGAAGATATACTAAAGGTTCTTGTGGTCTGTGAAAATCTGGAATGTCTCTCCGTAGAGATAATGTCTCTAGATCTTCAAGGCATGAACCACGACAGCTAACTCCAGATCGTGTGTCGGATAATTCTCCTCGTGTTTCTTAAGCTGTCGGGAAGCAAAAGAAATCACTTGTTTATCCTGCATCAACACACATCCAAGTCCATTCTTGGAAGCATCACAGAAGACTACATATCCTTTTCCTTGTTCAGGTAGCACAAGAACAGGTGCACTTGTCAACCTCTCTTTCAACAATTGGAAAGATTGTTGACACTTATCACTCCAAGAAAAAGGAACATCTTTCCGGGTCAACTTGGTCAAAGGTAAATCTATAGAACTAAAGTTCTTAATGAACCTTCGATAATAGCCAACTAACCCCAAGAAACTTCAAATCTCCGTCGGTGTCTTCGGTTGTTCCCATTGTAGAACAGATTCTACCTTTGAAGGGTCAACATGAATTCCCGTGGCAGATATCACATGTCCAAGAAAAGATACCTCCGGTAGCCAGAACTCACACTTGCTAAACTTAGCATACAGATTATGTTCTCTTAGCAAGGTTAAAGCTTGGCGAAGATGCTGCTCATGCTGCTGAGCATCCTTACTATAGATCAGAATGTCATCTATGAAGACGACAACACATTGATCAAGGAAAGGTCGAAAAACTCTGTTCATGAGTTCCATAAATGTAGCTGGTGCATTGGTTAGTCCAAATGACATAACTGTGAACTTATAGTGACCATACCTTGTCCTAAAGGCAGACTTGGATATGTCACTATCCTTAATACGGAGTTGATGATATCCAGATCTCAAGTCTATCTTTGAAAAGATGGTTGCACCACGCAACTGGTCAAAGAGATCATCAATCCTCGGCAGAGGATACTTATTCTTTATTGTTACTTTATTGAGTTGTCTGTAGTCGATGCACAACCGCATTGACCCATCTTTCTTTTTAACAAACAAGACCGGAGCACCCCAAGGTGAAGTGCTTGGTCGGATAAAACCCTTCTCAAGTAACTCTTGGAATTGTTTCCTTAGTTCTGCCATCTCGGCAGGCGCTATCCTATACGGAGTCTGGGCTATGGGTTTCGTATCTGGGATCAAATTGATTTCAAAATCAATCTCCCGAGGTGGTGGTATGCCAGGAAGTTCTTCAGGAAACACATCCTCGAATTCCCTGACTATGGGAACTTCCACAGGATTGGAACTTTCCTTGGTAACATCTACCACATGGGCTAATAATGCATAACATCCTTGCCTCAACAACTTATCAGCAACCATAGCTTACACAAGGCAGGTGGGCAGAATCTTTCTCTCACCCTGAAAGATCCATCTGTTGCTTTCATCAGCAAACACAGCCAACTTGGACTCACAATCCAAGACAACTCTATACCTTTCCAAGGTATCCATCCCGAGGATTATATCAAATCCTCGCATATCAAGTGGTATAAGGTCCACTTGAATGCGATGTTCAGAAAAGAAGAGGATGTAGGGAGAGCATACCTTTTGCAAAACGGCAGACCCACTTAACGGAGTCTCCAACAACAAACTATATGCCCTATGACTAACAGTCATATTGCAGTTACGGATCACTTTACGAGTGATGAAAGAGTGCGTAGCACCCGGGTCAATCAGAACAGATACAACATAGGATGTAGACATATCAGAATATAAAAGTTTCATCTGACCTGCCACTACTCGTGGATTGACCACTGCTTCAGGTGGGTTCATAGCATAGAACCTCGTAGTCGCCTGGTGTTGAGGTGGTGCTGATGATCCAGCTTGAGACGCTTGTCTACGTCCTCGAGCTGCTCCTTGATATTGTCTACTCTGAGATCCCTATTGATTCTGTCTCGGAGGCTGTGTCACACTGACATGCCTAGAACGACAATCCTTCATCAAGTGTCCCACCTTACCACAGTTGTAGCAACTCCTCTCCTGTTGTTGTGGTCGGGGTGGTCCAGTAACTGACACTGATGCAGAACTATGAGTTCCTTGAAGCGGTTGACTTCGTCCTCTACCTCTGCTCGGTGTCCATTGAGTTTGAAAACTCGATCTGGGTGGTGGAGGGTTAGGTGCAGAGAATCTAGGTTTCTTGGAATCCCTAGATGAAGAACCCTAGAACTGTGGGTATCTTTTCTGAGTTTGTCTCTTCTCAACCACAGACCTCTCTATCCTTCGGACTGACTCAACAAAGGTAGAGAATCTCTCTCGGTTTTCTAAGGCAGACACGGGGGTTGACATATCAGCATTCAAACCCTTCTCAAATCTTCTGATTCTTTCCTCCTCTGTGGCAGCCATGTACGGACAGAACCGCAACAACTCCATGAACTTAGCTTCATACTCGCTAATGTTCATCATACCCTGCCTTAGTCTCTCAAACTGAGAGATCTTCTCATCTAGGAAGGTCTTTGGAAAATATCTATTGATAAATTCCCAACAAAACTCTTCCCATGAGAACTCTACTCCAGGTCTCTTCTGCTCTTCCATGTTCCACCAATGACCAACACTACCTTTGAGAAGATAGACAACATGTCTAACCTTCTCAGCTTCCGGGATGATAAGAATCCTGAAAGCCTTCTCCAACTCTGTCAACCAAAGGTCAGCATCGGCGGGGTCGGCAGTCCCGAAGTACTTGGTAGCTCCGACACGATGAAGTCGTTCGAACGTCTTACCGATACCTTGTGCTTCAGGATGGATAGGTGCCCTAGGTGCAGGCATGGGCATCCTGTCGGTTATGTGTGTCATGGCAGTCATAAACTTCCTGAACATCGTTTATACAGCTGGGTTACCCATGTCAGCTGGGTCAAACTGGGGTGGCTCTCTTGGTGACTCAGGTGCAGGCTGTTCTATTTCTGGAACCCTTGCACCGCCTCGAGGTGCACTAGCACTACTCTCCGCCACGTACCCATCATGTGGCTCAGCCATTCTTATGTATCTTCTTCTCCTGAGGAGTAGAAGATTCTATTAGATAAGGAAGGAGTACTAAAGATAGACTCGACATCCTAAGTCATATGCCTCTGTAGACTCAACTGACCTAGAGCTCTGATACCACTAATTGTGGGCTCTGATCTCCAAACCGTGATATAATCTCGATGTAAACTTAGCGGAAGCGATTCGATAAACAGCGGCAGACAAAATCATGGGAAATTAAAACTTGTTGGGATAAGAGCTTGAATCCATAAAAACTTATTTCATAACAAGAGATAAACTGTTTACATCTCATGATAATTACTTCTTGAGTAATTATATACATCAAGATACAAAATCTCAAGAACTCACACAAAAGACTCCAAGACCTGAGAGTACAGAGGACACATAGGACTGACTCTAACTACACCACATGGCAGGCTAAATCTCCACCTGAGATTACTGCTGCTCCTGGTGCTATTACTGCTGCTGAGATTGGTCACCTGTAGACTGGTTCCTCCATCTACGACGTCCACCTAAAAAGTTGAAGTCTACGGGGTGAGACAATTTTACATAATTGTCCCAGCGAGAGTTATAACTCTCCGCCAGAAGCTTTATTATAACATCAAAAAATATCTTAAGCAGTAAAGCTTTCAAAGTATTCAATAACTGTTGCAACTATATAACAAGAGTTGAACATTTATGAGACCTGAAGAAATATAAGCACTATCACAGTGTATCATCAATCAACTAACTCGTAGTTATCTCTAGCAGGTATACTACGTGGTTGATTATGTTTTACAAACAACATTATGCCCTGTGGAGATGAGGTATACCACTCATACTCCAACTGATCGCTGAGAAGTCACATCAGTATCATACATAGGTCATTAAGAGAGCCGGATTCTCATGACCTTCATCTTCCTCAATCAGTAAGAGGATCACTTGTAGTACATCTTGTGTCTATACTTATTATAGCTCACCAGGGTAAACTGGTCCTTCGCTATTTTAAAGTTACAGTGGCGTTCTGTACTCTCTTCGTCATCAGGAGTTTTCATGTTTATCTCCACTGATACAGATATCTATGTCTTCTTCGTCATCAGGAGGTTTCATGTTTACCTTCCACTGATACGGTAGGGTTTAGTAGTGAAGGGTTGACGGATTACACATCTACATCAATCACCTACACTAGGATGTAAGGTTCTACACATCCATATACCCCACATACTCAAAAGTATGTGTTCCAGGAGTTCCCTTAGGAAAACCTGTTTCACCATCATTTGATCTCTGACAATGATGGATCTATGATCAGGGCTCTACATTATACTTGATTAGTTAGGTACATTTAGTATTCATTTAATCATCACACATTGTTCTTCAAACAATAACAGTAGCATAACAGCTATGAAAGGAGAATACTAAATGTAACAAGCCTAACTCACATCAATCATCATTTCTCATTATACTCATCACAAGTCATCTCTGAAGCATGACCTGGTGGTATTCATTGCTCTTACAGCCCATTAACTCATAGGATGCCACTGACAAGGCATCCAGATATTTTACTTATTCATAAAGCCTTTAACATGCCTTTAATGAATGCAGTATCATCATCCATACCTGGATATGATCACCTTCATATCAGGACCTGCATAGTTAGTTCAACTGATAAAGGTAATTCAAAACAAGGAATATACTTCTCACTCTTATCATAAGAGCTAAGTTCTATGATTCTTATCAATTAGAGTTTAATACTCATAAAGCATGTCATTACCCTTGAATTAGGGTTTACTAATCACATTGAATGCCATTACCCTTGAATTAGGGTTTACTATTCACATTGAAGTGAATTGAACTCATAACATCATCATGTATGTGGTACATCATCATTGATGCTCTCAGACTGGCTTAAGATTCATCATACATCATAATTAGGGTTCCCATGATCTCACACAGGTGGATCATACCCTAATTATGCACATTCATTTGTATTGAAGGTTCTTTAATTGAGTTTCCACCTAAAAAGGGTACTTTCTCTCTCTAGAAGTACTTTCTCTCTCTAAAAGTACTTTCTCTCTCCTCATACTAGTAGATGGTGATAACATCACTCTAGATCAAGTTGAAATAAGTCATCATGGGCTAACATAGCCAAAAACATCACTAACATGTGATTAGGGTTTGATTTGATCAAGGTATTACTCAATCGACCCTTCAAGGGTATTTTGGTAATTCACCCCATTGATCACCATCATGGTTCAAATAATTAGTCACTTAATCCCTTAATGTCCTAGGTTATCATTAGGGTTTTAGTTTAGAGCATCTTTGAACCATTTACATCTCCAATTCGTTAAGTGAAGTCAACCTTTGAACACCTTAAACAATCTCAACCTTCAACATCCAAACGGTTTGAGACCGTTTGGATGGGTTGACTGTTTGCTTTGGTTGACTTCAAGACCATGTGACCTTCAAGGTCATGAGCCCAAACCGAGAGGGGGTGTAGACCGTTTAACCATGTTGACTTCAAGACCGAGAGGTCTTACATGGTTTGAGACCGTTTGATGTCTCTCGGTCTTGAGACCGTTTGATGTCTCTCGGTCTTGAGACCGTTTGATGTCTCTCAACCTTGAGACCACGAGGCCTCTCACGGTCTTGAGACCATGAGGTCTCAAATGGTCTTGAGACCGTGAGCCCTCAAACGATCTTGAGACCGTGAGGCTCACATGGTCTCAACCGTTTGGTCCTTCAACAAGGTTCAAGCTTTTCAATTGATTATGTTTATCAATGTTGAAGCCCCCAAAAGGTCAAAGCCATGGAAACCACTTAGGGATTAAGTCAATTAGGGTTATGCTTAACCAATTGTTCACTCCATTGACCCTCAATTGTTAACCAATTAGGGTTGAAGTCGATTCAATTAAGGTCTATCAATGTTCAGCCATCAACACTCAACAATGTGAATCAACTCAAGGTTGAACCCTTCAATTGAGCTCCACTTGGGCCCAAACTTGGCCCAAACGGTCTTGAGATCGTTTGGATGAACTCTACACGGTCTTGAGACCGTTTTCCCAAGATTTCATCAAGATCTAATGTGATTTGATAGGGATTGAACCTTGATTGAGTCACAAATCAGTATTTTGATTAATTTGATAACTTATTGCAATTGGACCCTCAATTGATCAAATTACCTTAACCCTAGACCTCCAAACGGTCTTGGGTTGTCACCACACGGTCTTGAGACCGTTTGGATGAGTTCCAAACGGTCTTGAGACCGTTTGCCCATCCAACTTTTGGATTCTAGTGAAAATTCTTCAAGGTTGGATCCATTGAATTGATTATCATATCAATATTTAATTGCAATGTAATTTGGTATTATTGTACCTTCAATTGGTCAACTATTCTTGACCTCAGACCTCCATACGGTCTTGGGTGATTGCCCACATTGTCTTGAGACCGTTTGGTTGATCCCCAAACGGTCTTGAGACCTTTTAGGTCAATCAACCCAAAAACACTCATTATTTTATTGAGATTTCAGTACTGATTTCAATTAGGGTTCACCCTAGTAATCACCCTTCAACTCTTAGCTCGTTTGGAATTAGTCCATACAATTTGGTGAGTTGTTAATTAACATTATTTTGAACAGTAATATCATACGGTCAATGCCTGGTCAACGACCTTACACGGTCTTGAGACCGTTTTCCCAAAAAGGCTATTTCAGACCGTTTGAAAATCAGGAATAAATTCAATTGAAGTTGTTGATTAAAAAGGCCATATCTCCCGATTCCTTTGGAGTTAACCTCTCAATTTTTGATGGTGATTAGTCTACATAATTATATACAGGTTTCTTATACGGTCCACGCTCGTTCAACGCTGCTATACAGTCTTGAAGACCGTTTGCCCTCTCTCGGTCTTGAGACCGTTTGCTCACCTCACGGTCTTGAGACCGAGAGAGCAAGTTGGGGAGACCGTTTAATAAAGTGAAAAGCGGTGGATTTTTCTTGGAATTAACGTCTTCATCTCCTAGATTAAGAACAGAAAGGATTTCCCACGGATTTGCTTGCAAAATAGCAAAGGAAAGTAGGGAAGAAGAAGAACTATCATCTACATGCATAATCAAGATGTATATAACAAAGCATGGGTTTAGAGTTATAAAACCCACCTAAAGCTTGCTTCTTGAGCTCCAAGCTTTCTAGCTCCAAGCTTTAATGGCGTCCTTGGGCTCTCACAGGTTGGCCAAGGTGAAAACCTCCAGGGAAAGTCAAGAAAAGATGGCTAGAAAGATAGAGCCATGAGAGCTAGCCATGAAATTGACCTTGAATTCGAGTTTTAACCATGAATTTAGGCAAGAAGAGGAATCCAAACCTACCTTGCACCCTTGGTCGTCCTCCTTAGCTCCAAGGAAGTCCTTGGTCGTTTTTTTGGGTGAATAGAACAGTAAGGAAACGAAGGGAAAGTTCCCTTGCTTAGAGAGGTGGAGTGTATATATACTTGGGGTGGGGTTCTAATTATAAGTTCATAAATTCTCCATAATTTCAACTAAGTCCCTCCACCCTTCATAGCTCGTCCTCTCTTCTTTCTTTTCAGGACAACTTCCTCTTAAGGTCAAGAAATGAGAGCAAAGAAGATCAACTTATTACTTAAACATACCCATAAAAGGGCTATTGCACATACACCCTGATTACTCAATCACAAAGGTGTAATTCATAACTTGATTATTCAATTGAGGTGACCTCTTCATCATTTCTTCTCTAAATGATGACAAGAGTCTTAATAGATACATTAGATGATATATTTTACAAATTGCATCCCTTAATTTGGGTAAATTGCATTTTACCCCAAATTAGGGTTTCAAGCACCGGGATTGCTTCCACAGCTGCACCTTGGTGCCCAAGCTTGGGAAATCCCTCTAACTTCAACATAATCATTCTCATGATGTCTCAACATCAGAGAATCATCTTAACATGTGCAATTTGCAAGTTAATCCTTCTAACTGGGTAATTTGCACATAGGTCCCTGTATTACAAAACAATGCTACAACTTTATATAAAAAGGAGCAAAAACTGAAATATATGTTTCTGAGAAACTTAATTACATGCCCAAAGTTAATCACAAGGATTTAATTACATATTTAGGCAAAACACCTAGGGTTAGCTTATAACCCAGGTTAGGGATGTTACACTGTTCTTGGGTGCACTAAGGAAGATGATGATGCCATCATCATAAGCAAGCACCTCACCAAATATCTTGGGAGCAAACGATCTCAAAAGTTGGGACCAAACGGTTTCACCAAAACCGTTTGGTGACCAAACGAGTTGCAAACCGTTTGGTGGCAAACGGGTTCAAACCCGTTTGAAGCAGTTGACCAAGAATTGACCGTTTGGTAATCTCGTTCCTAATTATGTATGCTAATGACAGTACAAATTTGAGGGGTTAACTCCAAAGGAATCATAGGTTGCAGGCTAATCAATTAGGAAAACCTAATTGGATTAAGTGCTGATTTTCAACCTGATTAACTTGACCTTCTTGGGCGAACGGGTTCAAGACCATTTGAGTGAGTTGACCAAGCGTTGACCATTTGGGATTCCTGTTCATAATTATGTTGGTTAATGACTCTCCAAATTTGAGGGGTTAACTCCCAAGGAATCGTGAGTTGAAGGCTATTCAATAAGGCAAACCCTAATTGAAAACAGTGCTGAAATTCCAATGAGTTAAGTTGAGATTTTGGGTTGATTAGCCCAAACGGGTTCAAGACCATTTGGGGATCATCCAAACGGGTTCAAGACCGTTTGGGGATCACCCCAAGACCGTTTGGAGGTCTGGGGTCAAGTATAGTTGATCAATTGAAGGTCCAAAGGTACCAAATCATACTGCAACTAAATGCTGATTTGTTGATCAACTCGATAGACCAATCCATGATGATTTTTCACTAAAGTCCAATGGTTGGATGAGCCAAACGGTCTCAAGACCATTTGGAGCTCATCAAAATGATCTCAAGACCGTTTGGTGGTCACCCAAGACCGTTTGTAGGTCTAGGGTTGAGTATGGCTAGGTGTTTGAAGGTCTAAAGGTACTAAGCTGATATACAATGCAATGTTGATTTGGTGATCAATCCAATGAACCAAACCCCAATTGGATTGCTTAGATTTGAGTGATATGATGGGAAAACGGTCTCAAGACCGTTTGGAGGTCATCCAAACGACCTCAAGACCGTTTGGGGTCAGGTCATACCCAATTTAGATGATGGTTCAATGGTTTCAAAGTAACTAGTATTACATTTATTAGTATTGAAGGATCATCGATTTTAAACCCTAATTCAATTGAATCAAACCCTAATTGATGACCAATTGAGGGTTAATTAAGGGTCAAATCAGTTGAAGGTTGACCTATTTAACTCAATTCAAGTATGAGTATAAGTCCAATTGATGATTGGTTCCATGAATTCAATGATTGAAGGAATCAACATTGAAAATCCTAATTCAATTGGGTATCTTATGTAATGGAGGTCCAATGTGATTGAATCTCTTGAGATTTAAGATGATGAATGATCCATTGATCCAATTATGATTAGTAATGATTATCAATGAAGGTACAAAGGTTGAAACCCGAATAGTACCTAAGAGATTAGTGCCAATTAAGGGATGAATCCCTAATTGCTTATAGGATCAATGACTTGATACACTATGTTAATCATAGTTGTATGTACTCGAATGAAGGGTTGATATGACCTAATCAAGTTGAGAAGTGGATAGAATGAATTCATACATGAATATGATTCATGTGGTGGTTAAGGGTTATGATCCTTAATTAAAGATATCATGAAACCCTGGTTAAGGGTGTATTCTTATGAAACCCTGGTTAAGGGTGTATTCTTATCAAACCCTAGTTGAGGGTGTATCCTTATGAAACCCTAGTTGAGGGTGTATCCTTGTGAACCCTGGTTGAGGGTGTATCCTTGTGAAACCCTAGTGGAGGGTGTATTATTGTGAACCCTGGTTGAGGGTGTATCATTGAGAAACCCTAGTTGAGGGTGTATCATTGTGATTGTTTATAGGCAACTTTATAATAAAGCCATGCCTTAAACTAAGATAAGTCCATATCATGTGAGATAGATGGACAATTCTACTGTGTGCCCTATGCATTATATGCTAAGGGTGAGTATTCTGTGATGGAATGTATTAAGAGGGGAAATACCTTAATACAAGATAAAGTTGGTTAACTCAAGAGGGTCTGAATTAATGAGAAATGGGGAACCCTAACCCTAATTTGGGGAAAAGGGAATGATAAGCCCTGCTTGATAGTGAACCCTAATTCCTGGTTCAGGAATGATGGTGTTACTATTGTATCACATGATGTGATGAATATCTTGTATGACTGTTATCATGCCTAATAACCATGCAGGCATGATGAGATGATGAATATAGCCAGGTTTGGGCTGTGACATTTATTTAATAAATGTGAATAAGTTATTTCCTAGTGAGAGGTGACAAGTTGTGAATGGCCTTGTGAGCCATGTGAATAAGTTGTTTCCTAGTGAGAGGTGACAAGATGTGAATGACCTTGGGAACCATGTGAATAAGTTTTTGCCTAGTGAGAGGTGACAAGATGTGAATGGCCTTGTGAGCCATGTGAATAAGTTGTTGCCTAGTGAGAGGTGACAAGATGTGAATGGCATTGTGAGCCATGTGAATAAGTTATTGCCTAGTGAGATGTGACAAGATGCGAATGGCCTTGTGAACCATGTGAATAAGTTGTTGCCTAGTGAGAGGTGACAAGATGTGAATGGACTTGTGAGCCATGTGAATAAGTTGTTGCCTAGTGAGAGGTGACAAGTTGTGAATGACCTTGTGAGCCATGTGAATAAGTTGTTGCCTAGTGAGAGGTGACAAGATGTGAATGGCCTTGTGAGCCATGTGTGATGCCTGGGTAACAAGTATCATGTCTCTTTGTAGCATTTGTGTTAATAAGTTATGCTAGAGAACTTGGATGATGTTACCTTTCTGTTATATATCTAGAGCTCATTGATGATTTTTCATATATGTTGTATTCATTACAAGTAGATGGATGAACTATGAGTCTACCATGGGTAGATGCAATGCTCCCAATGAAAATGGAGATTTTCTTATTCTGTTCTATGATGATTAATTATGCCTGATAATGAAAAAGTAACCCCTGCTCAGTTTAATTTAATAATCTACAATAATAATGTTTCTGGCAGAGAGTTATATCTCTCGTTGGGGCAATTTACAATTGTCTCACCCCCGTGGGAAACATTTTTAGGTATGCATGAAAGGCAGAGCAGAAACCCTAGAACAGGGAAAGAGCAGCAGCAACAACAACAGTAGGGATAGCAATAAGATCTCAGGTGGATATATTGTCTGTCTAGTCATATAGATAGTAGTCCTATGTGTCATCTCTGTACTCTCAGGTCCTCGGAGTTTTTAGTCAGTGTTTTTGATATATCAGTCTTAGGTTTTGGCTTGATGCCCCGAGATTTGTATGCTGCCTGCATATATGTTTATAAGGCAGCTGATGATGTAGTCTCTGGAAAGAGATGGTACATGATATGTACGTTTGAAACAGAATGTATATGATATACAATGGCATTTGTTGGAAAAGATTTCCTATGTGTGGATCTCTTTGCAAAAAGTTTTAATTTTTAGTGATTTTCGCTAAACCGCTGCTTGATGAACGCTTCCGCATTAGTTAATCTTGTTTTCATGAGACGGTCGTGACAGGGTTCAAATCTATATATAGGTCAGTTCGGTTCGAAGTCCTGATCGCAAAGGAACCCAAATCTCTAACTGAATCACATTGAATTGTGAGATAATCATGGAGGAGTGGGGCGGACCAGACTGTTTAGAGTCCTAGATGGGGTAGGATCTAGGAGACGATCCGCTCACCCTTGGATCCTCATCCAATGATGTTTGGTGATCCACGCATAAGTAATGTGAAGAGGGCCGCGTGACACTTCAATTTCAGTAATAGTTTGGGAGAAAATTCAAATATGCCCGTGTGACAATGCATCAAATCGCAACCATAGGAAATCAATCTGATTAAACCGAAAACCAAGGTTAAAATAGGTCCTAACTATATAGAAAACTCCCAAAAATCATTTGAGGGGTCAAACAAAGTCAAAAACTTTCGAATGTTAACTATGACGTCTTATAATCATGTAAAACATTATTGTGGGATTATAATCCCAATTTTCTTAATCAAAATTCCTACATAATTTAATTAGTTTTAACCTTCTGTAATTCCTAGCTAAATGTAGGAACATCATAATCTTATAAAAATTGGTCATAAATCCTATATCCCACAAATCTATTTACCTTCACTTATTATAAACATCAATAATTATCACACATGTCCATTAGTCACATTATATTTCATATTAAATATTTATTCATATTTATACACATCCGACTAAAGTTACATATTTAAACCATTATGTGTGTATAATACATCTACTAAGAACTCGTTACATATTAAACCATGGTTAGGTTTAATTGGTCTCTTAGTTAAGTTCTATTAATAAAAACCACATTATGGTTTGAAATTAGCTGTGAAATTTTGGGGTGTTACAATTGGCTTCATAGATTTCATGCTCTAATCGATTGTCGTGACAAGAAAGTTATCATTTCTAAACCCTACCTCCCTATTCTTATAATTTCTAGAAGGAAAGATCGAAATATAAATGTTGTTATTTCTCTGATCAAAGCTCAAAACATGATATATAAAGGATGCAAACCATACCTAGCAACTATAACTGTAGTCATTCTTGATACATGTGACCTAGAAAACATTGATATAGTGCAGGAATAACCAAGTGTCTTTCCTGAGGAGCTCCCTGGGCTACCACTTGATCATGACATTGAATTTTCTATCGAATTAGCACCCAGTACCACACCCATTTCTCGGGCACCCTATCAGATGGCTTCTGTTGAATTAACTAAACTGAAAAAGCAGTTGTAGGAATTGCGAGACAAAGGTTCCATCTGCCCTAGTACTCTCCTTGGGGAGCCCCCCTTCTATTAGTCAAGAAAAAGGATGGCTCCCTTCGCATGTGTATTGAATATTGTATGATCAATCAGGCTACTGTGAAAAATAAGCATGCACTGGCCCAAATTGATGACCTTTCTGATCAACTTTGTTATGCCCATGTCTTTTAAAAAATTGATCTCCATTCTGGTTACCACCAACTCAAGGTTAAGGATGAAGACATCCCTAAAACTGTCTTTCAAACTCGATATGGGCATTACGAATTGCTGGTTATGCCATTTGGATTGACCAATGCCCCTGGTGTGTTTATGAACTTGATGAAAAATGTCATCCAACCTTTCCTCGAAGAGTTTGTTGTGGTCTTCACTGATGACATATTAATATATTCAATTGATGTTGAATCACACCATACTCATATTTGCAATGTTCTTGACATCCTTCAACCCCAGAAATTCTAAGCAAAGTTGTCAAAATGTGAATTTTGGATTTCTTAAGTCATGTTCTTGGGTTACAAATTTTTTGGTGGGAAAATTTTTGTTGACCCTTCCAAAGTCTCAACTTTTCTCAAGTAGAAAGACCCCAAATATGTTTCTGAGATTCGAAGTTTTCTAGGTCTTGTTGGTTATTAGCGACATTTCATTCAGAACTTCAGCAAGACTACCTTGCCTCTCACAAAGCACACCAGGAAAGGAGATCAGTTCATCTAGTCGAAGGACTGCACCTGTGTTGACCCTTCCCTTGGGAAATGATGGGTTTGTCATCTTCAGCGAAGCATCAAATTTCAGTTTGGATTGTGTCCTCATGCAAGAAAGAAAGGTAGTTTCTTATGCCTCTAGACAATTGAATCCAAACGAGGTCAACTACCCAACCCACGACCTCGAGCTTGCTTCCATCATATATGCTTTGAAGATATGGTGACACTACTTGTATGGTGCCACCTTTGACATCCTCACCGATCACAAGAGTCTAAAGTACATCATGACATAGAAGGATCTCAATGTCTGACTGAGGCGATGGCTCGAGTATATAAATTACTATTAATTCACCATTTCTTACCACCCTGATAAGGTAAATGTAGTGGCCGATGCACTCAATAGGAAGTAGGCTAAACGTGTTGTTGCTTTCACTACTGAATGGAAGATCATGGAAGTCATGTCACCTTGGGCCCCAAGGTGTATGGGCAATTTTCTCAGATTGACCAACATCCATGTAAAACTAGGCCTCCAGTCCGATATTTTGTCAGCCCAGAAATGTAATAAGAGTCTTAAGGAAATGACTAAGCTTCTAGAAAAGCCCCAAACACATCTAACACTCGGTATGAATGGTGGAATCTGATACAAACAATGCATACGGGTCCCAGAAAATTTAGATATGACTGAAAAGGTTCTACGAGAAGCTCATGAGTAGAAATATATTGTGCATCTTTGATCAACTAAAATGTACAACGATCTACAAAGGTATTTATAATGGAGGAATATGTAGATCGATATCATTGCTTTCATCTCAAAGTGTGTGACATGGAAGGAGATCAAGGGAGAACATCTATGTCTAGGAGGTCTTCAACAACCCCTACTTATCCTCAAGTAGAAACAGGAAAACATCACCATGGATTTTGTGGTGGGTCTACTAGGACCATGGAAGGGAGTGATGCCATTTGGGTTGTAGTTGATTGTCTGACTAAGTCATCCCATTTTATTCTCATCAAGACAACAACCAAAGTCCCAGAGGTAGCAGAGCTATACATTCAGGAGATAGTCAGGTTGCATGGAATTTCTATATTTATTGTATCAGATCACGATGCAAAATTCACTTCTCACTTGTGGGTGAAAGTGTTGGAAGAATCAGTAACTCAGTTGAATTTCAGCACTGCATATCACCCACAAATTGACAGATAGTCTGAGAGGACAATCCAAGTTCTAGAAGACTTGTTGAGATCATGCATCCTTGATTGGGGTGGTTCATGGTACCACTACCTTCCTATTGTTGAATTTGCCTACAACAATAGCTACCAGTCTAGTATAGGAATGAGTCCCTATGAAGCTTTGTATATCGTGTAGGTCTCCATTTTACTAGGATGAAGTAGGAGAAAGATAGATTCTAAAGTCTGAGGAGTTACAACTCTATTATGATAATATCAACCTAATCAAGCAAAGACTAAAAAGGGCACATGATCGTCAGAAGTCTTATGTTGATGCAAATAGGGCCGATACTTAGTTCTTAGTAGGTGATCATGCTTTCCTGAAGATTTGACTGACTCGAGCCATTGCGAAGAACAAAGATAAACTTATCCCTAGATATGTGGGTCCATTTGAAATTTTGGACCATATTTGGAATGTGCTTACAGATTGTCTTTACCTCCACAATATAGCATGATGCACAATGTCTTTCATGTGTCGAACCTAAAGTGATATATCAAAGACCATAGTCATGTCCTCAATCATGAACCAATTGAATTAAGGGACACCCTTGTATACCAAGAAGTTCCAGTCAGGATCCTTGCTACTGCACCAAGGAGCTCAAAAATAAGAAGATCGAGATGGTTAAGGTGTTGTGGAAGCACCATGATAGTGATGATGCTACCTGGGAGTTGAAGTCAGACATGGAGGAAATATTTCCTAACCTTTTTAAGAAAGTCTAAATTTTGAGGACAAAATTCCTAATAAGGAGGGGAGGATGTGATACAGTGAGTTTTACCTTTACTTTTTTCCAATTCCAATTTTCCCTCTTTATGTTGGCCCATGGTCCCAATTTATATTTCTTAACTACACAGTCAATGTTGAGACTCAAATACAAATTCTGGTGATTAATATGACTTGTTTACACTTTATGACATTACAAATTAGGTTAAATAATCACTTTACTCAAAGAAATAAATTCTTCCATCAAACTTCATCATCTTGTCCTCAAACCTTTTATAAATATTTTTCACATTTTGTGAAGAAATGATCCAAATTTCACTCAAATTGGACATTCCTGCTATTTTCTACGAATTTTCAAAGTTATATGGTAAAAGCCCTTTTTATTTTTCTTTTTTATTCAACTTGTGCCAAGTCAGCAATCCAATGCGAGGCCAGGGAATGATCCCTGACCCTTAAATTGGGCACCTACAGATTCAGACCCTAATCAAGCGGTCACGAGGTCATCCCCTACCTCCCGCAATTAGCGGAGAGGGGAGTGGTGGCGAAATAGCAATCGATTGATTGTGACCCCATTTTGAAAATCAAAGTGAACACAAATGTTCGCCCCACCAAACCAAATGCATTTAGCCCTTTTTCCCCCTCGAGTTAGCATCTTTTGAGAAGAATCAAGCTTTCATTTTCACTTCTCAGTTGCCGCCATGGACACCCTCTTGAAACCCTAAAACTACCCTTCATCCACCTATAAAAACCCCACCAATGCCTTCGGCCTGCTGCCTTGACTTGAACTGGTGCCTCTACAACCTCCCTATCAGTCTCCTCTTATTTTCCCTCTTTTACATTGCCCCTACTCCATCACAGTGCCATTTCCTATGAAGAACTCCTGCTCCGGTTCGGCGAGCAAGATGCAATCATTAGATTACAGGTCAACATACGACCAGACCCAGAGATCAACGACCACCAGCAAACACGCCCGCCTCCCTTCCTTTTTCTCTATCGTGGATGTGACGAGGAGAAAGTGACCTCCCAAATGCAAGATCTCGTCCTGGTCAAAGTTGACCAAGGGATCTAGTAGACGGTGTTTTTCCTCGGCCTTACTTTTCAGTATTTCTCTTCTCATATCTGCTCATAATAGTAATAAATTCCAAATCTCATTTCAATAATAAAAATGCATCCTAGCTCCAAATAATTTGAATAAATAGTCAATCTTGATTAGAAATACCCAAGGAATTCATTACAAATACCTGTATAGTATAATTCTTTATGAATCTCATTGGTATCCCTAGTTTTTCCCTCTTTCTCATTATATTTTAGTTAATGAATCTATTATGAGTTTAATCTTTGGGAAACCCTAATTATTAACTCTAATGATCATATTGAGACCCAAAATAAAACTTGACTAAATAAGAGTTAGATATAATCTTTAAAACTCATCTAACCTAGAATATGAATCATGCACATTAAAAGAAGTATTAATCTTGATATGATCATGATTAATCTTAATCATGGAAATCCCTTATTCATATGTCAGACCAATGACTCTACCTAATTTCATCTTGAGTTCCAATGATACTTTATGATCTTGATAATGATCTAGATATTTTATGGTAACTTGAATAATGATGATAATATTTAGGGTTGACATGTGTTCCTAAAAATACCTAGGTAGGTCATTCATTCGTGAAACATTCTTGATACGTGAATAAAGTTGGACATTCGGAAATATTGTTGATTATAAGTGGATGATCTAACCCTAAGGTTGAAATAGGAAAATGTAACCCTTTGAAACAAGATCTTATGAAAACCATGATCTTGACCCTTGATCCAATATTCTTGATCTAAGATCTGACTCAAGGGGCTGATCTACTCTTTCTTGGAATCCATACTCTGAATACTCATTTAGAAGGTACGTTATTATATCTCCTCCTTAGTTGTATTGAAGATACTTTTTATGTATCTCTTGACTGTATACTTGGCTATATACATGGTTGAGCTACTGCTCCCTAATTATTAGTCTTCCATTTTTCCTATAATATATTTTAAGAAAAATATGAAAACATAAATGGCAATACCCATTATGACTGGCCATATATCGATGATGATAATGTTGATAATGTTGATATTGAGTACAAGCGACCTTCTATTTCGGAGGGTGGAACTTGTACATTGGCCCCTACCTCCTATGGAGAGAAGGAGCATGGTGACTATCCCCATATTGGTTGGGCCCTGGAGCCAAATATAATATAAGCATGCTTCTCGACTACAACATAATAGGTAATTCGTAATAAAATTCTTGTCGAACAATTATTGATTTTTTAGAAAAATTGCTTGTTGTACTTTTTTTGTAATATAAGTCCTGCCAAGTATAGTAGTTTTCTATAAACTGTTTTACTTGTTTTTGATAAAGTATCGTAGAATTGCAATGATTTTGCATCTTGATTTTCTTGATTTTAGGTCATGCAAGGAATTAGACTCTATGCACATGCTATCTACTCTTTTTATCATCTAATGAAATAAAGACTGCTGCATCAAATCTAGACTCTACATGGGAGATAAATTGTAAAAGGGATGTAGTTGTTGTCTAGTTTCTTATCTACTTTTCTTTCCATGTTGCCTACGGGCCTTATGTACTAAACCATTTGGTTCATTTCAATAAAAGAAGAATGTTATTTCCTTTTTGCATATTATTTGTGTGTGATTTTCAGACCACTCAGGGATGGGCGCTCTAGTCCCTTTAACACTACCCATTTTGATAGTGGGATTGGGATTCAGGTAAGAATGGTTCCGTGACAAAAAACCCATAAATAGACATGAAATAAGTGTGCATCAAAAAATGTTGTCTATTTGTATGAATAGGCACAAAAGAGGGTGTTCCTTAGAGGAAGGGATTTTCAAGATTTTAGAAAGTTCAACATAAAAATTGTTAAGAGCATGAGTATAATTTTTCGTGAAAAAATATAAAGAATAATGGTCTTGTCATAGAAGTATTTCATGATATCATTACAAGCATATATTTGTACATGTATATATATAGTAGACTAGATATACACCCTGCAATGGAAATACACTCTAGGTTCATTGCACAATGGTTGGGTGAAAATTCACACCTTGGACAGAAAGACACACCATTGTACGTATAAAAAGTGCACCCAGGTCAGAAAAGCACATCCTAAAATATATGCATTTCATAATTATCTACATAGATAGATCTGTCTAACTATTCAAATGCTTAATAAAGTGTAAAGATGAATTGTTCCACCATTAATCACAATTAAGTATCCAAGTAACATCTTAGGTGGGGTCACTGCCCTGGACAAAAGAATATTTATTGAGCAAAGGGAAATTAGAAGATTTTAATTTATGAATCCAAATATTTCAATGGTAACAACAATATGGATCATATAGAAGTAAAAGTACCTCATCTTAGTAAATATGATTTTTAGTCATTATAATTTCAAATAAAGTAGAGAATTGCACATACCTCACAATTAGTCTATATATCCAAAACATAAGAAAGTTTAGAATCATGCCTTTAAGCACCTATTTGACTTTTTCTGAGTATTTAGAGTTGATAACAATCAAAATAGTTAACTAAAAATCCAAGACATATTTTAAGAAAAAAATTGAATTAGACGCTTCAAGAAACAAAAATAGATTGGGAAATTTTTTTCTAGCTTAGCTAACCTATAGATATGCATTTTTCCTTATAAGGCAATAATTGAGTATGAATTTTCAAATAAAACTAATTACTAAATACATAATGTATACACATGGACAAATGAAAACATATTCCCTCAGATCTAATTAATAATTAACTTGAGGTGTTTGGGCATATGCGTCAACTCCCTCAATTAAATTCATGTGCGGTCATTAATAATTTGTGTGACAAAAAGTGAATGTGACATAATTGCAAAACATAAGCCATTGGGTCATTTCAGGAATTAGAGGAACATCATAGGGTGAATTGTCACCCTCCTTTATCCCTCATCCCATGGCCAAGGTTGCTTCACTATAGAGAGCACCCAATATTTGGGATCTCAATACCGAAATCCATGTGTGACGGATGAAAACCCAAAGGTTGTGTGAGGTTGTAGCAGGCTCAATAAGCTTGAGCTCATGTCCAACATCCACCAAAAGAGATTGTAAGCCATTTCTGACAAGGTACTTGAAGAAGGAATTTGAGAGTTAAGAATAGTAAAATGCACAAAGAAATAAGTAACAGGAAATGAAAAGTAGAGAGTGAGAGAGCTAACCGTGAAGTCCATTTGATTGAGGTGAGAAAAATCGTTAGTACCATTGAAACATAGAGAGGAGAACACCAATTTTTTAGGGGTAAATTCAAGTGATCTATGTTCAATTGAGTAAGGGAATGGGTAGTATAGGGTGATCATAAGGTGTTATGTTGTTAAAATGTGATGGGTAATAGGTTAAAGGGGTAATGGCATGATTTTATAAAGCATATCACTACAACTATTTAGGGTTAGACTAGGCATTTCATAATAGTCTTACCATTCAATGTGAGTAAAACATTGGTTCAAATGGAAGGGAAAGAGGAAATAATTGGCAAATAAATCATGTGAAATCATTGAAAGGTGGCATACTAACTCCGACTTGGTATTTATATTTGTATGCAAACTAGGCAAGTGGAAAATATTGATCACAAAAACCTCCCTAATCAGTCACACAATCATGTGACTAATCCTATAAAATATGTGTTGTTTGCTCTGATTTTCCATCTATCTAAAGGTTCTAGATGAGATGAAATGTAGGTTAGAGCCCACTCATCTTGTATCTTCTTCTACACACATGGTGTAAACTTTAGCTTACAATTAGAACTAGCACCTTAGGTACTCAGTGCAAGAGAACAATTCAGTCCCTATATGATTCTCCCATCTATGTAACCACGTTTGAAATCTCAAAAGAATAAAAATGGACTGACTTGGTTAGGAAATCAATTACAACCCATATTGCATTATAACCATCTCTATCACCTTGGGAAGCCAATAACAAAATCCATAGTGATTTTCTCCCACTTCCACTCTGATATATTACGTGCATGGAGAAGACTACCAGATCACTTATGTTCTACCTTCACGTGTTTTTATGTTGGACATTTCACTAATGTTATCGTTATATCTCTATAAATAATTTTCCACAAAAAAACCCATTGTAGGTCCTTGTACATCTTCGATTATAATAGGATGAATTTTGTACATGAACCCATGGTCTTCAATCAAAACTCTTGGTCTCAAATCATCAATATTTGGGATCCACAACCTATTTAGAAAATGAATAGCACAATCTACTGCAATAGATATCTCATATTGTGGTTTTTCATTTAGCAACTTCATCCAATCAATATTGAGGCTAGATAACTATACATAAACATCATTGGAAATCCATGAGGGGTGATACACAGACTACTCATATGCACTCACAACTTTTCTACCATTATATAATCGACATAATCTAACAACAATGTCCTAAACTTGAGAGTTACATCAAGATCATCCATAATAAATAGCATATAAAGGCACATATAGTGTCTCTCTTCCTACTCAAAGCGTCAACAAAAACAATGGTTTTTCCATGATGGTATGATATTGTAAATTCATAGACATTGAGATATTCCATCCATATCCTATTCACAAATTTAGATCTTTCTCTACATTGGGTATTGCAAATATTTTTGATAGAAGAAGACTTTAAATTGTAATTCACACATGTTTTTATGCTTCAATTTTAGAGCATGAACTATGAAAGACAACTCTTAATCATGCGTAAGACATTTCTCTTCATTCATCTTCAGCTGATTTGAATTTTAGTTGATCACTCATACTACTTGCCTATGTATACAACCCAACCCTTGTTTGGATGAATTAGTGAAAGAGTTGTAAGGTTTACTCTCAATGAGTAGGGAAAGAATAACAATATAAGTTACTCATTTCTTCAACTCCAAGAAACTCTTTTCACTCTAAGGGGTCCACACAAACTTTTCTTCCTTGTGTCTAAACTTTGTCATGGGAATATATATTTCCCAAAAACTATGAACAAACTTTCTATAATAACCAGAAAACTATGTATCTCAGAGGGTTTCCATGCTTACTGACACATTGTCACAACTTCAATCTTGTAGGGGCCCAAAAGATATGCCCCCCGAGATCACGTTGCCTACAAACATAATTTATCTCAGACAAAATTCACACTTAGAAAGCATTGACTATAATGAGTGTCTGCACAGAGACTAAAGAATAATCTATTGATGCTCATTGTGTTCATCCACTTATTAGGAGTATATAAGTATATCATTACTAAATATTAACATGAAGTTGTTGGTATAGGGAAGGAAGACCCAATTCATTAGATCCATGAAGGCATTCAGCACATTAGTCAAACAAAATGAAATGATTAGCATTTCATTCTTTCCATGATGTGTGTGAAAGGAAGTACTAGTATATGCTCATGCATCATTACTTTTGTTAATTGTCACTTCATAGATCCATGTTTGAAATATGTATACATAAAATGATGTGTGAACAAAGATATCAGTTTATTTTAGTCACCTAATTAAGCATTGCTAATCCATGCACATTCACATCAAACCATTTTTCTTTTGTATAAATGTATTTGGAGATCCTTAGGGAGACAAACTAGGTGTTACTACCCCATTCCATAACCTCATGTAGTTTCTTATTAAGTCCAACAAGTTCTACATGCACCATGATATAGGGGTCTAGATATTGATATTTCCTAGTACAAAGGGTCGATATAAAACATCACTTCATAAGAAGGAGTCCAAGATACTCATCAAGAAAATAGCATTGAAATCTTGAAGCACTTTGATATCGTCTAGGATGCATGGTGAGTGATGGAGAATGACTAAAGTGGAGTAGGTGCTATAGCCATGTGAGACGTCTTTATTTTCTTGACTATCGAGATAGTGAATAATTAATCATCATTCTTTAAACACATGACCGCTCACTGTCAGGGTGAACAACATTGACCTTCTTCTCTATAGTAAACAAATCCACATAAAATTGTTAATCTAGTCAATCACCTAGATAGCATTGCACATCATAATGGTGCAGATGATAAAGTCCAACTCAAACATATTCCTTGATATACATTAGGTCCAAAAATAGTATTTTTAGAAAAGAAGAGAATACAACTAAGGGTTTGAACTTCTGGAACATAATCCTTGTGGTTATCCTTGATTATATAGAATTGAATAAAGCTTTAATAGTTTGTTCATTTAAATGTTTGATGTGTAATATAACTATATTGTCATCTCTAGCTTCCACAACATCCATGACAAAGACGTGCACTTTGTGCCTCTCAATAGGTGGATGTCATCCTTGTGTATTGTTATTGTTCTTGTTGGTAGGTAAGGGTGTTCTTTGTGGTTTGTTCTTGTTATATAGAGGTGGATGAGATGGCACTAGGCCCTGCTAAAGTTGTGGTTACTGGGTCTCGATCTAGATAGCTAGGCCACAATGGACCACTTGTCTACCATCTCTCAGTTTTGTAGTGTTTCCCAAAAGCACTTTCCTAGGGTATGGTTACTTGAGCATCAGTTTCACTTCACATGTCTTCGTTCATATTGTAAATAATCAATCCTTACGGTCAAATTCTTACAAAATATAAAAAAAAATCATTTTACAATCATTCTTTACATCAAAGTTGTGGAAACGTATTTATGCATAAGACTACAAAGTAAGAATATGATTAAGTCCTATCTATTACTCAAGAGAGGATAAGTCTTTCACATCTCTTCTAGTTTTTTTTCTTTCTGTACCACCTATCCATAATTCCTAGAGGGAATGAAACCACAGATAGACCCCAAGAAGGGAAACATAAGTCAGCAAGGCTGGTGCTAAATCCAATTATTTAGCTATTTAAAAATATAGATTTATGTAATTAACTATAAGTAAGTTTGTTTGGTGGACTATGGCAATAATAAGAACATGATATAGTTACCATGCTAGTTTCAAAAGGGTGCAACAATTCAAAAATATTAACTATAAAAAATAAGGAGATTATCAAAACTAATATCAAGATGTCATATTACTAAAAAATGAATGATTTATCTATTAGCTCAAGAAATATAATGTTTAGGCTTCCCTATTGGATAGGTTCCTAGTGTTCTCCCCTCTATGAGAGAATGTCACTTTTCCTATGGGGGTAACCAGTAACGGTGGA
Source organism: Alisma plantago-aquatica (assembly GCA_963693085.1). NCBI lineage: Eukaryota > Viridiplantae > Streptophyta > Magnoliopsida > Alismatales > Alismataceae > Alisma > Alisma plantago-aquatica. The sequence continues at coordinate 1,614,433,392 of OY856409.1, read as the reverse complement.
CCTATAATTCTCCATTATCCACTGTGCATGGTTTGGGATATGACCCAACAAATTTAGTGAGACAAATCTCTTAGCCATTGTTCAAATTTTTGTGCCAATATCACTATCAACCAATATTTTAATTATTCAACAATGTTCAACATTAATCTTAGTTATGGTGCCCTTATAAAAGAAGGAAAAACTATAACAAATTGGTTCAACACATATGCAAAAATTTATAAATGAAATTCAAGAGGGAAATAAATAGTTCAACAATGAAATAGAAAATTTAGTATCTTTTCTCAAAGCAAGATTGTGAAATGTTTCATACCCATGGTTTAGTGAGATCTAAAGATTAGAGATATAATATGAAAACGAATTGTAACTCACAATAGGGTTATTGTCTTGGAATTAGTTGTTCAATTTCTACTATTCATGATTAGGGTTCATCATGAAATATTACCTCAATTTACAAACCATTATCTCCCATTATGGGTTTTCTATTCTTTTATTTACAAGATCAACCATTAGCTAAATAGGTCTAAATTTGTACAAATTAATATTAACTATGTAAGTTAGGTTTTCTTTCAATTCATGTAATATTATATACCTCAATTGATTAAATAGGTCAAGGATATCCATTAAATAAAGTCTTATTAAGTAAACAATCCTTATTGAAGGAATCTAAGGTTGTGTACCTTTAAAATTCAATTCATGCTCTTGTTTTCCATTTTATTTGAAAAAGAAAAATCAAGATAAATATACTTCCAAGATGCATTCTACAACTAAATATACACATATAAGTATACATATCTTGGTTTTGTCAGGCATATGCATTATTTATTTTTTTGGAATTTGGTATCTAATGATATAAGTATCATATTATTGATAGTACATATTAGGTTATTATGTTAACAATATTCACACACACACACACACACACACACACACACACACACAGATATATATATATATATATATATATATATATATATATATATATATATATATATATATATAGATATATAGATATATATATATATATAATACGTTTATGAAATTGTTTCACATGGATATGTCTATATAATACTTATGATATAATTAGGTACACATACATAGGCTGAAATATGTAACAAATTTTTATCTTTTCAAGATGGAAACATTATTTTCTATCCGATCCCCACTCATGACTATAAGTCTATCAGATTTCTATATTGTACCATAGTTTTTTTCAGCTATGTAATATATGTGGTTAGAATGACCATATATAACATGCATGTTATTATTTCGATCATTGCAATTAAATTTACAAATACTACAAGAAGACTCACTAGCATCACCTTAGTCTAAGTCAATATCTCTCGATATTCTTGGGGATTCACCTATAGGTTGACCTATCTAATTGAAAACTAGGATCAATTCTGTTAGTTATAGGTTGCCTTTGTTGGTGTATTTCTCCATCAATATTGAATGGTCTTTCTTTACCTGATCATTGGTGGTTCTTTAGATCAAGATTGTGGGTCTGAATTTCCAAGTTGCAGATGAGTGCTTGTTAATGGCTGCAGTCAAAGAAAGAGTGGTAGAAAATTTGAAATAGACTATCATGTTTGAAAATTCTAGCAAGGTCGGGAGGTTGGTATGTGATCTTTATCCTATCACATAAATCTCATATGGTTATATATTGTTATGTTGTTTAAGGGGATAGGTGTAGTATTATATAATTGTGTGGTTGCCTCAGGAATCTTTTAGAGGATGTAGGGAAGAGGAATTTGTGGTCACAAGGTGGGGGAATAGAGTCTACAATTTGTTGAGGTTTTAGAAAAGCGACGACTAGATTGCTTTTAATTGCCATCAGGGAGTCCAAGTGATGGAGACATGCTCCGATGAGGATTTTACAGATATAAATACTACTTGCTACTATATAAGATGATGTCTGAGGTTGTTTTGTTGACCTCAATCATTCTCTAAGAGGTTGGATTTTCCGTCAACCTTGGTGATCGTAGGAGATTTTCACGTACATATGTGAGGGATCGTGGAGGGCATGACAATGTACTTAGCATTAGGGAATGGGTAAGGAAGGCATGTTGTTAGTGAGGCTTTTGGGGTGTGTTCAGTTTAGGAGGAAAGAAGACTTTATAGGAAGAGGGGCATGTAATCGGGTGTTTCTAGGGTTCTAGGATTATCTAGCCATATGTAGAGAAGGAGGAGTCTAGAAACACATCAGACTTATGAACATGAGAAACACTACTTCCATTTTATGTTTACAGAGTCCAACCATTATGGTGCCAGCAAAGACTCAATGTAACATCCCAAGGCATCTTCAAGGTGGGAGGTTTTGACCATGACGAGGATGGAGGTCGAATCATAGGCTGTGTTATTCATGGAGGGATGGTCTTTTCGTTGTTGTTCTTTATAACAGACATGACTAGGTTCACAAAGAGGATGAATTTGTTCCATTCTGGTTTCTAGTATATTCATCTTAGTCTCTAGTTATGGCCATCAATTATGCTTACTTTGAATTATCTGAAAATTTTGTAAGTCCCAATTATAAATAAAATTACTTTGCAATTTTAACCACTTTGCCATTTTCTACTGAACTAAATTATAGAATAATAACATGCTAGATTAATATGGGTTTTACCAAGTTAATATTATTATGAAGTATTCCAACAATAAATATCTATTAATCCAATTGATATCATATATTGATTTCAAGAAAATTTCAATAAAAATGAAGAGTATTCCATGAACCTGAGGTTGTTAAGATATCTAGAAACCAATCATTCATATTGCGCTAGTTGACAATAAAATGATGCTTGAAGACAAATAGAGGGGTTACTTTTAAACATCTCTCAAATGAAGATATTCAATTTAAGGCTAATATTTATAAAAACATGATAATTCAATCAATATAGTGATTGTGATTTGGAATAGGGGACAACAATCTCAAGTTAGGCCTAAAATAGGTCATACCTCAAATAAAAATAGTATGAAAATTTGAGTATGTTACAACATTCCACTTCTTAAAAAAGATTTAATCCCCAAAATTACTGGATCCAACCTATTGAAATCCCTACCCCTTACAAGGATTCAACTAGAAATCTAAAAAGGAATGTCACTTCAACATAGTAATCTTCGTTCTCTTCACCCATACCCTACACCAACTCTAGGTTTTAAGGATTTCATGTGACTCTCCTACAAGGTTTTATTATACCTCCTTGATTAATGTGACTTAGCTTAAGAAATCATCTATGAAATCCCATAAATTATTTACTTGTACATTTCATAAAATATACTTTATTTATGAGAACACTCTTCGATGCAAAAAGTGAAAAAATGTGCAAAATCAATGCAAAAAATGAGTCACAATCACCTCTTTCCAACATTCACCATACAAACTACTTGACTCAATTATCAAATTAAGATTTACATGGAACCTAAAGGGTCAATAGAGAAGCGTCACTTGTGGTATATGCAAGAATGATATTGTTCTTAGCCAATATTCTAATATTTGAGCCAATATAAAATCAACTAATATTTAATAATTCAACAATGTTCAAAATTCATTTATTTGTTGTGACCGTCAATAGGAGGGATGTAAAGAGGCAGGATCACCCCCTTACAAAAAATTTGAAGAATAAAACATCCATTCCAAACACACTCAAAGGTAAGCTAGAATAGGTGCAAAATTTTCAAACTTCAATAAATGGTATTCAAAACAACCAAAGTATAGCGGCAGAATAAAAATAATTACTATATTCAATTTATCACAAGGTTATTATAAAAGTACATCATAATATCTCGTAAGGGTTTACATGTATGATACAACATAAGGATCTAATAGAGGGAAATCTAAGCCATAATAACTTCGTCTCCAAACTTTAACTCCTTAAGCTAGTCTAAAACTTCATGCCTTATCATCCAAGTCCTTCACCTAGGGTTGGAAGCATACCCCAGCAAGAAGAGAAAATAGATGACATCAACAAAGGCTGGTATGTGCATACTAAATAGGAAATTGAGAAATATATGGAATAAAGGACATAAAATATAAAAGGCTTCCCATAGAAAGGATAAGGACCACCCAAATGGGTATCAAGAGAAAAGGAATTGAAATCATATGATAACAAAAGAATATTTGCCATTAATAAAACATAAATATTGTGCCACATAAACACATGCAAAGAATTAAGGCACACACCCCATATCATCAACATGAATGCATGTGGGATAAACATAGCCCTAGAACAATATAAAGACAAAGGCAGCCAAGAATCATACATCTTGAAAACTGATAAAGAAAGGACTATTGTCAATCTCCCAAATATATAAAACAAGGTCCAAGAATCACACATCTTGCCCTGGGTATGAGGTTCCTTTCCATCCCAAAAGAGAAGGAAATATCACATCTGCTCGACACGAAATAACACATCTTCCATAAAAACCAATGCAATTACACTACTCTAGTGCTACTGAATCACATAGCATGTTAAATGTAGAGGCAAGTAGAAAGTATAGTCAAAATATATAAACTAGTCACCACATAAGTGACCAACATATACATCCACCTCATAAGTGGGCAAAAGACATCACATGTCATCTTTTAGAGTTCCATCATGAACAAAGCATAAGATAAGAGTTCAAAAGAATATCCATGATCACATGATCAATATCAAGTAAGGTAGTTCTCATGAACCATGATTTTCAAAAGAAAAGACATTGTGTATAGGTCAATGTCCATAGGACAAAGAGAATTAATAAGCATATGTGAATTGCTTAACATAGAAGAATAGGGGATACATCATACCTCACCTTCAGAGTCTAAATAATCCAAGTCAAGATTAGATCTCCAAAATACCTCTAGGAAAGGTGTACAGGTCCAATAAGTAAGGTTTCCAATCTTAGAGAGGCTGGTTTCTCCAACAAAGCTCCTATCTCGAGCAAGAAGCACCTTCTCCACTTTAGAGGTGAAAAACCCTAACAAAAGAACATGGAGATGAGGTGCTTATGGGTTCTAGGTGGAGTTTACCATGGAAGGCCACTGTTCTAACCTAGAGGAAGGTGGAAGGAAGACTAAAAACATGAAAATAGGGAACGAAAGGAGACAATTGACTAGTTTTTGTCAAAATAACCAAGGAGGAGCTTTAGAAACCCTAAATAGAGCAAATTTAGAAACTTAGGAGCCTTCTTCACCAAGGTAGGCACCTTCTTTTACGTTGAGACAACACCTTTGTAAACAAACAGAGTAGGAGTTATTCTCTAAGCTAGAGGAAAGAAAGAAGAGAAAGAATTTTTGAATTTGGGGTTGGGAAGGGGTAGATATGGCTATATAAAGAAAGAGGTCAAGTATGAGGTGTCTATGAGACTTTCCATGTGTCATGTATAAGGGTGTCCATGGACATGCAAGACTTTATGGATAAGTAAGAATTCAAGCACGAGGTGTCAAGTTGCTTTCCATGTGTCCAATGCTAAGGGTGCCTATGGACATGCAAACCTTTATGGATAAGGAAGAAGTCAAGCATGAGGTGTCCATGGAGCTTTCCATGTGTCCTTAGACTAGGGATTTCATGGACATGCAAGATGACAACTCATAGAGGCTTCTTGAATATCAAATGTCATTTTATGGACACTTATAAGCTATCCGAATTGACCTCCAATCAAAGAAACAACCCCATTGTTTGATAGCTTCTAAAGATAAGCTCATTTATAAAGAGGGTAATCCCTAAAAAGCCCATGGAACGAAACACCTTCAAACTAAGATGCAACTAGGCGCACCATGGTTCAAAAACTCGATAATGGTAAGAGAATATCTAAGGATTATAGTGCACATGATAATTTGCAAAGAAAATGGGTAAATTGCATAAAAGTCCAGAATGTACCTAAAATTGCATAACTTGCACAAACAACATCCAAATTTGGTGAAACTTCATCCACAAGTTATATTTGATGTGTTGAATACAAATTTGACATTATTTGCATATTTTGAAGTTATATAATCACATTATTCATTACTTATGCCTTTTACTTATTTTCTCTCTCCTAAACTTATCCTAATATTTCAAGGTTGTCCAAATTAGATGAAATTTAACATGTAGGCTAATTTTGATATGTAGATTTCGAATTTGATGTTTGTTTCCACTTTTGAGACATCTTTTTATGAGATATGTCATATAGTCCATTAACGACCCATTATCTAAATTAATCATCCAATTAAGTTTATTATCTTCATATTACCACCAAAATGAGTTATGTGGCATATTTTATGTATCCATTATAAACTTAAGATTAATGTGAGAACATTAGGTTACATTAAGGTGATCTATAAATGCATTATCTCATTGGGGTTATACTAAACATCTATTTAGGTCTAACCTTCAACCTTGTTTGGCTAAGTCCAAAATGTCAACTTCCATAGTAGGGTCTGAGATCTAGTATGTTACAAGGGTAAGGCTATACCAAATTATTTCAACACTTTTTCAAAATTATATGAATGAAATTCAAGAGGGAACAGTTCAATAACAAAATCAAGAATATTATACCTTTTCTCAAAGAAAGATTGCAAGATGTTTCATACTCATGATTCTTTGAGGTCTAAAGATTAGACATCTAATAAGAAAAGTAATTCTATGTCATCATAGGGTTATTGTCTAGGAATAAATTATTAAATTTCTACTATAAATTAATAGGGTTCATCTTGAATTATTACCTCATATTACAAATTACTATCTCCAATGTCGGGATTTAGATCCTTCCATTAGTAAGATCTACTATTCACCAAATAGGTCTAAATTTGTACAAATTAATATGAAATATTAAATTTGGTCTTCCCATTTATGCCTATAATATTATATAGCTCGATCAATTAAATAGGTCAAGAATATCCATTAAACAAATTGTTATTAACTAAACTACCTATATTGAAGGAATCTAAGGTTGAGTATTATTCATATACAATTCCTTCTCTCATTTTGCATTTTATTTAATAAAGAAAAATCAAGATATAAATACTTCAAAGATGCATTGTATTATTGAACGTATATATAAGTATACATATCTAGGTTTTGTTATCCATAAGAATTACTTATTTTTTTGGAGCTTGATATCTATGACATAAGTATCAGGCAAACTGATAGGACATCTTAGGTTATTAGATTAACCATATATATTACATATATATTGATATCTAATGTATGCTCAATAATACGTTTACGAATTGGTTTCAGATGGATATGTCGATATAAATATTGATGATACAATATGTATATATGCATAGGCTACAATATGTAGCAAAATGTTATGTTTTTAGACTGGAAACATTATTTAGTAGCTCATTCTCACTGACGACTATAAGTCTACCATAATTCTAGATTTTACAATAGGACTTTCCAACTATGTAATATATGTGGTTACAAGGATTGTATGTAACATACTTGTTATTGTTTAGATCATTGCATTTAGGTTTACAAATAATACATGAAGCCTCACCAGCATTGCCTTGATCTAAGTCAGTAGCTGCAGACATTCTTGGGGATTCTCCTATGGTTGGACCTATCCAGTTGAACATTAGGATCAACTCTAATCATTTTCAAGTTTCCATTGCTAGCGTATTTCTCCAACAATATTGATTGGTCTTTTTTACCTGGTTGGTGGGGGTGCTTTAGGTCGAGATTGTGGGTCTAAATTTCCAAGTTTCAAATGAGTGCTTGTTCATGGTTGCACTCAAAGCAAGAGTGGTGGAAAATATGAAATAGACTATAATGTCAGAATATTCTAATGAGGTCAGGAGGTTGGAATGTAATATTGATAATGTCACATAGTTTGCATGTAGTTATAGATTGCTCTACTATTTATGGAGATGGGTGCGCTAATATCCCCAATTGTGTGGTTGTTTCAGGAATCTTGTGGAGGTTATAGGGAAGAGGGAGTGGTGATCACGAGGTAGGGCAACAGATTTTAGCAGAGAGGTGACTGGATTGCTTTTGATTGCAGTTGTGGAGTCAAGGTGGTGGCTGCATGTAGCTGTAAGGAGTTTGTAGACATTCAGAATCCTTGACTCTATCAAAGATTATGTCTGAGGTTGTTGTATTGTCCTCAATGGTGCTCTAAGAGTCTGGATTGCCTACTGGCCTTAGTGTTTGTCTAAGATCTTTAGGTACAGGTCTGAGGGATCTTGGAGGACAAGGCATGGGTACCTAGCATCAAGGGGGTTGGTTTGGAAGTTCTACTATTATCAAGACTTTTGGGTTGTGTTAAATTGATGAAGAAGGAATAGTTTATGGGAAGAGGGGTAGGGAGTCAGGTGCTTCTAGGGTTCTAGAAATATCTAGCCATCTATAGGGAAGGAAGAGGCGACTAGCAATACATCATAGTTCTAAACATGAGTAACATCGCAATTGTTTTCAATTTTTAGAGATGGACCATAGTGACACTTGTCAGGGCTCGAGGTAACATCCCAAGTAGTCATTGAGGTGGAAGGTTTTGACTGTGAGGAGGGTTGAGGTGGACTCATAGGATTTGTTACTCATCGAGGAAGGGACTACCCATCATCGTTATTTGTAACTGAAATGACTAGGTTAACAGATGGGATGAATGTGTTTTGTTCTAGTTTCTAATACAAGCGTCTAAGTCTCTCATTATGGTCATAAATTATGCTTACTTTGAATTATCTTAAAATTTTGTAACTCCCAAATTAGAAAGCCAATTACTTTGAAATTTTAACCACTTTGCCATTTTCTACGGAACTAAGTGATGAAAATAATAATAAGCTTGGTTGATAATGGGATTTGACGAAGTTAATATTCTCACAAAATATTCTAAAAGTAAATATCTATTAATCCAATCGGTATCACATTATGATTTCAAGGAAATTACTATGAAAATCAATAGTGTTTCATGATTGTGAGTTTTAATCAAGATATTTAGGAACCAATGATTCATATTGCACTAGTTGACATCAAAATGATGCTCAAAGACAAATAGAGGGGCTACTTTGTAAACAACCCTCAAATGAAGAAATATAATTGAAGGCTATTATTTATCAAAGAACATGATAATTCAATCAACATACTGGTTGTGATTTGGAATGAAGGACAATAATCTCAATTTAGGCGTAAACCATGGTTATAAGGGGTATTGTAGCCAGAACAACCATCGTGAGAAAAGGATCACTCGACACTAATACCATAAACGACTACCTCTCTTGAAAAAAGGATGGATAACTATGAGAAACCTAGCGACATATCTTTTAAATATTCTTATTTACCGACTACTATGCTTTGATACCATACTCTAAGGAGTGCTACTTGATAGTGGGTCCACTCCTTACCAACATTCATGAAAAAATAAAGGAACTTGATGCATAGAAACTTTCAGAATTGTATCACAAATGTAGGTGTAGGAGCATAAAAATTCAATAAGTTATAACAAGCTCTAAACATTTATCATCAAATTAGTCCAGAAGGAGATGTAGGAAAATGGAGAGGTACTACAATACTAGACAAACTTGTTGTATAGGGTGACCTAGGCATCTATATTTGTTACAGAAAACTACTCCTAAACAAGTTTCTGAAATCCTTAGTCACTCATCGTTAGTAGGTAGCTAAGTCAATGGGTGGATAGGGAATAAAACCCATATATAGACAAAGAATAATTATGCATTAGAGATTGTTGTGTATGTTTTTGCATAACTATTATTGGACCTTAATATGAATTTTAGGCACAAAAGAGGGTGCTCCTTAGAGGATGGGGTTGTATAAATTTTGGTAAGTTTAACAAAAAATTATATTAAGAGCATGAGATATAACTTTCACAAAAGAAATTATCAAGAATAAGGGTCTTTACATAGAAGTAATACATCAAAACATGACAAACATATATTCCACATGTATATATTGTAGACTAGATATACCTACCGTAATGCCAAGATGTCGTAGGACCATTGGCAAAACGTTGGGTGAAAATGCACACCATGGATAGAATGACATACCCCTATATATATGATGAATCCTCCAGATTCATCATTACAGTCACCAATTCTAGGGTTTTTATACCTCATTATGACTAAATTACCCTTGCTTTGTTTTACTCTGAGTATTTCTTCATTCTCACATAAATAATGCTTAAATAGTTCTAATTACTCTAGTTTTCAGTTTATTTAATCTTATCCCCCCTACTCACTTCCCTTTTTCCCTGTAGACCACTCTCAACCATCCGATCGAGATCCAACAGTTCCTTTTCATCCAACCACTCGGTCTTGACCACCATTCGGTCTTGATCCATTCGGTTTCCCCATGCGGTCTCAAGACCGTCTGAGCCCATGCAGTCTCAAGACCGTCTGAGCCCATGCGGTCTCAAGACCGTCTGAGCCCATGCGGTCTCAAGACCGTTTGAAGAGACTCGGTCTGCCAGACCGTTTGGACAGTATCGGTATTCAAGACCGAATGGAGGCTGGGCATGCAGACCGTTTACTGAATAAAACTGAATGGGCAGCAATGTCAAGACCGTTTGAAGGTCGCGTAGACCGAATGGTCGCGTATGCAGCAAAACCGTTTGGAATCTTGGCTGGGATCCAAGACCATTTGCATGATAAAACCGTATGGGCAAAGCTAGAAGACCGTTTGCAATGAGTACCAAATGCTATCAAACCGTTTGACAATACAAAACCGAATGAGCTGGGCACATGCATAAACCGCATGGATTTGCTGTTGCATGAGTTTGCTGCTGCATGAGGGTCGTGTGAATTTTTAACGAGAAGACTGAGAGAGTTGATCGTTTGCTAAGGAATCTCACTCACACGCAAATTATTTGCTGCTGCCATATGGAGTCTGTTTGCTAAGTAGCGGGATGGAAAACCAAAAAGATCATATGCATGCAAACCATGCAAATCGTGAGCAATGATCACGTGAATAATAGCAGAATGCAAAGTAGCAAAAGGGCCCGCATGAGACTGTTTGTGCTGGGAAAATGCTTGGAAAAGTTAAAGTATCGAAACCGTTTGCTGAGAACAAAACCAAATGGTCACTTGCTGTAGTTGAAACCGCATGAGCTCATGTGATGATCATGCATGCAAACCGCATGGAGTAATCACTCCAAACCGTATGGAAAAGATATTTGTACTAAACTATTTGGTAAAGAATGCAATACAGAAACCGAATGGATTAGTTTAAGATTGTTTGCTGCGGAGCACATACATGGAGCGATCCATTTGCTGGCCACGTAAAGACAAAATCCAATGCAAGAAGACCGTTTGCTGCTGCCAAATCAAAGACCGAATGAATCACCTACTTCAAACCGTTTGCTGCTGGAAATAACCAAAACCGTTTGGGCACTTAAAACAATAAACCGTTTGGATAAGATATTTTCGGAATGGAATCACACCAAAAATGTGAAGGCCAGCCCAGTGCCTATAAATAGGACCAGTAAGGTCCCCATTTGAGGAATTGGTTCGGGGAGGCCGACAGACTGCCAGTACACAGTTCCGATCCAAACCCAGTCTCGTCTATGCCAGTTCCATTCCACTGACTGTCTGTATTACAAGCAAGGAGACTGAGAAGAGAAGGAATACGGAGCGAGACAGACTGTCTGGACTGTCTTGGCGTCTCCCGTTCCGTGTCCAGATCTGCTCCGACACGACGTAGAAGACCGCTTCATCTTCACCGAGCTACGACTACCTTCTGCACCGAGTCCATGGCGGATTTCCCCCTCTTTCTTTTTCTTCTTGTTTCTCGCATGACGAGCGAGTAGTTTCGTCCACTGGGGCGCGGGGACTAGCCCCGCTGCCCATGTTTCGTAATTTGTACTAAAAGATGTTATCTTTCCGATTCAATACTAAATTGTTTCATACATGCTTGAATGTTGGCCGCATTCTTGTATGCATCTATTGTCTTTCGTTGTGGTTTGTGCACGACCGCTCTTAGGACTCAAATACCGATTTAGTGTTGAATTCTGGTGTGTGTATCCACCGCGCATCCGTTTCGGTATCTAGGAACGCTTCCCGAGAGATGGAGTAAACTCACCTCCATCGTTGCACTTCCGTACTATGAAATGGAATCAGTTGGCGTACGGAAGTACAACCTTGCTGGGTCGAGGAACACATTCCGCGGAGGGAGTGGTGCAAGGTATTTGACCATTCGTTCGGGAATGGCTGACGTTGCAACACTCCCACGTTTCTCGAAGCTATTTCCTCGAAAGAGGGATAGTCTATAAGGATACTAATCGAATTGGTAATTATCGATCGCTTGTTAGTTTTTTCGATACATGTTTCATGAGGTTGAGTAAGGTTCTCTCTTCGAAGGTTACATCTCTTCTTTGACATGTAGATATGTACCGGATGAGGGTTACTCAACCCGTGAAGGTTGTGTGCATTACTCTTGTCCTATAAGACATCGATATTGTACAACATCCATGTATCTTGCTTACAAGTCTTGCTATGGTTGGTATAGGTACAATACATGTGTAGTGGTGGTGAATACCCGCTTCACCCCAGTGATCCATCATCATTTGTTAAATCTTAGATTTTAATCCTTAAACTAGTTTTTATTCTTGCCTTTACTTTTGCATGTTTTAGGTTAAATAACTCAAATCAAACTTTTGGTCTTAGACGATTGACTTAGATCAGTACGAAACGAAAAAAAGACACTCAGATTCTTAACGTTGTCCTTTGGGTTCGATCCTAAATCTGTACTATGATAAGGCTTCCACACTCTTGTGGGGTTGGAGCATTTATCTAGCACCAGTTGTAGGTAAACCTAGAGAGAACATCAAATCCCTAGGGTTTTTGGTGCATATTAGGACTTCCATTGGAAGAGTAATCTTTTGGTGTAAGTTCTAGTTCCATCAAAAAATGGCGTCGTTGCCGAGGAATAACGACATCTTTTCCGGACCTTCTTCCAACTACGAGGACTGCCTAGTTAACACTGCGCAACCCTTCCCCTCCATCTCGAACCTTGTATTTGTTAAAAAATGAGCAGACTCATAAGTTCGAGGTGGAGGGTGGGTGGTATGACTCTCACTCCACCCTCTACCTTTACTGTGTTCTGTTTTTTCATTTTATTTTCTTTTTCATAATTTACTAGCCTTTTTTGTAGTTTTCCAAAAATAAAGCCTTTATCTAGCCGGCTTTTGCTTTTCGAATCTATGGTCATCACATCTTTTCGTTGCAAATCCCTGAAAAACAAATGCTTAAAACTAGCCAATACATGTTTTTCATCTTGAATAGTTTATGAATCCTAATGTCATATCCTCAAATAGGAAAAGATGATACACTTCAATAAGACTGAGATAGATCAAGTACATCACGCCTCTAACTGATTAATAGATCTACTGTATGGTTTTCTCATTTGATGCTTTATCATGACACTTTTTGAGCAGAGTGTGATGGAGAAAAGAGACCCGTCGCATGGAATCGCTAAGCAAACTGCATCATGATCCGAATCTCCTACCTTCATTTTCATACCCCTCTATTCACTAACCATGCCAAAGTTTTAAGTTCGGTGTGGCACGCCACACTCCTTTCTGGTGAAAACTAGAACATTGTCAAACTTTAAGTTCGGTGTGGTAAACCACACCTCTACAAAACTCTAAGTTCGGTGTGGTACACCACACTTCTTTTTCCACTACCACTTCTTCCATACCCCTCAATACATAACAGGGGCGTACCACCTTCTCATTTTGCTTCAAAGAGTATACAATGATGATTGTGCACATACCAAGGCTGGTGAAAAATCTACCCCGATTCCAAAAAGAGGCCTCGCAGCCCAAATATGCAAAAATCCAAAAATACCCTTTCTCCCAAGCCAAGTGAGAATGAATAAAAGCCAGAGTGTGAATAAAAACATGAGAGTTGTGCCCTGATTAAGGATAACTGATAAAGGTCTTGCTCGGCCGGTACATTAGCTGCCCTCATAAAGGCAGATGCGTCGGGACCGGTAGTGAGATCCTAAGGATCCAAAAATAACCCCTTACCTCCTCTCGAAGAGGTAAAATAGCCAAAAGCCTTAAGCCAACCTATACACACCTCTGAGTTACCTTTAGAAAAGAAAAAAATCGGGTGTAAGGCTAAGTCAACCAAAGTTGTGCATAAATCATTCAAAGTATCTCGATGAGTCAACTAATAATAAGAGTCTTGATTCAATCAGAGGAGAGACTCTTATCTCTTGATCATACCCCCATTCTCTCCTTTTTAAACACCAGTGACGGATCACATGCATTTTGTTGATTCTGTGAGTCTTTTCAAAGTCTCATAAAACTTTTAAGCATGACTGATACAACAGAGAATGAGAAGGAAATAATTCAGCAAAATGAACTCAGAGACGAGGATATCATAAGAGGTACTCCGTGATCTAAGGAAGCCTTGAGGCTGCATCAATCTGAGCCACAAACAAATTTATGATATGACAATAGGATGAGGCAATCACGAGATGAACGATTTCATTGGCGACTGTTTTAAGTTTTCCGTTCCTCGGGATGAGTAACGCTTAAGTTCAGTGTGGTGATGAATCCTCCAGATCCATCCTCAGTCACCATTTCAAAGGATTTCCAACATTTTTGCCCTAATTTTGTATCGCCTCATTTTCCTTTTCTCTTTTTTGTGAAAAGTTTGACGTTTGCACGAAGGTGAGGTAATTACCAGACCAACATACATGCATTTTGGCGACTGTCTTGGACTTTTTCATTCCTCGGGATGAGTAACGCTTAAGTTCGGTGTGGTGATGAATCCTCCAGATTCATCATTACAGTCGCCAATTCTAGGGTTTTTATACCTCATTATGACTAAATCACCCTTGCTTTGCTTTACTCTGAGTATTTCTTCATTCTCACATAAATAATGCTTAAATAGTTCTAATTACTCTAGTTTTCAGTTTATTTGATCTTATCCCCCCTACTCACTTCCCTTTTTCCCTATAGACCACTCTCAACCATCCGGTCGAGATCCAACGGTTCCTTTTCATCCAACCACTCGGTCTTGACCACCATTCGGTCTTGATCCATTCGGTTTCCCCATGCGGTCTCAAGACCATTTGAGCCCATGCGGTCTCAAAACCGTTCGAACCCATGCGGTCTCAAGACCATTTGAGCCCATGCGGTCTCAACACCGTTTGAGCCCATGCGGTCTCAAGACCGTTCGAGCCCATGCAGTCTCAAAACCGTCTAAGCCCATGCGGTCTCAAGACCGTTTGAACCCATGCGGTCTCAAGACCGTTTGAAGAGACTCAGTCTGCCAGACCGTTTGGACAGTATCGGTATTCAAGACCGAATGGAGGTTGGGTGTGCAGACCGTTTACTAAACAAAACCGAATGGGCAGCAATGTCAAGACCGTTTGAAGGTCGCGTAGACCGTTTGCTCATTTGCGCGTAGACTGAATGGTCGCATATGAAGCAAAACTGTTTGGAATATTGGCTGGGATCCAAGACCATTTGCATGATAAAACCGTATGGGCAAAGCTAGAAGACCGTTTGCAATGAGTACTGAATGCTATCAAACCATTTGACAATCAAACGGTTTACAAAACCGAATGAGTTGGGCACATGCATAAACCACATGGATTTGCTGCTGCATGAGGGTCGTGTGAATTTTTAACGAGAAGACCGAGAGAGCTGATCATTTGCTAAGGAAGCTCACTCACACGCAAATCATTTGCTGCTGCCATATGGAGTCCGTTTGCTAAGTAGCTGGATGGCAAACCAAAAAGATCATATGCATGCAAACCATGCAAACCGTGAGCAATGATCACGTGAATAATAGCAGAATGCAAAGCAGCAAAAGGGCCCGCATGAGACCATTTGCGCTGGGAAAATGCTTAGAAAAGTTAAAATATCGAAGCCGTTTGCTGAGAGCAAAACCAAATGGTCACTTAATTTAGCTGAAACCGCATGAGCTCAGGTGATGATCATGCATGCTAACCGCATGGAGTAATCACCCCAAACCGCATGGAAAAGATATTTGTACTAAACCGTTTGGTAAAGGATGCAATACGGAAACCGAATGGATGAGTTTAAGATTGTTTGCTGCGGAGCACATACATGGAGCGATCCATTTGCTGGCCACGTAAAGACAAAATCCAATGCAAGGAGACCGTTTGTTGCTGCCAAATCAAAGACTGAATGAATCACCTACATGAAACCGTTTGCTGCTGGAAATAACCAACCAAAACCTTTTGGGCACTTAAAACAACAAACCGTTTGGATAAGATATTTTCGGACTGGAATCACACAAAAAATGTGAAGGCCAGCCCAGTGCCTATAAACAGGACCAGTAAGGTCCCCATTTGAGACATCAGTTTGGGGAGGCCGATAGGCTGCCAATACACAGTTCTGATCCAAATCCAGTCCCGTCTACGCTAGTTCCATTCCACTGACTGCCCGTATTGCAAGCAAGGAGACTGAGAAGGGAAGGAAGACAGAGCAAGAGAGACTATCTGAACTGTCTTGGCGTCTCCCGTTCCGTGTCCAGATCTGCTCCGACACGACGTAGAAGACCGCTTCATCTTCTCCGAGCTGCAACTACCTTCTGCACCGAGTCCATGGCGGATTTCCCCCTCTTTCTCTTTCTTCTTGTTTCTCGCATGAGGAGCGAGTAGTTTCATCCACCGGGGCGCGGGGACTAGCCCCACTGCCCATGTTTTGTAATCTGTACTAAAAGATGTTATCTTTCCGATTCAATACTAAATCGTTTCATACATGCTTGAATGTTGGCCGCGTTCTTATATGCATCTATTGTCTTTCGTTGTGGTTTGTCTACGACCGCTCTTAGGACTCGAATACCGATTTAGTGTTGGCTTCTGGTGTGTGTATCCACCGAACATTCGTTTCGGTATCTAGGAACGCATCCTGAGGGATGGAGTAAACTCACCTCCATCGTTGCACTTCCGTACTATGAAATGGAATCAGTTGACGTATGGAAGTGCAACCTTGCAGGGTCGAGGAACACATTTCGCGGAGGGAGTGGTGCAAGGTATTTGACCATTCGTTCGGGAATGGCTGACGTTGCAACACTCCCATGTTTCTCATAGCTATTTCCTCAAAAGAGGGATAGTCTATAAGGATACTAATCGAATTGGTAATTATCGCTCGCTTGTTTGTTTTTTCGATACATGTTTCATGAGGTTGAGTAAGGTTCTCTCTTCGGAGGTTACATCTCTTCTTTGACACATAGATATGTACCGGATGAGGGTTACTCAACTCGTGAAGGCTATGTGCATTACTCTTGTCCTATAAGACATCGGTATTGTACAACATCCATGTATCTTGCTTACAAGTCTTGCTATGGTAGGTACAAGTACAATACATGTGTAGTGGTGGTGAATACCCACTTCACCCCAGTGATCCATCATCATTTGTTAAATCTTAGATTTTAATCCTTAAACTAGTTTTTATTCTTGTCTTTACTTTTGCATGTTTTAGGTTAAATAACTCAAATCAAACTTTTGGTCTTAGACGATTGACTTAGATCGGTACGAAACAAGAAAAAGACACTCAAATTCTTAATGTTGTACTTTGGGTTCGATCCTAAATCTGTACTATGATAAGTCTTCCACACTATTGTGCGGTTGGAGCATTTATCTAGCACCAGTTGTAGGTAAACCTAGAGAGAACATCAACTCCCTAGGGTTTTTGGTGCATATTAGGACTTCCATTCGAAGAGTAATCTTTTGGTGTAAGTTCTAGCTCCATCAATATATAAGGATGAAAAGGTGCATCTAGGTTGGAAAAGCACATCCTAAAATATATATAATGTGTAAGTACATACATAGATAAATCAATCTACTCATTGACATGATTATTAGATCAGAAAGCCATTAATCACATTTAAGTATGCAAAACGATCTTATGGGGGGTGATGCAATCCTATTTTAAGGCTCCATCTTGTGTCATATTGCATTTTAATCACATTTAGACCTACTAGATTACATGTTATTTCCCCTAATATGCATATTTGTGTAAAATGTACTAATGGACATTATTTGCAAGTTTTTTAGGCATTTGGACCATGCTTGGATGTAAGAGAGAGAGAAGTAGTGATCCTAGGGTTTCTCTACCCTTATAGAGGCCTAAAGAAAAGTCTAAGGATCCCTCAACCTACCGTTAGTGGCCAAAGATCCATTAAAGCAAAGATGTCCAAGGAAACACGAAGATTCAAGTCAAAGTTCTGTTGCAAAGAGCATCACAACTATGGTACACTAGAATGGTCATGCAGGCTCTTCCAAACCAACATATTTGAAGATTGGAGAAGGCAGATAACACCACGATCATGCCATAC
The DNA here is from genome assembly GCA_963693085.1 of Alisma plantago-aquatica. Classification (NCBI taxonomy): domain Eukaryota; kingdom Viridiplantae; phylum Streptophyta; class Magnoliopsida; order Alismatales; family Alismataceae; genus Alisma; species Alisma plantago-aquatica. The sequence continues at coordinate 1,614,415,160 of OY856409.1, read as the reverse complement.
AGAATGGTCATTCCACAAGGAGCCAGAATGTTTGTGCCACCTTTCATGTATGTGTAGTAGCTGATCCAAAATGATTGTGGAGCAAAGAATGGGTAGCCTCCTCTAAGCCACCACGACCGTTTCACCCTTGCCCCCATGGCCATGGTGACCAAAATAGTCGTACCACTTTTATTCAAAACCACCAACATCACTATGATTTTTCAATATTTTTCACCATGGTCGTTCCACTCCACCATGACCATGTTCCCCTACACCCACCACGGCTGTGGTATCCATCACGAACATGCTACTCACAAAAACCTAGCTTCTTTTCCACTACATATCCCACATTACCCCAACTCGACCTATTACTTCCTCCCCACCTATATATATGTGGGTGGCAGTTGGAGGTTATGGATGTCCACCCCTAGCTACCTTCTATCACCCCATTTTTGTCCCTTAGCCATTCCACTTCATTTCCACCTCCATTCCACTCCATTTCACCATTTCCACCACTAAAACCCTAGTTTCTTGGTGTATCGGCCACTTTCCATCATCATTCCATGCCCTTGCACCTTGGAAGAAGGAGGAGGACGTCTTGTAGTAGCTGAAGAAGAGGATTACTAAATCTACACCGAGCTCCATGGCTTCTTCTGCCTCTTTCTCCTTTCTTTTTGTATTTTGCACTTCCATGAGTAGTTAGGCCTCTTAGGTGGGTTGTTTGGAGTAAAAAGTGTTACTTTGATACAATGTTGGGGGGAAATGATATGTAAACATTGTAATTTCATTTTCTAATGATACTACATTGATCTCATTCTTCATGAATTACTTGTTGGTTTGTTCTTGAAATCACCTAGGAATTTAGGGAAATTGCTTATATATGTGGATTTTGGGATTTTCTCCTAGGTCCAATTCATGAATCCCTAGCTAGCTACCCATCCTCCTACATGCTAAACAATTCCCCTAACCCTATTTGAGAGATCTAAGTAGCTAGTTTAGATGAATATAGTGTTCTTAGCATGGAGCTTTCTCATGGCTAGAATGTGGGTAATGTGAGACCTAAAACCTCACTTCAACTCCCATTACTACCCTCAACCCCTAATCAACCTAAGATCCTCTAACCCAGAAATAGGCTTGTTTAGACTCTAATTAAATTTCACCTAGACCCTAACCCAATTGAGCCTCATAAGGGTAATAGGAGGTGTTAGGGACTAGTTCCCCTTTACACAACCTATCATATCCATGGCCAGTTAGTAGTCTAGGGAACTGGTTAGACTCTAGCTTATTATTTGGTTTAGTAATATAAATGAAGGCATAATGTTCACATATCACCCCCGAAACTAATTGATAAATGTTTCCCCCAAACAGCCCATAGATCCCTTTCTTACTTTAAAACTCTAATCGCCTTCTTGGTTAGCTTGTATTAGCTTAGTTAGTTGTTTACTTAGTTAGCTTCTTGCCTTGTTCTTGCTTTGCTCTTGCTAGTTTAACTCTTTAATTGTTCTTTTGTCTTGCTTTCTAGCTTAGTGTAGTGTAGACCTCTTCTTTCTTGCCTTATCATAGCTTGTTCGTTTCCTTGCTTGCCTTGTCTTTTCTTACTTAGAATAATTAATTGTCTAGGGTTAATTTAGGTTTTGATCTTGTTTGATTTCCTTTATTTACTTGCTTATTCACCATTAGTGTAATCAACCAAAACAACCTTTAAACCTTTCAACCCTAAACTCCACAATAGGAACCTAGCCCCAAAAACTAACCTAGCTCTAGTGCCCCCTCTTCTCCCTATGGATCAACCCTATATGTGATGTCCTCGGGTTTTCTAAGACTGAATCTAATGTGTGACATTTAAATTGAAACCTTACCTCAGTGAGCATCCCAATTTAAACACCACACATAAGGATAAGAAGAAGAAAATCAGAGGAAGTCAGAAGGAAAAAACAGTAGCACATGCACCTGAACAATAACAATACCATAGAACACATGTTCACCATTCAATTTCTAATTATATAATGAATTGTTACAACATTTAATATTACATATTGAACAACAAACTTTTACCTATACATGTACTACCACTAAAAAATAGGATCTTAAGACAATAGGTCCACCGATACATCAGCTCACCACACAACTCTCAACTATCCTGGTTCTTCAAAAGCATATGTCCACAACCTAAACAAAAGATTGTATGTGGTAGAAGTCTGCACAACATTCAAGAATATTGTACTGAGTACGCCTACATGTCTTTTTATATACCTAAAATTACTAAGCTTGGTAATAAGATAAAACTAATACTTGGCAGTTATAAAGAAATATTAGAAAACGCATATACTTGCACAAAGATGTTCATTAACAAAAAAGAACATATATTTTAGGCACATTTCAACTATATTATCCATGCATTTACTACCTGAGAGTTGAATACATTAAGGACTTTATGATCTACTATGAAAGAGTTGGATCACTTCCAAGTACTTTACTACTAAAGAGTTGAAGTACTTACTTTCCAACACTTTACTACCAAAGAGTTGAAGTGCTTGGATATAATGGAACACATATATTATGTTAATGTGTTCATAGCAATAAGTATGGAAAGCTCAAGTAACATAGCATACAAGAAAATTCATTTCATCCAATATCATGTGCCAAGTGTTTACTACACATATAAAGCAAGCATATTGTATAATAAGCCAAGTAAGAGGTAATGGTGTACCTTGATCAAGCAACACAAACCTAATAACATTCCTGATGTCAACTATGTCCTTTGTCAAACCCTAATCAAGATAAGATCATACATATCACCATCATGTTCTCATCATCTCAACCCTAGTTATGTTCATTAGGATTTTACATATTTCATTAGGATATTCCCACTTCTACTTGTATTCTTGTCTTAGAATTATCTTACTGATGTTGTTTTCCAGATTATGTCTCAGTATTAAGGTTCATCATATGAACATTACCTTCCATAGAATTTTGTGCTCATATTAACCCTAGGTTACATCATTAATCTAAATGAGGGTCACATAACATGTATTTAGGATCATCTTCATATAACATTGATTTTGGGTATAAAATTGATCTTAGATTTACATATTATCTTCCAGTTACTAATGTGAGGGTTTTCTATGAATTTTATCATTTACTGGGCATGTATGAATTTATTGCATTTTATATAGAGTTATTAGCCTAGATAGACATTCTCAGAAAATTACATGATTATGTGTCATAAAATGATCATATCTGATGTCACATGGATTCTAAAACACATTTAAGAGTTACTGATGCATTCTAGTAATTTTTGGTCATTATATGATATTTATTACTCATAAAAAAGTGTAATACATCATACATTATATCACTATCATTTATTCATAAAAATGTTAATATTATGCTTCCATCTTATTCTACTCATTTTTCTGAAAAAATGGTACCTTGTTTGTAATTTCCGGATGAATAAGCTAATTTCTATGATTTATTAAAGATATACATATTCACTTAGCTATTTACCTTTGATGGCCAATCACGCGTCATCACATGGCCCTTCTTTGGCATGACACCTCCTACTGTTCCCACTCATGGACCCTCCTTGGTTTAGCACTGAGCCGGCAAGTTCAGGGGCTATTTCGCTTGGTCTGGGTCGGGTTCAGGGTTCTAGACCCGGTCCTCCTTTCTTTCCCTGCTCAACGTTCTTTCTCGCAAGCTGTATCACAGATCTGTTCTTCTATGAACAAGTCTGCCGCCGTCAGGTCCTACCCTAGTGAGCAATCATTAGGGATTAGGCGATCCTCATCTTCTCCTTTGGCCACCAACAACTTCGGCTACCCCTTCAAGACCTCGACGGCTACTAGTTTCCTAGGGTTTGACCGTGAAGACCCTTCTCCACAAGGGCACCATCTTAAGGCTCTGGCACAACAAAGAAAAGAGGCAAACTTCCTCTGCTCCACATCTCACCAATGTGAAGCTTATGAAGCTTTACAAAGCTCCTACAAACCCATCCATAACCTCGATCTGTGGTGGTATGCACTTCATAGATGCCCCTGCCTTCATATTATTCTTTGACTAGATGGGCTTCCTTCACCACAAAAACCTCCATAGGAGTCCAAAACAAGACCATGGTTGAACTCCTCTATCCTCTAGCTTCATTTCCCTATCTTTCTTCTTTCCTAAACTCCCTCTATTTCTGGTTCCTATTCTCCACACTAGCAGCTTGCCACAATGGAGTACGACATGAACTAGGGAGTTTGTTCTCCCTCTAGCCTTGTCTAAAAGTCTGACTTGATGGGTCTTCTAAATCCTCAAAACATGATGAAACTATCTCCATGATCAGCCACACATCTCTGCCCATGAATTGCAATCGTGGTGGCTTGATCCCAGATGGGTTAAACTGCCTCCAAGATCGTTGTTCAGTAGAGGTAAGAGATAACTTATCATCCATCAGATCTGGCCATCCAAGGGATAGAGATAGACTCCACTTGTATTGATCTATGACCTCTCCCTTTGTATAGGGTGCGTGACACTAATTAAGCCCATGACATAGTTCTATAAACCATCAAAATGCACATTATTTCACACATTTCAAACCTAAATAACTTCTTCTGGGGTCCTTCAATTGCCACCAAAATTTAATAATAGCTTGATCATAAATCAAGGCACAATCAACTCAATTTTGGTGCCAAAATAAAACTATTTGGCTATTCAATTAAATACTTCGCAAAGGTATAAACTTAAGGATCTTAATCATGACATCAATATCATTTGACATCCAAACTTTGAAAAAATACTGGCGACACTTCAAACAACTCAACATGCATTAATTCACTTATGTTTTTGGACATTTAAGGATTCTAAAAGTCCACTTCATCACATCCTACACACCTTAAAAGATATTTTTTCATCAAAATTAAGCCAAAAGTTCAGTCCATCACATCATATACATCTTAAAAGAAATTTCATCCTCAAAATTAAGCCATCCTCTTACTTCAAGGAAAACCAAAAGGTCTTCATCCATTTGTTGGACACCACTCTATGTGTAACTATCCAAAAACAAAGCCCCATAATCATATCCAAACCACTATTAGGAGGTTTTAAAACATCTATGGTGGATCACCCCTTCGAATAGATAGAAACAAGGGTTTCAAAATTCTAGTTATGTCATTACATATCTCATATATTAGGGTTGCATCCTTATCTTTACCCATGCATTAGGGTTCCCACATCATATTATCATGCTCTAAAGGAGTTAACTAAAGTTTTCCTGTTATATTAAGGTGTCATCAAAATTTTATTGAGCTAATCGTTAGAACATGTTCAACATTTATATATGCTTTTTGGTAGGGAGTTAACTATAGTTAACCCACTTTATCCATATAGATCATATCAAGGTGTCATAATTGTTATGTTGTGCTAACTCTCAAACTACATTTTTCATCTTTATTAAAAGTTAATATTAACACTCCAGGTAACATGTTTCATTCATTTGATCTTCTTTCATTTCTCATAATAAATTGCAACAATTACTAGTGATATCATCACAAGATTAACCAACAAAATTTCACATTATCATCATTATTCATGTATATGGTTAACCATTTATACATTTATAACTATTAAACAATGTTTGTTGTTCCATCATGCCCTATCTATTTATATCACATTTCAAGATAAGATCACCTTCTTATTTATATTACACCATGGTTGTTCTAAACAAACTTATACAAGTGGCTTGTTAAACACATCAAAACTTCATCTAGTCCAACTGAGGCTCTCTTGACCCATATCATGAGGGTAGAGTCATGCTCAATCTCTTTGAGATAACTCAATTCTATGAGTAACTCATATGCATATACTTTATCTTTCCTCTCTTAGTCTAGGGTTCTTAGTTTACCTCATTGGAACTAGTGATAGCCTTACAAGCTCTAGCCACATAAGCACAAACCATAACATGGTATGCTATATTCTTCATAGATTCCATACCCATGATACATGCTCACCCAAAACTCTCTTCTATATGCAACCACTAGATTCCTACAAGGACCCACCAACTCAAGCATGAGGCTTTACACAAACTTGCATAGTTACCTCCTCCAAGGTCTTGGGACTCTCTCTCCCTCACCTGGATGGTAGGTACTCATATTCATGTTCACATTTGCACATATATAACCAACCTCTCTCTATCTCTAGGGTTTGATACTTCCAAGGACATGTAGGATTCAACAAATCTATACAAATCATGCATAAAATGACTCAACTCAATCACTCGTAGTAGTCTAGTTTTGGACATATCATAACGCATATTTCTCATAATTCTCATATCTTGGAGTTTAGGTTCTCTAACCTTCTCCCTCTGGTTCTCACTCTCTCTAGAGTTAACCCTATAACTGGTCCAAACACTAGAGGTCCTCCTTTGTAAAAGAGCATGAGGATCATGCTGACTCACAACCTTATCTTAACTTAACATATCTCATCTCGGAAAAGCCTACATACTTGCATAATAAAACCTTATATCAAATCCTCAATACTGAACCTTAATCCTTAAAGAAAAACATTGATCATCATAAACCATCTTATATCATCTATATAATACCTACATCATATCATCAAAACTTATTTCATCTATTCCATCTATCACACATTCCAACAAGGCTTTAAACATCTAATCCAGAACTACTCTCTCTTCTAGACTGATGTCATACACTTTCACTTAGGTTGCATGACCACCTCCTACTCGTACATGTGTGGGGACACATTTTTATAATACTTGCATATATAATAAAATATTATATAGTTTTTATTTGATAAAACATGCATTAGCAAAAACTACTCAAGGTTCGATCCGATTGGAATCAAAACCCAAAACCACAAAATGAGTGTCCCACACATACTAGAGAGTCTAGTGTCGTGTCACCTAAGAAAAAGGGTGAGAACAGAGTGTAGACTGGTGTAGCTACCCAAAACATAGATGCATCATATGCCAAAGGCTTCTCTTGTCATGATGTATGCCATTTCCAAATAATCAACGTCTCATACCGCTGCACTACAAGAAAAGAACGACATCTAAGGACTTGCTATACAACAAGCAACAGTCTAGACCTAGTTCTAAGACATATAGGTTCTAACCTAGAAGCTAAGTCAAATCTAGTATCTAGAAGATGACTAATCTAACCCTAAAGTTTATTAAGTTCATGATTCTTTAGTTTCAAGTTGCATAATGAGCAAATGTCAGGCTTTGCTATTGTTCATGATTTGATACAACCTGTGATGTCCCCATGTTTTCTAAAACTTAATCTGATGTGTGACATCTAAATTGAAACCTCACCTTAGCAAGAATCCAAATTTAAACACCACACACTAGGCTAAGAAGAAGAAAATCTGAGGAAGTCAGAAGGAAACAATAGTAGCACATGTACATGAACAATAATAAAACCATACAACACATGTTCACCATTCAATTTATAATTACTTTATGAATTGTTATAAAATTTGATATTACATATTGAATAGTAAACTTTTACATATACATGTACTAGCACTAAACAATAGGATCTTAAGCCAACAAGTCCACCCGTACATCAGCTCACCACACAACTCTCAACTATCCTGGTTCTTCAAAATTATATGTCCACAACCTAAATAAAAGATTGCATGTGGTACACATGAACACAATATCCAAGAATATTGTATTCAGGATGCATATCTGTCTTTTTATATACCTCTCATTACTAAGCTTGGCAATAAGATAAAACTAATACTTCTCAGTTATAAAGAAATATAAGAAAACACATATACTTGCACAAAGATGTTCATTAACAAAAGAGAACTCCTATTTTAGGAACATTTTCCATTATATAATCCATGCTTTTACTACCTGATAGTTGAATGCATTTAGGACTTTATGATCTACTACCTAAGAGTTGGATCACGTCCAAGTAATTTACTACCAAAGAGTTGAAGTACTTACTTTCCAACATATTACTACCAAAGAGTTGAAGTGCTTGGATATAATGGAATATATATATTATGTTCATGTGTTCATAGCAATAAGTATGGAAAGCTCAAGTAACATAGCATACAAGAACAATCATTTCATCCAATATCATATGCTAAGTGTTTACTACAAATATAAAGCAAGCATATTGTATAATAAACCAAGTAAGAGGTAATGGCGTACCTTGATCAAGAAAGACTGAGCTAATCACATTCTTGATGTCAACTATTTCCTTGGTCAAACCCTGATCAAGATAAGATCATGCATATTACCATCAGGTTCTCATCATCTCAACCCTAGTTATGTTCATTAGGGTTGTACTTATCTCATTAGGATATTCCCACTTTTACTTGTATTCTTGTATTAGAATTATCTTACTGGTGTCGTTTTCTAGATTATGTCTCATTATTAAGATTCGTCATCTGAATATTACCTTCCATAGCATTTTGTGCGCATATTAACCCTAGGCTACATTATTAAACTAAATTAGGATTTCATAACATGTATTAAGGATCATCTTCATATAACATGGATTATGTGTATTAAACTGATCTTAGATTTACATATTATCTTTAAGTTACTGACTTGAGGGTTTTCTGTGAATTTCATCATTTATTGAGCATGTATGTATTTATTGGATTTTATTTAGAGTTATTAGCCCTAGATAGACATTCTCAAAAAATTACATGATTATGTGTCATAACATGATCTTATCTAATTTCAAATGGATTCTAAAACACATTTAAGAGTTACTAATGCATTCTCATAATTTTTGGTCATTATGTGATATTTATTACGAATAAAACAAGTGTAATACATGTTGCATTATATCGCTGCCATTTAAGCATAAAAAGGCTAATATTATGGTTCCATCTTATTCTACTCATTTTTTTAGAACAATGGTACCTTGTTTGTAATTTTTAGATGAATGAGCTAATTTCTATGATTTATTATAGATATACATATTTAATAAGATATTTACCTTCAGAGACCAATCATGCATCGCCACGTGATCCTACTTTGGCACGACTCCTCCTATTGGGTTCCACTCACAGACCCTCCTAGGTTCAGTATCGAGCCAGCTGGTTCAGGGGCTAGTTCGCTTGGTCTGGGTCGGGTTTAGGGCTCTAGATCCGTTCCTCCTTTCTTTCCCCATTCAATGTTCTTTCTCGCGATTTGGGTCGCGACTCTCTTTTTCTGTGAACATGTCCTCTACCACCAAGTCCTACCTCGATGAGAAATCAGCAGGGATTAGGCACTCCTCGTCTGCTCCTTTATCCACCAACAACTTTGGATACCCCTTCAAGACCTCCACGGCTACTATTTTGCTAGGGTTTGGCCGTGAAGCCCCTTCTCCGCAAGGGCACCTCCATAAGACTCTGGCACAAAGGATCAAAGAGGTGAACCACCTATGCTCCACCTCACATCAATGTGAAGCTTCTGAATCTTTGCAAAGCTCCTACGAACCCATCCATGACCTTGATCTGTGGTGGTATGCACTTCATTGATGCCCCTAACTTCATCTTCTTCTTCTACTAGATGGGCTTCCTTCACCATGAAAACCTCCATAGGAGTCCAAAATGAGACCAGGGTTGAACTCCTCTATCCTCCGACTTCATTTCCCTATCTTTCTTCTTCCCTAAACTCCCTCTATCTTTGGTTCCCTATTCTCCATACTAACTGCTCACCGCAATGGAGAAGGAAAGAAACTAGGGAGTTTGTTCTCCCTCTAGCCTCATCCAAAAGTTTGACTTAAGGAGTCTTCTAACTCTGTGAAACATGACAAAACTATCTCCATGATCAACCACACATCTCTTCACATGAACTGCGATCATGGTGGCTTGATCCCAGTTGGGTTAAAATGCCTACAACATCATTGGTCAATAGAGGTAAGAGATAACTTATCAGCCATCAGATCTGGCCATCTAAGGGACTGAGTTAGACTCCACTTGTATTGATTTGTGGCCTCGCCCTTTCTATAGGGTGTGTGGCACGGATTGAGCCCATGCCTTAGTTCTATAAGCCATCAAAATGCACATTATTTCACACATTTCAAACCTAAATAACTTCTTCTAGGGTCCTCCAATTGCCACCAAAATTTAACCATAGCTTGATCATAAATCAAGGCATAATCCATTCAATTTTGGTGCCAAAACACAACTATTAGACTATTCAATTAAATACTTTACAAAGGTATAAACTTAAGGATCTTAATCATGACATCAATATCATTTGACATCCAAACTTTGACAAAATACTTGAGACACTAAAAAAAACTCAACATGCATGAATTCACTTATGTCGTTGGACATTCAGGATTCTAAAAGTCCACTTCATCAAAATATACTTGCCTCCCTCCTATACTACAACACAACCTCGTGCGCTTGCGGGCGTAGTGTTTTAGTTTGAGTGAGTGTGCTTGTATAGGTCCATTATAAAATTTTGAAAGTTATTCCCCTATGTGTTTCGATCTCGTGGGGTGCATCTAGTCAAGTCCCAATTGAATGGTGTGTGCACCTCTGGTGGGACAGACCAAGCTTTATGGTGTCATTGTAGGGGAGAAAGGCACTCGGCCGAGCTAGTTAGTTTTATTTTGCTCTTTTCCTACTTCCCTCATTATTGCTATTATTTATTCTTTATTCTTTGTACTCTTTGTGCATATTGGTTTGCTAACTTGCTTTCTTTTATTTAGTTGTGCCATGTGAATGTGACAAGCCACTCAGGGAAGACAAGATGGAAGGCCAAAATGAACCTCACAAGCCACTTCATGATTACTTCATGCCTAGCAACTACAAATCACCCATTGCTAGTAGAGTTGATCAAATTCCAGGGGAGCAATTCTCCATCCCTGTAGGTCTTCTTGGGTTCTACCCTCCTTCTACAACTCTGAGAGTGAGAACCCCTACAAGCACTTGGACTCATTTCTTGAAGTATGCTCCACCTTCAAGATGTCAAAGGCCAGTGATGACACAATCTAGTTGAACTTGTTCGCATTCTCCCTCAAAGGCAAAGCCAAAGATTGGTATGATTCAAGGAGGGACATCATGACTTGGGAAGAGATGAAGAATGCCTTCCTATGGCAATTTTACTCCATTGCAAGGTTGACACAAATGTGGTGTGCCATAGTGCATTTCAATCAAATTGGAAATGAGTAGTTTCATAATGCTTGGGAGAGATTTAAGAAGATGTTGAGATAATGCCCACCCCATGAGATCACTTTGTGGAAGATAGTTCAGTCCTTTTACTCCAGTCTATCTCCAAAGGGTCAATGTATAGTAGATTCTTCTTGTGGAGGAGTTTTTATGGCTAGGCCACCTGATGATGTGCAACAAAGTCAAAGATATAACTCAAGATTTGAGGAGGAAGTTCTCTCTAGGTAGAAAAGCTTTGATGATGTGCTAAAGAATGTTACAAGGCTTGTGGAAAGGATAGATCATCTATCTTCCATACTAGCTCTCCAAAAGCAAAAGTTGTCTTCAAATCCCATAATGAGTTTCAACGAAGCAAGTGGACCTATGCAATCCACTCAAGTTCTCTATAGTCCACCTCAAATGCAAGTGCAATCCATATACCACTTCCAAGGCAATCTCAAGCCTTACACTCCTCCTCCCCCTCCATCACCACAACTTACCCACCAATTCACCTTTGAACCTTAATTCTTCCCTCCACCTCAATTTCAATACCATGTGTCATCCCCACTTCCTCCATAATGCCAACAAGCTCCCCCTCTCCACCATGATCAAAGAAGTGTTGTGACAATTTTAAGAAGTGGGAAATCTCTTGAGCAACCCACAAATCAAAGAAAAGTTGATAGGCCAAGGTAGCACAAGGATTATATTGTGATTGATATTATTGAAGATGATATCATGATATGGTGTGTTGATTCTGTGACACCACATGTTGAGTTTGTGATAACATGTGCTCCACCTCACACTCCATTTGTAGGTCGTACCATCCCTAGTCTTCCATCTATTATCATGCCACAAGAAAATCATGTTGATGTGAGTCAAGAAAAAGAAAGTGAGATTCCATTCAATGAAGCATGTTTTGAGCCACCAGAAGTAAGGAGGCAAAAGCACAATGTTAACATTCTTGAGGTGTTTTACCAAGTGAAGGTCAACACTCCATTATTGGATGCTATCAAGCAGATCCCATTATATGCCAATTTTCGTAAGAACTTATGCATTGTGAAGAGAAGGTCAACAAGGAGAATACCAAAGAGAGTCAAGTTGACTGAACAAGTGAGCTCAATCCTCCAACACTCACTTCCCGTGAAGAGGAAAGGCCCAGGAGCCCCACTCATACCTAGCTACATTAGAGGACATCACATAGACAAATTCCTACTTGATTTGGGATCTAGTGTGAATTTGAGGCCATATAGTGTCTATGTTGAGCTAGGATTAGGCAAGTAGAAACTAGCACATTGCACTCTCCAATTGGAAAATCGTTTCATCAAAGTGCCCAGAGGAAGAGTGGATGATGTTTTGGTAATGATAATAAGGAAAGAGACACAATGTTTCCTATGGATTTCATTGTTCTTGACATTGAGTTAGATGATAGGAAGATTCCCATCATCTTGGGAAGACCATTATTATCTATAGCTAATGTCAAGATACACATTTGCAATGGTATAATGACAATCTCTTTCATGGACATGAAGATAAAGATCAAGATATACAAGTCCTCAACCTAGCAAGTTCGAGATGAGGATATTGGACATGGTCACTTCAAGAGTTTGACTGGTCATTTGAGAGGAGGGGATATGGATGAATGATTTAAGGAATGGTTTAATGATCAAAAGGATGAGGAACACAAGTTGAGTGGAAATGAGAGATGCATTTATTGCAAGAATGGACACATGATAATTCCAAATGGATGAATGATGCAAGGATCTTCAAGAAGCTTAGCTGAAGGCATGAAACTCAACGCTTATGGAAGGCAACCCACCTAGGTTTGGGAAATTTTCACCCAACATTCCATTTTTTATACTTTTGGTTATTTTTACTCATTTCCAAGAAAACACACACACACACTTATTTTTAATAGTTTTTCTTTAATTTTAATATGTGCAAGTGAAAACAGATTGAAATAAGAAAATAGATGAAATTTGGACAGTAGAAGGATGCACAGTAGAAGGATCCAATATAGCTTTGTAACATAGATGTTTGTAACAGTAGAAGAATGTTACAAAGCTATATTGGATCCTTCTACTGTCCAAATATGTGCAAGTGAAAACAGATTGAAATAAGAAAATAGATGACAACTACTTTCAGATGATGAAGATGAAGTAATTCTAGATGCACAGTAGAAGGATGCACCCGAGACAGAACATGAGACAACAGCTGAGGGTAAGAATAGTAAGGCAAAAAAGCCAAAGCACCCAAAGTGCTTGATGTGTAGGGTGATAGCCACCCTCTATGTGTGTCAGGTGACAATGGAGACCCTAGTCTTCTTTGAGTATTACCTGGGTGTGACTGAATCCATGGGTCTGTTTGAGGTTTTGACTACAGCCTGGGAGACCCACGTCGAGCTCATGCAACAGTTCTTTGCCACTTTGGAGAAGGTCTTCGAGGACAATGAAGACACCATTAGAGTCATGATTGGAGACAAATGATGGGTCATCACTTCATCCATTCTAAACAACTTCTTTGCTCTAAGCCAGGAAATGGCGACTCTCTTAGATAATGGCAAGATAGAAAAGAGCAACAGTGCCGGTTTTACTACCATATGGAAGGCATTCATCGGTCACAATGACTATGTAGTGGGCGAAGTTAAAGGCAATTTTGCTCCATAACCCCTTCCTACGCTATGTTCAAAAAGGTTCTCACAAACTCTATTTTTGACCAATATGAGAATAAAGGAAGTTGCATGAAGAAGGACTTGTGTGTCCTAGGATAAATGATGAAGGGCAAAAATGTGAATCTAGGTAGATTAATGATTGATCATCTGAAGATAGTCCCATCCAAGAAAAAGAATCAATTCATTCTGGCAGGGATTGTGACATCAATCGTCATTCCCTTAGATCACAACATTTCTAGATACACCAATGCAGAAAGGGGGAATTGATAGACCTACAATATCTCATTTGTTCTTTGATGATTATAGTTGTTGATTAGAAATTCATATATCAAGTCAACCCCCCATACCCATTCATCTCACTACATCTCCCATACCACATTGCACCTCTCTTAGAAGAATATGGCCCCACTCCACAGTTCTTGGATTCAGTAAGGAGATGGGAGGAGGAGAACCCTTGGGACACATTCCAGCAGCCACATATCATTCATGAGGGGTTAGGTGAGTCACAAGCAGCCACAAAGAGGAGGATAGTTGAGGAGAGAGAGGCATGTAGGGTGAGGTGATGAGAGGTGGAGACATCACAATAGCCAAAGCATCCCTCAATGAACGCATATGACATGTCGATTATACATGTGCAGCTGGAGGGTATTCAGATCACATGGGATAGGATTCTGAGGGCATAGGAGGGATAGCAACGCACACAGGATGCAATGTGGTTGGATCATCAACATGTGCACTATCAGATCAATCACATATATCTGTTTTAGCATGCCCATGCCTAGAGAAACCCGCAATGGGGGAAAGATTTGTAGGGTCCAGTATATGAGTATCAGGATTCCTACCCCCCTCCACATGTAGACTACTGGGGCAGATACTACCAACATCTTCCACTGAAGGGAGGAGCACCACTGGAACCACCACAGTGATCATCTACCTTATTCCTCCTAAACTTTAGTGTCATGCTGAGGACAACATGATTCAAAAGTTTCGGGTTGTAGGGAGGTATGCCCTTTCTCATTTCACTCTTTTTGCTTTTAACCTGCCATTTACTTTTATTTTGTTTTCTTTTCTATCTAGTTAGATTTTACCTACTTTGCATACTTGCATATCATGTAGTTTACTTTCTGCCAATTTTTGTGTAACTTTTAAAAAAAATTCTCTTTTTGTCATGCATTGCATATCATGTAGATTCTTGTAATTTTTGCATCTTTTAACTAGGATTTATTTATTTCCTGCTTTATTTTCCATAATGAAGGCTTAGATGTGATTGAAGGCGATTTGGCACTATTTTCGCCAATTTTTCCAAACATTAGAACTTCTTGCCTAAAAAGTGTGTTTTGACCCAATCACTACTTTTTAGATTGAAAATGATGACCTTTGACAAATGCAAGTGAATTGTCATGGTTTATTGCTAAATGGCCTCAATATTGACTTTTTACATGTGCATCACCTCTCTCGTGCATGTGAACAGTTTTGTTGAATTGTGATTGAAGCAAGCTGCCAACGCTTAGAGTTGTGTAGAATCTCATGATAGAAATGTGGTTTTAATTTTCTCATTCATGTGGTGTGGAATCAATTGATGAAATTGTTGGAGTAACTTTCATGCAGGAGATCTCATGTTGATTTCCACACTAGTAACCCCTCTTTGACTCACTTTGCTTCTACCATCTTATTACCTCTTCGCCTCATGAAAGGATGTGAAAGTGCACACATTCAGCCTTGGCCATCTCCGAAAGTTTGGGGTGGCTATATCCATACCCCCCCACTTCACTCGCATCATCATGTGCCCTATCCACATCAAGTGCAAAGAAAAATAAAAGGAAGGAAAAAATGCAAAATGAAAATAAAGGATGTTCATGTTTAAGAGCATCTAAATAAAGAAAAAATGAGTGTGTAAAATCACTCCAAACTCTTACCGCAACCCTTTCTTACTTTTCCATGCCCATGAAGCTAGGAAATATTAAACCTAGCTCATTTTTCCCTTTTTTATAACCACATGGGTTATTTAGTGTGGATGAACATATGAGATTCAATGCACGAATGTAAAATAGCAAAAGTAGTCAGTTTTGACCTTTTCTACCATGAAATGGTTTACCCTGAGTGATATGACAACCCTGTCGATTGATTGTGTTTTCTATGCTCTATATTTGAAGTTTGCAAGCTCAGTGCTCTAATCATGATTGGTTTGTGAAAGAGGAGAGGAGAGGGGTGAAATGTATGTACTTAGTCATCTTTGAGTCTATTTAGTCAATATTCATCTATTGCAATGCATTTGTCATTTCTTGATTGTGGAAAAATTGCAAAGAGATTAACTTTGAGCATACTTAAGGACAAGTATGTTTTAAGTTTGGTGAGGTGATGCAACCCTATTTTATGGCTCCGTCTTGTGTCATATTATATTTCAATCACATTTACACTTTCTAGATTAAATTTTATTTCCCCTAAATGCATATTTGTGTAAAATACACTTATAGACATTATTTGTATGTTTTCCAGGCATTTGGACCATGCTTGGATGGAAGAGAGAGAGGAGTGATCCTAGGGTTTATCTACCCTTTTAGAGGCCCAAAGTGAAGTCCAAGGCTCCCTCAACCTACCCCTAGTGACCAAAGATCCATTGATGCAAGTATGTCCAAGGAAACACAAAGGTTCCAGTTAAAGTGTTGCTGCAGAGAGCAGCATGGCCATGGTACACTAGAATGGTCGTGATGGCTCATCCAAATGAAAATATTTGAAGATTGAAGAAGGAAGATAACACCACAGTTGTTCAATATAGAATGGTCATGCCACAGGGAGGCTATACTGACTATGCCACCTTGCATGGTTGTGTAGTAGCTAATCTAGAATGATTATGGAGCATCGAACGAGCATCTTCCTCCAAGCCACCACGGTTGAGGTGTTATAGTCGTGGTGGCCACCATGGTCGTGGTGATGACCACGACTATAACACCTCAATTTTCATATCGCATGGGTGGAAGCTAATTTTTTTTCAACCAGGGAGTGTTACTAACATGATATGCATTACAATAATAACAGATAAAAAACAATACAAACTAGTGTAAAAATACATTCTAATAAATTCTTAGACAAGTAACTCTATTACAAAAGAAACTTAATACCATGATACTACCTTGTAAGAATCCCATATTAAGTCTGGGATCGTGTAGATTGTGCCCCACCAAGAAAACCTCCTAAAGTTGTAGTTGCATCCTCTTGTCATGACTACCTTTTGAATTCTTGTATCTATAGACATCTCATCCCCAGCCATGGACAAAGGAAAACCTAGATTATAGTAAGTGGAATTGAATTCTTAATACAATGAACATAAATATGATATAACTAAAAGTTGATCTAATATCTAAAAGTTGTAAACTTATAATAAATCAATGTATCTTTTATTTATGTCTTTTATCTAGTTTGTGGCTCTGTTGACACCAAAATGTCCTCTATGGTGCAACAGACCCTCTGTTGACACTGAAGTGTCCTCTATGGTGTAACACACCATCTATTGGCAATATGTGCCCTCTGTTGATACCAAAGTATAACACACCCTTTGTTGGCACAATGTGTCCTCTGTGTCACTCGTAGTGTGTGGTACAATGCACTCTCTAAATTGTCTTAGGATTCTCTGTTGAGGACTTATCCTATAATGTATAATTAATATTCTGATGTCATTTTCTATCTCTATTCTTAATTTCTTATTTTAAATCTTAATCTCATATGTATGAATTTGCTCTTTGTTTCTTATCTTTGAATCTTAATTTCTTATCTCTGCATATGTTCTTATTTCTATCATTGAATTTGATCTATTATCTCTGTATCTATATCTCTGCCCTATAATTCTAAACTGAATATAACTTTGGATCTATAATATGATAATCTTAATCTGAAGCTCCATTTTCACATGAGGACTTAACATAATTCTAATAACATATATTGGACATTTGAGTGTAACAACTTAATAAAATAAATTGAACAAAGCACACAAATACTATAATTATCAAATACTTGAAATCTGATGATATGTCAACTTAACTTAAATTGGATGAAACCTAATTTTCTCAAAGCATGAGAAGATATGAATTATTGAAATCTAAAAGTAACTTAATTTCTAAGTTACTATATAAGGATGTGTAGGCTGAATCATAATAATAATGAAATTCAATGGGCATGGTCCACTTACCTTATTTGAGAAGATCCTGAATGTAGTCTGCATTCCTTGGTTCACAACATACTACCTCGATATCAACAACACTCTATAAGTCTATGTGTATTTCTCTTTCCATTTTCAAATCTCAAGACCCATCACCTTGACCTCCTGAACTAAATTGGTTCTTATTTAGACTAAACATAACTTTGATATAAAATGACCATAAAATCTTGGTGTTGAAAATACATCAAAACTCTTATTATATAATTGTTATAAAATAGTATACTCAAATAAGCCCCAACAATCATGTTATCCACTAATATAAGCATGTACAACATATAATGAGAGTAAATCTCAAATATAATCACATAAAAGAATCCTATTGTCTCAATTACTATGAAGGAAATGGCTACAAATTATCTTCTAGACAAAATATGCATACCTATATCATAACGATAACAATAGACATCAATCATATCGCCCTAATGGCCACTTAATACTCAAAATTAAATATTAATACAATAAATTTAAAACTCCAATAAAACTTTGGGAATAGTAATCATACAATGTAGTAGGATCTTGGATTAAAAGATCATATCGTTTCATAGTCAGATCATAGGTGAAATACCCAAAATACCCTTATTATGATTTATATCAAGAACCTTGATAAAATATTAAATACAAATGATCAGGATTTAGAATCATATACAACATGTCAAAATACTCCTTGGGTAAAATATTCACTAATTTCCAAAGTCGTTTACTATTTTTAGTTCCCAAAACATTAAAATCATATATACTTTAGAAATTAGCTAGTAATAATTATCAAACGTTCAATACAATATCTAGATATATTCTTATAAGATAATATACATAAGAAGCTTTCAATTGATATCTTATACGCTAAAAATTGACATGTAGATCTCAAGATAGGAATTTTTGAAATTACCTCAACTTGAATTACTCACAGCCATTCATTTGATATCTGAGGGCTATCCATTTGATTGACTTTTCTTGCTATCGAATAAGGTTGGGGGATCTCCAGAAGGCTGATGCGCCAACCCCCAACCCTCCCAACTCTGTCGCCTCCGGGGGGCGTGGTGCTACAGATGGTAGACACCGCTCTATGGATCATCTCGTCCTACCCACACCCAGTCGTCTTTCATCCGTAGCAGTGATAGATCCACAGACTCAAATTTCATATTATCAATAGTGCTCATAGAGCAAGACAGTGTGGTCGAACGGTCGTTCTCCGGCGAGAGTCCACTCTACCAAAGGTTCTTGTCAGGCCTGAATATCTCTGCCGTCTTTTTTTATACCCCGCCGTCCATGCCACCCCAAACTCCTAATCAAAAGGGATTCCCAAGGACGGAAACTCTCGATCGGCGATTTCATAATTTAATTCCAAATCTGACTACTGCAGTTACGGACGGTCACAGTAATCTTTCCTTTTCCCCCTCAATAATGTATTTCTATTCTTCACATCTAGAGCCTGAAGCAAAACGGTCTTTTCACTAAAATATACTGTATACCACTACACACGATCAAACATGACTTCTTTAGATTTGTTTAAGAAACAAAAAGCATCCCTTTTCTATTGTCTCCAGACCACATCCTATATTATATTAACTCCGGGATACATCCATACATTCATTTCATGCTTCACAACCTGTATACAAATACCAAGGTCCAACTTTCTTCCATAATTTATTCACATGCCCACATTGCTCCTTATTCAAGGGAATATAAATATACTTGGTTTCATTTTATATGTACTTGAATTGAAAAATACCATCATATATTATCAAACTTATAGGTGAATATCAGATTGTATTTAAGTCCTTCTTTTATGTCTTACCTCAAATTCACCAACATTAATTTGAACCTTCTTCTCGCTTGTATATCAATCATATTTTTAGTTGGATCCAAAATAACATCATAATATGGTCAAAGTACATTCTTACTCCTAGGGTCCCATTAAAACATTAATGGGCTCGTGAATCAGGTGAAAAGCTTCATATTTGGACCGATATGTCTCATTCTCAACCCATAATAATTTCATCAATAACTTTATCATGTACTTTCTATGTTATGGAAATTTCAGATGTGACAACACTACCAATCTTTATGGAAATTTCGTCCTCAAAATTCTGTTAAACTATAGGAGGCTATCCACTGTAGAGTTTCACATATCATACTAATTCTTGACAAATGTCATTAAGTCTCATAGGCACCTTTAAAGTATGACCCTCTCATGGATAACTAATTATGTCTAATATCCCTATCAACTATCATGTACAACCATCATGGAAATCTATAGGAAAATATTAAGCGTAAATGACTATTCTTTCTTTTTATGTATCTTTTTCTGGAGCCTATGCTCTGGACTGGGGACTCCTGAAATGAATATAGTTCCTATGTCATCTCTCTTGAGTTGACGGGCACTAGGGCCTAGGTCTAACTCTTTTAATCTCATTTCATCTTATTAAATTTGATCTTATATGAATCTTAGTGCATTCATATCTCATGATCTTACCATGATCTTAAATCTTAATACATGGGTCTTTTCTTGGACACATAATTTTGAATTAAGGCATTTAAATCTTATTACCCTATCACACAAAAAATTCTTAGATCTTAATCATTCTTAGAATCCTTATTAACATGGCTCTACTTGAGATCTGAAGCATAGTAAGGTTATAGTCATGAAATTACAAAATCTTGCTTGAATTTTTTCTAATATCTTAGAATATAGGATCACAAATAATAATGAAAGCCTTCTTTAAGGAACATGTAGATACATCCAGCTTAATAAGTGGTCATAGACCACTTACCTTAGTTTGTGAAATCCCACACTAAAGTCATCATGAATCCCTTGTCCTCTAATCATATACTACACCGTTAGATAAAAAATGACCTTCCCAAGGGTACACACCTTTCACTTCTTGTTATCTTCTTGAATGAAAAGAGACATTAACCATTTTGCATGGGTTACCAACCCTCAAAACCCTATGGTCAAGGATGCAGTTTATCATTCCTCTTAAGGAACCAAGCTAGGGTACAAATACTCTAAAGGATGGAGCATCAAATGTCGCTTCATGGTTCGTTGTTATTATAATCTTCTAATTGCAATTAGTGAGTCATCTATGGTGAATTGTCCACAAAACCTTACATTGTAGTGCTAATAATATCAAAAGGGATTCCTAAGAATAGAAAGTTTCGAATGGCAACTTAGTAATTTAATTCCAAATTTGACAACCGTAGTTATGGACGGTTACAATAATCCTTCCTTTTTCCTCTCAATATATATTTTCTATTCTTTACATCTAAAGCCTGAAGCAAAATGGTCTTTTTAGTAAATTATATAGTATACCACTAGACACGATCAAACATGACTTCTTTAGATTTTTTTAAGAAACAAAAAGCATCCCTTTTCTATTGTCTGTAGGCCACACCCTATATTATATTAACTCTGAGATACATCCATACATTCATTTCATGCTTCACAATCTGTATACAAATACCAAGGTCAGACTTTCTTTCGTAATTTATTCACATAACCACATTGCTCCTTATTCAAAGGAATATAAATATTATTAATTTCACTTTATATGTACTTGAATTGAAAAAGACCATCATATATTATCAAACTTATAGGTGAATATCAGTATACTTGGAGATTGACTAGATTGTGTTTAAGTCCTTCTTTTATGTCTTACCTCAAATTTACCAAAATTAGTATGAACCTTCTTATTGCTTGTATATCAATCATATATTTAGTTGGATCCAATATAACATCATAATATGGTCAAAGTACATATTTACTCCTAGGGTCCCAGTAAAACATTAATGGGCTCATGAATCAGGTGAAAAGCTTTATATTTGGACCGATATGTCTCATTCTGAACCCACAACAATTTCATCAATAACTTATCATGTACTTTATAGGTTCTAGAGATTTTGGATGTGACAAGATGTGCCACCCTTTCCCCACCACATCCATGGTGATCACCATGGCCGTGCCATTTTCAGTTGAAAACCACCAACGTTACTATGATTTTTCCCCATTTTTCACCAAGGTCATTCTACTCCACCATGACCATGTTCCCTTACACCCACCATGGTCGTGCTACTCACAAAAACCTAGCTACTTTTCCATGGCATTTCCCACTTTACCCCTACTTGACCTATAGCCGAAGGCTGAGCTTGGCCACCCCTAGATACCTTCTATCACCCCATTTTGCCCCACATCCATTCCACTTCATTTCCACCTTTGTTCCACTCCATTTCACCATTTCCAACACCAAAACCCTAGTTTCTTGGTGTTTTAGCCACTTTATACCATCATTCTATACCCTTGCATCTGAAAAGAAGGAGGAGGATGTCTTGTAGCAGCTGGAGAATAGGATTACTCCATCTACATTGAGCTCCATGGCTTCTTCAACCTCATTCTCCTTTCTTTTTGTATTTTTCATTTCCATGAGTAGCTAGTCCCCTTGGTGGGCTATTTGGGGTAAAAAATGTTACTTTGATACCATGTTGGGGGAAAATGATATGTAAACATTGTAATTTCATTTGTTAATGATTATGTTCTATTTCTATCTCATTCTTCGAAAATTTCTTGTTGGTTTGTGCTTGAAATTGCCTAGAAATTTAGGAAAAGTGCTTATATGTGTGAATTTTGGGATTCAATCTTAGGTCCAATTCATGGATCCCTATGTAGCTACCCATCCTCCTACATGCTAATCAATTCCCCTAACCCTAGTTGAGAGATCTAAGTAGCTAGTTTAGATGAGTTTAGTGTGCTTAGCATGGGGCTTTCTGAAGGCTAGAATGTGGGTGAAGTGAGGCCTAAAACTCACTTCCACTCCCATTACTACCCTCAACCCCTAATCTCCCTAAGATCCTCTAATCTAGAAACCTTGGCTTGATTAGACTGTAATTGAATTCCACCAAGACCCAACCCAATTGAGCCTCGTAAGGGTAGTAGGAAGTCTTAGGGACTAGTCCCCTATGCACAACCTATCCTATGCATGGCCAATTAGTAGTCTAGGACAATTCATTAGACTCTAGCTTGTTGTTTGGTTTCGTAATCTAAATAAAAGCATAATGTTCACATATCACCCCAAACCTAATTGATAAGTACATCCCCCAAACAGCCCACACATCCCTTGATTGCTTTAAAACCCCAATTGCCTTCTTGCTTAGCGAATGTTAACTTAGTTAGCTATTTACTTGCTTAGTTAGCTTCTTGTCTTGTTCTTTCTTTTCTCTTGCTAGTTTAAGTCTTTGATTGTTCTTTTGACCTACTTGCTAGATTAGTGTAGTGTAGACCACTTCTTGCTTTCCTTATCATAGCTTGTTCTTTTCCTTGCTTGCCTTGCCTTTTCTTACTTAGTAGAATTAATTGTATAGGGTTAATTTAGGTTCTGATCTTGTTTGTTTTCCTTTATTTACTTGTTTATTCACGATTAGTGTAATCAACCAAAAAAACCCTTAAACCCTTCAACCCTAGATTCCGCAGTAAGAACCTAGCTCCAAAAACTAACCTAGCTCTAGTATCCCCTTTTCTCCCTATGGATTGACCCTATACTTGCCACCCTCCTATACTATAGAATGACCCCATGCGCTTGCGGACATAGTATTTTTGTTTGAGGGAGTGTGTGTAGGTCCATTATAAATTTTGAAAGTTATCCCTCGTGTGTTCTGATCTCGTGGGGCGCATCTAGTCAAGTCCCAATTGATTAGTGTGTGCACTTCTGGGGGGATGCACCATGGGGTCACAGACCCAAGACAAAAATATATATATCAAGCAAAGGGAAATTGAAAGATTTCATGTTTGTGAATCAAGTATTTCAATGGTAATGACAATATAAATCATATAGAGGTAAAAACACCTCATCATAGAAATATGTTTTTTAGTCATTATAATTTCAAACAAAATAGAAGATTACACATACGTCACAATTAGCCTAGATATACAAAAAGTACTAAAGTTTAGAGTCAGGTTTTTCAACATAAATCTGACTTTTTTTGAGCATTTGGTGTTAATAAAGATTAAAATAATTAGCTGAAGCTCCATAAACATTTTGTTTTGAAAAAAAATTGTATTTGACTCCCAAAGCCACACTAATAGATTGGGAAGATTTTTGTAGATTTTACTAACCTATAGATACACATTTGTCCTTATAAGCTAATAATTGGTTATGATTTCTCAAGTAAAATAAAATACTAGATACATAATTAATAAACATTATGAAATACATAATATTCCCTCAAATGTGATTATTAATTAACTGCATGTGATAGATAATATGTGTGTATTCCCTTGATTAAATTCATGTGTGGTCATTTAACATTTTTGGGACAAAAAGTCACTGATGACATAATGTCAAAACATCATCCATTGGGCCTCTACAGGGAGGGAGGAATACCACAAGGTGAATTGTCCCCATCCATTCTCCCCCGGTCTATGTCCAATGCTGCTTCACTATAGAGAGCTCCCAAATTGTGGGATCCCAATATCGACATCCATGTGTGTGGGATGAAAACCCAAAGGTTGTGCTAGGTTGTAACTAACTCCAAACTTAAGCTCATTCCAATAACCACAAATAGCGGCGGGAAGCCATCTTTGAAAAGTTACATGAAGAAGGACATCAAGAGTTCACAATATTAAAATGCACAAAGAAAGAAGTGTTATGAAATGAAAAGTGGGGGAGTTTAGAAATTAAATTTGAAGTCCACTGAATTTGGCACCAGAAATGTTGGCACTATTGAAGTATCCATAGGAGAACACCGATGATGTTGGGGGAAATTCAAGGAATACATGTTCAACTAACTAAGGGAAAAGGAAGTATAGGGTGATCCAAAGTTGCTTTCGTTATTAAGTAGTAATGGGAAATAGGTTTGAGGGGTACTAGACTCATTTGAAAAATCCTAGTGGAAGATCTAATTATGATTAGATTAAGCATTTCATAATAGTATCACTATCAAATGTGAGTAAAGAATAACCTCAAACAAGTAATGAGTGGAAAAATATTAACATGAAATCATTGAAGGGTGACATACCAATGCTTTCTTAGTATCTATTTGTAAGAAAAATAGGGAAATGGGAGATATTGATCACGAAAACCACCTTAATCAATCAAATAAGCATGTAACTAATCCAATAAAATTGGTACCGTCTACTCTGACTATACATATGTTGAAAGGTGATATGATGAGTTAAAACATAGATTGGAGCCCATCTCATCCTACATCTTCTTACGCACACATGATGTAAACTTTGGATCACAATTAGAACCTACCGCCTTAGGTACTCAACGCAAGCAGAAATTTGTCTCATCAGAGGTTGTTGACCTATGGGTAAGGACATCCAGGATGCGATCCATGCCAGTAGATTAATAGTCCTCCTCAACAAAAATTGCATCAAGATTCTTGCTCTAGTGCCCAGAGACTCATACCTTTCATCTTTCCATGTGCCGAGTGACTATCTTGAAGATAATCAATGCATGTGGTAGGTTTCCTAGTTGTCCCATTCAATGAACATCGATGTTCAGGATTACCATATGTGGGTGCCAAGGAAATTGTCAGTCAGTCCATGTATGATTGTACCATTATAGGAACCATGTATGTTCTAATAAAAGTATAAAGTAGTCTAACTTTGTTAGGCAATTAAAAAAACCATATTGCACTGTAAACATATTTTTCACATTCTGAATCCAATAACAAAATACATAGTGATTTTATCCTACTTCCACTCTTATATATCAAGTGCGTGAAGAATACCACTATATCTATGATGTTTTAACTTCACTGTCTAGCATGTTAGATATTTCACTACAATTATGGTGATATATCTCTTCATAATTTTTGGGGGAAAAAACCATTGTAGGGCCCTGTACATCTTTGATTATACTAGAATGAGTTGTGTACATGGACCCATAGTCTTAACTCAAAACTTCATGTCTCATGTCATCAACATCCATGATCCACATCCTATGTCGAAAATGAATATCACAATCTACAAAAATGGACTCATATTTTGGTTTTCTATTTAGCAACTTCATATCATCAATATCGAGGCTAGATAACTATGTAAAAAAATTATTTGAAATCCATAAGGGAGTGATACACATACTAGTATATGCACTCACAACTTTTCAACCACTATATAATCTACATCATCTGACAACAATGTCTTCAAATTGAGAGTACTTCGTGATCCTCCATTAAAAAAATCTTATAGAGGTACACACAATGTCATTCTTTCTACTTACAGTGTCAATGACAATAATGTGTTTGCATGATAGTTTTGATGGTGAAGTCAAAGACTTTGAAATACTCCATGCATCTCCTATGTCACATGTTTAGATCTTTCTGGGTCAATATGCATTACAAGATTTTATCATAGAAGAAGAGTTCAAATTGAACTTCATACAAGTTGTGATGCCATACCTTTAGAGCAAGTACTATTGAAGACAAATCTAAATCATTAGTAGGAAAAGGTTTTTCATTGATCTTCAATTAATGTGATGTTTAGCTTCTCACTCATATTCCTTTCCTAAGTACACAAATCAACCCTAGTTTGAAGGTGTTAGTGAAAAAGATATAGGATTTACCCTCAATGAGTAGGGAAAACATAATGTTAGAAGTTATGCAGTTCTTCAACTCCAAGAACTCTTTTCACACTAAGGGGTCAAGACAAACTTTGCTTCCTTTCATGTCAACTTTGTCATCGGAAGAGATATTTCCAAAAATCTATGAACAAATCATCTATAGTAACCATAAAACTTTGTATCTTAGAGGGGTTATTTGGTAACTGCCTCTTTGTGACTTCTTCAATCTTGGATGGACCATCAACAATATGCCCCATTGAGATCATGGTGCCTAGAAATGTAATTTAATTGAGACAAACTTCACACTTAGAAACCATCTCCTATAATGAGTGTGCTCACATAAACTCAAAAAGGATCTGTTGATGCTCTCTGTGTTGATCACTTATTAAGGGTACATAAGTACATCATTAATAATATGAGCATGAAGATGTTGGGATAGGGGAGGAAGAACCATTTCATTATATCCATAAAGGAATTTAAGATATTAGTGAATCAAAATGGAATAGATAGGAATGCATTCTTCCCACAACATGTGGGAAAGAAAGTATTAATTATGTACTAATCCATTATGAACCTTTGTTAATTTTCACTATGTAGATGCATCTTTGAAATATGGATGCATATTTCCAGTGATCAAACAAGTCATTGATGTGCACAAAAGGATATTGGTTTATTATGGTCACCTAATTTAGGATGTGGTCACATTCATATAGAACCATATTTCTTTTTCATAAATGTAACTGGAGCCCCTTAGTGATAGAAACTAGGTCTTACTACCCCATTTACATAACCTCATTTAGTTTCTTCTTAAGTTGAACACGTTTTATAATTACAATGCTATGTGGGATATAGAGATGTAGAGTGTCTAGTATGAGTTTGAAAAAAAACATGACAACAAAAAGCATGAGTCTAAGAAACTCGTCCGGAAAAATATCATGGAAATCTTGAACCACTTTGATATCATCTAGTATGGGTGGAGAGGGATTGAGAATGACAAAAGTTGGGTAGGCTCTACAAACATGTGAGATGTGTTTCTTTGCTTTGAATTTTAAAATACAAAACAATTAGTCATCACACTTTCTGCCTTCAGAACAAATTGCTCATTGTCAGCATGTATAATATTAACCTTCTTCTCTCTACTAAACAAATCCACCTCAACTTGTTTATCTAGTCTGTACCCTATATAGCACTGCATGTTGTAATGTTGAAGATGATGAAGTCCAACTCAAACATTTTCTTTGATATACATTAGGTCACAAGAGGTACTTTTAGAAAAAAAGAGAATAGCTTACAATTGAGGGCTTGAAATTCTAGAATATAATCCATATATGTAGGATCTAACTCTAGGATTTCTTCAAGATTAGTACTATCAAGGTACTTGATGATCTAGAATCAAATAAAGCTTTGATAGGTTATTTAATTAGATATTTAATGTGTAATAAAATTTATTGTCATCTCTGGCCTCCACAACATCCATGACAAAGAGGTGCACTTTGTGCCTTACAATAGGTGGATGAAGTAATTGCTTATTGCTATTGTTATTGTTGGAAGGTAAGGGTGTTCTTTGTGGTTGTTTCTTGTTCTATACATGTGGATGAGTTGGGACTAGGCCCTACAAAAGCTGGGGGCACTGCGTGCTGGTCTATCTAGCTTGGACACACTAGCATGTATACCATTTGTCTACCATCTCTCAGTGTTGTAGGGTTTCCCAAAGAGCACTTACCTATAGCATATGGCATAAGCATCAATTGCACTTCACAAGTCTATGATGATATCTACACTAGTACAGAAATGACGTATAACATCATATTTGATGGCGTCAGTTATAAATCGAACACCAACGCTAGTAAACTATGATGTCAGTTAAAACTATCAATTGAGACCTATGTCTGGAGGTAGGATGCTTTAAAAAAGACACACATATTGCTTTTTCTTTAACGTCGGCTGGTAGAAACATGAATCGACATCCAAAATCACCCACGAAATACATTTTTCCAGGGAAAAAAAATTTCCTCCAAAATTTTCAATTCGACGTCGATTGTGTACACACTGATGACTCAGGTTCCTCGCCAAGCCCCATGAAAATTTGTTCCCCCCATATGGCGTCGGTTATGTAGAACATAACAGACGCCTAAATACCCCTCACGAGGTAAAATTTCATGCCTTATTCTGTGTCGGGTGTTGCATGGGAACTGACGAGGATGTTTGTTCGTGCGTTGTCCCCACGAACCCCCCCCAATTTGCCTAATAGGTGTCGGTGTTAGGTTCCAAATCGACTACTATGATTG
The DNA here is from genome assembly GCA_963693085.1 of Alisma plantago-aquatica. Lineage (NCBI taxonomy): Eukaryota > Viridiplantae > Streptophyta > Magnoliopsida > Alismatales > Alismataceae > Alisma > Alisma plantago-aquatica. Next base: position 1,614,386,342 of record OY856409.1, on the reverse strand, counting down.
TAATTGAAGCCCATTTTTTTTCGGCATATGTGGATAGATGTCGATTATTATACGTTGAAACCGACGATGAACACCCCGTCCCTGTGTTTGTAGATGGTGTTAAGCGTCGGTTTTAAGCAACAACCGACGTCAATAATAAACTCAATAGAACTGATGCGAGCCAGACTCTTCCCCTTCTTTGTTTCAATCTCGATTCTCTATTGCCGCTCAAGCTAGGTCTTGCGATTCTGTGTTGCTGCTCGTCATCGCCACTGTTGTTGATGTGGAAAGGAGCTCGTCACCACCACTGTGGAGAGGAGCTCGCCACCACCACTCCAGTTCAGTCGCTGCTGTCGCCAATCGTTTGCTCAGTCATCTCTGCCAATGACCACAACCACAGCCCATCATCCTACCACCGCTCACCACCTACTTCACTGCAGCTTCAGTCATCTCCGCCTCCACCTCCGGCCACAGCTGCGACCACCTCTACAACCATAGTTGCGACCACCTCCACCTCTGGCCGCCGCCACCACAGCTTGCTTCACCAGTGCGTTGAGTTTTCTATAAGATTATTATTGATTGTTAGGGTTAATTAATATTGATTAATAAGGGTTAAATGAGGAATGAATGAACTTAGTTCAATCACTACTAAAGAAATGGCTTATAAAGTCACTTTTCAAGGTGTCAGTTGTATACATAAACCGACACCTAAACTCTACAGTTATCAACCGACATCCAATCTATGAAGGTCGACCAGACACGGGTACCGCTTTTATTAAGTGTCGGTTAATTAATAAAAACTGACACCTAAAATCAACCGCAAAAAACAAAATTCCAGCGAAAACATTACCTCCAAAATTTGACATATGGCGTCGGTTTATAAATAAATAACCGACGACTAAAGGTTATTCGCGGGACGGGAATAGTTGTCGGTTGTCTTTTAGTTAAAAACCGACGACTATAATCTAGTATAGGTGTCGGTTTTTGGAAAAGAACTGACACTGTTGGTTTAGTTGTCAGTTATTTTGAATCACCGACGCTTATTGTCAACTTAATAGCTCACCAGCGAGAGCGACTCTTCCCCTTTCCCTGTTTCATTCCCGATTTCAGTTAGGTCCGGCGATTTCTTGCTCGCCCCCGCTGCTCCACCGCCGCCGCTCCCTGCCGCTGCTCCCTGCCGTCCGTGCTCCTGTCCTCTCATCGCCGCTCGGTGCTGCTGTCGGTCGTTGCTCATGTCCTCTCACCGCCGCCAGCTTCCTCTGCAAGGTAACCCTTTTCTCCTCCGCCTTGCTTTTCCCTGACGGCCACCACCCCACCCCCAACTGCCGCTACCCCACCCCCAACCCCAACCATCGTGCCATTCCTGCGGCGCCACCTTCCTCTCTTCTCCTTCCTCTACCCTTCTTCTTCCTCTACCTCACCCTAGCAGCGCCCGACCTATAGAGCAGCGTCAGCGGCCAGAAGTAGCTACTGCAGCTGTAGCGACGCCGTCCAGGAGTAGCTGGGCATGACCAACACTACCAAATGCCGCCCTTGACTCTGACTAATAGCCCTAAACTTGATTCCGCAGCCCCCTCAGCCACGAGCAGCACCTAGCTGCGTTTCTAGATGAGCCCTTTCCACCTGTGCATGAAGCAGGTCTGAACCAGGGGTAGTTCTTCCCGGGAAACACCACGAAAATTGCAGCCTTGAGTTCGGCCTTCAGGCCCAGACCCGAATCTACTTATTTGTATTTTTCATCTACTTATTTGTGCGTCATTCTATTCTGAATTAAGTGTATATTAATTACTTCATAATTGAATGTTTAAGTAAGTTATAGATATCTTGATGATGAACTGTAATGCACACATGTGACATGCTTGGAATGTAAATGATGAACTGTAATGCACACATGTTTAACTTGTTTCATTGTTGAGTATATTGAGAATCTAATCACCCTTCTTGCTTAATGATGAATTGTAATGCACACATGTGACATGCTTGGAATGTAAATGATGAACTTTTCCCTAAATTGCCAATCATGCTTTTAAAGACAATATCAATAATCACCCTAACTTGAAGAACTAGGATTTTTTTAATCATGACATCACATGTATTTGTTAACCCTAGACCCTAATCCACATTATACCAATCTGATAGTCCATGATAGAACAAAGCATAATTATGTTGACTGCAACTTTGTGCGTCATGCTATTCTGAATTAAGTGTATATTTACTGCATAATTGAATGTTTTAGTAAGTTATAGATATCTTCACCAAACCTCTTTCGGAAACTTGTTTCATTGTTGAGTATATTGAGAATCCTAATCACCCTTCTTGCTTAATGATGAACTGTAATGCACACATGTGACATGCTTTGAATGTAAATGATGAACTTTTCCCTAAATTTCCAATCATGCTTTTAAAGACATCAATAATCACCCTAACTTGAAGAACTAGGATTTTAGGTATAAGAATGACAACACATTATTTGTTGGCCTAGAAACCCGTCCAAGATTTACTCATTAGGAGTAAATCTTGGATAGTCCCCGGTTTGGGACTGTTCTTGAACACCTAATCTTTCTTAGGATGTAAGTGTATAATGTGTATTGGGTTTTCAAGAAAATTTTGGCAGCATTCCCCGTTTGTTCTCTAAGTACATATGTACTTGGAGAACAGCGGGGAAATGCTGCCGAAATTTTCTTGAAAACCCAATACACATTATACACTTACTAGTGAGATTAGGTGTTCAAGAATGGGATAGGTGGTACACATTTATTATATATAATAATGACATCACATGTATTTGTTAACCCTAGACCCTAATCTTGTTGTAATATATACTTGTTTTCTCTTTGATCATAGAATGGATAGATCATGGATGTCCATTCACAATCGCTGCACCCCATAGTTTATTTTTGGTCTTGACCAGTTTATTAGATTTGCCAAGGAACATAGGAAACAACCTGGAGATAGGTTCTACTGTCCATGTAGGCATTGCGGTAACAACTTGAAATTCAACACTGGTGACGAAATAAAAAGTCATGTCATGTGCAACGGGATTATACAAGGCTATACAGAATGGCACTGGCATGGAGAGATTTCAAACCCGAAACCAGTGGATGTCAATAGCAGTGCTTGTGTGGAAGAAGAAATTGCCTACGATGACGTAGATGTGAATGAACCAGTTCCAGTAGACATCGTTGATGCGATGCTGGATAGTTGTGGGGTAGAGCACACTGATCCACCTCCCATTTTTAGAAACATTGTGCATGATGCTGAGATACCGTTATACACATGTTGTACTAAGTTTACGAAGCTTAGCGCCGTGTTGAGATTGTATAAGCTGAAAGCTAACAATAGATGGAGCGACAAAAGCTTCACATCATTGTTGTCTTTATTGAAATAAATGCTTCCTGAATGAAACGAGCTGCCAATCTCAACATACCATGTAAAGAAACTATTGTGCCCAATGGGAATGGATGCCAAGAAGATACACGCATGCCCGAATGATTGTGTATTATTTCAAAAGGTCTATGCGGATTTGAAAGATTGTCCAAAATGTGGTGCGTCACGGTATAAATTGACGACTTCGGGGGAGTCCAAAACTGGTTCTCCTGCCAAGGTGATGTGGTATCTGCCTATAATATCACGGTTTCAATGCTTGTTTGCCAATCCGATAGATGTGAAGAATTTGAGGTGGCATGCAGATGTTAAGAAAAATAATGATGGGATCCTACGACATGCGTCTGATTCCCCACAGTGAAAGAAGATTGATCTATTGTACCCTGAATTTGGTGAAGAAGTCAGGAATCTAAGACTTGGGCTTTGTACAGATGGGATGAATCCATACGGGACATTGAGCAGCCAACATAGCACTTGGCCAGTCATGCTTGTTATATACAATCTTCCTCCCTGGCTGTGTATGAAAAATAAGTATGTAATGCTGTCATTGTTGATATTGGGCCCTAAACAACCTGGAAATGACATCGATGTTTATCTTGAACCTCTGATTGATGACTTAAAGAAACTCTGGGGTGAAGGTGTGATGACCTATGATGCTTCACGAAGAGAGACATTTCGTTTGCATGCTATGTTGTTTTGCACTATTAATGACTTTCCAGCATATGGGAATTTGTCTGGATATAGTGTCAAAGGAGCTAAAGTGTGTCCTATATGTGAAGAGAACACTGATTCAACAAGACTAAAACATGGCGGTAAGACTGTATATCTCGGTCATCGAAGGTTTCTTCCAAAATTCCATATGTATCGTAGGAAGCGCAAAGCATTCAATGGATTGAATGAGGAACGGAGTGCACCTAAACCTATACCAAGGGAGGTTGTTTATGAAAGAGTAAAAGACTTTGTCAATGAATTTGGTAAGAGATCACAATGTACTATGGCCACACAGAGTGACAAATCTTTATTCAAGAAGAAGTCAATATTTTGGGATCTTCCTTATTGGAGTTCTTTGACAGTCAGGCATTGTATCGATGTCATGCACGTTGAGAAAAATGGCTGTGATAGTGTCATTGGTACTTTGTTGAATATACCAGGTAAGACTAAAGATGGGATAAAATCCAGACTGGACCTACGTGAAATGGGAATAAGGTCAGAATTAACAGAATTTCATGAAATGGGAAATCGGAGAACATACTTACCTCCCGCTTGTTACACATTGTCTAGAAAGGAGAAGAAATATTTTTGTGAATGTTTGGTAAATGTTAAGGTGCCACAGGGTTACTCATCCAACATCCGTAGATTGGTATCAATGAAAGATCTGAAGTTGATAGGTCTTAAATCTCATGATTGTCACACTCTAATGCAACAAATATTGCCTATGGCAATTAGATCTATATTGCCAAAGCATGTAAGGTTTGCAATCACCAGACTTTGTTTCTTTTTCAACAGTCTGTGCAGCAAAGTTATTGACCCTGATACTCTCGATAAATTGCAAAGAGAAGTGGTTGTTACCCTACCGTCATTCTTTGATATCATGGTACATCTTGTTGTCCACTTGACTAGGGAAGTGAAAATGTTGGGACCAGTTTTCTTGCATTGGATGTATCCCTTCGAACGATACATGAGCATTTTTAAAAGTGATGTTTGAAACCGTTATCAGCCTGAAGGGAGTGTTATCGAGGGTTATGTGGTGAGAGAGGTTATGGATTTTTGCAATGACTTTCTCAGTGGTAATGACACTCCTGATAATGACAAGAATACTGACGAGCAATTTGGCAAAGGAATTTTCGGATCACGTGTGAAAGTAATCAACCGTGAGCAGTTGGAACAAGGTCACTTGTATATTTTACACAACATGGACGAAGTGAACGTTTATATCGAGGAACATACCAATTTCATCAAGAGACAATATCCTCGAGCCAATACAATGTGGCTTGCTAGAGAGCATAACAAGACATTTATTAAGTGGTTTGAAAATAAAGTCTTACATCAACTATCTCAAACACCAGACGATATTACTGAAACTATCAAATGCCTCGCCTTTAAACCAAAATTGACTATTATGTCTTATGAAGGGTATGACATTAATGGATTCACATATTACACAAAGCGCCGAGATGATAAGAGTGTCGTCCAAAACAGTGGGGTCACCCTTCAAGCATCGACTATGTTTTTTGCAAGTGCAAAGGATAAGAGTCCACTTGAAGCTAAAATGTCATATTACGGTGTCATTGAAGACATATGGGAGTTTGACTACATAGATTTCAGAATTCCACTCTTCAAATGTAATTGGGTTGATAACACCAAAGGAGTTATAGTGGATGAATTGGGTTTCACTTTAGTGAACTTTGAAAAGATTGGCGAGAAGGATGAACCATTCATATTGGCATCACATGCGAAACAAGTATTTTATATCGATGATCCTGCAAATGATAAATGGTCGGCTGTTCTTCATGGTAAAAGACAGTTCATTGAAGATCCTATAGATGAAGAATAGTATTATGATAAGTATGATGACTCCAGTCCATTCTCAGTTGGGTTGCCAATACCAGCAAATATTGAAGGTAATGATGACTTGTATGTGCGCGGAGATCACAATGAAGGATTGTTAATTGATAAAAAATCACAATATTAGAGGCATGTTTATACAATGTTTTTTTATATGTTTTATTTTTCTGAATGTGAACTTTATAATGTGAATGTGAACTTTACAATGTGAATGTGAACTTTACAATGTGAATTACTTTATAATGTGAACTTTACAATGTGAATTACTTTACAATGTGAATGTGAACTTTACAATGTGAGCTTTACAATTTGAATTACTTTACAATGTAAACTTTACAATGTGAATGTGAATTTTCAGATGGCTGAGCATTCTCCTGATGACCGTGTTGATGATTACCGTGAGGGTGAGGACATCAATGCGCCGCCTCACAATGTAAGTTTTAAAAATATATCATATATTTATATCTATATGTCCATTTATAGTTATATCTTGTAAATCTATTTACTTTGTCAAATTTTAGGTTGATGATGCACATGTACCATCTGAAGCACTTGAGGCACTTGATCAGCAATACCAAAAAGTTGACAGGAGAATGGGCATCACTATGATGAAGAAGTTAATAGCGCAAAAGGGCAATGGACCCAAAATTGTTGTGGATTTTGATGATGCAGGAAATGCATCTGGTGTGAATCGCAATTCATTTGTTTCATATATTGGGTATGTTACTCGTAGCCATTGCGGTTGTAAGATAGATTCTTGGCATAAAGTTTCTAAGGAGAAGAAAGACATAATATGGAAGGATTTATGCGTGAGTTATTATTAATTTGCAATTATATTTTGTAGATTACTAATTTTTTGGATACTAGTTAATAGCAATTCTAATTTGCAGAGTATATTTGAATTGGATGAAAAGCTGCATCGTAAATGCGTGATGCAACGCTGTGGGAGAGTCCTAAGGAACTATAGGACAAATCTTACCCGAGAATACATAAAAGAAGCTGACAAGAGGAAGAAGACATCCACTGAACAGTGGAACTTCCTGGACAAAGAAGAATGGGACGCGTTTGTTGCTTCAAGACAAACGGATGAATTCAAGGTATTAGGCGTCAGTCCCAATCTCATTAATATATGTTGTATTCACCTATTCAAGATTAACATTTACTGTTACTAACCAAATCATTAATGTGAATACTAATTAGGCCCTCAGTGAGGCACAAAGATCAAGGCGTGCGCTGAATGTGCATGACCACACAATGGGTCCAAAGGGGTATGCAGACATTCGCCAAAGACTACAGTCTGAGGCTACTGCTCAGTCTGGTTCTACTCAGGAGTCCTCCACTGTAGGTAGCACACCTCTACCTCACCATGATATTTTGATAGCTGGGAGGCAAAATAAGAAGGAAGAAATAAGGAAGCTCGCAACTGCTGAGGCGGCTGCAAAAATGGTAAAATACAACTCTTACAATAATCGTTCAAATATTGATTATTTGTGGTGTTTACTTAATTACAAATTTTTGTTTTGGGGATTAGTGGGAGCTGCACGAGCTAAGGAAACAAGGCAAGTTCATCCCTGAGGGCACAAGGGATGAATTGACAGTTGCTCTGGGTAACCAAGTGCATCATGGACGTGTTAGGGCTGCAGGCGCTGGTGTGGGTATCAAATCTTTTTTTGGGCCATCCCAACACAAACATGTCCCAAAAGTGGGACTTTCACAAGAAGAGGTAACATATTCTTTCTTTATAATGTTACTGTAAAAAGAGAATTCAATAATTAGAAGCTAACGTTTCTTTTATCCATGTATAGGTAGATAATCTAGTTGATAGGAAACTGGAAGAAGCACTGAAAAAGTGGCAGGCATCTCAGACTGCCACTCAGCAGACAGTACCTACCATAGCATCCCACTCTACTCCTACTGCAGAGGTTGGGAGTAATCCTATAGACCCACCACCTAGCACATCCACTGTAAGTATTTTTATGACATAGTAACTAGTTTTTTTAATTCAAGATGATATGTATATATGTATATAACATTCTTTACACAAAAATTTGTAGGGGTTGAAGCCATGCCGTCTAAAAGTTAATGAATACGTCGTTGCAGAGGCGTCGGCTTACCCATCCCTACCAGGGGAAATGTTTCACGGGTCTCCATTACCAACTGGTTGGATTCGTGTGAGCCTGGTACATATAATCCCCAAGTGGATGGATCTTCCATTGCCATATGCCCACCCAGATTGTGAAACACTTGGTGAGGCACTAGGCGGAGTGATATTGTGGCTAAAAGCGGATGTCATCTTTACTGAACTTGTATGGTAAATTTACATTACGTTAAATTTTTAGTGTGTGTATATGATGTCAGTTGATCTGAAATTATATATATATACAGGTTAAAAAGAAGACACCCACAACATCTAGGCCTCCACTTCCACCTCCTACATTACCCAGTTGGGTTCCACAGGACCTAACTGTCCTGTTAGGTCCTAAATGTAGGGGTATGGCAATATGGTTAGGCGAACATGATATAAACTGCCCTATAACTGTTTCTATAGATTCAGATGCTGCAGGTCAATCATACGAAAGCAAACTATTTATACAAGATATTTTGGAGTTGTTTCGATATGATTGGCTAAATACATCTGTGATAGAGCTATGGATAAGGTGAGATCTTCTTTATACATCCATATACCTTGTGTAGGATCTGGTGATCTGGTTTCTTATTTATTAATGCATGCGTAATTAATACATATTTTGCAGCTACTTAGATAAGATAGTGCAGATTTTGCATTCGAACATGTAGAATTTTTGATTCCATCTTTGATTATTCTAGTAGCTAAAGACCCTCTGTCAGTTCAACAATACTGCTGTGAGGCTTTTTCAATTTTTGCTCAAAAAAAGAAGACGATGATAATGGCTCCATTCAATGTAGAGTAAGTTTACTTTGCTTATTAAGAAAATTACATTTTTATTGTAGATTTTGAGTTATTAATTTTTAACTTTTTTTCCTCTAGTGGTATGCATTGGGAGTTACTGGTTATTGTCCCCGAGACGTTAACTGTCTATTATCTAGATCCTAAGGGGAGTAAATTGAATACAAAATATGGACACATAATGAAAATGGCATTATTCCGGTGAGAAATATTTTATTTTCATATCCGTTAACATATGTTATTACATTACTATTTAATTATGCAATGTACTGTGTTACATTAACATGTAGGGGTTTTGATGAGTTCAAAAAGCCGGAGGAAAGGTCCCCACGAAAAAGAACCAGCCAATAATTTGGAAGAACGTGAAAGTAAGTTCCCGACTGCAATATATGTATATATTATTTATGTGAACAGTGCTTAGTTAGTTGTATTTTTTAATATTTTGTATATTTGAATTTATAGTGTGCCACACAAGACAACGGATGGGCATGTGGATACTACGTGATGCGATTTATGCACATGATTATCAAATATGCCGCAATGGACATCGATTGTATTGATGAGGTATTATATAGTCTCATTAGATAATATGAAATATATCAATCTTATTTATAGCTCATTAATTATATATATACATCATTCTCTTTACAGGTGTTTACAACTGACCACACTACAGGAAATGCCTTACCAGATGTACATGCTCCCTATACGACGAGAGAATTAAATGAAGTAAGAGAAGAATGGGCAACAACCATACAAGTAGTGGGGGATTTAAGATATAATTGGGATGTTGATAGCAAATAATGACTAAAAAATGATATTTTGTAAATGAATTTCTGAATTATAATATATGTGTGAATGTTTCTACATGTCTGGATGTTTCTATATGTGTCTGAGTGAAAATGAATGAAACTGTTGGTTGCTATATGAATGTTTCTACATGTGTGAATGTGAAAATGAATGGAACTACAGATTGCTAGCTACATGAATGTTTCTAAATGTGTGAAAATCAAATGGAACTGCAGGTTGCATTGCTAAATGTGTGAATATTTTTGTTGTTAATTTTGCAGGTTTTTGACCTGTTGTTGGCTGATATCAATGGATGTCATAAAACCTGCAGTTCATAACTGAACTGCAGGTTGCTCATCCTGCGACCAGCCATACAGCAAGTCAGCAGACTGACAGAAAAATAACAAAAAATAGGCATCAATTATTTGTATAAAACCGACGCCACATAGTTACAATGTCAGTTTTATATACATACCGACCCCTATTTCTTGTGGCGCGAAGGCATATGGCGTCGGTTGCTTATCTAATAACCGACACTAATAGTTCCCATGATGGCGCCCTTCTGTGTGGCGCGAAGGCATATGGCGTCGGTTTTTTATCTAATAACCGACGCCTATAAGGAATATGGAGTCGGTTGCTTATCTAATAACTGACGCTGATAGTGCCCAAGATGGCGCCCTTCTGTGGCACGAAGGCATATGGCGTCGGTGTCTTATCTAATAACCGACGCCTATAGTGCCCTGCTGGCACCCTTCAATGGTGCGAAGGCATATGGCGTTAGTTTCTTATCTAATAACCGACGCCTATAGTGCCCTGCTGGCGCATTTTCGGTGGCGCGCGAAGGGTTATGACATCGGTTTTTGAACCGACGCATAACGGCTGGGCTTTTAGCGTTGCCCACATAGGTGTCGCTTAGAAACCGACAATAAAGGCCTTAAATAACTGACACGAAAGGTCGGTTATGTACTAGTGAATATAAAATTTGTTCTCCAAAATTGTGTAGTTGATTAATAACGATTAACAAGGGTTAATGATGAATGAATAAATTTAATAAATTGTTATTGCTTTCTTTCTCTCTTTTTAGTGATTGATTTAACTTATTTCAATATCTAATTGTTCTTCTGAATTGTTTAGTTGATTATGATTGATTTGGGTTAATGATGAATGAATGAACTTATCCAAATGGAATAATGAATTGAATTAAATGATGTTAAACAAAACCTAGGAATGACAACATATATACATGTATTTTGTTGGCCTAGAAACCCGTTTGAGATTTACTCACTAGGAGTAATGTTGGGTTTTAGGAGAGACAGAGATGGCAGCAAAAACAAAAATTTTCTTCTCCGAAACCTAGAATAAAGGAATCGCGTCAATGTCTATACAATAGGAAGGATGGTTTGTCGAGACATACCTTGTCCTGAGGCTTGCTCGGCGATGTTACCTCATGGCTTGCACGGTCTTCACCTCCAGTCTTGGACAATGTCTGTGCAGCTCCTGGTCTTACCGGGACTATCGAGATTGATAGTTGTCCTCCGAGCGGCAGAAGTCTCCCACCTCTGAAGTAGCCCACATAGACCACCTGGAACTCTGATCTCCTTGTCCCATAAGGAATCAAAAGGAGTCTCACCCTCCTATCAGCGTACTAGTCACTAACACACTCTCCTACAACCAGTTGCCTTTCTGTAGTTGTCTTTCCCTTATTGTGCCTCCCGTATTGGGTAGCACTTGCTTGGGCTCTCTCAGTTACCACAACCAGAGAGAATGACAACTTTGCAGAGCAACTAGTGTTCTGAGTTGTTGTACTTTGAGAAGCACCCAATACCACTATATATAGGCGGGTCATCGGACATGGTTCTCTACCCCAAGCAATGCGGGATTAAAGCAAGAGTAGAAGGGTTTGAGATTTTCCGCAAAAACAACCAAGTGAGCCAGTTAAACCAATCATTTCAAACATGCAACGGTCAGTTGGGGACCTGAGCCAATCGGTTCACACCTGAACCGATCGGTTGGGGCACCTGAGCTGATTGGTTCACTTCTGAGCTGATCAGTTCGTGGTCCTGATCAGTTCCTGATTGACTTTTCCTCTTTTGTTTCGAATTGATCCAAATACCAATCCTTGTTCCAATCAAATTGGACAAGTGAAATGAAAAGAAATTTCTCACCAAACTAACTTTCCCAACTTGCTCGTTTGGACCTGTTGAGCCGATCGGTTCAACCCTTGAACCTATCATCTCAACCTATCCTGAGCTGATCGGTTCATCACATGAGCCGACCAGTTCACCAAGATGAGCTAACCGGTTCACCAAGCTGAGCTGATCTATTCATCATATGAGCCAATCAATTAGGAGTGTAGACTGTGCAAAAATCAGTCAATTAGAGTTTCAATTAATCTGATACTCTAATCAATCGGTCCAACACCTTGAATACTATGATACTGAGCTATCGATTGATTGAGTGTTTAATTGAACTACTAAACTCATTTAGTAATCAATCTAAACATTGTTTGTGGATAAATACCTCTTCCAGGTTAAATCCTATGTGTGTGACCCTGTAGGTCCATTTCACGTTGGCAGTGAAAGTCCATAACACTTATGACTTCACAAGGAAAGAGTGGTGCCTAGTCGCACATCAGTGCTACCCAAGTGAAAAGGAAAGTTGGAGAACAACTTTGAATCCTACAATCCGTGAATGGTGTTACATCGAATGTATAATTCCTTTGTCTCTGCTATCCCAAATGAACTCAAGGCATGGAACAATCATCCTTTCAACGTTCATTCACTTTCTTGATCTCAGAATAGATTGGAGGAGATATGTATGACATCAATATCGCATACTAATTCACACATGTGTGTGCACGCCTATCTCAATCCTACTCATCAAGTGGCCATGGACATCAAACTCCCTCAGGAGGGACAAATCCCATATCTATCACTCACCCCTCAAAAGCCCCATGTGTCAAAGCCACCCAATCATCACCTTTATAACAACCCATGTTTCAGGACTGCGTTTGATGATGCCAAAGTGTACCCAATGACATGTGTTGAGTGTAGTGATTTCAGGTCAAAGAATCACACTCACCACCATCATTGTGAGAACTGACTCTGACTACCTCGTCATGGTTCCATGTGTCAAACTCACAATGGGTCTGTCTGGTACACTTGTTCCCTAACAAGTCCCTATGTGTTTGGTTTGATATCTCCATATCATGACTATTGAGATTGTTTCATCAACCAACACCACAATCTAGTCTTGTGTGTCATTGCTGTCTATCTACCTTCCACAATGACATCCGACTAAGGACATAATAAGAATGTACAAACTGTTAGCATTCATATGATCTCATCGTTTAGGTCGTCAACCTGAAAGCATACGTCATTGAGTACTGTCATTCTCTAGACATTCAATCTATTCTATCATTATCTCATATGACTGAACTAGAAAGAATTGGAGGCTTTCCTTTGATGTTTATCATATCAATCGTAATGTATCCCACCAATCATCCCATGATTGGCTCTCAAGGCATACATACCAACAGACTCACACTTGCACTGCGAGCCAATCACCCTTGAATTATATTCATAGTGATCATCAAACATGTCCCACATGTTACTGTACTCTAGTGCTAACATAGTGAGTTATGGAAACACCTTGCCAAAGTCGATATTAACTGCATCTATCTCATCTCTTCACTGTACATCACACGTATGAGATGGAGTTTCCGTAATATGCCATATAGTATTCCTTGGCTAACCTTTAGCCACATTGCATGACCAAGCACTCCCCTTTTTGTCATCAATGACCGAAATATCTATAAGTTCATCTCATGAACTTCCAGATCCATATAGTATCCACTAATATTCTCTAACACACAGATACTCGGCCTTTCCTTTTAAACGACTTTATTGGAATGTTTCCAATAACAAACATTCACTTTTATATATATCTCATATATATTGCGATTAATTTTCTATCCTTTTTGGAAGTTCACATTTGTGTAACTCTTTATAGTGAACCCTTCCTTATTTCCATAGAACTAGTACTTCTCAAGTACTTATCACGTTCTTATGGTATTCCTGTAACCCTTACTGGAACTAGACAGACATCCACTCATGATGTCCAACATATGAGTTATCAGGATGAGCACATCATATTGTCATGTCCTACATACAAGATGATGAATGCACTTTATTTTTCCATGTCCATACATGCAAGATAATGGGATGATTACATACATGATAGATTAATATCTATTCTTAGTGTTCCCATTCTTCATAAGAATCAGACACTTGGCCTTGGGATACCAACTCCATGTAACATGGACAAGTTTTCTCCCACTGAATCGATGCACACTGAACCCTTCAGTGTAGATTACCAATGTATGCTCTCTCTTTTTAGATCAAGAGGTTTTCGAGAACTATCTCTATAGATCTCTATTCCTATTACATAGGAAACATCTCTATCTTCCTTAAAGATAATTTCCACATTGGATTGCCATTCTTAGAACATCACATTTCACATCAACATGTGGAATATGAATATGCTCCCACTAAATCACAAATTCCTTCTTTATCTTTGACATATCAGTCAAACCCTTTGACTATATCATCAAAGTAAAGATCCAACTCTGAGTTTCTTGTACTTAATCAATCACATTGATTAATCCATTATAACTTATAGACTTCATTTGCATTAATGGATTCATAAACCTTATAGGTCGTGTCACGTACACATCCTTGTTTTATTCCTCATAAGAATGCGGTTTTAGTATCTGTATGCCAAATCTTTTAGTCTTTAAGTTGCAATCAACAAGCATCATCCTTCTCTAAACGTCATCCATGTGTCTTAATGCTTAAGACTCATTCACACTTATGGATTTCATCCCAATAGGTGCTACCATCAAGGTCATACCTTATGGTTCACATGGAAGTCATTTAGGATGTAATGATCATAAACCATAACTCAAAATATGGTTCCTCATATTCATCTAGATAGTTGACTCATCACATGACCAACTCATCACATAGATAATCGAGGTGTTTCTATCAAGGATATAAGAACTCACAACTCCTTATGATTCTTAATGTCCTTTATTAGTGTGGGGTATTCTTTATTTAAGAAGAAATTAGTTATTTGAAAATCATCCTCTAACTCCTTAGAGTATGACTCCTTTTGATTTAGACATCACCATTCCTTAATCACAAGCTTACTATGATACACTATCATAATCACTCATAAGGATCTCAAACATTTGGTTCAAGTATTTCATTCATTGATCTCATCAAGAATTCGTACTTTAACAAATTCACACTTCATCTATGATATTATTGAACACTTCAAGATATTCATATTGGTATTTCTCTAAACACCATTTGAAGTACTAGCATTAAGTCCAATAGGTATGTAAATACATCACATGTATTATACCTAATTAGATAATCAATCTCCTACTATGACTAGTGAAGATTTATCATGTCTAAGAGATTCATGTCTCTTATTGGTTCTCTAACCAAAAGAGTCTAGATTTATCCATCATATGGAAACTAGAAATGAATTTCTCATGATTTATGCTAATTTGATTGTTTGAGTTATCAATAACTTTTAGGTATCATTTTTATCTTATGCATACCAAGTACCACAAGATAAACAAGGCATTGCCACAAGGAAACATCAACATTATTAATTGCCATTATTGTCATACAATATGCAAAAATAAGGTGTTTCTATCCATTGGCAAATATGAAATAGCAGTTCATAACTCTATTACATGCCTTCAAGGCTGACAATAAACTTAAGTACTCCTATCTATGGCGGAAACATTTGCCCCATTTATTGGGTGCTTTACACTTTATATCATGGTATCGTATACCTCAAAAAGTGTTACAAGTTTATTTCATGACACCTTCAGGTGGATACGTTTGTCGCCTCCTTCTTCTTTAGTTCTTCTAGATAGAGTGGACAATTCCTTTTCCAATGTCCTGGTTTTTGACAACGGTGGCAATTTCCTCTCTTGGTCACGCCTCCCTTGACCTTGAGAGTTGAAGATGACTTGGGCTGCTGGCTAGCATCAGAACCTTTCTTAGCCTTGCCCTTGCGCTTGGACTTGCCTTTCTTGTTGTTGATCATCATCATAGACTTAGGCTTGTCCTTCTTCATCTGTGCCTCGACTATCCTCAACATGCCCAACAAGTCTTTCAACAGCTTGTCGAAGTTGTTCATGTTGTAGTTCATCACAAACTAACTGTAGGATTCTGGCAACGATTGTAGTATCACGTCAGTAGCCAACTCTTGGCTCAGGGGTCTAAAGAAGGGAGATGGTATGTGAAACCCTAATCCCTAATGAAAGAATAGAATTCATACTTGAATATGATTCATGAGGGGAACTTCTGTAGCACGACCGTGGTAGCTTCACTTTGCACGACCGTGCAAGGTAGCACGGCCGTGGTGGCTTCCCTTCGCACGGCCGTTCTTGGTTGCACGACCGTGGTGCTCTATGCTTGATTTAGAGGTGATTTGAAAGTGACCTCACAGGACCACGAACTGATCAGCTCAGAAGTGAACCGATCGGCTCAGGTCCCCAACCGATTTTTTCATGTTTGAAACGATCCGTTTAGCTGGCGCAGTTGGTTGTTTTTGTGGAAAATCTCGAACCCTTCTACTCCTGCTTTAATCCCGCATTACCCAGGGTAGAGAACCTTGTCCCATGACCCTCCTATATATATAGGGGTATTGGGGGCTTCTCAAAGTACAACAACTCAGAAACCAGTTGCTCTGCAAAGTTTTCATTCTCTCTGGTTGTGGTAACCGAGAGAGCCTGAGTAAGTGCTACCTGATAAGGGAGGCACAGTAAGGGAAAGACAATTGTAGAAAGGCAATTGGATGTAGGAGAGTGTGTCGCTGATTAGTACACTGATATGAGGGTGTGACTCCTTTCGATTCCTTGTGGGACAAGGAGATCGGAGTTCCAGGTGGTCCATGTGGACTACTTCAGTGGCGGGACTCTTCTGCCACTCGGAGGACAGCTGTCAATCCCGACAGTCCCGACAAGACCAGGAGCTGCACAAACACCGTCTAAGGCTAGAGGTGAAGAACGCACAAGCCGTGAGGTAACGTCATTGAGAAAGCCTCAGGACAAGGTATGTCTCTACAAACCATTCTTCCTATTGTATAGACATTTATGCAATTCCTTTATTCTGGGTTTGGAATAAGAAAATTTTTGTTTCCGCTGCCTTCTTTGTCTCCCCTAAAACCCAACAGTAGTATTAGAGCCATAACTACTCTAGACTTTCTAATTATCGATGTGATCGATTTTGGTTGTCACCTTTATTGATTGCATACGATGCAAATAAAATTGGCTTTATGTATGTCCTATCCTAAATCCAAAAATCCCAATATACATATATAATATGTAATATTGAATTCACTCGATACGTGTCACCCTTAAATGAGTTTTGTAGTGGATGTATAGTGTGGTTATGGCCAATAAACCCAATGTATGTGTGCTTGGTTGAATGTGGTTGCTTGCATCTCAACATGCGCATTGATTCCCTATCTCTTATTCCTAATGTAACTCGAGATAACTCGAGATTTATTTCCTACCTTTGCTCCCCCCAAATGTAACTCGGGGTTTCTCAATTCAAATGTAAAATAGGATCGATCTTTTATTTCTTGTTATGTCAAAGAATGGCAGACAACCTAACGACAACTGAGACGATGTGTTCAAGGCATGAACCGATCAGTTGGCATTCCATATGACCAGTTTGAGGAACGAGACGAGCGGGTGGTGGTCATGAGGAGATGCATGATGACCAAATGAACCGATCGGTTAGAGGAGCCAATCGATTGGCTGGTGGCACCCAACCGACCGGCCTGATGGTGAGCCGATCAATCATGGAGATGAGTTGATCAAACCCAGTAAAGTCAAATCACAAAGTTCATCTTGTACATGTTCATTGTGATGTATACCTAGATGATCGTGATTCCTCTTGGCTCGAGGAATCACATTAGGATGGCCATAATCATCGCTTTTATTGTTTCACATGTTTTCTGTGGGATATAACATGTATATGATACATACTATGTATTGTGGTGATTGGATATGTATATGTACCTATAAAACCAAATCCCTCATCTAAATATTAATTCTTTTACACCTTCCATTAGCGGCACACATGAAAAACATGATCGACCAAGTGTAGGTTATGCCAAAGCGTGGTGCGCCATCTATCTCATGGAAGTGTGAAGGATAAACATGTAGGTTCTGCCAAAGCAGGGTGCATGTTTACCGTGTCGGCTTTTGGGTTAAACTTAACTGGTTATTCTTAGAGTGTCTAAGCCCAAAGGCATGGAATTTTCATGGCAAGGTGTTGTGCATGTTCATTCATCAAGAATTGCATATGATGCAATTGGCATGATGGCCTACCTAAATAGTCAAGATTGTGGGCGGTCAACCAAAGCTGACTCATGACTTGATGAAATATGGATCTTGACCGACTAGAAGATTATACGCTGCAATCTTCCAAATTGATGGTGAGGGCTATCAATTTGAACAAAAATAGTGGGAGCAATAATTAATTAAAGTCCTAATTATGTCGTTAACCTTTAAAATCAATCAAATAAGTCAAAATTGAGTTTTGGACTAAATTGCATATATTTTCCTTTTGTAGTACAAATGACAACAAACAACAATCACTTTTCATTGCGATCAGTCCTTGAAAAGGACAAGCTGAATGGGACTAACTTCCATGACTGGTTTAGGGCATTGAGAATTGTTCTCACTCAAGAGAAAAAGCTCTATGTCCTGGATACTCTAGCTCTAGAGGAACCTGCTCCTACCGCACCAAAGGCAGAAAGGGAAGTTTATAAGAAGCATTTTGAAGATGCCATTGATGCAAAGTGCTTGATGTTGTGCTCAATGAACCACGAGTTGTAGAGACAACATGAGAACATGGGTGTCATTGAGATGATTCAGCATCTCAAGAACATGTATGAAGATCAAGCACAGCAAGAGAGATATGATGTTCTTGATTGACTTTTCCTCTTTTGTTTCGAATTGATCCAAATACCAATCCTTGTTCCAATCAAATTGGAGAAGTGAAACGAAAGAAATTTCTCACTAACCTGACTTTCCCAACTTGCTCGTTTGGACCTATTGAGCTGATCGATTCAGCCGTTGAACCTATCATCTCAACCTGTCCTGAGCCGATCAGTTCATCACATGAGCCGATCAGTTCACCAAGCTGAGCTGATCAGTTCATCATATGAGCCGATCGGTTGGGTGTGCAGACTATGCAAAAAGCAGTCAATTGCAGTTTCAATCAATCTGATACTCTAATCAATCGGTCCAACACCTTGAACACTATGATACTGAGCTATCAATTGATTGAGTGTTTAATTGAACTACTAAACTCTTTTAGTAATCAATCTAAACATTGTTTGTGGATAAACTCCTCTTCCAGGTTAAATCCTATGTGTGTGACCCTACAGGTCCATTTCACATTGGCAGTGAAAGTTCATAACACTTATGACTTCACAAGCAAAGAGCGGTGCCTAGTCACACATCAGTACTACCCAAGTGAAAAGGAAAGTTGGAGAACAACTTTCAATCCTACAATCCGTGAATGGTTTTATAGAGAATATATAACTCCTTTGTGTCTGATATCGCGAATGAACTCAAGGCATGGAACAGTCATCCTTTCAACGTTCATTCACTTTCTTGATCTCAGAGTAGATATGTATGCCATCAATATCGCATACTGATTCACACATACGTGCGCATGCCTATCTCAATTCTATTCATCAAGTGGCCATATATATCAAACTCCCTCAGGAGGGACAAATCCCATATCTATCACTCACCCCTCAAAAGCCCCATGTGTCAAAGCCACCCAATTATCACCTTTATAACAACCCATGTTTCAGGACTGCGTTTGATGATGTCAAAGTGTACCCAACGATATGTGTTGAGTGTAGTGATTTCAGGTCAAAGAATCACACTCACCACCATCATTATGAGAACTGACTCTGACTTCCTCGTCATGGTTCCATGTGTCAAACTCAAAGTGGGTCTATCTCGTACACTTGTTCTCTAGCAAGTACCTATGTGTTTGGTTTGATATCTCCATATCATGACTAATGAGATTCTGTCATCAACCAACACCACAATCTAGTCTTGTGTGTCATTGCTGTCTATCTACCTTCCATAATGACATCCGACTAGGGACATAATAAGAATGTACAAACTCTTAGCATCTATATGATCTCATCGTTCAGGTCCTCAATGTGAAAGCATATGTCATTGAGTACTGTCATTCTCTAGACATTCAATCTATTCTATCATTATCTCATATGACTGAACCAGAAAGAATTGGAAGCTTGCCTTTGATGTTTATCAAAACAATCTTAATGTATCACACCAATAATCCCATGATTGGATCACAGGGCATACATACCAACAAGTAAATCTTGGATAGTCCCCAATTTGGGACTGTTCTTGAATACTTAATCTCACTTAGGATGTAAGTGTATAATGTGTATTCAGTTTTCATGATGTTTCATCAGCACTTCCCCATTTTTTCTCTAAGTACATATGTCAGTGAGTATTTGTCCATGTACATCGGTGTACTTGGAGAACTATGGGGAAATGTTGTTGAAATTTCTTAAAATTGAATACACATTATACACTTACCAATGATATTAGGTGATCAAGAATGGGATAGGTGGTACACATTTATCATTTATAACACTGTCAACCCTAATATATACTTGTTTTTCTCTTTGATTATAGAATGGATAGATCATGGATGTCCATTCCAAATCGCTGCACCCCAGAGTTTATTTTTGGTCTTGGTCAGTTTATTAGATTTATCGAGGAACATAGGAAACAATTTAGAGATAGGTTCTACTGTCCATGTAGGCATTGCGGTAACAACTTGAAAGTCAGCACTGGTGACAAAATCAAAAGTCATGTCATGTGCAATCGGATTGTACAAGGCTATACAAAATGTCACTGGCATGGAGAGATTTCAAACCTAAAATCAGTGGATGTCGATAGCAGTGCTTGTGTGGAAGAAGAAATTGCCTCCGATGATGTTGATGTGAACGAACCAGTTCTAGTAGACATCATTGATGCGATGTTGGAAAGTTGTGGGGTAGAGCACACCGATCCACCTCCCATGTTTTGAAACATTGCGCATGATGATGAGATATGGTTATACACATGTTGTACTAAGTTTACAAAGCTTAGCACTGTGTTGAGATAGTATAAGCTGAAAGCTAACAATAGATGGAGCGACAAAAGCTTGACGTCATTGTTGTCTTTGTTGAAAGAAATTATTCCTAAAGGAAATGAGATGCCAATCTCAAAATACCAGTTAAAGAAATTATTATGTCCAATGGGAATGGAGGCCAAGAAGATACACGCATGCCCAAATGATTGTGTATTATTTCAAAAGGACTATGTGGAGTTGAAAGATTGTTCAAAATGTCGTGCGTCCAGGTATAAAATGATGACTTCGGGGGAGTCCAAAACTAGTTCTCCTACCAAGGTGATGTGGTATCTACCTATAATATCACGATTTCAACGCTTGTTTGCCAATCTAATAGATGCAAAGAATTTGATGTGGCATGTAGATGTTAAGAAATATAATGATGGGATCTGACGACATGTGTCTGGTTCCCCACAGTGGAAGAAGATTGATTTATTGCACCCTAAATTTGGTGAAGAAGTCAGGAATCTAAGACTTGGGATTTGTACAGATGGGATGAATCCATATGGAACATTGAGTAGCCAACAAAGAACTTCGCCAGTTATTCTTGTTATATACAATCTTCCTCCCAGGTTGTGTATGAAAAATAAGTACATTATGTTGTTGTTGTTGATATCTAACCCTAAACAACTTGGAAATGATATCAACATTTATCTTGAACCTCTGATTGATGACTTAAAGAAACTCTGGGGTGAAGGAGTGATGACCTATGATGCTTCACAAAGACAGACATTTCGTTAGCACGCTATGTTGTTTTGCATTGTTAATGACTTTCCAACATATGGGAATTTGTCTGGATATAGTGTCAAAGGATCTAAAGTGTGTCCTATATGTGAA
Organism: Alisma plantago-aquatica; assembly: GCA_963693085.1. Classification (NCBI taxonomy): domain Eukaryota; kingdom Viridiplantae; phylum Streptophyta; class Magnoliopsida; order Alismatales; family Alismataceae; genus Alisma; species Alisma plantago-aquatica. The sequence continues at coordinate 1,614,364,595 of OY856409.1, read as the reverse complement.
GATAACACTGATTCAATACGACTAAAACATGGCGGCAAGACTTTATATCTTGTTCATTGAAGGTTTCTTCCAAAATTCCATACGTACCGTAGGTTGCGCAAAGCATTCAATGGACGGAATGAGGAATAGAGTGCACCTAAACCTATACCATGGGAGGTTGTTTATGAAAGAGTAAAAGACTTTGTCAATGAATTTGGTAAGAGATCACAATGTACCATGGCCACACAGAGTGACAAATCTTTATTCAAGAAGAAGTCAATATTTTGGGATCTTCCTTATTGGAGGTCTTTGGCAGTCAAGCATTGTATCGATGTCATGCATGTTGAGAAAAATGTCTGTGATTGAATCATTGGTACTCTATTGAATATACCAGGTAAGACTAAAGATGGGATAAAATCCAAAATGGACCTATGTGAAATGGGAATAAGGACAAAATTAACAAAAGTAGTTAGTAACGACCAGAGAACATACTTACCTCCTACTTGTTACATGTTGTCTAGAAAGGAGAAGAAAGCTTTCTATGATTGCTTGGTAAATGTTAAGGTTCCACAGGGTTACTCATCCAACATCCGTAGATTGGTATCAATGAAAGATCTGAAGTTGATAGGTCTTAAATCTCATGATTTTCACACTCTAATGCAACAAATATTGCCTGTGGCAATTCGATCTATATCGCCAAAGCATGTAAGGTTTGCAATCACCAGACTTTTTTTCTATTTCAACAGTCTATGCAGCAAAGTTATTGACCCTAATACTCTCAATAAATTACAAAGAGAAGTGGTTGTTACCCTATGTCAGCTTGAGATTTATTTTCATCCATTCTTTGATATCATGGTACATATTGTTGTCCACTTGACTAGGGAAGTGAAAATATTGGGACTAGTTTTCTTGCATTGGATGTATCCCTTTAAACGATACATGAGCATTTTTAAAGGTGATGTTTGAAACCGTTATCGACCTGAAGGGAGTATTATTGAGGGTTATGTGGCGAGAGAGGTTATGGATTTTAGCAATGATTTTCTATGTGGTAATGACACTCCTGTTAATGACAAGAATATTGAGGGAGTATTCTGGAAAAGGAATTTTGGGATCATGAATGCAAGTAATCAGCCGTGAGCAGTTGGAACAAGGTCACTTGTATATTAACAACATCGAAGAAGTGAGTGTTTATATCGAGGAACATACCAATTTCATCAAGAAACAATATCTTCGAGCCAATTCAATGTGGCTTGCTAAAGAGCATAACAAGACATTTATTAAGTGGTTTGAAGATAAAGTCTTACATCAACTATCTCAAACACCAAATAATCTTGCTGAAACTATCAAATACCTCACATTTACACCAAAATTGAATGTTATGTCTTATGAAGGGTTTGACATAAATGGGTTCTGATATTACATAAAGCGTCAAGAGGATAAGAGCGTCATCTAAAATAGTGGAGTCACCCTTCAAGCGTCTTTATTGTTTTTTGCAAGTGCAAAGTATAAGAGTCCACATGAAGTTAAAATGTCAGATTACGATGTCATTGAAGACATGGGAGTTTGATTATGTAGATTTTAGAATTCTACTCTTTAAATGTAATTGGGTTGATAACACCAAAGGAGTTATATTGGATGAATTGGGTTTCACATTAGTGAACTTTGAAAAGATTGGCGAGAAGGGTGAACCATTTATATTGGCATCATAGGTAAAACAAGTATTTTATATCGATGATCATGCAAATGATAAATGGTCAGTTGTTCTTCATTGTAAAAGATAGTTCATTCAAGATCATATAGATGAAGAAGAGTACTATGATAAGTATGATGACTCTAGTTCATTCTTAGTTGGGTTGCCGACAACGAATATTGAAGCTAACGATCACTTGTATGTGCATGGAAATCACAATGAAGGAATGTTTTTTTAAAGGTAAGTCAGGAGGTAATCTTATTCATCCTGCCTTCCCCTTGTGAGAAACAAAAGCAACTTACAATCCCTAATCAAATATGTAGAAGTAAACATGGAAGTACTACTACCATTACAAATGTCTCTAGCTATAAGATTACAGGTAGGGGGATTGGAGTACCCTTGGAACTGTTGGTTGTTTTTAAGTGGTATTTGGCTAACCCATCAGCGAATGCATTACCATATCTTACAATATAAAAACCCTCCACCCTGGTCTCTTGAGACTGTCAATCTTTCTTAGGCACTTTGCATATCTAGGATATTTCGATCTGTGTTCTGCAATCATTTTAACGGCTGTCTGTGAGTCCAATTCGATGCGGACAGAAATGCAATTATTCAGACTCGCAAACTCCATGGCAAGGCAGATAGCATTCAGTTCCCCTCCAACCATATCCTCACCTTCTGTGTTTTCTGCCAAGCCTCCCATCCATTTCCCCTCGATGTACCGAGCTACAACAACATTTGTTGCTACTTTCTTCTTCACTAACACATTACAATTCAGCTTAATGGTGGCCTGGTCCAGCTTCTCCCATCTACTAGTTTCAGCTTTACAGGGTGGAGACAGTGGTATCTGATATGCCTCTAACTGTGCTCTCCATTCTCATTTAATGTATCCTACTTGCTGAAGGACCTGTCTCCTTTCATTTTTGAATGTGTGGCAATTTCTACAGAACCAGATATTCGAGCACACAATTAGGAATAGACTCGCATGCTCAATATCATCATGAAGCTACTGGTGTACCCATTCTTTGATGTCTTGCTCCCCAAAGAAATTCATAGTGTTCCTTCCCCTCAAGATCTTGACCCAGACCTCTTTAGCATAACTACAATCCCTAATCACGTGGATCGTTGAATCTTCTTCAGAGTTGCATCAAGGACAAACACTGATGTAGGTTAAATGACGTTGGACCCTTCTTTTGTTGGTGAGGATAGCTTCGTGCAACATGAGCCAACCAAATTTTTTAAAATGCGGAGCCACATTAGCCTTCCAGACCTCCTTCCACCTTCCCACAGTGGGTATGCCCTTTTCGGCTCTCAGATCCTGGTACATCATCTTAGTGGAGTACTTTCCATTAGTAGTATTGTTCCAAACCCTTACATCTTCTCCATCTAGCTCAGACGGGGTTCTTAACCTCCTGATGTCATCAGCTGGATGAGTAGGAATCCAATATTGAAGGAACGATGTGTCCCATTCACCATCCAAGTTCACCAGACTACACACCTTAAGGTCAACGAGATCAACATGTATGGGTCTCCTGGTAAGTTGGGCAAAGCATTGCTAAAATGGTGAAGGAAGCAATCTCCAGTGGTACTATCCCAACAGACCTATGTAAATCAACCATCATCATTAATCCTAAAGTTCCTACGCCTTAAATATGTGAGCAATTAAGACTGATTACCTTAAATAATGTAGTGTAGAAGATCATATCGAAGTTGATTGTAGAAAGACTAAAAGACGTGATTCCTGATTGGGTTTCGATCAATCGAAGTAGTTTTGTGCCCGGGAGGTAGATTATAGATAATATAGCTCTTGTTTAGGAGATGATTAACCTGATGAAGCATAAGAGAGGGCCTCAAAGCATGGCCATTAAGGTCGATCTTACTAAAGCTTATGATCAAATGTTATGGGACTTCATCTTAGACACCATTAAAAGAATAGGGCTACCTACGAATATCATCAACTACATTATGTGTTCCGTTAGATGAGGGGAGACCTCGATAGTATAGAATGGCAAAGCATCGGAAGCCCTTACGGCTAGTAGGGGCCTTCATCAGGGTGATCCGCTGTCTCCGTATCTTTTTGTTTTATGTTTGGAAAGACTATCTCATCTCATCAAGCTGAAGGTAGAGGATGGTGCATGGAAACCTGTAAGGTTGGGCACAAATGGACCTATGATCTCTCATGTGTGGTTCACCAATGATATCATTCTCCTTGCACAAGCTACTTCTAAGAACATGAAGACAATTCTTAACTACTTCAGGGAGTTCAAGGTTGTATCCGGGCAAACAGTGTCCCATTCCAAGACTAGGATCTACTTTTCCAGGAGCGTGGATAGATAGATTAAAAGGAAAATTAAACATATTAGCAACTTCCAAACTACAGATGACCTGTGGAAGTATTTGGGGGTTCCTATCCTTCACAAGAGAGTAGGAAAGCTCACTTATGTAGAGGTGTTGGACAAGGTTGGAGGTAAGATCACTACTTGGCCTGCTAGAAGCCTGTCACTGGCAGGTAGAACATGCTTGGAGAAAGCCACTCTCGTGGCGATGCCTACTTATGTGATGCAGACTGCCCTTCTTCCTGCAAGTCTATGTGACATGATAGATAGTTTGATCAGGAGGTTTGTGTGGGGTGGTTGTCACAGAGCCAACCCCATGGCCTTAGTGGGTTGGGACAAAGTAACTTGTTCCAAGGAAGATGGAGGCTTGGGAATTAAGAGTATGTGTGAATGGAACCAAGCTTTCCTTTATAAACACATGTGGGAGATTAGCACACACCATAACTCCATATGGTGTTATAGTATGAGGAAGCGTTACGAGAAGGTTTCCAATGGGAAATGTCCCAACCTATCCAGATTCGGCAGATTGGCCATTGCAGCAAAAAACTTTATTGAAGATAACTCATATGTCATCCCCATGAGCGATCACAACATTAGTGTATGGAAAGATAAATTGTGGAGATAAGGGCCACAACTAAAAAATCTTACCTAAAGGAATGTTAATTGATAAAAGATCATAGTATTATAGGCATGCTTTTATTTTTTTATATGTTTTCTTTTTCTGAATGTGAACTTTACAATGTCTTATTATCTTCTAGTTATGTTAAATGTTTGATTTTTTAATGACACTTTCAGATGGCTGAGCATGAGTATGATGACCGTGATGATGATTACCGTGAGGGAAAGGATATGAATGCGGTGCCTGCCAATGTAAGTTTTTAAAATATATCTATATTTCTATCTATATGTCTATTTATAATTATATCCTGTAAGTGTGTTTTTTTGTCAAATTTTAGGTTGATGATGTACCCCCTGAAAAACTTGGGGAACTTGATGAAGAGAAAAAAAAATTGAAAAAGTGAGGGGCATCACTATGATGAACAAGTTACTACAACAAAGGGGCAATGGACCCAAACTGGCTGTGGATTTTGATAATGCAGGAAATCCATTTGGAGTGAACCGCAACTCGTTTATTTCATATCTTGGGATTCTTACTCATAGCCATTATAGTCCTAATGTATACTATTGGCGTAAAGTTCCTAAGGGGAAGAAAGACTTATTATGGAAGGAACTATGCATGAGTTATTATTATTTTCAATTCTATTTTGCAGATTCCTAATTTTTAGGATACTAGTTAAAGGCAATTCTATTTTGTAGAGTATATTTGAACTAGATGAAAACATGCATCGTAAATGCGTGATGCAGCGCTATGGGATGGTCCTAAGGAACTATAGGACAAATATCACCCAAGATTACATATGAGATGATGAGAAGAGGAAGAAGTCAGTCACTGAGCAATAGAACTACCTAGACCCCAATGACTGGGAGGAGTTTGTTGCCAAAAGAAAAATTGATGAATTCAAGATATTAAGCACCACTCCCAATTTAATTGATATACATTCTTATGTATTCACCTATTCAAGATTGACCTTTACTGTAACTAACCAAATCAATATGCTTACTAACAAGGCTATCAGCTATGCTCAAAGAGCAAGGCATGCACTGAATGTGCATGACCACACGATGGGTCCAAAAGGCTATGTAGGCGTTTGCCAAATATTACAGGCTGTTGTTGCTCCTGAGTCTGCTGCTACTCAGGAGACTAGGGAGTCCTCTATTGATACTCCCACACCTCTACCTCGCCATGCTATGTGGATAGTTGGGAGGAAAAACAAGAAAGGAGATATAACCAAACCCACAACTGCTAAGGCGACTGCAAAAAATGGTAAAATTCAACTCTCAGAGCAATCAATATTGATTATTATGTTTACTAAAAAAATTCTATTAGCGATTAGCGGGAGCTTCATGAGCAGAGGAAGCAAGGAAAGTTCATCCCTGAAGGCACAAGGGATGAATTGACAGTTCCTCTTGTTAACCCAGAGAATCCCGGACGTGTTAGGGGTGAAGGCACTGATGTGGGCATAAAAGAGTTGTTTCGGCCATCACAACGCAAACATGTCCCAAAAGATGGATTTTCAAAAGCCAAGGTAACCTATTCTTTTTTTTAGAATGTTATTGCAAAAGGGAACTCAATAATCAAAAGCTAGCATTTCTTTTATCCATGTATAGGTAGATGAGTTAATTGATAGGAGTGTCGAGGAAGCACTTAATAAGAGACTCCATGAGGTAACGAGCAAGTGGTAGGCATCTCAAACTACCACTCAGACAGTACATGTGGCATGCCACTCTTCTCCTACTGTAGAGGTGGTTGGGAGTAATCATGTAGACCCACCACCTAGCACGTCTGTTGTAAGTATTTTTATGAAATAGTAGCTAGTCTTTTCAAGATGATATGTTTATGTATATATGTATATAACATACTTTATGTAAATTTGTAGGGGTTGAAGCCATGCCATCTAAAAACAAAGAATTTATTATTGCAGAGGACGAGGCTTACCCATCCCTTCCAGGGGGCATGTTTCATGGCACTCCAGTTCTAGTTGGTGTGGTTCATGTGAATCCGAGACTTGTACTCCACCCGTAGAGGCATCATCCATTGCCATATGCCCACTAAGATTCTAAAATGCTTGGTGAAGCAGAAGGCGGAGTGATATTGTGGCCCGTAGTAGATGTCGTCTATACTGATATTGTATGGTAAATTTATATTATGTTAATTTATTAACGTGTATATATGAGCTAGTCAATTGATCAGAAATTATATATACATGTCAAAAGGAAGAAACCCATTACAGCTCCGCCTCCACCTTCACCTCTTCCTAAAGTTCCTAGTTTGCTTATAAGGGACCTATACAAATTGTTAGGTCCTAATTGTAAGAGTATGGCAATATGGGTAGGTGAATATGACCCAAATTCTCCTATAAATGTTTCTATTTCGGTGGATGTTGCAGACGAATCATACGATAACCAAATATTTATACAAGATATTTTGGAGTTGTTTCATTATGATTGGTTGAATACATCTATGATAGAGCTATCAATATGGTGAGATCTTGTTTATATATCCATATGCCTTGTTTTGTATACGGTGATCTGGTTTCTTATATATTAATGCATACATAATACATGTTTTTCTGCCACTTACACACGGTCTGTAAAGAGTTTTCATTTTCCCATGTGGGATTTCTAGTTCCATCTTTGATCAGTCTTATAGATAAAGACCCTTCATCAGTTACCTCATACTTCTCTGCTACTTTTAAATGTTTTGGTAAAAAAAAGATAGTGATAATAGCTCCATTCAATGTTGAGTAAGTTTACTTTGTTTAAATTTTGGACTTAAGAAAATTACATTTTTATTGTGGATTTTGAGGATTAATTTTTTACTTTCTTACCTCTAGTGATAGGCATTGAGAGTTATTGGTTATTGTCCCCAAGATGTGGAATGTTTATTATATAGATCCTTCGGGGAAGGAATTAGACTCATTATATGGACACGCAATGAAAAGTCCATTATTCACGTGAGAAATCTTTCATATTTTTTTATATTCGTTAACATGTAATATTACATTATTATTTAATAATGCAATTCAATGTGTTACATTAACATGTAGGGCTTTAAAAGTGTTCAAAATGCTAGAGGAAACATGGCCCAGAAAAAGAAACTATTACTTTGGGAGAATGTGAAAGTAATTTCCTGACTCTAATATATATATTATTTATGTGAACTATGCTTGTTTATATTTGTTAACATTTTGTATGTTTCAATTTATAGTGTGTTACACTAGACAACAACTGGGCATGTGCATACTATGTGATGTGATATATGGACCTAATTATCAAACATGCTGCAATGGAAATCGATACCATACAACTGGTATTATATATAGTCTCACTAGATAATATGAAATATATCAATCTTATTATATGTTATTAATTTTATATTTATGTCATTCTCTTTGTATGTATTGAAAACCAGTGACGTCACTACAGGTGAAAAGTTATTAGATGTACATACTCCCTATAAGATAGAAGAATTAAATTATGTAAGAGAACAACAAACAAAAGGCTTACAAGTAGTGGAATTTTTTTATTATCATTAGAATATTGATGGCAATGATGACAAATATAATGATAATGCATGATATTTCTAAACTTTGTTGTCATAATTATTTCTATATTTGATGACATGTTAAACTTTAAAGTTGCACACTTATATATACATGTCTAAATGAAATTTTCTAAATTGTCTTATCTGAAGATGAATACATGAATGTTTAATTCTACATGTACATGTCTGAATGTGAAAAGAGATGAAATGAATGGAATTGTAGGTTGCTACATGTGTGTGAATATAAAATGGAGGAATGAAAACTACAAGTTTCTACATGTGTGTGATGAAATCTAATGAAATGTACTTATACATGTGTGTGAATCATTCCATATATTAAAAATGATGTCCATCCTTGTTAATTTTGCAGGTTTGTGGCCTGTTATTGTAACATCCCTGACCTGGGTTATAAGCTAACCCTAGGTGTTTTGCCTAAATATGTAATTAAATCCTTGTGATTAACTTTGGGCATGTAATTAAGTTTCTCAGAAACATATATTTCAGCTTTTGCTCCTTTTTATATAAAGTTGTAGCATTGTTTTGTAATACAGGGACCTATGTGCAAATTACCCAGTTAGAAGGATTAACTTGCAAATTGCACATGTTAAGATGACTCTCTGATGTTGAGACATCATGAGAATGATTATGTTGAAGTTAGAGGGATTTCCCAAGCTTGGGCACCAAGGTGCAGCTGTGGAAGCAATCCCGGTGCTTGAAACCCTAATTTGGGGTAAAATGCAATTTACCCAAATTAAGGGATGCAATTTGTAAAATATATCATATAATGTATCTATTAAGACTCTTATCATCATTTAGAGAAGAAATGATGAGGAGGTCACCTCAATTGAATAATCAAGTTATGAATTACACCTTTGTGATTGAGTAATCAGGGTGTATGTGCAATAGCCCTTTTATGGGTATGTTTAAGTAATAAGTTGATCTTCTTTGCTCTCATTTCTTGACCTTAAGAGGAAGTTGTCCTTAAAAGAAAGAAGAGAGGACGAGCTATGAAGGGTGGAGGGACTTAGTTGAAATTATGGAGAATTTATGAACTTATAATTAGAACCCCACCCCAAGTATATATAAACTCCACCTCTCTAAGCAAGGGAACTTTCCCTTCGTTTCCTTACTGTTCTATTCACCCAAAAACGACCAAGGACTGCCTTGGAGATAAGGAGGACGACCAAGGGTGCAAGGTAGGTTTGGATTCCTCTTCTTGCCTAAATTCATGGTTAAAACTCGAATTCAAGGCCAATTTCATGGCTAGCTCTCATGGCTCTATCTTTCTAGCCATCTTTTCTTGACTTCCCTGGAGGTTTTCACCTTGGCCAACCTGTGAGAGCTCAAGGACGCCATTAAAGCTTGGATCTCAAGAAGCAAGCTTTAGGTGGGTTTTATAACTCTAAACCCATGCTTTGTTATATACATCTTGATTATGCATGTAGATGATAGTTCTTCTTCTTCCCTACATTCCTTTGCTATTTTGCAAGAAAATCCATGGGAAATCCTTGCTGTTCTTGAGCTAGGAGATGAAGACGTTAATTCCAAGAAAAATCCACCACTTTTCACTTTATTAAACGGTCTCCCCAACTTGCTCTCTCGGTCTCAAGACCGTGAGGTGAGCAAACGGTCTCAAGACCGAGGGAGGGAAAACGGTCTTCAAGACCATATAGCAGCGTTGACCAAGCGTGGACCGTATAAGAAACCTGTATATAATTATGTAGACTAATCACCCTCAAAAATTGAGAGGTTAACTCCAAAGTCATCGGGAGATATGGCCTTTTTAATCAACAACTTCAATTGAATTTATTCCTGATTTTCAAACGATCTGAAATAGCCTTTTTGGGAAAACGGTCTCAAGACCGTGTAAGGTCATTGACCAGGCGTTGACCGTATGAGATTACTGTTAAAAATAATGTTAATTAACAACTCACCAAATTTGATGGACTAATTCCAAACGAGCTAAGAGTTGAAGGGTGATTACTAGGGTGAACCCTAATTGAAATCAGTACTGAAATCTCAATAAAATAATGAGTGTTTTTGGGTTGATTGACCTAAACGGTCTCAAGACCATTTGGGGATCAACCAAACGGTCTCAAGACCGTGTGGGCAATCACCCAAGACCGTATGGAGGTCTGAGGTCAAGAATAGTTGACCAATTGAAGGTACAATAATACCAAATTACATTGCAATTAAATATTGATATGATAATCAATTCAATGGATCCAACCTTGAAGAATTTTCACTAGAATCCAAAAGTTGGATGGGCAAACGGTCTCAAGACCGTTTGGTGACAACCCAATACCGTTTGGAGGTCTAGGGTTAAGGTAATTTGATCAATTGAGGGTCCAATTGCAATAAGTTATCAAATTAATCAAAATACTGATTTGTGACTCAATCAAGGTTCAATCCCTATCAAATCACATTAGATCTTGATGAAATCTTGGGCAAACGGTCTCAAGACCGTGTAGCGTTCATCCACACGATCTCAAGACCGTTTGGGCCAAGTTTGGGCCCAAGTGGAGCTCAATTGAAGGGTTCAATCTTGAGTTGATTCACATTGTTGAGTGTTGATGGCTGAACATTGATAGACCTTAATTGAATCGACTTCAACCCTAATTGGTTAACAATTGAGGGTCAATTGAGTGACCAATTGGTTAAAAATAACCCTAATTGACTTAATCCATAAGTGGTTACCATGGATTTGACCTTTTGGGGGCTTCAACATTGATAAACATAATCAATTGAAAAGCTTGAACCTTGTTGAAGGACCAAACGGTTGAGACCATGTGAGCCTCACGGTCTCAAGACCGTTTGAGGGCTCACGGTCTCAAAACCGTTTGAGACCTCATGGTCGCAAGACCGTGAGAGGCCTCACGGTCTCAAGGTCGAGAGACATCAAGCGGTCTCAAGACCGAGAGACATCAAACGATCTCAAGACCGAGAGACATCAAACGGTCTCAAACCATGTAAGACCTCTCGGTCTTGAAGTCAACATGGTTAAACGGTCTACACCCCCTCTTAGTTTGGGCTCATGACCTTGAAGGTCACACGGTCTTGAAGTCAACCAAAGCAAATGGTCAACCCATCCAAACGGTCTCAAACCGTTTGGATGTTGAAGGTTGAGATCGTTTAAGGTGTTCAAAGGTTGACTTCACTTAACCAATTGGAGATGTAAATGGTTCAAAGATGCTCTAACCTAAAACCCTAATGATAACCTAGGACATTAAGGGATTAAGTGACTAATGATTTGAACCATGATGGTGATCAATGGGGTGAATTACCAAAATACCCTTGAAGGGTCAATTGAGTAATACCTTGATCAAATCAAACCCTAATCACATGTTAGTGATGTTTTTGGCTATGTTAGCCCATGATGACTTATTTCAACTTGATCTAGAGTGATGTTATCACCATCTACTAGTATGAGGAGAGAGAAAGTACTTCTAGAGAGAGAAAGTAGTTCTAGAGAGAGAAAGTACCCTTTTTAGGTGGAAACTCAATTAAAGAACCTTCAATACACATGAATGTGCATAATTAGGGTATGATCCACCTGTGTGAGATCATGGAAACCCTAATTATGAGGTATGATGAATCTTAAGCCAGTCTGAGAGCATCAATGATGATGTACCACATACATGATGATGTTATGAGTTCAATTCACTTCAATGTGAATAGTAAACCCTAATTCAAGGGTAATGGCATTCAATGTGATTAGTAAACCCTAATTCAAGTGTAATGACATGCTTTATGAGTATTAAACTCTAATTGATAAGAATCAGAGAACTTAGCTCTTATGATAAGAGTGAGAAGTATATTCTTTGTATTGAATTACCTTTATCAGTTGAACTAACTATGCAGGTCCTGATATGAAGGTGATCATATCCAGGTATGGATGATGATACTGTATTCATTAAAGGCATGTTAAAGGCTTTATGAATAAGTAAAATATCTTGATGCCTAGTCAGTGCATCCTATGAGTTAATGGGCTGTAAGAGCCATGAATACCACCAGGTCATGCTTCAGAGATTACTTGTGATGAGTATAATGAGAAATGATGATTGATGTGAGGTAGGCTTGTTACATTTAGTATTCTCCTTTCATAGTTGTTATGCTACTGTTATTGTTTGAAGAACAATGTGTGATGATTACATGAATACTAAATGTACCTAACTAATCAAGTAAAATGTAGAGCCCTGATCATAGATCCATCATTGTCAGAGATCAAATGATGGTGAAACAGGTTTTCCTAAGGGAACTCCTGGAACACATACTTTTGAGTATGTGGGGTATATGGATGTGTAGAACCTTACATCCTAGTGTAGGTGATTGATGTAGATGTGTAATCAGTCAACCCTTCACTACTAAACCCTACCGTATCAGTGGAAGGTAAACATGAAACCTCCTGATGACGAAGAAGACATAGATATCCGTATCAGTGGAAGTAAATATGAAAACTCCTGATGACGAAGAGAGTACAGAACGCCACTGTAACTCTAAAATAGCGAAGGACCAGTTTACCCTGGTGAGCTATAATAAGTAGAGACACAAGATGTCCTACAAGTGATCCTCTTACTGACTGAGGAAGATGAAGGTCATGAGAATCCGACTCTCTTAATGACCTATGTATGATACTGATGTGACTTCTCAGCGATCAGTTGGAGTATGAGTGGTATGCCTCATCTCCACAGGGCATAATGTTGTTTGTAAAACATAATCAACCACGTAGTATACCTGCTAGAGATAACTACGAGTTAGTTGATTGATGATACACTGTGATAGTGCTTATATTTCTTCAGGTCTCATAAATGTTGAACTCTTGTTATATAGTTGCAACTGTTATTGAATACTTTGAAAGCTTTACTGCTTAACATATTCTTTGATGTTATAATAAAGCTTCTGGCGGAGAGTTATAACTCTCGCTGGGACAATTATGTAAAATTGTCTCACCCCGTAGACTTCAACTTTTTAGGTGGATGTCGTAGACGGAGGAACCGGTCTACAGGTGACCAATCTCAGCAGCAGCAGCAGCACCAGGAGCAGCAGTAATCTCAGGTGGAGATTTAGCCTACCATGTGGTGTAGTTAGAGTCAGTCCTATGTGTCCTCTGTACTCTCAGGTCTTGGAGTCTTTTGTATGAGTTCTTGATATTTTGTATCTTGATGTATATAATTACTCAAGAAGTAATTATCATGAGATGTAAACAATTTATCTCTTATTATGAAAGAAGTTTTTATGGATTCAAGCTCTTGTCCCGAAAAGTTTTAATTTCCCATGATTTTGTCTGCCACTGTTTATCGAATTGCTTCCGCTAAGTTTACATCGAGATTATATCGCGGTTTGGAGATCAGAGCCCACAATTAGTGGTATCAGAGCTCTAGGTCAGTTGAGTCTACAGAGGCATAGGACTTAGGATGTCGAGTCTATCTTTAGTACTCCTTCCTTATCTAATAGAATCTTCTACTCCTCAGGAGAAGAAGATACATAAGAATGGCTGAGCCACATGATGAGTACGTGGCGGAGAGTAGTGCTAGTGCACCTCGAGGCGGTGCAAGGGTTCCAGAAATAGAACAGCCTGCACCTGAGTCACCAAGAGAGCCACCCCAGTTTGACCCAGCCGACATGGGTAACCCAGCTGTACATACGATGTTCGGGCAGTTTATGACTGCCATGACACACATAACCGACAGGATGCCCATGCCTGCACCTAGGGCACCTGTCCATCCTGAAGCACAAGGTATCAGTAAGACGTTCGAACGACTTCGTCGTGTCGGAGCTACTGAGTACTTCGGGACTGCCGACCCCGCCGATGCTGACCTTTGGTTGACAGAGTTGGAGAAGGCTTTCAGGATTCTTATCATCCCGGAAGCTGAGAAGGTTAGACATGCTGTCTATCTTCTCAATTGTAGTGCTGGTCACTGGTGGAACATGGAAGAGCAGAAGAGACCTGGAGTAGAGTTCTCATGGGAAGAGTTTCGTCGGGAATTTATCAATATATATTTTCCAAAGACCTTCCTAGATGAGAAGATCTCTCAGTTTGAGAGACTAAGGCAGGGTATGATGAACATTAGCGAGTATGAAGCTAAGTTCATGGAGTTGCTACGGTTCTGTCCGCACATGGCTGCCACAGAGGAGGAAAGAATCAGAAGATTTGAGAAGGGTTTGAATGCTGATATGTCAACCCCCGTGTCTGTCTTAGAAAACCGAGAGAGATTCTCTACCTTTGTTGAGTCAGTCCAAAGGATAGAGAGGTCTGTGGTTGAGAAGAGACAAACTCAGAAAAGATACCCACAGTTCCAGGGTTCTTTATCTAGGGATTCCAAGAAACCTAGATTCTCTGCACCTAACCCTCCACCACCCAGATCGAGTTTTCAAACTCAATGGACACCGAGCAGAGGTAGAGGACGGAGTCAACCGCTTCAAGGAACTCACAGTTCTGCATCAGTGTCAGTTACTGGACCACCCCGACCACAACAACAGGAGAGGAGTTGCTACAACTGTGGTAAGGTGGGACACTTGATGAAGGATTGTCGTTCTAGGCCTGTCAGTGTGACACAGCTCCGAGACAGAATCAACAGGGATCTCAGAGTAGACAATATCAAGGGGCAGCTCGAGGACGTGGACCAGCATCTCAAGCTGGATCATCAGTACCACCTCAACACCAGGCGACTGCGAGGTTCTATGCTATGAACCCACCTGAAGCAGTGGTCAATCCACGAGTAGTGGCAGGTCAGATGAAACTTTTATATTCTGATATGTCTACATCCTATGCTATATCTGTTCTGATTGACCCGGGTGCTACACACTCTTTCATCACTCGTAAAGTGATCTGTAACTGCAATATGACTGTTAGTTATAGGGAAGATAGTTTGTTCTTGGAGACTCCGTTAAGTGGGTCTGCCGTTTTGCAAAAGGTATTCTCTCCCTGCATCCTTTTCTTTTCTGAACATTGCATTCAAGTGGACCTTATACCACTTGATATGTGAGGATTTGATATAATCCTCGGGATGGATACCTTGGAAAGGTATAGAGTTGTCTTGGATTGTGAGTCCAAGTTAGTTGTGTTTGCTGATGAAAGCAACACATGGATCTTTCAGGGTGAGAGAAAGATTCTGCCCACCTGCCTTGTGTCAGCTATGGTTGCTGATAAGTTGTTGAGGCAAGGATGTTATGCATTCTTAGCCCATGTGGTAGATGTTACCAAGGAAAGTTCCAATCCTGTGGAAGTTCCCATAGTCAGGGAATTCGAGGATGTGTTTCCTGAAGAACTTCCTGGCATACCACCACCTCAGGAGATTGATTTTGAAATCAATTTGATCCCAGATACGAAACCCATAGCCCAGACTCCGTATAGGATGGCGCCTGCCGAGATGGCAGAACTAAGGAAATAGCTCCAAGAGTTACTTGAGAAGGGTTTTATCCGACCAAGCACTTCACCTTGGGGTGCTCCGGTCTTGTTTGTTAAAATAAAAGATGGGTCAATGTGGTTGTGCATCGACTACAGACAACTCAATAAAGTAACAATAAAGAATAAGTATCCTCTGTCGAGGATTGATGATCTCTTTGACCAGTGGCGTGGTGCAACCATCTTTTCAAAGATAGACTTGAGATCTGGATATCATCAACTCCGTATTAAGGATAGTGACATATCCAAGTCTTCCTTTAGGACAAGGTATGGTCACTATGAGTTCACAGTTATGTAATTTGGACTAACCAATGCACCAGCTGCATTTATGGAACTCATGAACAGAGTTTTTCGACCTTTCCTTGATCAATGTGTTGTCGTCTTCAAAGATGACATTCTGATCTATAGTAAGGATGCTCAGCAGCATGAGCAGCATCTTCGCCAAGCTTTGACCTTGCTAAGAGAACATAAGCTGTATGCTAAGTTTAGAAAGTGTGAGTTCTGGCTACCGGAGGTATCTTTTCTTGGACATGTGATATCTGCCTCAGGAATTCGTGTTGACCCTTCAAAGGTAGAATCTGTTCTACAATGGGAACAACCGAAGACACCAACGGAGATTCAAAGTTTCTTGGGGTTAGCTGGCTATTATCGAAGGTTCGTTAAGAACTTTAGTTCTATAGCTTTACCTTTGACCAAGTTGACCCGGAAAGATGTTCCTTTTTCTAGGAGTGATAAGTGTCAACAATCTTTCCAATTGTTGAAAGAGAGGTTGACAAGTGCACCTGTTCTTGTGCTACCTGAACAAGGAAAATGATATGTAGTCTTCTGTGATGCTTCCAAGAATGGACTTGGATGTGTGTTGATGAAGGATAAACAAGTGATTTCTTTTGCTTCCCGACAGCTTAAGAAACACGAGGAGAATTATCCGACACACGATCTGGAGTTAGCTGCCGTGGTTCATGCCTTGAAGATCTGGAGACATTATCTCTACGGAGAGACATTCCAGATTTTCACAGACCACAAGAACCTTAAGTATATCTTCTCTCAGCACGAGCTTAACATGAGGCAACGTCGTTGGATTGAGTTAATCAAGGACTACGATTGTACAATTGATTACCATCCGGGCAAGGCCAATGTTGTTGCAGATGCCTTGAGTAGGAAATCAGCAACATCAACCATGGATAGAGCACAACTAAACTCTTTAGTATGCTCTAAGAGAGATATGCTTATCTCTTTAAGGCAAGACAATGTACAGTTGAAGGTGTCGTTGTTAGCCGGATTGTTGGCTGAGATGCATATTAAACCTACCCTAAGGGAGCAAATTAAGGAAGCACAACAAGGTGATGATGCAGTTCAGCAGATCAGATCGGAGTATGGAAATGAGAAGAGAGATGGTTTCCATGACTCATATGATCATGTAGCTTGTTATAATGGAAGGATGATAGTGCCGGATGTGGATAACTTGAGGAAGTTAGTCCTGGAAGAAGCTCATTCTTCCATGTATGCTATGCATCCAGGAAGCACCAAGATGTATTGGAATTTGAAAGATTTGTATTGGTGGCCTGGGATGAAGAAGGATGTTGCAGAGTTTGTTCTGAGGTGTCATGTGTGTCAGCAAGTTAAAGCTGAACACCAGAAGCCTGCAGGGACAATGCAACCTTTACCCATACCATAGTGGAAGTGGGACCATGTGACCATGGACTTTTTTGTTGGCCTACCCAGGAAAAGCAAAGGACATGATTCCATTTGGGTAGTTGTTGATTGGTTGACTAAGATAGCACATTTCTTACCTGTCAAAACAACCTATTCTGCTGAAAGGTTATCACAGTTGTATGTGCAAGAGATAGTGCGTTTGCACGGAGTTCCTGTCACTATAGTTTCTGGCAGAGGTCCCCAGTTTACCAGTCGTTTTTGGGAACAGTTGCACAGAGCCTTAGGCACCAAGCTAAGGTTTAGTACGGCCTTTCATCCGCAGACTGATGGACAGTCGGAAAGGACCATACAGACCTTAGAAGACCTGTTGAGAGCATGTGCTCTCCAGTTTACCGGAAGTTGGGATCTACACCTAAGCTTGATAGAGTTTTCCTATAACAATAGCTATCAGCATAGTATTGATATGGCACCTTATGAGGCCTTGTATGGTAGACGTTGTAGATCACCTTTGTGTTGGTTTGAGACTGGTGAACATCAGTTGTTAGGTCCTGATCTTGTGCAGCAGACTACAGAGAAGGTTAAAGTAATATAACAACAGATTAAGACTGCACAGGATAGGCAGAAATCTTATGCGGACAAGCATCGTAGACCCTTAGAGTTCCAGGTTGGAGACAGATTGTATCTCAAGGTCTCGCCTTGGAAAGGGGTCCTTCGTTTTGGAAGGAAAGGGAAGTTAGCTCCTAGATTTATGGGACCTTATCCAATCATTGAATGAATTGGAAAGGTAGCATATAGACTAGAGCTGCCTCCAGAGTTACAGAGGTTACACCCTGTGTTTCACATTTCTATGTTGAAGAAATGTCACCCCGTCACCGAGTCAGTTCTACAACCTATGGAGGTAGAATTGAATGATGATATCTCCAATGAGGAGGGACCAGTGTCAATCCTTGATAACAGAATTAAAAAGTTAAAGAAGAAAAATATAAGTCTTCTGAAAGTCCTCTGGAACCACCGTGGTGTTGAAGAAGCCACTTGGGAACTAGAGGATGAGATGAGAAGGAAGTATCCTGCCCTTTTCTCTTAATATGTCTTATCGATTTCGGGGACGAAATCCTTGTAAGGGGTGGATAATTTGTAACATCCCTGACCTGGGTTATAAGCTAACCCTAGGTGTTTTGCCTAAATATGTAATTAAATCCTTGTGATTAACTTTGGGCATGTAATTAAGTTTCTCAGAAACATATATTTCAGTTTTTGCTCCTTTTTATATAAAGTTGTAGCATTGTTTTGTAATACAGGGACCTATGTGCAAATTACCCAGTTAGACAAATTAACTTGCAAATTGCACATGTTAAGATGATTCTCTGATGTTGAGACATCATGAGAATGATTATGTTGAAGTTAGAGGGATTTCCCAAGCTTGGACACCAAGGTGCAGCTGTTGAAGCAATCCCGGTGCTTGAAACCCTAATTTGGGGTAAAATGCAATTTACCCAAATTAAGGGATGCAATTTGTAAAATATATCATCTAATGTATCTATTAAGACTCTTGTCATCATTTAGAGAAGAAATGATGAAGAGGTCACCTCAATTGAATAATCAAGTTATGAATTACACCTTTGTGATTTAGTAATCATGGTGTATGTGCAATAGCCCTTTTATGGGTATGTTTAAGTAATAAGTTGATCTTCTTTGCTCTCATTTCTTGACCTTAAGAGGAAGTTGTCCTTAAAAGAAAGAAGAGAGGACGAGCTATGAAGATTGGAGGGACTTAGTTGAAATTATGGAGAATTTATGAACTTATAATTAGAACCCCACCCCAAGTATATATACACTTCACCTCTCTAAGCAAGGGAACTTTCCCTTCGTTTCCTTACTGTTCTATTCACCCAAAAACGACCAAGGACTGCCTTGGAGCTAAGGAGGACGACCAAGGGTGCAAGGTAGGTTTGGATTCCTCTTCTTGCCTAAATTCATGGTTAAAACTCGAATTCAAGGCCAATTTCATGGCTAGCTCTCATGGCTCTATCTTTCTAGCCATCTTTTCTTGACTTTCCCTGGAGGTTTTCACCTTGGCCAACCTGTGAGAGAAGAGCTCAAGGACGCCATTAAAGCTTGGAGCTCGAAAGCTTGGAGCTCAAGAAGCAAGCTTTAGGTGGGTTTTATAACTCTAAACCCATGCTTTGTTATATACATCTTGATTATGCATGTAGATGATAGTTCTTCTTCTTCCCTACTTTCCTTTTCTATTTTGCAAGAAAATCCATGGGAAATCCTTGCTGTTCTTGAGCTAGGAGATGAAGACGTTAATTCCAAGAAAAATGCACCGCTTTTCACTTTATTAAACGGTCTCCCCAACTTGCTCTCTCGGTCTCAAGACCGTGAGGTGAGCAAACGGTCTCAAGACCGAGAGAGGGAAAACGGTCTTCAAGACCGTATAGAAGCGTTGACCGAGCGTGGACCGTATAAGAAACCTGTATATAATTATGTAGACTAATCACCCTCAAAAAATGAGAGGTTAACTCCAAAGGAATCGGGAGATATGGCCTTTTTAATCAACAACTTCAATTGAATTTATTCCTGATTTTCAAACGGTCTGAAATAGCCTTTTTGGGAAAACGGTCTCAAGACCGTGTAAGGTCATTGACCAGGCGTTGACCGTATGAGATTACTGTTTAAAATAATGTTAATTAACAACTCACCAAATTTGATGGACTAATTCCAAACGAGCTAAGAGTTGAAGGGTGATTACTAGGGTGAACCCTAATTGAAATCAGTACTGAAATCTCAATAAAATAATGAGTGTTTTTGGGTTGATTGACCTAAACGGTCTCAAGACCGTTTGGGGATCAACCAAACGGTCTCAAGACCGTGTGGGCAATCACCCAAGACCGTATGGAGGTCTGAGGTCAAGAATAGTTGACCAATTGAAGGTACAATAATACCAAATTACATTGCAATTAAATATTGATATGATAATCAATTCAATGGATCCAACCTTGAAGAATTTTCACTAGAATCCAAAGGTTGGATGGGCAAATGGTCTCAAGACCGTTTGGTGACAACCCAAGACCGTTTGGAGGTCTAGGGTTAAGGTAATTTGATCAATTGAGGGTCCAATTGCAATAAGTTATCAAATTAATCAAAATACTGATTTCTGACTCAATCAAGGTTCAATCCCTATCAAATCACATTAGATCTTGATGAAATCTTGGGCAAACGGTCTCAAGACCGTGTAGTGTTCATCCACACGATCTAAAGACCGTTTGGGCCAAGTTTGGGCCCAAGTGGAGCTCAATTGAAGGGTTCAACCTTGAGTTGATTCACATTATTGAGTGTTGATGGCTGAACATTGATAGACCTTAATTGAATCGACTTCAACCCTAATTGGTTAACAATTGAGGGTCAATTGAGTGACCAATTGGTTAAACATAACCCTAATTGACTTAATCCATAAGTGGTTACCATGGCTTTGACCTTTTGGGGGCTTCAACATTGATAAACATAATCAATTGAAAAGCTTGAACCTTGTTGAAGGACCAAACGGTTGAGACCATGTGAGCCTCACGGTCTCAAGACCGTTTGAGGGCTCACGGTCTCAAGACCGTGAGAGGCCTCATGGTTTCAAGGTCGAGAGACATCAAACGGTCTCAAGACCGAGAGACATCAAACGGTCTCAAGACCGAGAGACATCAAACGGTCTCAAGACCGAGAGACATCAAACGGTCTCAAACCATGTAAGACCTCTCGTTCATGAAGTCAACATGGTTAAACGGTATACACCCCCTCTCGGTTTGGGCTCATGACCTTGAAGGTCACACAGTCTTGAAGTCAACCAAAGCAAACGGTCAACCCATCCAAACGGTCTCAAACCGTTTGGATGTTGAAGGTTGAGATCGTTTAAGGTGTTCAAAGGTTGACTTCACTTAACCAATTGGAGATGTAAATGGTTCAAAGATGCTCTAACCTAAAACCCTAATGATAACCTAGGACATTAAGGGATTAAGTGAATAATGATTTGAACCATGATGGTGATCAATGGGGTGAATTACCAAAATACCCTTGAAGGGTCAATTGAGTAATACCTTGATCAAATCAAACCCTAATCACATGTTAGTGATGTTTTTGGCTATGTTAGCCCATGATGACTTATTTCAACTTGATCTAGAGTGATGTTGTCACCATCTACTAGTATGAGGAGAGAGAAAGTACTTCAAGAGAGAGAAAGTAGTTCTAGAGAGAGAAAGTACCCTTTTTAGGTGGAAACTCAATTAAAGAACCTTCAATACACATGAATGTGCATAATTAGGGTATGATCCACCTGTGTGAGATCATGGAAACCCTAATTATGATGTATGATGAATCTTAAGCCAGTCTGAGAGCATCAATGATGATGTACCACATACATGATGATGTTATGAGTTCAATTCACTTCAATGTGAATAGTAAACCCTAATTCAAGGGTAATGGCATTCAATGTGATTAGTAAACCCTAATTCAAGGGTAATGACATGCTTTATGAGCATTAAACTCTAATTGATAAGAATCAGAGAACTTAGCTCTTATGATAAGAGTGAGAAGTATATTCCTTGTTTTGAATTACCTTTATCAGTTGAACTAACTATGCAGGTCCTGATATGAAGGTGATCATATCCAGGTATGGATGATGATATTGTATTCATTAAAGGCATGTTAAAGGCTTTATGAATAAGTAAAATATCTTGATGCCTTGTCAGTGGCATCCTATGAGTTAATGGGCTGTAAGAGCCATGAATACCACCAGGTCATGCTTCAGAGATGACTTGTGATGAGTATAATGAGAAATGATGATTGATGTGAGTTAGGCTTGTTACATTTAGTATTCTCCTTTCATAGCTGTTATGCTACTATTATTGTTTGAAGAACAATGTGTGATGATTAAATGAATACTAAATGTACCTAACTAATCAAGTATAATGTAGAGCCCTGATCATAGATCCATCATTGTCAGAGATCAAATGATGGTGAAACAGGTTTTCCTAAGGGAACTCCTGGAACACATACTTTTGAGTATGTGGGGTATATGGATGTGTAGCACCTTACATCCTAGTGTAGGTGATTGATGTAGATGTGTAATCCGTCAACCCTTCACTACTAAACCCTACCGTATCAGTGGAAGGTAAACATGAAACCTCCTGATGACGAAGAAGACATAGATATCTGTATCAGTGGAGATAAACATGAAAACTCCTGATGACGAAGAGAGTACAAAACGCCACTGTAACTCTAAAATAGCGAAGGACCAGTTTACCCTGGTGAGCTATAATAAGTAGAGACACAAGATGTCCTACAAGTGATCCTCTTACTGACTGAGGAAGATGAAGGTCATGAGAATCCGGCTTCTTAATGACCTATGTATGATACTGATGTGACTTCTCAGCGATCAGTTGGAGTATGAGTGGTATGCCTCATCTCCACAGGGCATAATGTTGTTTGTAAAACATAATCAACCACATAGTATACCTGCTAGAGATAACTATGAGTTAGTTGATTGATGATACACTGTGATAGTGCTTATATTTCTTCAGGTCTCATAAATGTTGAACTCTTGTTATATAGTTGCAACTGTTATTGAATACTTTGAAAGCTTTACTGCTTAAGATATTCTTTGATGTTATAATAAAGCTTCTGGCGGAGAGTTATAACTCTCGCTGGGACAATTATGTAAAATTGTCTCACCCCGTAGACTTCAAATTTTTAGGTGGATGTCGTAGACGGAGGAACCGGTCTACAAGTGACCAATCTCAGCAGCAGCAGCAACACCAGGAGCAGCAGTAATCTCAGGTGGAGATTTAGCCTGCCATGTGGTGTAGTTAGAGTCAGTCCTATGTGTCCTCTGTACTCTCAGGTCTTGGAGTCTTTTGTGTGAGTTCTTGAGATTTTGTATCTTGATGTATATAATTACTCAAGAAGTAATTATCATGAGATGTAAACAATTTATCTCTTGTTATGAAAGAAGTTTTTATGGATTCAAGCTCTTGTCCCGAAAAGTTTTAATTTCCCGTGATTTTGTCTGCCGCTATTTATCGAATCGCTTCCGCTAAGTTTACATCGAGATTATATCGCGGTTTGGAGATCAGAGCCCACAGTTATTGGCTGAAATCAATGGATGTTGTAAATCTACAGTTCATAACTAAACTACAGAACTACAGGTTTTGCATCCTACTGACTAGCTGGACAACATGCCTGTAAGCTAATAAGAAAAAAATCAAAACATAGACGTCGGTTAACAATAAAAAATGACAACAAAAGCTTAACTCGTCAATGAAGAATATTTAACCGACATCTTTATCCTTTAACAACGTTGGCTAACAAACGCCTATTGTCTAACCTGGTGTTGGTTATGGATTTTTAACCGACGCATATTGTCCCCCTGCTAGCGCGGTTTTTTGGTTTGCAATCAGGGGACGACTTTGTGGCATCGATTGGGAAACTGACTCTTAAGGCACCTACATTTAGTGTCACACACTTGGGTGTCACTTGGGAACTGACTTCTAAGGTCATATTTAACCCACGCTATATGTGATATGTGTACTGGTGCTAGAGTCCTTCCACTTGTTAGGATTGTGTAGTGAGATATTATATCTAGAATTCTCTTCAATATTAAGCGCTTATCCACCATTTTTTGAAGAGTGAGTGGAAGTTGTGGTACTAAGGCACATTCAAATTGGTAACTCAACTCTTTAAAGAGAAGAGTGGCTCAGAAAGTCTCTTCCAGGACAAATTCATAGTTTTATAGTAGCATTAATCACTAGACATAGGAAGAGATGCTTACCAACACTTGTTTAAAATTGAATATTTTTGTTTTTTTTTTCTTTCTCAAGGATGAGGAGGAGACATACTTTTTGTGAAATAGGATGAGAAATTACTCCAACTCAAGGTGGAAGTATTGTGTGTACGGGTGACCCCATTCCATCAAATGTATGTTAGATGATCCAACATGTAAAAAGAAAACAAGCCTTTCTTGAGGAGGTAATGACATACCCTTGAAGGTACAGTCCAAATCCAAAACCCAATATTACCCATTTCTGTCATCTTGATCACATTCTGAACCTTAAAAATAAGGTGGTTGCATCTTGGTAAACTTGGTCAACAAAAATCATTTAGCATTTATGAGTAGAATACAGAGAACTACTACTCCCTATCATGAGGGTGGTGAGAAGTTAGCAGAGAAAATCATACTCATGATTTGGAAGAATTCCACAATCAAGGGTAATGTAATCATTGGGAGTAAGTACAATCCAAAGACAAAACCCCATCATCCACCTTGATTACCATCCCGATATCTCTCTCAACCTAGAAGTAGGGTGGTTGCATTTTGATAAACTCAGTAAAAGAGTATTATTTGGACTTACCTGTGGTACATATAAAATTTATTCTCCCCTGCATGACAGTGGTGAGAAGTTAGTGGAGAAAATATAATTTCTACTTGTGAGGGATGCCAAAATTAAGGGTGACTGAAACTGTTGGAGTAACTACTATAATAAGTTTTTCCTTACGATTGTCTTGTGGGTCAAGTGCAATCAGAAGAATATTCAAACATGTTATCCCCTACGATGGGTTATAAGGAGTAGCATAGCATGAACAAACACTACGAGAAAAGGAGTACCCCACATCATTACCATAAAAGGTCACCCCTCTTGAGAAAGGAGGGATAACTATGAGAAACAAAACATATTTTCTAAAAATAGCTTATTTAGTTACTACTATGCTTGGATACCATACTCCAAGGAGTGCTACTCAACACTGGGTGTATTGAAATATTCAAATTGTATTGCAAATAGAGATATAGAAGTAGAAAAAATAAAATAAGTTATTACAGGTCGTAAACATTTTTTGTCAACTAATTCCATAAGGACATACACTAAAACAGATAGGTACTAAAAAACTGGATAGATTGGTGACCTAGGCATCTATAAATCCCATAGAAAACTAATCCTTAATATGTTGTTGAAATTCTTAACCTGAAGATCCTGATCAGTAGGTAGTTGAATCAATGGGTGGATAGGGAACAAAATCCATAAATTGACATGGAATAAGTATGCATCGAAAATTGTTGTGTATGTGTATGAATGACAACAATTGGACATTATGTTGAATTCTAGGCACAACATAGATTGTTCCTTAGAGGAGGGGTTTGTATGAATTTTGATAATATTACGATGTATAACTTTCAACAAAAGAGAATATTTAAGAATAAGGGTCTTTCCATAGAAGTACTACTACTGTAAACATATATTTCTACATGCATATATGTACTAGACTACATATACCTACTATCATGCAAAGACATTGTAGGATCACTGGCCAATAGTTGGGTGAAAGTGCACACCCTGGAATGACAAACACACCCATGTATATATATATAAAAGGGTGGAAGGGTGCACCCAGTATGGAAAAGCACATCAACAATATTTGTAACACATAAGTAACTACATATATAAATCAGTTTAATTATTGACATGCTTAATAGAATGGAAAGATGAATTGTTCCATCATTAGTCACATTTAAGTATCCAAATAACATCTTTGATGGGGTCACAAACCCAAGACTAAAGAATATTTACCAAGTGAAGAGAAATTAAAAGATTTCAAGTTTATGGATGTCAAATCTCTCGCCGCGGCCGCAACCTAGCGCTCTGGCGACTAGGGTTTGGACGTGTGGGAGTTCCTCTACCCCAAAGGGTTATCTTCTCTTGCAGGTCCAAGGAACAGGGCGAGCTTTCTGGTCCCTTCCCCAAGATGGCGGAGGAGTTAACAGAGAGATACTCAAGACTGCAGTTAACGACAGAGGAAGAAGAACCGATCGAAGTCAATAACGAACGAACCGAGGTCGAGGCAGAACATCTGGGATTGGTGCTGGTTGCACGCATCCTCTTGGATAGAGCACCCAACTTTTGGGCGATGAGACGCACCCTCACGCAGGTGTGGGGGCTCTCACAGAAGGTGGTGTTTAAGTAGATGGAGGGAGACATATTCATCATATAGTTCATTGACTGGCGGGACAAGCAGAAAGTCTTAGACGGGGCACCGTGGAACTTCGAAAATAAGATGTTGGTATTCAAAGAAATTGGGAAAGAGGAACAACCAGGATCGATCACCATCACGCATACCCCCTTCTGGGCTCATATCTACAGGTTTCCATTAGGGTTCTGATCATCTCAGGCCATCACAACAATCACAGCCAGACTGGGCGACGTCTTAGAACTGGATGTCGACGAGTTAGGGTGGGAAACATCTGCATGAGTCTGGATTAATCTGGACATCACCAAGCCCCTGATGAGAGTCCTACGCATCAGAGGAAACCAAAACAAGTTACTCAGCCTGCACGTGAAGTACGAACGATTGATGAATTTGTGTCACACATGCGGGCGACTAGGGCATGTTGAGTGAGACTGCAATGAACGGAAGGAAGGAGAAGAAGGGAATCAACAATGGGGATCATGGCTCAATGCATCACCGAGGAAACCGCGGGTGACGCTACACAAAGAGCTGCATGGCCACACCCAAACCAAGAAGAGTATAACCTTTAGAAGCAGGCCGACACAGGAGATTCTGATGAACTCATCGAAGACCAGTGGAAGCATGTCACAAGGAAGGCCAGACAATGAAGTTGAAGGATAAGATGACGGGATCAGGGAAGGACACAGTGGAGAGAGCAGAATACAAAACCAACAACAACACCAATTGGAGACCAGTGTAGAGTCTAAATATATATTGGTTAATCTATTCCCAGAATGGTAGGAGGCACAAGGCCAAGGCGGACGGACAATCAAGGGCAATGATAGGTTGGAGGATGACATAGGGTTAATGGAGATACCCTCTCCGCTAGGGTTTTCATGCAAAGAAGAAGAAGAAGAAGATGGGAGAGAGAGAACGATGCTTGGGCTTCTCTAGAACTCGATCTAGGGGGTCTACCCCTTTTATGGGGGAGGATATCCTCACCCTAAGATGCCCCTCTAAGAGGAAACAAGTCCTCTCCTATTAGGAATCCTATTCCTTCAATGAGAAGCAAGTCTCTTTCTCTCTCTTAAATAACCTTTTGATGTTCATTATTTTTGAGATGTTAGAATTTCGAAAATCACCTCCTTTATCCTCTTAGTACTTGCCTTTTAACTATTTGTCACGAAATCATGTTTTCATCAAATAAAAAATACCACCTTTTTAATAATAACACAAACTTCATTCATTAGTCATCATATTATCTTCTTATTTTCTATTATTGGTAATTTCTCTTTCTTTTTCTCCATTGGGGCTCCTTGGACGCCAAGAAACTCTAAGATTTCGAAATTCCTCATTAAGGATACTTATTATCCTTCTAGATGCATCTATTTCCATTCACATTATCTTGTTCATTTCATATTGAAATATCTCCTTTTGAGGTTTTCTCTTTATTTCTCTTTTATTTTCCTCATTGGTATTCCATTTATCATTAGGAATCCTTGCGATATGAAATTCCATCAAGGATAACTCAATTATACCTCTTTTCACTTATTTTCCACATTTTATCATTGTCTTCAATTTCTTTCTTAATAAAGAAATATTTAATTGATCTTTTCTTTTATTATTGCTTTTTTTTGCAACTTTGGACTCCTCGGGACCCAAGGAACCCAAGAGGCATGAAATCCACCTTTGGATTACATACTTTTGCCTTCTAGAGGTTTCCACGTTTTTCTTTTCTCCTTTTCTTATTAATAATGGAGTTCCTTTTGTCTTTTCTTTGTTATTGGGCCCAATAGCCAATAAAGCCCATAAAAAAATCATCTAGGCTATTGTAAATGAAATTCATTTATTCAAAACAAATCATATCTTTATTTGTTCAAATATCTTTAATATTTGAAATCACATTTCCCACCAAATGAACCCAAAACTGGGGTTGTAACATCCTTCCCCTCTTATTGGAAAAATTCCATCAAGAAAACAAACAATTTAGGATAAGATTTTTCCATGTCCATCATTGGACCTTATGTGGCTTTGCCCTATCCACGGTGCTTCCAAAGAACCTTTATCATCACATATTGTTTTCTCTGAGTTCTTTCACCTTGGCATCTATAAACCTCAAGGTGACTCAGGTCATTTCAGCCTCCCTTGGGGCTCACTTGGTTCATTACTCCGCACATGATCTGGGTACCTCACATAGTGCTCTAAAGTGGACACATGAAACTCATCACACATTACTTTATCCTGAGGGGTAAGGGAAAAACTTAACCCTCTCCACCAAAACATGTCAAAAGAACTCGTGCATCAAGGACTCAGCTCTCTTAGCTATAACTTAGAGGGGTCGGATTTTCATGTCACATATTCCCCCACAGTGAACTGCATGTCAGTCTACTTTGCATCAGCTTACAACTCATGTCATCTTTGGCTCCTTTCAACCATTGCATGATCAACGAGACTTCATCTGCGTACACTGTGGTCCTTTCTTGACCTTCGCGAGGTCCCTTCAGCAACATCACCTTAATGAAGTGGTGACCGACACAACCTTCCTTATAGAGCTTCTTTACATCCCAATACTGGCTATGGTGGTTATCATCACATCTTTCATAGGACAAGAACTGTCTCCATGTATCACCCTAAATGAGCACACATCCTCTCATCAGACCCTCTAGTCTGGATCATACTAACCATTAGTTAGGGGTGATAAACTGTACTAACATTGAGTTCTTCATGTACCTACTTCCACCTTATGGAAGTGAACCTTTAGGTCATACTTAAGAAGTTTTGAACTCACATGGTGTAGTTGAACCAACTTTCTGTCATATGTAGTTCAATCAGATCGGTCCCTTGACAGTACTCTTTTTTCTCATGTCATATAGGTAAGGAGATCTACCATAACCCATTTTGCATCTTGACCTTCCTTGATCTAGGGGACACTCACCACAACATCCATAGTGATGAACTCCCATTCCCTCTCGGGGACTCTTTTATCCTCTTTATTGATACAATGGGTTACTGTCATTCGTCCTTTACCTCCTGGCTTGCATGGAAACATACCCCATGCCACTTTATCTTAAGCATCCAAAGTACTATTGTCACATATTATCTTGGTAGTACCATGGTATATGGAAATCTTAAATCACGATCTGATGTATTGTCATGATTCCTTAAGATCGATTCCTCAGAAACCCTAAACCACTCTAATCGGGGTTTCATCGCCTTAATTTTCAGAGAAGTGCATCTGAGGTTCTACTACCGTCCTTTCATTGCATCAAGGACTAAGCTGGCTAACCAAACAACCATTAACTTGATCAACCGTTATTGTTACATTTGAGTGTTAGCCAAACTTATCTCTTTTCCAACTAAAGGTTAACCTAACAACCTCTTCTAGTCTCCATTTAATCCAGGCAGCTGCATCTCATCCAGAGCATCCATTACCACTTCTCATCCTTAGGTGTTAGGTAATGCTGAAGACTTACACCTCTGTGCATGCCACTTATTATCTCATCTCAGCTCTAGGTCTATCTTCTTCAAGAAAACTCTGAGCTTATCCTCTTGGTTTTTCAAACTCAACCTTGTATGACTCATATCTCATGATAAAGCATCCTCATAGGATGTAAACCATCCATGTATCAGTCACTTCACAAGGTCATGTTATCATCTCTGTCCTCATATCTCGTTCCAACTCGCATCACCTTTTATCCTTGGTGTATGGCATGCGTATTGTCCTATCTCTCACTCCCATAACAAGAGGAAATAAGCATTTGGCTGCAGTTCAAATACAGAGTTCTTCCTGTTCCAAGAGTAGAGATGGTACATCTCACCCTGCTAGTACACCTTTAAATCTTAGTTGAAACATGCATCTTATGTCTCAACATCATTCTCGATATCAAAGTTACTTCTGTGGGAAAACTGGTCTCGAACCTAATTGTATCCACACACATTCCTCGGTCATCTCCTCTAGGTCTATAGGGTGCCGGTACTTTTGGGGTCATCCCTCTTCCCTGCTGCATCTAGAGAGTTCCCTACTCATCTTCCCTTTGGGTCCTATGAGTTCATGAAGGTGATCAATATCCTAACCCATGGCCCTCGGACAATGATAGTTGTTACATCCCGACCCTATGGTCATTTGCAACTAGGGAATTAGGCAACTCCTACTTCCATTGGTCTTATCCCTACCTAACCCTAGGATATACCTAGGATTCTAGCATAGTACATGTTCAACTTAGAACCCTACCCAAGCCTTCATCATCTCTCTCTCTGCATTCATGGGTTGATTTTCATCATTTCATAGGGGTCATGGCAACCTGCCTACCTTGGTCAGGCCCCATACCTGTTACTTTCATGGTAACACATCCTCATGTACTTAGAGATGGTTATTTATGGGTCTGCAGGTTCATTCTCATATCATGTACTTTTCACTTAGCTTCTCAAGATCCTATGAGACCTCTTTAGATTTCCTCAAAACCCACAAAATTGGTATACACCCTTCCAAAGGGTCCCTTTCCCAAGATGGGAGGAAACTACAACTCTTGACAACAAGGTCATAAACATCCTTAGGGTTTATATCCACACGAGCGTGCTTAACCCTAGGAAGCTACTAAGGCATAAGCAGACCACATGCTAAACCATGCTAGGTCATTTTTGTTCTCTTTCCTCGACACTGGATCAAGATCATACCTTCCCTTGTCATCAACTTAGCTGTGAGGGGTTCATCAAACGTACCCTAAACTTACGGGGTTTCCTTTTTCCTTTAAACATGAGGAGTACCATGCTCAAGTCTATAAAAACTCAAACCTTGTCATGAGCATCAGGTACACCACTTCCCCTCTTAGGCCTAGGAATCCTAGGTTCACTTCTCTGATGTCCACTGTCTGCACAACCTCTTAACCACAATCCAAACATGTACAAGGTATGACATGCACTTCCCATAATCCTTCTACTGGAACAACACTTCAGAGTGGGGTCCTCCTCAAGGACTACCAACAAGGTATAAGGTCTCACAACATGTTACTAAACTTCTACATGGTTTAAGGAACTCTTCTTCTCATAGGTACAGAGGTACCAACAACCTCATCCTCTCTTTAGGGTTTGGTTCCTCAAATGGAAAACAAGATATCATTAGCATGAGGCAACCCCTATCATCCACTTAGGTCACATCATCCTCAACTCCCCACTTTTCCTCATATCTCAGAGTCTAGGCTTCCAACCTTCTTGCATGGATCCTGCTCTCTCTTTATAGGTAACCCTACAAATAACCTTACTATCTGAGGTCCTTTCTCCATGAAAGATCAAGCTCACAAGCATACCTCTACGTGGTTGAAGCCTATGCTCGAACTTATTTCTGATCAAGATTATCCATATCCCCTTATCCTTATCTCATAATCCATCCACCATGTCATTCTGGCCTTCTCATATTATGGATGTACTCGGGGTGCAAGCTATCCCCTACTTGTAAAAGCTCATAGGGTTTCTATAGGTTCTTCTCCAACCTCATCCATGAAGGAGCTATCCTTCGCTCTAACATGCATGACCCTCTCCAGGGTTGGTTTGCCAAAGGTACTAGGTCATCCAACCTCTCATGGCTCATTTCATCACGGGCATCCAAAAGAACATCCATGCACCTGGTCTATCATGACATCTAACACATCAGGTCATCTCTTTCTCTAACCACCACTTAGGGTTAGCATCATCCTCAGAGGATGTGTCAGGTCTCCAAGACTAACTCTCTCTACTTATCCTCTTAGCAAGAAGGTCTAGCCTCAAGTCTCTCCTGAGGGAAATGACACTCATGTCATATGACCTAAGCATGTATATATTCTTTGGTTTTGCTTGTTCTATTAAGCTTATGTCCATGACATCTTATTTACATGCTTTTTATTAATTTGGTGGAGGATTCCTTAAACCTTATCAACCTTACCCATACCTCAAGAGGGTGAGGAAAAGATAGAAAACCCTAATCCTTATAATCCTTAACAACATTTGAGTTGAGAAGGGATGAACAAGATGAGAGAATCCTAAAGGTGTCTTATTTCAAGTCAGATCCTAAGACATCAGCCAGGCAGTCACATTAATCTGGGAGTCCTCACATTCTAATTAGAAGTGCGGAGGAAAATCTTTCCATCTTCCAGACATGATCCTTTTCTAGACACCTCTATCTTTCGGAAAATCCTCTAATAACTCCCTTGGGTTCTACAAATTTTGTAAAATTTAATAATTATTAAGGATTAAGTGAGGAACCTTGGCTCTGATACCAAATGTAACGACCCCGCCTCCCAGTAACCCCCAATTAAGGGAGACCAAGAGGTCAGAGACGTTATCCCAATTTCCAGATCAAAGGATCGACAATTAATCAATAACAATTATTACATTGTACCAGCTATACTGAAATATGGTAAAAATAAAAACTTTGCATACCTTTGGAAAACTTGGATCTCTAAACTTCTATCCACATATGAAGTCTACTCTAACTAATCCTCCTTGTATTTTAATTCATATATTTCATAATATGATGATTTATTGATTGTCCTTTTGGCTTGTACCTAAAACGCCGACAAACAAAACGTTGGTCAGCATAAAGTTGGTATGTGGAGAAAACAATAATCATGCAATTATCCATAACAACATATTGCATTCAATTACAGTTTAACAATCATCTTTACATTTTAAATATAACTGCGCGATCCATGCGTACCCTATCCTCTGCACTATCCCTACAGTGGACATGGATGCTACCTTCCTTATGGTAGATCCCCATTAAACCCCTCATGATCCCACCGAATAGGTGAACCAGTTTCTAGGGTTGAGTCACATGGCACTACCCGTAGGTAGCCCACTCCTTAACTCATGGCATGCTAAAGAGTCTCATGGCACTACACGTGGGTAGCCCAATTTCTAACTCATGATAACCTAGACCTTGCTCTAGGTTACCCCTTTTTATCCTTTGTAAAGCCTCAGAGGAGGACCCAGATCTAAGCCAGTTATATATATACTTATAGTGATAATCATAGTCACTTTATAGTTGCATGAAATAAATAGGCATCCAACAGTTATTTTCAAGCAACTGATAAAACGTTCGAGAATCGCCGTGAAACTAAAGCAATTATTCATAAGCGTAACCACATACCTGTAAGACTGATAGCATAATCCATGGAAGTAAGAAATCCAAGCAAGCAAGCACACATAATAAGATCCTAAAATATGCATACAATTTCCTATTATTGATCATGCCATCAAGATCTATTAAACCTAGCTCACTTCCTAGGGTTTCTAGTCCACTTTTAGGGTTTCCATTTCCATTAGGGTTTCACTTCATCTTTTACTATTTTAAACCCTAATATTTTTCAATTACTCACAAACCCTCATTATCTCCTCTATTCATCATTAAAGTTACTATGGTTATCTTTTAACAACATATAACCCTAATATCAAAAAAAGCACAATTAACCATTAATTAAGTCCATTAACCCTCTTTTAAATTAGAGCTACCATTTTTACCCTTTTAATCCATGACAAGATAATTATGCTCATTAATCATCAATTCCAAGTTCATTATGGTCTAATTCACATATGAACTCGATTTGCCATTAATTCTATCTTTTATTCATTAGAAAACCCTAATTACTAAATTAAGGGAATTTATCCACAATTAGGAACTTTTATACTTGAAAAGGCTTAAAATTATCATATCTCAACTTTAATCATGAAATTGATCAATTAAAGTCGTTAAAAGTCTCATTCACTAATATTAGGGTTTCAAGGCCCATTAAAGCATATTTACGCACATGAAACTCTCAAATAAACTAATTACGTGCAAAGTTCATCCTTTTTGTGCTTAATGTACCTCTTTACAATTAACAGGTTAATATCAACTTTAATCATTCATTAAACTCTACTAATTACATTAATCATCACAAAAAAAGAGTTGCTTTATCTTTAATTCATTAAAGTTGATAAGTTACACTACTTTTCAAACAGCATGAGGAATTAGCCTCAAAAACCATTTTTAATGGATTCCTTTCATTTTTCTAAGAAAAATACATATTATTTTCTACTATCGGAGTTATGAATATGGAGATACGATTTTTGCAATATAAACACATATGGACCAATAGCGAAGTGGCACGTAGGAAACTTACTCCATGCACGTACCTTGTGGGTAGGATTTAAGTTATAACGAAATGTCTCTTATATCCCGGGGCCACAGACCGCTCCTTCACGCCCATGAGGGGCTGAACCGTACAACGTCATATGTTCTTCTTCAACCTTTGTTGCCCTACACTTCCTCCGATCATGATGATTTGCGGGGGTTTATCCCCTCAACTCCAGGGCCTGTGGGTGGTCGGAGATGGCCGCCCCACCATCATCGCCCTCCTCCGTACCCTAGGCGCCTCCTCTTTGGCGGCCCAAGTGTCCTTTTCCGTCGTTCCAAGACCTACAACCCTCGATCATGCTGCAGCCCTAGTGCAACGTTTGTGTGAAAGTGAGAGCAAGGTAGTGATGGACGAACCCTCCTAGGTAATCATGGAAGCAACACACACACATCACACCTCCTCCACGGCCTTTCATTGCACCAAGATGCGAGCTACCCTCTCTGCTAGGGTTTTCATGCAAAGAAGAAGAAGAAGAAAATGGGAGAGAGAGAAGGATGCTTGGGGTTCTCTAGAACTCGATCTAGGGGGTCTACCCCTCTTATGGGGGAGGATATCCTCTCCCTAAGATGCCCCTCTAAGAGGAAACAAGTCCTCTCCTATTAGGAATCCTATTCCTTCAATGAGAAGCAAGTCTCTTTCTCTCTCTTAAATAACCTTTTGATGTTCATTATTTTTGAGATGTTAGAATTTTGAAAATCACCTCCTTTATCCTCTTAGTACTTTCCTTTTAATTATTTGTCACGAAATCATGTTTTCTTTTAATAGAAAATACCGCCTTTTTAATAATAACACAAAATTCATTCATTAATTATCATATTATCTTCTTATTTTCTATTATTGGTATTTTCTCTTTCTTTTTCTCTATTGGGGCTCCTTGGACCTCAAGAAGCTCTAAGATTTCGAAATTCCTCATTAAGGATACTTATTATCCTTCTAGATGCATCTATTTCCATTACTTCACATTATCTTGTTTATTTCTTATTAAAATATCTCTTTTTGAGGTTTTCTCTTTATTTCTCTTTTATTTTCCTTATTAGTATTCCTTTTATCAATAGGAATCCTTGGGATACGAAATTCCATCAAGGATAACTCAATTATACCTCTTTTCACTTATTTTCCACATTTTATCATTGTCTTCAATTTCTTTCTTAATAAAGAAATATTTAATTGATTTTTTCTTTTCTTATTGCTTTCTTTTTGCAACGTTGGACTGCTCGGGACCCAAGGAACCCAAGAGGCATGAAATCCACCTTTGGATTACATACTTTTGCCTACTAGAGGTTTCCACGTTTTTCTTCTCCATTCCCTATTAATAATGGAGTTCCTTTTGTCTTTTCCTTGTTATTGGGCCCAATAGCCAATAAAGCCCACAAAACAATCATCAAGGCTATTGTAAACGAAATTCATTTATTCCAAACAAATCATATCTTTATTTTTTCAAATATCTTTAATATGAGAAATCACTTTTCCCACCAAATGAACCCAAAACTGGGGTTGTAACAATATCTAAATCATCTATCCTCCTATTTTTGTTGATGATGTCCTTAAAAAAATTTCCACAGGAAGGTAGGTGCTGTACTGCATCTATCAGGGGGGATGTTGACATGAAGCTTTCTGAAAAATCTAGAAATTTTGGAATTTTTTGTCAACTTTCTTTTCTTTCAAGCTATTTTGGAATGGCACTAGATGCACCAACTTGCTTTGGTGAGGTTGAAAATATGCTTCTTTCTTAGTCTCCTTTGGTTCTTCAACTTCCTCTTCAACTTCCTTCTCCTGTGATATGGTGTCTGGCTCAAGTGGATCAGTAGCCAACACTGGTCTCATTTCACATGCATTGTTGTTTGATTCTAGGATGGTGTTTTGTTCTTTCAATAACTTCATTCCACTATGGAGTAAAATTCCCTTCACCTACTGGTTATTGGATGGAATGTCAATATTAGCTGGCAATCCCTATTGGGATGGCTTCTTCAAGGATGCCACTTTTGTTGCTATTTGTGGAGATTCCATACTCTATGCTATGGATCTATGCTCCTTGATTCCGTAAGCCGCTTTGTGTTTGGCTAATGATTGTCTCATTCTAACTCACCAACTTGCCTAGTGTGTCTTCTATGTAGTCTATCTTGTTGGGGCCCCTATCCTTTTGATATTGCTCCTATGCACCACCTTTGTGTGGCTTGGCCTATTGTACCTGATACAAGTCTTGCTAAAAGTTGTTGGAATCTTTCCATGAAAATTTTGGATCCTTCCTCCACGAATACGCATTGCTGCCCCTGTAGTTCTGTTGCCGCATATACATGCATTCTTCTTCTTCCCCTCCAGATGGATTTCCTAACTTTTGATCTAACTTCTTGGTGATCTTGTCCAACTTATCACTCAATGTTATTATAATTTTTGACTCCCTGATGCTTTTAACTGATGATGGGACTTCTATTTTTCACCACATGAGTGATTTTTAGCCATGTTTTTTCAAAATTCCATTACAGATGCTTACTTTATTATTTAGAAAAATCTTGATCCTATGATATCAAGTGAGTTTCTCTCTCCTTTATGTAGCCCATAGTAGAAGTCTTTTCTTGGTCATAAAGATTAATCCCATGATGTGGGACCTTCCTCAACATGTTCTGGAATCTCTCTCACGCTTCTCAATAAGATTCCTTTCCATATTGGTTGAAGTTATAGTTTTTTCCAACTATCTCATTTGTCTTCTAGGGCGTAAAATAGTGCTCAAAGAAGATATCAATCATATGATACCAGGTTTCTATTGACTCTAGCAGAAGGCTAAGAAACCACAACTTTGCATTATATGACAATGAGTAAGGAAACAAATTTAAGTATATTATTGTAGCTAGAAACTTGTAAATCTTCACCATGTCACAAAATTTCTTCAAAGTTATTTATGTGTGTCATTGGATCCTCCATACTGTGGCCATAAAATGCTTGTGATATAACCAGCGCCATCATAAAAATGTTTGTCTTATAACTACCCACATTTATGGCCTGCCTTTTGATTGGCCCCAATTGAGCTATGGAAGAAGTTGCCTTTATTTTCTCCCATACAGTGTGCTCTTTAGCTTCTACATCACCCATTTCTTAGTGTTCCAGTTGTGTCACTTGGGGTGGTGGAGTTATTGGTGGTAGGGTTTGGAGAAATAGAACTATAATTCTCCTATGTTCTACGTCGGAGTTCCTCTACATTGAAACTAGTAGGGATTTTCTCTCTGTAGATAGTGATCCTCGTATGAACCACAGACTAGAACCTAAAAATAGTAAGATCATTGCGAGAAGCAGATACTAGATATTGGATGAAGATTTGAATTTCCAAATTAAAAATATTGAAAATATAATTAATTGTGGCGTAGAGTGGTCGGTCACAACACTCCTACTATTGGATTAACTGTTTCCCTAGCTACACTATTGAAAACTTGATGTGTCTTTACTACACGTGTGAAACTCAAGTGCATGTATAGAAATGATATAGGCAAAAAGAGGTCAGGATATCAAACACAGGAAACGTGAATCCAAAAACTACTACTAATGGTGAACTGATCAGATAGACCTATGGAAAAGAGTGATTAATTGATTAATTAACTAACTACAAAAATCAAAACTAAATTATTGAGGTTGTGGTCACGAATGGAATAGATTCCTTGGGAATATAATTTCACCACAGTGTATACTAAAATTAACATTATTTATTAATATTCAGCTCTCCAAACCCTAGATCAAGGAATCTGTAGCAAGAATTACCTACTCTCACAGCATAATTCACTACCTGATCTAATACAAATCCCACTATCATAGAGATTAAGTTATTAGTTAGGTTTAGTAATGATATCTTTGGGTTATACCGTTTACAACTGTAATCCTTCTCTTGAAGCACACTCTAATCTATTTAAATATATGACTTGTCCAACCCTTAATCCCTATCTCAATACAATTCACAATCTTAGAAATCAACTATGGTGATCAAGCACAGGTAATTCGTGAAACAATCATAGAATTATGCCCATAAATTAAGGAAACATAAATACTAACTCATAACTCAATTATAATACATAATTGGTCTTCACTCAGTTCCTAAGGAACTAGAGGATCAGCCCTGCATGATTTTAGTTGACATACAACTAGAAGGAAAAGAGAAAATCAAGGAAAACATCAAAGAATCATGGAAAATATCAAAGAATCAATGAAAATAATCTATAGAAGATGGTCTGGTTAACTCCCTCTGATGAACATGGTGATTTGTTGTCTTTTGACTGCAAATCTATCCATCAAAAGTGCTCCAATCACCCATTGCGTAGCTTTCTCCTATCCTTTCTCTTTTCTGGCTCTTCTCCGTCGTACAACAAAATCTGACATGATAATTAGTTCTAGACATAATCCCCCTAGTCATAGTATTGACTGAGAGCGTCACAATTTATGCTCATTGGATTAATCATCATCTTTAATCTTGTCTAATCGCAAAAAGTTGGTACCATTGACATGATGTTGGTGGCACTAAGACCTTCTTAGGATTGTGATTCTTCATCTAATGTCGGTACTAGTGACTAAGGTGTTGATAGAACCGAGTTTCTTTCTGACAGCTCGTAGCGATTTTCCAAGTAGAAGTCAGTACCATCAAGTTGATGCCGGTGGCACTGAGACACTTCAGATGAGTTACAGTTGATCAATTTGGTAGCACTAATTCTTCTATCATTACCACCGAGTTTCTTCGACTCACCTCTGTTCTTCTCTTCAATTGTCGATTCCACTAACATAGCTGTCGGTAGCACCGAGCTGATCCAATACTTGTCAACTTTCCTAAAATTTAACAAGAAAGAACATAAGTCCTGTAAATGATGATAAATCAATATGAAATGATAGAAATAATAAATGTTTTATGCAAATGTATATCACATGATAATAATGATATACCATGCACAAATAATATCAAAATGAAAAAGGTGCACAAAATACATAATAGAATAGGATGTGAAAAGTGACTAATATTCAATACACCGATGACAATTCAAATTAATACAAGATGAACATGATAATATAGTTTATATATTAGTAGCACACAGTCTATTGAAAAAAATGTTTTAAAAGATCCCTTGTTATAGAAAGACTGAAATGAAGGCATTCATACACACTATGACTCCATTGAAAGTATATAGTTGTTTCCCATATTGTTAGAGAGTTGTGGTAAGTTAGTCACTTGATCCTCAATTAAAATAGATATAATAACAGAGATAGGGTCAGAGAGATAACAAGTTGTACCATCAAGAATGTATGTTATTTTCATAACATGATGTTCGAAGTAGTTTTTAAATGACATAACAATGATTGACTTCAAAGAATATTTATGAATTAGTTGTCCTTATATGTCAAAAAAATCATACTAAAATTTTCTAATATGTGTTATTTGTCTGATGTAATAAAAAAAAGGAAAAATAATAATTTGATAACATGCATGTGTGAAAGTGTTGGTTTTTTTTTAAACAAATCCACTTTGTCACCTAAATTCAGGTCTACGGGTTAGGGAGCACTTGACCCCACTCTTTTCCTTGTTAATGAGACCATGAAGATCTGGAAGAATGTCATATATACATTCTCCCTAGAGTTTCCTAGAGTCTTAAAATGTAACATCCCTGACCTGGGTTATGTTTTAACCCTAGGTGTTTTGCTTAAAAAAAGTGATTATATGCTTGCTCTTATCTTTTGAAAAGTAATTAAGGCTCAAGAGGAACTTATATTGCAATTTTAGTCCTTTTTTAATATTGTTGAAATCAATGTTTTGCTTGTTTTGGACTAAAGTGCAAATTACCCAAGTTGAGGGGTTTATTTGCAAATTTTCCATGATAATATGTTCCTCATGCGTTGAGGCATCATGAGAGTGAATATGATGCAGAGGTATGGCTTGTGATAACCTGAATACCAAGAAAGAGTTGATAAAGCAATCTTTGTGCATTAAAACCTAGTTTTGGTGTAATGTGCAAATTACCACTTCAAAATAGTCCCTACTATTTCTTGGGATCATGTGGAGCAAAGAAAATGAGAGGGGCGTCTCATTTGTATCTCATTGAAGGAGAGAGAACCTTGATATTAAAATAATCAAGATCTAAGCATAATGGAAACCCTAGTTCAAATTAACGCAAAAATAAATAAAATAATTGAAGGACCTTCAACCAAAATTGAAATGGTTGAATTCAGATGTGTGTGGATGACCTTGTGATTTGCAAGGGCCACGAAATATCCTAAGGAGGTGAAAACTCCACTCACCTTATTATAAGAAAAAGAAATATTCACTAACTTATGGATATTAATATAAAAAGGGTTAAGGTGCTTAATTTGCTTTTCTTTAAAACATGGATAATTGTGGGGAATAAGAGGCAAAGATTATAGCCTCGTCCCTAAGGAAGATATGGGGGCAAGTGGCAAGGATAAGGGGGAGATAATTCATACTTTCTCTCTCTTATTTGAATTTTCAATAAAATTCACATATAAGCTCATTTATCCATAGAGTAAAATGGAATTTCGGATTCACTTCCACCCTTTGCTTCCAAAACGACCAAGGAAGCTTTAAAGGACCACGAGGACGACCCCCAACCTGTTAGTAAGCTTCTTGACCGTCTTTCATCTTGATTTCATGGTGGAAATCATAAATCAATGCATAAATCAACCTGTTGGAAGCTTTTCTTCACTCCATCTTCAACCCTAGCCAATCTATTCACTCCAAAACTTGAGGACGAGCTTTGGGGGAGTTGCAAAAGCTTCTTCCACCAATTGTTATGTGAATCTCTTAGCTTTGAAGTTCAATTGAAGGCGGGTTATATAACTTGAGCCCTTATTCATTATTATTGAATGCAATTTCTCAACCCTTTATGTTCAATTGATATTCTTGTAATTCCTTGTTTGGTTGATGGAATTACAATGGAAATGACTGTAAATTTCATAGGGTTTGAGCTTGATGATGATGACATCATCTTAGGCACACTTTCCAACAAATTTGAGTTGCAAACGGTCTTGGACCTTTGGTCCAAACGGTTTGCAAACCATTTGGTGACTTGAGTCCCAAACCACATGAGAGGGTTGACCGTTTGAGGTTTGATCCCTAGTACATCTTGGATGATGATCCAATGGATACATTTCATTGATTAAATGTATGGATAATCCACCAATCACAACCCTAATCAATTTATTGGAGATTCCATAAAGTAATCCATTTGATTTCAAGACTTTTTAGGTCAAACGGTCTTGAGACCGTTTGAGCCCAAACGGTCTCAAAACCATTTGGGATCAAACAGTTTCAAAACTATTTGGTGATCCAATGGTTGAGATTTTGAGAGTTGGAGATCCAAGAGCCAATAATGGTTGAACTTCAATAACTCAATTGATTGAAGGCTTCAATGTAGTAAATCATGATTAACCAATTGATGAATGTACCTAATGAACCCTTGCAGTTTTGAGACTGATTTGGCTCAAACGGTCTTGATATTGTTTGAGTCCAAATGGTCTTGAAACCATTTGGGGTCAAACGGTTTCAAAGCCATTTGGGATCAAACGGTATCAAAACCGTTTGGCGATGAAACCCCAAAACCGAATGGAGGTCAATTGTGATTCAATCGTTTGGAAATTTGAAGGTGGTGATTGTTCTAATGATCCAATGATTGATAGTGATGGTAATCAATGGAGGTACAGAGGTTGAAACCGTAAAAGTACCTAAATGATTAGTTCCAATAAAGGGATAAACCCTAATTGCTTATAAGAACAATAACTTAGTACACTATGTCAATCATAGTTGTATGTACTTGATTGATGGGTTGATATAACCCAATCAAGTTGAGAGGATGATAGAATGGAGTTCATATATGAGTATGATTCATGTGGTGATTAAGGGTATGATCCTTAGAAAAGAGATCATGAAACCCTAATCATGAGCATAAACCCTAAATTGACAAGGTTATCGAACCCTAACCCTAACTCAAGAAAATTCTAAGTTAAACCCTAATCCAGGGTAAGCATGTAACCCTAATCCAGGGTGATGATATGTATAAACCTAATTAAGGATTAATGTGATGCAAAACCCTAATTGGGATGAATAATAAACCCTAATGGTGGGTTATTTAATGCAAACCCTAATCTGGGTGAAATTTATGTGAAACCCTAACTTAGGGTAATTTTATGAGAAACCCTAATGTTTGATGTGATGTGGAGCTCAAATCCAGGGTGAGAGTATGTAATGCTTTATGAAACCCTAATCTTAGGCAATATGGTGATAAGCCATAACCTTGATATGGGTAATGAGATGAATATCCTCAAAAGATATGATATGGGGAACCCTAACCCTAGTAAGGGAATAGTGGTGTTACCCTTGAATAGTGAATCCATAATTGTTTTACCTGGTACTGATATGGAATTTATATCACTGTTATCATCTGTGCTAACCATGCAGGTATCTTAAAATGATGATCATAGCTAGGTATGAGTTATGATGTTTAATTCACTATTATGATTGGGCCTTGTGTGCCATAATATACCTTGTTGCCTGGTAAGAGGTAAAAAGAGAGTTAATGGGCCTCAAGTACCATGAATGATGCTTGTAACAGCAAGTATCATGTTTACCTTTGTCAGATGACCTGAAGGTGATAGTTACCTAGAAAGTGGTAACAATGCTCAATGATGAGCTAAGGGTTTGAATAGCTAGAACCATATGATTATGATAATGATATTGTGAAGGGATGAGAATCCTCAATATTGAAATGAAGGATTGAGTTCCCAATGGCTTTCAAAGACTGATAAGTAATTGATGAAATTAGTACATGTCTCTTTATAGCATTGTCATAATAAGTTATGTTTGAGAACTTGACTGATGCTAAAGGAATATGAAAATGTACTTAATTAATCAAGTGAAATCTGCTCATGTAGTGCTCTGACCATAGATCCATCATCTTCAGTAGTTGGTGATGGTGAAATAGGTCTTCCTATGGAATTTCTTGGAATTTGGATATTCAGAATATGTGGGGTTAAACGGGTGAAAATATCCTTACGTCCTTTTGAAGAGATTGATGGAAGGTAAACATTAAGCCTCTCACTCCTTCATGTGTTGGGATGGATGTATCACAAATCTCCCGATGGTTGGGATGGATGTATCATTAATCTCTCAATGATATTTAATGTCGGGTCGATGGAGATAAACATTAATTATCTCGATTGTCGATGAGAGTGCAGTTGACACTGTAACTCTATAGAGAAGTTCCAGTATACCCTGGAAAGCTATATTGAGCAGTCGACATAGTCCTAGTTGTGGTCTCGTACTGACCGGGATGTGGGAGGTCATGGGAATCTGGCTCTTCCATTGACCTATTTATGGTACCAATTTCTATTTAGAAATGGTCGGTTGGAGTATGAGAGGTATACCTCATCTCCTCAGAGCTTAAGTATGTTTGAAAAATGTAATCATCCATGTAGCGTATTTGCATAAGATTGAAATACGAGAATCATTGGTTGATGTTATCTGACTTAGTATATCCTAAATGGATAAGTGATATAAAT
Source organism: Alisma plantago-aquatica (assembly GCA_963693085.1). Lineage (NCBI taxonomy): Eukaryota > Viridiplantae > Streptophyta > Magnoliopsida > Alismatales > Alismataceae > Alisma > Alisma plantago-aquatica. Next base: position 1,614,320,704 of record OY856409.1, on the reverse strand, counting down.
GTTCTTCAATTCTTTATTGAATATTAGACATGCTACTTATCAAGTTATAGTTGAAATACTTGCATAAGAATGTTGCTCTAATCTGCATAGATGTTAATTTATCTACTAGTTAATATACGATTCCACTGCTCAGTCTATTCCTATTAAACTGCAATGATAATGTTTTGGGCGGAGAGTTATATCTCTCGCTGGGGCAATTTTTATAATTGTCTCACCCCCGTGGAATCCAATGTTTTTAGGTAAACACAGACAAAGAGGAAGAACCTCTGTAGCAGAGGAAGAGCAGCCACAACAACAACAAGGACAGTAGTGATCCATCAGGTGGAGATATTGGCTGTCTGGTTATGAATAGTTAGTCCTATGAGTCGTCTTTGTACTCCCGGGTCCTAGGAGTTTGTGCTTTAAATAATTCTATCTGAAATTTTGGGATTTAAGCCTCGAGGTTCTTATACTACCTGTGTACAGATGAGATAGAGTAATGAATACAGGTATGCCTCGAGAAGCAAGGATACATGATATGTATATATATGAACCAGGATGTAATGATTTACTTTGGTTCTGAATGAAAGAGTTTTCCTTTGAATGGATCTCTTGATATTTGGTTTTAATTTTTAGTGATTTTCAATAATCTGCTGCTAATAATATGCTTCCACATTAGTTAATCTTATTTTATGAGTTGGATGCCACAAGTTTAGTGGTATCAGAGCTCTGGGTTTGTTGAGTCTACAGAGACATATGATTAAGGTTGTTGAGTCTGTTATAGTGTCTTCCAGTCTGTCTAATAGTGTCTTCTGCTAATATAGGAGGAGAAGAAGAACTAAAGATGTCTGGATCACATGATGAACATGCTGCTGAGAGCAGCGTTGCTGCACTAGGAGGAGGTGCAAGAGATCAAGATAGGGAGGAGCATGTACTTGATCAACCCCAGTTCAACCAAGCTGATATGGGGAATCTAGCTTTCCAGAATATGTTTGGATAGTTTATAGCTATGACCCATATGACGTATATGATGCCATTACCTGCACCTAGGGCACCATCCCATGATGAAAGACATGGAGCCGGCAAGACTTTTGAACGACTTAGGAGGGTAGGAGCCTTAGAGTATGCTGGTACAACCGACCTAGTAGATGCTAACCTATGGCTAACTGAACTCGAGAAAGCATTCAGAATCCCCATGATTCCTGATGATGAGAAGGTGAGGCATGTTGTATATCTCCTAAAAGGGAGCGCTGGCCACTGGTGGATCGTTGAGGAAGGCAAAAGACCTAGTGTTGTGATCGGATGGGATGAAATTCCGATGTGAATTCATCGCTAGATATTTTCCCAAGACATGTCTAGTGAGAAAATCTCTCAATTTGAGAGGTTGAGGCAAGGAAAAATGAACATTAGCGAATATGAAGCTAGGTTCATGGAACTTTCGCAGTTTTGTCCGCATATGGCATCTACAGAATAGGAGAGAATTCAACGATTTGAGAAGGGATTGAACGTTGAATTGACCACTCCAGTGTCTGCTCTAGAGAACTGGGAGAGGTTTGCCACTTTTGTGGAGTCTGTAAGACGAATAGAGAGGTCTGTGACTGAGAAGCAACAGACCAAGGGTAACAAAGAGTACCCACAGTTCCAAGGATAGAGTTCTGGAAGTTTTAAGAAACCAAGGTATTTTGTGCCTACACCACCACCAAGGTTCAATACCCAAACACAATGGATGACAAGTCAGGGTAGAGGTCGTTGTTTACCACCGAAGGGAGCTCACAGCTCAGCCTCAATGTCAGTAATAGGACCACCCAAACCACAGAGGGGAAATGTAACCTGTTATAGATGTGGGATAGAAGGCCATGTGGTGAGGGACTGTCTTGAAAAAGTCAGGAATGTGATCCAGCAACCAAGGCAGAGTCAGCAAGGCTCTCAGAGGCAACAGTCTGGTAGTGGAGCTAGAGGACGTGGACAAGTGTCCCAAGCTGGATCATCGGCATCCAACAATTGAACATAGGGTCAACGATAACCAACGACTAGATTCTATGCAATGAATCATCCTGAAGTAGTTATTAATCCCAGGGTTGTGACAGGTCAGATGGAATTATTTTATTCTAATATGTCTTCATCCTATTATGTATTTGTATTAGTTGATCTGGGTGCCACACACTCTTTTATCACTCGAGAAGTGATCCATGACTGCAACATGATTGTCAGTCTTAGAGTAGATAGCATGTTGTTAGAAACACCTTTGCTGGGATCTACAGTATTGCGGGAAGTGTGTTCTCCCTGCAATATTTCCTTTTCTGATCACCACATTTAGGTGGATCTTATACCACTTGAAATGCATGTGTTTGATATAATTCTTGGGATGGACACCTTAGAAAAGTATAAAGTTGTCTTTGATTGTAGTTCCAAGAAGGCTGTGTTCACAGACAATGGTGACACATGGATCTTTCAGGGAGATAGAAAGATTCTTCCAACATGTCTTATGTCAGCTATGGTAGCTGAGAAGTTGATGAGACGAGGATGCTTTGCATTCTTAACCCATGTTGTTGATACCACCATGGAGAGCCCTCATTTTTTTGAAGTTCCAATAGTCAGGGAATTCGAAGATCTATTTCCTGAAGCACTTCTAGGTGTTCAACAACCTCAAGATATTGATTTTGAGATTAATCTAGTCTCAGGCACGCAACCAATAGTACAAACGCCGTACAGAATGGCACCTATTGAAATGGCAGAGCTCAAGAAACAATTGCAAAAGTTGCTTGAGAAGGGCTTTATCCGACCGAGTACTTCACCATGGGGTGCTCCGGTCCTCCTTGTTAAGAAGAAGGATGGGTCTATGCGTCTATGCATCGACTATAGACAGTTAAATAAAGTAACTATAAAGAACAAGTATCCTCTACCAAGGATTGATGACTTGTTTGATCAGTTGTGTGGTGCAACTATCTTTTCTAAAATAGATCTGAGGTCAGGAATACCATCAGTTGTGTATTAAGGAAAGTGACATACCTAAGTCTGCCTTTAGGACAAGGTATGGTCACTATGAGTTCATAGTTATGTCGTTTGGACTAAATAATGCACCAACTACATTTATGGAACTCATGAATATAATCTTTCAACCTTTTCTTGATCAATGTGTGGTCGTCTTCATAGATGACATCTTGATCTACAGTAGAGATGCTTAACAACATGAGCAGCATCTTTGTCAAGCTCTAACTTTGCTAAGAGAAATTAAGTTGTATTCTAAGTTTAGCAAATGTGAGTTCTGGCTATCAGAAGTTTCTTTTCTAGGACACATAATATCTGCTTCAGGTATTCGTGTTGACCCTAAGAAAGTAGAATATGTCCTGCAATGGGAACAACCACAGACACCAACAGAGATACACAGTTTCCTAGGACTGGCAGGCTATTACAGGAGGTTCATTAAGAACTTCAGCTCTATAGCTTTACCCCTGACCAAGTTGACCAGGAAGGAGATTCCTTTTGTCTGGAATGACAAGTGTTAACAATCTTTCTAATTGCTGAAGGAAAGGTTAACCAGTGCACCTGTGTTAGTGCTACCTGAGCTAGGGAAGGGATACATAGTCTTCTATGACACATCTAAGAATGGCTTAGGATGTGTGTTGATGTAGGATAAACAAGTGATTTCTTTTGCTTCTTGACAGCTTAAGAAACATGGGGAGAATTATCCAACACACGGTTTAGAGCTAGCTGTTGTGGTCCATGCCTTGAAGATCTGGAGACATTATCTCTATGGAGAAACATTCTAGATTTTCACAGACCATAAGAACCTAAAGTATATCTTTTCTTAGCATGAGCTAAACATGAGGCAACGCCGCTGAATGGAGTTAATCAAGGACTATGATTGTACAATTGATTATCATCCAGGGAAAGCCAATGTGGTTGCTGATGCACTAAGTAGAAAATCAGCAACACCAGTCTTAAACAAAGCACAATTGAACTCCTTAGAGTGCTTTAGGAGAGATATGTTTATCTCCTTGAGGCAAGACAATGTATAGCTTGAAGTGTCATTGTTAGCTGGGTTGTTAGCTGAGATGCAAATAAAATCGACTCTGAGACAGCAGATTAAAGAAGCACAACAGACTGATATTATGATTCAACAGATCACGTCAGAGTATGGTAGTGAGAAATGGGATGGTTTCCATGATTCAGATGATCAGGTAGTCCGTTACCATGATAGGATGGTAGTACCTGATGTTGTTAACTTAAGAAAGTTAGTTTTGGAAGAAGCTCATTCTTCAATGTATGCTATGCATCCAGGAAGCACCAAGATGTATCACAACTTAAAAGATATGTATTGGTGGTCTAGATTGAAGAAAGATGTAGCTTAGTTTGTTATGCGGTGTCCGGTGTGTCAGCAGGTTAAAGATGAACACAAGAAGCCCGCAGGAACAATGCAACCTCTGCCTATACCTCAGTGGAAATGGGATCATATAACCATGGATTTTGTGGTTGGTTTTCCAAGAAAAACCAAAAGTCATGATTCCATTTGGGTGATAGTTGATAGGTTGACAAAGACAACACATTTCTTACCTGTCAAAACAACCTACACAACTGAGAAGCTTGCACAGTTATACATAGATGAGATAGTGTGTTTGCATGGGGTTCCAGCTACTATCGTTTCTGATAGAGGTCCCCAGGTTACAAGTCATTTTTGGGAATGACTGCATAAAGAGTTGGGTACACAGTTAAGGTTTAGTACAACCTTTCATCCTCAGACAGATGGACAATCTGAGAGGACCATACAAACTTTAGAGGACTTTCTTAGAGCATGTGTCCTTCAGTTTGTAGGAAGTTGGAATCTACAACTGAGCATGATAGAATTTTCTTATAACAATATCTATCAACAAAGTATTGAGATGGCACCATATGAGGCTTTATATGGTAGACGTTGTAGATCTCCTTTATGTTGGTATGAAATAGGAGAGTACCAACTCTTGAGTCCTGAGCTAGTTCAGCAAACAACTGAGAAGATTAAAGTCATACAACAACATTTGAAAGCTGCCCAAGATAGGTAGAAATCTTATGCTGACAAGCGTCATAGACCCTTAGAATTCCAAGTTGGAGATAGAGTGTACCTCAAAGTCTCACCTTGGAAAGATATCCTTAGATTTGGAAAGAAGGGGAAGTTAGCTCCTAGATTTATGGGGTCTTATCCAACCATTGAGAGGATGGGAAAGGTAGCCTATAAGCTGGAGTTACCACCTGAGTTGCATAGATTGCACCCAGTGTTTCATATCTCCATGTTGAGGAAGTGTCATCCTGACACTGAGTTAGTTCTGAAACCTGTGGAGGTAGAACTAAATGATGATGTACCTTATGTTGAAGGACCTGTGTTGATTCTTGATAGAAGAATCAAGAAACTGAAAATGAAAGACATATGTCTTATAAAAGTTCTCAGGAATCATCGTGGCATTGAAGAAGGTACGTGGGAGATAGAGGATGAGATGAGGAGGAAATACCCTACTCTTTTCTCTTGATGTTTTGTTGATGATTTTGGGGATGAAATTTTTGTAAGAGGTGGATAACTTGTAACATCCCCGACCAGGGTTATGTTTTAACCCTAGGTGTTTTGCTTAATAAAAGTGATTATATGGTTGCTCTTATCTTTTGAAAAGTAATTAAGGCTCAAGAGGAACTTATATTGCAATTTTAGCCTTTTTGAATATTGTTGAAATCAATGTTTTGCTTGTTTTGGACTAAAGTGCAAATTACCCAAGTTGAGGGGATTATTTGCAAATTGTTCATGATAATATGTTACTCATGTGTTGAGGCATCATGAGAGTGAAGATAATGCAAAGGTAAGTCTTGTGATAACTTGAATACCAAGAAAGAGCTGATAAAGCAATATTTGTGCATTAAAACCTAGTTTTGGTGTAATGGGCAATTTACCCAAAACCTAGGGTTCAATATGAAAATTACCACTTCAAAATGGTCCCTACTATTTCTTGGGATCATTTGGAGCAAAGAAAATGAGAGGGGCGTCTCATTTGTATCTCTTTGAAGGAGAGATAATCTTGATATTAAAATAATCAAGATCTAAGCATAATGGAAACCCTAGTTCAAATTAATGCAAAAATAAATAAAATAATTGAAGGACCTTCAACCAAAACTGAAATGATTGAATTCATATGTGTGTGGACGACCTTGTGCTTTTCAAGGGCCACAAAATATCCTAAGGAGGTGAAAACTCCACTCGCCTTATCATAAGAAAAAGAAATATCCACTAACTTATGGATATTAATATAAAAAGGGTTAAGGTGCTTAATTTGCTTTTCTTTAAAACATGGATAATTGAGAGTAATAATAGGCAAAGAGGATAGCCTCGTCCCTAAAGAATAGATGGGGGCAAGTGGAAAGGATAAGGGGGAGATAATTCCTACTTTCTCTCTCTTAATTGAATTTTCAATAAAATTCACATATAAGCTCATTTATCCATAGAGTAATAGGGAATTTCAGATTCACTTCTACCATTTGCTTGCAAAACGACCAAGGAAGCTTTGAAGGACCAGTAGGACTACCCCCAACCTGTTGGTAAGCTTCTTGACCTTCTTTCATCTTGATTTCATGGTGGAAATCATAAATCAATGCATACTTTCTTCTTTTCTTCACTCCATCTTCAACCCTAGCCAATCGTTTTCACTCCAAAACATGAGGACGAGCCTTGGGGGAGTTGCAAAAGCTTCTTCCACCATTGTTGACGTGAAGCTACAAGCTTTGAAGCTCAATTGAAGCCATGTTATATAACTTGAACCCTTATTCATTATTATTGAATGCAATTTCTCAACCCTTTATATTCAATTGATCTTCTTGTAATTCCTTTGATTGATTGATGGAATTACCATGGAAATGACAGTAAATTTCATAGGGTTTGAGCTTGATGATGACATCATCTTAGGCACACTTTCCAACAAATTTGAGTTACAAACGGTCTTGGACCTTTGGTCCAAACGGTTTCACCAAACCGTTTGGAGACCAAACGGTTTGCAAACCGTTTGGTGACTTGAGTCCCAAACCGCATGAGAGGGTTGACCATTTGGTTGGGTTGACCGTTTAAGGTCTAAACCCTAGTACATCTTGGATGATGATCCAATGGATCCATTTCATTGATTAAATGTATGGGCAATCCACCAATCACAACCCTAATCGATTTGTTGGAGATTGCATAAAGTAATCCATTCGATTTCAAGACTTTATGGGTCAAACGGTCTTGAGACCATTTGAGCCCAAATGGTCTTGAAACTGTTTGGGATCAAATGGTTTCAAAACCGTTTGGTGATCCAATGGTTGATATTTTGAGAGTTGAAGATCCAAGAGCCAATAATTGTTGAATTTCAATAACTCAATTGATTGAAGGTCTCAATGTAGTAAATCATGATCAGCCAATTGATGAATGTACCTAATGAACCCTTGCGGTTTTGAGACTGATTTGGCACAAATTCTCTTGAGACCGTTTGATTCCAAATGGTCTTGAAACCGTTTGGGGTCAAACGGTTTCAAAACCATTTGGGATCAAACAGTTTCAAAATTATTTGGTGATGAAACCCCAAAACCGAATAGAGGTCAGTTGTGATTCAATCATTTGGAAATTGAAGGTGATGATTGTTCCAATGATCCAATGATTGATAGTGATGGTAATCAATGGAGGTACAATGGTTGAAACCCTAAAAGTACCTAAATTATTATTACCAATAAAGGGATAAACCCTAATTTCTTATAAGAACAATAACTTAGTACATTATGTCAATCATAGTTGTATGTACTTGATTGAAGGATTGATATAACCCAATCAAGTTTAGAGGATGATAGAATGGAATTCATATATGAGTATGATTCATGTGGTGATTAAGGATATGATCGTTATCAAAGAGATCATGAAACCCTAATCATGAGCATAAACCCTAAATTGACACGGTTATCGAACCCTAACCCTAATTCAGGACAATTCTAAGTGAAACCCTAATCGAGGGTAAGGATGTAACCCTAATCTAGGGTGATGATATGTATAAACCTAATTTAGGATTAATGTGATGCAAAACCCTAATTGGGATGAATAATAAACCCTAATGGTGGGTTATTGAATGTAGACCTTAATCTAGGTGAAATTTATGTGAAACCCTAACTTAGGGTAATTTTATGAGAAATCATGATGTTTGATGTGATTTGGAGCTCAAATCTAGGGTGAGACTATGTAATGCTTTATGAAACCCTAATCTTGGGCAATATGGTGATAAGCCATAACCTTGGTATGGGTAATGAGATGAATATCCTCAAAAGATATGATATGGGTAACCCTAACCCCAGTAAGGGAATAGTGGTGTTACCCTTGAATAATGAATCCATAATTGTTTTACCTGGTACTGATATGCAATTGATATCACTGTTATCATCTGTGATAACCATGTAGGTATCTTAAAATGATGATCATAGCCAGGTATGAGTTATGATGTTTAATTCACTATTATGATTGGGCCTTGTGTGCCATAATATACCTTATTGCCTGGTAAGAGGTAACAAGAGAGTTAATGGGCCGCAAGTACCATGAGTGATGCCTATAACAGCAAGTATCATGTTTTCCTTGGTCAGATGAGCTGAAGGTGATAATTACCTAGAAAGTGGTAACAATGCTCAATGATGAGCTAAGGGTTTGAATACCCAAAACCATATGATTATGATAATGAGATTGTGAAGGGATGAGAATCCCCAATATTGAAATGAAGGACTAAGTTCCCAATGTCTTTCAAAGACTGATAAGTAATTGATGAAATTAGTACATGTCTCTTTATAGCATTGTCATAATAAGTTATGTTTGAGAACTTGACTTATGCTAAAAGAATATGAAAATGTACTTAATTAATCAACTAAAATCTGTTCATGTAGTGCTCTGACCATATATCCATCATCGTCAGTAGTTGGCGATGGTGAAACAGGTCGTCCGATGGAATTTCCTGGAATTCACATATTCTGAATACGTGGGGGTAAACGGGTGAAAATATCCTTACGTCCTTGTGAAGAGATTCATGGAAGGTAAACATTAAGCCTCTCAATCCTTCATGTGTCGGGATGGATGTATCTCAAATCTGCCGATGGTTGGGATGGATGTATCATTAATCTCCCAATGATATTTAATATCGGGTCGATGGAGATAAACATCGATTCTCTCGATTTCCGATGAGAGTGCAGTTGATGTTGTAACTCTATAGCGAAGTTCCAGTATACCCTGGAAAGATATATTGAGCAGTCGACATAGTCCTTCTTGTGGTCCCATACTGACCGAGATGTGGGAGGTCATGGGAATCTGACTCTTCCATTGACCTATTTATGGTACCGATTTCGATTTAGAAATGGTCGGTTGGAGTATGAGCAGTATACCTCATCTCCTTAGAGCTTAAGTATGTTTGAAAAATGTAATCAGTTGTGTAGCGTATTTGCATAAGATTAAAATACGAGAATCATTGGTTGATGTTATCTGACTTAGTATATCCTAAATGGATAAGTGATATAAATGTTCTTATATTCCTTATTGAATATTAGACATGCTTCTTATCAAGTTGTAGCTGAAATACTTACATAAGAATGTTGTAATATTCATAGATGTTAATTTATGTGCTAGTTAATATACGATTCCACTGCTTAGTCTATTCCTATTAAACTACAATTATAATGTTTTTGGCAGAGAGTTATATCTCCTGCTGGGGCAATTTTCATAATTGTCTCACCCCATGGAATCCAATGTTTTTAGGTAAACACAGACAAAGAGGAAGAACCTCTGTAGTAGAGGAAGAGCAGCCACAGCAACAACAAGGACAACAGTGATCCATCAGGTGGAGATATTGGCTGTCTGGTTATGAATAGTTAGTCCTATCAGTCGACTTTGTACTCTTGGGTCCTAGGAGTTTGTGCTTTTAATAATTCGATCTGAGATTTTGGGATTTAAGCCTCAAGGTTCTTATACTACTTGTGTACAGATGAGACAGAGTAATTAATGTAGGTATGCCTCGAGAAGCAATGATACATGATATGTATATATATGAACTAGGATGTAATGATTTACTTTGGTTCTGAATGAAAGAGTTTTCCTGTGAATGGATCTCTTGATAAATGGCTTTATTTTTTTAGTGATTTTCAATAATCCACTGCTAATAATACGCTTCCGCATTAGTTAATCTTGTTTTATGAGTTGGATGCCACATAAAACAAGCAAATGAGTAGCATCTAAGGTGAGCTTGTTAAACTACTATGTTGGAGTGAAAAAATATAGGAGGTTTCATGGAAGATAAATAACAAATATTACATAACTAACTATAGAATTGTAATACAAAGATTTCATGGACAATTTCCATAAAGGGGCATGATTTTAATGCGCAAATACTTTCCAGTTACTTATTTTGCTTTAAATTATATTCTCATATATATATATATATATATATATATATATATATATATATATATATATATATATATATATATATTGTGGCCTTTTAATAATGGGTACTAAATTAGAATTCATTCTTTATTTTGATCAAATAAATTTATTTTGAAAGATATGAACTAGGAAGATGTTTATGAAAATATTGATAATAAGTTACCGAAGGAGTACATTTCTATTCATATATCCATCTAGGAATATTTATCTAAAAAACCTATTTTGGTTGGTCAAATTTAAAATCTAGTGCCATAATAAATTGCACGTGGTTAATATTACTAGTGATCCTAATTTAATAAAATTTCAAACACGTTTGAATAGGAATCTAAATACCAAAATATATAAAAAACTAATTTCTAAGAAAAAGACATTGGATTTCATGATACACATCTTCAATTTTAATATTGGTTCATTTGTTTTACAATTTTTCCATTTCAATTCAACAAGCATTTTATGAACTGTGCTTCCTCTCCTACATTTGTTTTCACATTGGGTTACCCCGAATAGAAAATGTTCATAAAGATTTAATGTAGTCATCAAATATCAATGTTCATAAAAATCTTGCCAACCAAAAAAATAAACAATTTTCTTTACCAATTACCTCAACTCTCTCCTTGATAATTTCTAATCTAAACACATCTCTCCCAACAATCTATTTGCAAAAGGCCCAATACTCTCCTCTCACCCCTCTATATAGTAAAACACACACACCACCATAAGACTTACCATATAAACATACCCCGTTTATGACATTCCTTGAGTCCTCAGAACTCATTTCCACCTAGTAATTTCACCATTAAATAGCACCAAGAATTATAACCTTCTTTATCTTCTACCTCCAAAATAATTCCTCATGACTTCAACTCTAGAGAACCTCATGCCAATATATTGAGTAAACATCATGCCCAAGCCACTTGAAATATTTCCTAATTGATGGACAAACATTCCTTTGACCCCTCACATATGGTGAACCACCAATATCATAGAGAAGTTTCTCCTCAGGGACTCATCACTAGCGACCCCAAGACCCTAAAATTTCTCTATTCAAATCCCCTTGTACATCTAAAGAATCCCTACTCCATGAACTCTATTTGACTTGGAAAATTCCCATCCCTATATTTTTGCTTCTTATCTCTTTCCAGAGGACCTTGTTTTCATCTTCGACCCCAAAAATCCACTATTGTAGCTAATTGGCCTCATATTTACCCAAAAACATGCTTCTATACTTCCCTTCATGCAAGAATCCTTGGTTGTCTTGTTTCAATCATGTATCCCCTCTAGATTCAACTTAACTTTACTTTTACATCATTGATCAATAATGATGGTAGATTAATAGTCCCCCTTGATACATATATTAACTTGTTGATTAGAATAAAAATTTTGTAATCTTTGAACTAGTTTGTGGTTTCCTAATATTTATTAAGACCTATCCATGTATGTGAGTCATTTTCACCTAGAAGATCCTCATAGAGAAATGTGAGACATGTCACCCTAGATTTCTAATTCTCTGTATTTTATAGGGAACAAAATTTGTTCTTACTGGATCACAGACATATTACATCATTACAAAATATTGGATTCATTAGAATACCAAATAGTATGGGTTTTTTTTAAAAGGAACCTAGTGTAATTACATTTTAGTAGTTTCCCACTATTTTTTCATCATCAGATAATGTCCTACTAAAAACATTATTCTATGATTATAAACATAGGGATTTTCAAATATAATGTTAGTAACCTAGAAGTTAAATGTGAAACTGATATCACCCACATCTTGTTATATACATTTGTTCCTTGTTTGGATTAAGTCATGTATGTATGTATAAGATATGGGGATTAACTAGTATGAACTATAAACATATGTTCATGAATATAATTATTGGTACTTATACATGTGTACATTAATTCATGTTATTTATTATATATATGATATCACAACAAGGTAAAGTCCTAATGGATGTTATGCAATTATATTGGATAATTCATAACGTCATGCTAAAAATTATATAGGATCCAAATGGATCATTATGATTGATTGGTAAACCTAATAAAACTTTGGGAAACTGGGGCCATAAATATTTGCCCAAATATACCTTACTAATGTGGTTATCAAGGTAATAAATTCAATTCATGTTATATTTCAGGAGGACTAAATCTCAAATCATGATCTCGTGGTGTATAGAACTCACATTCACTCCTAGATAAGTGGTCCATGTCAATCATTTTTAGGAAAATAATTGTTTGTCTTCTTGAATATGTCTATTTAAGATATGTAGCAATGTATAACTTATGGTGGGTATTATTAATTACTATGTTGCTTACAAAATAAAAGTTGTTAAGCTCAAAATAAATTTTATGATTTAATAATTTTATTATTGAATATAAGCCACATAAGCGAGTAGTGTATAATTTTAGATGAAATATTATATTTAATATTATGATTTCTCTTGTAGAAGTTCAAAACCCAAATATATTTAGTAATCTACATTAAAAACCAAGGTTACTTTTTATAAATCCACAATTAAGACATGTTGGTGGATCATTGGTAAGTATTACTAGTAATAGAAATAATGATACAAACTCATGCTCACTATAATGCAACTCATAGATATGAAATCCTAATTAGGATTACATAAATGTACCAATCATGATGAGAAATAGAGTATGTGATACCAAAATCTACATAGGATCCTTCAACAATAAAAGATCCACATCTAGAATAATTATTTTTTTTTTATAACGGGGTCGATCATGTTCATTATTCAACATAGTTAGAAATTACATAGTTGAAGAGAGACTGAGGGATGTCCCCAACTTCATCGGTGTACATGAAGTTTCCGGTTTTCGTAAACTTGGCTACTTCATGTGCCACCATATTATAGGATCGGCAAACATGCATAAAGGAAATAGAAATAAAGTTAGCAGAGAGAGCTCTAATGTCCTCGATGACCAGACCAAGGTGATCCCTCCTCTCCATTGGTGTAGTCACTGCTGCAATGACCGTGATCGAATCAGACTCAACCTCCACCGCTGTCCACCCTTACTGACGTGCAAGTTGGACGCCATCCAAGATAGCCACCACCTCACAGATGTCCACACTCCACTCTCCCCACAACTGGCACCCCCAAATAGCTACGGACCGCCCCAGATGATCACGACCCACCACACCCACTCCCGTCCTCATGCCAGTCTTCACTATTGCATCAGTATTTATCTTCACTATCCCCATCCCCGGTCTCTTCCAATGCTTAACAACCATGTTATTCTGCGGGTGTTGCTATCCCTGTGGTGCTGCCCGTGCACTCCATGAGTTGAGAATGTATGTCTGTGCTGCCCTGGTAAAGAAAGAAAGACATCTCCCATCATTCTGGAACACTTTGTGATTTCTATACGTCCACAGCCCCCACATGTTGGCGACTGCATCTGTAAACTCTTGCTGGTCTAACCCGTCATGTAGCTCTAGAAGCGTCTGCCTAAGCAATTGGATATGAGCCGATGCAATGATAATAGCCGTAGGTGTCGAGCTCCATAGTTTCCTGGCCTCTACACAGCAAAAGAGCATATGTTGAACTATCTCCTTTTCTTCATGGCACAAAGGACACATGCCATCAATGTGAAAGTGTCTATCAAGAAATCTACCCATAGTAGCCATGCCACCTGTAGTAACCCGCCATAAAATGTGTGCCACCTTCAGCGGCCAAGAAGAATCCCACACAACATTCCAGATCTACTCAGCAGTCACCCGTCGGGACTCAATAAAGTCCCTCTTCCCTAGCAGCCCCAACCAATATGCCAATCTTGTAGAGGAATTTCCTCTTTTATCCGGCCACTAATATAACATATCCTCTGGAAGTCTGGTGCTAATAGGGGTGCTTGCAACCATCCCGCACACCTCTCGGGGAAGATACTAATGGACCCTTTCCATGTTCCATCCTAATGTGTGTGGATCAATCAAATCACTAACCACAAAAGGCTGCCATGTAGATGTGTCCTACACTGTCACTATCTCTCCGTGATAGTCGTGTAACCAGCTGTCCTCCCAAACTCTAATGCTCAATTCGTTCCCCACCCTCCATTTTGTCCCTTCAAGAACCACTGCTTTTGTCGCCCAGAGACTTCTCCAAGTGTAGCTAAGATTGTACCCCCTAGCCGCTTCTAAAATAGAAGTGGAAGGGAAATACCGTGCCTTGAGTACTCTGTATGCCAATGAAGATTTTTTGGTCAATAGCCTCCATACCTATTTTTCCAGTAACACTTGGTTAAAAACATGCATGTTTCTAAACCCAATCCCACCTTCCCTTTTCGGCTTGCACAAAGACTCCCAACATTGCCATGATATTTTCCGCTCATTGTCTTTAGCTCCCCACTAAAATCTTGCAATACAACTATGTATCTCATCCAGTGTCCCTACCGGTATCTAAAACACGCTCATGATATAAGAAGGAATTGCCTACACAATGGACTTAATCAGTACTTCCTTGCCCGACTTAGATAACAACTTTTCTTTCCATCCCTGTAGTTTTTTCCAGATCCTATCCTTAATGAAGTGGAACACCTGCTTCTTTGACCTCCCAATGAATGTGGGCAGCCCCAAGTATTTTGCGTGTCTGTCAACTTCTTGAACCCCCAACTGATCTCTAATGGCTTCTCTTATGTCTTGTGGCACTCCCTTACTAAAATCAACCTCAGACTTCAGAAGATTGATTTTTTGACCCAACTCCTACTCGTACTGGCTAATTATATTAGCTACATTCAGACATTCATGACAAGACGCTCTAGCAAAGAGAATGTTGTCATATGCAAAGAAAAGGTGTGAAATGAACGGGCCATGCCTGCTCGCCTTGATCCCATGGATCAATTTAGCATTAGCATCATGTAAGAGAGAAGTAGAGAAAGCTTCATCACAAAGAATAAATAAGTAGGGAGAAAGAGGGTCACCCTATCGTAGTCCGTGGAGAGGCTTGGAGCTTCGGGTCCAGTCACCACTAATGGCAAAATAATGTTCCACAGATGATTTGCACTCCCAGATTTTCTACCTCCATCTACTCCCAAAACCCATCTTTAATTTTACAAAATCCAGAAATTTCCACTCCACTCTGTCATAAGCTTTGGACATGTCAAGTTTCAATGCCAAGAATCCCTTTTTATTTTGTCCCTCACTCTTCATCGTGTGGAACAATATTTTTTGATTCATAATGCTATTTATATTTGCGTGCTTGTAAGAATTTTTCATATCATATGCATTAGTTATATTATGTAATACAAATGTCAATCACCATTATTCAATACTACCTGGATCAAGTTTTCGCTCTGGTAGCAACACAAGTGACTAGGGTTTCCATCTCCTTTGCGGCTATTGTGTGGGTATCCCACTGCCTTCTGGTGAGGTGCTTTCCTCCAGTCATTATGGAAGATGAAATAGTGAGAAGGTGTGAAGCTCTCAACATTGAGGAATAAGAGCGAGTGGAATTCAAATATCGAAGCGTCAAAGTTAAGGATGAAGGAAGGACGTTGGTGGTGGCAGTGAAGCTATACACCCAGAATTCTTATGACTTTTTTTGGTTGCAAAGAATGATAGAAAAAAGTTGGAAGCTTCAAAGGAAACCCTCATTCTAATAGATTGAGAATGATGTGATCATCATCTAGTTTGGGCATAATAATGACAAGGATAAAAATATTGAAAGTGTAATGTGAAACTTTGACGATTGCCTTTCACTGGTGAATGATTTAATGAGTAGCACACAACCATCATATTGTTGTTCAAAGATCTACCAATTTGGATCAGGATGTACAATATTCCTAAGGGATATAGAAAGAAGGAAGTTGTTCAAAAAGTTTACCTCAATGGTTGGTGAAGTTCCAAAGATAGAAGATGAGGTGGATCGGTCAAGATCTAAAACGGTAAGGGTCCAACTTGATATTGAGAAGCCATTAAAATGACGTAGAAGATTAAGGACATTGACAGTTTGATTATAGAGGTAGAAATCTGATTTTAACGTCTACCTAGATTCTAATTCTATTAGGGAAGAATCAGACAAAATAAGAAGGAGTACCCGTGGGTGGATGAAGACCATAATACACCTATGAAAAAATGGGGTGTGTGGCTACGGGCATCCCCATAAAGAAACACAAGGAAAAATAACTAGGGAGGACTATATGAAGGTATCATAAGGAATATCTTTAGATATGGGGAGGAGGAAAGCAAGAAACATGGCACTACGATAAAAGGGGGACCAGAGAGGCTATCGATGGAACTTGATGGGGCTGGAAAGGGGTAGGTCACGAGACAAAGGGGTAAGGAATATGAGAGTGGCCCACAAAGTCACAAAGTAAAAGTTAATGCTCGGAAGGAAGGTGAGAACCATGTGAGTGGAAAATAAAATGCAAACCTAAGCTAAACTCTGAGAACCATAGACAATTGTGAATGCACTAGAGGTGTTTGCAGTTATGACAAACCTACTACATGGAAAATAATATGCTAGGAGAGAAGGGAAAAGGAAGTGGATGATGAGACCGACAATAGTACAATACTACACACTTTAAGCCAGGATGGAAATAATGATACTAATAAGGATACTAAACAAGGTGGTGAGGGTCGAAAAGAAGGAAGAAAGGAGAAAACATAGGACATGTTGAAGAACAAAGCAGTCTAGAGGGAAAACTCCTAAACAAAACAAATTAAGTCAAAACCAGAGCTAACAAGTGAAAAATCTACAGAAATAATAGAAAAGGAGAAGAAGTGGGAATACATAATGAAACTACCACAAAAGAAAAAGGGAAACAACAAACTAACAAAGGGGCAATGGAAGCAAGTGAGAATGGTAGATGGGTGGTGCATTTTGGACAACATTGGTTTACAACTAGTGAATTGGATTTGATTAGATTCAACTTAGGAAAACACAGATGGATCTTTCAAATTTATAATGTGGCCTAGTCTAACACACTAGATTAGACTATTCACACTTCACTTACAAGCACATGGGGTCATGTTGTAGTATAGGCAAGTGGCAAGGGAACGTTTGATCTTATCGAGAGAGGGGGCACTAGAGCTAAGTTAATGAGAGCTATGTTTCTAAAGTGGAGTGTAGGGTTTTAGGGGTTAAAAGTTGGTTTTGGTTGATTCCACTATGATTGCAAGAAATTAACAACAAGAAGTAATCTAGATAACTGAAAACCCTAGATTACCCTAAGCAGGTTAAGATTGAGAAGCTAGGCTAAACAAGTAACTAAGCAAGAGCAAAGAACTACAACTAGCTACACTACACTAGCAATTCAAATTAGCAACTAAGAGGTAAGTTACGTACAAGAGCAAGGAAGAACCTAGGTTATCCCTAGCTAACAAGATTAACACAAGCAAGATCCAAAGGGAACTAACTACTCAAGAAAATCCTAACTATTTAGAACTACACAATTAGCTAAGAAGTAACAAAGGCAATTGACTAAACTACCATTAACAAGCTAAGATGACAAGGTGGGTTTTAAGCATAAAGATGGATAGGTGGGCCATTTGGGAATGATACTTTGAAATCAAATGGGGGATTTTACATAAGAAGCAGGTATTATGTCTTCAATCTAGATTGCCAAACCAAACAACAAGGCATGTTCTATTGGAATATACCCTATGCTACTAGTTGGAGAAATAGGGCTAGTGTGATTCTAATTGGAGTTGGCAAGTCTAGGTTTCTAGGGTAAGCGGTGTTAGGGAAATTGAGAGACAAGGGTAGGAATGGGAGTAGAGATGAGGGTGTTTCACCTCATGTTACTTACCATCTAGCCTTTACAAAACTCTATGCAATTGCACTTATCACACTTACACTAGCTACTTAGATCTCACACCTAATTCTAGGAGAAGGGGGTTATATGTGGGAACAAAGAGTGCTAGCTACGGATCCACTATTTGGACCTAGGAGAAATTACTAAGATAGCAACCTACATTCCATTTTCCCTAGAAGCTAGGTGTCATGAAGCATCATAAAACAAGCAATCCATGTTTAAAAGAAAAAACCACAAACATGATAATGGGAAATGAGATATAAGCAACATGCAATCATCATAGAGTGGAAATATGTTCAGTACAAGATATTTCCCCCCAACATGGTATCAAAGTAACATTTTAACCCCAAACAACCCACCACTAGGGGATTATCTAGACATGATCATGGAAAAGAGCAAAAAGGAAAGAAGAAAGAGATAGAAGGCCATGGAGCTCATGGAAGATTCTTCTCATTCACCTCCTAGCTATTGTAGAATGACCTCCCTCCTCCAAGATGGGTGAAGAGCATGGAAATGTAGGGGATTATGGTATATTATCTAGAAAACATGGTTTGTATGGTGGAAATGGAGTGGAAATGGTATATGGAGGTCTTGAAGGCAAGGGAGATAGCAATGAATGCTCTAGAGTAGATAGGAGGGGGATAAGGAAGCTAACCTAGTGATGTGGCCACCACTCATGTATATATAGGTGGTGGTGGAAGCACTAGGGTAAGTAGGGGTATTGATGGAAATTCAGTGTAGAAAAGCTATGTTTTGGGTGGCAACATGACAATTCTGGGAAGAACGGCTACGGTGGGTGATGGTTGGAATAGCCATGGTGGAAGAGAACGACCATGGTGGGAAATGAAAAATTTCAGAGTGGAAGTGGTGAAATGTAGGCCGGTAGCATGGTCGTGATGGGGGCTAGGTAGAACGGTCATGTTGGATAGCACGACCGTGCTAGGTGAGGTGGAGTGGAGGTCATTCTCATTAGCATGCCCATTCTGATCATTGGCAGCACGGCTGTGCTGGCTAGTACAACTGGTTTGGGGGCTTCTTTGCATTACCGTGCTGGGTAGCACGGCCGTTTTGGCATATTTATTGTATCTTGACAAAATGAAGATCAACTCTATAACTTTTGCATTGGCGAGCACAGACATTCCTTGTCACAACAAATGTGCAACGGTCTTCAGTAGTACTTTGAACTTGAAACTTCATGATCCATGGACTTCTTTGCTTGAACTTGAACCTTAGCCACTAAGGGTAGGTTGAGGGATCTTTGGGATCTTCTTTGGACCGCTCAATGGGTGGAGGAATCCTAGAACTCCTTCCTTCTCTCTCATCCATCCAAAGCATGGTCCAAGTACCTGAAAAACATGCAAAGAACATCCATAAGTGCATTTGACAAAAATATGCATATTGAGGGAATTAACTTGCATTCTACTATGTTTAGATGTGATTGATATGCAAAAAGACACAAGATGAATCCCTAAAATTGGACTGCATGAAGGGGAGAAGCATGGAAGAGGAGGAGGAAAAGCTATGGCATGAGAGTCCTACTCCCAAGTAGCAGTGTTTGGCATTGACCAACACCAAAAAGGAAAATGAAAATACTATATTCAAATTATTGGGGGATGGGGCATCCTAAGAGAATTCAAGCCCTTCGGAGGCTCCACTGGAAGCAATGCCCTAGAATGGTTTTCCTTATGGAAACCATGGTGAATTGTGGTGATTTAGAGATTACCAAAAGAAGTTATGGTTACGTTAATGGTGTTTTATGAGTAGTGAAGAGAGGTCGGGAGGTTTGAGGATGTGGTGGGGGGATCTCAATGTTTTTTTTTGGGTGAACCTAGCTCATCGTATTGCTATTTTTGGTATTTTGATAATTACAAGAGTAACAACACTCATAGGAACATCCTCCGACAGAGTGCAGCCAAAAAAGAAAAAGATTGTACAAGCATTTACAAATCTCACTATCAAAGAAAGAAACTATAAAGAGAGAAAAGCTTTGACATCACTAAGAATACAATGACAAAGCTTATTCTCATCTCTTTCAAAATTTCTATGCACTCTATCATTTCTTTCCCTCCATAACTAGTATAAGACAGCAATACTAGCTGTCATGCATTCCATATCAGTGATGGTACACAAATCTCCAGTAGACGAAGGACTCAGACATCTGTAGTAAGAGCTGAAGCACCTCCAAACTAGGCTAGAATAAGAACAGCTGAACATAGCATGCGCCACCTCTTCTTCATCACATCTGCACAGCGGACACCTTGAGGCAAGGCTGATGCCTAAACACTTGACGTACTTTCCAGGCATTAAGAAGAAAACTCTTAGGCCCCTTCGAATTCCAAAGCCAATTAAAGAAAGGTTTGATCTCAGATTTAACTCTAATAATATTCAGAATATCTCTATAACGAACAATACAAAACCCTCCCAGCAGCAGCTCATCCATACCACCAGTAGGAGCAGGAAGAGTCTCCAGAATCACATTCATATTAGAATGCAGTCTCGACTTTTCGAAGACCCAATCACGATCCCTTATGAACATGCTAACCTTAGCATCAAAGCCAACACCAAGTTGAATAAAACCTTGAGGCCCAAGAAAATCAGCAAGGAATTTAGACCTAGGGAGCCAAGGATCATTCCAAACAGAAATAGAAGACCCATCACCAATAACAGTCCTTAAATGACCTTTCAAATCGTCTCTTGAAAGAAAAAACTTTTTAAGAAGCCAAGAGAATGATTCACTAATATGAACAGACCAAAAAGAGCTCTTCGATAAATATTTTTCATGAATCCATTTGATCCAAATACTATCTTTCTTAAGAGCCAAATTCCAGCTGTTGAGCATCACTGAGGCCTTAATGGTGTCCCTGATATTGTTAAGACCCAAGCCTCCTTCTTTTTTCTGTTTACTAATATTGCTCCACTTGATCAAATGAACAGACCTTTTAGATTCAGAACTACCCCATATGAAATCTCTACAAAGCTTCTCAATTTCCTCACAAACAGCAGTAGGAAGAGGAAGCGTGGACGTCCAGAAAAGATAGATAGAAGAGAGAGTAGATTGGACCAGTTCTACTATGCCCGCCATAGACAGCTGGCTCGCTTTCCATCCCTCTAACCTTCTTTTAATATTATCTAGAAGAGAAGAGCAATGAGCTTTAGAAAGCTTACCAATGAAAAGAGGAAGCCCAAAATATCTCATCGGTAAACTACTTCCAGGAATGCCAAGAATATTACTGATCAACTCCTTGTTAGCACCAACACTAAAGATGGCAGCACTTTTCTCAACATTAATCTTCAAACCAGTAGAAGAATAAACAAAATCCATAACCCTCTTGATAGCATGAGCACTTTGCTCATCGGCTTCAGAAAAGACAAGCAGATCATCCGCAAAAATAATATGGGATACTGAATAGCAAGTAGAAGCTTTAAGAGGTTTGAGATTACCATCAGCCACTTCCTTGTCAAGAAGAACAGAAACCACCTGCATGACAAGCACGAAGATATAGGGAGCTATGGGATCACCTTGCCAAATGCCATTGCTAGGCTTAAAGGACTCACTGGCCTCACCATTAATCAAAACTTCATAGGAAATCGTATCAAAGATCTCTTCTATCCAAGTTAACCAACAATGTGGAAAATGCATAATCTTCAGAATATGAAAAATGGACTCCCAAGCAACCGAATCATATGCCTTAGAAATATCAAACTTCAAACACATCTTCAGAGCTCCTCCTTTCCTATTAAAATCATGTATTAACTCATTAGAAAGGAGAACAACATCTCTAATGCTCCTGCCGGGAACGAAGGCACATTGATTCTTGCTGATGATCGAAGGAAGAACAAGACGAAGCCTGTTGACAAGAAGCTTGGAAATAATCTTGACAAAAACGTTACAAAGAGCAATAGGCCTTAGATTCTTGAGATCAGATGAATCTATAACCTTAGGAATGAGAGTAATAAAGGTTCTATTCGCCTCTCTAAGAATACGACTAGACCTGAAAAAATTAAGAACAACTTCCATCACCTTTGTGCAAATAATACTCCAAGAAACTTTGAAAAACTTGCCATTCAGCCCATCAGGCCCTGGGCACTTGTCTGAATTTAGGTTAGAAATGACGTCAATAACCTCTTTAGGAGAAAAGAATCTGTCCAAACTCATCCTATCAACATCTGTGAGCTTAGGAAAGGAATAATTGTGCAAAATACTCACATCAACAATGAAACCACTATTAAACAGATCTTGATAATACTTCAGAATATGATTTTTAATACTATTTGCATCAGTAGAAAGAACACCATCAATAGTTAAAGATTTAATATGATTGAAGTTCCTTCTGACTTTAACCGTGGAATAGAAAAATTTGGAGTTAGTGTCGCCTTCTTTGAGCCAAGTAATTCTAGATTTTTGCCTGAAAACAGATTCCTCATGCATCCTAGCTACAGCCGCTTCTTTCCTTCTCTCAATAGCTTCAGATTGATACACAATATTAGTGGGATCATCATCAAGTCTTACTTGAGCTTCAACTGCCAGAACCTCCAATCTTCTCGCCTTTTCAGAGAAATTACCAACCATATCTCATTCCATAAAGAAAGGGAACGACGAAGATTTCTAAATTTCGAATACAGTCTATACGTAGGAAACCCAACCACTTCATTGCTCCAACTTTTCCTTACAACTTCAAGAAAGTCAGATCTATCAACCCAAGTGTTAATAAATCTAAAAGGAGTGACCACCTTGACTCTTTCACCAATATCCAGAGTGAGGATTTTATGATCACTAATCACATTCGAATGAAGAATACCTTTAAACTCATTGAAATCCGACATAAAACCAGCATTATAGAGAATTCTGTCAATATAGGAAGTGGCAAAACCATCTCCACTTTGATGATTGTCCCAAGAAAACAAAGGTCCATTCAAGCACAGCTCAAAAAGACCAGTGGATAACATACAATTATTGAAATCCTCCATAGATTTGTTAGTAGGCGGATCCTTCCCAATCTTTTCATCAGTCTTCCTAACTGAATTAAAGTCGCCAAGGATCACCCAAGGAGCAACCAAGGAAGAATTGATATCGACAATCTCCTCCCATAGACGAACCCTATCCATATCAGGATTATGCCCATAAACTGCAGTAACAAAGAGACTTCTATTATCAAACAAAACCTCCAAGTGCACAGATTGATCAGTCTCCCTAATCTTCCTTACAAGACAAATAGAATCCCTCCAAAGAACCACAACTCTGCCTAGAACATGTGAGTCATGGTTAGAACACCAACTATAGCCAGGAAAGAACTTTTTAATGAGTTTGTCAACCTTTCTACTTCTAACCTTCGTCTCATTCAACAGAATCAGCTGCGGTTTAAAATCCCTAAATTTATTGTAAACTGCAGAAGCCTTGAGATTGAGTCCTCTGACATTCCATGAAAGAAGAGTGAAGGAGCTATCCATGATAAATGTTTGAAACCAATACTTTACTGGTGTGAGACAGAGCCCTATCTTCCCCACTACTGCCCAAGTTCTCAAACTTATTCGACAAAGAAGTTTGAGCAACCTGTCTGGAGTCTTTTCTGCTAGTCGGGCCTTTCCTTCCTTTCGATTTACCTTTCCTTTTTTTGTTTCCCTTTTGAGGTTCAAAACCATCATCTTCATTAGAAATCCCTTCTAATATTGGGGGAGTCGATAAGTCGACAACACCTTCCTGAACGAGTCCATCCACCTCAGAAGTATCAGAATTGGAAGCCATAATTTCTTCAAAAGAGTCAGCCGACACATGAAATTCATCATCATCTTCGATTGACTCCAGTCCCGATAACTGAGGTGGCCTGGATTGTCCTTCGTCCTCAACAGATTCATTCACCGGTGGTCTATCCAGTGTATCATTAACGACAATCGGATTACTACTATCAGCTTGACTAAGTTCTGAGTTATTGACTGGCATAGAGCTCTTACAGTTGGTCTGCAAAGAAGGAGAAGCACTCTTCTTCGACATTTCCTCAACCACTGTGACTCCAGAACTCGAGCTCACACCTTCAGTGGTAGAAATTGTGGGCTCTGATCTCCAAACCATAACATAAACACGATTAAAACTTAGCGGAAGCAAATCGGTAATCAGCGGAAGACAAAAATCACGGGAAATTAAAACTTTTCGAGATAAGAATTTGTATCCATAAAAACTCCTTTCATAAAGAGAGGTAACTGTTTACATCTCAGGATAATTACTTCTTGAGTAATTATATACATCAAGATACAAAATCTCAAGATCACATAACACAAGACTCCAAGACCTGAGAGTACAGAGGACACATAGGACTGACTCTAACTACACCACATGGCAGGACAAATCTCCACCTGAGATTACTGCTGCCCCTGGTGTTGCTGCTGCTGAGACTGATCACCTGTAGGCTGGTTTCTTCGTCTCCGACGTCCACCTAAAAAGTTGAAGCCTACGGGGCGAGACAATTATACATAATTGTCCCAGCGAGAGTTATAACTCTTCGCCAGAAGCTTTATTATAACATCAAAGAATATCTTAATCAGTAAAGCCTTCAAAGCATTCTATAGCAGTTGCAGTTATAACAAGATCTCTACAATTTAGGAGATATGGAGAATATCAACATTATTGCAATGTAACATCAACCAACTAACTTGGAGTCATCTCTAACAAGTTATACTACATGGTTGATTATGTTTTACAAACAACATTATGCCCTGTGGAGATGAGGCTTACCACTCATACTCCAACTGATCGCTGAGAAGCCGCATCGGTATCATACATAGGTCATTAAGAGAGCCGGATTCTCATGACCTTCACCTTCCTCAGTCAGTAAGAGGATCACTTGTAGGACATCTCGTGTCTCTACTACTATAGCTCACCACGGTAAACTGGTCCTTCGCTATTCTAGAGTCACAGTGGCGTTCTGTACTCTCTTCGTCATCAGGAGGTTTCATATTTACCTACCACTGATACGGATATCTGTGCTTTCTTCGTCATCAGGAGGTTTCATGTTTACCTACCACTGATACGGTATGGAACTATAGTGAAGGATGGATGGATTCCACATCTACATCACTTTCCTACACTAGGATGTAAGGTTCTACACATCCATGTACCCCACATACTCAAAAGTATGTGCTCCAGGAGTTCCCTGAGGAAAACCTGTTTCACCATCACTTAATTTCTGACAATGATGGATCTATGATCAGGGCTCTACATTATACTTGATTAGTTAGGTACATTCAGTATTCTTTAACATCATACATTGTTCTTCAAACAATAACAGTAGCATAGCAGCTATAAAAGAAGAATACTAAATGTAACAGGCCTAACTCATATCAATCATCATTTCTCATTATCCTCATCACAAGTCATCTCTAAGGCATGACCTTGATGGTATTTATGGCTCTCATAGCCCATTATCAGCATAGGATGCCACTGGCAAGGTATCAGATTACTTTACTTATTCATAAGGCTAACAGCATGCCTTTAATGAATATAACATCAACATCCATACCTGGATATGATTACCTTCATATCAGAACCTGCATGGTTAATACAACTGATAAAGGTAATGCAACAATAAGGAATGTACTTCCTACTCTTGTCATAAGAGTTAAATCTCTAATTCATATCAAATAGAGTTTAATACTCAAAAGCATGCCATTACCCTTGAATTAGGGTTTACTATTCACATAAGGTGAATTAAACTCATAACATCATCATGTATGAGTAACATCTTCATTGATGCTCTTGGATTAGTTAAAGGTTCATCATTTATCATAATTAGGGTTTCTATGATCTCACACAGGTGTACCATACCCTAATTATGCTCACTTATGTGCATTGGAGATGCTTTACTTGAGTTTCCACTTAAAAAGGGTACTTTTTCTCTCTAGAAGTACTTTCTCTCTCTAGAAGTACTTTCTCTCTCATCATAATGTTAGGTGATGTCAACATCACTCTAAAACAGGTTAGATTGAGTCATCATAGGCTAACATAGCCAAAAGCATCACCATTATGTGATTAGAGTTACTTTCTCTTTCTAGGGTACTTTCTCTCTCTAGAGTACTCTCTCTTTCATCATACTAATGGTTGATGATAACATTAGACTAGATCAAGTTGTATAGAATCATTATGACTAAAAACATCATTCTCATGTAATTAGAGTTTGAATTGAGCAAGGTATAACTCAATTGACCCTTCAGGGGTATTTTGGTAATTCACCCCATTGATCATCATCATAGTCAAAAACCTTAGTCAAATAACCCCTTACTATCCTAGATTATCATTAGGGTTTGATTTAAGCAACATTGAACCATTTACATCATCAAATGATTGAATGTGGTCAACCTTGAATCACATTGATTAATTCCAATCATTAATCATTAATTGAATTGAGATCGGTTGAAAGTGTTGACCGTTTGCCCACTTTGACCCTCCAAGACCGCGAGCCTCTTTCTAGCTCCAAGACCGCGAGCCCCCTTAGGCTTCAAGACCGTGAGCCTCTTCAAGGGTTCAAGACCGCGAGCCCTATCATTGGTTCAATTGATGTTGAGACCGCGAAGATCAAGTTGGAGTTGAGACCGCGAGGGTCATGAAGACCGTTTGCCCTTCTTTGACCTCAGGACCGGAAGGCCCTTCGCGGTCTTGAGACCACGAGCCTCCTCTCGGTCTTGAGACCGTGAGCCCCCTCACTATCTTGAGACCGCGAGCCCTCTCACGGTCTTGAGACCGCGAGGCTCTCATGGTCTCAGCCGCTTGGTCCTTCAACAAGGCTCAAAGGTGCAACCGATAAAGTCAACCCATGTTGAAGCCCTCAAATGGTCAAAGCTATGTTGACCACTTATGGATTGAGTCAATTAAGATTATGCTTGATCACTTGGTCATTCAATTGACCCATAATGGTTAACCATTTATGGTTGAAGTCGATTCAATTAGGGTCTATCAATGTTCACCCATCAACACTCAACAGTGTGTATCAACACAAGGTTGAACCCTTCAATTGAGCTCCAATTGGGCCCAAACTTGGCCCAAACGGTCTTGAAGTCATGTGGGTGGACCCCACATGGTCTTAAGACCGTTTTCCCAAGATTTCATCAAAGTCTAAGGTGATTTGATAGGGGTTGAACCATGATTGAACCACAAAACAGAATTTTGATTAAATTGATAACTTATTTGCAATTGGGTCCTCAATTGATCAAATTACTCAACCCTAGACCTTCAAACGGTCTTGGGTGATTGTCCTCTCGGTCTTGAGACCATTTGGATGAGTTCCAAACGGTCTTGAGACCGTTTGCCCATCCAAATTTTTGGATTCTAGTGCAAATTCATCAAGGTCTGACCCATTGAGTTGATGATCATGTCAATATTAAATTGCAATATAATTTGGTGTAATTGTACCTTCAATTGGTCAACAAATCTTGACCCCAGACCTCCAAACGGTCTTGGTTGATTGCCCTCGCGGTCTTGAGACCGTTTGGTGACCCCCAAACGGTCTTGAGACCGTTTAGGTCAATCAACCCTAAAATCCCTAATTAGGTCACCATAATTTCAGTACTGATTTTATCTAGGGTTAGCCCTAGTATTCACCCTTCAACTCTTAGCCCGTTTGGAATTAGACCATCAAACTTGGTGAGTTGTTAATTAACATAATTTTGAACAGTAATCTCATACGGTCAACGCTTAGTCAACGACCTTACATGGTCTTGAGACCGTTTGCCCAAAAAGGCAATTTCAGACCGTTTGAAAATCAGTAATTAATTCATTTAAAGTTGTGACTTAAAAAGGTCAGATCTCCCGATTCCTTTCGAGTTAGTCTCCCAAATGTTGAGGGTAATTAGCCTATATAATTAGGAACAGAGTTCTTATACGGTCCACGCTCGGTCAACGGGGCCAAACGGTCTTGAGACCGTTTGCCCCGTCGCGGTCTCGAGACCGTTTGCTCACCTCGCGGTCTTGAGTCCGAGAGAGCAAACTGTTAGGACCGTTTAAGGAAAAGAAAAGCGGTGGGTTTTTCTTGGAAATCACGCCTTCATCTTCTAGCTCAAGAACAGTACAGATATCCCACGGGTTTGCTTGCAAAATAGCAGGGAAAAGTAGGGAAATACTAAGAGCTATCATTAAAACGCATATAAAGATGCACATAGTAAAGCATAGGTTTAGAGTTATAAAACCCGCCTAAAGCTTGATTCTTGAGCTCCAATCTTTCAAGCTCCAAGCTCTAATGGCGTCCTTGAGTTCCCACAGGTTGGCCAAGGTGAAAACTCCAAGGAAGGATGAAAAGAGATGGCTAGAAAGATAGGGTTTCGAGAATTAGCCATGAAGCTAACCTTGAATTCGAATTCTAACCATGGAATTAGGCAAGAAGAGGGGTTTAAACCTACCTTGCACCCCTTGTTCGTCCTCCTTAGCTCCAAGGCAGTCCTTGGTCGTCTTTGGTGAAATGAAACAGTAAGGGAACGAAGGTTAAGTTCCCTTGCAACTAAGGGAAGGAGAGCTTATATACATGGGGTAGGATTTTCAACATTAGTTCATAAGTTTCCCTTAATTCCAACTAAGTCCTTCCTTTATTACTTGCTCGTCCCTTCCTCTTTATTCTAAGGACAAACCTTATCTTAAGTTATAGAAAAGAAGGCAAGGAAGAACAATCTAATAATAAAGTTCATACTTAAAGGGATATTGCACATGTACCCTGATTATTCAATCACAAAGCCTATTTCTTAACTTGATAACTCAATTGAGGTGAATTCCTCATCATTTCTTTTCTAAATGATGGCAAGAGTCTAAAAAGATACTTTAGATTAAATTCTTTACAAATTGCATCCCTTTATTTGGGTAAATTGCATTTTACCCCAAATTAGGGTTTCAAGCCCTGGGATTGCTTCCACAGCTGCACCTTGGTGCTCTAGCTTGGGAAATCCCTCAAACTTTGCCAAAGAGATTCTCATGATGTCTCAACATCAGAGGAACATCTCATCATGTGCAAATTGCAAGCTAACCCTTTCAAATGGGTAAATTGCACATAGGTCCTTGTATATCAAAACAATGCTACAACTTTAAATAAAAAGGAGCAAATACTGAAATATACTTTTCTGAGAAACTTAATTACATGCTCAGAGTTAATCACAAATATTTAATTACATATTTAGGCAAAACACCTAGGGTTGACTCATAACCCAGGTCAGGGATGTTACAAATTATCCACCCCTTACAAGGATTTCGTCCCCGAAATCGATAAAACATACTAAGAGAAAAGGGCAGGATACTTCCTTCTCATCTCATCCTCTAACTCCCAAGTGGCTTCTTCAATACCACGATGGTTCCAGAGGACTTTCACAAGACTTATATCTTTCTTCTTTAACTTTTTAATTCGTTTATCAAGGATTGACACTGGTCCCTCCTCATAGGATATGTCATCATTCAATTCTACTTCCATAGGTTGTAGAACTGACTCGGTGTCTGGGTGACATTTCTTCAACATAGAAATGTGAAACACAGGATGTAACTTCTGTAATTCTGGGGGAAGCTCTAGCTTATATGCTACCTTTCCAATCCGTTCAATGATTGGATAAGGCCCCATATATCTAGGAGCTAACTTCCCCTTCCTTCCAAAACGAAGGACCCCTTTCCAAGGTGAGACCTTAAGATACACTCTGTCTCCAACCTAGAACTCTAAGGGTCTGCGACGTTTGTCAGCATAAGATTTCTGCCTATCCTGAGCAGTCTTAATCTTATGTTGTATAACTTTAATCTTTTCCGTGGTTTGCTGCACCAGGTCAGGACCTAACAACTGGTGCTCACCAGTCTCAAACCAACACAAGGATGATCTACAACGTCTACCATATAAGGCTTCATAAGGTGCCATATCAATACTATGTTGATAGCTATTGTTATAGGCAAACTCTATCAAGCTTAGGTGTAGATCCCAACTTCCGGTGAACTGGAGAACACATGCTCGCAACAGGTCTTCTAAGGTTTGTATGGTCCTTTCCGACTGTCCATCAGTCTGTGGATGAAAGGCCGTACTAAACCTCAGCTTAGTGCCTAAGGCTCTGTGCAACTGTTCCCAAAAACGACTGGTAAACTGAGGACCTCTGTCAGAAACTATTGTGACAGGAACTCCGTGCAAACGCACTATCTCTTGAACATACAACTCTGATAACCTTTCAGCAGAATAGGTTGTTTTGACAGGTAAGAAATGTGCTGTCTTAGTCAACCTATCAACAATTACCCAAATGGAATCATGTCCTTTGCTTGTCCTGGGTAGGCCAACAACAAAGTCCATGGTCACATGGTCCCATTTCCACTGTGATATGGGTAAGGGTTGCATTGTTCCTGCAGGCTTCTGGTGTTCAGCTTTAACTTGCTGACACACAGGGCACCTCAGAACAAACTCTGCAACGTCCTTCTTCATCCCAGGCCACCAATACAGATCTTTCAAATTCCGATACATCTTGGTGCTCCCTGGATGCATAGCATACATGGAAGAATGGGCTTCTTCCAGGACTAACTTCCTTAAGTTGTCCACATCCGGCACTATCATTCTTCCATTATAACAAGCTACTTGATCTTTTGAGTCATGAAACCCATCTTGCTTCTCATTTCCATACTCAGATCTTATATGTTGAACTGCAGCATCATCTAGCTGTGCTTCTTTAATCTGCTCTCTTAGGGTAGGTTTAATATGCATCTCAGCTAACAAACCGGCTAGCAATGACACCTTCAACTGTACATTGTCTTGCCTTAAAGAGATAAGCATATCTCTTCTAGAGCATACTAAAGAGTTTAGTTGTGCTCTATTCATGGTTGATGTTGCTGATTTCCTACTCAAGGCATCTGCAACAACATTGGCCTTACCTGGATGGTAATCAATTGTACAGTCGTAGTCCTTGATTAACTCCATCCAGCGACGTTGCCTCATGTTGAGCTCATGCTGAGAGAAGATATATTTAAGGTTTTTGTGGTCTGTGAAAATCTGGAATGTTTCTCCATAGAGATAATGCCTCCAGATCTTCAAGGCATGAACCACAGTAGCTAACTCTAGATCGTGTGTCGGATAATTCTCCTCGTGTTTCTTAAGCTGTCGGGAAGCAAAAGAAATCACTTGTTTATCCTGCATCAACACACATCCTAGTCCATTTTTGGAAGCATCACAGAAAACTATATACCCTTTTCCTTGTTCAGGTAGCACTAGCACAGGTGCACTTGTCAACCTCCCCTTCAGCAGCTGGAAAGATTGTTGACACTTATCACTCCAAGAAAAAGGAACATCTTTCCGGGTTAACTTGGTCAAAGGTAAAGCTATAGAACTAAAGTTCTTAATGAACCTTCGATAATAGCCAGCTAACCCCAAGAAACTTCGAATTTCCGTCGGTGTCTTTGGTTGTTCCCATTGTAGAACAGATTCTACCTTTGTAGGGTCAACACGAATTCCTGAGGCGGATATTACATGTCCAAGAAAAGATACCTCCGGCAGCCAGAACTCACACTTGCTAAACTTAGCATACAACTTATGTTCTCTTAGCAAGGTCAAAGCTTGGCGAAGATGTTGCTCATGCTGCTGAGCATCTTTACTATAAATCAGTATGTCATCTATGAAGACGACAACACACTGATCAAGGAAAGGTCGAAAAACTCTATTCATGAGTTCCATAAATGCAGCTGGTGCATTGGTTAGTCCAAACGACATAACCGTGAACTCATAGTGACCATATCTTGTCCTAAAGGCAGACTTGGATATGTCACTATCCTTAATACGAAGTTGATGATATCCAGACCTCAAGTCTATCTTTGAAAAGACTGTTGCACCACGCAACTGGTCAAAGAGATCATCAATCCTCGGCAGAGGATACTTATTCTTTATTGTCACTTTATTAAGTTGTCTGTAGTCGATGCATAACCGCATTGACCCATCTTTCTTTTTAACAAACAAGACCGGAGCACCCCAAGGTGAAGTACTCGGTCGGATAAAACCTCTCTCAAGTAACTCTTGAAGCTGTTTCTTGAGTTCTGCCATCTCGGCAGGAGCCATTCTATACGGAGTTTGAGCTATGGGTTTCGTATCTGGAATCAGATTAATTTCAAAATCAATCTCCCGAGGTGGTGGTATACCAGGAAGTTCTTCAGGAAACACATCTTCAAATTCCCTGACTATGGGAACTTCGGCAGGATTGGAACTTTCCTTGGTAACATCTACCACATGGGCTAAGAATGCATAACATCCTTGCCTCAACATCTTATCAGCAACCATAGCTGACACAAGACAGGTGGGCAGAATCTTTCTTTCACCTTGAAAGATCCATGTGTTGCTTTCATCAGCAAACACAGCCAACTTGGACTCACAATCCAAGACAACTCTATACCTTTCTAAGGTATCCATCCCGAGGATTATATCAAATCCCTGCATATCAAGTGGTATAAGATCCACTTGAATGTGATGGTCAGAAAAGAAAAGGATGCAGGGAGAACATACCTCCTGCAAAACGGCAGACCCACTCAACGGAGTCTCTAACAACAAACTATCTGCTCTATGACTAACAGTCACATTGCAGTTACGAATCATTTCACGAGTGATGAAAGAGTGCGTAGCACCCGGATCAATCAGAACGGATACAACACAGGATATAGACATATTAGAATATAAAAGTTTCATCTGACCTACCACTACCCGTGGATTGACCACTGCCTCAGGTGGGTTCATAGCATAGAACCTCGCAGTCGCCTGGTGTTGAGGTGGTGCTGATGATCCAGCTTGAGACGCTTGTCCACGTCCTCGAGCTGCTCCTTGGTGTTGTCTATTCTGAGATCCCTGTTGATTCTGTCTCGGGGTTTGTTGTGTCACACCGACAACCCTAGAACGGCAATCCTTCATCAAGTGTCCCATCTTACCACAGTTGTAGCAACTCTTCTCCTGTTGCTGTGGTCTGGGTGGTCTAGTAACTGACACTGATGCAGAACTGTGCGTCCCTTGAAGCGGTTGACTCCACCCTCTACCTCTGCTTGGTGTCCATTGAGTTTGAAAACTCGATCTGGGTGGTGGAGGGTTAGGTGCAGAGAATCTAGGTCTCTTGGGATCCCTAGATGAAGAACCCTGGAACTGTGGATATCTTTTATGGGTTTGTCTTTTCTCAACTACAGATCTCTCTATCCTTCGGACTGACTCAACGAAGGTAGAGAATCTTTCTCTGTTTTCTAAGGCAGACACAGGGGTTGACATATCAGAATTCAAACCCTTCTCGAATCTTCTGATTCTTTCCTCATCCGTAGCAGCCATGTGCGGACAGAAACGCAACAACTCCATAAACTTAGCTTCATACTCACTAATGTTCATCATACCCTGCCTTAGTTTCTCAAACTGAGAGATCTTCTCATCTAGGAAGGTCTTTGGAAAATATCTATTGATAAATTCCCGACGAAACTCTTCCCATGAGAACTCTACTCCAGGTCTCTTCTGCTCTTCCATGTTCCACCAGTGACCAGCACTGCCTTTGAGAAGATAGACAGCATGTCTAACCTTCTCAGCTTCCGGAATCATAAGAATCCTCAAAGCCTTCTCCAACTCTGTCAACCATAAGTCAGCATCTGCAGGGTCGGCAGTTCCGAAGTACTCGGTAGCTCCGACACGACGAAGTCGTTCGAACGTCTTACCGATAACTTGTGCTTCAGGCTGGACAGGTGCCCTAGGTGCAGGAATGGGCATCCTATCGGTTATATGTGTCATGGCAGTCATAAACTGCCCGAACATCGTCTGTACAGCTGGATCACTCATGTCAGCTGGGTCGAACTGGGGTGGCTCTCTTGGCGACTCAGGTGCAGGTTGTTCTATTCTCGGAACTCTTGCACCGCCTCGAGGTGCACTAGCACTACTCTCTGCCACGTGCTCATCATGATGTTCTGACATTCTTATGTATCTTCTTCTCCTGAGGAGCAGAAGATTCTATTAGATAAGGAACGAGTACTAAAGGTAGACTCGACATCCTAAGTCCTATGCCTCTGTGGACTCAACTGAACCTGGAGCTCTGATACCACTACTTGTGGGCTCTGATCTCCAAACCATAACATAAACACGATTAAAACTTAGCGGAAGCAAATCGGTAATCAGCGGAAGACAAAAATCACGGGAAATTAAAACTTTTCGAGATAAGAATTTGTATCCATAAAAACTCCTTTCATAAAGAGAGGTAACTGTTTACATCTCAGGATAATTACTTCTTGAGTAATTATATACATCAAGATACAAAATCTCAAGATCACATAACACAAGACTCCAAGACCTGAGAGTACAGAGGACACATAGGACTGACTCTAACTACACCACATGGCAGGACAAATCTCCACCTGAGATTACTGTTGCCCCTGGTGCTGCTGCTGCTGAGATTGATCACCTGTAGGCTGGTTTCTTCGTCTCCGACGTCCACCTAAAAAGTTGAAGCCTACGGGGTGAGACAATTATACATAATTGTCCCAGCGAGAGTTATAACTCTTCGCCAGAAGCTTTATTATAACATCAAAGAATATCTTAATTAGTAAAGCCTTCAAAGCATTCTATAGCAGTTGCAGTTATAACAAGATCTCTACAATTTAGGAGATATGGAGAATATCAACATTATTGCAATGTAACATCAACCAACTAACTTGGAGTCATCTCTAACAAGTTATACTACATGGTTGATTATGTTTTACAAACAACATTATGCCCTGTGGAGATGAGGCTTACCACTCATACTCCAACTGATCGCTGAGAAGCCGCATCGGTATCATACATAGGTCATTAAGAGAGCCGGATTCTCATGACCTTCACCTTCCTCAGTCAGTAAGAGGATCACTTGTAGGACATCTCGTGTCTCTACTACTATAGCTCACCAGGGTAAACTGGTCCTTCACTATTCTAGAGTCACAGTGGCGTTCTGTACTCTCTTCATCATCAGGAGGTTTCATATTTACCTACCACTGATATGGATATCTGTGCTTTCTTCGTCATCAGGAGGTTTCATGTTTACCTACCACTGATACGGTATGGAACTATAGTGAAGGATGGATGGATTCCACATCTACATCACTTTCCTACACTAGGATGTAAGGTTCTACACATCCATGTACCCCACATACTCAAAAGTATGTGCTCCAGGAGTTCCCTGAGGAAAACCTGTTTCACCATCACTTAATTTCTGACAATGATGGATCTATGATCAGGGCTCTACATTATACTTGATTAGTTAGGTACATTCAGTATTCTTTAACATCATACATTGTTCTTCAAACAATAACAGTAGCATAGCAGCTATAAAAGAAGAATACTAAATGTAACAGGCCTAACTCATACCAATCATCATTTCTCATTATCCTCATCACAAGTCATCTCTAAGGCATGACCTTGATGGTATTTATGGCTCTCATAGCCCATTATCAGCATAGGATGCCACTGGCAAGGCATCAGATTACTTTACTTATTCATAAGGCTAACAGCATGCCTTTAATGAATATAACATCAACACCCATACCTGGATATGATTACCTTCATATCAGAACCTGCATGGTTAATACAACTGATAAAGGTAATG
The DNA here is from genome assembly GCA_963693085.1 of Alisma plantago-aquatica. Taxonomy (NCBI): domain Eukaryota; kingdom Viridiplantae; phylum Streptophyta; class Magnoliopsida; order Alismatales; family Alismataceae; genus Alisma; species Alisma plantago-aquatica. Next base: position 1,614,284,949 of record OY856409.1, on the reverse strand, counting down.
CAACAATAAGGAATGTACTTCCTACTCTTGTCATAAGAGTTAAATCTCTAATTCATATCAAATAGAGTTTAATACTCAAAAGCATGCCATTACCCTTGAATTAGGGTTTACTATTCACATAAGGTGAATTAAACTCATAACATCATCATGTATGAGTAACATCTTCATTGATGCTCTTGGATTAGTTAAAGGTTCATCATTTATCATAATTAGGGTTTCTATGATCTCACACAGGTGAACCATACCCTAATTATGCTCACTTATGTGCATTGGAGATGCTTTACTTGAGTTTCCACTTAAAAAGGGTACTTTTTCTCTCTAGAAGTACTTTCTCTCTCTAGAAGTACTTTCTCTCTCATCATAATGTTAGGTGATGTCAACATCACTCTAAAACAGGTTAGATTGAGTCATCATAGGCTAACATAGCCAAAAGCATCACCATTATGTGATTAGAGTTACTTTCTCTTTCTAGGGTACTTTCTCTCTCTAGAGTACTCTCTCTTTCATCATACTAATGGTTGATGATAACATTAGACTAGATCAAGTTGGATAGAATCATTATGACTAAAACATCATTCTCATGTAATTAGAGTTTGAATTGAGCAAGGTATAACTCAATTGACCCTTCAGGGGTATTTTGGTAATTCACCCCATTGATCATCATCATAGTCAAAAACCTTAGTCAAATAACCCCTTACTATCCTAGATTATCATTAGGGTTTGATTTAAGCAACATTGAACCATTTACATCATCAAATGATTGAATGTGGTCAACCTTGAATCACATTGATTAATTCCAATCATTAATCATTAATTGAATTGAGATCGGTTGAAAGTGTTGACCGTTTGCCCACTTTGACCCTCCAAGACCGCGAGCCTCTTTCTAGCTCCAAGACCGCGAGCCCCCTTAGGCTTCAAGACCGTGAGCCTCTTCAAGGGTTCAAGACCGCGAGCCCTATCATTGGTTCAATTGATGTTGAGACCGCGAAGATCAAGTTGGAGTTGAGACCGCGAGGGTCATGAAGACCGTTTGCCCTTCTTTGACCTCAGGACCGCGAGGCCCTTCGCGGTCTTGAGACCGCGAGCCTCCTCTCGGTCTTGAGACCATGAGCCCCCTCACGATCTTGAGACCGCGAGCCCTCTCACGGTCTTGAGACCGCGAGGCTCTCATGGTCTCAGCCGCTTGGTCCTTCAACAAGGCTCAAAGGTGCAACCGATAAAGTCAACCCATGTTGAAGCCCTCAAATGGTCAAAGCTATGTTGACCACTTATGGATTGAGTCAATTAAGATTATGCTTGATCACTTGGTCATTCAATTGACCCATAATGGTTAACCATTTATGGTTGAAGTCGATTCAATTAGGGTCTATCAATGTTCACCCATCAACACTCAACAGTGTGTATCAACACAAGGTTGAACCCTTCAATTGAGCTCCAATTGGGCCCAAACTTGGCCCAAACGGTCTTGAGGTCATGTGGGTGGACCCCACATGGTCTTAAGACCGTTTGCCCAAGATTTCATCAAAGTCTAAGGTGATTTGATAGGGGTTGAACCATGATTGAACCACAAAACAGAATTTTGATTAAATTGATAACTTATTTGCAATTGGGTCCTCAATTGATCAAATTACTCAACCCTAGACCTTCAAACGGTCTTGGGTGATTGTCCTCTCTGTCTTGAGACCGTTTGGATGAGTTCCAAACGGTCTTGAGACCGTTTGCCCATCCAAATTTTTGGATTCTAGTGCAAATTCATCAAGGTCTGACCCATTGAGTTGATGATCATGTCAATATTAAATTGCAATATAATTTGGTGTAATTGTACCTTCAATTGGTCAACAAATCTTGACCCCAGACCTCCAAACGGTCTTGGTTGATTGCCCTCGCGGTCTTGAGACCGTTTGGTGACCCCCAAACGGTCTTGAGACCGTTTAGGTCAATCAACCCTAAAAACCCTAATTAGGTCACCATAATTTCAGTACTGATTTTATCTAGGGTTAGCCCTAGTATTCACCCTTCAACTCTTAGCCCGTTTGGAATTAGACCATCAAACTTGGTGAGTTGTTAATTAACATAATTTTGAACAGTAATCTCATACGGTCAACGCTTAGTCAATGACCTTACACGGTCTTGAGACCGTTTGCCCAAAAAGGCAATTTCAGACCGTTTGAAAATCAGTAATTAATTCATTTAAAGTTGTGACTTAAAAAGGTCAGATCTCCCGATTCCTTTGGAGTTAGTCTCCCAAATGTTGAGGGTAATTATCCTATATAATTAGGAACAGATTTCTTATACGGTCCACGCTCGGTCAACGGGGACAAATGGTCTTGAGACCGTTTGCCCCGTCGCGGTCTCGAGACCGTTTGCTCACCTCGCGGTCTTGAGTCCGAGAGAGAAAACTGTTAGGACCGTTTAAGGAAAAGAAAAGCGGTGGGTTTTTCTTGGAAATCACGCCTTCATCGTCTAGCTCAAGAACAGTACAGATATGCCACGGGTTTGCTTGCAAAATAGCAGGGAAAAGTAGGGAAATACTAAGAGCTATCATTAAAACGCATATAAAGATGCACATAGTAAAGCATAGGTTTAGAGTTATAAAACCCGCCTAAAGCTTGATTCGTGAGCTCCAGTCTTTCACTCTCCAAGCTCTAATGGCGTCCTTGAGTTCCCACAGGTTGGCCATGGTGAAAACTCCAAGGAAGGATGAAAAGAGACGGCTAGAAAGATAGGGTTTTGAGAATTAGCCATGAAGCTAACCTTGAATTCGAATTCTAACCATGGAATTAGGCAAGAAGAGGGGTTTAAACCTACCTTGCACCCCTTGTTCGTCCTCCTTAGCTCCAAGGCAGTCCTTGGTCGTCTTTGGTGAAATGAAACAGTAAGGGAACGAAGGTTAAGTTCCCTTGCAACTAAGGGAAGGAGAGCTTATATACATGGGGTAGGATTTTCAACATTAGTTCATAAGTTTCCCTTAATTCCAACTAAGTCCTTCCTTTATTACTTGCTCGTCCCTTCCTCTTTATTCTAAGGACAAACCTTATCTTAAGTTATAGAAAAGAAGGCAAGGAAGAACAATCTAATAATAAAGTTCATACTTAAAGGGATATTGCACATGTACCCTGATTATTCAATCACAAAGCCTATTTCTTAACTTGATAACTCAATTGAGGTGAATTCCTCATCATTTCTTTTATAAATGATGGCAAGAGTCTAAAAAGATACTTTAGATTAAATTCTTTACAAATTGCATCCCTTTATTTGGGTAAATTGCATTTTACCCCAAATTAGGGTTTCAAGCCCTGGGATTGCTTCCACAGCTGCACCTTGGTGCTCTAGCTTGGGAAATCCCTCAAACTTTGCCAAAGAGATTCTCATGATGTCTCAACATCATAGGAACATCTCATCATGTGCAAATTGCAAGCTAACCCTTTCAACTGGGTAAATTGCACATAGGTCCTTGTATATCAAAACAATGCTACAACTTTAAATAAAAAGGAGCAAATACTGAAATATACTTTTCTGAGAAACTTAATTACATGCTCAGAGTTAATCACAAATATTTAATTACATATTTAGGCAAAACACCTAGGGTTGACTCATAACCCAGGTCAGGGATGTTACAGAAATAGACGGAACAGATGGAACAGGGGGAGGAGGAACCTGCACAACCTTAGGAACCCAAATTTTCTTCGATTGCTTCTGAGGAAAGACCTCCTGACACTCGTGTCCGAACAAATTACACACAGAACACGGCTTGGGCTTCCATTCATACACAAAACTAACCGACTGCTTATCACCTTTTTCACTCGTCAACTTTAAATGTTCAGGAAACTTCGAGTTCGCCGGAATGAGAACCTGCATTCGAGCGAATTCAAGTCTTCTAAAGTTGAAAGTATCTCTGTCAACTCTCAGAGGCTCTCCTAGGTAAGACGCAATCCTTTCAAACATTGCTTTATCCCAGAGCTCAAGAGGGGATCTCAATGTTGACACAATATCTTGTTGTAAACCCCACTTTCTAGTAGAAATTGATGGCGAAGGAGGAAGAGGAAAGTAGAGATGTGTTGGCTTATATGGGTGGTTTGAGAACTGCCAAAAATTCAAAACATGGGGTTGATGAAGATTATTGTTAATGATAGTAGTCATCATATTCTTTCTATGGGGGATTTCAATAAGATTTTATGCTATGATGAAAAAGAGGGGGAGGGTAGTAACACTATAAGGAACATGAATGAGATTAGGGAAGCTATGAGAAGTGGGATCACAGAGGGGAACCAATCCCTACTAAAATGAAAAGGCAACATCCCAAACAACACACCAACAAAAACTTTTTCTTGAAAGGGATGAAACCAAATTTATTCAACATGATTGCATCATAACATAAAACAACTACAGAAGTAAAGATGTATCTAACCATTACAAAGCTTCATACCATAACTACTCTTCCACCACACAGGGTGATATAAAGGAAAAACTAACTACATATATGACTAGATGAGGATCACCTAACAACTTCAAGCAAAGTCTCCCACGAAGTCAGATACACTTGTTGTGGTCCATGTCCTCCTTGATTTCCTTCTCCTAATCCAACACCTGGAGCTGGAAGCATACCCCACAAGAGGAAAAGAAAAGTGGATATCAGCAAAAAGTTGGTATGTGCATGCTAAAATGAAATTGAGCAATATATATTAGGAACTAGGTACATCAAGTATAGAAGGCTTCCCATGAAAGAGAAAATAACTAACCAAATGGGCATAAATTGAAAAGAATCATTATCATATGATAAAAGGAATACTTGTCATAAAATTAATAATAAAAGTGGTTCCACAAAAGAACACATAATCTTTTAGGGCAAAAAACCCATAACAACCTGCATGTAGGTGAAATAAACATAGAACTAGAACAACATAAATAACAAAGGCGACCAAGCCTCATAAACTTGAAACTTGATAGAGATTGGCACATAACCAAACTCCCAATATATAAAAATGTTGGCAAAACCTCATATTTGAAACTCGGGTATGGGACACAACCTCCATCCCAAAAATAAATAAGGGCACATAACCCAAAAACCAATGCAAAATATATTACTGTAGGGCTACTAAGTCACAAAATATGCTTAATAGAGAGGCAAGTAAAAAGTATAGTCAAAATAACAAGATTTGTCACCACATAATGACAATGTAAGCAACCACCACAAATGTGGGCAAAAAAATATCACATGTCACCTATCATGAACAAAGAAAAAGTAAAGACCAAAAGAATGCCAAAGATCAATAACAGATAAAAGGCACTTCTCATGAAGCATATTTTCCAAAAGAACAAGATAAGGTGTAGGCTAATGTCCATAGGACCAAAAGAATGATAAAGATAGGTTATTGCTCAAATAGAATAATAGGAGATGCAAACATACCTCTCCATAGAGTCTAACAGTACAAGATCACTTCTAGATCCAAATCTAGGTTTCCAAAGCACCTAATATCATGTATCTGAAATTAGGGTTATAATTACATTGATTATGCAAAACCCTAAATATCACCTTTTATTATTAGTGAATTAGGTTATCAAAACCATGCCATGTTTTAGGTTATATTTTTCTGAGTTTAAAACATTTTTATTATATATTTTTGACTTATATATATTTAATTAGGAATTTTAAAACTTTTTACTTATTTAGATTAATCCATTAAAATCACATACTTTCAACATTGGATTTAGGCAACAAAAACAATACCATTAGAAATCTTACATTTTTTTTAATCCAACGAGTATTTATTTGTAATTTTTGGATAAGTAGATAATTAGATATGATTTTTTAAAGCTCGACCAATCAGAATTTTAAGAATTGCCAAATAAGCAAGAAAGAGAGTGAAAGAGAGTGGCCGACCCAGATGACTTGGCCCAATAGTGTGTGGCCAAGTCACCTGGTCAAGGATCCACTTTAACCTCACCCAAATCAAAGGAAAACATGGCTAAAAGACCATTATGCCCCTTAGCGTGAAAACAAAGAAATGAGAAAGAAGAGGGCATAGCAGGGAAAACACAGGGGAGTATCTTCCCCTCCACCTTGTAGCGCCATGGCTGTGAGTAGCTTGGCTATTGCTCGGTGGAATTGGGTGAATCCCCAATTCACGATGGATCAACAAAATAGCAACATGGAGATGAAGAAGGGAATGCACCGAACTTACAGTGAAGATTAATTGAGATGTCGGTTCCTCTGAAGCAACACGAGTAGTGCCACAAGCTCATGATGAGAAACTCAATCACTAACCAACAAAATGAGGACGATCAATGCAATTGGAAGTAACGAAGTACTGGGTAAAGGGCGACGAAGATGGGGGTATGGGCCCTTATTTATATGGTGGAGTCCTAGGGTGACACCACCTTGGTCATGAGATCTTGGGACCCAATCTTTTGTGTGTTTCCTAAATCTTCACCAAAAACTCAAAAATAGGGCATCAATCAATGCAGAACTCAAAGAGGAAAATGTAGGAGGAAAAATCTCGATAAACGATCAAGTATTGGTCGAGATATTTGTGAAATATCGGGGGACTCTACTGTTCGTGGTGCACCTCTCCTACCCAAGGTAGGAGATGGGTCCCAAGCCATTCGATACAAAATCTAATGGATGAGATTGAGGTGTGAGATATTAAAGGGTGCATGATAGATCAAAATCGAAAATCTTATCCAATTCGAAATCAAACAAAGTGATGTATTAAATTTATTTCTCTTTTTCTCTCCCCTCTTTTAAGGGTGCAAACGAATCCCAACTTTAATGAAATTTGGCACCTAGCCTAATTTTGATATGAGGAACCTGAATATGCAATTAGATTTGCCTTTTGAGAACTTTGAATGTGTTAAATAAATCAAATCTTATTCTCTCTTTCCTCTTTCATTAATGGTTATAAGATTATCCAAATTTGATGAAACTTCACCCACAACTCACATTAAGTGTCTTGGATACAAATCTACCTTCAATTTTACATTTTGGAGTTGTTTGTACATTTATTTAATATTTTGAAGGTTCTACATACTTTCTTTCTCCTAATTTCACCTTTCAATCAAATATTCTCTAAATTGAGTGATAATTTTCCTGAGGGCATATTTTAATGTGTAGATTAGGAATCTAAAATTATTTTCCACTTTTGGTGTCATTAAATATTTTATCTAAAATTTTTAAGGAAAAACACCTTTTCTTTTCTAAATAAAGTAGATATGATTATTATTATCCTAAATTGGTGAAACTTGTCCTCCAAGCCAAAGAATATCCAAAGAAAACAAATATGAGGTTATGATTATCCAATAATTTTTCCTTTTATAAATTTTAACCCATTATCCATTATTTTTATTATTTCTCTTATTAATAATTCAATATCACATTAACATATTTTAAGCATTATTATTCATTATTTTTCTCTTCCTTGCTCCATAAGGCAAATGAATGATCTAGAATGAATCTACTCTATCTTTATCTCACATAAGTTTATTTATTTTGCATTTTGTGGAATTTTAATTCATTATTGTCAATCATGGACACCTTATCTTTTTTATGCACATTATTATCTCACCTGAGATATTTTGTATACCCTTATTCGATCTTATGATTAATTTGAAGGTATTGGGTAATATTTATTTATATTATACATGTTAGTGTGGTTTATTCATGCATTAACATATTTAAGGTCACTAAAGGGCATACCCTTATCCTTGTTTGACTAAACCCCAAAGACTAAGGTTTATAACCTCTTAATCCTGGAATAAGATTAAGTTCTAGGTTTCAGTATGTTACAGAAGCCATAGAGGATGGACAACTAAATGACCTGGGATATTTTGGAAACCCTTTCACCTGGAAGCGTGAAACCTATGAAGAGACTACTATCAAAGAACTCATGGATATAGGTTTGTCAACCAAAGTGTGGTCATCCGTATATCTTAAAATGGGAATCAGGAATTTAACCTTTATTAGATCAGACAATGCCCCACTACTACTCAATACCAAGTATAACAAGATTACAATAAGGAAGAAGATTAGCTTCATATGTGAGAGTTTGGCTAAAGGATGAAAGTTTTATAAGAAAAGTTGAGGTGGTGTGGAGATATAATGTGTTCATGTCCCTCTTCTCTTAATATTTATAGATAGAAGTTAAATATCTAGGCTTGCAAAAAGATTGAAGACATCAACAAAATAGTTATGGTGGCTGAAGCTATGTTATGTATTGAATAATGTAAGGCAATTACAAATGAAAATGCAGAAGCTTAGAAAAAGTTGAGTGAAGAAATCTCTAATCTTCAAAATATCAATGAGGGATTTTCTAGATCAGGGGAAAAGATAAAAAAATGAGAGACGGTGATAGGAATAAAAAAAAAATCTCAAAAAACATCCCAACAAATAATGAAAAACAAAATCAACTTTCTAAAAGATAGAAATGAGGATCTAAAGTTTAAAGACAATGGGATTACCGACATTATTGTCGACTACTACTCTGACTTGTTCAGCTTGCATCTTACATCCAATATGGAGGAAGAGATTATATGGGTGAATCATTGTATTATGATACATTAAATTACATCTTGTAGTATTTTCCCACACATGATGAAGTATGGACAACTCTCAAACACATGTACCTGAAAAAGCTCCTAGGCCTAATGGCATGCATATCGCTTTTTTCCAAGCCTTCTCAGACATCATGGGTGATGTTGTGCTCGTACTGGTCATTAATTGGTGGAAAGGGGATTTTAATATGCATCAGATGAACACAACTAACATTATGCTAATACCAAAATGCAAAAAACTCGATAATATGAAGGACTTACACCCAATCAGACACTGCAACACCAATTGTGAAATTATATCCAAGATGATGCCTAATCATCTTAAGATGTTCTTTAATGATATTATAATTGTCAATTAGAGTGCCTTTGTACCTAAATTTCTCATGTCTGACTATGAAATTTTTTCGTATGGAATGCACCATGCCATGAAGAATGAAAGAAAAGGCAAGTGGGTGTATATTGGTATGAAGATAGATATTAGCAAGGCCTACGATGGAGCTGAGTGAAGTTTACTAGAGAAGGTGATGACCAAGATGGGATTTGGGAGTACCTGGAGGAATAAGGTAAGAGATTGCAATAGCTCCACGACCCTTTCCTTCATCATCAATGGGTGTAGAGAGGGATCCATTAAACTTAAAAGAGGGCTACACCAAAGCTACCCCAAGGCTACCCCATTTCACCTTACCTATTTCTTTTTTGTGCAAATGCCTTCTCACACCTTCTCATCAAGGTAGACAATGAAGGGAAAATTCATGGTGAAAAATATAGTAGGGAGGTCTCAGTATATCCCATTTGTTCTTCATTAATGATAGTATCTTGTTTGTGAAAGATACTCCACATGAAGCAACCATGATTGTTGATATCACCGGCTTCTATGAGAGAGAATTTGGTCAAATAATTAACTATAACAAGTCAAATGTAGTGTTTAGAAAAAATATTACAATGGAGATGAGAGAAGGAGTCCTAAATATCCTTGAGGTGAAATAGGTGGACAAGCATGAGAAATTACCTAGGCGTGCCAACATTTATAAGAAGGCCCAAGAAGGTGGTATTCCAGAGCGTTATCGATAAGGTATGGAACAAACTTAAGGGGTGGAAAGAAAAAACGCAAAGTCAAGTTGAGAAGGAGGTCCTAATCAAATAATTTGTTCAGTCAATACCAACGTACATTATGGGTTTGTTTCAACTCCTAGGAGATATCATTGAAAAAATTTACAAGCTCATAACACAGTTCTAGTGGGGTAAAAAGGATACAAGAAGAAGAATTCATCAGACAACCTAGAAAAATATGTGTGCACCCAAAGCGGATGGCAGTACTGGCTTCAAAGAACTTGCATCTTTCAATACTTCTATCCTTGTAAAAAATGTCGAGTAGTTATGAAGAAATCTTGAGTCCCCGATGGAAAAAGTGTTGAAGGATATATACTTCAAAAGCTTTGAATTTTTTTAATATTATTGATGGTTTAATCGTAGCATGGTGTGGAGGAATATGGGGGTGGAGGGGGAGAGAAAACCATTATGAAAGAGCGGAGGTGGAGGATAGGAAAAGGTAACAAGGTGCATATATAGAGTGATATGTGGTTTCCCAACAGGAACAAGTGCTACTCTAATAACTCTAGCGAGAGCCATGATAGTGTAATATTGGTGGAACAACTCACTGTCAAAGAGTGAGATAGTTGGATGATAGAGAAAATGGAGATTTACAACCTTAATGAAGAGAAGGAGGCCATATTGTCTCTACCCCTTAATTATAATGGGGAAGATGAGTTATATTGGTACCTGATCCCCAATGACATTATTTTGTTTAGACCAGCCTACCACCTTGGGTGGAATACTCTAAGAAACAATTTTATCACTCCTACAAATCCTCCAATGGAGATATTGCTAGCTATATGGAATCTTTCCTTCCCACCTAAAATCAAACACATCATTGGAGATGTTGTGCATGGAATCTTGCAATAAAAAGAAGACTATACAATAGACAAATTGTAACTAACACTTTGTGTAAGTGTTTCTCTGAGGACACAGAAGATGAATGCCACATCTTTTTTAGATTCCCTGCTATAACACACCTTTTACATGGATGGATTGTTGAATAGTGTTCTTGATGGGTTGAACAATATTAGTATGACCGAGATTTGGAGACAAATTTTGAGGAATTAACCAAGGAGAAGTTAGCCATTCTTATCACCCAATGCATGTCAGCTTGGATATGCAAAAACAATAGATTATTCTCTTCCATAAGAGAGCAACCTAAATCTACTATTGCATGTCTACTCCATTGGGAGACAAACTACAGAGAAGTGTAGGATCTTGGGAGGAATTATAATAAGAGATAAAGAACATGTGAGAACTATGGCTTGAAACCCCATCTACCTAGGACAATCAAAGTCAATAATGATGTTGCACTATTCAGGGATAATTCAATGTGCTTCAGTGCAATCTTTAATGATAAAAAAGCTTCCTACCATGTGATGTTTTCTAGGTTTGCAGATGGAAGTTGGAGTCCATTCTTGTGTGAGAGCTATGATGTTATGTTGGGAATGGATATGCCTATCAAACAAAACTATATGAATCTTATCATGGAAGTGGATGCTTTTAGTGTTATTACCCAAATCATAAGTGATGAGAGAGGAGAATGTATCAAAAATATGATCATCATGCATATTGACCATCTCAAGCTTCTTTTGAATCGATTGAGTTCATCCATACTTTTAAAGGAAACAACACTACAGTGCATAACCTAGAAAAAAAGGTTGAGGAAGATCAAAGGACCTGACTATGTTAGAAAATTTCCCTTTATATTATATCAACCATCTATGTAATGATCACGAGCATTAATATATGTTTGTTTGGAGTTCAATAAAAAAAAGACAAATGCACTTACACTGGTTTTGTTCACTCTACGCATGGCTATGTACAAGTTGTACATAGAAGGAGAGAATAAACTATAGTAGTTCAAAATCACTTTCAAGAGATAGAGTACTATTGGTATGACATCATATGATAGACATGTTTATTTTATCTTAGACTAGATTTTCTTGAAAAAATGTTGGGTAGTTAACATACTTTATCGCTTATGTTTGGTCACTCTTACCATTATACTTGAAATGACCTTCTGATATTTCCTTAAATCTAATCATGGATATGTTATATTTATTGAATAGTTTTTATTTATTATAAAAATGACGAGAAATCACACATGAAATCATAATCTTTATGATTAACACTCCATCACAACATTATCTCATTATTTGTGGGAAAATCAACACAAATACAACTTACCATAAATCTTCTTAGTGGCTTATCACTCTTGTAGTTAGTTTTATTTATGTTGGGCTTATCTCCTAATCCCTTCTCATCTCAGTACCAATTTTGTTCAATTGTGAAAGAAATTATGAAAGTTGATGGCGTTTTCATTGGTTAAAACAATTTTGTAACTCTATTATAAGAAAATGTATCAGTAATGAAACTCGATTACCATTCATCACATAAATCTAGTACAACATATTATTGAGGTTAACTTGTACTCATATTGTAAAATATAAAAAAATATTTAATAATTATTTGAGCCTCCCCTATTCACATATGAGACAAACTAGCACAACCACACATATTTAGATGCTAATTACAATGGTCCTACATTTATCCCTAAATCCCTTATCTAAGATGCTTCAAAGCTTTTTCCTTTAAAATATGTAATTATCTCACCAGTAGGCATCCCAGTCCTAACTTCATAAGGTTTTCATTGATCAAGTTCTTTACCGTAATATAACTTTTTTATGTTTTTTCTTGTGCTTCCTACCATCTTGCTTTTCTATAAATCATAATGAGCTTTAAGATTTAAACATTGAAGTGTGGTTATAATGAAATACCATTATATTTATTGGTATTTATGCCTTACTTGTATATAAATATGGCATACGACTTACAGATCATCTGATATTCTTCATAAAACCCCTACAACAACTACCTTCTAATTAATGCATGCCAATGAAATTATGCCTTACTTGTTGAACGGTAGTTATTAATTGATAAATGAAACATGGACCACATACAATCCAACTGGGTTGTTGCACATGTGTAATCTTTATGGGTCTCTAAATTTATTTTGACCATCCCATAATCAATTCTTCCACCAATAATAGGGTATTGATTATTACAACTGAAACTTTTGTCCGGTATTATATACAATAAACAATTGCTAGTTCGTCCATTGTTAGTACCTACAAACGACATGTGCATGGAATTAAATTGGTATTGCATTCTTGTAATATAATTTCTCTAGGGACGTATATATGATGTGATGTCCCGAATTCATGGGAGAAACATATCCCATACTTTTTATGCCTTTTCTACCAATCAAAAAATTATAACAATCCTCCTTACTAGAAATATTTAACCTTAAATATTTATATTCTCCAATGCATAAGCTTATTTACATTATAAAATAAAACCCACTATTCATTACTAAATCCACCAAATTAATCTCTTATATCGTTGTTAATGTGTGTACAAACTCTTATCACTAGCCGACCAATGATGCCCCAATCACTTGTTTAAACTATCAATTATCTAAAATATTCACAATTCTCTTTGATATTCTTACTTATGGAGATTGAAGATATCTTACCTTGATGGCCTCCATTGTCCAAAAGTAATTGTATATATGACTTATTTCATAAGGACGAATGTCAAGTACCAAAGATACCATATTTATTCTATATTTACCATCAAGCTTTAGAAAGTGTGTCTTCTAGTTCTTCAAAGTAGAATGATTATTGTTGTAATGTTGTCTATTCCAAGCATCATTATCTCACATCCAGCAATATCTCCTTCTCATTCTCACTATGTATATTTTATTAAAGTTAATAGAATGAGATCTTTCTTAAACCCACACAACATCATCTAAATCACATTACTTTCTATTAATGTTGGGATGCATTTTTATTTGTGAATATTTACTCATATTGTGAAATTAACTAGAAAAACTAAAAATGATTGTTAATATAAAGATGTTACCATATTAAAATCTATATCATTCTTCATCTATCAACCAAAGTTGAGTACGCATATGTAGTTAACAATAATGTTGACATTATTTTTTCCATACTCTTTAAGTGCACATGGTCAACTCCTATCCAATCCATGACGTTTTGGTTTGACAAAGGTGCCACATATCCCACATAGGAGCCAATACTCTATGCTTAACCCAAATATTTTTTGTTGGCATTCATTTATTCAATACCATGTTTGAAAACATAAAATATGGTCAATCTTCTAATATTATGAAAAGTCAAAAACTCACATATTGATGGTGTTTGAAATAAATTAAACAATAATTTATCTATTAACACATAGCAATTAAAATGTCATTACTTTGTTAAGCAATATGAAAAATTCTTTTGTTGGTCATAAATGTCTCTATTTGGATACAAATAGATGTAGTTAACCCGAATGTAGAGCAAGATACAAGATTTAGATGTCTAGCAGAGATATATTCAGATTCTAGATACTAGCACTGGGGATAATTATGTACATAAGATGAATTATACAAGAGAAAGAATAGCGACATATTTTGGTCAAAATTAATGTGTCATGAATGAATATATCAAGGCTTTTGTTATGAAAAAGTATTTGGAGATTAATCTCCGTAAGTTTGTCGATATATATACCTGAAAAAATATGAAGAATTATGCCTCACGGGTCAAGCAATATTATTTGTACTCTATAGATGAAAACTAGATATCAAGAATGAATTGAGAAGAATAAAATGAGAAGAACATGTAGAATAGACAATATCCTTGTCGATGTATGGAAGTGGATAAGGGAGAAAAGAGTTATGTGGTTAACCACTTCATTAAATAAGATTATGAGGGAAAATTGGCAAATGAGTTATAGGATGAGTGAAAAAAATGGAGTTGTACAAAGTGCAAAGACCATAGAGGTACCTAGATGTTGTGTTAAACTATGTTTCTTTGCGAGATAGTTGTTAAACAAAGAGTAAGATATTCAACACATGCATCGAACAACCAATTTGATTGGATCTTTACAAAATCCATGTTATTTTTCAACAATATGCGTAGGAAGATGTATAAAGATCTAAATAGAATAGTATACACTTTCATTAATTTTAAAGTCCTCTGATAGAGTATCGGGGGTGCTGATTTGGTGGTGTTTTAGAGAAAATGGGTGCCCCTATCCAATACATTCCTTTCCTTAAAGACATGCACAACTCAATTTAGAGGGTTTGGACTTCAAGATTGGAGAGTCTAAGATCTTTAGCTATAGTCAGGTGCACCGCGGATAAACTTTAGGACCATATCTTTTGTTCTTCTTATGGACGTGTTGACAAAGCAAGTTCAAGAAGATATCACTTGGTGTACATTAGTTATGGATGATAACGTGTTTAATGCTAAAACTATAAAGAAACCAAACTAAAAAGTTGAAATTTGAAGAAGTGAAGTGGAGAATATGGATTCAATACCAAGGGAAAGCATTATGAATGTTGGTGGAAAGTTGAAAGGTGTGGATATATGTGACAAGTCTCCTTACATGTATTTTATCATCCATATGAATGGTGACAGTAATGATGTATGCAAAAGGCTCACAATAGATTGGATTAAGTGAAGGATTGGAACTAGAATATTGTACAACCAAAAGAACTCTCTCAAACTAAAAGGTAAGGATTACCAGATAGATGTACATCTAGTCATGGTATATACAAGTGAAAATTGAGAAGTAAACAAACAAGGGTGGTTAATAGGTGAATATGGAAGAAATATGTATCTCAAGATAGATGTGTGGGAAGAATTCAAAACATTACTAGAGAAAAAACAAATGAATAAAATGGGGGTGATGTGATTTGAGGAAACACTGTGAAGGGTTGACTGAGATAATCAAGAAAAAAGTAACATAGACTAACAACTTCACCAATTAGAAGTAATGTTATTAAGATAAGCATGATTAAAAGTGAGAAAAAATGCAACCTAGTTTGTTTTCTATTCACCTTACGTACCATGAAATTCAAGGGCTTGTAAGGTAAATACAAAAACAAGCTAGGTTGCATATGGTTTGGCTATATGCCATCTCCTATTCATAGTTACCTAGATTTGAAGAGTAGTCTAATGGATGTAGTGCGGTTATTTTAATTATAGTTATGGTGTTGCATGTTGTAGTTTAGATTTTTTATTTTCCTGCAAGGGAGGTCAAGATGAATGTCGATGCCTCCTAACTTGTTCAAAAGAAAATCCAAAGATAAACTTATTCGTGAAGAGCTCATAAGGAGAGAATTTTGTTCTTTACATCTCGATGAGAATATGATATGAAGGCTAATAAAAAAAAGGATCGATGTAGCCCACTAATGCTTGCTAAGGAGGTGCACATGTGATGATGATAATGACGACTATCAAAGAGGACAAATGACAACGAGGATAGCATGTAGAGTATGAAACAGAATGGAGTTCGACTCTTATTTTTAAGATCCCATATGAAAAACTGATGGAGATACCCACTATATTTGATAAAAATTTAGGGTTTGTTGATACATTGTTCTCAGCTTCAACGGTTGGAGATGATGGATGTAAGATATCATAACCAATACGCAAACAACGCTGGTTAAATCATTTCAGCGGATCGATTGTTGGGAGTCTATAGTTAATTTGGGTCAAGTTTTCTTATGGTTACTCAGTATGTATTAGGGAGAGCACTTATATGTCCATTGTCGCACTCGCACCGCAAGAAAATAACTGAGAAAAGATGTAATAAACATGGGAATGAACAAAGAATCTCAGTACATGAAAGGAAATATACTGCCGTTTATTTGAGCAATCCAAATCACCAACGATGTTTGTACATGTAAAACCTTTCGTGCAGCATCGCACAAGAGGGTAAAGTTCCAAAGGGAAAGGCTGTCCTATTGCAAGAGACAGTTAGATGATCCTACTTCTTGTAACTGATATTGCGATATTCTATCTCTATCCAAACTAGGGCTGGCAATCGGGTCCGGGTTGAGCGGGTCCTATTTCGGGTCAATTCGGGTCAGATCAAATATACTCGACCCGAACCCGACCCGAAAATAATTACGGGTCATACCTGCTTGACCCGAACCCGAAATTCATATTTGCGGGTCTGACCCGATGAATCCGATGGACCCGAAAATATTATATAATATGCAAACCCGAAAAACCCGAAAATGCAAACCCGAAAAACCCGAAAATAGAAACCCGAAAATTCAAACCCGCTAGACCCGAAATTGCTGCAGAATTTGCTTATTAATTATTGTTTTGCAAGCAAAGACTTATATAAACTATCATAGATTTATGTTTGTGTGTGTTAAAAATTTATATGGCTAGAAACATGGAAAAATATATACACATACGAAGATTTAATTTCGGGTCGAGCGGGTTTTGCGGGTCGAGAATTGCAAACCCGGACCCGACCCGCAAATAATTTTGGGTTTTTCGGGTTCGGATCATTTCGGATCGGGTCGAAAAAATCAAGACCCGAACCCGCTTTAGTCGGGTCGGGTCGGGTCGGGTCGGGTCAGGTTTTGCCAGCCCTAATCCAAACTCTTGACGCCAACCACATGTACAGAATCAATTGCTGGTAAAACAGAACCAATCGAAATTTCCTCTAAATCACACACCGGGGGCCGAGTTGGAAAGAAAAGGCACTCACAATACCTGCATAATGACACCAGGGGGTCCATCGGACCCAATACTGGATAAACAGTGGGACCGGCGGCACAGCCCACGTGTGCTATGCTGCCGTGACACTAGAACACGGGAGCGGCGGTACCCGGACACGTGAATAGTGGCGTTTGTCGCCGGAACGCATGGCTTCCGGCGCACCGCCGGTCGTCTTCAGGTCACTTCGCATGTGAGCTCGGACAGATAGAGGTGGGGGTCGATCACTAGGGCACGCATGGAGAGATGGAGAGAAAACAAAAGCTGTGAAGTATAAGCCCACCAGTACCTTTCACCGGATGATTAGAAATGATAGATGGGAACGGCCAGCCGGACGGGTAACAAGCATGGGTACGTTTTGAACCCATTGACGGCAACGTCCGGTTTCTGAAGATTGAAAGCCTATGTTTTGTTCGTCATAACGCCTCCGGTTGAAGCCCATGGAATCAGCTAGGAAAGTGGGGAGATAGATTGGATACAACACGGGAGTGGAAAATCTAACGCGCAGGAATCATGCAAGGGACAGCAGGACAGCTACTGATCGCAGAGATGCCGGCAGCTACTGCTTTAAGGGCCAACACCAAGAGATAGGACTGCTATCCACATATCCATACACTATTAATCATATACCAAAAAGTGACAGGCTGTTTTGTTTGGCTGCGCCCTCGATTTAATTTTCTATGATTAGCGTGGAACATGCGACGATACCTAACAACCAAAGCCTTTTCCTTCCGAACTTGATAGAGACCATGTTCCTATCGCCAAAAAGAAGATATTTTTGCCTTTGTTTTTAGCTAGGATGCATCTATATAATTAATGAGAGGATTTGCAATTCCTTCTCTTCTCTCTTCTCCTCTTCTTTTGAGACATGATCCAGGAAATATTGCTTGGTGGTTCAACTTGTTCCAAGCCCCACTTCGAAGGCCCTTTTGTCTTTTGAGCTGATAAAATATCTGGACTCATTAAACTATAACTGTTTGAGTTCTAGTTGGGGCCTAGTTCAGTATCGCGTATTAATCAATGCAAACCCCTATTCCATATTTTAGTTGAGTCTCAAGCACAGGATTTGCTATTTTATACTGCAGCTGTAGCTTGGATGGTGGCACAACATCCATTATTACTTTAAAGCCCTATTGGGAATTTTTTTGAGATGAGCTCATCACCATCTTCTTGCTTCTTATTTTTATCCGTCAGAAACCATGAGGCGAACACTGTTTCTAGGCTTTTGGTGGCTTTTTAATGTTTGCATTATATATACTTCAATGGCTGTACCTTCCCACTTGCTTTACCTTTTCATACAGAAGCAAAGAGTTCTCACTTATACGATTGGATGCTTGGGAGTTAGGAATAGGGAGGGGTTAAGAGTCAAATAAGCCATCGACATCATGCTCATTTATAAATTAATATCCCTCTTTATTCTCTTTAAAATTGTTGCAGCTTCCTAATTTCGAATCGTGTTAAAGCATATACAATCAGTATCATGATGTCCATTTCTTCAGAAGGATTCTTAGACCTGTAGCTTGGAAATAAAAAGCATGTCCGTAAAAATCATGATGCACCATGTGTATTAAGAAATTCAAATCAAGTTGTGGCAAGTAGGTCACTCTAAGTATGACACGTCCTAACGGGTATGGATAACATTAGGGACATGCTACAAACAAGAAATAGTACTAACTAGAAGTAGGTTGCAAAAGTGAAAGATGTCATTGTTGTGGAACATTGAAATATACGGAACTTGGTGCTCGAAACATGTTTCCTTATAAGGAATATCTATCTATTCATATTCAATCTCAATTTTCTCATAATATAACAGACACATACATGTTGCAAGATAGATCATCGTAATAAATTAGATAGTGAGCCTTTTATGTGCACCATCCATTTATAAGTACTTGTAGAAGGTATATTAGGTCAAATCTTCATTTGGTTTGATTACCAATTGTTTGGTTCACCAGTATGAATTTGTTAGGCATGCAAGGACAATGACCATTCTGCTTTGAGATGTCAATTTCTTTTTGATGTCATGATGAACAATTCTCAATTCTAAGGAGACAACAAATAAACATAGGACTTGAAATCCATTGGCAACATATGGGGACTGAGGTAATGTTATCTAAACCAAAACAAAAAACATCCTAGGTGCTAGTATGGTAACCTATCGAGTGCTCAAAATGCTTCTCAACTCAGACAAGGTCAAAAAATAATTAAGTTTGGGTTCATCCAAGTTTCCACAATGACAATCATTAGAATTCCAAAAACCAATGGAACTCCAATTGAAGCAACTGCAAGAACAAGTACAGAGACAGAGGTTACAATCAAGGGAACCAAATTTGAAATCCTAATCAAGGGCCACATTTGTAACATGAAGCGAAATGGGTAAATCAATCTTGTCTCCAATCAAAGATAAATTCTCAACAACTAAAAGGATATCACAGTCTCAACAAACCATGCTAGCTAACCAACAAACTAATTAACCAATGTTATGTCAAACATAGTTTGATTTGTATTAGAAATTTGTATAAATAACAAGCTACATTATTAAGATTCCTACAAAATGTAGTTAAGACATTGAACATCTTTCTTGGTGGCTCTAAGGACGAACTTATAGATGGCCAATAAGCAAATATGAATAGTGATTTCTACCAAGTACGAAAACCCTATGTATCAATAGTCACAAAACATTAGAAGTGTTTTATAACAACACTTCAGAAACAAATAAAATTATCTAAAAAATACCTTTCATCATTATGTAATGTAGGAATAAGTAAACAATAAAAAAATAATTTGAAATTTGTCATTTGTAATTAGAAAGAGAATTTTACATTTAAAGTAGGCTTATTATAATTAGAAACATATTTGAAACCCTAAAATTTACAATAAGACATTTCAAACATATTAACAAGACAGATTCATATTGGTCTAGATAAAAAAATATCACCTTGCCCTCCAAAAAAATCATCACCTAATCTCTAGGAAGTGTTGTATAGAGTTATCACTTTAATAAAAACATCAACAATTAGAGTGGAGAAAAGTAAAAATTTTGTTGATATAAACTATCAAAATATAATTAGTTTTCTACAATCAAAACTATTATTAGGAGCATTTTTATCTATTTTTTTAAATTAGCCATTCATTCATCCTATTGGCAGGGGGTTTCAAACGTGCAACCTCGCAATCATACATCAGTACTTTTACCAATTGGGTGCCACATCTTTAGCATTATTTAGACTAAATAAAAATATATTTTTCAATACCACACATATTGATTTTTATTCTACGAATCAAATTCTTATAGACACTAAGTGTAGATCTCCAGGTCTACTTCAAAATTCAAAACCCATTGTACAAGACTTACAACATGTTAGACTCTCTAAGACTAGTTGAAACACCACAAAGTAATGAGGCTACCACATTTTGTATTATAGGAGCACAGTAGCCCTTGCTGGCTAAATTGGACATTATTAAACCCTTCATTTTGATGATGAAAAACATTTCATTCTTGTGGATCTAACTTGTTATTTGAGTGTTTCAGGGATAATAAAATAAGAAAGTGGATAGTTGAAGATCTATACAAATTGGAAGATCAACACACTTAGATTGCTTTTATTTTCATGGTTGTACTCAATGTAAAAATTTGTACAAGTACTTAGACATAATGTAAGTCAAGCGTTAGATCTTCCCTATCTACTCACAATACTTAGAAAGATCCTCCCTTAAGATATAAGCACAATTACACATTGATACACACACTTAGTATATGGCTCAACACATTGGAATAAGGACATTCTCGGTCAACAAATTTTATAGACGTTAGACTGAGTTGAAAAGTGATTGGTAGTTGGAAATGAACGTTGCAATACACTGATTCCAGACCTTCCCTTGGTCGACAAATTCATTGAACGAGAGACTCTCGGTTGACAAACTTCTCGATCGAGAAAGGTTCTGGACTGCACTTTTCAACATTAAACAACTAGTCATTGCAATGTAAGTAGTGGACACCTAACGGGCAGTTGAGCACTAAGAACACCCTAGAAAGTGTCTATAACGTCCCTGAGCACTAGTAGGCCATTCCTATAAATAGGACATGCCTTAGGACACCCAAAGAATCACTTGTGCATACAATTACACTTGAGATTCATTCTTTGTGAGCAACAAGATGAGCTACACTTGCAATCTATTTTACTTGACTTCGACATTAGTGTCCTATAGCTTAGTATCTTCTACCCACCACACTACCACATTCATCCACAGTGGATAGGAGATCAATACACTTGATATAGGATCAAAGCACTGTACTCAATTGGTAACATTGTTTCTTTCTTCCAATCTTGTTCCTTCTATTGTATTTTGTTCTCCTTTGCTACTCCTAGGTTGGAGGCAGCAGAAAGGAGGTTGTTGGAGCTTCTTCAGGTGGTGAAGGTAGCTCAGTGGACTTAGGATTACTTCAAGAAGGCTATCTCAATGGGAAGCTACTTCAAAAGGAAGGCTACTTCAAGGGGGAGCTTGGGATTACTTCGTGGAAGGCTACTTCAAGGTTGGTGGGACTACTTCTAGGTGAAGGCTATCCTAAGGGTTTTGAAGGTAGTTGTGTCTTATGTAACATCCTTGTGAGGTAATAAAATACAATTGTTTTCAAAATCCCAGTTGGGAACAATCGGGTAATGGACTGACTCCCTTAGTATTTGTTAAGGGTGGAACCACTCGAAACAACTTGCCTCCTTCTCCAATCTTTTTGTGGTTATTTGCTTAAATAATTTTTAAAATTATCATAAAACCCTATTCACCCCCCCTATAGTGTTTTTCAATTGGTATCAGAGAAGTCTTCAAGGAACTTTAACAAGTCTTGAAGAAAATGGGTGATGGAGTACTAAACAACCTCAACATGGAAGGAACACTTGTATCTCAGCCTCCACCATTTGATGGCACCAACTACAACTATTTGAAGAGGAGGATGCAATTATACTTTCAATGGATCAATCGAGATCATTGGAGAATGGTTTCAAATACCTACACTCTTCCTCAAATGGGGTATGCTACATGGGATGCAAATACGGTAAAATTAGCCCAATTGAATGGAAAAGCTGTAAGTATCCTTTATTTTTCAATTTTTGTAGGTGAGTTTAATAGAATATAAAATTATGAAACTGCATATGAAATATGTCATAAACTCTTTATTACTTATGAAGGAACTGTTCAAGTAAAGAACTCCAAAATTAGTATGCTTAAACAAAAGTTCGAACAATTTCATATGGAACCAAATGAGTCTATTAGTGAAATGTATGCAAAGTTTTCTTGTATTATTAATGGTTTGAATGCATTAGGTAAAGCCATTAGTGAAGAGGATAAAGTATCCAAGATTCTTAGGTGTTTGCCACCAAAGTACAAACCAAAGGTGACGACTATTGAAGAAGAAAATGATCTCACAAGATTGAGGATGGAACAACTCATTGGCAACTTGGAGACTCATGAGGTCACCCTTGGAGAAGAAGAAAGATTGACAGATGAACACAAGAAGGAGAAAAGAAAGGACATTGCATACAAGGCATCAACCAAAATTAGTTATGACACAAGTGAAGAAGATAGTGAAGAAGAAACTCTAGTTGTAAATGGTAAGCAGTATAGAAGATTTAAAACTAACAAAACTTTTAGTGTTTCTTCTTCCTCTAGGTACTTTGAATGCGGAAAAAGGGGACATTTAAAATGTGATTGTCCTAAACTCAAGAAAGGAAAGAAATCATCTCACAAGAAGTAGGAAAAAGCCTACAAAGCTGCATGAGATGACTCAAGTGATGATAGTGAGGATGGAGAAGAAGAGGTGGAGTGCCTTATTGCCACAACAAATGAAAAAGAAGAGGTAACTCTTTTTGATTTATCTAAAGAAGAGTTAGTTGATAGCATTAATGAATTGCATGATAAATGTATTGATTGTAAAAAGAAACTAAAAAGAGTTACTAAAACTAATGAGGAGTTGTATACTCAAAAAAATGATCTTGTTTCTGAAAAAGAAAGTATTATTTCTGAAAAATCTACCTTGAAATCATCTCTTAATGACTGGAATACAAAGCTGCTTACTCTAGGAACAAATTATGGTTTTCTTTCTCAAGAAAAGGTTGAACTACTTGCAAAATTGAATGATCTTCAAACTCAACCTATCTTGTGTACTCATTTAGATTATGATGTTATAATCAAAGAAAGAGATAGTTTGTTATCTAATCTAGAACAAGCAAAGTTAGATGTTAAATAGAGAATGGATGAAATTGCTAAGTTACAAAAGGAAATTAGTAGCTTGAAAAATAATGGTATTCTTGATAAGATCCTAAAAGATTCTTCTGGTCAGTTTGGAAGGAGAGAAATAGGTTATAAGCCCAAAGGTAAATCCTATCAAAAACCTAGAGTGAGAAGGACATAAGTGCCCATGACTAAAGATATGTATGTGCCTAAAGACAATCTAGCTAAGAAGAGAAATGAAATTGATTCTATATGTTGTCATTGCTGTTTATGTCTTGGACATTATTCATTTTCTTGCCCATACAAGAAAAAGGATGTTGGTCTATTTTGGGTTCCTAAAACATAGAGATTTGAATATGATTAGTTGAGATTTGGCCTAAAACGTTACTTTGATATTCAAAATGTCTTATCTCAACTAAGCTGAGCTTTAATTTGCATATTTTTATAATTATATTGCAAATAATTACTGAAAACACAACAGAAACAATCTCGGTCGACAACAAGTTCGACTGAGACATTCTTTAGTCGAGAAAATTGTCGACCGAAGTAGTTTTTGTCTCAAACCTACATTTTCTGAGAAACATCCGACCGACAAGTACTTTGACCGAATATCACTCAGTCGAGAACTTTGTCGATTGAGGAAAACTCTGTCAGAACTATTTTATTAAAATAAGATAATTCAATTGCAATTAACTTAAATGTCTGGAATATGCAATGAACTTTACATATTATAAAAGGAAGAATATGTGGGCATCTAAACTTTATACTTTGCATAAATTGTCTCAAACAAGCTTACTTAAGGAAAAGATTGGTTTTATGGAAAATCTATTTGCATAGGAGACTTTGTTCAACATAAATTGAAAACAAAAGAAGTGATCATATAAGGAAATTGGTTAAAATATAATCATCACCATTTTGAAAAGGTTTGAGCATCCTAAGAAATCATGACAAGTTATCTTCTAAAAATTATTGGTCACAAGTGACAAACCTAAGTCATAAAAAGGTTCTATCTTAGACTATTCAACATTCATAAGTTCATATATGAGAAAAATTAAGAACTAATACTGATCATACACAACAGATCAAGTGGCCCATTGAATAATCTACGAAAATGCATACATTGGAAATCTATAGAAATGCCTGTCGGTTGAAAAAGGAGCTTGACCAAGGGGCGCCATGGTCGAAGTCAAGGTCGACCTAAAATAACCTTGACAAAATGGTTATTTGTAAATCATTCACCTGCACTTAACCTTAGTATATTTTCTCAGCATGTTACTTATTAAATTGAACCTCAAAGCTAGTTATGACCTTAGTATCCTTAAAGTAATCTTGGTTATGAAAATAAAGGAGCCTACAACATTCTTGAATATGATGAGTATATCTTTCTCTTAATTGAAATCTCTAAACAAATTAGGGCTTAACATCCCGTGTATTTGGTTAGAGATACATTCATTGATTCTTCTGTGAACTTAAAAGAATCTCATATCATTTCAGGGCTTAACATCCCTTGTAAATGGTTGAGAAATAAAGTCATTGATCCTACTATGAGCCTAAAAGGAATCTCATAACATTTCAGGATTAACATCCCTTGTAAATGGTTGAGAAACTATTAAAATATATTCATGAGCCTAAAGGATTCTCGTGTCATTTTAGGGCTTAACATCCCTTGCAAATGATCAAGAAATAAATATTGATTTCTGAATTATGGCGAAATTTGACATTTTTATTATAGTATACAATTAAGGGAGAGTATCCCATTCAAGGGGAGCAAATTGGTTATATGGTTATCTTTTTGAAATGACAAAGGGGGAGAAGTAATATAAATAAAAAACAAAATCTCTTGACTTCACATAAATTGTTGCTATATTCCCTAAGAGTTGGATATTATGTTCTATACCCTTTTGGGAATAACTAGCACACACTCCTTGAATAAGCAAGAGAATATCTACAAAAGGTAATTCTCAAGTATGAAACTCATGCTTTTTAAATTCCCTTGATTTATATTTTAGGAATGTTTGTCATCTTCAAAAAGGGGGAGATTGTTGGCTAAATTGGACATTATTAAACCCTTCATTTTGATGATGACAAACATTTCATTCATGTGGATCTAACTTGTTATTTGAGTGTTTCAGGAATAAGCAAATAAGGAAGTGGATAGTTGAAGATCTAGACAAATTGGAAGATCAACACACTTAGATTGCTTTTATTTTCATGGTTGTACTCAATGTAAAAACTTGTACAAGTATATAATGTACAAGTACTTGGACATCATGTAAATCAAGCGTTAGATCTTCCCTATCCACTCACAACACTTAGAAAGATCCTCCCTTAAGATATAAGCACAATCACACATTGATACACACACTTAGTACATGGCTCAACACATTGGAACTGGGACATTCTCGGTTGACAAATTCTATAGACGTTAGAGTGAGTTGAAAAGTGGTTGGTAGTTGGAAATGAATGTTGCAATACACTCATTCCAGACCTTCCCTCGGTCAAAAAATTCCTCGACTGAGAAAGGTTCTGAACTGCACTTTTCAGCATTAAACAGCTAGCCATTACAATGTAATTAGTGGACACCTAACGACTAGTTGAGCACTAAGAACACATTAGAAAGTGTCTAGAACATCCCTAAGAACTAGTAGGCCATTCCTATAAATAGGACATGCCTTAGGACACCCAAAGCATCACTTGTGCATAAAATTACACTTGAGATTCATTCTTTGTGAGCAACAAGCTGAGCTACACTTGCAATCTATTTTACTTGAGTTATACATTAGTATCCTATAGCTTAGTATCTCCTAGCCCCCACACTACCACGTTCATCCACAGTGGTGAGGAGATCAATACGCTTGATATAGGATCAAAGCGATTTACTTAATTGGTAACATTGTTTCTTTCTTCCAATCTTATTCCTTCTATTGTATTTTGTTATCCTTTGCTACTCCTAGGTTGGAGGTTGTGTAAACGAGGTTGTTGGAGCTTCTTCAGGTGGTGAAGGTAGATCGGTGGACTTAGTTTTACTTCAAGAAGGTTGTCTTAATGGGAAGCTACTTTAAGAAGAAGGCTACTTCAAGGGGGAGCTTGGGGTTACATCGAGGAAGGCTACTTCAAGTTTGGTGGGACTACTTCTAGGTGAAGGTAGTTGTATCTTATGTGACAGCCTTGTGAGGTAATAAAATACAATTGCTTTCAAAATCCCAGTTGGGAACAACCGGGTAGTGGACTGACTCCCTTAGTACTTTCTAAGGGTGGAACCACTCTAAACACCTTGCCTCCTTCTCCAATCTTTTTGTAATTGTTTGCTTAAATAATTTTTAAAATTATTATAAAACCTTATTCACCCCCCTCTAGTGTTTTTCAACCCTGCTACTTCATATCCATGTCAATAGTATATGAAAAGGTTCCTAACTATAAATCATCTCCACTTTTGATAGGAGACTCCTCCATAGTATCTCTCCCCACCAACGTATGCAAAGTACATTCTTGAATCTCAATGGGCACCAAATTCAAGATAACCCATGTTTTAATGCAAATGTGGTTTTAGGAGGTTACAATGTGTTCCCACTCTTGTGTGGCCTTGTAAGCTACCAAAAATCCATTAAACATACTTTGATGGGGCCACACTTGAGATCACTTCTCACATCCTACATGCAGGTTAGAAATAGGGTACCTTATCTCACTCTTAAAAGTATAGACATAGGGGGAAGATCCTTGGAATCTAAGGATTTGAGATACTTATTATAGTTTCACTTTACTATGTATTTCATTTTTCTCATATTTTTCTGTCTTAAAATCAACTAAAGAGGACTCATAATTATAATAATAACCAGTAAAAGGGAACATACTTTAATAATAAATCAGATAATTATGTTATCCCTTCTCATCAGGATAACCACTGATGTTGTGTTTACATTGACAAGTGTATCAAAATAAGCTTTCCAACTATTTCTTCCCTTATCATAAAATGTCAACATACACAAGTAATATCCAT
The DNA here is from genome assembly GCA_963693085.1 of Alisma plantago-aquatica. Classification (NCBI taxonomy): domain Eukaryota; kingdom Viridiplantae; phylum Streptophyta; class Magnoliopsida; order Alismatales; family Alismataceae; genus Alisma; species Alisma plantago-aquatica. The sequence continues at coordinate 1,614,257,490 of OY856409.1, read as the reverse complement.
GTCATAAAGTATAACTACCTCACCTTTCAATATCTCCCAGTAAAGGAAGGACCTTAAAGTTGAGAGCCATTACCTAAAATTCCCAAGATCCAAATTTTAACTAAATAATAATTATAGAAAATAATATCCATTAATTTGAATATTATTTACAAGATGCTCCTATAAGGAGTTACATGAATTTCTTACACAATAACTGTATATATAAGAAGAAGTATCTATCTAATCCTCCTTACAAGTTAGCTTTAATGTCTTTAAATAATTTCATGTGTCCAGCATATCTTCGTATCTTCATATTTAGCATGTATCTAAAATGCCATGAAACAAAAACATGACTCAATATATTGTTATAATGTGTACGTGGGGTGCATGCAAAAGTGTGCAAATACATAACAACATATATTCAATCAATTACTTGCAATGCAGAACAATCATTTTCTTTACAAACCCTATGTGGGTCCTAATCTAGGGTTTAGGGTCATACTCAGGTTTGGATGAGGGATACCAGTACAAGCCATAGTTCCCTCAAATGTTTAACATTGAATGAAACCTTGATGATCATATCTATCAAATATTTTAATTATGGACACTTAGATTAGTTCAAGTTCATTAATATTATCACAAGCTGTCATGTTTAACATCAAAACCTTAATTCTTCATGTGTATGGTTATTCATATTACATACCACGATTATACATCATTATGATCATAGACATCTTAAACCATCATCATATTCTACAATATCAGTTTACATCTCAAATAAACATATTTAACATGATTAACAACCCATTCATAAAAAAAACTATGGTTTATGTGCATTCATTACCTCTCTAACACATGTTTACACTATGGGATCAGATTTAGGCATCATTGATATTTTGTTCACATTCCTTTTAGTTTTCTTATCAATGTTTATATATTACTTGTTTCTATCTGAGTTTCCTATTATTTACCACAAATATTGCAAGATAATCTTATTTGGGCCAATGGCAGGATGCCATGTCAGTAGTTAGTTCAATTATCTGTGTCACCTACATGGCAGTGCCATCCAGTCATACCTTGCCGAATGAGCATCACGTGCCCACATGGCCCATGTTATGAAAAAGAACAAAAGGACAATAATGTCCTCACCTCCCTATATGTGAATTGGGGTTAAGCTAGTATTTTGCCCCTTCGTCTTCTTCTACCTCACTGTCCCTTTCCTCACCTATAAGATTATGACATGTCAACCAACACGTTGACCTCATGCTTCGAGGAAGACAAGAATTAAGGGAAGGTATGGATGCATCTATCATGCTTCGTCAAAATTAGTGGTAGCCTCGGCTTTGGCCGGAGAGGACTGGAATAAGGAGACTAGAAATTGGGTTATCCAACAATGTTTACAGTGGGGTACAAGGGAAGTAAAGAGGATGGAAGGGATCTAGGGTGTTCTCCAAGCCCTGTGAGGACCCTTGATGTACTTCTAGTCTTTCTTAAGAGACTTGTGTCCCTTTTTTAGGCAAGGATTTATCCCAAAGGCGTCATGTGGTTCCCATGGAGTCCAGAGTTTCGTGGAGATTAGGGAAACTCAATTTCACATGGGAATAGGGGAAATCAGGGGTAGGTCAATTCATTTTAACCTCCCTAAGACAAAGGAAGGGGTATCAAGTGTGAACATGGTTCTAAGAGAGAGAGAGAGAGAGAGAGAGAGAGAGAGCATTCTCAAGTCAATGTGGCCTGACTTTCCAATTTTGGCGAAGGTAGATGGCGATCTTGATGTCGTTTATTTCCAATTGAACAGTCTCAAGGCAATGCAAATATTAGAGAGACAGAATAAGTTCCCAAATCCGATTAAAAGGTGACATTTAATGCCTTTATCTTTAATCCTTTTCACTTCAGGAAAATTTAATTAATCCATATATCTCTCTCTCCTTTTATCCAAATAACTTCAAATTTTAAGGGAAAGATTTTAATGATTAAATCTAGGTATGAGCAAGATTGGTGTCAAAAAGATTTTCTAGATGTCCCTTCTCTCTCTCTCTCTTCAAAGAGGAAATATAATTCACTTATTTCAAGTAGGTCCCTTTATCTTCATGATTTTCTATAGTCCTATAGGAACCTCCTTTTTCTATGAAACTTAAAGGACAACTCATTAATGTCTTCCTATACCTTTACCTATTTTTTTAGGATTTATTGTGATAATTATTATGCATGAAACCTGATCTTTTATAGTACCCTTAAATTAATTAGCCACACCACATGGAAAATCCTTTTTCTTCCAAATTCTAGAATTCTCTTCTTTTCATTATTATCTTATTTATACAAAAATTCAGGTCAAGATATTTTTGTTTGCTACCTCAAACATTGTGTCTCCATACATGATTAGATAATTTCTTGTTAATTATCTAAAACACTACATATAGTATTTTATATTGGAAACTTGTCCAATTTTCCTTAATTCATTTTTCTAACAATCCACAAAGTCATTATGTTTTACTTATGTAGGAACACCTTTTGTTTCTTTAACTTGTGCCACATAGACACATTTGCAAATAAAATAGTCTCATGGGCCTCATGTGGGCCATGAGATGCATGTTGGATCCTAGGATGGGCGATATGATCTAGAGGGGGGGGGGTTGAATAGAGCTGAATACACTTAAACAAAATTCATTAGACCTTCAAATCATTTAATAAGATAAGGTTGCTAATATTGAATTTGGGTGTAACTAAACATACATGGCAAGGATGAGACAGATTTGAACAAGTACAATAACACAAGCTAAGTAGAGTGGTTCCTATCTCCAAACTAGGAGATTATCAATTCACTACCTAGAGAGGTCAACCTCTAGGATTTATAAAACATGTCTCCCTCCTTATATTCATTTATAAGAGTTACAACATATGGCCTTCATTTTCTAGGAGAAGGATACCCAACTTTTCCTTTGAGGGGAAGGGAGCCAACAACCTACCAAAGGACTTACCTATCCAACCAAGAGTCCTCTATCTCACTAAGGACTTACCCACATTGCACCGAGTCTTCCTCCTTCACCAAGGACTTATCCATTATTGCACAAGTCTTCCACCTTTGAGGAATTACCCACTCTTCTTGGATCTTCAACCTTTGACTCCACCTTTTAACAAGGAGAAGCTTCCACCAAGGTTTACCCACTCGTGCAAGGAGTCCTCTACCTTCACCAAGAACTTACCAACTACTTACACCAAGTCTTCATCCTTGAACTTTGTCACCTCTCGTATCCAAGAGAGAGAACCTTCATATTCATCTTCATGGTGGAAATGAGAGATTTGGAGGTGGTGGAAGTGAGAGTCTCACAAGATATACATATAGGACTAGCTCTCTTACAAATCTCCTACTCACTCTAATCGAGGTAGCTGGCGATTAAGCTTGAGAGTATAAGGTAGCTGTAGAAAGCATTCAACTATAATATAGGGACCTTCATAATGCTTGGCTAACCATGTGATGAAGCCCAAGGGATCCAATTTATAGTTGGGGATGCCTACTATCCAGTAGAAATATTTGAAGGACGAATACTAGCCGTTTGGGTTGTTGCAATGGACATTTTTTCAAGTTTTACAACACTCCAACGACTACAAACTCTGTTCTACACTTTTTTGTAAAGTGTGATCGGTCAAGTTTGTAACTCAGCTGAACGGATCGGTCAAGTTTGTAATTAAACCAGCCATGGGAATTTTTCAAATACATCAAGGGATCGATCGAGTTTGTAACTCGACAGATTAACATTCTCTAATGAATTTCGAAAAATGTCATTAAAGTGCTTAAATATTTGATTTAAGTGCTCCTAATTTTTTCTAAGCTTAATTACAAGTCATACAATCATTACAAGTAATTTACAACATGATTCTAATAGATTTACATCAAATCCACAAAAGTGCACTTGGATTGATTTTAACTTGTCTTTTGCCCAAGTTAGGATTCACAAGTTAGGGCATTTGGAGTGTGTCTATATCTAATCTGAAATCACTCAAGTACAAGCATTATACACAAATAAGTGGAATGGTTAGTCGTTGTCAAAACAAGGGTTTAGTCAATTTAGACCTTTAGTCAACATTGACTAAATTGACCTTGAGTCAATGCTCTTCCCCTTTTTGAAGTTGACAAACCATTCCATAAATGTATTGAAGCAATTTAAGTAAAAAATACCTTTGGAGAAAATAAGAGGTTTCAATATAATTGAGTTCATATGCCCCCCCTCAATTGATGCTCATGGAGCTATCATACTACCCCTTAATTGATGTTATTTCTCCTCCATTATTAGCTTTCATAACATTTATAGAAACTATGTCTTCTACTCATATATGTTCTACATATATATTTTCTCTCTTGTACATCTCCCCCTACATAAGACATGTCTTCTCCCCCTTTTGCCATTTCAAAAAGTGGGGGGTGGGGTTGAAAACTCAACTTGTTAGTAAAAGGAGATACCACCAGTTAGAGAGGAGAGTAGTAGAGAAAAACTAGGGGCTTGTCCAAGCATTGAATATACAACAAGTTTAAACATGCATTTGAACAACCCTAGATGTAATTCTATCATGTATCAAGGAAAATCTATGCAAGAAGGTAACTCAAGATGGTAGATAAACAAGTTAAGGAACAATCTTGAGTATGTACAAAACAAGATATATGCATAACATATAGTTGAATACCACTAGATATATTAGATACCACAAGATAAACAAGGCTAGATCTACATGAAAATGAACTACTAGTAGATGATATCACAAGTTAGGACTACTAGCAGGATCTAGATCATAGCAAAGCATTGACAAGTTAAACAACAATCTATGAGTAGATGTAGAGGAATATCCAAACAAAAAGATATGTAGTTTTAGAAGCATGAAAGGATATTACTCACTAGAAAATATGCATCATTACCAAAAGATGATTACCACTAAGAACCTCAAGGTTGAATCAAAACAAAATATATACCTAGATATATGTATCAAGTTAGAGCATAATGGAAGCAATTTACGACACAACCAAAAGATCCAAAGAGATCATCATCAAAACCTACAAAACAACTCAAGATAGGTAATTGCAAGATATAGGGATACCACTTGTGGGATACCAACATATAAAAAATAGAAAGATAGAGTTGTACGCAAGATAGAAAATTTAAAGAATGCCAATATGCATATATAAAGGTACTAAAAGGAGTGCCAAACAATAAGGCTATTGATTGACAAAGTCGAATTGAGAAGGAAATTCTCATCCAAAAGGCCAACTATATATTCTGTGCATAGTGTTGTCGGTCGAGTTTTGTGTTTTCGCAATTCAACTGACCACAACTATTGGAAACACCTATTGGTGTTTTTCAGACGAGTTTCTAATAGGATAAAATTGACAAATACAGCTAATGTGAAGAAGCACATATATTTCATAAGGACATATTAGAGGAATGCTAAAAATATAAGCCATATCCAAACATGTTTCAGCAAGTTATAAATACAATGTGAAAGCATTAGAAATAGTTTTTTAGCAAGAGTGTGAAGAGAATCACAAAATACCACTTTTGACTTAAAAACCACATGCTTAGTGCACACTAACTTGATAGAAACAAGTTAGGATTGTATGTGAGAAAGACTAACATTACCTCTGTTCTTACCATTTCTTTTCCACTTGTTGCTACCCATACACACAACTTTCTTCTTTTATGTGGATTGAAAAACCAATTTGAAAATCCATAGCTCAAGTCAATCCATTAGCAATTTACCTATAAGAAGAAAGATGAAATGGTCCCCAATCATATTTTTGGGTCCGGAGGGGTTAGCTTATCAACCCAAGTCCTATTGCTCTTGGGTGCTTTTCTAAATGGACAATAAGTAGAATAATGAACAATTTCCTTGCAATAATTACATTATCTCTTAGCCTTAGAACTAAAGGATTCTTCATTGATAATTGAAGGTCCTTTGTCTTTATTGTTCCTTTGGCTGCTATCATGTCCTTGACCATATCTACCCATTTGTTCAGTAGTATGATCTAGGATTTAAATAAGATTCTTCTTATCATCTAATAATCTTTGCATAGAAGATCTCAAACTATGATTATCATGCATAATCAAAGTAATTGTAGAAAAAAAATGATTTATACTATCTCCAGCATGCAAAAGATCATTTTCTAAGAAAAAATATTTAGTCATATAAGAATCTTTATCATTATGAAGAGCAACAACATTATTCTCTCTACTAGTAGAACTAGAACAAGATTGAAGGACATTGATTTTAGCAAGCAAGGAAGCATTTTCATTTACAAACAAAGTAATTTTAGAATGATAGATCTTATTTTTAGATTACAAACTTTGCAAAGCCAAATCCTTTTTTCAGTTTTAAGAACATCAATATCAAGCATGAGAGAACTCACAATATTAGTATGCTCTACATTAGAACTAGGTATAAGAGGTTGAGATTCTAGAAATCTAATATTATCAAGCAAACTAGCATATTCAAGTTTAAGAGAGTCTACTTGATCAAGATAAGCATTTTTATCATCTAGAAAGCAAATATTAGCATGTTTAAGATCATCTATTTCTACATGCAAATTATCTACAATTCTAGCATGCTTTTTCCTTTTTTTAGAAGACTTAAGAGAGGCACCAGTAGCATGAATAATAGAAATTATAGATTCTTTACCTAAAGAGTTTAGATTTACCTCATTTGAGTTTGCACTTGTTGAGGCCATGAGAAAAATTACATTCTCCTTCATCACTAGATCTTGAGCTAGATCCTCCACTTGATTCTTCACTTGAGTTTGAGTTGGAGAATTCACTTGATTTTGAGTTGGATAAATCACTTGAGCTTTTGTGCCATTTCTCCTTCTTTTTATACTTCTCTTCTCTTGTGATGATGGGTTTTTTCCTTGGGGATAATATTCCTTGATTAGTGACCCTTCCTTCCACATTTGAAGCACCGGGTGAAGGAGGATGATTGCCTTTATAGAGTCTACCTTAGAGTACATGGCATCTTCAACATGAGAGGTTGGAGAGGCTTGACCAACAATAGATTCAATTTGAGTTTTGATTTTAGCCTTCTTCAATCTCTTGAGCTCGTTCTCCTCTTCTCTTTCTTCTTCCTCTTTGTTGTCAAGTGTGGCTTGGTGGGCTTGTAGCTTTCCTATGAGCTCTTTAATAGGAATATCACCAAGAGACTTTAGTTCTTCAATGTAAGTCACCTTGGATTCCCACCTCTTAGGAAGATTTCTAAGGATATTTGAGTTGATCTCTCTTCTAGACATAGGATGACCTAGGACGACAAGACCATTTACAATGGTATTGAGTCTTGAGTACATATCTGCTATTGTTTCCATCTTCCCCATCTTGATGTTTTCAACAAGCCCTTTTTGAATGTAGACTTTGCTTTCCTTCACTTGGGTTGTCCCTTCATAAATGATGCATATATTTCTTCATACCTCATAGGCTATCTCACAAGAGGAAATCTGGTTGAACTCAGTGGGGGACATAGAAGCATAGAGAATGTTGATGGCTCTACATTCAAAGTTGCTTTCTTCATGTTAGATTCATCCCATTCTTCTATCTTTATCTATGATAGCTTGTATGAATGGTACACCATTTTCCATATCTCAAGACTCGATCCTTGGATGTATAATTGTACCCTTCTTTTCTAATAGAGGAAATTTCTCCCACCAAAGATTGGAATGTAGATGAGGTACATCATACCTTGATAATCATCCATCTTCTCCTACTTGTAGAAGTATTTTTAGAGAAAAGAGGCTCTGATACCACTTTTTGGATCCTAGGATGGGCGATATGCTCTAGAGGGGGGTGAATAGAGTTGAATGCACTTAAAAAAATTCATTAGACCTTCAAATTATTTAACAAGATAAGGTTGCTAATATGGAATTTGTAAGACCCATAATCTGTGTTTCGGGATAAACCTATTTGCTTTGGCTTGATTGAGTTCTTAGAACCTTTCTATAATCCTTTCATATGTTTTTAGAGCTTGTTAAAAGCTTATGTTTCCAGTTTGAGCTTGTTTGGATGATGTTTATGCTTTTTTTGCTTGTTCTGGGTCAAATTTGCAATTTACCCATTTGTGAGGGTTATCTTAAAATTTGTCACCTCTAGAGCGTACCTTCTCTTTTTTGGATTCATGATAGAGAGTTTGATGCTTTTGTGCACCTTGTTTGAGCCTTGGTTGTGTGGTGGCATCACTAGAGGTGATTAAGGTTTCTAGGGTTTTTGGGTGTCTCGAGCATGTGTTCCATGTTGAAGGTGGTGACCCTTGTCTCAACCTTAAGAGGGTGTCTTATGAGTGTCTCTATAGAGACACCTTCTCTAGATGTTTTTCTCTCGACCGTGATGATCTTGGTTTTTCTTGGGTCGAGATAATTGTCTTCTAGTGAAGTGTCTCTACAAAGTGTTTCTGGTGATCCTTTTCTCGACCAAGGTGATGTTTTGGTGCTTCATCTCAACCATTTCGTGTGTCCTTGTTGTGTGATGACTGAGACCTTATCTAGGGGACCAAAGGTGGTCGAGACCCAATATAGGTTGCATCACCATCTCATGCATGGGTGTTTTAAGTGGTTGCATGTTGGTTTCTTGGGTGGACAAGTGTCCCTTTGGAGCCCTATCTTGTTGACATCTCATCTCTCACCCTACTTCTCTCCTGCTTTTCTATCTAAACCCTCTTCTCTCCATGAAAGTGATCTTTTTTTGGCCATACTTCTTCTCCCTTCCCTTTTTCTTGTTCTCAGAGCTTGGTGGAGCAAGAAGGTGTTGCCCTTAGTGCTTTGAAGGTGGTTCGATCTTGCATGTGGTGCCTTGAAGATAGATCTTCCTCCTTGTGGTGGTTTCATACCTTGGTAAGTAGTTTTACCATCTTGATCACATTTTCCTTTAAAATCTACATCCTTTTCTTCCTCTTTCCTTGGTCGTAGACTAGGGTTCTACCCTAGTGGTCACCTTGAGAGAAACTCTTCTTCACGAAGGCCTTAAACTATGGACTATCCATTGTGGTAACTAGTGGGAGGATGTTTTCTTCTCTTTTTCCCCTTTCTTCTTTGGTTTGTCCTAGGGTTTCCTTAACCTTTTCTTGAGATACCTTTGACCAATTTGTTCTACTTTTTGGAGGTGATCTTGTTGTGGAAGTGGTGATCTTTGTTGGAGATTCCTTTCCTCTTTTGGAGCTTGGGCTTGGAGCTTGTTTTCTCTTAAAAATAGGGGGGTTATATAAGACTTTGCCCTCTCTATTTTTGTACATTTCATACATGCAAGTTTCTATTTCTCTCTCTAAAATGTACCACTAATATGTAAGTCGATAAAACCATTCTCTCGATTTTGTTTGATGGTGATGTTACTTGGTTCGCTTAGCATCCGAAACCCTAATCTAAGGTACCTATTTTGGCAGATGGATGTGGAATAGCAGTTTTCTTGCTCTCTTTTGATCCTAGTTTTTGTCACATGCATCATAGTAGTGTATCTTGATGTTCTATGGAGTTTAGGTACTATTTTGATGGTGATACATTTGATTTTTCTCTCTCCTTGAGGTTCTTTCATGGTGGTTTAATGACACATGCTTTTAGGGTATTTGGTGGCCGATTTTGTGAAAAGTTTATGTTCTTGTAGATGATGGATTCCCTTGGTTTTATCTCCTATTTTAACCATGAAAATCATATATTTTGATATTGATTATCCCTGTCTCGAAGATGGTTAGTTGCCTTTGTGGTAGCATGACTTTGGTGGACACGACTCCCTTGGTTTGGTTGGGTCAAGATGCATGACCTAGTGTCCTAATCGTGAATAGGTTGAGGGTCAATACACTTTTGGTGCTTGAGGTTGAGAGACATGTCTATGTGTTGGTGAAACCCATGTTTGGGTTTGGTCAAAATGCTTTTGGTTTTTGGTCAATACTTGACCATGTTCTTAAAGTCGCGACATGTGTGTGATGGGGGGGGTCTAAACCCTAAGCTTTAAGGGGTCGAGACATGTGATGATGTCACAATTGAGACACCATGATTGAAAGTGGTTGAGACACCTTGATGAGTGGGTGTTCGTGACCCATATGGATGGTGGTTGCGACATGTATATGGTAGACAGTTAAGACACATACATGACCATATAGTAAAATATGTACTTGAGTGAACAAGTAGAGAATCATATATAGTTCTATTTGGATAGTTGTTTAATGAAAGTTAATTATGATTCCTTAACATTAATATGCTCTAAGAAAGTGGGAGGTTGTGTACCAAGGGTTTGGTGTTTGAAAACAACTATAAAACCCTAATCAGCCATGTTTGGAGCCCTAACCCTAATGTTGAGCAATGTGATGTGTTTACTTTTCTCTCTTATTATGTTTTTGTCTATCTCCTGTTCATAAATCCCTAACCTATAGGTGAAATAAATTCCATATCATGTGTATGTTGTGGTGATTATACACATTGTTGAGGCATAATGTGGTGATGTACATGCAAGGTTTATGTGATTGGGTCCTTTGACCTGGTGATGGCTCAATGCTTATTGTGACTTGTAACCTCCAGTGATGTGATTGAGGGATTTATGCTCCACAGTGATGTGAAATTGGTGATGGCCTTGTGAATCGCAGTGTTACAAGTATCATGTGGTGATAGTGTGATAAGTTCATACCTTATACATTTTATATCTTTAGGAGTTGTACTCTACCCTTATTGTTGTAGAGTTTTCTTTGGCTTTATACGTTGTAACTTTGTTGATGCTAAAAGATACTCAATAGTCTTAATTAATTAAGTGAAACCCTAATCATGTAGGTTCCATGTTCCATAGATCCTTTCCAGTGTCATTTTTAATTGTTAGATTGGTGAAATGAGTATTAACTCAGAGCACATATTTTTGAATATGTGAGGGCATAAGTCGACTATCTACTTGCGTCCTCAAGTACAGGTTATGTGAGGAAGCCATGTGTGAGTTGATCTCCTTGTGATATGGATGACCATGAGTGAGATAATCCTTCTTTTTATAATGGCAATGCATGAGCCTGTTCTTGTGGAGTCATTACCTATACCAAGGTGGGCTATGTGTGATTATATATGTGGATGGCTATCTGTGAGCCAATCCCTGAGCTTGACTATATGTCATTGTTGCAGTTGATTGAAATGTCTCTATGGTGTTTGTCTTGTTTTGACCAATAGGTGTGGGAGGTTGTGGATTTCGGCTCTTCCAATTACCTTGTATGACACCAATTGACTTAACAATGGTCAGTTGCATTTGGGTGGTATGACTCAAATCCTCAGGGTAATAATAAAAGATGTAACATAGCCATGTAGTTATCCTTCTTAGGGCCAAATATGAATAGCATTGGTTGAGCCCTTTGCCTTATCTTTTTAAAGATTTCTAGAATTATAAGGCAGTAAGAGAAGTCAACTTTTATACATGTTCTTCATATTCCTTTTTAGAATATAAATTGTTCAATTGCTCAGTGATAACTGCCTAGGTTTTCTTAATCTGCTCTTTCTGCTAGTTACATATCATTCAGATGAATCTGCTCAACCTACTTCATGTTTTATCTACCCATTTATTTGTGCTTTAATAGATGTAGGTGTAGAGTTATATCTCTCACTGGGACGTTTGGTCTTACCCCATGGGTTTACACATCTTTTAGGTGGTTGTGCATGAAGACATAGAGATCATGTAGTTGAGGAAGTGCAATAGTAAGAGCAGTAGCTAATAAGGTTGGATGGGCTACTAGTCATTTGGTGTTAGAGTCCTAGAGTCATATGTGTACACTCAAGTCTTTGAGGGTTTTATCGTTGTGTTTTTTGTACATGCTAACTCTACTTGGTTTTTGTCTTGTGAGACATGTATGTATAGATACAATAGATGTACATGTACATATATGTGCAACAAATATCTCTTGTAACAGGTTGATGATAAGAATCATGATGCAAAGTGATGTACAAACCATGATATGTGTGATATGTGTTACATGTATCATTATAAGGACTTATATGTGATGAGTTTTGGGCCTATGGTGCTTTCAAAAAATCAGTTTTAATTTCCTCTATTTTTTGGTAATCCGCATGTTTAGTTTTATTTCATGATTGTTTTTGAGTTATCTCATTTGTAGCGCATTAGGGCATCACAATTAAGGTCGGTATCATAGATTTAGGTTCACTAAGTCTACAAGGACCTAGGACTAGGGTTTGTGTCTATTCTAGTGTCCTCCAATATGTCTTATAGTGACTTCTACTTATGCAGAAGAAGAAGAAGAAGCAGAGTAGAAAAAATGTCTGGAGAACACAAAGAACATTTGTAGAGAGCAGTATTACTGCACTTGAAGGTGGTGCAAGTGTCCAGGGGAGAGCAGATTGGGTGCCTGAGGTAACATAATTTGACTCGGCCAAGATGGAGAATTATGCCTTCCAATCCTTGTTTGGACAATTCATGGAAATGGTGACGCTTATGGTGGACAAAATGCCTGCACCACAACCTACGATAGTTGTTCCAAATGCTGAATCATCTGGCTCAGGGAAGTCCTTTGAGATGCTATGACGTGATGGGGTTGTTGAGTATGCAAGTACGATGGATGAAAGGGATGCTGATCTTTGGTTGATAGAGTTGGAGAAGGCCTTAAAGATCCTTAGTATCCCCAAGGTAGATAAAGTGAAGCATGTTGTGTACCTTTTGAAGGGGAGCACTGGCCAGTGGTGGTCTATAGAAGAGGAGAAGAGGCCAGGTGTTGTTATCAGTTGGGAGGAGTTCAGACGAGATTTTTTTAGTAGGTAATTTCCATGTACCTATCTATATGAGAAGATGTCTTAGTTTAAGAAGATCATGAAAGGATCCATGACAATCAACGAATATGAGGCAAGGTTCATGGAATTGTTGAGGTTTTGTTCTCACATGGCTACCACAAATAAGGAGAGAATCTGACATTTTGAGAAGGAATTGAACGTTGAGATGTCTACCCCGATAGTTTCCTTGGAGAATCGTGAGAAGTTTCCATGTTTTTAGATTCCATCAAGAGGATTGAATGATATGTGGTTGAGAAGCATGAGAAGAGTGACAAAAAGTGGTCAACACAATATCAAGGACAATCTTCTAGAGGCTTTAAGAAGCATAGGTTTATGACACCACCAACACATCAGAGGACAAGTGCACAGACGAAGTGGTCACCAAGTAAAGGCAGAGGCCGCTGTCTCCCGCCAGCAAGATCCCACAACACAACTTTAGTATGAGTAAAACGGTCATCGAGGCCATTTTTTGAGATCAGGTTGTGCTATATGTGTGGCCAAGTTGGTCATGTAAATTTGTATTGCCCTATGAAAGATGATGAGGTGACACAACAATTAAGGTAGAGTCAGTAGGGCTCATAGAGGCAATAATTTAGTAGTGGTGCTGGCTGAGGGCATGGACAAGCATTTTAGGCTGGTTTTTCTAGACAGGCTAGTAGAGGATGGGGATGGAAACAAGCAACGAATCGATTGTACGCTATGACTCAACTAGAGGTAGTGGTCAACCCATGAGTAGTGACATGTCATATGGAGTTATATCACTCTGATTTGTCTTCTTCTTGCTTTATATCTATTTTGGTTGATCCAGGTGTGACACACACTTTTGTGACTCAAGAGGTGATTGATAGTTGTTCTTTGCCTGTTAGTCATAGATGGGATAGTCTTCACTTAAAAACCCCATTAGTTGGTTCCGCCAAGTTGCGGGAGGTGTCCTTCCTATTCCCTTTCTTTCTCAAGACACAACATTTAAGTGGATCTCATACCACTTGATATGCATGGATTCGATGCTATCCTTAGAATGGACACCTTGGAGAAGTATCAGGTGGTCTTGGACTATAGTTCCAAGCTGGTGAAATTAATAGATGGTGGTGATATGTGGATCTTATAAGGAGATAGGAAGATCCTTCTAACTTGTTCGGTATCTGTGATGGTGGCTGAGAAGTGGATGAGGTAAGGTTGTAAGACATTTTTGGCACATGTGGTGGATACTAAGGCGTGAGGTCTGAGTATTCATGAGGTGCCAGTTGTCAGAGAGTTTGAGGATGTATTCCCAAATGACTTTCCAAGTGTTCCTCAATTTAGAGAGATTGACTTTGAGATCAACCTAGTTCCTGGCATGCAACTGATGGCGCAGACACCGTACATAATGCTTCTAGTTGTGATGGCAGAGTTGAAGAAACAATTGCAAGATATGCTTGAGAAGGGTTTTATCAGGCCAAGCATGTCTCCATGGGGTGATCTCATGTTGTATGTGAAGAATAAAGATGGATCCATGAGGTTGTGTATAGACTAAAAATAGTTGAACAAGTTGGTGATAAAGAACAAGTATCCCTTGCCAAGGATAGATGACATGTTTGACCAATTGCATGGTGCCATAATGTTTTCAAAGATATACCTAAAATTAGGATATCACCAGTTGTAGATCAAGGTGGATGACATACTAAAGTCCGCTTTAGGGATGAATTATGGTCACTACGAGTTTATGGTTATGCCATTTGGGCTAACCAATGCACCAACATTATTCATGGATTTGATGAATAGAGTGTTCCGACAGTATCTTGATCATTTAGTGGTGGTCTGCATAGATGATATCTTGATATCTCCAGGGACAATGAACATCATGAACCACATTTTTGTCAGGCATTGACCATGTTGAGGCAACTTCAACTATATGCCAAGTTCAACAAGTGTGATTTTTGGCTAAAGGAGGTGTCCTTCCTAGGACACATGATATCTTCTAAGGGAGTTTGAGTGGACCCAAAAAGGTTGAATCCATGCTAGAGTAGGAGCAATTAAAGATACCGACAAAAGTATGCAATTTTCTAGGTTTGGCAGGCTACTATAGGGGGTTCATTAAGAACTTCAACTAAGTGGCGTTACCCTAACCAAGCTAACACGGAAAGATGTGCCTTTTGTTTGGGATGACAGATGTTAGTGTGCTTTTTAGTTATTGAAGGAGAAGTTTACAAGTGCACCAGTGATGGTTTTTCCTGAGAAAGGGAAAGGATACATAGTTTTCATTGATGCGTCAATTAATGGTTTGGGTTATGTGCTGATGCAGGACAAGAATGTGATATCTTTTACATCATGATAGGTGAAGAAGCATGAGGAGAACTACCATACCCATGATCTGGAGCTGGCTTCTTTGTTTCATGCTTTGAATACTTATATACACTACCTTTGTGGTGAGAAGTGTCAGATCTTCACATATCACAAGAACTTGAAGTATATCTTTTCATAGTAGGAATTGAACAGTAGGTAGTGATGGTGGATGGATCTAATCAAGGATTGTGATTGCACCATTGATTACCATATAGGAAAGGCTAATGTCATGGAAGATGCTTTGAGCAGAAAGTCTTCTTCATCGTCATCTGTGGGGAAAGCACAATTGTGTTCCTTGGTGTGCCACAAGAGAGACATGTTGATCTCCCTACTTCAAATGAACATGAAGCTAGAGATTTCATTGTTAGCAAGTTTGTTGGCACAGCTGCAACTGAAGCCTATGTTGAGATAACAAATTAGAGAGGCACAACAGAATGATTATGTGATACAACAAATACAACTAGAGTTTGGTAGCGAGAAGCACAGTGGTTTTCATGAGGCAGAGGATGGGACAGTGTGTTACCACAATAGTTTTGTGGTTCCTAATGTTAATAATTTGAGGAAGATGGTTTTGGAAGAGGCTTGCTCTTCAATGTATGCTATGCTTCTAGGTAGAACCAAGATGTACCACAATCTTAAAGATTTGTATTTGTGGCCTGGATTAAAGTGTGACATGGCTGAGTTTGTAGCCAAGTGTGTTGTGTGTCAGCAAGTTAAAGTGGAAAATCATAATCTTGCAAGGATGCTGCAACCATTACCCATACCATAGTGGAAGTGGGATCTTACCAAGACGGACTTTGTGGTTGGTTTGCCTAGGATGGCTAAAGGCCATGATTCCATTTGGGCGATCATTGACCGGTTGACAAAGTCAACACATTTCCTTCATGTAAAGACAATGTATACCACATAGAAGCTTGCTTAGATCTATGTTGATGAGATAGTGCATTTGCATGGTGTTCCAGCTACTATCATGTCAGATAGAGGTCCTCAGAATATGATTTGTTTCTGGGAGCACTTGCATAGAACCTTGGGTATGCAGTTAAGGTTTAGTATTTCCTTCCATCTGCAGATAGATGGTCAGTCTGAGAGGACTATAAAAACCTTGGAGGACCTATTGAGAGCTTGTGTCTTGTAGTTTTTGGGCAGTTGGAACATCCATCTCAGTATGAGGGAGTTTTCTTATAACAATAGTTATAATAGGAGCATTGATATGGCACCGTATGAGGCGTTGTATGGGAGACATTGTAGGTCTCCATTGTGTTGGTATGAGACAGATGAATATCATATTCTTGGTCCTGAGCATTTGTATTAGATGACAAAGAATATTAAAGTGATTCAATAGTAGTTGAAGGCAACATAGGACAAACATAATTCATATGCTAATTCAATAGTAGTTGAAGGAAGCATATACATTAGAGTTCCAAGTGGGAGACAGGGTGTATCTCAAGGTCTCTGCTTGGAAGGGTGTATTGAGGTTTGGGAAGAAGGGTAATTTGGATCCCACATATATGAGACCTTACCCTATTGTAGCACGTGTTGGGAAAGTTAGTTACATGTTGGAGTTGCCACCCAAGTTGCACCGGTTGCATCTAATATTCCATGTATCCATGTTGAGTAAATGACATCCTAATACCGAGTTGGTTTTGCAGCCAGTACAGGTTGAGCTTGATGAGGATATGTCCTATGTGGAAGTACTCATGCTAATCCTAGATAGAAGAGTGAAGAAGTTAAAGAAGGACATAGTGTTGGTGAAGGTTCTGTGGCATCACTATGGCATTGAGGAAGCCATGTGGGAGCTTGAGGAAGAGATGTGAAGGAAGTGCCCATCTCTTTTCGCTTAGGATTTTAGGGGCGAAATCCTTTTTTAGGGATTTATGACTTGTAAGAATCCTGACCTGTGTTATGGGATAACCCTATTATGTTGGATTTATTGAGTTCTTAGAATCTTTCTCTAATCCATTGAGATGTTTTTTAGAGCTTATGAAAAGCTTACGTTTCCTGTTTGAGCTTTTTTGGATGATGCTTGTCTTTTTATGCTTACTTTAGGTCAAATTACTATTTACCCATTTATGAGGGTTTTCTTGCAATTTGTCACCTTCTTTTTCTTGGATTCATGAGAGAGAGAGAGAGTTTGATTCTTTGGGGTTCCTTGGTTGAGTGGTGGCATCACTAGAGGTGATTAAGGTTTCTAGGGTTTATGGGTGTCTCGACCATGTGTACCTTGTTGAAGTTGGTGACCCTTGTCTCGACCTTGAGAGGGTGTCTCGACTGAGACACCTTCTGTAGGTGTTGTTCTCTCAACCATGATGATCTTGGTTTGTCTTGGGTCAAGACAATTGTCTTCTAGTGAAGTGTCTCGACCTAGTGTTTGTGGTGATCCTTTTGTCTCGACCAAGGTGATGTTTTAGTGCTTTGTCTCAACCATGTGGTGCGTCCTTAGTGTATCATGATTGGGACCATATGTTGGGGATCATAGGTCGTCGAGACCCAACATAGGCTGTATTACCATCTCATGCATGGATGTTTTAAGTGGTTGCATGTTGGTTTCTTCGGTGGACAAGTGTCCCTTTGGAGCCCTATCTTGTTGACACCTCATCTCTCACCCTACTTCTCTCCTCCTTTGCTAAGTAAACCCCTTCTCTCTATTCAAGTGATCTTTTTTGGACATCCTTTTTCTCCCTTCCCTTTTTCTTGTTCTCAGAGCTTCATGGAGCAAGAAGGTGCTATCCTTGGTGCTCTGAAGGTGGTTCGACCTTGCATGTGGTTCGTTGAAGCTAGATCTTCCTCATTGTGGTGGTTTCTTCCCTTGGTAAGTAGATTTACCATCCTTGTCACATTTTCCTTTGGAATCTCCATCTTCTTCTTCCTCTTTCCTTATTTGTAGACTAGGGTTCTACCCTAGTGGTCACCTTGAGAGAAACACCTCTTCACAAAGGCCTTAGACTATGGACTATCCATGGTGGTAACTGGTGGGAGGATGTTTTCTTATCTTTTTCCCCTTTCTTCTTTGGTTCGGCCTATGGTTTCCTTGCCCTTTTTCTTGAGCTACCTTTGACCAAGATGTTCTTCTTTTTGTAGGTGATCTTGTGGTCAAAGTGATGATCCTTGTTGGGGCTTCCTTCCCTCTTTTGGAGCTTGTTTTCTTTCAATATAGGTGGTTTACATAACACTTTGCCCTCTCTATTGTTGCACATTTCATACATGCATGTTGTTGTTTCTCTCTCTAACACTTACTCCTAATGTGTTAGTAGATGATACCATGCTCTAGATATTGTTTGACGGTAATTTACATGCTTGGTTTTCTTAGCATCTGAAACCCTAATCTAAGGTACGAATTTTTGGAGATGGATGTGGAATAGTAGTTTTCTTGCTATCTTTTGATCCTAGTTTTGGTCACATGCATGATCCTAGTGTACCTTGGTGTTCTAAGGAGTTTAGGTTTTGTTTGGTGGTGATAAACATGGTTTTTCTCTCTCCTTCTTGAGGTTCTTACATGGTGATTTAAAGAGACATGCTTTTAGGGTCTTTGGTTACTGATTTTGTGCAAAGTTTCTCTATATGTAGACAATGGATTCCCTTGGTTTTATCTAATATTTTGACCGTGGAAATCATCTATTTTAATCTTGGTTATCCCTATCTCGAAGATGGTTCATTGACTTTATGGTAGCACAACTTTGACAGAAACTACTCCCTTGGATTGGTTGGGTCGAGATGCATGACCTAGTGTCATGATCGCGACCTAATCACAACAGGTTGAGGGTTGTGTAACATACCAGAAATAGAATCCTACCCTAATAGTTTTACCCTTTTGTCTTAGCCAAACAAGGACAAGCTAATACATGTAATTAAGACAATAATGGAACATAAAATGTGACACCTCAAGTATATAAGGGAATACATAATAACTTTGTGCTTAATAATAACTCATTAAGATGATAATAAGAAATTAAAGAACTTAGTTAGATACTTCTCTTATATTCTTAATATAAGGTTATATGCACAAATAAACCAGTTTGGTTTTACTTTATGGATCTGAAGTGTAATTGTCACTAAGTAATAAAAATAATAAAATATATTCATCTTAGAACTTTCTAGTGCTTTTTAGAATATGAAAAAGAAGAGAAAATCTGAATTATATAAAGGTGATGATAAATGAAATAATTAAAGGTAATTTGGGAATTAATGGGTAAAGAAGATAATTAGAAAGATATTGTACCAAAATTATAATTGGAAACACATCACGATAATTTGACACTCGAATTCGTTTTCTTGACCAAAAAGTAACGTAAGGGCCAAGTATCATTTAAAGTGAAAAATAAATATAACTACTAATGACATTATCAAAATAAAATAGGAATAAGGCCAATAAATTGATATAAAATATTTAATGCCCTCAAATTGGAAAACTAACTCCAAATTCGTAATCTAAACATAAAAATAAACCTTTGGGCAAATTTGCAACTAATTTGGATAAAGTTTGATTAATAGATAATTATAGGAGAGAGAAAATGCCTAAAGGGTGTAATTAATAAATAAATGTAATTCATGGCACCAAAAGTTGGAAAGAAAGGCAAACTCGTGTTCAACACACTTAAGTTAACTTGTGGGTCAAGTTTCATCAAATTTGGATAATCCTAAAGCCATAAATGAAGAAGGAAAGAGAAAATGATATTTGATTTATTTAACCCATTAAAGGTTTCCAAAAGGCAAAACTAAGAGTATATTCAGAATCTACACATTTAACTTAATTTATGTGCAAATTTTGGTTTAATTTGGATAATTCTAGAACCTCTAAATCAGGAAAGAGAATATACATAAATTATTTGAATTTCACTTTGATTAATTCGATTGATTTTCCGATTTTTCCTAAATTTGGGGCTGTCACGCGTCCTATTTAATTCAGACTTCATCGTGGCCCTTGGATAAGAATCCAATGGATGAGAAGTTGTCTCCTACCTCTGTTAGGACTCTTTCTTGAAGCTACAGTAACGCGAAATTTCTTCCACGCTTTCCTCTTTTGTTTTCCTTCTCGGTGATTTCTATTTTTCTTTTTACCATCAGCGTTGCTTTCCAATCTGGTTGATCCCTATTTTGGTAGGGTTTCCCTCGCTAGAACCTCGGGTCGATGAGAACTTTTCTCTCTTTCCTCTGTTTCCTGGTTTTCACAAACTCCTCGTTGAACTTGAGCTCTGCCCCTATATATAGGGCCTTTCCCACGATCCTTGTACCTACATGAACTCTTTCCAAAAGACACATTGATCTGGTTTGCCCTGCTTCCACCTCTCCCTACTCCGACCACCTGTTGCGGCGGCGACGAGAGCGTCTGGGGATTTCAGTCGTCGGTGGGGTCTGTTTCAAGTGTGCTTCGAGTCGTGAAGGCGTGGGCAAGCTTCGCGAGCCTTCAATTCCTCTATTCGGCAGGTACCACAGTTTCCCCTCTTTTCTTTTAAGTTGGATCATCTCC
This sequence comes from Alisma plantago-aquatica, assembly GCA_963693085.1. Classification (NCBI taxonomy): domain Eukaryota; kingdom Viridiplantae; phylum Streptophyta; class Magnoliopsida; order Alismatales; family Alismataceae; genus Alisma; species Alisma plantago-aquatica. The sequence continues at coordinate 1,614,236,971 of OY856409.1, read as the reverse complement.
TGTAATGTTGAGCGATAGATCGCCTGCTAGCCGGTTTCCCTCACTTTCTATTTTGATTTTAGTTGATTCACCTTCCTTCGTTCTTCGTTTAACCTCTCGCTGGCTCATCTTTCTTACCCGACCACCTCAGAATTGGCAGCGTATTGCGGCGAGGTTTTCATGAGTTACAGATGGCCGATTTCATCGTTGTTTGGTTCTCTGAGTTCGTTGGAACTTCTGGAACATAATTCCTGTTGGACTTTTCACCTAATTCGCACTCTCTTACGATTTGGAGTTGTGGATCAACCTATTTGCTCTCAAGCTGTCGAGGTGGTCCTCATGGGGGAAACAAACCCCAGGGTTGATTCCCCTCTTTGCCCTCGTTCTTTCCTTTTCTGTTTTGTTTTACGACCAGGGGTATTTTCGTCTTTTCACAGATTATGTCTCCTCCCTTTAGTCGTGGTCTTGCAAGTGTTTGACTGGTGACTTGGCCGGATGTGATTGGGCCAAGTCATGCGGGCCCCTCTCCTGTTATCCACTTTTGATGCAAATTTATTATGTGGAATTATCTGATTGGTCAGTGATTAAAAATATATAACTAATTATCAGATGATCAAAAAATTATGGAAAAATATCTGTTGGAATCAGAAAAATAAGATCTAACTAATGGTATGGGTTTTGTCACCAAAATCCGATATTTTAAAAGGTTGATTTAATGGATCTAATTAAATAAGATAATAACTTGTATAAATCATAACTAATTATATATAAGTCAAAAAATATAATAAAATATGTTTTAGACTCGTAATAACATAAATTAAAATATGGAATAGTTTTCATAACCTAATTCACACATACATAAAAAGGTAGTTTTTAGGGTTTGGTCTATATGTATGAAATTGACTTAAAATATGTATATGTGTTTGATAGGCCTTTGGTGACCTAGACTTGGATCGAGGAGTGCTTACCAGTTTGGAACATGGTTTGAGGTATGTTGCATCTCCTATTATTCACATTAAGCAATTCTTCTCTCTTATGTATGTTGTATCCCCTATTCATCTTTGTTGAGCAATTCACCTATCTTATCTTTCTTTTGACTTTTGCCTACACATATGTCTATTTTCTTAATATCATGGTTCGTGTGAACTATCTTGCTTGTTTGGGACTTGGATATTTTCTTGATATCTTATCTTGTGCCTTGGTGCATGATGGTCTCTTTTATTGTTATGTGCCACTTTGAAGTGGATATTATATGTTGGTGTTGTCCATTGTGTGATGGCAACCTTTGTTTCATCTCTTGACTAAACTATTTACTTGCCTCTATATTTACATGCTATGTGAATCAATAGAACTAGAATAATGTAAATTACAATGGTTTTGGGTGTGTGCCCTTTTTGTTTATGGGATGGTGGTGGTGGTGCCCGATACCCGAGTTTCAAGGATGTGAAGCCTTGGCTCAACTTTTACATATATTGGGAGATTGACAATGAGTCATTCTCTATCAGGTTTTCAAGGATGTGAAGCCTTGGCTGTCTTTGTGTTTATATTTTTCTAGGACTATGTTTATCTCACATGCATGCAGGTTTTGATGATGATTGTGGGGTGTGTGCCTTACTATCTATCTATGTGCTTTTGTTGCACACATTTAATTGTTTATGACAAGTATCCTCTTTTATCTCTTTTGTTATGATCTTATTCTTTTATGCCCATGTGGGTAGTCCTTATCTCTTGTATGGGAAGCATTTTACATTTGTAATCCTTAATTCTTAAATTGCTCAAATTTTCTTTTAGTATGCACATACCAGCTTTTTGTTGATTGTCTCCTTTTGTTTCTTCTTTTTTGGGGTATGCTTCCAACCTCAGGTTAGATTGAGGAGAGTGAACTTCAACATCAACCTTATAGCTGATCTTTGGGAGGCTTGAAGAGGTGGTTAGATGACCCTCAGCTTGGTCTTTGGCTTTTGTGTTTAGTTTTCCTTTAGATACATATATGTGGTGAAGTGTTGTGTCAAGCTTTGTAAATTGTTAGTTAATATTTCTTTTCCGCTGCTACTCATTGTGTAATGATACATACATGTTGAATGAATTGGTCTCCATCCCTTTGGCAAAAAAATTTACGTGGTGTTTGGTTCAAGGGATGTGGTCTTTTCTTTCTAATAGAGAAGTGGTTTCACTTCTTTACAGCATCGTATCAGAGCCATTAGCAGTCGATTATCTAACTATTTCAAACTCATCTCCCTTAGGATGTTTACCTTTATCTTAGGTTGCTTATACCTAGTACCTTGCCTTGTGCAGACAAAACCCTAATGGATGGAGATAACTCAACAGTTGACAACCAGTATGGTTATGAGATGCCTCAAAATGCTATGTTTGGTCAAGGAACCTCTGATACTGTTGGTTCGGGAGGAGCTATGACTCCAGAGCAAGAGTTGGCCATGTTTCGACAACTCTTTGCATCTTCCATGGTGGGGAAGATGAAAGACACGTCTGTACCTGAAAAGACTAAGGAGTTCTCCATCATGGAGTTCATGAAGATGCATCCACCTTCCTTCAAGAGTGAAAGTGAGATAGAGATGTTCGACAATACAGATGATTGGTTTTTATTGTTAGAGAGGACTTTTGATGGTATGGCTTGCCCTCCACACCAAAAGGTTAGGTTTGCTTCATATGTTTTGGATGGACCTGCAAGAGTTTGGAGGAATGGAATAGCAAGGACTAGAGATATCTCAACCATGTCTTGGGAAGAGTTTTGTACTCTCTTCCGTGGGAAGTACATTTGCATTGCTGCTTTGAAGAAGAAAGAAGTAGAATTCTACAGTTTGAAGCAAGGCTCCTTATCCATTTCTGCTTACGTGCAAAGGTTTCTGTTGTTGGAGCGTTATGCAGTTGGTTTGGGTGAGGAACGTAGGGCTGACCTTTTCCTCCAAGAGGTCAACTACAATGTGGGTCGTGCTCTTATCCCACAACTGCCTTTGACCTTCCAGTAGATGGTTGATAAATCTTTGGCTGTGGAGTCTTACCCAAGGTTTCAACCAAGGGAGTTCGACAAGAAAAGGAAGTCCTCGAGCGATGATCAGAGAAGGGACAAGTGTGCTAAGTGCAATGGTCACCATCCTCCAGGAAAGTGTTCTCAGGACAAACCTCGTCATAATACCCCGTTGGTATGTCACTTTTGCAATGAACCTGGACACATCCGGCCTGATTGTCCCAAGCGTCGTAATGGTCAGGCTCGAGCAAAACAACTACAAGCACCTCCTCAAAATCATGGCAACAATAATGGTAACAATAATAGAGGAAGACCTGTGGAAAGAAGAGCTGGTAGAGTTTTTGCCTTGGATGGCAAAGAAGTTGATAATGCTGAGCAAGAACAAGTTAACCCATAGTTCCCTAGATTAGTCTTTACAAGTTATGTTTCCTTTTGCATGTTGCTTATGTAGTGGATGTAAGAGGTATAGTTGAAACTTTTATAACTGAAGTTAAGTTTGATTTTATGAGATGAACCCTTTTAAAGGGTGGTGGATAAGTTTTCTTATGGATGTTTTGATTTTGAGGATGAAATCTCTCTAAGGGGTGGTGTGCTGTAACATACTAGAAATAGAATCCCACCCTAATAGTTTTACCCTTTTGTCTTAGCCAAACAAGGACAAGCTAATACATGTAATTAAGACAATAATGGAACATAAAATGTGACACCTCAAGTATATAAGGGAATACATAATAACTTTGTGCTTAATAATAACTCATTTAGATGATAATAAGAAATTAAAGAACTTAGTTAGATACTTCTCGTATATTCTTAATATAAGGTTATATGCACAAATACACCGGTTTGGTTTTAATTAATGGATCTGAAGTGTAATTTTCACTAAGTAATAAAAATAATAAAATATATTCGTCTTAGAACTTTCTAGTGATTTTTAGAATATGAAAAAGAAGAGAAAATCTGAATTATATAAAGGTGATGATAAATGCAATAATTAAAGGTAATATGGGAATTAATGGGTAAAGAAGATAATTAGAAAGATATTGCACCAAAATTATAATTGGAAACACATCAGGATAATTTGACACTCAAATTCATTTTCTTGACCAAAAAGTAACTTAAGGGCCAAGTATCATTTAAAGTGAAACATAAATATAACCACTAATGACATTATCAAAATAAAATAGGAATAAGGCCAATAAAGTGATATAAAATATTTAATTACCTCAAATTGGAAAACTAACTCCAAATTCGTAATCTAAACATAAAAATAAGCCTTTGGGAAAAGTTGCAACTAATTTGGATAAAGTTTGATTAATAGGTAATTATAGGAGAGAGAAAATGCAAAAAAGGTGTAATTAATAAATAAATGTAATTCATGACACCAAAAGTTGGAAAGAAAGGCAAACTCATGTTCAACACACTTAAGTTAACTTGTGGGTCAAGTTTCATCAAATTTGGATAATCCTAAAGCCATAAATGAAGAAGGAAAGAGAAAATGATATTTGATTTATTTAACCCATTAAAGGTTTCCAAAAGGAAAAACTAAGAGTATATTCGGAATCTACACATTTAACTTAATTTATGTGCAAATTTTGGTTTAATTTGGATAATTATAGAACCCCTAAATCAGGAAAGAGAATATACATAAATTATTTGAATTTCACTTTGATTAATTCGATTGATTTTCCGATTTTTCCTAGCTTTGGGGCTATCACACGACCTATTTAATTCGGACTTCATCATGGCCCTTGGATAAGAATCCAACAGATGAGGAGTTGTATCCTTCCTCCGTTAGGACTCTTTCTTGCGGCTACAGTAATGCAAAATTTCTTCCACGCTTTCCTCTTCTGTTTTTCCTTCTCGGTGATTTATGTTTTCCTTTTTACCATCAGCGTTGCTTTCCGATCTGGTTGATCCCTATTTTGATAGGGTTTCCCTCGCTAGAACCACGGGTCGATGAGAACTTTTCTCTCTTTCCTCTGTTTCCTAGTTTTCACAAACTCCTCGATCAACCTGAGCTCTGCCCCTATATATAGGGCCTTTCCCACGATCCTTGTACCCGCAAGAACCCTTTCCAATAGACGCATTGATCCGGTTTGCCCTGCTTCCACCTCTGCCTACTCCGACAACCTGTTGTGGTGGCGGTGAGAGCGTCTAGTGATTTCAGTCGTCGGCGGGGTCTGTTTCAAGTGTGCTTCGAGTCGTGAAGGTGTGGGCAAGCTTCACGATCCTTCAATTCCTCTGTTCGGCAGGTACCACAGTTTCCCCTCTTTTCTTTTGAGTTGGATCATCTCCTGTAATGTTGAGCGATAGATTGCCTGCTAGACGGTTTCCCTCACTTTCTGTTCCGATTTTGGTAGATTCATCTTCCTTCATTCTTCGTTTAACCTCTCGCTGGCTCATCTTTCTTACCCGGCCACCTCAGAATTGCCAGCGTATTGCGGCGAGGTTTTCTCGAGTTACAAATGGCCGGTTTCATCACGGTTTGGTACTCTGAGTTCGTTGGAACTTCTGGAACATAATTCATTTTGGAATTTTTGCCTAATTCACACTCTCTTGTGATCTGGAATTGTGGATCGACCTATTTGCTCTCAAGCTGTCGAGGTGGTCCTCGTGGGGGAAACAAACCCCAAGGTTGATTCCCCTCTTTGCCCTCGTTCTTTCCTTTTCTATTTTGTTTCACGACCAGGGGTATTTTCATCTTTTCACAGATTTTTCTCCTCCCTTTAGTCGTGGTCTTGCGAGTGTTTGACTGGTGACTTGGCCGGCTGTGATTGGGCGAAGTCACGAGGGCCCCTCTCCTGTTATCCACTTTTAATGCAAATTTAGTATTTGGAATTATCTGATTGGTCAGTAATTAAAAATGTATAACTAATTATCAGATGATCGGAAAATTATGGAAAAATATTCATTGGAATCAGAAAAATAAGATCTAACTAATGGTATCAGTTTTGTCACATAAATCTGATGTTTTAAAAGGGTGATTTAATGGATCTAATTAAATAAGATAATAACTTGTATAAATCATAACTAATTATATATAAGTCAAAAAATATAATAAAATATGTTTTAGAATCGTAATAACATAAACTAAAATATGGAATAGTTTTCATAACCTAATTCACACATACATAAAAAGGTAGTTTTTAGGGTGTGGTCTATATGTATGAAATTGACTTAAAATATGTATATGTGTTTGATAGGCCTTTGGTGACCTAGACTTGGATCTAGGAGTGCTTAGCAGTTTGGAACCTGGTTTGAGGTATGTTGCATCTTCGATTATTCATATTGAGCAATTATTCTCTCTTATGTATGTTGTATCCCCTATTCATCTTTGTTGAGCAATTCACCCATCTTATCTTTCTTTTGACTTTTGCCTACACATATGTCTATTTTCTTGATATCATGGTTCGTGTGAACTATCTTTCTTGTTTTGGACTTGGATATTTTCTTGATATCTTATCTTGTGCCTTGGTGCATGATGGTCTCTTTTATTGTTATGTGCCACTTTGAAGTGGATATTATATGTTGGTGTTGTCCATTGTGTGATGGCAACCTTTTTTCATCTTCTGACTAAACTATTTACTTGCCTCTATATTTACATGCTATGTGAATCAGTAGCACTAGAATAATGTAAATTACAATGGTTTTGGGTGTGTGCCCTTTTTGTTTATGGGATGGTGGTGGTGGTGCCCCATACCCAAGTTTCAAGGATGTGATGCCTTGGCTCAACTTTTACATATATTGGGAGTTTGACGGTGAGTCATTCTCGACCAGGTTTTCAAGGTTGTGAAGAAGCCTTGACCGCCTTTGTGTTTATATTTTTCTAGGACTATGTTTATCTCACATGCATGCAGGTTTTGATGATGATTGTGGCGTGTGTGCCCTACTATCTATCTATGTGCTTTTGTTGCACAAATTTAATTGTTTATGGCAAGTATCCTCTTTTATCTCTTTTGTTATGATCTTATTCTTTTATGCCCATGTGGGTAGTCCTTATCTCTTGTATGGGAAGCATTTTACATTTGTAATCCTTAATTCTTAAATTGTTCAAAGTTTCTTTTAGGATGCACATACCAGCTTTTTGTTTATTGTCTCCTTTTGTTTCTTCTTTTTTGGGGTATGCTTCCAACCCCAGGTTAGATTGAGGAGAGTGAACTTCAACATCAACCTTGTAGCTGATCTTTGGGAGGCTTGAAGAGGTGGCTAGATGACCCTCAGCTTGGTCTTTGGCTTTTATGTTTAGTTTTCCTTTAGATACATATATGTGGTGAAGTGTTGTTTCAAGCATTGTAAATTGTTAGATAATATTCTTTTCCACTGTCACTCATTGTGTAATGATACATACATGTTGAATGAATTGGTCTCCATCCCTTTGGTGAAAAATTTTACGTGGTGTTTGGTTCAAGGGATGTGGTCTTTTCTTTCTAGTAGAGAAGTGGTTTCACTTCTTTATAGGTTGAGACACTTTTGTTGTTTGAGGTTGAGACACATGTCTTTGTGTTGTTTGTGACCCATCTTTGGTTTTGGTCAAAATGCTTTTGGTTTTGGGTTGAGACTTGACCATGTCTTGAGGTCGCGACATGTGTGTGATGGCGGGGGGTCTAAACCCTAATATTTGAGGGGTCGAGACATGTGATGATGTCGCATTTGAGACACCACAATGGAAAGTGGTTGAGGCACCTTAAAGAGTGGGTGGTCGCAACCCATAGGGATGGTGGTCATGACATGTATATGGTAGGCAGATGAGACACATACATGACCATATAGTAAAATATATACATGAGTGAACAAGTAGATAATCATATATAGTGTTGTTTCGATAGTTGTTTAATCAACCTTAACGATGATTCCTTAACAATAATATGCTCCAAGAAAGTGGGAGGTTGTGTACCTAGGGTTTGGTGTTTGAATAGAACTATAAAACCCTAATCTACCATGTATGGAGCCCTAACCCTAATGTTGGGAAATGTGATGAGTTTGCTTTTATCTATTGAAGTGGCTATCTTATTATTTTGTTGTCTATGTCATGTTCATAAATCCCTAACCTTTTAGGTGAAATAAATGCCATGGCATGTGTATGCTCTGGTGATTATGCACATTGTTGAGGCATAATGTGGTTATGTACATGCATGGTTTATGTGATTGGGTCCTTTGACCTGGTGATGGCTTAATGCCTATTGTGAGGTGGTAACCTCCAGTGTTGTGATTGAGGGATTTGTGTTCCACAGTGATGTGACATTGGTGATGGCCTTGTGAATGGCAGTGTTACAAGTATCATATGGTGATAGTGTGACAATTTCATACCTTATACGTTTTATATCTTTAGGAGTTGTACTATACCCTTATTCTTGTAGAGTTTGTTATGGATTTATACGTTATAACTTGATTGATGCTAAAAGATACTCAATTGTCTTAATTAATCAAGTAAAAACCTAATCATGTAGGTGCCATGTGCCATAGATCCTTCCTAGTATCATTTTTAATGGCTAGATTAGTGAAACATGTATAACTCAAAGTGCATATTTTTTAATATGCGGGTGCGCAAGTTGAGTATCTCCTTGTGTCTACAATTATAGGTTATCTAAGGTAGCCATGCATGAGCTGATCTCCTTGTGATATGGATGGCCATGAGTGAGCCAATCCTTCTTTTTACAATAGCCATGTATGAGCATGTTCTTCTTGCGTTGTTAGCTATACCAAGGTGGGCTAGGTGTGATTATATATGTGTATGGGCATGTGTGAGCCAATCCCTAATCTTAACTACATGTCATTGTTGTAATTGGCTGATATGTCTCTACAGTGTTTTCTCTTGTTCTGACCAAGAGGGGTGGGGAGATCATGGATTCTAGCTCTTCCATTGACCTTTTATGGCACAAATTTCGACTTAGTAGTGGACGGTTGGATTTGGGAGGTACAAATCAAATCTTTAGGGTAATAATAAAAGATGTAATAGAGTCATGTAGTGTATCCTGCTTAGGGAAAAATATGAATAACATTGGTTGAGCCCTTTGGATTATCATATTATTGATTTCTTGAATTATAAGGCAGTAAGAGAAATCAACTGTTACACATATTCTTTCTATTCCTTTATAGAATATTAATTGTTCTATTACTCAGTGATAACTGCCCAGTTTTGCTTAATCTGTTCTTTCTTCTAGTTACATATCATTTAGTTGAATCTGCTCAACCTACTTAGTGTTTTATCTACATGTTTATCTATGCTTTAATAGACGTTGGCTGAGAGCTGTATCTCTCACGGGGACGTTTGGTCTCACCCCGTGGGTTTCTACATCTTTTAGGTAGTCATGCACGAAGAGGTAGAGCTCGTGTAGATGAGGAAGCACAACAATAAGAGAAGTAGTTGATAAGGTTGGTTGGGATGCCAGTCTTTTGATGTTAGAGTCCTAGAGTCACCCCTGTACACTTAGGTCTTTGGGGGCATTATCATTGTGTTTTGTGTACATTCTACCGATATGAGGTTTTGGACTTTTTAGCCATGTGTGTATAGATATAGTAGATGTAGATGTACATATATGTGGAACATATAACTCTTGTAACAAGTTGATGATAGGAATCATGATTCACAATGATGTAAAAACCATTATATATGTGATATGTGCTACAGGTGTCCTGATAAGGATTTATATGTGATGAGTTTTTGGCCTATGGTGATTTTGAAAAATCAGTTTTAATTTCCTCTATTTTCTGGTAATCCGCATGTTTAGTTTTATTTCACATTCATTTTTTTTTTATTTTGTTTGTGGTACATCAGGGCGTCATAGAAATTTAGTGCAACTAAACATACATAGAAAAGATGAGAGAGACTAAAACAAGAACATGAACACAAGCTACGTAGAGTGGTTCCAATCTCTAAAATAGGAGATTGTCAGTCCACTACCTAGAGAGGTCAACCTCTAGAGCTTCCAAAACATGTCTCCCTCCTTATATTCACTTATAAGACTCACAACATATGACCTTCCTTTTTTGGGACAAGGATCCCCAACTTTCACTTTGAGGGGAAGGGATCCAACAACCTACCAAAGGAATTACCTATCCAACCAAGAATCTTCTACCTCACCAAGGACTTACCCACTTTTCACTAAGTCTTCCGCCTTCACCAAGGACTTACCCACTATTGCACAAGTCTTCCGCATTTGAGGAATTACTCACTCTTCTCATATCTTCATCCTTTGACTTCACCTTTAGCCAAGGAGAAGCTTCCACCAAGGACTTACCCACTTGAGCAAGGAGTCTTCCACCTTCACCAAGGACTTACCCACTTCTTGCACCAAGTCTTCAACCTTGAACTTCTTCACCTCTCTAATATAAGAGAGATAACCTTCATCTTCATCTTCATGGTGGAGATGAGATACTGAGTGGAAGTGGAAGTAAGAGCCTCACGAGATATACATGTAGGACTAGCTCTCTGACAAATCTTCTACTCACTCTAATGGATGTAGCAAGTGATTAACCTTGAGAGTAGAAGGTGTCTGTATGAAGCATTCATCAATAATATAGGGACCTTCATTGTTCTTGGTTGAACATGGTATGAATCCCAATGGGTCCTATTTAAAGTTGGGGATGCCTACTAGATAGTAGAAATAGTTAAGAACGAATATTAGCCTTTTGGGGTGTTGCAACGATAATTTTTTTTAGTTTTGCAACAGTCCAATGACTAGAAACACTTTTCTATAAAGTGTGATTGGCCAAGTTTGTAATTCATTTGAACAGATTGGTCGAGTTTGTAACTTGACCAAACCTGGGCATTTTCAAAATTCATCAAGGGATCGGTCAAGTTTGTAACTCGACTGATTTACAACCTATAATGAATTTTGGAAAATGTCATTAAAGTTCATAAATCTTTAATTTAAGTTCTCCTAATTTTTTTTCTAAGCTTAAAAGTCATACAATCATTACAAGTGATCTACATCATGATTCGAATGGATGTATATCATATTTTACAAATGTGTAGTTGCACTGATTTTGACTTGTCTTTTCTCCAATTTAGGATTTACAAGTTGGGGCATTTGGAGTCTGTCTATACCTAATCTAAAATCACTCAAGTAGAAGAATTAGACACAAATAAGTGGAATGGTTATTCATCATCAAAACAAGGTTTTAATCAATTTAGACCTTGAGTCAACATTAACTAAATTGACCTTGAGTCAACAGTGCACCCATGCCACAATGTGCTCACCATTGTTATTTTATCAAATATAATTTGGGAAATTGCTTATTCAACCAAGCCTTGTATTTATGTTAATCAAATTTACTAAAATTTGAGGATATAACATTCATCCCTCCTTGAAAGGAATTTTGTCTACAAAATTCACATCCAATAAAGTTAAGGTGAATGATAACTCAACTTAATTTCACAACTTAGGGTCAGAAACCCTACTTAAATTATCTTTAATCACTTTTGTTGATATGCCAAATTCCTCATATTATGACTAGGTTTGTACTTGAATTCAATTCAAGGCACACCCACATCCTCGATATTACAAGATATCATCTCTTGGTCATTGCAATTCCATTTATGATTTCAATTTCTCTTGGCAATCACCTTTTTACGTAGATTTCCAACCTATTTTTCATTTATTTCCACATAAGGGTGAGGTAACACCTCTAACCCTAGATCATGTAATAAAACTCAACATAGGGTCATATGTTAACTTTAAACATAACATGTTTCTGTCCAATCTCTCTCACTCATAATAAGACAAAATGTGCATTTGGTTGCAACCCAAAAATAAATTTCATCGCATTCCAAGAGTAGGTGGTGCATCCGCACATTATCTCAAAATTTCATAGTTTAGGTTGAATCGTTCTCAACATGACTCTAAACCATACATACTTTGTAGTTACCAATATTCTTATATTTCATCAATTCAAATGCCCTTTTCACTCTTGAGTCTATGCCCAACTCCTCTTAATATTTCATGATTACATGACTTCTTGTATCTTTTATATTTACACTTCATGTCTCATTAGCCTTAGCCATTTACTCAAGGTTTCTAGGGGTGCAGGTACTTTTGGAGTGATCTCATTCTCATGCATATAAGTAGTGAATCTCACATTCACCCCTTGGGCCTTATGAACTCATGAATGTGGCCAATCTCCTGATTCATGGGCCTTAAGCAAACAAGGTTGTTATCTCCTAACCCTAAAGTCTTATGCATTCAGGCCACAATCGCCTCATAATCTCATCAGTCTTATGTTCGTCCAATCCTCCCTACTTCACCTTAGGATTGACTTAGGGATCTATCCTTCCCAAGGGTTTCTTTGATATGTCATCACTCCATTCTATATCATTACATATTTTACTCGAGGTTTATCTAATAATATACAAGGACATCATATCCTTTGAAATTCTTTCACATGAATTCCCTTCATCTCTCAGGGCATACATAGTTTACTTTATGCCCCTTTATTGGGCTCATGGAAACCTTCCTATCTGGGCTTTGTCCCACACTATCAATCACTTCCATAGTAACTTTTTAGCATGTCCCTTAGAGACATCATACATGGGCCCAAAGAATCATCTCAATATATGTGCTTTCATGCTTCGTGCACTTAATCTCTCAAGCTTTAAGTGACATTTAACATTATCTCAATTGTTAAACAGATTGGTCAAATCACCCCCTTTGAGGAAGGTCCTAACCTAATGTGTCTTCTTGACTTACAGGAGGAGTCTAGGCTCTCTAGCCACAATAAGAACCCACAAGTTGAGACTTTTGCCTCCCGCAGAGGTCATTTTCCCACTCTTGGGATGACTTACCCCTGGTCAGTGCACCAACCCTAAAAGTAAATATCTTATTTATATTTTATGTAACACAAATGTTCATTTTCTATTATAACTTCCGAAACCTTGTTTGCTCAATCTCTATGATACCATCTGATGGGGTTTTGTCCCTACAGTGGACTTGGGCCATCTTCCCCTCTAGGGTCTTGTTGGCTTACCGGCCTTCCCAATTTGGGGCTTGACCTTTTGTGACCTTCCCTATCTGGGGCTTGGTCATCTATACTTTGTACTCAGGCCCCCTTCCCTATCTGGGTCTTGGTGCCATGGAAGTCTTACCACTCATGGGCTTGACCCTTTGTGACCTTCCCCTCATGGGGCTTGATCTCTTGAGACTTTTCCCTCAATGGGCTTGATCATTTGTGATCTTCCCCTCAAGGGGCTTGATCTTTTGTGACCTTCCCCTCAAGGGGCTTGATTATAGTCATTGCAATAACTTTCTCTCCATATTCAAACTTATAAAGATATTTTGAGCATGTTATATTTATATCATGTGCTACTCATAAGTTTCTTATGCTTCTAAATCCTTTCACATGAATGCCTTTCTCCACATACTTGCATGCGTGGGAGACTAGGTCACCTAAACTCATTTATATTTTTCATTCTTCTTTTCAGAATTAGGGTTCTTATGGGTAGGGTTTTTATCTCACCCTATCCACTCCTTTTACGCAAGATTAGGGTTTAGGGTTTGGTTCAACGACTACAACTTTCTCTGTTAGGGTCTCCATGTCCCTTGACCCACTAGGGTTTTCCTAAACCAACCTTGTCTCAATCTAGGGTTCACTCTTGTAAGGAAAAATCCATAAAACATTTTTCTTTACTTTATAATAATTTCCACATTACATGTACATTAATTGACAAATGATGCACTAATCCTACTTATTCTCAAAAACCCTAACTTTAGATGAGGAGGGAAGTATCTCTTAGGGTTTATTAAGAAATAAGATGAGAAGTGGATGAAATTTGAGATGAGAAGACTTAGAGGAAACATTACATCAGGAAAACCCTAGGTTTTGGCCAGGCCAAAATCACATTGGGTAAGGGAGTCCTCGTAAATAGACTTAATGGTGCGGCAGAAAAATTTTCCAACTCCCAAAACATGATCCATTCCATACACCATTACCATTAGTTCATGCCTTAATAAGCTTCCTTATTTCTCTATAGATTACTCAAATTACAAACTATTACATATTACTTGAAAATGTGTAGATCTGATACCAAATGTAACAACCTCACCTTTCAGCATCCTCCAATTAAGGATGGACCTTAAAATTGAGATCCATTAATTAAAATTCCCAAGATCCAAAGTTCAACCAAATAACAAATAATAGAAAATAATTTCCATTCATTCAAATATTGTTTACAAGATGCTCCTATAAGGAGTTACATGAATTTCTCACACAAGAATTGTTCATTGAGAATAAATATCAATCTAATCCTCCATACAAGTTAGCTTTAATGTCTTCAAGTATTTTCATTTATTCATCATATCCAGATATCTGCATATTTAGCATGTGCCTAAAATGTTGTGAAACAAAAAACACTGCTCACTATATTGCTATATTGTGTAGGTGGGTTACATGCAAAAGTATGCAAGTACATAATGACATATTCAATCAAATACTTGCAATTAATGATGGGATTGTCTGGCCGGAGGAAGCCGCTAGGGCGATTCTAGGGCGATTCTTGGGTGATGGCTCGGGGGCGAGGAGGACGAGGGCTTGGTCGCGGGCGCAATCCTAGCGGCTGAGGGGAGAAGCTTCAAGCTGCTGCAGAGTCGATTCTGACTCATCCAGTTCACCATTCGGAGGCAACTGGTGATGGAGGCAAGCTCGCCACCCCCAGTCACTCAGGATCGCCTGGACAGACACAAAAAACGGGAAAGGAGGCGGCAGAAGCATCCTATTCTACCTCCCCATCCCTCTCCCCCACCAATGGAGCAGGTCCGTCTTCACGGATTACTGACTGGCTTCTGACCAGCAGGCAAGATCGGGATGTGGACGGGATCGTGACAATCGAATACGTCGAGCCAATCCTCAGAGACAGAGAGAGATGCACCTCAATTTCCATCCTAGAGTGTCCAGTTCCAGACTGGGGCGAGTTCATTTCTGTTCAATTTGTAGGAAGGAAGCCCTACCGAGAGCACTTAGCAGGGTGGATTAGACGGCTCAGGCGACCGAGTGGATCGATTGAAGTCTTCTCGGAGGAGAAGGAGGGATTCATTATCAAGATGCCATCCAAAACGGAGAGAGACAGGAGGCGCCATGGTTCCTGGATGGGTCGCTAGTCGTTGCTCACTCGTGGAAGCTGGGTACCTCCCTTCAACCTCTGTCTTTCTCGCAGGTACCAATCTGGGTGAAAATCGAAAATGCTGGAGTTCCTTGGACTCGCAATCACATTGCGAGAGTGGCTAGCACAATTGGGAAACCTATGGACTTCGACGACAGATCTACGTCTATTGGTTGTATCGCAGCCGCCATTGCCTGTCTTGAAGTGTGCAGTGGCTCCTCTCTGCCCAGGACGACTAAGGTAGAAGTGTATTCCGTCATCAAGCAGTTGAAGATCAAGGTCGTTTCGAGCCAGTCTCTTGTTCGAACTGCATACATTTTGGTCACAGAACTACCTCATGTCCGTCGAAGTCCAGGAAACCCCCCGGACAACGATTTGCAGGTAAGGTTTGGGAAAAAGGGAGGTGTTCAATGTAATGCCTCAACCGACTTTCCTAGTAATGTGTCTCAAGATGCAAAAGACATGGGGGAATCGACTGTGGTGCTTTCTGGTGATACTGAAGAAGATGACAACAGACTGTAGAACACTATTTCTCAGCAGATTCAAGAGGTTGTCCTTAACAGTAACACCTCGGCTCATGAGCGTCAACCTAAGGTCATTCAAGACTAGTCGAAGGAACCAGACATGTTTGGGTCGTCCCCGATTTGTAATCTGGGTAGTCTCAATCTCGGATGGGAGTGGAGCTTACTCGCAGTTGCTCCGATTCATGGTAGATCAATAAGATTTGGGAGAGTAGAGATTTTTCAGTTGAATATCAATAGAGAAAGGAGCAGCTCTTTGGTGAAGATGATGGATCCATTGAGGATACCTATTCTGGAATTGACTCTGACCATTTGGACAATGAGTCACTAGAATATGAGGAATCATGGTCTAAGAGGAAAAAGAAAGTAGCAAGGAAGAGAAGAGAAGGGGGCTGATCTCTCCTTTTTTAGGCTTCGTGCTATTTGGTTTCTGGGGTTTGCATAAAGAACTAACCAGGTGATTCTGGACATTGGTTTCGTTGGTTCAGGTTGTTCCTATGATGGCAGATTATTCCACAAAATTTTAGAGGAATGAGGATAATGTTTAGTGTGTGAATGATCAGCTAGCTCATTCAATCTTCTCTAAAGGATTCAATGGTTTGCAGGCTCTCTGGGTGTTTTCTTTTGCTTGCCAAAATTTTGAAGATCTGGATGATAGTAGTGGACATTCCTGCTATATTGCTCTTGAGATCTCCAGGCTGGTGAAGTTATGGTTCGGCTGCTCATGTTGCCACACTTTCAGAGGATGAGTATATTGCCAGTGTTGGCATGAGTAGTTTGGGATGGTCTTTTCAGCTTCTTTGTTATCTGTTTGAGTTAGTTTGGCGGGTTTTTTTTCCTCTCCTTTTTATCTCAGTTGTTGGCTACTTTTAGTAGCTTAGTGTCTAGCTTGTTTTCCTTGGTTGTTCGGATGGTTTCATCCAGGTTTGTAATGGGGGCGCAATATCTTTTGTACCCAAAGTTTTGGGCACCAAATTTTTAGTAACATGATTTTTTACAGACCAAAAAAAAACTACTTACAATTAAGAATTATCATTTTCTTCACATACTCTTCCTTTATGTGATACTCATAGTGGCATTATAATTGAACAAAATGTAAATAAACAACTAACATTTTATTAGAGCAATCTTCAAGAAACCCTTGGAAAACACTAGCAAACTATATTGCAGGTAGTCATAAGAATAACCACATACCCTTTGTAGAACCATGCAGATTATGCAATATATACTTCAAGTATATTAAATCAATCTAATCTATAGATCCTAGTAATCAATAGTTTAACCTACATGTTTCTAAAACCTAAAGTGTCACCATCACATTAAATATATTAAACCCTACTTGGGTCCTAATCTAGGGCTTAGAGCCATACTCGGGTTTGGATGAGTGATACGGGTACAAACCCTAGTTCCATCACATATTTATCATTATGTGAAACCTTGACAATTTTATCAATGAAATCCTTTCATTATTATCTCTTAGGTTAGTTCAAGTTCACCAAGATTATTACAAGTTATCATGTATAACTTCAATACCCTAATTCTTCATATGTGTGTTTATTCATAATAGACACCCCAATTCTACATCATTGTGATCATATACATGTTAAATCATCATTATATTCCACAATATCAGATTACATCTCAAGGAAACATATTTAACATGATTAACAACCCATTCATCAAAAATAGGGTTTATGTCCATAAATTACCACTCTAGTACCCTATTTTTAGAATTGGAATCAGATTTAGGCATCCCTAATATTTTATTCATATTCCTCATTTTTTTCTGATCAATTTTCATATACTACTTGTCGCAATCTAATTTCCCAATTATTTATCACAAATATTGCAAGATAATCTTATTTAGTCCAATGGTAGAATGCCACGATAGATGCTAGTTCTATTATAGATATCACCTATGTGCAGGGCCAGCCAATTGGATCTCGCCCAATTAGCATCATGTTCCTGTGTGGTTTGTGCTAAGAAAAAGAACAAAAGGAAAGTAATGTCCTGACCTCTCTACATGTGACTCGGGGGTAAGCTAGAATTATCCCCTATCTTCTTCTACCTTGCAGCCCCTTTCCTCACATGCAAGCTTCTCAGAAGTCAACCTGCATATTGACCTCACGCTTCGGGGAAGCTGAGAATCGAGGGGGTTGCCTCCCCCTTGCTTTGCCAAATTCTATTGTCAGAGAGGAGAGTAGGGATTAGGTTAGCCGGCGGTGTTCACGGTGGGGTACAAGGGAATTGAAGAGGATGGAAGTGGTCTCGGGTGTTCTCTACACCCTGTGAGGACTCTAGATATACTTATAATCTTGCAAAGAGACTTGGGCCCCTTTGATAGGTAAGTATTTATCCCAAAGGTGTCCTATGATTCCCATGGAGTCTAGACTACCATGGAGATTGGGGACAACTCAATCTTGTAGGGGAATAGGTGAAATAAGTGGTAGGTCGATCCATTTTAACCACTCCAAGCCAAAGTAATGGGCATCGAGTGTGAGCATGGTTTAGAGAGAGAATAAGGGGGGTCAAGGGTTCTCAAGTCATTGTGGCCCGACTTTCTAGTTTTGGAAGAGTATATGGCAATCTGGATGCCGTCCATTTCCAATAGAACAATCTCAAGGCCACACGAATATTTGAGAGTTGATACTAAATTCTCAACTCCGATTAAAAGGTGAAATTTAATGCCTTAATTTTTAATCCTTTCACTTTAAGAAAATCTAATTAATCTATATATCTCTCTCCGTTGATCCAAATAACTCCAATTTTTTGGGAAATCTTTTAATAACTAAATCTCAGTGCGGACAAGATTTGTTGTCATAAAGATTTTTACTGATACCTATTTTTTTTCTCTCTCTCTCTCTTCAAAAACGAAAAATAATTCATTTATTTCAAGTAGGTCCCTCTGTCTTGATGATTTTCTATAGTCCTCTAGGAACCTCATTTTTCAATGAAACATGGAGGGAAACTCATGAAAGTTTTTCCCAACCTTTTTATATTTTATGGGATCTATTTGGATAGCTTTTATGCATAAAACTTGTTCTTTTAGAATATCCTTAAATATGTTACCCACACCACATGGGAAGCCTTTTTTCTTCCAAATTCTTGAATTCTTTTCTTTACATTATTGTTTTAAAGTATACCAAATGTCTTGTCAAGATATTCTTATTTGATGCCTCAAACATTGTGTTTCCATATTGGATAAGATAATTGCTTTTTAATTATCTAAAACACTACATACATTGTTTTCTATGGATCCAATATTCCATAATTCATTTTTCTAGCAATCTGTAAAGTAACTATATGTTTTATTTATGCATGAGTTCCTTTCATTTCTTTGACTTGTGACACATGGACATATGTTCGAAGAAAATAGTCTCATGGGTTGCACCGATGCCGCAAAGTGGTCATAATTTTCATTCTATCAAATATATATTGGGAAATTGCTTATTCAACCAAGTCTTATATTTATTTATTTCAAATTTACCAATATTTGAGGATATAATATAAAATGTGATAGACATGATAATATGCATGAAAAATGTTGGCATAGATCTCATAATACCAGGAATATTCAATGGTTCTTATCAATCTATTTAATTTTCTTAGTATGTAATATACATGTATGTGAACGAGCATGTTTTTTAACTAGAAATTTCATACTTATGGTTCTAGATAATAACATATGAAAGCTTTTCTATATAATTCACGTGTTTTATATATTTACACATATATTAAAATATATAAGAAAATAGATGGAATTAATTTAATGTGGAATTTACATAATAGTACTAAACTAGGTTTTAGTTTTGACTATTTGAAATTTCCTTAAGCCTTTTTATGCCACAAAAAAGATGTTATGCCATTTCAAAATACCGATGTACCATTATTTTCTTATGAATTGGAAGATAATGAACTCATCTACCCTCTGTGTATCTAAAATCATTATGAGGCTGCAAATTTAAGGTATACCAACTATATTGCAATATTTCACATCAATGTTATGTACAATAAGTAGATACAAATACATATTGAAAACATATTAATTGGAACTAGGTCAATATGAATAAATATAAACATAAAATTAAATCCAGTTGTCAGTGGTTTCTATAACATAAGTACATTATGAAAAAGTTTTGACTATGAATTTGTCAAGAATCCATCTATCAAGCCTACAATTTATTTTTTCTACGAGAACGTACCAGTCTATCACTCCAAATCAATGATCTTAATAAAACAATTCATTCAATATTTTTTCTTATGGATTTTATAATATAGTTAATATTGTGTGGATATGGAATAAATTCTTACACCATGCTTATAATAAGATTAAAATTGTAGGTTACATATAGTCGAGACATCTGGAACATTCACAATAACACCCTGAAAGATATATATCATTTTAGTGGACTAGTTACAACTCAAATTAGGCATATTACTTACATATAGTTGATACATCTAAAAGATTCTCAATAACACTAGGAGCCTCCTTTTGTTATGAAACTTGGAGGGAAAGTCATTAATGCCTTTCTGAACTTATGTTAGATTTTGCAGATTTATTGGGATAACTTTTATATATAAAACTTTTTGTTTTAGAATTTCTTTAAAATAATTACCCATGTCACTTGGAAAAATTATTTTCCTTATTACCTTCAAGCATTCTGTAAGTTAGACCAAGATATTCTTATTTGATGCCTCAAAACTTGTGTTGCCTTTCATGGTTACATAATCACTAAATTCATTATGTAAGTTACACATTACCTTAGAACACTTTGGAAAATTCTAGTTGCTCCATATTTCAATTATCTAACAACTTGTAAAGATATTATTATTTATTTATGAACAAAATCCTTTAATTTCTAAAACTTGTGCCACGAGAACTTATTTACAAAGCAAATAATCACATGGGTTGGACTTGGACAATGGAGAGAACCCATGCCACAAAGGCAACACTAGTATTCTATCCATAATTAAATTAGGGGACATACTTATCAATTCAATCCTTATATTTATATAATTCAAATTCACCAAATTTGAGGATATTACATTCACCCCTCCTACAAAGGAATTTTTCCCCCAGAATCACAACTTGTAAAGTTAAGGTGAATGATACCTCTACTTAGCTTCAAACCTTAGTATTAGCAACCTTACTTTGATATTGGTATGCAAATCTCTCATATTACTAAGTTGGGAATAAACTTCAATTCCAGGTGATCCCCACAACCTCATTCATTATATAACATTATCACTTAGTGATTACATTTTCACTTGAATTTCATTTTTCACTTGGTTATTACCATGTTCATTGAGATTTCCAATCTATTTTTCCTTTATTTTTATATAAGGGTGTCTAACACCTCAAACCCTAGATTATGTCATTAAAATCAACCTAGGGTATTAGTCATCATATGTTAATTTTATGCATAACATGTGTCTATCCAACCTATCTCACTCATATTAAGATGAAATAAGCATTTCACTAAAGCCCAAATACAAATTTCATTCCATTGCAAGAGCAGAGATGGTGTATCCACACATTATCTTAAAATTTTGCATTTTTGTTGAGTTATCCTTAAAAATAATTACAAATCCTGAATACTTTTTAATTCCAAAATATTATTATATTCCATGATGTCAAGTGCCTTTCTCACTCTTGAGTTTGTGCACAACTCCCTTTAGGATTTTATTCCAGACATGACTTCTTGTATTACTTATATTTACATCCCATGTCTCATTATCCTTAGGCATTTCTTTGAGGTCTCTAAGGGTGTAGGTACCTTTGGAGTGATCCTCTTGGCCTTGCAGGCCTTACACACTTAGGAAGTGCCTCTCATATTTACCCGTTTGGCCTCATGAACTCATGAAGGTGACCAATCTCTTGACCCCATGGGCATCATGAAACAAGGATGACTATCTCCTGACCTCATACTCTCATGCACATAGGGCCGGATCACATTCTGACATGGGTCTTATGTACCTTTAATCATCCCTACTTGACCTTAGGATAGACTAAGTGCTCTATCCCAACTAGGGTTTTTTGTGATATCACAAATTTAAAAAAATTTAGCATATTATTTTCTTATGAAATTATTCAACCCAGATTTCCTCCATCTCTTAGGGTACATAATATTTACTTTATATCCCCTCATTGGTCTCATGGTGACCTTCCTCCTAGGATTGGCCTTCATGGCAACCTTCCCTCCTGGTCATGACCTCTTATGACCTTCCTTTTCTGTCTTGATCACAAATCATCACAATGATATCCTTTTATACCAACCTTCCTTTCCTGACATGGCCTATTAGTGACCTTCCTTTATTGTCTTGATCCCCAGTCATCACAACGACTTCCTTTTATATCGGCCTTCCTTTCCCAACTTGGGCTATTAATGATCTTCCTTTCCCAACTTTATCACCAATCATCACAATGACTTCCTTTTATATCGACCTTCCATTCCCAAATTGGCTTATGAGTGACCTTCCTTTCTAGGCTTGATCACATACTTTCAACCAATTCCTTAGTGACTTTTCCTTGTGTCCCTCAGAGATGGCATACATGGATTAAAATAGTGTTTTTTATTTTGTACTTTTTATACTTAATTCCCTAGAAAGGAGAATTAACCAATCAATTAACAAATTCTCCTTTCTAGGGAAGGTCCTAACTTAGAGTGCATTCTTAGCTCATAGTAGGAGGTTAGGCTATCTAGCCACAACATGACCCCATGGGTTTTGGGGTTTTTGCCTCCCCCATAGGTCCTTTTCCCATTGTTGGGTTGACCTATCCCAGGTTGGTACATCATCCCTAAATGTGAGTTGAGGGTCTTTAATCATATTTCTTTTGCATGTAAACATTGGTCTTCTATGTTTCATATGTATATCTAAAACCCTTCGTATGCATCATACATGAAATTCTCCACATATATGAATGTATGGAAGATTGGGTCAACTAAACTCATCTGGATTTTTCTTATTCCTTTTTCCCTAATTAGGGTTCATATGGCTAGGGTTACTATTCCAACTACAATACTCCTGATTACCAAGATTAGGGTTTAGGGTTCTGGTTAGGGACTACCCCTACACCTTGGGATTTTATGATTCCCTCGAACCACTAAGGTTTTTCCTAAACTAAACCTAGCTCCATCTAGCATTTACCCTTGCAAGGAAAAATACATAAAACATTTTTCTTTACATTATCATTATCTCCACATCACATGTATATTAATTGGTGGAGGATGTATTAACCCTACTTCTTCTCAAAAATCGAACTTGAGATGAGGAGGGATGTATCTTTTAGGATTTATTAAGCAAGATGATGATAAGTGAATGAAATTTGAGATGACAATACTTATACAAAACATTACTTCAGGCAAACCCTATGTTCTGGTTAGGCAGGCATCACAATGGCTAAGGGGGTCCTCGTATACTAATTTCATAGTGTGAAGAAAATATTGCCAAATCCCAAAACTATCATCCTCTCTAGACACCATTACCCTCAGGATATGCCCTAATAAATCTTCTTATATTTCTAAGGATTACTTGAAACTATTAACTTTAAATATTATTTGAAAACTTTGGGGCTCTGATAGAAAATCTAACAGCCTCACTTTTCAATATCTCCTCAATTAAAGAAGGACCTTAAAGTCAAGAGCCATTACCTAAAATTCCCAAGGATCTAGATTTAGATAATAAATAATAATAACAATTAATTTCCATTATTTTTACAAATATTGTTTACAATATCTATAATGATGCTCTTCTAAGGAGTTACATGAATTTACAACATGAGACTAATACATATGAGAAGAAATATCTAACTAATCTTCCTTTACTTAACTTTAATGTCTTCGGTTGATTTCATTTGATTCATCATGTCTTGATATCTTCATATATTTCATTTACCTGAACATCCGACAAGCAAAATGTTGATAAATAATTTCTATATTATGTATGTGTGGTGCATACAAAAGTGTGCATGTAATATAACATCATATGATCAATCAATTACTTACTAATATGAACTGCAATTTCAATACATATTCTAACCCATACTCTATATGTAATCTTAGGTGTAATCGATGTCCCCTATAGGGTTCATGTGAATCACCACATGATACGTGTCATCCCAGGGTTTAGAATATGATATACGACATTATATTATACTCATAGTGGCATTATAAGTGAACAAAATGTAAATACACATTGAACAATTTATTTCATCAATCCTCAAGAAATCCTTGAAAACCATGGGTGATCGTTAATGTGAGTATTCATAATCACAACCACATACCTCAATGGAGAACCATGTAGACCCTGTAATAATACTTCAAGCATATGTCAAACATATAAGCATTCAACGTAATCAACTAACATTATCTTCATGTATGTATACTCTAAGGTGTCACCATCATATTATTTAGATTAAACCCTACTCAGGTCATAATGTAGGGTTTAGGGTTGTCTCGAGTTTGGATAAGTAATAAGGGTACAAGTCCTAGTTCCACCAAATATTAAACATTAGGTGAAACCCTAATTATTAGATCTACCATATCCTTTCATTATCAACACCTATATTCAATTTTGTGCATTAATATCATGGCATGTATTGATCTTTGGCTTCAAAACCGTAATTATTCATATGTATGACGTTTGATCTAGAAACCCCAATTACTGATCATCATGAACAATGAACTCTTAGATTCCCTCATCATATTCAGTAATATTAGAATAAATGACAAAATAAAAGTTTTTGATATATTCAACATTTTAATATGTGGATTTGGGATTTCCTTATATCAATCACTTATTAATCATGTATGCAATGTACTTTTGGAACCAGAAGCATAATTAGAGTATAAAAGTATTTTATTTGTGATCTACTTTTCCTAATCAATTCCATATATGGTTTTGCTAAATTACGATCTATCAATAATTAACTACAAAAATTGCAAGATTATTGCAGGCCAGATCAGATTCCAGCTCACTATCCAACAAAGTTGTGGGCCCAGACTAGAGACAATCATCACGTGCCATGTTGGCATCTGTGCCCACATAACTGGGTAAAGAAAATAATAAAAGGGAAGAAATACCCCATACCATATAATGGTGGCCCACAGATAGGCATGTCTTTTCAATCATTTTTATCTTCCTCCTTGCTACACACCTTCATATGTTGCTGCATCATGGAGGTAATCAATTGGGTTGATGACTCTCCTATCTTGGGACATTACGACTCCATTGACGATTCAAAAAGCTTCACCACCTTGCCCTGAACTTATTAGGTCATTCTCCGGTGGCGCATAGTGATTCGTGTTGCGTGGTCCTGGGAGCTACTGGATG
This sequence comes from Alisma plantago-aquatica, assembly GCA_963693085.1. Taxonomy (NCBI): domain Eukaryota; kingdom Viridiplantae; phylum Streptophyta; class Magnoliopsida; order Alismatales; family Alismataceae; genus Alisma; species Alisma plantago-aquatica. Next base: position 1,614,212,061 of record OY856409.1, on the reverse strand, counting down.
AGTTGGAGTTTGTGGGGTAGGTGAGAGACTATAGGGAGTATGGAACTTTCTAGTTCCTTAGGGTCGGGTGCCAGTCTCACTAAGAGAGTGCATAGCCTTATATAGGCAAGGCTAACTAGCCCATTTCTAATTGAGTTTGGACTCCATGGAGAAGTGGGAAACGTTCCAATCCCACATGAGGCTAGGGAAAACTAGGGTTAGGGAGGTTCATAAAGATCTCCCAAACACATTGGGAGTACTTTCTTGGATGGATATAGATCAAGGAGAGAGAGCAAAATTGGACAAGTTTCCAGCTATTGTAGCTGACTTTACCGATCCAATGTTGAGGTAGTTAATGATCTCTAGGTTGTTGATCTAGGATCGGGTGGTTTTAGATGCTCGCAACATAATAAAGGGTGAATATTTGATTCGATCTGGTCGCAGTTGTCTCCATATCCAGTTCGATGATCGAGCTACTTTCCAAGATGCTCAGTTGATGGACCAATGGCTAAGTTCTAGTCATTTAAATGTGACAACATTATCATCAAAATATTAATGTCATGCTCTTGGAAACTTTAAATAATTCATAACTCCATTTCTGGAACTCCAGTTGGCCACAAATTTGGACAAGTTCCTCAAAATCATGTAATCTCACATTGGGATAAATTTTCTGATAAAGGGATGTTTCTAGATTGCCTTTCTCTCTCTTCAATAAAGGGAACAATACTTCATTATTACAAGTAGGTTCCTATTCCTTCTCAATTTTCTATGGGCTGCTAGGAGCCTACTATTGTTATGAAACTTGGGCAGAATACTCATTATTTTCTATACAAACTTATATCTATGTTTTGGGATTCATTGAGATAACTTTTATACAAGAAACATGCACTTTAAACATTTCCTTTAAACAATTACCCACATCACATAGAAAGACATTTCCTTCTCAAATTCTAGAAATATCTTAATTTCCTTATTACCTTCAAGTATTCCAAACGTCAGAGCAAGATATTCTTATTCAAAGCCTCAAAACTTGTTTTTCCTTGCATGGTTAGATAATACTCCATCAATTATCTAAGTTAAAAATTATCTTATAACACTTTGGAGATGTTCCCATTATTCCATATTTCACTTATCTAACAACTTATAAAGCCATTATTTTTGTTTATGCATGAATTCCTTTTGTTTCTAAAACTTATTCCACAAGGACCTATTTGCAAAGCAAGTAGTCTCATGGACCTCACTTGGGCCATGGGTTGAACCCATTCCACAAAGAAAATATTATTGTTCCATCAATAATGAAATTAGGGAACTTATTTTTGTTTATGCACGAATTCCTTTTGTTTCTAAAACTTATTCCACAAGGACCTATTTGCAAAGCAAGTAGTCTCATGGACCTCACTTGGGCCATGGGTTGAACCCATTCCACAAAGAAAATATTATTGTTCCATCAATAATGAAATTAGGGAACTTACTTATCAATACAAGCCTTTTATTAATATAATGAAAATTCACCAAATTTGAGGATATTACATGATAGGTCTTAAATATCACTATTTTCACACTCTAATACATCAAATATTTTATGTGTCGATTCAATCTATACTATCAAAGCAAGTAAGGTTTGCAATCACCGAGTTTTGTTTCTTCTTCAACACTCTATGCAACAAAGTTATTGATCATGCGAAGTTGTAAAGAGAAGTAGCCATTACCTAGTTCCATCATGAGATGTATTTTCCTCCTTCGTTCTTTGATATTATGGTGCATCTTGTTGTCCATTTGACTAGGGAAGTGAAAATCTTGCGTCCAATTTTCTTGCATTGGATGTATCAATTTAGAAAGGTACATGTGTGTAACAAGTGATGTTTAAAACCTTTATCAGTCTAAATGGAGTATTACTGGAGGTTATGTTTCTAGGGAGGTGATGGACTTTTCCAATGACTTGCATAGTTGTCATGAAGCTTCTACCGGTGAAAACAATATAGATGCTTATTTCGGCAAAGGGACTTTAGTAGCATGAGTTAAAGTAGTTAGTCATAAGATGTGGGAATAAGAAAACTTGTATGTTTTACATAACATCGACGAAATGAGTACTTATATCACTGAACATACCAATTCATCAAGATAAATATCCTCGAGCTAAAATGTAGTATATTTTAGATCGCATAGATGAAGCCAGTCAAGTTGTGGTAAAATATTAAAGAATTATAGGACAATTCTAACAAGAGAATACATAATTTGAGACAAGACAAATATGTCCTCCGCTGAGAAGTGGGCCTATCTTGGCCTGAATTGCAGGAAGTGTTTGTTCCTTCAAGAAAAATCGATGAAATTTGGTTATTAAGCATTTTCCTTTAGAATACATTCTTATGATTAATCATATGAATTCAATTTATTATGTAACTAACATATGTTTTGGATTAAATACGCTTTACATTATGCTCAAAATGAAAGGCATGGAAAGAATGTGCATGATCACAAGCTGGGTCCAAGTGGCTACGCATGAAATTTCCAATCGAGTTTGCAACAACTATCATCTATTGAGCAACCTATTGGTGGGTACTACTAAGTCTTCTACTACTCTTGCACCTCTATCTCACCAAGAGACATGAATAGATGTTAGGACAAGTCACTGGTTGTGGGCTTGTCCTAACATCTATTCATGTCTCATGGTTTGGATTGTAGGTACTACATTTTGCAATGAGATGATGAGGAATATATCATACTATCACTTATTGGATCACTCCTCAAGTATCTACATGTTTTGGGGTTTGAAATTTCATAAATACTACTTTTTACGGCATGTAAATCAGACCTACACGCTGAAAGTTATGATCAGAATACACAACAGCCCAAAACTGCCATTGACACGACGTGTCTTAAAAAGTCATGTCGTGCACTTGGGAGCGTTGAGAAGACTAATAGTTTCTAGAAAGTTGCACGGCATGCATTAATTCAGCGCACGCCATGCAAAGTGCATTCTGGAGCAACTGACGAAGGATTTACACGTCGTGCACGGGGAATGCACGTCGTGCGCCTGTCAGTTTCATCAATTTTCAAATACGACTTCTTTCATTTAAAAAGATGAAACCACTCTATGGAGAAATTATCTATGGTCATAATTTGAAGGTCTTTTGTCCTAGAGCAGGTCTAGAGCAAGGGAGGGCAATTTTGGGTGGAAGAAGGTGGTTTCTTGTCAAAGAACACCCATTCTTCTTCTCCATTTTCTTCTCTAGAGGCGCAGTAGAGCTTCTTCAATCCACAAAGTTTCTTGGGAGGAAAGTTTTTTCTGGTTTATATCAGCTGTAGAAGTGGGATTTCATCCTCAAGTCGGAATTCTACCTTTCTTTGGTTACACCTTGGGATTTCTTAGCTTTTCCTTCGCTAAATCATATTGAATTCTAAAAATTTTGCACATTTTCTGCTTCACACTATCATGGAAAAGTAGTTTACTTTTCTTGGACATGGGAGAGTAGCTCCCATGTCATAGCATGTATGGAACATGACAATTTTGTACTAAATTCTATGTTGCTTGTTTTTCCACCTTGTGAGTATCGGTTTCTTCTTTTCTGCATGTATGGCTGGCCACTTTATGTGTATATTTTATGCTCTTTTGCTTGATCTGAGAAGATAGGTTGGAGAGTAAGGAGGTACTCTCTTAGAAACTCCTTCTTTACCATGAGAGTGAAAATTATGGAGTTGACGAGTAGGTTTGTGATCCAAAATGAAATTCATACATGGGAATGTTGAATTGAGTTAGGATTTTTGTACTTACACCGAGAGGTGAAGTACAACATACAACTCTCTTTTAAAACAAGTGCTTAGGATGTTCAAATTTCATGCTCCTATTTTATGCTATGATATATTGGTAAAATCCTAGGTCCAAGATCCTTCCATATCTGAATCTTAACCTTTCTTAAGTGATAATTTACTATCTTGTTTTAAATCTATAATTTAGTTGTTCTAATCCAATCATCTTGTGTACAACGATCTATATTATTGAAAATCATAACTCTAGAGCCTAACTAACCAATGTTTCTTGTGTTTGACCTCGACTACAACTGCTCTCGTATACTTGAGGGATATAGCTAGTTGAGTAAAAGATCATTCTTATGATTGAAACTCGTTGGTGTAACAAACCAACAGTTCTCAGTCTCAACACCTCCTTAGATAGTACCTCAACCACGTCTCTCTTATTACAATGTAGACCCTCATCACACAAAGGTGGTTTAGCTTTATCCCATGTATCATCTAGGCACACTGAGTGTAAGTTTTTTGTGATATAATGGTGTTTTAGGTGAATTTATAACATGTTGCATTTGAGTATATATAACACTATATACAAAATTGTAGGTGTTGAGGCCAAGACAACTTGCATTAGAAGAACCTATCTTCAATGTAGTTGCACTGGGAAAAATTTTCACATCCCTTACATGACACAATTCATGGTGCTCGAATGCCCACCAATGCAGTTCATGTGACTATCAGGCTTGTCTACCTAGCTCAGAGAAAACACCACTCCCACATGGCTACCTCAAGCATGACACAATAGGAGATGCAGAAGGTGATGTGGTTGAGAGGCCCAAAGACAGAGTAATATATGAGAATGTATGATAAATTTACATTCCATTTGTATTTTGGATTCTTTTCTATTTATATATATATATATATATATATATATATATATATATCTGTGTGTGTGTAATTGACAACTTATATGAGAATACATGAAGATTATAGTACCTAAGAAGTACCCTATAGTTCCTTGACCAATTCCTCCTCTATTACCTACTTGAATTCCAAATGAACTATTTGAATCGAAAGGTTAGAAGTATAGGGGGTTCGAACTATGGTTACAAAATTTAGAAGGGTCATCTATGATTGTCTACATCTAGGGGACATTGTAGGTCAAGATCATGATACTTGTGTATTCTTGAAAAATATTGTGGACCTTCTTTCTTATGATTGTTTGAATATAATCATTATAGAAGTTAGGATATGGAAAAATCTTATGGCTAAATACCGTGTTCTAATATGTGAAAATATAAGTTGATCTATTTTCTTATATATTAATCCATACATATATGTTTTGCAGCTACTTGTATAAGGTGTATGGACACTTCCCATTAACCAATGTAGCATTTCTAGTTCAATCATTGATTAGCCATGTAAATAAAGGCCCAACATCTTCTTATGATTATTGGTCTACCTCATTCAAATATTTTGATACTGTAGGAAATAGTGTGATTATAACTTCTTTCATTGTGAAGTATGTTTCAGGCACTTTGCTTATAGCTTTGACTTATGAATTACATTTTACTTTGGAATTTGAGTATTCTGTTGTTTTCTTGCTTTTACTCAGTAATGAGCATTGAATTTTTTTGTGATAGTCCCTTAGGCACAATTTGCATGTTATCTAGATCCTTCGAGTAGTAAAATAGGGAATGTCAGACACACAATGAAAAACTGATTAGTAGTGTAAAAATATTTTTATCCTCTAGCATATATTAAGCTATGCATCACTAGATGACCATTTACTAACTCAATTAAATGTATTACTTTAACCTATAGGGGAATAAAGCATTTAAACTAGCTAAAGGAAAGTTATATAAAAAAGAAATTATTTACTCAAAAGAATGTTAAGGTAGTTTCTTGATTCTAATCCATATATATTCCAACTATGCTTACTTTTATTTATTAATATTGCATAATTGTACATTTTTAATGCCCTATACAAGATAATAATTGGGCATGCATATACTATGGGATGCTTTATATATATCTAATTGTTAGATATGTGGCAATAGATATCCATTGTATAAAAAAGGTAATCTATATAGTCTTGATCATCATAAGTAAATAGTCTGATTTGATAATATAAAGAAAAAATGTATCAAACTCTTGAACTATGTCATTCTCTTTGCAGTTGTTTGACACAAAACCCTGTATAAAAGAAGAGCTAGATGAGATACAAGAAGATTGGGTGTGCATAATCCTTTGTTAAGGAAATTGACTAAGAATTTAATTGGGATAAAATATGAGTTTTCTAAACTTTGATGCCATTATTTCTATATAAATGTGATGGTTATGAATTTTTGTAACTTTAAATTTTTTGCAAGTGAATTATTGGTAAAAATGTGAATGGTGTTTGTATATATGCATATGTGTGAGAATAAATGTGAAGAGGAATGAATACAATGAAAATTGTATTTGTACTTGTGGTGAGAATGAAATTGGAGAATAAAATTGCATGTGTGTTTTCTAAACTGTGTATTTGTATGAGAATGGAATGAGAATGGATTAAGTGTTCATCAGATTGAAAATTGTTGTGTGTGAAAGAATTGTGTGGATGTGTACTATTTGTATTTGTTTGTATTTTTAGTTTTGCAGGCATGTTGTCATGTTGTTAAGCCGAACACAACATGGAACCTACAGTTCTAATGAACTACATATTTTGCATCCTGCTAAGCACTCAGACAACAAGTGTACAGACTGACTATAAAAACACATGTGACATGGGTTGCTTCAAAAAATCGATGATGTGCATATTCGCTATTGGTTTTGCAAACAAAACCATGGCATGATTATCCTCATCTTCAAAAAGGGTCATGCCACCCCCCACGCTTGTTCTACCCAGCCCTCACCATGAGTATGATACCCAGTACAACTGTGTTACCGAACCCACACCATAGTGTGTTGTCCTTCATGACCATGATACCAAGCATACAAGTCACCATATTGATTTTCCTCATTGGTTTTTATAAAACAAGCCAACAACACATATATATGTGTGATCAGTTGCTTTTGGTGAACCGATGACTATAATAACATAAGAATCTTATAATTGTTGTTGGTATATGTCTGTGTTTTTGGTTTCTATTTTCTTAGAAACTGATATTGGGTCTTTGTCTTTGATTTTAGGTTTCCTAGAAACTAAAACCTAAGGTCCCTATCTGTAGTGTCACCTACTTAATTGTTAGTACAAATCCAAGTTTAGGTCTAATTTAACTGGCATTACATATGGCATATATATGAGTGTAATTTATTGGTAGCATGAACCAAACAAAGATAGTGTTTCATGAATATGGTGTATTAGCCTCCTATTTTGTAAACTTCCTAGTCATATAGTAGATGGTTTGTTCCTTATCATTCACTCTTTGTACTTGGAATCCTACTATTTTTGTTGTGACAAAAACCTAAATATATGTTAAATGACCTTGCTTTGGTGGTCTAAGCATAGGCAGATTGATAAATATTGCATAAGCATGTCAAACCTTTTAGTACATATTGAAGATCGGCTTGCAAACCAATAATAGCATCGTCATGAATTGATTGGTATATTGGAGTCTTCTGAGTAGAACACTAATCTCTTTCTCTATACAAGGTGTGGGTAACTTGATCATCACTGGAGCCTTTCCTTGATTGACTTCTATACCTCATTGGAAAACTATATAGCCTAGTAGGTTGTGAGATATGACATCAAAGGTTAACTTTTTTGGATGGATTCAGAGCCAGAAACATCACAAACTTTAGAATATCGTTTCCAAATAGGCAAGATGCTATTTTACTAGATTTGACTTGGCACTTATGTCATTTATGTAGACTTCAATTTTGTTGTGTATACAGTCATGAAAAAGACACACCAAGGCTCACTGGTTAGTCACATTGGGAGTCTTGAGTCCAAATGGAACAAGTTTCTAGAAAAATTCACCACACACTATGGTGATTGCAGACTTCTCCATGTCTGACAACTACATCTCAATGTAATTGTAACCTAAGAATTCATCCATGATTCTAAGGAGTTCATGTATATGATTATATTCCACTATAACATCAATATATGGAAGTGGAAATCCATTTTTTGAGCTATCTTTTTTAAGGACCCTATGGTCGGCTCCCATCTGGACAAGTATCTCTTTCTTTAAGAATGACCTGATTTTGGACAACCAAGTCGTATATGACAATGGGAGTATCAAGATTGTGTCATACTACTTGTAAACTTCTTTATGTATTTTCAATCCCCATTCTAGTTAGATCCATTTGGCTAATTTCTTGATCTAATGTATCCCTTATATCATTGGGATTTAATGTATGAACATTTAATCATATAGCCCTAGAATGCTAACATAGATCAAGGAAACCATGTCGATATTGTGACGATGGAGCTCAATCAACATTGACTGGGTTGGTAATGGTAGGACATCACCTACATTCATAGGAAGAGGCAGTGAGACCATGTTTATGTATAGATGGTATGCACTTCATCGATGATTTGGAACAAAGATTTTTGGTATAAATGTATTCCAGAATGAATATGTCTTCTATAGGCTTGTCATTCAAATATATATAATGCCTACCGAACTAGGTGCATGTCATGGAATATGGCCACCATTTTCAGATGGTATTTGGATTGATATGTTTGAATGAGGGTGGCATGTTTATCATTGGACTCAAGGAGCATTATAGAGAGAGATCTTGGATGAGACCTCCTCTTTATCCATTACACATTTCTTAACAATCAAGTTGTTACATAGAGGAAGATGGCTCTCACTTACGTGTTATAGTCATTGAGTATTTCACTATCTTGCATCTTACTGATGGTTGTTGTAGTGGATCAAGGCTTGTTGTTAATTGTAGATACTTCTTCTATATCTTCATGCTTCTTGGTGACAATCTGAGATTGAACTTGGTGGTCTCCTTCATGTACATCAAGACAGAAATATGCATATTGTTGATCATTATGTCACTTGGTTGATATCCATACAAATGTTTGTGAGATTCTCTTAATGGTCGAAGCATTCTTGTATGATCCATACTATGCTTGGGTGACAGTGTAGAAACTGGTAGCTGAGGTGATTTTCCTTCCAATATTGGGTGGTCTCTCCTAATCGAGTCATGTCATGTCATGCTTCAACGGGTCAATCATGAATTTTACAATCCCTCAGAGTATGTTTCCTAGATAAAGTCCCAATTTTAGGCCCATGGGATTGAGTAATCAATATATCGGTCATGATCATGCTAGATCAGAGCAGACAACCAAAATTACTCAAGTATTTAGTTAATAATTTCATATGGCCATGAAGGGAAGCATAGGTTTGTATTTGTAGACATGATGAGGGTCAGTATCTCTGGTAGGAGGTATCCTTGATAATGCTAATCATGTTGCCATACTGAAACTAAGGCACTGATGCAGAGATGAATGTATGACCTTATTCATGTGTATCCAAGGGCATCTCAACAAAAAAATAGTATTTATTTTGATGACGGTGAATGCCTCCATGCATAGATTTGGGCCAACCTATGTCTATAGTTGGACCTCACATAATACTTCGTTAGAGGGTCTGCAAAAGCTGATGTTGTGTTTTTGGTAGCTTAGAACGCACTTGAATTGATGTAGAATGTGACATACATCATTAATGGGTATACATTGTAATCAATTCCATTATCAAAAAATACAAGGGAAACATTCACGTCTACATCATTTACTATGATAAACTACGGGTATTGGTATATGAACTTGATAAAAAGATGATCATTGTCTTGATAACTAGAGAAATGGTATGGGCTAGATTCTTGGAACGAATATTGTGTAGCACAAATGCCTTCTCTAATACCTTCAAGACAGTTGATTGGTGTCAATGAGCTTTGGATTGGGTTTGATGTGGAGATTTTTGTGTTGGTATTTTTCATTTTTCCAACTATGTCATAGAAATAATTGACTATAGAAGCCTCTAATGTTAATGTAGATTATATGTAGATACACTTGCTTCCTGATGTGAAGTATAAGAATTCAAGTGGCACAAACATCTAGATGAATTTGAATAGCCCTATTATCTTGATAGGAATACTAGAAATGACCACCATGAAATTTTCATAGACTTATTTGGACCAGAGACAAAGTAAGTATACATATGTCTTGATCTTCACCCTTCCTTTATCATCATTTGATTAGATGAGATCAGTCCACTTGATGGTATTATTGTCGATGTAGACACACCTGCAAGAGTCTTGCTAGCAATGGGTTTGTTCAGTCTAGGATGAAGGTGTTGAGGCATTTCATGTGGGAATCATGACATGAACATGAATCCTATGGGTGGTATGCGGCTAGGATGAAGGTCCCACTAAAACCTACAAAGGTGTGAATGGAGACACTTTAATAGTTTTGATTTGGATGCAAATGTTGGTGGCATCCTATGCTAGTTATAGAGGCTAGATGGTGGAATATTAATATGGATTGAATATGCCACACCTATTGAAGGAGATACACCAATATATATTGTTTTCCTTATTGATGACATCTTCATTTGATTGGGAATTTAATGGCTCCAAAAAAATGTAGGGTGCTTCAAAATGATGAATTTTTTTTGTCAGTTAAATCCTGATGGGTTTTCTTACATTTACTATATGAGATCACTTTGTAAGGCATTTCATCTATTGGTTTCATGACCTTTGATACATTTTAAGTGACATAATACATGTGGGTTGTGGCTCTGTTCCATGTGAGGTGATGGACCCTTTGATTCAGGATATTGTAGTTTTCCCACAATTCGATGAGGATCTCTCATTGGGTGTCATTGAAACCTCAATTTTTTTTGACATGATCTATGTATGAGGAAACCTTAACCAAATTGGTGTTTTGGAAAAAAATTTACCCTCATCCTACCCCTGCTAATAAAAGGTCAATGGAAGTAGGGTCTCAAAGTTCATTCAAAAGAATGTGAGACAGTTTCACACAAGCAATATATATGAAAAGTTAAGAACACAACTAAATAGATAAAAAGATACACTAAGGAGAGATACATGTACCCATTTCCATGTCAAGACAACCTATTGGAGTTTCATTTCATAGCTTAGAGTCTTGGTTGAAGTAGATCTTCATTTGACAACCAAATTTTAGAATAATGAAAGGGCATGTAAACACATTTTTACATTATATAAAAGTGTGCTAGCTAGAAACTTTTATATTAACAAATAAATAGAGAGAATGAGAGAACAATTTAAACATCATTCCTTTATAATAAGCATTTTTTGGTGTCTTTATCTTTTATATCAACATTGACCCATCTATCCACTTCCATGGGAAGGGTTTGTGAGGTGCATTTGAGGCTCAAAGCCTATATGTCACACTCATTCTACATGAGGGACCTTAAAGACCAAAGTCAATGATCTAACCATGTTTCAATTTTTCACTATTCCCTTACCCCAAGAATTTAGGAAGGTACACAAGGTTATCTCATTTGATTTCTATACATTATATTCAAGGTTATCCAACATAGTATAATCAACATGAAAAATAGTAGTTATAGGACAATAGCTCAAATAAGTAATTATATATCCAAGCATTCATAGGAACATACACACACACATCAATATAATAGTAGGATTAAGATATTAGGCATAGCTTGTGAGTACTGAGAAACTCATAAATCAATGATTAAGATTCCTAGAGAAGGTTCAACCCAAGGGGAACTTAAGATGCAAAAGATATAATATGGGTCTCAATAGAGTTTTTCTAAGGTAAACATCATATTGTAATGTGGATGTTTCCCCTAGGCCTATGTTTCAAATAGTCTATTATTAGAACCAAGGTTCCAAACATGCATGCAACTATTCAACATAATCCAAATATCAACATTATTCCCTAGGTCTAGGTGGACCATCCACATTATAAGTGATAGAAGATAAATGTAATATCTGATTTAGAAGTAGGGGAATCATTGGATTTAGATCATCTTGTAATCCTGCAAGATTTTAACTAGTCATACTAGATTAACCAGGTAATAAAACCACATTCCTAAGTTAGAAGTTCATAAAGGTACATTGAGTAGGTTAAGATCATATTTAGAGCTATAATATTATAAATCTATTGATTTGGAGTATTAAGATATCATGTGTAGCTTTAGAGAATGATCCTCACTATAAATGACATATAGGGTGTATTAGGATACATAAGTTAGTATTTCATTTATAAGGACTATTCATGACAAAAGGGCATGAAATATTAGTCAAAAATATCACAAAACAACATAAAGTTCACTGATTTTGAGGTGAGGTGATCATCTGACAATAAAAAGAGAAAAAGATTCCCTGTTTCTTAAGCTACATCACACATGTATAGAAAAGGGTAACTTTTAAGCAAGGTAGACATTAGGGCACATCCATATGACACAAGTAATTTATTCCTATCAAATATGAAATAGGATTACTGATTTAGGGGAGTAGGATATCAAAGGCTCATGTATGATATAACGTAAGCATGATAAGCAATAAACTTATTCTGCATATCTGAAAGTATTATTTTTATAGAAGAACTGAATATGGTACAATTGTACTAGGGTCAGAAAATGGTACCATTAGAAATAGGGGACTTTTCTAAATAAAAAGCATATATTATATGCCTTATTTGGCTGAGTAGAACATTTTAACACAGTTTACAATATTAAAACACATTTCATGCATTTTGGTATGAGAAAGGGGGAGAAAATACTAGTTGTTGTGTGGTGATAGGAAGATGGGGGGTGATGTTGTCATAGAGTGGGAGGCTCCACTGGCACAGGGATGCAACATGGAATGTGGTCTCTTCCAATTTGTCAGCAACCTCAGACACGCGGTTGTGGTGTCGCTTGTGGTGCCTTTTCATTGGCTGGTCTGACAACCCACATTCATTGAGGGTGAGCAGGGCCAGGCTGGAAGTTTGTCATGCACATGTCGTCAAGGTTGTCTTTGCTTCAAAAGGGGAGGGAGTAGGAGAGTGATACAAAGTGTGGGACTGAATGTGTGTTTCTCACCAAGATTCGTAGTAGGGAACTTGCATGGCTAGATGGGCACATGTGGTGTGATACTAGAGAGTGAGTAGAGAAGGGAGGAAGAGAGAGAGAACAAACGAGGAAGAGGAATATGTGAAGTAGGAGGGCCGATTGAGCCGTGGGCGCTCAATTTTCTGCCTCCCAGCTTGTCACCTTCCTTGCAATTAGAGTTACTAAACTCAATATAGCAAGGCAACACTGTGCAGAGGGAAAAAGAATGGGTGTAATGTTTGGGTGATTGTTGGGGAGGCAAGAGGGAAGGCTAGCAGTTAGGATTGGTATTTTATATGTGATGAGGGAGTGTGTAGCAGGATAGTATTTTAGGGAAGGTTGATAGCCATGGAAGAGAATAATTGTAGAAAACAATGGCTTTGTTGCCCTTGTTATGGCCTCCTCACATCCCATTGGATCCGAGCACAGGTCAAGGGTGAGGACACCCCTGGGATAGAAAAATGCATGCAGGAAAGAGGTTGTTGAGTGGATAAGAAACAAACTAAGCTATTATGATAAGTTATGTGTAGAATAAGGTGATGCCATGGAGAAGAGGATCCCATAACCTTTAAATCCTCTTTGGATCTGTGGCACGTGGATCCAACAACCCATGTTGTCCCAGGTGTGTAAGGTGATAAAAACAAGGAACAAAAAGGTAAAGCTTGGGTTTTTTGGGAAAACCTCACTAAGATAGTAATATATCCCACATCATGCTCGGGTTCAGATGACTTTTGGACCCTTAGATTCATAGAAACACTAGCCACATGACCCTTCAGGTTGAGGATAGGAATAAGACAAAATGTAGGTAAAATGGAGAAAAAGAAGGTTAAGCACTTGACAAGTGGAACATAGGTCATGTATTCACATCAACACCATAATCATTTATATAAATGTAAGATGCACTAATCTCATCCTCAAAATATGTCCAATCATGAAATTCAAGACAAGATTTAAGGAAAAAGGGAAAGGTAGAGGTCGATTTCATATACATTTAGATAGGAAAGTCCAGTCCATCACAATTGGTCCCTTGGTCATGGCACATGTTGTTGAGTCAAGGATATCCCTACTTGGAGTGTGTGTGCGCAGGAAGTCGCTCTTGTTGTTTCTTAGTGTACATTTTCCCTAGAATTTATTGTATGAATGTTACAAGGTAGACAAAATCACTTTCCTCAATTCTTCTAAGAATTGGAACCATGAATTTGAAAACTTCTTTGGGTAACATTGGTCCAATCTGACCATTGTTAGTATCCTACATCACTTCAAAAGACAAGTAACATTCGTCTTTACCTCACTCATCTTGTAAAACTTTGAAGCTTTGATTTTAATGAAGATGGAAACCAATTGATTTGTGTGTCGTTGATGACATCCCATAGAATCACTACGATAGTGTGTAATGCGTCAAGGTCATGAGTCAACTTGAGTTGATGTTGTCGATGTGGTATTGAATATATTGCATTAAGTTTAGACATCCATCTATGAGGTGTTTGATATATTGATGGTAACATAGTATGCCAGCTGATCTTATTTGGGAGAAAGTATGGAAGCATTTGTTGTATCAAAATTTGATAACATACTGGATCCTGGGAAATATTGAGGCATATGAGCACCCAGTTGGAGTGAATTTATGCCAAACCCTTGGAGTTTAGATATGTTGAAGCATACCCTTGGAGGGGTCCTTCAAGATGTTTCATTCACATGTCTAGTTAGTGTTATTTTTGTGAATGTGGTGGTTGAATACATCAACTATTGTACTAGTGGATGGAACATGAGAGGATACTACCACCCAAAATATAATTTGGTAGAAGGTACTTCCACCCTTGAAGGTTTTGTTGTTGTTATTGGGTTGGGATTGTTGATAGAGGGGAGTCTACTGCAGAAGGTGTGTTGGTTGTATCTTTTTGTTCATTGCAAATGTTTTAGGAACGACAATGGTTGTTATGGTTTCCAGTAGGAATTTGACACATACCTTACCACTAGTCTGGACAAAATATTGAGGAGACTGATGTTCTTATAAACTCCTTTTATAGTTATAGTTCATATGTTGTATCATATTGAATAAGTTTAAAAATTATTTGAATGACTAGTATGTCAAATGTCTAACAACAAGAGGGAAGATTATTTGATGGCCATTCGTATGCATCTTTGTCAGTCGAGATGTTGTAAATTTGTTCCACCAACATTATTTATATTTCTACGAATGGGGTAAAGTATTCCTCAACCTTTTGTGTGAGGGCTTCAAGGTCGTCCCTAGTTTATACATGGTCAATGTTCAAAATTATGTTGTTGAATGAAGAGGTTGTCTATAAGATGTTCCATGACACATATTTTCCTCTGAGTGAGCTTTAGAAGAGTAAGAAATGGAGCATGTTATCATCTTTTACTTCAAGCATGTTAGATCATGAAGTACAAATAGGAATATTTGTGCTCTACACATCTTGATTTTCTAGAACTTTGGGACCTTAAATTTCCTCGGTAGGTGAATAGGAAGATTTGTGCTCCACATACCTTGTATTTCTAGAACTTAGGGACCTTTAATTTCTTGGGTAAGCATGCCTCTATGAATTATGAGAAGTGTGTAATTGTTTTAATCATGTCATTGTGGCCCTATTTCTTCTTTATTTATCTTTTGTATGACTCTAGGGTTCTCTCCATTGGTTCATGATAAATGACATTTCTGTAAATGGCCTAGAATATGAGCAATGTCACCATAGATACTCTGATTTGTTGATAACCTCAGTGGTAGAACTAGAAAGGTATATATAAAGGTAGGATTTATGTTCTTGGTAATGGAGGAGTGTCCACCAATAATAGACTATTGGGACCCTTCCCCTTGTTCTTCTAGGGTATTCATGAAGCTCACTTTGAATGTCCAATTTTTAGGAAAAGATAACATAACAAATACCAGCCTTGCAACTTTTTCGATGGGGGCGGCTAGGGGTTCGGGGGGCGCAGGCGAATGGGGGGAAGATGGGGAGAAGACGACGGCACCTCGAAGGGAGGAGGTACGACAGATAGCGAAGCACACCACGATGATCAGGGGAACCAGCCGAACCCATCAAATACCAAAGATAGTGAGCGCGGAGTGAAGATGACGATCCCTAACACTGATATCGAGTTCCAGTATGTCGGGATGCGAGGCTCGGTCAGTCAAAAAGAGAGGTGACACGACTGAGATGATCGTTACCCATAAGGCGAATTATGTTGATGCCTTCCCATCGCTAGGAGGGAAAGATGTCAGGACGACACTGACGGATAATCAAACAGGTCTGACAGAAAGGAGAAGTGAACAACTGAATACTACTTCCTCTGAAAGAGATCCCGAACAGATGATACAACAACCTAACTACTACATGGGAGGAGGGAACATAGACGAAGAGGATCAATTCCTTGAGAAACGTTTCGGACTAAGGCTCGCAACGACCGATGTTTCGCTGAAACTGCTGGATGGAAGACCGAATCTTGAACTCAATCCGATCACAGAGGAGGAGTTAACCAAGCCTTGGTGATATACTGTGATCACTAGGCTGA
The DNA here is from genome assembly GCA_963693085.1 of Alisma plantago-aquatica. Taxonomy (NCBI): domain Eukaryota; kingdom Viridiplantae; phylum Streptophyta; class Magnoliopsida; order Alismatales; family Alismataceae; genus Alisma; species Alisma plantago-aquatica. The sequence goes on along the minus strand of OY856409.1, from coordinate 1,614,195,760 downwards.
TTGGTTCCAACGTTGGATTCATGACTACGCGGGATCGTCTAAAAACATTATGGAATCCCGTTGGCAGGTTTAACACTTATGAGGTGGACCTGGGTCATTATGTGGTTCAGTTCTCATGTCACCGGGACTTTGAAACATCTCTCTTCGTAGGTCCATGGAAATTGTTTGGAAAATGCCTAGCAGTATGGCAATGGAGTCCAACGTTCCGCCCGTCCAGTGAGCTACCTAAATACCTGGTGACTTGGGTCCGCATACTTGATCTACCCCTTCATCTCTACGTACCCACCATGATGGATTATATAGGACTGGCCTTGGGATCCCTTGTGAAGGTTGACAGCCACACGATGGCCAGGACATGGAGAAAATTTTCCATATTGGCCATCGAGGATGATACCAAAAAACCACTGATAAACACTATCTCCATCAACAATGTCATCTACCAGGTCGAATACGAGGCGTTCCCCAAATCATGTGATTTCTGTGGAAAATTAGGTCACCTGGATACTAAATGCTTACTCAACCCGAAAGCGAATGTTCAGCAAGAGAACACGGAAGGTGGAGGTAAGGAACAAAGAGGCCCTAGCATGGTATAGGAGGACAATAGGAGCAACAAATGGAAGACACAAAAGAGACGCACAACGACATATAAACAAAGGCAAAGGAGCCAAACCGGTGAACAAAGTACTGAGCCAAACAGCCATAAAAAATTTGCAAAATTGGCAGAGGTTCAAGAACAGGAAGAGGAGCTGCATCAGAACCAAACCAAGGAGGGCAGATGGTGGTAGATGGCCAGGAGAGTACAAAGTGACCTAATGTGCCCCCGAAGACATGGAAAAAGAAAGTTGTGGTGACTGCTGATGATAAACGAGAAGTCCTGAAAGATACCAACAAGAAGAAGGACAGCGAAGCTACACACTCCGATGTTCACATGGCTGTCAATCTGGATGTCGATGAAATTATAGACATTGAGGCCCTAGAAGCAAACAAAGACACTGGAAAATTAAATTTTAATGCGGAGCAGCTTACAAAGGAAATTAATAACAACACGCATCAGGAGGAACCAAAGGGTATTACTGAACCAAATACGGATACTCTGATGAATCTGCAGCACAAGGAGGGCGAGATGGAGGAAAGTTTTCCCCTAAAAGAAGTTGATCCTAACGCCTTTAGACTACCCCCTGGAAGGAAGGTGAAAGGATCGAGAGCTAAGATGAAAGTTGTTAGATTAAAACCACCTTACGAGCACAGAAGGAAGAGCCCATGCATTCAGGTGGATGTAGAGGAGAATGCTACAGAGAAGACTGATGAGAAAGAAGAGGAAGCTGAACTAACTATGGAGGACTAAGTTGTGGGTACGTCCTGCCCCAGCACACATCTTCTATATCTGTTCTTTATGTTAAATATGATCGTTCAGAATGTTAGAGGAATCGGCAATAAATATACATGCTGTGTCCTCAGAGATTTAATCTCTTTGAAGAAAGCACGTTTGGTTGGCATTCTGGAACCTCGTATTAGTGGTAGAAAGGCTGTAACCACTATCAAGAATCTGGGCTTCAACAAATCCTTTCGGTGCAAAGCTAGAGGCTTCTCTGGAGGTATCTGGGTCTGTTGGAAGGATGAGGATTGCTATGTTCAAATTATCAACTGTCATCGACAGTTCATAACCTGTAAAATCAATAACAAAGTGCTGATCACCTTCGTGTATGCTCATCCACATATTTCGGTTAGAAATATGCTCTGGAAACACCTGGTCTCGATGGGAAGGAGTTTTTCAATGCCTTGGATTGCCATAGGTGATTTCAACACAACGCTACTGCCGGAAGAGAAGAGTGGAAGCAGACATTATAACGTCAATGAAGCTCGTGTCTTTAGCAACACCCTGATGGAGGCAGGCCTGACGGACCTCGGCTTCAATGGTCAGGAGTTTACGTACATTCATGGAGGATTGCAGGAAAGGCTTGATCGTGTTGTGGCCAACACTGAGTTCTTAAATAACTATCCTACCTACATGATCGAGCACCTTCCTAAGACGTTTTCAGATCACTGCCCCATTGCAGTAGGGAATACACAAAGTATTTACAGACCCAACCGATTCTTCATCAAAGAATCATGGACCAATTCTGAGGATTTTCAAAATACTGTCAAAGCCAGCTGGAACTCCAACCTAAATTTCAATGATGCTTTAAAGAACTCACACGAGAACATCAAGAAATGGGCGGCAAACAACATGAAGAGTACTATATATGAGAAGAAAAGACTCCTGATGAATATCGACCTGCTGCAAAAAAGCCTTGCTGAACAATTTGACGAACTCACTGCCAATATGATTGTTGACATGGAAGCTCAATACGGTGAAATCTTAAAGAAGGAGGAGGAGGATGCAAGACAAAAAATCCATATCAATTGGCTGACTGATGGAGATCTCAACACAAAGTTTTACAACACTTTTGTAAAACAAAGAAGAAGACACAATACCACTACCATGCTCAAAGATGATAATGGCGTGTGGACTAGCAATGAAGAGGAAATGCAGGAACTCATTATGAATTACTTCAAGAATTTGTTTACTGAACCTGTTACCACTTATGCTATAGACATTAAAGATTACATTGGTCAGTTTAACAAACTGAACGAGCAAGAACAACAGACGTTGTGCTCAAAGGCTACTCTAGAAGAAATCCACAATATTATTTCCAAGCTTAATCTGTATAAGGCGTCTGGGCCTGATGGTGCGGATGGCAATTTCATAAGGAAGAACTGGCATACTGTTAAACGTTCCTTACTGCTGACTATCAATAATGATCTACAAGGTGGTGACCTGGATGAAGACATGTGCAAGTCAACCATTGTTCTGATCCCAAAGATGTCGAAGCCTGATCTGTGTGAACACTTTAGACCTATATCTCTTAATAACCTCAGTCTAAAAATCACGTCTAAGATTATAGTGGAGAGGATTAAATCCCACCTAACTCATTGGATTTCCCCGGCACAAAGTGTGTTTGTCCCAGGTAGAAAAATATCTGATAACATTGTTATCACACAAGAAATTATTCACCTTATGAGGAATAGGAGAACTGGAAAAGGGATGATGGCAATCAAGATCGATTTGTCCAAAGCATATGATAAAATGACGTGGCCTTTTATAAAGGATACTCTTGAAAAGACTGGTATACCCAATATCATCTGCAATTATATTATACAGTCTATCTCAACTGGTGAAAGCTCGATTCTCTGGAATGGAAGAGAAGCGGGAACCTTCAAATCAACTAGAGGTTTGAGACAAGGCGACCCATTATCACCTTATCTCTTTGTTTTGTGTTTAGAACGCCTAAGCCAAGCTATTGATAAACTGGTCCTGGAGAAGCAATGGACTCCTTTCAAACTCTATAATTCAGGTCCCAAAATTTCCCATCTTTGTTTTGCAGACGATATGGTCCTATTCGCCAAGGTTGATACCAGAGAAATGAAAACTATTCTCAGATGCTTCAAGCGGTTTGGCAGGGTTTCGGGTCAAGCTATTTCTGTAAAGAAGTCATCCATCTTCTTCTCAAGGAACGTGAGCTAAAACATGAAATCCAGAATTGGTAGGATCAGTGGCTTCACCGTTACAAACAACCCAGGTAGATATCTGGGAGTTCCTCTCATACATGGTAGTGTGAACAAGGATACATATAATCCCACGTTGAAGAAAGTGGATTCTGCTATAGCAGCGTGGTCTACACGTTGTTTAAACTTGGTTGGACGAGTTTGCTTGGCTAAGTCAACTCTCACTGCTATACCCAACTATGTGATGCAGACGGCTGTGATTCCAACCAAAGTTTGTGAACTCATTGACAGCACGATCCGTAGCTTTATATGGGGAGGTAATCATAAAAGCCACCCTCTCTCGCTGGTTGCTTGGAACAAGCTCACCTACAGTAAGGAACATGGGGGGATTGGAATTCATAGTATGAAAGAGCTAAATGCTTCTCACATTGCTAAGCATGCCTGGGATATCGCTACTCAAAGGATTTCTAGCTGGTGCAAAAGCCTTGCTCGCAAGTATACCAAGCATACTGAAGGTAAAGGTATCAACTTATCCAGACTGGGGCGCTCAGCTCTACACTTCAAGGAGTTCGTCTCTAATAACTCGACTTGGATACCGGTTAATGGGCAGAATATTAATGTTTGGTATGATAAGTGGTGTGATATCGATGGCAGGTTATATCAGTACAGCCGTCGACCCATTCCTGAGGAGTTATATGACTTGAAAGTAGCGAGCTTGATTAACTTGAACAATGAATGGGATACTGAGTTTCTTGCTAATTGGTTTCTGAATGATATTGTAAATCATGTTACCATAGTTGATATTCCTCCACAGACGGAGGAGGGAGATGTCCTAGCATGGGACCACTCAGACACTGGTCAATTTACGATTAAGAATGCCTATCAACTCTTAAGACAGAACAAGGACATTAGAGTCCATGGAAGGTGGAGCATCATCTGGGAAACTAAGGTTGCAAGTAGAGTTAAGTTCTTCATCTGGCTGGTTGGTCATAACGCAATTCTAAGGAACAAGAAGAGGATGAATCGAGGTTGGACTACCAATGTAGTATGTACCATCTGTGGTGATCAGGAGGAGTCCATCCTACATGCTCTAAGGGATTGTCCCAGAGCACAAGCTGTTTGGAAAGCCATCTTGAGGAATCAACTTTGGAACAACTTTTTCTCGATTACTGATGTCTGGGGATGGCTTGAGAATTGTATCAATACTGATAAAGGTATGAGCATGATATTCATGATTGGATGCTGGCAAATATGGAAAGGGAGGAATGCACGAGTCTTCGAAGGAACTATTCTCTCTAGAAACTACATAGCTAACCTTATAAGGAAGGAATGTAAGCTAACTGAGCTAACGTTCACACCAGCAGAATGTATTAAAGATAGGCCTTACCAGGAGGTTGGAGGATGGAAGCCACCGAATCTTAATTGCTGGAAAATTAACACTGATGCAACCTTCACGAGCAAAAAGAAACTCTCGACTATTGCTTTTGTCTATAGAGACTGGAATGGAAGATGGATAGGTGGTTGGAGTAGAAACATCTATGCCAACAGTGTGCTAGAAGCTGAGGTCAGAGCTGTTCACTGGGCAATTGAGGTAAGTAGTGAGTTTACTTGCAATCAAATCAGTTTTGAAACTGACTCACAGAAGACTATAGAGGCTATTGAAGGTGATACACAACACTATCCGAAGCTATTGCCTTGGTTAACTGATATCCAGAAATGGTGGAAGGATAATTGGAAGCTAAATCATATCCCAAGAGAGAGGAATAAGGTTGCTGATGGCCTTGCGAAACATCACCAAAAATCCAAGGATGGTTCCTTAGTATATAGGGTACCTCCTAGTAGTCTAGTAAATATTATCAATTCTGAGTCCTGTAATGGTAGTAGTACTAGCAAATTTATTTCTGCTGAAAGAAATGTAGGCTGTAATGATCCCAAAGATTTTTCTTGCACGAGAGGGGCGAGATGAATAAAAACCCTCCGACTTCTCTAAAAAAAATACCACCCTTGCAAGGCATCATGATTGTGAGGAGGACGTGGGACAATTTTGTCATCAATTTCTTCACTATTTGAACTATTTGATTCATATTCCCAATCTATAATACGTCCCTTATTTTCACATGTAAGGCCAATTTGTACAGACACAATGTTAGGGGTCGTAGAGGTTGATGCTCGTTGTGATTGAACAATGAAACATTTATAGAGTGGCATGTTGCAAACACATTAGCCTTTGTCTCCCTATATTTGGCATCCCTATCATTTATATGATTGGATCACTAATGTGATGTGGGACAACCTAAGGAATAGCTTCAAACATTATGTTATTAGATGGTTCTAAGCACATGCATGAACATAGAAGTTATGGAATTCATCTAAAGGTGGATTGTCAATTGGTGTCCCCCTGGTTAAAGTAAATGTAATAATCTATACATAAGTGTTAGTGTATACAAGCCTAGCAAGTCGGTGTAGTTAAAAAGATACACCTTGTAAAGAAGGTTTTAAAAATATAGCTCAAACTTTAAAGCATTAACCATGATAGAGGAACAATGATATTGAAATTCACTAACCATGAAGTGTAAAAATATTTTTTCCTTGAATGACAAGGGGATAAGATTAGCATTGTTAAATCTTTCTCACTTCTTTCCAGACTAAGGGTTAAAACAAAGAAAAAAGGGGGTAACCCCTACCCCTATCTATATAAGAGGGGTAGGGATGAATAGGTTTAATCAAACATTCATTAACTTATTTTGTGGGTACATGGGATTTGCATGCTAAAAACATAATCAAATAATGTTCCTTATAGATTACCCCATGGGATGATGTCTTAACATCATATCGATTGTTCTCATTAGGATATAACAAGGTGTAGTCATCCTCACATGGTTGGATAATGGTATGATTCAATTAAGTGGTTCATCATGTGATGATGATCTAATTGAGAGGTGAGGTTCCCTTTAGAGGAATCATGTCTACCCTATTTCCATTTGTCCTTAAGATGGTATGTGGAAGTGCATATCTTTCCTCATTCCCTAGAGTCCCCTCAAATTGGAGTGATAGTAGTCTAAATAAAGGTTGTAGAATCTTCCTCAATTAGGATAATAAGAGGAGAGAAAATGGTTGTCATTTATCCTTTTTAGTGAGAATGTGTAAAAAAACGTTTCATATCTTGTTCTTTATTGGAAGTGGGGTCTTGTTTCTTAGTATTTCTTTCTACTCAATTGTAATTCAGGTCTAAGATTAGTCATATTGGCATGTTGTCCTGCTTCTAAGTACATTTGTTCTCCTTAGAAATAAATGTATCTTTACATGTCCATATTATGGTATAAAATCATTTCTTGATCTCATATAATCTAGGAGTATTATAGTTCCATACATGGGATACAAAATTCATAAAAAATATGCCATCAATTCCTAGTTTTTGCAAATTTTATTAAGTGAGAAAAAGCATTTATGTAGGCATGATGCTTCCCAATTTTTGGAGAAAGTTATACTAAAGAAGTAGGAACCTCCAAGATAATGCAATTTTAGAAATATATATTTATTGAGATCATGATCTTATGAAGGTTTTGTATATCTCATGTATCCAAAAGGATTTTACAAAAAGGTATACTTTAGGATATCGAACATGTTAGGGTTTAAAAAACATGGATTTGTTGTTGCCAATAATCTAAATTTTAACAATACTTTGATGCTATCTTGCATTCTCATTAAGAGGTATACTAAATGGTATATATGTAGGCAGCATATAAACGTTGTATGTGTTTTGAAAAAGGGTTTAACTAAGACCATTACCTTATGAAGAAGTATTTTAGATCAAATTTATCAAGGGATCTGAAGTTTGGTGATATTTTGATTCTATCTTGGATTTTGAAAGTGGAATTTTTACTAAGGATTTGAGATTCTACAAAAATATCAATTCCTATATCTTGACGCCATCTTGGATATTGAGAAAAAACAAGATCAATACCTTAAGAAAGTTCGTGAAATAAAGTGTCATCAAGGGGTCAAATGTTCGACTATATTTTAATTTAACTAGATTATTGAAAAAGGAGGTTTTACCAAAGGCTCAAATGTTGGGCACTACGTTGAAACTACAGAAGTCTCAAATGTTGGGCACTGCATGGAAACTATCTTGGATTTTATAGAAGTGGTTTCAAAGAAGTGGAGAATCTAGTAACACTTTGAAGTTATCTTGGGTTTTGAAAAATGGTTTTAATTCATTTTTTGTATGTTATTCATAGAACAATCATTCCCCTATTTTAGCTCATATAAGCTTCACAAATATATTTCCAACCTCTCCACACCTTGAACTACGGTAGGTTAAAAATATGTCCTTAGCTTCGTTTGGGGTACAATGTAATTCATACCTACATAGGTCTTTTGATTCACCAGGTTGGGATTCTATTTAATGTATACTTGTTGACCATGGAGGCCGCAAACTCATTAGTATGAAGGAGTTGTCACATTCAGGACTAAGGATTGTCCACTTATGGGATCTTTAGCACTACACATGTATTTATGTTTTTTAATAGTGTTGCATTAATTTATTACTTGTCACTATAGTAAGGGCAGGGTTTGAAGTGCAATGTGATGAACTGAAATATCCCAAAACTTTTTTTCCAATAATTGTGGGATGTTAGGGCATTAGAAATTAATGGATACTTGACAAAAAAATTGATTATGTGAACCATCATAGAAATTTGTCACAGGTGTTTCTATTAAGAAATATTTTCTTAAAAAGCATCATTCTAAAAAATAGTAAGTAATTAAATAAGAAAGGCCCTACATAAATATTTATAAGAAATATGATAGAAAATCATGTCATTGTTGTTCATTTATAGGATATTGGGATGCATAGGTTTTTAATATATTTTCTTTTTTTTGTCCTTTCATTACTTTTTATTATGTTTAGAAGACTAAAAAACAACTCTTAAAAAATAAAAGCAAAATTAACAAGACAACAAAGAAAGAAGGAACGACAATAGTAAGCCATGACAGATGTTAGAAAATAAATTGAAAGGCTACGGGAGGGGATAAATTTAATGAGTATAAGTCAAATAAATCCAGTACAACCATCTAGGCCTCAAGGACCACATGTTCTTATAAGTATCCCCCTTTCCTCAAATAACTAATCACCTTTATTCATACCCTCTCAATATTACCTAAAATATGTAACAAAAGTGAATAATATCCCATGGTTTTGGATACTCATTGAATGTATAAAGTATTACTAATTCTTGGGGTATAGGTCGTATGATCACCAAGTAACAATTTTGGTCATGGTAACAATCTCTCCTCTTTGGCCTTAGTTTATACATTCCAGAAGAGGTATGCAAGAATACAACATATGCATCAATATAGGCAATGATAAAAAGCAAATACCTCGCGGGGTTCACAAGAGGTAAACACGTTTAAAAGAAACTAAGAACAAAACAAAACTTTGAGCATAACTAGATCTCTAGTGGTTATCAAACTAAGGTTCCCATTACAATCATGGTTCTAATAGCATTTATTTGATAGAACAATATTGTTAGTTGGACAATGATGTATGAGTTGAGAAGAAAGGAAAACATAAATTGAGTCACCACTAGGTTTATAAGGTAAAACAAGGAAGATTGTAAAAGGATTTATAAAATAGGTGGACACGGTAAATGATCAACTAAATATTGGATACTCATCATGTTACATGTGAAGAAGGTGTTAATAAGCCCACATTACCCTTTTAGTATCACGAATCTCGATGAGGTTTGCTAGAATTTTTTTGTAAATGAGGATTATATATAAATATTGTGCAAAGTGACACCAAAAAAAACCTATTAAAGAGATATTAGATACAAAAGTATACTATCAAAACCATCAACCCTGGTGCTCTTAATGTCACACACTAGGGGGTTAGAAAAGGAGAGCGTAGGGAGAAAGGATAAAAAGTGACAAGAAAAATAACCTAAAAAACACATACTAGATATGATAATATATTATTAAGGATCACCGACCATGGGTTCTCATATAATCACACCACTAGGGGGTTCAAGAATTGGAGAAGGTAGGATCTATAAGATTTTTTGGGACAAACTGCATTTCTTTGACTTTGTAGGGGGTTAATGCACATTTCCTCTATTTTTTTAATTGTCTCTAGAGGTGTTAAAGGATAGATATAGGTCTTTGTATCTAAAAATCGTAGTCTCTACTTTGGTAATAGATTTTTTAAATGACATTTAAATGGTGAATCTAAGTTTGTAAATCCTAGCCTTCTTCTCTCTAGTTCTATCTTTTGTAAAAATGAAGTTGGGGTGTATATTTATAGTGGCTAGGGTGTTTCCTAGGTCTAGGGTTTATGCGGAGCCTCTCCCATGTTAGAAGGTGGAAGAGTGCATGCCAAGTTAGTTCCCCACTTTCTAGAGGCTTGCAGACACATTTGACTGGTGTTTCATTGACCAATTAAATAAAAATATGAGGTATGTGTGCCTGGTGTAGGCCTTAACTCTCAATTCTTCCTAGTGTATTTGATTGACATTTTTGAACCAGTCGAAGATTGAAAATAGGGACACATGTTTGGTGCTTGCCCCATCATCTGAGTCTTCCTGGTTCATTTGATTGGTGAATTTTGGACTAGTCAATGGTGGGAAAGGGAGCATATGAATAGTGCATGTCTGGCCTACATAGTCTCAACTCAAGTCAAATCAGTTAGGTAATAGACCAACTAATGGTGGGGTCCATTCCCCAAAGTGAGGCACATTCCTAGTAGATGTCACACATGACCTGAATTCTAGTAAGGGTTTTGGTCAGGTCATGAGGAAATGTGTGACTTAACATGATAGAGGATCCCATAAGGGTGCATTTTTAGGTACATATGCCATGTTTGGAGATAAAGAGCTTATCTTGTGTGACCAATTCATGGAATATTGTTTTGTTAGGGCATAAATGATAACATTTAGGCAAGGTAGTCCATAAGAGATCATCCACCTGTTGAAGCTCTATTTTGATGGAAACCGTCCCACTTGTGAGTATACTAATATCTAAATTTTATTTAAGAAACCTCTAATCATGATAAATATATAATCATTTTTTATAACTAACATATTGATTGTTGTATAATATTGTTATAATTGATTTAAAATTTAGAATACTTCTCGTGGTTGGTCAAATTGATTGAGTATTTCCTTAAATCATATATTTGTGCCATGACATATCATGGGTTGTTACTTGCATAAATTTTGTACTCCTATTTCTTCCTCTTATTATAGGTTTACCTTTAGTGCCTCTTTGCTAGATATTGGGGACTATGGTTATGCCCCTCCTTTGTCACTAAATCTATTTCAATTTAGAAGTTTGTTTGCATATCTTGATTATTAGGGCTTAATAATTTTCATCTGACATTTTTCATGATTTCATTATGGGGCAGAATCAAAAGTGGAGTGTAAACAATAACCTTTATGAAGATTAGAACCATTAAAGAAAATGATTTAACATTCTCTACCAGTAGATCCTACTTGCGATCATCATAAATGACCTCCTTGATTCTCCCCTTCTTATTTTTGTAGGGGTCATTATAACTAGTCTTCAATTTCATCCTTGGTCTCGTTGACATTCTAATGGTACCACATAAACACTCATTATTCTCAGTAACCTTTCTAACTACTTTTAGTGGTTCAACTTTCTTCGTGGGTGGATCTATTTCAAAATTCTCTTTGATTTTTAATATTCCTCTATTTTTGTCACTTAATTTCCTATATTATTTACTATGCTTTCCCTTATCTAGTTCTTTATCTTTATCAGTCTCTTCATCTTTTAGTAAAAGTTTTATCCTTCTTTTTCCATATTTTAGATACATGTGTCTTGCCACTTATACATTCCCATCTTTTTTTCTAGTATTTATTTGAGTACCAAGAAACCTTGAGCCTTTCTCCTCTTGGTTAGATAGGACATCAAAATTGTTGTTCAACTAAACATGTTTGCTCTTCTCTTTCTATTATGTACTCTTCTTCTAGGGTGAGGGATATCATGCATAGATTTATTGTAGACAACTAATAATGAATTTGGTTAGATCTTCCTTTGCTTAATTATTAGCATTTTATTGAACACACTTTCTTTGGCATAATAATTAATCATCGCATGGCCAATCTGACTACATCCATTGAATAATAATGGTAAACTCATGTATTCACATTTAACAATCTTACCATTTAGGTGTATATCTAAGATCACCAATGTTGGCATGTTGAGTTCAATTGTAATACGAGAATATTGTGCCCAAATTCTTCTTCCCTTGGAAAATTTACAAGTTCCATTACCCGTGTTCTGAAGGAAATAATATTATATAGGTGAAATGGATGTTTTTGGTAGTGTACCCATGCAATAAGTTTTTTGGTGGAACCTTCATCAGTATCAAAATATACCAACAATTATATGGATACTAATATCCAAAGATGACTCAAAGTCCTCCTAGTAGTGCATTAGAAAATTCCTCTTGATGACATAGTTACTCTACAAAATATATATTCTTCATATCAATGAGTGGCTTATGCCCTGATGGTTTCTAGATGTCCCTTATATGGGTATAGAGTTTTAGGAACACTATCTTAATACCAACATGCTTGAGGAAAATTTCATAGTTCCAAGGGATTACAATTCTTAAGTACAACAACATGTGCAAGACATATACCTAGAATATCCTCCTTTCACTTGATTTGTATATGTTCTTTTGGATGATCATGGTGTATGTTATGTCTACAACCATTTAACCAGCCCTTAAGCCATCATGGGAATTCCTAGTAAATGTTTCTTTGAAAGTCTAGTATTCAGGTACATGTCCTTATCCTTCATCTATCTTATTTGACTGGAAGTCAATTTGGGACTATCCTTTCAAAACATTCTTCCATACTCATGACTTTCCATAGGGTCTATGACTATTTTGGTGCACCATCTGACTTCAATTCATTCAAACTAATCATGTCATTAGTAGCTTTAAAAAGTAAATGTTACCTCAACTTATCAATGATTAGATCACGATAACCATCATCTCCCACTATTTCTTCATCTCCTCTCATTTTATTCCTCACTTGGAATCGTCACCCCCTTGCTTTAGATCTTATGTTCCCACCACCACCACAAATAGGTCATTAACTTGTTGATCTTCATGCCCTAGCATTGATCAAAGCCTTCTGAATCTAGGGTATATATGTACTTCAAAATCTTATGTAACTTCTTATTTTTAATTTTATTTATAAAAAACACAAAGAATTTGACCTTTTAGAAACTTGGATCGACTTCCAAGGTTGATGTGATCAAATCACTAAATTATAATCAAGACTATATTTTTACACTAGAAGTCACTTTTATTTGAGCAAATTAGACTAAGATTTGGACCCAACTTTTCAGCACATAGATTGCTTTTTAGTACTTTGATCAGAGTATTCACTTTGACCGTAAAGGTTAGTTGACATTTGCATAAGTCATACAATTTGTGGTCCTAACCATGAAAATTTGATACTATACTCTTCTTAACTCTTCAAGTTATCATATCTATCACCCTTAATAAGAGTTAGAAGTGATTATGATGTTCTTTCTTGTATAATTATCACATGAATTAAATACTCACACACGTGTCATTCATTGTTATTATTTGTGAGCAACCAAAAAATATCATCATTTAGAATAACATCATTAAATACATCTTTAAGAAAATAATAAAGATATAAAGTTTGTTTTATCAATAATCATTACTTAGAAAAAATAGTATTTTATAATAAGTTAGGGTTTCTAATAATTGAAATTCATTCACAATAGAACAAGTACAAAATTTAGGGTTTTCGAATAACAAATAAAAGAAAGAGATTATAGAGTAGTCATGAAATTAATGTGATGTTAGGTTAATATGGAAACTTATTGGTACAATGGGATCCCACAAAAGTTAATATTTGATGTTATTTTCTAAGAACATGGTTGTTTATAACTATCACTATTACCTAGATTCTTGGATATAGTTTAGCTTTTAAATTGTCACTTGATGAGTCTGGTTGTACACATAGAGGAATCACATTTTAGATGCTCAAGTTATTATCTTCATTTGTATTCTTCCATTTTACTTTGTACATAGAGATTGACAGTGAGTATTTTTTCTTGAATAAGACACTCAGTTGGAGCAATTTTGTGAAATAAAGTTTCTAATAGTCTATAATGGTTTGCCTTAACTAAGTATAATATGACATGCATTGATAAGTTAATGAGGCATGAATGCTTTATCTTGTGGAGGAGTAAAGGCCAAGTCAATATAGGGAATGAGTAGATACATTTTATGTACTAAAGATGATGGTTGTAACATAGGTATAAATCTTCATTTATGAAAGTGGAACAATAACTCTTATTATATAGAGATTGTCAATAATTCTTTAATCTAATTAACATTACAAAATTTATATATATAAGTAGTTAAGTTACGACTAACATAATTAGATAATCTATGAAGATTGCTAATAAAATCCTTACTCATTTTTTAAGGAAGTATTATAAATGTCCATGTTTTTTAGTCAATCAAAATTATTATTATTTTCCATGGACTGTGATCTAAATTTATACTAATCTTTATAGTATTTATAATAGATAATTGACTATTTCTATTCTTTTTTATATGTGTTTTCTTGTCATTGTTATTATTACACTAACATAGGTAGTTGATTCAAAAATCTCCTGCACATTTTTTGTTATTGAGTAGTTGAAGCAAAGAGACTATATGTAGTATTTTGATTTGGCCCATAATACCTTATTTTTACTGAAAGGCTATGAGTACATTAAATAAAATATATAGACTCTACATTTTACTTGGGAAGGTCATGTATAATTAATCTATATATGGGATATTGATGTACTCATGAATATAGGTTGCACTAAATGGAAATAATTGAAACAATGTGTCTCATCCACTATTCATTAACGCATTTATTTCTAAAGTGGTGACTTTTTGGATTTGGTTTGAAATTTTTATTGTTATTAATTGTTCCTAATTTTTTTAGTGATCATCCTAGATAGTTCAGAAAGAATTCTTACAAGAGGTCGACTATGTTCCTACAGGAATCTCCTTCGTCACTACACATGCTTCTATATGTAATTTTTTTCCATAAATTTGGTGGTTCATGTTGTTATGTGCGCCTTCTATTCCATTAAAGGCTCAATCTATTTTCGTAGATGCTTATTATAAATCAATTATTCATGAATTTTTAGTAAGAGGCTTATCCCCATAGTAATTGGCTATGCTTACTTCTCTACAAGCCGACCATGCATAATATTTCCTACTCTCTATTCCTATTTGTGGCTTGGCTTGTCTTCTTATTCTATTGAGTATCAAGATATTCTTCAATATCATCTCATAGTACTTTTGTATCCTGATGAGAATGCTTCCCACTTTGCAATATTGTTTACCTTGATGCCTTCAGTGATCATGTTGTACATTGTCATTCGTGGGCCGATTATAAAATTCATCATGAATTCATTCATGATGCTCTCTTTTAAATTATATCAAGTGTTGGATTGAAATTATTAAATGAAGCCCCTATGGGCTTCCTTGGCATGTGATCTTGCGGTCTTCACTCTTGGTGATGTGTGATATCTTGTTATATAATTGTTTATATGCACAACAAACATGTGTTGACCTTATTGGAGTTTTTTTCTTTGATCAAGATCCTTTCAAAAAAGTTTAAAGTTGGCCAGAATCCTCGAATACCATGTTAAAAAAGGTTCATAAGAACAAAGTATCTTGTGAGGGAAATCATCTTCATTTTTTTCCATTTTCCTTTGATACCTTTGTGGTACTTGTTGATGAAGCAATTTATCTTCTTTGACACCTTCAACATATAACTAATAGGAAATTTATGGTGTATTCATCTATAGATAACAAGTTTTTGTTCAGATCATTAGGTTTCTCCATCCATACAGAATTGGAAGCCCAATTTGTTTCCTATGCTTCTACAAAGGCATTTTTGTAATAAAAATATTGAATTTTAAAAACATATTTCTATAATTTCTTGTAGAGTTGTGTAACAAGTATGACCTCAAATTTAGTTAGTCAGTAGGAATTATAGTTCAAAGCACATTGGACACACGATTATGTTTTGGAGGATAGTGGTGACCATATGATTCTTCTTCAGGAATTGGAGGAAGAAAATTATTTGTAACTTTGTATTACCCATTATTCCTACTTTAAAATGTATCAATCATAGTGTGTATCTTATGAGTTTTATGGTGTCTCAATTGATTTTGGTTCTCTAACATCATGAAGGCTCCCTAGTTGTGCCCAGTTTGTATGATGGGTTCTAAGGTTCCATGTTTGAGGATTTTTATTTCTCGTATTCCATGTTTGGTAATTTATATGGTTTTTATCACCTTCGACCAATATGAGACCTAAATGGTCACAAAGTCTAGAGTATTTGAGGAAAAAACTTTAAATGATTTTTTACAAAATTTTTATTCTAATCTCATAATTATATGTTTTTTCTAATGTTGAGAATAACTATCAAAATAATGATATCTCTAGTTTTTCAATTTTCCTTTCCTTGGATGTTTTGAGAACTAAGAATATTTTCATTTTTGGGAAATTTGTAGTCTAAATCACGTGAGATTCAAATTTGTGGTTTAACCATTTTATCTATGTTATGATACATGACCAAACTATAGTAGATGTTCAACTAAATCTTTATTTGGGTATGTAATCATGAAATTAAATAATATGTAACAATTTATCAACTTTCTAACTAATTTTGAAAATATCAACACTTTAGTAAACTTATACTAGAATTATAAACATACCATCTAAATAATGGTGATTCCTTTATAATGTAATTCAACCTAAATAAAAAGAACATTTTTTTGGCTTTTAGTATTTGATTGAATGGTAAAACCAATTTTATGTAAAAAATTTAATAGGAAAAATAAGCCTTAATTTGGACCTTTTTTTTTCTCCTGGGGATCGTCTTAGTCTTCCTTCTCCCACAGTGCAGGTCTGCGCTCCTTCAAAGAGTCCTCATGGCCCAATGTGGCTTCCTCCTTTACCAAATCAAGGAGAAACTCCAGGCATTGCTGCCATCTTCCCTGCTTGCCTCCCTACAAACGACTCCATTTGGCTGTGCAATCGGCCACCCTGTTGCTGCTCCTTTGCCTGAATATGAATTCAATCGCATGGAAGGACCTTGAGAGCTTCTTGATGTATCGGCACTCCTGTTTGTAGTGGATTGGGGTCTGCGTGGTATTCATCAGCATCACAATCACTCCTTTGTTGTCTGACTCCACTAATAAGTTGTTATGTTTTCCTTGGCACGCCTAGATGCCGATTGTGATAGCTCTCAGTTCTGCTTTTAGCGTATCAGTGATAGTTCCTTGATCATAACCCCCTTCCATCCAGTTTCCATCCTGATCTCGGACCACAAAAGCTGTGGTCATGCAACCCCGCTTTACTACCGCATCGACATTAAGCTTCACCTATCCTGCTCTCGGTGGGCACCACCGTGGTTTCTCCTTCATCACCTTGGGTGTACTTGAACCTGCTACAAAAGCTTTCCAGCATGCAAACACCTCATGATGGATGATCTCGAATAGCGCCTCAGTGTGAATTCTTTCACCTTGGAAAGCCAGGTTGCACCGCTGGGTCCATATCTTCCATATTGAGATGGCGAACCAAACATTCCAATACGGTGCGGCAGGTCTCTTCCTCAGGTTTGCAACGATCCAGTTATTGAACATACATGATTGTTGTAGCTCCATATTAGTTGTTTTCTGTATGATCTCCCATAGCTTCCTACTTTCTGGGCAAGAAGAGAAAAGGTGTAAGGAGTCCTCTGGTTCGTTCCCACACCATGGGCATTGGGCACCGTCCGTGAACCCTCTCCTTCGTCTCATGTCATTAGTCATAACACCTCCGTGCAAACATAGCCAGAGGAACGTTTTAACACTTTGTGGTAGCATCAACTTCCAGATTGTGTTCCAACGGCCCGGAGTTCTCACAGAATGAGCCTGCAGCAGACAACGATAGGCCTCTTTAACACTGATTTCCCCACTCACACTCTTAGTAAACCAGATTTCATCCACACCTGCATTTGGGTCCGTCGGTGGCATTGACAGGATGGCAGATACCGTGTCTTCTTTAAACCATTGTCGAATAAACTGTGTGTCCCATGCGCCATTCAGATCAACCATAGAACTGACCTTAAGCTCTCTCAGGTCCGCAGGTATTGTCCTACCGTCTTTGATATCAGGAGCTCGCCCTCCTTCGACCCATCTGTCATCCCAAACCAAGGTGTCCTCACCTGATAGTACGACCTTTCCTACATCCAGTGTCACCTCCGCTTGGATCCTTGTGATGGCTCTCCACATCCTCGAAGCACCAGCCAGTCCCTAGTTTGTTCTATGCAGGTATTTCTCCTTGGCCACTGTCTTCCATAGCGCCTCACGTCGTGACATGAAGTCCCATGATGTTTTGTATAGAAAGGCTTCGTTCTGCACTCTCGCTGTCTTGATATCTAGGGCCCCATCTCCTTTGTTCGCAATAACTTTCTCCCATGCTACAAGGTGTATGCCTCCCTATTTAGACGCCCCCTTCCACAAGAACGTTCTCACCACCCGGTCTATGCTATTGCATACCGTCATCGGCAAGAAAGTAGAGTGCATAACGTACATAGGCAAGGTGTTAAGTACAAATTTGATCAAAGTTACCCTGCCGACAAGCAATAGCGACTTGTTCGCCCATGTGGAGATCTTAGCTTCCACCTTATTTATGGTGTCCAAATACAACTCCTTATTTTCCCTTCCATGTAACATTGGGATGCCCAAATGTTTGCCAATGCTATCGGTCTGCCGAATACCAGCCAGCCTGGTTATGGCCCTTCGGGTAGGTATGGTCGTGTTCCTTGAGAAGTAGCTTGTGGATTTTTCCTTTGCTAGCTTCTGTCCAGAAACACGTGCAAATTTCTTCAAGGTTGCAAGCATTATCCGGGTCTGACGTTCAGTAGCTTCTCCAAATAGAATAAGATCGTCTGCAAAGCAGACGTGGGATATGCCAGTTCCCTGCCGGGTAGCGTAGAACGGTATCCATCGTCCCGATCTTTCTTCAGCAGCAATGGCCTGGCTGAGTCTATCTAAGCAAAGCACGAAAATATAGGGAGACAATGGATCTCCCTGCCTCACCCCTCTAGTTGCCTTGAATGGTTCCAGGTTCTCTGCATTCCAAGTGATCCCTATATCTCCCGCCTTGATGATGTTCATGATGATTTTGATCAAGTTTTGTGGGATGGCTGTCCTCATGAGGGTATCTTCAATGAAGTCGCAATCCATCCTATCGTAAGCTTTGGATAGGTCCACCTTCATCGTCATGGTTGTTCTCTTCCCCACTTTGGTTCGCATGGAATGTATAAGTTCCTATACTAGAATTATGTTGTCGGTGATGCGCCTGCCTGGAACGAAGCTGCTTTGCATGGGAGAAATCCACTTAGGTAGTTATGGTTTGATTCGTTCAACTAGAGTTTTGGATAGCACTTTGAGTCCCACGTTATTAAGGGCAATTGGTCTCAAATTGTTGCAACATTCTGGAGTAGGAGATTTAGGGATCAACACCAAGATGGAACTTGCCAATCTCTCGTCAATAGGGTGGCCTGCAAAATATCTAGAGATCATTAGTGTGATAAAATCTCCTAATTGCTCTCAGTTTTTTTGAAGAAATCCAGCATCCATCCCGTCTGGTCCCGGAGCTTTAATTGGGTTCATCCTCATCAACACCCCTTTGATTTCCTCCTTGCTGGGTTCTCTTCCCATCACAGTGCGAATTTCCTCTTGCAACTGTGGGAATTGTCCTAGGTAAGCCTCCATCACCTTCACATTCCTTCTGTTTTGCTTCCTCGTGAACAAGTCATAAAAAAACTCCCTCACCACTCGCTTCACTCCTTCTTCCTCTTCCACCCAAACTCCATCGTTGTCTTTGAGTTTAGAGATTTTATTCCTCTGTCTTTTCGCTTTCACCAAAGCCTGGAATATTTTGTATTGGCATCCCCTTCCTTCAGCCAATCACATCTGGCCTTCTGCCTCCATTCCTCATCCTCCGCATGCAGTATTTCATTGTACTCCACCTGCAACTCAGCTAGTTTATTCTCCCTGGCGTCAGTCCATCCTCAGTCCTATTCGGCTTGCACTTTGCTCATCCCCTTCAGAAGGGCTCTCTTCCTAGTTGTCGACTTCCGTAGTTCCTCTTTGTCCCAAGGGATAGATTTCTTCATAAGTTTGTTCACCGCATCATGGAATAGGATGTTATTGTCCCAATTTTGCTATAAGAAGGCAGGAAAGGAGTCCCTATTATTCCATATCGTGCTTGTCTTTGGGTAGTAATTGGAATGTTTAGTTCTCTCCTCCATCGATATTAGGATAGGTGAATGGTCGGAGTTGATCCTTGGGAGCACCTGCATCACCGTAGTAGGGTACGCCTCAAGCCACTCCTGGTTAGCAACGGCCTGATCGAGCCTTTCCGTTAGCCAACCTCTTCTGAAGGTCATCTTGGGACCTACCGCACCCAAGTCTTCTAATCCGGCGTTCATCAATCCCTCGGCAAATTCTCTATAGCTGATCATCATGACGGGCTCTCCACCCAGCTTCTCATTGGCCTTCAAGACGGTGTTGAAGTCGCTTGCGACGAGCCAAGGAGACGTCGAGGTGGATGCAATGGTGTGAAGATGATCCCATAACAATCTTCTCCCTGCTTGCTTCGTACTCGCATAGACGAACGTCACTTGGAAACACTTGTTAACTCGACAATGCACGAACTGTTTGTGGCTGGATATTACCTCCAGATCTCCCAGTCTACTCTTCCAGAGTACCCAAATACCTCCTGAGAACCCTTTCGCCTCTACTCGATAGGACCTATCATAGCCCAGAGTCTTCACAATTCGGTCTACATTGGTTCTGCTTGTTCTCGTCTCTAGAACGGCAAAGACATCAATCTTATGAAGAGTCGATAGATCTCGGATCGTGTTTTGGGTATCTCTCCCATAGATACCTTGGACATTCCAAGATGCAACTATCATTGGGTAACCATGGAAGATTAGCTCGGGTCTTCACCACCTAGTTCACTCATCTCTCCTGGACCGTAGCTTCTTCTGTTCTTCTTCCTAGGGCCGTTACGCGTTAGCTCCTTGGAGTTTAGGATCTTCTGGTTCTTGAGATGGACCCCTACCGACGCGCCAAACAACAACACCTTACTTGGATTGCATGTGATCTGCCCCTTGCTCGGACTACCTGTGATGGTCTTCCTTGGCTGTGTACTACCCATGGTGAATCGCAGGCCCTCACCGTTTCCGGTCCCCTTGTCTGGGATGACTATGGTGTTTTCCCCTTCAATCGTTATTGCTGCGTGCTTCTAATAGTCGCTTCCTATCTCCTTTTGTGGTTCTTTGTTGTGTCTGGTTTTGGTTAGACGAGTCACCTCTTCAACATGCCGCTTCTTCTTGTTTGCCACTTTCCATTGGCGCCACTCATACCCCGGTTTAGGACCGCCTTTTTCGACCTCCATCGTCTCCTCCATCTGTTCCTCGGTGACCTCTAGTTCTTTGAATCGATTCTGTGATGCACCCCCGATGGCCTTTCCGGTAGGTTCCTCCTTCCTCTAGTGCCTGACGAAAGCTTTAGCGTATAATATCTCAGTGAACCTTCCCAGCGGTTGCGGGGTCATGGACGTCCCCTCGGGTTGCTTCCCCGCCTTAGCCTGGGCCTCTATCGCCGCCTTGCATGCATTACATCCGTCTTCAAGATGGCCAATCTTGCCACAAAACATGCAGATGCTTGTAAGGTTCTCGTACTCTATTTTGTATGTCTCGCCTTGGACAATGATTTTCGGCACTAGTGGTTTACTTGTATCTAACTTAACTGTGATTTGAGCAAATTTCCCTCGTCGCTTCTGGTTTGTGTTTGTATCCACCTTGATCGTCCTTCCAATTGTATCCCCTACCTCCTCTAGAAACTGGGTTTGGTAAAGGAAAATAGGCAGCCACGAAATTCTGATCCATATTACCATGTGTTAAGGGTTTGCAAAGGATGGAGAAAATGATATGTCCCATGGCTGAACATTTAGATACGATCCCATGAGCGGCCATGGTCCCCCAGTTAGTGTCGTCAGATAGTCATCCTCCCTCGTTAGCTGAACGATGAAGTAATTGTCTTCCAGGTCGATGAGTTTAAACGCTCCCACCGGCCGCCACATTGTCTTGATTCAGTCTTGCAATGTGAGGAATCCCACGTTCCTGGCGATCACCTTCACAACGACCGCGTACGTCCAAGGTCATACCAAGGCATCAAATCTACCTTCATCTATGTCAAAGGCTGGTGTGTCGTCGACTATACTTTTCTTGATGTCCGTCTTGTTCAGGTTAGCGTGCAGATCGTCGAACCCTAGGAACGGGAGTCGACCTGTACCCTCACATGTGCTTATGATATCCTTATAGGATCTTGTCTAAGTTGCCTCTCCCCCGATCCAGACTGCCTGTCTGGTGCTCCATTATTCAGTTCAGAGAATTCCTCTTCGACGGGCGCATGTGTTCCCTCCTTGTTGCCTACGGGTTGTGTTCCACTTCCTGTGAAGGTCGACTTTCCAAATTTGAGTTCTATTCCCAGTCTCCTTAGAATCTCTTGTTGTGACTGTTTCTTGGTTACTTTGGCCGCTACTGCTAGAGGGTTGTCGATTAGGTTCACTCCTAATCCACGATCCCCTATATCTGCAGGTGCGGCCTGGTCAGTAGATGGTGTGCCCTGCACCTCCACGGGCGACACCTTTGGGTCCAAATTTCCACAATCTTCTCCCACCTACACTGTCGTCTCTCTGTCAATTCCTTCCATCGCATCGAAAACACTACCTACCTCCTCGCAACCCTCATCTGGGGGTCGTGTTCCCCCGAATCGTCCTCTTATGTCGTGGCCGCCGACACCCCTTCCTCGCATGCGCACGTCGATCGCCCAAACCCTAACAGAGCACTTCTCAATATCCCTTAGGTTAGGTTAACATGAATCCTAAATTCAACTCTTTCTTTAGAATGTCTTCATATTTCTTGTTGAATTTTAACCTATTATTATCTAAAAGTTCTTTGTACATTACCAAAAGTAAATGTTCAATTTTGTATGTGGCCTATCACCCACTTGCCATGTTGTGGACATTTATATCATTTTTATGATTGAACTTTTGTTTTGGTTTAGCATTGATCTACTTGAAATTTATGAACTAAAGTATATATTTACATGTTCTACTTGTTGGTATGATTATTATTGGTATCTAGGGTAGTGGTGCTTTTCAAAATTAAAATGAGTGTAGAACCATACATTTTAGGTGCACCATTTCCACCTATTGTGTGACCTAGACATCCCATTAGTTATTTTTAGCTGATTTCTAATAACTCCTTCATATGTCCTTTCCTACACACCAAACCACTTTCATGGTTGAAACTTATCCAAAGGTGGCCCTTATTACCCTTACCTTCTCTTTCATTGTGGGAATTTTTCCTAAGAAGAGATGGAATTTTAGTAATAGATCACATCTAATCACATAATGGAAAAATTAGCTCAATCACTATAACTTTAGCCTACCTTTGAACTCTTATCATCGTTAATCCCTATAGTTCATGTCTTAAACCTCTTCCTTGGTATCCTTCAAGTGTGATATTAATTGGATTCTCTATGAGATTGATCATTCTTTGATAACAAACTATGACTTCCAACTTTTCTTGGTACCCCTTTTTCTAACTAATAACTTGGGGTAAGACCAACATGTTTAGATATACCTTTCCATCAACCTAGAGTTTCTTCAGTCTAGTTTTGACTAAGACCTTATTCCTTTGATATGAGATACCTTTTTTTCTTGACTTCCATATTCCTTCTAAACATGGTTGTTTGTCTAGGTCATCCCCTATATGAGATGTAGATATGATAAGCTAGTTTTATCAAGTAATGATTAAGGATGCATGCCTTATAGTCCCTTTAAGATATATAGTGTACAATAATGTTGTGAAAAAGTGGCAATACTCTGCAAGACTCAAGGCGCGATATTTAACGTGGAAAACTCTCCCCAAGTTAAGGAGAGTAAAACCACGGGGCAATACCAGTCAACAAGTACTAAGTTACTCGAATTACAACTCACACCGCCCAGATTTAATCACCCCTAAATCTGAGTAGCTCCCCCCCACACGAGAACAAAGATAAGAAAGAAGAGAGTCACACTCATGGTGTACAAAATAAAACCTCTCTCTTAACTTTATCTCCTCACGACGTCATTGTCGCTGCTAGGGATTGCTTGTTGCCTCTACGTCCGTTGATCGATCGTCTCCACCGGTGACAAGGTCGCCTACCTCGTCGTTGCCTGCGGTACTCGTTCTAGTTTGCTCCTCCAACTAGGATTTCGGCACGCTGCTGCAAACCGAAAGCTCTCACCGACTGAGAGAGTGAGTGTGTGTCTTCCACTGATCGGACAAACAACCGCCGTACCACAGTCACAACACCAACAACTGCCACTGAATGTGATGTACGTCTTCCTCTTTCGGATCCGCCTCCGTTGTCAATGCCCTCTGTTGTGTTGCCAACTTCCAATCGCTACTTCACTTCAAGGCAAAGTCGTTGGCCCTCTCTTATCTATAAGAGAGCTCCACCTGTTGTTCTTGTTCTACGGCTCTTCTACCACAGAAGGCACGAACAACTGATGGGATGATCCAAATGGCCTCCCCCATGGTCTATATTTATAGGCCTCCATCCATGTAGTTGCAACCAGGACTCCTAATCCAAATCCTAGTATCACTCCTAGTCCAACTCCATGATGCACAAAGGGAACCATCTTCTTATTTCCTATTGGATTTGACTCGTATTAGGATTGGAAACACATGTCCAATTCTTTTTTAAGTCCCAATCCAATTCGGATGTGGGACGGACTCCTATTCCCAACAATCTCCCCCTCCGGCCCATAAGGGAGACGTTGTCTTCATTAATCATCCAAAGTATCTTCTGGACTCCATCACCACCTGTGATGGGTTCCAATAGGTGGTCATTCTCCTCAAGCATGCCAGCATCCTATTGTTTTCATCCCTCTTCTTGAAGTCCCACCTTGACTTCACTTTGTTCCCAAGAAACGAAGAAAAAGTATCTTAGCCACACTGTTTCTCTCTCCATTCCCACACCTGAAACTTTATCGGCTCCCCCTGACCGGTCAGTCGAGCCCTCCTGGATGAAAACCATATTTCTGGCCTTCTGCAGTAAGCTTCAGAAACCTTCTTAGGACGCTCCCCCTGTCGATGTAAGTCTATATCAAGAGTCAGATCCTCCATCCTGGGTGTAGCAACTACATCTTCAATGTATTGCCCTCCTTCCTCACACGTGTGTTGTCTCGAGAAAGTATTTGGAGCGACCTTCTCTAACTGGGAGCCGTCACAGTGCATCTCCTGATGCATGTAGAAATCCACGTTTCTACCCTTTCTGACATCATTTAGAGAATCCCACAGTTCAGTCATTCAACTATCTGTAGAACTTTCTTGTAGTCCTCTATGAGTCCGTCTTCTTTGAGATGACTTTGACTTCTTTACTTCCTGAACCTTGTCTTTGTGCACTCTGAATGTAGTTTTATATAGATTGTAGCACAGTCTGCCTCGAGCTATCAGCAAACA
This sequence comes from Alisma plantago-aquatica, assembly GCA_963693085.1. NCBI lineage: Eukaryota > Viridiplantae > Streptophyta > Magnoliopsida > Alismatales > Alismataceae > Alisma > Alisma plantago-aquatica. The sequence continues at coordinate 1,614,170,561 of OY856409.1, read as the reverse complement.
CCCTTTCGTCACCTTGCACTTTCCTCCGCCGAACTCGAGATCATATCTGTTCCTATCTAATAAGGAACTAGAAATTACGCTGAGTCTCAGATCTGGAACATGACAAACATCCTTGAGCGTGACAATACACCCGACATCTGTTTTAACGCAGATATCACCAACCCCAATGATCTTTGAGTAGCTAGCATTCCACATCCTCACATTTCCAAAGTTCCCTCTTCTGTATCTTGTGAAGAACTTCTTGTGAGATGCAGCATGACACGTCGCTCCTGTGTCTATCGCCCACTCAACATCATCCTTTGTATTCAGACACTGCTCTTGGACTGTAAGCACTTCCTCTGCAATAACAACTGAATTGTTCTGCTCATCATCCTCTTGTTCTTTGGAGAGTTCTTGTGACACCCTCTTCCAGACCTTGCAGTCCCTCTTGAAGTGTCCAACTTTTCCACAACAGTAACATTCTTTACCCCTTGTCTTCGACTTTCCGCAGTTAGAACCGTGATTGTGACTCTGATTTCTTCCTCTGCCTCCAACGAGTAGAGCTGAACCTGAAGAATCAGATCTGGCACATTCCCTCTTGCGGATGTCTTCACTCAGGATCAAATCCCAAATATCGTCAAGCTTTAGCTTTATGATTCCTGACGAACTGCTGACTGCGGTCACAGTAGCAGACCAACTTTCGAGCAAAGAGGAGAGTAGGATAAGAGCTTTAACTTCATCTTCGAACTTGATCTCCACGGAGTTGAGTGGCGTTATTATGACGTTAAACTCGTTGATGTGATCAACTACAGAGGCTCCTTTGCTCATCTTCATGTTGAACAAGCGACACATCAAATATACCTTGTTCTCAACAGTTGACTTCTCGTACATATTTGATAGCATTTTCAGAAGTTCGGCAGTTGTCTTCTCGTTGGCAATGTTGAATGCAACATTTCACGCCAATGTCAACATGACCACTCCAAGTGCATGACGATCAAGGAGATCCCAGTCCTCCTGCTTCATGTGTTCAAGTTTAGTCCCCGCCAGAGGTTGATGTAGTTTCTTTTGGTACAGATAGTCTTCAATCTGCATCTTCCAGAAGCCGAAGTCCTTTCCATCAAACTTGTCGATGCGCATTTTCCCGTCTTCAGACGTCATTGTCACTTCCACTTCAACCTTCCAACCTTGCTCTGATACCACTTGTTGTGAAAAAGTGACAATACTCTGCAAGACTCAAGGCGCGAGATTTAACATGGAAAACTCTCCCCAAGTTAAGGAGAGTAAAACCACAGGGCAATACCAGTCAACAAGCACTATGTAACTCGAATTACAACTCACACCGCCCAGATTTAATCACCCCTAAATCTGAGTAGCTCCCCCCCCCACACGAGAACAAAGATAAGGAAGAAGAGAGTCATACTCAAGGTGTACAAAATAAAACCTCTCTCTTAACTTTATCTCCTCACGACACCGTTGTCGCTGCTGGGGATTGCTTGTTGCCGCTACAACCGCTGATCGATCGTCTCCACCGGTGACAAGGTCGTCTACCTCGTCGTTGTCTGCGGTACTCGTTCTAGTTGGCTCCTCCAACTAGGATTTCAGTACGCTGCTGCAAACCGAAAGCTCTCTCTGCCTGAGAGAGCGAGTGTGTGTCCTCCACTGATCGGACGAACAATCGTCGTACCACAGTCACAACACCAACAACCGCCACTGACTGTGATGTGCGTCTTCCGCTTTCAGATCCACCTCCGTTGTCAATGCCCTCCATTGTGTTGTCGACTGCCAACTGCTACTTCGCTTCAAGGCAAAGTCGTTGGCCCTCTCTTATCTATAAGAGAGCTCCATCTGTTGTTCTTGTTCTATGACTCTTCTACCACAGAAGGCATGAACAACTGATGGGATGATCCTAATGGCCTCCCCCATGGTCTCTATTTATAGGCCTCCATCCATGTAGTTGCAACCAGGACTCCTAATCCAAATCACAGTCTCACTCCTAGTCCAACTCCATGATGCACAAAGGGAACCATCTTCTTATTTCCTATTGGATTTGACTCGTATTAGGATTGGCAACACATGTCCAATTCCTTTTTAAGTCCCAATCTAATTCGGATGTGGGTCGGACTCCTATTCCCAACAAATAACACATATGGACTGGGAATCCCTAAGGGGCCGTTTGGGTGCAGGACTTAATGGAATGATTGAAATTAGATATTGTATTCTAAATACCAATCATTATAAAGATGTCGTTTGTGTAATTCATCAGGCATTTCGTGATTACCGGTATTTTAGTAATGGTACTTTAACATGTTGAAATGCGTCCTTCTGAATCACGCTGGCATGATTCCAAAAGTCCACGCTCTGCCCTCCTCGCTTGACTACGTCTCCGCCTTCCCTCTCCTTGCACGAACACCTCCCTCCTTTGCCAGTTTCGTCCTCCTATCAATCTCCGTCTCTATGTTTATGGCAGCATCTCCTCTCCCACAACCCCACCTCCCGTTGTGCCCCTCCCCTTCCACGACCACCACCTTCTCAACCGCCCTCTTCCTTTGTTTGTCATCTTCTCGACTCACCTCCTAGGTAAAGCCCCTGCTTTTTTGTCCGCCATCTCCTTCCTGCCTCCTCTTCAGACCTCCTCAAATACCCCTCCTTTTCTACCTCTGCCACCTTTTCCTGCCACCACCTTTCTATTCATGGTGTGTTTTCTGTGATGGGAGAGATTGCCGAGAAGCTTCATGGTGGTACGTACAGAGGGTTCCCTCGAGTCTAGGTTAGCTGCTCGTCGTGCAGTTTGTGCTAGTGCCCGCAAGTACTATATCTTGCTGCAAAAATTTCTGTAGATGGTTTTCGTGCATCCAGATAAAAGATTTTCATATGTCGGAATTCCTATTTGATTTGATGGAGTCAGAATCCCAAAACTATTAAATATATATGTACTAGTGGATGCACGTGCTACGCACATGGCTCTACAAATTAAGTAGTTTCTGAACATCACATAATTAGTATAAGGTAACCAGGTTATTTATACAAGAACAGTGGGTCATTTCATTTGATTTTATGTTTTGCTATAGTTCTTACTATAGCAATATAAAACCATTGTATGGCAACTACACCTAAAATAAAAAATAGGCTATTATTATCTTATTGTTTTATATTGATATTGATAGTCCTTTGATCATCTTTTATTTGTAAATGTCTTCCATTATCTTCATGTCTTCACTGATAGGTCATTAAATGTTTGTACTTTTTTCTCCTTTGTATGACAAGTTATATATTGGTCTTGTCCATGAAATTAACATGAATATTGATCTTATTATACACATTCTCTAAGAATTAAAAACACATCGACAAAAAGATAGGAAAAACGATGAATGAAATCTTAGTTTTATTTGTGACTAATGATGGGCAATCTTCTCATTGAATATATGGATTTAATAATAAGTTTGGATAGCAACAATATTTAGTTAGTAAGAAATAAAATCGATTAAAATTTTCTTTAAACATCATGAGTAATTATATGCGCTTATGCGTTTTGGCATAGATTATTACAATCTTCACCTTATTTCTATCATTTTTCTTATATTATTATCCCATATATCATGACATTTACTACATGGATATTACCACTATGTCGTGAAATGTAAAGCTTATAAAAAATACTATAATGAAAATTGATATGTAAGTTCAATAGTTCTTTGAATGGAATTAATGTTCTCTAAAATAGGCCAGTTTGAAGGAAACGAAATCTTAGTTAAAGGGTTTCAATGTTGGTTGTGGGTCAATCCTCCATTTTTGACGTAACATTTTTGAAGGGTCTCCTCTGCGATGAGCTCCCGTGGAACAAAGGAGGAACCACCTCTTAAAAAGTTGTTGATACTTTACAAACTATTTATCAGTTCTTGTCATCTTGTATATATTTAAATCAAAATTTATATATGTACCAATTATTTCTAAATATGGAGCGAATAATTTGTTACATATTCAACTGCTATAAAAAGTTACAAATTTAAACAACTCACACCCACACATAGGTTTTCGACTTTGATGTCAAGTTTTTATATATTTGTATTCTTTTTGCTTAATGTTTTTACATTGTGATGTGTATAATTAAATCATTTAGTAATTTTTATATTGTTAAAGAATCAATTATATTCTATCAGTCAACTTATTCTTTGTTAACTAAGTACAGTCATATTACACCTCCAAGTCGAATATCATCTATTAAATCATTTATAGAGTATAGATGCAAGAAAAAAATAAATTTCTTAATCGTGAGTTCAACATCACTCACCACATACATTATCTCTAACATAAAAACACTGTGAATGATTGCTAATTTTAGATGACACATTATTTATTGATGATAAGAACCAAAAGCACCACTTGTTTAACAATGAAAGTTGGGAATAAGTACCATAAATGATGGGAGCTAGGCATACAAATTATATTCATGTCTTTCCAAAAGAAGAGTATAATAGTGTTGCATTATAAAATCAAAACAATATGCAAACCTTCTATTCAATCTGATGTTAAATGATATGAGATTCAGAGATGCAAAAGTGGTTATGGAAAAAAATTAAGGAATTCATTTAGAAAGGACACCCTTTGTAGTTTTTAGTCAAATAAACATCAAACTGAGATATGGACTGTGACATCCCCAGATATTCTAAAACTTAATCTATTGTGTGACGTCCAAATTAAAACCTCACCTAGTGAGAATTTCAATTTAAACACCACACACTAGGCTAAGAAAAAGAAAATTTGAGGATGTAAGAAGGAAACAACAATAGCACATGCACATGAACAATAATAAAATCATACAACACATGTTCACCATTCAACATATAATTACATAATTAATTGTTACAACATTTGATATTCCATATTGAACAGTAAAGTCTAAAATGTACACATACTACATCTACAACAGGTGCTTTAGACAACAAGTCCACCTATACATCAGCTCACCACACAACTCTCAAACTATCCTAGTCCTTCAAGATCATATGTCCACATACATAAAACAAAGATTACATGTGGTACACATCAACACAATATTCAAGAATATTGTATAGAATATGCCTACATGTCTTCTATACACCTATCATTACTAAGTTTGGCAATAAGATAAAACGAGTACTTGGCAGTAACAAAAGAAATAAAACAAACACATACTTGAACAAAGATATGTTTATTAACAAAACATAACGCATATTTTAAGCACATTTCCCATTATATCATCCATGTATTTGCCACCTGAGGGAATAATGCATCATCTCAGCTACCAAAGGGTTTGAGATGTAAGGCATTATGATCTACTACTAAAGAGTTAGATCATTGTACAATGTGATCTGCTAACAAAGAGAATGATCACTTTCCAGCATTATGCTACCAAAGAGAATTAGTGCTTTCATATAATGGAATATATTTATTATGATTCTTGTGTTCATAGTAGTAAGTATGGAAAATCTAATAACATATCATACAAGAACAATCATTTCATCCAATATCATAAGCCAAGTGTTTTACTACACATATAATACATCCATACTGAATAGTAGGCCAAGTAAGAGGTAACAGTGTACCTTGAGGAAGGACAAACCTAATCCTCACATATTCTTGGATCATCTATATCCTCTTGTTCAAACCCTAATAAAGACAAGATCATGTTTTATCATTAGTTTCCCATCATCTTAACCCTAGTTATATCCATTTATGGGTTTGCTTAAGTCATTAGGATATTCCCACTTTTACTTACATTCTTGTCTTAGAATTATCATACTAATGTTATTTTGCAATTATGTTACAAATTAGGTTCATCATCTGAACATTAGCTGGCATAGTATTTTCTGCACATATTAACCCTAGGTTACATTCATTAATCAAATTAGGGTTACAAAACATGTATTAAGGGTCATCTTCATATAACATGAATTATATGCATCTAACTGATCTCATAGTTTCATATTAACTTCTAGTTACTGATATGAGGGTGTTCTGTGAATTCCATCATTTATTGATCATAAATGTATTTTCTAAATTTTATATAGGGTTATTAGCCCTCGATAGACATTATAAGAAAATGACATGATTTCGTTCATCAACATTATAATTACTGACATCATATGGATTATAAATCACATATGGGAGTTGCTGGAGCATTCTCATAATTTTAGGTCATTATTTGATACTTATTACTCATGAAATGAGTGTAACATAACCTACATGATAGCACTAATATTTAAGCATTGAAATGTTGATATCATAGTCCCATGTTGTTCTAATTATTTATATGAACATTTGGATACTTATTTGTATTTTTCTGATAACCAGGCTAATTACTATGGATTTTCTAAGATCCATGCAATTTCTGGGTATTTGAGGGCATTTACCTTCATTAACGAATCGAATGATGCCACATGGTTCTCTAAATGGTGATTGACTCCTACTTTGGCTTGGGTGACTTGGTGGTTCTGATGATTTGGTTTTTAGTCATTTTCACAGGTGTATTTTCCTTGATTTTATGTGTTGATTTGTCATTTATTTGATTAATTATGCATGAAATGCTATCAATTTCCTGTTCTATATAAATGCATCAGATTATATGATTTTTACTATTTAAGATTGCTTAATATTCATCTTGAGTACTTATCCATGATTTTGTATTTTTAGGTACAATCAAGCCTCACAGACTCTATACTACCGACACCCAAAGTCGGTGGTACCAACTTCACGTCAGTACTGGATCAGAAGACTTACCCAGACTCGATACTACCGACACTTCATGTCGGTAGTACCAAAACCATGTCAGTAAAGTGCAAGAATGAATCATGGAACCTCAGTACTATCGAGTCCACAAACTCAGTATTATCGAGATGGCATTAGAAAGGCATGCTCTAGTGACCTAAAGACGCGATGCTATTAAGACGAGTTGATAGTACTGATATTGTGATGAATCACGACTACCCTAGAAACTCAGTACTACCAACTTCCCAGTCGGTTCTACTGAGTATGTATAATTAGGAAATATGAAGATAAGACTCTAATCCAATGACTGTCATTATTTTGTAACTTAAGTGATTCCTATGACTTGAGGGAAATTTGGCCAAACCTAAGGAGGTAGCCGTTTTTTGTTGCACGACACTAGAGAGAGAGGAGAAAAGATCAAGGAACCAAATGCTTCACCCGTGATGATCTGAGCACCTCCACAAGGTGAATCTGCAACCGAAAGATAGTAAATTGCATGCACGACTGATGTGCACAAATCATATAATCTTTTAGATTATGTTAGGTTGCATATCCATGTTGTTTGACTCAATTATCACTCTCATTCATGCTAGGTTCTATATTTTTAGCTATTATTACTTGTCTCATGGTTTGTATTGTAGGTACTACATTTTGCAATGCAATGATGAGGACTATATCATATTATCACTTATTGGATCACTCCTCAAGTATCTACATGTTTTGGGGTTTGAAACTACGCAAATACCACTTTTTACAGCATGTAAAACTGACCTACACGCCGTAAGTTATGACAAGAATACACAGCAACCCAGAACAACCATTGACACACTATGTATTAATTAAGACACCACGTTTCCTAAAAAGATATGATGTGTCTTATTAAAGACACCCCGTGTCTCAGTCCAAAAATTGAATGCATAACTCCAGATTTGCAGTAAAATGTCATGTTTTATTAAAGACACACTGTTTAACCTCTCCGAACTCGATCAAAACTTCAGTTATTGCATAAGACATGCCATGTCTTATAAAAGACACGTCGTTTAACCTCCAGATTTCGCTCAAACACAAATTTAACAGTCTCACACTTATATATACGACCATAAGCCGTCTTGGGACAGTTACCACAAACTATTTGGGACTTTTTGGAGGGAAACTTGACTGGAGGGAGTCTAGGAGAAGTTGTAGGAGACCAAGGGATATAGGAGGTGGTTACTCGAGAGATAACCCTCTTATTCTTCTGTCTTCTTCACTATTTGCAGCAAGGATCTTCTTCTATCCACTTGGGAGTGAAGAAATCTGGGGAAAGTGCAACAAGCAAGGACAGAGTTTGACTTCTAGTCGGAGTTCTTCTTCGTTCTACTACATTTCATGGACATACTAGTTCTTTCTACTCTTTTACTATGTCCTTTGATATTTTTTACTGCTTGCACCTTCTTTCTCTAACCATGGATGAGTAGAATCCAAATCTTGGACATGGGAGAGTAACTCCCATGTCATAGCTTGTATGAACATATGAATTTCGTACTAAATGTTAGTTTCTTGCATGTTTCAAGAGTTGTTTCAGACCTAAAAAGGCTTGTTTGTGTGATTGACCATCATACTTGCATGTTTTATGTTTCCTTTCATAATCTGAGAAGATGTGTTTGAGAATATGGAGTTACTCCATTAGCAATTTGTCTTTGACTGTGAGAGTGGCTGGGATTAAGTTGAGGAGCAAGGTTTGTGATTTGAAATGAAATACATACACGAGAGTGATGTATGGAGTTAGAATCATCATCACTTCACCGGGAGGTGAGTGATGACTACAAACCTCCTTTGTAAGTTAAATAACATGTTTAAATTTGTATTGTAATATAAGCTATGATGTGATAGTGAAATCTCAAGTCTAGGATCCTCCTAAATCTGAATCTTAACCTTTCTTAAGTGATAATTTACTATTTTATTTTAAATCTATAATTTAGTTGTTCTAATCTAATCATCTTGTCTACAAAGATCTAGATAATTGAAAATCATAACTCTTGCGCCTAACTAACCAATGCTATGTGTGTTCGACCTCGACTACAATTACTCTCATAAACTTGTGGGAAATAGTTAGTTGAGTAAAAGATCATTCTTATGATTGAAACTCATTAGTGTAACAAACAAACAAGTTTTTGGCATTGTTGTCGGGGAGCATTGGTATTCCTATTAAAGACAAAGTATTTGATAAGGAAATGAGACTAGATCACAACTGTCATATCCACCATCATATCCATAAATCATAATTCATCATGATCATCATAATTTGTTGTATCTTCCATGTTTGTTTTTGTATCTCACTCACCTTGTTTATTTGTAGGAGCATATGGGGTGTTCATAAAAAGATCCTTGAACTATGCATATCTCTACATTTAGAAAATGAACACATCATTTGCATCCCTCTTGGAGCAAGAAGGAGTGAAAACCAAACATGTTTGGAGGAATCACAAACCACACAACCATCATCCATGTCACCATCATCCAAACAACATTCACACATGCCACCTTCATCCACATCACCTTCATATGCACCACCCTCATCCACATATCCTTCTTCCACACCACTATCATATACACCTAATTCACCACCATCATATACACTACCAACACCCATACCACATTCTTCCACACCCTCATATTGACCACCTTCATCCATACCACATACACAACCACCATCTATGCCACATTCACCTAATCCTCTGGATCCCTATGAAGAACTAGTCAAGGAGGATGACCTTCCTCTTAAGTACTACTTTGGTATAGCTGCAATGTACATGAGTGGGCCTATTAATATTTTAGAATTTGAGGTTGAGGAGTTTTCTATCAGCCCAGCCATCACGCAATTGCTACATCTAAATGCATTTGGAGGGACACCAATGGAGGATCCAAACCTCCACATTGCTGAATTTCTGCAGTTGCTAAGCACCATAAAGATAAGTGGTATTCCTACTGAAGGGATACACTACTCCTTTTTCCATTCTCCCTTAGAGATAGAGATAAGGCGTGGCTGTATTTCTTGCCAAAGAATAGCTTCTAAAAGTCTTTTTGGCAAAATACTTTCTACCTAGAAGGACCGCACAACTAAGGAGTCAACTCATCAATTATTATCAAAGGGATGGAGAGAACTTGTATGATATATGGGAGAGGTTCAAAGATCTCCAACATCTTTATCAACATCATCGTCTAAGAAATTGGCTTCTATTGCAATCTTTCTACAATGGTTTGTGCTACAATACAAGATTATCTATTGATGCAGCTGCAAACGGAGCTCTAATGAACAAATCTTATGGAGAAGCTTATGCTATTATTGAAGATATGATAGAAAACCATTGCCAATGGAGCTCGGATACAAGCTACCAGCCATCTTATTCAGCTACCACATCTGAGATACAAGTGGAGAGTCACATGGTTGATGCTATAGATGTAATTGCTGCAAAGCTAGACACTTTATCACAAAGGTTTGAGAAGCTAAGCACACAACCATTTCAAGCAGCCAATATTATTTTTGATGCATGTGGGTTGCTTAGACACTCATCTTCTACATGTTATGCTTCTTCTATTTATTCTCCAATGGGCTACACTCCACTGGGCTTCTACAACAATGCGAACCCAAATTTCATTCAGCCACAACAACCACAAATAACTTATAGATTAGAGTCCATGATTGCAACAATTATTTCAACTCAAATGTAGCAAAATGAGGAGTTCCATCACCAAAGACAATCAATTAAGGGTTACATTTGTCAACTCTCTTCTAAGGTGGATGATATTGGCACTCATGCACACATCTTGGAGAAACAAATTGCACAGTAAGCTCTTTCTAGAAAAGAAGAATTTCCACCTTTCTTACCTATTCCACCGGAGATGAATCCTACATATTTCAAGCCAGTGACATTGAAGAATGGTGTTGTCATAGAAGTATATCCTTCAAGGTATGATGATGTTGATACCTATGAATATTATGAAGCTGTAAATTAAGGGGAGAAAGCTAAAACACATGATCTACTTTTGATTCTTTAAGAAAGCCACATGTCCTTCCTCCTCACACTCTAGATGACACGTTGCTTTATAATGAGAACACTCTTCCCAACAGATATTTTGATGATGCTTCAAAGGAGAATGAAAAGACAAATAGTATTGGCGTACAAAAGACTATTCTTGTTGTAGCTCATAGGTGTTTTTGCTTCCCCCAAATCAAGGACATATTTGCAAGGAGGCATCAATCCTTAGCACAACAATTTCTAGCCTCAAATCAAAGAAATGGACCTCCATCTTCATCATTCACCATGACAAGTATCCAGTTGCAATCCTCTTGAGTTTGTTATATGTAGTGAGGACACTGCAAATTTTAATCTTAGGGGGAGAGCAACTGGCCGATAGTGTAGTTTTATTTCCCTTTTATCATCTTTTTCTTAGTTGTTGTTTTCAATTCTGCTCTTTTGGTGGCAAATCTAGAATGATATGATGTTTATCTTTTATATGCGGACAAAACTCCTATGCTTAACTGATTGTCCTCATTTGATGCAAAATGTCATTAGGAGAAATTGTAAAAGGCATGCATTAATCAAATGAAACCTTTTGGCCATCAACATGTGCTTAACTATGGTTTATGCTTCTAGCCTGAACATTCATCTTTCACATCCTTTTTTTTTGGAAACTAGCCGTAAAGGCATACATCGACGGTTCAGGGGCTGAAATAACTTGAAAATTAATTGTAAAGGAATGGATGTCTATGGTAGCTGTTTGGCCAGGAATGGTGGACAATCATTGAACTTTATACTCCTGTTTGGTTGCTTTAGGCAGTGTTTCCCCAATTGGTCGACAAGGTTATTGAGGTTTCTTCGGACATGGTATAAAGCTTTTATGTGGCTGGAGTGATGAATTTCCTTTATAGCTTGGACCAGGACAAAATATTTTGGTGGCGTTGGGGAACTGTCATTCACCCACTCGACAGCCAGTCTCAAGTCGCTGAGGATGATGCCACCTACAATGCTGATAGAGTTGATGTGTCTTACACCTGCAAGCAGCGCAAGAAGTTCGTCCCTCATCGGATCACACTCTTCATGGATCATTGTGAATCCTTCCTTCCACCTACCAAGGTTGTCTCTGATAACCATGATCGTGGCCAGTTTGTTTGTAGTTGAGTTCACCACTGCATCAACATTCACTAGGATAGATTCCGAGCAGAGCTTTATCGGGGGGCTTGGTGCTTTATGATAAAGATGTTGCTTTGCGCGTAGGTCAAAAAGGTTTGGATGATTGCTCGCGCCTCCGCCTTGCAGGACATGGCTAGAACCGTCGGTAGTATACTCAAATTGTTGAAGATGACGTCATTTCTACATTTCCATATCTTCCAGCACGAGACTGTGAAGATGGTATGCCATCCGTCCGTATTGCTAAGCATATTGAGATTGTAGGCAAGCCAGTCCTTCAGGGTGGTCGAAGAGTAAAAGCTTGTTGTCCAGGGAAGACGTAAGAGCTCCCAAGTCCTCCTCACGCTATCACAGTCCCTGAGTTCATGAAGAGTTGATTCTTCTATCAAATCACACCTCAGACAAGTTTTAGAGTTCGTCATATGTTTCTTGAACCTGAGCATATTGGTGACAAGTCCATCCCAATGCATCAGCCATATGTGGGTTTTGACTCGGTGAGGAATTTGCAACTCCCAAATCTTCCTGAAGCACCCTTCATCTTCAACCTGCAGCGTGTTGGCCATGGCTTTGTAAGTAGACTCTGATGAAAATTGGTCGTCATGTGTGTGGACCCATATTCTTTTATCCTGTCCATAACATCATTGAGGGGGAGGCATGGAGAGTATTGCTTGGATAGTCGATTCTTGGAACCAGGCTTCTAGGAAGGCTGTGTCCCAGATACCCGTATCCCTGACCATGCTTGCTACCTTGAGATCATTCAAGTCTTCCGGGATGTGCCTGGATGGTTTAAGTTGTGGATCCCAACCGTCTCCCACCCATTCCTCATTCCATATGTCAACGGTGTCCCCAGAGATGACCGCCCAGTGAGAGTGTGAATGTAAGGTCGGGAGGAGGGCTTTAATGCTACACCAGGTATGTGATCCGTGTTGTTATTTGGTCCCTGCGATGCGTATTTCACCTTCATGAGTTCGACCCATGGCGTTTGGATGCCTTGTATGTAGTGCCATTCTGCTTTGAGGAGAGCTTTGTTAAAGTCCCTAGTTTACCGGATGCCCAATCCACCTATGGAACGTGGTTTGGTGATGTGCTTCCATGCCACCAAACTAGTTTTCTTCTATGGAGAGGAGTCATGCCAGATGAAGCGGCGGGTGACCTGGTCCATCTTCTCGCAGATTGCCAGGGGGATCTGGGTCATCTACATAGTGAAGCACGGGAGAGACAGGAGGATTGATCTTGCCAAGGTCAGACGTCCCTCTAGAGATAGGAAGTGGTTCTGCCAGAGAGCTACCTGAGTTTGCATTTTCTCGACTAGGTGTTGATAGTGTGTCTTCCCCTTCCTTTTGTGGATAATCAATATACCTAAGTGGCGGCCCAGGTCTTTAGTTTCTTTGAGATTCATTTACTTGGATATGCTACCCGTGGGGAGTTGGTGGAGAAGAAGATGGTGGATTTTTCTTTTGAAAGCAGTTGGCCTAAAGCCTGGCCAAAGAGTTTAAGGCACCGCTGGAATGTGTTAGCTTGCTGGATGGTTGCCTCACCAAAGAATAGAATATCATCAGCGAAGCTGATGTGAGAGAAAAGAAGCTTCCTTCGGGTAAGGTAGATAGGCTTCCAATGGCCTCTATAGATCTCGGCTTCAATATACTGACTAAGTCTCTCCACATAGAGAACAAAGAGGTAAGGTGACAGTGGGTCACCTTGCTTGATGCTGCAGGAAGGTTTCAATGAGCAATGGACTCCCTGTTCCAAAGAATAGAGGTTTCGCCGGAAGAGATTAACTGTTTGATGATAGAGATCACTGAATTGGGGATGGGAGTCCTGTGTAACGTATCTTCGATAAAGACCCAGCTCATCTTGTCGAAAGCCTTCACCAGATCGAGCTTCACAACCATCGTGTACTTGTGGTTCGTTCTGGATTCCATGGAGTGTATAATTTCTTGTACTAGCATGACATTGTCTCCAATCCTGCACCCCGACACGAAGCTGGATTGGTAGGGGAAATCCAATCCTTGAGGTAGATTTTAAGTCTGTTGGCGATCACCTTGGATAGCAGTTTTGTGCACATATCATTTAGAGATATTGGTCGTAGGTGAGAGCAATTCTCTGGGGAGGGAGTCTTGGGGATAAGGACCAGAGTGGAGTTCGCCACTTGTTGTTCCATAGGATGGCCCTAGAATGGGTGCGTGAGGAATCTCATGATCTGGGTTTTTACCCATTCCCATTGTTCTTGGAGGAAGGTTGCTCCAATGCCATCGGGCCCCGGTGCCTTCAACGGTCCCATGGCGCGCAAAGCTTCCCAAGCTTCCTTCTCAGAGGGGGCCATACCAATCTTCTCGATCTCTTCCCTTGGAAGCGTGGGGAAGGCACCTATGAAGTTCACGCTGGCTCTAAGTCTGTTGGCTAAGCCCGTTTCCTGGTACACTGCAATGAAGAATTCTAGAACCAAAGCTTTAATACTTTCAGCTTCATTGATCCAGACATTGTCCTTGTTCCTAAGGCAAACGATCTTGTTAGACCTCCGCCGCGCCTTCACCAAGGATTGAAAAAATTATGTGTTATTATCACCCAGCCTAACCCATTCACAGTGGGCTCGGTGTTGCTAGTCAGCTTCTTCCCGCCCGAGGATGCGGTCTAGATCGGTTTGTAACTGGACTATTTTTGAGGCGATAGTCTCATCAAAATTGATGGCGAGCTGACTTTGGTTCCACCTTATCTTGCAGCTCAGTCGTTGTTTGTTTCGGGTAGCCGCCTTCTTACCGGTGTGTTCCCATGAAGCAGCAGCTTTGAGGAACTCCGCGAAAGCCACTGTGAATAGAACATCTGGGTTCCAGGAGTTGGTGAGGAGGTCTTTGTATCCTTTGAGGTGACTTTAGCTGGGTGAAGTCCGTGAGGGGTGATTTCCCCTCCCCGGGGAGGGGGTGGGTGGTGTGGGAAATAAGTAGAGGCATGTGATTTGAGTGGTTGCGCTACATGGGGTTAGAAGAGGGGAGATTCAGCCAATGGGAGTTACCTTGCGCTCTGTCTAGTCTTTCATGGAGGAGGCATCGTCTGAAGGTTGTGCATGGGCCATTGGCACCGAGGTCATGGAGTTGGCAACCCTCCATCACATCGATAAAATCTTTGCTATTGGCACTGCCAAAAGTAGAGCTTCCAAACTTCTATGATGGGAACATCACTACGTTGAAATCCCCAAGCACTAGCCAAGGCCCATGGATGGAAGTGGAGAGGAGCTACAGTTGGTGCCAGAGCAAACGAAGACTCACCCTAGTTGTGCCAGTGTAGACAAACGTGTAGATTGAATCATGTATCTTGCAGTGAATGAATTGCTTGTGGGATTAGATCACCTACAGTGAGATGTGGGATCTCCATAGGAGCCAGATACCCCCCACGTAGCCCACTTCTTCGACTCTATGAGAATGAGGTAGGAAGATTTGTTTGATGATTCTAAGGGCCTTATCACCACTGCATCTGGGCACAAAGATGGCCAGCGCTGAGATCTTGTAGAGGGAAATCAAATTTTCTACTGCATTTTGGGTATCATCATCGCCCATACCCTGGACGTTCCATGCACTGATGTTCATTGGGCTGGGGTTTCCAAAGTAGAGGACCCCATCTTCTTCGCTTCATCTTCTAGATCTTGGAGGAGTGTTTGTTTGCCTCACTTCCTCATCGACACTCATCCCGGATCCCCCACACTCACCACTTTCCTGTTGCAGAGATGGATACCCTCCATTGACTTGGTCAGGCTCCTATAGGAGGTGTAACTTGGACCTCCCTTGCCATGGAAGTCCATCGAGAAATTGGTGGAAAGGAAGGGATGTGCCTGGGTGTCCTGCGATTCCCTCCCATGTAGGACATCATCCCCTCTAGGGATAGCCACCGTCTGATCTGCCGTTCTCGACTGTTTGCCAGGTGACTGCTTAGCTTGTTGTCCTACATCCTCCCTCATTTCGTGCCTCATGTCCTTCTTCATGTTCTGCTTCCACATTCTCCAGTCGATACGCGAAGTCATCCGTTCTGCAATAACCTCCACATCCACCACCTCGTGGGCTTGATCTTCTTCCTCGTCACTTTCTGCTAAGTTGTGAAATCTATTTTGTGTGTTAGTTTGCTGCTTGGATTGGCTATTGGGTGGGGTTTTTTGGATTTTCATTGGAATGGATGTGCATGGATCGCTTATGTGAAACCTTCCGTTCTCACTGGTGCCTCATGGACGATGGAACCTGCCGCAAGGGAGGCCTCTCGCGCCTTATTCTCAAGTTCTAGACTTTCATGACAATCCTTTTCTAGGTGCCCCGCGTGCCCACAATGGAGGCAGATAAAAGGAATATTTTCATATTCTACTTTGTAGTGTGCGTTTGCGATTATGACTTCTGGTATGAGTTGTTGAACATATCTAACTCCATCGTGATGCGTGCGAAGCGACCTCGGCATTGTTGCTTCATCTACAGATCAACTTTGATTGTCTTCCCGATATAGTCCCCAACTTCCTTTAGTAGGCTTCGTGGTACAAGTAGATCGAGAGATTTGGGATCCTCACCCATGCAACCACTCTAGGGGGAGTTGCGATGGCCGGGGAGAAGCACGGTGACCACCACTGGACAGTCGAATACGAGCCAAACATGGGCCAGGGGCCTCCAGTGAGGGCATTGATATAATCATCTTCAGTTTGGAGTTGGACGATGAAGAACTCATTCTCCACATCTATAAGATTGAACCCACCTATATGTTTCCAGAGCATTCAGATTCTGTCACGGAGGGTCATGTAACCTATCTCTCGAGACAGAAGCTTGACGACAACCGTATATTTCCATGGCTTCCGGATTTCCACAAGGGCCTCTCCACGGACGTCAAAGGAGGTTCTACCATTCTCCATAGAAATCACAATATCCTGGCTGCCCAATTCAATGTCGCAAGAGTCAGCGTCTATCTTTATCCATCCAAGACCACTGTCCATCCCCATGTCCTTGGACACGGTGTCGCGATAGGACCTCGGATTCAGTTGTGGTGGCGTGCTTCCCTGAGTTGCTGTCTCATTAGTGCAGAGTGGAGAAAAGTGAGGGATCTGAGACCCATCGTCAACCTCCATGGACGCATGAACGTTATTAGGTTGTTGTTGGTTCCCTCTACCGGATATGTAGGAAAGTTTTATGCCAGTGGTGCCAATTAGAATCGACCTACGTGGATTTCCAGGGTCGCCATCTCCTTCTTCTTTGGTTCCACAAGTCCCGCCATGGCTGCCGACAGGGGTATCTACCGCTGCTCTAGGGATTCCCATCTTTCATCTTTCACATCCTTGATTGCTTAAAACATGGATTGCTTAAAACATGTATTGGTTTCAATTTTTGTGAGTAAATCAATTTTACAATATCATTTAGAATATGGGATGCCCTTGCCAAGCTCTTAGTGCATTTTTAGCCACTCTTTTAATGGAAAAAAAATTCAAAACAAATGAATGAAATCTAGCTAATGTTGCAATTTTCTTGACTCTCCTATGTTGTGGAATTTTTTTTAATTTCTTTTGGCTTATTTCACCCTCATACCCCATTAAAGATGGCTAAACTATCCACATATCATGCTAGCCTAGTGTAAGTCCGATCTGGTCGCGATGGTTAGGTGGTATGTCTTAAAAGAGGGTAAAATACTCCAACTGACACTCCATGAGTGCATAAGCCTACATTAGCAGTCAAGTGACGAAACACATAATCCATTTTTATATCATTCTTGGAAAGAAGGAGAGTACAACTAAAATTGTTATTTTTAATTAAAATTTCATCATTTGTATCCTTAATAGTTGAGAGTTTGAGTTGCACATCCACTAATTGTTTAGCTTGGTCATCCAAGTTCTACTTAATGTTGTTTAATTGATTAGTTCATTTAATTGGGAGTAGCCCTTTTGAACTAAAAATCTCTTTCTTGGGTATTTAATTTCAATTGATGTCTATGAGTATAAACATATTGATCATGGTTGGTTTGGTCTTATACACATCTTTCTTTTCATTTGATCTATACATGAACTTGACAATTCTTTATTTGTGTTTCTATGCTCTTTTTGCTTGAGGACAAGAAATGGTTTCAGCTTAGGGGGATTTGATGTGCACAAATCATATAATCTTTTGGATCATGTTTGTTTGCATATCCATGTTGTTTTAACTCAATTGTCACTCTCATTGATGCTAGATTCTATATTTTTTGCTATTCTTACTTGTCTCGTGGTTTGGATTGTAGGTACTACATTTTGCAATAAAATGATGAGGAATATATCGTATTATCACTTATTAGATCACTCCTCAAGTATCTACATATTTTGGGGTTCGAAACTAGACAAATACCACATTTTACGACATGTAAAACTGGCCTACACGCTGTAAGTTATGAGCAGAATACACATCAGCCCAGAATAGCCATTGACATGTTGTGTCTTAAGTAAGACACCCCATGTTTTAAAAAGACACGACGTGTCTTATTAAACACACCCTGTGGCTTAGTCCAGAAATTGAATGCAGAACTCCAGATTTGCAGCAAAACGCCTTGTTTTAGTAAACAAATGGCGTGTCTTATTAAAGACACACTATGTATTATTAAAGACAGACCATGTAACCTCCCAGAACATGATCAAAACTTTAGTTATAGCATAAGACATGCCATGTCTTATAAAAGACACGTCGTGTGACCTGCAGATTTCACTCAAACATGAGTTTAACTATCTCACACTTATATATACGACCCCAAGCCATCTTGGGATTGTTACCATGGACTATTTCAGACTTTTTGGAGGGAAACTCGACTGGAGGGAGTCCAGGAGAAGTTGGAGGAGACCAAGGGAGATAGAAGGTGGTTACTCGAGAGAGAACCCTCTTCTTCTTCCATCTTCTTCACTATTTGCAACAAAGATCTTCTTCTTCCTCTTCTATCTGCTTGGGAGTGAAGAAATTTGGAGAAAGTACATCAAGCAAGGATGGAGCTTGACTTCTAGCTGGAGTTCTTCTTCGTTCTACAACTTCTCACGGACATACTAGTTCTTTCTACTCTTTTACTATGTCCTTTGATATTTTATGATCATTTCACCTTGTTTCTCTAGCCATGGATGAGTAGAATCTGAATCTTGAACATGGGAGAGTAACTCCCATGTCATAGCTTGTATGAACATATGAATTTTGTACTAAATGTTAGTTGCTTTCATGTTCTAAGAGTTGTTTCAGATCTAAAATGCTTGTATGTGTTATTGACCATCATACTTGCATGTTTTATGCTTTCTTTCATAATCTGATAAGATGTGTTTGAGAGTATGGAGTTACTCTTTTGGCAATTTGTCCTAGACCGCGAGAGTGGCTGGGATTAACTTGAGGAACAAGGTTTGTGATTTGAAATGAAATACATACACAAGAGTGATGTATGGAGTTAGAATCATCATCACTTCACTGGGAGGTGAGTGAAGACTACAAACCACCTTTGCAAGTTAATTAACATGTTTAAATTTGTATTTTAATATAAGCTATGATGTGATAGTGAAATCCTAAGTCTCGGATCCTCCTAAATTTGAATCTTAACCTTTCTTAAGTGTTAATTTATTGTTTTGTTTTAAATCTATAATTTAGTTGTTCTAATCCAATCATCTTGTGTACAACGATCTAGATTATTGAAAATCATAATTCTCGTGCCTTGTTAACCAACGCTCCTTGTGTTCGACCTCAACTACAACTACTCTCATTTACTTGTGGGAAATAGCTAGTTGAGTAAAAGATCATTCTTATGATTGAAACTCATTAGTGTAACATACAAACAACGATGTACGGGATCATCCAGATCAGCCATTCTCCAGGGGTTACTTTAGTTTTTCTAATGTTTCCCACATTTTTCTCTTTCCCTACCACGTATTCATCAATGAAAACCATGTAGGTCTAATCCCCTTGATTCCTAAGGATCTGGGAGTAGCCCAGATATGCATTGTAATTATATCCATACATTAATATCATCTTTATCCCTATTTTTTGGATATAAATCTATGAAGTTGTCTTTTTCTGTTTATGCTTGATCACCATAGATAGATTATCAAATCCTTAATCATTTTAGAAGAGAGGTTAAGGGTTTTAAAAGCATATATTTACCCATTTATTACACTCCTTGGGAATGGTGGAGAATAAACGGGAGGAGAAACCCAAAGAATAATCGTAAAGCACCTAACTAATCAACCAATTACTATAGAAATGGGATTGGCATTAGAATAGGTAGTGAACTACGCTGCAGAAGTGGGAAGTTCTGGCTATAGGCTCTTTACCCAGGGATAGGAATAATAGATATTAGTGTGTGGAGTAAATTATAATGTTATCTATGGTGAAACCATTGTACTGAGGAATTCCCTTAAATCTAAGTAATTTAATCTTTAAGCTTGTTTTGTTTCTACAATTGATTCTATTCAATCAAACCAATTCACTTTTACCAGCCTAGCTAATTAATTCATAGTTAGTAGTAGTATTATGGAGAACATTTCCTTATGTTCAACTCGGGCCTCAAAAAGGCCTATATTACTTCAATACATTCACTTGCATATAATGCCTGGTAAACACGTGTCAAGTTTTTGGCGTCATTGTCGGGTAAACGACAACATCCATCACTATGAGTTTTGTGGTCGGCCACTCTAGGCCAACCCTTTTATTTTTTCAATTCTATTTCACTTAAAGTTGAATCATAACATCATTATTGTTTCAAATCCACTATCGTGTTCTGACAATTATTTTGCTACTTTCAGGTACCAGTGTATGGTGCATACTGTAGCCAATGATTATAGAGATCTGTCTCCACCGGGTTTTGGGCAAGTAGAACACCTTCATAGAGGAAGGGAATTTGGAAGATCTGTAGACAGATTCAACCAAACTCCACCACTAACACCTCCACCTGAAGGACTTGAAACACAGAGGAACCTAAGTTAGCAGAAATGGGTGATGGAGCAGAAGAGCAGACGATATGGGAGAGGATCAAAGCATGTTCATCAACAACTCAAAAAAGACCAATTAAAAGACAAGCCATCAATGTGGGTAGCTCCAAGATCAATCTAGAGTTGATCTCTTTAGTCAAATCCCAAGATTTTCATGGTCACAGTTTTGAAGACCTGATGGTCCACATCAATAACTTTATTGAGAATTTTGATATGGTCAAAATAGATAGAGTATCAGTGACTATCATATATCTGAAACTATTCCCATCAACTCTAGAAGACAGTGCAAAGTCATGGTTTCAAAATATCTATGATGAGTGTATCAAGACATGGGATCAGATGATCGGCACTTTCTTCGAGCATTACTTTCCTCCACAGAGGACACATGACCTGTTGAAGAAGATCCATAATTTTAGACAACATGTTGATGAATCTTATTCTGAAGCATGGGAGAGATTCCAAAATATGTTTCAGAAGGTACCTCATCATGGTATTGATTTGTTGGGGCAATCAAAGATCTTCTACTATGGTCTGTACAAGGGAGAGAGAACCACACTGGATAGTGCAAGAGTAGGTTTCTTCCTCAACAACAAATCTGTCTGCTATAATGAGTTATTAAAGAACATGTCTAAGAACTAGTCATGAGGAAATGAGAGAGAGCTTCCGACAACCATCAAGAGTGTCGGGGAGTCCAAGATCATCTCTATGTTAAATGAGAAGCTGGACCTGATTGCTAAAAAGTTATTTGCTAATGATGGACACCTTTAGAAGACGATGATGAAGAGTACAAGTTTGTGTGCCCACAATAGCAGTATAGGAGAAATGACTATGCATGGAGGAAGGATCCTAAGTTTTCATGGAATGATCACAAAAATTTCCAACAAGACCCATCTCAGGTGAAACAACACATGCTACAATAGTTTAGTGGCCAGGTGCAACAACCCAAGACACAATAGTTCAATGGTTAGGTGCAATATCAACAAGAACAAAAGAATATTGATCATATTGAAGAAATGCTTGGCAAATTGGTTAGTCAAAATGATGTGCTTATAGGTCAATCTCAGAGAGAACTCCATAATCAAGGGCACGAATCCACGACATGGAAACTTAGATTTCTCAAATAACAACAGATGTGGATAAATTGAAGCAACCAAACAAGCAGGGGTTCCCAGCAAATACTAATGTGCCTTATGGAAATCAACACATCAAGGCAGTCCTACTCCGCGGTGGTAAGACGTTGTTGAATGATGCACCAACAAGCTCAGATGTAGGTGAAGTTACAAGAACAACAACTCAGACTGTGACAAAAGATGCATATAAACTGGACAGGTTGGAATAGGAGAAGACAACTGGGGATCCCACTGATGAGGTGGAGGATTCAAGATCAAAAGTATATCTCCTGCCTCACCAAAGGATACCAGTGACACTAGTGCCTTTTCCAAATAGCTTGAAGGCAACCAAAGTAGACTAGTAGTTCCAAAAATTTCTATATGACTTCAAGAAATTATTTGTCAATATTCCATTGATTGATACAATTGAGCATATACAGTCTTATGGAAAATTCTTGAAAGACATAATAAACAAGAAGAGAAGGATACCTAGGCTGATGTGGTGGTGTTAAAGGAGTAGGTGAGTGCTTTTATTATGGGAATACTACCTCCTAAAACACAAGATCCAGGTTGTTTCAACATCACATGCTTCATAGGAAAGACCAAGTTCGATGCAGCTCTATGTGACTCAGGGTCTAGCATCAACCTCATGCCTTTTTCAACATTCAAGAAGCTAGCTCTTAAGGAGACTAGGAAAAGTAGTATGACTATTGAATTGGCAGAAAACTCTATGGTCAGGCCATACGACATTTGTGAAGATGTTCTAGTGAAAGTGGATTGATTTGTTTTTCATGCTGATGTCATGGTAATGGAAATGCAAGAGGATAAAGGCAACAAACTCTTATTATGTAGGCCATTCCAAGCCACTACTGATATCATTCTAGAAATAGGAAGAGGACGTCTGACCATGGGCACCCATGATGACCAGTTTGATATTAAGATGCTTGATCACTCAAAAGAAAGAGGGGATATATCATAGTGCAACATGTTGCAACACATGGAGGGAAAAATTTCTTTGTGTATGGGGAATCCATTCCTTGACATGGACCATGTGATGACCAAGGTGGAAAAAGACACTCTAGCAATTGATATAATGGAAAACACTAAGGTGATCTTGTTAAAAGAAGCAATGCATCACCCAGATGATAGAGAAGAAAACTATGACTTGGATACTATAGAGGAGATCACTATTGATTCCTTACTACATACATATTCAAAGTTACCATTCAAAGCATGCTTGATGAATAAAGTAGAGGAAAACACACACAACCTCTCTCTAGAGGAGTGTGTATTGATGTTGAAGGTGGTACCTTGATGTTATACAAGATATTTTGAATATTTGGGACCACCTCCCCCACCACTAGTCCCATCTCTGTTGAGCCCACCTGAGTTGGAATTGAAGTCGTTGCTACCACATCTAAAGTATGTCTCCCTGGATACAGAAGAGAAGCTCCCAGTGATCATATCATCGTCTTTGAGCAGTGAAGAAGAGAAGCAGTTACTTGATTTATTGAAGATCTACCGAACTGCTTTTGGGTGGTCTATAGTAGACATCAAAGGAATCTCTCCAAGCTTGTATCAACACAAAATCCAACTAGAATAAGGAGTCAAGGCGATAGTTCAACTTTAGTGGTGATTAAATTTGTTCATGACTGAGGTTGTGAAGATAGAAGTGGGCAAGCTCCAATCGAAAAGTATTATTTTTGCAATTTGGGATTCTGTGTGGGTTAGCCCAACTCAAGTAGTTCCTAAGAAAGGGGGGATCACTTTCACAAATAATGATGCTAATGAGTTAATCTCAACTAGATTAGTGATAGGGTGGCGTGTGTGCATAGACTATCGACGTTTGAATGCAGTCACTTTAAAAGATTATTTTCCTTTACCTTTCATTGATCAGATCTTGGAATGACTCTCTGGTCATTCACACTTTTGCTTCCTCGACGGATACTCTAGTTTTAATCATAATTTTATTGAGACAAAAGATTAGGAGAAATATACTTTCACCTATCCTTATGGCACATTTGCATATAGACGGATGCCATTTGGCCTTTGTAACGCCCCTGCCACTTTCCAATGAGGAATGCTTTCCATATTTTATGATATGGTAGAGCGGTGCTTGAAGGTGTTCATGGATGATTTTTTCTATGCGTAGGGAGTCATTCAGTGATTGCTTGTACAATTTGGATAAGGTTTTACAAAGGTGTCTGGACACTCACTTAGTCTTGAATTGGGAGAAGTGTCATATGATGGTGAGTGAGGGCATAGTGCTTGGACACAAGGTATCCAACAAGCGTATGGAAGTGGACCAAGTTAATATAAAATTTATCTCCAAGCTACCTCCACTGACATCAGTGAAGGGAGTAAGGAGCTTTTTTGGACATGCTGGGTTTTATCATCGTTTACTCAAAGATTTTTAAAAAATTGTTAAACCTTTGTCGGAATTGTTGGAAAAGGACATTGAAATTTCTTTTAATGAATGATGCTTGAATGCCTTTGAAGTTATAAAGGAGAAGCTTAGATCCACACCTATTGTGTAGGCTCCTGATTGGAGCCTACTATTTGAGCTGATTTATGACACATCAAATTATGCAGTGCGAGATGTATTGGGTCAACACAAAGATAAGGTTTCTACAGTCACATATTATGCATCCAAAACCTTAAATGATGCACAACTTAATTATACAACCACATCAAAAGAACTCTTAGTGGTTGTTTTTTCATGTGAGAAGTTTCGCCAATACCTAGTTAGGGATAAGGTTATTGTTTGGATCGACCACGCTGCCATGAAATACCTATTACAAAAGAAAGATGCAAAACCTAGATTATTTAGGTCGATTTTACTTTTATAAGAATTTTGCATAGAAATTAAAGATAAGATAGGGGTGAAAAATGTGGTAGCATATCACCTATCTAGGTTGGAAAGAGTGAATGAAAAAGATGTAGATATCTTTATTGTTGAAGATTTTTTGGATGAAAAACTTTTTTCTATTAAGACCAAGGATCCCTAGTTTGCAGATATTGTTAATTATTTAGCCTTTAAAGAGATGCATGTAGATTGGGGTTACCAAGAAAAGAAGAGATTTTTCCATTCATTGAGGTTTTACATCTGGGATGACCTGATTCTTCTTAAATAATGTAGGGATGGATTATTGAGGAAGTGTGTACCGGAATGTGAGGTTGAGAGAATTTTATCACATTGCCATTCTTTATCTACAAGAGGGCATCACATTAGCACTAGGAATGTGGACAAAGTTTTAGATAGTGGGTTCTATTGGCCAATAATGTTTAAAGATGCACATGATTTTGTTTGTCGTTGTGATCCATGTCAACACGCAAGTAACATTTCTAAGCAACATGAAATGCCACTAAATGAGTTTCAAGAGGTTTAAGTGTTTGATCAACAAGGCATTGATTTCATAGGCCGATTCGTGTTGTCTAATTCTGATCTCTACATTTTACTTACGGTTGACTATGTATCTAAGTGGGTGGAAAAAATTCCAACCCGCACCAATGACGCACAAGTTGTGTGCAAATTTGTGAAGGATAACATTTTCTACAGATTTGGTGTCCCCCAATTGATTATTAGTGATGGCGGATCACATTTCACCAATAGGCAATTTGGATCCTTATTGAGTAAATATGGAGTGAAAAACTGAGTGGGTACTCCTTACCACCCACAAATGCAAGGTCAAATTGAGGTCTCTAAAAGAGAAGTGAAGAAGATATTGGAGAGGACAGTCTCAACTAATAGGACAAATTGGAGTTTTGTGCTTAATGACACTCTATACATCACCTATAGGAACGACACCTTTTAGGTTGGTTTATGGATGTGCTTGCCATTTACCAGTAGAGCTTGAGCATAAGGCAAAATGGGCATTAAAAAAACTAAATTTTGAATTGGATGAAGTAGGTAGGAAGAGACTATTAGAGATGAATGAACTAGATGAGCTTAGGGTGGATGCTTATGAAAGTTCTAGGATTTATAAGGAGAGGAAAAAGAAGATTCATGATAGGAATATCTTGAATAGGGTGTTTCTCCCAGGACAAAAGTTTCTTCTTTTTAATTCTCGACTTAAGTTACATCTGAGCAAATCGAGGTCCAAATGGAGTGGACCATTTGTGATTCAGCAGGTTTTTCCCCATGGTGCTGTGAAGATTATAGATGGGACTAGGTCATTGCTTGTTAATGGCCATATATTAAAGAACTACTATGATGGAGAAGTGGAGCCAAGAATATAAGAAGTGCAACTTATGGAAATCCATTAGATTCTTTACTCTTAGGAATGTCTAGTCTTGGATGTTAAACAATGGCACTTGTTGGGAGGCAACCCAACCTTCAGTTCTCTTTATTCATGTTCATGTTAGCATATCTGTTGTCTTTTCATTCTTATTTCTTGAAAAAAGGGACCTTGACTCGTTTGTTGGAGTGTGTAGATTATAAAGAGTCGGTACTACCGAGTCCACAAGTCGGTAGTACCGAATTCACATCAATAAGTCATCCACAAAAGAAAGACAGACTCGGTACTACCGACTCTACCAATCGATACTATTGAGTCTCTAAATATTTTTTAGCGCCTACTGATAAGCACTTTGTAGTATTGCCATATGATTCAGTACTATCAACTTTTTGGTGCCCCCAAGTTCAAAAATACCAAGATAAAAATTTGAAAATACCAAGAAAGAATTGCCAACTCAGTACTACCAAGTGAAAATTCGTTAGCCACATATGACTTAAACAATTCGTGGATGCTCAATTCAATGGTGGATGTGGTCTTCATCATGTGGTTGGTAGCATCGATCCACAAGTCAATTCGGTGCTACTGACTTGTAATTAGTACTACCGACTTCGAGTGATCTGCGCTAGAGATATCGTCAAACATCAGTCGTTGATACATCCGAGCCATGGATTTGTGCTTGCAACTTGGTACTACCAACTTAAAAGTCATTATTAACGACTCAACTATATAAGGAGGGATGGTGAATCCATTTTATCCACACCACTTCCCCCACTCCTCCTACAAATCAAAGAAAAGCTACATCAGGCATCGATGAACTTCACCAAGCCTCTATTTCCTCATTTTCCTTCTTGCATCATCATCATGGCACCAAGGAGAGGCCCTTCGACATTGGTGGATCAAGGAGAGTTG
The DNA here is from genome assembly GCA_963693085.1 of Alisma plantago-aquatica. NCBI lineage: Eukaryota > Viridiplantae > Streptophyta > Magnoliopsida > Alismatales > Alismataceae > Alisma > Alisma plantago-aquatica. The sequence continues at coordinate 1,614,143,476 of OY856409.1, read as the reverse complement.
GTCCATCGACCAACACACATTCAACATCCATCCTCAGAGATCAAGAAAGTTTATGAAGAGATTCAAATGAGGATGATAGTGCCAACGCGATATGGGGATCATGCTTTGATGGAGCGAACGAACTTCACTGACAACATGTAGTGGGTATGTTAGAAGTAGTTAATGGATGGAGACAGTCCTTTCTTCAAAGACTGGAAGACCTACTCGGACCTCATCGTTGAGTTCTTGGCATCGTTGGAAGGTTATTGTTTCCTCGAGCAACAATTAGGAGGTGAATGGAGGGAAGGCAAAGTTAGTTTATGCCTCTTCAACACCAACTACTCCATCACTCTGTGGTCATTCAATCACATCTTCAACTGGGCTCACGTCCTAGAATGCTTGGCCCCTTCAGATTTTGACTATGACCTGGCTTGGGAGTAGCTATCTGAGGTGCCAGAAGGCTTTCACATCAGCTAGAACGTCAACTCTATCACTGACATCGAGTAGCCATTTTCTTGAGTTCTTCACAGCCTCTGCACCAACACTATATTCACTCATTCTGGCCAAGCCCAAGGGAAGGTCCAAAGGATGGACCTCTACTTCCTCTACAAGCTATTGGAGGGAGAAACTATCAACTTTGAATCCTTCCTTCTCCTCCATATGATCTCAATTCGGATCAATGTGCAGAGGAAAGTGTCAATTGTATTTGGGGGTCCTATCACCCCAATTGTGTTGCATCTCCGCCTTGACTTGTCCACCCTCGCACCGATGGAATCTACAAAGAAACTAGACCTCCAACACTTCGACAAGGCAAGCCTCCTCATTTTAAACCATAACACAATGTATGCAAGCTACACACGTTGATGACGGTTCTAGGAGAGTAGCCTCCCCAACCCCATCTTCAACCTATGAGGAGTGGTGCATCTACAGTGGCCTCTACATGAGGGAGAGGAAGAAGACACACCCATGGCAGTAGCTCATGATGACAACGCATAGCAAGGTGATGATGGCAACTCTCACGACGAGGTTGAGGAGATGGAGACCACCATCCCCATTACTCGAAGACTGGTCCCATGCAAATGGGCCTTTACCTACACTTCCTCAACTTCATCTACCCTGCCCCCTTCTCAGGAGGAGCAAGACCTGTACAATATGGTGGGTCTGTAGGGGATGATGTAGGAGATCCAGAAAGGACAGGAGCAACATTAGGCAATGTTGGCTGGTGTGTAGGAGATACAAGGATGGTTGTACCAAAATCAGCAGGTAGTATATAAGAATGAATGCCTTCTCTTGGCCAACCAAGAGAATGTTCACATGCGTCTGCAGTAGATGGAGCAATATCAACAACTATTCTTCGACCATTATTGGAACCAAGGGTACTTTTGAGGGTACCCGTAACCACCACAAATGCTGCAGTCAGATCTATCTTTTCAAGGGATGTTTCCTCCCCATGACCCCAACATGCCACAACCACCTCCTCCATTTTGAGCAATGGTACTGCTGTTCCACCTCTTAAGTATGAATATTGACTATGTGGACATAGTCTTATTCAAGCTTGGGGGGTGCTGGAACAACATTCTATCTTAGTTTTTATTGCATTTTTATCTTAGTTGTTTTATTTTTATTTTGGTTTATGCAATGTTAGGATCCACACCTATCTAGTGTAATCGTAGAGCAGTACTGCACGGTTGCATATGTTGAATAGATTGTATTCATAGGTGTTTGTAAAAATAAATGGTCACATCTTTATAGCTTAATTGTGACATCTTTTCGCAACACCACTAGAGGAAGTGTTTGGTTAAGTCAACTCTAAGATATAGGATATGAATTAATGTCGAAATCAACTGGGAATGTGAAGGAAGATTTTGTTGAGCCTAAGGTGATCAAACCTTTAACGAGATCATAAATGGAAATCTAAGAGAGAAACCTTAATATTACCCTATGCACAAGTCATTAAAGAGGGACATATCATAATCCTATGAAAGGCATTGTCTCTTAGTTATGTGATTCCATCCATCTTTTCCATCCAATTATGACTCATCACCTCAAGATTAATGAGTACTCCAAATTATTTCTTTTGATTGCATTGCATGGCATATTAGGTGACATGATAGATTAGCTCATTCTTTCTTGCATTCGAAAAAAAACAAGTAGAAAAAATTTCATTTGTATGTATGAACAACTTTAGTTCAAACCATCTTAGTTGCATAGCAATTGCATGTAGATTACATACATTTCATAACACTCATTTTTTTGTCATGTGGATTGTAGTCTCCACTTATGAAGATTGAAGCATGGACATACCTCCACATCATCAAAAAGGAAAGAATAAAAAGAAAAAAAGGAGTATCAACTGAAAGCCCAATCATAAATCAAATCATGTTGAGATAAGAAAAATATGGGCTAGAAAAACAGCCAATATAAAAATTTCTTAGGGAGAAAGTATGTCCTTGAGTCTTCTTGAAGAGATGAATTAATCCACATGACACATTTGTTTGGTTTTGTCGGTCTCATATTTTTATGATATAACTTCATACATGCATCATGTGTTAAAAAGAAAAAAAAGACAATAGGCATTAGGATTCGTGCATGATATTCTTTTCACTCGTGTAGGTCATCATTTTGTTTACATAAATAAGTTGGTTGTACTTGTGATTCTTCTATTGCGACCATCTCATATCATTAATAGATCTCATTGGTAGGCCACTCAAATGATTTATCTCCTCATCCATTATTTTAAGGAGATCTACTTCCAAGTAGTTGGTAGTTAGGAGAGAGCAATTTAGACTAGGGAATCACATAACGCACCAAGCAGATGCCTAACTAATTATGATATTAATTGCTTTCTTGATAGTGTTCATTGATTAAAAGGTGGACATCTTCTATGGAAATTTTTGGTCATTGTATAGCAGTTATTGGTTAAGTGGTCATTGAAGGCCAGTTTAGGGATTGTTTGGTGGACATGATTAAGATAAGAGTTCATGTGTTATATTCTTTTGATGACATAAATCAAACATATCTAAGAGAGTGATGCTCGAGGATGAGCAACATTTAAGCTTAGGAGAGTTTGATGCATGGGATTTTAGTCATTTTTGCAGGCATATTTTCCTTGATTTTATGTGTGGATTTGTCATTTATTTGATTAATTATGCATGAAATGCTATCAATACCCTTTTCTATATATATGTATCAAATTATATTATTTTTAGTATTTAAGATGGTTTAATATTCATCTTATGTACTTATCACATTCTTGTACATTTTCAGGTACAATTGAGCCTCACATGCTTGGTACTACTGACACCAAAAGTCAGTGGTACTGACTTCACATTAGTACTAGAACAGAAGACTCGCACATACTCGATACTATTGACACTCAAAGTGGGTAGTACCAAAACCATGTCAGTAAAATGTAAGAATGAATCGTTGAAACTCGGTACTACCGAGTCTACAAACTCGGTACTACCGAGATGGCATCAGAGACCCATACTCGAGCGACATAAAGAATTAGTTCTATCAAGACGAGTCGATAGTAACGAAATTGTGATGAATCATGGCTAGCCTAGAAACGTAATACTACCAACTTCCCAGTCAGTACTATCGAGTCTGCCCGATCAGGAAATCTGAAGATAAGACTCTAATCCAACAGCTGGTGTTATTTCATACCTTAAGTGATTCCTATGACTTGAAGGAAATTCGGCCAGACCTAAGGAGGCAGTCGTTTTCGGTTGTATGACACCAAAGAGAGAGGAGAGAAGAGCAAGGAACCTAAGGCATCACCAAGGATGATCTGAGCACCTCTGAAAGGTGAATCTGCAGCTGAAAGATAGCAGATTGCATGGAAGACGTACAAGATCATCTAGGTCAGCCATTCTCTAGGGGTTACTTTAGTTTTTATAATGTTTCCCACATTTTTCTCTTTCTATACCATGTATTCATAAATGAAAACCTTGTGGGGCTAAACCCCTTGATTCCTTATGATCCGAGCGTAGCCCAGATATGCATTGTAATTGATTTCCATGCATTAATATCATCTCTATTCCAAGTTTGTGGATATAAATCTATGAAGTCGTATTGTTTTGTTTATGCTTGATCACCATAGATAGATTATCATATCCTTAATTGCTTCAGGAGAGAGGTTAAGAATTGGAAAATCCTAGATTTACCCATTTATTGCACCCCTTGGGAAAAGGCGGACAATAAATGGGAGGAGAAACCCAGATATTAATTGTAAAGAACCTAACTTATCAACCAATTACTATGGAAATGGGATTGACATTATAATAGGTAGTGAACTACACTACAGGAGTGGGTAGTTCTGGCTACAGGCTCTTTATCCAGGGATAGGGGTAAGAGATATTAGTGTGTAGAGTAAATTGCAATGTAATCTGTGGTGAAACCATTGTCCTAAGGAATTCCCTTAAATATGAGTAAATTTTTTTTTTGGTCGCGCAAAAATCCTATTACTATAGAACCAAAAACTTTGGGCACAAATAGTTCCCCAAGGGGAAAAGCACGATCCTCGACAGTCCCACACAAGGGCACAAAGACAGGGATCAAAAACAAAAAAGAAGAAACTCCAGCTAAGAAGAGACCAGAATTAATACAGATCGGCTAAACCACATGTTTAGAAGATGAGGAGGGGAAACATACAAACTCAATAGCGCATACAAATTGGATTAACTTAATATTTAAGCTTGTTTTATTTCTGCAATTGTTTCTGTTCAATCAAACCTATTCACTTTTACCGGCCTAGCTGACTAGATCATAGTTAGTAGTAGAATTCTATAGAATGTTTCCCTATGTTGGACTCAGGCCTCAAAAAGGGCTATATTACTTTCATACTTTCACTTGCGTGTAACGCACGATAAACACGTGTTAGGTTCACACTAGCTTTGTTTGGTTCAATGTTGGTCTGGCTAAACCAACCCAGCCTCCTTTTCTATCTCATGATTACATGCAATCTATTCATCTAATGTGGTCTGTACTGCTCAGGGAGCCACTACAAGGTCCTCCCCCGATGAGGCATGGCAGTCGATACATCGATCCTTGTGCAAAGTTGAAGGATCCATTGGCTTCATAGTCTCCTATAGGACCTCCATGGGTCCTCTCCTCCTCAGTCTCATCTCCAGATCTCTATCTCCATGACCTCGTCTAGCTTAGTCACTGCTGTGGTGGAAAAAGGGGGGAACTAGTTATCTATCATCATTCTCGCCTCTATGGCTTCTAAAACCTTTGGAATTCATCCAAGAATTCATCCATAACTCTTATTCTTGATGAAGTGGTCTGCTCCTTAGGACCCAACACTGCCTTCTCCTCTACCTAGAAGGGGTTGATTAGCCATGGAAACGATTACTGGAGGGGAGCATTTGTATCTCAATGTCTTCGTCCTCCTAATGGGAAGATACCTCATTCCTCTAATTATTCCTTAACTCCTCCATCTCCGTCTCTTTCTTCTATTTCTCATAAACATGTTGTTGTGGATAGACAACAAGAAGAGGTGGAGAAACTTGTCGAACTGGATGCCCGTTCTCCCCCTATACTTCACCTAAAACCTACAAGGGAAGTGTCACATTGGTCGTGGTTGTGTGCTCCAACTTACTATCAACATGCTCTCCCTCACTTGTTCTATAACCAATGAGATCCATAACATGGGTGGTAATGACTGGGAATAAGGTTGTAACCACAAGGAGGAAGACACAATCTCAGTCATTGATTACTCATGTATGGTTATGATGGATCCTAGACAATTTTGGATATGTGGCCTCCCCTCTTAAAGGATGTGTGACATTATAGTCACCCAAAACATAGGTTGTAAGATATTAAACCTTGCTACATCATGCCTTATATATGTATTATTTTATCAGTTTCTGTCCACAAAATCATCTTCTTGGAGCATCTAAATTTCATGAAATTTCATGAAATTGCAACCATATCTTTATCATCATAATACCTATATTATATTAAATTTTCGTGTTAAGTTACCTCTATTTGACAAATCAATTGATTATTCCAAAAAATACATATATAAAGTCTCATTAAACATAATATAAACATCTAGTAACCTTCAAACCCTTCCAAATTAAAGGAAGAACCTTCATGAGATCCAAACACTCATATTCATATGCATTCAAAGCAACCATTACAATCTCAAAATATGAATATTGTTGCCCAATTGGGTATTCAAGGACATCAAAAGTCCACTCCATCACATCCCACACACCATAAAAGAAATTTTGTCCTCAAAATTAAATTAGAAATCAAGTCTACCACATCATACATATCTTAAAAGAAATTTGTCCTCAAAATTAAACCATCCTCTTAATCCAAGAAGAACAAAACAAAATGTCTTTACCTAAAAGTAGGGCACCACTTTAAGTGCAACATCTCCAAGAAAATGAGGTTTAGAACTTGTTTAGCCACACCTATGAGATTTCAAGCATCTGGTGAACCCCTCAACATATATCATGATTTAGATTCTTATATGTGTCATGGATTCTAGGATTTACATCCTCATTTTACCCAAGCATTAAGGTTTCCAACATTAACATATACTTTTTATGAGGGAGTTCACTATTATTAACTCACTTTATGCATTTGGATCATATTCGTGTACCATCATCATTTCATTGTACAAATGTTTTAGACAACATTCAACATCTTTATTGAGCACTAACATTAACACCACATTCTTTGTTTATCATTCATTTCATTTCTCATATCATATTACAAACATTATGAGTGACTTCATCACTAGATTAACCAACTATAATGCATTATCATTATGTATATGGTTAACCAACTATACATAGACAACTATCAAACCATTTGTATGTTTTCCATCATGTAATATCTACTTATATGACCTTTCAAGATTAGATCACATTCTTACAATTATTATATCAGGGTTTTGCTACACAAACTTATACAAGTGGCTTGTCAAACATGTATCAAAACTTTTTCTAGTCCAATCGAGGTTCTACTAACACTTATCATGAGGATAGCATCATGCTCAATCTCTTTGATCTCAATCAACTCTATGAGTATCATACACTAGCTCTTTCTTCCCTCTTGGTCAAGGGTTTTCAGGTCTACCTCATTGGCACTAGTGATCGTCTTCCTAAGATTTAGCCACACAAGAATAAGCCAAACTAAAACATGATATAACATTTTCTTCATACATTTCTACCCATGAAACATGCTTACCCAAACTCTCTTATATATGCAACCACTGGATTCGTATGAAGTACCATCAATCCAACCTTGAGGCTTTTAAAAAACTAACACAATTACCTCCTCTAGGGTCTTGGGACCCTCTCTCCCTCACCCAGATGGTAGGTACTCATATTCATATTCTCAGTACAATGAAGCCTCACTCAAACTCTAGGGTTTGGTGCTCCCAAGGACATCTAGGGCTCAACAAAGCTATTTGAATCAAGCACAAAGCCACTCAACGCATTCACTAAGGAGTAGTCTAGTTTAGGACATGTCAAATCACACATTTCTCATAATTCTCCTATCTTGGAGTTTAGGTTCTCTGACCTTCTCCCTCTAGGTCCCACTCTCTCTTGAGTTAACCCTACAATTGATCCTACCACTAGAGGTACTCTTTTGCAAAAGAGATTGAGGCTCTTACTGATTCACATCAGTGTCCTAACTTAGCTTATTTTAACTTAGAAAAGAATGCATACTTGCATCATTAAAGCTTATCTCAAATCCTCAAATTTGAATTTAATCCTCAAAGACAAACATTGATCATCATAAACCACCTTATCACATTACATAAAACTTAGATTATATTATCTAAACTCATATCATCTATTCCATCTATCATAAATTCTAACAATGTTCTAGACATCTAATCTAAAACAACTCTCTCTTCAAGACTGATGTCATTCACTTTCACTTAGGTTGCATGACTACCTCCTACTCGTGTGGGGACACATTTTTGTATTACTTACATATATAATAAAATATTATATAGTTTTTCTCCAATAAAACAAATGTCAGAGAAAACTATCGAGGTTTGATCCGACTGCAATCAAAAACCAAATCCAAAAAATGAGTGTCCCACACATAGTAGAGAGTATAGTTCCATGAAAACTAGTGAAAAGGGTGATAAAAAAGTATATACTAGTGCAGTTACCCAAAACATAGTTCAATCATATGTCAAAGGTTTCTCTTCCCAAAATGTCCATCATTTCCAAATAATGCAACATCCCATACCGCTCCACTATAAGCAAAGAACAACATCTAAGCACCTTCTATACAACAAGCATCATTCTAGACCTAATTCTTAGACATCTAGGTGCTAACCTAGAGGCTAGGTCAGATCTAATCTCTAAAAGACAACTAATCTAACCCTAAATATTACTTTTAAAATTCAAGGTTCTTTAGTATAGAGTGGTATAGTGAGGAAATGTTAGGCTTTTCTATTGTTCATGCCCTGATACCACTTGTGACATTCCCAGATTTTCTAAAACTTAATCTGATGTGTGATGCCCGAATTGAAACCTCACTTCAGTGAGAATCCGAATTTAAACACCACACACTAGGCTAAGAAAAAGAAAATCAGAGGAAGTTAGAAGGAAACAATAGTAGCACAAGCACGTGAATAATAATAAAACCATACAATACATATTCACCATTCAGCATATAATTGCATAATGAATTGTTACAACATTTGATATTACATATTGAACAGTACATAGATTTTCTAAAACTTAATTAGATGTGTGACGTCCAAATTGTAACCTCACCTCAATGAGAATCCCAATTTAAACACCACACAATAGGCTAAGAAAAAGAAAATCAGAGGAAGTCAGAAAGAAACAATAGTAGCACATGCAAATGGGTAATAACAAAACCATAAAACACATGTTCACCATTCAACATATAATCACATAATGAATTGTTACAACATTTTATATTATATATTAAACAATAATATTTAACATGTACACATACTAAATCTACAAGATGATCTTAAGACAACGGGTCCACATGTACATCATCTCGCTGCACAACTCTGAAACTATCCTGGTCCTTGAAGATCATATGTCCACATACCTAAAACAAAGATTACATGTGGTACACATCAGAACAATATTCAAGAATATTGTACTAAGTACGCCTATATGTCTTTTGTACACCTTTCATTACTAAGCTTGGCAAAAAGATAAAACTAGTACTTGGCAGTAACAAAAGAAATATAACAAAAGCATACTTGAACAAAGATATGTTTATTAACAAAAGAGAACACATATTTTAAGCACATTTTCCATTATATCATCCATGCATTTTACACCTGAGGGAATAATGCATCATCTCGGCTACCAAAGAGTTTGAGATGTAAGGACTTATGATCTACTACCAAAGAGTTAGATCATTATACAATACCAAAGAGAATGATCACTTTTTAGCACTATGCTACCAAAGAGAATTAGTTCTTTCATATAATGGAATAAATATATTATGTTTCATGTGTTCATAGAAGTAAGTATGGAAAATCAAGCAACATATCATACAAGAACAATCATTTCATCCAATATAATATGTCAAGTGTTTTACTACACATATAATACATCCATACTGAATAGTAGGCCAAGTAAGAGGTAAGGGCGTACCTTGAAGAAGGGAAAACCTAATTATCACATATTCTTGGATCATCTATATCCTCTTTTTCAAACCCTAATAAAGACAAGACCATGATCTATCATCAGTTTCCCATCATCTTAACCCTAGTTATATCCATTTTTGGGTTCACTTAACTCACTAGGATATTCCCACTTTTACTTATGTTCTTGTCTTAGAATTATCTTATTGATGTTATTTTCCAATTATTTTAAAAATTTAGGTTCATCATATGAACATTAGCCTCCATAGTATTTTGTTCACATATTAACCCTAGGTTACAATTATTAGTCAAATTAGGGTTACAAAACATGTATTAAGGATCATCTTCATATGACATGAATTATAAGCATCTAACTGATCTCACGGTTTCATATTAACTTCCAATTACTGATATGAGGGTGTTCTGTGAATTCCATCATTTATTGATCATAAATGTATTTTCTACATTTTATATAGGGTTATTAGCCCTAGATAGAAATTTTAAGAAAATTACATGATTTTGTGCATCAACATTACAATTACTGACATCATATGGATTACGAATCACATATGGGAGTTACTGGCACATTCTCATAATTTTGGGTCAATATTTGATACTTATTACTCATGAAACAAGTGTAACATAACCTACATGATAACACTGATATTTAAGAATTAAAAGATTGATATTATGGTCCCATGTTGTCCTACTTATTTTTTCTGAACATTTTGATACCTTATTTGTATTTTTTGATAACCATGCTAATTACTATGGATTTTCTAAGATCTATGCAATTTCTGGGTATTTGAGGGCATTTACCTTCATCAGCCAATGGGCTAATGCCACATGGTTCTCCAAAGGGCACTTGACTCCTACTTTTGCCTACATGCCCTAGTGGTTCACACTAGCTTTTTCTGATTTAATGCAGGTCTGGAGAAACCAAGCCCATCCTCCTTTTCTCTTTCACGACTCTAAGTGATTTGTTCATGTAATGTGGTCTGTCCCACTCAGGGTGTCGTCGCAAGGTCCTACCCTAGTGAGGAATAGAAGCTGATCCTTTGATCCTTGCACGAAGTTGAAGGCTCCATTGGCTTCACAGTCTCCTATACGATCTCCATGGCTCCTCTATTCCTCAGACTTGTCTCTAGATATTCATCTCCACAACCTCATCGAATATAGCCACCTCCGTGGTGGAAAAAGGGGAAAACTTAGTTATCTACCATCATTCTCACCTCTATGACTTCAAGATTCTTTGGAATTCATCCAAGAATTCATCTAGAACTCTCATTCACTGGAGGGGAGAATTTGTAGCTCAATGTCTTCATCCACCTAATGGGAAGATCCATCATTCCTTTAATTCTTCCTTAACTCCTCCATCTCCCTCTCTTTCATCTATTTCCCATATGCAGGTCTTGGTGGAGAGACAAAAGGAAGGGGTGGAGAAACCTGCTAAACTGGCTTCTCGTTCTCCCCCTATACTTCACCCAAAACCCACGAGGGAAGTGTCACATTGATCGTTATTGTGTATTGAAGATAACTATCAGTATGCTCTCTGTCACTCGAGGTATGACCAATGAGATCCATAACATGGGTGGTTATTGCTAGGTATAAGGCTGTAACCACAAGGAGGAAGACACAATCTCAGCCATTGATTACTCATATACGGTTGTGATGGATCATGGACCATTCTAGATCTGTGGCCTCCCCTCTCAAAGGATGTGAGACATTATAGTCACCCAAAACATAGGTTGTAAGATATTAAACCTTGCTACATCATGCCTATATATATGTATTATTTTATCATTTTATGACCACAAAATATTCTTCTAGGAGCATCTTAATTTCATGAATTTTCAACCATAGTTGTATCACCATAATACCTACATTCTATTAAATTGTCATGTCAAGTCACCTCTATTTGACAAATCAATTAATTATTCCAAAAAAATACATATATAAAGTCTCATTAAACATAATATAAACATCCACTAACCTTCAAACCCTTCCAAATTAAAGGAAACACCTTCATGTGATCCAGACACTCATATTCATATGCGTTCAAAATAGCCATTCCAATCTTAATCTATAAATATTGTTTCCCAATTGGGTATTCAAAGACATCAAAAGTCCACTCCACATGGATGGTATACAATACTTTCTATTTGTTTTATACATGAGTATTAGATAATCCTCAATTTAAATTATCTCTTGTACATTCTCATTATAGCATGGCACTAAGAATCACACAACCTAAGTATCATAGAAGTTGTTAGTTTATTTACAAAACAATAGATGGATTAAGAGATTGGAAGGAGGAATATATTACATATAAAATTTTAAAAATTTTGAGCTATCTTATAGTTATATGATATTGGTTGGTGTTGGAATGGGATATATTCCTTATTGGTCATTATGTTTCGCATGTATTAAAATCTAGATTATTCAAACTAAACTTAAGTATTAATTGCAATCCTTATCATATTTTTTTGTATACTAAATTGTAGACATTCAAATATTCATGAATTTATAAATGTTTTGTTGATATTATAAAAAATGTATAACAATTCAAATTATTATATGTTCTCATATTTGAACTTGAAATATCTTGTTTATAAAATTTCACATCTTAATTTGTAACGAATGCCACCAAACTAACAACCAAATCATCACTAATTATGCAGAAAAACCCTAAGCAGCAGATTAATAAAATCACTAAAAGTTAAAACCATTTTGCAAAGAGGTCCTCTTCCAGGAAACTCTTAAAGAAAGAACCAAAACTTGATATACATCAGGGTTCACATTGTACATACATTGTACCATTTCTTCTCGATGATAACATATAACAGTTGCTTTGTCAAAACATATACTGAAGTGACATAAAACCTCGAGGCATACAATCCAAAATCTCAGATTGTTTATAAAACCTTTACATACTGATTCCAAGGACCTAAGAGTACAGAGACAACACATAGGATTTCTATCTACAAGACATGACAGATAGTACACTAAACCTGAGCTATTATTGTTGTCCATATTGTTGTTATTCTCCCTCTGCAGTACAGTCTCTACCCCATCGTGCACGTCCGCCTAAAAAAGATATGGATCCCACAGAGTGAGACAATTTTCCCAATGAGAGATATAACTCTCTACCAACAATGTTATTATCTTAGGTAAATAGTATAAAACTGAGCAGAGGTTCTTTTATATTAATAAGCATGGTTAAATACTGTGGATAAGTAGATTAGAACATTTCTCATCTTTTAAAGCATTGTAACTGTTTATGACAGAGCAATAAATCATCTATTCACTTTATAAGGAATATGAATAACATGTTTAACATTTACCCATCATACTATACCAACATCTCAAGCTTATCCTGTGATACTTATTATCATGGTATCACATCCATGAATCATCCTCATTTCTATTTATTGGCCTCAGCCAATCTACTAGACAGGTGTGGATTGTACCAATCATGTGAATATACATCATTATGATCTATCCAGGTATTGGTTTATACCAATCCTATAAAATTATATCCAGATATTGGGCTATCCCAATCTTGTAGGGTTGTATCCAGGTATTGGGTTATCCCAATCTTGTAGGGTTGTATCCAAGTATAGGGTTAGCCCAATCCTGTAGGGTTGTATCCAGGTATTCGATTATTCCAATCCTTTAGGGTTGTATCCAGGTATTCGATTATGCCAATCATGTAGGGTTGTATCCAGGTATTGGGTCATCCCAATCCTGTAGGGTTGTATCCAGGTATTGGCCAAACTTGTACCAAAATTGATACACAAGGCACTAGCACTATTCAAACAAGTTCAAACCTGGAATTTAGGCTTTCCACAAGCCACCACCTTGCATCACTCTCTCTCTCTCTTATGAGGCTAAAACACATATGGTATGTTCAAAGTATGACATATTGTAGCATAACCCCTTATTTTGGGTAAATTGCATTTTGGTCCAAAATAAGAGAACTTTGCTCACACATTATTCAAACAAGACCAAACTTGAAACATAAGTTTGTCATCTGATAAAAAAATACTTTAGAGGATTATATCAATGTTCTAATCAACTTACTTAGGCTAAACAAATAGGGTTAGCCCTAAACCCAGGTCAGGGATGTTACATTAATATTAAAAGTAATGATATTTATACTCTTGTTTGATCCATCAACTTTCTATTACTTTAGTAATTATCCCATGTTAATGTTTTTCACTCGTAGAATGATTTTTTTATTAAACGAGTAATGTTCTCAATACATCCTATTAAATTTTTGATTGTATACGAAAATTATAAATGAAATTGCCCTTTTTGTTTGGATAAATATATTTCATCTGTCCAACAAGCACACAACCTCTCTAAGAAAGCTAAGCCAATTTGGTAGTGACCCTTGTAGTAATAAGTCTTCTCATAGGGATCACCCTAGTTGGTAATCACACTCAATATGTGAAATCATTTGTCATCGACCAGACTTTGGTCCATGTATCCATTTTATGGAAGTATATGTTAGTAGGAGCGTGTAGAATAAATCATTAACAAGTAGGGATGGGCATGGAGTGGTTTTATTCCATCCATTCACTTCCCCAGCTTTACCCATATATGACCTCAACCATGGTCATTGTTTGCAACCCAACACCAATGAAAATTGATGTCCATGGTCAGGTTAGTGCAGAGACCTAAACATCTACACATGCATTGATGAAATGTGACATGACTTTTAAATACTTTCCCCCTTCACGTACATGATAATTTGTGTTGTCCTCACTCTCGATAGTCTCATATTCTATCTATCTTTATCCTTTACCTTTACATCATATTTTGGACCTTCTCTACCATGACCTCCATCCTTTGTCATTGAGACACAAGTGTATGTGGTGTAATTTAGATGTGCCTACATCTGGCTAGAAACTATAAGGAACCACATAATGAGGATGATGCATTGTTGTCTCTCTAATTCATCACTTATTGGGAAGTAATCACCTAAGGGGAAAATTTGGACATCGTCTATCCCCCACATCTTGATAGGACCGTCCCCCACACACATGACCCACCCCTCAATGAGTACTGACACAACAAACACCACTTGAGCTTCAAGGACTTGAGACATACTCTCATTAAAGTTTCTTTTCTGGCCCCTAGCGGCACCACCATCTTATGCATCTCCAAGCACCAGGTCATGAAGGTTAGGGGAACTGAGTTGTCATTGTCACATCCTACCACCCATTAACCACCTTCATGGTCATTGTAGCCAATGTAGAAATAGCAACATTTGTGGCGGTGAGAATAGATGAGGAAGAACCAACTGATAGAGGCGGGAGCAATAGGGGCGGGGTATGTCGGTAGTAGGATCAATATATGGTGATGATGGGACACTCTAGTGGACATCCAATGTCATGGGAGAGTTGAATGGGAGTTCCCTTCATTCTTATATAATAATTTGATATTCTACTTCCATCCTCCACAAAAATTAGTGTTTTTTGTCAAACCAGATCATCATCCAAGAGAATGACAGGTTGTACGAGTTAATGATGTGGGTGGGTGTGGTTTGGCTCGAGGATGCATACATGAATTTTACTTCCTGGTCTATTTTCAAGTATGCCAATTTTTGATGGAGCTTCCACTTATGTGGAATTGGGTGCACCACTAAAAATCCTTAAGATGGTAAATCTTTAAGTTTAGCCTTGCTTATACTAGATCGAGAACTCCACCCACGTATGTTGAGATATGTTGAAGTCTTATCATAGTATAGTTAAGGGTCGAATCCACATGACAACGGTCTTATTGGGAACAACAAGATGGAAAACGTTGAAATTTCACTTAATCTCTGAATAGTTGGTATTTAAAACAAAAGATGGGTTTGGTTATTTTAGACTAAGAACGAGTAAAGTGAAGTGAAGTAAATTTAAGGATGTTAAAAAATGATAAGAATCCACTAGGATGTAACCGGTTTTTCACCGCCACTACACATGGATCAAAACATGTAAAATAAAACATAACCTGCAAAAAAGAGTTTAAACAACTAGTATCTTTGTAGATTTCGTTTCCTTTCGGAGAACTAACTTTGAGAAGTGTGGGAATGATGCAACGCCAGCCATCCCTGAACGAATGGTCACCTACTTTGCATCATTTCCTTCACAGAGTGTGTTCCTCGACATACCAAGGTTGTACTTTCATACGTCAACTGATTCCATTTCATAGTACGAAAGTACAACATTGGAAGTGAGTTTACTCCACTTCTTGAAAGCACTCCTAGATACCGAAATAGGTTCATGGTTGCTACATGCACCAAGAACCAACATTCAAATGAGTTTCGAATCTAATAGTACAAACATAAACAATTCATACTAAAAGATAAAAGATAACACAAGTTGGTGATCAAGCAACAAGCATTCATTAAACGTTTGATGTTGAACTGTAAGGGAAGCATCTCTATATTGCAAACTATGGATTACATTACATGAAATGAAAACATGGGTAGCGGGGCTACTCCCCGCACCCCAATGAGAGAGACTACTCGCTCATAGCTAGGACAAAGAAGGAGGCGAGAAGAGAGAGAGAGCGTCATCCCAACAAAGGAGAGAGGAAAGTCAACCCCTTAGAGAGATAGAGGAAGTGACGATCTTCATTCTTCACATGTTGCTTGATGATGAGGTCTCCTCTTCCCAACTTCTTTGGCAAAGAGAGAGAAAGCAGCTTCAAGATGGAACATGGATCTCAGGCCGGCAACCTTTGGGTGGAGGATGAAGTTAGACTAGCTCTAGAGTGAGGGAGGCAGCCTCTGGGTGTCTGAAAACTTCATATCTTTGGGAGGACCCTTGGGTCTTATTTATAGGCCTTAAGTGGAGTCCAAACGGTTTGGTAAATTTTGGGTCTAAACGGTCTTGGAAACTGTTTGGACTTTGAGACCGTTTGGACTCTGAGACCCTTTGGACCCCGAGACCGTTTCGACTCTGAGACCGTTCGGACCCCGAGACCATTTGGACCCCGAGACCGTTTGGACTCCGAGACCGTTTGGACCCCGAGACCATTTGGACTCATGTGGTCTTGAGATCGTATGACTCCACATGGTCTTGAGATCGTATGACTCCATGCAGTCTTGAGATAGGTTGACTTCATGCGGTCTTGAGACCGGTTGGCTTCATGCGGTCTTGGGACCGGTTGGCATCATGCGGTCTTGAGACCGTGTGAGTCCATGCGGTCTTGGGACCGTGTGAGTCCATGCTGTCTTAGGACCGTGTGGCTTCATGCGGTCTTGGGACCATTTGAGTCTTTTGTGATTTTTTTGTGTCTTTTTTTGTAAGTAAAAAGGATAAAAGTTGATCTAACAATATGTTTGAAATAAAAGAGAATAGTTAGAGATTTTTTCTACTTTATCTGAGAAAGAGTGTGGAAAACTGAAGAATATTACTAAGATAACATCACAAAATAGGAGGTTATCACCCCCCCGTAACTTAGAGTCTAGCTTGTCCTCAAGTTAGATAGAGCTGAGGCATGTAATGGCGAGGTGATTTTATTCAGTTAAGATTTCCATACTCGTACTTCAATTCTAAACCTGAGATCTCCTAAGGTTATATCAAAGCTTTTTCCCTAAACTTTTTCAGGTATTGAGAGTTGCTTGGATCTCAGGTTTCTTCCGTATCTTAGCCCGCATTAGGACCACTTTTTATTTGGTGCATGTCGTTGACTCTAATCAGTTCTATACTCCTCTGAAAACCCTACTGGAAACTAGAGTGGGTATGACGGTTGGTTAAAGGCTTAGTGTGTAACTCCCCCTTCAAGTGGGGGAGGGGTTGTCTATGCTTTTAGGATCTCACTATCGGGCACGATACATCTTCCTTCTTGAGGGCAACTGAATGTACCCGCTGGGCGTGTCCTTTATCATCCTTTCATATATTTAGATACCTTAGGGTTTCACCACCGGGCACGACACATCTGCCTTCTTGAGGGCAGTTGAATGTACCGGTCGAGCGAGACCTTTGTTGGTTCTTCATATAGATCCTTATTTATGGCACAAATCTCATGATTTTATTCAACACTCTGGCTTTTATTCGTAAACTCACAGGCTTGGGATTTGGATATTTAGGGATTTTGATTTGGGTGGCCAAGCCTCTTTTATTTGGAGAGAAGAAAACTGTTCTTAGAGTTGTTTGACATGCACTTATTTGGTTTCTACTAGTGGTCCACTTGCAAGGCTTCATGATTTGGATATCACCTGATATCCCTCTCGTCCTTGAGATTGTTTTGGCTTATTGCGGCCCCGATGTTGTCTTGTGGAGGGTCAGATGTAGAATTGAAACAAAAGCATGGAAATTGAGTGAAGATGATTTATTAATTCGCCATTACTTGTATATGTGCTATTCTAGTTATTTCTCTTGAGGGCTACTGGATTCTTAAGTTAGTTGGGGATGACTTTGTTCCAAGTGTGTTTTATTAACAACAAAAACTAAAGATGTGCAAAGGAAAATAAGAAAGAAAATTATACAGAATTGAAGAAGATAGAAAGGGAAGGATTTAGAATTGATACCTCACCCTTGTCCAGTGTACTCCCCCCCTTAACGTATCACTCACTCTGTCTACAGAGTGTCAAAGGGATAGGTTGAGAGGTACAAGGACAAGGGCATCTGGCGTCCGTTAGTCCTTTATTTGCACCATGTGTGTGAAGGAGATTAGCAGCAAACTTTCCACGTAAGGCGTGGTAATCTACGTCTGTCATATCCTCTATTAGTTTTTGAAGGGCCATGATGGTGTACATCCAGTAGAGGACGTGGAAGCTGCAGTCATTTGATTCCCGAATTTGTTGGGGACATTTGTGGTTGAAGGACGGGCGATGAAAGTGTTCTTTTCCATATTCCCTTGTGTGCTGACTTAGAAGATTGATTAGTCTGTCTGCACATTCCTTTGCCACCACCTCTGTGGGCGTCTTTGGTGTCACTACATATTGCTTTTGTCCGGGATTGAACTAGCTGTCGGAAATGTTATAGATAGTAGTTGTTCCTTTGGGTAGGTTTGTTGACTGAAGCATCCAGTGCTCGTGATAAAGGAAGGGAAGCATGATAAACTTCGGTGTTGTATGTTGTAGGAAGGAAATTAGTGCTTCAGTTGTTCCGAAGTTCTTTAGTTGTAAGAGATCATCCTTCATATATGTGGATGCCATTTAGGTTGTAGGGTGATTCTGTCCGATAAGAAATTGATAGGCAACCATCAAGCTCACGGATAGAGACCCTTTTAACTGTATGGTTTCTTGTAACGCGTCTGCCATGACCAAAATGTCACCGGACATGAAAATGAGGTCATCTTTCTCGGCGTGAAGCCTTGACATGATGAGCCAAAGTTCATTTTCGGAGAGACTTCTGCAAGCACTGAGGTCGAAATCTGGGAAAGTGGGTTATATGGCAGATAGGGGCACCATTTGTGATGGCGATCTCCTAATGGTTGCCCCTGACAAAAGATCTATTTCCCCTTTATCCTGTGCGAGATCAAAATGGGAAGGGTCCCATTATCGTTGCTCGGGAACTATGGCTGGTTGTTTGTTTTTCTCTGATTCTTTTAAGGTTTGTATGAAAGGTCGTCGTTGCAGACGTTGGATTGATGAAAAGAGGTAATGGGGGACGTCATCTGGTGCCATTGTCGGGTCTTTGAAGAACCTTCTATCACAAATAAGCTCCATGGCGTAACGCCCTCGCAGGGAGTGAAAATCTTCGGTAATCAGTTCTGTAAAGGGGATTTCATGGTTTAAAAAGCACAATCCCTCGATCCCTTAGTTGTTTGGACTTGCGGGTTTATTATTTGGAACCATGGTTGGCTCCAGTCTTGACGTAGGGATGGGCGTGCAGCCCAAATTAGCTTGAGAAGACAGAAAGGTATACATCTTGCCTCTCTTGCTTCTTCTCCAACAAAATTTATTGTTTCGACTGGTAGCTCAGTGGCACAAAAATTGTACACGTTGGCGTCTCGAGCCTCGGTGTCCACAATCATAAACAACCAGTGATCGGAAACTTGAAATGGCACGGTCAGATATCATGCCCTCTGTGCTAAACCAGCACGCAGCCGCTCGATTGACTTTGCTCGTATATCTTTATATAACAAGCCGATAGATAGAGTAGGTGAGGCGTTGAATACTGGCTGCTGCCTCTTAGAGCTTCTGTAAACTTCTATGCAGTTGGCAAGTCGGACACGGAAGATTTCCGTTCACATCGTTGACCGTGGTCGTAGGATGTTGTGGAAATCTTCACGTGTCAGCTTGCACTTAGTCTTTGTATTGTGGTAAATGATGTCTCCCCCCTCTTTAGCATCGTCGACAATAGTGTTCAGGATAAAGATGTCTTGAGCATCTAGTGTTGAGATGGCTGCCATATCTAAATCGTGTATCTTATGCGGTAGAGGTGGTGGCGGGGGAAGCTCCTGCGAAGGGGGTGAAGGGGGTTGTTCTAAATCTGCTATATAGCCTTGTAGATCTTCATCTGAATCAGAAGCAGAATCGAGTTCTTCATCTGTATCTAAATGTACTCATTCTGATTCTTCCAGTTCTGGGGGAAAGGGCACTGATTGGTCATGTGCGGAAAAAGGGTGAGTGGTTGTTGCTGGTGGGCTTATGCTGGTTCCTAAAATACATTGGTGGAACTCAGCAAAGGCCGCATCTGTCGCAGACTCCCCTATAGATCCCAAGGCAGAGTAATCGAGGAATTGGTCCCCATATGATATATTTACATTTTCATTGTGGGTTGTGGACTTGGGATGATGTCCACCTTCTTAGTGGTCTTTGTGATATCCTTTCTGAGAAGGTTCTTCTCCTTGGCTTGGGCCCTCCCCAACGTTGTCTATGGCATCCGATTTGTCATCTAAGGAGGTGGTATCGTTGTTAGAATCTACGGAGGAGTCGGAATCATCGTTGTCTTCATCATGACCTTTTTCGTCGGTTGCTGCTTTGTCTGTGAGTTTCTTGTGTGCTGTCTTTTTGCACTACCGATGGATGGTTTGTAACTCGTCAAACGCCACTTGCACATGCTCGTGTGTTTCGAGCAGTGTGTCATGTGTTTCCTTGAGATCTTTGTATCGGTCCTCGGCAGAGAGGAGTCGCGCTGTAAGATTTGTTACTGTAGCTCGTAGTTGTTGGATTTCATTGTTCGTCGACTCCTCTTGGCGATTGCTGAATAGTGTGAGGGTGTTACTGATGTTGTCCAAGCGCATGCTAAGAGCTGTTTGGTGCTGCTTGAGCTCGCGGAGAGTCTCAGGCAGAGGTTGAGTCTGCGTAGAGATCTCATCGACTTGCTTGGCCATCGCTTCTTGCTGGATTTTTACCCCAAGGATCAGCTCGGGCAAGTTGTTGAAGAGGTTGTCGATGTGATCAACTTGCCTGGCCATTACATCTTGTCGTTGCTGAAAACCTTGGAGGATTCTTGGAAAGGCGCGATTCTATTCGTCGATCTTTGCTACCTGCTGAGATAGTCCCTGCACATAAGAAAAAATGGAGTTCATAATGGAAGAAGGGTCGGTGAGGAGGTTTCGGATGGTGTCGAATTGACGTCTAAATTCCTCACTGACATTGTGAAAGGGACCCCGATTATGGAAGGGTGGGATGGTTGGGGTCTAGATGGAAAGGGTGTAGTGTCCTGCGAAAGAGACACTGTTGATGGTTCGGCGAACTGCGTGGTGACTATAGATGGTGTCACCAGCAGTGGTGGGGTGGTGGTGGATGGGAAAGGTGGTGATGTTGCTCGTGAAAATGGTGGGATTGGTAGTGGTGGGGAAAAGATTGCGGAGATGGATGTGAAGGTGGTGAATTCGGGTGTAGTGGTAGAGAAGGGGATGTCCGAGGAGAAAATGGGTGAAGTGGAGGATGTAGGTGGTGGTGTAGTTGTGGAGAAAAATGGAAGAGTGGTGGATTGTGGAAAGGTGGAGGGTGGTGAAGTGGTGGTGGTAAGCTCAGCGATTAGACTCATAATGAATGAGTCTAGAGATGATGTGGTGATTTGTTCTTCAGGGAGGGTGGGTTCTTGCTCTAGATGTGGTTTTGATGTTGGTGTCCCCGATAGCTGTTGTTGCTGCGAAAGCCTTTTGGAAGGTCATTTCACTAGAAATTTTGTTATACGATCTGTCGGGGCTGTGATACTGAGCTCGGTCTGCCCCGCTTGGGTTGTCTTAGCTTGTGCTTTTACCGGAGCTAGGAGTTTGGAAATCTCTTCATCAATGAAGAGAAGTTTGTCTTTGTCATAGTCTGCTAGCTCCGAAAGTGGTAATAGGGTCCTGGAAGATTTGACAGTTGGGCAGAAGATGTAATGTAGTTTGGCATCCTTTTCTTTGATAATGTAGGAATTCTTCAAGGTCTGTTCGTTGGTAAGGATGTCACCCTTGATCTTCGTGCAGCGTAGAAGTAATCTATCCATCCTGAGATATTTGATTATCGAAGTGATGTGCCCACCCATGCAAATTTCTTTCCCTGTGGCGTAGGTAGAGAATTTTTGTATATAGTGTCGAACAATATTGACCGCTTTTCCATGTAGAATTGACCATAGTAGAAAAAGGTCAAAGGTTATGACATTTCCACTCTCCGTTCTGGGGAAGAGCGCACCAGTGAGGATCTTGTGAAGTGTACGCACGAACCCAGAATGCATATTGAAGGCTTTGCATGTCTTTGCCTCATAAGCTGGGAACCATGTTAATGTTTTCTAGAAGGTGTGTCTATTGAATTGTGAATTTTCCGTTCCTGTAGCTTTGGCCATCTTGATATGCTCCGGGTTGTCGATGAAGATTTCATTTAGAAGATTTTCTGTTATAGTGATGTCGTTGCCAAAAAGTTTGGTGACCAGCCTGCAGTCACCTTCGTCCCTTGCTCTGTGTGCATTGTCCACCATTTCTTTGGTGAGATGAGTAAAGAATTCTGTGGTGGGTTCGATATATGATATTTCAGGGATGAAACAGAGTCTGGAGAGGTTAGTGTTGTCTAGGATGGTGAGGATTCTATCATAGATCCCCATCTTGAGTAGTACGCTGGAGCAGACGTACTTTGTTGGTTTTAGCGTTTTGTCGATGCATGGGAGGGTGTGGATGTAAAGGTTTTCTGGTGGTGGTGCGGTGGTGGTGAGCAGTGGGAAGACAGGGGTGATAGTGGGGGTGGTAGTGGTGGTTGATGGAATATGGCCTACTAGGGTTTGTTCCCTAGCAGTGGCGGGGTGGACCTATTTTCTTGCCTGCTTTGTTGGGGGTTGTTTTGTTGCAGCTTCTTGGACTTTTCGCTTCCCCTTATATTTTTCGGCTGGGGATTCTTCCTCAGAGCGTGGCTCGTATTCAGAGCCTTCATCATCACTGGAAGAAATTTCTTCCACCTCTTCTGCAGGCTCCTCAGCTAGGCAATTGTTGAGGCAATCAATTTCACACAAGATCTTTATGATGTTAACCTTTGGTGGGGCCTTTCCTGTCTTGTTGAAGTTATCTACGATCTGTTGGAGTTTGGCTCGATCTTCCATCAATTGCTCCTTTGTCCAAAATGGAGCATCGGCAGTTCCTATGGGTTGCTGTGCTGATGAAGCCATTTGTGAAAATGAAAAAGTGATGTGTTAGCATAGAGATTGATTTTGTATGAGTTTATATAAAAAGACCAAATGGTTTGAAGACCGTTTGGTTTCAAACGGTTTGGAGACCGTTTCATTCCAAATGGTTTTAGGACTGTTTGATCCCAAATAGTTTCAGGACCGTTTGGTCCCAAACGGTTTGGAGATTGTTTTGTTCCAAACGGTTTCAGGACCATTTGGTCCCAAACGGTTTCAGAACCGTTTGGTCCCAAACGGTTTGGAAACCGTTTGGAAGGTGAAACGGCGGGGAGTGGATGGCGATGGTAAGGCGAGGTAGGCGGCGATGGCGAAGGCGGTGACGACAGTGAAGATAGGGGCGATGGTAGCGAAGATAGGGGTGACGGTAGTGTTGAACAAGGAGCCACGACCGCGCCGAAGATGTCGGAGATGTTAAAGACAAAGGTGGAGGTGAAAAAAATGATGGTGCGATAGAACAGGGAACCGCGGTGGCACCGCAGCCGGTGGCCATGGCTGCTCGTTTACCTTGCAGTTGTGGGAAAAGAGGCGTGGAAGCGGTCGAGCTATTGCGGGATGTGCGAAGGATGGAGCGACGACGACGGTGAAGACTTGCGTCAGAGGTTTCGCGGGAACAGAGAGTACGAGCGAGGGTTTAAGGAAGGATCAAGAGTCGAAAGAAGGAAGGAGGAGAGGGAGGGGTGGTATATTTATAGGAATCGGGGGGTTGACCTTACAAATTCCCCCAGCCAAATGGTTTAGAAACTGTTTGGCTCCAAACGGTTTAAGGACCGTTTGGCTCCAAACAGTTTCAGGACCGTTTGGCTCCAAATGGTTTCAGGACCGTTTGGCTCTAAATGGTTTTAGGTTCGTTTGGGAGGTTTAAGGTTATTTAGATTTTTATAATTTTATGTTTGTTTCGATTATGTGAATTTTTTTGTATTTTTCAGATGATAAACCTAAGTTAACGAGAGGAACATAAAAAAGATAAAAGAGGAACGGGGATACTCAGATCTTGGGTTGCCTCCCAAGTAGCGCTTGGGTTTTACATCGCTGGATCGATGAAGTTTTGATGTTGTTATGTTGACACTGTGGGGTCTGTGATCCCAATAGTCTATCTCGGCATTTTGTCCGCTGGAGTATAATATTTTTTCAATCGATGTACATCGACTATCCTTTCTCCTCCATTGTCATCAACAATAATGATGGCTCCGGTCGGGTATATATATTTAATGGTGAAGGGCCCGTACCACTTTGTGTGGAGTTTTCTGGGGAACATTTTGAGCTTGGAGTTGAAAAGAAGGACTTTATCTCCAATGTCGATGTCTTTCCTTTTTAGATGACCGTCGTGCCACATCTTGGTTTGTTCTTTATAAATCCTGGCACTTTGATACGCGGTCCTTCGGAGCTCCTCTAGATCTTGTAGTTGGAGTTGTCTATTTTCTCTGGCACTGTTGAAATCGAAATTCAGCTGTTTAATAGCCCACCAAGCCTTGTGTTCCAATTCTATTGAGAGGTGACACGATTTCCCGTATACCAAACGGAACAGTGTTGTTCCGATTGGTGTTTTGTAGGTTGTTCGGTAGGCCCAAAGGGCATCGGAAAGCTTAGTAGACCAGTCAACACGGTGTCTATTGACAGTTTTCTCTAAGATTGCCTTTATTTGTTTGTTCAAAACTTCAACATGGCCACTCATTTGTGGATGGTATGGCGTGCCAACTTTATGGTTGACTCTGTATATCTTTAAGAGAGCTTCAAAGCTTCACTCTAGAAAATGGGTTCCACCATCAGATATGACAGTTCAGGGATCTCCAAATCTGGGAAAAATGATATCTTTGAACATTTTTATGACTAGTTTGGAATCGCTGGAAATTGCGGGTATAACTTCTACCCATTTTGAGACATAGTCCACAACGACCAGTATGTAAGAGTATCCATATGAAGAGGAGAAAGGACCCATATAGTATATCCCCCAAACATCGAAAATCTCGATCTCCTGCCACATAGTGAGAGGCATTTCATTTCTTTTTGTTATACCACTGGAGAGTTGACAATTGTTGCATGATTTTACAAAATCATGGGAATCTTTTGCTAATGTTAGCCAAAAGAAACCCGATTGTAGGATTTTCATGGCTGTCTTTTTCGAACTCATATGTCCTCCAGTGGGGCCGGAGTGACAATGTTCTAGGATAGGAGTGATTTATTCCTCAGGTAGGAAGCGGCGGAAAAGTCCGTCTGCGCATAGTCGAAAGAGGTAAGGTTCGTCCCAATAGTATTGCTTGACATCGTATAGGAATTTCTTTTTTTCATGGTACGAGTCAGAAGGGTGAATGATTCTCGTAGCCAGATAGTTCACAATGTCAGCATACCAGGGGAATCCTGCTGTAACTTTCATTAGTTGGTCATCAGGGAGGGAGTCTCGGATGGGTACTTTATCCTCGTCCTCGACTTCAATACAGCTGAGGTGCTCAGCGACAACGTTCTCTACTCTGCTTTTGTCTTTGATTTCCAAATCAAATTCCTGAAGCATCAGCACCCAACGGATAAGTCTAGGTTTTGCGTCATGCTTCTGAATTAGATATCGTATAGCGGAGTGGTCAGTGTAGATGATGACCTTAGCTCCAATCTGGTAAGAGTGGAATTTTTCGAATGCATAGATGACCGCCAAGAACTCCTTTTCTGTAGTGGTATAGTTCTTATGTGCTTCATCGAGCATTTTGGATGCGTAGTATATAACATAAGGTTTCTTGTCGATTCTTTTCCCTAACACAGCCCCTATGGCATAATCGCTAGCGTCAAACATGATTTCAAAAGGTTGTGACCAATCCGGGGCCCTTAATATGGGTGCGGAGATTAAGACATTTTTCAGAGTAGTGAAACTTTGCAGGCATTCTTTGTTAAAATTAAACTCGGTGTCTTTGGTTAGTAATTGGGTCATGGGTTTTGCTATTTTTGAGAAATCTTTAATAAATCTTCTATAAAACCCAACATGACCTAAGAATGGTCAAACTCCTTTTATGTCTTTTAGTGGCGACAATTTTGAGATAACATCAATTTTTGCCTTGTCCACCTCAATCCATCTGTCACTCACTCTATGTACGAGGACGACACCTTCAGTTACCATAAAATGACATTTTTCCCAATTCAGAATGAGGTTTGTTTCTTCGCATCGTTGTAAGACTCGTCCAAGGTTGAGTAGACAATTATTGAAGGAGTCTCTGTAAACTGAGAAATCATCCATGAATACCTCCATTATAGATTCTATTAATCCTGCAAAGATAGGAGACATGCACCTTTGGAAAGTAGCAGGTGCGTTACACAGCCCGAATGGCATTCTTCTAAAGGCATAGGTCCCAAAGGGGCAAGTAAATGTAGTTTTCTCCTGGTCTTCCGGATGTATAGGAATTTGGTAAAATCTGGAATAACCATCTAGATAATAGAAGAACTTTTGATGAGCTAAGCGTTCAAGGACATCGTCAAGAAAGGGCAGAGGGTAGTGATCTTTTCACGTTGATTTGTTTAATTTCCTATAGTCGATACACATCCTCCACCCTATCAGAGTCCTTGTAGGCACTAGCTCATTTTTGTCATTTAGCATGACAGTGGTCCCCCTTTTTTGGGGACCACTTGGACAGGGCTGACCCACTGGGAATCTGAAATTGGGTAAATAATGCCAGCTTTCAAAAGTTTGAGGACTTCAAGGCGGACCACCTCTTTAAGGTTGGGGTTCAGCTTTCTTTGGTGTTCTCTTGAAGGCTTGAATTTCTCGAACATGGGTAGCCTATGCATACATAGGGAAGGATTTATACCTGTCAAGTTAGTTATTTTGTACCCAATGGCCTTCTTGTGCTTCTTTAATTCAACGAGAAGCCTTTCTTCTTGGTCTCCTGTCAGAGTAGAACTGGTGATAACTGGACATAGTATTTCCTTGTCCAAGAAGACGTGTTTAAGTCCTGAAGGTAGAGTTTTCATCTCAGGGGCCTTGGGTGCCTCTGTTGTTTCTAAAACAATGACGGATTTAAGCTCTTCAAAGGTGGTCGTAGGTGCTTCTTCATCTTTCTCTAGGTATTGTAAGCATTGTTGAACCAATTCATTAGCCGAGAATTTGACTTCTGGATTAGTTAAAACATTCTCCAACTCATCAGATGGCTCAGATATTTCAAGTTGGGACATTTGGTGAATTGCATCTAGGAGAAAAACCTCCTCTTGAATGTTGGGTCCTTTCATGCTGTTGAGGACTCAGAATTGAATTGCTTCTTTTCCCAGTCTCAAAATGATTGTACCAGCTTCAACGTCGATGAGTGCTCTGGCGGTGGCAAGGAAGGGTCTGCCAAATATTATGGGGTATCTTAAATCCTCTTGGATTTCCATGATAACAAAATCACATGGGACATAAGCATCTTTGCCTATCCTGACCGGAATATTTTCGATAATTCCTAGAGGTGCAGTGATAGTAGAATCAGCTAATTGAATAGTCATTGTTGTGGGCAATAAGTCTGTAAAACCCAATCTTTTGCACATAGAGTAAGGCATGATCGATATACTAGCTCCTAAGTCGGCTAATCCCTTTTTGCTTGAAGCATTTCCAATACAACACTGGATACCGAAGGAACCAGGGTCCTTCTTTTTCTTTGGCATCTTGTTAAGAATGATATCAGAGGTAGTCTGAGCTAGTTTAATGGTCTCTTTCTCCTCAATAATGTACTTCCTTGACAGCAAAATTTTTAGGTATTTAGCCCAAGCTGGTACTTCGGATAGGGCATCGAGGAGAGGGATGTCGATATAGAGTTTCTTCATCACCTCCTTGAATTTTTGGAATCTAGTATCCTTCTTAGTCTCTTTCAATCTACCTGGATATGGTATCCTAGCTTTATATTACGGGACCTCTGACTCCTTGGGGGCTTGTTCCTTTTCCTTTCCTTTTTTAGTCTGTGCAAAATTCTCAGTTGCTAGACTTGGGCATTCAATAGGAACAAAGACAAATGTATCATCATTATCAGGAGTGATCCTTGTAACTTTGTGAAAGACATGACCTGACATGGTAATGACAACATTCAATTTCTCCGGTCTATTATGGTCATGTCTAGGGTTCGACTCAGGTTGTCCTGCAAAAGTGCCTGTTGGAGGCTTTAGTTGCGTAGCAATTTCTGCTAGTTGAGCTTCTACTGCCTTTTGTTGAGCTTGTTGATTAGCGAGCATAGTTTGTTGGGACTGTAGCATCTGCCTTATCAAAGTCATCTCATCTACTGGCTGGGAGGGGGTATTTTTCTAAGCAAGCTATTGTTGTCCTTGCTGTGGTTATTGCGGAGGCAGTGCTAACTGAGGTTGCTACAACTGAGGGTGCAGCTGTGGGTGAAAAGGAGAATTGTTATACTAATAGTAATTGGATGGATTTCTGGGGTAGTTTGATCTTGGGAAGTTGTTTCTGGGATTCCCTTGATTTTGATTAAAGTTGCTTTGGAATCCAGGCGGCAACCTATTGGAGGATCGACCTTGTGTCTGGTGTTGCGGATTGGAAGTCCCAGTAGGGTTTCCATATTGAAATCCTGGGTGGTTTCTTGGTTGATTAGGATTATAGTAGACTTGTCCAGGAATGGAGTGAATAGAATTAACTTGTTATGGCATTTTCTCATCAGGTTGTTCAATGATTAGCTCGTACTGTTGTGGTGGTGGGTGCATATCCATCATCACATTGTAAAGCAGGTCACATGACAGAGTTGGGTGATCAGATGCATGGCATGCTTCACAGGTCCTTGTGGCAGCTTTAACCTGGTGGACTTGAGGGTTTTCCTTCTTATCAAATTCTCCAAGCGAAGTTTCAAGAGCCTACTGTTTATGAGCTATGGTCTTTAAGGCTTCAGCAATAGCCTTCATTTCCATTGATTCCTCAACTTTATAGACTTTGAGGACTCCCTTTCCAGATGATCGTCCCCAATGGGATTGATTCTCAGCTCCAAGTGTGACGATTTTCCAGGCATCCTTGTAGTTCTTTCTCATAAAATTTCCTCCAGATGAGGAATCCAGAAATTGCTTGATGTCATCACTCACTCCCCTATAGAAGGTTTTTATTAGTTGATTTTGGGAGATATCGTGATGGGGACACTTCCTTAGAAGCTCCTTGAACCTTTCCCAAGCTTCTGTGAGTGATTCTCCAGGAAGTTGGGAAAAGTGATTGATTTGCCCCCTAATTTTGTAAGTTAACGAAGGGGGGAAACTTCTCTAGGAATTTTTCATCCAAGGGTGCCCAGGTGGTGATGATTGGCTCCCTATCAAGCGAATTGTACCAGCTCAAAGCTCTTCCAGACAGAGTGAAGTGGAAAAGATGTAGCATTATTGCGTCGGAAGCAACTCCAGCCTACGGGACCAGTCGGCAAAGTGCCTTGAACCTCTTCAAGTGATCCATACAGTCATCTCTAGAACCTCCAGAGAATGAGATGCCCTGCATGATCTGAATCCATTGTGTTCGGATATCGAAGTTGGGTATGTTGATGATCAGAGGTCGAACTGGATGATTGTCTTCATAGTTCTTGGGGACGGCATAGTCCCTCAATTGCTTGTTTCTCAGCTCTAGCTGGGCAGCCTGGTTAGCTGCTTCATTTTCAACTCAGATACGGGCATGTTCTTCCGCTCAGATCTCCGCTTGAATCTAAGCATGGGTGTCAGCAATGAGTTGTGCTCGTTGAGCGGCTATGGCGGCATTGACCCTTTCCATTACTAGCGTAGCTTGATGTTGATCTTCAGCCATTTGCCTAGCTCTTTGGCGGCTGAGTCTGATGCGGCGGTGGAAGCTTCTCTCTACCTCAGAGTCGAACTCTGGATCAGGGGAGAATCCGAGGTTATGCGATGATTGCATACACGTCTTCTACTTGAGTAGAGAAAGAAACACACCCTTTAGATGAAGCAGGAGATACAATGAATTCAAGAAGATATGGATTAATGATTAAAAGAAAGTGTAAAACCCTAACCAACTTGCAAGACACTAAATGAAATTAAAACGTACCGTTGTCCCCGACAACGGCGCCAATTTTTGATGGAGCTTCCACTTACGTGGAATTGCGTGCACCACTAAAAATCCTAAAGATGGTAAATCTTTAAGTTTAGCCTTACTTATACTAGATCGAGAACTCCACCCACGTATGATGAGATACGTGGAAGTCTTATCGTAGTATAGTTAAGGGTCGAATCCACGGGACAACAGTCTTGTTGGGAACAACAAGATGGAAAACGTTGGAATTTCACTTAATCTCTTAATAGTTGGTATTTAAAACAAAAGATTGGTTTGGTTATTTTTAGACTAAGAACGAGTAAAGTGAAGTGAAGTAAATTTAAGGATGTTAAACAATGATAAGAAGCCACTAGGATGTAACCGGTTTTTCACCGCCACTACACATGGATCAAAACATGTAAAATAAAACATAACCTGCAAAAAAAAGTTTAAACAGCTAGTATCTTTGTAGATTTAGTTTCCTTTCAGAGAACTAACTACAAGAAGTGTGGGAATGAGGCAACACCAACCATCCCTAAACGAATGGTCACCTACTTTGCATCATTCCCTTCGTAGAGTGTGTTCCTTGCCATACCAAGGTTGTACTTTCATACGTTAACTGATTCCATTTCATAGTATGAAAGTACAACATTGGAAGTGAGTTTACTCCACTTCTTGAAAGCACTCCTAGATACTGAAGCAGGTGCATGGTTGATACATGCACCAAGAACCAACATTCAAATGAGTTTCAAATCTAATAGTACAAACATAGACAATTCATACTAAAAGATAAAAGATAACACAAGTTGGTGATCAAGCAACAAGCATTCATTAAACGTTTGATGTTGAACTGTAAGGGAAGCATCTCTATATTGCAAACTATGGATTACATTACATGAAATGAAAACATGGGTAGCGGGGATACTCCCTGCACCCCAGTGAGAGAGACTACTCACTCATAGCTAGGACAAAGAAGGAGGCGAGAAGAGAGAGAGCGTCATCCCCACAAAGGAGAGAGGAAAGTCAACCCCTTAGAGAGATAGAGGGAGTGACGATCTTCAGTCTTCACAGGTTGCTTGATGATGAGGTCTCCTCTTCCCACCTTCTTTGGTGAAGAGAGAGAAAGAACCTTCAAGATGGAACGTGGATCTCTGACTGGCAACCTTCAGGCAAAGGATGAAGTTAGACTAGCTCTGGAGTGCGGGAGGCAGCCTTTGGATATCTGAAAACTTGATATCTTTGGGAGGACCCCTTGGGTCTTATTTATAGGCCTTAAGTGGAGTCCAAACGGTTTGGTAAATTTTGGGTCCAAACGGTCTTGGAAACCGTTTGGACTCTGAGACCGTTTGGACCCCGAGACCGTTTGGACTCCGAGACCGTTTGGACCCCGAGACCGTTTGGACTCCGAGTCCGTTTGGACCCCGAGACCGTTTGGACCCCAAGACCGTTTGGACTCATGCGGTCTTGAGATCGTATGACTCCATGCGGTCTTGAGATCGTATGACTCCACGCGGTCTTGAGATCGTATGACTCCATGCGGTCTTGAGATCGGTTGACTTCATGCGGTCTTGAGACTGGTTGGCTTCATGCGGTCTTGGGACCAGTTGGCTTCATGCAGTCTTGAGACCGTGTGAGTCCATGCGGTCTTAGGACCAGGTGAGTCCATGCGGTCTTGGGACCATGTGGCTTCATGCGGTCTTGGGACCATTTGAGTCTTTTGTGATTTTTTTGTGTCTTTTTCTGTAAGTAAAAAGGAGAAAAGTTAATCTAACAGCATGTTTGCAATAAAAGAGAATAGTTAAAGATATTGTCTACTTTATCTGAGAAAGAGTGTGGAAAATTGAAGAATATTACTAAGATAACATCACAAAATTGGAGGTTATCACCACTAGATAAGGGTGAGGTATCAATTCTAAATCCTTCCCTTTCTATCTTCTTCAATTTCGTATAATTTTCTTTCTTAGTTTTCTTTGCACATATTTAGTTTTTGCTGTTAATAAAACCCACTTGGAACAAAGTCATCCACAGCTAACTTAAGAATCCAATAGCCCTCAAGAGAAATAACAAGAATAGCACATAGACATGTAATGGCGAATTAATAAATCATCTTCACTCAATTTCCATACTTTTGTTTCAATTCTACATCTGACCCTCTACAGGACAACATCAGGGCCGCAATAAGCCAAAACAATCTCAAGGACGAGAGGGACATCAGGTGATATCCAAATCATGAAGCCTTGCAAGTGGACCACTAGTAGAAACCAAATATGTGCATGTCAAACAACTCTAAGAACATTTTTCTTCTCTCCAAATAAAAGAGGCTTGGCCGCCCAAATTAAAATCCCTAATTATCCAAATCCCAAGCCTTTGAGTTTATGAATAAAAGCTAGAGTGTTGAATAAAACCATGAGAGTTGTGCCATAAATAAGGATCTATATGAAGAACTAAAAAAGGTCTCGCCTGGACGGTACATTCAACTGCCCTCAAGAAGGCAAATGTGTCGTGCCTGGTAGTGAAACCCTAAGCTATCTAAATATATGAAAGGCTGATAAAGGACTCGCCCGGTCGGTACATTCAGCTGCTCTCAAAAAGGCAGATGTATCATGCCCGGTAGTGAGATCCAAAAAGCATAGACAACCCCTCCCCCACTTGAAGGGGGAGTTACACACTAAGCCTTTAGCCAACCCTCATACCCACTCAAGTTTCCGGTAGGGTTTTCAGAGGAGTATAAAACTGATTAGAGTCAACGACATGCACCAAATAAAAAGTGGTCCCAATGCGGGCTAAGATATGGAAGAAACCTGAGATCCAAGCAACTCTCAATACCTGAAAAAGTTAAGGCAAAAAGCTCTGATATAACCTTAGGAGATCTCAGGTTTAGAATTGAAGAATGAGTATGGAAATCTTAACTGAATAAAATCGCCTCGCCATTACATGCCTCATCTCTATCTAACTTGAGGACAAGCTAGACTCTAAGTTAGGGGGGGGTGATAACCTCCAATTTTGTGATGTTATCTTAGTAATATTCTTCAGTTTTCCACACTCGTTCTCAGATAAATAGACAAAATCTCTAACTATTCTCTTTTATTGGAAACATACTGTTAGATTAACTTTTCTCCTTTTTACTTAAAGAAAAAGACACAAAAAAATCACAAAAGACTCAAACGGTCCCAAGACCGCATGAAGCCACACGGTCCCAAGACCGCATGGACTCACACTGTTCCAAGACCGCATGGACTCACACGGTCTCAAGACCGCATGAAGCCAACCGGTCCCAAGACTGCATGAAGCCAACCGGTCTCAGGCCCGCATGAAGTCAACCGATCTCAAGACCGCATGGAGTCATACGATCTCAAGACCGCGTGGAGTCATACGATCTCAAGACCGCATGGAGTCATACGATCTCAAGACCGCATGAGTCCAAACGATATCAGGGTCCAAACAGTCTCGGGGTCCAAACGGTCTAGGGGTCCAAACGGTCTCGGAGTCCAAACGGTCTCAGAGTCCAAACGATTTCCAAGACCGTTTGGACCCAAAATTTACCAAACTATTTGGACTCCACTTAAGGCCTATAAATTAGACCCAAGGGGTCCTCCCAAAGATATCAAGTTTTCAGACGGCTAGAGGCTGCCTCCCTCACTCCAGAGCTAGTCTAACTTCATCATCCGCCCGAAGGCTACAGGTCTGAGATCCACATTTCATCTTGAAGCTACTTTCTCTCTCTTCACCAAAGAAGGTGGGAAGAGGATACCTCATCATCAAGCAACCTGTGAAGACCGAAGATCGTCACTCCCTCTATCTCTCTAAGGGGTTGACTTTCCTCTCTCCTTTGTGGGGATGGCACACACTCTCTCTCTCTTCTCGCCTCCTTCTTTGTCCTAGCTATGAGAGAGTAGTGTCTCTCACTGGGGTGCGGGGAGTAGCCCCGCTACCCCTGTTTTGATTTCATGTAATGTAATCCATAGTTTGCAATATAGAGATGCTTCCCTTACAATTCAACATCAAACGTTTAATGAATGCTTGTTGCTTGATCACCAACTTGTGTTATCTTTTATCTTTTAGTATGAATTGTCTATGTTTGTACTATTAGATTCGAAACTCATTTGAATGTTGGTTCTTGGTGCATGTATCAACTATGCACCTGTTTCGGTATCTAGGAGTGCTTTCAAGAAGTGGAGTAAACTCACTTCCAATGTTGTACTTTCATACTATCAAATGGAATCAGTTGACATATGAAAGTACAACCTTGGTATATCGAGGAACACACTCTGTGAAGGGAATGATGCAAAGCAGGTGACCATTCATTCGGGGATGGCTGGCGGTGCATCATTCCCACACTTCTCATAGTTAGTTCACCGAAAGGAAACTAAATCTACAAAGATACTTGCTGTTTAAACTCTTTTTTACAGGTTATGTTTTATTTTACATGTTTTGATCCATGTGTAGTGGCGGTGAAAAACCGGTTACATCCTAGTGGCTTCTTATCATTATTTAACATCCTTAAATTTACTTCACTTCACTTTACTCATTCTTAGTCTAAAAATAACCAAACCAATCTTTTGTTTTAAATACCAACTATTAAGAGATTAAGTGAAATTCCAATATTTTCCATCTTGTTGTTCCCAACAAGACCGTTGTCCCGTGGATTCGACCCTTAACTATACTACGATAAGACTTCCACGTATCTCAGCATACGTGGGTGGAGTTCTCGATCTAGTATAAGCAAGGCTAAACTTAAAGATTTACCATCTTTAGGATTTTTAGTGGTGCACGCAATTCCACATAAGTGCCATTAGTATCAAAACTATATAATTATTATGTTTCATCTTCAAAAAATGTACATGTTTATTTGCAAAATTCAAGTATGTTCTAAATACTTTTGTAGTTCGGTACTTCTATTGTGTTTTTTTTATCTCCTAGATATGTTCTATAATAAATAATGAATGGTTATTTTCATGGTATCTAGATTTAATGCACACCTTGTCCTATACTATATACATTAAATATACCAATGAAATAAAATAAATAATAAGTATTTAAGGTCGATGATGCTAAATTTAAATACAAAGAATAATTACATGACAGAAAACCCACTATAAAGATATATGGGGTTAAATTATGAGTGCAAAATAGTTTTTGTACCGGAGATAACTTTGATGAAGTGATTGTTTAAAAAATGATTTAAAACAATATTATGTAGTATAAACCAAAAGTCGAGTGCTAGAAACTATTATTTCATTATTGAATAATTATTGCTCCATTAATAATTTTATTTAAAATAATATTCAGTTTTAATAAATGATTTTATGAAACCCTATTGCATATCTATATCATGTGTAGGACCATTTAATAGAATAAAAAATGCCTCATAGACTTTGAATGATTGAATGTATCTATATATCAATGTAAAACATAAACATAATTTCTACTAGAACAACCATGATCACTCTGAGATATAGTATATAATATGTCATAATCATCGGTGTGAGTTTTATGAAGATATGTTTGATGAAATACAATTTAGTCTTGTATTTTGTAATAACATCATATCACACCCTAAGTTTGATGTTTCTTGAATATTTATATTATATATGATCACTGAAGATTCAACAAAAAGTCATCAACTTGCACAATGGACATACGAATATGAGTTCTCTATTTTTCGGTGACTTACTAATGAGTTCTCTAATAGTTAGTTCAAAAAGTTTCTTATTATTTAATCTTATTATGTAAATTTGTAGTAGTTTTTATAAGAGGCTATAATGTAAGAGTTATAATGTCAATAGAAACATGAAAATCATTTTGGTACATGCTTCCCATGTGACCAGACTATGTGGATGTCCAAATCAATTTATAGAAATATCATTCAGTATAACAAATCTATGTTGCTTCAAATAACCTTCATTTATGATTGCATCTTTATATGAGTTGATTATTTCATGGTATTTTCGTACGGGTAGTAATAGCAAGTGTGGTCTTATGATAGTAAGTTGAGAGTCCATATTTTATCCTACAATGTCGATTTTGAAGGAGTGTCACGTAGATGATATGGTGGACAACAAGTGCAGGCTTTTCCTTACAATGACGACACAATGCGCGGAGTGGCTAACTAGAAAAGAGATCATAAGTGGAGTCTATGAATGGTTTTCACAATACAATGCATATTTTTATCCTCATTTTAATAAAAACAAAAAGATAGTAGCAGCCAACATAGTCCTGAAGTAATAAGAGAAAGAAAAACCAATTTAGAAATAATAAGGAAACACAAATAGGGTAAATTTAACAAAAATGAACTAAAAAAAGCAACAATGGTACGACAAAAGCAACACGTTGCAGGTTTACTGTTATACTTCAGTCAACAAAGAAATACAGAAAATGTTAATTAGTATAATAGTTAACCTCATGAAAATCATATTAGATTAATGCACTCTACCTTTGATGGTGTAATCATGGAAATTCATGCACATGGCTGGGCCACTCAACTAACTTCATCATCTTATAGTACCTAATGTGTCTGTG
The DNA here is from genome assembly GCA_963693085.1 of Alisma plantago-aquatica. NCBI lineage: Eukaryota > Viridiplantae > Streptophyta > Magnoliopsida > Alismatales > Alismataceae > Alisma > Alisma plantago-aquatica. The sequence goes on along the minus strand of OY856409.1, from coordinate 1,614,106,848 downwards.
CTCTCATAGTGCAGTATAATTCGACATCTTGTAGAGAACCAACAGAGTGAACAGACCATTGCCTAGAGCCATCGGAGGATGCTACTAAAATAGTTTAAAACTCACGAAGGGTGATGAAGCTGCATGGGATTTCCACGAGAAATTTAAGGTTGGTGATGACATGAAAAAAATTATTACACCAGGCATTGGCATGATACTACAAAATTATGGACCACTGCTATGAAATATGAAGCGTGAGTGATGTTGGGTATGTTGTACCAATACAGTCCCAGACGTGACAAAAAGTTGTTATGGAAGTGTTACCGACAAGCGTATAAACTCAAAGAAGAAATACCATATTTAACGTGGAAAACTCTCTCCAAGGCGAGAAGAGAAAAATCATGGGGCAATCCCGGCCAACAAGCACAATGTAATTAAGATTACAACTCACACTGCCTGAATTTAATTACCCCCTAAATCTAGGTAGCCCTCCCCATGCGAGAACACAGATGAGGAAGAAGAGAATCACACCCAGTGTGTACAAAACCTCCATCTTTACTTGATCTCCTCACGAGATTGTTGTCGTTGTTGGGGACTATTTGATGCCATTGTGATCGTTGACTTGGTCGGACTATTGCCGTTATGGTAACACTACATCTGTTACCGCCAACAATTACTTTGCTTCAAGGCAAAGTCATTGGACCTCTCTTATCAACTAAGAGAGATGCTCTGTCAGTGCACCCAATGTGTCACCAACTGTCAACCGCTACTTTGCTTCAAGGCAAAGTCACTGACCCTCTCTTATTTAACCAAGAGAGCTCCTCCCGTTGTTCTTGTTCTCTGGCATCCTCTACCACAGAAGGCACCAACAAGCTACTGGAGAGATCACTCCTCAACCAGTGGATGGTGGGATGATCTCAATAGCCTCCCCCAAGACCTTTATTTATAGGCCTCCATGCATGTGGTTTTAACCAAGAATCCTTGTCCAAATTCTAGACCCACTCCTAGTCCAACTTCATGATGCACATAGGGAACCGTACTCTTTCCTTCTTGGATATGACTCTTATTAGGATTCATAGCATAAACCCACCCTCTCCCAAGTCAAAATTCTACTAAGACATGGGCTGGATTATATTCCTAATCCCAAAAATCTCCCCTGCAGCCCATGAGGGAGACGTCGTCTACAACAATCATCTGGAGTAGCTTGTGGACCTCATCACCACTTGTGATGGATCCACTCTCATTGAACATGTCAGCATCCTGTCATTTTTATCCATCTTCTTGAAGTCCAATCTTGACTTCACTCTGTTCCCAAGCAACTGAGAAGAAGTATCCTGGAAGTGCCACTTCTCTCTGCATGCCCACACTTAGAACTTTGCTGGCTCCCCCTGAATGGTCAGTCGAGCCCTCCTGGATGAAAACCATGTTTTTGACCTTCTGTACCAAGGTTTAAAAACTCTTTGATGATGCTCCCCCTATCGATGAAACTCGACATCAAGATCCTCCAATTTGGGTGTAGCAACTACATGTCTAATGTATTGCCCTTCTTCATCACATGTGCGCGGTCTCAAAGAAGTCTTTGGAGTGACCTTCTCTAACTGGGAGTCATCATGTTGTACATCTCTCTTCATCCTCTAGACCCACTTATTCTTTAGTGGTCTTCGACCCTTGGGAAGCACTGCAATCTCATAGGTGTCATTGACCGGCCTAAATTGTGCGTCCAAAGGAGAAGATTTGAAGTAGTTGGACTTTTAAATAACCTGACTCTTAGGCCCCCGCAATGATGATGGGGTCCGAAGTAGCAATTGGGGTCGAACCACAGGGACAAGGATGGTCGTGCTAATAATGCGGAATCGACACTCTATACTCCGGTAAAAGAGAGATGAGTATAATGTTCCCAAGGGAACTGCAGGTGAAGATCGGTAAAATAAAGGAAAACTATCTCCAACTGGAATTATAAGGAAGATTAAGGTTTTTGGCATTTATCGGTTTTTAGAGGTTTTACGCAATAGAACCAGAGGAGATAACACCATTTCCTCGGTAAGGAAACGAAGGAGGAAAACTTTGGCAAAACAAGCGGCAACAGGAAACATCCAGTACCCCTTCTCTCAAAGAGGGTACCTCTAACTAAGTACCATCTCCCTCTCTCGAGGTTGATGTACTTGGGTTTGAGTGGAAAGATAACTAAAGCAACTCCGATCCTGGGTACTCTCGTACTGCCTGATCGGACCAAACGCTAGAGCTACAACACCTCTCTCGAGGGAGCTGCAACGGGAAACACAATTCGATAGCTAGTCAACACATGATCCAAGCATACATGCTAGAGTTCAGATGATAAGCAAAGTAATCATCCAACAAAAGGGGCCAAACACAAAGCAACAAACATTTAAAATTCCTCTAATTCCATTAACATAAGCATTGTATAAAAGGGTTTAGTTACATTGCGTAAATAAAGAAAGTAAATGACTGAAAAAGGGAAGATAGCTATTGCCTCCTTGATTTAGGAGGGCGACATGCAGCAGTAGGTCCCTAAGGCGCCTCTAACCAGATACCGGGCGGGAGCTCACCCCGATACGCCTGTGTCAGGTGGCACCCCCTATCGGGCGATAGGCCATGATGGGAAGACATATCGATCAAAGCGCTCTACCTGATACAGTCGTATCGGCATGCCACCCTCTCGGGCGACACACCGTGATGGGTGGTTCGTATCGGGCTCAGTATCGTGTCGGGGTAGAGACAACTTAGGGTATCGGGTTCCTCATATCGGGTAGCCTCTTCGGTCGATATTAGACTGCTGCTGCTACAGGGATGGATCCTAAGTGAACCATTCCCGCCCTCTCGGGTCGGGGAAGTGCTCACCTAGTACTGCCTGTCATGCCTCTACGATGCGACACACTAGCTCCAGGTGCTTTCAAAAGTTAGCTTTCGCGAGATTTCGACCCATCCCATCGGAGTCCTGTAGCTGCTATTTATAGGAAGTAGTTGGAAGAAATTGCGGATCTCCGGGTGCCATGTATCCTTCATCGACTCCCTTTACGTGGCTTCGGGGATGGACGACACCTAGGTATCACTCAGCACGCCTCTATTATCACGTGTCGGGTTGTAGTGGTATCGAGCGGCTGTGACGGACAGGCGCTTTTCCGGTGAGTGGCTCGTGTCGCGTGATATGTTTGTGTCGGGATGACTGACCATGGCGTGATAATGTCTCTCTGTCGGGTAGTAGCGTGTCGCTCGTTAGATTCCACGCTGCGTGATACGCCAGTGTCGGGTTGCCGCCATGTCGTGCAGTGACTGCCACAGGAAGTTGACGTGTCGTGCAGCTAGTAAAACGGTTGATTCCTTGTAAGTGGGCCGGGACGGGCCATCTTGCGGATATTTAGTGGAAAAGCGAGGAAAACTCTGTAAAAGATGATAAAAAAGAGTTAAGAGCATAGTGTGACTCATTTATTCAATAACATGACAAAAAGGAGAGGAAAACAATTTAAAAGGGTAGTTTTGACAACGAAATATGGGCCATAAATATCACAGAAATGGGTGTTATCAACTCCCCCAAACTTAGCATTTTGATTGTCCTCACTCAATTTTAAAACTTTGTTTTGTGATATTACTTCTTCGCCCGGTATAGTTTTCAGACAAGGGGTTTGAGCGAGTATTGAGATGCCTGAAAGTGAATACTGCCCGACCACAAATAACATACTTTATTTTTCCTTCCTTATTTAAGAAAAATTTTCTCTTAAGCTTCGACGATACTTGGGTGCATGATTTTAAAGTTAGCTTTCAAACAAAATAGCTTTTGGGAACAGAAAGTTGTGTTTGGGTAGGCTTAAGGCTTTTTGGGTTTTTCTTGTTTCCCATTAGTCCATCCAGGTACGGGTCTAATAACGGGCAAGTGGTCCCTACAGTCCAAGCAGTTGGCTTTAGAGCAGTGATTTCACATCCTACGTACCACTGCCCCAGAACTATCATGCCTAAAGATGGGTACTTTTGGAAAGACAAGTGTGTATATATATATATATATATATATATATATATATATATATATATATATTTTTTTTTCATTTGGCACAACTCTCATGCTTTTGTTCGTTCTCATAAGGCTTTTCTCTCTTTTTTTTGGGATTTTGTTGAGTAAGGGAAAACAAGAGCAATTTTTGCTGTTTGGGCAGCTTTTTCCTTCGCATACACATCTCTTAGCTGTTGTGAGAATTTTTTTCGAATTTTTTTTCTCGAAATTATAGGAAAAAGAAGAAAAGGTGAAGTTCAGAGGGATTTTAGTACCTCCTTCACTGATACATAGTACCCCCCCAACTTACTCCACACTCTGTCCCAGAGTTGTGAAGTAGATAAGGTAGGGTAATGTGAAATCAGTGAGGGTTAGCTGGTGAGAACGCCTTTGCTAGATAGAAGCTCCCACACATATTTGCTATGTTTGTTGTGGTAGTCGATGTGGTGGAGCTGGTTAGGCGTCTCTTGGTTTGATATACATTCCTGCATGAAGATGCTGCAATCGTTGGATAGAGGAATTTGCTGTGGACTGTGGTGGCAGAACTGAAGCTCATTCCATTTTCTCACTACTGTCTCCAGGAATGGTTGTATCAGCATCGCCACATCCTTGTAGTATTTTCGTACTAAGCGCTCGAGGGGTGTCAATGTTGTCGATGTACACTGCACTAGATGATCTTTGTTGCTGTCTGAGCTATTGTAGAAGATTCCTGCTCGTTGGCGAGTGTACATCGTCAGGAGCGTCGAGTGGTTGTAGTGCAGGATAGGTAGGAAGATGATGTGTGGAACCCTGCACTGCAACTCTTCCAGAAAGGATTGTTTCATTCCTGACTCATCGGCAAGGCATACATCGTTGAACAACATTGGATGAGCTATGTATGCATGTTCAAACTTCTTTTGTAGTATTTGGATGTAGGCGGCCGCCACTGATATCGCTAAACATCCTCCTTCTTTTACCATGTCCCTTAAGTCATCAACAGGGACTATGACACTACCTGCCTCGTAGAAAACGTCTGCGGGGGTAGAGTCAGTCAGCTTCAGAAGAACTTCATTTACCTATTCTTGTGTGAGTGTAGAACATGAGAAATGATCGAAGTTGTTTATCATGTCTTCTGAAGTTTCAGGCGAAGTGGGGTCTTTGATTCCTCATACTTCCCGTATGATTTCTAACTACTTGCCTACCCCATAGACGTCTGCTTCTATCTCGGCTTCTTTTTCTAGAGTGTTGATGGGTTGTGAAGATTCGTTTGCTTGGTCACTATCCAGCAGCCTTTTTGATACCCCTGCGTCTTGGAAGTAGCGCTTGTCTTTGATCAGCAGCAGAGAGTAGGTGCTCCTGAGATGGAAGAAGTCTTGGCCCTGGAGATGCCTTATGTTTCCAAATATGTTGAGCAGCTCCATGGCGCGCAAGATGACAAAGGTGCTATTCCCGCTTCCAGATTCTTCTTGGACGGGGAAGTTTCCGATGGAGAAGAATTTCCAAATGTCATTATGACGTTGGACTCCTTGCTTGATGACTCGGAGAAGACACAGCGGGAGAAGCCTGAGATGTTTGTCCTCCGGGCGACTGAAGATAAGTCCTGAGCATGGCACCTCCTCGTTGCAATAGCTGAACAACTGGACATCATGGTTCCAGAGGTCTACCACACACAAAAACCAGTTGTTGTGGTGCTTGTACGGGGCCAACACGAGGTTCGTGTTGTGCTCTTCGATATGCCACAACATGTTGGCCACCGCGATGGAGTCTGACACTCCCATCATCAATCTTCTTTCTAAGGTCAGGGTGGCGTTGTATATTGTTTGCCGACCTGCCCTCGTGCTGACATTCTCGATTATTGCACCCTCTAGGACCCTGAACAACTTTTTCCGACGACGGCTGGCGAGCGGAACATGCTTCTGAGTGCTCCCCGTCATACAAAGAAGTATTCGTCACTCCAGACGATGTCTTCTTCATCATCCTGTGACCTCAGGACCTTGTTCAGCAATTTGTGGTCCCTGATCGTCAGGTATCCGATGGCCCTTCTGTCAAAGTCGGCCATCTTGAAGGAAAGAATCTCCGACGACACAGAGAACACATCTGCCGTCGAGCTTCTTCCTCTGGGGGTGTCTTTCATTGGCGGTGCAGATGTCCCCCCCCCTTCTCCCTCAAATTCGTCAGAAGAGTCCTCCCCGACGCTGATTGCTTCGTTGTTATCATCAGCTTTGTCTAGGGGACTGAGGGAGTAGCTTCTTCCAAACCGCGGGAGATCGCTTGTCCAGATGGAGCTCCGTTGGCTGACTTTTGTGGCGTCCCTTCCTCGGGCATTGTGGATGGCCCGCTAGAGGAGGAAGTGGACGACGACCTTGGTGAGGATGCAGACGAGGAGGGTTGAGAGGCTAAGCAGGAGGTGACAGAGACCTCTGCGGTTTCCTTGGATGTGGGTGGTCATCCCTCCTGTTCATCCTCTCTTCGATCATGTCGAGGCATTGGAGGGCCTGCTGCATTGTGGCATTGAGAGCCTCTAGTTGGCCGGGAAGACCAACTAGAGTCAGCAGTTGCCGCTCCTGGCTATTTAGCCTCTAGTGGAAAATAAAAAACTTGCGGGTTAGAGAAGTAAAAGTAGCTGAGTGGCTTCTTGTTACCTCCCACAAGTTATCGAGTTCATAACCCAACATCTGTCCGAGTGACAGAGGGGCTGCTGCAGATTTTCCTCTCATCCGCGTGACACTCCTCTCCCGTGAAGATCGACCCGACGAGTGTGTAGCCTCACTCGGGGTAGTATCAATCTGGATTGTTCGCGAGGTTGTTGCTTCTGGGCAAGGCGTCAGCACCTTCACGGTTGTCTCTACCTTTCCTGCTTGTGGTGGTGGAGAAGGGCGTGGTGTGGGTGGATGTTGCTCCACCTCTCTGTTGTCGGCGACATCCTCTACATCTACCACAGGAGACACCGGCAGTGGTGTCAACGTAGGCTGCGTAGCTCCGAGCTCCATCTCGAGGATATCGGCGAACACGCCATTACTGGCGTCCGGTTGCACCACTTCTTCTTCCATTGAGGGTGCCACAGAAGCTTCAGGAGTTGTGGCTATCTCTTTCATGGCAGCTTCCCTCGGGGATATCGAGGTTCTCTCAGCCTCGGTTGTCTCAGCGACCTCCACGATCACCGATACTTCTTCAGCCACGATAGATGTTGTCACGGTCGCGGCTGGTATGGAAGGAGCAACGATAGATGTATTAATGGTTGTCGTAGGTTGCTCCGGAGCGGTGGGCGACTCGACAGGAATTGTGGAAGATTTGTCCTACCATGCATCTAGAGGAATTGGTTGTCATCTTGCAGTCGCCCTCTCTTGTATCCTGGTGGTGGCGGCGTAAGTGGCTTCGACTGCCACAGCTTCAATCTCTACTGTGGTGAAGACCAACTTTTCTACGTCGTAGGTGGCGCAGCTAGGGAGTGGAAGGAGGATGTTCGTTCTCGCAAATTTGTAGAAGTATCTTTGCCCCTCCTTCTTAATGATGTTGGCCCTCATGAGGAACTTGAGGTCGATCTTCTCGTCGTCCCTTATCCTTGAAAGGCTACACAGCTCCTTTGGGTATCCCAACCCGACCACAATCAGTTTGACGATTCTACCCATGCAGTACTCCTTGGTGGCATTCTTTATGGGGTGCAACCTCTTCAGCAAGAAGCATCCTAGGTTGACCACCCTACCCTCCATCATGTGCTACATGAGATGGAGTTCTTCGGTGTAGATGTTTCTTGATTTGTTCTTGCTGAAGAGCAGGCACACCACAAATTTGTGCACTATTCTCCAGAAGCAGGAGTGCACTTCCGCCACCTTGCTTCCTAGCTTGAACGATGATTCACCGGTCAGCTTTCTCCAGAGCTCCACTGAGTTGAACCCGTGTCCTTCGGTGATCCTTGAACCGTTGTTAAGTAGTTCTTTCTCTGCCTCGCTGGAAGAGAAGATTTCATTGAGCAGCTTCTCAGATATGACGTGCTCGACATTATACAGCCGCCCTTGCAGTCTGTCTTCCGCGCCATATTCTTCTATTTCCTCGAGTTTATTTTGTACCCGGCCGAGAGACGACATGAACTCCTTGGTGAGTTTAGTGTAGGAGGCGGAGTGGCTGAGGAAGATCTTCCTCAGCATGGCTGTAGCTAGGATATTTTCCAGCCTATCGAAAATGCCTAGCTCAAGGAAGGACGACTGGTGGCAGAATCTGCTCGACCTGTAGATTTTTGTTGCCAGTTCTGAGTATCGACGCCTACGCTCATTGTCTCTGGGCATGAACCTACTTGGTGCATGATCTAATGGTTCTGTCACCACTGTTGAAGCTGTTGTTGGGGTCGTTACTTCTTCCATCCTTGGTCTTTTTTTGACCATGGATGGCCCAGCTGCTTCGGGGTTTGGACATTTCTGACCGACTGTTGTAGCTTCTGAAGTGGCCTCGGTGTTGATCCTCCAGCCTTATTCGTCAACTTGGATGACAGTTTTCTTGGTATGGGCCATTTTTGTTATCATAAGACAAAAGTTTATTAAGCATCTGAATGATTCACCTTACCCGATATCGGGTGGCAGGGTGCGTCGCCCGATATCGGATCGGTAATATTGAAAACTGACTTTGATTACAATTAGTAAAACCCAATAGATATCGGTTAAGGTTTAAGACTTAGGTCGCCCGACAAAAATTGTTACCTGATATCAGTGTTGCTCGATACGATGCGAGTTAAAACACTCTCATTAACCAAACTGGACGACACAGTGGGCTTGCCCGATATGCCTATGTCGGGCAGAACGGGGTTGAACCCATACTTCCTTAAGGTAATCGTGCAACATCCGATACGATATCTCGAAAAAGGAGCACCACGCGACACGGTCAAACGATAGGAAACCTGATAGGGGTGATACCCAGCACAAGCATGCATCGCGCGACACATAAGAACTAAGGTCATGTACTCGATATAGCTAAAGTACAAGGTGTTCTGAGCAACACTAAACAGAGTCACGCGATATGAAGTGCCTGATTCATGCCACAAGATACGAGCGGCGTGTCGCGCAACCAACATGATAAGGAAATCGGGTTATACCCTTGGGTTGTCGCGTGACACGGGAGCTGAAGTAAAGATGCCTGATACTAGAACTTGAGCGAGAGTATGTCTTTTGACATAAGAAACCCGCGAGGCGATACAAACCCGTGTTGGGAAAAACCGATCGACACGGGCACTGCCCGATATAGGGTTTCGGGTGGGTGCACGATAGAAACGTATCACGCGACACGGTCAAAAGGTAGGGTTGTCGTCATAAACACGTGTCGGGCGATACGAGGAAAGAACTAAATCGATGTGTCTGATATGAGATGCACGACACGAGGGTCATGTTAGGTAACCAAACAATATGCATATCAAGCTATACCTTTGTTTTCTAAAGGTAGCTTGCACGACACGCGAGCAGAAGCTAGGTGGCCGATACGAGAGCAAAGAAAGAAATTACTGCACGGTACGGGAGTAGGTGAGAGAATAAATGCTAGTGCCCAACACGGTTAAACCACAGTTACTATATATAGCAATCGAGGGCGGGGGTAAAACAGATAAAGTTAGGGCACGTGTCGACCGAGGAGACAAATCATTCCCGAGACGAGCAATAACATCAGTCCCGTCCTTCAAATCAAGGGTCATTACTCATGCCGCCCGACACGGATGCCCGCTACTCAGTTTATCGCCCGACATGGCTCACAGCTAAGGTGCGCTGCCCGATACCATAGCCCGATATAGGCGTGTCGCGCAGCGACGCACCTGGGCCCTTGCCCGATATCGGCCAGTGAGTAAGGCATCTTGGCCCGATACAAAGCTTCAAACAAGATAATTGACAAAAAACTAAAATGAAATCAAAGGAAAAAGCAATTGATGGGTAAAACATCATTGGCCTACGGTGACACTCTCAGCCTCAGATAGTATTACTCATTAATGCTTATAAAACTGAGCGGTGGCCCATAAAACAGAAGAGTCTGAGCATGTGGAGCATGTACTGACTCAAGCCTTATTACAATCATAATGTTCATAATGTTTCTCTTGCAGGAAAGGAAATAACATCCTATTCTAAGAAAAGTAAAGGCTCGGGTTGCCTCCCGAGGAGCATTGTAGTTAGTGTTGTCAGCTCAACAGCTTTAGATCCTTCACTTTGTGCATTCGGTTGTTTCGACATCCTCCAAACTTATCTCTGACCTTCTTATGAATGCTTCGTCTTCATAGTACCTTTTTACTCTATGCCCATTCACTAGAAAAACCTTTGCTAGATTGTCCTTGTCATACAGCTCCATCATCCCTAATGGATATATCTTTGCTATGGTGAAGGGTCTAGACAACCTTGTCTGCATCTTACTTGGAAAAAGACGGATAGAGGATTTAAATAAAAAAACTTTATCACCTTCAATCACATCCTTCTTCTTCAGGTGGGCATCATGCCACACCTTGACCCTCTGCTTATAAATCCTTGCATTCTCGTATGCATGTATTCTCAGGTCTTCAAGTTCCTGTAGCTGTAAATATCTCTTTTCCCCTGCCTTCTCCAGGTCCATATTTAGGAACTTAATCGCCCAAAGAGCCTTGTGTTCAAGCTTTAAGGGTAGATGACAAGATTTTCCATAAATCAATTTGTAAGGGGTAGTTCCAATGGGTGCTTTATATGCAGTTCTGTAGGCCCAAAGAGCGTCATCGAGCTTCATTGACCAATATTTTTGCGTGTGGCTGACAGTCTTCTCTAAAATCTACTTAATTTGTCTATTCAAAACCTCCACATGCCCAGAAGTTTGAGGGTGATAGTGTGTAGCAACCTTGTGCTTAACCCCATACTTCCGCAGGAGTGCTTCAAACTGTTTTTCCCCGAAATGCGATCCACCATCGCTTATCACAGTATGAGGTACTCCAAAGCAAGGGAAGATAGTTTTCTCAAACAACTTGATCACAGATTTGGAGTCGCAAGTTTTAGTGGCAACAGCTTCCACCCATTTAGACACGTAGTCCACCGCGACTAAAATGTATTGATATCCTTTTGATGGGGGAAAGGGACCCATGTAGTCTATTCCCCAGACATCAAAAATCTTGACTTCGACCCAGTTGGTCATAGGCATCTCGTTCCTTCTTCCAATATTTCCAGTCGATTGGCATTCTTTACAAACTTTTACATAATTTGTAGAATTTTTAAACAAGGAAGGCCAGTAAAACCCCGATTGTAGCACCTTAGTGGCGGTCCTTTCACTTCCCAGGTGTCCTCCATATGGTGAGGCATGGCATTCTTTCAGAATGTTTGGCACTTCTTCCTCAGGAATACACCTTCTATATAGGTTATTCGCACATATTCTAAAGAGAAGGGGATCATCCCAATAGTAATTCTTTATATCCAAAAAGAACTTCTTCTTTTGATTGTATGTTATTTCCGGAGGTAACTCCCCATAAGAAAGGTAATTACAAATATCTGCAAACCATGGCAAACTCTCATCTTTGGTTTCTACCATTAGCAAGGCCTCATCTTCATAGTTATCGTTGATAGGTGGCTCCTTCTTTTCTTTGACTATAATCCTTGATAAGTGGTCGGCGACTACATTTTCCACACCTTTCTTATCAATGATCTCGTGATCAAACTCCTAGAGTAGTGAATCCCTCCTTAGAAGTCTGGGCTTAGTATCATTTTTCTGCATAAAATATCGTATCGCCCCATGGTCGGTGTAGACCTTTACCTTTGTTCCAATCAGATACGATCTGAACTTGTCGAAAGCAAAAACAATCGCAAGCATTTCCTTCTCTGTTGTCGTGTAATTTACGTGTGCTTCGTCTAGAGTACGACTGGCATAGAAAATGACATGGTGCCTTTTGTCCTTTTTCTATCCCAGGACTGCTCCTACAACATAGTCACTGGCATCGCACATTAGCTTGAAAGGTAGTTCCCAATCTAGAGTTTGAAGGATAGGTGGAGAAACAAGTGCATCTTTCAAGGCCTGAAAAGCATTTAGACAATCGTTAGCGAAATCAAATTCAACATCCTTAACCAGAAGATTTGGCATCGGTTTAGAGATCTTCAAGAAGTCTTTTATGAATCTTTGATAATAATCGGTGTGCCCGAGAAAACTTCGCACTCCAGTTACAGACTTCGGTGGAGGTAGTTTAGATATAGCTTCAGCTTTGCTCACATCTACCTCGATACCTCTCCTCGAGATTTTATGCCCTAGCACTATGCCTTCTCGTACCATGAAGTTATTGGTATGTATGCCCTGAGAGGCAAGCATGGGATGATTGGTGGGATACATTAAGATTGATTTGATAAACATCAAAGGCAAGCTTCCAATTCTTTTTGGTTCAGTCATATGAGATAGTGATAGAACAGATTGAATGTCTAGAGAATGATAGTACTCAATGATGTATGCCTTCAGGTTGAGGACCTGAACGATGAGATAATACGGATGCTAAGAGTTTGTACATTCTTGTTATGTCCCTAGTCAGATGTCATTGTGGAAGGTAGATAGACAGAAGTGACACACAAGACTAGATTGTGGTGTTGGTTGATGATATAATCTCATTAGTCATGATATAAAGATATCAAAACAAACACATAGGTACTTGTTAGAGAACAAGTGTACTGGACAGACCCACCATGAGTTTGACACATGGAACCATGACATGGTAGTCACAGTCAGTACTCACAGTGATGGTGGTGAGTATGATTCTTAGACCTGAAATCACTGCACTCAACACATGTCGTTGGGCACACTTTGACATCATCAAATGCAGTCCTGAAACATGGGTTGTTATAAAGGTGATGATTGGGTGGCTTTGACACATGGGGCTTTTGAGGGGTGAGTGATAGATATGGGATTTGTCCCTCCTGAAGGAGTTTGATATCCATGGCCACTTGATGAGTATGATTGAGAAAGGCGTGCACGCATGTGTGAGTCAATATGTGATACTGATGTCATAACATATCTCTTCCAATCTACTCTGAGATCAAGAAAGTGAATGAACATTGACAGGATGACTATTCCATGCCTCGAGTTCATTCGGGATATCTGTGATAAAGGAATTATACATTCACTGTAACACCATTCACGGATTGTAGGATTGAAAATTGTTCTCCAACTTTCTATTTCACTTGGGCAGCACTGATGTGTGTCTAGGCACCTCTCTTTTCTTGTGAAGTCATAAGTGTTATGGACTTTCACTGCCAACGTGAATAGGACCTGCAGGGTCACACACATAGGATTTAACCTGGAAGAGGGGTTTTGTCCATAAACAATGTTTCGATTGATTACTAAAGGAATTTAGTAGTTCAATTAAACACTCAATTAATAGATAGCTTAAAATCATAGTGTTCAAGGTGTTGGACACATTGATTGGAGTATCGCATTGATTGAAATCGCAATTGACTGATTCTGCACAATCTACACTCCCAACCGATCGACTCATGTGATGAACCGATCGGTTGAGCTTGGTGAACCGGTCGGCTCAAGTGTTGAGTCGATCGGCTCAAGTGTTGAGTCGATCGGCTCATGGTTAGGGTGAAACGATTGCTTCAAATGTTGAAATGATCGATTCAATTGGTGCAACCCAGCAAGTTGGGAAAGTAGGATTGGTGAGAATTTTCCTTGTGTTTCACTTGCCCTATTTGATTGGAACAAGGATTGATATTCTATACCAATTAGAAACAAAAGGAGGAAATTCAATCGGGAACTGATCAGGACCACGAACCGACTGGTTCATGAGTCCCAACCGATCGGTTGAGGTGTCAACCGACCCGTTCAGGTCCCCAACCGACCGTTTCAGTTGTGAAACGACCGGTTTAGGTTGTGAGTTGGTTGTTTTGTGGAAAATCTCAAACCCTTCTACTCCTACTTTTAGTCCCGTATTTCCCGGGATGGAGAACCCTGTCCCATGACCCTCCTATATATAGGGGTATTGGGGGCTTCTCAGAGTACAACTCAGTGCAAACTAGTTGCTCTGCAAAGTTGTGGTTCTCTCTGGTTTTGGTAACTGAGAGAGCCCGAGCAAGTGCTACCCGATAAGGGAGGCATAGCAAGGGAAAGACAACTGCAGAAAGTGATTGGTGCAGGAGAGTGTGTTCGTGACTAGTACGTCAATAGGAGGGTGTGACTCCTTCCAATTCCTTGTGGGACAAGGAGATTGGAGTTCCATGTGGTCTATGTGGACTACTTCAGAGGCAGGAGGTTTCTGCCACTCGGAGAACTGTTGTCAATCTCGACAGTTGGGTGAGACCAGGAATCGTCAGTCCCGGTGCGACCAGGAGCTGCACAGACATCGTCCAAGTCTGGAGGTGAAGACCGCACAAGCCGTGAGGTATTGTCATCGAGCAAGCCTCGGGACAAGGTATGATTCCAAAAACCATCCTTTCCTATTGTATAGACGTTGATGCGTTTCCTTGTTCTGGGTTTGGGGAGGAGAATTTTTTTATTTCCGCTGCCTTCTCTGTCTCCCCTAATACCCAACAGTGGTATCAGAGCCACGTCAACTGATCTATACTGTAGGGATTATCGATATGATCGATTTTGGTTTGTTGCCTTTATTTATTGCATATGATGCGAATAAAACTGGCTTTATGCATGTCCAATCCTAAATCCACAAACCCCAATTACATATATGATATGTATTATTAATGCACTCGATACACGTCACCCTTAAACGAGTTTTGTGGTGGATGTATAACATGGTTATGGCCAATAAACCCTATCTATGTATGGTTCTATGTAGTTGCTTGCATCGCGGTCTGCACACCGATCTTCCTTCTCCTATTCCTGATGTAACTCAAATAAATTCGAGATTTATTTCCTACCGTTGCTCCCCTAGAATGTAACTTGAGGTTTCTCTTTTTACAATGTAAAATAGGATAGATTTTTATTTCATGTTATGTCAAAGAACGTAGGACATCGAGAGGACAACTGAGATGATCGGTTCAAGGCGTGAACTGTTCGGTTGACGTTCCAGACGATCAGTTCAAGGGGTGAACCGATCGGTTGATGACCAGTTCGAGGAGTGAGATGAGCGGGTGGCGGCCATGAAGAGATGCACAATGACCAAGCAAACTGATCAGTTGGAGGAGCCAACCGATCGGCTGGTGGCACCCAGACGACCGTGCCAGAATGAGCAAGTCAATCATGTGATGAGTTGATCTACTCGGAAGGCAAGGCACAGAGTTCATCTTGTATAGGTTGCATGTGATGTAGACCTAGATGACCGTGATTCCTCTTGGATTGAGGAATCACATTAGGATGGCCATAATCATCGCTTTTATCGTTTTGCATGTTTTTTGTGGGATATAGCATGTATATGATACATACTATGTATTGTGGTGATTGGATATGTATATGTATATAAAAACCAAATCCCTCATTAAATATTAAGTTTTAGATGGCTTCCAAATGTGACACACGTGAAAAGCTTGATCGACCAAGTGTGGGCACGCCCTAGCGTGGTGCACCGTCTATCTCGTGGAAGCGTGAAGGATGAATGTGTGGGTCTGCCCTAGCAGGGTGCATATTCATCGTGTTTGCTTTGGTTCAGACTTAACAAGGTGACCTAGATGGGTTCTAGTACCTTGAGGCATGTAGATGATCATGGCAAGGAGTTGCATATGACATCTTATCAAGAGTTTCATATGATGAAATTGGCAAGAGTTGCCTACATGAGAGATCTAAGATTTGGGTGACAGCCCTAGCTGGTCCATGGCTTAGAGGATTTCAGGATCTTGCCCACTAGAAGGTTGTACGTTGCAATCTTCTGAATTGATGGTGAGGGCTATCAATTTGAACTAAAATAGTGCGAGCTATAATTAATTAAATGCCTAATTATATCGTCAACTTTTCAAATCAATCAAATAGGTCAAAAATGAGTTTTTGGACTAAAATTGCATATTTCCTTTTGTAGTGAAAATGACAACAAATAACACTCACTTCTCTTTGCGATCGGTCATTGAAAGGGACAAACTAAATGGGACAAACTTCCATGACTGGTATAGGACATTGAGAATTGTTCTCACTCAAGAGCGAAAGCTCTATGTCCTAGATACTCCAATTCCAGAGGAACCGACTCCTAATGCACCAAAGACAGAAAGGGATGCTTACAAGAAGCATTTTGATGATGCCATTGATGCAAAGTGCTTGATGTTGTGCTCCATGAACCATGAGTTGCAGAGACAACATGAGAATATGGGTTTCATTGAGATGATTCAGCATCTCAGGAACCTGTATGAAGATCAGGCACGGAAAGAGAGATACGATGTCTCAAGGGCACTGTTCAAGTGTGTCATGATAGAAGGATATCTTGTTGGTCCTCACACACTAAAGATGATTGGGTATGTGGAGAACCTGCAAAGACTAGGATTTCCACTGAGCCAAGAGTTGGCTACTGACCTGATATTGCAATCATTGCCAGAATCATACAGTCAGTTTGTGATGAACTACAACATGAACAACTTTGATAGGCCACTGTCAGAGTTGTTGGGCATGTTGAGGACAACCGAGACACAGATGAAGAAGGATAAGCCTAAGTCTGTGATGGTGATCACGAGCAAGAAAGGCAAGTCCAAGCGCAAGGGCAAGGGCAAAGCTAAGAAAGGTTCTGATGCTAGCCAGGAGCCCAAGATGACTTCAGCTCTCAAGGCCAAGAGAGGCGTGACCAAGAAAGGCAATTGCCACCATTGTCAAAATCCAGGACATTGGAAAAGGAATTGTCCTCTCTATCTGGAAGAACAAAAGAAGAAGGAGGCAACATACGTCTCTACTTAACAGTGTCATGAAAGTAAACTTGTAACACTTTTTGAGGTATATGATACCAAAATGTAAAGTGTAAAACACTCAATAAATGGGGCACGTTTTGCCGCCATAGATAGGAGTACTTTAGTTTATTTTCAGCCTAAAAGGCATGTAATACAATTATGAACTACTATTTCATATTTGCCAATAGATAGAAACACTTTATTTTTGCATATTGTATGACAATGATGGCAATCAATAAAGTTGATGTTTCAATCTTTTAAAGATGTGATCTTTGTGGCAATGCCTTGCTTATCTTGTGGTATTTGATATGCATAAGATAAAATGATACCTAAAAGTTATAGATAACTCAAACAATCAAATTAGCATCAATCATGAGAAATTCATTTCTAGTGTCCATGTGATGGATAAATCTTGACTCTTTTGGTTAGAAAACCGTTAAGAGACATGAATATCTTGGACATGATTAATCAATCTTCACTAATGGTAGTGGGAGAATGATTATCCTATTAGGTATGATACATGTGATGTATTTACATACCTATTGGAACAAATGCTAATACTTCAAATGGTGTTTAGAGAAATACCAATATGAATATCTTGAAGTGTTCAAGATTATCATAGATGAAGTGCAAATTTGGTAAAGTGTTAATTCTTGATAAGATCAATGAATGAAATACTTGGACCAAATGTTTGAGATCCTTATGAGTGATTATGATAGTGTATCATAGTGAACTCATGATTAAGGCATGGTGATGTCTAAATCAAGAAAGGAATCATACTCTAAGGAGTTAGAGAATGATTATCAAATAACTGAATTCTTCCTAATAAAAGAATACCACACACTAATAAAGGACATTGAGAATCACAAGGAGTTGTGAGTTCTTATATCCTTGACAGATACACCTCAATTATCTATGTGATGAGTTGTTCATGTGATGAGTCAACTATCTAGATGAATATGAAGAACCAAATTTTGAGTTATGGTTTGTGACCATTACATCCTAAATGACATCCATGTGAACCATAAGGTATGACCTTGATGGTAGCACCCATTGGAATAAAATCCATAAGTGTGAATAAGTCTTAAGTGTTAAGACACATGGATAACATTTTGAGAAGGATGATGCTTGATGATTGATACTTAATGACTAAGACATTTGGCATATGGATACTAAAACCACATTCCTATGAGGAATAAAACAAGGATGTGTACGTGACACAACCTGTAAGGTTTATGAATTCACTAATGCAAATGAAGTCTATAAGTTACAATGGACTAATCAATGTGATTGATTGAGTACAAGAAACTCAGAATTGGAACTTTACTTTGATAATATAGTCAAAGGGTTTGACTGATATGTCAAAGATAAAGAAGGGATATGTGATTTAGTGGGAGCGTGTTCAAATTCCACATGTTGATGTGAAATGGAAATGTTCTAGAATGGAAATCCAATAGTGGAAATTATCTTTAAGGAAGATAGAGATGTTTCCTATGTGATAGGAATAGAGATCTATAGAGATAGTTCTCGAAAAACCTCTTGACCTGAAAAGAGAAAGCATACATTGGCAATATGTACTGAAGAGTTCAGTATGCACATATTTAGTGGGAGAAAACTTGTCCATGTTGCATGGAGTTAGTATCCCAAGGCCAAGTGTCCAATTCTTATGAAGAATGGGAACACTAAGAATAGATATGGATCTATCATGTATGTAATCATCCCATTATCTTGCATGGAAAGAATAAAATGCATTCATCATCCTGTATGTATGACATGGCAATATGATGTGCTCATCCTGAAAACTCGTATGTGGGACATGACGAGTGGATCTATGTCTACTTCCAGTACAAGTTATTGGAATACCATGAGAACTTGATAAGTACTTGGGAAGTACTAGTTCTATGGAGAAAAGGAAGAGTTCAATGTAAAGAGTTACATTGATGTGAACTTCAGAAAGGACAGAAAATTAATCGCAAAATATATATAGGATATATAAAAGTGAAAGTTTGTTGATAATTGGAAGTGTTCCAATAAAATCATTTAAAAGGAAATGATGAGTATCTATGTGTTAGAGAACAATAGTGGATACTATATGGATTTGCAAGTTCATGAGATGAACTTATAGATATTCCACTCTTTGATGACAAGTATGGAATCCTTGATCATGCAATGTGGCTAAAGGTTAGCAAAGGAATACTAGATCACATATTATGGAAACTCCATCTCATACGTATGACATACAATGAAGAGATGACAGACATGAAATTTATACTGACTTTGGCAAGGTGTTGCCATAACTCACTATGTTCGCACTAAGAGCACAGTAACATGTGGGACATGTTTGAAAATCACTATGAATATGATTCAAGGGTGATTGGCTCGTAGTGCAAGTGGGAGTCTATTGGTATGTATGCCCTGAGAGCCAATCATGGGATGATTGGTGGGATACATTAAGATTGATTTGATAAACATCAAAGGCAAGCTTCCAATTATTTCTGGTTCATTCATATGAGATAGTGATAGAACAAATTGAATGTCTAGAGAATGACAGTACTCAATGACGTATGCCTTCAGGTTGAGGACCTAAACGATGAGATCATACAAATGCTAAGAGTTTGTACATTCTTGTTATGTCCCTAGTCGGATGTCATTGTGGAAGGTAGATAGACAACAATGATACACAAGACTAGATTGTGATGTTGGTTGATGACAGAATCTCATTAGTCATGATATAGAGATATCAAACCAAACACATATGTACTTGTTAGAGAAAAAGTGTACTGGACAGACCCACCGTGAGTTTGACACATGGAACCATGACATGGTAGTCACAGTCAGTACTCACAGTGATGGTGGTGAGTGTGATTATTAGACCTAAAATCACTGCACTCAACACATGTCATTGGGCACACTTTGACATCATCAAACACAGTCCTGAAACATGGGTTGTTATAAAGGTGAGGATTGGGTGGCTTTGACACATGGGGCTTTTGAGGGGTGAGTGATAGATATGGGATTTGTCCCTCCTGAGAGAGTTTGATATCCATGGCCACTTGATGAGTAGGATTGAGAAAGGCGTGCATGCATGTGTGAGTTAGTATGTGATACTGATGTCATAACATATCTCTTCCAATCTACTTTGAGATCAAGAAAGTGAATGAATGTTGACAGGATGATTGTTCCATGCCTCGAGTTCATTCGGGATATCAGTGACAAAGGAATTATACATTCACTGTAACACCATTCATAGATTGTAGGATTGAAAGTTGTTCTCCAACTTTCTATTTCACTTGGGCAACACTAATGTGTGACTAGGCATCACTCTTTGCTTGTGAAGTCATAAGTGTTATGGACTTTCACTGCCAACGTGAATAGGACATGTAGGGTCACACACATAGGATTTAACCTGGAAGAGGAGTTTAGTAGTTCAATTAAACACTCAATTAATTGATAGCTCAAAACCATAGTGTTCAAGGTGTTGGACACATTGATTGGAGTATCAGATTGATTGAAATTGCAATTGACTGATTCTGTACAATATGCACTCCCAACCGATCGACTCATGTGATGAACCGATCAGCTGAGCTTGGTGAACTGGTCGACTCAAGTGTTGAGTCGATCGGCTCATGGTCAGGATGAAACAATTCCTTCAAATGTTGAAACGATCGATTCAACTGGTGCAACTAGAGTTACAAGGAAGATTAATGTTTTTGGCATTTATCAGTTTTTTTGGAGTTTTGTGCAACAAAACTAGAGGAGATAACACCATTGCCTCGGTAAGGAAATGAAGGAGGAAAACTTTGGCAAAACAAGCGGTAGCAGGAAACATCCAGTACCCCTTCTCTCAAAGAGGGTATCTCTAACTAAGTACCAACTCCCTCTCTCAAGGTTGATGTACTTGGGTTAGAGTGAAAAGATAACTGAAGCAACTCCGGTCCTGGGTACTCTCGTACTCCCTGATCGGACCAAACGCTAGAGCTACAACACCTCTCTCGAGGGAGCTGCAACAGGAAACACGATTCAATAGCAAGTCAAAATATGATCCAAGCATACAAGCTAGAGTTCAGATGCTACGCAAAGTAATCATCCAACAAAAGGGGCCAAACATAAAGCAACAAACATTTAAAACTCCTCTAATTCCATTAACATAAGCATTGTATAAAAGGGTTTAGTTACATTGCGTAAATAAAGAAAGTAAATGACTGAAAAAGGGAAGATAGGTATCGCCTCCTTGATTTAGGAGGGCGACATGCAACAGCAGGTCCCTAAGGCGCCTCTAACCCGATATCAGGCGGGAGCTCTGCCCGATACGCCTATGTCGGGCGGCACCCCCTGTCGGGTGATAGGCCATGATGGGCAGACATATCGATCAAAGCACTCTGCCCGATACGGTCGTATCAGGATGCCACCCTCTCGGGCGACACATCGTGATGGGTGGTTCGTATCGGGCTCAGTATCGTGTCGGGCTAGAGACAACTCAGGGTATCATGTTCCTTGTATCGGGTAGCCTCTTTGGTCGATATCGGGATGCTGCGGCTACCGGGACGGATCCTAAGTGAACCATTCCCACCCTCTCGGGTCGGGGAAGTGCTCACCTAGTATCGCTCGACATGCCTCTGGGACGCGACACACTAGCTACAGGTACTTTCCAAAGTTATCTTTCGCAAGATTCCGACCTGTCCCATCAGAGTCCTATAGCTGCTATTTATAGGCAGCAGTTGGAAGAAATAGCGGATTTTCGGGCGCCACGTTTCCTTCATCGACTCCCTTTACGTGGCTTCGGGGATGGACATCACCTAGGTATCTCCCGACACGCCTCTGTTATCGCATGTCGGGCTGTAGGGGTATCGGGCAGCTGTGACGGACAGGCGCTTTTTCAGTGAGTGGCTCATGTCGCACGATATGTTCGTGTCGGGATGAATGACCATGGCGTGATAATGGCTCTCTATCGGGTAGTAGCGTGTCGCTCGTCAGATTCCGCGTTGCGCGATACGCCAGTGTCGGGTTGTCGTCGTGTCGTGCAGTGACTGCCACGGGAAGTGGACGTGTCGTGCAACTAATAAAAAGGTTGATTCTTTAAGTGGGTCGGGATGGGCCGTCTTGCTGATATTTAGTGGAAAAGTGAGGAAAACTCTGTAAAAGATGATAAAAATGAGTAAAGAGCATAGTGTGACTCATTTATTCAATAACATGACAAAAAGGAGAGGAAAACAGTTTAAAAGAGCAGTTTTGACAACGAAATATGAACCATAAATATCACAAAAATGGGTGTTATCAGTCATTCTTCCGCAAAGAATTCATCTCCTCCTACATCACCCGATGACACTGTACTTTGTCTCTATGAGTTTGTGCCTCCTGAAAAGTCTCTAGCTCCCCCTGATCAGTAAGCAAGATATACTGAGATGTTAGATATCTGGATGAAGGATGATGAACTCTGTCGGATCTTGTCAACTACTTCTCTGAGGACTCTGCCTGATCCTGATCCTACTCGCCCTGCCCAGAAGTCTCTGCCTTTGAAGATCACTCATCTGTTCATCTAGAACTGGACCACTCGAAGTGTTATCACTCTACTTCTTAGGGTGATTATGCTACTCTTCTTTGTCATCGGAAGACTGCACCTGTGAAGAAGCCAAAGCATCCTCATACTCATCGTCTGAAGAACTGTCACCTGATCCCACGGCCTATGCATCATCAACCTCAGGCTCTGTCACTTCCTGACTCTCACATAAAGTCACATATCTGTGTCTGGTTATGGTCTTTTCCACTTGATTTCATAACATGTACCCAAACTGCTGATCTCCATAGCCAAGAAAGATACATGACACCGCTTTGTCATCCAGTTTTTGCCTCTTTTCCTTTGGAACATGTGCATAAGCCTTGCACCCAAATACTCGTAGATGAGCATAAGAGGCATCCTTACATGTCCATACCTTCTCAGATATATCAAACCCCAAAGGAACTGATGGAGATCTATTTATCAGATAGAAGGCAGTACTCACTGCCTCAACCCGGAATGTCTTTGGCAAATGTGTAGTCTTCAACATGCATCTGACTTTCTCCATAATAGTACGGTTCATCCTTTCAGTTGTACCATTATGTTGTGGTGCGTCGGGCTCTGTCCTCTCATGTTGTATGCCACGCTGTGTGCAGTACACCTGGAACTCCCTGGAGGTGTACTCTCCTACATTGTCTGTCAGGAGAAACTTTAACTTTTCACCGATCTCCCGCTCTACCATGGCATGGAACTTCTGGAAGCACTACAAAACATGATCCTTGGTCTTCAGTAAGTAGACCCACACCTTCCTAGATGCATCATCAATGAATGTGACAAAATACTTATTTCCACCCAGTGAAGTCACCTCAAACATACCACAGACATCCGAATGAACCAACTGTAGAAGCTTTGACTTCACCGCAGACCTTGTCTTAAAAGAAACTCGCCGATGTTTTCCTGTCTGACATGCGTCACATGAACTGAGACCATTGTCCTTGCCACAACGAATTGACCTCTTCTCGGATAGAAGATACAAGCCCTTCTCACTCATGTATCCTAACCGTCTGTGCCATAGATTTGTGTGGTTATCCTCACCTACCTGTATTTTGCCATCTTTGAGTACTTTAAGCTTGGTCTTGTACAATGTGTGAGACAGTTTGCCTAGTACAATAAACAAAGCCCCCTTGGTGATCTTTCATTTTCCACCACCAAAATCAAGATGACAACCTTCTCTATGAAAGAAAGAACCAAAAATCAAACTCAACCGCAGATCTGGAAAATAACGAACATCCTTCAGTGTGAGTGTGCAACTGGTACTTGTCTGAACACAAATGTCTCCAATCCCGACAATTCTAAATAAGTTGGAATTTCCCATGTTCACTCTGTCGAAGTCCCTCTTCATGTATGAAGTAAAGAACTCCTCACATGGTGAAGTATGGTAAGACGCTGCAGTATCCACCACCCACTCTGAATCGTCCTCATCAGCATGCAAACACTGCTCCTAGACTATTAAGACCACATCGTCCTCATCATTCCTGTCATCTGATATTGTTGCTGCGGTGTTCTTATCATCATCTTGCTTGTCTTTGGCTTCAAACCCGTGTTTCTTTTTCCAAACCTTTCAATCCCTTTTGAAATGACCTAGCTTGCAACAATTGAAGCACCCTCTACTACTCTTCGACTTGGATCTACCACAAGACTTCTTGTGGTTCTAGGACTCACCGTGACTCTGAGATCTGCCACGGTCTCTCGCTCTGTCAGCTCTCCTAACCTCTGTGAAGTGTAACTCTAATCCTCTGTCACCTGAGGCTCGTCGTCAAGTCTCTTCATTCAATAGACTGCTCTTCACCTAGTCAAGTATCAACTTGCCTTCCTGTGCAGAATTGCTGACTGTCACTACGAGTGTCTCCCAACTATCCAGTAGCAATCCTAGAAGAACTAGAGCATGGAGTTCAACATCAAGAACCATCTTCATAGAGCCCAACTGATTTATAAGGCTTTGGAAATCATTCATATGCTCGACGATGCTTGTACCATCCCAGTACTTGAGGTTCACCAACTTTCGGATCAAGAAAACTTTATTTATTGCAGTCTTCCGCTCATATAACTTCTTGAGCTTTTCCCAAAGATCTTTGACATTGGTCTCTTCTGAGACGTGATGGAACACGGAGATGTTGAGCCACTTTCGTACTGTTCTGACGATTTTCCTGTTTAGCTTCTTCCAATCTACATCAGACGTAGTCTCTGTCTTTTGTCCCTCTATTGGATCGTACAGATCTTTGCAATAGAGAATGTCCTCTATCTTGGGTTTCCAAATCTGCCAATTTGAGCTTGTTAACTTTATCATCGTCGTATCTTCATCCTTTCCCATCTAGACTTGTATTTGCAACCAAAGCTCTCATACCACATGTTGGAGATGTTGTACCGATACAGTCTCGGACGTGACAAAAAGTTGTTACGGAAGCGTTACCGACAAGCGTATAAACCCAAAGAAAAAACACCAGATTTAACGTGAAAAACTCTTCCCAAGACGAGGAGAAAAACCACGGGGCAATCCCGGCCAATGAGCACTATGTAATTAAGATTACAACTCACACTTCCTGGATTTAATTACCCCCAAAATCCATGTAGCCCTCTCCACACGAGAACAAAGATGAGGAAGAAGAGAATCACACCCAGTGTGTACAAAACCTCCCTCTTTATTTGATCTCCTCATGAGGCCGTTGTCGTTGTTGGGGACTGCTTGATGCCACTGTGACCGTTGATTGAGTCTGACTGTTGTCGCTATAACAACACTGCGTCTGTTACCGAAAATTGCTACTTTGCTTCAGGACAAAGTCGTTGGCACTCTCTTATCAACAAAGAGAGATGCTCTGTCAGTACACCCAATGTGTCACCAAGTGTCCGCCGCTACTTTGATTCAAGACAAAGTCGTTGACCCTCTCTTATTTAACCAAAAGAGTTTCTACAATTGTTCTTGTTCTCTGACACCCTCTACCACAGAAGGCATCAACAAACAACTGGGATCACACCTCAACCAGTGGATGGTGGGATGATCTCAATCCCCCCCCCAAGACCTCTGTTTATTGGCCTCCATGCATATAGTTACAACTAAAAATCCTTGTCCAAATCCTAGACCCACTTCTAATTCAACTCTATGATGCACATAGGAAACCATCCTCTTTTCTTCTTGGATTTGACTCTTATTAGGATTGGTAGCACATACCAACCCTCTCCCAAGTCCAAATCCCACTAGGACATGGGCTGGATTATATTCCTAATCCCAACAAGTGAGGAGGGCATGATTTGTCGGATTGCAGCTTTGACTTACATCATTGATCTTCACAAGTACGAGACTTGGATTGGTGAGATTGGTAAATCGATATTGTGTTAGCTGGTCTAATGTGATTCATGTCGCTACATATACCCAATAAAGACTTCTGCCATGTGGATATAACTGTAAGCGTATGCAGCTTGCAAGCTCCCTCAGCCACAGACGACACACCTTGATCACCTGCTGCAAGCACCTATCCGCTCATCTGTGGTTGCAGCTATCAGTCTGTAGATAGAGTAAAGTTTTTTTTAGTGTATCAGTTGGACAGATCGCAGACCTATAACCCAACCGACCAACTGGCGCTGTGAAACTACATCGACTAATTATCAATATTGATGATGCCATCTTAGACCCAATATTCTTCTACGCCCTCCTCTGAGTAGCGACAAATGTTTGATCCGCAACAATGGTCGCAACAATGGCATCTGCAGGTTTATAATATTTTTTCTTAAAACCGCTTTCTCTACGCATGTGATAATTTTTTAATACGGATATGTCGTCGTCTACCATCTTCTCGTCATATTATTTTATCCATATAGATGTCAGTCGTGGAGATCCAACGGGGAATTCTGTCCGGGTCTGTACTTTTTTATGGAAGGTGGCAAGGACAAGGTTGGGGCAAAGGCCGGGGGTGGAAGAAAGAGATTCGTCAGGGTCGGTACTTTCTTATGGAAGCAAGAACGGCTGGTGAGACGCTTTTCTGCCGTCCACCTGCCTCCAATTCCATGTTGTGGGCATGATAGTTGTGTTGAAAGCATAGGGTTTAAGAACGAGAGGGAGGGTTCTAGAGACGGGGGAGCGGCAGGCATCTGAATACATGCATGTATTCCACGTGAAATACACGCGGAGACCAAGTAAGGAAACGAGTTCTCATGTTTAGAAGAGTAGAATAGTAGATTTGAAAGTGGCGTCCGAACGGGACCTAACCTTTTTCTTATATATCAAGGTATATTCGTGACTCCTCAAATTCTGATGATGACATACTATATCCATGTTTGTAGAAGCTATAACTTAAATGTAGTCTTTAATGTTATATGTACAAAATAAGGACCTTATAGTAGTTGATATTGTGTTATAAGAAACATCACCTTTCTCTAAGCGTATTTCCTATATGGCTTTCTAGTTGATTGTAGATTAGAATCCCTAGGTGGAATGAGGTAAAGATAAAAAAAAATATCAGTAAGGTGAAGGATAAAACAATCAAAAAGGTGTATTATGGTGAAAAATCAGTTGACTTGGTTTGCACATAGATTTTGGGGCTATTTTCCATTCACTCGTGGAATGTTTTCTCATTAAACATATAATCCATTATAATACTATATGTATAAAAATAATATTCTCTTGATTTTATCCATGAAATCTCACCCAAGTATTGCAGTGCTAATAAGTAGGAAATACGCTTAGAGAAAACCACCTCCTTCATTTGATCAAACCCTTTGACCTCTATACTTGTTAGAGGACAAATAAGTAAAACGAAGTTTTGGACATATCAACCTAGTTGACTTATCCCTTCTACCTCTTAGGTGGTTAGTTGGGTTGTAGAGGAATCAATTATGGGGTGGAGTCCAGTGCACACTTTGGTCTCTAGGAGTATAATTCAATTTTGGGTTGTGTCAACTTAATAATGGATGTGATAAATCACTCTTGGGCTCTTTATGCATTCAATTTAAAACAAATTGCATCCTAATTGAAGTAAATGATAAACGTTGCTAGTTTTACCATCATGTACATTCATTGGATATTATGATAGATGTAGATATTGAATTTGCACTTAATAAAAAATAATATTGAGTAATGTAAGTTACTATATTAGGTGAAACTATTTGGTTAGATGTAGTAAGTGGCATACATTCTGAAAGTTGAATTTCATGCCCGTATGCTCTAAATATGCATAAATGCAATTATACTGATAATTTCAATCTAGAAACTAAAACTAATACAATGAATGTTTGACCTATAAAAATTTACATTTTGGCCTCATCATATTAACAAATAGAATGACGAGTAGTGTGTCTTTTGTGAATTAGGACAATAATAACTAGTCCAATGAAGTTTACGATATTATGTAACAATGCCCATATGTGGATATTATGATATGTTTTGCAATCCAATACTAACTCCAATTAGTGACTGAAATTTATCTAGTACGTTTCCCTTAATAATCTTACCATAACAGATAAGTGAATTAACCTCTTTGTTGCAACCTTCCAATGTATTCAACCAAATAGCTAAGTCAAATTCAGAAAAAAATTTAAAAAATGTGGATGTTGTACTCTTGAAGTGTGCACACTTAATATTTTGTAGAGGAATATATTAACAGTTATTGTGATAAGAAAACTAATAGTAATTTTGATAATAATAGTGATAATAGTCTGGCTGTAGTAGCCCGGGTGGTAAGAGCTCAGTAAGTTCTAATGAATAACCCGGGTTCGAACCTCACCGAAGGCTTTGTGAATGGAAATCCACACTGATTTGGCATGGGAGGGGAGTGAACAGACCACACCCTCTCATGCCTCGAGAGTTTACCATGTAGGTCTCGCCCAGGTGGGTTCTCTCGATCATAAAAAAACAATAGTGATAATAACAATAATAGGTCTTGATGTTGGTGTTTGAAATCAAGATAACTTCATATAACATAATTCTTCTGATAGCATGTTTCTGCCTAATGCAAGTATACTTATGACCACCTAATGCAAGTATACTTATGAATAATTGAGAGTTACAAATTGGACCTTCAATGAAATTGTATGCCCTATAGAGAACGTAATTGTAACATACCAAAATCTAGAACTTTATCATATTCCAAGGTTAAGAGGTTAGAAACCTTATTTCTTTTGGACTTAGCCAAACAAAGTTGAGGATATACCTATTGGTAGTTAATGGTAACCATAATATGTAATGCATGAATAATTCACCCTAACATATATACATGAAAATAAATATGACATAATACACTCGTATTAATCACAAGACCAATAATAGATACCTAAATATGTCACATGAGATAAATAATTTATATAATATATGCTTTTTTTCATTGTAATGTGTGGATATGGGACACAATTGAAAGAATGATAAAATAATATTTATTTGGAATTTTCTAATTTTTTTGGAACAAGAAATGAGAAAAAGAAAGAAATAATAACTCCCTAAACAAGATAATGTGATATTGAATAATTTAATATGAGAAATAGTGGTAATAATGAATAATGGACTAAAATTGATAAAAGGAAGAATAATTGGATAAGAATAACTTCATCTTCATTTTCTTTTGGATATAATATGGCTCAGAGGTCAAGTTTCACAAATTTGGGATAATAATAATTATATCAATTTTATTTAGAAAAGGGAGGAAGTGATAGACACCTTTCCATATCCTCGTTCAATTCTTTCGAAGTAATTGGATTTCCTACGATTATTTCTAGTATGGAATGGGTCCTTTTTCCTTCAAAATATGTGATAAATCATTTCATGATTCAAAAACTGAAAAATAATGATAGATTCATAATCTACACATTAATATAGCCTTTGGGTGAATTTTCATGTCATTTGTATAATATTTAATATACATGTGTAGATTAGGAGAGAGAAAATATGTAAAAGTCCAAAAAATTAAATAATTTATTAAATAGTATCATATATCAAATTAATGGCCAATTCATGTTTCATATGTTTTAGTTTTTTTATGATGAAGTTTACATTATTTGCTTAATAATAGCTATTTTTATTTTAACTGAGAAAGATAATAAGAATAAGAGTCACTAATGTGGTGCTTCTATGGGGGTGGTTCTCTCGATAATCCAAAAAAAAAGAATAAGAGTCAAATATATTTAATAAATTATTAATTACTCCAAAAGAGAAAATAAATCTAAAATTCGAAGTTTACATGCCAAAATTAGCCTATAGGTAAATTTTCAACTAATTTGGACAATCTTAAATATTTTAGTTAATTTAGGAGAGAGAATATAATTTAAAGAACAAAAATATTAAATAATATGTTGGAAAAATTACTTAATGGTAAAATCATGTTCCTCACATTTATTATTATTTATAGGAAAAGTGTCATATTTTTAGAAAGTTTCTAGATGCCTCTAACTCATTAAAGGGATAAAATTAGTAATAATATTTTTTAATAAAATATTAGAAGTCTTCAAAAATATAGAATAATGCCAAAATCAAATTGATCATCCCAAAATTAGCTAAACTATACAATTTGGGTTTATTGCTACTTTGTTTACACCCTTGAATAATTGTTAAAAAAAATTTACGTTAAATCCATTGAAAGAACAAAGTTGGAAAGTTGTATTAAATGAGATTCATCGCAGTCTGCATGAATAGTATTCACTGTCTAAGGTCTGATATTTTTGGCATAACTCCCTCATTTCTCAATGAAACTTCACAAATCAAGTTGCATTAGATTAAAAATATAATTTTACATCCATCCCCTACTCGAGACCTATAATGGAGAATTATAGAAATGCTTAATCTTGTTCCTCAAGTCTCCCAAACCAACTTCTTGTGCACCCCTTTAATTTAAATTCATATAAATAAGACCCTACCCTCATATGAAACACATACTCAAAGACTCTCCTCTGGTTTCAATTTCACCTTTTGCATCATCAATTCATCCACTGCCAAATGTGGCTCTTAGTTTCAATTTGTGGAACATCTCCCTGAGGTCTTGCTTCTTCAGAGCATAATTGGTCCTCAGGTAAATAACTTAGACACTTATCCATTATGATCGGCTAGTTAGTTTCACAAACAAGTGACGAAAAAAAGTTTTTCCCAAACTTTTAGTCAAGGTTCTCCTTGCCCTGCCGGCCATGGCATGTGTAGAGGAGAAGGGGATGGTCCCTTGTGTTTTCTCATTTTTACCAATCGATTCTCTTTTATTTCCTATTTCTCATTCCAGGTATTCTTCTAAATCATCACATTTTAATTCGATTTTTGTCTCTTCTCACGTCAGTGCAAATAGTACATTTATACCATTTCATTGAGTACATTTTTTATTTTTAATTCAAGGGAAAATTGGTTTCTTGCAATTTAATTTCACAAATAAATTAGTAAATAAAGTGAATCTTGTAAAAACTATATCTTTTTGTTGGAAGCTCTAAAAATTATAAATAAATATGTTTTGGTTATGGAAAAATGAGCTCTGTCTAATAAAAATGGTACCAATGTCGTATTTCCATTTTTTTGGAGGATGGTTTTTGGGAAATGAAATATATTCATGAAAATCATAAAATTATAACTTTGTCATATAAATTCCAAAATTAACATAAAATATTATTTCTCGATCAAGAGAACCTAATAAGTTGATTGGTGAGATTTTCAGTGTCAAAATCTAAGGTTTTCCAAAAAGGTCTAGATTAGGGTTTCTTTACAAATTATAGAATCCTAATACATGTGAATAATTTGTAATTAGGCAAAAGTGATCTTGGAAACAACTCGATGGTGAAGAGTGTTTCTAGGATTCTGGTTTAAGGTATGATTGCATCCCACATTATTCTATATTGAGAAATTTCTAATTCTTCTCTTTTAATGTATGTTTGCATCCCCCTATTATTCCTTTTGAGCAATTAACCTACTTTCTTCTTTCTCTTGGTCCTATGGACATTTAACCTACACAATATTCCTTTCTCTTTTGAAAACATATTTCTTGTGGTGTACTTTTTATTTGATTTGACATTCTTTTTGACTCTTCCTTATACTTTTCTCATGGTGGAACATTCTTTGGTGATATATTATCTTTTGCCCACTTTTAAGGTGGATGTTGATTATGATCATGTGATCCCACTTTATGTATTTGTTGGATGTTCTCATCTTGCTTATTAACTCTTGTACTTGCTTATTCTTTTGATATGCATATTGTGGTGACGGGTAGTATAATGTTACATGTTATTTTATGTGGATGTGTACATTCCCACATATGAATGCAGATGTTAAAATTCTTGCATATGAAAATATTTTGAGTAGAAGTGTATTTCCTGCTCAGGGCAGATGTATACAGTTCTTGCCCACTTCATATCTGCAGCGGATGTATACAACTCCCGCTCACCCCACATTTTTGGTAGATGTATTATTTCCTACCTACATGTTTATATTGTCTAGTATTGTCACAAGTGGAACACATGGATGCCTTGCTCTTATTTTATTGAATTCATATTCCATTATGGAATGGATAAGTAATATTTATTCCATGGCCATAGTAAACCCATGTTTCAAAATTTTCCTACTTGATTGTATATACTGGCAGTGTTACTAATAGTTGAAGGAAGATAAAGAAGTTACCTTCCTAGTTCTAGGTAACTCTTATAGGTGAAATATTGTTAAGAACATCCTATATGTTGTGATAACTTTCATAGATGAACATCTAATATGATAATACTAATTAATGACCCACACTACATTAATCCCTCTTAAGAATCATAGAACTAAAAAAATTACTTAGGATGTGTAAGTAATTGCTCTATGATACATATGGATAGATTTCAAGGATAAAAATCCATTTTAAGGGGTGGAATGCAATGAACCTAGGTACCTTTTCAAACCCCATCTTTCTTATGACATTTCCTATAGGATTGTTTTGAACCCCCTTTCCCTTAATTATACGGTAATAGGAGTATTTGGACTTTGTGAAGATAGTACTTGTATCAACGGTTCACAATAAGGAGTTTTTGGTGTAACTTATTGTTTAAGTGAGAGTTTTATGCAAATTCACTACTCAATTGGTTTTAATATTAAATAGATGCTCTAGGATCATCCTAGTCTTAGAAAATAAAGCAAGTGAAATTTAATAAAATATCACTTAAAATGTATAAATGATTAATAGTTTCTTGGGCCTCAAGCTATGAATGTTTATTTGTCAAAAGTTCTAAAACATGGAAACTGAAGTCAAATTTGGGTTGATCTTGCACTAATAACTATATCCAACATGTTTCACCTTATTGAACATTAATACTATCCTAATGAGGATAAAAAGGAAAGAAAAATAAATGTTAAAAAGATAGTTGCTTTTCTTGATGGAATTTTTTAATGTTTGTGTTATAACACAAGATTTATTCTTCTTTCTATATTGTACACAATTGATGCAATAATCCGAGGTGATGAGCAAATATTTTAATTCAAATAATTTTATCAGACATCTCTCAATCATCTCCCCATTCAAATATCTCCCTTCTACCATTGCAAAATAATCAAATCTATTATGTCTCTCCTATATCCCACTATCCTTACCCTTGTTCGCAAGTTCTTATTCTATTTATCCAATTCCATTTTTCTTCATCCTGACCAGTCATACTTGTAATTCCTTCTAACATGATCCATAAATAGACATTATATGCCTCTTATTCCAAATTCTTCTATAATTAATCCTATGCATAAGTGTTGTGTCTCTAAGAAGAATCAACCCCTATTAGGGTTTATCCTCCTCTTCATTTTCCCTAGACTTTCCCATTACTATACTCACCTTCCCCTATTTTCTTTTTCTTCTAAAGCAAGAGGTATCTTATCACATCTTCTAGTGCCAATTTCTCATGCATTAAACGTCCTTGCATCACTAATAACCTTTCCTTAAGATACATCTCCTCTAGTTGATGTCATGTTGGTTCCCCCATCCTTGGGACTTTTGCCTTTCCAGAGCTTCTTCAAAAGAGTACTAGTAGAAAACATTGGAGAAAAAAATTGGTTTTAGGGACTCATAAATGATCATCTGATGCTTCTCTAACCATTGGTGGATGCTTGTTATACCTGATTTTTTTGTCCTTTTACATGTATTGATCATTGGGGTGTATCTTAAGAATTTCATGGTCTCTAAGTTGATTCATTTGGTCTTCCTAACTTTGTGAAGACTTCCCAATTCTGTCTATTTTGTGTTATAATTTCAAACTTGCCACACCATAGGAGTTTGAATTGACTTCTTCCATATTTGGATGGCAAAGCTAGATTTTGTCACTCTCGTCCAGTGTAATACCCATGTAAAGGGTCATCAAATTTAGAGTGATGCAAGTAAAAAGTTCTAACAACCTTTCCCCTATTTTTTTGGTAAAATTGGGATGTTAAATCATTTTTCTTATCTTTTTATTCTTAATTCTTAGTGAACTAAGGAATAACTATCAAAGAAATGAGTTTTTGGTTTGTCCTTTGTTGTTGTTTATGTTACTTTGCGTGTGCGCTTGTGCACACATGTGTGTATTTAACTGAGATTTTAGTTCATTTTCCAAGACTAGACACCCTAGGGTTATATTCTTGGTTTGTTACAAAGAGGTAAAGGGTTCAAGCCGAGGCAAAGACATAAATAAAGTAATTATGTTTTTAATAATTATTCAACTTTCTTACCCTTAGGTTGTGGCTAGATGGTGCTCTTGCCTCTTACATTATATATTTATAGTCTACATAATATCTACATGCAAAAATTTATTTATTTATTTATTAATAATTGTTTAATTGCAAGAACTTCCAATTTTTTATTTTTTCACTTCTATTGATGTATGATTGCTCCATTTTTATGTAAATTTTTAATTTGTTATTTCCCACTTTTTTACCACTCCTTTCCTTTGGAATGAGAAAAATGTTCACGTTCCTTGTCCATTTAATATTCAATTATCTTTATTAATGCACATAAACCACTCTTTATAATGACACATACTCTAGGACATGGGGGTGATGAATAGCTTGAGATGGACATGTTATTAATGATTCTTTATTCATCATGTTTCTAGTTATATATTTATAATTATTTGTTCATGTTTCTATTGCATTTTATTCATATATAACTTCTTTTAAGTTTTTTGTAGTTTATGTAATTTTTTTGGTATTTAATGTATTTTTTGTGTTTTATTTATAGGTTGATGCATGTCGGGGGGAGAAGTAATTATCCCATCCGCTAGCTAGAGAATTCCTTCCATATACATCTAGTGGATTATATGGGTTCATGAATTGAATGATTGGGTCATGGGAAGATGAAGGGGATTCACAGATAAAACCAGTCTCTTGATTCCTTCAGTGAGTTGGTCAACTGGTTATGAAAAAAAAGCCAGTACAATCATTAACTTCAGCACCAAGCAAGTCGGTTGATTCATATTGTGAGTCAACCAACCAATAATAGCATATCTTCATTCATCAAAGTACATGTGAGAAAGCATGTCAATCAAGTTGGGTTTCTTAAAAGATCGCCAGACCTATAGCATGTCTGCACTGAACAAATGCCACTCAACATGTTGGCCAATGGTGTCAATTGACTTGGATTTCTTTAGTGACACTTAGCAGCAAACTGGTTTCTCTACATGCTTTGTGAGTTGGGTGATTGGGATCTTCCCTAGATTCACTCAAGATCCTTCATCATGAAATAAGGACAACAAACCTCCAACCAGTCACCCAACCCACTTGCAAGTAATCTGGTTTGGGGTCCAAATGCCTCAACATAAAAGACCTTGTCAACAAACACATTCATCAAGTTGATTATCTAGATAGAGTATCCCACACTCAAATAGCTCTATAATCCACATTCAATTTTGGAATGTGGTGATTCAAGTTTCTTTGGATATCTTATTTAGTTATCTACAAATTGAGTATATTTACTAACTAGTTCCACTCGTCTTATTGGCCCTCAAGTTTTTCGAGTTTCATATCACATAAATTTGCAAAAAACTTCCCATAATAGTTGGCTTATTGTAGATCAACCAAAACTCAAGGGAATGTTGTAAAAACACTTTAGTGACATCAATATAAGTCATCCATGACCTATCGGTCCCATCGGAAACCCTTTCTATCAAAGGGGAGATTCAGAGATTGAAGTATGTGGCTTTAGGTGGGGATGTTCTCTATCAGAGGACATGACTGGAGACTACAAATATCATTTAGGAGTGGTGATTAGGCTGACACACCAAAAATGTGTGTATAAAACACAAGTGTACACATAAAGTAATATAGGCATATAAGGATCGAGTGTCAAACTAAAGAAAACATTTTCTAGAAACTACTACTAACTTTAACCTTATCAGCTAGGCCTAAAAAATATGGTTGGTACTAAGAAAATAGAATGTTAATTTATAAGAGTTGAATATAAAGAAATATAAGGCTACTCCTGAGTCCTAAGAAATATGGGGATTAGACATGCATGATTTCTATCATCATACAAAGACAGCAAGAGGGAGAAAATTAGTCAGATATTAGAAAAATTATACAACACCCTCAGAGAAGCAGTCTCGACGATCCTCTCTGGTAGACACCTTGACACATAGTGTTTTGGCTACCAATACACCTTGTAGAAGTTCATGGAGCATCAAATCTGTGGCTATCTCCTTTGTATCCTCCTCTCCTAGATTTTTTCTTCATTGCAAGGAGATATAACACAATCCCTCAATTGCTAGAACTTTCCTTTGATTATAAGAGGGGCTTTGGCCATCATTAAGTCATAGCTATGCGATCTATTGTGTTTTTCAATCTACATTAATCACGTGAAATCGATAGAACTGACTAAATGTCAGTGGCATCAAGTTGTCGACTGACTATAAACCCTTGAACAATGTTGGTACCAATGAGTATGTTGATATCACTATCTTCCATTATGCGAGTTCTCACTTGCACTGGGTGCTCAAGTCAGTACCACTGACTAGGGTGTCGGTGGAACCAAAGCATTTAATTCCCATTCTTAATGCTATCTGGATGGTGAGTCAATAGCACCAACTCCTTTCATCAGCAACATCAAATCCCTACTCAGTGGCACCAAACATTGTCTCGGTAGCATCAAGATTTTTAGAATTTCTTATTAGATTTCACTTCTTTCCTGTACCAGGGACATAGGTGTTGATGGCACGATCTGTCATGTAAATGCTTGAATTACCTGAAACTTGGGAAAAATATTATAAATCTGAATAAAAAGTGATAACTAACATAATTCAGTAGAACTTCTCAATGTTTGATGCAATAGTATTCAAGGGTTAATAGTAACAATGCATAACATATGTCAATATGAACAATTATGCAAAAATACATGGAAAAGTATCCTATGAGAAGTGATTAAACTTAGTGCATCAAAGATCACTAAGCCTCTCCTTTATGTTTCTACATTCTCTATAAGCATTTTATTTTCTATTATTTTTAAGTCATGTGAATGGTTAGAGAATGGATCTTTTACAATGGCATGGGTGCTAATCTTAATGTATGTACTCTATATCTATAGTTTGAATTATTATTTCTATCAACATGTGTATTAATAATCAATTGTCTAATTCTCACCTTATATATTGATTACCTACCTTATATAATTATTATAATCCAAGATGTAGAGGCCTTGAAATATAAGATAGCACACCAAGTGATACTATTGAAACCCATATGAGACCATAGAAGGGCGTTCTCTAGGGTGAAAAATTAACGATCCATTGGTAATGAAACCTCAAGCATACCAAAAGATCACTCTATGTGGATTTCATACTCTGAAAGAATATCAAATCATTTTGCCGAAATTTTGTAATAATATGAATGCATGGTGAAATATAGAGAAAAGTTATGTAGGAAATTATAGAAACCATTTCATCCTGGTAATCTTATCACAAAATTAAAACCATTTATATATTGAATTTTTTTCTTCTTAATTTATTTAATCAAACAATTTTAAGAAAATTATCCTTGTTAATTAATTTTCCTTGATTAGACTAAAAATTTGAATTGTTCTTAAAAAGGATGTACTTTGGGTTGAACGCAACTATAGTATAAGACCCATCCGCTCGTGGGTGGAGATCATTGTACGCAATTTAGGTAACAATCTAGGGACTAATTCAAGGTGAAATTGTTAGTGAAATAATTACCACATCAAATTTTGACACCATTTCCAGAGATAAATGGATTTTTTTGGATATTTTGTTTTATTAGTGTAAAGTTAATATTTTTCTTTATTAGTTTGTTTTTGTAAATTTCTATATTAGTTTTATAATTTTAGTATTATTATACAATTTCTTTGATTAATTTTGTAATTTTAGTTTAATGTAGTTACCTATTGTTTCCTTAAATCATGATTATTTTTTATTTTTAGTTTGATTCTATAATTTCTTCATCCCATTCTCCTCTTATGGGCACAAAACGAAAATTAGCTACATACACATCTAAACTTGCTAATAAACTAAAAGAGGAAGTACTACTTCCCTTACATTTATCTGAATTTAAAATGCAAGCTATACTATGGTTTGGAGGTTGGTTGTAGGTACAACTCTCCTTGTTGTTTTGGTGCTGTTTAGCCAAGCTATCAGCAATATAATTAGCCTCACGTTTCACATGGACTATAAGAATATGATTCTTTGTGTTCAGCAGCTGGTTAATCCTCCCTGTCCAGTATGAAGCTCGTGGCAACATCATATCCTTGCCTTGAAGCTCCTCCACAGCCAATCTGCAGTCAGTCTCAATGATGCAAGCCGGTATATCCATATCTATAGCTTGTTGAACTCCCCAGTAGATAGCTTCCATCTCAGTCACAACCGCAGAGTTACTTCGACTCCTCCTTGTCCATGCAGTCATCCAACTTCCTGAACAATCCCTAACCACTCCAGCAACTGCCCGTCTCTGTGGCGTCCACGCAGCGTCGACATTTATTTTTATCCATCCTTCAACAGGTGATGTCCAATGTAACTCCTTAGCACAGTTAGTTCCTGCAAACTCCTTTGATTTACTAGTACTCAAATCCATGATTTGTCTTTCCAGAGTCTTGATCTGAGTGACTTGGCTAATAGTCGAACACACCTTGTTATTGAAAACTAATTGGTTCCTGCTAAGCCATATAATCCAGCACACCAGAGCCAGCTGCACCTGTTCCCCACTCTTCATCTTCAAGCATTCATCCAACCAGTCAATAGTGCAATCCTTTTGCAACTGCACAACACTCACCAACTGCGGAAAATTAAGCCAAACCTCCCGTGCCTTTGTACAGTCTCGGAGAGCATGCATCGTAGTTTCAACCTCCGAGCAACATCTAGGACAAGTATCATCAACAGCCAGTTTCCGTTTGACCCTCCTACTATTTGTCATTATGGCCTCCCATCCTGCTAACCATAACAGCATGCGAATCTTCTTGGGTATTTTTATGGTCCAGATTTTGTTCCATACAGAAGGATCATCTACTTCAGCTCCATCACTAAGCAAATCATAAGCCGAAGATGTGCTAAAACGGCCATCCTGAGTGAGCTCCCAATACCAGACGTCTTTGTCCTCCGTTTCTATCGGCGGTTGGTTTCGAGTTATTTCCTCAACAGCCTCTAGAGGAAGATATTCATTCAAAAATTTTGTGTTCCAATTTCTGTCCAAGTCGAGCCATGTATCCACTGTCATATCGAGCAGATCTGTAGGAACCTCCTTAGTCGTAGCATGTATTAAAGGTATATTCAGTGAGCTCCAGTTATCTAGCCAGGCCATAGTATTCCTACCATTTACCACTATTTTTCTACAGTGATTCTTTGCTATTCCCAAAAGTGGATACACCCCTCTCCAAAAGTTGCTCGCTCTTCTTCCAGGTTGCTCTTTAAAGCTTTTATATTTTTCATCCACCCCTATCCTCCATAGGACCTGTCTACGAGTGAGTACCTCCCAAGCACTTCTCATTAACAAAGCTTTGTTCCATTCAGCCATACGTTTGATCCCCAACCCTCCATACTTGCTTGCCTTGGTAACTTTGTTCCATCCCAAAAGTGATAGCGACTTCTCAGCTTTGCCACCACCCCAAAGAAACGTTCCGATAGATCTATCAAGTCGTTCACACATGTTTATTGGTAGCTTGCAGGTTTGCATAGAATATGTAGGAACAGCTGTTAAGACTGACTTGATCAGACAAAGTCTGCCTGCCCGGCTCAGAGTTTTCGCCGCCCAACCAGTAGTACGACTCTCTACCTTCTTAAGAATGGATGAGTAGGTCTCCTTATTCACCTTAGTATGAAGAATAGGCACCCCCAAATATCTTCCAAGATCCTGGGTGATCTGAACACCAGCTCTCATAGCAATCCTTCTTTGTAGAGGTTTATCCACTCCCTTTGAGAAGAACACACGCGTTTTTTCTACTGACATCTGTTGTCCTGAAGCTTTTCCAAACTTCCAAAAACATTTCATTATTTCATCTATTTGTGCCGTCGTTGCCTTTGCAAACAGAATAATGTCATCTGCGAAAGCTACATGTGATATTCTTGGACCAGAATGAGACATTTTAATAGGTTGCCATCTACCCTCCTCAACTGATCTCTGGATCATCTGACTTAATCTCTCAAGGCACATAACAAAGAGATATGGCGAAAGCGGATCTCCTTGTCGGAGGCCTCTAGAAGTTTTGAAAGGCTTAAGCTTCTTTCCTTTCCACAGAATCGCTGCTGTACCACTCACCATAGAATGCATGACGAAGCGTATAATGTTAGCCGGCCAACCAGCCTTTTGCATCGTGTCTAGGACAAAGGACCAATCCATCCGATCATAAGCTTTTGTGAGGTCCACTTTAATCGCCATGAATGGGGCAGTTTTAGTTCTCTGCATATTATGTATCAATTCTTGAACAAGGATAATATTGTCGGTGATCCTTCTGCCAGGAACAAAGCTTGATTGGGCGTCAGAAATCCAGGTGGTCATGTGTTGTTTCATACGTCTCACAACCACTTTTGATGCCAGCTTAAGGATAGTGTTATTCAGAGATATCGGTCTTAATTGATTGCATGAATCTGGATTGTCCACTTTTGGGATCAAAGCAATTATAGAATCACACATAGTGTCAGGTAGAGGAAAACCATTCAAAGCACGCCTCACAGATGTTATAACTGAATGTTTCACTATTTTCCAATTTTTTTGCATGAACCCAGCATCTACACCGTCTGGTCCCCCTGCTTTGTTCGGATTCATTGTCTTTAAAGCATCCCAGATTTCAACCTCATCTGGTACACGGCCAATATGATGTAACTGTGCAGCCGTAAGCTTTTTAAAGTATCCAGGAATTTGGTCCAAGTCTTCTGTAGACGGATAGCAACTCGCAGTAAATTGATCTTTAAAGAAATCGGTTACCAGAGCAGCAATCTCCTGTTCATCCTCAATCCAGCTTCCCTTATTATTTTTCAGTCTAGTCATGGTATTCCTCATTCTTCTGTTTTGAACACTCGCATGAAAGAATCTGGTATTATTATCTCCTTCTTTAAGCCAATCAATTCTGGCTTTTTGCTTCCAGTTCATCTCCTCAACTCGTAGAAGGTCGCTTAGTTGTTGTTGCTTTGTATGCCATATCTCATCGAGCTGTACATTATAATTTTCCTCCAACTGAATTTGCATTTCAGAAATCTCCTTCAGCAGAGTATCCTTCTTTCTATGACGATCCTTTTCTTTCTTTGAGTCCCATTTCTGTATGGTGGGCTTTATGGATTTGAACGCATCAGTAAACTCTAACTCTCCTTTCCAGTTCTCTTCAACCACTTTCTTGAATTCACCATCATGATTCCATGCTGCCTTGGTTCTAAAGCAATAATCTTTACTGGTATAGTGTACCTTTTGAACCATAATTGGATTATGATCGGACCTTGCTTTAGGTAAGCATATAACTTGACTGGATGCATTACGAATAATCCATTCATCATTAGCCACAGCTCGGTCTAGCCTTTCTAACAGCCTTCCGCTTTTATAAGTGAACTTTGGTCCATTGTATCCAAGGTCTGATAGCCCCGAACTGATTAAAGTTTCCTGAAGTTTGATTCTATAATTTCTCTTTGCCATATTATACTTTTATTTGTTATTCTCTTTTAATTTTTTAATAGTTTGTTATTATCATATCATTGATAAAATATGTATTCATTAAACTATTTTCTCCTTAAGACTAATAGTTAAATTTTTAATTTTTAGACATTCAGATTAGTTGGAATTATTGGCACATGGATGCATGACATGTAGAAAATGTGGATCCTTCAAGAATATTGTATGGGCATCCTTGAGGTGACTCCGCAAGTTATAGTAATGATGTTTAGGACCGCCATCACACCCAATGCCAACTTTCAATGTTGTGGAGATTAATATGAAGAATTGTTTTATACAAATGAGTATCACAAGGTGGAGGACCATAATGAACAATGTGTATTGGGTTAGTATGAGGAGACATGCTATGAAAATCATTATTTTGACAAGGAAGATTTAATCAACAATAATGTGGGAGTTATGGTGAGGTGACTTACTAGATATATCAATATCTACCAAACATAGATTAAAGGATGGTATGTGTGTCATCCAAGAAAATTAGACTTGTGATTCAAAGACAATGTCACAATCTAAGATTTGGAGCCATACGTAATCATGTACACTTGTGTTCCATCATTCTCTATATTAGGGTCCCTGAAACGTCAACATTGAAAATGTCAGAAGGAGAATGACCTTGACATGGAAGTAGATTTTTATGGTCCACCACCTTGCCCTTTTGTAATCCTCATATTTAGACAATTACATTGCTAAACCAACATTTCTTGAGTGTATTTAAGAAGAAAAACAACCAACATCCATTGCATATCTAGTTGTTTCAGATAAGGAGATACAAACCCTAGAGGAGGTATACATTTCACCACCACTTCATTCTTCTATCTCCTATCCAGTTCTACTTCTTAAAAAAAATGTTTGAGTTAGATGTGTCCACATGAAGGATTCAAAACAACATGTTGGTATTGTAAACAATCCAATTATTTTTCTAAGTTGAATGTTGATTGGACGGTAGACCAGGATGATGCACAGTCGCATAAAAATATTCACCATGATGAATTTACAAATGAGAGTTGATTCTCATGTTCTAGTAAAACATTTTATATCTTTACATTTAGGTGATGATAAGAATCCAAACCCATACTCCCCACCTGACTTAACCAAGTCGACAATACTAGTAGAAGATTTTATACCATGTCATAGAAGAAGGTAGACCCCTTCTACATTCACAGACAAGCAGATCTTGAGGCCACCAGAGAGGCACCACTCTTACTTTGTGCCACTTCTTGTTGATCCACACTTAGATAATACACTATCTCTACTAATGGAGGAGTATTTGTGGACCTTGTTGGATGAACTGTGGCGAAAAAGTAATATCAATTGAAGCATCTTCAAAGTTCATTCAACCTACGACAACCACCTAATTATGTTTTGCACCATGGGGCTTTCATGTGCAAGGTGTAAGTCCTTGTACAT
This sequence comes from Alisma plantago-aquatica, assembly GCA_963693085.1. Lineage (NCBI taxonomy): Eukaryota > Viridiplantae > Streptophyta > Magnoliopsida > Alismatales > Alismataceae > Alisma > Alisma plantago-aquatica. The sequence goes on along the minus strand of OY856409.1, from coordinate 1,614,064,123 downwards.
ATTCCTTTTCAGATGGACCTTATTTGAGTTTATAGGACCACCTAAATGAGCGTCAAGGATTTCTTCCCTTCCACCTCAAATTTAGTCCTTGTTTAGGGATGGGCAAAGTTCTAAGCACAACAAAGAGTTTGGGTGGTACTTACTCCTTTCCACCTAGATCTACTCTCATTTTTAATTCAACATTTAGTTTTGCATTGAATCATTTGTATTTAGTTTACTTACATTACAAGTAGCTTGAAATTTTTCTTATTTTAGTTATTAGTTCATGCAAAGATAGTTGATCTATTCAAATTTGTGGAAGCTATGATGCCCCCTCTCGAGTGGCAACAGGCAAGGCGATAGAGCGCCATTGGCCTCCTTCTGGGAACAATCTTTAGATCTAGAAGCCTAAAATTATAGAAAATGACTCTATCATTCATCCTGGTTCCCCAAAATATTGGTTTGAAGTTTATCAATCATCTGGAAAGCCTGCCTCACCTCTCTATTGCACTGATATTATTGTCAAAGTGGGTCATGTGATCTTCCCAAGTGTTGAAGCTTCAGAGAACACGATCAGATGGAGATACTTCCTTTCTGACTATGTTGTGGACTTCCTCCTTGATCCTATGCTTCTTCATCAACATTTACTTACATCTGGGATCTGGAAGACAATGTGGAAGTCATTCCCAAGCAAAATGGGATATTTATTTTCAGGTTCTCAAACTCTCATGATATGAAACATTCCCTAGAAAAAGGGCCATGGTATGTGAAACATTTTATGTTGATTCTTATGAAGTGGCAACCATGCATACCTATATCAAAGGTTGGACTAAAAAATGTACCGATTTGGATTAAATTGTTTGTTCTATCGCTTACACTTTGGGTTGTTAAAATGTTTGAACATATTTTCTCCTTTCTGGGTCATCCTCTGAGTATAAATAGTATTTCAAAGAACTAAACTATAGTCAATTGGATTATGCTCATGTTCAAGTTCTATTCAGTTCATTCATCTAGATTTCCTTCATCTATTGAATTGTAAGGTGTCGATGATACAATTCATCAGGTCTTTATGGAGTACAAGTAGCTCCTAGATGTTTGTAATAGATGTAAACTCTTTGAGCACGAGGTTGTGTGTTATCCTATTTCTTCAGATCTAGATTCGACTGACTATCTTCAACATCAATAGGGAAGTTCTTCTGATGGTTCATGTGTTACTGGTGTTATGGATGATTCTTTTGTTTTGGTCCTCATTAGTATTTTATCAACTTCCATTGTTGTTCCTACTTTGGTTTCTTAATTGACTTCTTCCTCGAAGTATACTGACTCTCAAGGATCAAGGTTCAACCCATCTACCCCCATTCAAGTGTTCAATGATTTGTCCCTTTCATTTTTGATGGTCCTGTTGTGGACCCAAAGATGTCTCTGATATTAAACTCTCCTACCATTGTTTATCCTAAAACATTTTTGGGAAATTATCATCATTAACTCAATGTTTTCTCCTTGAAGTAACCTGGCGACTATCGATGAAAAAGTTGAGGCCGACAGCTTAATGTCCCATGTGCTTAAATGAGTCACTATAGGATCTCCTCTTGGAATGGCACAGACCTCAACATATATTGTGAGGTGTCAGAGAGGAGATAAGAAGATCTGATAGTCATATCTTCATTCTTAACAAAACCAAGGTTCATAGAAAGAAAATTAAAGGTATTCTAGATTAATCTTTCCTAAATATAATTATATATCTAATCTTGATTCCCATTCTCTCATAAGGATCACGATCTTATGGAATCCCGATGTTTGTTGTATTGAAAAAAATCTTGAAACTGATCAAAATATCCTAGTTGATGTTACTTTTGATGATAAAAAGTTCCTTATCTTAGCTATTTATGGTCATAATGACGATGTTGATAGGCCTATCTTTAGAATTCTCTTGAAGATGTCCATAACCAGTTTGATCTTTTGTGGCTTCTTCTTAATGACTTCAACTTTGTTAAAAGGGGATTTGTGAAAGAGGGTAAACTTCCTCCTAGTAGAAGATCTATGGACGATTCTAACTCTTACCTCTTGAATTTTGGCCTTTTTGAACTGGATCTAAAGGGACCTTATTTTTCTTGGGATAATTATCATCCTAGGCTAGATTTTGTCACTTCTAAGATTGACAAACTATTATTCAGTTCAAGTTTGATGAGTTTATTTGACAATTTTTTTGGGGAGCTCATTTCTAATACAATTAGTGATCATCATCACATTAAGTTTAATATTCATTCTCCTAGAGTTATCAGATCGCCTTTCAAATTTATTAACACTTGGTCTAATAAACCTGGCTTTTTATCTACTACTGAAGTTCTTGGAATACAAATATCAATGGTTCTGTTATGTTTGGAGTTTACAAGAAATTTTAGGTTCTAAAAAACTCTTTGAATATTTGGAACCGCTCCACTATTTCTAACTTTTATGATGAGGTTAAAGTCTTAAAGTTTAAAGAACTTCATGCTCATGTCAATGCTGATATTGACCCCCTCAATTCTGATTTACAATGCATAGCTTGTGGTATGAGAAAGGAGTTACAGAATGATAAAAGAAATGACGAGAGCCTCCTGAGACAAAATTCAAGAACTTATTGCTTAAGAGAGGGTGACAAAAATTCTAGATTCATTCATTCCTCTTTGAAAAGTAAAAGGCACAGAAATTATTTGAATTGTTTAAATATCAATGTAGTCATGAATACGACCCCAATCTTATCAAAGATCATATTCTTGATTTTACTCCAAGTTGTATAACAATGGCTATTCGAGTATTTGCGTATGTTCTTTTGAGTGGAAAGGTACTAAAATTTTTAATGCTTAGAAGGTTAGTCTTGTCTCTCGTGTTTATCAGAAACAAATTGATGATGTTTGTTGATAGACTCAATTCTGACAAAGTGCCTAGCCCTGATGGCTTCAAAGCCTTTTTATTAAGAAGAATTGGCCGATTGTTGGACCTGATATATATTTTGTTGTTCTAAACTTCTTCTCCAATGGCAAGTTGTTCAAAGAGAAAAATATTACCTTTATCACTCTCCTTCCTAAAGTGATTGGTACTACTGATATTACAGATTGGTGTCCTATTACATTATGCAATGTACTTACAAGATCATCTCTAAGATCTTGACTAACATGCTCTAAAATTTTCTCCCTTCAATTATCATCCTCAATCAGAGTGCATTTATTAAAGGAATAAATATAAAACATTCTATTCTACTATCAAATGAAATTCTTCATGATTTTAAATAGAAATGACTATGGGAAAAAATGTGTTTGAAGATTGATATCTCCAAAGCATATTATTTGGTCCATTAGACTTTTATTTATTTTGTTTTGTATAAAATGGGCTTCCCCTCAATTTGGATCAATTAGATTGTTGAAATATTCAACACTTCCTCCTACCAAATCCATGTTAATGGTGAGCCTACTACCTTCTTTAAGCTTACAAAAATATAAGGCAAGGAGACTGTGTTGTTCCTTATTTGTTTGTTATTGTCATGCAATCTTTATCAGTTATTATGGAACAAGCTGCCAAGGAAAATGTTGACCAGCCCCTTCCATTGTCCAGAAACTTTAGTCTGTCCCACCTTATATTCGTTGACAATTTTGCTAGAGGCAAATGAAGACAATGCCCAGGGTATTCTCGACGTTCTTAATCATTTTCATAATCTTTCTAGTATTAGACTGAATCCCTTCAAGGGTGAAGTCATTTTCAGTAAGGATGCTCCAAGTGATAGCATTAATAACATCCTCAAGTTCAATATTTGCAAGTTTCCTTTGAAGTATTTTGGTGTTACTTTGTTTGTTGGGAAGTTATGTGTAGTTGTTCGTATTCCTCTTATTGAAAAATTCAAGTTAGGCTTGAGTTTTGGAAGTCTAAATGTCTTTATATGGAAAGGAGGCTTGAGTTGATTCAGTCCTCCCTAAATGCAATCTATCTCCACTGGTGTATCTTGTTCCCTCTTCCCAAATCTATCAGTAATGATATTGAAAGTTTCTATCAAGATTTTCTTTGAGGTAATAATAATGATAAAAATCATCTTCACTTCATCAAGTTGGACAATGCCACCAAAACTAAGACAGTTGGGGGTCTTAATATCAGGAAAGTCTCTAACGTCTCCTTCTCTTGCTTTCTTATCAATGGATGGGGCACTGCAAGTAAAAAGGATACTCTTTGGGTCAAATGGATTGGTGAAAGGTATTTATTAGATCTTCCTTTTGGTCGGTCTTCGCTAATAGTTTTATGTCTAGATGTTGACTAAAATCCTCTAAAATTGTGATACCATTTTGAAACTCTCAACTTTTAGAGTTGGTGATGGTTGTAGTTTTAAGCTTTAGTTAGATCTTTGGCCCTATATAAGGGTTCTTAGTGATAATATGGGAAACTATGTCATTATCAAACTTGCTATTCCTCTTAACAGTTATCTCGATAAAATCATTCTAAATGTTGTGTGGGAGGTTCCTCATTCTAGAAACAATATGAAGTTGATAAATTTTCTTTAGTATGATCAACCCCCTAAAGGTTCTCATGATGTCTTGAATTTTTGTGGTCTTAGGAATCCTTAACTGAAGGTAACTTTGGAGTCTATTAGGCTTCAATCTCCTAATCAGTAGTTTTGGAACATCAAATATCCTAAGAGATATATTTTGCTCATATAGAAAGCAGGGCATAACAAGCTACCTACCTCTGACTATTCAAGAAGAAGGTGTATTCAAACCCCATCAGTGTGCATTGTTTGTAAATATGACTATAAGGATACTAAGCATATTCTTTTTATTTGTCTGTTTACTTCTATATTTTGGAGACCTTCAATGCTTTGTAGCTTCTCTAGTTTTTGTTATATACCTATGTTGGAGATAGCTTTTTGCTTGCTTGGCTCTTTCTTGCTTTCAATTTCTTGGCTTTGAGCTCATCCATGCCTCTATTTGGATCTACTTTTCCCTGGCTTGGGGATCTTTGCTCTTTGGAGCTTCTTTGGTTCTACTTTCTGCCTGGTTTTGGATATGGTCTTATTCTTGTTCCCTTTTTTTGGTGCCTACTCCTGGATATGGATTCTTTTATGCATCTGATATTCTTTCGTGTTCATTTTTTCTTTAAGATATAGGTTTTTGTTCCTTTGCATAAATGTTGAGCTGTATATTTTTTTCTCTTCTACAAACCTACATGTTTTCCCTATACTATACATAACCTCTTTGGTGGATCTCTCGAGCTTTACCTATATTGTTTTCCTTTTCATTTACAAATCAAAAAACAAGAGAAAGGTCATTTATTGACCAAAACAAATGTTAATTTAAGCCATTATATAGTTGGCTTAATTTACATTCATGTTTGCATTGCATTTAAAATTTGTCATAAACTCCCTCTTCTTCAAAATAAATCTTTGATGTTAGCTATATTTTCAAAAACATGTCAAATGTTAGAAATACCCTTGTAGGCAATGAATGCAAACATCATGAACTAGATGCTAGAGGTACCAATAGAGATCAAACACGATGTACCTTCAACTCATTATTGAACCATATCTATGGATTATTCATGGATATCCTTATCTTGTCATCATTTGGGTGTAGTGAACTAGAGGAATAACCCAATGTATTTAATGATAAAAAAAGTTTTGCACATGATCTAAACCCTTTCTACACTTCTTCCATCTTCTTATCTTCCACCCATCAAGAAGAAAAAAACCCATAAGTGAGACAAACTCTATGCTCGGGGTGGCACAACCTCCATATCTCTCTATCCACTTCTTCCATACCCCTCTCTATGTAATAGGAGTGTGTCGCAGAAGAAAAGACGCCAATGTGCACAAAATAAAAAATGAAATATATGTATTTGCAAAAATAAATTGCATTCTCAAGTCGAACAGATGAGATATATGCATTCTTACTTCCATACCTCCATTTAACTCAATTTTCCGCCAAGGGGCATGTTACATGCTCCCTTCATATCCATTGACATAAGTCCAAGGTTGAATTATGTGCATACTTTTGATTTTTTTTAGATTCCCTCAATTTTTCCATGAAATCTTTAGACATGTGTGATATTGGGTATTCTAGTGAGCAAGTAGTGTGATGTGTGTCATTGTACATGCTACAATCACTAAGAAAAGTCCTAGAGTTTAACCTTCTAACCCGGTTGTCAACTTGTTGCGGACAACAAGTCAACTTAGTATAGATAGGTATCGATCCAAGAGACTATAGAAAAGAAAAGTCAAAATATAAATCTGATTGCAAGTACAAGAATTAAATCCTGACTTGAGAGAGTTATTAAAAATATGAACAAAAATAAAAGTGCTGAAAGAAAGTTTAACTAATCAATAAATAAAGATCTGGGGTCCAGAAAATCACCATTAAAACCACGCTCCTATTCAACTAATCAAATTCTAAACTTCAAGGATCAAATTAGGACCTTGTGTTTACATGTCCTTATGGAAAAACTCACAATGGTTAGACTTCCCGTGAACCCGTTGGTCTCGACCTTCACGGATCATTGCCCAACTGTCCAACATGCCATTATCTGCGGTCATATCAAAATCATGTGAATTCAAACTGATGTTCAAACCCAAGGCTAAGATGGTCGCATCACCAAGTATTATAACAAGAATAAGATTAAATAGATGAAACAATGATAATTACAATTAAGAGACTATTATTTCGTTCTTATAGAGACCCACGGTCATATCACTCCATAAGAATATATCAGATCATCCAAATAACCACAAAGAAATAGAGAGAAGATATTTGTTTGATGAAGGAATATGACTGATTATATTGAATAGAACCAAGCTAAGGGGCTACTCCCATGCCCCAAAGAAATTTACTCATACATAACAAGACTAGAAGAAATGCAAACTAAAATGAGATCCAACATTATACAAGATGTGGTCTACAACTAAAAATTGGATAAAATAGAATGAAGAATGGAATGCTTTTACAAGTGAAGAGTCCCTCCTTTTATAGGATGGGGAGGGGGAGGGGGTAGACTTCCCTCAAAAGAGAGGGAAAAAAGAGAGGGAGATCAATTTTTGAATCTTCTAGATCTGGTCAAATCGAAAATTGATTATCTATAATTATCTTGACCATGTAACTCTCTTTAATACATATTCTCACAGAAGAAATTTCGAACATATTTATCTCCCATGAAAAGCATAAAAGCAGTCCAAATAATGGATTTTCATTTAGGAAATGAAACTCCCTTTCCAATGAATACTTGTACACACAATTTGGAGTTTGAATGCAAGAGTTATGTCACTTTTGGTGGCGGATATATATGAATTTCAGGACTACTGCAAATTGTATAGTTTTCCTACAAAACCCAAGAAAATATAATTAAAACTCCAATTATAGAGAAAAATCTAAAATAACACAATTAATTATAAAACTAAGATAATAAATAACACAACAACACTAAACAAATATCAAAAATATGTAAATAAAAGGGATAAATATACATCTATCAAAATACCTCAGACTTGAATCCTTGTTTGTCCTCAAACAAATAAAATCACAAATTATTCCAATTTATACTAACAACATGTCTATCCTCACCCTTGTACTATCACTTTATTTCCTACCTCCAAATTTGGCCAAGCAACCCAATCTCCTAAAACCGCAAAACACAAAATTCTATATTCCCTATTAAAAACAAATATCATATTGCGTTTCTAAATCAAGATTTTGTCGAAAAACATACTTCATCTTACTTTTGCTTTGCCACTCTCATTTTTATTATTGTATTTTTTTATGAAAGTTGTTGCACAAGAACAAGATGAAATTAGGGGATGTGAAAACAAAGAAGTAAGTGATGATTTTTTTTATCCCTCCTCTATTCGACTTGGGATTTAAATTTGTGGAGTTGTCGCTACATTGGTCACAATTTTTTTCATGTGCACTTTTGGCATCTTTTGATGGTACGCCCCTTTGTGGGGTATAGAATTTTTTATATGTGAAGCATGCCACCCCGGACTTGATTTTTGTCTAGTGGTGATTCTTTGCTTCTCTTTTTTTTAGATAGAAAATAAGGGGGAAACAAAAGGTGTCCTTGTGCTTATAACTTCACACGTTTATTTTCTCCTTTTTTTTAATGTGTCATTACATCAGAAAGAACATTCATGTCAATCATGTTATACAAGATTTATATCAAGTTAATCAACAGTTTAAAAATAGAGAAAACTTGTGTTTGGTTTTGATTGATTCCATGTGGCTTGCCAACTTTTCCAAAGAGTGATGCTATTTTGGTATCCTAGGTGACATGGTGGTTTCAGACATGGCAATTTGTAACAAGTTTTGGAAAAGATTTACTAAATTCAATGGGGTACAATGATAAGCATATATTCATATTGGCCGACTAGATAAAGGCCATTTTACAACAAAAGAAATAAAAACATGGCCGACTAGATAATGGCCATGAACAAAGCAACTATATGCAAAAAAAGGTAGAAATAATGCAAGAATAAAAAAAGATAAGGGGGGTGGAATAGAAACATACCACCCACCTCCACCCCAGACTTAGATTTTTGCTCATTCTGAGCAAAATCAAAACCCAAGATGGAGGGAAGAGAAGAGAGAGGATTTCTAGGTGGCCCATGTAGCTCAAAAAATGTCCAGCTGAAGGGGATGTGTATGAGGGTTGGGACCTTTATCTGAGGAGCTTCATAGTGTACCCTGGCCAGTAATGCTAGTGGATCATGATGAACTGAGTCGGGTGGAGGATCTGGTTTAGCTTTTCCACCATCATGACGACCTTCATATGGGAGAATTGATGCTAATACAAAAGATTTAAAATCATTTACAAAAGTGTTTTGTTTCTCCTTAAAATTAATGTCATCAACATTGGGTTTGGTAAGTTTCATTGTTGATATAACATATGTCTCTAATGCTTTTGTAAAAGGGTTACCCAAGTATTTAGGAGGGATGATGATGCCTTCCTTGCAAACAACAAAATGGGGTGTGTGGGATTCTTCCAATGGTGGTATCTCCCCTTCTAGATCAGCCATGTGTGGGATGGAAATTGGATGTGACAGCTTGGGAAGAATCATAAAGGGGGTTAGATGCTCATTATCCAAAATAGACTCAAAAGAAGGGTATTGATCTATGGTATCATTTAGCTTTATGTTGATGATGGGAGGATTTGTTGGATCTTCATAATGACTCTCCTACTTTGACATATCATATTCAAGTAAAAGAGTCTCTAAAGGAAAGATAGGGATACCAACGTCCTCATCACACACAAAATATGGATCCATGGTTTGTGTTATTTCATTAGGATCTGACATATATGATACAAAATAAGGATCATCGTCATTGTCATCATTAGGAAGAACCATCTTGGGTTGCTCAAGCTCTATAGGGGGAGTTTGTGATTGATCCTCAAGTAAGGTGGCTAACATGGCTTGACTAGATTCAAGTTTTTCTTGTCTTTCTACTGCCATCTTTTATAGGGCCTTTAGTCCCTCTTCCAGTTCAAGATTAATTTGCATTTCACCATAGGATTTGTACACCCCAAAATTTTGGTCATCCTTGCCACACTCCCCATAGTGTCCTTGGCCATAGTACTCCTCATATTGTTTTAGGTAGCATTGCTCCTCATAATAATCTCGAGAAGATGGTGGATTTTAATTTCCATTGCGTCCATCTTGGTAGGAAGATTTAATATTATAAGGTGTCACCAAATCATGAGGAAACATATTTGAACAATCTATATTTTGCGTTTGGGCTTCTAGCAGGGCTGATAAGAAGGCTTGGTTGGTTTTTAGTTTTGTTTCTCCTTCTACTGCTGTCTTCTCTAGGGCCCTAAGTCTCTCTTCTTGTTGACGATTACATTGGGTTTCATAAGCATGCTCATAACCCCCAAGGTTTTGTTGGTTACACCCCACAAAATTTTGTTGATCACATCCCCCATTAGAAAATGGATAGCTAGGTTTCTCATAATGGTTCTCAGAAAAATAGGGATTCACATTATACCCACCAGGATGAAAGGGCTCACAATTAAAATGGGTGATGTAATAATAATGGGGTAGAGTCGGGCAAGCAAGAGATGCATGGTGGTAAAGACCACAATAATAACATTGTGGGGGATATTGGTATGTCCACTCCATTTGAAAAAAAAGTTCCTGAAAGATATGTTAATCAACAAACAAGAGAAGAAAGATCACAAGACAAGAGGTTAGTCAAAAATTACAAAGAGAACTAAAAATTATAAATCTAAAAAATAATGAAATAAACTAAAATTACAAAAAAAAAGTAATTAGAAAGCAATACTACTGGAATGGAAACTCAGCAGAAAGAGGAGATACACTTCCGAAATTGTGCTCGGAAGGAAAAAAGAAATTAAAAAAATCGAAAAGAAATTAAAAATAGACTAAATTTATGAAAGGTAGAGAATATGAACAATGATTATACAAGATATATAGGCAACTATATCTGAAAAATAATTGTGTTGTCCCTGGCAACGGTGCGAAATTGATGTGTGTCGTTGTACATGCAACAATCACTAGGAAAAGTCCTAGAGTTTAACCTTCTAACCCGGTTGTCAACTTGTTGCGAACAACAAGTCAACTTAGTATAGATAGGTATCTATCCAAGAGACGGCGGAAAAGAAAAGACAAAATCTAAATCTGATTACAAGTACAATAATTAAATCCCGACTTGAGAGAGTTGTTAAAACTAAGAATAAAAATAAAAGTACTGAAATAAAGTTTAACTAATCAAGAAATAAAGATCTGGGGTCTGGAAGATCACCAAAACCACGTTCCTATTCAACTAATCAATGTCTAAACTCCAAGGATCTAATCAGAACCTTGTGTTTACATGTCCTTACGGACAAACTCAAAAGGGATGGACTTCCCGTGAACCCATTGGTCCCGATGTTCACGGATCATTTCCCAACTGTCCAACATGCCATTATCCACGGTCATATCAAAAAGCACGTGAATTCAAACTGGCATTCAAACCCAAGGCTCAGGTGGTCGCATCACCAAGGATTATAACAAGAATAAGATTAAATAGATGAAGCAATGATAATCACTATTAAGAGACTATTGTTTCATTCTTACAGAGATCCACAGTCATATCACTCTATAAGAATATATCAGATCCTTCAAATAACCACACAGAAATAGAGAGAAGATATTTATTCAATGAAGGAATATGACTAATTATATTGAATAGAACCGGGCTAAGGGGCTACTCCCATTCCCTAGAGAAATTTACTCAGACATAACAAAACTAGAAGAAATGCAAACTAAAATGACATCCAACATTATACAAGATGTGGTCTACAACAAAAAATTGGATAAAATAGAATTAAGAATGGAAAGCTTTTACAAGTGAATAGTCCTTCCTTTTATAGGAGGGGGAGCGGGTAGGCTGCCCTCAAAAGAGAGGGAAAAAAGAGAGGGAGATTAATTTTTGATTCTTCTAGATCTGGTCAAATCGAAAGTTGATTGTCTTTAATTATCTTGACCATGTAACTCTCTTTAATACAGATTCTCGCAGCAGCGATTTTGAGTATATTTATCTCCCATCAAAAGAATAAAAGTTGTCCAAAGAATAGGATTTTATTTTAGAAAATTAAATTCCTTTTCCAATGAATACTTGTACACGCAAGTTGGAGTTTGAATGCAGGAGTTATGTCACTTGTGGTGGCATGTATATATGAATTTTAGGACTGCTACAAATTGTATAGTTTTCCTACAAAATCCAAGAAAATATAATCAATACTCCAATTATAGAGAAAAATCTAAAATAACACAATTAATTATGAAACTAATAGAATAAATAACAAAAAATCCAAAAAAAATATCAAAAATATGTAAATAAAAGGGATAAATACACATCTATCATAGTGTTTTGAAGAAAATTCAAGAATCAGGATATGACAAGTCATATTCTATGATGTTAGGAGGTTGGGTTACTTGTCCATATTGGTGGTTGGGATTCAAGCATGATGTAATAATGAGGCATTTACATTGGTTGAAAGTATTTATACGGAGAGTATTTCTTATTTTGTGTTACTCAATGAAAAGAAAAGATCAAGCCCAGAGTTCTTTAATGAATATATATATTTATCTAGTTTCTAGTTACATTTTCATAGTTACTATTACATGTTTCTATAGCATTTCTCATCATATTTTACTTATTTTAAATTTTTAGTAGTTTACGCAATTTTTTTGGTATTTAACACATTTTTATATTTTATTTGTATGTTGATGCAAGTAGAAGAGAGAAGAAACTATCCCATCCATTGATTCAAGTAAAATAACACCTTCAAAAAGACTTAGTCAAATGATTTGATTCACCAGTTGGTTGATAGGTCCAAGGACTGAGGAAGAGGATTCATGCATAAAACTTGTCTCTTGACTCATCCCACGAGTTGGCCGACTAGATATGGACAAAAGACCATAGGAGAATTAGTAAATTAGATGTTGTGTGAGTCAGTCGACTCACACTGTGAGTTTCCAAACGACCTATAGTGCATCTCCCCTGAGCAAAGGCTAGTCATTCATTTGACCAAATGGGACTGACTTGGGTTTCTTCAGAGGAAATTAGAAGCAAACTAGTCTCCTGACTCACTCAGTGATTCTTTCGATTGGGATATTGCCCATGCCTACTTGAGACTGTTTGTCATGCAAAAAGCTATGTAAACCCCCATCTAGTTGTGCAAACCACTTTCTAGTCATCCAATTAGGTGTTCAAATGCCTCAACGTCAAACCCCTCCATCTAGTTGGATGACTCATTCACCAAATTGACTAACTGCAAATTGTAGCCCACACTAAAATAGCTCTAGAGTCCACATTTTATGTCTTAATTGGATGATTCAAGTTGTATTGTAAGTGTAAATCAATTATCTATGAAATTACCGTCTTACTAACTGCTTGTGGTTGGGTGACTAGCCCTTTAGTCACCCTACTTGTCTTACTTTGAATCAACTTCATGTTGGTTGTATTCTCTGAGAACTAGTCACATAATTATAGTGATCGATCATTTTCTATTTTATTTGACTATTAAGGCACTTCTAGATATTATGTTTTAGTTAGTATGAGATAATGAATAGATATAGTAATATCCTTAGAATGAATGACTTAATGACATGTTATTTTGTGTTGACGACCTGAACAAGAAAGCATGTGTATGCTAAGAGCATCCATTATTTTTTAGGTCCCTAGATGAATACTATAGTGAAAATAAGGATGACATAATACATTAATGCTAGTATTTGTGTTGGTTGATTATTACATCTCATTTGTGATGTTATTGGAAATCAAGTCTTTATGAACAAGTGTATTGGACATGTTGAACTTGAGTATTATACATTGAATTGATAAATGGTAGTTAAAATCACATCTCATGTGAAGTGGTGATTGTGGTTGTTAGACCTGAAATCACTGCAACAATCACATGTTGTTCGATGTGCATAAACAATTCTCAAAGTGGCCGTGAATAGTGGTTGCAATACAAGTAGTGTTTGGGTGCACTATGACACATGTGGTTTATTGTGAGTGATGTAGATTGAATTTTTCCCTCCAATTTGAGTCATATCCCAACTAGATAATGAGTGAGAGTATGAAATACATAGCTATAATATGCTCAATTTTGACAAAATTGAATTTTAAATATAAGGCATGAATTGATAAGTAAGTTCCCTGATTAAATTATTGACAAAATAATAAAGTCACCTTTGTGGCATGGGTGCAACCCATGGCCCAAATAAAGGCACATGAGTCAATTTTCTTTGCAAATAGGTCCTTGTGGGACAATGTAAAGAAATAATGGATTTTGACCATAAATAAATAATAATAACTTTATGAATTGTTGAATAATAGAAATATGAGATTAGATGCATGTTTTCAAAAGAAAATAAGATATGTGATGTTTTAGATAATTAATAGAGTAATTATCTTCCCATGAATGGCCACATAATTTTTGGGGCATCATGCAAGGATAAGCCTGACATTTGATATAATTGGAGATAATAACAAATAGAAGATAATTATAGAATTTGGAGGAAAAATGACTTTCCTTGTGGTTTGTGAAATTAATATAAGGATATATAAAGAGCATGTTTCGACTATATAATTTATTATAATAAATCCCAAAAATTAGAAGATTGGGAAAGGCATTAATTAGTTTTCTCCAAATTTGGGGTCAAAAGGGTGTTCTTAGTAGCCTAGAAAATCTGAAAAGAGAGAGGGTTTTATTTGCAATTAAGGCATATGCTCCTATTTGGAAACTAATTTTAATTGTTTGACATGTGTAGTGATAGGAGATGCCCCTTTAATAATGTCATGCGGCCTAACAACCCTTAGATTCTGATCTAATGGTTTATGGACTGTTTTCTTCCTCCTACCCAAAAAAGGAAATGTCAACTATTGTATAACTGACTCCTCTCTCTGATTCTCTCCCTCTCTGATCCTTGAACTGAAATGAAACTTTCCCCATTAGATTCACATAGTAAATACAATACATATAATCCCTAGTTTGCCTAGCTTCCATTCTAAATCAAGTCTTTCCTCAATTATTCCCAGGAGCCAGACTTCATAAATGGTCATCTTGCTAGCCATGCCTATATTAGAGTTCCCAGTTGTTTTTGAGACTAGAATATGATTCAGGAGACCTAGACAAACTTTACCCTACCTTCAATTCAACCACACTCTGTCTCATTCCCTTTTAGGTCTTTCCTTGATCTTCCGCAAATAAGACCTTCTCTTTCTCTCCTCTCTTCCTTCCTCTGGGCTAGTGGCAACCATAGAGGAGTTCAAGGAGAAGAGTCAAAGTAGCCGACACGATCATCTTCCTCTCAAGGGACCAAAAACATATAGTCAACTATCAAGTTTGAACATCCATCTATCTTGGTAGCAAATAGGAGAATAGCGGGGGAGGGATTGAAGACGATGACCTGTGGAATGACTTCTCTACCATTGATATGATGTTAGAAGCTAAGGGTTACTTAGTGTTGGGTTTTACGGGGTCGATGTAGGCAGTAGAAACAAAAAAATTACTTCACCATAAACCCATAACCAGTAGATCGCATCAACATCTATATAATGGGAAGGATGGTTTTAGCGAGTTAAACTTGATCCTGAGGATTGTTCAGTGACTATACCTCACAACAAGTGCGGTCTTCAACCACCTATGTTCGAAGGTGTTTGTGCAGCTCCTGGTCTTGACCCAGACTATGGTTGAATGTCATCCTCCTGAGTGGCAGAAGTCTCCTGCCTCTACAGATAGTCAACACGGACTACCGAGAACTCTAGTCATCTTGAAGAACTGACTAGAAGGAGTTGTCCCCTTCTGTTGGCTTACTAGTCACGAACACACTCTCCCATAACCAGTCACTTTTCTGTAGTTGTCTTTCCCTCGTTGTTCCTCCCTGGACGGGTACAACTTGCTTGGGCTCTCTTAGTTACCACAACTAGAGAGGACAAGACTTTGTAGAGAAACTAATGTTCTGAGTTGTGTCTCAGGAGAAGCCCCATGTACCCCTCTATTTATGGTAAAGTGAAGGGTCAGGGTTCCCAGTCTGTGCGGGAGTAGAAGGGTCCCAAATTTCCATGAGTAATTTACACTGCGACAGGCGAACCAGTCATTTGATAACTGAACCAGTCGTTTGGCAAGGTGAGCTGATTGGTTCACCCAGTCAACAAGTCATTTCACTTCCCAGACCTTCCTACAATTGAATTTCCTTATTCATTTCTAATTAATGCAAAGATTAATTCTTGTCCCAATCGAATTGAACTAGTGAAATTAAAAACTTTTCTCACAAATTGGGACAACTCAACACTTCTCTTTTGGTCCAGTTGAACAGATCAATTCACCAGAGTGAGATGGTCGTCTCACTAACCATGAGTCGATAAGTTCACCCAGTGAACCGGTGGGTTGGTGGTCCAAATTGTGCAGAACACAATCAAATCAGTTCTCATTCAATTTCACACTCTAATCAGTTGGTACAACACTTGAACTTGATGAGTACCTAAACATTTTAGTAATCAATCCAAACATCATTCATGTATAAAATCCTCTTCTCAGTTAATCATTTGTGTGTGACCCAATTGGTCCCATTTCACATTGACAGTGAATGTCCATAACTAGCTTATGACATCACAAGCAAAGAGAGGTACCTAGCCGCACATCGGTGCTACCCAAATGAAAAGGAAAGTTGGAGAACAACTTTCAATCCTACAGTTTGTGATTGGCATTCCAGTGAATGTATAATTCATTTTTCTCTGATATCCTGAATGAACTCAAGCCATGGAGTTGTCATCCTTTCAACCTTCATTCATGTTTCTTGAACTAGAGCAGACTGTCTGAGATATGTGTGACATCAATATCATTTATTGATTCACATGTGCATGTGCATGCCTTTCTCAATCTCTCTTATCAACTGGCATACACATCATACTCCCTTAGGAGGGACAAATCTCATATCTATCACTCACAATCTATCTCATGCGTCAAAGCCACCAAATCATCACCTTTATAACAACCCATGTTTTAGGACTGCGTTTGATGATGTCAAAGTGTACCCAATCACATTTGACGAGTGCAATGATTGTAGGTCTAAGAATCACAATCACTACCATCACTATGAGAGATGATTCTAACTACCATGTCATGGTTCCATGTGTCACTCTCATGGTTGGTCTGTCTGATACATTATTCTCCAACATGTACATGTGTGCTGGGTTTGATATCATATATCATGACTAATGAGACACTGTCATCAACCAACACACACTCTAGTCTTGATGTGTCATTGTTGTCTATCAACCTTCCACAATTACATCTGACTAGGGAGATAAATAGAATGTGCATACTCTTAGCATCTGTATGATCGCATCGTTCATGTCCTTAACCCAAAGACATATGTCATTGAGTTATTGTCATTCTTTAAACATTCATTTTTCTCCATCATATATCTCATAATTGATTGTGCTAGAATAGATTGGAAGCTTGCCTTTGACATTTAACAAATAAATAAGACCATATGCCAATCCAATCATCATATGATTGGCTCTTTGGGCATACATACAAATAGACTCCCACTTGCACTTAGAGACAATCACCTTTGAATCATATTCTTAGTGATCTCTAAACATGTCCTACATGTTTCTGTTGCACTAGTGCTAATCCAGTGAGTTAGAAACATGTTTTTTTAGTTGGTATATTGCATGTTTCACATCTCCTCACTATACGACATTTCATATGAGTTGGAGTTTCTATAATATGCTATTTGATATTTCTTGCCTAATAATTAGCTCCATAGTTTGACTTAGTATTTCAACTTTATCATCAATGATTGAAATATCTATAAGTTCATCTGTATGAACTTCTAGATCCATATAGTATAATTTGGTGTTCATAACACATGGATACTCAACATTCCTTTTAGATTTAAATGGATTTTAATTTTATTTGGAACATTTCCACTTAACAATACATATTCACTTTTATACTTTGCGATCATTTTTCTGTCATTTTGGAAGCTTGCATTAGTGTAACTCATTCACACTCAACTCTTCGTTTTATTACCAAAGAACTAATCCTTTAATACTTCATAAGTACTTAAATGAGTTCTTTATGGTATTTCAGTGACTATCATTAGAAGTAGACAGACATCCACTCATCATGTCCAATACATATGAGATAACTGGATGAGTATATCATATTGTCATGTCCAATACATACAAGATGATAAATGCATATATATAATTATTTGTCATGTCTGATACATACGAAATAATGGGATGATTACATACATAGTTGATACAATTGTGAATGCATAACGCTGTTGGCTAAATGGACATCTATAAATCCCTTTGTTTTGATTATGACAAACATTTCATTCTTATTAATCTAATGAGCTACTTGAGTGTGCAGGATGACAAAGCAACAAGGGAAAATCTACAAGCTTACATATTTATATTTTCATGCAATGTAATCACTGTTGTAAAAACTTGTACAAAAATATAATGTACAAGTACTTAGAATTGCATGTAAATCAAGCGTTAGATTCTCCCTAGCTAAACACCACAGTTAGACAAGTCATCCCATTCAAATAGGATTACTTATGCACACTTACACACATAATTAGTGCCTAAATTGAAACCTTGAAACAGGATCAATCTCGGTCGACAAACTCCTCGACCGAGACACTCTCGGTCGACAATCTTCTCGACCGAGAAAGATCCAAAGTAGCCGTTAGACACAACAGACAAGTTAGTTGGCAGTTGACAAAAGACGTTGCAAATCACTTGTTCCAGAGAGCTTGTCGGTCGACAAAAGTTCGACCGAGTAGGTGTCTCGGTCGACCATTTGTCGACTGAGATGGTCTCTGACAGCAACTACAGAATTAATTAATTAGCCGTTGTTAAAGCAACAACTTTGTACCTAACGGCTAGTTAAGCACTTAGAAACCCCTAGAAGTTGTCTAGAACGTCCTTAAGCATCCTTAGGCTATTCCTATAAATAGGACAAGCCATAGGACACCTAAACTCACTTGTTTACACTTGCTACACTTGAGAAACCTTTGAGTATACTTTGTGAAATCTGTTTGTGAGCAATTTGAGCATTGTGACAATTGGCCATTTCATTCCTTAGCTCATAATTCGTGTCCTATAGGCTAGTATCTCCTACCCACTGCAATCACAAGTTCACATACTTGGTTAGGAGATCTATACGCTTGATCTAGGCAAATCAAGCCTTGGGCTATAAAGGATAAGTTGTAATTTCTATTTTCCTTCTTGTTCCCTATTATTGTTTGTACTCTCCTTGCTACTCCTAGGTTGGAGGTTGCGGATTGGAGAGGGTGAAGATCTTCTTGGCGAAGAAGGAGACTTTGAGCTACTTCAGAAGGCTGGTGCAACGGGAGGTTACTTCTAGAGAGGAAGGCTACTTCAAGGGGGAGCTTGGAGTTACTTTATAGAAGGCTACCTCAAAGTTGGTGCACCTACTTCAGGGTGAAGGCTGTTCAAAGGGTGTAAAGGAAAGTATTGTATTTTGTATAAATCCTCGAGAGGTAATAAAATAAATACTTTCAAATCCCGGTTGGGTAAGCAACCAGGTAGTGGACTGACAACTATAGTATTTGCTATAGTTGGAACCACTCTAAACACCTGTCTCTTTCTTCTAATTTCAATTGTGGTTGTTTGAACTTAATAAATTGTTAAAATAATTCAAAAACTCTATTCACCCCCCCTCTAGTAGTTTTACAATTGGTATCAGAGCGAGGCTTCAAGGAACCCTAACAAGGTCTTGAAGAAATGGGTGACGGAGTACTCAACAACCTCAACATTGAAGGGACACTTGTTGCTAGGCCCCCAGCGTTCGATGGAACAAACTACCAATATTGGAAGAGAAGGATGCAATTCTACTTCCAAGGCATCAACTGGGATTTATGGAGAATGGTGTCTACTCCATATGTGCTTCCTCAAAATGAATTTGCGGAATGGGATGCAAACACGGTAAAGCTGGCCCAAATGAATGCAAAAGCCGTAAGCATTTTATATTGTTCTATTTCGGTAGGAGTATTTAATAGAATATCTAATTGTGATAGAGCATATGATATTTGGCATAGATTATCCATAACCTATGAAGGTACAGTCCAAGTCAAAAATTCTAAGATTAGCATGTTTAAACAAAAATTTGAACACTTTCGTATGGATACTAATGAATCAATTAGTGAAATGTTTGCAAAATTCTCTACTATTGTTAATGGTTTAAGTGCTTTAGGAAAACCTATTCCTGAAGAAGATCAGGTATCAAAGATCCTTCGTTCACTTCCTCCAAAATATAAGCCAAAGGTGACAGCCATTGAAGAAGCAAACGACCTCACTCAACTGAAAATGGAGCAACTTATTGGCAACTTAGAAGCTCATGAAGCAACTCTAGAAGAGGAAGAAAGAAGAGCACGTGAACTTCAGCAAGGAAAAAAGAAGGATGTGGCTCTAAAAGCTTCAAAAGCTGTCACACAAGAAAGTGAGGAGTCAAGTGAAGAAGAGGGAGAAGAAGCCTTGATAGTAAATGGTAAGAAATACAAAAGATTTAAATCTAACAAAATTTCCAGCTCTTCTTCTACCCCTCCTAGGTGCTTTGAATGTGGAAAGAAAGGACATTTCAAGAATGAATGTCCTAAAGCAAAGAAAGGAAAGAAAAGCTCACACAAGAAGAAGGGAGAAAAAGCCTATAAAGCTGCATGGGACGAATCAAGTGACAGTGAAAGCGGAGAAGAAACCGTGGATTGTCTAATGGCAAGAGAAGATGATGAAAACTCTCAAGAGGAATGGGTGGTTGACAGTGGATGTTCCAAACATATGACCGGAAACAAGGATGCATTCCAAACTTTTAAAGAAAAGAAAAGTGGAACAGTCACTTTTGGAGACAATGGTAAGGGCAAAATCGTTGGAATAGGTAATGTTGGTACAAACCTTGAAATTAAGAATGTTCTACTTGTTGATGGCTTGCACCATAACTTGATAAGTGTTAGCCAATTATGTGATAGTGGTTATGATGTGTTATTTAACAAAACCTGCTGCAAGTTATTAATAGAAAATACTACAAATGTTGTTTATGAAGGAAATAGAGTTGGTAATCTTTATATTCTTAAACCTAACTCTATGAAAACAGTAGTGGGAAAATGCTTGCTTGCAAATGACTATACCTTACAAATATGGCATAAAAAGCTAGGACATGCTAGTTCACATGTTATCAAAAAGTTAGTGAAATATGATCTTGTTCGTGGATTGCCTACTTTATCTTTTGATCAAAGTGAAAACTGTGAACCATGCACAATGGGAAAGCAAACCAAAACATCTTTCAAATCAAAACATGTACTTAGCACCAGTAGATCATTAGAATTAATTCATATGGATTTGTTTGGACCAATGAGGACACAATCAATCGGTGGTAAGAGATACTGTTTTGTGATTGTTGATGATTATAGTAGATATACATGGGTACATTTTATTGCAACTAAAGATGATACTATTCATGTTTTTATGCAATTTTGTTCCAAGATTGAAAATCTCTTACAAAATAAAATATGTACCATTAGAAGTGATCATGGTGGGGAATTTGAAAATCATACATTTGAAGAGTTTTGTACATCTCAAGGATACACTCATAATTTTTCTGCTCCACGCACCCCACAGAAAAATGGTATAGTTGAAAGGAAAAATCGATCACTACAAGAAATGGCTAGAACTATGATGCTTGAACATAACACACCCAAAACCATTTAGGGCTGAACCTGTAAACACTGCATGCTATGTGCTAAACAGAGTAACTGTTCACTCTCATTTGAAGAAAACTCCATATGAACTCATACATTCTAAGAAACCTAGAGTTGACTATTTTCATACCTTTGGCTCCACATGCTATATCTTAAATACCAAAGATGATAGAGATAAGTTTGACTCAAAATCACACAAAGCATTCTTTTTGGGATATTCCACTTCTAGCAAAGCTTTTAGAGTATATAACACTATATCTAGAAAAGTTGAGGAATCTATTCATGTTTCTTTTCATGAAGAATCCCAATCTGAAAATCTAGAAATCATAGATCTCACTAATCAATTCCAAAATTTAAACATACCAAACGATAGTGAGAAAGGTGCTACAAATAATCACCAAACTGAACCACAACCTACACCTAGACTTATTAAAGATCATCCTCAAGAATTAATTATTGGAGATCCTAATGATAAAGTCAAAACTCGTTCTTCCTTTAAAGATGTTGCAAACATGGCTTTTGTTTCTATCATTGAACCTAAAAAGATATCTGAAGCCCTTAAAGATGACTATTGGATAATAGCCATGCAAGAAGAATTGTATCAATTCACTAAAAATGATGTATGGGATTTAGTTCCTAAACCACAAGATAAAACCATAATAGGAACTAAATGGGTTTTTAGGAACAAGCTAAATGAGTCAGGAGAAGTAATAAGGAATAAAGCTCAGTTAGTAGCACAAGGATATAATCAAAAAGAAGGAATAGATTTTGATGAAACATATGCACCCATAGCTAGACTTGAAGCCATTAGAATGTTACTAGCTATTGCTGCCCATAAAAACATCAAACTCTATCAAATGGATGTCAAAAGTGCTTTTCTAAATGGCATCATTCAAGAAGAAGTTTATGTTGCCCAACCACCTGGTTTTGAAATTCCAGAAAAAGGTGACTATGTTTATAAACTTAAGAAAGCACTTTATGGTTTAAAACAAGCACCTAGAAATTGGTATGAAAGGCTCAAGACATATCTTTTTGATAATGGTTTCTCTATTGGAAATTCAGATTCTACTTTATTTTTCAAAACATATACATCTGATTTTTTAGTTGTGCAAATATATGTTGATGACATTATTTTTGGAGCTTCAAATGATTCATTGTGCACACAATTTAGTGATATTATGCAAAAAGAATTTGAGATGAGCCTCATGGGTGAACTAACTTTCTTTCTTGGTTTTCAAATTAAGCAAACACCTGCCGGAATATTCTTTTTTTGGATAAGGTAAAATATCATTAAACACCAAAAACCGTATAAGGGAAAGACAAAAACCCAAATACTATACAAGATCTAGGCAAGATCCCATCTCTGAGCTAAAAGAGTATTGACCCCTAACAAGAGGTTAGGCATGGCTTTAACATGCCATCTCAACCTATTTACAACAGTCTCAAACCCCAAAATGTTATCACAGGCCCTCTTACCGTGTAATCTACTATTTCTTTCCGCCCACACAACGTAGATGATGTTAGTAAAGATTACACCCACCAGGGGTCTAGCTTTGATGTCGCGTCTGGTTATCTCAAACATCCAAGGGATGATATCATCCATGTTATCCAGAGGGGAACCACCCCACCCACACTTCAAGGCCATTCTACACCAAAGGTACTTGGAATACCTACAACCAAAAAAGAGATGTTCATGTGTTTCATTCGCCTCAGAGCAAAGCAAGCAATCCTGAGCGCAATTTAACACCCATCTGGCTAATCTGTCTCTGGTAGGCAATCTTTTCAAAATGGCCTTGTAAGAGCAGAAGCTCCATTTGGGACACCGCATCTTGTGCCAAAGGAAGGGCTCCCAAGCGACCCGAGGATTGAAGCACTGCTGGATCCAAGGTTTGTGAGCAGTGATCCGCCTCCACCGCCCCAAACAGCAGGTGTACTCGCCCTTGACAACCAGCCAAGTCGCCATCATTTTTCTCCAGCACCTAGAAGACAGCCGCCCATGAAGGGGCGCATCCAGGTTGGTGTACCTGCTAGTCATCCACACGGCCCACAGGGATTCAGGTTTAGTCAACAAATCGTGAACTCTGCAGGCTGAAGCTGCCCGGGCCAACTGCAAAGGATCAGCCAAATTCAGACCTCCACAGAAATACGGCTGAGCCACCGTCTCCCACGAGATTGCATGAGCACTGCCGCTCCATAAGAAACCAGCGATGACCGCTCTAAGTTTTTCCATCATGAAATTCGGAATCTCGGCCATCCTACACCAGTACCTGACCTTGCTAATGAGAACAGTGTTGATAAGGACCGCTCTCCCCGCAAGCGACACACGGATACTGGCCCAGCTGTCCACCACATTACGGAGGCTGTCAACACAGCTCCCATAATCAGCACCTTTGCCCACCCCACCAGATATCGGCACACCCAAATATTTAGTGGGGAATCTTCCAATTGACACACCAATGGCCTCTCTGAGTCTCCCTCTTCTACTATCGCAGGATTTAGAAAAGAAGACATGAGATTTGATATCGCTGATGTAGAGTTTGGTGATTTTCCCGAAGCTCTGAAGGACTCTTCTAAGCCCACGAAGGTACTTAGCATGCCCGGATATGAAGAAAAGCACATCATCGGCGAAGATCATATGGTTAAGAACCTTCGTACCCTGCACTTTGAAAGCTCGCACAGACCCTGCCTCCTCCGCAGCCAAGGTAAGGCAAGAAAGGTTCTCCATGACCAGAGAGAAAAGAAGGGGCGACAGGGGGTCACCTTGTCTCAAGCCATTGGATGCGCGAAACATCCCATTAGGCACACCATTGACCAGAACAGAAAATGAAGTGGTCATCACACATTGCTTGATTATATCAATAAACTTCTTGTCAAACCCCAATGCCTCCATAGTGCTCCACAAACCCGGCCAACTGACATGATCATAAGCTTTGGAGATATCAACTTTAACACACGTCTTTTTGGACTGGTTTTTTACTTGAAAATCCAACAGAAACTCGGAAGCCAGGAGGGCATTGTCAGAAATGGCTCTGCCCTTGACAAAGGCCGATTGGTTCACCGAAACTATATCAGGTAGTATACCTTTCAATCTCCCAGCAATTACTTTGGCCACTATTTTATAGATCACTGAGCAACAAGCAATTGGCCGAAAATCATTCATATTAGCCGCCGCCTTATGTTTAGGAATGAGCCTAATGAAAGCATGATTGGCTTGTCGAACCATCCTTCCACCAACAAGGAACCACCGCACAGCACAACACACATCATCGCTTACAATAGGCCAACACTCTTGGAAGAACTTGGCATTGAAACCATCAGGCCCCGGTGCCTTGGAAGCACCAATGGAGAAAGTCGCCGCTTTGATCTCCTCATCTGTAGCAAGTTTAAGAAGCTCCCTGTTCATAACTTCAGTTACTTTGATCAGGAGAGGGGACCTGCTAGTACTATGGTGACCCTGATTGTACAGGTTTTGGAAGAAATCCACCGCCAAGGAAGCGATTTTAGTCTCCTCATCCACCAATCTGCCCTCTTCATCAATAAGGTTATGAATGTGATCTCTCATGTTGTTCTTTTTAACAGCAGCATGATACACTTTAGAATTGCAGTCACCATCACGAATCCATTTAAGTCTGCTTCTTTGCCAATAACTGATCTCCTCAGCTTTTTCCAGCTGCAGTACACGCTTGCTGGCCTTCTCCTCAATATTCATCAAGTCCTCCGACAACGGATCACTCCTGAGATTAGTAGCCGCAATCTCAAATCTGCTCCTGGCCACCTTAATCAGGTTGGGCAAGTCCACCAAGAATTTCGACCAGCTTTTCAACGCCACTTTGACCTTTTTTAGTTTACTAATAATTCTGAACAACGGATTTCCATCAACAAAACTCTCCCAAGCTTCCCTAACCACTCCCTCAAAAGAAGGCCAAGAAAGCCAATGGTTCAGGAAACGGAAAGGTCTATTAAGGGCCGGTTTATAGACCAACTCCAACTCCATCCAGGAGTGATCGCTATTAGGATGTGCTCCCAGTTTAATGGCAGCATTGGGAAAGGAATCCAACCATTTCTCATTGACCAGAGCACGATCGAGGTTGCTGGAAATCCTACGGATCGGCTTCCTTTTGTTGTGCCACGTGACGATTCCACCTTTTGTACTGATCTCCATGAGTTTAGCAGCATCCACAGCGACATTAAATCTGCTGAGAGTAGAATCAAGGATAGGAAGCCCACCCTTCTTCTCCCTGGCCCGGCGAACTTGGTTGAAGTCACCAATCACAAGCTGAGGCAGATCATATTGAGTTGAAGAGACAATGGTATCCCACAACAATCTTCTCTCTCGTTCGGAATTGGAACCATAGACCGCCGAGATAACACAGTGCCAACCTCCAGCATTGATACAACTAATCAACACAAGCTGATCAGAGCTATGTATCTTTTGGATATCCCAAATCCTAGGATTCCACCCAATAGCGATTTTCCCACCTTCAATATCATCCAGATTCGAAACCGCATCCCAACCATTAGGGAACAAAGTACTGATCCTATGGCCGACGTTTCTTTTTATTCTGGTCTCCAAGCATATGACTATGCTTGCCTTACTCTCTTGGATCACCTGACGCAGTGTTCTTTGCTTGCCGGGCAGAGAAGCACCCCTCACGTTCCAAGTGATCAGCTTCATTTGGACAAATTGGATGCAGCACCCCTTCCGCGGGTGCTCCGACCTTTGCCCCTTCCCCCACTGGAGCTAGGATCCTTGCTCCTGGTGTTAACCGTCTTGGCAGGTGGCACTATGATTCCCTCTAAATCCTGATCAACCAGCATACGGAAAGGATTTTCTAAGGTAACCAACTCTCCCTCTTCCGCAACCGCTCTATCATTATCCGCTTCCTCAGACGTGGGGATCAGAATCTCACCACCGTTTGGAGAAGTAGCCTCATTGCTCGGCAGGTCCTTGTCTAGGCGTGAGCCCACGCTCGGATCAGCCACCCCGTCCACCACCTGTAAGACAGCAGTAACCACAGAAGGGGTCACCACTGAGGCGGACTTCCCACCAGCAAACTCCACTCTCTGTTCACCCGAAGGAACGGCGCCAGCCTTCTCCTTGCCTTTACCATTCGCAGCTCTCCTGCTACTACTTCTCTGAGCCCTCCTGCTTCTGGACCTCCCCCTGATCACAGGTGGATCCGCAAGGGCCACTCTCTCCCCGGGGCAAGCCCCCGACATATGGCCGAACACCTTGCATTCATGACAGTGCTCCGGTAAGGCATCATAAATCACCTTGATTTCCAGCGCTTCACCTTCAGGCATTTCCACCATCACAACAGAAGAAGGCACCCTCTCCGCCGTGACTTCAATGCACAAATGAGGGGCGCCCGCATACCTGCCATCGAGCCAGAAATCCACCACCTTCGGCACGCCCAACGCATACCCAATAATGGTTAACGCCTGCCTAGTCCAATGTCTTCCCAAGTCAGGGAAGGTCACCCAAACCGGCGCCGACGTAAGAGCAGCACGACGCACATCCGCCTGCGGAGTCCACCTTCGAGTGAGGACCAGCTGGTTGTCGAAAAACCAGGGTCCTTGCTCAAGGGCGGTCTGCATATCCGCCTCAGAAGCAAACCTCGCCAGGAACAGACCGTCTTTGAGCGGAGAGACTTGGAGATCCCCCTTCGGCTTCCACATGCGGAGCATCCACCCATAGATTTGCTGAATGAAGACCTTCTTCCCCATCACTTGAATGATAGCAGAGCTCTTATGGAAGTCGTCCATATCTTTGACCACCGGGGGGGAGAATTTTGTCCAGGGCCTCCCATCATCAGGGCGAAAGAAGGGGCCTTTGGGATCTTCGGGCAAAGCCACCGGTCGACAATTCCTCTGCACCGGCAAAGGCCGGGAAACGGTGTCCGCCCAGGCTCTACCCGTCGTCACATCCGCGCGCGGGTCCGACCACCCAAATGATCCGCCGCCAGGGGGGTTGGACCAGTAAGGGACGGGATGGTCACATCAGGAGGGGGAAAGGAGGCACTGGCTATGGTGGTGGTGGTGGTGGTGGGGGTGGGGGTGGGGGTGGTGGAGGTGGAGGTGGAAGTGGAAGCAAGGGCACCGGCCCGGCTAACGCCGGCCATGGCGACACCCCCCTCTAGAGATGGAACAGAGCCATTCTAGAGCGAGAAAGCTCGGCTGACCCCGAGACAAAGTCAAGTGATAATATTTCCTGCCGGAATATTCATAAGCCAAGAAAAATATACTAAAGAACTTTTAAAACGTTTTGGGATGGATCAATGCAAACATGCTACTACTCCTATGGCTACTTCTATCAAAATTGATAAGGATGAAAATGGGGAACCTATTGATGATTCCTTATATAGAGCCATGATTGGTAGTTTGCTTTACTTAACGGCTTCTAGACCAGACATTATGTTTTCCGTTGGTCTGTGTGCTCGATTTCAATCACAACCTATGCATTCTCATTTTCTAGCAGTTAAACGAATTCTTCATTACCTAGCCGGTACTACTTGCTTTGGTTTATGGTATCCAAAAGGACAATCCTTGGATTTCAAAGCTTATACTGATGCGGATTATGGTGGTTGTCGACTTGATCGCAAGAGTACTAGTGGTGGCTGTTTCTTATTAGGGAGAGCTTTAGTATCTTGGTTTAGCAAGAAACAAAATACGGTTGCCCTATCTACAACTGAAGCTGAATATATGGCAGCTGGGTCTTGTTGTGCTCAAGTGCTTTATATGCAACAAATGTTAAGCGATTATGGTTTTAATCTTTCATCTACGCCTATTTTTTGTGACAACACGAGCGCCATAAACTTAGCACACAATCCTATTTTACACAACCGAGCTAAACATACTGAAATCCGTCATCACTTTTTAAGGGATCACATCTCCAAAAATCATGTTTCCCTTCATCATGTTGATACGGAAGATCAATTGGCTGATATTTTTACAAAACCGCTTCCACTAGATCAATTTAACAAAATTAGGAAGCAATTGCTTATCACTCCTTTGGAAGATGTTTTCTTTGATATTTGTGCTACTTCAACAAAAACTCTTATTTCGCATCATGATACTTTGGTTTTAAATGGACATCTTTTTCATTAGATTTGATGGGATATCCAATTAAGGGGGAGTTTTTATTCTTAAACGGTTATCTTTTTGAAATGACAAAGGGGGAGAGATAAATATAAAAACTAAAACTTAGTTATGTAAAACTCAATTAATGAGTTTCATAAATAAACTCTTGGATTTACATTGAAAGTTGCTATATTCCCAAATGATCTGGATTTCATGTTCCATAATTCATGGGGAATAATAAGCACACATTTTATACACAAGAGAAAAAGCTACAAAAGGTAATCTAAAGGTATGAAACTCATATGTTTTATATTTCCTTTATTTATATTTTGGAAATGTTTGTCATCTTCAAAAAGGGGGAGATTGTTGGCTAAATGGACATCTATAAATCCCTTTGTTTTGATTATGACAAACATTTCATTCTTATTAATCTAACGAGCTACTTGAGTGTGCAGGATGACAAAGCAACAAGGGAAAATCTACAAGCTTACATATTTATATTTTCATGCAATGTAATCACTGTTGTAAAAACTTGTACAAAAATATAATGTACAAGTACTTAGAATTGCATGTAAATCAAGCGTTAGATTCTCCCTAGATAAACACCACAGTTAGACAAGTCATCCCATTCAAATAGGATTACTTATGCACACTTACACACATAATTAGTGCCTAAATTGAAACCTTGAAACAGGATCAATCTCGGTCGACAAACTCCTCGACCGAGACACTCTCGGTTGACAATCTTCTCGACCGAGAAAGATCCAAAGTAGCCGTTAGACACAACAGACAAGTTAGTTGGCAGTTGACAAAAGACGTTGCAAATCACTTGTTCCAGAGAGCTTGTCGGTCGACAAAAGTTCGACCGAGTAGGTGTCTCGGTCGACCATTTGTCGACTGAGATGGTCTCTGACAGCAACTGCAGAATTAATTAATTAGCCGTTGTTAAAGAAACAACTTTATACCTAACGGCTAGTTAAGCACTTAGAAACCCCTAGAAGTTGTCTAGAACGTCCTTAAGCATCCTTAGGCTATTCCTATAAATAGGACAAGCCATAGGACACCTAAACTCACTTGTTTACACTTGCTACACTTGAGAAACCTTTGAGTATACTTTGTGAAATCTGTTTGTGAGCAATTTGAGCATTGTGACAATTGGCCATTTCATTCCTTAGCTCATAATTCGTGTCCTATAGGCTAGTATCTCCTACCCACTGCAATCACAAGTTCACATACTTGGTTAGGAGATCTATACGCTTGATCTAGGCAAATCAAGCCTTGGGCTATAAAGGATAAGTTGTAATTTCTATTTTCCTTCTTGTTCCCTATTATTGTTTGTACTCTCCTTGCTACTCCTAGGTTGGAGGTTGCAGATTGGAGAGGGTGAAGATCTTCTTGGCGAAGAAGGAGACTTTGAGCTACTTCAGAAGGCTGGTGCAACGGGAGGTTACTTCTAGAGAGGAAGGCTACTTCAAGGGGGAGCTTGGAGTTACTTCATAGAAGGCTACCTCAAAGTTGGTGCACCTACTTCAGGGTGAAGGCTGTTCAAAGGGTGTAAAGGACAGTATTGTATTTTGTATAAATCCTCGAGAGGTAATAAAATAAATACTTTCAAATCCCGGTTGGGTAAGCAACCGGGTAGTTGACTGACAACTATAGTATTTTCTATAGTTGGAACCACTCTAAACACCTGTCTCTTTCTTCTAATTTCAATTGTGGTTGTTTGAATTTAATAAATTGTTAAAATAATTCAAAAACTCTATTCACCCCCCCTCTAGTAGTTTTAAAAATGCATCTATCGATGTGTTCCTATTCTTCATAAGAAGTTGGGATACTAGGCATATGAGAGACTAACTCCACGTAATATGGACAAGTTTTCTCCCACTGAATCTTAGCATACTGAACACTTCAGCACAGACTGCCAATGTATGCTCTCTCTTTATCAGGTCAATAGACTTTCAAGAACTATCTATATAGGTCTCTATTCCTATCCCATAGGACATTTATCTTTATTCCCTTAATGAAGGTATTTCCACACCATTTTCATTTTATTCCTCATCATCATGTGGAATTTGAATACACTCCCACTAAATCTTTGTAATCATAGATCCCTTCTTTATTTCAATATATCTATCAAACCTTTTGACTATATAACCAAAGTAAAGGCTCCTATTATGAGGTTCTTGTATTTAATCAATCATATTGATTAATCTATTGTAACTTACAGACTGCTTTGCATTAACAAAATTATAAAACCCTTCAGGTAATGTCATGTACACAGCCTCATTTATTCCTACTAGGAATACGATTTTAATATCCATATGCCAAATTTCATCGTCTTTAAGTT
The DNA here is from genome assembly GCA_963693085.1 of Alisma plantago-aquatica. Taxonomy (NCBI): domain Eukaryota; kingdom Viridiplantae; phylum Streptophyta; class Magnoliopsida; order Alismatales; family Alismataceae; genus Alisma; species Alisma plantago-aquatica. Next base: position 1,614,033,467 of record OY856409.1, on the reverse strand, counting down.
CCAATAGCAATCATGATCCTTTATGGCCTACAACCACTGTAATTGGTTAAATAAAATCATTAGGTTCAGGACCTAAAACTCACTTGAATTTCTCTCAACCAATCATCTCTTCAAATGGCATCCATGTTAGTCTTAACTCTTAAGACCTAATTTCACTTATGGGTTTTATCCCTATAAGTGCTACCATTAAGGTCATACCTTATTTGGTTTAGATGGAAGTAATTTTGGATCTTATTGCTTCAAGCCATAACTCAAAATCTAGTTCCTGAACATCATCTAGATAGATTATTGGTTCATCATCATATGACCAATTCATCACCTTTGAGTTTGTAGGATATCATTATCCATCAAGCTCAAGGTGTTTTCTACTAGATATGTGAGGTGTATCTATTGCATAAGGAATTTGAGAATCCACAACACTTGGGATTCTTAATCTCCTTTTGTACATTTATTTAATGTAAAGCATGTTCTTTAGAAGAATTCTAGAAGATTAGTTATTTGTTTGATGATCATTCTCTTACTATTTAGAGTAAGATTCCTTCTTTGATTTAGACATCATTTTGCCTTAATCATTAGTTCTCTATGATACACTATCATAGTTACTCACAACATCCTCAAACATTTGGTTTAAGTATCTCGTTCATTGATCATTGATGCGATGATTTTGAGTTGCATTTATAGACCGATTTCATATGTGTTTTGTGCCTTAATTACTCATTTTCATGGATAATATCGCATAATTCACTTAATTTGGTCTTTGCCATCATTTTATATCAAATCCCCTTTATTTCATTATTTTAAGCATTATTGATCATCTTATTATAAATCGTGTGGATTTATTTGGTCTTGTTGTGCAATTTCAGGAAAAACAAGTATCTGCATCCGTCGATACCATCGACGGATGTCGATACCATCGACCAAGCCACAGGTTGTCATCCGAGAAGAGCAATACAGAGTCGATACCATCGACACCCATGTCGATGGCATCGAGATGTCTCCAGGTTGCTGGCAAGGATGAAGTCGATACCATCGACGCAAGTCGATGCCATCGACTCGAGGAGAGCTACAGCGTCGCTAGAAGACAAAACCGACGCTATAGGAGTCGATACCATCGACACCCCAGTCGATGGTATCGAGATCACCACAGGCGCTCAGAATAAAAGAAAGGAAAGCTGCCGCTAATCTGCTGGGTCGATACCATCGACCCGCGTCGATGGTATCGACGTCGGCAGATATGCGTTGGATCTGTTTTGATATCAATCGGACGGCTGTCATTATTTGACGACCTAATTAGGGACTTATACCTAATGACGGCCGCCCAGAAGAGGGATCTCGTTTTTGGTTTTGCACGAGTGCCGAGGAGGAGAGAAAGGAGAACGGAGGCTGAGAAGCTCATCCCGGGTGATTCGGACGCTGCCGAAGACAATTTCCACCACCGACAGGCGGGGAAAGCTTGTGTTCTACGCCAAGGATCCACCGGTTCTTCTCCGTTCAGGGGTTTTCCCATTTATTTCACATTTTTCTTATGAATTCCCCAATTTCTACCATGTATTCGTGTAAGATGAACATGAGAGGCTAGAACCCTCAATCTTTAGGACCGGGAGTAGCCCGGGGATACATTGTATGATGATTTTATATTGATAATTCATATTTTTCTCTCATATCCGTGGTATAAATTCGTTTTCTCTATTGCTATTGTTATGTTTGATCACCATAATAATAAATTAATGCCCTTAATCACTTCGACAGAAGGATTAACGGTTGAAAAGAGACGAATTCTACATTAATTAATAAAACCCTTGACAAAGGAGTTGTAAAATTAATGGTGGGAACTGAGGGACCGATCTTAATGCGCTTAGTTTAGGGGAATGATTACTATGACGATGGAATCAACCTAAATCTAAGTAGTGGATTACACCACGACAGTGGGTAATTCTCATTTCAGGCCACTACCCGGATAGAGAGAGAAGTGTGAGGAATTATATGAAATCTAATACAATGTTGACCCGCGGTGAAACCGCCATCCTAAAGATATCCCTTTGAATTGATTAAATTAACCTTTAATCGATTGTTTTCTTTGTTTGATTTTTATTTTCTTTTTAGTTTGAACACCAAACCCTACTTTGTTAATCGGTCTAGCTGATTGCGATTAGTTAGTAGAAGTCTCCAATAATTCACGTATCCCTGAGTTCGACTCGGGCCTCACAAGGCCTATATTACTCGACGCGTATACTTGCGTTTTAGCGCGTAGTAAAATACACGTCAAGTTTTTGGCGCCGTTGCCGGGGAGACGGCGAATTATTGGCACTTTGAGTGCTAAGAGCGGCCATTCTAGGCCACATTTTTTTTTATTTTTTTTCTTTTAGAACAATTTCAAAAATTCATTTATTTCTCTATAATAGTGTTGACTCGTTCAAGGCATTGTACTGAACCACTACTTCCAAATTTCAGGTACTTTGTATGGTGCACACACGTAGTCGAGACTACGTGAATCGCACACCTGAGGTTCCATCTGCGGGACCAGAGGACGAGGACTACTACGAGGAGGAACACCACAGTGATATACATTCTGAATCTGAGCAAGAACAAGAAGAAGTAATGGCTGAAGCACAGACGATATGGGAAAAGATCAAGGCGTCTTCTTCCTCTGCATCAAAAGGGCCTATAAAGAAAAAAGGGATAGATATTCCAACCTACAAGATCGATCCAGCATTGATCAATCTGGTCAAATCCAACGCATTTCACGGACTGAAAAATGAAGATCCAGTGGCACACATTAGTCAGTTTGTGGAGAACTGCGATATGGTGAAGATAGATCGATTTCCGCAGGATGTGCTCTATCTCAAGTTATTCTCGAGTTCCTTGGGTGGAGTGGCAAGAGAGTGGCTTCATAACCTCGACGACGAGTTTGTTGAATCATGGGATCACATGGTGGAGGTTTTCTTCGAGAGGTTCTTTCCTCCTGAGAAGACCAATGATATGATCCGGAAGATCCACAATTTCACCCAACATGCGGGTGAAACCTATTCTGAGACTTGGGAGCGATTCCAAGTCATGTTGAGGAGATGTCCACATCATGGATTGGACAAGGAAACCCAAGTGAAGATCTTCTACTTTGCTCTCTCCGAGCATGATAGAAGCAACTTGGACTCGGCCGGTTCTGGATTCTTTCTAAACAACACTGATACAAGATGCTGGGAAATATTGAAGAATATGGCACGAAAACAATCTTGGGGAGAGAGAGAGCGAGGCCCAGTTGAGCAAGCGAGAGTTGCCAGTGAGTCTAAGGCAATTAGAGAGCTGAATGAGAAGATGGATCTTCTCGCTAAGAAGTTGCTACAGAAAGAAGACAATGAGTCCGAGGATTAGGCTCAGGTCAAGTACATAAGGCAACAGCAGGGGTACAGGAGCAACGATTACTCATGGCGGAAGGACAAGAAATTTTCATGGAAGGATCCAAACAACTTCCTGCAAGATCCGGACGCCAAGCCTGCACCGGCCACGGAGGATAAGAGCACGGAGTTGCTCAATCAAGTCATAAAGCAAAATCAAGAGTTGATGAACACTTTTGGGCAGCAAATAAAGCAACAAGGTGAATACATGAACCAGTTTGGGCAGACGTTGCAGAGCCACGGGTCTCAGATGCGGACTATAGAGACTTCCATGGCACAGATGGCAGCAGAGATTGCAAGCTTGAAGAAGCCGACACATCCGGGTTTTCCGGGGAACACCAATGTTCCCGGGGGAAACCAACAGGCCAAGGCCATATTGTTGAGGAGCGGTAATAAGGTGCTTAATCCAAGGGTGGATGACACAAGCACACCGCAGGACACAGTCGAAGAAGCAACCGCTAAGGAGCAGCCCGCACCAGTCATAGAGCAAATTGATGACACAACCGAAGATGGTAAGGAAGGACAAGCCACTGAGGAGGAACCAAAGAAATTAACTCCCTATGTGCCACCTCATCAAAGGGCACATACCGTTCCGGTTCCCTATCCCAATAGTGCAAAAGCAAGAAAGGTGGATGCACAGTTTAAAAAATTTCTGGACAGCTTTAGGAAGTTATCTGTGAATATTCCCTTGTTAGAGGCAATTGAACAAATCCCGTCTTATGGAAAGTTTCTTAAAGATGTAATCACCAAGAAGAGGAAGATACCCGACACTGAGGTTGTGGTATTGAAGGAGCAAGTGAGTGCTTTTATTATGGGCACTTTGCCGCCAAAGCGACAGGATCCCGGGTGTTTCAATATTTCATGCTTTATCGGGAAGTTCAAATTTGGCGAAGCGCTTTGTGATTCCGGGGCAAGCATCAATCTGATGCCCCTTTCTACATTCAAGAAACTTGGATTGAAGGAGTCAAGGCCAAGCAATATGACTATCCAATTGGCCGATAATTCTATGGTGAAACCATATGGAATCTGTGAGGATGTTTTGGTAAAGGTAGACCGCTTTGTTTTTCCCGCTGATTTTGTTGTGATGGAGATGCATGACGAACACGGCAATGAGTTACTTCTTGGTCGCCCATTTCAAGCTACAGCTGACATGATCTTGGAGATGGGGAGAGGTCACGTGACCTTAGGCATTGCGGATGATCGCTTTGAGATGGTCATGCCCAACAGCAATACATCTACTAAAGCAAAGGCACAGTGCAACATGGTGAAGCATGTGGAAAGCAATATCTCACTTTGTCTCGGGAAGCCATTTTTAGATATGGCCCATGTGATGAGCAGGATAGACAATGGGACCTTGGCGGTAGACCTTATGGAGCAAACGAAAGCTGTCTCTTTATGCAAGGCTGTCGGGTTTCCAAATGATGAGAATGAGGACATTCCACCTTCGTGGGAGGATGATGTGATAATTACTTCTGTCTGTGATGCATATCCGGAATTGCCTCTAGAGGCGTGCTTGCTTAATGTCACTTATGATTGGATGCGGAGTACTTCACTCAAGGAGTGCGCCAAAATGCTTCAAATGCTTCCATGTTTCTACACGAGGCACTATGAAGATTTGGGTACACTGCCCCCACCGCTACAATCATCCCTTATCTGCCCACCTGATCTGGAGTTAAAGCCATTGCCCCCGCACCTGAAGTACGTCTTTCTAGCTAAGGAGGACAAGTTGCCAGTGATTGTTTCTGCATACTTGAGTGCGGATGAGGAGGAGCAGCTACTGATAGTGCTCAAGAACCACCGTGGAGCCTTTGGGTGGTCAGTGGCGGACATCAAGGGGATCTCCCCTACACTTTGTCAACATAAGATTCGGCTTGAGGAAGGAGCCAAGTCAGTCATACAGCCTCAAAGACGTCTAAATCCAAGCATGATGGAGGTTGTCAAAAAGGAAGTCATTAAGTTGCTTGTTGCAGGGATTATTTATGCCATATCTGATTCGACGTGGGTGAGCCCCACACAGGTAGTCCCTAAAAAGGGGGGAATCACTGTCACTACAAATCTTCTAAATGAACCTGTCACCACCCGATTGGTAACCGGGTGGCGTGTATGCATTGATTACCGCCGATTGAACGCCGCAACTCTGAAAGATCATTTTCCATTGCCATTCATTGATCAGATTTTGGAACGCTTAGCCGGTCGGTCGCATTTTTGTTTCCTAGATGGTTACTCGGGGTACAACCAGATTTCTATTGATCCTTTGGATCAAGAGAAGTCTACGTTTACATGTCCCTATGGGACTTTCGCCTACCGTCGTATGCCGTTTGGTTTATGCAATGCGCCGGCGACTTTTCAACGTTGCATGCTCGCCATTTTCTCTGACATGGTGGAGCGGTGTCTCGAAGTCTTCATGGATGACTTCTCAGTTTATGGAGCGTCTTTTGATGAATGCCTTTATAATTTAGATAAGGTATTGCAGCGGTGCGAGGACACACACTTTGTCACGCCCCAATCCCACATTAACCACAAACCACGAAATTAGGACGCGACAGGATGAGATTTACACATAAGCCAATCACTCTTCACTTTTTAAAATTTTTTTAAAGAGATTAATAGTATAATCTGATTTATGCTGTAAATTGAAACTAAACAAACTGCGGAAGCATCTTTATAAACTGACTAGCAATATAAACAGAGTCTACAACATTTTACATTGTTTGACATAAATAAAGCATAACAGTTAATTTACATCTTTGTACACATTCTCTCTCTCACTCACACCTTGTCCCAAAGATCGAGGGGAATGGACTAAGAGACCTCTAACTACTAACTACGAACCTTCTATCGACTAGGCGTAAGGATAAATCGATCCTTCTGATATCCTGCTGCTGATGATAACATGAAAATGTTTTGAGTAGAGGTATGAGCCTACTCGCTCAGTGAATAGTATTTCACTTAGCTATCACTAAACAACTCATCAGGTTTATAAATTGAAATTAAACATAAATGCAGAACTAAGCAAGGCAGTTCTAAATACATAGCAGATATACAGATAATAATCACATTTCTATGTATCAACAGGTATTTCAGGTAAATGAACAGATATATAAATTTACTATGATCCTTTATGATTACTTATTCATATTATTATTATTATTATGCCCTAATCATATGCAGTGTACTCTGCATATGAAGATCTGTAGCACGTTCATGCTACGATCCCACCGTACAAGACTTAGCGACACACCTGGGAAAATGCTAAGTCTGACGCCAGCCCTGTTCTGCTACAGGACCCCAGGCTCCACGGCCTCAATGCACAACCACGTGTGCTGCACAACCACGTGTGCTCCAGACTCCTCCTGACAAACCTGAGTACACAGGCGGAGAGTCTCACTGGGTTACCTCCGTGACACAAGAACGGATGATGTTGAATAACCCCCATTTTCCTCCAGTGCCACCGTGACTCCGCACGCGTTGTTGTTGGACACTGCCTCTCTGTCCTCGTGTCTCCATGACTCCGCACGGATAATGTTGCAACACGAGTTTCACCCCTAAGAAGCAGATCTATCAAAGGGGTTCTACGGTGTTAGGGCACCTAAGTCTATTAACTGATTAACATATAACCATTTAAACAGGAAAATCACATCTACTGATTTCATATCAGATCACAATACACTGTCATTCTAAACTGACAGAGCAATATATTTTAAATCCTTGTAATTTCTGAGAAATTCTCATACCATGCATTCAGACAAATTAGAAATGCATAAATAACCCAACTTATTTCAATTTGGCACATACATAGCGAATTTACGCAAATGAACATCTTATTGCACAAATTAAAGAAATTTACTCCACATATGAGAATCATACTCAACAATTATCAATTTTCTAAAATTCTCGAAAAAACGTGCACATCAACCCAAATCCTCGTTTGTGCATCACTTAACTCAATCAAGAGTTAATTACGTATCATAACACAAATTATTATTAATAATTAGGAATTTCTACTGATATCCTTGAGAAGCGTGTCAATTTGAGAGAAAATATTAAATCATTTAAATTAACTACTACCTAGAACGTGCATCTAGGTTTTCTTTGATATTTTTCACATCGTCGTCATTTCTTTAAAATCATGCTCAATTAATTTATTAAAAATCATATAGCCCGAGTTTATATCCAAACTGTCCAGAATGTGGTCGTGCGCTACTATTTCCCCATTTAATCGAGTAATTTGGTTTCGATTGATCATGTGGTTTTACTACTCTAATTCACACACAACAATTGCTAATTAACGATGTACAAACATTAATAATTAAAATGCGTGATTTGGTAATTTAACGGTGCTGGCACTGCCCGACACCCGGGTATACGCTGAAAACTGCGTCAAACCAGATCGAACTATAATCACCCATTTTATCGAGTTAAATTGTGATAGATGAATGAAATGCTACTCACATTGATTTGGACTGTCCGGATTCGTCCGGAGATGTGTCCAAAGTCCGAATTCCGGGCGTTTGCTAGATCATCTTCAACCTTGGGTATTATGCTTTAGGACCTGTTGCAAACAGGTTGCTTCACTTAGGATTACTGATTGACGGAATAACTCGATTGACAGCCAAATCGTGGCTAGGAGCTAGGGATTCAAACTGAGGACTCCCGGCCGAGCTCAAAGGCACCAGTTGAAGGTGCTAGCCGCGCCCAAAGTGTTCCTAGCCAAATCTGCTACAAACAAGAAGCAACACACACGTTTACTTAGTTAAGGCTGAATCGAGGAGTAGGGCTTCAGATTCTAGCACAGACCTCTTGGCCGAGCTTGATGGCAAGCTTTCCTTGCAGCTTCGTGCGCCCAAGAGGGCCCTTGGCCATGCTCCTTGCAGCAGCTATTGCTGCGGTTAAATGGGGGCGCCGCCCCTGCTGTTTGGAGCACCAGTAATTGCAGCAAGGTAGGAAGCGGCGAATTCTTGATTCCTGCTTAAAGCTGAGCTCCAGACGATCGATAGGATGATGTCCTTCACGCCCACACAAGAATGCCATAACTCTCACCTCGATTGTCCGATTTGGACGATTTCTTTTGCAAAATTTCAAGCACGAGGTCCTCTACACCCTTGAAGTAAGAAATCATGTTCATTATCTTGTCACAACTGGTCAAAGCACTAATTTCATATGGGTACTTAATGCAACTTAGTTAACCTAACGATTAACATTGATATTATCATTAATTATCTCAGATGATTCAATCTCAACCATTGATTCACATATTAAATTTTTTTGATTAACCATGATGTTTAATATGATACTCAACACTAATCAAGGTATTTCACGCTAATTGAGATATTTACTGGTTAACCTCAATGTGGGTCATAACAATCTCCCTCCCTTATAAGAATTTCGTCCCGAAATTCCTAAAAGAGAAAAGGAAACTTGTCATTCATTCCTGACTCGTGTTTCCACGTGCCTTTCTCTAGGTTAAGATTTCTCCACAAAGGTATCACTAATGGTATCTCACAATTCGTGAGTTTCTTGATCCTCCGATCAATCATCTGTATAGGTTCCTTAACCTAGGACACATCTGATCTGATTCCAGATCGACCCACAAAACATTGTCTTTCCAGAATTGTTATAACAGTAACTCAATTTATGATAACTACTGAGAAATTATCATACTATACATGCAGACAAACTAAAATTCTTAAATAAACAGAATGCATGTCAATCTGGTACTAAATTAAAATCATGCAATTTAACTGTTAAATTCATCACTACATATCATACTGAAAATTGATATCAAAATACTTGATTCATCGTACACCCTATCCTTAGGGTTTTCATTTGCCTTGTTCATTCATCACATGCCAACACCCTACTCTTAGGGTTTCCATTATCTCATCTGTTTGATTGCAATTCACATCACAATATGGTATCATTCCAGAACTGGCAGAGCAGTATATTTCAAATCATTGTAATTACTGAGTGATGTTTATATCATGCATGCAGACAGATAAAAAAAAATTCATAAATATTCCAAACTCAAATCAATTTTGTCACATACATACTGAATTTCATGTAATTGAACATCCTATTACACCAATAAGAGTAATTTACTCCATTTATAAGAAACCATCTGTAATATTTATCAATTGTCTGAAATTTCTCGAAGTACGTGCATATTAACCAAATTCCTGGTTTATGCATCACATAACTCAATTAAGAGTTATTTACGTATCATATCACAAATATTTAATAGTACTTGAGAATTTCTGATAATATCTTAGAGAAATGTGCCAATTCATGTAAAATGTCAGGTCATACACATTAACATAATAGGAAGCATGCAACTAGATTTATTTGCATATTTTAATGTTATCGTACTTTCTTGAAATCGTGCACCTGATGATTTACCAAATCTGTGTTTTCTGGGTTCATACTCAAATCGTACCATTATCAATTGTATATATCTGAACTCAACATTCACACTAGCAAACTCTATAAGACTTAAATGTTCTTCCCATTTCCACTGAAAAGCAAAACACATGCTCTCAGCATGTCCTCAAGAGTCTGAATGGTTCTCTCAAACTAACCATCCGTCTGCAGATGAAAAGGTTGTATCGAATCTTAACTTTGTGCCCGAAGCACAAAGCAACTGTTTCTACAATCCTAGATGTGAACTTAGGATATCAAAATGACATGATTGAAACTGGATTACCAAACAACCTAATTATTTCATCTATGTATATCTTAGCCAAGTCTCGAGACATCAAAGGTCAACTTAATATGAAGAAAGTGAGCAGACTAAATTAGTCTATCCACATTCATTCATATCAAATCACAACCTCTAGGTGTCCTGGGTAATCTTACCACAAAATCCATTGTGATAAATTCCCATTCCCATTCAGGCATAGAAAAGATTGCAAGGTAGCTATAGATTTCTAGGGTTCAACCTTAACCTACTGGTATACACTACTTTTAACCACATACCTAGCTACATCCTTCTGCATATCTGACCATCCGTTTCAACTACTTGAGATTCATATACATCTTAGTGTTTCCTGCTAGCATAGCATACATCAATACATGCACTTCCATAAAAATCTTTTCTTTCGGCCTTTTCCCTTTAAAAGAATTTACACTATCTCGAGGTACACACAACATGTCATGCTAATACAACACCTTATCATCTAAAAACTTAAACTCTGGTCTCTTTTCCTCCTATCATGTCATGCATGGTCTGGTTTAACTCACTATCACCCTATTGTGGTTTCTTAATGTACTCATAAGAAGTAGGCTTAACTTACATCTGTACCATCAAATCACTCTGTGTTGTCATCCCTAAGCCTAAGTTCAACTTCCACATTTCTACTAACAGGTCTCAATTTGAAACCTGCCATAGAGAACGCATTAACTGTTGAACTTGACTTTCTGCTGGAAGCATCATTCACCACATTCTCTTTACCAGGGTGGTGATCTATTGTCACATCATAAAGATAGTGACGCCATGTCTTAAAACATGAACTACATCAACCATCTTCAGATCATATCTCGGGTAATACTCCGATTTCTATGTTACTTACTTATTGTTACATTTTAGGTTTATGTCTTACTCTTTCCTCTAAGTCATTTCATGTTGTTCATGTACCAATCAGATTATCTTACTTCAAAACCCTAGGTCACTATCAAAGCCAGTTTACTTTTCATAGAACAAATCTCAAGATCTTGTTTTACAAAGATACTAGTATTCAAGGTTACATCACTAATGATATCCTTTAAACTACTACAACTTTAATCATTCTAGGGTTTTGGTCTATATCAGTAACATAGCTTTATTGTGTGTATGTGTGATCGATTATATAAATCAAATTGAGTTGCTTGGGTCAATAACATATTAACCCAGCACTCAACTTTAATTACATTAGCTGAAAATTCAGTTTTCATAATAGTTTCTGTAATTCGTTTATTAAACTACTAACAGAAGCTCCAAAAATTCCGAAAATTTTATATGTTGTGCCTAATAAAGTTTTAGACCTCCAGTAAAAATTTCAGGTCATTTCAAGTTACCAATAATTAATTAAAAATCAAACAGTGCGCTGCTATATAGCAGTCTGCAGCAGATTCGGTCGAGTTGCAACTCGACCGACACCTTACTGTAGGGATCAAAAGTCATCCAAAAAATTACGCCAAATTAATAGAGTGTTTAAAATTTGTGATTTTCAAACATAGTTAAAATTTGATATCAATTGGATATACCAATAAAAAGATAAAATTCAATTACCACACTGCTATATCATTCAGAAAATGTGATCGGTCGAGTTTGAAACTCGGCCGATAAACAAGTCAGAGTATTATTCAAAAATATTGATATTTTCCCATGTTGTCTACATTTTATATATCCAAAACATATCCCAATTTTAGCCAAATCAGAGTTACACATAAAATACTAAAAATCATTTAGTGAGACATTCTATTTATCAAATTCTGTATTCATATGTCATTAAAATCCTAATTTGGGCCAATTAGGGTCTATACTTCTCAAACCCTAATTCTCAAGACAAAAGAACATTTATACTTCTATTCTTATTTTACTTGTTAATAAGAGTCATTAGATCTCAGTAACGCATCCTTCCAGCCGGACCAGGCCGAACCTGTAGTCCTGAAGCCAAGAGCTACTCGAGATTAATCAACCCCTATTAACCTTAAATATGTGGAAAGAATATCCACTCAGAGCAAACTCATTTAAACATAATTTCGGGTTTTCTCTAATACAAAGAAAACAAACATTAAACAATTCACTTCATGTCACAACACTATTAAAGAATCATACTTATTGTACAAATTGAAAGTCTAAATTCATGCATATAAGAGTGTTTCTAATGATCTTTAATCAAATAAACAATGATAGACAAGAGTTGAATCGCATCTTATATGTAATCTCTTATTTCTTTATTAATTTCTGATCTATTAACCCTAAGATTTCTAGGGTTTTCTCTCTAGCCTATCCTTCCTCTGCATACCTGGCCAGGGCATCCAGAGAAGAACAGACAGAGTAGCTTGATACTGGTCAATCTAAGTATTCAGACACCTGGCCAGGGTATCTAAACACTCAGACCTTCCAGAGCTAAAACTCATCATTCATTATTCGCCTTACTTATAACTTTATTCTTTGACCTTAATGATTCTTAACGACTCATCTTAGCTCATTACTTGAATCTCGTGACCAGATCCTCTTCCTGCTATCTGCAATAATATAACAGAACACTTCCTGTTAGAGAATTACAGATAGAAGAAAGACACCTAAACCTTAATCCTATTGGTCTCTTATCGTCCCCTGACCTTGAGTAACTATGTACTCAAATCAAAGCTCTGATACCAAAAATTGTCACGCCCCAATCCCACATTAACCACAAACCACGAAATTAGGACGCGACAGGATGAGATTTACACATAAGCCAATCACTCTTCACTTTTTAAAACTTTTTTAAAGAGATTAATAGTATAATCTGATTTATGCTGTAAATTGAAACTAAACAAACTGCGGAAGCATCTTTATAAACTGACTAGCAATATAAACAGAGTCTACAACATTTTACATTGTTTGACATAAATAAAGCATAACAGTTAATTTACATCTTTGTACACATTCTCTCTCTCACTCACACCTTATCCCGAAGATCGAGGGGAATGGACTAAGAGACCTCTAACTACTAACTACGAACCTTCTATCGACTAGGCGTAAGGATAAATCGATCCTTCTGATATCCTGCTGCTGATGATAACCTGAAAATATTTTGAGTAGAGGTATGAGCCTACTCGCTCAGTGAATAGTATTTCACTTAGCTATCACTAAACAACTCATCAGGTTTATAAATTGAAATTAAACATAAATGCAGAACTAAGCAAGGCAGTTCTAAATACATAGCAGATATACAGATAATAATCACATTTCTATGTATCAACAGGTATTTCAGGTAAATGAACAGATATATAAATTTACTATGATCCTTTATGATTACTTATTCATATTATTATTATTATTATGCCCTAATCATATGCAGTGTACTCTGCATATGAAGATCCGTAGCAAGTTCATGCTACGATCCCACCGTACAAGACTTAGCGACACACCCGGGAAAATGCTAAGTCTGACGCCAGCCCTGTTCTGCTACAGGACCCCAGGCTCCACGGCCTCAATGCACAACCACGTGTGCTGCACAACCACGTGTGCTCCAGACTCCTCCTGACAAACCTGAGTACACAGGCGGAGAGTCTCACTGGGTTACCTCCGTGACACAAGCACGGATGATGTTGAATAACCCCCATTTTCCTCCAGTGCCACCGTGACTCCGCACGCGTTGTTGTTGGACACTGCCTCTCTGTCCTCGTGTCTCCATGACTCCGCACGGATAATGTTGCAACACGAGTTTCACCCCTAAGAAGAAGATCTATCAAAGGGGTTCTACGGTGTTAGGGCACCTAAGTCTATTAACTGATTAACATATAACCATTTAAATAGGAAAATCACATCTACTGATTTCATATCAGATCACAATACACTGTCATTCTAAACTGACAGAGCAATATATTTTAAATCCTTGTAATTTCTGAGAAATTCTCATACCATGCATTCAGACAAACTAGAAATGCATAAATAACCCAACTTATTTCAATTTGGCACATACATAGCGAATTTACGCAAATGAACATCTTATTGCCCAAATTAAAGAAATTTACTCCACATATGAGAATCATACTCAACAATTATCAATTTTCTAAAATTCTCGAAAAAACGTGCACATCAACCCAAATCCTCGTTTGTGCATCACTTAACTCAATCAAGAGTTAATTACGTATCATAACACACATTATTATTAATAATTAGGAATTTCTACTGATATCCTTGAGAAGCAAGTCAATTTGAGAGAAAATATTAAATCATTTAAATTAACTACTACCTAGAACGTGCATCTAGGTTTTCTTTGATATTTTTCACATCGTCGTCATTTCTTTAAAATCATGCTCAATTAATTTATTAAAAATCATATAGCCCAAGTTTATATCCAAACTGTCCAGAATGTGGTCGTGCGCTACTATTTCCCCATTTAATCGAGTAATTTGGTTTCGATTGATCGTGTGGTTTTACTACTCTAATTCACACACAACAATTGCTAATTAACGATGTACAAACGTTAATAATTAAAATGCGTGATTTGGTAATTTAACGGTGCTGGCACTGCCCGACACCCGGGTATACGCTGAAAACTGCGTCAAACCAGATCGAACTATAATCATCCGTTTTATCGAGTTAAATTGTGATAGATGAATGAAATGCTACTCACATTGATTTGGACTGTCCGGATTCGTCCGGAGATGTGTCCAAAGTCTGAATTCCGGGCGTTTGCTAGATCATCTTCAACCTTGGGTATTATGCTTTAGGACCTGTTGCAAACAGGTTGCTTCACTTAGGATTACTGATTGACGGAATAACTCGATTGACAGCCAAATCGTGGCTAGGAGCTAGGGATTCAAACTGAGGACTCCCGGCCGGGCTCAAAGGCACCAGTTGAAGGTGCTAGCCGCGCCCAAAGTGTTCCTAGCCAAATCTGCTACAAACAAGAAGCAACACACACGTTTACTTAGTTAAGGCTGAATCGAGGAGTAGGGCTTCAGATTCTAGCACAGACCTCTTGGCCGAGCTTGATGGCAAGCTTTCCTTGCAGCTTCGTGTGCCCAAGAGGGCCCTTGGCCATGCTCCTTGCAGCAGCTATTGCTGCGGTTAAATGGGGGCGCCGCCCCTGCTGTTTGGAGCACCAGTAATTGCAGCAAGGTAGGAAGCGGCGAATTCTTGATTCCTGCTTAAAGCTGAGCTCCAGACGATCGATAGGATGATGTCCTTCACGCCCACACAAGCTCCTGGCTAGCCACCCAACTGCTGGCCGACCACTGCTGGTCGCAGCCGCAAGAGGAGCGCCCCCCAACCTGATGGTGTTGCTGCTAGAGGCAAGGAAAGGGGGAGGGAAGGAGGAAGGAAGGTAGAGGGAGGTCGAGCGATGCTAATCGGAGCCAAGGGGCACTCAAATCGGCCATACATCCCCCCCTTATCTGCTGTTCTATCGGGCATCGCCTAGGCGGTTGCCCTCTCAAGCGGTCGCTCATTTGGGAAGAAGAACATATAAGGAGGAAAAGAAACGGGCAAAGGAAATAAAAAGCAAAACTAATTGGAAAATTTGCAACTTAGCCCCTAAGTCTTAAAAATGCCATAACTCTCACCTCGATTGTCCGATTTGGACGATTTCTTTTGCAAAATTTCAAGCACGAGGTCCTCTACACCCTTGAAGTAAGAAATCATGTTCATTATCTTGTCACAACTGGTCAAAGCACTAATTTCATATGGTTATTTAATGCAACTTAGTTAACCTAACGATTAACATTGATATTATCATTAATTATCTCAGATGATTCAATCTCAACCATTGATTCACATATTAAATTCTTTTGATTAACCATGATGTTTAATATGATACTCAACACTAATCAAGGTATTTCACGCTAATTGAGGTATTTACTGGTTAACCTCAATGTGGGTCATAACACACTTGGTCCTCAATTAGGAGAAATGTCACATGATGGTGACAGAAGGAATTGTGCTAGGACACAAGGTGTCTAGCAAGGGTCTAGAGGTAGACCCCGTAAAAATTGAGGTGATTTCTAAGCTACCCCCACCAAATTATGTAAAAGGGGTGAGAAGCTTTTTAGGACACGCTGGGTTTTATCGGCGCTTTATCAAGGATTTTTCAAAAATCGCAAAGCCATTATCGGAATTGTTGGAAAAAGACGCAGTTTTTGATTTCAATGAGAAATGTCTTCACGCATTCGAGGTTTTGAAGGAAAAGCTGATTTCGGCTCCGGTTGTTCAAACGCCGGATTGGACAAAGACTTTCGAGTTGATGTGTGATGCGTCTGAGTATGCTGTGGGGGCTGTTTTGGGGCAAAGGGTAGATAACAAGCCTGCTGTGATTTTCTATGCCTCAAAAACACTTAATGATGCTCAATTAAATTACACAACCACGGAAAAAGAGTTACTTGCTGTTGTATTTTCTTTTGAGAAATTTCGGCAATACTTAGTGGGTTCTAAGGTGGTTGTGTGGACGGATCACGCCGCAATAAAATATTTGATGGAGAAGAAGGATGCGAAGCCTAGACTAATTAGGTGGATTTTGCTCCTACAAGAATTCGATATTGAAATCAAGGACAAGTCGGGAATTGAAAATGTGGTGGCTGACCACTTGTCTAGGTTAGAGAGGGTGGATGAACAAGGTTTGCATATACCCATTACCGAGACTTTTCCCGACGAACAACTTTTAAAAATTGATTCTAAAGAACCATGGTTTGTGGAAATTGTGAATTATCTGGCTTGCGGGATCATCCCGGAAGATTGGTCTTATCAAGAGAAGAAGAAATTCTTCCATTCATTGAGATACTATTTATGGGATGACCCAATATTGTTGAAGCAATGCAGGGATGGTATTCTTCGCAGGTGCGTGCCGGAGGTAGAGTACGAAAGTGTTCTACATCATTGTCATGCGTCGCCTACGGGAGGACATCATGCTAGCTCACGGACAACAGCTAAGGTGTTGGAGAGCGGCCTTTATTGGCCCACTTTGTTCCGGGATGCCTATGATTTTGTTAGGCAGTGTGACCCGTGCCAGCGTGCAGGTAATATCTCAAGGAGACAAGAAATGCCCCTGAATGTGTTTCAGGAAGTCGAGGTATTTGATTTATGGGGCATTGACTTCATGGGACCCTTTGTGTCCTCAAATTCAAATCTTTATATTTTGCTTGCTGTGGATTATGTGTCGAAGTGGGTAGAGGCAATCCCCACAAGGACTAATGATTCGAATGTAGTGTGCAGGTTCGTCAAAGAGAATATTTTCTGCAGGTTCGGGATTCCTCGAATGATCATTAGTGACGGAGGCACACACTTCCGAAATCATAAATTTGCTTCACTTTTGAAGAAATATGGGGTCAAGCACAACATTGACACCCCATATCATCCACAAACGCAAGGACAGGTGGAGGTATCAAATAGGGAAATCAAGAAGATTTTAGAAAGGACCGTAGCATCTACACGGAAGAATTGGAGTGCATTGCTACCGGATGCACTTTGGGCTTATCGAACGGCGTACAAAACACCTATAGGCACTACACCTTTTAGGTTGGCGTATGGCCGGGCGTGCCATCTTCCGGTAGAATTGGAGCACAAGGCCCATTGGGCGCTAAGAAGGCTGAACTTGCGCTATGACGAGGCCGGGAGGAAAAGAATATTTGAATTGAATGAATTGGATGAGCTACGCATGACGGCATATGAGAATGCCCGTATTTATAAGGAGCGCGCAAAGCTGATCCACGATCGCCACATTGAGATGCGCACGTTCAAGAAAGGAGACAGTGTCCTATTGTTCAACTCTCATCTCAAATTGCATCCCGGGAAACTAAAATCCCGATGGAGTGGACCCTTCGAGGTGGAAGAAGTGAGACCGCACGGAGCAATTCTCGTGCGAGATGGAGAGGCCACGTTCTTGGTGAACGGGCAACGCTTGAAGCTGTACTTTGGTGAGAACTATAAGAGGAAAGTGAATGAGGTTAAACTCATTTCACTTGTACATGAATGAGAAGAAGGATCGACGTCTAGCCTAAGACGATAAAGAAGGGCACTTGTTGGGAGGCAACCCAACCATTGGTACATTAGGATAGTTTAATGTTAGGTGTAGTTTGCTTTTATTTTGTTTAATTTTTCGTTTAAAAATGATACCTTGATCTGTTTGTTAAATGTGCAGGAACAGGCAGGGTCGATACCATCGACACATCAGTCGATGGTATCGACATGGGTTCCGGTTGACACCAGCAGAAATTGCACTGCGTCGATACCATCGACGGCCCCGTCGATGGCATCGACATGGTCACAGGCAGGTCGCAATAAAAGTGTCGATGGTATCGACATCCCAGTCGATACCATCGAGATCTCTGGAGATATTCAGACGAATTTTGCTCAGTCAACTCGATACCATCGACGGCCTCGTCGATGGTATCGACATCATCACAGGTTGAATGCAATAAACGGAGGTGTCGCAATAAAAGCAAGTCGATACCATCGACACCCGTCGATGGCATCGACGGACATGTCACCAATCCGCATGAAGACATCGACGACGATCGCAACTGCCACGTCAGCGATCCGGGTGCTGCGTCGATACCATCGACTTCTGTCGATGGTATCGACCCGTCAGCGATCCGGGTTTCTCGATCCAGCAAACGTCAGCCGTCGATACCAGCGACAGATGCGGCTACCCGCGAGACGTGTCGATACCATCGACCCGCGTCGATGGTATCGACGGGTCAACAGGGCCGCCGATCAAGTCTATTTAAGGGGACTTGCAACGTCATATGACATCACACCCTCAGAGCAAGTATCTCCCATTGCGCCGAGCACTCCCCCGAGCCCTCTACACCTGCGGAGAAGCGTCATCGAGTGAAGATCTTCACCGAGCGGAGAATTTCTCTCCATCTTCACCGAGCTCTTTTCTCCCAAACTCATTCTTCTCGCAATCATGGTGCATACGGGCGGAGCATCTTCATCAAGCGCGCACCCCATGGAGATCGAGGAGTTTGTTCCTCCTCCAACCACTTCCATCTCTCGTCCACGCCTTATTCACGCCAACATGGAGGCAAGGAAGGTATACGAGGAGATAATGAAGCGGAAGTTCGAGGCCACCCGGGATGTGGACCGGGGAATGATCAGGGAGCTGGGATTCGAGGCCAACTTGGCCTATGTGTTGGCCGGGCAAGCGCGGCACACCAATCGCTTGTATGAGATGGACTGTCATGCGGATGGGCAGCCGTTTTTCGGCGAATGGCCCACATACAAGGAACTGGTGGCCGAGTTCATGGCGTCTCTTGATATCTGCGTCGTACCAAATGACGTGGTACCATCAGACCAGACGTGGATCCAGGGAAGGGTGTCCTTCCGACTCTTCAACAACAATTACAACGTCACGTTGAAGCAGTTCAACGACATCTTCAACTGGAACCACAGCCGCCACGATCACCGACGCCCCGACGCCCGCACCGACTACGACAAAATCTTCGCCGAGCTAGTTACAGTGCCGGCAGGGAAGACCGTGAGCTACCACAATGCCGCGGTAGCGGATTTTGAGCACCCGTTCGTCCGGGTCTTGCATAGGATGCTGAGCTTGACCTTCTTCGCTCGGAGCGATCTTGCTTTGAGCAAGTTTCAGGAGAGTGACTTGTTCTTTCTTTACGCACTCCTGAAACGTCAAGAGTGCAACTGGGGAGCATTCTGGTTACAGTGCGTCATGGCGGTGAAGTGGAGCACAAGGAAGGCTCCAATCCATTTTGGTGGTTTGGTCACCAGGTTGGCGCTTTACTTGGGGCTGAACTTTCAGTCCATGACTCCGATTTCTACGCGGAGTAAGGTGAACGTGCAACACTTGCACCGTTCAAACCTCATTCTTATCCGGGATGGGTTGGCGTACGCTCATTGCCACGTCAACCAAGCTTACCAGGAGGCATCCCTGCCGGATGACGTCTTCCACATCGAGGGCAAGCAGCATTTCCGATGGCCCATCATAGCCATCGAGTCCTCCGAAGAAGAAGGCGGAGGTGAAGACCAAGAAGGCAAGGCCGAGGAAGACGAGGAGGCTTTCACACCTCTTCGAGCACGCGTGGCACCAAAGAAGCATCCTAGGATGCACCCGGGTGCATCTTCATCATCTCAGCCCCCACCGCCATCACCACAGCAAGAGCAGCCAGCTGCGGATCCCTACTCCATGCAAGGGATGTATACCATGCTGCAGGACATCCAGCAGACGCAGCACCAGCATATGGCTTTGTATACCGACATCCATGAGACAACGGGCCGGTTGCTTGATAATCAAAGGGCTATGTTCGAGAACGAGCGGCTCATCCTCGCCAACCAAGAACAAATGCACAACCGGTTGCAGCGGATAGAGACGCAACAGGAGCCCTTCTTTGACCATTACTGGAGTCAAGACTACTTTGGAGGCTATCCACAGCCTCCGCCGAGGACCCAATATGATCCAAGCTTCCAGGGGGAGTACCCGTCTTGAGATCCTACGGCACCACAATACCCACCACCGCCTCCGCAAGATTGATCAGGGTATCACTGTTCCACCCTTAAGTTAGTCTTTGACTATGAGGCCATAGTCGGATTCAAGCTTAGGGGGGTGACTGGAACAGCTCTATCTTTTATCTTTTCTTTAGTTGTTTTTAGTTTCTGCTTTGTTATTTGTTCTTGCAATTTTAGTGTTTGTTTAGGATCCACATCTATCTAGTGTAATCGTGGATGTCTTAAAAAATTGTCATCTTGCTGTTTTCATGGGATATTAAGGGAATTTTAAAATTTTTCTGTGTCATTTGGATAGCTTTACTTGGTTGTCCCTGGGGAACTTATTCTATGAAAATGATTGATTATGTCAACTTTGAAGCAATATGTCATACCCACACCCCTTTGACTCATGGAAAGTGGATAGTAACGGTTGTTTGAGCCTAACCTAATCAAATGGTAATGAGACCTTAATCAGATGTAAGAGAACGAACCCTTTAAACTACTACACATGTCAGTAGGGAGGGACACATAATTTTCTTCTAAGGTTCAGTCACTTAAGCTTGTGATCATTCCACCCCATTTCCTATAATCCACCCAAGAATTGGAAGTAAAGTGCAGTTTCAATTTCTTTTGTGTGCATGGCATGTAGATAGGTTTTGCATTGTTATTTTCATGTTTTTGCATAGAATGAAAAAAAAATATATAGTGATACATGCACATTACCCTTAGGTGCATGTCATGTAGTTGCACTCACAATTTCATGATTTTCATGCATAAGCACACCATGTATCTCAGTTTTCCTAAATAGGTGATCTAATTTGTTCCATACCCTCGAAATAAAGCAAAGATCTCCAATTGGAAAGAAAATGGCCTTATACATGTATCTCTAAGCAATTATGGATATATGGGCAAAAAAAAAAAGAAGAAAAAAAAATTCTGAAAACATGAAAAAAAAATGTTAGAAAAAAAAAGGAGAGTTGGAAAGAAAAGGAATAAGAGGGAGAAAGGAATGATATCACTTGCAGAACAAGGGAATTGAGTACAGGATGTGGCTTGAGTATATTTCTATCTCACTTTGAGGTAGAAAGTTAGTGCATGTATCATTCCACCCAATTTTAGGCAGTAGGGCATTCTTAATGTGCAGTCGCATCATTTAGGGCATTTTGTCATATGCATACTGAAACTGTGTAATGCTTCTAAATTCTTCCATGAACCACCCATTCCATCCACCCGTTGCTCGGATTGGTAGTCCACCGTGATATTCTCCTCACTCATGTGTATAAGGAGGACGGCTTCCATGTAGATGGTAGTTAGGGCGAGCAACGTAGTTTAGGCTATCACAAGATGCACCATGGCTGAATCGGCGAACTTTATTATGTTAACTGCCTTATGTGATAGTGTTCATCGGTTTGAAGGATAATTTCTTTTATTTATGATTATTGTCTCCTATAGGGTAATTACTGTTCTGTGATTAGGAAAGGCCAGTTTGAGAACGTCCAGTGGGAGTCATGGGTGATGGGGGTTTGTATATTGATTGTTAGTTGACATTCGCAATTCTATTCTAAGGATTAGTTGCTCGAGGGCGAGCAATGTTTAAGCTTAGGGGAGTTTGATGCGATGATTTTGAGTTGCATTTATAGACCGATTTCATATGTGTTTTGTGCCTTAATTACTCATTTTCATGGATAATATCGCATAATTCACTTAATTTGGTCTTTGCCATCATTTTATATCAAATCCCCTTTATTTCATTATTTTAAGCATTATTGATCATCTTATCATAAATCGTGTGGATTTATTCGGTCTTGTTGTGCAATTTCAGGAAAAACAAGTATCTGCATCCGTCGATACCATCGACGGATGTTGATACCATCGACCAAGCCACAGGTTGTCAGCCGAGAAGAGCAATACAGAGTCGATACCATCGACACCCATGTCGATGGCATCAAGATGTCTCCAGGTTGCTGGCAAGGATGAAGTCGATACCATCGACGCAAGTCGATGCCATCGACTCGAGGAGAGCTACAGCGTCGCTAGAAGACAAAACCGACGCTACAGGAGTCGATACCATCGACATCCCAGTCGATGGTATCGAGATCACCACAGACGCTCAGAATAAAAGAAAGGAAAGTTGCAGCTAATCTGCTGGGTCGATACCATCGACCCGCGTCGATGGTATCGATGCCGGCAGATATGCGTTGGATCTGTTTTGATATCAATCGGACGGCTGTCATTATTTGACGACCTAATTAGGGACTTATACCTAATGACGGCCGCCTAGAAGAGGGATCTCGTTTTTGGTTTTGCACGAGTGCCGAGGAGGAGAGAAAGGAGAACGGAGGCCGAGAAGCTCATCCCGGGTGATTCGGACGCTGCCGAAGACAATTTCCACCACCGACAGGCGGGGAAAGCTTGTGTTCTACGCCAAGGATCCACCGGTTCTTCTCCATTCAGGGGTTTTCCCATTTATTTCACGTTTTTCTTATGAATTCCCCAATTTCTACCATGTATTCGTGTAAGATGAACATGAGAGGCTAAAACCCTCAATCTTTAGGACCGGGAGTAGCCCGGGGATACATTGTATGATGATTTTATATTGATAATTCATATTTTTCTCTCATATCTGTGGTATAAATTCGTTTTCTCTATTGCTATTGTTATGTTTGATCACCATAATAATAAATTAATGCCCTTAATCACTTCGACAGAAGGATTAACGGTTGAAAAGAGACGAATTCTACATTAATTAATAAAACCCTTGACAAAGGAGTTGTAAAATTAATGGTGGGAACTGAGGGACCGATCTTAATGCGCTTAGTTTAGGGGAATGATTACTATGACGATGGAATCAACCTAAATCTAAGTAGTGGATTACACCACGACAGTGGGTAATTCTCATTTCAGGCCACTACCCGGATAGAGAGAGAAGTGTGAGGAATTATATGAAATCTAATACAATGTTGACCCGCGGTGAAACCGCCATCCTAAAGATATCCCTTTGAGTTGATTAAATTAACCTTTAATCGATTGTTTTCTTTGTTTGATTTTTATTTTCTTTTTAATTTGAACACAAAACCCTACTTTGTTAATCGGTCTAGCTGATTGCGATTAGTTAGTAGAAGTCTCCAATAATTCACGTATCCCTGAGTTCGACTCGGGCCTCACAAGGCCTATATTACTCGACGCGTATACTTGCGTTTTAGCGCGTAGTAAAATACACGTCAATCATATCAAAGAATTAATATTTTTACCAAATTTGTTCTTGATTTCTGATATTCTTGAACATTTCAAGATATTCATATTGGTATTTCATTAAATACCATATCTAAAGTAATAGAATTTACTCCAATAGGTATGTATATACAACAATATGTATTATACCTAATAGAATAGTCATTCTCCCACTACATCTAGTGAAGATTGACTTGTCATCATGTCCAATAGATAAGAAATTCATGTCTTTTAATGGTTCATTAACCAAGAGAGTCTAGCTTTATCCATCAACATGGAGCCTAGAGATGAATTTCTCATTTATTTGTTTAGAGGATAATGCTAATTAATTCTTTGAGTCATCAATAACTTTTAGGTATTATTTATTTTATCTCACGCATATCAAGTACCACAAGATAAGTAATGCATTGCCATAAAAGTTCATATCTTAGAAATTGAAACATGAACTTTATTGATAGACATCCTTGTCATTACAAGATGCAGAAATAAAGTGTTTCTATTTATTTGAAAAATGAAATAGCAGTTCATAACTCTATTGCATGCCCTTTAGGATGAAATAAACTAAAAGGTACTTCTATCTATGCCAGCAACACTTGATCGAATATTGATTAGTGTTCCTTCTTGGTACTTTCATAAAGGACATTAATTCTTTTCAGATCCAACACATCATATATGTCATATCTATATCTTGGTATCATATACCTAAGATAAAGAATAATTTAAGTTTATTTCATAATACATGAGCTGGAGAGTTCCATCCCCTCATTCTTCTTCTTCAGTTCATCTATGTAGAGAGGGAAATTTCTTTTCCAATGTCTTGGATCTTGAAAATGGTGACATTTGCCTCCCTTGTTCACCCCTCCCTTGGCTTTGAGTGTTGAAGAAGACTTGGGTTGTCGGCTAGCATCAGAACCTTTCTTTGCTTTTCCCTTGCCCTTGCCTTTAGACTTTCCCTTCTTTCTATTGATCATCATCACAAATTTGGGTTTGCCTTTCTTCATCTGTGCCTCGGCTGTCCTCAACATTTCCAACAACTCTGTCAATGGCCTGTCAAAGTTTTTCATGTTGTAGTTCATCACAAATTGATTGTAGGATTCTAGAAACAATTACAGTATCACATCAATTTCCAACTCTTGGCTCAAAGGAAATCCCAGTCGAGTTAGGTTCTTCACATACCCAATCATCTTGAGTGTGTGAAGGCCTACTGGATCTCCTTGTACCATGACACACTCGAATAGTGCCTTAGAGACATCATATCTCTCTTTTCGTGCTTGGTCTAGATACATGTTCTTGAGATGTTGAACCATATCAATGACGTCCATGTTCTGATGTTGTCTCTGTAACTCATAGTTCATTGAGCACAACATCAAACACTTCACATCAATGGCATCCTCAACATGCTTTCTGTAAGCATCCCTTTCATCCTTTGGTGTAGTGGGAGTGGGTTCTTCTGGCTGTGGTGTATCTAGGACATAGATCTTTCACTCTTTGAGTGAGAAAAATTCTCAATGTCCTAAACCAGTTGTGGAAATTGTTCCCATTTAGCTTGTCCTTCTCAAGGACTGATTACAATGAAAAGTGATTGATGTTGGTAGCCATTTATTCTACAAAAGGAAATTTTGCAATTTTAGTCCAAAACTCTTTTAATTTGATTTGATTTAAAAATTGACGATGTTTAATTAGGTCTTTAAATAATGTTCACTTCTCACTATTTTATCTCAAATTGATAACTCCAATTATCAATTCAGAAGATTGTAGAGTACAATCTTCTAGTGAGAAAGATCCTGATTTCATCTAAGCCATGTACCAGCTAGGGATGTCATCCACAACTAGAGTCTTTTAGGTAGGCAACCTTTACCAATTGTATCATATGCAACTCTTGATAGTTGTCATGCGCAACTCCCTGTCATGTTCATCTTTATGCCTTAAGGTGCTTGATCCGATCAAGTTCACCTTGTTAAGTCCAACCCAAATGCCAACACAATGAATACGCACCCTTCTAGAGAAGACCCACATATTCACCATCACACTTCCACGAGATAGGTAGAGAACCACACTATGGCATGCCCAAACTCAGTCGATCAAGTTTTTCATGTGTTCTGCTTTTGGAAGGCATCTTCAACTTAATATGTTTGTTGAGGGGTTTTAATATGCTTATATATGAATATATGTATCCAATCACCACATATATAGTACATATCATATGCATGATATATCACAAAAATGAAAACATGTAATAATGATAAAGAGATGATTATGGTCAACCTATTGTAGTTTCTTAGAGACAAAAGGAACTACGGTCATCTAAGGTCTACATCACATGGAGCCTGTTATTGATGAAGATCTGTTCTTGCCAATCTAGGTTGACTAGTTCAACCTTTGAACCGGTCGACTCGCCTCTTGGCCGGTCATTTGGTCTCCACCAGCCGGTCGTCTAGCTCCTCCAGATGGATGGATCATTTGAGCTTCTCATCGGTCCACCAACTGCTCCTCAGTCAGTCATTTAAGTCCATCAAGTGGTCATCTTCAGTCTTCGTCGTAACAAGAAATAAAGCTACTATTTTACATAATCTTTGTGAAGCCTCGAGTCACATTCGAGGGGAGAAAAGGTAGAAGAGAATCTTGATTTATCTTTAGTTACATTCATAATAGAAGAAGAGGGCTCGGTGCGCAGACCAAGATGCAAACAATCATAACCAACCAAACACATGCACATAAGGTTTATAGGCCATAACCATGCTACAAATCCACTACCAAAACCATGTTAGGGCGACACATATCGATTGCATATATATACCATATCATATATGTATATATTAGGTTGGGATCATATGGTATTAATAGGATATTCACATTAGTCATTTAAATATTCACATCATATGTGTTAAATAAAATACGGTAAAATGAAAATTCGATCATATTGATTATCCTAAAGCATAGAGTATTGATGTGGCTCTGATACCACTATTGGGTTTTATGTGGTCGAAGTAGGCAGTGGAAATAAAAAATTTACTTGACCATAAACCCATAACTAGTAGATCGCATCAACATCTATATAATGAGAAGGATGGTTTCAGCGAGCTATACCTGATCCTATGGCTTGCTCATCGACTATACCTTGCAACAAGTACATTCTTCAACAACCTATCTTTGACGACGTCTGTACAACTCCTGGTCTTGACCCAGATTATGGTTGACTGTCATCCTCATTAGTGGAAGAAGTCTCCTGCCGCTATAGATAGTCCACATAGACTACCAGGAACTCTAGTCATCCTGAAGAACTAACTAGAAGGAGTTGTCTCCTTTTTTTGCATACTAGTCACCAACACACTCTCCTTCAACTAGTCACTTTTCTATAGTTTTCTTTCCCTCGATGTTCCTCCATGGATGGGTAGAATTTTTGTGGGCTCTTTCGGTTACCACAACCAGAGTAGACAACAACTTTGTAGAGAAATTGATGTTCTGAGTTGTGTCTCTGGAGAAGCCCCTTGTACCCCTCTATTTATAGTAGAGGGAAGGGTCAGGGTTCCCAATTTGTGTGGGAGTAGAAGGGTTCAGAATTTCCATGGGAAATTTGCACTGCGGTAGGAGAACCAGTCATTTGGGAAGGTGAGTCGATCGGTTCACCCAGTGAACTAGTCGTTTCACTTCCCAGGCCTGCCTGCAATTGACTTTCCTTTTTTGTATCTAATTATTGCAAAGATTAATTCTTGTCTCTATCAAATTGAACAAGTGAAATGAAAAATTTTTCTCACAAACTAGGACAACTCAACACTGCTCTTTTGGTCTAGTTAAACTAATTGGTACACCGGAGTGAGCATCTCAGTGACCATGAGATGATCAGTTCAATCATTGAACTGGTTGTTTGGTGGTCCAAATTGTACAAAACACAGTCAATTCAGTTCTCAATCAATCTGACACTCTAATCAGTTGGTTCAACACTTGAACTTGATAATTCTGAGTCAAGTCTATTGATTGAATGTTTGATTGAGTTCCTAAACACTTTAGTAATCAATCCAAACATCATTCATGGATAAACTCCTCTTCTAGGTTAATCATTTGTGTGTGACACTACAGGTCCGATTTCACATTGGCAGTGAATGTCCATAACTAGCTTATGACATCACAAGTAAAGAACGGTACCTAGTCACACATCAATGCTACCCAAGTGAAAAGGAAAGTTGGAGAACAACTTTTAATCCTACAATAAGTGATTGGTGTTTCAGTGAATGTATAATTCCTTTATCTCTGAAATCCCTAATGAACCCAAGGCATGGAGTTGTCATCCTTTCAACGTTCATTCATGTTTCTTGAACTAGAGCAGATTGTCTGAGATATGTGTGACATCAATATCAGATATTGATTCACATGTGCATGCTCTTGCCTTTCTCAGTCTTGCTTATCAAGAGGCATGAACATCATACTCCCTTAGGAGGGACAAATCCCATATCTATCACTCAGAGTCTATCTCATGCGTCAAAGCCACCCAATCATCACCTTTATAACAACCCATGTTTCAGGACTGCGTTTCATCATGTCAAAGTGTATCGAATCACATTCGATGAGTGTCGTGATTTCATGTATAATAATCACAATCACCACCATCCCTATGAGAGATGATTCTCACTACCAAGTCATGGTTCCATGTGTCACTCTCATGGTGGGCCTGTCTGATACACTGTTCTCCAACATGTATCTATGTGCTTGGTTTGATATCATATATCATGACTAATGAGACATTGTCATCAACCAACACACACTCTAGTCTTGATGTGTCATTGTTGTCTATCAACCTTACACAATGACATCTGACTAGGGACATAACAAGAATGCACATACTCTTAGCATCTGTATGATCTCATTGTTCAAGTCCTTGACCTGAAGACATACATCATTGAGTTATTCTCATTCTTTAGACATTCATTCTGCTCCATCATTTATCTCATAATTGATTGAGCTAAAATAAATTGGAATCTTGCCGTTGATATTTATCAAATCAATTAAAACATAAGCCAATCCAATCATAATATGATTGGCTCTCTGGGCATACATACCGAAACTTAGGCCTTTTGATCTTTTGTACCATTCTATCCACTTAAGTGCAGGATGGAAGGGAGGAGCAAGTGTAGAGGCTCAGGATCAGACCCACGAGTGATTGGACTCATTCAGATAATTTGACACAAACTAACATGTCTTTTTATGATTGGAGAATTGATGTTAATTTTGTATAAATTGTAGTAATTAACCAATAAGTTAGATTAGACGTTATATATGAAAGTTTATCACGAAAATATGAGAAAAATAAATAAAATATCAATGATGCCTAATTATGATTCCTATTTCAAAATTAGGGATAATACTCTTTTAAGTGGTAATTAACATATGGAAACCCTAGAATTGGTAACTATAAGTGTTGAATACATGAAATACCTTTCTATTGTGTTATAATATGATACAGTTGACTATAATGATAATCTAAGAGGATCATGGAAATGATAATGGTAATGTGTAATTAGAGTTTCTAAGATAATGATCATAAACATGAGTATTTAAGGTTAAGAAATCAATAATCTAATTTGTGATAATATTGATGCCTATGATCAAATTTAGATGTTCATTATACCCTATGTGTTTAACTTGATGAAATCCAAGTCCTTGATATGTTTTAAATAACTATGATCATGATTAGTGGTTTTGAGTCACAAATACGATAATTAGGGTTTAAATATTAATCTACTTAATTCTAAGTTGCATAATCTTATGTAGTTTCTCAAAATGGTCTAAAAGGCTTAACTTGACAATAAGGGTTCCACCTAGTGTATAATGTGGATTAATAACTTTAGTAAGGAATTGTGTGATATAATTAGGGTTTGTACCCTTATTCCATATACTAAACTTGAGAATACCCCAAACCCTAGATTAGGACCGAGTAGGATTTAATGTGAATCATGTGATGGTGACACTTCAGGATTTACATACATGCAGATTAAATGTTGAGTTCTTGGATCTATGGATTGGATTGATTGAGTATACTTGAAGTATATTCTGTAAGATATTTGTGTATACTACATAAGGTATGTGGTTACGCTTATGAATACCCACAATATAGTTTGCATGTGTTTTCTGAGGATTTCTCAAGGTTTGATGAAATAAGTAGTTGAGTGGTTATTTACATTCTGTTCAATTATAATGTCACTATGAATATCACATAAATTTGAGAATATGTGAAGAAAATGGCATTTATTATTTGCAAGTAATTGATTGATTATATGTTGTTATAATACTAGCACACTTTTGCATGCACCCCACATTTACAGTATAGCAATATATTGAGTAGCATTTTGTTTCATGACATTTTTGGTACATGCTAAATTTTAAGATATCATGATATGATGGATAGAGGAAATTACATGAAGACATTAAAGACAAGTAAATGAGGATTAGATAGGTAATTCTTCTCATATGTAAAGTTTTGATGATTGAAATTCATGTAACTCCTAAGAGGAGCATCTTGTAAACAATATTTGAATTATTGGAAATTATTAGCTATTATTTTTTATTTGGTTAAAATTTGTATCCATGGGAATTTTAGGTAATGGCTCTCAACTTTTTTAGTCTTTCCTTAAATAGGGGATGTTGAAAAGTAAGGTCATTACAATAGCAATGCGCGTGTGAGTCAATATATTGTATGAGATCATATGTATCTCAAAAAGTCTACACTATATCTTAGAATAAAGATTGAACAATAAGAGATGACATTTCCAACCCTTGAATCTAATCTGGACATCAGGAACAAAGGGATTGTATCCTAATTATAACATTGGTCAGACATTAGGTTGAACTTGTTCTCTAACTTCTCTAATTATTTAGGTGGCAATGAATTCTTGCTAGATACCAACCACTATTTGAGGTATCATAATGTGATTATAGATATTACTACCAATGTAATTTGGAGGCTATAGAGTCACACACACAGAATGCATAGGGAACATGAGTTTAATAATGGAAACATGATAAATTGGTATCTATATGGTTATGGAAATCAATTAAATCATTAATGGACTTAATGGAAGGCCACTCAGCTAACTGGAAGGTCCAATCACCTAATTGGATATATTTGTCGATTAATTGTAAGATTCAATTGATTTACTAGGCTGAGAACTATCCAATCTATCAACTGGCTAGCCCAGTTATTAAACTAGACTAGATTAGTTAATTAGTCAACGTGTTGGTGCAGTTGCCCCACTAGATTAGAATAGTCAAATGACTGATGAAATTTAGTATGTTTAGACCTAGAGTAGACACCTAACATGTCTGTAAAAACACTCAACAGGAAGTACTAGACAAGTCATTAAAAAGAAAATCAATCCATCTAATTGATCAACTCGACTAAGACAGTCATCTGACTAGCTATTTGTGAGTATACTGCTAAAAGTGTCCATTTCCTTACCATTTCCTGAGGTTTATTAGAAATCATGCTTCCCTCCATCTCACATAAATAGGGGCATGAGGCCAGGTTTTTGGTTACACCTTTGGACTAGCCATATTTACCCACAAGGGGGAGAGAGAAGATGAGGTTGTACAACACTAGCATGTTTCCAATGAGAAGGCTTCTCATTCCTATTGGCTCTTGGAGTGTTGTAGAGTTCTTGTTCATCCATGAGGATGATATAGATAAACTGCTTGACGACTGCATTGGAAGAACACCATTGACATCTTCTTTCATTTGCATCCTTCTAAGAACCATTACAAGACCTACTCTGTCAAAAAGGCATATCTCACATCCCACTCTTCCCGATATAATTTTTTGATGAGTCTACTCATGTTATTGTGGATCTAGTCATTTATCTTGCTTCTATTATGCTTGTTGTATTCACAAACCCCAATAGTTCAAACCCTAGGAAATGTTATTAAAACACTTTAGGGACATCTAGGTAATCCTTCAATGACATATCTCTCCCATCCATAATCTTATCAGTCAAAGGGGAGAGCCAGAGATAGAACTCAAGGACTTTATGCGGAGAAGCACTCTATCAGAGTAGGTGACCAGAGACTACACGAATCATTTAGGGAGTAGTTACAAGACTACTAGCTTCTCCTCCTGATCGATACTTTCTCCATGAGATTCTTCTTCTTCTTCTTCTCTCTCTCTTTATGTATCATAAACATGATTAGAGAGTAGATATTTTACTAGAGAACGAGACTAGTCCTATTGTCCATACTCTAGTTTTTGCATTGTCAATTTTTGTTTTTATAAACCTCTAGATTGTTAATTTTCTATTAAATGCTTTCTTTATCGCCTGATCATCTATCTTGCATGGATATTACTATACTAGAAATAGAAATCTTTAAATCTTGGACTAGGACACAAAATGATACTATTGAATCCAAAATCAAACCATAAAAGGGTCTTCTCTAGGGTGAGGGCTCAAGGATCTATAGGTAACACAAAATTGAGCCTATGAGGATATGACTTATGTATTTCATACTCTAAAAGGTTATGAAGTCACTTGGCCCTAATTCAACAATCAAATGAATGAATGATGCAATGTTTGCAATGGTTACATCGTTAATGGAAATGCACAACATCATCATTGCACTTTTGTCAGTAAAATAAAAATCATTTATTGATTAATTTAATTTATTTTTCTTGCTTAGTCAATTTAATTAATCAAATATTCTTCAACGTATTATCCCTGTTAATTTTTTTATTAGAGTAAAAATCTGATTTTTTTTCTTATAAAGGTTGTCTTTTGGGTTTGAAGCTAAAGTTATAATGTGATAAGACATGTCTATTTGTGGGTGGTGATTATCGTGCATAGTTTAGGTGAAAATCTAGAGAATTGTCCCGAATTTTTTAGTGCAATAATTTTCACATTAGTTACTATAATAAACATGTCATTTGTATATGTTAGTTGTACCTATTTTCTTTATGTTACTCCACCATTGTGGATGAGGAATCTGGTTTCCATTGAGACAATTTAATGATTTTATTTCATGCTCCTAGAATTAACATTTGCTTCACGTATCATATTTTTGAGACTTTTGAGAAAATAAAAATACAACTCTTTACCCACAAGGGTGTGACTCATTGGTGATAGGACTGTGAATGCAGGAAGAGTTCTCAAGTTCAAATCCTCACAGGGACAAATAAACTAATATTTATGTCTGGCATGCTTTGCACCAAAACTAATGGGTTTCACACTTGCTTTATCGTACTCCTCCCATGTCAGGCCTCCACAGGTTAATGAGTGGTCAGGGAGAGGAAGTCTCCTTGATGACTCAAAAAATATATCCCTTCCAACATATATATTGGTGTATATAGATCAATTTTGACTATATTCCTTAACACTAAGTAATGGATCTTCTTATGGGAACAACTAATTATGCATTGCATACTACTAAGAATATTTCTACCTATAACATGTTGATTGTGCATTTTTGTATTGCCAATTGTGAAGAGGTTGACTTCTTTTGACTAGAAACCTCCAAAGTACGTCATTGTCGAGTGAGAGCAGGTTAAATATTGCAATTATGACAAGTGTCCATCCAGACTTTATCCTTCTATTATGAACAATCAAATTTTCCATAGGGTGGATTCTCATATGTGTATAATCATGTATGTTTCTTCATTCTTTTTCTTTGTAAAGGAAAACTATATGCCCCTATAGGTAGACACATGGACACAACCATTTCCACTTCTTTATATGATAACTTGCTTTTCTTTGAGATGTGTTATTAGTCTAAGATGCATTACCCAAATTTTTGGCTATTATGAGAAATATAATTAATTGAACCTTATATTTTTCACTCATATTGTTTCTAGAAAACAACAATGTAGATTATAGGACTATAAATTAAGTATAAAAACAAATTTTGGAATTAATCAATTTCATAAGACCAATGGTTTCCTAAAATTTGTTAGTAACAAACACTTGGTGAGACCTAATGTGAACACTCAGGTAGAAGTGTTTGGAAGTTAGTGGCATAAATAATTGTTAATATATGTTTCTCATTTAGTATGATACACATCACTATATACTATTAGATGTCTCAAAAAATACAATCAAAGAACTTTTTATATGGGTGTCAACATGCACAAAATGAAAAATGAAGAAGTAGAACACTACTACTTAAAATTGGATCTATAGATATAGAAACACTATGAGTACTATGTATTTTTTCAAATAAGTATAGTCCTAATGTAAATTGTGGGATGTGATATGGGATCCAATAATTATGTGATGAGAAATAAAGCCATTTAAATGCAAATGCACTAGTATTATGATGAAAAGGATGTTTTATGATACATAAGCATGATAAATATTCAGAATTAAAATTATTCAATAACAAAAACATTGACCATTAAAATATTATTCTCATTACATAGTTCATTATCTCAAGGTTGGTACTTTAAAATATAAGGTTACATTTAATTATTACAAAGGATTAGTACACATGGAAACCTAGCCATCTCATGTTATCCTTCAAAGTCGATTGTCGAAGGCCCTCCTGTCTCATCATCCGCCACAACACCCACATTTGGGTGGCTTAGGAACAACACCAGTAAGAGGAGGAAAGAAAGGGTATGCATTGAAAAATACTAAGTATGTGCATAAATAAAATATTTGGTATTACATGATATGTAAGTGCAAAAGTAGGGTTTCCCACACAAGAGAAGTCTTAGCACATATTGGTAAGTTTAACAATATAGTAAACAACAGAGTACATAACTTGTCCATAAGATATACATGAGTTAAAAATAGTCTTTCCATTATATGAAACAGACTAAGATACCTAAAATAGGGTAAAGAAATATAGTCCAGTCATTATTCATAATCACATATCATAATAGCTTAGTAGGTGGAGACATAGAGACAATGCAAGAGTATATTTAACATGATTTATAAAATCACATTATTACATTTAGGAAACAATAATTTCCAAGGGATTGATAAGATGAACAAAATAAAAGGATAATTTCCACATTTTATGACATTGAGTTTATAATTATATAAAAAGCCAATTTAGATAAAAGTTCCACATACCTACCCCTTATAGCTAGTGATTAATTAAATTGATACATTTTTCTCCAGAAAGCCATGGTTTCATCTAAAAAACACATTAAGTATGTTAGACAAACCAAAGAAAACATATGCATGCATGTGTTGTATATCTATATATGTATCTCTTACCCTAACATTGATCACCAAATGGAATATTTGCCCATTGATCTTATCTATTTTAATTCCAATATCCATCCTTAGTCGCATACATTTAACTTTGTCTAGTTACTTATATGTGTAGGTAATAATATGCATTCCTCCTTATAGGTCTCAAAATGTTATTCTCTCACTGATACAATGTGATTCCATATTATTTCTAGCATCAACATAGAATGCATACTAGTATGTGCATTGTAGAATTCTTCAATATTTTTTTAAATACATGTATGTACTATATGGATAAATCAAAATAGATATAATTAAATCCCACATATTTTTCAAAAAATTTGATCTATATAAACATACTTCCTAAATCTTTTTTTATACCATAATCTAGATAAGTGTATATAGATATTTGTTTGCATGTATGTATTTATCTAGGATTCTAACTCCCCATTGACGAATATTAATATAGATTGGATTGACTTAGTTATAATGTCATTATAACTAAGTTTAAACGCCTTTATATTACTATATAACATCATTATGAGTAAACTCTTTTTCCAGATAGATTTATTCAAATAAATCCTATGAAACCAAAATTATATTTTACAAGAAGTATCTAGTATATATTCTAGGGTTTTAGATTCTTGGAAGATATCAAGAAACTTATATTATGTTTTTATTTAATATTTATTATTATTTATGCCACCTTCTTCTCTATTACTATTACATAAATGTTAAACATATGTTTAAGATGGTTTTGTAGACATCAAATAGTTATGTCTATTAACATTGTTAGCATTAATAACATAGATATTAATCTAGTTTATAAATTTATAACCTTTAAAAGTCATTTACACTTATATAGTAGTATATGCATATAAATCAACATTATGTTATTATACAAACACTTCAAACTACATAAAATACTATTATGATGAATTATTATAACGATACCTTAGTCACCATTATCATCAAATATGTCATTTATTTCATTATCAATAATTGTTTTATAAAATACAATGTACAAAAGATTATTTTTTGACCTTTGTACTTTGGAAACATAAGGCTCTCAGATGGATGTTATGTACTGGATCAAGGTGTACAGAATGACACTCACTTGACTTAAGATGGGTCGCCCTACTTGAGGCACCTTTAAATCCATTTAGAACTGGGATCATGTAGCTTGCTATGTTACGATCTCCACTACTGAAGATTTATGTGAGTCAGAGAAATAGGAGATGGAGAAATAATGTTTTGATTGTAAAAACTCATTGATGAAGTATAAAGTGGAGTATGATGACATCCATGAGTAAAAAATGTACTGAGGCTTGAATTCCTGAGTATCCCAACTGGGCATCATTATGGAGTGGAAGGGGAACTTGTATTCGATTAGTTTCCTTCTTGAGATATATGTGAAAGAGATGAAATGAGTTTTTTTATTAAGCAGGTAGTCCTATATGGATCTGAGCCAACATAACACGAACCCATTATGTAGCTTTTCAAATGATATCATGCTTGATGATGGGGATGAAAGTATATTTTTGTTTAGATTTCTTTTGTCCGAATTTCTATTCTACTGACTCAATAAGATGAGAGGTGGTGAAATGTTAGACTTCATATCGAGGTTTCTAATTAATTAGGGATGAACTTCATTCACTAACTTATTTTGTTGCAAGTTGTTTTTGAGGTCGACATTGCAGGTCGCTCAAAAACACATTTTTATTTGTGTAAGTGGTTTCTGGAATTAGTAGTAGGGGTAGCAAAGGATTCATAGAGAAGAAAGAATACAACTTTGTGGAATCTTGGTGCATCACTATTCATGGTGGCCATATAGTGTGGGCTATTCGATCTTTCAGTGATGCCATGCAACCCTTTATTGTTGGGAAAGGAGGAAGAAAAAGGTACGGTGGTATGGAGGTGTTGGTGTCACAAGAAGTTTAATGTGGTTGTGAGTTTGTGGTTGACGTTGTAGCTAGTATTTGAAAATGTCAACTTCTATCTCTTCTACCATGGAGATTGGTCACACGGTCGCTAGGTTTATGGGGTGGAGGAAGACAGAGAGGAATGGAGGAAATGTTGAGGACAAGAGGAAGAGGATAGAACAGGAGGTGGAAAAGAGAATGGAAAAGGAGGAGGTGAAGGAGAAAAAGCCACATATGAGGGTTAGCGACAACCATTTGGGGAAGAAGAATTGTACCAGGTGGAAGGGGTGGGTAAAATGTTATTTGAAAAAATAAAATTCTAACTTAGGTTTAATAGAAATAGTGAATGCATAGTTATGCTATAACATATTATACTCTCAATAAATTTACTGAGAGGGTAAATGATGTACAAATGACCTAAAATTTTGGATGTTGTATAAATAAGATATGTGGAATCAAGTTTCAATTCAAATTCACCTTTTGAATATGTTTTACATTTCATGTCATTACTTGTAAGTTTTTTTAGGGAAGTCAGACTAAGTGGCCATTTAATTGGCTGAGAAAGTAGTTCAGTAGGTGTACTACAAGTATACCAAATCAGACCTATGATGGGTCAAAGATCAATTCATGGGTCAACAAGGCATATGATTGGACTATTAGTCAACACTTTTTGACATCCTATAGCTGCAATATATTTTTTATAGTAGGTTGTTAAACTATTGCTGGTCATTATAGTTAATATCCCTTCCCCCTCATCGCATATTTGGTCTTCTCTCCCAATTTTCTTCATAATTACATAGTTTAATGCTCATTGAATTGATTCTTATTTTTATTTTCCCTTCTCAAATATTGTCTCTATTTTTTTATCACTTATTTGATGAAAATATATGCCCCCACTCCTCTAATTACTCCTCCAATTCCCCATTAAACCGCCTAAATCTAAGACTGAACGTATCCCTTATTCCTACCTTGTTTTCCTTCCATCTTAACTTTAAATACTACTATTGCAATTTCATAATAGCATTATAATGATATATTATAAGTTTTTAGTAATGAGTTAGTTAATTGTCTTTCATATCAGTGCATATGTGTCGTTATTTTTTCTAACCCAATTATATGCAACAATGTGTTACTTTGTGTTCTTTCATAAATTAACATATATTATTGTACTTATAGTCTTCTTGTCTTATGCGTGTTTGGTTTGATGTGATTTTATACATTATATATGGTCAACATAAAAATTTATGTACATATAATTTTTTTATAAAATTCAAAACCAACTAAAATATATTATATTCCTACTTATACTCCTACATAATGCATATACTCATCCGCCCGTACATCGATTACCACATTTCATAACACTACAAGTAAGTTTTTTTTTTTTTTTGGAATCACCGAGAAGAACTTTATTCATCCTGCTCTCAGGTTGCAGGCTAAACTAGCAGATCTAACAGATACATGACATGCCCGTTGTTCCTCCCAGATCTCAGCTGGTATGAAGTCTGGGCATTGACTCCAGGTTACTGACTATGTTGCATGACGGACTGCCCATTTGGCAAGACAATCAGCCAGAACATTCGATTCTCTTTTGACAAAGAGGATTTGAATATCGGGTTTTTGTGCTTTGAGCTTCTCCAATCTAGTGACAAAAATTTTGTACTTGGGCATATCGAGTTCTCTGGAGTTCAAAATTGACCACGCAAGTGTGCTGTCAGTTTCCAACAGAACATGTTCGAGTCTATGGATTACAACTTTGAGACCTCTACATATTGCTAGAAGCTCCACTTCTAGGATCTGAAGACCACCTGTCGGCTGAGCGCCTCCCACTAGCCACTACTGATGTGCATTCCTTGCGAAGAAACTTGTTGCCCCCATACCTGAGCCTTTCTGACAAGAACCGTCGACATTGATTCTTATAGTGTTCTCCAATATTGGAAGACACCCTTCTTTTGTTGTACAATTGTGCCTCAGAGTTGCAGGTCTAAAGGCTTCCATACTACAGTTGACATGGGATGAGATGTTCCTTATAAGAACACTTGGGGGACACCAGATGCCCTTGAAGACGAATTCATTCCTTTGCCTCCACATATGTTCCACCATTAAAGTGAACCAGGTTGAACGGGACCTACTCGCCATGTTGTGCTTCAGGTTGCGGGAGAACCACTCCAGCAGGGAATTGCCTGGTTCAAACGTCACCTTATAGACCTTGGCAATACCAGCTCTCACCTCCTACGCGTACGAACAGTTTATCAGAATATGGATGGATGTCTCGCTCATGTTACTGCATCTTGGATAATTATCATCTCTGGTGAATCCACACCTTGTCCGGGTTACATTCGTCATAAGACTGTCATACAGGGCCTTCCATAGGAACACTTTAGTTCGTTGTGGCACCGCCAATTTCCAGATCGTGGTCTAGTTTCTAGGGGATCTAATGCACGCGTTATGAAACAAAGTTTTGTAGTAATTCTAAGTTCTGAAACAGCCATGTGTATCATCTAAATTGCATTAAACATCGGCACCTCCCGCCGGAGAAGGAGGGATCATGTTGAGTATTGTTTCAGTTGTAGCTTCTGTGAACCAGTGGCGGATAAAACATGCATCCCACTCCCCGTTCGAGGCCATGGATGCAACATTTAGATCTTGAAGCTCATCAGGAATCATTTTATGTGTCTTCAGAGTTGGTGTGAGGCGGCTGCCCACCCACTTATCATACCAGACCGATGTGGTGTTACCGCTGACAACATCTTTGGCGGCTTTGTCCATGATCTTGCTCCTGTTGTCCACCATGAATTTCCAAAGTCTCGATCTTGTAGTTCTTTCATCTCCTTACTTATGCAGGTATTTATGCTTCATAACCTCTGTCCATAGATTACCTTTATCAGTGTAGAAGTCGCAGATAGTTTTAGACAATAGGGCCTCATTTTGCAATCTGGCCGGTTTTATACTCATACCCCCATCATTTTTGGTGCTATCATCTTCTTCCACGAGACAAGGCTGATATTTTTATGAGCGTTCGGCCCACCCCATATGAAGTTGTGAATAGTTCTATCGATACTATCGCAGAGGGAGACAGGGAGCAAACTGGACTGCATGATATAAGAAGGCATAGCGTTAAGGGTGGATCTGGCTAACGCCACCCTTCCAGCTAAGGATAAGGTGCGAGTTGTCAAAGAGATCATACGCCTTTCCATCGCATTTAGAAGGTCCAGATACACCATTTTGCTTGCACGTTTATGGAGCATGGGTACCCCAAGATGTTTGCCTAAGTCCTCGGTAGCTTCCATCTTCAGAATTCTGCACACCCGGCGTTTAGTAACCCGGTCGGTATTCTTGGAAAAATTTACAGAAGATTTCTCCATTGACAACATATGCCCGGAGGCATCGCCGAACCTTTGGAAGCACAGGTTGATTAGTTGAGCTTGCTCCACCGATGCCTCCCCAAATAAGGTGATGTCGTCAGCAAAACATAACTGTGTCAGCCTAGGACCACGCTGAGTTATGCACAAAGGATTCCATCTGCCTTCCGCCTCTAGCATGGCGATGACCTGGCTCAGACGCTCAAGAGAAAGAACAAACAAATACGGGGAAAGCGGGTCCCCTTGACGAACTCCCCTCGAAGTCGTGAATTCAGGTAAGATTTTGCACCTCCATGCAATGGCAATGCTTCTGCTGGTCACAATGTTCATTATCACTGTGATGATGTGAGCTGGTATAGGTGTTCTCTATAGGGTGTCATGGATGCAGCTCCAGCTCATTCTGTCATATGCCTTGGCCAGGTCCAGCTTTAGGATCATGGTTTTCTGACCATTGTTTCACGTTCTCATGGTTTGAATCTGTCACAGATCCGTTCTTACCCTAATCCCAATCCCACTGTCTAAAAGGGAAGTGTTAGAGGGATGAGAGCGCCCGTCCCTGAGTGGCCCGAAAATCACACACAGATAATATGCAAAAATGAAATAACATCCTTCTTTATTAAAATGAACCAAAAAGTTTAATACATCAGGCCCGTAGGCAACAGGAAAAGAAAGAGATAAGAACTAGCCTACAAGTACATCTTTTTTACAATTAGCTCCCATGTAGAGTCCATAAGATGTAGCAGTCTTTATTGCAGTAGATGAAAGAGTAGATGGAACTAGTTCCTTGCATTACCTAAAATCGATAAAATCAAGACACAAAGTCAATGCAATTGCACGGTACGCTATATAAAAACATGTAAAGCAGTTATATAATGAAAACTAGTATGCTTGGCAGGAGTTATTCTTGAAAACATTATCGAACGATTTCCAAAAAACCAAAATGTTATTCAACAACAAATTTTATTACGAATTTCCCATTATGATGTAATTCAAGAAGCATGCTTATATTAGTTTGGGTGACTTTACTATCCCAACGCGATGGGAAGGTCACCAAGCTCCTTCTCATCATATGAGATAGGAGGTCCAAGTGCAAACTCCCACCTTCCAAAGAAGGAGTTTTGCATATATCCAATATCAACATTATCAATTTTTCCAACATCAATATCAACATCAATATACGGGCAGTCATAATGGGTCTAGTGATTTAGATTTAATGTTTCTCAACATATAATATTGAAGAAAATTGGAATACTATTCATAGGGAACAATATTTCATCCAAATAACTAGCCAAGCATATTTCAAGAGATACCTAAGAAAAATATCATCATACAACCAAGGAGGAGTAGTATAATTGCGTACCTTTCTAAAAGAGTATTTGGAGTATAAATCCCAAGAGAGAGAGTAGATCAACCCTTTGAGTCAGATCCTAGATCAAAATATTGGATGAAGGGTCAAGATCATAGTATAAAAAGAATCATGCTTTGTTATTCGAGATTAGGGTTACATTTCCCTATTTCTACCTTAGGTTTAGGTCATCAACAATATTCCTCAAAAGTCCAACAAATATTCAAGTATCAAACATGTTTCATGAATGGATGACCTTCCTAGGTATATATTTAGGAATAAATGTCAACCCTAATTATCAATATCATTATTCAAAATCTCTAGATCATTTCCAATATGAGATAGTACATTTGGACTCAAAATTAGATTAGGGAGTCCTATTATTAAGAGGATTTTTCCTAGATCAAGATAGAGCATCAAAACCTTATTTCAAGTATATGATTCAACTTTTAGAGTAAAGAGTTAAGAGGATCATGTTTAACCCTTATTTTGTTAAAAAATGATTTCGTGTCTCATAATGATCATTAGAAATAGGAATAAGAGTTCCTCTAAGTTTAATCATCATATAAGATAATTAACAAGGAAAAAGAGCAAGATCAAGGCATATCAGTGATAAAATTCGAGAATTAAGCTTCAAAAGTATTTTTAACAGATCAGTTGGATTTTTCTGATCAAGTTTGACTACTTGTTCATAATTTTCTGAGCTAGGAATCTCAAGATATCCTTTTTGTAAGATTTAGGCTATTAATTGGAATTTAGGGCAGAGAGGCAGAAAATACCAAAAATAGGGGGCCGTTGATCGTCGGTCCACTGTGGTCTCGTGGGCGGATCAATGGTGGAGAGGATTCGTGCTCCCAAGCAGGAGAGGGGCTCGCGCAGGGGTCGGTGATCGTTCGATCTCAATCGGGACCAACGTGGGTTCTGATCGAATGGTTGCTGCTGCTCACCCCAACCAAAAGAACCCGCCCACGAGCAGAGCTGCTTCGTGGCAGTGTGGCGGCCGAAGAAGAAAAGGGGTGCGAGCGGGAGAGAACGACGCGAGGAGACAAGGTGCCGTTCGGGATCATGGGGGCGCGACGAACCCAAAGGGGGTGTTTATATAGGGACCCGAAGCTAGGGTTAGGGTTGATAGAGGGGCGGTGCACCCCAACAGTTGGCTAGCTCCCTTGGTTTCCAAGCAATGTATTCGCAGCACTCAAACCGTGCGAAAGGTTCCAGAGGGGGGTGCGGAATCATTGGTTGAGCTTTCGGGAACAACCGGCTCTAGTTGGCCGATCGGGGTCGGGGCTATGGTGTCGGCGGTCCACCGTGGACCAGGAGCAAGGTAGGGGATGACCCCAACATCGTTGGATCAAGATCTAAGGCTTTTGGGTCACCCGCCTTGCCCAGAAGCGCCCTAAGTCGAAAATGGGTCGGGCCCATCAAGAAAAGAGAGGAAAAAGGTGGAAAAAAGGCAAAGAAAGCCATGGAAAGGTTAAAACATTAGATAAATAATATAAAATCGTAGGAAGGTCCAAATGATCTCAAATTTGGATCATATCTTCAATATGAAATGTAGAATAATGTGTAAAAGTTGGAGACCAAAGGATAAAGTTTAGTCAAAATCAAGCATTTTCTCAAAGAGGTGTATTAAGTTAAATTAAGGTGTCCAAGAGTGCATAAAATTCATAGAATACAAAAGAATTTGATTTTGGGTATCTATATTGATCAAGGAGTCAAAAGATATTATAAATGATCATTACAAATGTGAAAGATAGAATAATTAATAGAAAAGAGGGAAAAACTCACATTGACACATCCTCCCCTGTCACGGATCCGTTCTTACCCTAATCCTAATCCCACTGTCCAAAAGGGCAGTGTTAGAGGGATGAGAGCACCCGTCCCTGAGTGGCCCAAAAATCAACACAGATAATATGCAAAAATGAAATAGCATCCTTCTTTATTAAAATGAACCAAAAATTTTAATACATCAGGCTCGTAGGCAACATGAAAAGAAAGAGATAAGAACTAGCCTACAACTACATCCCTTTTACAATTAGCTCCCATGTAGAGTCCATAAGATGTAGCAGTCTTTATTGCAGTAGATGAAAGAGTAGATGGAACTAGTTCCTTGCATTACCTAAAATCGAGAAAATCAAGACAAAAAGTCAATGCAAATGCACGGTACGCTATATAAAAACAAGTAAAGCAGTTATATAATGAAAACTAGTATGCTTGGCAGGACTTATTCTTCAAAACATTATCGAACGATTTTCAAAAAACCAAAATGTTATTCAACAATAAATTTTATTACGAATTTCCCATTATGTTGTAATTCAAGAAGAATGCTTATATTATTTTGGGTGACTTTACTATCCCAACGCGATGTGAAGGTCACCAAGCTCCTTCTCATCATATGCGATAGGAGGTCCAAGTGCAAACTCCCGCCTTCCAAAGAAGGAGTTTTTCATATATCCAATATCAACATTATCAATTTTTCCAACATCAATATCAACATCAATATACGGGCAGTCATAATGGGTCTAGTGATTTAGATTTCATGTTTCTCAACATATAATATAGAAGAAAAATGGAAGACTATTCATAGGGAACAATATTTCATCCAAATAACTAGGCAAGCATATTTCAAGAGATACCTAAGAAAAATATCATCATACAACCAAGGAGGAGTAGTATATTAGCGTACCTTTCTAAAAGAGTATTTGGAGTATAAATCCCAAGAGAGAGAGTAGATCAACCCTTTGAGTCAGATCCTAGATCAAAATATTGGATCAAGGATCAAGATCAGTCTAAAAAGAATCATGCTTTTTTATTCGAGATTAGGGTTACATTTCCCTATT
This sequence comes from Alisma plantago-aquatica, assembly GCA_963693085.1. Lineage (NCBI taxonomy): Eukaryota > Viridiplantae > Streptophyta > Magnoliopsida > Alismatales > Alismataceae > Alisma > Alisma plantago-aquatica. The sequence goes on along the minus strand of OY856409.1, from coordinate 1,613,989,073 downwards.
TCTACCTTAGGTTTAGGTCATCAACAAATTACCTCAAAAGTCCAACAAATATTCAAGTATCAAACATGTTTCATGAATGGATGACCTTCCTAGGTATATATTTAGGAATACATGTCAACCCTAATTATCAATATCATTATTCAAAATCTCTAGATCATTTCCAATATCAGATAGTACAATTGGACTCAAAATTAGATTAGGGAGTCCTATGACTAAGAGGATTTTTCCTAGATCAAGATAGAGCATCAAAACCTTATTTCAAGTATATGATTCAACTTTTAGAGTAAAGAGTTAAGAGGATCATGTTTAACCCTTATTTTGTCAAAAGATGATTTGGTGTCTCAGAATGATCAATAGAAACAGGAATAAGAGTTCCTCTAAGTTTAATCATCATATATGAGAATTAACAAGGAAAAATATCAAGATCATGGAATATCAGTGATAAAAGTCGAGAATTAAGCTTCAAAAGTATTTTTAACAGATTAGTTGGATTTTTCTGATCAAGTTTGACTACTTGTTCATAATTTTCTGAGTTAGGAATCTCAAGATATCGTTTTTGCAAGATTTAGGCTATTAATTGGAATTTAGGGCAGAGAGGCAGAAAATACTGAAAATAGGGGGCCGTTGATCGTCGGTCCATTGTGGTCTCGCGGGCGGATCAGTGGTGGAGAGGATCCGTGCTCCCAAGCAGGAGAGGGGCTCACGCAGGGGTCTGTGACCGTTCGATCTCAATCAGGACCAGTGTGGGTTCTGATCGGATGGTTGCTGCTACTCACCCCAACCAAAAGAACCCGCCCGTGAGCAGAGCTGCTCCGTGGCGGTGTGGCGGCCGGAGAAGAAAGGGGGTGCGAGCGGGAGAGCACGGCGCGAGGAGACAAAGTGTCGTTCGGGATCGTGGGGGCGCGACGAACCCAAAGGGGGTGTTTATAGAGGGACCCAAAGCTAGGGTTAGGGTTGATTAGAGGGGCGGCGCACCCCAACAGTTGGCTAGCTCCCTTGGTCTCCAAGCAATGTATTCACAGCACCCAAACCATGTGGAAGGTTCCAGAGGGGGGTGCAGAATCATTGGTCGAGCTTTCGGGCGCAACTGACTCTGGTCGGCCGATCGGGGTCGGGGCTATGGTGTCGGCGGTCCACCGTGGACCAGGAGCAAGGTAGGGGATGAACCCAGTGCCGTTGGATCAAGATCCAAGGCTGTTGGGTCACCCACCTTGCCCAGCGGCGCCCTAAGCCGAAAACAGGCTGGGCCCATCAAGAAAAGAGAGGAAAAAGGTGGAAAAAAGGAGAGGAAAGCCACGGAAAGGTTAAAACCTTAGAAAAATCATATAAAATCATATAAAATCGTAGGAAGATCCAAATGATTTCAAATGTGGACCATATCTTCAATATGAAGTGTAGAATAATGTGTAAAAGTTTGGAGACCAAAGGATAAAGTTAAATAGTCAAACTCAAGCATTTTCTCAAAGAGGTGTATTAAGTTAAATTAAGGTGTCCAAGAGTGCATAAAATTCATAGAATACAAAAGAATTTGATTTTCGGTATCTATGTTGATCAAGGAGTCAAAAGATATTATAAATGATCATTACAAAGGTGAAAGATAGAATAATTAATAGAAAAGAGGGAAAAACTCACATTGTCACATCCTCCCCTTTCACGGATCCGTTCTTACCCTAATCCCAATCCCAATGTCCAAAAGGGCAGTGTTAGAGGGATGAGAGTGCCCGTTCCTGAGTGGCCCAAAAATCACACACAGATAATATGGAAAAATGAAATAACATCCTTCTTTATTAAAATGAACCAAAAAGTTTAATACATCAGGCTCGTAGGCAACAGGAAAAGAAAGAGATAAGAACTAGCCTACAACTACATCCCTTTTACAATTAGCTCCCATGTAGAGTCCATACGATGTAGCAGTCTTTATTGCAGTAGAAGAAAGAGTAGATGGAACTAGTTCCTTGCATTACCTAAAATCGAGAAAATCAAGACACAAAGTCAATGCAATTGCACGGTACGCTATATAAAAACAAGTAAAGCAGTTATGTAATGAAAACTAGTATTCTTGGTAGGACTTATTCTTCAAAACATTATCGAACGATTTCCAAAAAACCAAAATGTTATTCAACAACAAATTTTATTACGAATTTCCCATTATGCTATAATTCAAGAAGCATGCTTATATTAGTTTGGGTGACTTTACTATCCCAACGCGATGTGAAGGTCACCAAGCTTCTTCTCATCATATGAGATAGGAGTTCCAAGTGCAAACTCCCGCCTTCCAAAGAAGGAGTTTGCATATATCCAATATCAACATTATCAATTTTTTTAACATCAATATACGGGCAGTCATAATGGGTCTAGTGATTTAGATTTCATATTTCTCAACATATAATATAGAAGAAAAATGGAAGACTATTCATAGGGAACAATATTTCATCCAAATAACTAGGCAAGCATATTTCAAGAGATACCTAAGAAAAATATCATCATACAACCAAGGAGGAGTAGTATAATAGCGTACCTTTCTAAAAGAGTATTTGGAGTATAAATCCCAAGAGAGAGAGTAGACCAACCCTTTGAGTCAGATCCTAGATCAAAATATTGGATCAAGGGTCAACATCATAGTCTAAAAAGAATCATGCTTTGTTATTTGAGATTAGGGTTATATTTCCCTATTTCTACCTTAGGTTTAGGTCATCAACAATATTCCTCAAAAGTCCAACAAATATTCAAGTATCAAACATGTTTCATGAATGGATGACCTTCCTAGGTATATATTTAGGAATACATGTCAACCCTAATTATCAATATCATTATTCAAAATCTCTAGATCATTTCCAATATCAGATAGTACAATTGGACTTAAAATTAGATTAGGGAGTCCTATGATTAAGAGGATTTTTCCTAGATCAAGATAGAGCATCAAAACCTTATTTCAAGTATATGACTCAACTTTAGAGTAAAGAGTTAAGAGGATCATGTTTAACCCTTATTTTGTCAAAAGATGATTTGGTGTCTCAGAATGATCATTAGAAACAGGAATAAGAGTTCCTCTAAGTTTAATCATCATATAAGACAAATAACAAGGCAAAAGAGCAATATCATGGCATATCGGTGATAAAAGTTGAGAATTAATCTTCAAAAGTATTTTTAACAGATCAGTTGGATTTTTTTGATCAAGTTTGACTACTTATTCATAATTTACTGAGTTAGGAATCTCAAGATGTCCTTTTTGCAAGATTTAGGCTATTAATTGGAATTTAGGGCAGAGAGGCAGAAAATACCGAAAATAGGGGGTCGTTGATCGTCAGTCCACTGTGGTCTCGCGGGCGGATCAGTGGTGAAGAGGATCCGTGCTCCCAAGCAGGAGAGGGGCTCACACAGGGGTCTTTGACCGTTCGATCTCAATCGGGACCAGCGTGGGTTCTGATCGGATGGTTGCTGCTGCTCGCCCCAACCAAAAGAACCCGCCCGCGAGCAGAGCTGCTCCACGGCGGTGTGGCGGCCGGAGAAGAAAGGGGGTGCGAGCGGGAGAGCACGGCGTGAGGAGACAGGGTGTCGTTCGGGATTGTGGGGGCGCGATGAACCCAAAGGGGGTGTTTATATAGGGACCCGAAGCTAGGGTTAGGGTTGATAGAGGGGCGGCACACCCCAACAGTTAGCTAGCTCCCTTGGTCTCCAAGCAATGTATTCGCAGCACCCAAACCGTGCAGAAGGTTCCAGAGGGTGGGTGTGGAATCATTGGTCGAGCTATCGGGAGCAACCGGCTCTGGTTGGCCGATCGGGTTCGGGGCTATGATGTCGGCGGTCCACCGTGGACCAGGCTCAAGGTAGGGGATGACCCCATCTCCGTTGGATCAAGATCCAAGGCTGCTAGGTCACCCGCCTTGCCCAACGACGCCCTAAGACGAAAATGGGCCGGGCCCATCAAGAAAAGAGAGGAAAATGGTGGAAATAAGGCAAAGAAAGCCATGAAAAGGTTAAAACCTTATAAACATCATATAAAATCGTAGGAAGGTCCAAATGATCTCAAATTTGGACCATATCTTCAATATGAAGTGTAGAATAATGGTAAAAGTTTGGAGACCAAAGGATAAAGTTAACTAGTCAAACTCAAGCATTTTCTCAAAGAGATGTATTAAGTTAAATTAAGGTGTCCAAGAGTGCATAAAATTCATAGAATACAAAAGAATTTGATTTTCGGTATCTATATTGATCAAGGAGTCAAAAGATATTATAAATGATCATTACAAAGGTGAAAGATAGAATAATTAATAGAAAAGAGGGAAAAACTCACATTGTCACAGAATCACTTCTTGTAGAAGAATGGTATTATCTGAGATTCGACGCCCGGAATGAAACTTGTCTGGTTCGGCGAGATCCAGTCACTCAAGAAGGGCTTGATCCTCTCCACTATAATCTTAGAGATTAACTTCATGCTGACATTGTTTAAAGCGATTGGCCGGAGATGGTTGCAGTGCTCTGGCGTAGTGTTATTTGGTATCAACACTAAGGTGGAAGATGCCATCGAGTGTGGAATTTTCTTCCCTACAAAACACCGAGAAATGGTCAGTTTTAAGGAGTGTTTGATGGTATGCCAGTTATTCTGTAGAAATCCAACATCAATGTCGTCAAGGCCTGGATCCTTAATCGGGTTCATCCGGTTGAGGGCCTCCAAGATCTCATCTTCGTCCGGCATGCGACCAATCCACTGGTAAGTCGTGGGATCCCAAGAAGGGAAAGCCCCCAGGTAATTTATAGTGGCCTGTTTTGCGGCGGTGGGTCAGTCATCCGTGAAGAGCTTTTGAAAGTGTTCCCTGACCAACGTCTCTAATGCTTTATCATCTGCAATCCATTCACCCTGCTCGTTCTTTAGTTTCATAACCGTGTTTTTCCTTCTCTTTGCCTTTACAAGAGACTGGTAATAGGAAATATTGGCTTCCCCCATCTTCATCCAATCACATCTTGCTTTTTGCCTCCATTCTGCTTCCTCTGTTGCAAGGATGTCCATGTATTCACAATGGAGAATCCCTATCTTCCGGTCTAGATCCTTGCTATAGCATGTGCTCAGTTCTGTTTGTTTCTTTGATAACTTGGCCAGAAGAAGGTTCTTTTGCTTCCTTTCCTTCTTTCGTTCCTCATTGTCCCACTTGTCGATTGCTGCCATGAAAGAGGTGTCTGCATAGGTGAAATCTAGTCCAATGTCCCACCTGCTATGAATGAAAGCAGGGAATGACTCCCGCGCCAACCATCTGGTGCTAGTTTTGGTGTGTTTTGTGTAGCTGGCTTTGTGTGTGTTGGTCCTCACCAAAATCGATGCATGATCCGATGCAACCTGCGGCAGAACTTCTACAGAAGTGTTTGGGTAAGTATCGATCCAGTCTTGGTTTGCAACGGCTCGATCGAGTCTTTCTTGTAGACAACCCCGCTTGAAAGTCATTCTAGGTCCTGATGCTCTGAGGTCCTCTAACCTAGCTAACGCCAGCCCCTCAGCGAACTCCCTACAGCTAGATAGGTTGACATGAACACTGCCACTCTTCTCCTCAGGTGATAGGGTGGTGTTGAAATCGCCTAACACCAACCATGGCAATGTTGATGCTGACGCTAAGGTATGAAGGTGATTCCACATACATTTCCTTCTATGCTGCTGGGGGCTAGCATAAATGAACGTGATGAGGAGGTTTTTGTTAATGAGGCAGTGGATAAATTGATGATGCAGAGTCAAAACCTCCATTGTTCCTATACTACCATGCCATAGAACCCAGATACCACCAGAATAGCCCACCACCTCAACCCGATGAGATTCTTTGAATTGAAGACTCTTAATGATGTTGTCTGCTCTCGTACCACTAATCCTTGGCTCTACAATTGCTAGAATATCTATACTCAAAGAGTTCTTGTATTGACGGATTGCATTTTGAATGTCCTCTTTACCAATTCCTTGGACATTCCATGTAGCATAGATCATTAAGAAACATTACTTGTGACGAAAGGGTTAGCTTCACCCTCTTCCATCAGGTTGTCGCCCTCAGGGTGTTGTTTTTTGCCCCTCATTTTGAACCCCAGTTTCAGTCTTTCCGGTGTCACACTAACTTTTTGGTTCCCGAGATGGATGCCCACTGAGCCTCCCCCTTGTGGAGGGTTTGGCATCTGCCCTGTCTTCCTGTTGTTGCTTGGTTGCGGTGTATACTGCCCGAAACAGAAAGAAAGGTTTTGCAAAGTGTCTCCTCTGATGTTTGTAACCACTACAGTGTCTCCCTCCACGATGTTTGTCACCTTGTGATTTTTCTCCTCTCCTCTAGCCGGGCTAGCTGCTGGTCGAACGGGTGTTGCAGTGCTTGGTTTGTTGGACATATAGCTTGGTGGTTGCCACTTCGATTGTGGTTCCTGTGTTTGAGAGTTCTTCTTCTAGATCTCCTTTCTCGCCCTCCAGTCGATTCCAGTAATTTTGTTGGCCGCCTCTTGCGGGTTGACTTGCCCAGTGATCTCCTCCTCTTAAATCAATAGGATTTCAAATCTATTGCTCGGGGGGGCGCGGTCTTGCTGTGGTGGTGGTGGCTTCCGTGGTCTGCGTTGCATGGGTTTTGCATGTAGGGCGTTGGTGAATCACTGAGTGGCACAGGCGTCACCAAGTTTGACGCACCTCCTTCTGCCGTGGTTCGTTTGGCCGCAACCTCGATGTCTGCCTTTGTCTTGCACATGTCCTCCTGATGCCCGATTCTTCTGCAATACATACAGATAGTAGGTAAATTCTCATACTCGAGTAGGTACCTCTCGTCCTGGAAGATGATCGAGGTCGTGAGCGGCTTGGTGGTGTCCAGCTTCACTGCGACTCTGGCGAATTTGCCGCGTCTTTTCAGTATGGTGTTATTATTTACCTTCACCGTAGACCCGATGGAGTCGCCCACCTCCTCCAGGATCCTTTGTTGATACTAAGTTATGTTATGCCTTTCATAATCAAATTGATATATTATTTTATATTTTTTTATTTGATTTCTTCAAACAGACATAGATAAATTTTAGAGTGCCAAGTTGAAGTCAGAACTATTATATGGTGAATATCGTATAATCAATCTTTAAATATAGGCTGAATTTATTTAATTTGTCATTACACTTATATAAATGATATCCATTAAAACATTATACTTTCTTGACTTTATTACTCATAATTAATATAATTCAAGTAAAAAGTATTTAATTCCAATATAATTAAAAATGGTCCTAAGGAGAAGGAAGGTTGACCTATATATCCAAATACAAGTATGTTACATAGAATATCTATTTTTGGCTATTGACACGACAAGAAAACGTTCAATTTTCCTTAGAATGAGGAGAAATAAATACAAGATTTGGAAGAATCTTGGTTTTTTCTATTTTGTGTAGATTATATAGGGAAACCATTTTCTCCTGGATTTGATTATAATGCAATACTTACTCAACTACTCTTTTGAATTCATCTTGTAGTGCTTCTTCAATACATGCAAATCATAGGATGTCAACAGATGAAGACCCACTACTACTAAAGAATATGTCAATGCTCATCTATACTAATCGATTACCTAGGCTTCGTCAAAGTCAGATAGACAAAAAATTCACTCGACCTTGCCAAGACAAGTGGACCTCACATAATTTAAGACTAAGCCACAAGGTCCAAATCTCAAAGAACGGTTCAATAACTTCAAGTCCATTCAATAAAATACAAGGAGAAACATCTAAAGACATCATTCACTCCAACAAAATAGCTCTCTTTCCAAGACAAGTTGAAGTTCCCAAATACTATACATTTCCAATGTTCAATATGACTTCCCCTCAACCCAGCTATGAAAGGTCCCATATACCCTTTAATAAACCTCTTGTTTATAAATAGAGCCTTTCCAAAAACATTCTCAGGGTTTCAAACTTCATCCCATTTGTATCATTCCACCACAAAATGCACATGTCATCCACCCTTTTTCTTGGGACATTATCATATTTATACAAACCCCTTCCACTTATACACAAACTACTACTCCACTCCATTCTTCTCCATCGGCACCATATGCCCTACTGAAGATAGACTACTAGATAGGCTTGTGAAAATGCTACAATGTCGAAAAGTTATGTGTGCTTGTTGTCATCTACTCCTTTAGTATCTTATGTTTCTAATCTCCTAACTAACATGTAACAAGTTACAAAACTCAACCACATCTTAGACAATTTTAAATTTGAACATGACATCAACAACTAGTTTTTGTCTTGGAATTGAATTTCATGTTTCTCAGCATTTCTTTCTGCTCATATGTAAATATAGTTGACTATATATTTCAATTACTTTCTCCTTCCATTTCCATTGTTATACCAATATATTTTCTAGAGTGTTCATAGTGGTCCTAGTCTATAGTAAACTCTGGTAGAGAAGAGATCCATCATGACCCTAAAAGAAGAGGGTTACATTGAGTCTTTTTGTTGTCATGAGATAACACCTAGGTATTAGCAATCAGCTCCAAGTGTGGTACTTTCTACTTAATATACTTGTTAAGATCGAACTTAAAAATGGATGAGAAAGGAGATCTTGACATGTGTTGTAGTAGATCTTGATTTCTATGTATGATATAGTTGCTCGTGGATTAGGAGGTCTAATTGAGGAGAAGAAGGCTTCAGTTTATATGTTTGTATCTGAATCTTCACCGCACACATCTACTTTGGAATATACTTATCAAGATTAGCTTTTACTATTTTCTTTATCCTATGTTTATTAGTAGAGTACACTATAAATAATTTTATCTCTAGGTCTAAGTAGATAATATAAAGTTGGTAAAAGATTTATGGTCCATATTGAGATCATGTGAATGATCTAAACTCCACTAAAATAAACGCCCGTACAGTCATGAACATTAAATGGAGTGTGATGAATTTATACATTTCAGACCATATGCCTAAAAACCAGCATTTGGTATATGATGACAATGCCAACTCATATTAGATAGGATATAGAGTATGTCTCTTGATGAGTATCACACACACAATAAGATTTTTCTATTATGTTTTAGGATCACAATGATCATGAAAAGCTATTAATATAATTATTATATTTATCTACTTATGATTTTATGCTATCATAAAATCTTATCATGTGTATTTAGATCTTTTTTTATCTCTTTCGGTGATACTGTGTAGATTATGCTTAGAAGAACTTCATCTCTGTTGACAGTAAGAAGCTTAAAGCCAAAGTTCAAAAGAACATTCTGTAAATGCTCACAATCTAAGTAGAGAGGTATAATAGAGCTAGTACCAATTGGAACAAGCTATCAGGACCAAAACCATGAGTAGGATAGGAGTATAGAAATTATTAGTGTCCAATTATATATTTTTCTTATGGATTTACATGCATCAAAAGTGCCCATGCTAAAGTTTCAATCAGTTCATGTCAATACCCCTGCTAGGAAATTAAAAACATAAACATTGTAGCCCAAACAAGAACATAAATCTACTCTATCACTGACTGTTGTTAAACCTCATTACAATGTCAATGACAAGCAGTTCTAAAGTGTCCATAATATCCTTATTTGAATGATGTAGTGTTTTAGAAAATCCCACACATCATATTCAAAAGTTTAAGAAGTTATGTGGGATTGTGAAAATCAACAAATTTCTTCCCGAGGATGTTTACATGCATATATTGAACATATCACTCTTTTACAATGTAGAAACATGACATAATGTCATTCCTTTTGGTACTGTTTTCTCTTGGAAAGATATTTTTAATGCTTTTGTTAAGAAGTTTTACAAATGTGCAAAGACCAGTCATTGTAGATACCAAATTGTAATTTCAACTAGATACTATGGAAGATCATAATGAAGCATGGAAGAGATTTAAAGGGAATGAGATGGAATGTCCTCATGACGGCCTAAATGACTGGTTTATTATTATTACATCCTTATAGTTCCAAAAAAATATTTTAAACAACTTCTTCAAGCACCAATAACAACAGACAAATCATTTTTCAAAATTTAATATTAAGAAATGTGTTTATATATTACTGATATGGCTTCAAAATATCTTACAATAAATCCCTCTCAAATTAATATATCAACTAGTTTTGCACATGATTTAATAGCTTATCTTCTAAGAAGATTGGGATCAACGAATATTAGGTGACGATGTTGAATGCAAAGCTTCCAAATATTAGAGGATATTAAGGTACTAACAAATAATCTATTGGACATGACAGCTGAAACTTAGATGCTATCCCAAAACTCCAACCAGCATGTGGAACTAGTAGAAGCATTCCATGTGTGTAGACTCATACCTAAATTTTATTCTTATGAAAACATCCACCAAGAATCATAGTAGCAGGAAAATTAGTAGATAATTTTAAATATAATCAGCTACATTTTCCCTCTAGCAACACCCCCTATTCTTCAAATGGGCATCTTCTTGCCCATTAGAGTTTAAATATTCAGAACCAGAAGGACAATCAAATAGGGAAGAAACCTTTCCCTTCAAATTTCTAGTATTAAAACCAATAGAACTTCAACAACCTTGATGCCACTTTTAGGAGTAATGATCTTAACCTCCAAACCTTTACATTCTCACTAGGATCTCACTTCCTGGAAAAAAAATAGAAAAAAAAATTAACTAGCATAGATTGTTGAATCTATAAAGTATCCAATGGTATAGATACAATGACAAGGGATTGTCCATACAAAGGGGAAATACTCATCCACTATAACCCCCTAATGATTGAATGAGGGTCAAGATGGACCCAATTATAATGTCTCTATGATGCAACCCATATTTTTACATTTCAGTTTCAGTACCTCTATTTGTTTTACCTTTCCATAGTCTTATTAATATCTATTATGATCTAATAAAATTACATCTAGTGTTTGTCTTTCATGAAGTATACGTTGATTTTGTAAAAATAAAGTGGAAATTAATTTCATTTAGTAGGGATCTATACTAGGCCTTTTGAAGACTATATATATATATATATATAATACAAAAAAGATTACTAGCCTTGCTACACCTATCAAGCATGAATATAATCACTAGACAAGTATAGCTCATATTCTTTGCAATCATCATAAAATCATCTTTAAAATGGTTGACCCGAGCTTGAGGACCTCATGAGATATTCAAATCTGAAAGGAAGCAAGGAGGAATGTGATCTTCATTTCGGTAGATGTGGATTTTGAGTTTGTCATCCCAGGCCCAATGGATGAACAACTTGGATCAAATCTTAATTTTCTAGACTTCATCAACCTGAAGCATCAGTCTGAAGAAATGAAGTTTTGATATGGATAGTTGAATCACACTTTGATTATACCTAATATGTGTCGAGAGAAACTACACCAATACCTAAAGAGTAACCATCCTTCCTGACTTGTTTGAGAACACTAATCTTTGAGTGACTGGTAGATCTAGGTAGAATATTCTTTAGAAGGAGAGGAGATTTGAAATCCGTTGAGGTGTGATTTCAATATATAAAAAATAAGAGAACATGTATAATAGGAAGAAGTTATGGTCTCAAGATGTCATTTGAATGTATAACCACCCATCTTATAAAAGAAATTTCCCAAGAAGAATTTGAGGAGTAGTAGGCATGCATCTAAAACCATATTACAAGCCATCAATTAGCTCAGAATATATGACAATTGATTTACCATAGAGAGTATTGATTATCTAGAATCCAAATTTTATAGTGCAAATGTTCTCTATTTTCACTAGCTAAAAATTTTAGATTAACTATATTTTTCACTTATAAAAATTAAATAGAAGATTTTATGTGTGCATTTTACATTGTCTTTCTCTATCACCAAAAAAATAGGTCATATATTTAGTAGGTATCTAAGTTATATCTGACTAAGTAAAATATAAGTGTAGAGTGGAAACTATTATTTATGTACACTCATGATATCATCATAATTTCTTTCCAATTATACATATTTTTTTAAAAAATAAAAAATCACATTCAATTTTCAATGGACTAAATTGATCTCTATGGGAAAATAATTTTCTAATTTGTTTTCTACTCTCATTTATTTTCTAATAATGAATACTAAGGAGAAAGGTGATGAAATCATTTTGTTATAAACCCTCAACAAACTTCATTGATACTTTACACTGGTTAATTTAATGAGTTTGATCAAGTGCCGATTTGCAAATATTACACCATCTCAGAGATCTTTTCTCCAACCATCAAGAGGAGAATTGTGGAGGATTCAACACAAGCTATACCATAGTTCAAATTCATATCTTGATCAACCATTCGTGCATGCCAGCTGCATTGGGACAATAATTAAGACTCAATTTTCTCTTGCTCCTTTTTTTCTTTCTATTAGATACAATCAAACTTGTAAGTGTGAAGTGGAAAGAGATTTGAATCTCAAAAAATTAAAATATTTTTATTGAATAATAGTTTATTGAATTATAATTTTCATTGTTTAGTTTTTTTAATTTATTTATCTACAAAACTACTAAAATTTCTTGAACTATATAATATTTGTATCTACTATATTCTATCCATCACAATTTATTATTACCCAAACAATAAGCAGATATATAGAAATTAGAAAAAATAGCAAATTAAATCAACATAGTTAATAGAATGGATATTGGGATATAGAGTTTCTTGAGGAATGGTTACCAGTACATATACAATATGTGATTAAGAATCTAAAGCCCCCCTTAGAGACTAATGGTCAGGATGTTACTGTCTGGGAACACAGTAGAAATGGTAACTATTCCACTAAGTTTGCCTACTGTAAATTGAGAGAAGGCAAATGTATTCCAACAAAAGGGAAATGGATGGAGGTATTTCAATCAAAGACCTCAGCAAGGATCAAGACCTTTGCTTGGATTCTGACGCATAAGGAAATCCTAACTAATATGAGAAGAGATCAAAGACACATGACAACTAGAAGCACATGTCCAAGACGTGGGATCAACGATGAGACCAACATACTTGCCATTAGGGATTGCCCATTCTCAAAGGATGTCTAGGAAGAGTTGTTCAGAGGTGGGAATACAACCTCCCTTTTGTGTGGGACTAATGTGAAAGAGTGGATCCACACTCGAATGTAGGCAGATGATGAAGGGGCCATTGTTTCCTCACATCATGTTGGCATATGTGGACAAGATGAAACAAGAAGGTCTTCAATAATGAGATCAGACATACAAGGCAATAGGCGGGTTTCATATGAAAAGAAGCATGCAATCAACTAAAACATTTTAGGAGGGGAAGCATGGAAGACCAAGGTCTTATAACAACCACATGGGATAGACTTGAACCTGGTCCCATCATGTTTAATTGCAATTTTGGAGTTAGACATAAATAGGCGACCAGTGCAGCAGTTATCTGAGATGATTTAGGAAAATGAATCGGAGGGGCATCCTAAAAATTCCATATACTGGAGGTCCTCAAAGATGATCTCAATGCTATAGGTCTAGCTATGGAAGTAGCGAATCAAAACAACATTGAATCTAATGTGTTTGAAATTGATTCACAGGTGGCCATGAGGATGGCCAAAAAGACATTGAAGGAAAACCCTCATTAAGTGAAGCTCATCCAAAAACTGCAAGGTTGGAGGAGGAGTAATTGGAGAATGAGCTTTAGTAGAAGATATGTAACGATGTTGCAAAGGGATTGGCTAAACGTCATCTAAAAACAATGAGAGGTACCAAGTGTACACCTTGCCCCCTATCAAGATCATTGTTCTCCTAGCTAGGGACATATGTAATGGTAGTAGTACTACCACATTTAATTTTAACATCTTAATTAGTGTATGTACTTGGGATTTAGATTTTCTCAAAAGGAGAGGGCGGGGTGAATAATATTTCCTCCCAACTTTCATTAAAAATAATTTTTCCCTTCGAAGAGAGTATAGTTTTTTACTTAGAGATTTTATTTGAAAGTAAAATGTTTTCATCGTACATCAATCAAAATGATCGGGAATCATGACTATTAAAATGTTTTAGTCATGTTGGCTTTTTATCATTCTTAATCATGGTGAATTAATGATATTTTGACATGGGAAAACCAAATTTGGATAAATAAAGACAATTTGTAGTATCCCAACAAAAATTAATTGAAAGACTACCAGAAGAGTACCAAAAGTAGTCAAAAAAATGAAATTAACCACAAGTGGGAGTCCAGCTAAATTGATTGTTTAGAAGCATTTGTCTTCACCAAGGGGACTTTGAAAACCTCAGATAACATTGTCAAAATATGAAAAACTTATTAAAGAAGATAATTCATGGTATGCATTTTGTGGTATTATGGCACTTATTAATGGGTGTTGGAGCTAATCTTTTTGTAAAACCAAGGAAGATTTATGTTATCTAGATGGAGAACAAACTAGGAAAAATAAATTGTTTTTACTTATTGATAAAGCTTCAAATTTTTATTTTATTAAAGAGGATTTTCCTTGTAATATCTAATTGATGGCTTGATGACACTTGATTTAATGAATCGTGTTTAAGTCTCTCAAGTAAAGGAAGAAAAAACTTAGAAATGCATGAGCAATCTATTAAACATGAGAAAGAGCCAATGAAATGAGATAAAGGTGGAAAGAGAATAAGTATTTCCTTATATTTGTAATTGGTTAAGAAGTTACTTGTATTTCTTTTCTCTAGAACACATTACTCTTTTCGAAGGAATGAAACAACATAAAAAATTCTAGTCTAAATATGTGTTAGAGGACGAGTAATCTTTATTTGTGGAGTGAATGACTATATCATTTTTGGTTGTTCCTAAATCTATAGGTATTTGCATTTTCCATTAGGGTAAAGAAAAATATCCATAAGATTTTCTTCAATCTTGATGTTCGCTACTTTTGTGAAAATTTTATATGAAAATCATTTTTTCTAGTATTCAACTACAATTGGGGACTCACTCAACTACTTTATCAAAGTTGTCATGTGTCATGTGGCTTTGATTCAAAACATGAAAAACACATGCAACCATGTGAGGTCTCACCGCTATCGTAGTTTCCTTCTTCACTCAATTATGGTATTCCATTGGTTGGTTTTATCTACTACTAGATAGCCATCAAACATACTAGACTATGCCAAGACATGTGGACCATGAGCAACTGAATACTAAGCCACAAGTTCCAAGTCTTAAAATCTATTTTGACTACCTCAAGTTCATCTGTACATATGATATGACTTCCAAAGCTATGAATTGTTTGATTGAATACCTTCTCATTCTATCCCATCTAGAACTAACCATGAATAAAGAAAACTTCTTGAATACCAATGATTTCCAATCTTAGAAAAAAACTTCCCCTTGGTTTAACTCCTTTTGAATATCGATAAACGGTTTCTTCTACCATTTGTTCATGCACCACACCTACAAATAGAAACCATCCAACAAAATTCTCAGGGTTCAAAACTTCACCCATATTTGTGGCAGTCCCTAACAACAGTTCACTTGTCATCCACCCTTATTCCCACAATAGAGAAACAATTCCACAAACAAACTCCACTTAGTCAACCATAGATTGCCACTCCAGTTTGTCACTATCGTATAGCCAAATAGAGATAGAATATGACTAGTTTGTGTTAGGCTCAAATGTCACATAATTGTGTGTGATTTTCCATGGGCTCTACCCTTAGCAGCCTATGATTGTGACCTCCCTAATAACTAGTAATTACTGATAGAACTCTTCTATGTCTAAGAGAATTGTAAAGATGACTCAAACATAAGAATCCAATTGCCATATCTAGATTGGAGTTCCTATTTCTTGATATTTCTTTATGTTAATATTTAACTAACTTTTTGGTGTAGATTTCAACTTCTATATCCTTCCAATCATATTTCTATATTGAAAGAATCTTCATGTTGTTCGTGATAGCCACATTATAATGTAGAACTTTGAACAAGATCCTTCCTAACATCAAGAGGAGGGCTATGTTAAGTCTTTTGGTTTTCTCTCCATAACATGTAGATACTGACATTTAGCCTTGAGAGTGCAATGTACACTAAATGTACATGTTCTTCTCCAATTCAAGAGGATGGCTAAGTAGTGGGATCTTGATAGTTGAATTGATACAATATTGTTTCTATGCTTGTGATAGCCTCTGATGGATAATGAGGTCTAATTGCGAAGTAAAAGGCTTTGATTTACTTTTTTTTCTTTGAATCATAACCACATACAAGTGGCGTTAAAGGCACAATCTATCATATTGATATAATTATCACAAATCAAATCATTTGTTACAACAAAAAATAGTGTATATTCATATAGAAGTAGTTAGTACAAATCTTGTATCATTTTAATATTCATATACAGATTCTCAGAATGATACTTCACTCAAAATGAACCTTAAAATGACTCCACTATAGATGTACCTTTTACACTCATGGGTATTAAATATTATAGAATCGATTTATTAATTTTAAAATTTGACACCTATAACTGAGAGTAGTATCATGTATTCAATGATAGTGTCAGCTCATACTTGATTAGCTAAATTGTTTGCTGAGATGTTTCATACATGTAGGAGATATTGTTTCACATGTGAATTGTGCATCACCAAACACCAACTCCCAATTTCTTGCCTATTACAACTCATGCTACCTATCATTTGTCCATGGCCATGAAGGGAGATAGATTGAGCTATTCCCTCTAATATTTTTCACTTGTTTTGTTCTTTTCATGTGTATGATCTACTCTATGCATAGTAATGGCAACCTAGAAACCATTATTTATCATAAATTCATGTTAAAAAAGTTTACAGCAAAAAGTTTCGATTAGTTGAGCATCAATAACAGACATCATGGTAAAACATCCCAAGTTACTACCAAATTATTAACCACATTTTTGTGTTCTTTCTTTCAACTTCTTTTAGTAAGAAAATGAATATATATTGAATCATTTGATGGATTATGATTTAGTTATTCTTGCACATAGGGATGCTTATGACTCAATTTTTTTTGAAACAAATGTTCTCAATGTTTTGGAAATTGCAGTTGCTAATGACTTTGAATTTTTGTTTACCTTGTAAGTAAATTTGATGAACCAAAACTGTAAATAATATTTTTCTATTTCTTACAATAGTAAGTGCCAATTTTAAAATTAAGTGGTTGTAATTGTGTTTGTAATAGTTCATAAATTGTTCTCTCCGTTGATAACACCCATATATGACAATAATATTGACTATTTAATTACAATATCATGCTTATAACATCCTTGATATTCCCAAATTATTGTAGATAGTTAGCTTATATTTTGTTTCGCATTTTCCAAATTATATCTACTTAGCTAGCCTTTTTTGTGACTTATAGACACCAAAATAAGAAACATATTGATTCCTCAAGACTCGAATATAAAGACCATAGTTACATAGACTGGCCATTTTTTCCCACGAACCCAACAAGGGTTCCCAAGAAACTAGCAAGGATTCACACAAACCTGACATGGGCTTGTTTAACAAGGCATGAAGTCTAAAAGATAACTATTCTATGAGCTATCCACAATGCTCATCTCAGGCCGAGCTAGCTCCATTCTAATCATGTTAACATATCATGAACAAGTAGTTTGAATCTCCACCACCAACCAACTTGGGCGTATTCAATTGTTGACTCAATCGTTGCCTTGGGAAAAACCTTGACAATGTTCATCGAACCTGACTAGGGTTCCCTGGTCCTGGGTCCATAATAAAACAATCTTCAAGAGAAGCTTGAGTGCAATCTTAGACTAGGTTCACAAGCAACAACCACCATTAGTCATCCTCCATCGACCTCCATGTCCATTATTATCTATCAATTGACAAATGTCTACCTAAGGACATCTACCAGTGGATGAAACCAATGGAAAATAAATTGATGGGATGTCAACTAGTGGAACATCAATTTATACGATCTCAATTAGATGGCGATGTCATCCACCAATGCTCCTAGATCCATGACCAATAAGATGAACCTGACCAATGTTCATCCAACTCAGCCCTAGTTCAATACCTGATAGTCCACTACTGATGAGATGATCTCCAACATAATTCCACAATACTGACTGGGTTCATCCAACCTAGGTTGGATTGCTCCCCCATATAGAAAAACACACAAAGAAGAACTTAGTTTAATGTTCCCATGAAGCAGGAAATGGTTTGTTCAACCAGGCATGGGTTTGTTTAACCTGAACAAGGTTCACTCCCAACTTCCAATAGTATTACCTATGAGCTACCTACCAATATAAAGACCTCTCCCCGGACACTATGCTCAGGGTTCACATTTTTAGTTCCTAGGCCTCTTTTTAAAATCTCCACATTTTTGGTATGGACACTAAGTTTTCACATTTTTGGTATGGACACTATAGTTCCATACCACCTTGATCGACCATTCTGTGGAGGTTTTGACCATTTTCACCAGCCTTAAACATCATTTCCATACTCCATCTATGAATTGAAGAGATGAAACCAAGAATGTTTCATCCAATCGGGCCAGTTTATCTTCCACCATTCCACATAAGTTGATTGCGGCAGAATCAAGGAAAAATGTGCCAAAAGAGTCCAAAAGATCAAGGCAAATAATACAAAGGATAAAATCAATCCCATATGGAGGCTAAGGAGTGAGAGACACGTTTCCCCCATGGGGTAGACTCTTCATTTTCCTCTTTTCTTCTATTGTTCTCTTTCTTTTCTATAGAAACAATGTATTTCCATATTTGTTTGGTTCCAACTATAATTGTCTATGGCTAGTTGAGATCCTTCCTGGCAATGTACCTCTTTTTGAGCATGCTTAAGTATTATAACCCTAATCAAGTAGTCATATCTAAATCTAGCATATTATTTTGTTCCTATCTTGTTTGGTTATGATTGTATTGTTAGTTGTTCTCTTCTTTGTGTGAACTTCCATTTCAATGAACCTTGATAGAGAATTAGCTAAAATAGCTAACAAAGGTGGTTTCATTGCAGTATGAGGACCTCAACCAATGGTAGATTGGTCAGGAATCAACAATTTGAGGATTCATTCTTGGTCCAACAAAATTGGCCCTGTTTGGGTTAAACTAGTCCAATTTTATTTTTCAGGGTTGATTCTCTCTTGATTCAACCCAAAAAGGCCTAGTTTTACCCAAACTAGATCAGGTTTGCCTCTAATCAATCTAGTTTCCTTAAATATGAGGGATACTCCTAATTAACCTAATTGTATTAGACTTGAGAGACAATCTAGGATATTTTGGGGGTATTCTTTAATGATCCTCGAGAGAAGCATTGAACAATTGATGGGATTTTATTCACACTTTGTCAAAGCAAGTGGGTTGTACCCGACATGTGTAGTGGTCATGTTAAATTTGGGTTAGTATGAGATGTTATCTAGGGTGTGTGAGGGTCATCTATGCCAAAGAACGAGGTGCAAACTCCCAATTTGTTGTCTACATAGCATGGCAATCCTTCTTTCATTTAGTAGGATTTGATAAAATTGGTATTCTTTATTTTTTGTTATCGCATGGTTTTGTTGTTAAATAAGTCAATGTCCTATTTTTTATTACCTAAATAAGAGAATTGTCTAGGGTGACTAAACACATGCACGCCCCTGTGTTCGACCACATTCAGTAAATTAACTCTATATTTTGTTGTTGCCATATTGTAGTTTTAAGTTTTCAATTTAGAGTTTGATCCTTAAGAATCAGGTTCATTATACATATATTAGACACTTGTTTGAGGGTGATCATCCATTTCTACATTTTGGGTGCATTTGAAATTAGTAACTATACCTTTATAAGGAACATGGATCATGTTAAGATTCTCTGATTTATGAATAAAATTGTTCCTTTCTGCAAGGATTCTACAATGATAGGAATTACATTCTAGGGGTTGTTAAATGAGTTTTGGGACTTTTGGATAAATGTGCCTTTTAAATTAAATTAGGGTCTTCTTGTGTAATAGGATATCTTTAGTAAAAGTTACTAACATTAATAGAATTTTGATAATCAAACCACACTTAATTAAGGTTGATTGTTACGTATTCTTATTATGTATGGTTAATATATCAATAACATGATCCTTTATATTCATGAGAAAGTTAAAAATGCTTCAATTAAGAAGTACTATCACTTATCTTTTTTAGGAAACAACTTTGACAAAGATGATTAGTGAATAATGTCACGTGCTTAACAATTTCCTCTACTGACATCTATATGATATCACATTAAGATCAATATTCACCAAGATGTTTCTATTAGTAGAAAAATTACTTGATTATTACAAAACATGTATCTACAAAACTAATTTGTTTGAATAACATCCATAAGATATCCCATTAAGATCAATATTCACCAAGTTGATTCTATAAGTAGAAACATTACTTGATTATTACAAAACATGTATCTACAAAACTAATTTGTTTGGACAACTTATGTTAATCTAAGGCGAATGGAGGTTCTGGTTTTAGATCATCAAGAAATGTATATACATTTTTTTCTTTTTTGACTTCATTAATATAGAGAATCCACAATAGGCTAAATCTATCAAAATATATCATTTCCTTTGGAAACATATAATCAATAACATCGAGTTCAATGCATCCATACCTATAGGGAAATTTTTTTGAAGGATCTCAATGAGTAGTAAGGAAAAGATATGATGTTTTGTATTGACATGTAAGTATGTGCATGACTCCAAGGGGATCATCTCTTAGATAATTATCTACATATGTTCTCAAAACATATGTTTCTAGGTATTGTGATGGTAACAATAGCTTCATATGGATCAAATTTAAGTGAAATTATGTGAACCGTCCTATTAAGTGATTTTTGTTAGTTACCATCCAAAATGTAGCTATAAATTTTGTTACAGAACTAGTATTAATAGTAAATCTACCACCTATCAACAAAAATGGTATCTATGTCCGTTCCTACTAATTAATACTACCACTCCTAAAATATAACAATCCATATGATTTTAACAACATGTTAGAGGTTTCATGTGGATTGTTTAGTAACAGACTTCTGAATTTTAATCAAAGGAGATCGACATATATTGATAAAAGATGGTGGTATGTGTGTAAAAAATAATGTGATGGTAACCTTCATCTATTAATGATTCTACCATCCCAAAATTATTATGTAAGAGAATGGATTCAAGACTTAACTTTAGTACTTTTTCTTGTAAATTAAGTCGGTAAAATATAAGACATGAGTAGATGTGATAAATGCATTTGGTGTTGTAGTAATTATCAATTCGAATATGAACTTCACAAAGTTGTTTTATAGTGAAATGCTACTCCACTTTCTAATATGTAAATCAATTCAACATATATCTTCAAACCTTAATGAATGTGATTGAACATTTAGTGCTCATGTTATCTGTCAAATCAAGTGGATGTCTCAAACTTAACATTGATTGGACCTCCAAACAAGACAAACGGGGAGGGTTAATCAAGAATGTAATATGTACTTAGTTTGTTGGTTTCTATGGAAAAGTGGATGATTGATATCCCATTAATGTGTAGTATGTATATATGTGGGACTCAATAAGGGTTGTGAAAGGGAATTTCTTTTGGTAGATATTAAAATATTTTCTTTCTATGTATGATCAAGACTCTCAAGCATAGAAAAATTAATATAGGGAATATAAAATATATCTTAACTTTTGTGGAAGAGTTAACAGACAATGAAATGTAAAAAAAACATATTTATTCACACATTGTTGCAAATTGGTTACATGATCATGGCCATAACTATATATAGTTTCCTAGTTACTTATATAATCCCCAAATAAAATTAATATTCATATCAAGATAGGATATGATCCCTCATATGTGCATAATGTATAATTACTTCCATGCTCAGTTTTCTCAAATATGCTTTTATCCTTGATTTTAATTTCTTCTTTACTTTTTACTTGTCTTCTGTCTATCAAATTTTGGTGTATTTTTCGTTTTCACTCTATTTTGGTAGTGTTTACTTGGAAATCATTTTTGTATAATTAGGAAAATTATTTATTTAATAATAATATGAATTGAAATTCCTCCTAATACTCCTAATCATTTTTTGTAGTCATTCTCCTTTCCTGGATATAAAATTTTATCATATCTTTTCCTACCATTGTATTTAACTGAGTGTGTATCCACCAAATAGATAAAATTGTTTTCATTCCAATGTCATTGCTAACTGTCTTTTGGTGGAAAGGGACAAAAATTACTACCAACGTACATGAATATTTATAATGGGTTAAAAAAAATCAAAATATTGTATTTTATTTCATTCATAATTTTTAGAATGAAAAGTAATTCATAGTATGAACCACTTATCTCCCTCCTCTTAATATCAAGTGTTTGTCTATGCTAGTGAGTAACATCATCAAAATTGTTACTAGAATAACAATATATTTGTGCATGAAGTCTTTCTATGTTGGCTAACATAAGAAAATAGTTACAGAAGACAATAGTTAAAGTGGGACTCTAAGTCAAATGGCATATTTCTCTACCAATATATGCATATCATGTGTGTGGCACATAAGATTTCGTACCTAGTTTTTAATTTCTTATCAAATTTATCACCAAGATGTAAGGTTCTCCTAGTATATACAATTCCTCTTTTGAATTTGTAGGACTATTTAAATTAGACTTGTTATTGTAAAAAAGGTCCTCCATCTTCCATGAACATGTTGATTTGCAAGTAGTTTACTAATTAAATATATAAACAAAGGAAAATGTATTTATTTCTAACATACATAAATATAATTCTAAATTAGATGATGATGATGATAAAAGAGGATCAATGAAAAATCAAGATAATTTAAAATTTATATTTTTCAACCTATCTTTTGTCTAATTATCAATCCTTCCATGAAGTATACTTTCCATTGTGTAGTTGTCAAAAAAATTCCTTTCGCTTATGCTCGTAGCCTCCCTAGTACAATTTAAAACTATCAATTTCTCTCCCTCATTAATATCCATCCCTATTAGATAAGGAGGAGCATCATTTAGGTCATTATAGGTATGATTAATAAGACTACATAAATCCAAATCATTTCAATTTGGTTGGGCCTTAGATTATATCAAATATGTAATCAATTTAGTATTGAAACACAAGAATTGGAATCAATATAGTACATTCTAGCCCATGTCATAGTATTCTTATAAATGGGAAAAACATCGTGATATTGTTGCAATGAAATATACGAAAATATGGTAGTTGGACATTAAATAGTAGTGTACATATATGTTAGGAAACAAATTTATAGTAAACTAAATGTAAAAATAACAATACAATCATAAGAAACTAACCATATTTTGTAACATCGAGGGAATCATAGATGTATATAGCACATAACACAAGAAATATGCAATTATGTAATTACAAAAAAATTATGTATAGTTTTGAAGAGTGACAAGACCATATGTATGTAGAATATAATTGTTACATTAATATATGAAAGAATTAAGAATATATGTAAATAAATACGATCACAAAACCTTTTGAGAGATATGTACAATTTTTTTATTTAGAAGATCAATTATCAAATAAGGAATGAGATAGACACCCCACTAGGTGTGGAAGTGTAAAAAGCTACGATAATTATTAGAGTTTTTGAGTGGAGGAGAAGATGTATATAAAACATCTAACCTCTAGGTTTCTATGAAACATATCATTGTTAGTGCTATGAAGGATGTTTAGTAGATGAACCTTGCATATGTAACACCATCGTTGATTATAACTAGTTCATTGTCCGTTCTTATTTTACTACATGTTGAACTTCTTTGTTCTTCTTTTCAAAAACCCACTTATTTAAATTATAATTTCCTAAAAAAAGCATACATCATGTCTTGATAACACCTTACTCAAGTTATGACGATATGTGGAGTGTCCTTATAGCAGTTTCTTCAAGTTACAATAATCACTAAAAGCTCCTTGAACAACACTGACATGTACCATCTTATAATGAATAACATTCAAAAGATTTATTATAAGGCAAAAGGTGGTTATGTCAACCAAATTACAAGTTATGGAATTTTTTCCTTAAATTAGAAAATAGTTTTCCTTTGGACATAGTAAATAAAGTTTCTTAGAACAACAATCAACTCACTACTTGGTTTCATTTTCCTTTCAAAAAACCCTAGAGCCTCACTACTTCTCAACTAACTCCACTAATTTGAATCTCAAAGACCTATGCAATACTAACAAAGTGGGTGTTATGTGACGACATGCATCCCATTTCTAGTCCATTAAATATGCCAATACTCAAATATGAACCCTATATGGGTATAATCTTTCTAGATCCAAATGTGCATCCATACTTTCATATGATACCTATGGGAATGATAGGACACTTCTTGCTAGAAAGTATGGATGAACACCTATTTTTACAAGCACTAGAGGTGTTCATCCATACTCAACCTCATGCATGTAGACGAACACCTATTGTTACAAGCACTGGAGGTTGAGGATGCTTGGACCTTTAATCTACATACACCTATGGGAATGATAAGACACTTCTTGATTCCTTCATTCAAGAGAACCCTAACATTGTTTCCCATGCACATTCTAGCAAAACTGTAGAAAAAACATAGTCTAAAGGTACTTTATCATGCTCTATCATAGAATGAAAACATCAAACATGGTCCACTCTAATACACTAACCCTAGATTGTAACATGGACAATACAGATTAGTTTGCTCATACTCAAACTACAAATTTCATGGATGAAAAGATTCAAGTTTTTCCTAAGGAATAAAGATGTCTTTTAATGATAGTACAAATCATGTTTCTAAGTGAAATGTATCTCATTTTCCTATATATTTTGATTAAGAAGAGTGGATATAAAATCGTAAAAGCAATGGTCCATAAATATACACAATATAGATGTAAGAAAATGAAATAAATTCAGCCATAAACACTTGGATATAAAAAGGACATATTTTGTTTTAGTTGCAACACATATAGAAATTTTGACACTACATTTCCTTTGGTCCCAAGAGTACACTATGTTCTTAAGTTTTATGATCATTGACATGACAACATTACTTCATGAATTATATTTTTTTCTAGCGCTTCCAATGACGACACAGACACCATGATGTACTACATTAGAGCACAACCACATCTCCTCAGACAACTCCTAAGAATAATCCAATACACTCATCTCCAATTTTTTCATTTAGATACTCCGTAAGTTCCAAATTGTATTTTCAAAAGAATAAAAACCTTAATAGAATACATTATTCTTCCCACACACATCATTACTCATGTTATTTCACACCCATGCATGAATTAAAATTCCACATACACTTCCTTCCTATTTGACAAATAGTATATAATAGCTTACAAAGTCATCATATAAATATTATTATATATATTCTTCCCATGTCATCACAACCCACATTCAGAGAGCTTTCCTTCCTTCCACATCATTGAAACGCCTACTCCCCTGAGTCTCCTCCTTAATTCCTTTCATCACGATGATTTAGAACACTTAATCACAACATCACATTGATGATGTCTACATGGAGCTCCCAGTTTACACCAAGCATCTTAGATGTGTTCCTACTAATGAAAAAATTGTCATTTCTCCTCCCAAAAAAGACTAATCAAATAATTAACATCTATATGTCACTAAGGATTTAGATTATCCCCTACCTAGTTATATCATAACTACATTATAGTCTTTTTAAAACTCAAATGGCGAACACTCTTTGTGATGGAACATCTAGAGAACATATTTTTGGTGTCACCCTCTCCATTTCATTTGGAAAAGAAATATCCCATCCACAATATCATGATGGACATTTTGTTGGGGTGATGTGTCCACTCAAAATGTTGGGGTGGGTTGGATCGTTATCACTTCCATACCACCATATATTTAATATATTAACATATGAAATATTGTTGCTTAATATCAGGGTGATAACATACACTTAGTCAATTAGGACAACCCATAACTGAAAAACTACTCTGAAGCCTCCCAATGAGTCATTGCCCCACATTTTACTCATTTCCTAGTCGTCTTAAGATCAAATTTGATCAAAATATCTATCATATCATATAACGTCCAATGAATCAAACATCCCTACTCCCTTCTTTAGAATATAATCATACAATTATGATACCTAGTCAATCCCTTGTTAGAATCTAAAAAATTGAGGTCAAACCCCTAATAAAGATCATTCAAAAAATTAATAACAAAAAATGTGTTGTGTATGTTACAAAGAGAATCCCAACATCAATAAAAATGACCACACCCAACACTCCCCAAAGACTTTCAAATCTAAGGAACCAAGTTTGTTCCCAAACAATTCAACACAAACATATATGTCAATGAACATTAGGACCATATGGTGTAGAACCCCATGAAAGTGCCAAATAGATACAAAAAAATGAATAAGTGGAAGTAATTAAGAATATAAGTACATTAGTATTGATCATCATAGATGGAAAGGTTGCATATGCCAAGGATAAAAATGGAGACAATTATCATGACATAGATAAATAAAAGCACATGAATGTCACATCTATGCCCTCAGTGAACAAGAACATGGTTAACCAATTGATGAACACATATTTTTTTCACCAAATACCTCTACTTCCTATCCTAACTTAGGTTTCATACACCATGACATCCTTCATGTCTTGTATATCATAATCTAAAACATAATATGGGACTCACTGGAGAAGTTTCATATCTACTATAAAAATAGACATCTCATTTGATAATATCCAGGATCCAGATTTAAGACTTTCATACCTTGAAATATTTATATATGTTTGTAAAATAATAGACCCTTAAAGCTAGCTACACAACATTTTTAGATCTTATATGATGGTGAAATTGTTGCAAGGTTTTGATCATAATAGTTTTTAATTAACATTCTTATCTTGAAGGTGTGTGGGGATTCCTCTACTGAAGACATTGAAAATAGATGCTTTACTAGAGCATAAAATGTAAAACCAATTATAGTTTAGGGAACTAAGACTAGTCTCAGACAAATTCAACCTGAAATCATATAGGCAATATTATGACCAATTAGATGTGAATTCCATCTTTGGTCTTAGTGAAGTCAGCCTCATAGAATGGGATGCAAAACCATTAAATCAACTCGATACCCATAGAAAAAATGCACAATAACAAGTCCAAAATATCATTGACAATAACACCTTATACTTCTGCTGTACTTATAAAAAACATCCCCATGATCGATGAATGATTTTATATCATTGATTCAATTAGTCAATATGTTCAAAGATATCTCGTGGGTCATAGGAGGTGATTTTTTCATCAAAATAGGTTGAAAACCATATGAATCAATATTTCAACATAGCTTTTGGTAACTAGATCAAGTACACGAATCTTGTTGACCTGAATACAAAGTATACACAATGTAATTGACATAGAGATACTTATGAGTCTCGACTACAAAGAGACTCATGTTGACAACTATGGGATAATCTATATCATCTTGATCATATATACAAAATCATCTTGAACACAATATTTATCCCTTGGGGTCATAAACCTTTCATATAGGACCTACATGCGGCCATTCATAATGCATTTATTCGAATTGTTGACCAATATGGGTAACATATGATAAAAAATGTGTTTCTCCATTCTTTACCATTTGTTAAACCTAAAAAATCATATTCACATTAATCATATGACACAATTATACATTTGATAACATGAATATAAATATAGTTAGGTTGCAACTAGAACTCCCTACGCCCAAAACCAACCATACCAAAGATCCCTTTGACAATTAAAGACAAAAGATGAGTATCTTATGCATAACTAATAAATTTTATGAAATCTAGACCAAATAAATAGTATGTCAAGGAAAATGATAGTAACATAAATTTATCTTACAAATCCTATTTCGGAAGAGTTGGAGACTTGATAAATCACAACCAAATGATAAATGATGTAGTGATCATAAATAGATAGAGTATCAGTACACACATTAAAAACTACATTTGAGATTTGTTCAAAGATAAAAAATGAGTGTCTATAAGGATTGGCTAAAGTGGTCAAGCATGTCGTCTCCTAACAAAGGGAACTGAGTTTGAATCCGAATTGTCATCTTCATTTACCACCCTCATGGGATACAAGTGTGTGAGAGGGGGGGGGGGAATGTGTTACTTTATCCAAAA
Source organism: Alisma plantago-aquatica (assembly GCA_963693085.1). NCBI lineage: Eukaryota > Viridiplantae > Streptophyta > Magnoliopsida > Alismatales > Alismataceae > Alisma > Alisma plantago-aquatica. The sequence goes on along the minus strand of OY856409.1, from coordinate 1,613,961,002 downwards.
GATAACAAAAATATATAAAATTTATTTACTATTAATTGTGACACTCTTTCCCGTAACAAATAGTTAACCGTCCTCACATGCCTAAAAAGTTCAAATAGAAGGATATCAATAGAAATATCCTCAAGTATAGAGCCAACAAATCAAAAGTCTATACAGTTTACACTTATCATTTTACCACACTCATTGTAATAAGATAAAACACTACTTCATTAATCTATTTGATTTATTGAAAACTGTGATGACATCACACCCAAATGGACGTTCTAAATAAATGCATATTGTACCATAGATGTTAATCATTTCCAAAAAATGGTCTCATAAATATATCATATATAATCATAGCATAGCATTTCAATAATTGACTTAAGCACACATGAATAATAATATCGTTAAAGAACCTATTGTATTTTAAAAAGGAAGATATATTTGTAATGCATATGTATTGGTTAATGAAGCAACTCAAACATTCCACAATAGAAGCACACTACTGTGTACATTAAACTTGATTTGGAAAATGTTGTTAACATTATGGATTTATAATACAGTGGATAGAAAAAAGGGTTATAGTTTTCTAAGTCAATGAATAAAGTAGATCTATGAGAATATTAGCTACCACACTTCTCTACTCTCATAAATGGATCAACATTTAGCTAGTTCCATCGATCCAATGCTCTCATACAAGGTAACCTATTTTTATCTTTCCCATGTACTTGACCACTTCTAAACTACCTCACAATGTTAGAGTAGAAATTGGTCTTGACCACATCTATAATAACATGTTTCAGCAAGGCAAAATAATTCAGTTTGTGATGATACTACTATATTTCTTAAACAAATATACATGTATCTCCTTAAATTGTTTTTGTTATTGGCTTTTTATCACATCTCACATGTTCTGGATTTATTTTCAAAAAATGTTCTATTATTGGAAATCATGCATTGAATTCATACATTTCAAATTTCAAACACATCATCAATTTTTAGGAAGACACATATTTTATTAGATACTTGGTTTATCTCTCTCTCCCTTAAAATTCAACAACTTAGTTTGAGACCTGATCTTAAATACTCACAACTTTCTATCCATATGGAAATGAAAATATCTTGGTAGAGTTAGGATCCTGACACTTCTGAATTTGCAAATGTCTCTTAATACTTTACTGGTTACATTCCTCTTCTAGTTTTGGTTGAAGAATGTATCAATATCATTAGATACAAGTTTCTTTGTTAGGACATGGATGATTGTAGACATATTAATATGTTAGGTGAGACCTCTACAAAGAAAGTAAGAAAAAAGGCCAAGGATCATCAAACCTCATATTCACACTACATGTTTACTAACATCATAGATTCAATTGATGCAATTCATGAGAAACTTGGCCCAATCATGTTTGCAAGGAAAAAATCTCTATCCATTAAAATTTTAGAAATATTTCTAGACTCTGAATTTTGTCAAAATACAACCATTTTTACTCCAAATACATCGTTTTTGTTAATTTAAAATTCTGATCTAATTATTGGTCACCTAATGAGAGTATAGAGAATATGAAAATATGGGAACATGTTCATCACTTACTAAACATATCCATTAATTTTTCAGTCATATTTTTATATTTATAGTGAAATAATAACCTCAAAATAACTCATACACAACCTTTTTTACTCTTGATGGGATAACGTTCTTACTTGGGGAGCTAAATGGGTAAATTATCACCTTCTTTTCCACTACCCATACCCAATATGGTACGGTAAGGGTAAGCATTTTTTTTCCCACCACCCTTTTACCATTTACCAAGTTTGACTCCACCTAAAAAGCATAGTGTAAATGGAGATGGTTTAGTCTAAATACTTCACTCATTTACCCATTGATTAAAGTTAAATGAACAATTTGTAGTTCAGACATATCTCCTACTTCCATACAAAATTCAACAAACCTCACCATTATTTGCTTAATATGTTGCATTATTTGATTCCATATCAATGTTTTTGAATCATACATTAGAAAGTAAAACTAATTCTTCAATAGTAAGAAATATACATAAAAAGAAGTCTAAACATAAATGTTGGGTTAAGAATTATCTTCTCGGGTATATACTTGTGAAACATAACTTGTTATTATTTAGAATTTTTTTAGGATCATCGAGCATTCTACATAGGAAATATTTAATGAAATGGTTGTTGAAAATATTTTATATCATCTTTATGTTTTCGTTGTTTCACCTATTACCCTAACCATTTACCATGTGGGTAAATGGGTGATGGTAGGGTAGGATGAATGTTTCTTGGGAAAGGATATTGTTCTTACCTTTTATTTGCAATTTTGATGAGGATAATAGTATGTGCAAGATGATATGCTACCCATTTACAACCCAATTCTTACTTCTCCTATCCACTCATTCTAACAATCACAAATAGCATGGAAGTTAGGAAAAAGTTTCTTTGTACCTGAAACATTTTTTCCCCTTTCTAGGTCTTTATACTAACTATGAAAAAAGATGTAGAATGTTAATTTTGCACGTTGGAATGTTGAACAAATTTGGAGTATGACACATAATAAGCATACTATATTCTAAAAATAGCATACAAGAGGTTGGGCTAGCACACATGCATTTTTTGCGTGTGATGATTTTGAGGATACACACATATTTTCTTCAAATGTGAGTTCACAAAATCATTTTGGACCTAGTTTTATAACACATATAGGTTAGCTCATATACCTACCAACTGGGACTATCTAATGTTTGATGTAAAAAACATTCATAAAGTCCAACTATCTCTCTATTTGGTCTTCTTGCTTCTTGTATTTAGTAGAATATCTTGCGTTAGTGTAAAATATTTGAATACCTATGATTATATTTGTACACACTTCTATTATCTGACATTGTAACAAATGGTTGTCTCTTTTTCATAGGTGATTTTACCTTTCCACTTTAGGAAAAGGCCTTTCTATGGCCTTCATAGTTTGGGAGGATTGGCTGACATGGGTACTAAAGGACTCTTCTACTTCAAGTCCTTGCCTAAATCTTTCCTTGAGGATGGATCTTGAGCTTATCCTTCCCTAGAACCTAAATGATAAATGAAAGATGGCATGGACTACCCCTTGATTTGATTAAATTATTGTTTGTGATGCTCTATTTTTTTTGCACTTCTAGTTTTATTATTATTTTTTCTACCATGGGGTGTCTTAAGAGGAGTCCACTCCTATTTTTTTCGAGCATTGTATGAAGGGAACCTACATCTCCAATGGGGTGTCATTGGAGGAGCTAACAACCAATTTTGACAAAATTGATTGAGGGATTATCACATTTATTGCCCATACAAGTTTATTTTATGTTACAATTGTTTGTAGATAAGAGGTTAATCATACCACTTAGTAATAATTACGTTAAAGTTATCATGTTTTGCTTATAGTTTTTCATGGAGAGGATATGATGAGATTTATCATGATCTCAAAAGAGAGTCTATAGTTGATGCAATAAATAATTCACATGAGCACTCTAATTTGGTGTTGAACTCAAAACTTATGGTAAATAAACCAATATGACCTACTATCTGAACCAATTTATAGTGTAGTTTGGCTAACAAACTGTCAAGCTTACTAGGCTTATTGTCTTTGTGATAACTGCTTTTGATTTGTCGATGTAATTATTTGTTTATTTTAAAAAAGGTATGACCAATGTCTAGGATCCTCAGGATTGGGGTTACATCAACCTGGGATAGGTCAGTTATAAATATTTGATCCTAAAATAAACGTTATAATCTTACAAATATAAACACATGTTAAAATCATCTCAATTCAAAATTAGAAAAAGAGCTTCACAAAAGTGTGGGCAACAAATTTGGCTTTCGATCCTTTCTAGATGTCAAAATTTGTAGATATAAAAACAAAATTATAATATGTAGAAGTTGGTAGCATAAGGTCCCTATTGGTGATGTGTTGCAGGCATCGTATAAGAGAGGTTGTATCACCAACAAATATTGCAAAGGTATTGAAAGTAAAAGGAAAAAAGATGGTTATTTTCCATAATAGTTGTGTCATGCTTTTGTAACTTTTGTGCAGTAGCATCACTATTTTTCTAGACCACTTTAAAGTTACTTGAGAGAATACATGACAGACGAAAGACACTAGTTAGGTCAACACTAGTGTGTTTTCCATCTGTGTGATTAAATAAAAAGATGTCATCATGATGTTCGGAGTGGATACCATCAGGTTTTGTTTCAACAAAGGCCACGATAGCCACTTTTAGGACCTTTAATGCAGCTAGAGAAGAAAGGCCAAAAAGTGAATCACACAATAAGTCATGCCAAAAGTTATATACATGTATTGTGTGACAATGAACAACATCATCAACAATGTGTAGAAAAAGATGGACACAAAGTAGATAGTGGAAACAAAAATTTATGCCCTTATTTCTTGACCAGCAGATCGCATCAACAATGATGTTTTAGGAAAGAAGGTGCAAGATGTACCTTGTCCTGGAGAAAGTCCAATGACTATCCTTGCACAGTGATATTCTCCCTTTACAAGTAGCACATGAGCTAAAGTTGATGGCATCCTCCTTGCATGGAATCAATGGCTTCCACGATTATATGTAGTCTATATAGACCACTAGGAACTCTACATCACACTTATAGAAACGACGGGAAGGAGTTGTCCTTCCTTTCTTCAACATGCCATCATCCACTTCATTTCCCCTTGTTGTCTCTCCTTTTCTTGGAAAGAATACTAACATGGCTTTTATCACACTGGAAAATTCACTAGGGGTGACATCCTTATAGTTTGTCTTAAACAAGTAAAATAGTCACCACTTACAAGTGGATGGTCTTCTCACAGTATAGTTAAGGATCGAACCCAAAGGAAAAAAAATAAAAAATTGGTTGATCGATTTAACCAAACTTGGAAGAGTATTTATCACAAATGGTGGACTTGATTGATTATAGCTAATGTACAAGAATAAAATAGTGAAGTGAAATCTAATATTATTCGATGGATGGATACATGAGGATGAGTGAGTTTCACCACCACTACCTATGTTTATTCTCTCACTACATCACAAACATGCATAAACAATATCATGGAGGCCAGGTAAATCTCCCTTTTGGTGTTAGGATTGAACCTAGATATACATCACACTAAGCTCATTGTCTCGTGATCAATATATATTCATCCATTTTTAAATGAATTTTTCTTAGTCTTTTCTTAGTAATTTATTTCTTTTTTGCTACTTTTATAGAAATCATTGCAAATTTCTCACTTCTTAACCAATAATGCAAATTCTTATGTATTTTCTTTTATATCTTAGAAATTCCTCCTTAATCACAAGATCATGACCACCTCAACACTTGAAGTTATTGATTCATGCTTTGAACTGTTTGTTTCATATCTAAAGAACACCACACCGAAGAGCCCAGATGACCATTTCATCCCTAGAGTCATCTCTTTCTCACCAACCATTCAAACACCAAAATGAGCTTCTCACACCACTAAAATGGTTGGCTCACTTCCTAAAAAAGTGAGCGTCTGAAACCCTAAGATGACCAGTTGAGATTACTTGAAGACCAAGTCCCGACCTAGTAGTGTCGCCACCCTGACATAGGGTTTTGATTTCCTTCTATGCATTCACAAGCCTGACCCGACCATTTCATACTCCAATCGGTCATCTAAGATTACTTGGAGTCTAAGATTTGATCAAGACAATTCCACCACCCCCTTAGGGTTTTTGACTTTCTTTCACATTCCTTCAGACCCAAATTGATCGATTTAGGTTGTGAACTGATCAGTTCACGACACGCGTTCATGATTCTTCAGCAGCCACCACCTATTCTTTTCTTCTTCCCCTTTTAGTGTTTCCACCCCTCCTTCCCCTATAAAAGGTGGGGGAACTTCACAAGAAAGAGGATCTAATATTTTGTACATGCATCTTCATTTTAAGCACTGGTTATTTCAATTATTGCATCTGTACTCCTTTCTCTTCAATAAAATTAGTGTTTCTTTCTCAAGATTCCTAGTTCTTCTTCTTTTCTTCTTAGTCTTCCCTTTGGGAACAAGGATCAAAGGAAGATAGCCATTTTATTATCACTAGCTAAGATTCCCTTGGGATTCTTCTTCATCTAATCTATGGCTTACTTCCTTGCTTCCTTTATTCTTCCTTTAATCTCCATGGATTATGAGTAGTTGCTATATCAGGGTGTGGGGATTAGCCCCATAGACATAGTGTGAATTAGATCGACTTCTATACAATTTTATTCGATAGATGGTATTTGGGACCTCGAAAGGCGCTTTATTGGGAATTAGACTACGCGGAACATGAATTTTTTGGGAGTTTGTCTTATGTAGATGCATTTGAGAATGTTTCTACATACCCTCTTATAACTTCCTTTATCTTATAGATTTCATCGATCTATTTTGACACAGGCTATGGTGGCAAAACCCATATACCGGATATCTTTATTTATCGATTCACCTCATTTTTTGAACAACTTTTTCTCAATGGCTCTTTCTTTACTTGCAATTTAATCATGCTCATAGTTAATTTCTCTTTAATTTTTCTTAGAATAACCATTTCTACCCTTGTTCTTAGCTTAACTCTTTCAATACTTGTTCTTTATGTAACTTCTATTTTATTTCAAATTTACTTCCTTACTTTAGTATAATCAAATCTTCAACAACAAATTCTTACTTTCTTGTTCAATTTTGTTCAAAGTAATTTGGGTTTAAGAATCAATCTTAAAATCATTATCATGTGGGAACAATCCTTCTATATAAATAAACAACCTTAATTGGTAGTTTTACCATAAAAAAGGTTAAACTCTAGGATAAAATCCCTAGTGAATTGTTCGTTGAACAACGCATATCAATTTTGGCACCATTGTCAGGGACAACGATCATTTTTTTTGAAACTCGAAGACTTGATCAAAACTTTTGTTCTTTTTTTCACCTTCTGAGTCCCATTTTGGAAGTGCCACTCCTCCTTCTACTGAGTTTCTATTCTGGCATTCTAATTTTTCTACAATCTTTTATATCTACTTGATTATAACTTTGCATACAATGCTCACAACCCACTAATTTTGCATCACCAGTTTTTGAAAAATAAATTGAAAGGATGTTCCATATTCAATCTAGAAAATTGCTTCGGGATGTACGATGAGGATGTAACCCACATGATCGAGCAAGCCCTTGTTGCTCGAAGAGAGGTCTTTTTGGCTGAACTGACAGCCAGAGATGCCATGCTATGTGAAATTGAAAGGAAAAAACAATTGAAGCACTTCTCACTCCCCAAAACTACATTGTCCCACAGTTCAAGATCTGACTACTTGGATCACTATGCTACAGTCCAACCCTTTTGTTGGAAACAAAGGTGACAGTTGCCAAGACCATATTGAATGATTTTCCAATCTATGTTCCCTACATAAGATCGCAAGCATTTCTGAGGATGTCATACGACTTACAGTGTTCAAATATTTTCTCTCTATCCAAGCAAGTAGTTGGTATAATGCCATGGAGGTAGACCATGTCACAACTTGGGATGCACTCTAATCTAAGTTTTTGGAGAAGTATTACCCACCTTCCCTTACCTATGAAATTAGGGAACATACACCCAATTACGAATAGTCCTAGGTCAAACTCTAGGAGAAGCTTGGGAGAGGTTTAAGGACTTACACTGTCATTTTCCCCATCATGATATACCCCAAGACCAACTGATCAAAATATTATATTGTGGTGTTGACAATGACATCAAAGTCATTCTTGATTCCTCATCTGGAAGAAATTTATAATCAAAGCCTAGATAGTCCTTGGGAAGTTGTTAAACATTGTTCTGAAACCCAAGTGTGATGAGGAACTAGTGGAGTCCTCAAGGTAGACAAGGTTGAAGAGAATCCCTACATTAAAGATATTGTTGAAACTCTTAATCTTATTGGTTTGAAACATGATCACCTAGAGTCTTATTTCAATGCCTATGAGAAGAGAGAGCAACCTCAAAAGTAAAGGTTGTAGACTCTCTCTATGGAATTTTCCAAGGATATGATCACACTTCCTACCATGCTAATATCTTTATAATTTCTCATGAAATCGGAGGCTGGACAGCAAATGGAGAAGCTCAACTCCATTCATAGCATATAGGGTCAAGCCTATTATAGACCAAACCAGAGCAAGAACCACCCTGGGTTCCAATATGGAAACTCGCCAGGTGCCAAAAATGCTCCCCAACTTGCTCCCCAAGAAAGACCTCCTTATCCTCAAGTCAACAACCGTCCACCACTAGGCTTGCCTTACAACAAAAATAGAGGAACTTTGGGAACTAGGGAAATTACAGGGGTAATTCCCAAATCCATGGGCCCTACTAAGGGCAACAATATCAAAATCTAAACCAACTGCCACTATAAATGCAATAGAATGCCCCCATCCCCTTTACTGAAAAAAAAGTAGATGCCTAGTAGATCATCCTTGGACAACAAGCCCATCAAAAGGCAATGGATGCTTAGTTGGCCCATCTTATTGCACAACAAGCCCAGAAGCCTCCTTCCAACACTTTTCTTGGGTAACCAGAAAACAACAGAAAACTCAAGGAAGGTTGGGTCCTCCCCTCATAAATTTTGACCAAGGGAAGATGATGAAGTGTTTGTCGCACAACCACTAGAGCCATCCACTCCTCAAGAAGATATGACCATTCATAGGTTGTGTATGCCTTTTTGTGGATGGATGAAGAACACTCACTTGGACCCTAGGTTCAACAAGTTCAAAGAAATTACGAGGACATTATGTGTCAATATCGAACTCTTAGACACCATGACAGATATACCCAAATGGAAAAAAAATTCAAGTTCCTACTTAACCATACATATATCGCTAAAGAATAATAAATAGTGAAGTTGGTAAGAACCACATCAAACATTGTCCAAAGTAGTGTCGTGCAAATGAAAAGACCCAAGATCCTTTTGGATCACATTTGATATCAGTGATTCTACCAGACAATTAAGGTTATCTGATCTCAAAGCAAGGATCTCCATAATACCTCTAAGCATGTACAGGAGACTTGGTCTTACTGATGCACGATCCACCCCAATGGCGATTCAATTGGAAAACTCTTCCATTACCAAGCCACTTGGCAATATTGATGATGTGCTAGTGAATGTCGGATTTTACATATGATGTGACTTTGTGGTGTTGGATATTAAAGAAGATTTTTTCTACCCACTTATCTTCGGTAGGCCCTTTCTAGCCACTGTTAGGGCATTGATCGACGTTGAGGCAGGACTTCTCACCCTACGAGTGAGAACTAAATCTATTGACTTCCAAGCCTCTAGAGATATCATGAAGTATACCAAGGAAGAAGAAGCATACTTCCTCAACTTCATCAACTAGTTTAATCATATGCACCAGCAATTCCTCAATTTGAGACCCATCAATAACCGAATCTTGAATCTCCTTAGAAGACAATTATATTGCTACATCAGTCACCCTCATGATGATAGTTACTGAGGTTCCCCTATTTACTACCCCCACTTTTATAACAACCTCCCAAGAGCTCCCCTATCCACAACCTCAAGGCAAGCCCATCTTCTTTGCCCCATCTTCCTTTGAAGTTGATGTCTATGAATTCTGTTGGTCCCTCACGAGTTACCACTACCAATTACAACTCAAGAAGAACAACTGATAGTCAATAATGAAGTTCCCATTTATCATCCTTTTGATCCACTCCCCATAGACACTAGTGCCCAATATGGTAGGATGACCAGGCATCAACACCTCAATCAAAACTTTGCACCTTTCAATTATTATATTTATACAACTGAGGTTCCTCATAATTATGCCTTATCACATATTGAACCATGGGAAACTATCCATTTTGATCCCTATTGTTGTCCTTGGTGCAGAGATATGTGCCAAGTCATCCAAGACACATTCCAAATAACTCAACAAAATATGATGGAGTCGTTGCAAGGAAATCAATTGAGTCAACATAATGCCCTCATTCAGACTTCAGATTTTGCTCACTCATAGAGAATACCACTATCACTGGGCCTTTGACATTAAATTGAGTGCTTTTTGGGAGGCAACCTAGTGATTTACTTCCCTCCATATCAGTTTGGGATTTGCTCGAGACAATAAAAATTCCAAGTCTAGTATGGAAGTGGGTGGTACGTAGCAATTACACCCTCTTATCTTCCCTTTCAGCATTATATTTTCATCATTTTATTCTGCATGTAGTTGTTTTCTAAAAAGAAGTTATTTTAAAAAAATGAAATCAGAACTTGGCATTTATCTAGTCAGTCAATATGAATAGATTTTGTATCATTGTAACCCCTTTAATTCAGTAGATGATCTTTGCAAAAAATTTCAAATTACCATGATTAGAAAACCCCATGTCATCTAGGACCCCAAAATTTTCATTACTCCTTGGAAATGTTGGCAAGCCTTATTCTATTGATCAAAACCAAACATAGTTTTTTCTATTTTTAAAATTTTTAGATAATATTGTCATATCTCTGGTCTGATGTAGTGACAATAAGAGTCAAACTAATTAGATACACTCCCCTAGAAAGAAAAAGTTTGAAAGCATAGGAAAAATCTTCCCCACCATCTTCTTCTCACATAGAAAAATTAGAATCACCCCATGCTAAACCCCAAGCCCGGGGTGGAATGAGTTCCCCCATCTCCATTTTACCATACCCCTGATAAATTTAATAGGGGTGTACCATTAAAAGATGCTAAAAGAGCACACCAAAAAAATATGGTCAATATAATTGTAGTCCATGAATAAAAAGATCCCAAGTCAAATAGAGGAGGGATCATCTTTTTCCATAATGTTGGCTAAATTTTACATTAACATACCCTTTGTTTTGATGATGAAAAACATTTCATTCTTGTGGATCTAACATGCTACTTCAGTATTTTAGGGTTTAAAGAAATAAGGAAATCCTACCAAGTGGGAAGATGAAGATAAATGCAAATTGAAGATCAAATGCGCTTAATTGTGTAAATGCTCATGATTGTACTCAACTGTAAATACTTGTACAAAAATATAATGTAGAAGTACTTAGACATCATGTAAATCAAGTGTTAGATTTTCCTTACCCACTTATAACCCTTAGATAGATTTCCCCCCAAAGTTAGAGTCACACACACACATTTGTTTTTATAGAAGTCGGGAGGCAAACTTATTCATCCCACCCTCCCCTTGACAGCACAACCAAGTTCAACTCACATTCACTAATTAAGCAGTTAAATTGAAACATGGTAGTACTACTACAATTACATATATCCCTAGCTAAGAGATCATGGATCTCAATAGGAGGATTTGTGTACGCATGGTACCTATTGTTGTTTTTATAGTGGTGTTTGGCTAGAAGCATACAAGAATAACAAAACAGGAACGTGCATATCAAACACTGCTAATTGGAGTGTGCCTGAACTGGATGTCTTAAAATTCAACTGTGATGCAACATACAAAAATAAGTATGCATGCAGTGCGGTGGCATTCAGAAATAATTTAGGTAAATGGATGGGAGGATGAGCCAAGAGGTCATGTGTGGAAGATGTCCTAGAAGCAGAACTAGAAGCCCGAAATAGCGTGACTCTAGCGGTATTCGAAATAGACTCGCATACTATAGTCAGAATGATTAATGAGCTGATGAAGGAGAACCCTCGCTATTGTAAAACTATAAACAAAATACAAGTGTTGAGGAGGAATGGTTGGAGAGTGTTGCACTGTCGTAGAGCTTATAATCGTGTTCTTGATGGGCTAGTCACCCACACACATTAAAACACACACTTAGTAGGTGATTCAAAAGTCTAGAACAAGGACACCCTCGGTCAAAGAAGTTGTCGACCGAGGCATACTTGGTCAAAGTTCTTGTCGATTGAGATCCAACTCGGTCAAAATTGTGAGCACTATTCAACAACTTACACAATTGTGCTATAAATTAGCATTCGATCAAAAATAACCTCGACCAAGTAAGCAACGGTCTAAAGCTTGTGACCGTTTGACTGGGTAGTTGGTAGTTTGGAGTTGGAAATATATGTTGCAATATTTTCACCTTAAACCCAAGCTCAGTCGAAGAGAACCTCAACTGGGATAAAGTTCGGTCAACAAAATTGTTGATTGAGCAGAGTTGTGGATTGTTCCTTTCAAGCATGAACAATTAGCAAATGCTAGGCAACCAATGTACACCTAATGGCTAGTTAAGCACTAAGAACACTCTAGAAACTCCCTAGAACATTCCTAAACACTTGAAAACCATCCCTATAAATAGGAGAGGCCTTAGGACACCTAAAGTACCTAAGCTACACTTGAGTATTCGTGTAGGTCAATCCACTTTGACTCGTTTTTATAGTTTACATACTTTTGTATTGCCTTTTCTTACTTCCGTATTTAAGGATCCAAATAAAAGAGCTGCATAGCTCAACAACATCACAATTTTAGGTATTCACTTAATTTTGTTAGGTATAGGTGCTTTTCTTCTAGAAATCATCACTAACCTCCCTTGTTTCTTTTCTATTGCAATTTCTCAATTATTATATGATGATTTAAACACTTACTCGAAATCTCACTTATCAATAATCAAGCTAAGAATCACTTGTTATCTTCCTCCTTTCACTCTAGAAAGGTGTCCTATAGCTACAATCTCCTAGCCACCACACATAGCCACATTCATCCTAAGTGGATAGGTAATTCTAATGCTTGATATAGGATCAAAGCTCTGTGATACATTGTTATACTCCTTTCTTCCAATACCCCTTCATAGGTACAAGTTGCAATTGCCCCTTGGTTACTCCAAGATCGTGGAGGCTGCTTGATGGAGCAACGATGAAGCTACTTCTTGGTGGAGAAGGCATCTTTGAGAGGATCTTGAGATTACTTCAAGAAGGTTTCTTCAATAGAGGTTTGAGCTACTTCTAAAGGAAGGCTATCTCAAGGTGGTGGAGCTAATTCAAGAAGGTGAAGGCTTCTCCAAGGACTTGAAGTTACTTCAAGAAGGCTGCTTCAAAGAAGTTGAGGCTACTTCAAAATGAAGGATACTTCAAGGGTGTGGAAGGTGATTGTATTTTGTAATATCCTTGTGAGATAATAAAATAAATCACTTTCAAAATCCCAATTGAAAACATTTGGGTAGTGGACTAACTACCTTTGATTTCAAAGGTAGGAACCACTCTACATCCAAGTGTCTTCCTGGTTTCCTCCTTCTACTTTGGTTTTATTGCTTAATTAGTTTTAAACTTACAAAAAGCTCTATTCACCCCCCTCTAGATATTTCAATTGGTATCAGAACAAGTCTTCAAGGAGCCATAACAAGTCTTGAAGAATGGGGGACAACTTGCTGAGCAACCTCAACCTTGAAGGAACTCACATAACTCACCCACCACCTTTTGATGGAAGCAACTACACCTACTGGAAAAGAAGAATGCAATTCTACTTCCAAGGACTTATCTTGGAATTATGGAGGATGGTGTGTACTCCCTATGTGCTTCTCACAACCGAATATGCAACATGGGATCCCAACACAGTAAAACAAGTTCAATTAAATGTGAAAGCGGTATTCTTTTTATATTGTTCTATTTTAGTAAGTGAATTCAATAGAATATCCCATGCGATACAACTTATGACATATGGAACAAACTCTCCATAACACATGAAGGAACTACCCAAGTCAAAAATATCAAAATTAATTTTCTTAAGAAAAACTTTGAACAATTTTGTATGCAACCTTATGAATCTATTAATGAAATGTATGCAAGATTTTCTTCCATTGTTAACAGCCTAAGTGCATTAGGAAAATATATAAGTGAAGAAGATCAAGTGTCCAAAATTCTCAGATCCTTGCCTCCAAAATACAAACCAAAGGTGACGGCTATTGAAGAAGTAAATGATCTCACCACAATGAGGATGGAGCATTGATTCAGCCCTATTTTAAGGCTTTATCTTGTGTCATTTTGCATTTCAGCCACATCTATACTTGTTAGATTACATGTTATTTCCCCCAATATGCTTATTTCTATCAAATGCACTTATGGACTCTTTTTGCATGTTTTATAGGTACTTTGTCCACTACATGATGGCAAGGAAAGAGGATGGTTCAGTCTAGGGTTTCCTCAGGCTTGGACGAGCCCAAAATGAGGCAAAAACCACATCCAACCTATCCCAAGTGGTCAAAGAATGTTTTGAAGCAATACCCTCTGTCGATGATCAATTTCCAAGCTCAAATGCATGGGAGAGACAACAAAATGACCGTGGTATCCCACAACGGTCGTGGTGGACATGCCCCAAGCAAAAAAAATCACTAAAACTCCTAGAAATTGATGAAAATGGCCAAAACGACCGTGGTGATCAACATGCCCATGGCCATAGGTTCCCACCACGACCGTGGTGAGCCTCCATGACCGTGGCCATCCATGTAAATATTCCTATGATCTCCACATTTTATTTCCCACGACCGTGGTCTACCCTACCCACCACGACCGTGGTGACCCACCACAGTCGTGCCACCCACAAAATCTACCTATTTTTTCCACTGCTTTCCCCATTTTGCCCCTACTTAACCTAGTGCTTCCCCCACACCTATATATACCTAGGTGGAGGCTGGGGCATGAAGCTAGCTACCTTCTACCCCCTAGATCCCCAAATCTCCACCCACTCCATTCCACTCCATATCCACCTCAAATCCACTCCATTTCACCATTTCCACCACCAAAACACTAGTTTATACTAGTTCCTACCCATAATCCCCTTCATTTCACACCCTTACACCTTGGAGGAGGGACGAATACGTCCTACAACTTCTATAGAGGAGGAATTTTTCATCTACACCGAGCTCCATGGCTTCTTCTACCTCCCTCTTCTCTCTTTTTATATTTTCCATTTCTATGAGTAGCTAGGCCCCTATGGGTGGGCTGTTTGGGGGAAATTATGTTACTTTGATACCATGTTGGGGGAAAATGACATGTAAATGTTGTAATTCCATTTGTTAATGATTATACTCTATTTTCATCTCATTCTCCATGAATTTCTTGTTGGTTTGTGTGTGGAATCACCTAGGAATTTAGGCAAATTGCTTATATGTGTGAATTTTGGGATTTGCCCCTAGGTCTAATTCTTGGATCCTTAGGTTTCCTCCCATCTTCCTACATCCTAATCAATCTCCCTAAACCTAAGTGAGAGATCTAAGTATCTAAATTAGATAATTCTAGTGCAATTAGCATGGAGCCTTCTCAAGGCTAGAATGTGGGGGAATTAGGGTCCAAAACCCTAATTTAACTTCCCCCATTACTACCCTCGGCCCCTAATTGCCCTAGGAATGCCTAATATAGAAACCTAGACTTGATTAGACTCTAATTGAATTGAACGTAATCCCTAAGCCAATTGGGCCTCGTAAGGTTAGTAGGGGGTGTTAGGGACTAGTTCCCCTATACACAACCTAGCATATCCATGGCCAGATAGTAGCTTAGGATAATTCATTAGACTCTAACTTGTTGTTTGATTTGGATAATCTAAATGGAATCATAATGTTCATATGTCACCCCCAACTTAAGTGATAAGTTTGTAACCCTAAACATCTCACACATCTCTTTACTGCTTGAAACCCTAGTTTTGTGCTTGCTTAGCTTAATTAGTTCTTTCCTTGCTTAGTTATCTTCTTGCTTTGCTCTTGTCTTGTTCATGCTAGTGTAGCTCTTTAATTTCTCTTTTACTTCTTTCTTGCTTGCCTTAGTGTAACTTGCCTTTTCATACCTAGATTAGTCATTCCTTGCTTGCTTAGTCTTAATCTCACCTAGGGTTAACATAGATTTCATTATCGCCTTTGATTTCTTTCTGGTTTATCCTTAGTTAACAATCAAACAACCTTTAAACGCTTAACCCTAGTCTCTGCAGTAGGAACCTAGCCAAACTAACCTAGATCTAGCACCCCCTCTTTTCCCTGTGGATTGACCCTGTACTTGCCACCTTCCTATACTACGACATGACCTTGTGCGCTTGCGGGTGTAGTTGTTTTAGGAGATGTAGCTGTGTTGGTTTAGGTCTTATAAATTTCAAAAGAAAATTCCCATGACGTGTGTTCCGACCTCGTGGGGCGCATCTAGTCGGGTCAAATCGCCTAGTGTGTTGCACCTCTAGCGGAATCGCACCAAGCTTTCTGGCATCATTGTCGGGGATTAGAGGTGTTCGGCCTAGCCAGTTAGTTTTGCTTTGACTTTTCCTACTGCCCTCATCATTGCTATTCTTTAATCATTTTTCTTTGCATTTCTTGTGCATATTGGTGTACTAACTTGCTTTATTTTGTTTGGTTGTGCTTTGTGCTTGTGACAAGCCATTTGGAAGGAAAAAAGATGGAAGACCAAAATGCACCTCACAACCCGCTTCAAGACTACTTCATACCTAACAACTACAAATCGCCAATTGCTACCATGGTTGATCAAATGTCAGGGGAGAGATTCTCTATTCCTCTAGGTCTTCTTGGGCTCATGCCCATCTTCTATGACTTAGAGAGTGAGAACCCCTACAAGCACTTGGACTCCTTTCTTGAAGTATGCTCCACCTTCAGGATGTCGACAGCTAGTGATGATACAATTTAGTTGACCTTGTTCTCTTTCTCCCTCAAAGATAGAGCTAAAGACTGGTATGACTCATGAAAGGACATCATGAGTTGGGAAACAATGAAGAATGCTTTCTTGATACAATTCTACTCTATAATAAGGTTGACACAAATGCGACGTTCCATGACAAGTTTTAGCCAAATGGGGAATGAGCAGTTTCATAATGCATGGGGGAGATTTAAGAAGCTTTTGAGAGAGTGCTCACACCATGAGATCCCTTTGTGGCAGCTAGTTCAATCATTTAACTCTGGTTTGTCTCTAAAGGACCAAGACACAGTGGACTCTTCTTGTGGAGGAGTTTTCATGGCTAGGCCACCTGAGGAGATATGGCCTTTGTTTGAGCAGTTGGCTGAAGGATCAAGAATTCGAGCTTCTAGCATGATGAATGAAAGAGGGTATGCCTTTGGTGTGACACCCCCTACTCATGATGACTCAAGCCTGCAAGTGATGAAGATTCTTGGTGACATGGTGAGCCTCATGAAGAACCAGGTGACAAATGCTCCTTGCCACCCGGTCAATGCTATTGAGTTCTATGGGGAAGAAAAGAAGACACCTCACTCCTATAGCTACCAGGAACCACAAAGTCCCACATACAGCTCAAGGTTTGAGGAAGAGGTTCTTTCTAGATTGAAAGTGTTTGATGATGTTCAAAGAGATGTTGCAAGCTTAGAAGAGAGAATAGAGAATCTATCTTCCATAATTTCTCTCCAAGAAGAAAAATTCTCTTCAAGACCCATCGTGAGCCACCATGAAGCAAGTGGACCCATGCCCTCATCACAAGTTTTCTACAGTCCACCCCCCATGCAAGTGCATCCCATTCACTCCTTCCAAGGCTATCCCTAGCCTTACACTACTCCCCCACCTTCACCACCTCAATTTTCCCAAAACTTCACTTTCCAATCCCAATTCTCTCATCCCCCTCAATTATCTTCTCCACCTCAATTTCAACCCCAAGTGTCACCCCCACCTCCTCCACAGCCACAACATGCTCCCTCTCCCCATCATGAGCAAGGTAGTGCTGTGACAGTTCCAAGGAGTGGGAAAACACTTGAGCATCCTACAAGTCAAAGAAAGAGTGACAAACCAAAGTAGAAGCAGTCAAGTGGTGATGTTGTGATTGAGATTGCCGAAGATGATCATTTGCCACCCCATGTTGATATTGGGAGTCCTAGTGCTCCACCTCATGCTACACCACATGAAGATCCTACTGAGTCAAGTAGGCCAATAGCTAGTGAGCCACCATTTCCCAAAGCACTAGATGAGCCCCTGGCTATGAAAAGAAGACAAAAGCACAATATGGACATTCTTGAGGTCTTCTGACAGGTGAATGTCAACATTCCTCTATTGGATGCAATCAAGCAAATTCCATCATATGCCAAGTGTCTCAAAGACCTATGCACTGTGAAAAGAAGGTCAACAGGGAGGATTCCAAAGAAGGTAAGATTGATTGAACAAGTGAGCTCCATCATACAACACTCACTTCCCGTGAAGAGAAAGGACCTAGGAGCCCCACTCATACCTAATTACATAGGGGGACATCGCATAGACATGTCCTTACTTGATTTGGGATCTAGTGTGAATTTGATGCCATATCATGTCTATGTTGAGCTGGGCTTAGGCAAGTTGAAGATGGCACATTGCACTCTCCAGTTGGCAGATAGATCCATAAAAGTGCCTAGAGGTAGAGTGGATGATGTCTTGGTGATGATAGACAAAGCAAAAGGCACGGTGTTCCCGGCGGATTTCATTGTACTTGATATGGAGCCGGAGGATAGGAAGATTCCCATCATCTTGGGGAGACTGTTCTTATCTACAGCTGATGCCGACATTCATGTATGAAGTGGCACTATGACAGTCTCATTTATGGACATGAAGATCAACATCAATATGTACAAGACCCCAACCCGGTGACTCCAAGATAAGGATATTGGACATGATCGCTTCACAAGTCCAAATGGGCATTTGAGAGAAGGACACCAAGGTGAAGAAATTGGTGATGATTGTTTTGATGAAAGAGATGAGGAACCAAGGTTGAGTGCAAATGAAGGATGCATGTTTTGCAAGAATGGACACTTGAGAATTCCAAATGGGTGAATTTTGAAGAATCATCAAGAAGCCCAGCTGAAGGCAAGAAACTCAGCGCTTGTGGGAGGCAACCCATCTAGGTTTGGGAATTTTTGACCCAACCTCACATTTTTGATACTTTTGCTTTATTTTACACAAACACACATGCACTCTTGTGCTTGATAGTTTTCTTTTGAGTTTTGATGATGAGGCAGGTGCTAGACAATAGAGAGAGAGGGTATAGAAGTAGGTCATGGTCTATTAATCAAATATGTGGCCAAATAATAGATAAAAGTGAAATTCAAGTTCTTGAAGTGAGAAAACTAAAGGAGCACCCACACCATGGCCATGGAGTTTGACCACGATCGTGGCACATGTGGACAAACATGACCATGGCACCCAGCCATAGCCATGGGAATTATTGCATCAAGTTGGCTGAAGTTACAGTGTTTTTAGAAGATTGGCCACGACCGTGGCCACCCACCACGACCGTGTTGAAGAGGAGTGGCCACGACTGTGGCGATCAACCATGACCGTGGTGATCAACCACAACCGTGGAGAGGGTCGACCACCAGCCACAACAGGGTGACCTACATTGTGACGCTTCGCACCAGCCATGATCTTCACCCTACTATCCCTAAGCTCTAGTTTCATGCTGAGGACAACATGATTCAAAAGTTTGGGGTGGTAGGGAGATATGCACCACCTATCTCATTCTCCCATTTTGATTACTTGTCTGACATGATCTCATTTTGCTTTTGATCTATCTAGTGTGGATTTTCTTTACTTCTTTGCATCCTTGCATGCCATGTAGTTTACATTCCTGCCATTTTTGCGTAATTTTTCAAAAAAATTGCTATTTTTGCCATGCATTGTATATCATGTAGATTTTTGGTAATTCTTGCATGTTATAGCTAGTATTTTCTTGTTTTCTTCTTTAAGTTCAATAATACAGGCTTAGATGTGATTGGAGGCAACTTGGCACCATTTCGGCCAATTTTGCCCAAATTTGAGATTTCTTGTCTAAAAAGTGTGTTTTGACCCTATCTCTACTATTTTGAGTAAAAATGATGAACTTTGACAAATGCAAGTGAATTATCATTGTTTGTTGCTAAGTGGTATCAATTCTTGACTTTTTACATGTGCATCACCTCTCTTGTGTTTGTGGATGATTTGGTTGAATTGTGAAGTTGAGCATGGTTTGAACGCTTAGTGTTTGTGGAATCACTTGATTGGTATACCAATTTCATCTTGTTCATTCATGTGGTGTGATATCTAGGATGAAGTATTGGATTAATTTTCATGCAGGATGTCTTATGTGGAGAATCATACATGTGACCCCTCTTTGAACCGACTTTTCACTCACCATCTTCTTACCCTTCCGCCTCATGAAAGGATGCCAAAGTGCACATATCAACCGTGGCCACCTCCAAAAGTTTGGGGTGGACACATCTCCATCTCTCCACTTCACTCTATCAACCATATGCCCTATCTACGCCAAGGGAAAAGAAAAAAAAAATAAAAAAATAAAAGGATGCTCCTGTTTAAGAGCATTCAAATAGAGAGAAGATGAGTGTGTAAAAACACTCCAAAAATCTTATCGCAACCCTTTCTTCCATTTTCATACACATTGAGCTAAGAAGCATCAAACTTAGCTCATTCTACCCTTTTCCGCAGCCACATGGGTCGTTTGGTGTGATTTGAAATATAAGATTGAATGCATGAATGTGAAACAACACTCCTAGTCATTCTTGATTAACGCCACCAGGAAACGGTTTACTCAGAACTTTATGGAAGAAATATGGATAACTTGTGTATTATATGCTCTATATTTGAAGTTCATATGCTTTGTGCTCTTTTCATGATTGGTTTGTGAAAGCAGGAGAGGACAGAGGTGAAATGCATGCACTTAGTCATCTTTGATCCCATTCAGCAATGATCATCTTTTACATTGCATTTGTCATGTCTTAACTGTGAAAAGTTTGTAGAGAGATTGAGTTGGAGCATACTTGAGGACAAGTATGTTTCAAGTTTGGGGTGGTGATTCAGCCCTATTTTAGGGCTTTATCTTGTGTCATTTTGCATTTCAGCCACATCTATACTTGTTTGATTACATGTTATTTCCCCCAATATGCTTATTTCTATCAAATGCACTTATGGAGGCTTTTTGCATGTTTTATAGGTACTTTGTCCACTACTTGATGGCATGGAAAGAGGAGGGTTCAATCTAGGTTTTCCTCAGGCTTGGAGGAGCCCAAAATGAGGCCAAAACCACTTCCAACCTACCCCAAGTGGTCAAAGAATGTTATGAAGCAATACCCTCCATGGATGATCAAGTTCAAAGCTCCAATGCATGGGAGAGACACCAAAATGACCGTAGTATCCCATCATGGTCGTGGTGGACATGCCCCAAGCACAAGAAATCACTAAAACTCCTAGAAATTGATGAAAATGGCCAAAACGATCGTGGTGATCAACATGCCCGTGGCCATAGGTTCCCACCACGACCGTGGTGACCCCTCACGGTCGTGGCCATCCATGTACATATCCATGTGATCTCCACATTTTAATTCCCATGACCGTTCCCATCCACCACGGTCGTGGTCTACCCTACCCACCACGATCATGGTGACCCACCACAGCCGTGCCACCCACAAAATCTACCCATTTTTCCACTACTTTCCCCATTTTACCCCTACTTAACGTAGTGATTCCCCCACACCTATATATACCTAGGTGGCAGCTGGGGCATGAATCTAGCTACCTTCTACCCCCTCGTAGCTCCCCAAATCACCACCCACTTCATTCCACTCCATATCCACTTCAAATCCACTCCATTTCACGATTTCCACCAAGAAAACACTAGTTTATACTAGTTCCTATCCATAATCCCCTTCATTTCACACCCTTGCACCTTGGAGGAGGGAGGAAGACATCCTACAGCTTCTAGAGTGGAGGATTTCTTCATCTACACCGAGCTCCATGGCTTCTTCTACCTCTCTCTTCTCTCTTTTTATATTTTCCATTTCCATGAGTAGCTAGGCTCCTATGGGTGGGCTGTTTGGGGGAAATTATGTTACTTTGATACCATGTTGGGGGAAAATGACATGTAAACGCTGTAATTCCATTTTTTAATGATTATACTCTATTTGCATCTCATTCTCCATGAATTTCTTGTTGGATGGTGTGTGGAATCACCTAGGAATTTAGGCAAATTGCTTATATGTGTGAATTTTGGGATTTGCCCCTAGGTCCAATTCTTGGATCCCTAGGTTGCCTCCCATCTTCCTACATCCTAATCAATCTTCCTAAACCTAAGTGAGAGATATAAGTAGCTAGATTATATAATTCTAGTGCAATTAGCATGGAGCCTTCTCAAGGCTAGAATGTGGGGGAACTGGGGTCCATAACCCTAATTTCACTTCCCCATGACTACCCTTGGCCCCTAATTGCCCTAGGAATGCCTAATATATAAACCTAGACTTGATTAGACTCTAATTTAATTGAACCAAATCCCTATCCCAATTCAGCCTCATAAGGGTAGTAGGGGGTGTTAGGGACTTGTTCCCCTATACACAACCTAGCATATCCATGGCCAGTTAGTAGCTTAGGTTAATTCATTAGACTCTAACTTGTTGTTTGATTTGGATAATATAAATGGAATCATAATGTTCATATGTCACCCCCAACTTAAGTGATAAGTTCATACCCCTAAACAGCCCACACATCTCTTTACTGCTTGAAACCCTAGTTTTGTGCTTTCTTAGCTTAATTAGTTCTTTCCTTGCTTAGTTAGCTTCTTTCTTTGCTCTTGTCTTGTTCATGCTAGTGTAGCTCATTAATTTCTCTTTTACTTGTCTCTTTCTTGCCTTAGTGTAACTTTCCTTTTCATACCTAGCTTAGTCTTTCCTTGCTTGCTTAGTCTTAATCCAACCTAGGGTTAACATAGATTTCATTATCGCCTTTGATTGCTTTCTTGTTCATCCTTAGTTAACAATCAAACAATCTTTAAACCCTTAACCCTAGTCTCCATAGTAGGAACCTAGCCAAACTAACCTAGCTCTAGCGCCCCCTCTTTTCACTGTGGATCGACCATGTACTTGCCACCATCCTATACTACGACATGATCCTGTGCGCTTGCGATTGTAGTTGTTTTAGTAGACGTAGGTGTGTTAGTTTAGGTATTATAAATTTCGAAAGCAAATTCCCATCACGTGTGTTCTGACCTCGTGGAGCACATCTAGTCAGGTCAAATCGGCTAGTGTGTTGCACCTCTAGAGGAATCACACCAAGAAGCTCATTGGCAACCTAGAAACTCATGAGGTCACCCTTGAAGAAGAAGAAAGGGTGGAGGGTGAGCTTCAAAAGGGAAAAAGGAAGGACATAACCTTGAAAGCTACAACAAAGACTTAATCAAAAGTCATCACTCAAGAAAGCGATGAAACAAGTGTAGGAGATGATGAAGAAGATGCACTCATTGTAAATGGTAAGAAATATAGAAGGTACAAATCTAACAAGAATTCTAATTCTTCTTCATATTCTCCCCTTAGGTGTTTTGAATGTGGCAAGATAGGACATGTGAAGAATGAATGTCCTCAAATCGAGAAACTAAAGAAGTATTCTTTTAAGAAAAAGGACAAAGGAGATAAAGCTTACAAAGTTACTTGGGACGAATCAAGTGATGAAAGTGGAAGAGGGGAGGAGGAAGTTGAATATATTATGGCCAAAGAAGATGAAAATGAGGAATCAAGTGAGGTAAGTCTTCTTGAACTATCTAAAGAAGAACTAGTCACTAGTCTCCAAGAGATACATGACTAATATATTGACTATAAAAAGAAATTAAAGAAGCTTACAAAAACTAATGATGATTTGCATGCTAAGATATATACTCTCTCTTGTGTAAATCAATGTCTTATAACTGAAAGAGATACCTTAAAATATTCGATTAATGAGCATAATATCAATTTGCTTTCTGTAGAAACAAACTATAACTTTCTTTGCCAAGAAAAGGTTGAATTGCTTGCTAAAATAAATGATCTTGAAACTCAACCTATGTTATGCACTCATTTGGATTATGATGTTGTTGTCAAATAAAGAGACCATTTTTTATCTAATCTAGATCAAGAAAAATTAGATATTAAAAGAAAAATAGATGAAATTGATGAGTTGCAAAAAGATATTAGGAGCTTGAAAAATAAAGATATCCTTGATAAAATCCTAGAAGACTCTTCTGGAAAAATTGGGAGGAGAGGTCTATGTTATGTATCCAAATAAAAATCCTATCAAAAACCTAGAACTAAAAAGACACACGTACCCCAGACAAAGTTCATGTATATACCAAAAACCACTTCAGATCATGACCACAATGGCTAAAAGAGAAATGAAATTGACTTTATTTGTTGTCATTATTGTCCACATCTTGGTCATTATTCTTTTTCATCCCCTTACAAGAGAAATAAAGATAAGGATTTAGTTTGGGTTCCAAAACCACAAACTTATAAATATGAGGATACCTAGTTGTGATTTGACCTAAAACTAAATTTGAAAAACTGACTATCTTATATCAACTAAACATAGCTTTAACTTGCATATTTTTCATGATTTGATTAGAAATAACAAGTTGATTTTCTTAAAATTGATAAATGCACACAGAACTAGTTCCGCTCAGAAAAATACTCGATCAAAGATCTCTCTGATTGAAGAAACAATCAACCAAAGATTGTTCTGTTCAATATCATATCTGCTGGCAAATTATTTCGGCTGACAAATACCTCGACTAAGAAACCTTTCAGTCGAATAAATCATCGACTGAGTAGTATTCTGTAAAGAGTTTATTAATAAATCAATCAACTTGTGACTATATTCAATCTTGTTGTTAAAAAATGTTCAAAAACTCTTTCAAATGAGTTATTCTAAAATACAAAATTCTTTAATAAACATTCCTAACTGATAACCTCCAATTTTTTGATGTTATCTTAGTAATTTTCCTCAGTTTACCACACTCTTTCTCGGATAAATTAGATAGAATCCTTAACTCTTCTCTTTTATTGCAAATATACTATTAGATTAACTTTTCTCCTTTTTACTTACAGAAAAAAGACACAAAAAAATCACAAAACCCTCACACGGTCCCAAGACCGCATGAAGCCAACCAGTCCCAAGACCGCATGGAGTCACACGGTCTCAAGACTGCATTAAGCCGCACGGTCTCAAGACCGCATCAAGTCACACGGTCTCAAGACCGCATGCAGCCAAACGGTCTCAAGATCGCATGATCCCGAGACCGCATGAAGTTAACCGGTCCCGAGACCGCATGGAGTCAAACGGTTTCAGGGTCCAAATGGTCTCAGAGTCCAAATGGTCTCACAGCCCAAACGGTCTCAGAGCCCAAAAGGTTTCAGGGTCCAAACGATTTCAGGGTCCAAACTGCCTCAGAACCCAAACGGTCTTCACGACCGTTTGGACCCAAAATTGCCCAAACCATTTGGACTTCACTTAAACCTATAAATAAGACCCAAGGGGTCCTCCCAAATTATCAAGTCTTAGACGTCCAAAGGCTGCCTCTGCCGCTCCAGAGCTGTTTCATCCCTCATCCTCCACCCCAAGGCTGCCAGTCCGAGATCCACACTCCATCTAGAAGCTGCTTTCTCTTCCATTGCCAAAGAAGGTGGGAAGAGGAGACCTCATCATCAAGAAACCTATGAAGTGTGAAGATGATTTCTCTCTTTCTATAAGGGGTTGACTTTCCTCTCTCCTTTGTGGGGATGACATTCTCTCTCTCTATCTTCTCACCTCCTTCTTTGTCCTTGCTATGAGAAAGTAGTCTCATTCACTAGGGTACGGGGAGTAGCCCCACTACCCATGTTTTCATTTCATGCAATGTAATCTATAGTTTGCAATAGAGATACACTTTCTTTTCAGTTCAACTTCAATCGTTTAATGAATGCTTGTTGCTTGATCACCAACTTGTGTTACCTTTTATATTTTAGTATAAATTGTCTACGTTTGTACTATTAGATTTGAATCTTGATTGAATGTTGGTTCTTGATGCATATATCCACCATGCATCTATTTCGGTATCTAGCAGTGTTTTTCAAGAAGTGGAGTAAACTCACTTCCATCGTTGTACTTTGACACTATGAAATGGAATCAGTTGACATATGAAAGTACAACCTTGTTAAGTCGAGGAACACACTTTGCGAAAGGAATGATGTAAAGTAGGTGACCATTCATTCGGGAATGGCTGGCATTGCAACATTCCCACACTTCTCATAGTTAGTTCTTCGAAAGGAAACTAAATCTACAAAGATACTAATTGTTTAGACTCTTATTGCAGGTTATGTTTTTATGTTGCATGCTTTGATCCATGCGTAGTGGTGGTGAAATCCGGTCACATCCTAGTGGTTTCTTATCATTTTTAACAACCTTAAATTTACTTTCTTTCTTTGTTTTACTTGCACTTAGTCTAAAAACAACGAAATCAAATCTTTGGACTAAATATCAACTATTAAGGAGTTAAGTGAAACTCTAACATTTTCCATCATGTTGCTACCAACAAGGTCGTTGTCCTGTGGATTTGACCCTTAACTATACTACGATAAGACTTCCATGTATCCTAGCATACGTGGGTGGAGTTTTAACCTAGTATAAGCAAGGCTAAACCTAAAGACTTACCATCTTTAGGATTTTTGGTGGTGCACCCAATTCCACACGAGTGGAAGCTCCATCAAAAATTAGCGCCATTGTCAGGGACAACGGAACATTTTAATTTCATTTATAATCTTGCTAGTTGGTTAGGGTTTTACACTTTTCTTTAAAAACATTAAGCCATATCTTTTTGATTCCATCACACCATCCGCATCATCTAAAAAGTGTGTTTCTTCCTCTACTCAGGAAGAAGACGTGTATGCAACTATCACATAATATCAGATTCTCTCCTGAGCCAGAGTACGACTCTAAGGTAGAGAGAAGCTTCCACCGCCGCATCAGACTTAACCGCCAAAGAGCCAGACAAATGGATGAAGATCAACGCCAAGCTGCGTTGGTAATGGAAAGGGTCAATGCCGCCATAGCGCTCAAAGAGCACAACTCATTGCTGACACCCGTGCTCAGATCCAAGCGGAGATCTAAGCTGAAGAACAAGCCCGCATCCGAGCTGAAAACGAAGCAGCTAACCAAGCTGCCCAGTTAGATCTAAGAAACAAGCAATTGAGGGATTATGCCGTCCCCAAGAACTATGAAGATAATCATCCAATCCGGCGACCAATCATCAACATACCCAATTTCGAAATCCAGACACAATGGATTCAAATCATGCAGGGCATCTCATTCTCTGGTGGTTCTAGAGATGACTGCATGGATTACTTGAAAAGATTCAAGGCACTTTGTCAACTTCTCCCACAAGCCGGAGTTGCCTTTGACGCAATAATGATACATATTTTTCACTTCACTCTATTTGGAAGGGCTTTGAGTTGGTACAACTCACTTGATAGGGAACCAATCATCACCACCTGGGCTCCCTTGGAAGAAAAGTTCCTGGAAAAGTTTTTCCCTCCTTCATTAACCTACAAAATTAGGGGGCAGAACAACCACTTTTCCCAACTTCCTGGAGAATCACTCGCAAAAGCATGGGAAAGATTCAAGGAGCTTCTAAGGAAGTGCCCTCATCACAGTATCTCCCAAAATCAATTAATAGAAACATTCTATAGGGGGTGAGTGACGATATCAAGAAATTTCTAGATTTCTCATCTAAAGGAAATTTTATGAGGAAGAACTACGAGGATGTTTAGAAAATCATTACACTTGGAGCTGAGAACCAATCCAATTGGGGACGATCGTCCGGTAAGGGAGTCCTCAAAGTTTATAAAGTTGAGGAATCAATGGAAATGAAGGCTATTGCTGAAGCTTAAAAGACTATAGCTCACAAACAACAAGCACTTGAAACTTCATTCAGAGAATATGATAAGAAGAAAAACCCCCAAGTCCAACAAGTTAAAGCTGCCACAAGGACTTGTGAAGCCTGTCACGCATCTGATCACCCTACACTGTCATATGGCTTACTTTACAATGTGATGATGGATATGCAACCACCACCACAGTAGTATGAACCAATCATCGAGCACCCTGAAGATCAGATGTCTGAACAAGTCAATTCCATTCATTCCATACAGGGACAAGTTTACTATAATCCAAATCAACCAAGAAGCCACCCCGTTTTTCAATATGGGAATCCTGCGGGGACTTCTAACCCGCAACATCAAACACATGGCAGATCCTCCAATAGGTTGTCACCTGGATTTCAAAGTAACTTTAACCAAAATCAAGGGAACCTCAGAAATAATT
The DNA here is from genome assembly GCA_963693085.1 of Alisma plantago-aquatica. Classification (NCBI taxonomy): domain Eukaryota; kingdom Viridiplantae; phylum Streptophyta; class Magnoliopsida; order Alismatales; family Alismataceae; genus Alisma; species Alisma plantago-aquatica. The sequence goes on along the minus strand of OY856409.1, from coordinate 1,613,933,005 downwards.
TCCCAAGATCCAACTACTCCAGAAATTCTTCTGCCTACTATCAATACACCCATCCTCCGTTGGACCCACAACTACACCCTCAGCTGCAGCAACCGCAACAACCTCAATTAACACCACCTCTGCAACAACCACATCAAGGACAACAACAACTCACTCAAAAAAATTCCCCCTCACAGCCAACAGATGAGATGACTATGATCAGGAAGATGTTACAGTCACAACAAACCATGCTTTCCAATCAGCAAGCTCAACAAAAGGCTGTGGAGGCTCAACTAGCACAAATTGTTGCCCAACTGAAGCCACCAGTAGGTACTTTTGTAGGTCAACTAGAGTTGAACCCTAGACACGATCAAAATAGACCATAGAAATTGAATGTTGTCACTATAAGATCTAGTCGTGTCTTTCATGAAACTATGAGAATCACTCATAATGATGATGATACACCTGTCTTTACTCCAAATGCAAGGTCGAATCTAGGAATTGAGAAATTTGTAGAGACCGCAAAAGGTAAAGAAAAGGAATAAGCTCCCAAAGAGCCAGAAGTTCTGCAATATAAACCTAGGATACCATATCCAGGAATATTGAGGGAGACTAAAATGGACACTAGGTTCCAAAAATTCAAGGAGGCGATGGAGAAACATTATATCGATATTCCGCTCCTCGATGCTCTCTCTGAAGTACCAGCTTGGGCTAAATATCTAAAAACTTTTCTACCAAGGAAATACATTACTGAAGAACAAGAGATGGTCAAACTCGCTTAGACCACCTCCAATATTATTCTTTATAAGATGCCCAAGAAAAAAAAGGACCCTGGTTCTTTTGGTATTCAATGTTGCATTGGAAATGCTTCGAGCAAAAAGGGATTAGCTGACCTAGGGGCCATCATATCTATCATGCCCTACTCCATGTGTAAAAGATTGGGCTTTACTGATTTATTACCCACAACGATGACAATTCACTTAGCTGATTCCACTATTACTGCACCTCTAGGAATTATTGAAGACATTCCAGTTAGGATAGGCAAGGACTCTTATTTCCCATGTGATTTTGTCATTATGGACATCAAGGAAGATCTCAGATACCCAATAATATTTGGCATACCCTTCCTTGCCATAGCTAGGGCGCTCATCGATGTTGAAGCTGGCACGATCATTCTGAGACTGGGGAAAGAAGCCATTCAGTTCTGGGTCCTCAACAACAAGAAAGGTCCCAACATTCAAGAGGAAGTTTTTCTCTTAGATGCAATACATCAAATGTCACAATTGGAAATATCTGAACCATCAGATGAGTTAGAAAATGTCCTAATAAATCCAGAAGTTGAATTCTCAGCCAACGAATTAGTTCAACAATGCTTGCAACACTTAGAGAAAGCTGAAGAAGTGCCATCAGCCACTTTTGAGGAGCTCAAATCTGTCACTATTTTAGAAACAACAGAAGCACCTAAGGCTCCCGAAATGAAAACCCTACCAACAGGACTTAAGCACACCTTCTTGGACGAAGAAAAACTATGTCGAGTAATCATCAGTTCCACTCTAATGAAAGACCAAGAAGAAAGGCTTCTCATTGAGTTGAAGAAAAATAAGAAAGCCATTGGGTACAAAATAACTGATCTGACAGGAGTAAACCCAGCCTTATGCATGCATAGACTGCCCATGGTAGAAGAATTTAAGCCTTCAAGAGAACACCAGAGAAAGTTGAACCCCAATCTTAAAGAGGTAGTTTGCCTTGAGGTCCTCAAATTGCTGAAAGCTGGCATTATCTACCCAATGGGTCAGCCCTGTCCAAGTGGTCCCCAAAAAGGGAGGAACCACTATCATGTTAAATGATAAAAATGAGCTAGTGCCCATGAGGACTGTCACAGGGTGGAGAATGTGTATCGACTATAGGAAACTAAACAAAGCAACACGAAAAGATCACTACCATTTACCCTTTCTTGACGAAGTCCTCGAACGCCTAGCCCATCAAAAGGTTTTCTATTATCTCGATGGTTATTCTGGATTCTATCAAATCCCTATACACCCGGAAGACCAAGAAAAAACAACTTTTACTTGTCCCTTTGGGACATACGCTTTCAGAAGAATGCCATTCGGGCTGTGCAATGCGCCTACCACCTTCCAAAGGTGCATGTTAGCTATTTTTGCAGGGCTAACTGAGTCCATAATGGAAGTATTCATGGATGATAATTTAGTTTACGGAGATTCCTTTGACAACTGTCTACTCAACCTTGGACAAATCTTACAAAGATGTGAGGAAACGAACCTCATCTTAAATTGGGAAAAATGTCATTTTATGATAACTGAAGGTGTCGTCCTTGGACATAGAGTGAGTGATAGAGGGATTGAGGTAGACAAGGCAAAAGATGATGTCATCTCAAAATTGTCGCCGCCAAAAGACGTAAAAGGAGTACGAGCATTCTTGGGTCATGTTGGGTTTTATCAAAGATTCATTAAATATTTCTCGAAAGTAGCCAAACCCATGACCCAATTATTGACCAAGGATACTAAGTTCAATTTTGACCAAGATTGCCTACAAAGCTTCATAACTTTATAGAACACTCTAGTCTCTGCACCTATCCTAAGAGTGTGGCATCCCTGACCTGGGTTATGAACTAACCCTAGGTGTTTTGCTTAAATATGTTATTATATGCTTGTGGTTATCTTATGAAATGTAATAAAAGCTTTTGAGGAACTCATATTTCAATTTCTGTCCTTTTTGTATAATGTTGGAACATTGTTTTGTAAAATAATGGACTAAAGTGCAAATTAACCAAGTTGAAGGGTTAACTTGTAAATTGCACATGTCAAGATGTTCCTCTGATGATGAGACATCATAAGAATGAATATGATGTGGTGGTATGGATTCCACAAGCTTGAGAACTAAGATATAGCTTGTAGAGTAATCCTTGTGCTTTAAAACCTAGTTTTGGTGTAATGTGCAAATTAGCAAAACCTAGGGTCCAACATGTAAAATGTATCCTCTAGAGTATCTCTCATGTTTTTTGGCATCAAGTAGAGCAAATAAAATGAGAATGGTGACTCATTTGAATGATCAAGGAGGAGAGATAATCTTGATATTAAAATAATCAAGATATAAGCAAATGGCCTTTTAATATATATATATATACAACTTATTAAGATGTTTGGTTTCTTTTCCTTTAAACCTTGGATAATGGAGGAGTTTTGCATGATACTAGAAGTAGGAAATGTGTCCAAAGGATGCAGGAAGCTTTGGTGGTTTTAGTTGGGAAATAAAAGGAGATTATCCTCTTCTTTTCACTTTCCTTGAATATATCCAAAAATATATAAGTGTATTTTTCCAACAATACAAGGGAATCATTTTCCTTAGCTCTTTTCCTTATCTTCTTGCTTTGGCCGACCAAAGGAAAGCTATAGACCAGAGGAAGGACGACCAAGATGGTTTGGTAAGTATGGATCATCATCTATCTCGAATTCATGGTGAAAACCATAAAATAAGGTTGGATTATTGGTTTTCTTTACGCGATTCTCCTTTCTAGCCATCTTATTCATCCAAAAAGTGAAGAAGGGACCTTGGACAAGTATTGGAGCTTCATACACCATTAAATCTACGAAGATTGGAGCTCTAGATCAGTCCTATAGGTGGGTTTTATAACTCTAAACCCTTAAGCTTTGCTTTTGCATCCTTCTTTCCTAAAATCGTTGCTTATACTTCTTCTTTAGACACCTCTGTGTGCCTGCTATCATTTCCATGAAGAACAGCCCCTATTCTTGAGGTAGAAGATGATGACATTAATCTACATGTTATCCAAGTTTTACTTTAGCAAATGTTCTCCACCCTTGCTCAAACGGTTTCCCAAACCGTTTGGGAGCAAACGGTTTGATTGCAAACGGTTTCAACCAAACCGCATAGAAGAAAACGGTCCAAGACCGTTTGGAGGCATTGACTAGGAATTTACCATTTGGAGGACTGATTATAATAATTTGGACTAATTACCTACCAAAAATCATCCATTAATTCCAAGTGGTTCACCAATTGAAGGCTCATCAACCACATAAACCCTAATCGGGTCTATTGCTGATTTCAATATTTTAATCATGTTGAAGTTTGGGTTCAGTGACCCAAACGGTTTCAAAACCATTTGGGGATCACCCAAACGGTCTCAAGACCGTTTGGTGATCACCCAAAACCGTTTGGAGGTCTAGGGTTAAGCATAGTTGACCAATTGAGGATACAATGATATCAAGTTGATGAGTAATCGATTGCTGATTTTGGAGACCAATTCAAGTATACAAACCTTAAATGAATGACTAGGTTTTTGATAAAATAATGGGAAAACGGTCTCAAGGCCGTTTGGAGGGTATCCAAATGATCCCAAGACCGTTTGGGGGTCACCCAAGACCGTTTGGAGGTCTAGGGTTGACTATGGTCAAGTGGTTGAAAATCTAAAGGCAACAAGTTGAAGTGAAATTGATTGTTGACCTAGTGATCAATCCAATGAATCAAACCTTAATTAGTTAAGTTAGTTTTTGATGTTGACATGAGCAAACAGTCTCAAGACCGTTTGGAGGTCATCCAAACGATCCCAAGACCGTTTGGGTTCAAGTCATGATCAAATTGAATGATGGTTCAATGGTGGCAAATCAATTAGACTCACATTGAAACATGTTGAAGGGTAATCGATTCCAAACCCTAATCCAATGGATCCAAGCCCTAATTTATGATCAATTAAGGGTCAATTGAGTGTCAAATCAGTTGAGGGTTAACCTAATTGACTCAATTGATGAGTAGCTAACAATTCCATTGCTAATTGAGGGGTTCAACATTGGAAACCCTAACTCAATTAAAGTAGTTGAGACACTTTTTGGTCCTTGCGGTTTTGAGGTGGTTTGGACCAAACGGTATCAAGACCGTTTGAGTCCAAATGGTCTTAAGACCATTTGGGACCAAACGATCCCAAACCATTTGGTGCTCATGTGGTTTCAAGGTCGATTGTGTCCATGCGGTTTCAAAGTCAACTTGACCAAACGGTCTTCATGACCAAACGGTCTTCACCCCATCTTGGGCAAACGGTCTTGAGTGTGCACTTTACCAAACGGTTTCAAAAGTCAACAAGACCAAATGGTCTTCAACACCAAATGGTTTCAAGGTCTGTCCAAGACTGTTTGGGGGTTTAGTGTGCAATACCGTTTGAGGTTTAAAAAGGTCAAGATCGTTTGATACCTTAGTGGTCAAGATGGTTTAGTAGTTGATTAACCTAAACCTCATGGATGCTTAAAGTGATTAAAGGACCAAGTGGTTAGTTGGTTAGTGTATGTTATAATAAAGGTACCCTTGATGAGATAAAGTGAGTAGCACTCTTTGAATGAGTAAGACCTAATGATCATAATAGTAATGATATAACCCATGATGTCAATATTGAATTGACTTAACATAATCAAGAGTGATACAAATATCATCTTATTGAGAGAAGAGAGAGAAGACTTCTTATATGAATGATTAATCAAGTAATGAACTCCCAATATGGATGGATACCTAATTAGGATATGATCCATGATATTGAGATCATGAAACCCTAGTTATGGAAGCTAATGCATTATAACCCTATTGAGGGCATTAATGGAAGTAATCCTCATACATGATGATGGTATGATCATAATTCATTATAATGTGAATAGTAAACCCTAATCTAGGGTAATGTAATGATATTAACAATAAACCCTAATTCTGGGTTATGCTTTTAAGAATGAAACTCAATGTTTGAATTATGAAATGAGGGAAACACTATTCCTAATTAAAGCTAAAGGGGTTGGTTAACCCTAATTGAATTTAAAAGGGAAACCCTAATCCTAGTAAGGGCATAGTGGTACAACCCTTAAATTGTAAGGTTATCTTTGTTTTGTAATGTGCTAATATTGAGGTAATGTGCCTATTATCGAATGTATTATTATGCAGGTCTTTATGAAATGGTGAACATAGCCAGGTAAGAGATATGATGTCATAATCATTGAAAGCACTTTATATGCTTTGAAAGTAATGATATGTTATGTTGCCTAGTGAAAGGTAACATAAGAGATTGACAGGCTATATAAACCATATGAAATATCAACATTACTATTATTCTATTTATACTATCAAATGACTTGAGGGAAGTATGATACTTGGTAACAAGTGTTTTGGTAATATAAGGGTTTGAACACCCATATTCCAGAATAACAATGATGGGATGGTTAGGGATTGATATCCCAATGTTAAGTAAATGTGAATTGAACTTGATACAATTAGTACTCTTTCTTTATAGTAATTGTCTTATTGGTTTATGTTTGAAAACATGCCTGATGCTAAAAAGAATGCCATAATGTACTTAAATAATCAAGTATAATGATATCATGTAGAGCCCTGACCATATATCCATCATTGTTAGAAGTTAATTGATGGTGAAACAGGTTTTCCTAAGGGAACTCCTAGAGAGCATACTTTTGAGTATGTGGGGGTTATGAACGTGAATATCCTTACGTCGTAATGAGGGAATTCATGTGAGATGTACATTTAATCTCTCAATCCTTCATTATATGTATATGCTGGGATGATGTATCACTAATCTCTCGATGATGTTGTTAATGCCACATCGATGAGAGATAAACAAGAAATCCCTCAATGGTGAAGAGAGTAAAACATGCCACTGTAACTCTAATAGCGAAGTTGCCAGAATACCCTGGAAAGCTATTATGGCAGAGACACAAGATGTCCTGCATGTTGTACCTCACACTGACTGAGGAAGATGATGTCATAGGAATCTGGCTCTTCTGATGACCTATGTATGGTACCGATTGTGATTTAGTAATGGTCGGTTGGACAATGAGTGGTATACCTCATCTCCTCAGGGCATAATTATGTCTGTAAAATGTAAATAGCTGTGTAGCATATTTTCTTAGGTTGAACTGTGAGAAACAATGATTGATGGTACATTGTTTATTGAATCCTTATTGGACAAGTAATATACATGTTCTTCATATTCCTTATTGATTATATGTTCTATTGTTCAATCAAGTTATAATTGAAATGATTGCTTAGAGAATACAACTCTACTTAGTTTATTCAATGAATTGCCTACTGTTGGATAATTATAGTTCTACTATTCATTAATCTTTGCAATAAAAATGCTTATGGAGAAGAGTTATAACTCTCGCTGGGACAATTATTCAATTGTCTCACCCCCATGGGATTCAACTTTTTAGGTACACGCCGAGGACGAAGGAACCCTTCAGTGGTTGAGCAGCAGCAACAACAGCATCCAGGACAACAGTGATCCTCTGGTGGAAACATTGTCGATCAAGTCTTGTAGATAGAATGTCCTATGTGTTGTCTCTGTACTCTCAGGTCCTAGGAGTTAGTAGATGGTTTAATATAGATCTGAGATTTTTGGCATAGTGCCTCGAGATTTTGTATACTTCTCATGAACAGTTCAACAGGGCAGTCGGTGTTATGACTCTCGAGATGTGATACTACAGAGATGTAATGATGAATCAATTTGTAAATAACTTATCTTCTTTGTTTATGAAAGAGTTTTACCATTTGAGGTTCTCTCTACAAATTTTTTTAATTTTTTAGCAATTTTCAGTAATTCCGCTGCTAATCATTCGCTTCTGCATTAGTTAATAATGTTTTCGTGAGTCTGTCGCCACAATTTAGTGGTATCAGAGCTCTAGGTTTGCTGAGTCTACAGAGACAAAGGACTAGGGTTGTAGAGTTTGTTCTAGTGTCTTCCAGTATATCTGATAGTGTCTTCTTTTCATTTAGGAGGAGAAGAGAAAACTAAAGATGTCTGGGTCACACGAAGACAATGTTGCTGAGAGTAGTGTTGTTGCACCTAGAGAAGGTGCAAGAGACCAAGAAAGGGAGGAACATGTAACTGAACCACCCCAGTTCAATCCAGCTGAAATGGGGAACCCATCTTTTCAAGCCATGTTCAGGCAGTTCATGACTACCATGACCCATATGACTGATAGGATGTCTATACCCATACCTAGGGCACCTACCCATCCAGAAGGACAAGGATCCGGCAAGACGTTTGAATGACTATGTCGGGTTGGAGCCACAGAGTATGCGGGAACAACTGACCCAGCAGATGCCAACTTGTGGCTAACTGAACTAGAGAAGGCCTTTAGAATCCTGAACATCCCAGAAGCTGAGAAGGTTAGACATGTTGTATAGCTTCTTAAAGGGAGTTCTGGTCACTGGTGGACCATGGAGGAACATAAAAGGCTAGGTGTGGAGATTGAATGGGAAGCTTTCCGACCGGAATTTATCAATAGATACTTCCCTAAGACGTTCTTGGATGAGAAAATCTCTCAGTTTGAAAGGTTAAGACAAGGACCGATGAACATTAGTGAATATGAGGCTAAGTTCATGGAGCTATTGTGGTTCTGTCTGCATATGGTAGCTACAGATGAAGAAAGGATTAGGCATTTTGAGAAGGGGTTAAATGCTGAGTTGACCACCCCTATGTCTGCTCTGGAAGACAAGAAAAGGTTTGCTACCTTTTTGGAGTCAGTCAGGAGGATAGAGAGGTATGTGTCAGAGAAGCGAGAGACCAAGAACAAGAAGATGTACCCCCAGTTTCAAGGACCTTCATACAAAGATTTCAAGAAACCAAGGTTCTCTGTGCCTACACCACCACCTAGATTCTGTACCCTGACGCAGTGGACATCAAATAGGGGTAGAGGACGAAGCTTACCACTAGAAGGAGCTTGTAGCTCAGCATCTGTGTCGGTTACAGGACCACCCAGACCACAAAAATTGAACAGAAGTTGTTACATATGTGGAAAGGTGAGACATCTGATGAAGGACTGCAGAGCCAAAGAAGTGAGTGTGACTCAACCTCTAAGGCAGAGCCAGCAAGGTTCTCAAAGGAGAAAGTTTCCATTAGGATCTAGAGGACGTGGACAAGCGTCCCAAGATGGATAATCGGTACCTAGTCATCGAGCACCGAATCAACCACAGGAAACAATGAGGTTTTATGCGATGAATCCACCTGAGGCAGTGATCAACCCTCAGGTTGTAGCAGGTCAGATGGAGTTGTTTAATTCTGATATGTCTACTTTATGCGTTGTATCTGTTTTGATTGATTCGGGTGCTACACATTCCTTTATCACTCGAAGGATGATTCTTAACTGCAACCTGACTACAAGTCATAGAACAAATAGTTTGTTGCTAGAAACCCCGTTAATGGGATCTGTTGTGTTGCAAGAGGTATGTTCTCCCTGCATTCTCTTCTTTTCTGATCATCGCATTCAAGTGGACCTTATACCACTTGAGATGCATGGATTCGATGTAATCCTTGGAATGGATACCTTAGAAAGGTATAAGGTTGTCTTGGATTGTGAGTCCAAGCAAGCTGTGTTCACTGATGATAGTGACACATGGATCTTTCAAGGAGATAGAAAGATTCTTCCAACCTGTTTGGTGTCAGCTATGGTTGCTGAGAAGTTGATGAGGCAAGGATGTTATGCATTCTTGGCCCATGTGGTATATACTACCATGGAGAGTCCTAATCCTACCGAAGTTCCTGTAGTCAGGGAATTTGAAGATGTATTTTCTGAAGAACTTCCAGGTGCACCTCCGCCCCGAGAGATTGATTTTGAAATTAATCTAATCCGGAACACGCAACCTATAGCACAAACACCATATAGGATGGCTCCTGCTGAGATGGTAGAACTCAAGAAACAACTGCAAGAGTTGCTTGAGAAGGGTTTCATCCGACCGAGTACTTCATCCTGGGGTGCTCCGATCCTCTTTGTTAAAAAGAAGGATGGATCGATGCGGTTATGCATTGATTATAGATAGTTAAATAAAGTAACAATAAAGAATAAGTATCCTCTACCGAGGATTGATGATCTCTTTGACCAGTTGCGTGGTGCAACTGTCTTCTCAAAGACAGATTTGAGGTCGAGATATCATCAACTGTGTATTAAGAAAGGTGACATACCTAAGTCTGACTTTAGGACAAGTTATGATCATTATGAGTTCAACATTATGTCATTTGGACTAACAAATGCACCAACTACATTTATGGAACTCATGAATAGAATCTTCCAACCTTATCTCGATCGATGTGTTGTTGTCTTCATAGATGACATCTTGATCTACAGTAGAGATGCTCAGTAGCATGAGAAGCATCTTCATCAGGCTCTAACTTTGCTAAGAGAGCATAAGTTATATGCTAAGTTCAGCAAGTGTGAATTTTGGTTACCAAAAGTTTCTTTTCTCAGACACGTAATATCTACTTCATGTATATGCATTGACCCTAAAAAGGTAGAATCTATCCTGCAATGGGAGCAGCCGAAGACACTGACAGAGATCCATAGTTTGTTAGGGTTGGCAGGCTATTATCGGAGGTTCATTAAGAACTTCAGTTCTATAGCTTTACCCTTGACTAAGTTGACCAGGAAGGATGTTCCTTTCGCCTGGAGTGACAAGTTTCAGCAATCTTTTCAGCTATTGAAGGAAAGGTTAACAAGTGCACATGTGCTTGTGTTACCTGAACAAGGAAAAGGATATATAGTTTTCTTTGATGCCTCTAAGAATGGACTAGGATGTGTGTTAATGCAGGATAAACAAGTGATTTCTTTTGCTTCTCGACAGCTTAAGAAACATGAGGAGAATTATCCGACACACGATCTAGAACTAGTTGTTGTAGTCCATGCCTTGAAAATCTGGAGAGATTATCTTTATTGAGAGACATTCCAGATTTTCACCGACCGTAAGAACCTTAAGTATATCTTTTCTCACCATGAGCTTAATATGAGGCAGCGCCGCTGGATGGAATTAATCAAGGACTATGATTGCACAATTGATTACCATCCAGGGAAGGCCAATGTGGTTTCTGATGTTTTAAGTAGGAAATCAGCAACACTAGCCCTAGATAAAGCACATATTAATTCTTTGGTATGCTCTAGAAGGGATATGCTTATCTCCTTAAGGAAAAACAATGTATAGTTGAGAGTATCGTTGTTATCAGGGTTGTTAGGTAAGATGAATATAAAACCTACTCTGAGACAACAGATTAAAGAGGCACAACACGTTGATGTTGTAGTTCAGCATATTAGATCGGAGTATGATAATGAGAAACGAGAAGGTTTCCATGACTCAGATGATCAAGTAGTCTGTTATCATGGTAGGATGATAGTACTAGATGTGGATAACTTGAGGAAGTTAGTCCTAGAAGAAGCTCATTCTTCAATGTATGCTATGCATCCAGGGAGCACCAAGATGTATCAAAACTTGAAAGATATGTATTGGTGGCCTGGATTGAAGAAATACGTTGCTGAGTTTGTTATGCGGTGTCCTGTGTGTCAGCAAGTTAAAGCTGAACACCAGAAACCTACAGGAACAATGCAACCTTTACCCATACCACAATGGAAGTGGGATCATGTGACCATGGATTTTGTGGTTGGTTTACCTAGAATAGCCAAAGGTCATGATTCCATATGGGTAATAGTTGATAGGTTGACAAAGATAGCACATTTCTTACCTGTCAAAACAACATATTCTACTGAGAAGCTGGCACAATTTTATGTAGATGAGATAGTACGACTGCATGGAGTCCCAGTTACCATTGTTTCTAACAGAGGTCCCCAGTTTACAAGTCATTTTTGGGAGCGACTTCATAAAGCTTTAGGCACACAGTTAAGGTTTGGTACAACCTTTCATCCATAAACTGGTGGACAATCAGAAAGGACTATCCAGATCTTAGAGGACTTGCTCAGAGCATGTGTCCTTCAGTTTACAGGAAGTTGGGATCTGCACCTAAGCTTGATTGAGTTTGCCTACAACAATAGCTGTTATAACCTCAATTTTTACAAACTATGTAATGAAATTGTGAATGTTCTTTTTAAAAGATAAATGAAATTCATGGTTGAATTGATGGATTAGTTTGAATGGATTGTGTTTGATAGCTTGTATGTTTTCTTATTGGGCCTTTGTGGCCATTGAGCCCAATTGAAGGATTAAAAGAAAAACAAAAAGAAATGAAAAAGGAATTCCATTTAATAAAGGAATATATGAGGAAAATAAATAGAAATGATTTTAAGGATAAAAGATATTTCCCAAAATAAGATTTCGAGTCAAAAGGGTTCCTTGGGGTTCAAGGAACTTTGGATAATTAGATAATGGCAAAGGAAATAAAGAATATATGGAAAATACAATTAAATAAGGGATAACTTGAAACTGAAGTAAAGGGCTCGTTTCCTTTGGATAATGACTCCAATTTTTTCACAAGGAAAGATAAAGGTACAAATGAGTTTTCCTCAAAATTTGAGATAAAACGGAGTTAAGGATTGAGAGTTATTAAATTTTCAAGTTATCATCAAAATAGAATTTTCCTTGAATAATTGGGAATTTATTATCCTTTTTGGTTTGAACACGGATAACGATGACCGTTGGATTCTAATCCAATGGAGCGGGCTCATCGTCCAGAGTCCCAAAGGGACACAGACTGCAGCCGTTCACAGGGGATTTTCCCCTTGCGATTCCGATCACAGCAGGGTATGAGGGTACATGGGAAGTATCCCATTGAGTTCGGGAGAGAGAGGGGAACGTTTTCGACCCAAGATTTAGCAACTTCCCTTGTGTATGCACGAAACACCTAATTGGTCTAAGAATCAGTTAGCGGCGGGGTTGAGGAAACCCTAAAGGAGTCCCCATGCTCTACGTAAAGACCCCCATGTGGTTCCTTGCACCCTAGCGATCTCAACCGACCAACTCTCGAGTGCCCGTACCCTCTCCTTCATCCTATTGACCTAGCTCGGGCGAGCCTCAACTGTGGCGCCGCCACGCATTTGGGTTAGGAAGAAGAGAGGGAAGACGATGTGTAGCTGTCATCTGATCACGGACCACCGAGGTCCCGCGCGAGATCCAACGCCTCCAGAGCCGCATGCCAATCTTGCTGGAGTAAGTGGAGCGGGTCAGCGCGAGGTGTCAGATCGAAGGACCATCGTGGGCCGAGGAGATCTAGCGAACGAAGGCCTAGTCGTGTGCGCCTACAGTGACAAGCGTTGGATCCAGGCGCGGAGCATAGGCGCATCAATCGGACGGCCACGAATTTTCGATAAAACCCCTCTCTGACCAAAATTATAGAAAATAGCTTTTCTTTGCTAAAATTATAGAAATAGCTAGGAAACTCGTATAAAAGAACTTTATATATGAAAGTTGTATAGAAAAATACACGGAATCTGATAAAAATAATTTGAGAACCTAATTCTATTCTGTTTTGTAAAAGTACCTTAATTTTCTAATAAAGTCTATTAAGAATTGATGAGAAACCCTAATTGCATGATTAAAGTGTATTTTGGTAAATCAATTGATCAAATTGATATGTTTAACTTTGTTAATGATAAAGGTGATATGATTATCAGTTTGAATGCAAAAGTGCATAATTTAGAGTTATAATACCTAAAAGGAAGTTAATTTACATGGAAACCCTAATATGGGATAAAAGGAGATAAAAAGCATGTGGTTGTGGAATAAGATAATCAGATGCTTAGTATAGGAAATTTAATGAGAAATTAGGGGTTTTAGGTAGTTTTGATAAATTAAGGATGATAATAAGGAAAGAAGAAGTGAAAACCCTAATTTCTAAAGAAACCCTAAAATAGGAATTGAAATCCTAAGTAATGTAATGAGAATTGGATAAATATTAATAAAAGGAAAATTGTACTTTTATTTCAGGATTTCTTTTCCTCCTTGCTTGTTGATTGGATTCCTCTACATATTAGATTCTATCTTGAAATCTGCAACCAAAGGTATGTGGTTACTTATGAATAACCGCTTAGGTTTTCCGATGGATTTCCGAATGATTTAATCGCATTGAATGCAACTAAACTGTTTGGATGTTCATATTGCAATTATAAAGTGACTATGACTATCACATAATGTTTATGCCTACAATCTCAGATCCTGGTTCTCTCTGTGGCATAATAGCTAACCTAGTACATGGCTGCCTATGGGTAGGTCCATCAGGTTAGAGAAAGGCCTAGTACATGGCTACCCATTTGGTAGGTCCATCAGGTCTATGGATGACCTAGTACATGGCTACCTATTGGGTAGGTCCATCAGGTCAATGGTTGACTTAGTACATGGCTACCATGGAGGTAGGACCATCAAGTCATAATGAGTTAGATATTGGGCTATCTTCGGATAGTGCCATGCGACTCTATTACCTAAAAGAGAGGTGATATCCATGTCCACTGCAGGGACAACCCAGAGTTCGAGAATATGTATGGATTGAGTTGTATGGTTTAAAACGTAATCTTGATTGTTAAATGATTAATTGTGTGATTATATTGTTAACCTAGTTGAACATTATCTGCTTCCTCCACATACCAGCTTCAGTTGATCATCGTTTTGTTTGTCGGCGATTTAGGTACAAATCTCAAAAGAACAAACAGTAAAACGACACATTATGAATTCAAGAATTAAAGAACAAGGAGGAATTAGTTAGAATAGTTCAGCTGAGGTTAGAAGTTAATATATTCCCAACTTTTCAAAGGTATGCAAAGAAAAATTTTATTACCATTTTTCAGTTTAGTCTGTTAGAATTTAATAATTGTTTATGGTTATATGTCGAACCTTTGATCTGGAATTAATGGGTGCGGCTTCAACCCCTTGGTCTCCCTTAATTGGGGGTTACTGAGAGGTGAGGTCGTAACATTTGGTATCAGAGCCTAGGTTCTTCATGTAACCATTAGTAATTATTAAATTTTACAAACTCCATAGAACCCAAGGGAGTTATTAGAGGAGTATCCGAAAGACGGAGGTGTCTAGAAAGGGATCACGATCGGGGGCTGGAATGATTTTCCTCCGCACCGCTAGTCAGAATATGAGGATTCTTGGACCTATGTGACCGCCTGGCCGAAGTCTTAGGGTATGAATCGAAATAAGATACCTTTATGACTCTCTCATCTTATTCATCCCTTCTCATCACATATTCTACTAAGGCTTTAAGAGTAGGATTCTCTCTCTCCTCCACACTCATGTGGTATGGGAAAGTAAGTTAAGGGTTTAAGAATCCTCCATCAAATTAATAAAATATATGTAATGAGATATCACTAAAAATAAGTATAACTAGTTTGAATGATAAACTAAAGGTTTGTTTGTTATGCTTATGTAGATGGCACGAACCAAGACTGTTGCTATTCCCGAGGGTTCCGGGAATCCGGCTAGGAGTGTTTGGCCTCCCCGAAAAGGAAAGGAGTCTTCTGAAAAGAGGAATAGGAACCATGATGGTGGATCCTCTAAGAAGAGGAAGAGGCCTGAAGAAGTCACTCAAGAGGTCCCTAACCCTAACCCAGTACCATTTAGTAACCTGAACCAAGAAGAAGATCAAGGATATGAAGAACAACATGTGTATGAGGAAGAAGCCAAGATGGAAGAGGACCAGGCTGAGGAACCAGAACCGACCTTTCACACCCCTGATAGCTTGTGGATAGAGCAACAAAGGAAGTTGACAGAAGCTATTAATGCTTTGGCCCTCCGAGACATAGCTAGAGCTGAGAATGGTGAACCACACCCTGTTCGTCCACGTGTGGGAGCCACCATCCTAGACTTTGTCAAGCTGAACATCGAAAAGTTCTGGGGAGAAGATAAGACTGAGGTGGTTGATAAAGCAAAAGCTTGGATACTTGCAATAGAGAATGGTTTCCGCATGCTTGAAGTGCAGCCGAGAAAGAAGGTCCTCTTTGCTGCTCACTTTCTGGAAGGAGCAGCTAAGATATGGTGGGAGACTCACATCACAGGCCGAGATCTGACTGAGGAACCAATGGCACGGGCTGATTTCAAGACCATCTTCACTTCCAGATTCATCCCGGTTGCAGCTAAGAAAGAAAAGGAAAGGGAATTCACTAACATGACTCAAGGAAATTCCTCTGTGGCAGACTTTGGGCGCAAGTTTCAGATCCTGGAACGTTTTGGGTACAAGATGGATGAGGAAAGGAGGGTGGATCACTTCATAGAGCGTCTTCACCCTGCCCTGAAGCCTCCTGTGATGGAAAGCAAACCTAAAACCTTCGCAGAAGCTTACAACACTACCTTAGACATGGAAAGAACTGTGATGCCTGCACAGCTTCCACCCAAGGGGTATTTGGGTTTCACTGAAGGAACCCGAGGTCAGAAGAATCATCATAAGAAGGGTCCAGGTCGTCATCAAGCCAAGGGGAGACATGAAGGAAAAGGAAGACCCCATCCAGAACACAACCGACCGCGATGCCGCTCTTGTGGAAAATGGCATCTTGGTGAGTGTCGCCACACGAAGAAGGTCTTCTTTCGTTTTCAGCAAGAGGGGCATATCCTGCCTGCTTGTCCCCTACCAGCACCAAAAGGACCAGGTCCAGTGGCAGCCCCACCAGTAGCAGCTCCACCAATAGTTGTGGCCCCACCTGCTGGAGAAAGAAGACAAGCTCAAGTGTTCACTATTGACAATGAAGAAGGTCAAGCCAATGCAAATCGGTTGATTGAGGGTAATAACCCTTAGAGTTTTTCTTTATGTTTTGAAAGTTAAGCATGTAATGGTCTAATGTATGGTGAACAATAATGTAGGCATGCTTGAAGTCATGGGACATAATGTAAAAGCATTATTTGATTCTGGATCTACTAATACTTTCATTTCAAGGAATCTTGCAACTATGCTTTGTTTGGATATCAAGGATTTAGGATATGTCTTAGATGTTACAACCTCGAGTGGTCGAATCTTTACCTCTCTTTTGAAAACTCCGGTGATACCTGTGAAATATTGAGATCATGAGTTTCCTACAGACTTTATCCTTCTTGACATGAATGATTTTGATGTGATCATTAGAATGGACTAGCTTTATACCTATAGGGCCCAAATCGACTGTAGGGAAAAGAAAGTAATCATTAGGGAACCAGATCACCCCCTTTTGTCATTAGAGGTAGGAAAGATGCCACCACCAGCTTGTATGTGTCATCCTTGAAGGCGGAAAGAATGATGAGTAAAGGTTGTCAAGCTTTCCTAGTAGTTGTTATCGAGCCCGAACCCAAGGTGCAACCCTTAGAGGAAATAGAGGTTGTCAAGAGCTATGCAGATGTTTTTCCGGATGATCTACCTGGGATTCCTCCCGAGAGAGAGGTTGATTTTTCCATAGAGCTAGCTCCAAGAACAAGCCCTATTTCACGTGCACCTTATAGAATGGCCCCTACAGAGTTGCTCGAGTTGAAGAAACAATTGCAGGAATTGCTAGACAAGGGTTTTATCCGGCCTAGCACATCACCATGGGGAGCTCGAGTCCTATTTGTAAAGAAAAAGGATGGCTCGCTCTGTATGTGTATAGACTATCGGATGATCAACCAAGCTACCATTAAGAACAAATACCCTCTACCCAGAATAGATGACCTGTTTGACCAGTTGAAGTCTGCTCGAGTCTTTTCCAAAATTGACTTAAGATCGGGTTACCACCAGTTGAGAGTCAAGAGTGAGGACATTCCAAAAACAGCTTTTCGAACACGATATGGCCATTATGAGTTTGTGGTTATGCCTTTTGGATTGTCCAATGCACCCAGTGTGTTCATGAACCTTATGAATAGTGTGTTCCAACCCTTCCTTGACTTGTTTGTCATAGTGTTCATAGATGACATATTAGTTTATTCTAATGACTTAGAGCAACACTGAGACGACCTAAGTAAAGTCCTTGATATCCTGAGAAAGCAGAAGTTCTATGGGAAATTCTCAAAATGTGAGTTTTGGATAGACTGAGTCATGTTCCTTGGACATATCATCTCAGGAGGAACGATCGTCGTGGATCCAGCCAAGGTGTTAGCAGTTCGAGACTGGCCTACACCGAAGAACCCCTCCGAAATCCAAAGCTTCTTGGGGCTAGCAGGATACTATCGGCGTTTCATTTCAGATTTCTCAAAGACTGCCTTGCCCTTGACCATGTTGACTCGTAAGGATGTGAAATTTGTGTGGTCCGATGTTTGTGAGGCTCATTTTCAAGAACTGAAAGAAAAGTTGACCACTGCACCAGTTTTGACCCTACCATCAGGCAATGAGGGTTTCATGATCTTCACTGATGCATCCAAAATGGGTCTTGGCTGTGTATTGGAGCAGAATCGACATGTGGTTGCATATGCTTCCCGACAACTCAAGCCTAATGAGGTGAATTACCCAACACATGACTTAGAGTTGGCTGCTATCATTCATGCCTTGAAGATTTGGTGGCATTACCTGTATGGTGCTACTTTTGAGATCTTCACTGACCATAAGAGCTTAAAGTACCTTCTGACACAGAAAGACTTGAACCTACGACAACGAAGATGGATGGAATACATGAAGGATTACGACTTTACCATTTCCTATCATATAGGGAAGGCAAATGTTGTGGCAGATGCGTTGAGTCGGAAACAGCTCAGGTGTGCAGCTGTTCTGTCCAGTCAGTGGAAGAGTTTGGAAGAGTTGGTGAAAGTGTCTCCTCAACCGTTAGGTGATCGAGTTCGATTGGCCAACATTCAGATACAGTCTGATTTGTTGAGTGAAATTGTGGCAGCACAGTTGGTCAGTAGGGAACTTGACAAGATGAGAGGCTTGATGAGAAAGCCTCAGACCCACCTTTCTTTGGGAGTAGATGGAGGAATCAGATTCGAGAATCGTATATGGATTCCTGAAAACTCACCACTGAAAGAACGTATCTTACAAGAAGCTCATGGTTCTAAGTACACTGTACACCCAGGGGCTACTAAGATGTTTAAGGACATGCAGAGGTTTTTCTGGTGGCCAGGGATGAAGAGAGACATTGCAGCTTATGTGGCCAGTTGTCTTACGTGCCAGATGGTGAAGGATGAACATCAACGACCTGGTGGACTTTTACAGTCTATAGAGATTCCGAAAAGGAAATGGGATCAGATCACCATGGATTTTGTGGTGGGTTTACCCCGGACCAAGAGAGGTCATGATGCGATATGGGTTGTGGTGTACCGCCTTACCAAGTCAGCACACTTCCTTGCACTGAAAACCACTGCCAAAGTGTCAGACTTAGTTGAGTTGTACATTTGAGAGATAATGCATTTGCATGGCGTACCCAGTTCCATCATATCTGATTGAGATCCGAAGTTTACTTCCAAACTGTGGAAGCAGGTTCAAGAGGAACTTGGTACGAGGTTAAAGTTCAGTACCGCTTATCACCCCCAAACAGATGGACAGTCAGAAAGGACAATCCAGACTTTAGAGGATCTTTTGAGAGCTTGTGTGCTCGATTGGGGTGGATCATGGGAGAAGTATTTACCTCTAGTTGAGTTTGCATACAACAATAGTTACCAAGCCAATATCGGGATGCCTCCATATGAAGCTCTATACGGGAGACCGTGTTGGTCACCACTTCACTGGGATGATGTTGGTGAGAGGACCTTGTTGAGGTCAGTTGAACTCCAAGTGTATGCTGATAAAGTCTCTTTGATCAGGCAAAGGATAATGATAGCCCAGGATCGAAAGAAGTCGTATGCTGATGCGAAGAGGACTGATGTGCATTTCACTGTGGGAGAGCATGTTTTTCTAAAAATCTGATCGCTCTGAGCTATAGCTAAAAAGAGAGGAAAGTTGAGTCCCCGATATGTGGGTCCGTTTGAGGTATTAGAACGGATTGGTGAGGTGGCTTATCATTTGGCGTTACCCCCTCAATATAGTATGATGCATGATGTGTTTCACGTGTTCAATCTGAAGCGATATGTGCAAGACCCGATCCATGTGTTGAGCATTGAACCTATTGAGCTTGAAGGAAAGATGTCTTATCCTGAGTTACCTTTGTGTATTATAGATAATAAGGTAAAAGAGCTCATAAATAAGAATATAGAGATGGTAAAGGTTCTTTGGAAACATCATGGAGAGGATGAGGCCACATGGGAGCTGAAGACGGACATGGAAAAAGCATATCCTGATTTGTTTGCTTGATTGATGAATTTTGAGGGAAAAATTCCCATAAGGAGGGGAGGATGTTATAACCTCAATTTTTCCAAACTATGTCATGAAATTGTGAATGTTCTTTTTAAAAGATAAATGAAATTCATGGTTGAATTGATGGATTAGTTTCAATGGATTGTGTTTGATAGCTTGTATGTTTTCTTATTGGGCCTTTGTGGCCATTGAGCCCAATTGAAGGATTAAAATAAAAACAAAAAGAAATGAAAAAGGAATTCCATTTAATAAAGGAATATATGAGGAAAATAAATAGAAATGATTTTAAGGCTAAAAGATATTTCCCAAAATAATATTTCGAGTTAAAAGGGTTCCTTGGGGTTCAAGGAACTCAGGATAATTAGATAATGGCAAAGGAAATAAAGAATATGTGGAAAATACAATTAAATAAGGGATAACTTGAAACTAAAGTAAAGGGCTCGTTTCCTTTGGATAATGACTCCAATTTTTGCACAAGGAAATATAAAGGTACAAACGAGTTTTCCTCAAAATTTGATATAAAACGAAGTTAAGGATTGAGAGTTACTAAATTTTCAAGTTATCATCAAAATAGAATTTTCCTTGAATAATAGGGAATTTATTATCCTTTTTGGTTTGAACACGGATAACGATGACCGTTGGATTCTAATACAACGGAGCGGGCTCATCGTACGGAGTCCCAAAGGGACACGGACTGCAACCGTTCACAGGGGGTTTTCCCCTTGCGATTCTGATCACAGCAGGGTATGAGGGTACATGGGAAGTATCCCATTGAGTTCGGGAGAGAGAGGGGAACACTTTCGACCCAAGATTTAGCAACTTCCCTTGTGTATGCAAGAAATGCCTAATTGGTCTAGGAATCAGTAAGTGGCGGGGTTGAGGAAACCCTAAAGGAGTCCCCATGCTCTATATAAAGACCCCCATGTGGTTCCTCGCACCCTAGCGATCTCAACCGACCAACTCTCGAGTGCTCATACCCTCTTCTTCGTCCTATAGACCTAGCTCGGGCGAGCCTCAGCCGCAGCGCCTCCGCGAGTTTGGGTTAGGAAGAAGAGAGGGAAGATGATGTGCATGTGTCGTCTGATCACGGACCACCAAGGTCCCGCGCGAGATCCAACGCCTCCAGAGTCGCAGGCCGATCTTGCTGGAGTAAGTGGAGCGGGTCAGCGCGAGGCGTCAGATCGAAGGACCGTCGTGGGCCGATGAGATCTAGCAGATGAAGGACTAGTCACGCGCGCCTGTAGTGATGAGCGTTAGATCCAGGCACGGACCATAGGCGCATCAATCGGACGTCTGCAAATTTCGGTAAAACCCCTCTCTGACCAAAAGTACAGAAAATAGCTTTTCTTTACTAAAATTATAGAAATAGCTAGGAAACTCGTATAAAAGAACTTTATATATGAATGTTGTATAGAAAAATAAAAGGAATCTGATAAAAATAATTTGAGAACCTAATTCTGTTCTATTTTGCAAAAGTACCTTAATTTTCTAATAAAGTGTATTAAGAATTGATGAGAAACCCTAATTGCATGATTAAAGTGTATTTTGGTAAATCAATAGATCAAATTGATAAGTTTAACTTTGTTAATGATAAAGGTGATATGATTATCAGTTTGAATGCAAAAGTGTGTAATTTAGAGTTATAATACCTAAAAAGAAGTTAATTTACGTGGAAACCCTAATATGGGATAAAAGGAGATAAAAAGCATGTCTTTGTGGAATAAGATAATCAGATGCTTAGTAAAGGAAATTTAATGAGAAATTAGGGGTTTTAGGTAGTTTTGATAAATTAAGGATGATAATCAGGAAATAAGAAGTAAAAACCCTAATTTCTAAAGAAACCCTAAAATAGGAATTGAAATCCTAAGTAATGTGATGAGAATTGGATAAATATTAATAAAAGGAAAATTGTACTTTTATTTCAGGATTTCTTTTCCTCCTTGCTTGTTGATTGGATTCCTCTACATATTAGATTCTATCTTGAAATCTGCAACCAAAGGTATGTGGTTACTTATGAATAACCGCTTAGGTTTTCCGATGGATTTCTGAATGATTTAATCACATTGAATGCAACTAAACTGTTTGGATGTTCATATTGCAATTATAAAGTGACTATGACTATCACATAATGTATATGCCTACAATCTCAGATCCTGGTTCTCTCTGTGGCATAATAGCTAACCTTGTACATGGCTGCCTATGGGTAGGTCCATCAGGTTAGAGAAAGGCCAAGTACATGGATACCCATTGGGTAGGTCCATCAGGTCTATGGATGACCTAGTACATGGCTACCTATTGGGTAGGTCCATCAGGTCAATGGTTGACTTAGTACATGGCTACCACGGAGGTAGGACCATCAAGTCATAATGAGTTAGATATTGGGCTATCTTCGGATAGTGCCATGCGACTCTATTACCTAAAAGAGAGGTGATATCCATGTCCATTGCAGGGACACCTAGAGTTTGAGAATATATATGGATTGAGTTGTATGGTTTAAAACATAATCTTGATTGTTAAATGATTAATTGTGTGATTATATTGTTAACCTAGTTGAACATTATCTCCTTCCTCCACATACCAGCTTCGGCTGATCTTCGTTTTGTTTGTCGGCGATTTAGGTACAAATCTCAAAAGAACAAATAGTAAAGAGACACATTGTTAATTCAAGAATTAATGAACAAGGAGGAATTAGTTAGAATAGTTCAACTGAGGTTAGAAGTTAATTTATTCCCAACTTTTCAAAGGTATGCAAAGAAAAATTTTATTACCATTTTTAAGTTTAGTCTGTGAGAATTTAATAATTGTTTATGGTTATATGTCGAACCTTTGATCCTGAATTAATGGGTGCGGCTTCAACCCCTTGGTCTCCCTTAATTGGGGGTTACTGAGAGGTGAGGTTGTAACAATAGCTATCACCATAGCATTGATATGGCACCTTATGAAGCTTTGTATGGTAGAAGTTGTAGATCTCCCTTATGTTGGCATGAAACTGGTGAGTATCAACTCTTAGGTCCTGATCTTGTGCAGCAGACCACCGAGAAGATTAAAATAACACAACAATAGTTGAAGACTACATACGGATAGGCTGAAATCTTACGCTGATAAGCGTCGTAGACCTTTAGAATTCCAGGTTGGAGATAGAGTGTACCTCAAGGTCTCACCCTAGAAAGGGGCTCTTAGATTTGGAAGGAAAGGAAAGTTAGCACCTAGGTTTATGGGCCTTATCCAATCATCAAACAGATTGGAAAGGTAGCTTATAAGCTAGAGTTACCATCAGAGTTGCAGAAGTTACATCTAGTGTTCCACATTTCCATGCTAAGGAAATGTCATCCTAATACAGAATCAGTTCTGCAACCTATGGAAGTGGAATTTAATGATTATATATCTTATATAGAAGGACATGTGTTAATCCTTAACAAGAGAATTAAAAAGTTGAAAAAGAAAGACATAAGTTTGGTGAAAGTCCTCTGGAATCACCATGGGGTTGAAGAAGCCACGTGGAAACTAGAGGAAGAGATGAGAAGGAAATACCCTACACTTTTCTCTTAATATGTTTTTGTAATGAATTCGGGGACGAAATCCTTGTAAGGGGTGGATAATTTATAACATCCCTGACATGGGTTATGGACTAACCCTAGGTGTTTTGCTTATGTGATTAGATGCTTGTGGTTATCTTATGAAATGTAATTAAATCTTTTAAGGAACTCATATTTCAATTTCAGTCCTTTTTGTATAATGTTGAAACATTGTTTTGTTAAATAATGGACTAAAGTGCAAATTAACCAAGTTGAAGGGTTAACTTGTAAATTGCACATGTTAAGATGTTCCTCTGATGATGAGACATCATATGAATGAATATAATGTGGTGGTATGGATTCCACAAGCTTGAGCACCAAGATATAGCTTGTAGAGTAATCCTTGTGCTTTAAAACCTAGTTTTGGTGTAATGTACAAATTACCTAAAACCTAGGGTCCAACATGTAAAATGTATCCTCTAGAGTATCTCTCATGTTTCTTGGCATCAAGTAGAGCACAGAAAATGAGAAGGGTGCCTTATTTGAATGATCAAGGAGGAGAGATAATCTTGATATTAAAATAATCAAGATATAAGCAAATGACCCTTTAATATATATATACATCTTATTAAGATGTTTGGTTTCTTTTCCTTTAAACTTTGGATAATGGAGGAGTTTTGCATGAGACTATAAGTAGGAAACGTGGCCAAATGATGAAGGAAGCTTTGGTGGTTTTAGTTGGGAAATAAAAGGAGATAATCCATTTCTTTTCACTTTCCTTGAATATATCCAAAAATATATAAGTGTATCTTTCCAACAATACAAGGGAATTGTTTTCCTTAGCTCTTTTCCTTATCTTCTTGCTTTGTCTGACCACAAGAAAGCTCTAGACCAGAGGAAGGACGACCAAGCTGGTTTGTTAAGTATGTATCATCATCTATCTCAAATTCATGGTGAAAACCATAAAACAAGGTTGGATTATTGGTTTTCTTTACACGATTATCCTTTCTAGCCATCTTATTCATCCAAAAAGTGAAGAAGGGACGTTGGACTAGTACTATAGCTTCATCCACCATTAAATCTACAAATCTTGGAGCTCTGGATCAGTCCTAGAGGCAGGTTTTATAACTCTAAACCCTTAAGCTTTGCTTTTGCATCCTTCTTTCCTAATATCGTTGTTTATACTTCTTTAGACACCTTTGTGTGTTCTTGCTATCATTTCTGTGAAGAACAGCCCCTGTTCTTGAGGTAGAATATGATGACGTTAATCTCTATCTTTATCCAAGTTTTACTTTAGCAAACGGTCTCCAACCCTTGCTCAAACGGTTTCCCAAACCGTTTGGGAGCAAACGGTTTCCCAAACCGTTTGGGAGCAAACGGTTTCAAACTATTTGATTGCAAACAGTTTCAACCAAACCGCATAGAAGCAAACGGTCCAAGACCGTTTGGAGGCGTTGACCAGGCATTGACCATTTGGAGGATTGATGATAATAATGTGAACTATATACCTACAAAAACTCATCCATTAATTCCAAGTGATTCACCAATTGAAGGCTCATCAGCCACCTAAATCCTAATCGGGTCTATTGCTGATTTCAATATTTTAATCATGTTGAAGTTTGGGTTGAGTGACCCAAACGGTTTCAAAACCGTTTGGGGATCACCCAAACGGTCTCAAGACCGTTTGGTGATCACCCAAGACCGTTTGGAGGTCTAGGGTTAAGCATAGTTGACCAAATGAGGATCCAATGATATCAAGTTCATGAGTAATCGATTGCTGATTTTGGAGACCAATTCAAGTATACAAACCCTAAATGAATGACTAGGTTTTTGATAAAATAACGGGAAAACGGTCTCAAGACCGTTTTTAGGGTATCCAAATGATCCCAAGACCGTTTGTTGGTCACCCAAGACCATTTGGAGGTCTAGGGTTGACTATGGTCAAGTGGTTGAAAATCTAAAGGCAACAAGTTGAAGTGAAATTGATTGTTGACCTAGTGATCAATCCAATGAATCAAACCTTAATTGGTTAAGTTACTTTTTGATTTTGACTTGAGAAAATGGTCTCAAGACCTTTTGGAGGTCATCCAAATGATCCCATGACCGTTTGGGTTCAAGTCATGATCAAATTGAATGATGGTTCAATGGTGACAAATCAATTAGACTCACATTAAAACAATGTGAAGGGTAATCGATTCCAAACCCTAATCCAATTGATCCAAGCCATAATTGATGATCAATTAAGGGTCAATTGAGTGTCAAATCAGTTGAGGGTTAACCTAATTGACTCAATTGATAAGTGTCTAACAAGTCCATGAATAATTGAGGGGTTCAACATTGGAAACCCTAACTCAATTGAAGTAGTTGAGACACTTTTTGGTCCTTGTGGTTTTGAGGTGGTTTTGGACCAAACGGTCTCAAGACCGTTTGGGTCCAAATGGTCTCAAGACCGTTTGGTACCAAACGATCCCAAACCGTTTTGTGCTCATGTGGTTTCAAGGTCGATTGTGTCCATGCGGTTTCAAAGTCAACTTGACCAAACGGTCTTCATGACCAAATAGTCTTCACCCCATCTTGGGAAAATGGTCTTGAGTGTGCACTTTACCAAACGGTTTCAAAAGGCAACAAGACCAAACAGTCTTCAACACCAAATGGTTTCAAGGTCTGTCCAAGACCGTTTGGGGTTTAGTGCGTAAGACCGTTTGAGGTTTAAAAAGGTCAAGATCGTTTGATACCTTAGTGGTCAAGATGGTTTAGTAGTTGATTAACCTAAACCTCATGGATGCTTAAAGTGATTAAAGGACCAAGTGGTTAGTTGGTTAGTGTATGTTATAATAAAGGTACCCTTGATGAGATAAAGTGATTAACACTCTTTGAATGAGTAAGACCTAATGATCACAATAGTAATGATATAACCCATGATGTCAATATTGAATTGACTTAACCTAATCAAGAGTGATGCAAATATCATCTTATTGAGAGAAGAGAGAGAAGACTTCTTATATGAATGATTAATCAAGTAATGAACTCCTAATAGGGATGGATACCTAATTAGGATATGATCCATGAGATTGAGATCATGAAACCTTAGTTATGGAAGCTAATGCATTATAACCCTATTGAGGGCATTAATGGAAGTAATCCTCATACATGATGATGGTATGATCATAATTCATTATAATGTGAATATTAAACCCTAGTCTAGGGTAATGTAATGATATGAACATTAAACCCTAATTCTGGGTTATGCTTTTAAGCATGAAACTCAATGTTTGAATTATGAAATGAGGGAAACACTATTCCTAATTAAAGCTAAAGGGGTTGGTTAACCCTAATTGAATTTAAAAGGGAAACCCTAACACTTGTAAGGGCATAGTGGTACAACCCTTGAATTGTAAGGTTATCTTTGTTTTGCAATGTGCCGATATTGAGGTAATGTGCCTATTATCGAATATATTATTATGCAGGTCTTTATGAAATGGTGAACATAGCCAGGTAAGAGCTATGATGTCATAATAATTGAAAGCACTTTATAAGCTTTGAAAGTAATGATATGTTATGTTGCCTAGTGAAAGGTAACATAAGAGATTGACAGGCTATATAAACCATATGAAATATCAACATTGCTATTATTCTTTTTATACTGTAAAATGACTTAAGGGAAGTATGATACTTGGTAACAAGTGTTTTGGTAATCTAAGGGTTTGAACACCCATATTCCTGAATAACAATGATGGGATGGTTAGGGATTGATATCCCAATGTTAAGTAAATTTGAAATGAACTTGATACAATTAGTACTCTTTCTTTATAGCAATTGTCTTATTGGTTTATGTTTGAAAACATGCCTGATGCTAAAAAGAATGCCATAATGTACTTAAATAATCAAGTACAATCATATCATGTACAACCCTGACCATAGATGCATCATTATCAGAAGTTAAATGATGGTGAAACAAGTTTTCCTAAGGGAACTCCTGGAGAGCATACTTTTGAGTATGTGGGGGTTATGGACGTGAATATTCTTACGTCCTAATGAGGGAATTGATGTGAGATGTACATTTAATCTCTCAATCCTTCATTATATGTATATGCCAGGATGATGCATCACTAATCTCTCGATGATGTTGTTAATGCTGCATCAATGAGAGATAAACAAGAAATTCCTCGATGGTGAAGAGAGTACAACATGCCACTGTAATTCTAATAGTGAAGTTGCCAGAATACCCTGGAAAGCTATTATGGCAGAGACACAAGATGTCCTGCATGTTGTACCTCACACTGACTGAGGAAGATGAGGTCATAGGAATCCGTCTCTTCTGATGACCTATGTATGGTACCGATTGCAATTTAGTAATGGTCGGTTGGAGAATGAGTGGTATACCTCATCTCCTCAATGCATAATTATGTCTGTAAAATGTAAACAACCGTGTAGCATATTTTCTTAGGTTGAACTACGAGAAACAATGATTGATGGTACATTTTTTATTGAGTCCTTATTGGACAAGTAATATACATGTTATTCATATTCCGTATTGATTATATGTTCTATTGTTCAATCAAGTTATAATTGAAATGATTGCTTAGAGAATACTATTCTACTTAGTTTATTCAATGAACTACCTACTGTTGGATAATTATAGTTCTACTGTTCATTAACTTTTGCAATAACAATGCTTCTGGCGAATAGTTATAACTCTCGCTGGGACATTTATTCAATTGTCTCACCCCCGTGGGATTCAACTTTTTAGGTAGATGACGAGGACGAAGGAACCCTTCAGTGGGTGAGCAGCAGCAGTAGCAACATCCAGGACAACAGTGATCCTTAGGTGGAAACACTGTCTGTCAAGTCTTGTAGATAGAATGTCCTATGTGTCATCTCTGTACTCTCAGGTCCTAGGAGTTAGTAGATGGTTTAATATAGATCTGATATTTTTGGCGTAATGCCTCGAGATTTTGTATACTGCTCATGAACAGTTCAACAGGGCAGTCAGTGTTATGACTCTCGAGATGTTATATTACAGAGATGCAATGATGAATCAGTTTGTAAATAACTTATCTTGTTTCTTTATGAAAGAGTTTTACCATTTGAGGTTCTCTCTACAAAAAGTTTTAATTTTTTAGCGATTTTCAGTAATTTCGCTGCTAATCATTCACTTCCGCATTAGTTAATAACATTTTCGTGAGTCGGTCGCTATAAAGAGCACCCGACTGGTCACAACCATTCGAAATAAGGTGTGATTCCAGTGACTATGCTATAGGGGCGGTGTTAGGACAGAGGCTTGACCAAAAGCCTTATGTAATATACTATGCGTCCAAGACTCTCAATGAAGCGCAAATAAACTACACCACTACAGAAAAGGAGTTCTTAGCTGTAATCTATGCGTTCGAGAAATTCCACTCCTACCTAATTGGATCAAAGGTTATTGTCTACATTTACCACTCCGCCATACGATATCTAATTCAGAAGCAAGATGCAAAACCTAGACTTATCCATTGGTTGTTAATGCTTCAAGAATTTGATTTAGAAATCAAAGACAAAAGCAGAGTGGAAAATGTCGTCGCAGATCATCTCAGCCGCATTGAAGTCGAGGATGATGATAAATTATCTATCTGAGACTCCCTCTCAGACGACCAGCTAATGAATATTACCATCGGATTCCCCTAGTATGCCGACATATTGAATTATCTGGCTCCAGGTATCATCCATCCTTCCATCTCTCATCATGACAAAAAGAAATTCCTCCACGATGTTAAGCAATACTACTGGGACGAACCCTATCTCTTTCGCCTATGCATAGATGGACTTTTCCGTCGCTTCCTATTTGAAGAAGAGATTACTCTTGTCTTAGAAAATTATCATTCTGGCCCCACTGGGGGACACATGAGTTCGAAAAAGACTGCTATGAAAGTTATGCAATCGGGTTTTTTTGGCCAACGATAGCAAGAGATTCCCATGATTTTGTAAAATCATGCAATAAATGTCAACTATCTGGCGGTATAACAAAAAGTAATGAAATTCCCCTCACTATGTGGCAATAGATCGAACTTTGTGATGTGTGGGGGATAGACTACATGGGTCCCTTTCCCTCTTCATATGGATTTTCCTACATATTGGTTGCAGTGGATTATGTCTCGAAATGGGTAGAAGCTATACCCACAGTTTCCAGTGATTCCAAACCAGTCATTAAGATGTTTAAAGATATCATTTTTCCCAGATTTGAAGTCCCTTGAACTGTCATATCTGACGGAGGGACCCATTTTCTGGAGTGAAGCTTTGAAGCCCTCTTGAAGAAATACGGACTCAACCATAAAGTTGCCACGCCTTACCATCCAGAAACTAGTGGTTAGATTGAAGTTTCGAATAGACAACTAAAGGCAATCTTAGAGAAAACCGTCAATAGACACCGCACCGACTGGTCCACCAAGCTTCCTGATGCCCTTTGGGCTTACCAAATAGCTTATAAAACACAAATTGGAACAACCGTGTTCCGTTTGGTATACGGGAAATCATGTCATCTTCCATTAGAATTGGAACATAAGGCTTGGTGGGCTATTAAACAACTGAACTTCAATTTTAAAAGTGTTGGAGAAAACATACAATTGTAGTTGCAGGAACTAGAGGAGCTCAGAATGACCGCATACCACAGTGCCAGGATTTACAAAGAACAAACCAAGATGTGGCATGATGGCCATCTAAAAAGAAAAGACACCGCCATTGGAGACAAAGTCCTTCTTTTCAACTCCATACTCAAAATGTTCCCCGAGAAACTTCGTACAAAGTGGTCCGGGCCTTTTACTATTAAGCATGTATACCCTACTGGAGCCATCATCATTGTTGACAACAATGGAGGAGAAAGGACCGTCAATGGCCATAGATTGAAAAAATACTATACTCCAACAGAAAAAATTTCGAGACAGACTATTAAGATTAGAGACCCCACAGTATCACCATAACAAAATCAAAACTTCGTCGAGCCAGCGACGTAAAACCCAGGCGCTACTTGGGAGGCAACCCAAGATCTATTTCGCACTGTTTACCTTTTATTTTTATTTCCTTTGTTTAATTTAGGTTTATCATCTTTAATCTGAAAATATAAAAATTCACATAAACAACCAAAACAAACATAAAAATATAAAAATGAAAAACCTTAACCATCTCAAACGGTCTTAAAACCATTTGGTGCCAAACGGTCCTCAAACCGTTTGGAGCCAAACGGTCCTCAAACCGTTTGGAGCCAAACGATCTCAAAACCGTTTAACCTCGGAATTTTGTAAGGTCAACCCTCAAATCCTATAAATATAACCCTACCCCCTCTCCTTCTTTCTTTCGATTCTCGAGCTCTCTAAACCCTCGTAAGCACTGTTTCATCCCCCCTGCTCTTGCTCCCGCGCAGCCCACTACGCTGGTTCCATCTGCCACCATTACTCCCATTTCTGTGTGTCTTCACGAAGATTGCATGTCCGTTACTTCCGCCCTTCGCATCGTCGTCGTCATCACCCGCAGTAGCAAGGTAGACCAGTGCACCACCATCACCAACACCTCCATCTTTGCACCACCTCTATTTTTACCGTCTCTGACATCTACGTCGTCGGTGCAACCCCCCTTTTCTATCGCATCCATCATCTCCACCACCACCATCATTTGCAGTGCTGCCACCTTCACTATCGCCGCCGATATCGCCTCTCCCCCATCTGCTATGCTCCCGTCATTCCGCATTCCATACGGTCTTAAAACCGTTTGGAGCCAAACGATCTTGAAACTATCTGGAGCCAAACAGTCTTGAAACCGTCTGGAGCCAAACGGTCCTGAAACCCTCTGGAGCAAAACGGTCCTGAAACAGTCTGGAGACAAACGGTCCTGAAACTGTCTGGAGCCAAACGGTCCTGAAACCGTCTGGTCTTACCAAACTGCATGAATTCCGTTAAAACATAAAAACACATAAACACATACAAAAACTAATTTTTCCTTTTAAATAAAACCTGACCTTCTATTTACAGTTTTAGACATGGCATCACTAGCTAAAGAAGCCACCGGATCTCCTGACGCTCCTTTCTGGACAACGGAGCAACTAATAGAAGACTGTGCCAAGCTCCAGAAAGTTGTAGATACCTATAAAGAGACGGGAAAGATCCCACCAAAGGTCAACATCATAACGGTCATGTGTGAAATTGACCGCATCAACAAATGTCTAGCTGAGGAGCTAGAAGAAGAAGTGGAAGAAATCTCTTCCAGTGATGAAGGCTCCGAATACGAGCCTAACTCCGAAGATGAATCCCCAACCAAAAAATACAAGGGGAAATGAAAGGCCCAGGAAGCTGCAAAAGAACAACCAATAAAGAAATGGGCAAGGAAGCTGGTCTACCCCCTACTACTAGGGAACAAACCCTTATAGAGTACGTCCCAACAATCGCCACTACCACCCCCGCTACCACTCCCACTACTACTCCCCTCTTCCCCACCATCACCACTACAACACCACCACTAGAAAACCTTTACATTCACACCCTCCCATCCATCAACAAAATACTAAAACCAACAAAGTATGTTTGTTCACATGTACTGCACAAGATGGGGATATACGAAAGAATCCTCATCATGCTCGACAACGCCAATCTCTCACGATCGTGTTTTGTCCCAGAAACGAACCCACAATAGAATTCTTTACACATCTCACCAAAGAATCTGTGGACATTATGCACAGGGCAAGGGACGGAGGTGACCGCAGGCTAGTCACCAACTTTTTTGGTAATAAAGTTGTCATAACAGAAAATTTACTGAATGAAATTTTCATAGACAACCTGGAGAAACTCAAAAAGGCCAAAGTTGTTAGCACGGAGAACTCCCAATTCAATAGACACAAGTTCTGGAAAACCCTAACAGGGATCCCAACTTATGAGGAAAAGACCTACAAAGCCTCCAATATTCATTCTGGGTTAGTGTGCACGCTTCACAAAATTCTCACCATTGCGCTCTTCCCCAGAACAGAAGGAGGAAATGTTATCACCGCTGACCTTTTTTTGCTATGGTCCATTCTGCATGGAATGTCGGTCAACATTGGACGACACATGATACAAAAAAATTTAGCCTACGCCATAGGGAAAGAAATCTTCATGGGTGGGCACATAACTTCCATTATCAAATATTTCAAGATGGACAAATTACTCCCTCGATGCACGCAGATCAAGGGTGACATCCTTACTAACGAGCAAACCTTGAAGAACTCCTACATTATCAAGGAAAAGGATGCGAAATTACACTACATTTTCTGCCCTACAGTATGATTTTCTAGAAGTCTGCTACCGCTTCTAGAGCTTGTGGATTATGACAAAGAAAAGCTCCTCTTCACGAACGAAGAGCTTACCAAAATCCTAGCTTCAGTCAAAGTATAAGAGAAGAAGACCAAAGCGGGTGAGACAGAGCTTAGTATTACCGCCCCGACAGCCAGGGTAACAAAAATACCAGTAAAATATCCATCTAAGGCACGCCTACAACCACCACAGCTATCGGGGATTTCGACATCAAAACTACATCCAGAGACAGAACGCCCTCATCCAGAGGAACTAATCAATACTTCATCCTTAGACTCATTCATCATGAGCCTACATGATGAGATCACCACCACCACCACCCCCACCACTTTACCATCCATTACTATCCCACCATCTACCAACCTCCCACCTTTCTCCATAACTATCCCAACAACAATTCCTCCACCCACATCTTCCGCATCACCCTTTTTCTCCCAGGGCATCCCATTTTCTGCTCAATCACCCAACTTCACCTACTCCACTCCCATCTCCACCCATTCCTCCTCAACATTTTCGCTCCCACAATTCTCACCCAGACAATCACCATTTACTTCATCCACCACCACCCCGACACCACTGGTGACTCCATCGACGGTCACTATGCAGTTCGCGGGACCATCAACAATGTCTCTTCCACAAGGCACTACCACCTTTCCACCCCGACCCTAGCCGTACCACCCATCCACATCTGGGGTCCATTTCACAAACGTCGATGAGGAATTCGGACCTCAATTCGACGCTATTCAAAACCTCCTCACCGACCCTTATAACATATTACAATCTATTATTTCTTGTGTGCAGGGTTTAACTACACAGGTCACCAAGATTGACGTGCAAAACCTTGCCTTGCCAGGCATCATCTCAAGCATCCACCAACAACAGAAAGCAACAGCCATGAAATTTGATCGCCTTGATGACTGCCTGCAACAACTGCCACAGTTGGTGCTTGAAGTGAAAGGCCAGCAAGACGATTTGGTCAAGCAAGTTGACAGGATTTCTGTGCAAAATCAACCATTGCCAGAAACTCTGTGCGAGCTTAAGCAGCAAAAAACAGCTTTAAGCATGCACTTGGATGACATCAGCACCACCCTCACACAGCTAAATAACTGACAAGTGGAGTCATCCAACAATGAAATCAACCAACTACGAACTCAAGTGACATACCTCTCTGCACGACTCCTCTCCGTCGAGGCTCGATTTTCAGATCTTAAAGAAGCCTACAATGCTTTGCTTGAAACACATGAGCATATGCAAGTGGCTTTCGACGAGCTACAAGCACTCCACCGGCTGTGCAAGAATCCTCCACCAAAGAAGACAACAAATAAGGAGGCATATGAAGATGACGATGAAGAATAAAATGACGATGAGGATTCTGACTCCTCGGCTGACTCCAATAATAGCACCTCCTCAGACGATAAACCTGACAACCCGGATAATGCTGGGGAGGGCCCCAGCCGAGGAGCTACACCGAAACAACAGAAAGATAGCAAAGAAAGTGATAAAGATCCCAAATCCCCTCCTCACAATGACAACATTAACATGTCATACGGGGATCAATTTGTTGACTATTTTGCACTGGGATCTCTGGGGGAAACTACCAAAGAGGCATCTTTTGTTGAGTTCCAACAATGTTTATTCGGAACCAACACGAGTCAACAACAAGCAACACCAGCTCAACTTGTCTCTGCACTAGAACAATTTGTGCCTTTTCCCCCAAAACAAGAAGAATTCGAAAGAGTCAGTTTAGATACAGACGAAGACCTCAGCTCTGCTTCTGACTCTGATAAAGAAGAAGATATGCAGCGCTACATCGATGATTTGCAACAAACTTCTTCCCACCTTCCCTAGGAGCTTCCCCCGCTGCCACTGCTACCTCACAAGATGCACGATCTAGACATGGTGGCCATCTCTACTCTATATGCTCAAGATATATTCATCCTAAATACTATAGTAGATGATGCCAAAGAAGGGGGCGATGTTATATACCATAATACAAAGACTCAGCGCAAGTTGACCCGTGAAGATTTCTGCACCATCCTTTGACCACAATCAGTGGTGAAGATGGCAATCTTCCGTGTCCTCCTTGCCAATTATATTGAAATCTACAGAAGCTCCAAACGATAGCAACCAGTACTTAACGGTTCACCTGCTCTGGCCATGAATCTTTTATATAAAGACTTACAAAACAAATCTATCGAGCAGCTGTAGAGGGGGATCGCCAAAAAGGCACGTTATATTACCGTGCCCTTTCAAGTCTCTGGTCATTGGCTGCTAATGATCGTGGACACTGCGGCTCGAGACGCCAAGGTGTACAATTTTTACGCCTCTGAACTATGAGCTGGAATAATTAATTTTGCTAGTATCAAAGCTGGGGAGGCCAGATGCATCCCTTTCTCACTCTTGAAATTGATTTGGGTTGCTTGCCCATCCCTCCGCAATGGTTGAAACCAACCATGGTTCCAAATCATCAACCCCCATGCCCAAACTCAAGAGGGATCTAAGGATTGCACTTTCTACGTTATACGTCATATTCAAGCACTCAATCAGCAAATCCCTTTCACTGAACTGGCCACAGAGGATTTTCATTTTCTGCAGGGTCGTTACGCCATGGAGTTAATTTGTGATAGAAGGTTCTTCAAGGACCCAACTATGGCACCCAACGACATTCCTCACTACCTCTTTTCGGCCATCCAATGTCCTCCAAAACGGCCATTCTGGCAAACAATAAAGGAGTTGGAGAAACAACAGCCCGCCAAGGTTCCCGAGAAGAAACAATGGGATCCTTACTCTTTAGATCTGGCGGATGATAAAGGGGTTACCGAGTTGCTAACCGGGGCTACCATCAATAGATCACCTTCACAAATGATTCCCCTATCTGCAATTACACCAACTTTCTCCAACTTTGACCTCAACTCCTACAAAAGACTTTCTGACAATGAACTTCACCTCATCATGTCAAGGCTTTACACTGAGAAAGATGACCTCATTTTTATAGCCGGCGATATTCTGGTCGTGGCAGATGCGCTACGAGAAACTGTACACATCAAAGGGTCTCTATCCATGAGTTTAATTGTCGCCTATCAAAATATTCTCAGACAGAATTACCCTACAATCTATATGGCATCTGCATACATGAAGGACGATCTTATAAAGCTAAAGAACTTTGGAACAACTGAGGCACTCATTTCTTTCCTCCAACATATGACTCCGAAGTTTATCATGCTTCCTTTCCTTCATGCAGAACACTAGATGTTACTGCCAACAAATCTTCATGATGGAACAACAATCATATACAATAGTTTTGACAGCCAGTAGAATCCCAATCAACAACAATACACTACAACACCAAGAATGCCTACAGAAGACGTGGCGAAGGAGTGTGTTGACCAACTACATGACCTTCTCTGCAAGCACACACAGGCATACGGTAAAGACCACTTTCATCGCCCTGCCTTCAGCCACAAATGCCCACAGCAGCTCCGCGAGTCGAACGATTGTGGTTTCCACGTCCTCTACTGGATGTACACCATTATGGTCCTTGGAAGACTAGTGGAGGACATGATAGATGTGGATTACCACGCGTTATGAGGAAAGTTCACTTCTAATCTCCTTCAAACACATGGTGCTAATAAAGGACAAACAGATGCCTGATGCCCTTGTCCTTGTACTTCTCAACCTATCACTTTGACACTATGAGGACAGAGTGAGTGATAAGTTAGGGGGGAGTACACTAGACAAGGGAGAGGTATCATTTCAAAATCCTTCCCTCTCTATCTTCTTTTTCAAATCTGTACAAAAATTTTCTTAGCTTTCTTTGCACTTTTAGTTTTTGTTTTAAATACTTCCCCTTATAATAAATCCCACTCATGAAGAATAACTTCCCTCTTGGAACAAAGTCATCCCCAGCTAACATTAGAATCCAGTAGTCCTCAAGAATAATAACAAGAATAGCACATAGACATGTAATGGTGAATTAATAAATTATCTTCACTCAATTTTCATGCTTCTGTTTCAATTCTACATCTGACTCTCCATAGGTCAACATCAGGGCTGAAATAAGCCAAACACTCTCAAGGAAGGGAGGGACATCATGTGACATCCAAATCAATAAAGCCTCGTAAGTGGATCACTAAGTTGAAACCAAATAAGTGCATGTCAAGAAACTCTAAGAACAACTTTTCTTCTCTTCAAATAAAAGAGGCTTGGCCGACTGTGAGTTTATGAATAAAAGCCAGAGTGTTGAATAAAACTATGAGAGTTGTGCCATGAATAAGGATCTATATGAAGAGCCAATAAAGGTCTCGCCTGGCCAGTACATTCAACTGCCCTCACAAAGGCAGATGTCTCGTTCCCAGTAGTGAAACCCTACGGTATCCAAATATATGAAAGGCTGAAAAAGGACTCACCCGGCCGGTACATTCAGCTGCCCTCACAAAGGCAGATATATCGTGCCTGGTAGTGAGATCCTAAAAGCCTAGACAAACCCTCCCCCACTTGAAGGGGGAGTTACACATCAAGCCTTTAGCCAACCCTCATACCAACTCTAGCTTCCGGTAGGATTTTTTCAGTGAAGTATAAAACTAATTAGAGTCAATGACATGCATAGAATAAAAAGTGATCCCAATGCGGGCTACGATATATGGAAGAAACCTGAGATCCAAGCAACTCTCAATACCTGAAAGAGTTAAAGCATGAAAAGCTCTGATACAACCTTAGGAGATCTCTGGTTTAGAATTGAAGCAAGAGTATGGAAATCTTAACTAAATAAAATCGCCTCACCATTTCATGCCTCATCTCTATCTAACTTGAGGACAAGCTAGACTCTAAGTTAGGGGGGTGATAACCTCCAATTTTGTGATGTTATCTAATTAGTAATTTTCCTCAGTTTTCCACACTCTATCTCAGATAAATTAGATAGAATCCTTAATTTTTCTCTTTTATTGCAAATATACTATTAGATTAACTTTTCTCCTTTTTACTTACAGAAAAAAGATACAAAAAAATCACAAAAGCCTCACACGGTCCCAAGACCGCATCAAGCCAACAGGTCCCATGACCGCATGGAGTCACACGGTCTCAAGACCGCATGAAGCCGCACAGTCTCAAGACCGCATGGAGTCACACGGTCTCAAGATTGCACGAAGCCACATGGTCTCGAGACCACATGAAGCCAACCAGTCCCGAGACCGCATGGATTCAAACAGTTTTAGGGTCTAAACGGTCTAAGAGTACAAACGGTCTCAGAGACCAAACAGTTTCAGGGTCCAAATGGTTTCAGGGTCCAAACGGTCTCAGAACATAAATGGTCTTCACGACTGTTTGGACCCAAAATTGCCCAAACTGTTTGGACTTCACTTAAAGCCTATAAATAAGACCCGAGGGGTCCTCCCAAATTATCAAGTCTCAGATTTCCAAAGGCTGCTTCTGCCACTGTAGAGCTATTTCATCCCTCATCCTCTGCCCCAAGGCTACCAGTCTGAGATCCACACTCCATCCAGAACCGGCTTTCTATTCCATCGCCAAAGAAGGTGGGAAGAGGAGACCTCATCATCAAGCAACCTGTGAAGTGTGAAGATCATCTCTCTCTAAGGGGTTGAATTTCCTCTCTCCTTTGTGGGGATGACGTTCTCTCTTTCTCTCTTCTCACCTTCTTATTTGTCCTTGCTATGAGCGAGTAGTATCATTCACTAGGGTGCGGGGAGTAGCCCCTCTACCCATGTTTTCATTTCATGCAATGTAATCTATAGTTTGCAATTGAGATACACTTTCTTTTCAGTTCAACTTCAATCGTTTAATGAATGCTTGTTGCTTGATCACCAACTTGTGTTACCTTTTATCTTTTAGTACAAATTGTCTACGTTTGTACTATTAGATTCGAAACTCGATTGAATGTTGGTTCTTGATGCATGTATCCACCATGCATCTGTTTCGGTATCTAGGAGTTTTTTTCAAGAAGTGGAGTAAACTCACTTCCATCGTTGTACTTTCATACTATGAAATGGAATCAGTTGACGTATGAAAGTACAACCTCGATAAGTCGAGGAACACACTTTGTGAAGGGAATGATTTAAAGTAGGTGACCATTCGTTTGGGGATGGCTGGCATTGCAACATTCCCACACTTCTCGTAGTTAGTTCTCCGAAAGGAAACTAAATCTACAAAGATACTAACTATTTAGACTCTTATTGCAGGTTATGTTTTTATGTTGCATGCTTTGATCCATGTGTAGTGGTGGTGAAAGCCGCATCCTAGTGGTTTCTTATCATTAATAACAACCTTAAATTTACTTTCTTGCTTTGTTTTACTTGCACTTAGTCTAAAAACAACCAAATCAAATCTTTGTACTAAATATCAACTATTAAGGAGTTAAGTGAAATTCTAACGTTTTCCATCATGTTGCTGCCAACAAGGTCGTTGTCCTGTGGATTTGACCCTTATCTATACTACGATAAGACTTCCACGTATCCTACCATACGTGGGTGGATTTTTAACCTATAGTATAAGCAAGGCTAAACCTAAAGACTTACCATCTTTAGGATTTTTAGTGGTGCACGCTATTCCACGCGAGTGGAAGCTCCATCACTAACCAAAAGGGCCATCACATGGGTACCAAAACCAATCTTATTTGTAGGATTGGCTGGTTGATAGTGGTTGCTCCAAACATATGACTGGAAACAAAGAAGCTTTTCAAACATTTGAAGAAAAGAAGAGTGGTACAGTCACATTTGTAGATAACGCCAAAGGTAAATTTTTTGGAACAGGTAATGTTGGTACAAATCTTCAAATTAAAAATCTCTTACTTGTTGATGGATTACATCACAACTTGATTAGTGACAGTCAATTATGTGATAGTGGCTATGATGTTCTTTTCAACAAATCTTGCTGCAAGCTACTCATAGAAAACACAAATAATGTTGTTTATGAAGGAAAAAGACTAGGAAATCTGTATATACTTAGACCTAATTCCATGCAAGCTATTGTTGGAAAATTTCTTATTGTAAACGATGAATCCTTACAACTATGGAATAAAAAACTAGGTCGTGCAAGTCCACATATTATCAAAAAGTTGATGAAATATGATCTTGTTCGTGGTTTACCTATACTTTCTTTTAACAAACCTAAAAATTGTGAACCATGTACTTTAGGTAAGAAAAGTAAAACTTCTTTCAAATCTAAAACCTTACTTAGTACTACTAGATCATTAGAATGCATTCATATGGGTCTATTTGGTCCTGTAAGGACTCAATCTATTGGTAGTAAAAGATATTGCTTTGTTATTATTCATGATTATAGTAGATATATTTGGGTTCATTTCCTTTCAACAAAAGATGATAAAATTAGAATATTCATTCAATTTAGTTCTAAAATTGAAAATCAACTATAAAACAAAATATGTACCATTAGGAGTGATATGGTGGGGAATTTGAAAATCACATCTTTGAAGAGTTTTATACATCTCAAGGATACACACATAATTTTTCAGCTCCACACACCACAACAAAATGGGGTAGTAGAAAGGAAAATTTGATCTTTGCAAGAAATGGCTAGAACTATGTTACTTGAACACAATACACCTAAAAAATTTGGGCTGAACTGGTTAATAAAACATGTTATGCATTGAATTGTGTAACAATTCACTCCCATCTTAAGAGAACTCCTTATGAACTTATTTTCAACAAAAACATCTAGTGTTGTTTATTTTCATACTTTTAGTACACCCTGTTACATCTTAAATACAAAGGATGATAAAGATAAATTGGACCCTAAATCACATAAAGGATTCTTCTTGGGATACTCAACTTCTAGAAAGGAACTTAGAATCGATAATACCATATCTAAAAAGGTTGAAGAATCAATCAATATCACATTTCATGAAATAACAACACAAAGTGCTGAAATTGAAATTGAAAACTTAAAAGATGTAACTCATCAAATTGATGACTTAAACATATCTACTAAAGATGATCAAAACACTAAAAATGAGAAACAAAATGAGACACAACAGCCCATTCCTAGATTAATCAAGGATCTTCCTCAAGAATTAATCATAGGAAACCCTTTTGATTAAGTAAAAGCTCGATCATTATTTAGACATGTAGCAAAGATGGCATTCGTATCAATCGTTGAACCTAAAGAAGTAAATGAAGCCTTAAAAGATGAATTTTGGATAATGGCTATGCAAGAAGAACCAAATCAATTTACAAAAAATAATGTATGGGACTTAGTTCCTAAACCATAAGATAAAACCATTATTGGAACTAAGTGGGTTTTTTGTAACAAATTTAATGAAGCCAAGGAAGTAGTTATAAACAAAGCTAGGTTGGTAGCTCAAGGATATAATCAACAAGAAGGAATAGATTTTGATGAAACCTATGCTCCTGTGGCTAGACTTGATGTTGTTAGAATGTTACTAGCTCTAGCAGCCCACAAAGACATCAAACTATTCCAAA
This sequence comes from Alisma plantago-aquatica, assembly GCA_963693085.1. Lineage (NCBI taxonomy): Eukaryota > Viridiplantae > Streptophyta > Magnoliopsida > Alismatales > Alismataceae > Alisma > Alisma plantago-aquatica. The sequence goes on along the minus strand of OY856409.1, from coordinate 1,613,891,796 downwards.
TGGATGTAAAAAGTGACTTCCTAAAGGGAATTATTGAAGACGAGGTATATGTTGCTCAACCACCTCGCTTTGAGATTTCTGATAAAATTGATCTTGTATATAAACTTAAGAAATCTCTATATGATCTTAAAAAAGAACCGCATAATTGGTATGAAAGACTAAAAAATTACCTATTTGATAATGGCTTTTTGATTGGAAAATCAGATTCTACACTATTTTTCAAAACTTATGAATCAAATTTTCTTATTGCTCAAATATATGTTGATGAAATAATTTTTGGATCTTCAAACGATTCCTTATGGAATCAATTAGTGATATTATGCAAAAAAGTTTGGAATGAGTCTCATGGGAGAATTAACATTTTTCCTTGGTTTTCAAATAAAACAAATGACCACCGGATTTTTTTTTAAGCTAAGTCAAGTAAACCAAAGAACTCTTAAAATGATTTGGCATGGAAAATTGCAAACATGGTACCACTCCCATGACTACCTTTGCCAAATCTAACAAGGATGAAGATGGTGAAACCATTTATGATTCCTTGTATAGGGCCATTATACATAGTTTTCTATATTTAACCGCTTCTAAACTGGATATCATGTTCTCCGCTGGGCTTTGCGCTAGATTTCAATCAAAACCAATGCATTCTCATTTTCAAGTCGTTAAAAGGATTTTAAGATATCTTGCTGGTACTTTGGCTATGGATTGTGGTATCCTAAGGGACAATTGCTAGATCTAAAATCTTACATTGATGTTGATTACGCTGGTTGTCGACTTGATCGTAAGAGCACAAGTGGTGGTTGTTTCTTACTAGGAAGAGCCTTACTATCTTTGTTTAGTAAAAAGCAAAACACAGTTTCCCTATCCACCATTGAAGACGAATATGTGGCAGCCAGATCATGTTGTGCTCAAGTATTGTATATACAACAAGTTTTGAATGACTATGGTTTTACATTCTCTTCTATGTGATTTTTTGTGATAATACCAGTGCAATAAACTTGTCCCATAATCCAATTTTACATATTCGTTCCAAGCATATTGAAATCATACATCATTTCTTAAGCGATCAGATTTCTAAAAAATATATATCTCTCCATCATGTTGATACTGAAGAATAATTAGTGGATATCTTTACCAAACCTCTTCCTCTTGATCACTTTCAATATATTCAAAAGAGGTTACTTATCACTCCTTTATATGATGTATTCTTTGATATACATGCTCAAAATTCTAATTGGATTTCATGTTATTTCTGTTGCAAAAGATTCTAGTATTGTTTCTTTGATTAGTCACAATAATTTATTATCATGCACAAGTACATAAATAAGCTCAAAACAATTCATCAAAACTACTCACAGACCCTTGTTCAATCAAACATTTATTGGACTGAGATGACTCCCGGTCAACAAAATTGTTGATTGACTTTTACTTGGTGGAACCCTCATCTGACAAGGCATTCTTGAACCAATTTTCTTCTAAAAATTTTGCGAACTGAACATTTTTTGCAAAAAGGCCCCTCAATCGAGAAAATTTTCAACTCAATCCTCCAACTAATGTTCATTTTTTCAAATTACAACGGTCGACCGAACTAGATGTTGCGAGGAGCATCAAAAGAGAGTCGTTGGGCTCTCAATCAATGAAAAGATCGACTGAGCATGTCACTGATTTGCTATTAAAGGACCCCAATCCACCCATTCTACTCACACTTCACTTGCTCTCTTCTCTACCTCCTCTCTAGTGACCTTTAGAGCTATTCTTTAACAATACTCTTGTACTACCATCCCTAGTTCTTCTTCCACCTCCACTTTTTCAAGATGGTTTATCTTCATCACGCGGTAGGAAGAAGCAAGTAGCGGCGAGGAAGGGAAGATATGTCACTCCAACCTTGAGCGTCATCAACAACATCACCCTCAATGACATTGCTACTGGAGAACGCTATCTCAAGATCACCTCAAAGACCCCTCTTCCTTGATGCCTGGTGGACACCAATGACTTCATTATGCTCCTTGACCTCCCCAAGCTCTTCAAGGTGTAAAAGTTGATAGGGTTTCTTGAATCATCCTTCCATATTTGGTCCACCCAAGCCGTAAATGAGTTTTACGCTAATCTTACTAGGGATTCCAATAACCCTTCTCTTTGACTTCCATGGTTGATGGGTTAGGATTGTATTTTTTTGAAAAAGACATCCTCAAAATGTTAGATATAGATGAAGAGGAATATGGAGGTTTCATAGATTTAACCACGGGAAACCCTTTATCCAAACACTCCACCAATGACAACACCATTAGCTAGGGTAGTAAACCTCATTATTTCTCATGACATCTACCCTAGAATAAATAAAACTGAAATCCCAAAATTTAGGATGTATCTAATCTATGCTATGTTAGAGAGTATTCTAGTCAATTTCATTTGGATTATCATATCCAACATGTTTAAATTCTCTAGAATTCCTCCTTATGCTGATTTTGTGTGTCAAATGATTCAATTTTGTCTTGACAAAAACCTAGAGGATCCCAACTACAAGTGTAATAGGCGTCCTCAAAAACTCACCAAAAACACTATAGATAAGATGGGCCTTGAATTTGGACACAAGCGGGCTAGGACCGAAGGAGAGCCATACACTGAAGCCAATCCCCGACTTCCTATTTCTTCTAGCAACTCCATAGAAAATCTAGTCAATGATGTGTGTTATCTCAAAGGGGCTACCTTACACCTTGGGAGACAATTAGATTATAATCATCATGCCATGACCTATCTTAATTAAAGAATTCAAGCCTTATTGCCCAATGTTCCCTACACATACCCATATACACTCTATCATGGGAGCCTCTATCCTTTTAACCCTTCAATTCAATACACCCAAATCCCACATCCACCTTCACATGATCTTTCCCATACTCAATACTCACCTATGGAACTCTAGGACATTGTTTCCCACTTTAGGTTTGATAGGGTACCTACATTTCTGGAGGCATTTCTCTTACAAAGATTGGTGCACTTGATTGGCAAACATTTGTCAAGTATTATGGTGATGCTCCATTTCTTGAGAAAGATCCTGAGGTTGATGTGATCTTGCAATCCTTCATGTGATGTTATCCTATGTAATGAGTATTATTCTTTATGTAATCCTTTCTAGTGAAGTCTATGATGTTAGCTTATGTTGCTATCAATGAAATTGAGCTTGTTTGTGTTCACTTGAGCATGTTAGTAAATTCTATCTTTTGGCTTTCATTGGACATTCTCTATCACTTTGATTTGTATCTTGTGTATCATATTGAGGGGGAGTATCTGTTTCTAGGGGAGTAATATGATTATATGTCTATCTTTTTAAAATTACAAATGGGAAGAAATAATATAAAATCAAAATAAATGAGTTTCATGTTATCTTGGCTTAACATTAATTAATGTTACATTCCTTAAGAGATGGATGACATGTTCCATATCTCTTTAGGAACAGTTATCACACATTTTATGAAAATAAGAATATGTTCTTCATCTAAGGTAATTCTCAGGTATGAAACTAATCTCATTTAAATCATTTTGAATATATTTTAGAAATGTTTGTCATCTTCAAAATGAGGGAGATTTTTGGTTAAATTGGACATTTATATACCCTTTGTTTTGATGATGACAAACATTTTATTCTTTTGGATCTAACGTGCTACTTGAGTATTTTAGGGTTCAAAGGAATAAGGAAAACATACCAAGTGGGAAGATGAAGATAAATGCAAATTGTAGATCAAATGTACTTAATTGTATAAATTCTCATGATTGTACTCAAATATAAACACTTATACAAAAATATAATGTACAAGTACTTAGACATCATGTAAATCAAGCGTTAGATCTTCCTTACCCACTTATAAACCTTAGATAGATTTTCCCCCAAAGTTAGAGTCACCCATGCACATTGAAACACACACTTAGTAGGTGATTCAAAAGTGTAGAAAAGGGACACTCTCGGTCGATGAAATTGTTGACCAAGACACACTCGGTCGAAGTTCTTGTCGACCGAGAACCACCTCGGTCAAAATTGTGAGCAATGTTCAACAACTTACACAATTGTTCACTAAATTAGCATTCGGTCAAAATTAACCTCGACCGAGTAAGAAATGGTGTAAAGCATATGACCATTATACTAGGTAGTTGGTAGTTGGGAGATGGAAATAGATGTTGCAATACTTTTTCCTTAAACCCATGCTCACTTAAAGATAACCTTGATTGGGACATAGTCCGACTGACCAAATTTTCGACCGATCAGGGTTCTGGATTGTTCTTTTCAAGCACAAACAATTTGCAATTGATAGCCATACAATGTACACCTAACGACTAATTAAGCACTAAGAACACTCTAGACACTACTTAGAACGTCCCTAGACACTTGCAAACCATCCCTATAAATATGAGAGCCCTTAGGACACGTAAAGTACCTAATCTACACTTGAGTATTCACTATTGGGAGAAATCAAGCTAAGATTCACTTGTTGTCTTTCTCCTTATGCTCTAGAAAGGTGTCCTATAGATACAATCTCCTAGCCACAACGTTTTCATAACACAATCATCATGTTCATGTGTAATTGTTAAAAAGATGAGTGTCAAAGTAAACTAACATTAAGTATGTTCTTACAAAGTCTTGATATAAAAATAAGTCATGAAACATGTTTTAGTAGAAAATGTGAAAATTTATGTTACATGATTCTAGGAGATTGGGTAGCTTGGCCATTAAATGAGGTAAAGGACAAAGTGATTTAATGAGGGTGAGGATATACATGTTGCTAATACAAATTGGAATTATTTGTATTGTTTTTGCTTGAGGACAAGCAAAGATTTAAGCTCGGGTTATTTTAATGAGGGTATATTCATCCATCTTCAAATGCACTTTTCTTAGTTTTTTCATAGGAATCTATTTCTCTTTTATGAATTTTATAGAAATAATGCAAATTGCTCACTTCTTGACCAGTAATATAAATTCTTATCATTCTTCTTTTATATTTTGCATATTCCACCTTCATGACAAGATCCTCCTAACCACCTCAGCACTTGAACCAATTGGTTCGTTCTTTGATTCGGTTATTTCATATCTAAAGAACACCACACCTCAGAGCCCATATGGACATTTCAACCCTATAGTCATCTCTTTCACAATGACCATTCAAACACCAAAACACTCATCTCACTTCCTAAAATGAATGTCTGAAGCCCTAGGATGACGGGTCGAGATTACTTGAAGACCATGTCCCAACTGAGCAACATCACTACACTGACTTAGGGTATTGATTTGCATTTGTGCATTCAAAAGCCTGAGCCAGCCATTTCGTACTCCATCCATTTGTCTCATATTACTTGGAAGATAATATTTGATCAAGACGCCGCCGCCACCCCCTTAGAGTTTTTTACTTGCTTTCGATCCTCTTTAGACCTAAACTGATTAGTTCAGGTTTTGAACCAGTCAGTTCACAGTGTGCAAATAGGACTCTTTAGAGACACTACCTATTCTTTTTCTCTCCCCCCTTTCAGAGTTTCCACCCCTCCTTTCTCTATTAAAGGAGAAGGGACTCTAGGAAAAAGAGGATCCAATCTTTTTTACTTACATATATATTTTCAGAAATTATTATTTCAATTCTTGCATGTGTACTCCTTGTTCTTCCATAATATTAGTGTTTTGTTCTCATGATTCCTAGTTCATGTTCTTTTGTTCTTGGTCTTCTCTTTGGGAACAAGGATCTATGGAAAATAGTCATTTATGGTCACTATCTAAGATCCCCTTGGGATTCTACTTCATCTAGTCTATGTCTTACTTCCTTCATTCCTTTCCTTTTTCTTTAATGTACATGGATCATGAGTAGTTGCTATATCGAGTAGTGGGGATTTGCCCCATAGACATAGTATAAAGTAGATCAAATCTATATGATTTTATTCGTTAGATGGTATTTTGTTTGAATAATAAACGTTTGAAATGCCTTGATCTCTTATTTCATTTAGTGTTAGTCTCGAAGAATGTGACTACTGAATCCAAGCCTCAGAACAATCAAACAAATGCATGAAGATCAAGATGAGACCTCAGAAGGATCTTTATTGGGATGATCAGACTAGGATCTGTAAACACCAGGACTAATGAGTTTGTTGCGACTTCATCTTTTATAGATACATTTTTGAATGTTTTTACATACCCTCCTCTAACTTATTTTATCTTATAGATTTCATCAATCTAGTTTTACGCAAGCTATGGTGGAAAAACCCATAACCCCGATATATTTATTTATCGATCAATCTCATTTTTCAAACCCCTTGTTCCCAATCTCTCTTCTTTATTTGAAATTTAATATTGCTCATAGTCAATTTCTCTTTAATTTTTCTTAGCATAACTCTTTCATTACTTGTTCTTAGTGTAACTTCAAATTCATTGCAAATTTACTTCCTTATTTTAGCATAATCAAATTGTCAACAATGGACTTTTATTTCTTGTTTAATTTTGTTCAAAGTAATTTAGGTTTAAGAATCAATCTTAAAAATGTTGTCATGTGGGATCGACACTTTTATACTAATAAACAACCTTAACTGGTATTTTTTTCATAAAACAAGGTCAAATTCTATGATAAAAATCCCTAGTGAATTAGTGTGCCAAATGATGTGTATCATTGTATTACATAAAGATCATATATTAATCACCCTAAAAATACCTATGTGAAGTTATCACAAATAGTTCAACAAAAAATAATCGATATCCTAGGTCTTAGGTTCAAAGTTCTCTTTTCACAAGATCATGAAAAACATGTAAACTTGTTGGTCGAACAAGCATACAAGCATAAAAATGATTGATTCAACATGTACTAAGGTTCATACATGCATGGATGTAGTACCATAACAAAAGCAAACATTGGGGCTACTCCTCATGCCCTAGTGTAAGGAAATACTTGCAGCTCATAGTGAGATCAGGATAATAAATAAGGAAAAGGAACCCGATAACCAACATCTGAGCAGGTAAAAGAGATGTAGCAGTAGCATCCACCCAGGACTTTTATCATGTGACCCTTCTTCTTTGTCATCTCCTTGAATGGAGTAGATTTGCAGATGAGAAACCAACAGGTGGATGTGTGGCATGGAGGCACCATCAACCTTCCTACTTCGGTGACATGAGGCCAGGACTTGGTGGGGAGGTGGTCGTCAGGTGTCGATTGATGAAAAATCACCAGGGAGGACCATCTTCCAATGGCTGATCCTTGAATGCATTAGCCTGGCAGATAGAGAATAAATGCCTTCAATAGGAGGATAAAGGCCTATATTTATAGGTGGTAGGTAGGGTTTGGAGCCACCCATCCATGTTACAATGGATCTTGGCAGTTATGGATGTGAAGGGGCAGTGGGAAAAGGTAGATGAAAAGTTTGTCGATGTTGAACTTTCCCATTGGTAGACAAATGGGCAGAAGGACCATTAGTATGGACATGTAGGACCACCTTTGGATGCCAGGACAAGAGATCCACCAAAAGGCGAGGAGTCTAGGTGACCATTAGATGGAAGGCACATTGGATATCCATCGATAGGTATGCAAGGAATATGATCATAAAAAGAGGATTGTAGGACCCCCATTAGAAGGAGAAGTTGGAGTGCCTTCGGTTGTGTTGCGTAGGAGAGACATCAGAAGAGGATGTCAGATGGACCATCAGAAGCTAGGTCAGGATGACCATCAGAAGATGAGTCTAATCAGCCATCAGAATGCAAACTATAGACAACCATCAGATATCAACCAATGGCTAGACAAAGCATCCAAACCAATGGTTGGGCAGACTAATGCAAACCCACCCTAGGGGGGCTACTGTTGTGAGGTCAATGTCTTGCACTGATGGAGCTTCAACCAAAGGAATTGAAACCAATTGAAGGGAAGATAAATGGAAACCAGTGGCATGGATGAAGTAATGCAAATTGATGGTTTTAATCAACTTATGGGAGAACATATCATAGAAAAAATATGGTCCATTTTTTCAATGTTTCTTGGTGCCTATAGTTGGTTAGCGGGACCACAGTCTCCTACACTCCTACCATGCTATGAAGATCAAGCATGCCAAGAGAATAAGGAATTGGGATCAAAATCCTATAAATTAGCATAAAATCAAAGAAACCTATATGTAAGCTATTTCTAAGATAAATAGATGAAGGCAAATGCAAAAAAGTGCTAATAACACAACTAAACTAGGATGAATATTCACCCATGAATATACCCGAAACTTAAACATTTCTGATCCTCGAGCAACCCAAAATCTAAAATAGTTGCTAAATGAAAACTTTCATCCCATGTGACTCCCTCACCTTCACATCATGCTCATTTCCCTACCACCTGATGTGGCCAAAATCATTAATACATGCATGTATCTTCTTTGCCTCCATTCCCATTATACACATCAATTTCCTTGCTTCATATGTTGAAATTGGAAGCTCGATCTCTTCTGAAAGAATTTCTTTCAATGAAGACAATAGATACATGAAATATTTATCATTTTTCATACTATTAAAATTTAGTAAGAAATCTTAACTTAATGCTTAGCCTCGTAAACTTACTACAACTTAAATAAAACAATTTTTCAGCATCATGTAAATTTTTTCTACATAAGAAAGGTGGATTTGTAAGATTTATCGCACAACTATATAGCCTCAAATCAGCCACATTGTTCTAAACTGATTCATTTACATCAACATCATTCATCATTTCTTATTCCACACTATTACTACTATCGACATTTATTGAACATAGGAGTATATCCATGCCATTACCATTATCCCTGTATAATCTCATTACAAATGACCTGAATGTTTATTTTTTTAACAATGTTTACATTCAAGTTGTTATTAAAATTCCTACATGGGAAATAGAACCTATCTCCAAGTCATCTCCTAAGTTCTTCCACAAAACATATAAACTAACCAGGACCACTTATAAACTGTAGAGTTCAACAACATGAAATGGACTTCCAACATAGATCCATTCTAATATGTTTGAATATTGTTCAAAATTGAATCATTGTATGAATACTATTAGAATATAAATTGATGAATGCATACCAACTACCCCATTCTTGAACACTTAATATCACTAATATGTTTATATTGCATGTTCTATTTTTAGGATTATTTTGGTAGCATTTTTTGACAGTTCTCCAAGTGTAGTAATGGAGATGTGTAAACACCCACATGCATATCTACTCCTAGAAAAAAAATGAGGAAATGGTTGTCATAATATTATTGAAACAAAAATACACATTATACAACTCTTAAATTTAGTCATATTATTTTGTGGAAAAATAGCCCTTCCATCTCCTAATATTTTGTCATATTATTGATGCCACTATTAAAATCCTTTAGATTTTTAGCCTCATACTATTTTCTTTGTTGATCTTTGGTCTAATATGGGTCTCTTACCACAACACAAACTTGATATATTGATATCATTCCAAATTAGGCATGTTAAGCTTGATGTTCTCTCATAATTATATCCTTCAAAAGAACTTGATGGTCAATCTGGATCTCTTATTAATTCATTTGGATTTATTAGTGGCGTTCTGGATCTAGATCAACAAGATCGTGTTCTTCATCCACAAAAGACACATCTAGATTTTGGACAACTAACATGCAGAAAGGTATGACCTTTATCCCTTTTTATTTATTTAGTTCACTAATGTTTTCTACCTATGGAAAATCCAACAATTAGGATATCAAGGGATGACTTTCTTTTTATTCTATTTCACCCCCTTCCTAAAATATCTACATTGATATAAGAGTCGGTCTCATATGATTTTAATGCTAGTTTATGTTTTTAACTATAAAAGATTCTTTGGAAAAATATGTGCAAACTTGTAGACACATCAATCACCTAATATCGTATAGGATATATACATATGTGTGTGTGTCTTTGTGAATAATACATATACATATGTGACGCCTTAAAAATCATTTTGTTTGTGGATGAGGATATGGTAATTAGGTCATTGTGGTGTTATCTGAAATATGTAATATGAACATTTTGATTTTGATCAGACATCATGTAATATGTATACAACTTTCATGCCATGCCCCTCTATTTATTATGAATACATCATCGATGGACCATGCTGGAGAGGGTGAGATGATCAAAAGTGCATGCGAAAGAGAATGGTCCTTGGAGAGTTCATGATCAAGATGAGACGATAGATCATCAATACCACAAGAACTTTCCAAATCAAGAACTTCTGATCATCTGACTGACTTGTCTGATCAGGAGACTACAAACCCTAAAAGGTCTATTTTAGAATTACATTTGATGTGGATATCTTGGTTGTTTCTACAACACTTACTGGCTCAAGTTATTGTACTAGTTTCCATATCTTATTTTATGACTTGTGGTGATGTTTATAGTACATGATACATATAATAATATCTATCTAATGGTGATTAGATACATAAGGATATATATATATAAGTCCCTCAATATGATAACAATATTGAATATACCTTACAAGTTCAATTTGATAATGTGTGGGCACACCAAGCATGGTATACCTCTACCTTGGGTAGTGTGATAATAAGCATGTGGGCCTAACAAGTTGGGTGTATGTCTTATTGTATTGGCCTTGGGCTATACATGATTGGGTGATCTTAATGAGATTAAGAACCTAAAGGCATAAATATGACATATTTTTATATGATGATTCTGACATGGAGCGTGCAACCATCTATCCAAAAATTGCATATGATGCAATTGTTAAATGTTACTATCTTAATAATTAATTTGTGAGTGATCAACCGTAGTTGACTCAACACTTACTATATTTTGTATCTTGGTTCACTAGAATATATCTCATTGTAATCTTCCAACTTAATAGTGAAGGGCTATTCATTTGAATAAAAATTAGAAATGTGATTAATTAAAGTCGAAATTAATATTGTAAAATCAGATTTTTGAAATAAAACTAATTTTCAAATCAAAATACTGACTTGCATAAAATATCTTCTATGCATATCAGTGTAAAACACTAACAAAAATCCATTTTCACTGCAATCAGACCTTAAAAAAGAGAGACATATTGGATTAAACTTTAACGACTCGTTGAGGATGCTGAGAATCATTATAACTCCATAGAACTAGCTATATGTCCTAGACACATCACTACCTAGTGTACCCACTCCAAATACTCCTAGGGAAGATAAGGAAGCTCATGCGAAGCATTCTAATGACATTATGGACATTAAATGAGTAATGCTTTTCTTTATGAATCATGAGGTTCATAAGATGAATGAGAACATGGATGTTATTGAGATGATAACATGTCTTAGGAACATATATGAAGAACATGCAACATAGGACATGTAGGATGTCTCTAAGGTGTTGTTTAAGTACAAAATGGCAAAAGGTGATCGAATTGGAACCCATGTACTCATGTTCATTGGGTATGTGGAATGCCTTGTAAGACGAGGATTTCTTTTAGGTCAAGATTCGGCCATAGATGTGATCAAACAATCATGTCATATTCATATCAACAATTTTTCATGAATTACAACATGAAAAATTTTGATAAGCCATTTATAAACTACTTAACATGTTGAAAACTGTTGAGGAGCAAATGAAAGACAAGCTGAATTCCATGTCAATGGTAATCAAAGAAAAAAAAGGTAAAATGAAAAGCTCATACATGTTTTAAATCTAGACCAAAGACTTTTTCACTTAAACAAAAAGGTGTGGCTAAGGGAGGCAACTGTCATCATTTTCACCAGACTGAGAAATTGCCTAATCTACCTTGAGGAACAAAACAACAAGAAGTTAGAGATAGAAATTTCCACTTGAAGTATATATGATACAGAATTAAAGTTATGTACTTATTCATCATGGGTGTTGGAATACCATATTTAGATATTACATATGCTCAAATATGCATTATCTGAAAAGATGTAGACCATTGAATGAAGGGGAGGTGGAATTACACATTGTAAGTGGAGCAACAGTTGATGCTACTAGAGTAGGCATCTATTATTGATGTCTACCTAGTTGGCTTGTAATAGAGATAGAGAACTTCCATAATGTACCTACCATATATTGACATAATATTCTTGTATCTTATTTTGACAAGAATGATTTTGAGTTTATAATAATGGATGGTCATATTTCCATTTCTTGAGAAACATGTATATAATGTATATACCAATAAGTTTAAAGTGATTTTTTCAAACAAAATTTATCTTTGGCACTATCATCTAGGGCACATAAATGAAAATCTCATTCTAGAGTCCATGAATATGGTTATCTAGACTCTTTTGATTTTTAATCAATAGAGACATGTGAATCTTGTTTATTGGGAAATATGAAAAAATTACCATTCACTAGAAATAGTGAGATAGAGAGTGTGACTTATTAGGACACATACATACAGACTTGTGTGGACCTTCAATCACAAGTTTTAGAGGTGGATATCAATATTTCACCACTTTTATTATTAACTTTGATATATTTGGATATGTGTATCTTATGATATACAATTCAGATACCTTTGAAAAATTAAAGGAATGAATGAAGTACAAAATGAACTTGGTAAAAGAGTTAAAGCACTTTGACCAGATCTATGCGGTGAATACTAAGCCCAGAGTTTGAGGTCCTTGTGAGGAATTTTGTTGTTGTATCACAAAGGACTCCACCTAGTAAAAGACAACATAATCATTTGTTAGAAAGAAGGAATAACACCTTGTTGGACATAGTATGATCAATCATGAGTTTAGTTGATCTTTTGATTTCATTTTGGGGGTATCCTATTGAAAGCACCACATATACACTTAACCGAGTACCGTCTAATTTTGTTTAAAAGACACCATATGACATATGGAATGGGAAACATCCCAATATATATTTCAAGAAGGTTTGGGGATGTGAATCTTATGTCAAGAAGAAATTTATGTAATCTTGGACCCAAATAGGATACATGTATCTTTTTTGGGTACCCTAAGGAAACTAAGTGTTACTATTTCTAAACTCCAGTGACAATAAAGTGTTTATTGTCAGAAATGTTGTACTCCTCAAAAAGGAATTTATTTCCAGAAGAACCAATGGGAGGAAAATAGAATTTAAAGAAGTTCAAGACCAAAAAGATGAGATTGTACCTACGGAGGTATATAAGGAATAAAGGAACCAAAAAAGATTATCAAATCTCGAGTTGATATCATAACACAAGAACGTTGAAGGTCTAGTATGGAATGTCTTGGGATTGACAATATGATTTCTCATGACTCAATATGATGTTGTGTTGGTTTTTGAGGATGATGATCCAACAACCTACAATGAGGCTATTTAGGGACCATATATTGAGAAACGGCTTGAGGTTGTGAAATCTAACATGGAATCCATGTATAATAATAAGGTATGGACCTTGGTTTATCTACATGAAGGGGTAAAATTGTAGGGTTCAGATGGGTCTTCAAGAAGAAGATGGACATGGATGGTAAAGTAAAAAAACTTATAAAGGTAGATTTGTAGTAAAAGGTTATATACAAGATGAAAGTGTTAACTATGATGAAACTTCTTCTCTAGTTGATGTGGTCAAATCCAACAACATCATGATTTCCATTGAAGATTAACATGACTATAAGATTTTGGAAATGGATGTTAAAATTGCATTCCTTAGTGGGAATCTTCTAGAGGATGTGGCATGAAGGTTTTATCACTTCAAATGAACACAATATAGTATTTAATCTACAAAGGTTAATCTACAAATTGAAGCAACCATCCTGGATTTGGAATCTGTCTTGATGATATTGTCAAATAGTTTGACTTTATCCAAAATTAATATGAACCTTGTGTTTACAAGAAGGTTAGTAGGAGTATGATTGTATTTCTCATATTATATATTGATGACATACTATTGATGGGAAATAAAATACCTACATGACAATTTCTTATAACATGGTTGGGAAATACCTTCTCCATGAAGGAATTAGGTGAAACATCCTATATTCTAGGAATAAAAAATTATAGAGATAGATCTAGAAGGCTTCTTGGTCTAAGTGAAAGTACATGCATTGACAAAGTGCTAAAGAGGTTTGGCATGCAAAATTTTAAGAGAGGACACTTACCCATATCTCAAGGGATAAGTTTGTCTAGAAGATATTGCCCCATCTCCTTGGAAGATTGGGAATACATGATAAGATTACATATGCCTCTACCATTGGATCTATCATGTATGTGATGATATGTATGTGACTAGATGTCTGGTAAGCTTTGGGAATGATGAGAAGGTATTAGTCAATTGGATTCAGGTGATGGTCACTAGATAGCTATAATGAACATCCTTAATTACTTGAGATGAACTAAGGATGAATTCCTAATTTATGGTGGTGAGCAAGAGTTAGTTGTAAGAGGTTACACTAATGTAAGATTCCTAACAGACAAGGACAATTATCAATCACTACATTATTGTTTTTCTTAAATGGTGGGTTGTAAGCTAGAAAAGTTCCAAGAAAGAAATTTTGGTTGATTCTAAAATACAAGATAAGTACATTTATGTCTCTAGTGCAACGAAGGAATCAATATGGATCAAGAAGTTCAATAAATAAGTTGGAGTGGTTCCAACCACTAAAGCCACAATATAGCTTTACTTCAACAATAATGGAGCTATTGCATAAGCAAAGGGACTCAGAATGCATCAAAATTCCAATCACATATTCATGCATTACCATCCCATACTTGAGGTTGCACACCCAGGAGGTCACATAGAAACATTACGGTCATGTTAGATTCATTGGACTTAGGTTCATTAATGATTCTGTCTAGTGCAAGTGTGAGACTGTTGGTTATATGCCATGAGATCCATCATGTGATGATTTTAAAAGGGATCTTTTGTGCTTAGATTGTTAACAAAAGCAATTCCACTTACTACGTTTGTTTCAATATTGAGATAATGAAGATAACATGATAATGTCCTAAGAACTTTTAAGTAGATGACATATGGTTTGGGGAGAAGAGTTGAACATGAAATCATACTTATAATAAGAGTATTGATTCTTGTAATGTTCCTAGTCGATTATCATTGTGGATAAGACCGAACAATAATAATACACAAGACTAGCATGTATGGTGAGTGATGAATATGTCTCTTTAGTCATGTTATTGGATATTAACTCACTTACATTGGTACTTGTTAGAGAAACAATTCTAGTAGACAGACCCACCTTGAGATTGACACATGGAATTCATGTAATGACATGTCAAATTCATATGTCAATGTGACATTATTGACTGTGATTCTTAGACTTGAAATAATATATATGTTTTGTGTACTTTGACACTATCCCAATGTTCTCTAAAATATGAGTTGCCAAAAGGTGGTTATTGGGTACACTTTGACACATGGGAATATTGTGAGTGATAGAGATAGATATTTTCCTCAGTTGGAGTGATATCCTTATCCAATTGATAAGCTAGACTATAAATGCATTATCACTCTCATGTGAGTCCACTACTACAGAAACATCATTCAATGTCGCTTTTCTGGGCATCGGTTATTTCGGAAAACCCATGCCTATACTATTCAATGTCAGTTATTTAGGTAAACTGACGTCTATAGTCGAAGACCAGCCAGACACGGGTACCGCTTTGTATACAACGTCGGCTGGGTATAACAAACTGATGCCTAAAATCGCCCGCAAAATCCAATTTTCGAGTGAAAAAAATTTGGCTCCAAAGTGTCACATACAGCGTCGGTTGTTTAACTAATAACTGACGCCTATATAAGATGAAAATTTGCGTGAAAAGTTCCACTTTTGGTGTCAGTTATCCTTTGATAACCGACACTGATAATGGTTCCCACCAAATAATTTAGGGCAAATATTGTCTAATTGGACGTCGTTTGTTTACTATCCACCGATGCTGAAGAGTAAAAGGCATCAATTTTTTAGATAACCGACGTTGTTGATGAACTTAATAGATCTGTATCACCCGACTCTTCCCCTTTCTTCCTATTTCATCGTGATAATTTTCTCCTGTGTTGATGCTCGCCGCCGCTCACCAAAAATCGCCCGACGACCCCCGTTGCCGCTGCTGCTGGTGTGCCTTTGCTCGCCGCTGCTGCTGGTTCTCCTACTGTCGTCGCTCACCACCACTGTTTCTCTGCTCTTCTCTACTGCTCTGCTCTTCTCCTGGTGCCACTACTTCTCGCCACTATACTCTGCTCTTCTCCTGCTCGCCGCCACTACTGTCGCCGCTCTCCACCGCTCTTCTCCACGCTAGCTCTAGGTAACCCTAGCCTCTTTGCTTCCTTCTCCCTAGCTCCTTACTAACAGCAAGCACGGCCATGGCTGTGTTGGCCTATCACGGCCGTGGTTGTGTTGGCCTACCACGACCGTGCTAGACAACACGGCCGTGGTAGGCCAACATAGCCACGGTCGTTACCACGACCGTGCTGTCCAGCACGGCCGTGGTAGGCCAACACAGCCACGGCCGTGCTTGTTGTTAGTAAGGATATGAACAAATTTTTGTGTAATGCTTTATGTAAATCCTAGGATATGAACAAATCTTTTGCTTGCATATATTTGTGCTTCTATTCCTAATGTTTGACCTAATTCAGTAAATTTTGATGCATGTTGAAATAAGATATAAACTTGTCCATTCTAGCATCCTAATTTGATTTGATTAAACCTAACATTGATGAAACCCTAACATCAATTGTGATGAAACCCTAATATTAATTGTGATGAAACCCTAACATGTACATATCTATTATTGTGTTTGTTGGCCTAGAAACCCGTCTAAGATTTACTCATTAGGAGTAAATCTTGGATAGTCCCCAGTTTGGGACTGTTCTTGAACACCTAATCTCACTTAGGATGTAAGTGTATAATGTGTATATATTGGGTTTTCAAGAAATTTCGATAGCATTTCCCCGTTTGTTCTCTAAGTACATATGTACTTAGAGAACAATGGGGAAATGCTACCGAAATTTTCTTGAAAACCCAATACACATTATACACTTACTAGTGAGATTAGGTGTTCAAGGATGGGATAGGTGGTAAACATTTATTATATATAAGAATGACATCACACGTATTTGTTAACCATAGAACCTAATCTTGTCCTAATATATACTTGTTTTCTCTTTGATCATATGACGTGTATTTTACTACGCGCTAAAAACGCAAGTGTACGCGTCGAGTAATATAGGCCTTTGTGAGGCCCGAGTCGAACACAGGGATACGTTGAATTATTGGAGACTTCTACTAACTATTTGCGATCAGCTAAGCCGGATAAAAAAGTAGGGTTTGTTGTCGAAATTAAAAGAAAATAAAAATAAAACAAAGCAAACAATCGATTAAAGGTTGATTTAATCAATTCAAAAGGATATCTTTAGGATTTCGGTTTCACCGCGGGTCAACATTGCATTAGGTTTCATATAACTCCTCAATCTTCTCTCTCTATCCGGGTAGTGGCCTGAAAACAGAATTACCCATTGTCGTGGTGTAATTCACTACTTAGGTTTAGGTTGATTCCACCGTCGTAGTAATCATTCCCCTAAACTAAGCGCATTATAGCCGATCTCTCAGTTTCCACCATTAATTTTACACCTCCTTTGTCAAGGGATTTATCGATTAATGTAGGTTTCGTCTCTTTTCAACCGTTAATCCTTCTGTCGAAGTGATTAAGGGCATTAAGTTATTATTATGGTGATCAATCATAACAATATATGGAGAAAACGAAACTATATCATGGATTTAAGAGAGAAAATATGAATTATTAATATAAAACTGTCATACAATGCATTCCCGGGCTACTCCCGGTCCTAAAGACAAAGGGGATTAGCCCTGCATGGTCATCTCAATGAAAGACAGAGGAGTAGAGAAGAAAAATATGGGAAACATGGAGCAAACTCGTGTAACCCCTGATACAAAGGTGTTCTTGGAGATCCTCCTCGAGAAACGTGCGTTTTGCAATCTTTCGGCAGCAAAATCGCCCGTCGGAGGTGCCCGGATCACTCGGTTGACGGCCTTTGTCTCTCGTCTCCTATCTCTCTCTCTCCTTCTTGGATGTTGTGCAACACAATGTCCTCTCCCCCTCGGGCCGTCCGTGCTCTTCTTAGGTCATAGGACCACTTTACGGCTCCGAAAAAGCTCAACCGTCGGATTAAAATGATCCGTTTTAGTGCTGAAAATCGCCAGATCCCGACGCTGTCGATGGTATCGACCATGGAACAGGTTATTCCTTCCAAGATCACGTTTTGGGGTTGCTTTTTGATGAAATGTCGATACTATCGACCTGGGGGTCGATAGTATCGACTCCGGACAATGCAAAAGTGCCTGAAAAAGTGCCGAAACATGTGTATAAGTCCGGGGATTATATAAAATCATATAAATATTATAAAAGAAGTATAATTTGATGCAAAAAGAGTTTAAAGGCCAACTATAGTGAATTATGCAAATATAATCAAGAAAATGACAAATACATGCATAAAACAGATATAAAATAAGCCTATAAAAGTGACTTAAAACCCATGCATCAAACTCCCCTAAGCTTAAACCTTGCTCGTCCTCGAGCAACAAAACTTTGGATTTGGTTGAGATAAGTCAGCAACAGGACATAAATACATGAAATGAATCTACATCATCCCCACTTTCTTTCCACAAACCGGCCCTCATTGACCATTGAACACTAACTGCCATCCAGGCGACCAAAGACCTATGTAAAAGATGCCTATCCCCCAATCAGTGAAACACTATCAATTAAAGCAGTTAATATAATAAACTCATCAGGTCCATACTTGATGCATCTTGTGATCTCCTATCTACGTTGCTCATTTCCTAACTACCATCTAAATGGAAGCAGATCTCCTGATATTAATGAATGAGGAGAATATCATGGGTGGCCTACCGATTAGAGCAACGGGTGGATGGGATAGGTGGTTGTGGAAGAGATGGAAGCACATAATAGTGAATCATGCAATACAAAAATTAATGACCTATCATGATGCAAAATGCAAGTGAAAATGTCCTAATGTTACATTTTTGGTGGAATGATGCATGCACTATCATTCCGTCTCAAGGTGAGATGGAATATCTAAGAAAACTACACCATGTGCTTATTCTTCTTAGTATGTAAGTGAGAACATGTTCCTTTCTCCCTCTCATTCCTACTTACTTCTCGATTTTTTTTCTTTTTTTTTTCTTCTCTTTTTTTTTCAATTTTTTTTTCAATTTTTTTTCAAGCCCTTATTTTCATAGATGACAATGAATTATATGTCGGGCTCACTTCTTGTTACATACTTGTGCATCTGAAGCATTCTATTTGGAGGGTATGGAACAAGTTCATCACCTTTAATGTTTTTAGAGTAACATAAGATACATGGTGTACAATATGCTCAAAAGATGTAAATGCAACTACATAATGACAGTTATGCAACTACTATGACATGCACCTAAGGATAATGTGCATGTATAACTACTCTATCTTTTTTTTTTCATTCTCATGCAAAAAATGTGAAAATAGTTGTAATGCAAGACCTATCTACATGGTATGCAATCAAAGAGTGAAAGACAGTAATGTGCTCCCATTTCTTATGGTGGAGTGTGAATGAAATTGTGGTGGATCAGATCACAAGACTAATTGACAGAACCTTTCGAAAATATCATATGTCCCTCTCTAAAGACCTGTGTACAGGGTAACTAAAGGATTTCTCTCTTAAAATTTAGTCTAAGGTCACGTTAGCATTTAGTCGGTTTGGGCTCAAACATCCTTGTCAATCACTTTTCCTTGGACAATAAAGATGGTCATTCATGTCCCCGTGTCCTGAAGCTGACTCACCCAAGCACTTCCTCAGTTATGCCACTCAATTACTCACAAGAATAAGCTCAACAAGTTTTCAATATGCTCATATTTTCATGTGCCCACAACCCAAGAGTAAAACTCCCAATTGAAACCATGCATTTATTGCTCCACAAATTACACTAGATAGATGTGGATCCTACAAAAGCGGTAAACCTAGAAATAAAAACAACTAATATTTCAAAAATAAAAGCAACATGAATAAGTAAGTAAAAACTAAGATAGAGGGTTGTTCCAACACCCCCCTAAGCTTGAATATGACTATGGCCTCATAGTCAACATTCTCACTTAAGAGGTGGAACAACGGTACCGTTCGCTTTGAAGTGTGGTGAAGAAGGATGGTCAGATGCTCAAGTAGACCAAGTGATGCATGCTATCTCCCTCCTTTTTGTGGCCCTTTTTGTGTCTTAGTGGTTCTAAGACGTGACTTGCTTCATCCATCTTTCCTCTGCAAAAAACGGTTCGAAAAAATCTCGTTTCGATACCTTTTACGGCCTGTTTTATGTAGCTGTCCTGCAGGTGTCGATACCATCGACCAAGGTCGATGGTATCGACCCAGACTCAGCGATTTTGTTGAATCGACGCATCTAAAAGCCTGGAAACTCAAAAGTGTCGATACTATCGACCCTAGGGTCGATGGTATCGACTTTACTGGCACCAATTTTTCTGTAAATCTTCAGGAATCTCGATACTATCGACCCTAGGGTCGATGGTATCGACTTTTCTTCAGCGTTTACTTCTCCAAACTCGATACTATCGACATGGGTGTCGATAGTATCGACCTTAACATTCTGCACACTTCAAAACACGAGTTAGGGTACCATTTTTACAAAAATTATCAAAACCTAAGCAAAAACTAAGTACATAAACATAAAAGAACATAGCCAAACATAAAATTGAACCTAAAGTTGGGTTGCCTCCCAACAAGCGCCCTTGTTTAATGTCCTAGGCTTGACATAAAGATACCTTTAACCTGGGTTGTCAAGGGATGTCTCTAATGATTCATGTGGTAATTTGAATTTAACTCTATCATCACCAATCCCAAGTGTCAAGTAACCTTGCCCAATTGCAGTGATTACATCAGCAGTAGCTTGGAACGGCCTTCCCAATAGCATCTCACCTCCTTCCAGCTCATGCATGTCCATGACCACAAAGTCAACAGGGAAGATGAACGTGTCTACCTTGATGAGTACATCCTCGCACACTCCATATGGCCTTACAATGGACCCATCCGCCAACTCAATCATTGCCGCCGATTTCTTTATCTCCTTCAACCCAAGCTTTTGAAATGTGGACAGAGTCATAAGATTAATGCTGGCGCCCGAATCACACTGTGCTTGTGGAAAATGTTGGTCACCTATTGAACATGGGATATAAAAACTTCCCGGGTCTTTCTTCTTCTCTGGTAAGCTCCCAAGAATGATTGAGCTCACCATTTCATTCATCCTGCATACATCAGTATCTTTGATCCGCCTCTTTTTGTTGATTATATCTTTAATGAACCTCCCATAGGCGGGAACCTTCTCAATCATTTCCACCAACGGAATGTTTATATGTAGTTTTCTGAACATCTCCAAGAATTTTCTATAATGCCGGTGCTCCTTCTTTGGCTTCGGATTGTCCCGACTTGACACATCTGCCGTATTGACACGCTTGTGAGGAGGCACATATGAGCTTTTCGGGGCCAGCTCCCCTAAACTTGCTTCAATTACTCCCTCTGACGTGGGCTTTGGCGAGACATCGTCAATAGTAACAGCTTGTTGTGGTTCCTCTCTCGCATTCGATGTCTCCACACGTGCACAAACAACCTTCAATTGTTCTTTTTTCCTAGGAGGAGACGTGACCACCATGGGATCTTGGCGGCTTTTCCAAAAAGAAAAAGTGCTTCCGCCTGGTAGTCTATAGTAAGTGCGAGGGTACGGTATTGCCGGCGTCGCCTCCGTATTAAAAGTTATTTTGCCTTGCTCTTTTGCTTCTGACACCTGAGATTCCTCCTCATTGTCTATCACAGAAATATACTTGACCTGATGGTTTACTTGGGCCACATTTGCATTCTCGGTTGGTCTCTGTTGATTGGCGTTCTTGATGGCCGCCACTTCACTGGAGATCTGTGCCACGGTAGTTTCTAATGCCCGCATTTGTGCTCCATGGCTTTGCAGCGTCTGCCCAAACTTGGTTAGAATTTCACCTTGAGATTGCAATTGCTTACCAAACATGGCCATCATCTCCTGGTTCTGCTGTACCATTTGACTCAGTAGTTCAGTGTTCTTATCTTCAACTCTTGGATGTGGCTTCGCCTCCGGATCTTGTTGGAAATTATTAGGATCCTTCCAGGAGAACTTTTTGTCTCTCCTCCATGCATAGTCATTGTTTCTGTAGCCCTGTTGTTGCATGAATTTAACTTGGGCTTCCTCATCCTCAGATGCATCTTCCTTAGATAGTAACTTCTTGGCTAGGAGATCTAACTTATCATTCAGCTCCTTGACTGCTTTAGATTCCCCTATCGCTCGAACATGCTCAACTTTATCCCGGTCACCCCATGATTGTTTCCTAGCCATGTTCTTTAATATCTTCCAGCATCTCGTATCAGTGTTGTTCAAGAAAAATCCAGAGCCGGCTGAGTCCAAGTTACTTCTATCATGCTCGGAGAGAGCAAAATAGAAGATCTTCACCTGTGTCTCTTTGTCCAGTCCATGATGTGGGCATCTCCTCAACATGACCTGGAATCGCTCCCAAGTCTCAGAATAAGTTTCACCCACCTGTTGGGTGAAATTGTGAATCTTCCTGATCATATCATTGGTCTTCTCAGGAGGGAAGAACCTCTCGAAGAAAACCTCCACCATGTGATCCCATGATTCAACAAATTCATCGTCGAGGTTATGAAGCCACTCTCTTGCCACTCCAGCCAAGGAACTCGGGAATAACTTGAGGTAGAGCACATCCTGTGGAAATCGATCTATCTTCACCATATCGCAGTTTTCAACAAACTGACTAATGTGTGCCACTGGATCTTCATTTTTCAGTCCCTGAAATGCGTTGGACTTGACCAAGTTAATCAGTGCTGGGTCGATCTTGTATGTAGGTATGTTTAGCCCCTGTTTCTTTATAGGCCCCTTTGATGCTGAAGAAGAAGACGTCTTGATCTTCTCCCATATTGTCTGTGCTTCAGCCATTGCTTCTTCTTGTTCTTGCTCAGATTCAGAATTTATATCACTGTGGTGTTCCTCCTCGTAGTAGTCCTCGTCCTCTGGTCCTGCAGATGGAACCTCAGGTGTGCGATTCACGTAGTCTCGACTACGTGTGTGCACCATGCAAAGTACCTGAAATATGGAAATAGGGGTTCAATACAATGCTTTGAACGAGACAACACAATTATAGAGAAATACAGGAATTTTTGAAATTGTTTTAAAGTAAATAAAAAAATGTGGCCTAGAATGGCCGCTCTTAGCACTCAAAGTGCCAATAATTCGCCGTATCCCCGGCAACGGCGCCAAAAACTTGACGTGTATTTTACTACACGCTAAAAACGCAAGTGTACGCGTCGAGTAATATAGGCCTTTGTGAGGCCCGAGTCGAACACAGGGATACGTTGAATTATTGGAGACTTCTACTAACTATTTGCGATCAGCTAAGCCGGATAACAAAGTAGGGTTTGTTGTCGAAATTAAAAGAAAATAAAAATAAAACAAAGCAAACAATCGATTAAAGGTTGATTTAATCAATTCAAAAGGATATCTTTAGGATTTCGGTTTCACCGCGGGTCAACATTGCATTAGGTTTCATATAACTCCTCAATCTTCTCTCTCTATCCGGGTAGTGGCCTGAAAACAGAATTACCCATTGTCGTGGTGTAATTCACTACTTAGGTTTAGGTTGATTCCACCGTCGTAGTAATCATTCCCCTAAACTAAGCGCATTATAGCCGAAATCTCAGTTTCCACCATTAATTTTACACCTCCTTTGTCAAGGGATTTATCGATTAATGTAGGTTTCGTCTCTTTTCAACCGTTAATCCTTCTGTCGAAGTGATTAAGGGCATTAAGTTATTATTATGGTGATCAAGCATAACAATATATGGAGAAAACGAAACTATACCATGGATTTAAGAGAGAAAATATGAATTATTAATATAAAACTGTCATACAATGCATTCCCGGGCTACTCCCGGTCCTAAAGACAAAGGGGATTAGCCCCGCATGGTCATCTCAATGAAAGACAGAGGAGTAGAGAAGAAAAATATGGGAAACATGGAGCAAACTCGTGTAACCCCTGATACAAAGGTGTTCCTGGAGATCCTCCTCGAGAAACGTGCATTTTGCAATCTTCCGGCAGCAAAATCGCCCGTCGGAGGTGCCCGGATCACTCGGTTGACGGCCTTTGTCTCTCGTCTCCTATCTCTCTCTCTCCTTCTTGTATGTTGTGCAACACAATGTCCTCTCTCCCTCGGGCCGTCCGTGCTCTTCTTAGGTCATAGGACCACTTTACGGCTCCGAAAAAGCTCAACCGTCGGATTAAAACGATCCGTTTTAGTGCTGAAAATCGCCAGATCCCAACGCTGTCGATGGTATCGACCCTAGGTCGATGGTATCGACCATGGAACAGGTTATTCCTTCCAAGATCACGTTTTGGGGTTGCTTTTTGATGAAATGTCGATACTATCGACCTGGGGGTCGATAGTATCGACTCCGGACAATGCAAAAGTGCCTGAAAAAGTGCCGAAACATGTGTATAAGTCCGGGGATTATATAAAATCATATAAATATTATAAAAGAAGTATAATTTGATGCAAAAAGAGTTTAAAGGCCAACTATAGTGAATTATGCAAATATAATCAAGAAAATGACAAATACATGCATAAAACAGATATAAAATAAGCCTATAAAAGTGACTTAAAACCCATGCATCATCATAGAATGGACAGATCATGGATGTGCATTCGCAATTGCTGCACCCCAGAGTTTATATCTGGTCTTGATCAGTTTATAAGATTTGCCGAGGAACATAGGAAAGAACCTGGAGATAGGTTCTACTGTCCATGTAGGCATTGTGGTAACAACTTGAAAGTTAGCACTGGTGACGAAATCAAAAGTCATGTCATGAGCAACGGGATTGTATAAGGCTATATAGAATGGCACTGGCATGGAGAGATTTCAAACTTGAAACTAGTGGATGTCGATAGCAGTGCTTGGGTGGAAGAAGAAATTACCTTCGATGATGTAGATGTAAATGAACTAGTTCCAGTAGACATCGTTGATGCGATGCTGGATAGTTGTAAAGTAGAGCACAACGATCCACCTCCTATCTTTAGAAACATTGTGCATGATGCTGAGATATCGTTATACGCAGGCTGTGCTAAGTTTACGAATCTTAGCATTGTGTTGAGATTGTATAAGTTGAAAGCTAATAATAGATGGAACGAAAAAAGCTTCACTTCATTGTTGACTTTGTTGAAAGAAATGCTTCCTGAAGGAAACGAGCTGCCAATCTCAACATACCGGGTAAAGAAATTGTTGTGCCCAATGGGAATGGAGGCCCAGAAGATACATGCATGCCCGAATGATTGTGTATTATTTCAAAAGGACTATGTGGATTTGAAAGATTGTCCAAAATGTGGTGCGTCACGGTATAAATTGACGACTTCGGGGGAGTCCAAAACTGGTTCTCCTGCCAAGGTGATGTGGTATCTACCTATAATATCACAGTTTCAACGCTTGTTTACAAATCCAAAAGATGCGATGAATTTGAGGTGGCATGCAGATGTTAAGAAAAATAATGATGGGATCCTACGACATGCGCCTGATCCCCACAGTGGAAGAAGATTGATCTATTGTACCCTGAATTTGGTGAAGAAGTCATGAATCTAAGACTTGGGCTTTGTATTGATGGGATGAATCTGTACGGGACATTGAGAAGCCAACATAGCACTTGGCCAGTCATGCTTGTTATATACAATCTTCCACCCTGGTTGTGTATGAAAAATAAGTACGTTATGCTGTCATTGTTGATATCGGGCCCTAAACAACCTAGAAATTATATCGATGTTTATCTTGAACCTCTAATTGATGACTTAAAGAAAATTTGGGCTAAAGGTGTGATGACCTATGATGCTTCAGTAAGAGAGACATTTCATTTGCACGCTATGTTGTTTTGCACTATTAATGACTTTCCAGCATACGGAAATTTGTCTGGATATAGTTTCAAAGGAGCTAAAGAGTGTCCTATATGTGAGGAAAACATGGATTCAATAAGACTAAAATATGGAGGCAAGACTGTATATCTTGTTCATCGAAGGTTTCTTTCAAAATTCCATCTGTATCGTAGGAAGCACAAAGCATTCAATGGATGGAATGATGAATGGAGTGTACCTAAACCTATACCAGGGGATGTTGTTTATGAAAGAGTAAAAGACATTGTCAATGAATTTGGTAAGAAATCACAATGTAGTATGGCCACACGGAGTGACAATTCTTCATTCAAGAATAAGTCAATATTTTGGGATCTTCCTTATTGGAGTTCATCGACAGTCAGGCATTGTATCGATGTAATGCACGTTGAGAAAAATGTTTGTGATAGCGTCATTGGTACTCGGTTAAATATACCAGGTAAGACTAAAGATGGGATAAAATACATACTGGACCTACGTGAAATGGGAATAAGGTTAGAATTAACAAAATTACGTGAAATGGGTAATAAAAGAACATACTTACCTCCCGCTTGTTACATGTTGTATAGAAAGGAGAAGAAAGCTTTTTTGTGAATGCTTGGCAAATGTTAAGGTGCCACAGGGTTACTCATCCAACATCTGTAGATTGGTATCAATGAAAGATCTAAAGTTGATAGGTCTTAAATCTCATGATTGTCACACTCTAATGCAACAAATATTGCCTGTGGCAATTCGATCTATATTGTCAAAGCATGTAAGGTTTGCAATCACCAGACTTTGTTTCTTTTTCAACAGTCTATGCAGCAAAGTTATTGACCCTGATACTCTCGATAATTTGCAAAGAGAAGTGGTTGTTACCCTATGTCATCTTGAGATGTATTTCCCTCCTTCGTTCTTTGATATCATGGTACATCTTGTTGTCCACTTGACTAGGAAAGTGAAAATGTTGGGACTAGTTTTCTTGCATTGGATGTATCCCTTTGAATGATACATGAGTGTTTTTAAAGGTGATGTTTGAAACCGTTATCAACCTGAAGGGAGTATTATTGAAGGTTATGTGGCGAGAGAGGTTATGGATTTTTGCAATGAATTTTTTAGTGGTAATAACACTCCTGTTAATGACAAGAATATTGAGGAGGGCAAAGGAATTTTGGGATCACGGGTGAAAGTAATCAGATGTGAGCAGTTGGAACAAGCTCACTTGTATATTTTACACAACATGGACAAAGTGAGTATTTATATCGAGGAACATACCAATTTCATCAAGAGACAACATCCTCGAGCAAGTTCAATGTGGCTTGCTAGAGAGCATAACAAGACTTTTAGTAAGTGGTTTGAAGATAAAGTCTTACATCAACTATCTCAAACACCAAATGATATTACAGAAACTATCAAATGCTTCGCCTTTAAACCAAAACCGAATATTATGTCTTATGAAGGGTTTGACATTAATGGGTTCACATATTACACAAAGCGCCAAGATGATAAGTGTGTCATCCAAAACAATGGGGTCACTCTTCAAGCGTCGACTATGTATTTTGCAAGTGCAAAGGATAAGAGTCCACGTGAAGCTAAAATGTCATATTACGGTGTCATTGAAGACATATGGGAGTTTGACTACATAGATTTCAGAATTCTGCTCTTTAAATGTAATTGGGTTGATAACACCAAAGGAGTTGTAGTGGATTAATTGGGTTTCAATTTAGTGAACTTTGAAAAGATTGGCGAGAAGGGTGAACCATTTATATTGGCATCACAGGAGAAACAAGTATTCTATATCGATGATCCTGCAAATGATAAATGGTCGGTTGTTCTTCATGGTAAAAGACAGTTTATTGAAGATCCTATAGATGAAGAAGAGTACTATGATAAGTGTGATGACTCCAGTCCATTCTCAGTTGGGTTGCCAACTCTACAAAATATTGAAGCTAATGATGACTTATATGTGCGCGGAGATCACAATGAAGGATTGTTAATTGATAAAAGATCACAATTTTAGAAGCATGCATGTTTATATTTTTTTATTGAAACTAAATGTTTGTTTTTTTAATATCAATATCATTTTCAGATTTGATGTTTCATTATCTTCTAGTTAATACAAATGCTAAATGTTAATTTGCCTTTTTAATGACATTTTCAGTTGGCTGACCATGACGAGCATGATGTCCATGATGAGCATGAAGTCCATGATGAGCATGGCGAGGACACCAATGTAAGTTCTAAAAACATATCTTGTATTTCTATAAAATTCATTATCTTCTAGTTATGTCATATATCTGATATATCTATATTGGGCTAATTCAGTGTGTTTATTTTTGTCAAATTTTAGGTTGATGTACCCACTGAAGCACTGGAGGAACTTGATGCGCATCACCAAAAACTTAACAAGAAAAGGGGCATCACTCTGGTGAAGAAGTTAATAGCGCTATGTGGTAGTGGATCCAGATTGGATGTGGAGTTTGATAATGGAGGAAATGCAATTGGAGTGAACCGCAATAATTTTGTAAACTATCTTGGGGTTGTCACTCGAAGCTATTATGGTGTTAAGTATGATAATTGGCATAAAGTTCCTCAGGCAAAAAAAGACATGATATGGAAGGATTTATGTGTGAGTTATTATTATTTGCAATTCTATTTTGTAGATTACAAATTCTATTATTTGCAATTCTATTTTTGGATACTAGTTAATAGCAATTCTATTTTACAGAATCTATTTGCATTGGATGAGAAGTTGCATCATAAAAGCGTGATGCAATGCGCTGGAAAGATGCTAAGGAACTATAGGACAAATCTCAACAGAGAATACATAAAAGATGGTGATAAGAAGAAGAAGTCAACACTTGAACAGTGGAACTTCTTAGACAAATAAGATTGGGACACGTTTGTTTCTTCAAGAAAATCTGAAGAATTCAAGGTATTAAGTGAGGCGCAAAAAGCAAGGCGTGCACTGAATGTGCATGACCACACTATGGGTCCAAAGGGCTATGCAAGCATTCGCCAAAGACTACAGGCGGAGTCTGCTGCTACTCAGGAGTCCTCTACTACATCTGCCACACCCATACCTCACCATGATGTCTGGATAGCTGGGAGGAAAAACAAGAAGGGTGAAATAAAGAAGCCTGTAACTGCTGAGACGGCTGCGAAAATGGTAAAATACAACTCTTAGAGCAATCATTTGAATATTGATTATTTGTGGTGTTAACTTACCAATTTCTATTGATGGTGATTAGCGGGAGCTGCACGAGCAGAGAAAACAAGGCACGTTCATCCCTCAGGGCACAAGGGATGAATTCACAATTGCTCTGGGTAACCCAGAGCATCCTGGACGTGTTAGGGGTGCAAGCGCTGGTGTGGTTATCAAAGCATTCTTTGGGCCATCCCAGCGCAAACCCAGAGTGGGACTTTCACAAGAAGAGGTAACTTATTCTTTTATTAGAATGTTACTACAAAAAGGAATTCAATAATAAGAAGCTAATGTTTCTTTTATCCATGTATAGGAGAATAAAAGAGTCGAGGATCTAGTTTCTAAGAAAGTCGAGGATATAATGCAGCGGTGGCAGGCATCTCAGGCTTCCAATCAGCATGTGGCGACCCACTCTTATCCTGATGCACAGACTGCGAGTAATCCTGTAGACCCACCACCTAACATGTCTGTTGTAAGTATTGTTTATGACATTTTATCTAGTCTTTTCAAAATGATATGTTTTCAAGATGATATGTATATATGTATAACATTCTTTACGTAAATTTGTAAGCGTTGAAGCCATGCCACTTAAGAATGCACGACTATGTTGTTGCAGAGGCGCAGGCTTACCCGTCTCTTCCTGGGGAAACATTTCACGGGACTCCAATGCCACAGGGCTACGTTCGTGTGAGCCTGATATGTGTATTACCCGATTGGAGGGAAGCTACATTGCCATATGCCCACCCGGATATTGATACACTTGCTGATGCAGAAGGCGGGGTGATATTATGGCCCAAAGTAGATGTCGTCTACACTACTGAAATTGTAAGATAAATTTACATTACTTTAGATTGTTAATATGTATATATGAGGTCAATTGATCTGAAATTATATATACAGGTTAAAAAGAAGACACCCGGAGCATCTAGGCCTCCACCTCCACTTCCTACATTACCAAGTTGGGTTCCAACTGACCTAAAATACCCATTAGGTCCTGCTTGTAGGGGAATGTCATGTTGGCTACGGGCACATAATATACATTGCCCTATAATTGTTGCTTTAGAAGCAAATTATGTAGGTCAATCATATAAAAGCTCTTTATTTATACAAGATATTATTGAGATGTTTATATATGATTGGCTGAATACATCAATGATAGAGACATGGATAAGGTGAGATCTTGTTTATACATCCATATACCTTGTGTAAGATTCGGTGATCTAGTTTCTTATATATTAATACATACGTAATACATGTTTTGCAGCTACTTAGTCGAAAATCAATGTAAACCATTTGCATTTGACCATGTGGGATTTTTGGTTCCATCATTGATTAGTATGGTAGCTAAAGACCCTCATAGTGTTCAACAATATTGTATAGATGCTTTTACAATTTTTGGTTAGCAGCAGAAGACGATAATAATAGCTCCATTCAATGTCAAGTAAGTTTACTTTACTTATAATTTGGACTTAATAAAATTACATTTTTATTGTGGATTTTGAGTTATTAATTTTAAACTTTTTTACCTCTAGCGGTAGGCATTGGGAGTTACTAGTTATTCTCCCTGGGACATTCACTGTTTATTAACTAGATCCTGCGGGGAGTACATTGAATACTAAAATTGGACACGTAATGAGATTGCCATTATTCAGGTGAGAAATATTTCATTTTTATATCTGTTAACATTTGTTATTATATTACTATTTAGTTATGCAATTTACTGTGTTACATTAACATGTAGGGGTTTAGATGCATTCAAAAAGGCTGGAGGAAAGGTCCCTAGGAAAAAGAACCAGCCAATAATTTGGGAGAATGTGAATGTAAGTTCCCGACTCCAATGTATATATTATTTATGTGAACTGTGCTTAGTTGTATTTTTTAATATTTTGTATGTTTCAATTTATAGTGCGCTACACAAGACAACGGTTGGGCATGCACATACTATGTGATGCAATTTATGCAGATTATTATCCAATATGTCGCATTGGACATCGATACCATACATGAGGTATTATATATAGTCTCATTAGTTAGTATGAAATATATCAATCTTATTTTTATATTATTACTTATATATATACATCATTCTCTTTTTAGGTGTTTAAAATTGACCACACTATAGGTAAATGCTTAAAAGATGTACATGCTCCATATACGATGGAAGTATTAAATGAAGTAAGAGAAGAATGGGCAAGAGCCATACAAATAGTGGGGAATGTAAGATATAATTGGGATGTTGATAGCGATGTTGAATGATATTTTGTAAATGAATATTTCTGAATGTTTATACATGTCTGAATGTTTCTACATGTATTTGAATGTTTCTACATGTATTTGAATGTTTCTATATGTGTGAATGTGAGAATGGAATTGATGTCTGAATGTATCTACTTGTGTGAAAAGTATATTTGTTGATTTTGTAGGTTTGTGGCTTGTTTATTGGCTGATATCAATGGATGTCGTAAACCTACAGTTCAGAAAACTGAACTGTAGGTTCTCATCCTGTTGACCAGCCACAGCAGGCCTGCAAACTGATAAGAAAAAAAAATTAAAACATAGGCATCGGTTATTTATAGAAAATCATCATTAAAGGTTTACAGCGTCGGTTATTGGATAAAAACTGCCGCCTAATGTGACAAAAAACTCGACCATGCAGAAAAGCACAGTCGTGGTGGAAATGGCGTCGGTTATTCGTATAAAACCGATGCCTATAGTACTAAACACGGTCGTGCAGGGAAGCATGGTCGTGGCGTCTGGGAATATGGCGTCAGTTTTTTAGTTGCAAACCGACACAGATAGTGTCCTAGATGGCACCCTTTTTGTGGCGTGAAGCCTTTTGGCATCGGCGTATTATAAATAACTAACACCTATCGATGCCCTGATGCCGCATTTTCAGTGGTGCGAAGTCTTTTGGCATCAGTTGTATAACTGACGCCAAAGATTTCGACCTTTAACGATGCCCACATAGGCGTCGCTATATAACTGTCACTTAAAGGGCATAAACAACCGACGCCAAAGGCCTGTTCTGTAGTAGTGGTCAATATATGCTATTGAGCTTATAGTATCTCATATAGTTTGATCTAGTTCAAAGGAACACAAATGGAATGTTAAGATGATGGCATTCCATATTTCAGTTTCAATCAAGATATATGTGACAAAGGAATTATACAATCATGGTAACACTGGTTATCACATGTTGTAGTTGTTCTCCAACCCATTTCTATTACTTTGGTGGCGATGATGTGTTGATGGACACTAATATTTATTTGTGTTGTTTTTGACAACACTACCAAAATAATTAGGAATCTACTAGGTCACACACATACGTATGCATAAAGGAATTGTAGTTCACAATCAAACACATGATACAAATGGTTTAAAATCATAAAGTAGGATGATTAATCCTCCGATCAAGGAACTAGAATGTCTGATCAAACAATTAGATTTGTTGAGTGAATGCATTAGTTTATTTTCATATGGTCAACTAAGTTTTCCACTCGACTAGGCTCATCGACCGATCAGGTTTCCTGGTTGGATGATTGGAGTTTAACATGGAAAGTCTCAAATTAAAAAGCAATTCAGATTTGATTATGAACATACCTAGTAGGTTAATAAGTCAACCTGATTGGTCAATCACAATGCTTTTTGGACCCTGATTGGCTGATCAAGTAACATGATCCGCTGATCAGAGTCTAGTCTAAGTTTTAAGCATTGAACTAGTTTTGGTATTGTGATTAAAAAAGAGATTGAAATTAGGGTTTGCCAAGGTCACGACTCTCCTATAAACATGAGCCACATCTAAAATAGGTTGACACAACACTTGAGAGGAATTGTGAAACAAGTTTTTCGTCAACCTTCTCTCTTGTAGAGAGAAATTATCCTAAGGATTTTTGACAGAGATAGGAGAAGAAATTCGAGTTCTAGGACAACTATCACATCAACAACTCATATTGCTCTTTGACTTGGTGGCCAAGGTGGTGCACCATGTTCTCCCTCATCCGCATGGATGACATATAGGCTGAGGAACACATGTAGAGGTTGGAGAAGTTGTTCCACAAGAAGACTACCATCAAGCATGTTGTTGGACAATTTGAATCTCTTATTGATTCATCCAAATTTCTTGGTGGTCATCCCAGATATAGATTTGAAAGATCATGTTCTTCAATTGACAAAAGATGGGACTAGTTGTTTAAAAACTAGCCTTAATAAAGGTATAACCTTTATCCTTTCACATATTTGTTATTAACCATCATTTTATATCTACGATGGTCAAACAACTAGGGTATAAAGGGAAGATTTTTTTTTAATTTGTTGTGCCTCCTAAGAACCCTACAACTCAT
This sequence comes from Alisma plantago-aquatica, assembly GCA_963693085.1. Classification (NCBI taxonomy): domain Eukaryota; kingdom Viridiplantae; phylum Streptophyta; class Magnoliopsida; order Alismatales; family Alismataceae; genus Alisma; species Alisma plantago-aquatica. The sequence goes on along the minus strand of OY856409.1, from coordinate 1,613,858,295 downwards.
CCAAACACACCATCTATACTGGTTTGCTTATGATGATGGTAAGACAACTAAATTACCATTCACTTGACTTGATCCAAGTTATGATATAATCCTAACATGGTCATGGTTTTACTTGTAACCTTCAATCATATGATTTCATCTTCCCTTTCAAGATGTTTCTTGTCTATTGAGGAGACCACCCCCTTTTTTGTCACTAAGCTTGCCTCCTTTCATTTATAACAATAATGGATGGATAAGTAGTTGATCAAAACAAGAAGGATTGACTACCAATGTATCTATATAGACTAGAAGTTACCCTTATCATAATCTATTAATGCCACAAGGACTGAAATCTAAAGGTGTACTCATCAAAATGGACCCTATTTATTGTATTCCATATATGTCATAGAATGGTAAGAATTGTTGTATGGATTTTTCTTCCTTTGATACTAATGGATTCATATCTACTCAAAGTTCTAAATAGAATCCACCCTTGGTTTGTGCACTAATCTAAAGACCAATGTGGCATTTCATACACAAACTAGATGTACTTGTGATTCACTATTATCTTTCAAGAAGGTGCACCTTGAAGCTAACTTAAAACCCCTCATTTGTAAGAATTATTCAATTGTTACTCTCTCTAGGAAAAGTTTAAAAGCATGGAAAAGAAATTTTCTCAGAGCAAAGTATCTCCAAAACCAAATTGCTCAACTGTTAGGTTCTTGTTTGTTATGACACCATTTCCATGCAAGATGTGAGTGTTGGACTTCATGCATTCTAGGAATAAAGAGTCACAATCACATCCTATAAAATAAAAATCAACAAGCACATGTCCCATCATTTCAATAATTCAAGAGTCCACCCCCATTTTGAAACAATTTTCCTACGTTTTTATTGTGATGTGGGGTATATTATTTGTGTGACCCTCCCCTATATGTTTAAAGGCATTCTCATTGCTAATACCCATGATTCACTCTACTTGTAACTACTATTGAACCATGATGGGCATGTTGTTTGTATGAATTTTATGTTTTCCCTTTGAGCATATAATGTACACACATCTTTTTTTTAATATATAGTAGTAATGTTTTATTATAAAGATTAGAAAAATAATAAGCTTTATTGGTAAGACAAAAGAACACTTTATTGATGAACTTTAATATAAATGTATCACATGTAAAGGATTTCATTGCATTGCAAAAATAATTAATTCCAATCAACTTACCCATCAAAAACAAGTTACCAATATCACATGCAACACGTGTATTTTTTCACCCAACCTTTTCTAGATTTGATGGCTACGAAATATATGCGCAATCACATGCAATATGTTTCTTTTTATTTGTCATGTAGGATTAACAATTAATTGATGTTTCATCGACAATTATACTATAATTTTCTATTTCTACTAGGTGTATGAATATTATGTAACATTATGATGATATATTGGGAATAATTTATAGTGGTTGGTGAAAGAATATTTTATTTATGTTTCTCAAATTTGGTTGATGTGAAAAGATATTTAAATAGTTATAGAATGTATATTGAAATACATATATGGGTAATAATTTTGAGACACATTGATAGTTTGAAAATTTTAGATTAAAAATTTTAATAAAACAATTGATTTATTTAACAACTAATAACACAAAACTTGTAGGTAATATTTAACACATCATTAATTTTTCCAAATAATCATTTGCACTACCTGAGTGGGTCATCATTATTCACACATTATATTAGGTCAAATGCACCATATTGTTTGGCAAATTTGGAATGCTCTATAAATGTTTTCATATTTATGGAAAAAGTGGTGCATGTATCTTAGTCCTATAAAAGCACTACATGACTCGCGTATTCTTGCCATGTTATGATGTGTCATCTATATTTGTGCATTCACTCGAACAAGTGAAAATACCAAAATGGTTGGTGCATTCATAATAAAAATGTGCTCTTTTAGAAATTAGTTTATGTTGGGCCATATAGGGCTTAACATACATAATTTTTGGTTTAGTGATGATTTTTAGGGAAATGTATTACGGTTTTTTCTTGATTTTTTTGGAAAAACTAGAGATCGATTCTTATTAATTGAACTCTATAGTGTAGATAAAATAGGATCTATATGAATATCTTGATTACAGTCAAGTCTACTAGGCTTTGCAAAAATAGAAGAAACAAGCTATGTTAGAACTAAGAAATTATTTAGTAGTAGTGTCAGCTACCACATTCATGTTCTACGGTATGATGAACTTGTAGCACTAGTACAAGTCTGACGTTTAATGTCACTTTTGCTGACGTTGGTTCCTTAGTAAAATCGACACCACTTTACCAACAATGTCGGTTCTTTACGCCAACCGTCACCATATGTGAAGTTCTTCCGATTTAGAAAAGACACGGCTACCGCTTTCACTTTAACGTCGATTTCTTTTAAAATAAATTGGCGTCTAAAATTTCTCGCAAAAAATAAATTATTAGAAAAAAATTTGCCCCCAAAATTTCAGTCTGATGTCTATTTTGTATATAGCTGACGACAAAGTTTTCATGCCATATCCCCATGGAAAAAATTATCCCCCATTTTTTGTTAGTTCTATCAAATAACTGACGACTAAGTCCCCTTAGTGGGATACAAAGTTTTTAGTAGGGGATGGGTCAATGTCGTTGGTTTTTTGAAAGAAACTGACAGCTAGCTATTTTCGCGCCATGTTTCCATGAAAATATTTCCCCCAAATTTCTTCTTCGTCGTTTATTTGTCGTGCTTAACCGACAACTATACCCCTAACTCGAGGGTAATTTTTTTTTGGATATGTAGTTAGTCGTCAGTTTCTCGAACGTAACCAACAACTATGGTCATAAACATATGTCTTTTTTTGTTTGGTTTAGGAGTTAGTCATCGACCTTTTTCACAAGCAACGACTATACCCCTAACTCGAAGACAATTTTTTTATTTGGATATGTAGTTGGTCGTCGATTTTCACAGACTTAACCGATGACTATCGCCATAAGTCGATGTCTATTTTTTGTTTGGATTAAAAGTTACTGGTTGGTTTAATTTGTTTAACTGATGATTAGTTACTTGTCGTTTTCCTAAACTACCAACAACAATATCCCACTTAATACCACCAGTGAAATTTCTTTCCCCCAATCTCTACTTCATTGCACTCAATTGTTCTCTAGCTTTAGTGATCCCAACTTCCTCGTTGCTTCTCCTACTCTGCTTGCCACCACTACAAGTTGATGCCTAACTCCTAAACCAGAAATTATGGGAAAGAAATTTTGCAGGTGGTATAGTCACTGATTGTAAAAAAACATCGATGACTAAATCCTAAATAAAAAAAAAATTGACACCGGTTTAGAGCCATAGTCGTCGGTTACGTTTGAGAAACTGATGACTAACTACATAGCCAAACAAAAAAATTTCCCTCAGATTTGGAGTATAGTCATCCATTAAGCATGACAAACCAACAACAAAGAAACAATTTGGGGGGAAAATATTTTCGTAGGGACATGTCGCGAAGATACCTAGTCGTAGGTTTCTTTAAAAAATCGACGATATAGACCCATCCCCAAATAAAAATTGTGTGTCTCACAAAGGGGACTTAGTCGTCACTTATTTAACAGTATTGACAACTAATGGGGAGGTAATTTTTTTTGAGGGTATGGCGTAAAAAAATTATCGTTGGTTATATACAAAACATACACCATATTGAAAATTTTAGAGACACATTTTTCCTGAAAGTTTGTATTTTGCGGGAAATTTTAGACGCCGATTTATTTTAAAAAAACTGATGTTAAAGTGAAAGTGGTACCCGTGTCTTTTCTAAATCAAAAGGACTTCACATATGGTGATGGTTGGCATGAAGAATTGACATTGTTGGTAGATTGGTTTTAGTTTTACTAAGGAACCGACATCAGCAAAAGTGGCATTAAACGTCAAATTTGTACTAGTGAACACTTTGATCCTTTCTTGTAAATTGTAGATGCATATATATTTCCATTTATCAGGAATAGTGAATTCTTTATCCACAAAGATCCAAGAGCCATCTCTAAACTGAGTCTGAAGATAATTTCCCACTTATTACAAGAGGCCACAACCAAGCATCATCACCAACTATAGGGTCCAAAATTGGGATACTAGAAATTGTTTCCCATGTATCTTTAGGGAGGTAGTGGTAAATGAAGTTCCAACTCCATCCACCTACATCAAGAAAAATGGAACTAACAATATAAGTTTGTAAATCCTCAAGAATCCAATAGTTGTTATTGTACTCAAGTACAGACTTCCCAGCAATCCATTTATCATTCCAGACATTGGTGATCAATAAATTGTCGATAATCTATAGCTAATGAGTTTAATGACACCAACGTGCTTCTTTATAAAACTCCATGTAGAGGATCATGGCTAGGTCACAAACCTATCACCTTGGACATACTTCTCATTCATTATCTTAACCCAAAGTTTTAATGGATCATTTAATAAGGTTCAAACGTTCTTTGTCATTAGTGCATAGTTTTTATCCTGAGAATCCTTTATGTCATGATCCCTATATACTTATTTGAAGATACATTTGTCCATGAGACTAGTAATTGCTTATGTTTCTCCCAATTGCTTGACTAGATGAATCTGTAGATATGTTCATTAATATCATCACAGATCCATGGAGAAAGTTGAGTTGACTACATAGTAAAGGTTGGAAGTGCTTGTAGAGTAGATTTTTGCCTAATTAATCCACCCTTGTAGAGAGAGGTGATGCATGTCAAGCTGTTTAATCTATTTCAAAAGAATGAGATAATGTGGTCTATTAATATTATGGTGAAGAATCAAAACTCTCATGTATACTCCAATTGAAACCGAGTTTTCTACTAACAATATGAACAACAAAGCATGGTATAATGCATGAACCCACCTCCCGATGCTCCCATAGAGTTTTATGAAAGAAAACTGACCCCATGGACCATCATAGGTTGTAACTGTGTGATTTTTCCTCACCCGCGAACAAGCTGGGATCAACTTCTTGACTGGTCACTGATCCTAGTACTACTATGGACTAAGCATGCTTAATCACAAAGTGCTTTAGTGATGGGTTCCCTAAAAAGGAGGTGCACCTTGGAAATATGGGTAGTACAATCAGTCCTTTAAAGATCATTTTATTCGAGGCCTCAAATCTTGGGACATATAATATTCCCCACTTAGAATCTTAATGTCCTTGACAAGGTTCAACAATATGGTCTAACAATATATTCCATTTTAGTACTGACCTAGAATGACCCATGGACACCCATCTCCCAATCACAACTACTAGTGAAAGGGTGGGCACATCACTTAGGGTATCGCTTTCCAACATGCATGGACCAAACTACTCAATGTGTTGTGGATAATATATAACCCTACAATTCTCTCTTTACTACCTATTGAATATTTCAAATGTCCTTGTCAAGGCTCAAATATAATGCCGCATAATGATTCCCCATTTTAGTGTAGAACCAGAATGAGACATTTTCACCCAACTCCTAATTAAAGCTACAACTACATGGTTGGTTACATCACCATGGACATCCCTTTCCAGCATGTTTGGACTGCATAGTTCAAGACTGGCATGCTACATGTCCATGTGGGCCCCATGTAATAGAGGGGTTTTAGTTTTAATAACATCTCTAACATTCAAGCCGACTATCCAAGACTCTACTATAGTTTCAAGAATGAAGATTGGGCCCAAAAACTATTATTATCCTTAACTATGTGTTTTTTCCTCAATCAAGCCCAAGCCAGGATCAACTCCCTGACTAAGCACTCATCCTATTACTACTCTAGACTAAGCATGCTTAACCGAAAAGTTCTTAATGATGGGCTCTTGCGGCACCTCTTTGTTGGACCCCATCAAAACCTTTCTATTTGATTCATTTACATAATCCAAGTTGTCAGACTATAATGAGTGAAAACCCTATTTTCTAAAAAAGGAATCAAGTGTAGGTCCACCATGTACATTTTGGTTACTTCTGGGTGCAAAATCAATTTTCACAAAGTTTAGACAAGATATGGACCCACATACAACTCTGTGAATCCTTAAATATGGTTCCCAACAGTCTTGAATCCTAATGGACAATATTTACACATAATCAAGCTTATAGGTGATTCCTATAAAAATATTAGTTTTCCCTTACTAATTATGAGATCTTATGAGACAAAATTCAAGCCCTATCATTTTTGGAATCTTATGAAAAAGTTTCTCACTTCTGTGCCAAAGGGTTTTACATCCAAATGTGTCAAAACATACCACACACATTTTGGGTCTCCTTTAGAATATCATGATGTGAGCCAAAGCATTTCACACCCATGTGTCTAACCATATCACACACAATTTTTTTTTCCTTTCATCAAATCACATTGGGCACAATATAATTTCAGACACTGATGTGTCAAACCGATTCACACACATTTTAAGTTTTTATTGGAAAAGGACACTTGGGCACCAAACCCTTTCATTCCTACAAGCTCCAAGTGAATCTGCTCCCACCAAAACTACATTGGTCTTGGAAAACATGAGAGTGGGTCACATGGAACCCAATTACTATCAGTAGAGAGAGTGGGGCGTCGGTTTTGAGAAAAAGGTAAAATCTCTTTGACAACTCTCCCTATTATAGAAAAAGAGAGAAGGAGACCCCATAGGGAGCCCATAGCCGATTGAGAGGAGAATCAAAGAGACTAGAGAATGAGTGAGAGAGATAAAGACAACCATTCCTTTGTGAAAAACCTATTCACGTTGAGAAGTGAAAAAGCAAAACTAGTACACACTAAGAAGTGCAAATCCCATTGCCACCCAGGTGGGTGAAAGTAATAAACATTGGGAAGTGTTGATTGGACTGTGATCCGAATTTATTTCTAGAGACTTGTTGAAGCGCAAATCTGCTCCATGCTGAGAAGTGTGAAACCCTTTTGCACCCAAAATACAAAGCAAGGTGAGAGAACATCAGATCATCATTTTCCCCATGATTCACATTCCATTATTTTATATGGAAAATCATGCTATATTATTTTTATAGGCGGAATGGGGCACTAATTTTTTATCCTTCCCATATTCGTAATTGAGTGTGCTGAATTTAGATTCTCATACGCATTCCTTCGTTATCCACGCACAAGTCATTTCCTTTAGGTTTTTTTATTTTTCTTCTGAAAAATTAGTGGCAACTCCAAACCACCCTTTCTTGTTTTCAATTTCTAATGAAAACAAAATGGTGACTCTGTTGGGGATGACTTGTAAAAGTACTATTTTTAAGTTTTGAATACAAAAGGAGGTGCACCTTCATGATATTGGTAGTAAAATCATTCCTTTTAATTTTTTTTTCATCCGAGGTGATAAACCCGAGGATGTTTTGGTCATTCACTAATGATGTAGGGAATCAAAGTTGTGATCATAATGAATATGCCATCATTTACCCCCTCTTGAAATTAAATAAGTGACTTATGTACATATAGGGAGTATGAATATGGTGTATATAAGGTAGTTTAATTTTGAGGTAAACAAAGTCATATTCACTATAATCATGACTTCGATTCCCTATATCATAAATGGATTTTTTTGGTCGAGGTTGTCTCTATAGAACAAGAGGGAGAGTCAGTGAGTATTGGAAATTTCTACATGATCATATAAAGGGATACAAAACATGTGGTTTGGAAAAAGCCTTATAGGAACACCAATCATGTGATTTGGTGGGAGATGTGCCGCATCTTCTCCTTACTATTCTTTAAAATTTACAAACTTGTGGTGGTGCCAAACCCACGAAATGAGAACAAGAAGTGATGTCTAACTTCAAATCCTTGATTTCCTAATTAAACAACATGAACATGTGGACTACTGCTCGAAGGGAGGGGGGATATGTTCTAGAGCAGTAGGCCTTCACAGATTTGAATTTCTACATCATATGATGCTATAGAAATGACTAGTTTTCCCATTTCATAAATGGTGATGCCAGAAAACATGTTGGTGGAAACCCATGGAGGCATTCTATACATCAACTACTAGTTTGAAGTAGTAATAAGGGTATCCTAAATTGAGTGTTTATACCAATGGTTCATTTTACATGATATAAAAAGTGTCCATGAATGAGTTAACAATTGTGGTCACCCTTGGTGTACATGCTACAAAGTTTGAAAATAAAGATATACATCACAATGACTTATATGGGAAGAAAATAGGAGGTTGATCAAAAGTAGTTTGTAGAATATTTTGAGGTGGGTAGGTGGGATCAACATCGATGGGATTAAGAGAGAAATATTTATCCCCCCTCTCCCATGCCCATGGCGGAGGTCGAATGCCCTAGAGGGTGGTAAATCAAGGCGGAAACTAGGATGAACATCTATGGTTGTAGATGTTGTGGTGGATAAACAATCAATGGTGGTAGTTTTGGATGTGCTGGTGAGAAACATTAAACTAGCAGGGCATACAGATCATGGCATGTACGACATTCTAATCTTAAACAACAATTTCTAGTGTTTATATAAACATGGGCCAATAGTCTTCATATTCCAATTACACAAGAACTAGACAATATGCATATATTAGATATTTCATTTCTACATATGTGGAAAAATTCTAATTAGATAGGCACATTGGATATACATTGTTCAAGATCAACAAATGAAATAGATAATTTCATTGTTCTATTATTGATTTTTGTAATTGTGAGGGAAGATGAAACCCTACAATATACGAGATTGTGATAGCTAACAATAATTTCTAGTGTTTAGATAAGAAAGCTTAATTATGCATGAAAAAATATTTATTATATTCCATTTAGATAAGAGGTAGATGATATTTATCACACTATATATTTCATTTCAACATATGTTAATCAATTCTAACTAGATAGGTTGCATGTCATATATTGTTCAAGATTTATAATCCAATCAATTGATTTCCATTATTTATGATCATCAAATGCATTTGCAATAACATTGAATTTCTCTCTCCTCCTTTATAAACCTTATCTCTCCTTGATGCAGCTGACTTAGTTTGATTTCAATTACATGTTTTAAGTGTTTTGATGTGTAATTGAGGTCAAATTGGTTATGTGATCTAAGATGTAACACTATCTTGTATGTTTTACCTCAGTTTCGTACCTTGATGATACATACCTTTTCATTTAATTTTACCTTCATCAGTGAACTCTTTTACCCTCTAAGTTACTCCATGTTGTAGAGTTTTTTATTACAAATACACCAACACAAAAATCACATCAATATGGCCTACAAAACTCTACTTTGTACATTACAAACATTGACATGTTTGATCTCTTTTTTGATCTTTCTCTACCTTGTGTTGGCCTACATGGGTCCAAGTGCAAATCATGGGGCAACCAACATGCCCCTCTCCCCCTCCCACTTTGGGAAAGAATCCCATGGGTGGAGGGTCATCTCCTTCTTCCATCCAGATTGGGAAACCTTGCATGGAGGCCTTGGATGTACATTTGTGACTTGTTTTGAGAAATGATGGATTTTTACTCTAATCGGTTAGTATTGCATCATAATGTGAACTAATAATGGACCAACCTCAAAATCAATATTTTATACCCTCTATGACTCAAAATCAATATTTTATACCCTCTATGACTCAAATATATGCCCCTAATCCCCCTTATTGGTAAATTTTTCCTTTATGGCACTTGATGAGTGAATGTGACCCTTTATGATGATGCATGTTATACTTGATCCACTTAATGTGTTTGACCTTGTTGATGCATCCAACTCTCTTAGACCTTTGAAATCAGTTATCCTCATTATTTTATGACCTATATCCCTAGGGCCCGTACCACTTGTGCTAATATGTGTTGTGCTCCTAAGCTCACCCTTTTTGACCCCTTATAAGTACCTTAATCCATGCTCTTTTAACTATTACATGATGTGAATCTTATTAATATGATATCCCCTCTCAAATCAAAGTTGATTCATTTGTTCTAGATCACCTTGATAATGATGTCCACCTAAGTCTTATGATGCATATGAACTATGTTGATGCCTGCATATATGTTGACATGTGGATTCCCAAGGTTTGGAATCTGATGCCTAGACCCTAGGGGCCATCCACCGATATTAGAGTGTGTTTCTTATGACCTAATGTGTTTTATTTAAACCATATTAGAAGCTTAAATCTCATGTCTTTATGATCATGACCTTTTTTTCCCTATTACGATCCTTTAACCTTATAATGTAATAAGTGACATGAATCTTGATGTCTTCATATAAAGTAAATGGAACATTGAAATGACTTGAATCTTTAACTACACCATGATGACCTATAAATCAGTAAAAAATAATCAAAATACTAATAAGAAACTTGAAATCTAACTCAACCAAAATTCTATAATGGAACTAGTTAAGTTTAATGATGAAAATATAATGCAAGTATGTAATATTGTGCTTAATCAGGTGTTTCTTGTATCTAAGTGTGGACACGCCTTTGCATGGTGCACTTTCTATCTTATGGAAGTGTGATAGTGGATATGTAGGTCTGCCTTTGCAGGGTGAGTTTAATGTGATTAACAAGGTGACCTTAATGTGATTAAGCACCTTGAGGCATGCAAATGTTCATGATAAAGAGTTTTGCATAACATCTATCAAGAGTTTTGTATGATGCAATTGGCAAAAATTGTGTACCTAAAAGAATATAGTTGTGGGTGACAACCCTCGCTGGTCTAGGGGAAGTCAGGATCTTGCTCACTAGAAGGTTGTACACTGCAATCTTCCAAATTTATACATGAGGGCTATCAATTTGATCATAATAGTGGGAGTGATAATTAATTAAAGACCTAATTAAAATCGTCAAAATTTTCAAATCAAATCAAATAGTTTTGATAAATGCAATTTTTTCTTGTAGAATCATGAGTTTCAAATCGAATTTGCGATCAGTCTTGAAGAAGGACAAACTTATCGAGACAAATTTCCATGATTGGTTTTTAACTCTGAGAAGGGTTCCCAATGAGGAGCATAAGCTCCATGTCCTTGAGAAACCAGTGCCAGAATTACCTGCTCCTGATGCGCCTAGATCCGAGGTGGATGCTTACTGGAAGCATGCCAACGATGCTTTGGATGTAAAGTACCTTATGCTAAGCTACATGGACTATGCATTGCATGCACATTGTGAAGACATGAGTGTCCTTGAGATGGTAACCCATCTTAAAGAAACACTTGGTATCATAAAGCAAGAAAGGAACGATATTCTGAAGGTGCTACTTGAGTCAAAGCTGGCATAGAGAACCTTAGTAGAAGAACATGTACTCAATATGATTGGACACATGTATCAACTTGATGAATTGGGAATTACCTTGAGCCAAGAGTTGGCCACAAGGCGAAGTTAAGTTAAGAATATCTAAATTAGGTATGAGCTTTAATAATTATATGGATATGGATTTCTTGTTTGAACTTTGACACATATAGATGCTTATTTACTTTCTTAAATATAGCCATGTAGTATTCTAGTATTATACTCGATGTTTGACTCATTGTCGATGTTTTGTAACTTGCAAAAATAAATTAGAATTCTGTTATATAATGTTGAAACATGTTTTTCTCAATGACTTTGGTCATTGAGGTCCCTCATGAAGAGATAGGGTTATCTCATCGTGATGGCCTCGAGGTCCTTCACGCATAAAAGGGTTAGCTCTTTGGCAATGGCCTTGAGGTCCCTTAAGAATATGGTTAGATAATATTCAACACCCTTACAGACTCTTCAAATGGGAAGTTTGTCAAAAAGGCCTTACGAATACACGATATTGATGGTATAATTGGAGTAAAATGACATAAAATATGGGCTCTCATTTTGTTAAATATATAACTTTCCTATTCTTATTATTTTACTTCTACAAATCTATTCAAAATTATGCAAATCTTATATATGTGTATCTTTTTACCATGTACTCAACACCTCGCTTGTTGAACCACTTGTTTAATATATTTTATAGGTTCAGAGATGCCAAGGAGTTGATGGCTTGGTGAGATATTTTGGGTGTACTTGTTGTAAAATCCCTAGTGTACATGAGCAAACTTGAACAATTTGACTCTTGAATATGTATTTGAAATCTTGTAATAAGACAATGTTTCTTAATTTTTCATTATTGAATGTTGAGATTATGACTGGTTCCTTTATCTTGTTATTTGTTCATGTATGCTAAGATTTTATGCTTCCACATTCGCACTTTGATAATACCATGCTAGGGATGGACATCTAGATCCGATAGACATTGATTTTGTTCTCACTTGGAGTTAGGATTTGGGGAATAAACAATTTTGTGACAACATTTAACCAAACAAGCCCTAATATGGATTTCCTAATATGCATGTAATCAAACAATCCCTAATATGCATGTAACCAAATAATCCCTAATATGTTTGTAATCAAACAATCCCTAATATGCATTCATCCAAGGAAATAGGATGGTGTATGGATAACTGGACCTTGGGGTGGCGTGCAAACAAGGTTGGTGGCTGCTGGATAGAGGCACGATGACAAAAGCAAGCTAGGTGGAAGAAACAAGATAGCTAGAATAACAATGGATGGAAAAAATATGATGATGGACACAGTTACAATGGCAGTAAGAAAGGATGTAACAAATAGAATGACATGGACAACTGCAAGATATGGTGGTAGCAAGCTAGGAGGTAGATGTAACAGTTCGTTCTTGGCATTGCTTCTACCTTACTAGGTGACTTTTATCTTTTTTTAGTGGTGGTGGAGACAGATGCATTAGAAGAATGGGAGTGGCTTGCGGTAGGGGCAGCTAGTAGGAGGCAACTAGAGGTTATAGGAAGGAGTGTTAGGGCTTCATAGGTACAGAATGGGTGGAAAGATATTTGTGGGCTACAAAGTGGGAAAATAGTGTCTTCTTAGTTTTAGAAACAATGTTGAAACCTATAATGTCAACTATTTAGGATAAATAGATGTTGTCTGAAAAGCCTATAGTGACAGTATATAACTACAACCCAATGATATAGCCTCAAACAATCACTGTTTTTATTTTTAATCTCATGTTTTAAGGAAATTTGACATTGTGGGAAGCATCGCTACATTTACAAAAAGGTATTGGTGCCTACCTTTTCCTTTTCTGAAGATGACCTTTGTTTTTTTATTATGCTTTTGATCATGTCCTCTTCTCCACAATGGTCTACCAATGATGTTGTTACATCTTTGTAATTTAGCCAACAAGAATAAAATTTAACTAGAGAATGAAGAGAGATCGGTATGTCATGAAAGCAATGTACATTTTACATGTTTCACAATTACTTTAGAAACCAAAGAAATCACCACACTACCTATTTTTCATATCCACATAAACCAATTAAACCCCATTTAAAGGCATCAAATTGGTTATTGTAGTATACAAATGTCGTATCATATACGGTAGTTGGTGATTATGTGGATGCACATTGCAAATGTTTGTCCAACAAAAATAGTTGTGGTTCAAAATCTAAACCACAATTATAGGAATATGACGTCAACTTTGATACAACTGTAGGGTTTCAATGGGAGGGGATGTAGTGGAATAAAAAAGTCTCCTAAAAAATACAAACATGATTCTTCACAACCACAAAATGTCAGTATATTAAGGAAATATAAGGAACACAGAAAATACATTGTTGCACAATAGTTTTTCAACAGTTAGACATGTTGCATCATTTTTGCTTGTGTCCTTATGAGTTCAAACCCTAAGGAGTTGTTTGTAGTAGCTCAGTTATACTTCATTGACTTCACCATGTAGAACTCAACCTCATGTGGAGCTGGGCTTCATCCTCAAGCCTCGACGCAAGTGCCTTAGCCTCTACTCACACACACAATGAGGTAACTCTTGGTGCACCACCTCAATACTCCAAGAAGAAGTACATCCCTATTCATTGACATGCTAACATTAATTTCTCCTCTCCTATTCCTATCACAAGGTGTCATCTTTTTTATTGGTTTCTCTATCTCCAAGATGGAGAAATTTTTTGATTCACAATTGTGTATGTTCCCTTAAACACCAACTCCTTTATATAGGGGATTCATGGGTTAGGGTTTCTGAAAAAAAAAACACAATCCCTTTCCTATTCATAGTCTCTAAATAGAAACATAATATGAAAACTTAGAGAATATTGTGAGCTGATCAAGTTGGAGTCTGGTCTATCATCTCATTGTTTTGAAAAATTGCAAATCTAAGTCTTTCCACCAATTGGAAACAAAATCCTTTGAGCTTCCTATATCTAGTTTCCAAATTTATGTAGTTAATCGAGAAGTTATTTACTTTTAGAATTGTTTTATGTCAATCGAATGACAGTTTATTAACTGATTTACCAATCATTGAGTCAATCAGATGAGTTTTTTAGTTGATGGGTTTAATCATTACTTAACCTATTCACAGTTCACATTCATTTTGATTATGAATGTGATTGTGAACTTATTTTTCCTCAAATATATTTTCATAAGTGACCCCTTTGGGTCCTCATTATGTTCGCAGTGATGTCAAAGACTACATGAGTAATGAAAAAATGTATAGAAACACATCTTTTATAACTAAGTATTTGGATTGATAGTAAGAACAACTTCAATTTGTAAGTGACTAGTGTTACCATAATAGTGTAATACTTTTGTCATGGATATCTAGGTTGTACCTAAGAGTAGTCATGCTCTTATTTTCCAATGTATGTTTCTTAAGTTAGAGCATACTATTAATGTTTGGTGAGCTAAATATCACATATTGACTTACATGAGCATGGCCATGCATTTAATAGCATCACTAATCAAGTGGCTATGATACGATCACAATGGGAAACCAAATTCCATGTACGTCACTGACATTAATCCACAAGTATCAAAGTGCACCAAATCACTACATGAATGGTAATTCTCATTCACAGTCACTTTGACTATTTTTGAAGAAAATAAAACACCATGTGATCATTGTAGTGACTTAGTTTTAGAGATAACCTTGACCATTATCACGTTAGAATATGACTATATATATAATGATATGGATTCTATGTGTCATTCTCAAGGTGAGTATATCTAGTTTAATGTGTTCTCTAACGAGTACCTATTTTTTCTAAGTTGATAACCGATGTTATGAGTAAGGAAATATTTTCATTAAGAAGAACACATACTAGTATTATGTATGATTGTTGTATAATAATATCCACAAAAACATATGACTGGGTACATAACAAAAAAGAATACTATAAGTATACATAAGATCTTGTGATAACCTACATTTTCTCTATCATTTAATCAATGTGCAAACTTGTTAGATGCTAAATTACATTCAATACCTCCCTCACCCTCAATTAGATGACTTTGAGTCACATTTTTCTCAACTGATGAATCAAATTTTATTAAATATCACATTAAGCCCGTTTAACTAAAGTTGAGTGCATAATAAGACTTTTGAAAATGAATTTCAAAAATTTAGTATTGTCAACATTATAATATGGGATCAAAATGTTTCTTTAGTATAAAATTTTAAACGTTATAGTCCATTATGACCACAACTACCAGCACAAGGGTGGCCACATCACCATGGATAGCCCTTTCCATGCACATCACGAACACATATGGACTTATTGGATCATCCTGTCTCACTCCTAGGGATGGTTTGAAAGATGGAAGAGATTCACCCTCAAACATAATAGATGTGCTTCCTTGTGTTATGATATGCATGATGAAAGTGAAAATTTTACTAGGAAACTGTGTGTCATGGATAAAATCCCATATCATCCTATCAAAGACTTTTTCTAGATCTAAGTTTATGCATACACTTCTTCTTTGATGTTCAATTCTTCATGTAGTGTATTACCTCCTGTATAAGAAATAATTTGTCATTGATGAAGCATCTAAGGATGAAACTCGGTAGTGCAGGAGCTATTGAGTCATTGATATAGGGTATTATCCGTTCAACAATGACTTTGAAGGTGATCTTGAGACACTAATTATTCTATGATATAGGCCGTAGATCACTACAATGTTGTAGAGTGTTTGGGGATAAGTACCATGGATAAATCCACAATAAAAGAATCAACGACTCATGTCTAAATGTATTAGTAACTGTGTGGGTGATAGACTTTCCCACA
The DNA here is from genome assembly GCA_963693085.1 of Alisma plantago-aquatica. Classification (NCBI taxonomy): domain Eukaryota; kingdom Viridiplantae; phylum Streptophyta; class Magnoliopsida; order Alismatales; family Alismataceae; genus Alisma; species Alisma plantago-aquatica. The sequence continues at coordinate 1,613,842,232 of OY856409.1, read as the reverse complement.
TGTTCCCCATTGCTTTGAATAAGCTTTTTGTGGACAACATCAGGTCTTGGGACTTTCAGATATGACATCCTGAAGATGACTCGCTTGACCTCCTCCTCCTGTGGAATATAACTCATGAGTTGGAAATCAATAATAATGAGGCCAAAAAAATTACCAGCATATCTATTGATATATCCTAGTTCCAAGGGATACTTCTTGGTTACTAATTCTTCAAAGAAGCTATGCACAATGATATTATAAAAACACTTTTGTTGTGGGTGACCCAACTTCTTGGATCATCTTGATGTCATGTAATCTTATTTTAATTTACCATATCTTTGACATGCGACTGGTAAAAGATTAGTGTAACCATCACCAAATTTTGATGATTATATATGATCTTACTTCTATTAATCAACCTCTTCTTCTAAAAGGATTTGGTGATATATTTCCTAAAGAGTTATACAATGATCCACAACATGCATATCATTTAAAAATTAGGCATGTACCTAGTGTTCACTGATCCATGAAAGAATAATTCACTTCTCTTTGCATTGTTTGATGAAACTCTTTGAGTCCCATTTAATTGCATCTTGTTTGAAAGGTACAAAAGCATCCTGGAAGCTTTTGTTCAAACCATTTACTAAGAATCTAAGTACAGAAATCAAGAATAAGATTCCAACTAATCTTTGTTATGTGATTCAAATGCTTAGACACCACACTACCTCAAGCAATCAACATGGAGGTATGGTTTGAAATCATTCGTGGGAACATAGTGATATATGCATTGTCAAATGTATCAAGCCATTGAGCATTTGCAATAACTCTATCAAGATTTTCAAGTAGATCATTGCATTAAAAGGTAAATCAATGACCCTAAGTATTCAAGTTTGTAAGGCATGTATTCAGAAGCATTTCATTAAATTTAGCACATATTTTTCAAAATACTTACCTCCCTTATGTTTGATGGTATGTATCATAGAGTTGAAAACCCCCATGATTGCCAGGGCATCTGAGATATCATGGGGACTTCTTCTAGACTTTCCCATACATATTTTCATTTTGTGGGATATTGTTACAACCCCAATTTTGGGTTCATCTGATGAGAAATGTAAACTCTCATATTGGACAAATAATGAGATAATTTCGTTTGCAATAGCCTTGATGTTTGTGATGTGGGCTTTATTGGCTATTGGGCCCATTAACAAGGAAATTCAATTAATAAATGAATAATTGAGTTTTGAGGAAAGAAAGGTGTGGAAACCTCTAGAAGGTAAAAGAATGTAATCCAAGGATGGATTTCGTACCTTTAGGTTCCTTGGGTGCCAAGGAATCCAATATTGCAAAGAAAAGGCAATAATAAAAGAAAAGATCAAATAAGTAATTATTTATTAAGAAAGAAATTGAAAACGATGTTAAAATGTGGAAAATAGGAGAAAAGAGGTACAATTGAGTTATGCTTGGTGGATTTTCGTATCCAAAGGGTTTCTACTATTAAAAGGAAAATAAAAAGAGAGATAAAAAGAGAAATCCTCAAAAAGAGATATTTTAATAAAAAGATAAGGAAAATAGGTGAAATAGACATAAATAAAAGGATAAAGGCAATTAGATGTTCCCCAATATGGTAATCCGTGCCTTTAGGATTTCTTGAGGTCCAAGGGACCCAAAATAACAATATAATCACAAAGGAAAAAGGAATATAAATTAATTTGGATTAATTAATGAGAAAACTTGGGAGAGAAGGAAGCCTTCTCATCCATTGCTTTTTGTTTCCCAAATTTAGTACAAATCTAGGAAATATTAAAAGGAACGTTCCCTTAAAATTTGAGCTAAATAGGAGTTATGGTTTGGGAGATATCAATTTTGCAAGTTATTTGCAATTTAGGAATTAATCCTGAATTAAGTGGGCATATCTTTCTTTTGTTTGAACTCGTGCAACGAAGGTTGTTGGATCTTGATCCAACGTGGGACGGACATCGTCCAAGTCCCACTGGGACTGTGATTTCATGTTTTACAGAATAACTTTCCCTCATGGTTTCCTTGCGATTCACTGGATTTGCAAGGTGGCTGATGATTTCGTTGGACTCAAGGAAAGAAACTGAAGGGAAACATCCCTGGTTTCCATATGTTTCGCTACCTCTAAGCGATTTTCACAATTCGGGGCTTCTTGACGGCCATAGGAGGACCTCTATATGGGGATGGGGGGGTTGCACACCATGTGCATAGCTCTGGAAAGCCCCTGTGAGTCTGCGACTATGGAGCGGGTCGATGAGAGCGACCAATTTGCAGAGAAACCTGCGCCAAGAGGCTTGGCCAGAGCACGCACCCTGCTGAGGAAGAGCTTCCTCGATCCGGCAACCTGGTGCGCCGTCGAGGCATCCAAGAGCCCCATCAACTTCGGAAGGTCTCGGCGGAGCGGTGGCTATCTTAGTTCGGTCGGCGATGGCCTAGAGCCCAGGGTCAACACTGGAGTTGACCGGGGTGGGCGATGCTCTGCGCACAGAAGCTCGTCGCAAGGTTGAAGGAGATAGGAGGAAAAGACCTCCTTATCCCTGGCGCCAGTAAATAAAGGTAAGGGCAACTTTGACTTCCGCAATTTAAAATTAAAGTGGGCGCACGGATCCCAGGCCGTTGGATCCATCGTGGTCTAGGGGACCATGGATCAGGTGGCTATGGATTTTCTAGAATTAACGAATTATTGAGGAAAAAGGGCTTTTCTTGCTAAAATCGTATCTTGAGCTAGAAAAACTCGGATGAGACAAATGTATACATGAAAATTGATCAGAAAAATGTGAGGATTAAGTTAAAAATGGTTTGGAAGCCTAAATCAGTATAATTTTGTTAAAGTGTATATTTTTGGGGGTGAAAAAGGTATTAAAGTGTGGATAGAAACCTTAATAATTAATCAAGGATATATTTAGTATTGCAAATAGATCAATTTGAGCATACCTAACTTGATTAATGATTAAGATGGTTTTAACCTATTTTGATGATAGAATTACAAGTTTAGGGTTTTTTTAACTCAATATGTTGATTAACAAGTTTAGAAACCCTAAATTAGAGAAAAAGAAAAGAAAGGATATAGTAAACTAAAAATTAGGGTTTTTATGATCCAAACTTGATCTTTAGGACCTTAATGGAAAATAGGACAAGATAATTATGGTTTGATGGATATTTGATAAAAGTAAGGTAAAAGTAATAAAAAGGAAGTGAAACCCTAATTATGGTCAAAACCCTAAAAAGGACAAATAACCTAGGAAACCATTAGAATTAATGAATCATGATGACATGATTAATAATAGTGAAATTGAATGCCTTTTTTAGGAACTTGTGTGTGTGTGCTTGCTTGATTCCTGATTGATTGAGTTATTTCTGCATTCAAGTCTGCTTAACAGGTATGTGGTTAATTATGAATAACCGCCTTAGTTTCCCGATGATTTTCTGGATGGCTAATCGCATTGAATGCAAATTATTAGTTTGGATGTTCATACTTGCAAACTATAAAGTCACTATGATTATCACATTAATAATAGAAGCATGGATTCTCGCACCTACATGCCACCCTGATGGATGATACCAAAGGTCAGGCCTAGATGGGTAGACCAAGGGACACCTTGAGTGGTGACCCCAGGCACCAAGCTCAGGAATGAGAAGGTGGCCTATGATATTGCATGACTATTGGGCACCACGGATGGTGACCCCCAGGCACCAAGCTCGGGATTGAGAAGGTGGCCTTAAGTCATTAGAAAAGGAAACCCTAAGGTGGGTATGCCAGGGTTAGGGCAAAAGCGGTGGAGAATATCATACTGAAAAGAGTAAATTGGCTTGTTAATTAATTTGATTGTGATTATTAAATTGTTAGCCATTTTTTTAAGGTTTTGGTTGTTCCCACATACCAGTATATTTCGATATACTGACCGATGTTTTGTTTGTCGGTGTTTTAGGAACAAAAATTGAAAGAACAAATAGTAAAGTGACACATTATGGAAATAAGAATTAAAGTGCAAGGAGGATTAGATACAATAATTCAAGCTCTGGATAGATAGATTTCCAAAGTTTTCAAAGGTAAGCAAAGTTTTAATTTTATACCAAATTCCAGTTAGTTAGTAGAATTTCATAGTTATTATTGATTATTTTTCAAACCTTTGATCATGTTAATTGAATAACGGCTCTAACCTTTGGGTCTCCCTTAGTTGGGGGTTACCGGGAGGCGGGGTCGTTATAGATATAGGCTAGCATAAACAATAGTAAGATGCCAAAATATGTTTACTTTATAGTGGATGAGTTAATGTTAGCTAAGGAGTATGTCAATGAAACACTGGTTCTCATCCATCGTGAGTTATATGCATCAACAGTAATTAATGGAATCCACCATGTGCTAAGAGATAAAGCTAAAGTTCTTGATGATGGTATATTTTTTAGCTCCACTGCAATGAGGTTTTAAGATAGCAAAAAAATTGATTCTATGAGTATATTCCATGTCTTTATAATGGCAAATTTTTCTATCAAGAAAGGGCCTACTGTGAATGTTCAAACATGCATATATTTATATCAAATAGGGAATTAGAGGCCTTATTGTAATATAGCACATACTCCAACACAATGTTCTTCTTCTACTTCTTCTTTAAGACTCATAGATTCATTAATTTGTTAAGACACCACTTCCAAGTGTTGTTGGAATCAAGCACACTTTTTGCATTTTCCTTTAGAGAGCGATTGGATTCATTCTCTTCTTCAACATCATTGGTTCCACCCTTTACCCTAACTCTCTCCATGCTTGGGATAGATGGGTAAGAAATTTTGTAGTTCCTCAACATAACAGAAACTTTGGTTATTTGATCATTTCTTTGTGTTATGATTCATCCTTATGTTATATACCTTTGGCTATGGTGATGTTGTTCTGGCTTCTTTGCATGAATCACCATCATGTGTCTTACTCTAGGGATTGGGATAGGAAATGACATAGATGCTAGGGATTTTAGTGGGGTTGATTACTACATGCAATCAGAGTCAGAGTACAAAATATAACCATATTTCATGCAAACTTGAGGTAGGTTTTTATATTCAAAATGGAAGTCTTCACCTTTAATGAAGATTTTTAGCAGTAGGAGTACATATGTGTCAACCTCCTAAGATATGTGAGTGAATTTATCTCGATTCCCTAGAAGGGTATTGGAATATACCTTGTTTTTCTTCCCAACTACATTCAAAATTTGGGTATGAATATGATTTGGACTGAGAGGTCTGCAACTATGGTCCATACAACAAGTTTATGTGTTATTAGATCTGATGTCTTGAAGGAGGGGTACTAGGATAGGGTAGAATGATAGTTTCCAAATATAGTACAAGGTTCACCCATCATTTATTTATCATAATCCTCTATGTTTCCACATCTTATTATGTGATAAATTTGTACAAGATCAATAACCCTAAACTATGCCATCAGTTACCAGAGAATGTTGATCTTGTTAAACAAATATTGAAATCCAATGATACAAATAACCTTGAAAAAAACATCATGTTGACATGATTACAGAAGTGGTTTTATGGTCTCGTATCTGAGCGAGAATAGAGTAAGAACACCTCTTAGAACAACTTGGATATCTAAATCAATTAGAATCCAAGTGAGGTTGGATTGATGAAATAGAAGAGACCAACATCTCTACAAGCAACATATTCCTTATATGACTTCTTAGGATCTATCATGGTTTCCCTATTAGGTCCCATATCAACAACACCTTGTTCCAAAACATGATGATCATTATCATTATTTTGGCCTATTCCATGGTCTTCCACATTTTGTTCAGATGCATGATTGTTGACCTCTTTGTTTTGGGCATTTGAGATGCCCTTGGCCCCTACTGCAAAGGCACCTCCATGACCGCCTCCGCGGTCGCTAAACCCTAGCATCATCGTTCAAAAATTTTCCCTCAAATTTTAATCCTTAAAACCCTATCAATATCTTCCATTCATGGCAATGTCAACAAAGTGGTTGCTGTCAAATATTTATTTTAACATTAACTTCAAATAACATATTAGGAATTGAATATTAACATTTTACAACATTACTATAGTCAGTATATCAGCATCTACACTTGATTTAACATTTTATAAAAAATAGTTTGAATTTGTTATTGTGTTTATCAGGGTTAATTTGCATTGTTTGGTTTCCCTCAGTTTGAGGCAAGTTTAAATTAGATCAGTAATAACTTGGTTCATTTAATATCTTTTATTTAGTTATGATTTGAGTAGGGTTAGTTCAACTTTTAACATTTCGGTAACTTCATTGATTTCATTGTCATCATACCAACGTAGTGTTCTTACTCAATTTATTTTCAGTGACTTGAATGTTTTGAGTTGTGCTCATTATTACTTTTGTATTGCATTTGTTTTCAAATTAATAATAAGAAAGAAAATTATATGATACACAAAAAATGGGAAAGATATGAAGTTGTTTTCCTAGTATTGCATTGAGTCAATTTATATTTGGGTCCTCATCTAGTCAACATATATAATGTTTTCATATATATATATATATATATATATATATATATATATATATATATATATATATATATATATATATATATATATATATATATATATATATATATATATATATATCTATGTGTGTGTGTGTGTGTGTGTGTTATATAACATAATCTATTAGAATAATATGTATATCGTAATCATCTTTACATTTGGGAACAATTATCATGAGCCTAGGAATTTAACTTGTGAAAACTTGTAGTTTCCAATATAACAACCTAGTAGAACAATACTCAAATTGGTTTGTTCATTCCATGAGCCAACTACCCAGGTCATAAAAAAATGAAACACAAGTAAACAAATATTTGACAAACTAGTCACAATAATAAACAAAAATAGAAATGATTTCAAAAACATTTGTGTTCCAGATGATTGGGTTTTCCATCCAAAAGGGGGTTGAAGAGAATGTTATTTCTAGTCTCATTCTATATCATTGTAACAACTTTCCTCTCTAATAATAGTACTTGAAAATAATTATATTTTCACTAAGACGACTATATATAATTTCAGACCCAATAAAATTTCCCAAGACGGTCTCGAGTAGAATTAACTCCACTCAAACATGAATCAAACTCATGGCATAAAAATACTTTACTTGTTGATAATCTTTTTTTTATGACGAGGGAACCACTCCCGTACGAGCGCCACTTTGTGACCCCCGCAGGCAGCGTAAACCCCCGGATGGACCCCTGGCCCGCAAAGGGAGCCCACCTGAAAAGTCGCATCGTTGGCCGGCCGACGCGACGGGCAGTTCACTTCAGGGGATAGCTGGGAGTTGAACATGTTCCCTCTGGCAAGGGGCTTACGAGCCGCACCACCCGAGCTATTCGCTTTGATTGGGTATAAACTTGAGAAAATGAACAACATGAGTTAGCCCAAACAAAAATGACAAAACCTGATTTAGGCCTGGCAAAGTCATCTGTTAGCTCCATTATTCAATATAATAATAAATAATAAAAGCCATCTAATGTTTACATGATTTCTTCTTAAACTCATTCAAACATTCAATATGAGCCAATAAAACAATTCCTCACAAAATGTGGGAAATGAATTAAGCTACCAATATTTTCTCAGTGGCAAAGATTATAGATACAAATGCACAATTACTGGAAGTAGAGGACAACACCATCATGGTCCTATTTGTTACAATTTGATGAATAGAAGAAGAAAAATCATGGCATCAACACATTCCCGAAAGGTGTCAAATAAAAAGGTCTAAGATGATGAATATTTGCCAAACAAACGACCCCATGTTTAAGGATCTTTTCTGCAATGGTATTAGATGTTGCATGGACATAATTAAATTTCTTAGAAATAATATTGTCAAAAGAAAAACTCATGTGAGGTTAAAATAGGTGTATATTCCATCCAATTAAACAATAAGATATCAGCATGTTGGGAGTGTAAAATTATCACATTGTGTGCTATAAAAGGCATCATGAACTCAGTTTAGGACCGTTAATCCAACTCAAGATAAAGGTCAAAAAGAGAATTATGAACGACATCATGACAAAACTTGTAGTTTTGTTTGGAAATACACAATGTCATCAATTAAGACATCAAGTTATGCAATGTTATAGAGTGTGCAACACTCATTGCCATGCATACAGGTATCATGAGATGGTACATATGGATAGCTTGATACTAAATACATGACATGAACAAGCTAAAGCCTTCAATGGGAAGTATAAGAAGGGAGTCTCGTGTGTGGTTGGCTCATAGAGAAGAAATAATAACTTGTTGCTACAGGATAGGCCAGTTGCAGTAAAATGTTGGATGATTATTATGTTGTAAAGCATATGTTAACATGAAGTGGGTCTTTGGTGGTGGCAGGAATTGCACATGATAGTGTGGGTTGCAGGAATTGCACATGATAGTGTGGAGTAGAATTTTTTTGGCTAAATTGCATATGATGGAATGTGTAGTGACGAAGGAAGTTGTAGGTGGCACACAACCATAATCAAAGTTGTAGACATCATGAGAAGTCTTGATGCCCCCACACCTATGATGCATAGCTAGTGTTACCAAGCATCATTGGAAATCACATAATCATGGACCATCCACAACCATGATGTGTGGCAAACATTGACAAAGCCCATATCAAAATCTTCCCTCATGGAGGAGACAGATGTTGGGTGTGTCTTTTGGCGAGAAAATAACATTTACAGCATCACAACAAGTGACTAGAAAAGAAGAACGTCACAGTATAGATCATGAAGCGAAGTCAAATAATCCACCATGACAAGAGGTCACAAATTTTACAAGAAGCTCAATAGAAAAAGAATGGTCCATGGATATAGGACCAGTTAGGATCTTCAATCCACACTTCGTTCAGATAAATCGGCATGGTAAATGCCCAAATATCAGTCTCACTATGGGTAAAGAGAAGGTCAAAAGATGTTCATTTGTTTAATATTGAGATGAAGGTAAAAACAAATTTAGATAAGGCTTGGATAAGGAATAGCATCTTAAAAACCTCTCATGTGTCATCATTGGAGATATCATCATCAAGATAGAAAGTAAGAAGGTAGAGGTGACATTCAACAATCACCTGCCAAATAAAATAGAGAGCAAACTAAAAAGGAAAGGGGCCCAAGGAAAAGCCTTGTTGGACTCCAACTGTCGAGAGAAGAGACACTCTCTTACTCATGTACACGTGGGTTGGGAAGCTATTGCAAAACTCAACCGTGTCGATACCAATATACAATAATAGTATTGTACTAGTATGCTTGTAATAAATTTGTAAATGTTAGTGCCAGTATAGGATAAGAATTGATGATGTGGACTTTTTATCAATCGATTGACTCGGTAGACTGGTATACGGAAAAGAAAAACTCTGTAAAAGGAAAATGACGTTGTAAAAGGAATTGTGCAAGTGGATAGCAACCATGTTTGGGGTTGTAACATCTCGTTTCAAGGTTCCCCTAGATTGTGCCTCCCCTCCCCGCTGCATCTATACCATATAGGGTAATCCATAGTTAACATTACTGCAAAATAGGCTTTCTTATTCCATTCGGCTTCGCCCTATGGCTGATTCTCAGTCCCTTCTACTAGCACTGCGTAGCAGTACTATGATACATCTTAGAATGGATGTAAGATAACGATACACAAGCATAGTGAGTAGTTGACTATTGACAAGCTTTCTTTCTTACTCTATAAAATTGGTAATCGTGTTGTTCGTCTACATATGTTCTTTCTGTTATTTAATTATGGGAGCATTGAGAATTACTTGATGCTCTTTGTTGCAACTGAATTAGAACGGTGATGGCACAAGGTGAGCCATCTGGAAAAGAAAAATGAAAGTAAAATAATTCACTATTGCAATGATTACTAGAGGAAGTCACTTCACAGCAAAATTTATTTCTGGTACGAGGAGGAATCCGAATGGGCGGATGATGTTACTAGGTATTACTAGCTTGAGACGTTCATTCCTTTTCAAAGCACAAACAGAGAGTTAAATGGGCCTATACAGACATTCGGGAATCCATTGTATACTTCGATGCAAAAAAATACTGCTCCAATTTGGGCCTAGGGCCCTTTTAGTCCAGCCCAAACCGAAGACCATTAGGACTTGATCCGCTGTAGCGGGGTTAAAGTCACAACCGTGGCCACTCATTTTGGCTACTGCTGTTGTTTGTTCCATGGAAACAAAAAGAGAAAGCAAGACACAAGAAGTCGGTAGATTTATTATTGATAAAACTGATTGATATAAATCACCGTTACTATGTGTATAAAAATATCTACGATGACGCCGGAATCAAGTGCACATAATATCAAAGAGGATGGGATTGGAAACACATAGAGAGCGCTCCAGTTCAATTTTCTGGTTGACGCACATAAGAGCAGATTTGACCAAAATTATACTCGATTGGTCTTTGGAAGATATGCTGATGGAATTTATGTTAAAGTTCATTAGATGTTGGAATCAACATCTTAACTTGATGAATTTTCACACAATAATAGTCATCATCTGCGGACAAAGTATGGCTTCATGTAAGGCTTTATACGGAAGAATGTGAATATTATGCTAATATAAGGTGGGGAAATATACCTTTTGGGTCCTACACTAGTGTAAGAGATAACTGAAAACATATTACCAACCAAATAGAATTTGAGAGCGTAACATGACACAAGGAACAATATTGCAAGAAAACGACATAGACCGCTTGAGTTGGACAGTAAAGATGAAGTGCATGTAGAGGTTTCATCTAATAAAGGTTCTTTGAGATTCGGGAAGGACACTAAACTCAAACCGAGGCCATGTCAGAACATTTGGATAACAGGACCATCAGCTTACAAATTGGAAATTCTTTAGCAGTATATAATATACATGATGTCTTTTGTTTCTCCATGTTGAACATATACCATCCAGGTAAAAAGGATATAAGTGATTGAGAACATGTTCAACCCAAAGAGGGTTTTTAATATGAAAAGGCCCAATATAGATTCTAGACTGAATGATTCAATAAACATGAAAAAGGAAAAATACCTTGAGTGAAAGTGTTGGTGAGAGATCACATGGTACATGTACTGATATGTATTATATATATTGAAGTCGTTGAAGAATTATTATTTTTTATTATTCCAAAATTTAGATAGAAATTTCATTTGATGGTGAGATTTTACAGCCTAGTTTTGTTTTAACTACTAATCTATAGTTAGATATCCTAAACTTAGTGTACAAGTTTGCCGATGATTTTTTTTGTTCTTACATGATAAATGATAAATTAGTGATCCAATAGGTTTCTATAGTAAATATAGATATCAGTTAGATGATATATATGCAAGAAAATGATATAATCTATCAAGATTGATTCATATTGATTTTCTCTTAAAGTTTGAGGTATGTCCTTATGCTACGTATTGCACATAAGCCGACGAAGTAGTATCGCGAGTGCTAAAGGCACATGCTCCCAAAGAAGGGACTTGGATTCCAAATACTTGGTGTGTGCCTAGAAAATGAATGCAAGTAGCCCCAATATGTGATTCAAATGCCCCCTCTGATGAGAAAGTAGAAAAGGAGGTGGATCTTTATACTGTCTGGGTGGGGTCACCGAAGTGGCTCCTCCTATGGTGTGGTTCCCACACCATCCAAAAAATGTGTCAGACAATAACAACTAAACCCTAGTATGAGTATTAATAAATTTGTTTAAAATCATGTGATGATGATTTGTGCACATTGCATAAGAAATCTAAGTAATTGATACATTTTCTAAGTGTCTATTATAGCATTTGAGCACATATTACCCAACGTTGATTGCTTAAACAACTGACTAATCTCACTAGTTGAATTGAATTAGGTAGTATCGATGGGTTTTATTTGAGTCACACATAGATGGTTATGCTATCAAAGTTTGACCCCTAGTAGGCTTAGTTGGACAACTAAAGACTAGTTTATAGCAACTAAGGTTTGTCTTGGTCTGACCAGAGTAGCTCAGATGGTAAGAGCTCGGTAAGTACCAATGAAGGACCTGAGTTTGAATCATCCTGAAAGGCTCTCAGCAAACAAATTTCAAGTTGATTGGGCTTGAGAGGGGGTGATTGGACCACACCCTCCTAGACGTCGAGAGTTTGCCATGCCGAGTTGGGTCTAGTAGTGGCTATGCCTGGGGTGGGTTCTCTCATAAATAAATAAAAAACTAATGTTTGCCTTGTCAGTTGTACTAGAGCCTGAATGGTGAGGATCTAGTATCTAGGAATGGGCCTCTACTAAAGATGGTTCTCTAATGGTTGTTACTTGACCAGCCAAATTTCAATAGGATAAATAATGAAGGACGATGAATTAGCATTTTCCAATCATAAAAATCAAATATCATAATTTGTAAATGAAATCTAATCACTAAATATGACCTGTGAAATTTTCCCTATAACGCAACCTTTAAACCCTAGAATCAAACATGCTGATCCCACAGTCAATGTTTGAAGAAATGAAGGGATTGTAAGAAGGATGAAATAGAGTTAGAAAATCCAAGTATCTCCATCTCGGGTAAGTATGCATCTTCATATTCTATTCTATACTAGATACATGTGGAAAATTTTAGTTGCTCAATTCTCTCTTCTTTTACCCAATTCTTCCATCCTCTTGTAGGATTGACCTATGTACATGAAAATTCAAACAAGGATAGTTTGATCTTTAATTACAAATTTCTTCACATATTAGAGCACATTGAGGTGATCTAGAATAAGATTTTAGCAAAATTAATTAACCTAGAGAGGCTAGAAATCTCTTCTTAAACTTTACTTTACAAATTAAAGCAAATTAATGAATTTTTTATTTTTTATTCTCTTACTATCGTTCTATATAAAGTGATAAGTGCCTTAGGTAGAATGACTATAATGATTAAAATTCGTATATTATTGTTAACTTAAATGCTACAATGATATTGTGGAATTTCGTTTATTATTTGAATAAGATGGATAAAATGTCATCAACATACCAAGTTTTTTTCTTGATCCCGTGTCAAACAAAATTTCTAAATATAGCTATTTGAATGTCTATCTAAACGCGGTTCAGATCTTTGATTGTCATCTGAGGATTCCATATGAAAACTTCTATAAATGAGAGACTTCTTAAGAAGAGCATGTAAACATAAGAAACCATATAGGTATAAAAGAAAGAGATGTGAAAGTAATTTGTTTAGTTCCAATATATATTTTGTTGATTAGTTATATATATTTTAAAATTACAATAAAAATGTATCCAAACAAAAAAATGTACATACAAACTAGATTTTTTTATTCCCTATACACTTTAGATTTTTTTATAACTCTGTATCCAAACAAAAAAATGTACATACAAACTAGAAGAGTTCATATGACATGTTCAGAGAGAACTAGTGGTGCAATAAATTTCCAACAAATATGATGTTCTTATTAAAGTTAGCATACCCAGCATTGACCAAAGATTTTATTGGTCTTAGTTTCATAACCAGATGTTATAGTTACAACACAATGGGTCAATAATAGTGGAACAATTGTCATACTGTCATTCCTAGTACATGTCGGATACATGACATCAATACCTAGGTTAGTGAGAAGCATATCTAGGAGGCCCAAGGTCCCCGTTGAGGCTTATACATGTAAGACTCCTAACCTAGCTTAATACTTAATTTTTCTTACTTTGTATAACGAGATGTTTTAACCTTAATCTAAGCTCTTGAGATATTTTAAGATCATGTGACAAGCTTATATTTTCATTTTAATCCAATTTGGCTAATGTTTGAGCCATCTTGCAATATATGTGTATGTTTTGGACTAAATTACAATTTGTCCATGAGAGAGGGTTATCTTACAAATTGTCAAATGAAGAGAGTGTTCTTTGTACCTTGGCATCATGATAGAGGAGATGATGTAATGGGGAGCCTTATTTGAATCATTGATGATGGTGTGACATCATCATATGAAATAAGGGTTTCTAGGGTTTGCATAGTTGATAAGTAATTAACTTAGGGTTTGAGTGTTGTAACTCAACACCACTTGTGGTGAGCGTCATGACCGAAACACATTCTTTGGATGCCTTCTCGTGATTGAGACAACCTTATGAAGGGTGGGTCAAAACACCTTGTCTACTAGTGTCTCGACCATGTACATATTAGATCTAGGGTTTCAACCATGAAGTGTCTCGACTGGGACATGAGGGCAACCGACCTAGTAGGTCACGAATCTATGGCTGGATAAACATGACATTTCTATTTTTTCATGCAAGTGGAAATAAGGTTATCTCTTTTATGGGCTTGTATCCTTTGGTGATCTACTATGTTGACACCTTAAAGTTCTTTACTTCTCTCCTCCTTTAGATATATAACCCAAACTCTTCACAAGTAAGTAACCTTTTCAGCCCACAACTCTTTCTCCTACCTTGAGATCATCCTTGGAAGCTTGAGGAGTAAGGAAGGTCAGATCTTGGACCTTGTGTGGCTAATCTACCTTATTAGGAGGAGATCTTGTGCTAGAAATAATCCTTGGTGGTGACTCTTGGTGAATCTTTTCTTGGTAAGTGATCCTCCTCTTTAGATCATGTTTCTTTTCTAAAACTCCTTCATCTTATTCCTCCTTCTTGGTCATGAGGTTGTGGACCATCCATTGTGTCCATTTGAGAGGATGATTTCATCCCTTTCTTCTTTATCCTTTGGATTGCTATGTTTATTTTCCTTCCTTCTTGAGCTCTGTTGTGACCTTGGTCTCTTTCTTCTTCTTGGAGATGATCCTTTGGTCGAGGTGCTGAAGCTTGGTTGAATCTTGTAGAGCTTTAAATCTTGGGAGATCATTTCTCTTTAGATCAGGAGGGTTTTATAACTTTTCCTAACTCTATTATGTGCATCCTTAAACCTGCTCTTATACTACTTCTGTTATACTTGAAACAACAAAAAGTTTTGATCTGATATATGTTCACAAGAGTCTCAGTTTCCTCTTTTTAAGTATACCTATTTTTATAATCTTTCATCATCATGTTTAGGGTTTAATGAGCACAATGAACTAGGGCGTTATCCACCCTATTGACGCCTAGTATTCTTGGGTTGATCACCTATTTCAACCTTGGTTTAGATATGTTATGGGTGGAGCAGGTGGTCGAGACAACTCATGGTCGTCTATTACGGTTGACACTCTTTGGTGGGTGGTTTCTGTCATGGCACTCCTGAAACTCTTAGACGGGTCACTAGTTATCATCTTGGTTGCGACACAACATTGCTCCATGGTTGATCAAGTTATTTAACATTACAGCTGTGACAGCTAAGTGTGAGGGTCGTAACCTTTGTTTAGGTATTGGTAGTAGTCGATACATGATTGTGTGTGTTTGGGTTGAAACTCAGGGTATGTAAGGCTATGACACCGTGTTGCATGCTATGTCGTGATGCTCTGATGGCTATCTACTTGTGACGTGGTCACAATGTTGCATGTGAGTAACAGTCACGATGCACTTTGTGTAGTGGTCGCGACATTGTGTTGCATGGCCTTGGTGTCGTAGTCATGACGTCATGTTGCTAAGGGGTCAAGACGTTATAGAGCTAATAGTAACCCCATTTGGTGTAGTGCCTCAATTGTAACAAGGGTTTATGTGTTACGGTTGTAACCCGATGGATGGAGGTCATAACACCCTTGTATGGTGACGATCGAGACTAGGTGCATGGTTTGTTGTAACCATGAGATGTGTCTCAGTTGAGACACATGTGTTGTGTCTTGGTCGTGACACCTCGTTGTTGACCAGGTCAACACTCATTTGTCAAGGGGTGATCGACACTCATGTATTGAAGGTGGTTCAAACATATAAATGTAAGTATGAACATGGTCAGTGCATAGGGTTTTGGTCTACCTAAAAGTGTTGTGGTTATGAGTGGATAATCATTAGTAATAATCCTCAACTCTCCAACAATATGTGAAGTGATGCAATTAGGATTTAGAGGTGGTATGATTCTATGAAACCCTAATTGGGTACATATAGAACCCAACCCTAATTTAATGATAACCTGATAAGTGTGTTCACTTTATTTGAAGATAGTTATTCTAGGATAGTGTTTTCTCTCTTCTACTAGTGTAACACTAACTGGTAGGTGAGATGAATGGCATAGCTAAGTGAATTCTATGGTGATCCCTATACAATACAAAGTGGTGATTATGATTAATGTTGAGGATTTTTGTGATATTGAATGTGCAAGAGTATATGAATTGGTCTAATGACCTAGCAAGTGCCTTGTGCATACATTTAGGGATAGATATCCCATAGTGATATGACATTGTTAATAATCTTGTGAATGGAAGGATTACAAGTACCATATGATGATGAGACAAGTCCTTACTTAATACATTTTATATCTTCTGAAATTGCATCCTACCTTAATTTTGTAGTGTTTGGTTAGGGTTAATATGTTGTAACTTGATTGATGCATTAAAAGATACCCAATTGGTATATCTAATTGAGTGAAACCCTAATCATGTAGTTTCCCTATACCATAGATCCATCTTCATCTCCAGTATTTAGCTGGATGGTGAAATGAGTAACTCCTATAGGAAATTCAGAGTGCATATTATTGAATATGTAGGGTACTAGTGGAGAAAACACCCTATATCCTTAAATTGTTGAAATAGTGGTATATTGTTTATTATTGAACGTCCCTGCGTGAGCCGATTCTCTAGTGTTGTGCCATGTACCAAGGCAGACTAGTTTCTTTACATGACCATAGTCTTGACTATGAGTTGTTGTCTCTACAGGAGTGTAACTTTGACTACAAGTTGTTGTCTTTGCAGTTTGATTGTTATGTCACTACTTTGGTAGTGTTGGTAATGATCATGGAGTTCGACTCTTCCATGCATCTTGTATGGTACTGAATGCGATTTAGCAGTGATTGGTTGGATTTGAGTGGTATGCCTCAAATCCTCAGGGCATAAAAAAGTTTAATCAGTCGTATAATATTATTATTTAGGGTCAAATACAAATCACATTGGATGACCCCATGCCTTTTTCCTTCTATTGTTTAGTTTTAAATAGTTATGCATGTTCCTCATATTCCTTTTAATAACATTAAATGTTCTATTGCTCAGTGGTAACTACTTAAACTGCTCAAATAGTATTACCTGCTTTATTTACTGCTTTTTATAGTACTATGCTTATAATAGACATTGGTGAAGACTTATATCTCTCACTGGGATGTTTGGTCTCACTTTGTGGGTCCACAACTTTTTAGGTGGTCGTAGACGAGGAGGTTGAGGTCTTGGTGATGGTGCAGAACAACATATCGAATAGTATCTAGCAGAGGTTGGACATGCTACCAGTTAGAGTCTTGTAGTAGTGTCATGTGTGTCGTTCCTATACCCTCAGGTCTTTGGGGAGATTTTGTTGTATTGTATATTGACATGTAGATTTTGGCTTTATGCCATGTTTGTGTATAAATGTCATGTACATATAAACAAGTTGTGAAATGTAACAATTGTGGCTGGATAGCTTCTGAAAATATATATGTATCATCTTTTGGCATATAATGAATACAGTTGGACCGAGTTGAAGGCTTGTTTATAAAATACTTCTTCTTGAGATACTTGTTTGCAAATGGTTTTAATTCACCCTATTTTTTGGTAACATTGTAATTAGTAATAATTCCACACTTTTTTTAGTAATCTTGCTTTGTGTGGAGAAGGGCATCACAATTTGGTTGGTATCAAAGCTATAGGTTCACTAAGTCTCTAGGGACATATGTCTAAGGTTTGAGTCTGTTCTAGTATCCTGCAATATATCTTATGGTAACTGCTGCTTATGTAGAATAAAAAGAAGAGAAGAAAAGATGTCTAGAGAACATGCAGTGCATGCTGTAGAAAGTGGTGTTGCTGCACCAGGAGGTGGTGCAAGGGGTCAAGAATAGGATGATGTTGTTCCTGAGATGCCTCAAGTCAACCTAGATGATGTATCCAATCCTGCTTTTAGGGATATGTTTGGACAATTTATGGCTACCATGACACACATGGTGGATAGGATGTCTATGAACCAACCTAGGGCAATTGTCTGAGGTGCTGAAACACAAAGTTCTAGGAAGATGTTTGAGAGACTTCGATGTGTAGGAGTGTTAGAGTATGTAGGTACATTTGATCTAGCTGATGTAGACATGTGGCTGACTGAGTTGGAAAAGGCCTTTAAGATCCTTAACATTCCTGAGGAAGATAAAGTGAAGCATGTTATGTATCTATTGAAAGGGAGTGTTGGTCACTGGTGGACCATTGAAGAGGAGAAAAGGTCAGATGTTGTGATTACTTGGGAAGAATTCTAACGGGAGTTTGTAAGTCAGTACTTTCCAAAGGCTTACTTAGATGAAACGATTGTATAGTTTGAGAACATCAGACAAGGAACCATGTCAATCAGTGCTTATGAAGCTAAGTTCATGGAGCTTCTTAGGTTTTTGTCAGCATGTGGCAACAACAGATAAGGAAAGAATTAGGCATTTTGAGAAGGGTTTGAGTACTGAACTATAAATCCTAGTGTCATCACTAGAGAATAGAGAGAGGTTTCCTGCTTTTATGGAGTTAGTTAGGAGGGTGGAGAGATATGTGATATAGAAATGTGAGTTCAAGGCTAAGAAATGGCCTATGTAGTACCAAGGATAATCTTCTGGAGGCTTCAAGAAGCTTAGGTACTCAACTCCTCAGTCTGAACAAAGGTCGGTGACTCACTCAAAGTGGACTCAAAGCAGAGATAGAGGCCATAGTTTTCCACCTACATGAGCTCACAGTGCAATGTCAGTGTCTGTGATAGGGCCTTCTATGTTGTGGTATGAGGGTAAAACTTGTTTCAAGTGTGGATAGATGGGGCATACTAAGTGGTATTGTCCTATAAAGGATGAAGATGTGACTCAGTAGACAAGGCAGAATCATCAAGGATCACAACATTGACAACAACATTGACAAAGGATGCAGTAAAGCATCACAAGTTGGATTTTCAGGGCAAGCTGGTAGAGGAAGGGGATGACAACATGCGATGGCTAAATTATATTCTATGAGTCATCCAGATGGAGTGTTCAACCCAAGGGTCGTGATAAGTCAGATGGACTTATTTCATTCTGATTTGTCTTCTTCATGTTTCATTTTTTTTCTGATTGATCCGCATGCGACACATTCTTTTATCACTAGAGAAGTGATTACTAGTTGTTTCTTACATGTTAGTCGTAGACAAGATAATCTTCTTATAGAAACTCCTCGAGTTGGTTCCTCCGAGTTACAAGAAGTATGTCCATCATGTGTTCTATCTTTTTCGGGACATAACATTCGAGTGAATCTTTTACCACTTGATATGCATGAGTTTGATGTAATCCTTGGGATGGATACTTTGGAGAAGTATCATGTGATCTTGGACTGTAGTGCCAAGATAGAAACCTTTGTTTATGGTGATGTTTCATGGGTCTCCCACCTCTATAGATAGTCCACACAGACTACCGAGAACTCTAGACGTCTTGAAGAACAAACTTGAAGGTGTTGTCCCCTTCTGTCAATGTACTAGTCACCAACACACTCTCCCACCACCAGTCACTTTTTTGCAGTGGTTTTTCCCTTGATGTTCCTCCCTGTATGAGAAGAACTTGTTTGGGCTCTCTTGGTTACCACAATCAAAGAGGACAACAACTTTGTAGAGCAACTGATGTTTTGAGTTGTATCTCTAGAGAAGCCCCATGTACCCCTCTATTTATAGTAGAGGGCAGTGTTAGGGTTCTGAGTCTGTGTGGGAGTACAATGATCTGGAATTTCCATGAACAATTTACACTGTGGTAGGCAAACCAGACATTTTATAACTGAAGCAGTCATTTGGCAAGGTGAGTCGATCAGTTGACTAGTGAAACCGTTGGTTGGGAGTGTAAGCCAATCGGTTCACCCAGTGAACCAATTGTTTCACTTCCTAGACCTACATGCAATTGACTTTCCTTATTCATTTCTAATTAATGAAAATATTAATTCTTGTCCCAATCAAATTGAACAAGTGAAATGAAAAAAATTTCTCACAAATTGGGAAAACCCAACACTGCTCATTTGGACCAGTTAAACCGATCGGTTCACCAGAGTGAACCGGTCATCTAACTAACCAAGAGCCGATCAGTTCACCCAGTGAACCAGTCAGTTGGTGGTCCAGATCATGCAGAATAGAGTCAATTCAGTTCTCAATCAATCTGACACTCTAATTAGTTGGTTCAACACTTGAACTCGATGATTCTAAGTCAAGTCTATTGATTGAATGTTTGATTGAGTACCTAAACACTTTAGTAATCAATCCAAACATCATTCATGGATAAAATCCTCATCTAGGTTAGTCATTTGTGTGTGACCCTATAGGTCCCATTTCGTATTGGTAGTGAATGTCCATAACTAGCTTATGACATCCCAGGCAAAGAATGATACCTAGTCGCACATCAGTGCTACCCAAGAGAAAAGGAAAGTTGAGGAACAACTTTCAATCCTACATTCTATGATTAGTGTTCCAGTGAATGTATAATTTCTTTGTCTCTAATATCCTAAATGAACTCAAGGCACAAAGTTGTCATCCTTTCAACGTTCATTCATGTTTCTTGAACTAGAGATGACTGTTTGAGATATCTGTGACATCAATATCATATATTGATTCACATGTGCATCACATGCCTTTGTCATTTCACTTATCGAGTAGTGTGGACATCATACTCCCTTAGGAGGGACAAATCCCATATATATCACTCATAGTCTATCTCATGCATCAAAGTCACCCAATCATCACCTTTATAACAACCCATGTTTCAGGACTACGTTTGATGATGTGAAAGTGTACCCAATCACATTCGACGAGTGCAGTGATTTTAGGTCTAAGAATCACAATCACCACCATCACTATGATAGATGTTTTGAATACCATGTCATGGTTGCATGTGTCACTCTCATGGTGGGTCTATATGATACATTGTTCTCTAAAGTGTATCTATGTGCTTGGTTTGATATCATATATCATGATTAATGAGACACCGACATCAACCAACACACACTCTAATCTTGATTTGTCATTGTTGTCTATCAACCTTCCACAATGAAAACCGACTAGGGGCATAACAAGAATGTTCATACTCTTAGCATCCATATGATCTCATTATTGAGGTCCTCAACCTAAAGACATACGTCATTGAGTATTTTCATTCTTTAGACATTCATTCTTCTCCATCATTTATCTCATAATCGATTGAGCTAGAATAAATTGGAAGATTGCCTTTGATGTTTATCAAATCAATAAGAACATATGCCTATTCAATCATCATATGATTGTCTCTCTAGGCATACATACAATAGACTCCCACTTACACTTAGAGCCAATCACCTTTGAATCATATTCTTAGTGATCTCTAAACATGTCCTACAGGTTTCTGTTGTACTAGTGCTAATCCTGTGAGTTAGCAACATTTTGCTTTAGTTGGTATATTGCATGTTTCACATCTCCTCACTGTATGAAATTTCATATGTGATGGAGTTTCCATAATATGCTATTTGATATTCCTTGCCTAACAATTAGCTCCATAGTTTGACTTAGTATTTCTACTTGTTCATCAATGGTTGGAATTTATATAAGTTCATCTGTATGAACTTCTTGATCCATATAGTATGCTCTGGTGTTCATAACACAAGGATACTCAACATTCCTTTTAGAATAAATGCACTTTTAATTTTACTCAGAACATTTCCATTTAACAACTCTTGTTCACTTTACAATTGAATATAACTTTTATATTTTGCATTTTGCGATCAATTTTCTGTCATTTTGGAAGCTTACATCAGTGTAACTCATTTACACTCAACTCTTCCTTTTATTACCATAGAACTAATCCTTTAATACTTCAAAAGTACTTAAATAAGATCTTTATGATATTCCAATGACTCTCAATGGAAGTAGACAAACATCCTCTCGTCATGTCCAATACATACGAGATAACTGGATGAGTATATCATATTGTCATGTCCAATACATGCAAGATGATGAATGCATATATATTTTCTTGTCATGTACAATACATACAAGATAATGGGACGATTGCATACATGATACATCCAATTTTGAATGCGTAAGGCATCTATCTATGTGTTCGTATTCTTCATAAGAATTTGGGACACTAGGCATCTGAGAGACTAACTCCATGTAACATGGACAAGTTTTCTCCCACTAAATCTTTGCATATTTAACCCTTCATCATAGATTGCCAATGTATTCTCTCTCTTTATCAGGTCAAGAGACTTTCAAGAACTATCTCTATAGGTCTCTATTCCTATCACATAGGACATTTCTCTTTATTCCTTTAAAGAAGGTATTTCCACACCAGATTCATTTTATTCCTCATCATCATCTGGAATATGAATATGCTCCCACTAAATCTTTGTAATCATAGATCCCTTCTTTATTTCGATATATCAGTCAAACCATTTGACTATATAATCAAAGTAAAGACTCCAATTTGAGATGCTTGTATTTAATCAATCATATTGATTAATCTACTGTAACTTATAGACTGCATTTGTATTAATGGAATTATAAAACCCTTTAGGTTGTGTCACGTACATAGCCTCATGTTATTCCTACTACAAATGCGGTTTTAATATCCATATGACAAATTTCATAGGCTTTAAGTTCCAATATCAAGCATGATCCTTTATGTCCTATATCCACTGCAATTGGTTAAATAAAATCATTAGGTTCAACACCTTGAACTCACTTGAATTTATCTCAACCAATCATCTCTTCAAATGTCATCCATGTCAGTCTTAACTCTTAAGACCCAATTTCACTTATGGGTTTTATCCCTATAAGTGCTACCATTAAGGTCATACATTATTTTATTTCACATGGAAGTCATTATGGATCTTATGGATTCAAACCATAACTCAAAATATGGTTCCTCAACATCATCTAGATAGATTGTTGGCTCAACATCATATGACCAATTCATCACCTTTGAGTTTGTAAGACATCATTATCAATCAAGATCAAGGTGTTTTCTACTAGATATATGAGGTGTATCTGTTACATAGGGAATTTGAGATTCCACAACACTTGTGATTCTTAATCTCCTTTTGTATGTTTATTTAGTGTAAAGCATGTTCTTTAGAAGAATTTTAGAGGATTAATTATTTGTTTGATGATCATACTCTTACTATTTAGAGTATGATTCCTTCTTTGATTTAGACATCAGTATGCCCTATTAATGAGTTCTCTATGATACACTATCACAGTTACTCACAAGGTCCTCAAACATTTGGTTTAAGTATCTCATTCATTGATCATATGAAAAAGTTCATACTTTTACCAAGTTTTTTCTTCATTTATGATATTCTTGAACATTTGAAGATATTCTTATTGGTATTTGATTAAATACCATATCTAAAATATTAGCATTTATTCCAATAGGTATGTATATACATCAATATGTATTATACCTAATTGAATAGTCATTCT
The DNA here is from genome assembly GCA_963693085.1 of Alisma plantago-aquatica. NCBI lineage: Eukaryota > Viridiplantae > Streptophyta > Magnoliopsida > Alismatales > Alismataceae > Alisma > Alisma plantago-aquatica. The sequence continues at coordinate 1,613,818,774 of OY856409.1, read as the reverse complement.
CCCACTACATCTAATGAAGATTGACTTGTCATCATGCCCAACAAACAAGACATTCATATCACTTAATGGTTCATTAACCAAGAGAGTCTACTTTATCCATCAATATGGAACCTAGAGATGAATTTCTCATTCATTTTTTTAGATAATAATGCTAATTAATTGTTTGAGTCATCAATAACTTTTAGGTATTATTTATTTTATCTCATGCATATCAAGTACCACAAGATAATTAAGGCATTGCCATAAAACATCATATCTTTGAAATTGTAAAATGAATTTAATTGATAGACATACTTGTCATTACAAGATGTAGAAATAAAGTGTTTTTATTTATTAGCAAAATGATATAGCAGTTCATAACTCTATTACATGCCCTTTGGGCTGAAATAAACTAAAAGGTCTATGGCAACAACACTTGCTCCAATGTTGATGAGTGTTCCTTCTCGGTCCTTTCATAAAGGACACACTTCTTTTCAGATCATGTATATCATATGTGTCAGATCTATATCTTGGTATCATATACCTATGCTAAAGAAGCATTTTTAGTTTATTTCATAATACCTGAGGTGGAGACTGCCATCCCCTCCTTCTTCTTTAGTTCATCTATACAGAGAGGGAAATTTCACTTCCAATGTCCAGACTCATGACAATGGTGACATTTGCCTCCCTTGTTCACCTCTCCCTTTTCTTTGGGAGTTGAAGATTACTTGGGCTATTAGTTAGCATCAGAACCTTTCTTTGCTTTGCCCTTGCCCTTGTCTTTAGAATTTCCCTTATTTATACTGATCATCATCATAGATTTGGGTTTGTCTTTCTTCATTTGTGCCTTGCTATGCTCAACATGCCCAACAACTCTTTCAGTGGCCTATCAAAGTTGTTCATGTTGTAGTTCATCACAAACCGACTGTAGGATTCTGGCAATGATAGTATCACAGCAGTAACCAACTCTTGGATCAGAGGGAATCCCAGTCGAGTTAGGTTCTCCACATACCCAATCATCTTGAGTGTGTGAGGGCCTACTGGATCTCCTTCTTTTCATGACACACTTGAACAATGCCTTGGAGACATCATATCTCTCTTGTTGTGCTTGGTCTTGATACATGTTCTTGAGATGTTGAACCATCTCAATGGAATCCATGTTCTTGTGTTGTCTCGACAACTCATAGTTCATTGAGCACAACATCAAGCACTTCACATCAATGGCATCCTTAATATGCTTCTTGTAAGCATCCCTTTTAGCCTTTGGTGCGGTGGGAGTGGGTTCATCTGGTTCTGGTGTATCTAGGACATAGAGCTTTCACTCTTGAGTGAGAACAATTCTCAATGTCCTAAACCAGTCGTGGAAGTTGTTCCCATTCAACATGTCCTTCTCAAGGACCGATCACAATGAAAAGTGATTGTTGTTGGTAGCCATTTATTCTACAAAAGGAAATTTGCAATTTTAGTCCAAAAATCTTTTGATTTGATTTGATTTGAAAATTGATGATATTAATTAGGTCTTTAATTAATTATCGCTCCCACCATTTTGATCAAATTGATAACCCTCATGTATCAATTTGGAAGATTGCATTGCACAACCTTCTAGTGAGTACGATCTTGACTTCCTCAAAGTTATGGATCAACGAGGGATGTCACAACTAGATTCTTTCAGGTAGGAAACTTTTTCCAATTGCATCATATGCAACTCTTGATAGATGTTATGCACAACTCTTTGTCATGAATATCTGCATGCCTCAAGGTGCTTAATCCTATTAAGATCACCTTGTTAAGTTCAGCCCAAAAGCCAACACAATGAATATGCACCCTATGAAGGAAGACCCACATATTCACCATCACACTTCCACGAGATAGACGGTGCACCTCGCGAAGGCATGACTACACTTAGTCGATCAAGATTTTCATGTATGCTGCTTTTGGAAGGCATCTTAAACTTAATATGTTTGTTGAGGGTTTTTAATATTCTTATATATGCATATATGTATCCAATCACCACATATATAGTACATATCATATACATGCTATATCCCACAAATGAAAACATGAAATAACTATAAAGTGATGATTATGGCCATCCTATTGTAGTTCCTTGGTGCCACAATGAACTACGGTCATCTACGGTCTACATCACATGCAACCTATTCTTGATGAAGATATGTGCTTGCCAATATGGGTTGACTGGTTCAACCTTTGAATTGGTCGACTCGCCTCTTGGCCGGTCAAATTGTCTCCTCCAGCTGGTCATTTGTATCCTCCAGATGGTTGGATCATCCATTCATCTGGGCTTCTCATCGGTCCACCAAATGCTCCTCAGTCGGTTGCCTTGGTCCATCAAACAATCATCTTCAGTCTTCATCATAACAAGAAATAGAGCTAATCCTATTTTACATAATCTTTGTGAAACCTCGAGTTACATTCGAGGGGAGTAAAGGTTGAAGAGGATCTTGAGTTACATTCAAAATAGAAGATGAGGGCTCAGTGTGAAAACTGAGACATAAACAACCATAACCAACCAGACACATGCACATAGGGTTTATAGGCCATAACTCTGCTACACATCCACCATCAAAACCATTTTAGGGAGACACATATCGATTGCATATATACCATATCATATATGTATATATTAGTTTGGCATCATGTGGTATTAATCGGATATTCACATTAGTCATTTAAATATTGGCATCGTATGCAATAAATAAAAGACAGTAAAACCAAAATCTGATCATGTCGATTACCTAAAACATAGAGTATTGACGTTGCTCTGATACTACGGTTGGGTTTTATGTGGTTGGAGTAGGCAGTGGAAACAAAAATGTACTTGACCATAAACCCATAACCAGCAGATCGCATCAACATCTATGTAATGGGAAGGATGGTTTTAGCGAGTTATACTTGGTCTTGAGGTTTTCCTAGTGACTATACCTCACAGCAAGTGTAGTCTTCAACCACCTATCTTCGACAGAGTTTGTGCAGCTCGTAGTCTTGACCCGGACTGTGGTTGACTATTGTCTTCCTGAGCGGAAGAAATCTCCCACCTCTATAGATAGTCCACACAGACTACTGGGAACTATAGTCATCCTGAAGAACAAACTAGAAGGTTTTGTCCCCTTCTTTCAGTGTACTAGTCACTGACACACTCTCCCACCTCCAATCACTTTTCTGCAGTTGTCTTTCCCTTGTTGTTCCTCCCTGGATGGGTAGAACTTTCTTGGTCTCTCTCAGTTTTTACAACTAGAGAGGACAACAACTTTGCAGAGCAATTGATGTTCTGAGTTGTGTCTTTGGAGAAGCCCCATGTACTCCTCTATTTATAGTAGAGGGCAGTGTCAATGTTCTCAGTCTGTGCGGGAGTAGAAGAGTCTGGAATTTCCAGGAATAATTTGCACTACAGCAGGTGAACCAGTCATTTCATAAATGAAATGGTTGTTTGGCAAGGTGAGATGATCGCTTCACTAGTAAACCAGTCAGTTGCGAGTGTGAACCGGTCATTTCACTTCCCAAAACTACCTACAATTAACTTTCCTTATTCATTTCTAATTAATGCAAATATTAATTCTTGTCCCAATTGAATTGAACAAGTGAAACGAAAAACTTTTCTCACAAATTAGGAAAACCCAACATTGTTCGTTTAGATTAGTTGAACCAATCGGTTCACCAGAGTAAATCAATCGTATCACTTACCATGAGCCGATCGGTTCACCCAGTGAACCGGTCAGTTGGTGGTCCAGATTGTGTAGAACACAGTCAATTAAGTTCTCAATCAATCTGACACTCTAATCAGTTGGTTCAACACTTGAACTTGATGATGTTGAGTCAAGTCTATTGATTGAACATTTGATTGAGTACCTAAACACTTTAGTAATAAATCCAAACATCATTCATGGATAAACTCCTCTTCCAGGTTAATCCTTTGTGTATGACCCTATGGGGCCCATTTCACGTTGGCAGTGAATGTCCATAACTAGATTATGACATCACAAGTGAAGAGCGGTACCTAGTTGCACATTAGTGCTACCCAAGTGAAAAGGAAAGTTGGAGAACAACTTTCAATCCTACAGTCTGTGATTGGTGTTCCAGTGAATGTATAATTCCTTTGTCTCTGATATCTTGAATGAACTCAAGGCATGGAGTCATCATCCTTTCAATGTTCATTCATGTTTCTTGAACTAGAGCAGACTGGCTGAGATATGTGTGACATAAATATCATATATTGATTCACATGTGCATGAACATGCCTTTCTCAGTCCTGCTTATCATGTGGCATGGACATCATACTCCCTTAGGAGGGATAAATCCCATATCTCTCACTCACAGTCTATCTCGTTCGTCAAAATAACCCAATCATCACCTTTATAAAAACATGTGTTTTAGGAATGCGTTCAATGATGTCAAAGTGTACCCAATCACATTCGATGAGTGAAATGATTTTAGGTCAAAGAATCACAATCACCACCATCACTAAGAGAGATGATTCTGACTACCATGTCATGGTTCCATTTGTTACTCTCATGGTGGGTCTATCTGATGCAGTGTATTCTAACATGTATCTATGTGCTTGGTTTGATATCATATATCATGAATAATGAGACATTGTCATCAACCAACACACACTCTAGTCTTGATGTGTCATTGTTGTCTATCAATCTTCCACAATGATATCTGATTAGGGACATAACAAGAATGTACATACTCTTAGCATCTGTATGATCTCATTGTTTAGGCCTCAACCTGAAGACATACATCATTGAGTATTGCCATTCTTTAGACATTCAATATGATCCATCATTTATCTCATAATCGATTGAGCTAGAATGAATTGGAAGCTTGCCTTTGATATTTATCAAATCAATCAAAACATATCCCAATACAATCAGCATATGATTGGCTCTCTGGGCATACATACCAACATGCCCATAGATCTAGTCATATGATGATTGTAATGACATACTTTGTAAATGGTTTGAATAATAATAAAGGAAATTTTTGTCTATATGTTTTAACTATTTTTAAGATAATAGTATAACATGTTAGATGTCTAGAGAGTGACAATACTCAATGATGTATGTCTTCAAGTACATGACTTGAACAATGAGATCATACAGATGTTAAGAGTATGTACATTCTCACTATCATCCCTAGTCAGTTGTTATTGTGGAAATAAACATAGACATCAATAACACAAAAGACTCAAGTGTATGTTGGTTGATGACAAAATCTCATCAGTCATGATATATGATATCAAACCAAGTGCATAGACACATGTTAGAGAATAGAGTATCAGAAAAACCCACCATAAGAGTGACATATGGAAACCACACTTGGTTAGTCAGGATCATCTCTTATTGTATTGGTGGTGACTGTGGTTCCTAAACCTGAAATCACTACACTCATCACATGTCATTGGGTACACTTTGACATCATCAAACATAGTCCTGAAATATGGGTTGTCGTAAAGGTGATGATTGGGTAACTTTGACACATGTGATTTTGACTGTGAGTGATAGATATGGAATTTGTCCCTCCTAAGGGAGTATGATATCCTGGTCACTTGATAAGCGAGAATGATAAATGCATGGACATGCACATGAGAGTCAATATATGATATTGAGCTTACAAATATCTTAGACAGTCTGCTCTAGTTCAAGGACCATGAATTGAATGTACGTAGAGGATGACAAGTCCATACCTTGAGTTCAATTTCTGATATCAGTGACAAAGGGACTATACAATCACTATAAAACCAATCCTATATTGTAGGTTGAAAGTTGTTCTCCAACCTTCCTTTTCACTTGGGTAGCACTAATTTGTTACTAGGTACCGATCTTTGCTTGTGAAGTCGTAAGTAAGTTATGGACATTCACTACCGACATGAAACAGAACCTATAGGGTTACACACATAGGATTAACCTGGAATAGGAATTTATCCAAGAATGTTGGTTAGATTGATTAATAAAGGGTTTAAGTACTCAATTAAGCATTCAATCAATAGACTTGACTCAGAATCATCAAGTTGAAGTGTTGAACCAACTGATTAGAGTGTCAAATTGATTGAGAACTGAATTGACCGAGTTTTGCACAACCTGGAACACCAACTGACCGGTTTACTTGGTGAATCGATCGACTCATGCTCAGTGAGATGACCGGTTTACTCGAGTGAACCGACCAACTCATATAGACCAACCGAGCAAGTGTTGGGTTTCCAAGTTCGTGAGAAAAGTTTCTCGTTTCACAAGTCCAATTCGATTGGGACAATAATTAATCTTAGCATTAATTTGAAATGAAATAGGAAAGTCAATTGCAGGAAGTCTGGGAAGTGAAATGACTGGTTCACTGGGTGAATCAATCGGCTCACCTGGCTAGTCGACTGGTTCAGTTATGAACCAACTGGTTTGCCTGCTTCAGTGCAAACAATTTATGAAAAATCTAGACCCTTCTACTCCTGCATAGACTGGGAACCCTGACCCTGCCCTCTACTATAAATAGAAGGGTATAGAGGGCTTCTCAAAACACATAGATTAGAACATCATTTGCTCTGCAAAGTTGTTGTCCTCTCTGGTTCTGGTAACCAAGAGAGCCCGAGCAAGTGCTGCCAGAACAGGGAAGAGGCACAGTGAGGGAAAGACAACTACAGAATAATAGGTGGTTGTGGGAGAGTGTGTCTATGACTAGTACGCCGATAGAAGGGGACAACTCCTTTTAGTCTGTTCATTAGAATGACTATTGTTCTTGGTAGTCTATGTTGACTATCTATAGAGATGGGAGATTTCTTCCGCTCAGGAGGATGACCATCAATAGTAGTTCAGCTCAAGACCTACACAGACATCGTCGAAGACTAGGTGGTTGAAGGTCGCATTAGCTAAGAGGTATTGTCACTAAGAAAGCCTCTGGACTAGGTATATCTCACTAAACCATCCTTCCTACTTCATAGTTGTTGATGTGATCTGTCGGTTGATGGTTTGTGGTTAGATAAATTTTTTTGTTTCCATTGCCTATTCTGTCCCACAAAACCCAACAGTGGTATCAGATCCATGTCTATGTTTTATAATTAATCCATATGATCAAATTTTGGTTTTTCACCATTTATTTATTGCATGCAATGTGAATATGTTAACTGGCTAATGTGCATATTTGATTACACACCACAATCCCGACATACATATATGATATGGTATATATACGCAATTGATACACATCTCCCTAAAATGGTTATGGTCTATAAATCCCTATGTGTGCATGGTTGGTTGTATTTGTTTGCATCTCGGTCTACATACTGATTCCTATCTTCTATTACAAATGTAACTCAAGATAAGTCAAGATTCTCTTATACCTTTTCTCCCCCCGAATGTAACTCGGGGTTTCCAATACAATATGTAAAAGTAGGATAGTTTTATTTCCTGTTATGTCAAAGAATGGTGGGCACCCAGATGTTATGAGCAAAGAAGTTGGTGGACTGATGGGGAGCCCGCTGACCTGGTGAACTGACTGTTTGGGGGAGCCAGACGATCGGTTGGTGACAACCAACCGACCGACCACGAGGCGAGCTGATTGGTCATAGGATGAGCCGATCAACCAGGAATGGCCCAAGCACATATCTTCATCAACAAGAGGTTTTTGCCTGTGACGTAGACCTAGATGACCACAATTCCTTGGGGCTCAAGGAATTACAATAGGATGGCCATAATCATCGCTTTATCACTTCACATGTTTTATTGTGGGATATAGCATGTATTTGATACATACTATGCATGTGGTGATTGAAAATTTATATGTATATAAATATCAAACCCCTCAAGTATAAATATTAAGTTTAAGATGCCTTCCAAAAGAAACACACATGAAAATCTTGATCGACTAAGTGTGGACATGCCTTCAGACGGTGCACTGTCTATCTTGTGGAAGTGTGATAGAGGATATGCAGGTATGCCTTTACAGGGTGAGTTTAATGTGATTAACAAGGTGACCTTAATGTGATTAGGCACCTTGAGGCATGCAAATGTTCATGATAAAGAGTTGTGCATAACATCTATCAAGAGTTTCGTATGATGCAATTGGAAAAAAATGCGTACCTAAAAGAATCTAGTTGTGGGTGACAACCCTCGCTGGTCAATAACTTAGGGGAAGTCAGGATCTTGCTCACTAGAAGGTTGTACACTGCAATCTTCCAAATTAACACATGAGGGCTATCAATTTGATCAAAATAGTGGGAGTGATAATTAATTAAAGACCTAATTAATATTGTCAAAATTTTCAAATCAAATCAAATAGATTTTGATAAATGCAATTTTTTCTTGTAGAATCATGAGTTTCAAATCGATTTTGCGATCGGTCTTGAAGAAGGACAAACTTATCGAGACAAATTTCCATGACTGGTTTTTGACTTTGAGAAGGGTTCCCAATGAGGAGCATAAGCTCCATGTCCTTGAGAAACCAATGCCAGAATTACTTGCTCCTGATGCGCCTAGAGCCGAGGTGGATGCTTACTGGAAGCATGCCAATGATGCTTTGGATGCAAAGTACCTTATGCTAAGCTACATGGACTATGAGTTGCATGCACAACGTGAAGACATGAGTGCTCTTGAGATGGTTACCCATCTTAAAGAAAGACTTGGTATCATAAAGCAAGAAAGGAACGATATTCTGAAGGTGCTACTTGAGTTAAAGATGGCATAGAGAACCTTAGTACAAGAACATGTGCTCAATATGATTGGACATGTGTATCAACTTGAAGAATTGGGAATTACCTTGATCCAAGAGTTGGCCACATATATGATTTTGAGGACAATGCTAGAATCATGTAACCCCTTTATTGCATGTCATAATGTGAATAAAGTGGCTAAAGACATGTCAGACTTACTTGCCATGATGATAGATGTAGAGGAAAGCATGAAGAAGGACAAATCCGTGATGGTGATTAGTGAGATTGTGTCCAAGGATGAAAGTAAAGCCTTGAAATGTTCAGAGGCCAAGCAGAAGTCCAGATCTTCAACACTCAAGATAAGGAGAAGAAAAGTACAAAAGGAGTCTGTCCTTTGTACTTGAAGGAATTCAAGAAGATGAAGATAGGAATAATGATCTCCACTTTAGGTATATATGTTATTGAGATAAATCTATCTACTTCTTCATCATGGGTATTAGATATTGTATGTGGATCTCACATATGTTTGAATATGAAAGATATGAAAAGAAGTGGGCCTTTAACGAAAGGTGAGGTTGAACTACGTGTTGCTAATGGAGCAAGAGTTTCTGCCAGTATAGTAGGAACCTATGAGTTATTCCTACCATGTGGGTTGATAATAGAGTTACAAAACTTCTATTATGTACCTACCACTAATAGGAATATCATTTTTGTATCTTGTTTGGACACTAATGGATTTGGATTTCTTATTAAAAATGGAAAATGTTCCATTTCTAAAGATGAGATCTTTTATGGTAGTGCCCCAATGTCTTATGGTCTATACTTAGTAGATTTAAAGACAAATGCGTATAACATAAACACAAAAAGACAAAAACTCAATGACTCAAGAAAAACATACATTAGGCATTGTCGTGTATGGCATATAAATGAGAATTGCATATATAGACTCCATAAAGATGGTTATCTAGAATCTTTTGATTATGAATCAATGGAGATATGTGAATCTTTTTTATTGGGAAAGATGACCAAGGATCCCTTTTTTGGAAAAGGAGTAAGAGAAAGTGATCTATTAGGACTCATACATACTGATGTATGTGGCCCTTTTAGAACAAATGCCAGAGGAGGGTATCAATACTTTGTTACTTGTACTAATGACTTTACTAGGTATGAATATGTTTACTTGATGAAACATAAGTCAAAAACTCTTAAAAGGTTCAAGGATTTCATGAATGAAGTACATAACCAACTTGGCAAAAGTATTAAGGCACTTCGATCTGATCATGGCTGAGAATACTTAAGACAAGAGTTTGAGGACCTTCTGAGAGCCCGTGGTAATGTATCACAATGGACTCCACCTGGAACACCACAACATAATGTTGTATCAGAAAGAAAGAATCACACATTACTAGATATGGTGCGATCAATGATGAGTTTAGCTGATCTTCTTCATCAATCATGGGGTTATGCTCTTGAAACCACCACATATACACTTAACCGCGTACCATCTAAATCAGTTCAAAAGACACCATATGATATATGGCACGAGAAGCATCCTGATGTGTCTTTTATGAGGATTTAGGGATGCGAAGCTTAAGTCAAGAAAATGTTTCCTAAAAATTTTAGACCGAAATCAGACAAGTGCTACCTTGTTGGATATCCCAAGGAAACTGGGGGACATTACTTTTTCACTCCATTTGACAACAAAGTGTTTGTTGCTAGAACTAGTGTATTCCTAGAAAAGGAATTTATTTCCAAAGGAATTAGTGGGAGGAAAGTGGAACTCAAAGATGTTCGAGGCCGACAAGAAAACATTGAACCAGTAGATGAACTAGAGGAAAATAGAGAATCACAAGTGGTTGTGGAATCTAAAAAAGGAAGTGAGTTGGTCCTATATGATGAGCCAACTACCTATCTAAAGCTATGGAGGGACTGAATTCTGATAAATGCCTAGAAGTCATGAGATATGAGATGGAATCCATGTATACCAACAAGGTATGGACCTTGGTGGATCCACCTGAAGGGTTAAAACACATAGGGTGAAATGGGTCTTCAAGAAGAAGGCCGACATGGATGGCAATGTGTAAACTTATAAAGGCAGATTGGTTGCAAAGGGTTTCAAACAAGTTCATGGTGTTGACTATGACGAAACCTTTTCTCCAGTTGCCATGTTAAGTCCATCAGGATCATGCTTGCAATTGTAGCCTACCATGACTATGAGATTTGGTAGATGGATGTTAAAACCGTGTTCCTTAATGGGAATCTTGTAGAGGATGTGTACATGACACAACTTGAAGGTTTTATAAATCCAAAGGAAGAAAATAAATTTTGTAAGCTACAAAGGTCAATCTATGGATTGAAGCAAGCGCCTGAGAGATGGAATCTTCAATTTTACAAAGTAGTCAAAGAGTTTGGCTTTAGTCAAAATGAAAATTAACCTTGTGTGTACAAGAAGGCTAGTGGGAGCATGACTTCATTCCTCATATTGTATGTAGATGACATACTATTGATGGGGAATGACATCCCTGATTTACGAAAGGTAAAGGCATGACTAGGAAATACATTCAACATGAAAGACTTGGGAGAAGCTTCCTATATCTTAGGAATCAAGATCTATAGAGATAGATCCATAAGGCTTCTTGGACTAAGTCAAAGCACATACATTAACAAAGTGTTGAAGAGGTTCAACATGGAAAACTCAAAGAGAGGAAACTTACCCATGGTACATGGATTTCCCATCTCTAGAGCTCAATGTCCCAAATCTTGTGAAGAAAGGGAACACATGAGTGGGATTTCATATGCATATGTAATTGGATCCATCATGGACGCAATGTTGTGCACCCGTCCCAATGTCTCCTGTGCACTCAACATGACAAGCAGATGCTAGTCAGATCCCAAAGATGCTCACTGGATAACCGTGAAGAACATCCTAAAGTACTTGAGAAGAACTAAGGATCAATTCCCCATCTATGGCGGTGAGGAAGAGTTGGTGGTAAAGGATTCCACTGATGCAAGCTTCCAAACTGATAAAAATAATTATAGATCGCAATCAGGATTTGTGTTTTGCGTCAACAATGGAGCTGTGAGCTAGAAGAGTTCCAAGCAAGAGACAGTTGTGGATTCTATGACCGAGGTCGAGCATATTGCTGCATCCAATGCAAGGAAGGAGGCATTGTGGATCAAGAAGTTCATCTCTGAACTTGGGGTCATTCCTAGTATCTGTGATGTGATTGAGCTTTATTGTGAAAATAATGGAGCTATTTCACAAGCAAAAGAACCGAGATCACATCAGCAGTCCAAGCACATACTGAGGTGCTTCCATCTCATATGAGAGATCATACAATGAGGAGATCTGAAGATTTGTAGAGTACCAACCGAAGACAATATTGCCGATCCCTTGACTAAGGCACTTTCACAGTAGAAGCATGATGATCATGCTATATCACAAGGATTGAGATTCATGGGTGATTGGCTCTAAGTGCAAGTGGGACTCTGTTGATGTGTATGCCCATACATCCAATCATATGATGATTGTAATGGCATACTTTTATAAATGATTTGAATAATAATAAAGGCAATTTACATCTATGTGTTTTAACTATTTTTGAGATAATAGTATAACAAGTTATATGTCTAGAGAGTGACAATACTCATTGATGTATGTCTTCAAGTACGTGACTTGAACAATGAGATCATATAGATGTTAAGAATATGTGCATTGTCATTATCATCCCTGGTCGGTTGTTATTTTGGAAATAACCATAGATATCAACAAAACAAAAGACTGTAGTGTGTGTTGGTTGATGACAAAATCTCATCAGTCATGATATATGATATCGAACCAAGCACATAGATAAATGTTAGGGAATAGTATATCGGATAGACCCACCATAAGATTGATGCTTGAAAACCACACTTGGTTAGTCAGCATCATCTCTTATTGTATTGGTGGTGATTTTGGTTCTTAAACCTAAAATCACTACACCCATCACATGTCGTTGGGTACACTTTGACATCATCAAACACAGTCCTGAAATATGGGTTGTTATAACGGTGATGATTGGGTGACTTTGACACATGGGGTTTTGACGATGAGTGATAGATATGGAATATGTCCCTCCTAAGGGAGTATGATATATTGGCCCCTAGATAAGTGAGACTGAGAAATGCAGGGCAATGCACATGTGAGTCAATATATGATATTGAGGTTACAAATATCTCAGCCAGTCTGCTATGTTTCAAGGAACATGAATTGAACATACGTAGAGGATGGCATGTCCATGCGTCAAGTTCAAATTCAGATATCATTGACAAAAGGACTATACATTCACTGTAACACCAATCAAAGATTGTAGGTTGAAAGTTGTTCTCCAACTTTCCTTTTCACTTAGGTAGTACTGATGTGTGACTAGGTACCGCTCTTTGCTTGTGAAGTCATAAGTAATTTATAGACATTCACTGCCAGTGTGAAATGGAACCTATAGGGTCACAAACATAAGAATAACCTAGAAGAGTTGTTTATCCAAAAATATTGTTTAGATTGATTACTAAATGGTTTAGATACTCAATTAAACTTTCAATCAATAGACTTGACTCAAAATCATCAAGTTGAAGGGTAGAACCAACTGATTAGAGTGTCAGATTGATTGAAAACTTAATTGACCAAATTTTGCACAACCTGGACCACCAACTAACCGGTTCAGTGGGTGAACTGGTCGACTCATGGTTAGTGAGGTGACTGATTCACTCTAGTGAACCGATCGGCTCATCTGGACCAACTGAGCAAGTGTTGGGTTTCCTGATTCATGAGAAAAGTTTCCTATTTATCAAGTCGAATTCAGTTGGGACAATAATTAATCTTTGCATTAATTTGAAACGAAATAGGAAAGTCAAATGTAGACAATTCTGCGAAGTGAAATGACCGGTTCAGAAGGTGAACCAATCAGCTCACCAGGCCAATCAACCGATTCAGTTATGAACCGACCAGTTTGCCTGCCGCAGTGCAATTAGGTTTGGAAAATCCCAACCCTTCTACTCCCGTACAGATTGCGAACCCTGACCTTTCCCTCTACTATAAATAGAGGGGTACAAGGGGATTCTTAGAACACACAACTCATAACAGCAATTTCTCTGCAAAGTTGTTGTCCTCTCTGGTTCTAGTAACCAAGAGAGCCCGAGCAAGTGCCACACAAACATGGAGGAGGCACAGTGAGGGAAAGACAACTACAGAATAACAACCGGTTATGGGAGAGTGTGTCGGTGACTAGTACACTGACTAAAGGGGACAACTCCTTCTTGTTCATTCATCAGAATGAATAGAGTTCCCAGTAGTCCATGCAGACTATTTATAGAGGCGATAGATTTCTTCCGCTCAGGAGGACGACCATCAACTGCAATCTAGGTCAAGACTAGGATCTGCACAGATGCGGTTGAAGACTAGGTGGTTGAAGGCTGCACTACCTGTGAGGTATTGTCGTTGAGAAAGCCTCAGGACATGGTATATCTCACTAAACCATCCTTCCTATTTCATAGTTGTTTATGCGATTTGTTGGTTGAGGGTTTGTGGTTAGATAAATTTTTTATTTCCGCTGCCTGTTCTGTCCCACAAAACCCAATAGTGGTATGAGAGACATGTCAACATACTATGTTTTAGGATTAATTGATATGATCGAATTTTGGTCTTTTGCCATTTATTTATTGCATGTGATGCAAATACTTTAACTGGCTGGCTAATGTGCATATCTGATTAAACACCACAATCCATATAAACATGTATGATATGGTATACATATGCAATCGATACGCCTCACCCTAAAATGGTTTTGATGGTGGATGTGTAGCGTAGTTATGGCCTATAAACCCCTATGTGTGCATGGTTGGTTGTGGTTGTTTGCATCTCAGTTTTCATATCGAGTCCTATCTTCTATTCTAAATATAACTCAAGATTCTCTTCTACCTTTGCTCCCCCTGAATGTAACTCAGGGTTTCCCAATGCAATATGTAAAAGTAGGATAGTTTTATTTCTTATTATGTCAAATAATGGTTGGAACCTAGATGTACAAATGAAGGACCTATATGACCAGTTGAACGTATGAGAAAAGAACTTGATGGACTGACGAGGAGCCTGATGACCCGATGAACTGACTGTCTGGAGGAGCTTGTCACCAACCGACCGGCTAGGAGGCGATCTGATCGGTCATAGGATAAGCCGACCAACTTAGAATGGCCCAAGAAAAAATCTTCATCAACAATAGGTTGTTGCATGTGATGTAGACCTAGATGACTGCAATTCCTTGTAGCTCAAGGAATTACAATAGGATGGCCATAATCATTTCTTTATCGCTTCACATGTTTTCTTGTGGGATAAAGCATGTATATGATACATACTATATATGTGGTGATTGGATATGTATATGTATATAAATATCGAACCCCTCAAATATAAATATTAAGTTTAAGATTCCTTCCAAAAGCAACACACATGAAAAGCTTGATCGACTAAGTGTGGGCACGCCTTCGCATGGTGCAGTGTCTATGTCGTGGAAGTGTTATAGTGGGTATGTGGGTCTGCCTTCGCAGGGTGCATGCTCATTGTGTTGGATTCTAGGGACAGACTTAACAAGGTGACCCTAATAGGATTAAGCACCTTGAGGCATGTAGATGTTCATGACAAAGAGTTGTGCATAACATCTATCAAGAGTTGCATATGATGCAATTGACAAAAATTGCATACCTGAAAGAATCTATTTCTGCGTGACAACCCTCACTGGTTCATAATGTATAGGAAGTCAGGATCTTGCTTACTAGAAGGTTGTACGTTGCAATCTTTCAAATTGATACATGAGCATTATCAATTTTATCAAAATAGTGGGGGTGATAATTTATTAAAGACCTAATTAAAATTATTAAAATTTTCAAATCAAATCAAATATATTTTGATAAATGGAAAATTTCTTGTAAAATCATGAGTTTCAAATCGTCTTTATGATCGCTCCTGAAGAAGGACAAACTTACTGAGACAAATTTTCACGAATGGTTTTGGACTTTGAGAAGGGTTCCCAATAAGGAGCATAAGCTCCATGTCCTTGATAAACCAGTGCCATAATTACCTGCTCCTAATGCGCCTAGAGCCGAGGTGGATGCTTACTGGGAGCATGCCAACGATGCTTTGGATGTAAAGTGCCTTATGCTAAGATGCATGGACTATGATTTGCATGCACAATACGAAGACATGAGTGCTCTTGAGATGGTAACACATCTCAAAGAAGCACTTGGTATCACAAAGCAAGAAAGGAATAATATTTTGAAGGTGCTACTTGAGTCAAAGCTGACAGAGGGAACCTCAGTAGAAGAGCATGTGCTCAATATGATTGGACACGTGTTTCATCTTGAACAACTGGGAATTACCTTGTGCCAAGTGTTGCCACAGATATGTTTCTGAGGACAATGCCAGAATCATATAACTGCTTTATTGCATGTCATAATGTGAATAAAGTTGCTAAAGACATGTCAGACTTACTTGCCATTATGATAGATGTAGATGCAAGAATGAAGAAGGACAAATCCATGTTGATGATCAATGAGATAGTGTCCAAGGATGAAAGCAAAGCCTTGAAATGTTCATAGGCCAAGCAGAAGTCCAGATCTTCAACACTCAAGATAAGGAGAAAGAAAAGTACAAAAGGAGACAATCCTTTATACTTGAAGGAATTCAGGAAGATGAAGATGGGGATATCGATATCTTCTTCCGGTATATACATTATTGAGATAAATCTATCTACTTCTTCATCATGGTTATTAGATACAAGATGTGGATCTCACATATGTTCGAATGTGAAAGATATGAAAAGAAGTAGGCCTTTAGTGAAAGGTGAGATCGAACTACAAGTTGCTAATGGAGCAAGAGTTGCTGCCAGTGCAATAGGAACCTATGAGTTATCTCTACCAAGTGGGTTGATAATAGAGCTACAGAACTACTATGATGTAATGCCATTAATAGGAATATCATTTCTGTATCTTATTTGGACAAGAATGAATTTGAATTTCTTATTAAGAATGGAAAATGTTCCATTTGTATAGATGGGGTCTCTTATGGTAGTGCCCCAATGTCTTATGGTCTATACTTAATAGATTTACAAACAAATGTGTATAAAGTAAACACCAAAAGAAAAAAAAACTCAATGACTCAAACAAAATATACCTTCGGCATTGTTGTCTAGGGCACATAAATGAGAATCGCATATCTAGATTCCATAAAGATGGTTATCTATACTCTTTTGATTACAAATCAATGGAGACATGTGAATCTTGTTTATTGGGAAAGATGACCAAGGCTCCCTTTTTTGGAAAAGGAGTAAGAGTGAGTCATCTATTAGGACTCATACATATTGATGTATGTGGCCCTTTTAAAACAAATGCCAGAGGAGGCTATCAATACTTTGTTACCAATACTGATGACTTTAGTAGGTATCGCTATGTTTACTTGATGAAACATAAGTCAAAAAATCTTGAAAGGTTCAAGGATTTCATGAATGAAGTTAAGAACCTACTTGGCAAAAGTATTAAGACACTTCGATCTTATCGAGGTGGAGAATGCTTAAGCCAACAGCTTGAGGACCTTATGAGAGCATGTGGTATTGAATCACAATGGACTCCACCTGGAACACCACAACATAATGGTGTATCGGAAAGACAGAATCACACATTACCGAATATGATGAGATTAGTGATGAGTTTATTTGATCTTCTTGATCAATTATGGGATTATGCTCTTTTAACCGTCACATATACAGTTAATCGTGTACCATCTAAATCTGTTCAAAAGACACCATATGAGATATGGCATGGGAAGCATCCCGATGTGTCTTTTATGAGGATTTGGGGATGCGAAGCTTATGTCAAGAAAATGTTTCTTGAAAAGATTGGACCAGAATTAGACAAGTGTTGCCTTGTTTGATATCCCAAGTAAACTAGGGGATATTACTTTTTCACTCCATCTAACAACAAAGTGTTTGTTGCTAGAACTGGTGTATTCCTAGAAAAGGAATTTATTTCCAAAGGAAGTAGTGGGAGGAAAGTTGAACTCGCAGAAGTTCGAGACAGACAAGAAAACATTGAACTAGTAGATGAACTAGAGGAAAATAGAGAATCACAAGTGGTAGTGGAATCTCAAAATCCACAAGTAACACATGAACCTCATAGATCTAGTAGGACACGCCTTGAGCCAGATAGATTTTGATATATTGTGACTCAAGAAGGCAGTGAGTTGGTCATAGATTATGAGCCAACTAACTATCTAGAAGCTACGGAGGGACCAAATTCTGAGAAATGGCTGGAAGCCATGAGATTTGCGATGGAAACCATGCATACCAACAAGGTATGGACCTTGGTGGATCCACATGAAGGGGTAAAACCCATATGGTGCAAATGGGTCTTCAAGAAGACGATTGAAATGGATGGAAATGTGCAAACTTATAAAAGCAGATTGGTTGCAAAGGGTTACAGACAAGTTCAAGGTGTTGACTATGATGAAACCTTTCTCTAGTTTCCATCATTAAGTCCATTAGGATCATGTTTTCTATTGCATCCTATCATGACTATGTGATTTGGCGGATGGATGTTAAAACCAAATTCCTTAACCGTAATCTAGTGGAGGATATGTACATGACATAGCCTGAAGGTTTTATAAATTCAAAGGATGCAAATAAAGTCTTTAAGCTACAAAGGTCAATCTATGGATTGAAGCAAGCAGCTCAGAGCTGGAATTTTCGATTTGACAAAGCAATCAAAGAGTTTGGCTTTAGTCAAAATGAAGATGAACCTTGTGTTTACAAGAAGGTTAGTGGGAGCATGATTACATTCCTCATATTGTATGTAGATGACATACTATTGATGGGGAATGACATCTCTAATTTACAAAAGGTAAAGACATGGCTAGGAAATACACTTAGCATGAAAGACTTGGGAGAAGCTTCTTATATCTTAGGAATCAAGATCTATAGAGATAGATCCAGAAGGCTTCTTGGACTAAGTCAAAGCACATATATTAAAAAATTGTTGAAGAGGTTCATCATGGAGAATTCAAAGAGAGGAAACATACCCATGGTACATGGAGTTCACGTCTCTAGAGCTCAATGTTCCAAATCTTGTGAAGAGAGGGAACGCATGAGTGAATTCCATATGCATACTCAATTAGATCCATGATGTTACAACCCCAATTTTGTGTATGTTTTCATAATTGAAATGTAAATATTTTATGAATTGGACTTAATTAAAAGGTTGTATGTGTTGCTTCAAATAATGGATTACTTCGCAAATATCCCTTTTGATAGGAATTTCGTGATTCCTATTATTAGATTAATCCATTAATGGATATAAAAGAGAAGAAAGGAAGAAAAGTCCAAATAATAGAAAAGAATACAAGATATTGGATATTAAGAAAAATAATTATGAGAAATACTTAAAAAAAATAAGTCTATTAAGAAGGAAATATGAATTAATAAGAAAAGGATAAGAATTATGTGGAAAGCATGTAGTGGTGCCTCTCGTGGCCTTTTGGGATAAAAGCAAAGGGTTTATATAAAGGAGTATTTTTCTTCTTTCCTTGTTGGTTTTAAGATTATATAATCTTGGAAATTGATTTTTATGGATAGTTGTAATACTCCTTGCCACTTTTAGATTAAGAAGTAAGACAGGAGGAGGAATCGTTCTATATATGTAATTATGTATGGAAACCCAAGATAATTAAATAAGAGAGAAATCTAGATGGGTTGTTAACCAAGTGCATTAATCGAGAAGTTGACAATTTATCCAATAAGGAAAGTGGGATGGAAACCTCTAATATCCTTTCCTTGTTTAACGATGGCACTGCCAAGTTATGTATAAACAAATAAGGAAACTAGCACCACACGGACTCATGAACCCTAAGTGCTACAAACTATATATAGGGATAGACCCCATCCTTTCACATAGAGGGAACCTCATCTCTCCTTCCCCCATCATATACTCCTAGTCTAGATAGTGTTCTTCCATGAAGCTATTGGAATCTGGTCAGGCAACCACCATTACCTCTTGGTGTCGAGGCACTGGCGGCCCTGACAATGGGAGACATGGAGCAATGGGAGAAGGGTGAGGAGGGGCGTCGAGGATATACCAAGAACCAGGTTGATCTTTGCAACCGCGTCATGAAGCTTGTACAACCATCACCGTAGCAGGATAGGTCAGGGACACCCTGCCACCATCTGACTTTCTGGCAAGACAAGCGAGGTGGGCGCCCAACCTTGGAGATGGCGGCGTCTGTCCTGGGTGCTGAAAAGGGGACGGTGCATCACGGACTGGGTTGCACACGCCAAGTGTGCGGGCGGCCAGGAGAAGCTGGGGGAACGGCTCCCTCAACCCTGGGGAGGCTCGATATGCCGAGATTGCCTCTGTGACACCACGAGGAAGGGGTGGCGGAGCTTGTGTAGGAGGTGGAGTCGGTGGCCTGTCTGTGGAGCCGACGGTGGGTGCACAACTTCAAGCCGTTGCAGGCGTCGTGTGAAGGAAGGAGAAGATAGAGCCAAAAGAATCATCTATCCAAGCTTGCCTGTTCAACAACCAAGGGCACGGGAGTCCTTTCACACTTAATCAAGAGCCGGATCAGTTTGTTACAAGGTAATCATTTTTTTTCTACTGACGTGGCAGCACATGATTGGTCCAGATAATGATAACTTCAAATAATTCTAGAAATAAAATGGTAATTTAGAAGTAGGCAAGTTATATATGAATCTTTCTTAGAAAAATGTGAGGAATCCACTAAAAATAGTTTTGAAGCCTCATTCTAATTGCAATTAAAAAAGTATGTAAAGATGCTATCTTTAACGGTTTAATTAATGCAAAATCCAAATCTTTGGTGATTAATGATTTGGGAAGGGTTAAATGGATGTTTAAAGTTGATATTAACCTATTAATTATAAAAAGGTACATTAAGAACAAAAAGGATGAACTTTGCACGTAATTAGTTTAATTTAGAGATTATGTTCATAAATATGTTTGAAATGTGAAAAGTACATAAAGTTATCATCTTTAATGATTTAATTAATGAGAAACCCTTAGTTTTGATGATAGATGGATTTAATGATGTTCTTTGGATAATTCAAGCCAATATTAACCTGTTGTTAATAAAAGTGGAAATAGGATCTAAAAAGATGATCTTTTTATATGAATGGTTTAATTTAGGGTTCCATGTGAATGGATATGCATTAATGAGCATGAAAACCCTAATTTAGATTAATATGTCTTTTAATTGTTTTAATTGTTCAAATCCATGAATAAATAGAGATATGATGATCCTAAGTCGATTTGAGTATAAAAGGCCATTAAAATGGATAATTTGAGCAGTTAGGGTTTATATGAGTAGAAAGAGTATTTTAGGGTTTGTTGACCTAAAAGGAATAAAGTTTGAGAAATTGATCTGAGAAACCCTAATGAATACTAACGAAACCTTAATTCAGATTAGAAACCTTAGAAAGTGAATCCAAGTCAATAAAGTAGAATCTTGATAAAGTGTGTAGTAAATAAGAGTACATGTGTTTTTCAGGATTCTTGATGATGTGGTTGAATTACTTGCTTGGATTGCTTTCTTGGTTATAATTGATATTAGCTTGAGAAATCTACTGAACAAGTATGTGGTTATGATTATGAATATTCGGAGTTAGTTTTTCAAGGGTTTTTCGAGGTTTTATCGGTTTCTTGAAATTAACTGTTGGATGCTTTTATTTCATGCAACTATAGAGTGACTATGACTATCACTATAAATGTATACATAAAACTGGCTTAGATCCGGGTCCACCCCTGTGGCTATGCAAAGGCTAGAGGATAACCTAGAGCAAGGTCTAGGCTATCATGAGTTAGAAACTGGGCTGCACATGCGTAGTGCCATGAGACTCTTAGCATGCCATGAGTTAAGGAGTGGGCTGCCTATGGGTAGTGCCATGTGACTCAACCCTAGAAACTGATTCACCTGTTAGGTGGGATCATGAGGGGTATAATGGGGATAGGATATACATGGATTGCGTAGTTATATTCAAATCGTAAAATTGTTTGTTAAACTATAATTGATTGCAATACATTGTTATGGATAATTGCACGATTAGTGTTTCCCCCACATAACATCTTCGGCTGACCAACATTTTGTTTTTCGGCATTTTAGGTACAAAGCCAAAAGGACAAACAGTAAATCGTCATATTGAGAAATACATGAATTGAAATACAAGAAGGATTAGTAGAGTAGAAATTCATATGTGGATCGAAGTTTAGAGATCCAAATTTTCAAAAGGTATGCAGAAGTTTATTTTCTTACAACTTTCCAGTATAGTCTATTAAAATTTAGTTACTGTTCTTGGTTAAATGCCGAACCTTTGATCCAGAAATTATGGGTGCGACTTCGACCTCTTGGTCTCCCTTAATTGGGGGTTACCAGAAGGTGGGGTCATAACATTTGGTATCAGAGCGTAGGTTCCTCACTTAACCATTAATAATTGTTAAATTTACAAACTCCATAGAACCCAAGGGAGTTATTAGAGGATTATCCAAAAGACGGAGGTGTCTAGAAAAGGATCACGACCAGGGGCTGGCAATATTTTCCTCCGCACCGCTAGTCGGAATACAAGGACTCCCAGATCTGTGTGACTGTGTGGCCAAAGTCTTAGGGTATGATTTGAAATAAGATACCTTTAGGACTTTCTCATCTTATTCATCCCTTCTCATCACAAATTCTATTAAGGGCCTTAAGGATTAGGGTTTTCTCTCTTCTCCTCACCCTCTTGAGGTATGGGTAAGGTTAATAAGGTCTAAGGAATCCTCCACCAAATTAATGAAAAAGTATGTAAATAAGATGTCATGGACATAAGCTTAATAGATTAAGTGGAGACTAAAGGATAGATACATGCTTAGGTCGTATGACATAAGTTGTCATGCCCTCAGAGGAGACCTGAGGCTAGACCTTCTTGTAAGAAGGATATATAAAGAGAGTTAGTCTTGGAGATAGATATCTCCATTACAAGTAGAGACCTGGCACATCCTCTGAGGATGATGTTAACCCTAACACTAAGTGAAGGTTAAGATGGTATGATGAGTTAGACCAGGTCTTTGGATGGACATACCTTGGATGACATGTGAGCCATGAGAGGTTGAATGACCTAGTACCTCTGGCGACCCAACCTTGGGAAGGGTCGTGCATGTTAGAGTGAAGGATAGCTCCTTCATTGGGGAGGTTAGAGAAGAACTAGTGGAAACCCTATGAGCTTATATGAGCATGGCATAATATGCACGCAGAATGTATCAATAGTGTGAGCAATAGGTTGAAACCCTAGATAGAAGAGTATGAAGGATGGCTTATGAGATATAGAGTTATGTATAATCTTGAGCAAACATAAGTTCGAGCCTAGGCTTCACCCATGTAGATGTATGTTTGTGAGCTTGATCCCTATTGGAGAGAGAGCCTCTCGTAGTAAGATTGAATGTGGAGTTAGCTCTAGAGAGAGAGCTGGAACCAAGCAAGAAGGTTGGAAGCCTAAACCCCGAGATATGAGGAACAATGGGGAGTCGAGGATGATGCAACCTAAGTGGATGATAGTGGTTGCCTCATGCATGATCCCTGGAAGTTGATGATATCTTGGTTGCCTTTATAGGAACCAAACCCTAGAGAGAGGATGATGCTTCTGGTACCTATGTGCCTGTGGACCTGGAGAGGTTTAGTAACAGGTTGTGAGGCCTTATACCTTGTTGGTTGTCCTTGAGGAGGACTCGACCCTGATGTGTTTCTCGAGTAGAAGGGTGACAGGAAGTGCATGTCATACCCTATACATGTTTGGGTCATGGTTAAGAGGTTGAGCATGTAGTTGGACATCAGAAAAGTAAACCTAGGGTTCCTAGGCCTAAGAGGGGAAGTGGTGTACCTAATACTCATGATGAAATTTGAGTTTCTATAAATACAAGCATGGTACTTATCAGGTTGAGAAGAAAGGAAAACCCCTTAAGTTTAGGGTATGTTTGATGAACCCCTCACATATAAGTTGATGACATAGGAAGGTATGATCTTGATCCAGTGTTGAGGAAAGAGAACAAGTATGACATAACATGGTTTAGTAGGTGGTTAGCTTGTGCCTTAGTAGCTTGCTAGGGTTAAGCATTCTAGACCTAAGGACATTTGTGACCTTGTTGTCAAGATGTAGTTCCTCCCATCCTGGAAGGGGGACCCTTTTGTAGGGTGTATACCAGTTCTGTCAGTTTTGAGGTAACCTAAAGAGGTTTCAGAGGATCTTGAGAAGCTAAGAGAGTACATGGTAAGAGAATGAACCTGTAGACCCATAGTTAACCATCTCTAAGTGCATATGAATGTGTTACCATGGAGGTAACTGGTAAGGGTCCTGACCAAGGTAGGCAGATCACCATGACCCCTATGAAAAGATGAAAGTCAGCCCATGAATGCAGAGAGAGAGATGATGAAGGCTTGGGTATGGTTCTAAGTTAAACATGTACTATAATAGAATCCTCAGTCTATCCTAGGGTCAGGTAGGGATAAGACTGATGGAAGTAGGAGTTGCCTAATTCCCTAGTTTCACATGACCATAGGGTCGGGAGGTAACAACTATCATTGTCTGAGGGCCATGGGATAGGAGATTAATCACTTTCATGAACTCATGGGACCCAAAGGGCAGATGAGTAGGGCACTCTCTGGATGCATAAGGGAAGAGGGATGACCCTGAAAGTGCCGACACCCTATAGACCTAGAGGAGATGACCAAGGATTATGTGATGACCCAAGTAGGTTCGAAACCAGTTTTCCATGGAGGTAACTTTGATATCAAGATGACAGTATATAGAGGCATAAACAAAACATTTCAAATTAGATTTAAAGGTGTACTGGCAAGGTGGGATGTACCATCTCTACTTTTAGAATAGGAAGAACTTTGTATTTGGACTGCAGCCAAATGCTTATTTCCTCTTGTTATGGGGATGAGAGATAGGATAGTACGCATACCATACACCAAGGATAAACATGATGTAGGTTGGAACGTTGCCACGAGATATGGGGACAGAGAAGATAACATACCCTGGTAAAGTGAATGATACATGGATGGTTTGCAAACACTAATAGGAATGAGGTAGTCACCTTATGGGGATGTTTTTATCATGAGATATGAGTCATACAAGATTGAGTTTGATCACCAAGAAGATGAGCTCAAAGTGTTCTCAATGAAGATAGACTTAGAGTTCGAGTTTGGGATGATAAGTGAAATACATGGAAGTGTATGTTTTCAATGTTACCTAATACATAAGACGATGAAGTAGTAATGGATGCCCTGGTTGAGATATATCTACCTAGTTTGGCTAGAAGAGGTTGTTAGGCTAACCCTAAGTTTGGAAAGGAGATATGTTTTGGCTAATACTCAGATGTAATGAGATCTGTTGAACAAGTTAATGGTTGTTTGGTTAGCCAACCTAGGCCTTAATGCAATGAAAGGATGGTCGTAGAGCCTCAAATGCACTTCTTTGGAAAGGAAGGTGATGAAACCCCGACTAGAGTGGTTTAAGGTTTCTGAGGAATCAATCTTGAGGAATCATGACATATAGGAAATCATGATTAAAGATCACCATACACCGTGGTACTACCAAGATAATAAGTGATAGTAGTACTTTAGATGCTAAGATAAAGTTGCATGTGGTATATGGCCATGCAAGACGAGGGAGAAAGACGAACACCAATAACCCAGTGCATTGATATAAAGGATAAAGAGTCCCCAAAAGAGAAAGGGAGTTCATTGCTATGGATGTTGTAAGTCTCCTCCAGACCAAGGAAGGTCGAGATGCAATATGGGGTATGGTAGATCGTCTTACCCAGATGACATGAGAAAGAAAGAGTTATGTCAAGGCACAGATCGGGTTGAACTACATATGAGATATATGGTTCAACTACACCATAATGCGAGTTCAAAATTTCTTGAGTACAACCTAAAGGATCACTTCCGTGAGGTGGAAGTAGAAATATGAAAAACTCAATGTTAGTACAGTTTATCACCCCTAACTAATGGTTAGTATGATCCAGACTAAAGGGTTTGATGAGAGCATGTGTGCTCATTCAGGGTGATACATAGAGACAAGTTCTTAAGATGTGATGTTAACCACCATATCCAGTATCGGGATGTAAAGAAGATCTATAAGGGAGGTTGTGTCGGTCACCACTTCATTAGGATGATGTAGTGAAGGGACCTCACGAAGGTTAGGAAAGAGTCACAGTGTGTGTAAGATGAAGTCGCTTTGGTCGTGCAATGGCTGAAAGAGAGCCCAGAGGTGACATGAGTCGTGAGCTGATGCAAAGCAGACTGTCATGCAGTTCACTATGGGAGAGTATGTGATGTGAAAATCTGACCCCTCTAAGTTATAGCTAAAAGAGCTGAGTCCTAGCTGCTGGATCCATTTGAGATGGATTGGTGGAGATGTTTGTGTTTAGCCTTACCCCTCAGGATAACATGATGTATAATGTGTTCTATGAGTCCGATTTAGAGCACTATGTGAGGTTCCCGAGTCATGTGCTGATCAATGAACCTAGTGAGCCCCAAGGGAGGCAGAAATGTCCTGAGTCACCTGTGCAGATTATAGATGCCAAAGTGAAGGAACTCAGAGAAAAGAATATGTGATGATAAAGGTTCTTTGGAAGCACCATGGATAGGGTAAAGCCACATAAGGGCCAATGCTGGATATGGAAAAGTCTTATCCTGAATTGTTTGTTTGCTTGTTGGAATTTTGAGGACAAAATTCTTATAAGAGGGGAAGGATGTTAGAACCCCATTTTTGCGTATGTTTTCATAATTGAAATGTAAAGATTTTATGAATTGGACTTAATTAAAAAGGTTGTATGTTTTGCTTCAAATAATGGATTACTTCGCAAATATCCCTTTTGATAGGAATTTCGTGATTCCTATTATTAGATTAATCCATTAATGGATATAAAAGAGAAGAAAGGAAGAAAAGTACAAATAATAGAAAAGAATACAAGATATTGGATATTAAGCAAAATAATTATGAGAAATACTTTAAAAAAGTCTATTAAGAAGGAAATATGAATTAATAAGAAAAGGATAAGAATTATGTGGAAAGCATGTGGTGGTGCCTCTCGTGGCCTTTTGGTATAAAAGCAAAGGGTTTATATAAAGGAGTATTTCTCTTCTTTCCTCGTTGGTGTTAAGATTATATAATCTTGGAAATTGATTTTTATGGATAGTTGTAATACTCCTTGCCACTTTTAGATTAATAAGTAAGATATGAGGAGGAATCCTTCTATATATGTAATTATGTATGGAAACCTAAGATAATTAAATAAGAGATCAATCTAGATTGGTTGTTAACTAAGTGCTTTAATCGAGAAGTTGACAATTTATCCAATAAGGAAAGTGGGATGGAAACCTCTAATATCCTTTCCTTGTTTAACGATGGCACTTCCAAGTTATGTATAAACAACTAAGGAAACTAGCACCACGCAGACTCATGAACCCTAAGTGCTACAGACTATATATAGGGATAGACCCCATCCCTTCACATAGAGGAAACCTCATATCTCCTTCCCTCGTCATCTGCTCCTAGTCTAAGAAGTGTTCTTCCATGAAGCTGTTGGAATCTGGTCAGCCAACCACCATTACCTCTTGGTGTTGAGGAACTAGCGGCCATGACAAAGGGAGATGGGGAGAAATGGGAGAAGGGTGAGGAGGGGCGTCGAGCACGGACCAAGAACCAGGTTGCTCTTTGCAACCGCGTCACGAAGCGTGTATAGTCATCACTACAGCAGGATAGGTTGGGGCATCTTGTAGAGGTTAAGAGGACCTTAGGCCGCTGTCGGGACACCCTGCAACCATATGACTTTCCGTCAAGATAAGTGAGGCAGGCGCCCAGCCTTGGAGACGGTGACGTCCATCTTGGGTGCTGAAAACGTGACAGTGCGTCGCAGAGCAGGTTGCAGACGCCAAGTGTGCGGGCGGCCAGGAGAAGCTGGGGGAACGACGCCCTCAGCCCTGGGGATGCTCGGCATGCCGAGATTGCCTCTGTGACACCATGAGGAAGGGGCGGCAGAGCTTGTGTAGTAGGTGGAGTCGGTGGCTTGTCTGCGGAGCCGACGGCGGGCGCACGACTTCAAGTCGTTGCAAGCGTCGTGTGAAGGAAGGAGAAGATAGAGCAAAAAGACTCATCTTCGCAAGCTTGCCTATTCAACAAACAAGGGCATGAGAGTCCTTTCACACTTAATCAAGAGCCGGATCATTCTGTTACAAGGTAATCTTTTTTTTTCTGCTGACGTGGCAGCAATGATTGGTCCAGATAAAGATAACTTCAAATCATTCTAGAAATAAAATGGTAATTCAGAATTAGGCAAGTTATATATGAATCTTGCTTATAAAAATGTGAGGAATCCACTAAAAATAGTTTTGAAGCCTCATTCTAATTGCAATTAAAAAATTATGTAAAGATGCTATCTTTAATGATTTAATTAATGCAAAATCCAAATATTTGGTGATTAATGATTTGGGAAAGGTTAAATGGATGTTTAAAGTTGATATTAACCTATTAATTATAAAAGGGTACATTAAGAACAAAAAGGGTGAACTTTTCACGTAATTAGTTTAATTTAGAGATTATGTGCATAAATATGTTTGAAATTTGTAAAGTACATAAAGTTATCATCTTTAATGATTTAATTAATGAGAAACCCTTAGATTTGATGATATATGGATTTAATGATGTTCTTTGGATAATTCAAGCCAATATTAACCTATTGTTAATAAAAGTGGAAATAGGATCTAAAATAATGATCTTTTTATATGAATGGTTTAATTTAGTGTTCCATGTGCATGGATATGCATTAATGAGCTTAAAAATGCTAATTTAGATGAATATGTCTTTTAATTGTTTTAATTGTTCAAATCCATGAATAAATAGAGATATGATGATCCTAAGTCAATTTGAGTATAAAAGACCATTAAAATGGATAATTTGAGTAATCAGGGTTTATATGAGTAGAAACAGTATTTTAGAGTTTGTTGACCTAAAAGGAGTAAAGTTGAGAAATTTATCTAAGAAACCCTAATGAATACTAACGAAACCTTAATTTGGATTAGAAACCCTAGAAAGTTAATCCAAGTCAATAAAGTAGAATCTAGATAAAGTGTGTAGTAAATAAGAGTACATGTGTTTTTCAGGATTCTTGATGATGTGGTTGAATTACTTGCTTGGATTGCTTTCTTGGTTGGAATTGATATTAGCTTGAGAAATCTACTGAACCAGTATGTGGTTACGCACATGAATATTCCGAGTTAGTTTTTCAAGGGTTTGTTGAGGTTTTATTGTTTGCTTGAAATTAACTACTGGATGCTTTTATTTCATGCCACTATAGAGTGACTATGACTATCACTATAAATGTATACATATAACTGGCTTAGATCTGGCTCCACCCCTTTGGCTATGCAAAGGCTAAAAAGGATAACCTAGAGAAAGGTCTAGGATATCATGAGTTAGAAACTAGGCTACACATGTTTAGTGCCATGAGACTCTTAGCATGCCATGAGTTAAGGAGTGGGCTTCCTACAGGTAGTGTCATGTGACTCAACCCTAGAAACTGATTCACCTATTAGGTGGGATCATGAGGGGTATAATGGGGATAGGATATACATGGATTGCACAGTTATATTCAAACTGTAAAATTGTTTGTTAAACTATAATTGATTGCAATACATTGTTATGGATAATTGCACGATTAGTGTTTCCCCCACATACCAGCTTCGGCTGACCGATATTTTGTTTTTCGGCGTTTTAGGTACAAAGCCAAAAGGACAAATAGTAAATCATCATATTGAGAAATACATGAATTGAAATACAACGAGGATTAGTAGAGTAGAAATTCATATGTGGATAGAAGTTTAGAGATCCAAATTTTCAAAAGGTATGCAAAAGTTTATTTTCTTACAGCTTTCCAGTATAGTCTGTTAAAATTTAGTAATTGTTTTTGGTTAAATGTTGAACCTTTGATTCGGAAATTATGGCTGCAACTTCGACCTCTCGATCTCCCTTAATTTGGGGTTACCAGAAGGTGGGGTCATAACACATGATGTACGCAATGTTGTGCACCCGTCCCGATGTCTCATCTGCACTCAGCATGACAAACAGATACCAATCAGATCCCAGAAATGCTCACTAGACAGCCATGTAGAACATCCTAAAGTCCTTGAGAAGAACTAAGGATCAGTTCCTCATCTATGGCGGTGAGGAAGAGTTGGTGGTAAAGGGTTACACCAAAGCAAGGTTCCAAAATGATAAATATGATTACAGATCACAATCAAGATTGGTGTTTTGCCACAACAATGTTGTTGTGAGCTGGAAGAGTTCCAAGCAAGAGATAGTTGTAGATTCTATGACCGAGTTTGAGTATATTGCTGCATCCAATGCAGTGAAGGAGGTTGTGTAGATCAAGATGTTAATCTCTAAACTTGGGGTGGTTCCTAGCATCTGTGATGTGATTGAGATTTAATGTGACAACAATGGAGCTATTGCACAAGCTAAAGAACCAAGATCAAATCAGTGATCCAAGCACATAATGAGGCGCTTCCATCTCATATAAGAGATCGTATAATAAGGAGATGTGAAGATTTGCAGAGTACCAACCGAAGACAATATTGTTGATCCCTTGACTAAGGCACTTTCACATCATAAGCATGATGGTCATGCTAGATCACAAGGATTGAGATTCATGGTTGATTGGCTCTAGGTGCAAGTGGAAGTCAATTGGTATGTATGTCCGTAGAACCAGTCATATGATGATTTTAATGGCATACTTTGTAAATGATTTGAATAATAATAAAGGCAATTTCCATCTACATGTTTTGACTATTTTTGAGATAATAGTATAACATGTTGGATGTCTAGAGAGTGACAATACTCAATGACGTATGTCTTCAAGTACGTGACTTGAACAACGAAATCATATAGATGTTAAGAGTATGTACATTCTCACTATCGTCCCTAGTCAGTTGTTATTGTGGAAATAACCATAGACATCAATAACACAAAAGACTAGAGTGTGTGTTGGTGGATGACAAAATCTCATCAGTCATGATATATGATATCAAACCATGCACATAGATACATGTCAGAGAATAGAGAATCAGACAGACCCACCATAAGAGTGATGCATGGAAACCACACTTGGTTAGTCTGGATCATCTCTTATTGTATTGGTGGTGACTGTGGTTCTTAAACTTGAAATCACTGCACTCATCAAATGTTGTTGTGTACACTTTGACATCATCAAACGTAGTCCTGAAATATGGGTTGTTATAAAGGTGATGGTTGGGTGACTTTGACACATGGGGTTTTGATTGTGAGTGATAGATATGGAATTTGTCCCTCCTTAGGTAATATGGTATCCTGGCCACTTGTAAGAGAGACTAAGAAATGCATGGCCATGCACATGTGTGTCAATATATGATATTGAGCTTACAAATATCTTACATGGTCTACTCTAGTTCAAGGAATATGATGACAAGTACATACCAAGAGTTCAAATTCAGATATCAGTTATGGACATTCAGTGCCAACATGAAATGGAACCTATAGTGTCACACACATAGGATTAATGTGGAAGAGGAGTTTATCCAAGAATGTTGTTTAGATTGATTACTAAAGGGTTTAGGTACTCAATTAAACATTCAATCAATATACTTGATTGAGAATCATCAAGTTGAAGTGTTGAATCAACATATTAGAGTGTCAGATTCATTGAGAATTGAATTGATCGAGTTCTGCACAACCTGGACCACCAGCTGACCGGTTCACTGGGTGAACCAATCAGCTCATGGTCAGTGAGATGACTAGTTCACTCTGATGAACTGATCGGCTCATCTGGACCAACCGAACAAGTGTTTGATTTCCCAATTCGTGAGAAAAGTTTCCCATTTCAGAAGTCCAATTTGATTGGGACAAGAATTAATCTTCGTATTAATTTGAAATGAAATAGGAAATTCAATTGCAGGTAAGTCTAGGAAGTGAATGATCGGTTCACTAGGTGAACTAATCGGCTCACCTGGCCAGTTGACTAGTTTAGTTATGAACTGACCGATTCACCTCCCGCAGTGCAAATAGTTCATGGAAAATCTGATCCCTTCTACTCCCACACAGACTGGGAACCCTGACCTTGCCCTCTACTATAAATAGAGGGGTATATGGGGTTGCTCGGAATATCAGTTTCTCTACAAAGCTGTTGTCCTCTCTGGTTCTTGTAACCAAGAGAGCCTGAGCAAGTGTTGCCTGAACAGGGAGGAGGCACAACAAGGGAAAGACAACTATAGAACAACAACTGGTTGTGGGAGGGTGTGTATGTGACTAATATGCTGATAGAAGGGGGAAACTCCTTCTAGTCTATTCATCATAATGACTAGAGTTACTGGTAATCCATGTGTACTATCTATAGAGGCGGGAGATTTCTACCACTCAGGAGGACGACTGTCAAACGCAGTCCGGGTCAAGACTAGGAGCTGCACAAACACCGTCAAAGACTAGGTGGTTGAAGGCCACACTAGCTGTGAGGTATTGTCACTGAGAAAGCATTAGGATCAGGTATATCTCGCTAAACCATCCTTCCTATTTCATAGTTGTTGATGTGATCTACTAGTTGAGGGTTTGTGGTTAGATACATTTTTTGTTTCCACTGCCTGTTCTGTCCCACAAAACCCAACAATCCCCTACCTTTGGCTTCTTCTATAGTAGTTGTGGATAGGGGAAATGATGATCTTAGGAAAGCATATCTCCCTTGTCGTTTCTCCATTTTGCATGTTCAAGGGCGTGTTGGATTTTTCTTGAGAATCTACTCTAGATTTATGTTTAACTTCTTGCATATTCTTGACTCTTCGTGAAGCTTCAATGTTTCAAACATGACACCACCATAAATATTTTGGGAGTTTCAAAAGCCTTTGAAAACCCTAGATCTAAATCTCTCCTTGCTATAAATAGACCCACTATAGACTCTATCTTGCTCCCACGAACACAATCCCACCCTCAGTACTTGTTTTCTTACCCTCTTGCATATTCACCCAAAATAGGATTGATGCCATTGCTTCCACTAGAGCAGCTCACCACCCTTGCTCTCTCTCTCCTTGGGTACACATTGTATTCATAGAATATGTATTTTCATCTAACATCTTTGTGGAATCTTGAAAATGGTCAAACCATAGTCCATTTTGAATGAAAGAGAGAGTAAAATGCAATTGAAATATTTTTAACACCTAACTCAAGATTCTTTTCCAAAAGATACACATCTAATGAACTTTGAGGGTGATTTGCAATCAAGTTTACAGATTTATCTAATCTTGGCCATATTATCATGAAACTGTATCAGATCTACAATGGATCTATTGTTAAGACCATGATACCAGACTTTGGAACATGAATACTTCATCTAAATGAACTAATACTTGACATTAAAAAGGGACTTTTTCATCCTCATACATATGAGTCATTCGTCGCTATTTTTGCTCTACCTATTAATTGGAAACATGGAAAAATCATGATTTTTGTTAAGTATGGATTATAATCATATGATCATCTGGGATGAGTACCTTTATCTTACTTTGGATATCAAAATTACCGAACATCCAACTCTGACCAAAAACTACTTGAATATTGACAAGATCTTGACCCTAATCCTTAATCATCCTTGCCTTGAGATTTCCAATTTGAGATCTTCTGAGAGGTACATGTACTCTAACTTCTTGACATTGGTTGTTCTAATGTAGTGCATGATTACCGATCTATGGATAAAAATACTTGGCTACGTACAAGGTTGAGTTACTTCATTCCCTATGGCTAGAGTTTTGAATATACATACATACATATATATGTATATATATATATATATATATATATATATGTGTGTGTGTGTTCGTGTGTGTTTGTGTGTGTGTGTGTATGTGTGTATATGTGTGTGTATATAAATATAAATATAAATATAAATATATATATATATGTATATATATATATATGTATGTATGTATATATATCATTCTTTTATTCGGTTATTGGACTTGCAATATACTCTTATCATTTCCTTTCTATTGTTTCATATTGAGCCTTTACCCTTTTGTTTCTAGCGGTCAAGTGGTTCCCTTTTGCCTTTCCCTTAGGGTTAAGTGGCCTTGGCCTTTCCCTTAGGGTTAAGTGGATCCTTGTTAGTCTTTTCACCCACTCTCTTATTGGGATCATTGACTCTTGTTACAGAGTATATTTTGTTTTCTTTTCTTTTGGA
The DNA here is from genome assembly GCA_963693085.1 of Alisma plantago-aquatica. Classification (NCBI taxonomy): domain Eukaryota; kingdom Viridiplantae; phylum Streptophyta; class Magnoliopsida; order Alismatales; family Alismataceae; genus Alisma; species Alisma plantago-aquatica. The sequence goes on along the minus strand of OY856409.1, from coordinate 1,613,784,825 downwards.
AACTTGAACATGGTGATCTTTCTCTTTTTGTTAATATCTTATTTTCTTATTCATGCCAAGTAGTTCTTATTTTGAATATATATTTAGTCTCTTGGTTTTCCACAATTATACTCTATGTTTTGCATTGACTTTGAGTCATGATTTATGTTTTAGGAAAATATGATGAATTATGAAGAGATGACTAAGATCAATTCAGAACTTGACAAACTTTGATGATAAGGATAGGTCTACGAAATCATAAATTGGGTTGGTTAGTTTTGTTGCTTCCTCTAATGTTCTGAGATTATTATTTTCTTATTATATATGCCAGTGTGTGAGATCCATTTGGACCACCCATGGCTAAATGCTTCAATCCTTCTACCACTTCTTATACAATGGGATTTGGTCTGGGATAAAAATGATTTTGTGGCAGTTGATAACAGAGCATACACACTCCCATATGATTTAAGTAAATAATTTTCTACAATTCCATAAACTCATAATGGAGATATTATCATGTCTAGGCTTGGGGTTCTAGCTAATAATCACCACCTATCTATCTCACAACAGTGCATGAGGTACCCCTCTCTAGCAAGCCAATGTCAATATAGAAAGGAGTTTCTTAAACCCTAGAGAGTCATCTTGCTTCTCATCTTTTCTTTAAGTACTACCCCTTTCCACCTATTAGAAAGTAATAGGTTACTTCTTGTCTTTTTGTTTATGATTGAGTGTCTTGACTTGACATGTACTCCCCCTATTTTTCGGTGGCATGGGGAAAAACTAAAATATGAGATAAATGTTTTTGAAAAATATGGACTAATATCATGCCACGATCTAATCTAAAAATGACATCCCTATTTGATATATTAAAATACTCTTGAAAGTGATATACTTGTGTGTAGAGTTCATGCGAACTCAATAACTCTGGAATGGATATAAGTGCTTCCTACGATTGAGGTGAATTCCTAATATGATGAAATAAGGTGTAACTCATGTATCACACCACATGGTTGATGAGGTCCTTATTGAATGAACCTTATTGCCCCTATTTTTGATCAAATCTCCTACATGATCAAGAAAATCTTTCTCTATTAATATGTATAATTCCCCATACCCTCGTATGACTATATCTTTAACCCCTAGATCATAATGGGAATACTTGTTATAAGATTCACCTTCCCTATTGACTATCATGCCTCTTTCTAAGACTCAGTTTTAAAAAATATGAATCATACAAAGTCTTGATCACACCCTATTATGATTAAACTCTTGAGTTACTAATTTGAATTCTTTGTTTCCAAAATACATCCTTTCCTTGATCTATAAAAAGAAGGGAGCTATACTATACTCCCAAGTTTGCAAAATCATCGAATATGGTTACCCTATTATGACCTTGATCTTTGATCCCATGACCATATGAAGTACAATATGATAACTGATACTCCCTTTATTTTGCTATGATCTACTTTTAATGAATATGAGTACTAGTGTGCTTGATTAGGGTGGTAATTGAGATATGAATCCCCTAACCTTGGTCACATCCCTATTTATGACTACCTCTATATTATCATCTTCTTGATTAGTTTGGAAAGTAACCCCTTCCACTCGATTTTGTTTACTTGACCTAAGTCTCCAATAGGTCAAGTCTATGACAATACTAATTTTCAATCTTGAATCTTGATCTAAATACAATTTTAACTATTACTTATGGCTAAGTTCCTAGAGAGACCTAGGTCTAGATCATTTATCAAGCCTCGATACCATGGTAATAGAAATTGATGATTGATATCATGCACTATTGCTCAGTTATTGCTCGATTATTTGATAAAGATGAATGATCTCCCCCAAGGTTTAAATACGAACCTAAAACATAGCTCTGAAATATTTGGTCCTATGACCTTTATGTCCAGACTTTGACTCTCAATATTAATGTAGGAAATATTTACTCATGATTATGGAGCTTGATATTGGTGTAACTCCTATAGTCACCCTATGTGTAAGATCACCTGAAATATATGACTAGTGTCTTTTAACCCCAACTCTCAAATTGTTTGAAAAGATGACTATGTGAATACACTGGATTTATGAATTAGGGTGTAACTCTCCTTGTGGACTAAGGTGGGACCTTCCATTTTGAAAATGAAATCATGATATTGAACTATGATATTTGTCTTGAATTGCTGAAATACAAAATCTCTATCATGGATTGTATAGCTCTACCTAGGCCATTTAGAAGCTAAGATCCTAGAATTTTGGGAATGAAAATTATAATGTACTCTTGGCCAAAGAACTTTATTCGTTTGACCTAGAATATTATCATTCACATTTTGAGCTTTGACAAAAAAACTCAGATCTTGAGATGTTGACTCAATGATAATTTTGAGGATGATATTTTTATTATAGGGTTAGTTTGCTAAAAATGACCTAGGTCTAGTCATCGCCAACCTTGATTATCCTTGACTATGAATGGACATCACACTCAAAATTTTGTTGGATTGTTTCTTTATGATGAATGATGATGCCTAGGTTCTAAAATAGGAAATATCACCTACTTTGAATGATTGGAAAAAATAACATTTTACACTGTAATCTTGAATCTTGATTCTTCAATTTAAATTTTTTTAGATCATGACCTAATTCGATCCATGATGGATAATCTATACTCTCATTGCTAACCATTACTTGATATAACATGACTTGGAATTGAACTCTATCGTTGAACTTTGATCTTTTGACCTCTAGCTGATCAGTACAAGTTTACAACATACTTTTTATTTCAACATGATCATAATTTTGTAAATATTTTTGAATTTTGGGGACAAAATCCCCTATCAAGTGGATTTTTCATCCTTTGATTTCTAAATCTAGTTCTATATTTCTTGTACTATATAGCCCCACTTTATCATATTAAATATGCACCAAACACTCATTTTAGAAGAATTCTAGATGAAGGTATGATTTGAGGACATTTATGAAACCTAATTTGAGAATTCGATATCATTGTACACTTTGTATACATGAATTAATACTTATACTAGAATATCTAATATGTTATATCATTCTAGTATCTATCTGTATCCTTCGGATTCCAAAATTTTTGTGAATATTTTAGACCAAATTTTAAGCCTCGTATCAAAATTTCAGTAGAAATGGAGTTTCCCAGCTCTGTGTAAAATTCAAAAAATTTGCATCTAAATCATCTTTTTGTGGAAAGATGGGCTAGATTTGGTTAGTGAGTCATGCCCAGTCAGCCTAGGTGGGGTCATCCCCTACCTTTAGTTTCTTCTAAAGTAGCTGCGAGTACGATGAAAACCATAGATATTTACCCAAGTTGATCTCCCTTGTCTTTGCCCCATTTTGCATGTTTAAGGGTGAATTGGATTTTTCTTGAGAACCCGCACCAGACTCGTGTATAACTTCTTACATATTATTGACTCTTTGCAAAGATTCAAAGCTCCAAACTTTGCATCGTCATGGATGTTTTGGGAGTTTTAAAAACCTTTCAAAACCCTATATCTAAGTGTCCCCTTGCTACAAATACACCCGTTATTGACTTTTTCTTGCTCCCACAAACACAACCCCACCCTCGGTTCTTGGTCTCTTTCCCACTTGCAAATTCCCCCAAACTAGGGCCTGTGCCATTGCTACCATTGGAGCAGCTCGCGACCCTTGCTCTCTCTCTCTCCCCTTAGGTACACACTCTATCTCTCTACAATATGTATTTTGATCATAAATTCTTCGTGGAATCTCAAAAATGGTTGAACCTATAGTTTGTTTCTTCTACAAGAGCGTGCAAAATGCAATGGAAATATTTTCAACACCTAATTCATGATTATTTTGCAAAAGATATATATCAAGTGAACTTTGATGGTGAATTGCAATCAAGTTTATAGCTTTATCTAATCTTGACTATATTATCATAAAATCGTGTGAGATATGTAATGGATCTATTGTTATGAACATGGCATCAAAATTTGCAACATGAATACTTCATCTAAATGGATTGATACTTGACATTGGAAAGAGACTTTGTCATCCTAGTAGATACATCGACATCGCTACTCTTTTTGTTAATTGGAAAGTTGCAAAAATTCTACTTCTTGTTAAGAATGGATGATAATCATATGATCATGTGGGATGAGTACCTTTATCTTACTTTGGATACCAAAATTAATGGACATCCAATCTTGACCAAAAACTACTTACATATTGACCAGGTTTTAGCCCTACTCCTTAATCACCCTCATCTTGAGATTTTTAATTTGACAACTTTTGAGAGGTAGGTGTACTCTAGCTTCTTGACATTAGATGTTGTGATGTAGTGTATGATTATTTTGGATACTTATATGGTTGAGCTACTTCGTTTCATATGTATAGAGTTTCAAATTTATATAGATATGTTGATCATTCTTTATTTTTTTATTTGACTTGAATATATTACCCTAGTTTCCTTGCTATATTGTTTTGTTTTGAGCCTTTCCAATTTTGTTTCTAGGGGTCAAGTGGCACCCGTTTCCCTTTCCCTTAGGATTAAGTGGCCTTTGCCTTTCCCTTAGAGTTAAGTGGATCCTTCTTAGACTTTTCACCCACTCTCATTATGTGAGGTGATTGACTCTGGTTATGGAGTATTTTTTTTTGTTTTCTTTTGGAAGCTTACACTCGTTGATCTTTCTATTTTTGTTAATATCTTATTTTCTTAGTAATACCAAGTGGTTATTCCTTTGAATATATATTTAGTATCTTTCCGTCAGGAGTATCACTGGGTCAACGGCAACTGGACTATTCGAGAGAGAGATAGCCCTTGGTTAATTGTCCGCAACCAGCCACAGGTGCCTTGGGACCAGATTCTTTGGAGCAGGTTCCACTGCCCCAAGTGCAGCTTTTGTGCTTATAGAGAAATCCTTGGTCGGCTTCTTATAAGGTATAGAGTTAGTAGATGGGTGATTGGCTCTAGCAGCATTTGCCTTCTTTGCTGTGAGGAGATGGATTCTCACCAACACCTTTTCTTTGGCTGCTCGTATGCTATGTACCTTTGGGTTCGGTGCTCCCTTAAACTCAGTTGGGGGGTAACATGTCCATTAACCTTGTGGATACTTTGGGATGGATTTTGCAGTCGACGACTATGTATTTTCATCTCAGGAGGTTTGCGGGGCTGATCTGGACGGGTCTCATCTTCCTCCTCTGGCAAGAGAGGAATTGTAGAGCCCATGGCAAAAGGGTGAGGGATAAATTTCAATTTTTTGATTAGTTTGTTAATATCTTATGTTGGTTTTGTAAATCTAACCCAGGTACCCTTGTGAGGGTCATGCCGAGGTTAGGTTGATGTGGGGTCTTTGATGACCTTGTACAATATACAGGGTGTCCACCTCTATACTCGTTTTTGGGGTTCTAGTAATATTTTACCTTATCCAAAAAAAATATTTAGTCTCTTGTTTTTGTACAATCATTCTAAATCTTTTTGCATCGACTTTGAGTCATGATTTTCAATTTAGGCAAATATGAAGAACTATGAAACATGACTAAGATCGATTTCACACTCGATAAACTCTGATGACAACTACAGATCTATGAAATCATAAAATTGGTTGGTTAGTTTTGTTATTTCCACATGTGTTGAGATTATTATTTTCTTATTATATAAGCCAGTGTGTGAGATTTGTTTGGGTCACTAAGAGATGGGAGATTGAATCCCTCTACCATCATTTAGGAAGTGGGATTGGGTTTTGGGTAAAAAAGGTTCTGTGATAGTAATTTTGGGAGGAATATTTAATGGACAATATATATAGTCTTCCATCATATTTTAGTCTTATTGAATCAATGCTTTCATCTTATACATGACATTCTTTAGATCCGTTTACACTGTGTCCTGAAAAATTCTTGTATGCTGAAAAATCATAAATCATACAAAACACCATATCATGAAAATTAAAGATTGCTCTCCATGTGAAGCATCATAACTCATAATGCATTCTTCCCAATTTTTATTTAAGTCATCAATCAAAGGTTCAAAGTAAATATCAATATATTGCTATGTTGTTTGGGCCAAGTGCTATGTTGGATGCTTAATGTAACATATGAATTCTTTGCATCAACACAGATTCTAAGCATTAGATTTCTCACTTTTTCACCAAATTGGGGGTACACTAAATAAATCCTCCATTGTGGTAAATCATACACATGTCGTAGGACCCATAATTGTTTACCTTTTATATGCAGGGACAAATTTTGTGCATGTTCCAAATTTATATATATGCATTGAAAACATTGTATGATAGGTATCTATTACATCATCTTAGAAATATAGTCATTTTTACTCTAACCTAAAGTCATTATTTTGTACCTTGAGGTCACACATTTTTGACAATCTTATAGGCATTATCCTTTTGAAATAACTCACAATCATTAAGGCATGCATGTATCCTCTTTGCCTCCATTCCCATTATACACATCAATTTCCTTGCTACATATGTTGAAATTGGAAGCTCGATCTCTTCTGAAAGAATTTCTTTCAATGAAGACAATAGATACATGAAATATTTATCATTTTGCATACTATTAAAATTTAGTAAGAAATCTTAACTTAATGCTTAGCCTCGTAAACTTACTACAACTCAAATACAACAATTTTTTAGCATCATGTAAATTTTTTCTACAAAAGAAAGGTGGATTTGTAAGATTTATCCCACAACTATATAGCCTCAAATCAGCCACATTGTTCTAAACTGATTCATTTACATCATCATCATTCATCATTTCTTATTCCACACTATTACTAATATCGACATTTACTGAACATAGGAGTATCTCCATGCCATTACCATTATCCTTGTATTATCTCATTACAAATGACATGAAGTTTTATTTTCTTAATAATTTTGCATTCAAGTTGTTATTAAAATTCCTACATGGGAAATAGAACCTATCTCCAAGTCATGTCCTAAGTTCTTCCACAAAACCTATAAACTAACCAGGACCACTTATAAACTCTAGAGTTCAACAACTTGAAATGGACTTCCAACATCGATCCATTCTAATACGTTTGAATATTGTTCAAAATTGAATTATTGTATGAATAATATTAGAATATAAATTGATGAATGCATACCAACTACCCCATTCTTGAACACTTAATATCACTAATATGTTTATATTGCATGTTCTATTTTTAGGATTATTTTGGTTGCATTTTTCGACAGTTCTCGAAGTGCAATAATGGAGATGTGTAAACACCCACATGCATATCTACTCCTAGAAAAAAATGAGGAAATGGTTGTCATAATATTCTTGAAACAAAAATACACATTATACAACTCTAAAATTTAGTCATATTATTTTGTGGAAAAATAGCCCTTCTATCTCCTAATATTTTGTCATATTATTGATGCCACTATTAAACTCCTTTAGAATTTTAGCCTCATACTAGTTTCTTTGTTGATCTTTGGTCTACTATGGGTCTCTTACCACAACACAAACTTGATATATTGATATCATTCCAAATTAGGTATGTTAGGCTTGATGTTCTCTCATAATTATATCCTTCAAAAGACATAATACATTTGAATGTATTAGTGACCTTTTAGGTCTCAAGTTTGGATGTTGAGGTACACATCCAGTGACCCCTTAGAGCTAAAGTTAGAGACACACATCTGAAGGCTTGGAGAAGCTCTTCCATAACAAGAGAATTGTGCAAAAACTTGATGGTCAATCTGGATCTCCTATTAATTCATTTGGATTTATTAGTGGCGTTCTGGATCTAGATCCACAAGATCGTGTTCTTCATCCGCAAAAGACACATCTAGATTTTGGACAACTAACATGCACAAAGGTATAACCTTTATCCCTTCTTATTTATTTAGTTCACTGATGTTTTCTACCTATGGAAAATCCAACTATTAGGATATCAAGGGATGACATTCTTTTTATTCTATTTCACCCCCTTCCTAAAATATCTACATTGATATAAGAGTCGGTCTCATATGCTTTTAATGCTAGTTTGTGTTTTTAACTATAAAAGATTCTTTGTACAAATATGTGCAAACTTGTAGACACATCAATCACCTAATATCGTATATGATATATACATATGTGTGTGTCTTTGTGAGTACTACATATATATGTGACGCCTTAAAAATCATTTTGTTTGTGGATGTGGATATGGTAATTAGGTCATTGTGGTGTTATCTGAAATATGTAATATGAACATTTTGATTTTGATCAGACATCATGCAATATGTATACAACTTTCATGCCATGCACCTCTATATATTATGAATACATCATCGATGGACCATGCTGGAGAGGGTGAGATGATCAAAAGTGCATGCTAAAGAGAATGGTCCTGTAACGTCCCAGGATTTGAGGCCTCGGATAACATGATCTTAAAAGGAATGATTGGACTACCCATATCACCAAGGTGCACCTCCTTTTCCGGGAGCCCATCACTAAAGAACTCCATAGTTAAGCGTGCTTAGCTTGGAGTAGTACTAGGATGGGTGACCAGTCGGGAAGTTGATCTTGGCTTGCGCGTCAGTGTGGACAAAGTGCGCAGTTAAGGCTAGTGGTGGTCTGTGGGGCCAGTCGTCATTCCTGAAACTCTACTAGAGCCTAGGGCAGTGGGCCCGGGCGTTACAAATGGTATCAGAGCCATAACCCCTCCAGTAGGTGGGGCCCACATGGGCATGTGGCATGCCAGTCTTGAGCCGTGCGGTCCAGGCAAGTTGGAAAGGGCTATCCGTAGAGACGAGATGGAGCCGCCCTTGCGCTGGTAGCCGTGGACGGGAGCTGGGTGTCCATGGGCCATTGTGGGTCTGCACTGAAATGGGGTCAGATTATGAGGCCATATAGTTGAGCCTTGACGAGGACGTCAAGAGTCTAAGTGGGGGAGATTGTAACGTCCCAGGATTTGAGGCCTCAGATAACATGATCTTAAAAGGAATGATTGGACTACCCATATCACCAAGGTGCACCTCCTTTTCCGGGAGCCCATCACTAAAGAACTCCATAGTTAAGCGTGCTTAGCTTGGAGTAGTACTAGGATGGGTGACCAGTCGGGAAGTTGATCTTGGCTTGCGCGTCAGTGTGGACAAAGTGCGCAGTTAAGGCTAGTGGTGGTCTGTGGGGCCAGTCGTCATTCCTGAAACTCTACTAGAGCCTAGGGCAGTGGGCCCGGGCGTTACAGGTCCTTGGAGAGTTCATGATCAAGATGAGATGATAGATCATCAATACCACAAGAACTTCCCAAATCAAGAACTTCTGATCATCTGACTGGCTTGTCGGATCAGGAGACTAGAAACCCTAAAAGGTCTATTTTAGAATTACATTTGGATGTGGATCTCTTGGTTATTTCTACAACACTTACTGGCTCAAGTTATGGTACTAGTTTCCATATCTTATTTTAGGACTTGTGGTGATGTTTATAGTACATGATACATATAATAATATATATCTAATGGTGATTAGATACATAAGTATATATATATAAGTCCCTCAATATGATAACAATATTGAATATACCTTACAAGTTCAATACACATGAAAACCTCATTTGATAATGTGTGGGCACACCAAGCATGGTATACCTCTACCTTGGGAAGTGTGATAATAAGCATTTGGGCCTACCAAGATGGGTGTATGTCTTATTGTATTGGCCTTGGGTTGTACTTGATTGGGTGATCTTAATGAGATTAAGCACCTAAAGGCATAAATATGACATATTTTCATATGATGATTTTGACATGGAGCGTGCAACCATCTATCCAAAAATTGCATATGATGCAATTGTTAAATGTTACTATCTTAATAATTAATTTGTGAGTGATCAACCATAGTTGACTCAACACTTACTATATTTTGTATCTTGGTTCACTAGAATATATCTCATTGTAATCTTCCAACTTAATAGTGAAGGGCTATTCATTTGAATAAAAAATTAGAAATGTGATTAATTAAAGTCCAAATTAATATTGTAAAATCATATTTTAGAAATAAAACTAATTTTCAAATCAAAATACTGAATTGCATAAAATATCTTCTATGCATATCAGTGTAAAACACTAACAAAAATCCAGTTTCACTGCGATTAGACCTTGAAAAGGAGAGACATATTGGATTAAACTTTAACGACTCGTTGAGGATGCTGAGAATCGTTCTCACTCCATAGAACTAGCTATATGTCCTAGATACATCACTACCTAGTGTACCCACTCCAAATACTCCTAGGGCAGATAAGGAAGCTCATGTGAAGCATTCTAATGACATTATGGACATTAAATGAGTAATGCTTTGCTCTATGAATCATGAGGTTCATAAGAAGAATGAGAACATGGATGTTATTGAGATGATAACTTGTCTTAGGAACATATATGAAGAACATGCAACATAGGACATTTAGGATGTCTCTAAGGTGTTGTTTAAGTACAAAATGGCCGAAGGTGATCGAATTGGAACCCATGTACTCATGTTCATTGGGTATGTGGAATGCCTTGCAAGACGAGGATTTCTTTTAGGTCAAGATTCGGCCATAGATGTGATCAAACAATTATGTCATATTCATATCAACAATTTTTCACGAATTACAACATGAACAATTTTGATAAGCCATTTATAAACTACTTAGCATGTTGAAAATTGTTGAGGAGAAAATGAAAGACAGGTTGAATTCCATGTCAATGGTCATCAAAGAAAAAAAAGGTAAAATGAAAAGCTCATAAAGGTTTTAAATCTAGACCAAAGACGTTTTCACTTAAACAAAAAGGTGTGGCTAAGGGAGGCAATTGTCGTCATTTTCACCAGACTGAGAAATTGCCTAATATACATTGAGGAACAAAACAACAAGAAGTTAGAGATAGAGATTTCCACTTCAAGTATATATGATACAGAAATAAAATTATGTACTTATTCATCATGGGTGTTGGACTACCATATGTAGATCTTACATATGCTCAAATATGCATTATCTGAAAAGATGTAGACCATTGAATGAAGGGGACGTGGAATTACACATTGTAAGTGGAGAAACAGTTGATGCTACTAGAGTAGGCATCTATTATTGATGTCTACCTAGTTGGCTTTTAATAGAGATAGAGAACTTCCATAATGTACCTACCATATATTGACATAATATTCTTGTATATTATTTTGACAAGAATGATTTTGAGTTTATAATAATGAATGGCCATATTTCCATTTCTTGAGAAACATGTATATAATGTATATACCAACAACTTTAAAGTGATTTTTTCAAACAAAATTTATCTTTGGCACTATCATCTAGGGCACATAAATGAAAATCTCATTCCAGAGTCAATGAATATGGTTATCTAGACTCTTTTGATTTTCAATCAATAGAGACATGTGAATCTTATTTATTGGGAAAGATGAAAAAATTACCATTCACTAGAAATAGTGAAATAGAGAGTGTGACTTATTAGGACACATACATACAGACATGTGTGGACCTTTTATCATAGGTTTTAGAGGCGGATATCAGTATTTCACCGCTTTTATTAATAACTTCGATATATTTGGATATGTGTATCTTATGATATACAATTCAGATACCTTTGAAAAATTAAAGGAATGAATGAAGTACAAAATGAACTTGGTAAAAGAGTTAAAGCACTTTGACCAGATCTATGCGGTGAATACTAAGCCAAGAGTTTGAGGTCCTTGTGAGGAATTTTGTTGTTGTATCACAAAGGGCTCCACCAAGGAAAAGACAACATAATCATTTGTTAGAAAGAAGGAATAGCACCTTGTTGGACATGGTATGATCAATCATGAGTTTAGTTGATCTTTGGATTTCATTTTGGGGGTATCCTATTGAAAGCGCCACATATACACTTAACCGAGTACCGTCTAATTTTGTTTCAAAGACACCATATGACATATGGAATGGGAAACATCCCAATATATATTTCAAGAAGGTTTGGGGATGTGAATTTTATGTCAAGAAGAAATTTATGTAATCTTGGACCCAAATAGGATACATGTATCTTTTTTGGGTACCCTAAGGAAACTAAGTGTTACTAATTCTATATTCCATGTGACAATAAAGTGTTTATTGTCAGAAATGTTGTACTCCTCAAAAAGGAATTTATTTCCAGAAGAACCAATGGGAGGAAAATATAATTTAAAGAAGTTCAAGACCAAAAAGATGAGATTGTACCTATGGAGGTATATAAGGAATAAAGGAACCAAAAAAGATTATCAAATCTCAAGTTGATATCATAACACAAGAACGTTGAAGGTCTAGTATGGAATGTCTTGGGATCGACGATATGATTTCTCATGACTCAATATGGTGTTGTGTTGGTTTTTGAGGATGATGATCCAACAACCTACAATGAGGCTATTGAGGGACCATATATTGAGAAACGGATTGTGGTCGTGAAATCTAACATGGAATCCATGTATAATAATAAGGTATGGAACTTGGTTTATCTACATGAAGGGGTAAAATTGTAGGGTTCAAATGGGTCTTCAAGAAGAATATGGACATGGATGGTAAAGTAAAAAAACTTATAAAGGTATATTTGTAGTAAAAAGGTTCTATACAAGATGAAAGTGTTAACTATGATGAAACTTCTTCACTAGTTGATGTGGTCAAATCCATCAACAACATGCTTGCCATTGAAGATTAACATGACTATAAGATTTCGGAAATGGATGTTAAAATTGCATTCCTTAGTGGGAATCTTCTAGAGGATGTGGCATGAAGGTTTTATCACTTCAAATGAACACAATATAGTATTTAATCTACACAGGTTAATCTACAAATTGAAGCAACCATCCTGGATTTGGAATCTGTCTTGATGATATTGTCAAATAGTTTGACTTTATCCAAAATTAATATGAACCTTGTGTTTACAAGAAGGTTAGTATGAGTATGATTGTATTTCTCATATTATATATTGATGACATACTATTGATGGGAAATAAAATACCGACATAACAATTGCTTATAACATGGTTGGGAAATACCTTCTCCATGAAGGAATTAGGTGAAACATCCTATATTCTAGGAATAAAAAATTATAGAGATAGATCTAGAAGGCTTCTTAGTCTAAGTGAAAGTGCATGCATTGACAAAGTGCTAAAGAGGTTTGGCATGCAAAAATTTAAGAGAGGACACTTACCCATATCTCAAGGGATAAGTTTGTCTAGAATATATTTCCCCATATCCTCAGAAGAGTGGGAATACATGATAAGATTACATATGCCTCTACCATTGGATCTATCATGTATGTGATGATATGTATGTGCCTAGATGTCTAGAAAGCTTTGGGAATGATGAGAAGGTATTAGTCGATCGGATTCAGGTGATGGTCACTAGATATCTATAATGAACATCCTTAATTACTTGAGATGAACTAAGGATGAATTCCTAATTTATGGTGGTGAGCAAGAGTTAGCTGTAAGAGGTTACGCTGATGTAAGATTCCTAACAGACAAGGACAATTATCAATCATAATCTACATTATTCTTTTTTTTAAATGGTGGGTTGTAAGCTAGAAAAGTTCCAAGAAAGAAATTGTGGTTGATTCTAAAATACAAGATAAGTACATTTATGTCTCTAGTGCAATGAAGGAACCAATATGGATCAAGAAGTTCAATAAATAAGTTGGAGTGGTTCCAACCACTAAAGCCACAATATAGCTTTACTTCAACAACAATGGAGATATTGCATAAGCAAAGGAACTCAGATTGCATCAAAATTCCAATCACATATTCATGCATTACCATCCCATACTTGAGGTTGCACACTGAGGAGATCACATAGAAACATTACGGTCATGTTAGATTTATTGGACTTATGCTCATTAATGATTGTGTCTAGTGCAAGTGTGAGACTGTTGGTTATATGCCATGAGATCCATCATGTGATGATTTTAAAAGGGATCTTTTTTCCTTAGATTGTTAACAAAAGAAATTCCACTTACTACGTTTGTTTTAGTATTGAGATAATGAAGATAACATGATATTGTCCTAAGAACTTTTAAGTAGAGGACATATGGTTTGGGGAGAAGAGCTGAACATGAAATCATACTTATAATAAGAGTATTGATTCTTGTAATGTTCCTAGTCGATTATCATTGTGGATATAACCGAACAATAATAATACACCAGACTAGCATGTATGGTGAGTGATGAATATGTCTCTTTAGTAATGTTATTGGATATTAACTCACTTACATTGGTACTTGTTAGAGAAAAAATTCTAGTAGACAGACCCGCCTTGAGATTGACACATGGAATTCATGTAATGACATGTCAAAGTCATATGTCAATGTGACATTGTTGACTGTGATCCTTAGACTTGAAATAATATATATGTTTTGTGTACTTTGACACTATCCCAATGTTCTCTAAAATATGAGTTGCTAAAAGGTGGTTATTGGGTACACTTTGACACATGGGAATGTTGTGAGTGATAGAGATAGATATTTTCCTCACTTGGAGTGATATCCTTATCCAATTGATAAGCTAGACTATAAATGCATTGTCACTCTCATGTGAGTCAATATATGCTATTGAGCTTATAGTATCTCATATAGTTTGATCTAGTTCAAAGGAACAAAAATTGAATGTTAAGATGATGGCATGCCATATCTCAGTTTCAATCAAGATATATGTGACAAAGGAATTATACAATCATGGTAGCACTGGTTATCACATGTTGTAGTTGTTCTCCAACCCATTTCTATTACTTTGGTGGCGATGATGTGTGGATGCACACTAATATTTATTTATGTTGTTTTTGACAATACTACCAACATAATTAGGAATCTACTAGGTCACACACATAAGTATACATAAAGGAATTGAAGTTCGCAATCAAACACATGATACAAATGGTTTAAAATCATAAAGTAGGATGATTAATCCTCTGATCAAGGATCTAGAATGTCTGATCAGACAATTAGATTTGTTGAGTGAATACATTAGTTTATTTGCACATGGTCAACTAAGTTATCCACTCAACTGGGCTCATCGGTCGATCAAGTTTTCTGGTTGGATGATTGGAGTTCAACATGGAAAGTCTCAAATTAAAAAGCAATTCAGATTTGATTCTGAACTTACCTAGTAGGTCAATAAGTCAACCTGATCGGTCAATCACAATGCTTTTTGGACCCTGATTGGCTGATCAGGTAACATGATCCGTTGATCAGATTCTAGTCTATGTTTTAAGCATTGAACTAGTTTTGGTATTGTGATTAAAAATAAGATTGAAATTAGGGTTTTCCAAGGTCATGACTCTCCTATAAACATGAGCCACGTCTAAAATAGGTTGACACGATACTTGAGAGGAATTGTGAAACAAGTTTTTCGTCAACCTTCTCTCTTGTAGAGAGAAATTATCCTAAGGATTGTTGACAGAGATAGGAGAATAAATTGGAGTTCTAGGACAACTATCACATCAAAAACTCATATTGCTCTTTGACTTGGTGGCCAAGGTGGTGCACCATGTTCTCCCTCATCCGCATGGATGACATATAGGCTGAGGAACACATGTAGAGGTTGGAGAAGTTGTTCCACAAGAAGACAACCATCAAGCATGTTGTTGGACAATCTGAATCTCTTATTGATTCATCCAAATTTCTTAGTGGTCGTCCCATATATAGATTTGAAAGATCATGTTCTTCAATTGACAAAAGATGGGACTAGTTGTTTGAAAACTAGCCTTAATAAAGGTATAACCTTTATCCTTTCCTATAGTTGTTGTTAACCATCATTTTATATCTACAATGGTCAATAAAGGGAAGGTTATAAAGGGAAGGTTTTTTTTTATTTTGTTGTGCCTCCTAAGAACCCTACAACTCCTCCAAACACATCACCTATACTGGTTTGCTTATGATGATGGTAAGACAACTAAATTACCCTTCACTTGACTTGATCCAATTGATGATATAATCCTAACATGGTCATGGTTTTACTTGTAACCTTCAATCATATGATTTCATCTTCCCTTTCAAGATGTTTCTTGTCTATTGAGGAGACCACCCCCTTTTTTGACACTAAGTTTGCCTCTTTTCATTTATAACAATAATGGATGGATAAGTAGTTGATCAAAACAAGAAGGATTGACTACCAATGTATCTATATAGACTAGAAGTTACCCTTATCATAATCTATTAATGCCACAAGGACTGAAATCTAAAGGTGTACTCATCAAAATGGACCCTATTTATTGTATTCGATATATGTCATAGAATGGTAAGAATTGTTGTATGGATTTTTCTTCCTTTGAGACTAATGGATTCACATCTACTCAAAGGTCTAAATAGAATCCACCCTTGGTTTGTGCACTAATCTAAAGACCAATGTGGTATTTCATACGCAAACTAGATGTAGTTGTGATTCACTATTTTCTTTCAAGAAGGTGCACCTTGAAGCTAACTTAAAATCCCTCATTTGTAAGAATTATTCAATTGTTACTCTCTCTTGGAAAAGTTTACAAGCATGGAAAAGAAATTTTCTCAAAGCAAAGTATCTCCACAACCAAACTGCTCAACTGTTAGGTTCTTGTTTGTTATGACACCATTGCCATGCAAGATGTGAGTGTTGGACTTCATGCATTCTAGGAATAAAGAGTCACAATCATCTCTTGTAAAATAAACATCAACAAGCACATGTTCCATCATTTCAATAATTCAAGAGTCCACCCCCATTTTGAAATAATTTTCCTACGTTTTTATTGTGATGTGGGGTATATTATTTGTGACCCTCCCCTATATGTTTAAAGGCATTCTCATTGTTAATACCCATGATTCACTCTTCTTATAACAACTACTATTGAACCATGATGGACATCTTGTTTTTATGAATCCTATGTTTTCCCTTTGGGCATATAATGTACACACATCTTGATTTTTTTTAATATATAGTAGTGACAGGCCTAAATCGCGCGTCCAAAGGTGGAAGCGGATTTGAGGTAGTCGAGCTTTTACATTTATAAACCTGATTCCTTCTAGGCCCCCGCAACTTTGTTTACGGGGTCGAATACAGGGACAAGGGGGGTAGTGATGAGAACACGGAATCGACACGCTACACTCTGGCAGGTATAAAGAGAAGTAAATTCCCCAGAAGGGAAACAATAAGATGTCACAAATAAAACAAAGAAAACTATCTCCAATTGGAGCTACAAGAGAGATTTAAGGTTTTAGTCATTTAGTAGTTTTTAGGGGTTTTCATGCAACAGGAACCGAAAGATAATACTAGAGCTAGGGCAAGATACGAAGGAAAAGACTACAACATAACAAGTGGTACCAGTAACATCCTGCACCCCTCCTCTCAGAGTGGATACCTCTAACCAAGCCTCGGCACCCCTCTCGAGGTTGCTGGGCTCAAAGTTAGAGTGGAATGTTACTGAAACGACTCCGTTCTAGGCACTCTCGTACTCCAGAATCAGACCAAACACTAGAGCCACAACATAACTCTCGAAGTTGTTGCGACGGGAAAACACGATTCGGTAGCTAAGCGAAACGCGATCCAAGCATGCAAGCTAGAGTTCGGATATCAAACATAGCAGTCATCCAACAGATTGTACCGAGCACAGAGAAGCAAGTAATTAAGCATCTTCTATTTTCATAGACAAATAAATGGTCTTAATTACAATGCATGAGTAAGGAATTAAATGACAGAAAGTAAAGATAGGCATCGCCTTCTTGATGTAGAAGGACGACAGACTACTGCGGCTCTCCAGCCCGATATCGGTCAGGGGCTTAGCCCGATATCGGTCAGGGGCTTAGCCCGATACAACTGTGTCGGGCGGCACACCCTTTCGAGCGGCACGCCTGACGGGCAACTGTATCGCTCAAGAATCCTGGCTGATACGCTCATGTCTGGCGATGGACCCTCTCAGGCGGCACGCATGACGGGCGAAGCGTATCGGGTTCGATATCGTATCGGGCATGGAGCTACACGTTCTACTGTCGAGTGTGGATGTCGAGCACTCGTGTCGCATATCTACACCGGCCGATATCAGCCCTCAGTGTCGCCCAGTACAGTCCTAGGTGAACCAGTCCCCTCCCTCTCGGGATGGGGAAGAGCTCACCTAGTGTCGTCCGGTACGAGCACTGGGGCACGATACGTCTGCTCTGGCGATTCTCCTCGAAGATAGCTCAAGTTCCCTACTGTCCGCCTTGTCCGAACTGACCAAGCTGTCTTTTCGGCTCCCTGTAGCTGCTATTTATAGGCAGCGGTTGGGGAAAGTTATGGTGCTTGAAGCACCACGTGTCCTCCTCATTTGCGCGTCGGTGGACGGTCGATACCCGTATCACTCGGTGCAGGGACATCGGCCGTTGGTCACGTGACGGGAAACGGCACCTGCTGGTGCATGTCTGTGTCGCCCGACATACTTGGGTTTTTGTGGCGACTATGGCTCCCTATCGAGTAAGAGGTGTATCGTCCGTCAGTTCCTCCTTGTGCAGCACCCCTCTCGAGCGTCGTGGTGTCGTTCCACCCTACCGGGCAGGGCGTGTATCGGACATCAGGAAGGCCGGTGCAGACTTGGACTTATTTTATAGGCCGGGACGGCCTTATTGCACCAAAACAAGGAGAAACTCTGCAAAAGATGGAAATATTGGATTAAGAGCATTGCTTGGCCAATTATTGCGAAAGTGCAAACAAAAGAGAGGAAAATAGCTTAAAATGGTAGTTTTGATAATAGAAAAATAGTCTAAAATATCACAAAAATTGGTGTTATCAACTCTCCCAAACTTAGCATTTTGATTGTCCTCAATCAATATTTAAACTTTATTTTATGAAGCTTCTTCTTGTTTGGTACAACTTTCCGGCCAAGAGGTAAAACAAGTATAGTAATGCGTTTAGAGATAATGTTGTCTCATTACGAACAAAAGACCTTGTGTTTCCTACCTTATTGTTTCAGTAGAATTTTTTTCTTACAGCTTCAGCGAGACTTTAGTGTATGATTCTGAAGTTAGCTTACACACCAAACAGCTTTATTTTCAGGGCAGAAAGTTGTGTAAAGGGTAGGCTAAGGCTTTTTGGGTTTTTCATCTTTGTTTTCCATTAGTCCATCTAGGTAAGGGTCCTTTAGCGGGCAAGTGGTCCCTGCAGTCCAAGCCAGTTGGCTTTAGAGGAGTGATTTCACATCCTACGTACCTCTGCCCCAGATTTACCATGCCTAAAGATGAGTACTTTTGGAGAACAAGCAGGTATATATATATTTTTCTTTTCTTTTATCAGGCACAACTCTCATGCTTTTATTCACACTCATAAGGCTTTTCTCTCTTCTTGGGATTTTTGTTGGGTAAAGGGGAAACAAAGAGATTTATGCTGTTTGGGCAGCTTTTTCCTTCTCCATACTCATCTCTTAGTTGTTTGCGAGATTATTTTTTTCGAAATTTTTGGCATGGAAAAATGTAATCTTCTATTCATTTGAAGAAGCATTATCAGAAAGATATAATGGAACTTGTATCTCTTTAAGCACAAAGAAAACTAACTTTGCAAGCATTTGCATCAGGTTTTTACTAATATAGACTTTGTACATATGCATGGGAACAAAATAAGCAAGATTTTTCAAAAATTTTATATGAGCAAGGGTACAAATACATTATATAGGAGAAGACCAAAATGGCACAAGAGAATTTTTATACCTCCTTCACTGGCACATGGGTACCCCCCCCCAAACTTACTCTGCACTCTATCCCAGAGTAGCGAAGAAAACAGGGTGAGTTCATGTCACCCCAATGAAGGTTATCTAGCGGGTTCGCTTGTGCCTTAGAGAAGCTACAATATGCTTCTTTGCTGCAGCCTCCTTCTTTTCTCATTTGGAAACAGCTGGAACAAGTGCAAAGCTATCAAGATGGAAGCTTGAGAGCTCTTGAAAACACTTGTGGCTGCTCCCTCCTCAAGAAGATGGAACCGGAATGCCCATATTCCATTCGGAAGTCACTCGCAAAAGACTCATGCTGTCTTTGTAGATGGTCCTAAACCATCGCAGAAGACAGACTATTATAAGAAAGTGACCTTCCTCTGAAGCTACCATATCAAGAAAAATTCTCCCGCTCTCTATCTACGGTAATCGACGGCTAGCTGCCTTGGGATTTCTACGTTTCTGCCCGACAGTTGTTGCTTCAGCTGCGGCTGCCATTCTTCCTGTTATCAAAATTATTGACCATTTATATGTTAGATAGAAACTTGATAAACTTATTTTAAGCTCCGGGTATCGTCCGTCAAAAGAAAACTCAAGTCGATACAAAATTGGGCGACACAAGGAACGTGCGGCACGACAGACTGCCCGATAGGGGTATATCGGGCGATAAGACTTCCAAAAAGCGACAGCTCGATAGGATTGTACAAAAGAAAACGTGTCGCCCAATATGGTGTATCAGGCGAGCATTATCGGTCATTACTTCGTGCCTAACTGCGTCGGGCGATACAAAAATCACCAAGGCTCGTAAAACCCGATAAGCAACGTGATATGAAAACTCGTGTCGGGCGATTAGCTTGCTGGGTGATACCTTTGCTCATAGGAGCCATCGCCCGATATAAGGGTGAAAGCAAGTTGGCTGATATGCGAGCAAAGGTGGATCACTGCATGTGTTATAGGTGGCTGAAAAGAGAAGTGAGGCACCCCGACACGTTGAGCCCACATTGCTATATATAGCAAACTCTGCTGGGGGGAAATCGGGCAGATTTGGGCGCGCGCGTTGACATGTCGTTTCTGAGACGACGGCCCCATCAGTCAAATCAAGGGCATTTACTCCCTATGCACGAAATGGCTGTCGCTCAGGGATGCTAACCGTCGCGGCACTTGTAGCACCCAAGAAACTCCGACCCGATATAAGCGTGACTGCCCGCCAGCTGAGCTGGTGTCCGACACTGCTTAAAAACGGGCGGCCGAAAACCATCATCAGTCTAGGGTTAAGTCCCCAACCTCAGAAAGTGTTACTCCTCGAAGCTCGTAAAATCCAGCGATGACCCATAAAACAGAGGAGTCGGCACGCTCGACGCGTGCTCTGACTCGGGCCTTATTACAACTCATAAAGTTTGTTTTTACTTGTTATAAGAAAAATGTGACCTATTCTATGGAAGGAAAGGAGAACTCGGGCTGCCTCCCGAGGAGCGTTGAAGTTTGCGTTGCCAGCTCGAACGGTGTAGGATCATCTTGTTCAGCTCTCGACTGTACCCATATCTTGCAGACTGATCTCTGCTCTCCTGAAAAATGCTTCATCTTCATAGAACCTTTTTACCCTGTGCCCGTTTACTTGAAAGACCTTGGTCGGATCGTCTTTATCATAGAGCTACATCATTCCTGATGGGTATATTTTCGACACTATGAATGGTCCAGACCACCTTGTTTATAACTTCCCATGGAAAAGACGAATAGTGGACTTGAATAACAGGACCTTATCCCCTTCGCTTACATCTTTTCTCCTAAGGTGGGCATCGTGCCACAATTTTGTCCTCTGTTTGTAGATTTTTGCATTTTTGTAGGCGTTCATTCTCAGCTCTTCGAGCTCTTGAAGCTGCAAAAACCTTTTTTCTCCTGCTTTGTCGAGGTCCATATTTAGGAACTTGATTGCCCAAAGGGCCTTGTGTTCCAACTCCAAAGGCAGGTGGCAGGATTTTCCGTAGATGAGACGGTAGGGGGTGGTTCCAATGGGTGTTTTGTAAGCAGTACGGTAGGCCCAAAGTGCGTCGTCAAGCTTCATGGACCAGTCTTTCCTCGTTCGGTTGACAGTTTTCTAAAAGATTTGCTTGATTTGCCTGTTGGAAACCTCTACCTGCCCTGACGTCTGTGGGTGGTAGGGTGTAGCGATCTTGTGCCTCACTCCGTACTTGCGCAGAAGTGCTTCAAACTATCTTTCTCCAAAGTGCGACCCTCTGTCGCTTATCACAGTGCGTGGTACACCGAAACGAGGAAAGATGGTCTTCTCAAAGAGCTTGATAACTGACTTGGCGTCACAGGTTTGGGTGGCTACCGCTTCCACCCACTTTGACACATAATCTACTACCACTAGTATGTATTGATACCCCCGAGATGGGGGAAACGGTCCCATGTAGTCGATCCCCCACACGTCAAATATTTCTACTTCGATCCAACTTGCCATTGGCATTTCATTCCTCCTCCCTATGTTTCCTGTAAACTGGCACTCTTTGCAAACCTTCACAAATTGTGCAGCATCTTTAAACAAGGTGGGTCAGTAGAAACCTGACTGTAACACTTTTGCAACAGTTCTCTCGCTACAAAGGTGTCCGCCGTAGGGGGAGGCGTGACAATCTTTCAGGATGCATGTGGTTTCTTCCTCTGGGATGCACCACCTGTATAAGTTGTCAGCACATCTTATGAATAGGAGAGGATCATCCCAGTATTAGTTTTTGACATCCACAAATAGCTTCTTTTTCTGATTGTACGTGATGTCAGGAGGCAGTTCTCCGCAGGCAAGATAATTGTAGATGTCTGCAAACCAGGGTAAACTTTCCTCTTGAGCTTCTGCCAACATAAGAGCTTCGTCGGCGTAGTCGTCATTGATTTGAGGCCCTCTCTTTCTCTCAGTCACGATCCTCGATAGATGGTCTGCGACCACATTCTCTACGCCCTTCTTGTCGATAATTTCGTGGTCGAATTCTTGGAGCAGCAAGGCCCACCTCAACAGTCTGGGCTTTGCGTCTTTCTTTTGCATTAAGTATTTTATAGCCCCGTGATCTGTGTATACCTTGACCTTAGCTCCAACGAGATATGACCTGAATTTATCAAACGCGAAGACGATCGCGAGCATCTCCTTCTCAGTTGTTGTGTAGTTTACTTGAGCCTCGTCCAACGTGCGACTGGCGTAGCAAATCACATGGTGATTTTTGTCTTTCTTTTGCCCCAGGACTGCTCCAACCGCGTAGTCACTAGTGTCGCACATCAGCTCAAAAGGCAAACCCCATTCTGGCACTTGAAGGATAGGTGGTGATATCAAAGCATTTTTCAGGGCCTGAAAAGCACTTAGACAATCGTTAGAGAAAACAAATTTAGCGTCCTTTACCAAAAGATTGGACAGCGGCTTGGAAATCTTTGAGAAGTCCTTGATGAATCTTCGGTAATATCCCGCGTGCCCGAGGAAGCTTCGCACCCCCGTCACAGATCTCGGTGGAGGAAGCTTGGATATGGCTTCAACCTTGCTTGCGTCCACCTCGATCCCACGCTTCGAGATCTTATGCTCGAGAACGATGCCCTCCCACACCATAAAATGGCACTTCTCCCAGTTTAGAACTAGGCTATTCTCCTCGCACCTTTGAAGGACCAATGACAGATTCTTCAGACAGCTATCAAAGTCCTTCCCATAGACGGAAAAGTCGTCCATGAAAAATTCTACGATGTCTTCTAGAAAATATGAGAACATCGATATCATACATCGTTGAAAGGTGGTGGGGGCGTTGCAGAGTCCGAAGGGCATCCTTCGGAAGGCATAAGTGTCATAAAGGCAGGTGAACGTTGTTTTCTCTTGATCGTCGGGCAAGATGGGTACCTGGTAAAAACCTAAAAAGCCATCAAGAAAACAAAAGAAATCGTGATGCGCTAACCTTTCGAGAACTTGGTCAATAAAAGGTAGCGGAAAATGATCCTTCTTTGTAGCCTGATTTAGCTTTTAGTAATCTATGCACATCCGCCAGCCGGTGACGCTCCTTACTACCACCTCATCGCCCTTCTTACCCTTAACCACCGTCATTCCTCCCTTTTTGGGCACTACATGGATAGGACTTACCCAGTTGCTATTGCTGATTGGGTAAATGATCCCCGCATCCCTAAGCTTTATTACCTCTTTCTTGACGACCTCCTTGAGCATCTGGTTTAGCTTCCTCTGGGTTGATCCAGAGGCTTGGCAGATTCATCTAAGTTGATGTGATGCATGCACAGGGCGGGGCTAAGGCCTTTGATATCATCTACTGAATATCCTATAGCCCTCCAGTGGAGCCTTAACTCCTGAAGGAGTCGGTCCAGGTGGTTGCTTGAAAGATCGGCGTTTACGATGACGGGGTTTCTATGCTCTTCATCTAAGAACTCATACTTCAGGCCTTCGGGCAACGCTTTTAACTCTGTCTTTGGTATGGGTGCCTTCTCATGAGGCTCCTCCTCGAGAGAGGCATACTTCGCAGACTCCACCACTGTATCCTCTTCTTGCAAATCTTCATCAGAAAGGTTGAGAAGGTTGAAGTTCTTCACGACCTCAGGATCTTCGAGGTCGGGATCTTGATAGTTTATAGCCCTCAAGAGGGGGTCTACTGTCCGGATATCTTCCTCTACTTCCTCGTAGAATTTATTGTAGCTATCTGCGAAACATGCTGATTCAGATAGGGACGGGCTCTTCATGATATCTTTCAACTTGAAGTCGATATGGTCGTTTCTGACCCTTAAGGTGATCATCCCCTCGGAAACATCAATCAGCGCCCTCCCTATCACCAAGAAGGGGCGACCAAAGATGATCAGGCAACAGGGGTCTTCAGCTGTGACGATGACGACTATATCGCAAGGAATGAAGAAGTCGCCAACCCTGATCGGCACATCTTCAACAATGCCGACGGGTCTCTTAAAGGTGTGGTCCGCCAGTTCAATCCGCATGCTGGTTCGAACCATGTCGGTCAAACCCACCCTTTGTGCGAAACTTAGGGGCATGAGGCTTATGCTTTCCCCCAAGTCAGCTAGACCCCTACGCTCGACGTTGTCTCCAATGGCGAACGGGATTGTGAAAGCTCCGAGATCCCTTCTCTTATTTTGTGTGTCGGGCTTCAAGAAGGCGAAGGAGGCGGAAGCTAGATACACTGTCTCTGTCCTTCCTCCCCTTCTCCTCTTTGTGATAAGGTCCTTGAGGAACTTGGCATATGTAGGCATCTCTTCCAATGCGTCAAGGAAGGGGACTTCAAGATACAGTTTCCTGATCGAGTCCATGAACTTCTCATGACGCTTCTTCAGATTCGCCTTGATCAACTTATGAGGAAACGGCAGCCTTGGAGCATAAGGATTCCTCCCACCAGGTAGCTCATCGGAAGGCTTCCACACAGGATCTTGAGCTTCTGCTTGTCCACCTTTGCCCTCTACTGGAATGATACTCTCCGACCTCGGTACATGTTCTGGTTCGGCATCAGCTGTGCGCTCCACCATCTTCCCAGACCTCAGTACCGCCATTCTGGCAGTTTCCGGATATGAGAGTGTCTTTCCCGCAGGGTTCTTTATCAGAGCTGCCATCTGGGCCAATCATTGATCGACTTCCCATTGGCGCATCCGCAGACTTGCCATCTGGTGTTGCATGGAATTCTGAGCTCCAGGGCTGGGAAGTTCACCCTGCACCAACCGGTTGATGATAGAGTCTTGCCTTTTTATGAAAGCATGCAACTGGCCAACCAGGCTGGACTGGTGTGAAATCTCATCTCGGCCTTGACGTTCACCTTCAAACGGAGATTTCTCACAATGAGACATGGCGTCAGATCTCGAAGGAATAGGTCACCGCTCTTTAGAGTTCCTGACATGGCACGAGAAATCAAGTTTAGAAGATAAATCTATTAATTTCAAATAGAGAATAATAGTAAAGAAGAAAAAGAGTGATGTCAAGCTCATTGCTAAGCTTGAGGCACAAGAGTGTAGTTAGTGGATTTAGATTCGTCAACAGTGCCATTTTGCCTTGTCCCCGGCAACGACGCCAAAAAGTTGACCGGCCTAAATCGCGCGTCCAAAGGTGGAGGCGGATTTGAGGTAGTCGAGCTTTTACATTTATAAACCCGATTCCTTCTAGGCCCCCACAACTTTGTTTACGGGGTCAAAGTAGATATACGGGGTCGAACATAGGGACAAGGGGGTAGTGCTGAGAACACGGAATCGACATGCTACACTCTGACAGGTATAAAGAGAAGTAAATTCCCCAGAAGGGAAAGAACAAGATGTCACAAATAAAACAAAGAAAACTATCTCCAATTGGAGCTACAAGAGAGATTTAAGGTTTTAGTCATTTAGCAGTTTTAGGGGTTTTCATGCAACAGGAACCGAAAGATAATACTAGAGCTAGGGCAAGATACGAAGGAAAAGACTACAACATAACAAGCGGTACCAGTAACATCCTGACCCCTCCTCTCAGAGCGGATACCTCTAACCAAGCCTCGACACCCCTCTCGAGGTTGTTGGGCTCAAAGTTAGAGTGGAATGTTACTGAAACGACTCCGTTCCAGACACTCTCGTACTCCAAAATCAGACCAAACACTAGAGCCACAACACAACTCTCGAAGTTATTGCGACGGGAAAACACGATTCGGTAGCTAAGCGAAACGCGATCAAAGCATGCAAGCTAGAGTTCAGATATCAAACATAGCAGTCATCCAACGGATTGTACCGAGCACAGAGCAGTAAGTAATTAAGCATCTTCTATTTCCGTAGACAAATAAATGGTCTTAATTACAATGCATGAGTAAGGAATTAAATGACAGAAAGTAAAGATAGGCATCACCTTCTTGATGTAGAAGGATGACAGACTACTGCGGCTCTCCAGCCCGATATCGGTCAGGGGCTTAGCTCGATATAGCCGTGTCGGGTAGCACACCCTTTTGAGCGGCACGCCTGACAGCAACTGTATCGCTCAAGAATCCTGGCCGATACGCTCATGTTTGGCGATGGACCCTCTCGGGCGGCATGCATGACGGACGAAGTGTATCGGGTTTGATATCGTGTCGGGCATGGAGCTACGCGTTCTACTATCGGGCGTGGATGTCAGGCACTCGTGTCGCATATCTACACCGTCCGATATCGGCCCTCAGTGTCGCCCGATACAGTCCTAGGTGAACCAGTCCCCTCCCTCTCGGGATGGGGAAGAGCTCACCTAGTGTCGTCCGGTACGAGCACTGGGGCACGATACGTCTGCTCTCGCGATTCTTCTCGAAGATAGCTCAAGTTCCCTACTGTCCGCCTTGTCCGAACTGACCAAGCTGTCTTTTCTGCTCCGTGTAGCTGCCATTTATAGGCAGCGGTTGGGGAAAGTTATGGTGCTCGAAGTGCCACGTGTCCTCCTCATTCGCAGGTCGGTGGACGGTCGATACCCATATCGCTCGGCGTAGGGACGTCGGTCGTTGGTCACGTGACGGGCAACGGCGCCTGCCGGTGGGTGGCTATGTCGCTCGACATACTTGGGTTGTCGTGGCGACTATGGCTCCCTGTCGGGTAAGAGGCGTATCGTCCGTCAGTTCCTCCTTGCGCGGAACCCCTCTCGAGCGTCCTGGTGTCGTTCTACCCTACCGGGCAGGGCGTGTATCGGGCGTCAGGAAGGTCGGTGCAGACTTGGACTTATTTTGTGGGCCGGGACGGCCTTATTGCACCAAAATGAGGAGAAACTCTGCAAAAGATGGAAATATAGGATTAAGAGCATTGCTTGGCCAATTATTGCGAAAGTGCAAACAAAAGAGAGGAAAATAGCTAAAAATGGTAGTTTTGATAACAGAAAAACATTCTAAAATATCACAAAAATTGGTGTTATCAAGTAGTAATGTTTTATTAAAAAGATTAGAAAAATAATAAGCTTTATTGATAATACAAAAGAAAAATTTATTGATGAACTTTAATATAAATGTCTCACATGTAAATGATTTCATTGCATTGTAAAAATAATTAAATCCAATCAACTTACCTGTAAAAAACAAGTTACCAATATCACATGCAACACATGTGTATTTTTCCACCCAACCTTTTCTAGATTTGATGGCTACAAAATATATACGCAATCACATGCAATATGTTTCTTTTTATTTGTCATGTAGGATTAACAATTAATTGATGTTTCATCGACAATTATACTATAATTTTTTATTTCTACTAGGTGTATGAATATTATGTAACATTATGATGATATATTGGGAATAATTTATAGTGGTTGGTGAAAGAATATTTTATTTATGTTTCTCAAATTTGGTTGATGTGAAAAGATATTTAAATAGTTATAGAATGTATATTGAAATACATACATGGGTAATAATTTTGAGACACATTGATAGTTTGAAAATTTTAGATTAAAAATTCTAATAAAACAATTGATTTATTTAACAACTAATAACACAAAACTTGTAGGTAATATTTAACACAACATTAATTTTGCCAAATAATCATTTGCACTACCTGAGTGGTTCGTCATTATTCACACATTATATTAGGTCAAATGCACCATATTGTTTGGCAAATTTGGAATTCTCTATAAATGTTTTCATATTTATGGAAAAAGTGGTGCATGTATCTTAGTCCTATAAAAGCACCACATGACTCACGTATTCTTTCCATGTTATGATGTGTCAGCTATATTTGTGCATTCACCTGAACAAGTGAAAATACCAAAATGGTTGGTGCATTCATAATAAAAATGTGCTCTTTTAGAAATTAGTTTATGTTGGGCCATATAGGGCTTAACATACATAATTTTTGGTTTAGTTATGATTTTTAGGGAAAATGTACTATGGTTTTTTTTCTTGATTTTTTGGAAAAACTAGAGATCGATTCGTATTAATTGAACTCTCTAGTGCAGATAAAATAGGAACTATGTGAATATCTTGATTACAGTCAAGCCTACTAGGCTTTGCAAAAGAAAGAAGAAACAAGCTATGTTAGAACTAAGAAATTATTTAGTAGTAGTGTCAGCTACCACATTCATGTTCTATGGTATGATGAACTTGTAGCACTAGTACAAGTCTGACGTTTAATGTAACTTTTGCTGACGTTGGTTCCTTAGTAAAATCGACACCACTTTACCAACAATGTCGGTTCTTTACGCCAACCGTCACCATATGTGAAGTTCTTCCGATTTAGAAAAGACGCATCTACCACTTTCACTTTAACGTCAGTTTCTTTTAAAAGAAATTGGCGTCTAAAATTGCCCGCAAAAAATAAATTTTTAGGAAAAACGTTTACCCCCAAAATTTTCAGTCAGATGTCTATTTTGTATATAACTGACGACAAAGTTTTCACGCCATGTCCCCATGGAAAAAATTATCCCCTATTTGTCGTTGGTTCTATCAAATAACTGATGACTAAGTCCCCTTAGTGGGATACAAAGTTTTTAGTAGGGGATGGGTCAATTTCGTTGGTTTTTGAAAGAAACAGACAGCTAGCTATTTTCGCACCATGTTTCCATGAAAATATTTCCTCCAAATTGCTTCTTCGTCATTGATTTGTCATGCTTAACCGACAACTATACCCCTAACTCGAGGGTAATTTTTTGTTTGGATACGTAGTTATTCGTTAGTTTCTCGAACGTAACCGATGACTATGGTCCTAAACATGTGTCTTTTTTTATTTGATTTAGGAGTTAGTCATCGGCCTTTTTCACAAGCAATGACTATACCCCTAACCCGAAGACAATTTTTTTATTTGGATATGTAGTTGGTCATCGATTTTCACAGACTTAACCGATGACTATCGCCATAAATCGATGTCTATTTTTTGTTTGGATTAAAAGTTACAGGTTGGTTTAATTTGTTTAACCTATGATTAGTTACTTGTCGGTTTTCCTAAATTACCAACAAAAATATCCCACTTCATACCACCAATGAAATTTCTTTCCCCCAATCTCTATTTCATTGCACTCAATTGTTCTCTAGCTTTAGTGATCCCAACTTCCTCATTGCTTCTCCTACTATGCTTGCCACCACTACTAGTTGATGCCTAACTCCTAAACTAGAAATTAGGGGAAAGAAATTTTGCGGGTGGTATAGTCACCGATTGTAAAAAAAACACCGATGACTAAATCCTAAATAAATAAAAAATGACACTGGTTTAGAGCCATAGTCGTCGGTTACTTTTGAGAAACTGATGACTAACTACATATCCAAACAAAAAAAATTCCCTCAAATTTGGAGTATAGTCATCCATTAAGCATGACAAACCAACAACAAAGAAACAATTTGGGGGAAAAATATTTTCATAGGGACATGTAGCGAAGATACCTAGTCATAGGTTTCTTTAAAAAAAACGACGATATAGACCCATCCCCAAATAAAAATTGTGTCTCACCAAGGGGACTTAGTCGTCAGTTATTAAACAGTATTGAAAACTAATGGGGAGGTAATTTTTTCTGTGGGTATGGCGTAAAAAGTTTATCGTCGGTTATATACAAAACCTACACCAGACTGAAAATTTTAGAGACACATTTTTCCTGAGAGTTTGTATTTTGCGGGCAATTTTAGACGTCGATTTATTTAAAAAAACCGATGTTAAAGTGAAAGTGGTACCCATGTCTTTTCTAAATCGAAAGGACTTCACATATGGTGATGGTTGGCATGAAGAATTGACATTGTTGGTAGATTGGTTTTAGTTTTACTAAGGAACCGACATCAGCAAAAGTGACATTAAACATCAAATTTGTACTAGTGAACACTTTGATCCTTTCTTGTAGATTGTAGATCCATATATATTTCCATTTATCAGGAATAGTGAATTCTTTATCCACAAGGAGCCAAGAGCCATCTCTAAACTGAGTGTGAAGAGCATTTCCCACTTATTACAAGAGGCCACAACCAAGCATCATCACCAACTATAGGGTCCAAAATAGGGATACTAGAAATTTTTTCCCATGTATCTTTAGGGAGGTAGTGGTAAATGAAGTTCCAACTCCATCCACCTACATCAAGAAACATGGAACTAACAATATAAGTTTGTAAATCCTCAAGAATCCAATAGTTGTTATTGTACTCAAGTACAGACTTCCCAACAATCCATTTATCATTCCAGACATTGGTGATCAATAAATTGTTGATAATCTATAGATAAGGAGTTTAATGACACCAACGTGCTTCTTTATAAAACTCCATGTAGAGGTTCATGGCTGGGTCACAAACCTATCACGTTGGACATACTTCTCTTTCATTATCTTAACCCAAAGTTTCAATGGATCATTTAATAAGGTTCAAACGTTCTTTGTCATTAGTGCATAGTTTTTATCCTGAGAATCCTTTATGTCATGATCTCTATATACTTATTTGAAGATACATTTTCCCATGAGACTAGTAATTGCTTATGTTTCTCCCAATTGCTTGACTAGATGAATTTGTAGATATGTTCATTAATATCATCACAGATCCATGGAGAAAGTTGAGTAGACTACATAGTAAAGGTTGGAAGTGCTTGTCGAGTAGATTTTTCCTAATTAATCCACCCTTATAGAGAGAGGCGATGCATGTCTAGCTGTTTAATCTATTTCAAAAGAATGAGATAATGTGGTCTATTAATGTTGTGGTGAAGAATCAGAACTCTCATGTATTTTCCAAGAGTACTACTCCAATTGAAACTGAGTTTTCTACTGGCAATATGAACAATAAAGCATGGTGTAAGGCATGAACCCACATCTCGATGCTCCCATAGAGTTTTGTGAAAGAACACTGACCCCATGGACCATCATAGGTTGTAACTGTGTGATTTGTCCTCACCCGCAAACAAGTTGGGATCAACTTCTTGACTAGTCACTGATCCTAGTACTACTATGGACTAAGCATGCATAATCACAAAGTGCTTTAGTGATGGGCTCCTTGAAAAGGAGGTGCACCTTGGAAATATGGGTAGTACAATCAGTCCTTTAAAGATCATTTTATTCGAGGCATCAAATCTTGGGACATATAATATTCCCCACTTAGAATCTTAATGTCCTTGACAAGGTTCAACAATATGGTCAGACAATATATTCCATTTCAGTACCGACCTAGAATGACCCATGGACACCCATCTCCCAATCACAACTACTAGTGAAAGGGTGGGCACATCACTTAGGGTATCGCTTTCCAACATGCATGGACCAAACTACTCAATGTGTTGTGGATAATATATAACCCTACAATGCTCTCTTTACTACCTATTGAATATTGCAAATGTCCTTGTCAAGGCTCAACTATAATGCCCCATAATGATTCCCCATTTTAGTGTAGAACCAGAATGAGACATTTCCACCCAACTCCTAATTAAAGCTACAACTACATGGGTGGTTACATCACCATGGGCATCCCTTTCCAGCATGTTTAGACTGCATAGCTCAAGACTGGCATGCTACATGTCCATGTGGGCCCCACGTACGAGAGGGGTTTTGGTTTTAATAACATCTCTAACATTCAAGCCGACTATCCAAGACTCTACTATAGTTTCAAGAATGAAGATTGGGCCCACAAACTATTATTATCCATAACTATGTGCTTTTTCCTCAATCAAGCCCAAGCCAGGATCAACTCCCTGACTAAGCACTCAACCTATTACTACTCTAGACTAAGCATGCTTAACCAAAAAGTTCTTAATGATGGGCTATTGTGGAACCTCTTTGTTGGACCCCCATCAAAACCTTTCTATTTGATTCATTTACATAATTCAAGTTGTCAGACTATAATGAGTGAAAACCATGTTTTCTAAAAAAGGAATCAAGCATAGGGCCACCATGTACATTTTGGTTACTTCTGGGTGCAAAATCAATTTGCACAATGTTTGGACAAGATATGGACCCACATACAACTCTGTGAATCCTTAAATATGGTTCCCAATAGTCTTGAATCCTAATGGACAATATTTACACATAATCAAGGTTATAGGCGATGCCTATAAAAATATTAGTTTTCCCTTGCTAATTATGAGATCTTATGAGACAAAATTCAAGCCCTATACTTTTTGGAATCTTATGAAAAAGTTTCTCATTTCTGTGCCAAAGGGTTTTACATCCAAATGTGTCAAAACATACCACACACATTTTGGGTCTCCTTTAGAATATCATGATGTGAGCCAAAGCATTTCACACCCATGTGTCTAACCATATCACACACAATTTGTGTTTCCTTTCATCAGATCACATTGGGCACAATATAATTTCAGACACTGATGTGTCAAACCGATTCACACACATTTTAATTTTTTATTGGAAAAGGACACTTGGGCTTCAAACCCTTTAATTCCTACAAGTTCTAAGTGAATCTACTCCCACCAAATCTACATTGTTCTTGGAAAACATGAGAGAGGGTCACATGGAACCCAATTACTATCAGTAGAGAGAGTGGGGCGTCAGTTTTGAGAAAAAGGTAAAATCTCCTTGACAACTCTCCCTACTATAGGAAAGGAGAGAAGGAGACCGCATAGGGATCCCATTGCCGATTGAGAGGAGAATCAAAGAGACTAGAGAATGAGTGAGAGAGATAAATACAACCATTCCTTTGTGAAAAACCTATTCACGTTGAGAAGTGAAAAAGAAAAACTAGTACACACTGAGAAGTGCAAATCCCATCGCCACCCAGATGGGTGAAAGTAATCAACATTGGGAAGTGTTGATTGGACTGACGTCTTATCCTGATCCGAATTTATTGCCAAAGACTTGTTGAAGTGCAAATCCACTCCATGCTGAGAAGTGTTAAACCCTTTTACACCTAAAATACAAAGCAAGGTGAGAGAACATCATATCATCATCTTCCCCATGATTCAAATTCCATTATTTTATATGGAAAATCATACTATACTATTTTGATAGGCGGAATGGGGCACTAATTTTTTATCCTTCCCATATTCGTAATTGAGTGTTCTGAATTTAGAGTCTCATATGCATTCCTTCTTTATCCACCCACAAGTCATTTCCTTTAGGTTTTCTGATTTTTCTTTTGAAAAATTAGTGGCAACTCCAAACCATCCTTTCTTGTTTTCAATTTATAATGAAAACAAAATGGAGACTCTGTTGGGGATGACTTGTAAAAGTACTATTTTTAAGTTTTGAAAACAAAAGGAGGTGCACCTTCATGATATTGGTAGTAAAATCATTCCTTTTAAGTTTTTTTTCATCTGAGGTCATAAACCCGAGGATGTTTTGGTCATTCACTAATGATGTAGGGAATCAAAGTTGTGATCATAATGAATATGCCATCATTTACCCCCTCTTGAAATTAAATAAGTGACTTATGTAAATATAGGGAGTACGAATATGGTGTATATAAGGTAGTTTAATTTTGAGGTAAACAAAGTCATATTCACTATAATCATGACTTTGATTCCCTATATCATAAATGGATTTTTTTGGTCGAGTTTGTCTCTATAGAACAAGAGGGAGAGTCAGTGAGTATTGGAAATTTGTACATGATCATATAAAGGTATACAAAACATGTGGTTTGGAAAAAGACTTATAGGAACACCAATCATGTGATTTGGTGGGAGATGTGTTGCATCTTCTCCTTATTGTTTTTTAAAATTGACAAACTTGAGGTGGTGCCAAACCCACGACATGAGAAGAAGAAGCGATGTCTGACTTCAAATCCTTACTTTCCTAATTAAACAACATGAACATGTGGACTACTGCTTGAAGGGAGGGGGGATTTGTTCTAGAGCAGTAGGCCTTCACATATTTGAATTTCTACATCAAATGATGCTATAGAAATGACTAGTTTTCCCATTTCATAAATGGTGATGCCAGAAAACATGTTGGTGGAAACCAATGGAGGCATGCTATACATCAACTACTAGTGTGAAGTAGTAAGAAGGGTATCCAAAATTGAGTGTTTATACCAATGGTTCATTTTACATGATATAAAAAGTATCCATGAATGAGTTAACAATTTTGGTCAGCCTTGGTGTACATGCTACAAAGTTTGAAAATAAAGATATACATCACAATGACTTATATGGGAAGAAAATAGGAGGTTACTCAAAAGTAGTTTGTAGAATATTTTGAGGTGGGTTGGTGGGATGAACATCGATGGGATTAAGAGAGAAAGATTTCTCACCCCTATCCCATGCCCGTGGCGGAGGTCGAACGCCTAGGAGGGTGGTAAATCAAGGTGGCAACTAGGATGAACATCTATGGTTGTAGATGTGGTGGTGGATAAACAATCAATGATGGTGGTTTTGGCTGTGCTGGTGAGAAACATTAAACTAGCAGGGCATACAGATCATGGCATGTACGTCATTCTAATCATAAACAACAATTTCTAGTGTTTATATAAACATGGGCCAATAGTCTTCGTATTCCAATTACACAAGAACTAGACAATATGCATATATTAGATATTTCATTTCTACATATGTGGAAAATTCTAATTAGATAGGCACATTGGATATACATTGTTCAAGATCAACAAATAAAACAAACAATTTCATTGTTCAAGGTTGAAGAAAGTATTTACCCAATCAATCCCTATTATTGATTTTTGTAATTGTGAGGGAAGACGAAACCCTACGATATACGAGATTGTGATAGCTAACAATAATTTCTAGTGTTTAGATAAGAAAGTTTAATTATGCATGAACAAATATTTATTATATTCCATTTAGATAAGAGGTAGATGATATTTATCACACTATATTTCATTTCAACATATGTTAATCAATTCTAACTAGATAGGTTGCATGTCATATATTGTTCAAGATTTATAATCCAATCAAATGATTTCCATTATTTATGATCATCAAATGCATTTGCAATAACCTTGAATTTCTCTCTCCTCCTTTATAAACCTTCTCTCTCCTTGATGCAACTGACTTGGTTTGATTTCAATTACATGTTTTAGGTGTTTTGATGTGTAATTGAGGTCAAATTGGTTCTGTGATCCAAGATGTAACACTATCTTGTATGTTTTACCTCAGTTTCGTACCTTGATGATACATACCTTTTGATTTAATTTTACCTTCATCAATGAACTCTTTTACCCTATAAGGTACTCCATGTTGTAGAGTTTTTTATTACAAATACACCAACACAAAAATCACATCAATATGGCCATTAAACTCTACTTTGTACATTACAAACATTGACATGTTTGATCTCTTTTTTTATCTTTCTCTACCTTGTACTGGACTACATGGGTCCAAGTGCAAATCATGGGGCAACCAACATGCCCCTCTCCCCCTCCCACATTGGGAAAGAATCCCATGGGTGGAGGGTCATCTCCTTCTTCCATCTAGATTGGGAAACCTTGCATGGAGGCCTTGGATGTACATTTGTGACTTGTTTTGAGAAATGATGGATTTTTACTCTAATCGGTTAGTATTGCATCATAGTGTGAACTAATAATGGACCAACCTCATAATCAATATTTGATACCCTCTATGACTCAAATATATGCCCCTAATCCCCCTTATTTGTAATTTTTTCCTTTATGGCACTTGATGAGTGAATGTGACCCTTTATGATGATGCATGTTATACTTGATCCACTTAATGTGTTTGACCTTGTCGATGCATCCAACCCTCTTAGACCTTTGAAATCAATTATCCTCATGATCTTATGACCTATATGCCTAGGGCCCGTACCACTTGTGCTAATATGTGTTGTGCTCCTAAGCTCACCCTTTTTGACCCCTTATAAGTACCTCAATCCATGCTCTTTTATCTATTACATGATGTGAATCTTATTAATATGATATCCTCTCTCAAATGAAAGTTGATTCCTTTGTTCTAGATCACCTTGATAATGATGTCCACCTAAGTCTTATGATGAATATGAACTATGTTGATGCTTGCATATATGTTGACATGTGGATTCCCAAGGTTTGGAATATGATCCCTAGACCCTAGGGGCCATCCACCTATATTAGAGTGTGTTTCTTATGACCTAATGTGTTTTATTTAAACCATATTAGAAGCTTAAATCTCATGTCTTTATGATCATGACCTTTTTTCCATATTATGATCCTTTAACCTTATAATGTAATAAGTGACATGAATCTTGATGTCTTCATATAAAGTAAATGGAACATTGAAATGACTTGAATCTTTAACTACACCTTCATGATGACCTGTAAGTCAATAAAAAATAATCAAAATACTAATAAGAAACTTGAAATCTAACTCAACCAAAATTCTATAATGGAACTAGTTAGGTTTAATGATGAAAATATAATGCATGTATGTAATATTATGCTTAATCAGGTGTTTCTTATATCTAGATGGTCAAGGCGAAGTTAAGTTAAGAATCTCTAAATTAGGTATGAGCTTTAATAATTATATGGATATGTATTTCTTGTTTGAACTTTGACACATATAGATGCTTGTTTACTTGCTTAAATATAGCCATGTAGTATTCTAGTATTGTACTCGATGTTTGACTCATTGTCGATGTTTTGTAACTTGCAAAAATAAATTAGAACTCCGTTATATAATGTTGAAACATGGTTTTCTCAATGACTTTGGTCATTGAGGTCCCTCATGAAGATATAGGGTTATCTCATCGTGATGGCCTCGAGGTCCTTCACGCATAAAAGGGTTAGCTCTTTGGAAATGGCCTTGAGGTCCCTTAAGAATATAGTTAGATAATATTCAACACCCTTACAGACTCTTCAAATGGGAAGTTTGTCAAAAAGGCCTTACGAATACATGATATTGATGGTATAATTGGAGTAAAATGACATAAAATATGGGCTCTCATTTTGTTAAATATATAACTTTCTTATTCTTATTCTTATACTTCTACAAATCTATTCAAAATTATGCAAAGCTTATATATGTGTATCTTTTTACCATGTACTCA
Source organism: Alisma plantago-aquatica (assembly GCA_963693085.1). NCBI lineage: Eukaryota > Viridiplantae > Streptophyta > Magnoliopsida > Alismatales > Alismataceae > Alisma > Alisma plantago-aquatica. The sequence goes on along the minus strand of OY856409.1, from coordinate 1,613,747,404 downwards.
ACACCTCGCTTGTTGAACCACTTATTTAATGTATTTTATAGGTTCAGAGATGCCAAGGAGTTGATGGCTTGGTGAGCTATTTTGGATGTACTTGTTGTAAAATCCCTAGTGTACATGAGCAAACTTGAACAATTTGACTCTTGAATATGTATTTGAAATCTTGTAATAATACAATGTTTCTTAATTTTTCATTATTGAATGTTGAGATTATGACTGGTTCCTTTATCTTGTTATTTGTTCATGTATGCTAAGATTTTATGCTTCCACATTCGCACTTTGATAATACCATGCTAGGGATGGACATATAGATCCTATAGCCATTGATTTTGTTCTCACTTGGAGTTAGGATTTGGGGAATAAACAATTCTGTGACAACATTTAACCAAACAAGCCCTAATGTGCATTTCCTAATATGCATGTAATCAAACAATCCCTAATAGGCATGTAACCAAATAATCCCTAATATGTTTGTAATTAAACAATCCCTAATATGCATTCATCCAAGGAAATAGGATGGTGCATGGATAATTGGACCTTGGGGTGGTGTGCAAACAAGGTTGGTGGCTGCTGGATAGAGACACGATGACAAAAGCAAGCTAGGTGGAAGAAACAAGATAGCTAGAATAACAATGGATGGATAAAAATATGATGATGGACACAGTTACAATGGCAGTAAGCAAGGATGTAACAAATAGAATGACATGGACAACTACAAGATATGGTGGTAGCAAGTTAGGAGGCAGAGGTAACAGTTCATTCTTGGCATTGCTTCTACCTTACTAGCTGACTTCTATCTTTTTTTGGTGGTGGTGGAGACAGATGCATTAGAAGAATGGGAGTGGCTTGCGGTAGGGGCAGCTGGTAGGAGGCAACTAGAGGTTATAGGAAGGAGTTTTATGGTTTCATAAGTATGGAATGGGTGGAAAGATATTTTTGGGCTACAAAGTGGGAAAATAGTGTCTTCTTATTTTAAGAAACAATGTTGAAACATATAATGTCAACTATTTAGGATAAATAGATGTTGTCTGAAAAGCCTATAGTGACAGTATATAACTACAACCCAATGATATAGCCTCAAACAATCAATGGTTTTATTTTTAATCTCATTTTTAAGGAAATTTGACATTGTGGGAAGCATCGCTACAGTTACAAAAATGTACTGGTGCCTACCTTTTCCTTTTCTGAAGATGACCTTTGTTTTTTTATTATGCTTTTGATCATGTCCTCTTCTCCACAATGGTCTACCAATGATGTTGTTACATCTTTGTAATTTAGCCAACAAGAATCAAATTTAACTAGAGAATGAAGAGAGATCGGTATGTCATGAAAGCCATGTACATTTTACATGTTTCACAATTACTTTAGAAACCAAAGAAATCACCACACTACCTAGATTTCATATCCACATAAACCAATTAAACCCCATTTAAAGGCATCAAATTGGTTATTTTAGTATACATATGTCTTATCATATACGGTAGTTGGTGATTATGTGGATGCACATTGCAAATGTTTGTCCAACAAAAATAGTTGTGGTTCAAAATCTAAACCACAATTATAGGAATATGACGTCAACTTTGATACAACTGTAGGGTTTCAATGGGAGGGGATGTAGTGGAATAAAAAATTCTCCTAAAAAATACAAACATGATCCTTAACAACCACAAAATGTCAATATATTAAGGACATATAAGGAACACAAAAAATACATTGTTGCACAATAGTTTTTCAACAGCTAGACATGTTGCATCATTTTTGCTTGTGTCCTTACGAGTTCAAACCCTAAGGAGTTGTTTGTAGTAGCTCATATATACTCCATTGACTACACCATGTAGAACTCGACCTCATGTGGAGATGGGCTTCATCCTCAAGCCTGGACGCAAGTGCCTTAGCCTCTACTGTCACACACGATGAGGTAACTCTTGGTGCACCACCTCAATACTCCTAGAAGAAGTACATCCCTATTCATTGACATGCTAACATTAATTTCTCCTCTCCTATTCCTATCACAATGTGTCATCTTTTTATTGGTTTCTCTATCTCCAAGATGGGGAAATTTTTTGATCCGCAATTGTGTATGTTCCCTTAAACACCAACTCCTTTACACAGGGGATTCATGGGTTAGGGTTTCTGAAAAAAAAACACAATCCCTTTCCTATTCGTAGTATCTAAATAGAAACATAATAGGAAAACTTAGAGAATACTGTGAGCTAATCAAGTTGGAGTCTGGTCTGTCGTCTCATTGTCTTGAAAAATTGCAAATCTAAGTCTTTCCACCAATTGGAAACAAAATCATTTGACCTTCCTATATCTAGTGTCCAATTTATGTAGTTAATCGAGAAGTTATTTACTTTTAGAATTGTTTTATGTCAATCAAATGACAATTTATTAACTGATTTACCCATCATTGAGTCAATCAGATGAGTTTTTTAGTTCATTGGTTTAATCATTACTTAACCTATTCATAGTTCACAATCATTCTGATTATGAATGTGATTGTGAACTTATTTTTCATCAAATATATTTTCATAAGTGACCCCTTTGGGTCCTCATTATGTTGGCACTGATGTCAAAGACCACATGAGTAATGAAAAAATATATAGAAACACATATTTTCTAACTAAGTATTTGGATTGATAGTAAGAACAACTTCAATTTGTAAGTGACTAGTGTTACCATAATAGTATAATACTTTTGTCATGGATATCTAGATTGTACCTAAGAGTAGTCATGCTCTTATTTTCCAATGTATGTTTCTTAAGTTAGAGCATACTATTAATGTTTGGTGAGCTAAATATCACATATTGACTTACATGAGCATGGCCATGCATTTAATAGCATCACTAATCAAGTGGCTATGATATGATCCCAATGGGAAACCAAATTCCATGTACGTCACTGACATTAATCCACAAGTATCAAAGTTCTCCCAATTACTACATGAATGGTAATTCTCATTCACAGCCATTTTGACTATTTTTAAAGAAAATAAAACACCATGTGATCATTGTAGTGACTCAGGTTTAGAGATAACCTTGATCATTATCATGTTAGAATATGACTATATATAATGATATGGATTCTATGTGTCATTCTCAAGGTGAGTATATCTAGTTTAATGTGTTCTCTAACGAGTACCTCTTTTTCTAAGTTGATAACCGATGTTATGAGTAAGGAAATATTTTCATAAAGAAGAACACATACTAGTATTATGTATAATTGTTGTACAATAATATCCACAAAAACATATGACTGGGTACATAACAAAAAAGAATACTATAAGTATACATAAGATCTTGTGATAACCTACATTTTCTCTATCATTTAATCAATGTACATACTAACTTGTTAGATGCTAAATTGCATTCAATACCTCCCTCACCCTCAATTAGATGACTTTGAGTCACATTTTTCTCAACTGATGAATCAAATTTGATTAAATATCACATTAAGCTCGTTTAACTAAAGTTGAGTGCATAATAAGACTTTTGAAAATGAATTTCAAAAATTTAGTATTGTCAACATTATAATATGGGATCAAAATGTTTCTTTAGTATAAAATTTTAAATGTTATACAAGTCCATTATGACCACAACTACCAGCACAAGGGTGGCCACATCACCATGGATAGCCCTTTCCATGCACATCACGAACACATATGGACTTATTGGATCATCCTGTCTCACTCCTAGGGATGATTTGAAAGATGGAAGAGGTTCACCCTCAAACATAATAGATGTGCTTCCTTGTGTTATGATATGCATGATGAAAGTGAAAATTTTACTAGGAAACCGTGTGTCAGGGATAAAATCCCATATCATCCTATCAAAGACTTTTTCTAGATCTAAGTTTATGCATACACTTCTTCTTTGATGTTCAATTCTTCATGTAGTGTATTACCTCCTATATAAGAAATAATTTGTCATTGATGAAGCATCTAAGGATGAAACTCGGTAGTGCAGGAGCTATTGAGTCATTGAGATAGGGTATTATTCTTTCAACAATGACTTTGAAGGTGATCTTGAGACACTAATTATTGTATGATATAGGCCTTAGATCACTACAATGTTGTAGAGTGTTTGGGGATAAGTACCATGTATGAATCCACAATAAAAGAATCAACGAATCATGTCTAAATGTATTAGTGACTATGTGGGTGATAGACTTTCCCACACATTCCCCATTACTTTGAATAAGCTTGTTGTGGACAACATCAGGTCATGGGACTTTCAGATATGACATCCTAAAGATGACTCGCTTGACCTCCTCCTCTTGTGGAATATAACTCATGAGTTGGCAATCAATAATAAAGAGGCCAAAAATATTACCAGCATATCTATTAATATATCCTAGTTCCAAGGGATACTTCTTGGTTACTAATTCTTCAAAGAAGCTATGTAGAATGATATTATAAAAACACTTTTGTTTTGGGTGACCCAACTTCTTGGATCATCTTTATGTCATGTAATCTTATTTTAATTTATCTTATCTTTGGCATGCAACTGGTAAAAGATTAGTGTAACCATCACCAAATTTTGATGATTCTATATGAGCTTACTTTGCCAATCAACCTCTTCTTCTAAAAGGATTTGGTGATATATTTCCTGAAGAGTTATACAATGATCCACAACATGCATATCATTTAAAAATTAGGCATGTACCTAGTGTTCATTGATCCATGAAAGAATAATTCACTTCTCTGTACATTGTTTGATGAGACTCTTTGAGTCCCATTTAATTGCATCTTGTTTGAAAGGTACAAAAGCATCTTGGAAGCTTTTGTTCAAACCATTTACTAAGAATCTAAGTACGGAAATCAAGAATAAGATTCCAACTAATCTTTGTTATGTGATTTAAGTGCTTAGACACCACACTACCTCAAGCAAGCAACATGGAGGTATGGTTTGAAATCATTCTTGGGAACATAGTGATAGATGCATTGTCAAATGTATCAAGACATTGAGCATTTGCAATAAATCTATCAAGATTTTCAAGTAGATAATTGCATTAAAAGGTAAATCAATGACCCTAAGTATTCAACTTTGTAAGGCATGCATTCAGAAGCATTTCATTAAATTTAGCACATATTTTTCAAAACACTTACCTCCCTTATGTTTGATGGTATGTATCATAGAGTTCAAACCCCCCATGATTGCCATGGCATCTGAGATATCATGGGGACTTCTTCTAGACTTTCCTAGACATATTTTCATTTTGTGGGATATAGGCTAGCATAAACAATAGTAAGATGCCAAAAAATGTTTACTTTATAGTGGATGAGTTAATGTTGGCTAAGGAGTATGTCAATGAAACACTGGTTCTCATCCATCATGAGTTATATGCATCTACAGAAACTAATGGAATCCACCATGTGCTAAGATATAAAGCTAAAGTTCTTGATGATGGTATATTTTCTAGCTCCACTACAATGAGGTTTTAAGATAGAAAAAAAATTGATTCTATGAGTAGATTCCATGTCTTTATAAAGGCAATTTTTTCTATAACAGAAACTTTGGCTCCTTGACCATGGTGGTTTAGAGTCTGCTTCGAAGAGTCCTCTAGATTGCTAGTTTTATTGAATTTAAACTAATGTGTAGCATCAGAAGATGAGTTTTGTACCCAATGCTGACTTCATTTATTGTAAGATTAATGGTTTTGTCACCACATCATTTATCTAGTACCTTCTTGGTTTGATCTTTGAGACTTCTGACTTCTTACTGCTTACATTTTATTCTTTGGTTTTCTTGCTCACCATTGTGTTCTAGTCATATTCATCCTCACTGGTAGCCTCATCATCAAAAATCAAGATATCTTTTCCTTCATGGTTATTTGATCATTTCTTTGTGTTATGATTCATCCTTATGTTGTCTACCTTTGGCTATGGTGATGTTGTTCTGGCTTCTTTGCAAGAATCACCATCATGTGTCTTACTCTAGGGATTGGGATAGGAAATGACATAGAGGCTAGGGAATTTAGTGGGGTTGATTACTACATGCAATCAGAGTCAGAGTACAAAATATAACCATATTTCATGCAAACTTGAGGTAGGTTTTTATATTCAAAATGGAAGTCTTCACCTTTAATGAAGATTTTTAGCAGTAGGAGTACACACCTGTCAACCTCCTAAGATATGAGAGTGAATTTATCCCGATTCCCTAGAAGGGTATTGGAATATACCTTGTTTTTCTTCCCAACTACATTCAAAATGTGGGTATGAATATGATTTGGACTGAGAGGTCTGCAACTATGGCCCATACAACAAGTTTATGTGTTATTGGATTTGATGTCTTGAAGGAGGGGTACTAAGATAGGGTAGAATGATAGTTTCCAAATATAGTACAAGGTTCACCCATCATTTCTTTATCATAATCCTCTATGTTTCCACATCTTAGTATGTGATCAATTTGTACAAGATCAATAACCCTAAACTATGCCATCAGTTTCCAGAGAATGTTGATCTTATTAAACAAATATTGAAATCCAATGATACAAATAACCTTGAAAACAACATCATGTTGACATGATTCCAGAAGTGGTTTTATGGTCTCGTGTTTGAGCGAGAATAGAGGAAGAACACCTCTTAGATCAACTTGGATATATAAATTAGTTAGAATCCAAGTGAGGTTGGATTGATGTAAGAGAAGAGACCAACATCTCTACAAGCAACATATTCCTTATATGACTTCTTAGGATTTATCATGGTTTCCCTATTAGGTCCCATATCAACATCACCTTGTTCTGAAACATGATGACCATTGTCATTTTTTTGGCCTATTCCATGTTCTTCCACATTTTGTTCAGATGCATGATTATTGACCTCCTTGTTTTGGGCATTTGAGATGCCCTTGGCCCCTACTACAAAGGCACCTCCATGACTGCCTCCGCGGCCGCTAAACCCTAGCATCATCATTCAAAAATTTTCCCTCAAATTTGAATCCTTAAAACCCTATCAATATCTTCCATTCATGGCAATGTCAACAAAGTGGTTGCTGTCAAATTTTTATTTTAACATTAACTTCAAATAACATATTAGGAATTGAATATTAACATTTTACAACATCAATATAGTCAGTATATCAGCATCTACACTTTATTTAACATTTTATAAAAAATAGTTTGAATTTAATATTGTGTTGGGTCAATTTGCATTATTTGGTTTCCCTCAGTTTGAGGCAAGTTTAAATTAGACCAGTAATAACTTGGTTCATTTAATATCTTTTATTTAGTTCTGATTAGAGTAGGGTTAGTTCAACTTTTAGCATTTCAGGTAACTTCATTGATTTCATTGTCATCATACCAACTTAGTGTTCTTACTCAATTTATTTTTGGTGACTTGAATGTTTTGAGTTGTGCTCATTATTACTTTTGTGTTGCATTTGTTTTCAAATTAATAATAAGAAAGAAAATTATATGATACACAAAAAATGGGAAAGACATGAAGTTGTTTTCCTAGTATTGCATTGAGTCAATTTATATTTGGGTCCTCATCTAGTCAACATATATAATGTTTTCATATATATATATATATATATATATATATATATATGTTATATATATATATGTTATATATATAACATAATCTATTAGAATAATATGTATATCATAATCATCCTTACATTTGGGAACAATTATCATGAGCCTAGGAATTTAACTTGTGAAAACTTGTAGTTTCCAATATAACAACCTAGTAGAACAATACTCAAATTGGTTTGTTCATTCCATGCACCAACTACCCAGGTCATAAAAAAACAAAACACCATTAAACAAATATTTGACAAACTAGTCACATTAACAAACAGAATTAAAAAGATTTCAAAAACGTTTGTGTTCCAGATGATTGGGTTTTCCATCCAAAAGGGGGTTGAAGTGCATGTTATTTCTAGTCTCATTCTATATCATTGTAACAACTTTCCTCTCTAATAGTAGTACTTGAAAATAATTATATTTTCACTAAGACGACTATATATAATTCAGACCCAATAAAATTTCCCAAGACGGTCTCGAGTAGAATTAAATCCACTCAAACATGAATCAAACTCATGGCATAAAAATACTTTAGTTGTTGATAATATGATTGGATTGAGAAAATGAACAACATGAGTTAGCCCAAACAAAAATGACAAAACCTGATTTAGGCCTGGCAAAGTCATATGTTAGCTCCATTATTCAATATAATAATAAATAATAAAAACCATCTAATGTTTACATGATTTCTTCTTAAACTCATTCAAACATTCAATATGAGCCAATAAAACAATTCCTCACAAAATGTGGGAAATGAATTAAGCTACTAATATTTTCTCAGTGGCAAAGATTATAGATACACATGCACAATTACTAGAAGTAGAGGACAACACCATCATGGTCCTATTTGTTACAATTTGATGAATAGAGGAAGAAAAATCATGGCATCAACACATTCCCGAAAGGTGTCAAATAAAAAGGTCTAAGATGATGAATATTTGCCAAACAAACGACCCCATGTTTAAGGATCTTTTCTGCAATGGTATTAGATGTTGCATGGACTTCATTAAATTTCCTAGAAATAATATTGTCAAAAGAAAAACTCATGTGAGGTTAAAATAGGTGTATATTCCATCCAATCAAACAATAAGATATCAACAAGTTGGAAGTGTAAAATTATCACATTGTGTGCTATAAAAGGCGTCATGAACTCAGTTTAGGACCGTTAATCCAACACGAGATAAAGGTCAAAAAGAGAATTATGAACGACATCATGACAAAACTTGTAGTTTTGTTTGGAAATACACAGTGTCATCACCTAAGACATCAAGTTCTGCAATGTTATAGAGTGTGCAACACTCATTGCTATGCATACAGGTATCATGAGATGGTACATATGGATAGCTTGATACTAAATACATGACATGAACAAGCTAAAGCCTTCAATGGGAAGTATAAGAAGGGAGTCTCGTGTGTGGTTGGCTCATAGAGAAGAAATAATAACTTGTTGCTACAGGATAGGCCAGTTGCAGTAAAATGTTGGATGATTATTATGTTGTAAAGCATCTGTTAACATGAAGTGGGTCTTTGGGGGTGGCAGGAATTGCACATGATAGTGTGGGTGGCAGGGGTGGCAGGAATTGCACATGATAGTGTGGGTGGCAGGAATTGCACATGATAGTGTGGAGTAGAATTTTTTTGGCTAAATTGCATATGATGGAATGTGTAGTGACGAAGGAAGTTGTAGGTGGCACACAACCATAATCAAAGTTGTATACATCATGAGAAGTCTTGATGCCCCCACACCTATGTTGCATAGCTACTGTTACCAAGCATAATTGGAAATCACATAATCATGGACCAACCGCAACCATGATGTGTGGCAAACATTGACAAAGCCCATATCAATATCTTCCCTCATGGAGGAGACAAATGTTGGGTGTGTCTTTTGGAGAGAAAATAACATCTTCAGCATCACAACAAGTGACTAGAAAAGAAGAACGTCACAATATAGATCATGAAGCAAAGTCAAATAATCCACCATGACAAGAGGTCACAAATTTTACAAGAAGCTGAATGGAAAAAGAATGGTCCATGGATATAGGATCAGATAGGATCTTCAATCCACACTTCGTTCAGATAAATCGGCATGGTAGATGCCCAAATATCAGTCTCACTATGGGTAAAGAGAAGGTCAAAAGATGTTCATTTGTTTAATATTGAGATGAAGGTAAAATCAAATTTAGATAAGGCTTGGATAAGGAATTACATCTTAAAAACCTCTCATGTGTCATCATTGGAGATATCATCATCAAGATAGAAAGTAAGAAGGTAGAGGTGACATTCAACAATCACCTGCCAAATAAAATAGAGAGCAAACTAAAAAGGAAAGGGGCCCAAGGAAAAGCCTTGTTGGACTCCAACGGTCGAGAGAAGAGACACCCTCTTACTCATGTACACGTGGGTCGGGAAACTATTGCAAAACTCAACCGTGTCGATACCAATATACAATAATAGTATTGTACTAGTATGTTTGTAATAAATTTGTAAATGTTCGTGACAATAGGATAAGAATTGATGATGTGGACTTTTTATCAATCGATTGACTCGGTAGACTGGTATACGGAAAAGAAAAACTCTTTAAAAGGAAAATGACTTTGTAAAAGGAATTGTGCAAGTGGATAGCAACCATGTTTGGGGTTGTAACATCTCGTTTCAAGGTTCACCTAGATTGTGCTTCCCCTCCCCGCTGCATCTATATCATATAGGGTAGTCCATAGTTAACATTACTGCAAAATAGGCTTTCTTATTCCATTCGGCTTCGCCCTATGGCTGATTCTCAGTCCCTTCTACTAGCACTGTGTAGCAGTACTATGATACATCTTAGAATGGATGTAAGATAACGATACACAAGCATAGTGAGTAGTTGACTATTGACAAGCTTTCTTTCTTACTCTATAAAATTGGTAATCGTGTTGTTCGTCTACATATGTTCTTTCTGTTATTTAATTTTGGGAGCATTGAGAATTACTTGATGCTCTTTGTTGCAACTGAATTAGAACGGTGATGGCACAAGGTGAGCCATCTGGAAAAGAAAAATGAAAGTAAAATAATTCACTATTGCAATGATTACTAGAGGAAGTCACTTGACAGCAAAATTTATTTCTGGTACGAGGAGGAATCCGAATGGGCGGATGATGTTACTAGGTATTACTAGCTTGAGACGTTCATTCCTTTTCAAAGAGACAAACAGAGAGTTAAATGGGCCTATACAGACATTAGGGAATCCTTTGTATACTTCGATGCAAATTAAATACTGCTCCAATTTGGGCCTAGGGCCCTTTTTAGTCCAGCCCAAACCGAAGACCATTAGGACTTGATCCGCTGTAGCGGGGTTAAAGTCACAACCGTGGCCACTCATTTTGGCTACTGCTGTTGTTTGTTCCATGGAAACAAAAAGAGAAAGCAAGACACAAGAAGTCGGTAGATTTTTTTTTTTTTTTTTTGAAAACCCAGAAGTCGGTAGATTTATTATTGATAAAACTGATTGATATAAATCACCGTATAAAAATATCTACGATGACGCCGGAATCAAGTGCACATAATATCAAAGAGGATGGGATTGGAAACACATAGAGAGCGCTCCAGTTCAATTTTCTGGTTGACGCACATAAGAGCAGAATTGACCAAAATGTATACTCAATTGGTCTTTGGAAGATATGCTGATGGAATTTATGTTAAAGTTCATTAAATGTTGGAATCAACACCTTAACTTAGATGAATTTTCACACAATAATAGTCATCATCTGCGGACAAAGTATGGCTTCATGTAAGGCTTTATACGGAAGAATGTGAATATTATGCTAATATAAGGTGGGGAAATATACCTTTTGGGTCCTACATTAGTGTAAGAGATAACTCAAACCATATTACCAACCAAATAGAATTTGAGAGCGTAACATGACACAAGGAACAATATTGCAAGAAAACGACATAGACCGCTTGAGTTGGACAGTAAAGATGAAGTGCATGCAAAAGTTTCATTTAATAAAGGCTCTTCGAGATTCGGGAAGGACACTAAACTCAAATCGAGGCCATGTCAGAACATTTGGATAACAGGACCATCAGCTTACAAATTGGAAATTCTTTAGTAGTATATAATATACATGATGTCTTTTGTTTCTCCATGTTGAACATATACCATCCATGTAAAAAGGATATAAGTGATTGAGAACATGTTCAACCCAAAGAGGGTATTTAATATGAAAAGGCCCAATATAGATTCTAGACTGAATGATTCAATAAACATGAAAAAGGGAAAATACCTTGAGTGAAAGTGTTGGTGAGAGATCACATGGTACATGTACTGATATGTATTATATATATTGAAGTCGTTGAAGAATTATTATTTTTTATTATTCCAAATTTTAGATAGAAATTTCATTTGATGGTGAGATTTTACAGCCAAGTTTTGTTTTAACTACTAATCTATAGTTAGATATCCTAAACTTAGTGTACAAGTTTGCCGATGATTTTTTTGTTTTTATATGATAAATGATAAATTAGTGATCCAATATGTTTCTATAGTAAATATAGATATCAGTTAGATGATATATGTGCAAGAAAATGATATAATCTATCAAGATTGATTCATATTGATTTTCTCTTAAAGTTTGAGGTATGTCCTTATGCTACGTGTTGCACATAAGCCGACGAAGTAGTATCGCGAGTGCTAAAGGCACATGCTCCCCAATGAAGGGACTTGGATTCCAAATACTTGGTGTGTGCCTAGAAAATGAATGCAAGTAGGCCCAATATGTGATTCAAATGCCCCCTCTGGTGAGAAGGTAGAAAAGGAGGTGGATCTTTATACTGTCTGGGTGGGGTCACCGAAGTGACTCCTCCTATGGTGTGGTTCCCACACCATCCAAAAATGTGTCAGACAATAACAACTAAACCCTAGTATGAGTATTAATAAATTTGTTTAAAATCATGTGATGATGATTTGTACACATCGAATAAGAAATCTAAGTAATTGATACAGTTTCTAAGTGTCTATTGTACCATTTGAGCACATATTACCCTACATTGATTGCTTAAACAACTGACAAATCTCACTAGTCGAATTGAGTTAGGTAGTATCGATGGGTTTTATTTGAGTCACAAATAGATGGTTCTACTATCAAAGTTTGACCCCTAGTGGGTTAGTTGGACAACTAAAGACTAGTTTACAACAACTAAGGTTTGTCTTGGTCTGACCAGAGAAGCTTAGATGGTAAGAGCTCGGTAAGTACCAATGAAGGACCTGAGTTTGAATCATGTTGAAAGGCTCTCAGCAAACAAATTTCAAGCTGATTGGGCTTGAGAGGGGGTGATTGGACCACACCCTCCTAGACGCTGAGAGTTTGCCATGCCAAGTTGGGTCCAGTAGTGTCTATGCATGGGGTGGGCTCTCTCATAAATAAATAAAAAACTAATGTTAGCCTTGTCAGTTGTACTGGAGCCTGAATGGTGAGGATCTAGAATCTAGGAATGGGCCTCTACTAAAGAAGGTTCACTAATGGTTGTTACTTGACCAGCCAAATTTCAATTGGATAAATAATGAAGGACGATGAATTAGCATTTTTAGATCATAAAAAACCAAATATCATAATTTGTAAACAACATCTAATCACAAAATATGACCTATGAAATTTTCCCTATAACGCAACCTTTAAACCCTAGAATCAAACATGGTGATCCCACAGTCAATGTTTGAAGAAATGAAGGGATTGTAAGAAGGATGAAATAGAGTTAGAAAATCCAAGTATCTCCATCTCAGGTAAGTATGCATCTTCAGATTCTATTCTATACTAGATACATGTAGAAAATTTTAGTTGCTCAATTCTCTCTTCTCTTACCCAATTCTTCCATCCTCTTGTAGGATTGACCTATGTACATGAAAATTCAAACAAGGATAGTTTGATCTTTAATTACAAATTTCTTCACATATTAGAGCACATTGAGGTGATCTACAATAAGATTTTAGCAAAATTAATTAACCTAGAGAGGTTAGAAATCTCTTCTTAGACTTTACTTTACAAATTAAAGCAAAGTAATGAATTTTTAATTTTTCATTCTCTTACTATAAAGTGATAAGTGCCTTAGGTAGAATGACTATAACGATTAGAATTTGTATATTATTTTTAACTTAAATGCTACAATGATATTGTGGAATTCCGTTTATTATTTGAATAAGATGGATAAAATGTCATCAACATACCAAGTTTTTTTCTTGATCCCGTGTCAAACAAAATTTATAAATATAGCTATTTGAATGTCTATCTGAACGCGGTTCAGATCTTTGATTGTCATATGAGGATTCCATATGAAAACTTTTATAAATGAGAGACTTCTTAAGAAGAGCATGTAAACATAAGAAACCATATAGGTATAAAAGAAAGAGATGTGAAAGTAATTTGTTTAGTTCCAATATATATTTTGTTGATTAGTTATATATATTTTAAAATTACAATATAAATTTATACATGAGATTCCCTATACACTTTAGATTTTTTCATAACTCTGTATCCAAACAAAAAAATGTACATACAAACCAGAAGAGTTCATATGAAATGTTTAGAGAGAACTGGTGGTGCAATAAATTGCCAACAAATATGATGTTCTTATTAAAGTTAGCATACCCAACATTGACCAAAGATTTTATTGGTCTTGGTTTCATAACCAGATGTTATAGTTACAACACAATGGGTCAATAATAGTGGAACAATTGTCATACGGTCAACCCTAGTACATGTTGGATACATGACATTGATACCTAGGTTAGTGAGAAGCATATTTAGGAGGCCCAAGGTCCCCGTTGAGGCTTATACATGTAAGACTCCTAACCTAGCTTAATACTTAATTTTTCTTACTATGTATAACAAGATGCTTTAACCTTAATCTAAGCTCTTGAGATATTTTAAGATCATGTGACAAGCTTATATTTTCATTTTCATCCAATTTGGCTAATGTTTGAGCCATCTTGCAATATATGTGTATGTTTTGGACTAAATTACAATTTGCCCATGAGAGAGGGTTATCTTACAAATTGTCAAATGAATAGGGTGTTCTTTGTACCTTGGCATCATGAGAGAGGAGATGATGGAATGGGGAGCCCTATTTGAATCATTGATGATGGTGTGACATCATCATATGAAATAAGGGTTTCTAGGGTTTGCATAGTTGATAAGTAATTAACTTAGGGTTTTGAGTGTTGTAACCCAACACCACTTGTGGTGAGGGTCATGATCGAAACACATTTTTTGGATGCCTGCTCGTTATTGAGACAACCTTATGAAGGGTGGGTCAAAACACCTTGTCTACTAGTGTCTCGACCATGTACATATTAGATCTAGAGTTTCAACCTTGAAGTGTCTCGACTGGGACATGAGGGCAACCTACCTAGTAGGTCATGAATCTATGGCTGGGTAAACATGACATTTCTATTTTTGCATGCAAGTGGAAATAAGGTTATCTCTTTGATGGGCTTGTGTCCCTTGGTGATCTACTATGTTGACACCTCAAAGTTCTTTACTTCTCTCCTCCTTTAGATATATAACCCATCCTCTTCACAAGTAAGTAACCTTTTCGGCCCACAACTCTTTCTTCTACCTTGATATCATCCTTGGAAGCTTGAGGAGTAAGGAAGGTCATATCTTGGACCTTGGGTGGCCAATCTACCTTATTAGGAAGAGATCTTGTGCTAGAAATAATCCTTGGTGGTGACTCTTGGTGAATCTTTTCTTGGTAAGTGATCCTCCTCTTTAGATCATGTTTATTTTCTAAAATTCCTTCATCTTATTCCTCCTTCTTGGTCATGAGGTTGTGGAACATCCATGGTGTCCATTTGAGAGGATGATTTCATCCCTTTCTTCTTTATCCTTTAGATTGGCTATGTCTATTTTCCTTCCTTCTTGAGCTCTGCTTTGACCTTGGTCTCTTTCTTCTTCTTGGAGATGATCCTTTGGTCGAGGTGTTGAAGCTTGGTTGAATCTTTTGGAGCTTTAAATCTTGGGAGATCATTTCTCTTTAGATCAGGTGGGTTTTATAACTTTTCCTAACTCTATTATGTGCATCCTTAAACCTGCTCTTATACTACTTCCTATATGGTCTGTTACACTTGAAACAACAAAAAGTTTTGATCTGATATATGTTCACAAGAGTCTCAGTTTCCTCTTTTTAAGTATACCTCTTTTGATAATCTTTCATCATCATGTTTAGGGTTTAATGAGAACAATGAACTAGGGTGTTATCCACCCTGTTGACGCCTAGTATTCTTGGGTTGATCACCTGTTTCAACCTTGGTTCAGATATGTTATGGGTGGAGCAGGTGGTCGAGACAACTCATGGTCATCTATTTCGGTTTACACTCTTTGGTGGGTGGTTTCTGTCATGACACTCCTGAAACTCTTAGACGGGTCACTAGTTATCATCTTAGTTGTGACACAACATTGCTCCATGGTCGATCAAGATTTAATATTGCAGCTGTGACAGCTAAGTGTGAGGGTCGTAACCTTTGTTTAGGTATTGGTAGCAGTCGAGACATGCTTGTGTGTGTTTGGGTTGAAACTCAGGGTATGTAAGGCTATGACACCGTGTTGCATGTTATGTCGTGATGCTCTGATGGCTATCTACTTGTGACGTGGTCACAATGTTGCATGTGAGTAGCAGTCACGATGTACTTTGTGTAGTGGTCGCGACGTTGTGTTGCATGGCCTTAGTGTCACATTCATGATGTCATGTTGCTAAGGGGTCAAGACGTTATAGAGATAATAGTGACCCCATTTGGTGTAGTGTCTCAATTGTAGCAAGGGTTTATGTGTTACAGTTGTAACCCGATGGATGGAGGCCGTAACACCCTTGTATGGTGACGGTTGAGACTAGGTGCATGGTTTGTTGTAACCATGAGATGTGTCTCATTTGAGACACATGTGTTGTGTCTTGGTCGTGACACCTCGTTGTTGACCAGGTCAACACTCATTTGTCAAGGGGTGATCGACACTCATGTATTGAAGGTGGTTAAAACATATAAATGTAAGTATGAACATGGTTAGTGCATAGGGTTTTGGTCTACCTAAAAGTGTTGTGGTTATGAGTGGATAATCATTAGTAATAATCCTCAACTCTCCAACAATATGTGAAGTGATGCAATTAGGATTTAGAGGTGGTATGATTCTATGAAACCCTAATTGGGTACATATAGAACCCAACCCTAATTTAATGATAACCTGATAAGTGTGTTCACTTTATTTGAAGATAGTTATTCTAGGATAGTGTTTTCTCTCTTCTACTAGTATAACACTAACTTGTAGGTGAGATGAATGGCATAGCTAAGGGAATTCTATGGTGAGCCCTATACAATACAGAGTGGTGATTATGATTAATGTTGAGGATTTTTGTGATATTGAATGTGCAAGAGTATATGAATTGGTCTAATGACCTAGAAAGTGCCTTGTGCATAAATTGAGGGATAGATATCCTATAGTGATATGACATTGTTAATAATCTTGCGAATGGAAGGATTACAAGTGTCATATGATGATGAGACAAGTCCTTACTTAATACATTTTATATCTTCTAAAATTGCATCCTACCTTAATTTTGTAGTGTTTTTTTAGGGTTAATATGTTGTAACTTGATTGATGCATTAAAAGTTACCCAATTGGTATATCTACTTGAGTGAAAACCTAATCATGTAGTTTCCCTATACCATAGATCCATCTTCATCTCCAGTATTTAGCTGGATGGTGAAATGAGTAACTCCTACGGGAAATTCAGAGTGCATATTGTTGAATATGTAGGGTACTAGTGGAGAAATCTCCCTATATCCTTTCATTGTTGAAATAGTGGTATATTTTTTATTATTGAACGTCCCTGCGTGAGCCGATTCTCTAGTGTTGTGCCATGTACCAAGCCAGACTAGTTTCTTTACATGACCATAGCCTTGACTATGAGTTGTTGTCTCTACATGAGTGTAACTTTGACTACAAGTTGTTGTCTTTGCAATTTGACTGTTATGTCACTACTTGGCAGACTCGAAATGTCTGAGTAATGTTGGTAATGATCATGTAGTCCGACTCTTCCATGCATCTTATATGGTACTGAATTCGATTTAGCAGTGATTGGTTGGATTTAAGTGGTATGCCTCAAATCCTCAGGGCATAAAAAAGGTTATTCGGTCGTATAGTATTATTATTTAGGGTCAAATACGAATCACATTGGATGACCCCATGCCTTTTTCCTTCTATTGTTTAGTTTTAAATAGTTATGCATGTTCCTCATATTCCTTTTAATAGCATTAAATGTTCTATTGCTCAGTGGTAACTACTTAAACTGCTCAAATAGTATTACCTACTTTATTTACTTCTCTTTATAGTACTATGCTTATAATAGATGTTGGTGAAGACTTATATCTCTCACTGGGACGTTTGGTCTCACTTTTTGGGTCCACAACTTTTTAGGTGGTCGTAGACGAGGAGGTTGAGGTCTTGGTGATGGTGCAGAACAACAGATCGAATAGTATCTAACAGAGGTTGGACATGCTAGCAGTTAGAGCCTTGCAGTAGTGTCATGTGTGTCGGTCCTGTACTCTCAAGTCTTTGGGGAGATTTTGTTGTATTGTATATTGACATGTAGATTTTGGCTTTATGCCATGTTTGTGTATAAATGTCATGTACATATAAACAAGTTGTGAAATGTAACAATTGTGGATGGATAGCCTCTGAAAATATATATGTATCATCTTTTGGCATATAATGAATATAGTTGGACCAAGTTGAAGGATTGTTTATAAAATACTTCTACTTGAGATACTTGTTTGCAAATGGTTTTAATTCACCCTATTTTTTGGTAACGTTGTAATTAGTAATAATTCCACACTTTTTTTAGTAATCTTGCTTTGTGTGGAGAAGGGCATCATAATTTGGTTGGTATCAGAGCTATAGGTTCACTGAGTCTCTAGGGACATATGTCTAGGGTTTGAGTCTATTCTAGTATCCTCCAATATATCTTATGGTAACACCTACTTATGTAGAATAAAAAAAAAGAGAATAAAAGATGTCTAGAGAACATGCAGTGCATGCTGCAGAAAGTGGTGTTGCTGCACCAGGAGGTGGTGCAAGGGGTCAAGAATAGGATGATGTTGTTCCTGAGATGCCTCAAGTCAACCCAGATGATGTATCCAATCCTTCTTGTAGGGATATGTTTGGACAGTTTATGGCTACCATGACACACATGGTGGATAGAATGTCTATGAACCAACCTAGGGCAATTGTCCGAGGTGCTGAAACACAAAGCTTTGGGAAGACTTTTGAGAGACTTCGATGTGTAGGAGTGTTGGAGTATGTAGGTACATTTGATCTAGCTGATGTAGACATGTGGCTGACTGAGTTGGAAAAGGCCTTTAAGATCCTTAACATTCCTGAGGAAGATAAAGTGAAGCATGTTATGTATCTATTGAAAGGGAGTGTTGGTCACTGGTGGACCATTGAAGAGGAGAACATGCTGGGTGTTGTGATTACTTGGGAAGAATTCTAACGGGAGGTTGTATATCAGTACTTTCCAAAGACTTACTTAGATGAAATGATTGTACAATTTGAGAACATTAGACAAGGAACCATGTCAATAAGTGCTTATGAAGCTAAGTTCATGGAGCTTCTTAGGTTTTGTCTGCATGTGGCAACAACAGACAAGGAAAGAATTAGGCATTTTGAGAAGGGCTTGAGTACTGAACTATAAATCCTAGTGTCATCACTAGAGAATAGAGAGAGGTTTGCTACTTTTATGGAGTTAGTTAGGAGGGTGGAGAGATCTATGATAGAGAAACATGAGTTCAAGGCTAAGAAATGGCCTATGTAATACCAAGGATAATCTTCTAGAGGCTTCAAGAAACTCAGGTACTCAACTCCTCAGTCTGAACAAAGGTCAGTGACTCACTCAAAGTGGACTCAAAGCAGAGATAGAGGCCATAGTTTTCCACCTACATGAGCTCACGGTGCAATGTCAGTGTATGTGATAGGGCCTTCTATGTTGTGGTATGAGGTTAAAACCTATTTCAAGTGTGGATAGATGGGGCATACGAAGTGGTATTGTCCTATAAAGGATGAAGACGTAACTCAGTAGACAAGGCAGAATCATCAAGGATCAAAATAGTGACAACAACATTGGCAAAGGATGCAGTCAAGAATCACAAGTTGGATCTTCAGGGAAAGCTGGTAGAGGAAGGGGATGACAACATGCGATGGATAAATTATATGCTATGAGTCATCCAGATGGAGTGGTCAACCCAAGGGTCATGATAAGTCAGATGGAATTATTTCATTCTGATTCGTCTTCTTCATGTTTCATTTTTTTTCTGATTGATCCGCGTGCGACACATTCTTTTATCACTAGAGAAGTGATTACTAGTTGTTTCTTACATGTTAGTCGTAGACAAGATATTCTTCTTCTAGAAACTCCTCAAGTTGGTTCCACCGAGTTACAAGAAGTATGTCCATCATGTGTTCTATCTTTTTCGGGACATAACATTCGAGTGAATCTTTTACCACTTGATATGCATGAGTTTGATGTAATCCTTGGGATGGATACTTTGGAGAAGTATCATGTGATCTTGGACTGTAGTGCCAAGATAGCAACCTTTGTTTATGGTGATGTTTCATGGGTCTCCCGCCTCTATAGATTGTCCACACAGACTACTGAGAACTCTAGACGTCTTGAAGAACAAACTAGAAAGTGTTGTCCCCTTCTGTCAATGTACTAGTCACCAACACACTCTCCCACCACCAGTCACTTTTCTGCAGTTGTTTTTCCTTTGATGTTCCTCCCTGTACGGGAAGAACTTGCTTGGGTTCTCTCGATTACCACAATCAAAGAGGACACAACTTTGTAGATCAACTGATGTTTTGAGTTGTGTCTCTAAAGAAGCCCCATGGACCCCTCTATTTATAGTAGAGGGCAGCGTCAGGGTTCCGAGTCTGTGCGGGAGTATAAGGATCTGGAATTTCCATGAACAATTTACAGTGTGGCAGGCAAACCAGTCATTTTATAACTGAAGCGGTCATTTGGCAAGGTGAGTCGATCAATTGACTAGTGAAATGGTTGTTTGGGAGAGTAAGCCAATCGGTTCACCCAGTGATCCAATTGTTTCACTTCCCAAACCTACATGCAATTGACTTTCCTTATTCATTTATAATTAAAAAAAATATTAATTCTTGTCCCAATCAAATTGAACAAGTGAAATGAAAAACTTTTCTCACAAATTGGGAAAACCCAACACTGCTCATTTGGACCAGTTAAACCGATCGGTTCACCAGAGTGCACTGGTCATCTCACTAACCAAGAGTCGATTGGTTCACCCAGTGAACCAGTCAGTTGGTGGTCCAGATCGTGCATTACAGAGTCAATTCAGTTCTCAATCAATCTGACACTCTAATTAGTTGGTTCAACACTTGAACTCGATGATTCTAAGTCAAGTCTATTGATTGAATGTTTGATTGAGTACCTAAACACTTTAGTAATCAATCCAAACATCATTCATGGATAAACTCCACATCTAGGTCAGTCCTTTGTGTGTGAGCCTATAGGTCCCATTTCGTGTTGGCAGTGAATGTCCATAACTAGCTTATGACATCCCAGGCAAAGAGCGGTACCTAGTCGCACATCAGTGCTACCCAAGTGAAAAGGAAAGTTGAAGAAGAACTTTCAATCCTACATTCTATGATTAATGTTCCAGTGAATGTATAATTCCTTTGTCTCTAATATCCTAAATGAAATCAAGGCACAGAGTTGTCATCCTTTCAACGTTCATTCATGTTTCTAGAACTAGAAAAGACTGTTTGAGATATGTGTGACATCAATATCATATATTGATTCACATGTGCATCGCATGCCTTTGTCATTTCACTTATCAAGTGGCATGGACATCATACTCCCTTAGGAGGGACAAATCCCATATCTATCACTCATAGTCTATCTCATGCATCAAAGTCACCCAATCATCACCTTTATAACAACCCATGTTTCAGGACTACGTTTGATGATGTGAAAGTGTACCCAATCACATTCGACGAGTGCAGTGATTTCAGGTCTTTGACTCACAATCACCACCATCACTATGATAGAT
Organism: Alisma plantago-aquatica; assembly: GCA_963693085.1. NCBI lineage: Eukaryota > Viridiplantae > Streptophyta > Magnoliopsida > Alismatales > Alismataceae > Alisma > Alisma plantago-aquatica. Next base: position 1,613,725,779 of record OY856409.1, on the reverse strand, counting down.
GATTTTGAATACCATATCATGGTTCCATGTGTCACTCTCATGGTGGGTCTATCTGATACACTGTTCGCTAAAGTGTATCTATGTGCTAGGTTTGATATCATATATCATGACTAATGAGACACTATCATCAACCAACACACACTCTAGTCTTGATGTGTCATTGTTGTCTATCAACCTTCCATAATGACAACTGACTAGGGACATAACAAGAATGTTCATACTCTTAGCATCCATATGATCTCATTGTTCAGGTCCTCAACCTAAAGACATACGTCATTGAGTATTGTCATTCTTTAGACATTCATTCTGCTCCATCATTTATCTCATAATCGATTGAGCTAGAATAAATTGGAAGATTGCCTTTGATGTTTATCAAATCAATCAGAACATATGCCAATCCAATCATCATATGATTGGCTCTCTGGGGATACATACAACAGACTCCCACTTACACTTAGAGCCAATCACCTTTGAATCATATTCTTAGTGATCTCTAAACATGTCCTACATGTTTCTGTTGTACTAGTGCTAATCCTGTGAGTTAGCAACATTTTGCTTTAGTTGGTATATTGCATGTTTCACATCTCCTCACTGTACAACATTTCGTATGTGATGGAGTTTCCGTAATATGCTATTTGATATTCCTTGCCTAACAATTAGCTCCATAGTTTGACTTAGTATTTCTACTTTTTCATCAATGGTTGGAATTTATATAAGTTCATCTGTATGAACTTCTTGATCCATATAGTATGCTCTGGTGTTAATAACACAAGGATACTCAACATTCCTTTTAGAATAAATGTACTTTTAATTTTACTCAGAACATTTCCATTTAACAACTATGTTTCACTTTACAATTGAATATAACTTTTATATTTTGCATTTTGCGATCAATTTTCTGTCATTTTGGAAGCTTACGTCAGTGTAACTCATTTACACTCAACTCTTCCTTTTATTACAATAGAACTAATCCTTTAATACTTCATAAGTACTTAAATAAGTTCTTTATGGTATTCTAGTGACTCTCACTGGAAGTAGACAAACATCCTCTCATCATGTCCAATACATACGAGATAACTGGATGAGTATATCATATTGTCATGTCCAATACATGCAAGATGATGAATGCATATATATTTTCTTGTCATTTCCAATACATACAAGATAATGGGACGATTGCATACATGATACATCCAATTTTGAATGCATAAGGCATCTATCTATGTGTTCCTATTCTTCATAAGAATTTGGGACACTAGGCATCTGAGAGACTAACTCCAAGTAATATGGACAAGTTTTCTCCCACTAAATCTTTGCATATTGAACCCTTCGTCATAGATTTTCAAAATATTCTCTCTCTTTATCAAGTCAAGAGACTTTCGAGAACTATCTCTATAGGTCTCTATTCCTATCACATAGGACATTTCTCTTTATTCCTTTAAAGAAGGTATTTACACACCAGTTTCATTTTATTCCTCGTCATCATGTGGAATATGAATATGCTCCCACGAAATCTTTGTAATCACAAATTCCTTCTTTATTTCGATGTATCAGTCAAACCATTTGACTATATAATCAAAGTAAAGACTCCAATTTGAGGTGCTTGTATTTAATCAATCATATTGATTAATCTATTGTAACTTATAGACTGCATTTTTATTAATGGAATTATAAAACCCTTCGGCTTGTGTCACGTACATAGCCTCATGTTATTCCTACTAGGAAGGTGGTTTTAATATCCATATGCCAAATTTCATAGTCTTTAAGTTCCAATATCAAGCATGATCCTTTATGTCCTATATCCACTACAATTGGTTAAATAAAATCATTAGGTTCAACACCTTGAACTCACTTGAATTTATCTCAACCAATCAACTCTTCAAATGTCATCCATGTCAGTCTTAACTCTTAAGACCCAATTGCACTAATGGGTTTTATCCCTATAAGTGCTACCATTAAGGTCATACATTATTTTATTTCACATGGAAGTCATTATGGATCTTATGGATTCAAACCATAACTCAAAATCTGGTTCCTCAACATCATCTAGATAGATTGTTGGCTCATCATCATATGAACAATTCATCACCTTTGAGTTTGTAGGAAATCATTATCCATCAAGATCAAGGTGTTTTCTACTAGATATATGAGGTGTATCTGTTACATAGGGAATTTGAGATTCCACAACACTTGTGATTCTTAATCTCCTTTTGTATGTTTATTTAGTGTAAAGCATGTTCTTTAGAATAATTTAGAGGATTAGTTATTTGTTTGATGATCATACTCTTGCTATTTAGAGTATGATTCCTACTATGATTTAGACATCATTATGCCTTAATAATGAGTTCTCTATGATAAACTATCACATTTACGCACAAGGTCCTCAAACATTTGGTTTAAGTATCTCATTCATTGATCATATCAGAGTTAATACTTTTACCAAGTTTTTTCTTCATTTATGATATTCTTGAACATTTGAAGATATTCTTATTGGTATTTCATTAAATATCGTATCTAAAATATTAGCATTTATTTCAATATGTATGTATATACATCAATATGTATTATACCTAATAGAATAGTCATTCTCCCATTACATCTAGTGAAGATTGACTTGTCATCATGCCCAATAAACAAGACATTCATGTCACTTAATGGTTCATTAACCAAGAGAGTCTACTTTATCCATCAACATGGAACCTAGAGATGAATTTCTCATTCATTGTTTTAGATAATAATGCTAATTAATTGTTTGAGACATCAATAACTTTTAGGTATTATTTATTTTATCTCATGCATATCAAGTACCATAAGATAATTAAGGCATTTCCATAAAAGATCATATCTTTGAAATTGTAACATGAATTTTATTGATAGACATACTTGTCATTACAAGATGTAGAAATAAAGTGTTTCTATTTATTGGCAAAATGATATAGCAGTTCATAACTCTATTACATGCCCTTTGGGCTGAAATAAACTAAAAGGTACTACTATTTATGGCAACAACACTTGCTCCAATGGTTATGAGTGTTCCTTCTTGGTCCTTTCATAAAGGCCATCACTTTGTTTCAGATCCTGCATATCATATATGTCAGATCTATATCTTGGTATCATATACATATGCTAAAGAAGCATTTTAAGTTTATTTCATAATACCTGAGGTGGAGACTGCCATCCCCTCCTTCTTCTTCTTTAGTTCATCTATATAGAGAGGGAAATTTCACTTCCAATGTCCAGACTCATGACAATGGTGACATTTGCCTCCCTCATTCACCTCTCCCTTTTCTTTAAGAGTTGAAGATGACTTGGGCTATTAGTTAGCATCAGAACCTTTCTTTTCTTTGCCCTTGCCCTTGTCTTTTGACTTTCCCTTATTTCTACTGATCATCATCACAAATTTGGGTTTGTCTTTCTTCATCTGTGCCTCGCTATGCTTGTGGCGTCCTCAAATTTTCTAAAACTTAATCTGATGTGTGACGTCCAGATTGAAACCCTCACCCCAGCGAAAATCCCAATTTCAACACCCCACACCATATTAAGAAGAAGAAAATCAGAGGAAGTCAAAAGGAAACAATCAGTAGCACATGTACATGAACAATAATAAAACCATACACACATGTTCACCATTCAACATATAATTACAACATGAATTTTTACACATTTGATATTACATATTGAACATCAAACTTATACATATACATGTACTACATCTAAACTACAGGATCTTAAGACAACAGGTCTACCTGTACATCAGCTCGCCACACAACTCTCAACTATCCTGGATCTTCAAGAGCATAACCACAACCTAAACAAAAGATTACATGTGGTACACGTCAGCACAATATTCAAGAATATTGTACTGAGTACGCCTACGTGCCTTTTATATACCTCTCATCATATCTTGGCAATAAGATAAAACTAATACTTGGCAGTAACTGAAGAAATATAAGAAAATCATATACTTGCACAAGGATGTCCATCAAAAAAAGAGAACACATATTTTAAGCATATTTTCCATTATATCATCCATGCATTTACTACCTCAGAGTTGAATGCATTAAGGCCTTTATTATCTACTACCAAAGATTTGGATCATTTCACAATGTGATCTACTACCAAAGAGTTGGATCACTTCCAAGTACTTTACTACCAAAGAGTTGAAATACTTGTTTCCCAACACTTTACTACCAAAGAGTTGAAGGGCTTAGATATAATGGAACAAATATATTATGTTTCATGTGTTCATAGTAATAAGTATGGAAAATCATGCAACATATCATACAAGAACAATCATTTCAATCAATACCATATGCCAACTCTTTACTACCATATAACACAAGAATATTGTATAATAAGCCAAGTAAAAGATAATGGCGTACCTTCCAAGGAGATAGATCATTCTAAACACATATCACTGATGTCAACTATAAGCTTAGTCAAACCTGATCAAGACACGACCATAAACTATCATCAGGTTCTCATCGTCTTACATCTCATCTTAACCCTACACATGTTCATTAGGGTTTACTTCATCTCCTTAGCATATTTCCATGATTACTTGAATTTTTGTCTTAGATTTATATTACTGATGTCATATTCTAGAGTAGTATAAGTAATATGCATATCAGGTTCTGTATCATTATTTATACATATTAAACCTAGGTTATTTGTATTATTCAAATTAGGGTTTCATCACATGTTTCAAGGTTCATTTTCATATAACATGGATTTCATGAATCATCATGATCTCATAATTAAAATTGAGGTTCCATATACTGATATAATCTTACTCTATAAATTTCATCATTTATTGAGCATGTATGTATTTATTTTATTTTATTTAGGGTTATTAGCCCCAACTAGCCATATTGATAAAATTACATGATTTCATACTCTAACATCATAATAATTGACCTTATATGGATTATAGGCATGATTTATGATTTGCTTATATATTCTCAAAATTTTAGCTCTTCGTTTATTATTTATTATACATGAAAAGACCATTATACATCTTACATGATATCACTAAGATTTAAGCATCAAAATCCTAATATTATCATTCCATGTTGTTCTACTCATTTTTTTTGAACATTTTGGTACCTTATTTGTATTTTTCTGATCAACAAGATATTTACTACGAATTATACAAGATTTGAGAATTATTGAAGATTTACCTTTTCATGCCTAATCTCATCTTGCCACCTGTCCCTAAGGAGGTGAGACCCTCTTTTCTTGGTTTGGTTGGGTTTCTTTCAGGTTCAGCCCGATTCAAGGATTGGAAAACTAGAGCGGTCCTCTACTCTTTTCCTTCTCCCACGATTCGTCGGGACCTACTCGATGCAGCGCAAAGGCTTGCGCTTCCTCTATCTTAGGGATATCGCCGCTGGGCTCCTCTCTTTCGGGGCCTTTTCTCCTGGCGATGCTCGCAATCTCAGATCGAGTCGCTGGGTGGCTCCCCTTCCTACTACGATGCTGATGCTGCCGTGGCCCTAGCCCAGCGATGCATCGACCTCCTCCTTCGTATCTGGCTTGTCTGCTCTGTCTCACCAGATTCTGTCTTGCTCAGCACTTCTCCAGTCTGCCGACGCCTGTGAGCATTGCCCACGATCTGTCTAGGCATTGCCCGCATCCTTGTTGTGTGTCGCCCGCCTAGGGCCTCCTTTCGGAATGCCTGGACCCGATCTCTGTGCTGTGCGGCTCCTAGTTCTAGAGAACCTCAATGAGACTCTCTTTCTCTGCAAGCACCGCCGCCCTGTGGACATGCCCTAACAATGAACTGGCAGCCCTACAGTACTCCTCGTCATCCTCTATGCTGCCATTGGGGAGCCCTACTAATGACCAAGAAGCTCGATGCCTTGATTCCAGTTGGGTTGGAGATGCTCTGGGACTCTCTCAACTCACAACCGAACCTTGTTATCCCATACTTTTCCCTCTCATGTACTCCCTCGTCTGGTTTGTACAGCGTAAAGGAGAAGGGGGATGGAGTTGTCTCCTATTCTCTCTGGCCCCTTACCCTCTAGCCTCAAGTGAAGGGTTCTGGTACTCATCGAAACGAACTGATATCAACCATTCTATCATCATACCTCCTCACTCCACGATGGGGGTGTTGGGCATCGTGGGAGAACCCTGCCCAAAAACTGATCGTAACTGTTGCTAGATGGAAGACAAAAGTCACAGCCGTTGGTTCCTCATAGGCGACTGAGATGGAGAATCCGCTTTGGTGAATCCGTGGCTAACCCCTTCTAACAGGGGGCATGACACATCATTTATCAAAGCCTATGCCTTTAATATGAAATATTGATCCTAAATATATCAAATAATATTCATTTAGTCTGTTTCAATCCTAAATAACTCCATATAGAAAACTCCAATTGCCACCAAACTTTAACCATAAATTTACTATCATCTGAGCTATATCCAATACATCTTTGGTTCACCCACTAACTTATTTGACCATTCAATTAAATTCCTCAAAAAGGCATTAAAAGAGAGATCTTAATCATGACATCAACCTCACATCAACACACCTACTTTGTCAAAAGCTTGGAACTCTCAATCTAACTCAACCATATGCTTTCACTTAAGTCATTGGACATTTTAGGATTCCAAAAGTCCACTCCATCACATCCTACACACATAAAAGAAATTCCGTCCTCGGAATTAAGCCAAAAATCTAGTCTTTCACATCATATACATCTAAAGAGAACTTTCGTCCTCGAAAGTTAACCATACTCGTATTCCAAGGAAAACTACCATGTATCCAAAGCACTATTAGGGGATTTTACAACCATATTGGTACACAAACACTCCATTCAAGGTTAAACTCAGGGTTTAGAAATGTAGGTTATGTCATTACATATCTCGTATGCTAGGGTTGCATCCTTATCTTTACCCATGCATTAGGATTTCCACATCATATTATCATGTTCCAAAGGAGTTAACCCAAGTCACCCATTCTCAAGGTGTCATCAACATTTTATTGAGATGACCTGTTAGAACATGTTCCACCTTAACATATGCCTTTAAGGAGGGGGTTAACTATAATTAACCCACTTAATCCATCTTAATAAAACAATCAGGATCATCATTTTAAGTTATGTTGTTTTGCAAACCATATTCAACATCTTTATTAAGCACTAAGATTAACATCTCATGTAACATGTTTCATTCATATGATCTTATTTCATTTCTCATAATAAATTGCAACATTTATTAATGATTGGATCACAAGGTTAACCATCTTAAATATATCATCATTATTCATTTATATGGTTAATCATTTATGCATTGGCATCTATTAAACCATCTCTAGGTTTCCATCTTATCATGTCTATATATCACATCTCGATATTAAATCACATCTTTATATTTATTATATCCTGGTTGTGCTAAACAAACTTATGTGAGTGGCTAATTAAACATATATCAAAACTTTATCTAGCCCAATTGATGTTCTCCTAACCCATATCAAGAGGGCATCACCATGCTCAGTCTCTCCAAGAACTCAACTCTATGAGTATCTCATATGCACATACTTTATCTTTCCTATCTCTTAGGCTAGGGTTCTCAGAATACCTCATTGGCACTAGCAATAGCTTTACAAACTCTAGCCACATAAGCACAAACCAAAACATGTTATGACATACTCTTCATAGACCTCTAACCATGAAACATCTTACCAAAAGCTCTCTTATATACACCACTAGATTCCTATGTGGGAAACCACCAACCCGAGCATGAGGCTTCACAGAAATTAACATAGCTACCTCCTCTAGGGTCTTGGGCTCTCTCCCTCACCCAGATGGCAGGCACTCATATTTTCTTATTCGCATATGCATACATAACCAACCTCTCTCTGACTCTAGGGTTTGGCACTCCCAAGGACATATATGGTTCAACAACTATAGGAATCATGCATAGAGTGACTCAACTCAATCACTCAGGAGTATTCTAGTTTAGGACATGTCATATCACATATCTCAGAATTCTCATATCTTGGAGTCTAGGTTCTCTGACCTTCTCCCTGTGGGTCTTTCTCTCTCTTGAGCTAACCCCAAAACTGGTCCTAACACTAGAAGTCCCCCTTTATAAAAGAGATTGAGGTTCTTGCTCACTCACAACCTTGTCTTAACTTAACATATCTTATCTCATAAAAGCCTATTTACTTGCGTCATCAAAACTTATCTCAAAACTTATCTCAAAACCTCAAAACTAAACTTAGGTCCTCAAAGACAAACATAGATCATCATAACCATCTTATGTCATCTATGTAAGACTTACATCATATCATCAAAACTTATTTCATCTATTCCATCTATCATATATACCAAACAAGGCTCTAGACATCTAATCTAGAACTACTCTCTCTTCTAGGCTGATGTCATTCACTTTCAATTAGGTTTCATAATCACCTCCTACTCGTATATATGTGGGGACAAATTTTTGTAATACATATACATAATAAAATATTATATAGTTTTTCTCCGATAAAACAAGCGTCAGAGAAAACTATCGAGGTTCGATCCGTTTGGAATCAAAAACCAAATCCTAAAAATGAGTGTCCCACACATAGTAGAGAGTACAGTGTCAGGAAAACTAGTGAAAAGGGTGAGAACAAGGGGTAGACTAGTGTAGCTACTCTAGACAACGTGCGCAATATGTCTAGGGTTTCTCTTCCCTCGATGTACGTCATTTCCAAATAGTGCAACGTCCCATACCGCTACACTACAAGGAAAGAACGACATCTAAAGACTTGTTACTCAACAAGCACCGGTCTAGACCTAGTTCTCAGACGTCTAGGTGCTAACTTAGAGGCTAGGTCAGATCTAGTCTCTAAAAGATGACTAATCTAACCCTAAAGATTATTAAGTTCAAAGTTCTTTAGTTTTGAGTTGCATAATGACAAAATGTCAAGCTTTGCTATTGTTCATGCTCTGATACCACCTGTGACGTCCCCGGATTTTCTAAAACTTAATCTGATGTGTGAAGTCCAGATTGAAACCCTCACCTCAGTGAGAATCCCAATTTCAACACCCCACACCAGGTTAAGAAGAAGAAAATCAGAGGAAGTCAAAAGGAAACAATCAGTAGCACATGTACATGAACAATAATAAAACCATACACACATGTTCACCATTCAACATATAATTACAACATGAATTGTTACACATTTGATATTACATATTGAATAGCAAACTTATACATATACATGTACTACATCTAAATTACATGATCTTAAGACAACATGTCTACTTGTACATCAGCTCGCCAAACAACTCTCAACTATCCTGGATCTTCATGCAGTACACGTCAGCACAATATTCAAGAATATTGTACTGAGTATGCCTACGTGTCTTTTATATACCTCTCATCATATCTTGGCAATAAGATAAAACTAATACTTGGCAGTAACAGAAGAAATATAAGAAAATCATATACTTGCACAAGGATGTCCATCAACAAAAGAGAACACATATTTTAAGCATATTTTCCAATATATCATCCATGCATTTACTACCTAAGAGTTGAATGCATTAAGGCCTTTATGATCTACTACCAAAGAGTTGGATCATTTCACAATGTGATCTACTACCAAAGAGTTGGATCACTTCCAAGTACTTTACTACCAAAGAGTTGAAGTACTTGTTTCCCAACACTTTACTACCAAAGAGTTGAAGTGCTTAGATATAATGGAACAGATATATTATGTTTCATGTGTTCATAGTAATAAGTATGGAAAATCATGCAACATATCATACAAGAACAATCATTTCAATCAATACCATATGCCAAGTCTTTACTACCATATAACATAAGCATATTGTATAATAAGCCAAGTAAGAGATAATGGCGTACCTTCCAAGGAGATAGATCATTCTAAACACATATCACTGATGTCAACTATAAGCTTAGTCAAACCTGATCAAGACAAGACCATAAACTATCATCAGGTTCTCATCGTCTTACATCTCATCTTAACCCTACACATGTTCATTAGCGTTTACTTCATCTCCTTAGCCTATTTCCATGATTACTTGTATTTTTGTCTTAAATTTATATTACTGATGTCATATTCCATATTAGTATAAGTAATCTGAATATCAGGTTCTGTATCATTATTTATACATATTAAACCTAGGTTATTTGTATTATTCAAATTAGGGTTTGATTACATGTTTCAAGGTTCATCTTCATATAACATGGATTTCATGAATCATCATGATCTCATAATTAAAACTGAGGTTCCATATACTGATATAATCTTACTCTGTAAATTTCATCATTTATTGAGCATGTATGTATTTATTTTATTTTATTTAGGGTTATTAGCCCCAACTAGCCATATTGATAAAATTACATGATTTTGTACTCTAACATCATAACAATTGACCTTATATGGATTATAGACATCATTTATGCTCTACTTATATATTCTCAAAATTTTGGGTCTTCATTTATTATTTATTATACATGAAAAGACCAATATACATCTTACATGATATCACTAAGATTTAAGCATCAAAATCCTAATATTATCATTCCCTGTTGTTCTACTCATTTTTCTGAACATTTTGGTACCTTATTTGTATTTTTCTGATCTACAAGATATTTACTACGAATTATACAAGATTTGAGAATTATTGAAGATTTACCTTTTCGTGCCTAATCTCGTCTTGCCACCTGTCCCTAAGGAGGTGCGGCCCTCTTTTCTTGGTTTGGCTGGGTTTCTTTCAGGTTCAGCCCGATTCAAGGATTGGCAAACTAGAGAAGTCCTCTACTCTTTTCCTTCTCCCACGATCCGTCGAGACCTACTCGACACAGTGCAAAGGCTTGCGCTTCCTCTGTCTTAGGGATGTCGCCGCTGGGCTCCTCTGATCGGGGCGTTTTCTCCTGGCGATGCTCGCAATCTCAGATCGAGTCGCTGGGTGTCTCCCCTTCCTACTACGATGCCGACTCTGCCATGGCCCTAGCCCAGCGATGCATTGACCTCCTCCTTCGTATCTAGCTTGTCTGCTCTGCCTCACCAGATTCTGTCTTGCTCAGCACTTCTCCAGTCCGCCGACGCCCGTGAGCATTGCCCACGATCTGCGTAGGCATTGCCCGCATTCTTGCTGTGTGCCGCACGCCTAGGGCCTCCTTCCGGAGTGCCTGGACCCGGTCTCCGTGCTGTGCAGCTCCTGGTTCTAGAGCACCTCAACGAGACTCTTTCTCTGCAAGCACCGCCACCCTGTGGACATGCTCTAACAATGAATTGGCGGCCCTACAATACTCCTCATCATCCTCTATGCTGCCATTGGGGAGCCCTACTCATGACCAAGAAGCTCAATGCCTTGATTCTAGTTGGGTCGGAGATGCTCTGGGACTCTCACAACTCACAACTGAACCTTGTTATCCCATACTTTTCCCTCTCATGTGCTCCCTCGTCTGGTCTGTACAGCATAAAGGAGAAGGGGGATGGAGTTGTCTCCTATTCTCTCTGGCCCCTTACCCTCTAGCCTCAAGTGAGGGGTTCTGGTACTCATCAAAACGAACTGATATCAACCATTCTATCATCATACCTCCTCACTCCACGATGGGGGTGTTGGGCATCGTGGGAGAACCCTGCCCAAAAATTGATCGTAACTGCTGCTAGATGGAAGACAAAAGTCACAGCCGTTGGTTCCTCATAGGCGACTGAGATGGAGAATCTTCTTTGGTGAATCCGTGGCTAACCCCTTCTAACAGGGGGCATGACACATCATTGATCAAAGCCTATGCCTTTAATATGAAATATTGATCCTAAATATGTCAAATACTATTCATTTAGTCTATTTCAATCCTAAATAACTCCATATAGAAAACTCCAATTGCCACCAAACTTTAACCATACATTTACTATCATCCAAGCTATATCCCATATATCTTTGGTGCACCCACTCACTTATTTTACCATTCAATTAAATTCCTCAAAAAGGCATTAAAAGATAGATCTCAATCATGACATCAACCTCACATCAACACACCTACTTTGTCAAAAGCTTGGAACTCTCAATATAACTCAACCATATGCTTTCACTTAAGTCATTGGATATTTTAGGATTCCAAAAGTCCACTGCATCACATCCTACACACCTTAAAAGAAATTCCGTCCTCGGAATTAAGCCAGAAATCTAGTCTTTCACATCATATACATCTAAAGAGAACCATCGTCCTCGAAAGTTAACCATACTCGTATTCCAAGGAAAACTACCATGTATCCAAAGCACTATTAAGGGATTTTACAACCATCTTGGTACACAAACACTCCATTCAAGGTTAAACTCAGGGTTTAGAAATGTAGGTTATGTCATTACATATCTTGTATGCTAGGGTTGCATCCTTATCTTTACCCATGCATTAGGATTTCCACATCATATTATCATGTTCCAAAGGAGTTAACCCAAGTCACCCATTCTCAAGGTGTCATCAACATTTTATTGATATAACCTATTAGAACATGTTCCACCTTAACATATGCCTTTAAGGAGGGGGTTAACTATAATTAACCCACTTAATTCATCTTAATAAAACAATCATGATCATCATTTTATGTTATGTTGTTTTGCAAACCATATTCAACATCTTTTTTAAGCACTAAGATTAACATCTCATGTAACATGTTTCATTCATATGATCTTATTTCATTTCTCATAATAAATTGCAACATTTATTAATGATTGGATCACAAGGTTAACCATCTTTAATATATCATATTTATTCATTTACATGGTTAATCATTTATGCATTGTCATCTATTAAACCATATCTAGGTTTCCATTTTATCATGTCTATATATCACGTCTTGATATTAAATCACATCTTTATATTTATTATATCCTGGTTGTGCTAAACAAACTTATGTGAGTGGCTTATTAAACATATATCAGAACTTTATCTAGCCCAATTGAGGTTCTCCTAACCCATGTCAAGAGGGCATCACCATGCTCAGTCTCTCCGAGAACTCAACTCTATGAGTATCTCATATGCACATACTTTATCTTTCCTATCTCTTAGGCTAGGGTTCTCATATTACCTCATTGGCACTAGCGATAGCTTTACAAACTCTAGCCACATAAGCACAAACCAAAACATGTTATGACATACTCTTCATAGATCTCTAACCATGAAACATCTTACCAAAAGCTCTCTTATATACACCACTAGATTCCTATGTGGGAAACCACCAACCCGAGCATGAGGCTTCACAGAAATTAACATAGCTACCTCCTCCAAGGTCTTAAGCACTCTCCCTCACCCAGATGGAAGGCACTCATATTTTCTTATTCACATATGCATACATAACCAACCTCTATCTAACTCTAGGGTTTGGCACTCCCAAGGACATCTAGGGTTCAACAACTATAGGAATCATGCATAGAGTGACTCAACTCAATCACTCAGGAGTATTCTAGTTTAGGACATATCATATCACATATCTCAGAATTCTCATATCTTGGAGTCTAGGTTCTCTGTCCCTCTCCCTGTGGGTCTTGCTCTCTCTTGAGCTAACCCCAAAACTAGTCCTAACACTAGAGGTCCCCCTTTATAAAAGAGATTGAGGCTCTTGCTGACTCACAACCTTGTCTTAACTTAACATATCTTATCTCATAAAAGCCTATTTACTTGCATCATCAAAACTTATCTCAAAACCTCAAAACTGAACTTAGGTCCTCAAAGACAAACATAGATCATCATAACCATCTTATGTCATCTATGTAAGACTTACATCATATCATCAAAACTTATTTCATCTATTCCATCTATCATATATACCAAACAAGGCTCTAGACATCTAATATAGAACTACTCTCTCTTCTAGACTGATGTCATTGACTTTCACTTAGGTTTCATAATCACCTCCTACTCGTATAGATGTGGGGACACATTTTTGTAATACATATACATAATAAAATATTATATAGTTTTTCTCCGATAAAACAAGCGTCAGAGAAAACTATCGAGGTTCGATCCGTTTGGAATCAAAAACCAAATCCTGAAAACGAGTGTCCCACACATAGTAGAGAGTACAGTGTCATGAAAACTAGTGAAAAGGGTGAGAACAAGGGGTAGACTAGTGTAGCTACTCTAAACAACGTGTGCAATATGTCTAGGATTTCTCTTCCCTCGATGTACATCTTTTCCAAATAGTGCAACGTCCCATAACTCTGCACAACAAGGAAAGAATGACATCTAAAGACTTGCTACTCAACAAGCACTAGTCTAGACCTAGTTCTCAGACATCTAGGTGCTAACTTAGAGGCTAGGTCAGATCTAGTCTCTAAAAGATGACTAATCTAACCCTAAAGATTATTAAGTTCAAAGTTCTTTAGTTTTGAGTTTCATAATGAGCAAATGTCAGGCTTTGCAATTGTTCATGCTCTGATACCACCTGTGACATCCCTGGATTTTCTAAAACTTAATCTGATGTGTGACGTCCAGATTGAAACCCTCACCTCAATGAGAATCCCAATTTCAACATCCCACACCAGGTTAAGAAGAAGAAAATCAGAGGAATTCAAAAGGAAACAATCAGTGGCACATGTACATGAACAATAATAAAACCATACACACATGTTCACCATTCAACATATAATTAAAACATGAATTGTTACACATTTGATATAACATATTGAACAGTAAACTTATACACATACATGTAATACATCTAAACTACATGATCTTAAGACAACATGTCTACCTGTACCTCAGCTCGCCACACAACTCTCAACTATCCTAGATCTTCAAGAGCATAACCACAACCTAAACAAAAGATTACATGTGATACACGTCAGCACAATATTCAAGAATATTGTATAGAGTATGCCTACGTGTCTTTTATATACCTCTCATCATATCTTGGCAATAAGATAAAACTAATACTTGGCAGTAACAGAAGAAATATAAGAAAATCATATACTTGCACAAGGATGTCCATCAACAAAAGAGAACACATATTTTAAGCATATTTTACATTATATCATCCATGTATTTACTACCTGAGAGTTGAATGCATTAAGGCCTTTATGATCTACTACCAAAGAGTTGGATCATTTCACAATGTGATCTACTACCAAAGAGTTGGATCACTTCAAGTACTTTACTACCAAAGAGTTGAAGTACTTGTTTCCCAACACTTTACTACCAAAGAGTTGAAGTGCTTAGATTTATGGAACAAATATATTATGTTTCATGTGTTCATAGTAATAAGTATGGAAAATCATGCAACATATCATACAAGAACAATCATTTCAATCAATACCATATGCCAAGTCTTTACTACCATATAACACAAGCATATTGTATAATAAGCCAAGTAAGAGGTAATGGCGTACCTTCCAAGGAGATAGATCATTCTAAACACATATCATTGATGTCAACTATAAGCTTAGTCAAACCTAATCAAAACAAGATCATAAACTATCATCAGGTTCTCATCGTCTTACATCTCATCTGAACCCTACACATGTTCATTAGGGTTTACTTCATCTCCTTAGCATATTTCCATGATTACTTGTATTTTTGTCTTAGATTTATATTACTGATGTCATATTCCAGATTAGTATAAGTAATCTGAATATCCGGTTCTGTATCATTATTTATACATATTAAACCTAGGTTATTTGTATTATTCAAATTAGGGTTTCATCACATGTTTCAAGGTTCATCTTCATATAACATGGATTTCATGAATCATCATGATCTCATAATTAAAAATGAGGTTCCATATAATGATATAATCTTACTCTGTAAATTTCATCATTTATTGAGCATGTATGTATTTATTATATTTTATTTAGCGTTATTAGCCCCAACTAGCCATATTGATAAAATTACATGATTTCGTACTCTAACATCATAATAATTGACCTTATATGGATTATAGACATGATCTATGATCTACTTATATATTCTCAAAATTTTAGGTCTTCGTTTATTATTTATTATACATGAAAAGAATATTATACATCTTACATGATATCACTAAGATTTAAGCATCAAAATCCTGATATTATCATTCCATGTTGTTCTACTCATGTTTCTGAACATTTTAGTACCTTATTTGTATTTTTCTGATCAATAAGATATTTACTACGAATTATACAAGATTTGAGAATTATTGAAGATTTACCTTTTCGTGCCTAATCTCGTCTTGCCATATGTCCCTAAGGAGGTCCGGCCCTCTTTTCTTGGTTTGGCTGGGTTTCTTTCAGGGTCAGCCCGGTTCAAGGATTGGAAAACTAGAGTGGTCCTCTACTCTTTTCCTTCTCCCATAATCCATCGGGACCTACTCGACGCAACACAAAGGCTTGTGCTTCCTCTGTCTTAGGGATGTCTTCGCTGGGCTCCTCTGATCGGGGCCTTTTCTCCTGGCGATGCTCGCGATCTCAGATCGAGTCGTTGGGTGGCTCCCCTTACTACTATGATGCCGAAGCCACCGTGGCCCTAGCCCAGTGGTGCATCGACCTCCTCCTTCATATCTGGCTTGTCTGCTCCGCCTCACCAGATTCCGTCTTGCTCAGCACTTCGCCAGTCCGCCGACGCCTGTGAGCATTACCCACGATCTGCGTGGGCATTTCCCGCATCCTTGTTGTGTACCGCCCGCCTAGGGCCTCCTTCTAGAGTGCCTAGACCCGGTCTCCGTGCTACGCGACTCCTAGTTCTAGAGCACCTCCATGAGACTCTCTCTCTCTACAAGCACCGCCGCCCTCTGGACATCTCCTACAATTGACTTTCCTATTTTATTTCAAATTAATGCTAAGATTAATTCTTGTCCCAATCGAATTGGACTTGTGAAACGAGAAACTTTTCTCACGAAATGGGAAACCCAACACTTGCTCGGTTGGTCTATATGAGTTGGTCAGTTCACTCGAGTGAACCAGTCATCTCACTGACCATGAGCTGATCGATTCACCCAGTAAACCAGTCAGTTGGTGTTCCAAGTTGTGCAGAACTCGGTCAATTCAGTTCTCAATCAATTTGAAACTTTAATCAGTTGGCTCAACACTTCAACTTGATGATTCTAAGTCAACTCTATTGATTGAATGTTTAATTGATTACTTAAACCCTTTAGTAATCAATCTAAACAACATTCTTGGATAAATTCCTCTTCCAGGTTAATCCTATGTGTGTAACCCTATAGGTTCCATTTCATGTCGGTAGTGAATGTCCATAACTTACTTACGACTTCACAAGCAAAGAGCGGTACCTAGTCACAAATCAGTGCTACCCAAGTGAAAAGGAAAATTGGAGAACAACTTTCAACCTACAATCTAGGATTGGTGTTATAGTGATTGTATAGTCCCTTTGTCACTGATATTGGAAATTGAACTCGAGGTATGGACTTGTCATCCTCTATGTACATTCAATTCATGTTCCTTGAACTAGAGCAAACTGTCTAAGATATTTGTAAGCTCAATATCATATATTGACTCTCATGTGCATGGCCATGCATTACTCATTCTCTCTTATCAAGTGACCAGGATATCATACTCCCTTAGGAGGGACAAATTCCATATCTATCACTCACAGTCAAAACCACATGTGTCAAAGTTACCCAATCATCACCTTTATAACAACCCATATTTCAGGACTGTGTTTGATGATGTCAAAGTGTACCCAATGACATGTGATGAGTGTAGTGATTTCAAGTTTAGGAACCACAGTCACCACCAATACAATAAGAGATGATCCTGACTAACCAAGTGTGGTTTCCATATGTCTCTCTTATAGTGGGTTTTTCTGATACTCTATTCTCTAACATGTATCTATGCACTTGATTTGATATCATATATCATGACTGATGAGATTTTGTCATCAACCAACACACACTCGAGTTTTTTGTGTTATTGATGTCTATGTTTATTTCCACAATAACAACCGACTAGGGATGATAGTGAGAATGTACATAATCTTAACATTTGTATGATCTCATTGTTCAAGTCACGTACTTGAAGACATACATCATTGAGTATTGTCACTCTCTAGACATCTAACATGTTATACTATTATCTTAAAAATAGTTAAAACATATGGACAAAAATTGCCTTTATTATTATTCAAACCATTTACAAAGTATGCCATTACAATCATCATATGACTAGCTCTATGGGCATGTTGGTATGTATGCCCAGAGAGCCAATCATATGCTGATTGTATTGGGATATGTTTTGATTGATTTGATAAATATTAAAGGCAAGCTTCCAATTCATTCTAGATCAATCGATTATGAGATAAATGATGGATCAGAGTGAATGTCTAAATAATGACAATACTCAATGATGTATGTCTTCAGGTTGAGGCCTAAACCATGAGATCATACAGATGCTAAGAGTATGTACATTCTTGTTATGTTCCTAATCAGATATCATTGTGGAATATGGATAGACAACAATGACACATCAAGACTTGAGTGTGTGTTGGTTGATGGCAGTGTCTCATTATTCATGATATATGATATCAAAACAAGCACATAGATACATGTTAGAATACACTGCATTAGATAGACCCACCATGAGAGTAACAAATGGAACGATGACATGGTAGTCAGAATCATCTCTCTTAGTGATGGTGGTGATTGTGATTCTTAGACCTAAAATCATTACACTCATCGAATGAGATTGGGTTCACTTTGACATCATTGAATGCATTCCTAAAACACATGTTTTTATAAAGGTGATGATTGGGTTATTTTGATGAATGAGATAGACTGTGAGTGAGAGATATGGGATTTATCCCTCCTAAGGGAGTATGATGTCCAGGCCACTTGATAAGCGGGACTGAGAAAGGCATGTGCATGCACATGTGAATCAATATATGATATTTTTTGTCACACATATCTCAGACAGTCTGCTCTAGTTCAAGAAACATGAATGAACATTGAAAGGATGATGACTCCATGTCTTGAGTTCATTCAAGATATCAGAGACAAAGGAATTAAACATTCACTGGAACACCAATCACAGACTGTAGGATTGAAAGTTGTTCTCCAACTTTCCTTTTCACTTGGGTAGCACTGATGTGCAACTAGGTACCATTCTTCACTTGTGATGTCATAATCTAGTTATGGACATTCACTACCAACGTGAAATGGCCCCATAGGGTCATACACAAAAGATTAACCTGGAAGAGGAGTTTATCCATGAATGATGTTTGGATTGGTTACTAAAGTGTTTAGGTACTCAATTAAATGTTCAATCAATAGACTTGACTCAACATCATCAAGTTCAAGTGTTGAACCAACTGATTAGAGTGTCAGATTGAGAACTTAATTGACTGTTTTCTACACAATATGGACCACCAACTGACCGGTTCACTGGGTGAACCAATCAGCTCATGGTAAGTGATACGATTGATTCACTCTAGTGAACCAATTGGTTCAACTGGTCCAAACGAACAGTGTTGGGTTTTCCCGATTTGTGATAAAAGTTTTTCGTTTCACTTGTTCAATTCGATTGGGACAAGAGTTAATATTTCCATTAATTAGAAATGAATAAGGAAAGTTAATTGTAGGTAGTTTTGGGAAGTGAAATGACCGGTTCACTGGGTGAACCAATCAATTCACACTCCCGACTGACCGGTTTACTAGTGAACCGATCGGCTCACCTTGCCAAACAACCATTTCATTTATGAAATGACCGTTTCGCCTGCCGTTACAACCCCAATTTTTGGGTTCATTTGGTGAGAAATGTAATTTCTCATATTAAAGATATTTTAACAAATAATGATATAACTTGTTTTAAATAAATGGATTTCATTTACAATAGCCTTGATGGTTGCTTTGAGGGCTTTATTGGCTATTGGGCCCAATAATAAGGAAATTCAATTATTAAAAAGATAAATGAGAAATTAGAGAAAAGAATGAGGTAGAAACCTCTAGAAGGCAAAAGAATGTAATCCAAAGATGAATTTCATGCCTTTTGGGTTCCTTGGGTTCTAAGGAGTCCAAAGTGCAAAGAAAAGGTAATAAGAAAAGAAAAGTTAATTAAGTATTTCTTTATTAAGAAAGAAATTGAAAACAATGGAAAAATGTGGAAACAAGTGGAAACGGGTGTAATTAAGTTATCCTTGATGGATTTTCATATCCACAATGTTTCTAATGGTAAAAGGAATATCTTGGTAATACTTTTGGAAAGAGATAATAAAATGTACCGTAAAGTACCTTACCTTTTTGACAACTTGGTCGTATAATAAAGAGAAGATAAAGGAAACAAAGAGAGGCTAGGAAGGGTGTATATAATTGGTGTTCATTGTGAAAGGAAACACCTTTCTATATCCGTAGATTGGGGCTTGTGTGTATCTCTCACGCAACATGTATTTAGAAAAGGAAACCTAGTTTCCATTGGGTTGGAATACCTCTCGACACACCCCCTTCCGTGTCGACCTCCCGCACGTAAGCATTAGGGTTTCTTATAGAACCTATATAAGGGATCGTAAGATCCCTCATACTCCACAGATGCTATAGCCTCCAGTCTCCGTAACTCAAAAAGGCATGGTCATCCAACTCTTCCATCCCCCTCGGCTGCACTGCTTTGCCCCTATCATTAATGCCTTCAAAAGGTAGTTAATAGGAGCGTTGTTACCGTAGACTCTAGCCAAGCATCACGACAAGGATGAAATAGTGCTTATTTAGTTTAGTTGTGCACCATCATCACCATCCGACAAAGCACTGCACACCTTCTCATGCCCCGCTGCACTTCGCCAACGCATCTCGAGCGAACTCCTTCGTCCTGTCCTGACCAAGGCCTCCTAGAGTCGTGAAGGCGGCTAACGATCAGTGGCCAAGGTTTTGGCGCCCCTCAACTAGTGGCCATAGGGGTAGCAGTGTCAGGATATGGGCAAACACAGATCAAACTCCATGGTCATCCGGGTTGCTGCAATAAGCACTGAGCAAGGGGTTGGGTGGATTGAGGACCTACAATGGTAAAGGAGGGAGGAGGCGGAGCACTGGCAGGCGGCGTAGCGAGGAGTTGTCGTTAGATCTGGCGGGCGGACCGTGTGCACGTCCGTGAGGACGTGCCTGTACAGGAGGTGGTCGCACCACACACAAGGTAGATCTTGGAGGTGGAGATCTCTCCCAGGCTCGGTCACCTTATCTCAACCGGGCAGCCTGCCAACTCTAGTGAGGAGGTACTGACCGGCCTGGGGCACCCGTCTGTGATGCTGGCCGAACTCCCGTCGGGGCAGCGGAAACCACAGGCATGCACAAAACCAACGAGCATCACGTATGCGTCAGAGAGTGATGAATCAGAGCAAAGGACAAGTATGCCCCTACTCGCAAGTTCAAGACCCAAGGGCCGTTCAGTCTTTTTCACCGATTTTGAGTCAATTTGCTGGCATGTCTATAATACTTAATAAAGCTGACATGGCCCTGCCCTATTGGCCCAATTGCCTCTTTTTTTGCTTAAATCATAACTAGTGATTGGTAACACTAATCAAGAAATATTATATATGAAGGTTGATCAAAACAATACATAGAATTCAATAAAAATATAATGGAAGCCTAATTCCCCTTGTAATTCGAAAAAGTAGATAAGGTTGTCACCTTTAATGGTGTAATTAATGAAAAACCCTAGATTTTGAGGATTAATGAATTGGGAAGGGTTATATGGATATTTAAAGTGGAAATTAACTTGTCATTAATAAAGGGATGATTAGATCTAAAGAGAATGATCTTTGTTCATAATTGGCTCAATTTGGAGTTCCATGTACATGATTATGCATTAACGGGCTTAGAAACCCTAATCTAGGTTTTAATGGGTTTTAATGAGATATAATTCGAGATCCTTTGTATAAAACCGATGTTAGGTTAATATTAAGCCTAGTAGATGATAAAAAGACTCTAATGTGAATACGTGAGTAATTAGAGTTTTAAACCTAAGTCTGATGTTTTAGGGTTTTATGGGCAGAAAAGAGAAAAGTTGTGAATAGATCTAAAGGAATCCTAATGAAACCCTAATTTGGATTAGAAACCCTAGAAAGTGGATCCAAGTCAATAAAGTAGATTCTTGATCAATATGTATTAAATAGGTTATGTATGCTTTTCAAGATTCTGTGATTGTATGGTGAAATTGCTTGCTTGGATTGGATTTCTTTCTTGGTTGGAATTTCTTAATGCTTGTGAAATCATCAAATCAGGTATGTGGTTATGCTTATGAATATCTCAAGTTAGTTTTCTGAGATTTACCGAAGTTTTCATCGATGTCATGAATTAATTATTGGAAGAATTTAATTCATGCAAACTATAATGTGGCTATGACTATCACATAAGATATGTGCCTACTAGCTCTGATCTTGGTCCCCTCTATGGCTTAATAATTGACCTAGTAAATGTCTACCAATGGAGTAGGTCCATCAGGTCATTAGATGACTTAGTAAATGGCTACCAATGGGGTAGGACCATCAAGTCATCCTGAGTTAGATATTGGGCTACCTACGGGTAGTGCCATGCGACTCTATTACCCTAGGTATTGGCTACCTGCAAGGTAGGTCCATGGGGGTAAGAAGCTACCTAAAGAGAGGTAGCATACAAGGGATAGCAAAAAGTTAGGGGATAGGTAAGGATTGAGTAGTATGGCTTAAAATGTAATCTTGGTTGTTAAATGATTAATTGAATGATTACATTGTTAACATATTTGCATGATTATTGTTTCCCCCACATACCATTTTTCGGCTGACCGACGTTTTGTTTGTCGGCGTTTTAGGTACAAAGAAAAGAACAAACAGTAAAGTGGCATATGTGGCATGAAATGAGAATTAAAGTGCAAAGGAGGATTAGATAGATTAGTATCTGTGTGGATAGAAGTTTTGAAATCATAGTTTTAAAAGGTATGCAAAGTTTTTATTTTTTTTTACCATATTTCAGTATAGTTGGTAGAATATAATAATTGTTAATGATTATTTGTCGAACCTTTGATCCAGGTTATTGGTTAATGACTTTGACCTTTCGGTCTCCCTTAATTGGTGGTTATCGGGAGGAGGGGTCGTAACAATTGGTATCAGAGCTTAGGTTCCTCATTTAACCATTAATAATTATTAAATTTTACAAACTCCATAGAGCCCAAGGGAGTTATTAGAGGATTTTCTGAAAGACGGAGGTGTCTAGAAAAGGATCACGACCGGGGGCTGGAAATATTTTCCTCCGCACCACTAGTCGGAATACGAGGACTCCCGGATCCGTGTGACTGCCTGGCCAAAGTATTAGGGTATGAATCGAAATAAGATACCTTTAGGACTTTATCATCTTATTCATCCCTTCTCATCACAAAAGTCTATTAAGTACCTATAGGATTAGGGTTTTCTTTCTTCTCCTCACCCTCTTGAGGTATGGGTAAGGTTGATAAGGTTTAACGAATCCTCCACTAAATTAATGAAAAGCATGTAAATAAGATTTCATGGACATAAGCTTAATAGATTAAGCGCAAATTAAAGAATAGATACATTCTTAGGTCGTATGACATAAGTTGTCATGTCCTCAGAAGAGACCTGAGGCTAGACCTTCTTGTCGGGAGGATAAGTCAGTCTTGGAGATAGAGATCTCCAGTGCAAGTAGAGACCTGGCACATCCTATGAGGATGATGCTAACCCTAACCCTAAGTGAAGGTTAGAGAGAGATGAGTTGGACCAAGACATTCCTTTGGGATGCCATATGATCCATGGGTGACCTAACACCTTTGGCAACCCAACCCTGGGAAGGGTCGTGAATGTTAGGGTAAAGGATAGCTCCTTAGATGATGATGTTAGTGAAGGACCTTAGAAACCCTATGGGCTTATGCGAGTAGGGCATAGCATGTACCTAGGGTACGTTAATAGTGTGAGCAAAGGGTTGAAACCCTGACCAGGAGAGTATGAAGGATGGCTTATGAAATAAGAATAAAGAACTATGGATAACCTTGAGCAAAACATATGTTGAACATAGGCTTCATCCAGGTAGGGGCATGCTTTTGAAGTCGACCCTTCATGAAGAAAGGACCTCTAATGTTGAGGTTGGTTGTAGGGTTAGAGAGAGAGCGAGACACCAAGCAAGAAGGTCATAAACCTAGATCGCGGGATATGAGGAACAGTGAGGAGTTGAGGATGATGCGACCTAAGTGGATGATAGTGGTCGCCACATGCTTGATCCCTAGGGTTTGCTGATGTCTTGGTTACCATGAGAAGAACCAAACCCTAGAGAGAGGATGAGCCTACTTGTACCTCTATACCTATGGTATAGATGAGAAGGAGAGTTCCTTAGACCCAGAGAGGTATAGTATCAGGTTATGAGGCCTTGTACCTTGTTGATTGTCCTTAAGGAGGACTCAACTTTAAAGTGTTGATCAAGGAAAAAGATGACAGGAAGTGTATGTCATACCCGTTACATGTTTGGTTTGTGGTTAAGAGATAGAGTATGCAGTTGGACACCTACAAGTGAACCTAGGGTCCCTAGGCCTAAGAGGGGAAGTGGTGTACCTAATTGTCATGATGAGAGTTGAGTTCCTATAGAAGCGAGCATGGTACTCCTCATGTATAGAGGAAAAGGGAAGCCCCTTAAGTTTAAGGTATGTTTGAAGAACCCCTCATAACTAGGTTGATGATAAAGGAAAGTATGATCTCGATCTAGCATCGAGGAAAGAGGACAAGTATGACTTAGCATGGTTCAGTAGGTGATCTACTTCTGCCTTAATAGATTGCTAGGGTTAAGTAGGCTCATGTGGATGTAAACCCTAGACCTAAGAGCTTTTGTGACCTTGTTGTCAAGAGATAGTTTTCCTCCCATCCTGGGAGAGGGACCCCTTTGGTAGGGTGTATATCACTTTTGTTGGTTTAAGGTAACCTAAAGAGGTCTCAAAGGAATCTGAGAAGCTAAGTGAAAAGTACATGGTAGGAGAATGAACCTGTAGACCCGTAGATATCCATCTCTAAGTGCATACAGATGAGTTACCATGGAGGTAACCGGTAAGGGGCCTGACCAAGGTGGACAGGTCACCATGACCCCTATGAAAGGAGGAAAGTCAGCCCATGAATGCATAGAGAGAGATGATGAAGGCTTGGGTAAGGTTCTAAGTTGGACATGTACTATAAATGGAGAATCCTAAGTCTATCCTTGGGTTAGGTAGGGATAAGACCGATGAAAGTAGGAGTTACCTAATTCCCCAGTTGCACATGACCATAGGGTCAGGAGGTAACAACTATCATTGTCTGAGGGCCATGGGTTAGGAGATTGATCACCTTCATGAACTCATGGGACCCAAAAGGCAGATGAGTAGGGCACTCTCTTGATGCATGAGGGAAGAGGGATGACCCCAAAAGTGTCGTCACCCTATAGACATAGAGGAGATGACTAAGGATTGTGAGGTGACCCAAGTGGGTTCAAAACCAGTTTTCCATAGAGGTAACTTGAATACCAAGATGATTGTAATATAGAAGCATAAACAACACGTTTCAACTTAGATTTGAAGGTGTACTAGCAAGGTGGGATGTACCATCTCTACTCTTGGAATAGGAAGAACTATGTATTTGGACTGCAAACAAATGCTTATTTACTCTTGTTATGGGAGTGAGAGATAAGACAATACGCATGCCATACACCAAGGATAAAAGATGATGTGAGTTGGAACGTTGCTATGAGGTATGAGGACAGAGAAGATAACATACCATGGTAAAGTGAATGATACATGGATGGTTGGAAAACGCTAAAGAGAAATAAGGTAGTCATCTTTTAAGGATGTTTTTAGCATGAACGATGAGTTATACCAGCTTGAATACAAAACCAAGAGGTGAGTCTTACAAGGTTGAGTTTGATCACCATGTTGATGAGATCAGAGAGTGTACTTGATGAATACAGACCTAGAGTTGATATGGGATGATAAGTGGAATACATAGAGGTGTATGTTACCTTATACCTAAGGATGTGAAGTGGTAATGGATGCTCTGGTTGAGTTATAGATGCCTAGTTTGGCTATAAGAGGTTGTTTGGCTAACCCTAAGTTTGGAAAAGGAGATATGTGTGGCTAACACTAATGTAATGAGATCAGTTAATGGATGTTTGGTTAGCCAGTCTAGTCCTTGATGCAATAAAAGGATGGTGGTAGAACCTCAGATGCACTTCTTTGGAAAAGAAGGTGATGAAACCCCGACAAGAGTGGTTTAGGGTTTCGGAGGAATCGATCTTAAGGAATCATGACATACAGGAAATCATGATTGAAGATCACCATACACCGTGGTTCTACCAAGATAGTAAATGGCAATAGCACTTTTGATGCTTAAGATGAAGTTGCATGTGGTATATGTCCATGCAAGCCAGGAGGTAAAGGACGAACCCCAGTAACCCAGTGTATCGATATAGAGGACAAAAGAGTCCCTGAGAGGGAATGGGAGTTCATCACTATGGATGTTGTGATAGGTCTCCCCTAGACCTAGTAAGGTCGAGATGCAATATGGTTATGGTAGATCGCCTTACCTAGATGACATGAGAAAAAAAGAGTTCTGTCAAGGGACAGATCTGGTTGAACTACCCATGAGAGAGATGGTTCAACTAAACCATGAAGCGAGTCCAAAGGTTCTTGAGTTTGACCTAAAGGTTCCCTTCCAAAAGGTGGAAGTAGGTACTTGAAGAACTTGATGTTAGTATAGTTCATCACCCATAACTAATGGTTAGTATGATCCAGACTAAAGGGTCTGATGAGAGCATATGTGCACGTTCAGGGTGATGGCTAGAGACAGTTCTTTTTCTATGAAAGATGTGAAGATAACCACCATAGCCAGTATTGGGATTTAAAGAAGCTCTGTAAGGGAGGTTGTGTCGGTCACCACTTCAGTAAGGTGATGTTGGTGAAAGGACCATACTGTGTGTAGATGAAGTCGCTTTGATCATGAAATGGCTGAAAGGAGCCTAGAGACGACAAGAGTCATGAGAGGATGCAAAGTAGTCTGACATGCAGTTCACTGTGGGAAATATGTGACATGAAAAATCTGACCCCTCTGAGCTACAGCTAAGGAAGCTGGGTCCCCGATACATGAGTCCATTAGAGATGGATTGGTGGAGAAGATTATGGTTGACTTCACCCCTCAGGATGAAGTAATGTGTGATGAGTTCCATGTGTCCGATTTAGAGCACTATGTGAGGTACCCCAACCATGTGCTGAGCAATGAACCTAGTGGGCCCTAAGGGAGGCTGAAATGGCCTGAGTCACCTGTGCCATTTATAGACGACAGGATGAAAGAACTCAGAGAAAAGAATATGTGATGATAAAGGTTCTTTGGAAGCGCCATGAGTACGGTAAAGCCACATACGTGCCAATGATGGACATGGAAAAGCCTTATCGTGAATTGTTTGTTTGCTTGGTTGAATTTTGAGGACAAAATTCCTATAAGAGGGGAAGGATGTTACAACCCCAATTTTTGGGTTCATTTGGTGAGAAATGTAATTTCTCATATTAAAGATATTTGAACAAATAATGATATAACTTTTTTTAAATAAATGGATTTCGTTTACAATAGCATTGATGGTTACTTTGAGGGCTTTATTGGCTATTGGGCCCAATAACAAGGAAATGGGTAAGGAAATTCAATTATTAAATAAGTAAAAAAGAAAATTGAGAAAAGAATGAGGTAGAAACGTCTAGAAGGCAAAAGAATGTAATCCAAAGATGAATTTCATGCCTTCTGGGTTCCTTGGGTTCTAAGGAGTCCAAAGTGCAAAGAAAAGGTAATAAGAAAAGAAAAGTTAATTAAGTATTTCTTTATTAAGAAAGAAATTGAAAACAATGGGAAAATGTGGAAAACAAGTGGAAAGAGGTGTAATTAAGTTATCCTTGATGGATTTTCGTATCCACAATGTTTCTAAAGGTAAAAGGAATATCTTGGTAATACTTTTGGAAAGAGATAATAAAATGTACCGTAATGTACCTTACCTTTTTGACAACTTGGTCGTATAATTAAGAGAAGATAAAGGAAACAAAGAGAGGCTAGGAAGGGTGTATATAATTGGTGTTCATTGTGAAAGGAAACACCTTTCTATATTTGTAGATTGGGGCTAGTGTGTATCTCTCACGCAACAGGTATTCAGAAAAGGAAACCCAGATTCCATTGGGTTGGAATACCTCTCGACACACCCCCTTCTGTGTCGACCTCCCGCCCATAAGCATTAGGGTTTCTTATAGAACCTATATAAGGGATCATAAGATCCCTCATAATCCACATATGCTATAGCCCCCAGTCTCCGTAACCTTAAATAGGCATGGTCATAAAACTCTTCCATCCCCCTCGGTTGCACTGCTTTGCCTCTATCATTAATGCCTTCAAAAGGTAGTCAATAGGAGTGTTGTTACTGTAGACTCTAGCCAAGCATCACGACGAGGATGAAATAGTTCTTCTTTAGTTTATCCGTGCACCATCATCACCATCCGACAAAGCATCGCACACCTTCTCATGCCCCGCTGCGCTTCGCCAAGGCATCTTGAGTGAACTCCTTCGTCCTCTCCTGACGAAGGCCTCCTAGAGTCGTGAAGGCGGCCAATGATCGGTGGCCAAGGTTTTTGCACCCCTCAACTAGCGGTCGTAGGGGTAGCAGTGTCAGGATATGGGCAGACACAAATCAGACTCCATGGTCATCCGGGTTGCTGCAACAAGTGCTGAGCAAGGGGCTGGGTGGACTGAGGACCTGCAGTGGCAAAGGAGGGAGGAGGCGGAGCATTGGCAGGCGGCGTAGCGAGGAGTTGTCATTAGATCTGGCGGGCGGACCATGTGCACATCCGTGAGGACGCGCCTGTACAGGAGGTGGTCGTGCCACACATAAGGTAGATCCAGGAGGTGGAGATCTCTCCCAGGCTCGATCAACTTGTCTCAACCGGGCGGTCTGCCAACTCCAGTGAGGAGGCACTGAGTGGCCTGGGGCGCCCGTCTGGGATGCTGGTTGAACTCTCGTCGCGGCAGTGGAAACCACAGGCATGCACAAAACCAGTGAGCATCACGTATGCGTTAGAGAGCGATGAATCAGAGCAAAGGACA
The DNA here is from genome assembly GCA_963693085.1 of Alisma plantago-aquatica. Classification (NCBI taxonomy): domain Eukaryota; kingdom Viridiplantae; phylum Streptophyta; class Magnoliopsida; order Alismatales; family Alismataceae; genus Alisma; species Alisma plantago-aquatica. Next base: position 1,613,696,772 of record OY856409.1, on the reverse strand, counting down.
AGTATGCCCCTAATCACAAGTTCAAGACCCAAGGGTCGTTTAGTCTTTTTCACTGATTTTGAGTCAATTTGTTGGTATGTCTATAATACTTAATAAAGCTGACGTGGCCCTGCCCTATTGGCCCAATTGCCTCTTTTTTTGCTTAAATCATAACTAGTGATTGGTAACACTAATCAAGACATATTATATATGAAAGTTGATCAGAACAATACATAGAATTCCATAAAAATATAATGGAAGCCTAATTCCCCTTGTAATTCGAAAAAGTAGATAAGGTTGTCACCTTTAATGGTGTAATTAATGAAAAACCCTAGATTTGAGGATTAATGAATTGGGAAGGGTTATATTGATATTTAAAGTGGAAATTAACTTGTCATTAATAAAGGGATGATTAGATCTAAAGAGAATGATCTTTGTTCATAATTGGCTCAATTTGGAGTTCCATGTACATGATTATGCATTAACGGGTTTAGAAACCCTAATCTAGGTTTTAATGGGTTTTAATGAGATATAATTCGAGATCCTTTGTATAAAACCGATGTTAGGTTAATATTAAGCCTAGTAGATGATAAAAAGACTCTAATGTGAATACGTGAGTAATTAGAGTTTTAAACCTAAGACTGATGTTTTAGGGTTTTATGGGCATAAAAGAGAAAAGTTGTGAATAGATCTAAAGGAATCCTAATGAAACCCTAATTTGGATTAGAAACCCTAGAAAGTGGATCCAAGTCAATAAAGTAGATTCTTGATCAGTATGTATTAAATAGGTTATGTATGCTTTTCAAGATTCTGTGATTGTATGGTGAAATTGCTTGCTTGGATTGGATTTCTTTCTTGGTTGGAATTGCTTAATGCTTGTGAAATCATCAAATCAGGTATGTGGTTACGCTTATGAATATCTCAAGTTAGTTTTCCGAGATTTACTGAAGTTTTCATCGATGTCATGAATTAATTGTTGGATGATTTTAATTCATGCAAACTATAATGTGGCTATGACTATCACATAAGATATGTGCCTACTAGCTCCGATCTTGGTCCCCTCTATGGCTTAATAATTGACCTAGTAAATGGCTACCAATGGAGTAGATCCATCAGGTCATTAGATGACTTAGTAAATGGCTACCAATGGGGTAGGTCCATCAAGTCATCCTAAGTTAGTTATTGGGCTACCTGCGGGTAGTGCCATGCGACTCTATTACCCTAGGTATTGGCTACCTATAAGGTAGGTCCATGGGGGTAAGAAGCTACCTAAAGAGAGGTAGCATACAAGGGATAGCACAAAGTTAGGGGATAGGTAAGGATTGAGTAGTATGGCTTAAAACATAATCTTGGTTGTTAAATGATTAATTGAATGATTACGTTGTTAACATATTTGCATGATTATTGTTTCCCCCACATACCAGCTTTCAGCTGACCGACGTTTTGTTTGTCGGCGTTTTAGGTACAAAGAAAAGAACAAACAGTAAAGTGGCATATGTGGTATTAAATGAGAATTAAAGTGCAAAGGAGGATTAGATAGATTAGTATTTGTGTGGATAGAAGTTTTTAAATCATAGTTTTAAAAGGTATGCAAAGTTTTTATTTTTTTTACCATATTTCAGTATATTTGGTAGAATTTAATAATTGTTAATTATTATTTGTGGAACCTTTGATCCGGGTTATTGGTTAACGGCTCTGTCCTTTCGGTCTCCCTTAATTGGGGGTTATCGGGAGGAGGGGTCGTAACACCTGCCGTAGTGCAAATTATTCCTGGAAATTCCAGACCCTTCTACTCCCGCACAGATTGAGAACATTGAGACTACCCTCTACTATAAATAGAGGGGTATAGGGGGCTTCTCCAACGACACAACTCAGAACATCAGTTTCTTTATGAAGTTGTTGTCCTCTCTAGTTGTGAAAACTGAGAGAGCCTAAGCAAGTTATACCCATCCAGGGAGGAACAACAAGGGAAAGACAACTGTAGAAAAGTGACTGGAGGTGGGAGAGTGTGTCAGTGACTAGTACGCTAAAAGAAGGGGACAACACCTTCTAGGTTGTTCTTCAGGACGACTATAGTTCCCAGTAGTCTGTGTGGACTATCTATAGAGGCGGGAGATTTCTTCCTCTCAGGAGGAAAATGGTCAACCACAATTCGGGTCAAGACTACGAGCTGCACAGACTCTGTCGAAGATAGGTGGTTGAAGACCGCACTTGCTGTGAGGTATAGTCACTGGGCAAACCTCAAGACCAAGTATAACTCGCTAAAACCATCCTTCGCATTACATAGATGTTGATGCGATCTACTGGTTATGGGTTTATGGTCAAGTAAATTGCTATTTCCACTGCCTACTCCGACCACATAAAACCCAACAGCAGTATCAGAGCAATGTCAATACTCTATGGTTTAGGTAATCGACATGATCAGATTTTGGTTTTACTGTCTTTTATTTATTGCATACGATGTGAATATTTAAATGACTAATGTGAATATTCGATTAATACCAAATGATGCCAAACTAATATATACATATATGATATGGTATATATGCAATCGATATGTGTCACCCTAAAATGGCTTTGGTGGTGATGTGTAGCACGGTTATGGCCTATAAACCCTATGTGCATGTGTCTAGTTAGTTATGGTTGTTTATGTCTCGGTCTGCACACCGAGCCCTGTTCTTCTATTTTGAATGTAACTCTAGATAACTCAAGATTCTCTTCAACCTTTACTCCCCTCGAATGTAACTCGAGGTTTCATAAAGATTATGTAAAATAGGATTAGCTCTATTTCTTGTTATGATGAAGACTGAAGATGACTGCTTGATGGACCAAGGAAACTGACTGAGGAGCAGTTGGTGGACCGATGAGAGGCCCAAAGGACTGGACGATCTGACCATATGGAGGAGCCAAATGACCGACTGGAGGAGACAAACTGACCGGACAAGAGGCGAGTCGACCGGTTCAAAGGTTGAACCAGTCAACCCGGATTGGCAAGCGCATATCTTCATCAAGAATAGGTTGCATGTGATGTAGACCTTAGATGACCGTAGTTCCTTGTGGCACCTAGGAACTACAATAGGATGGCCATAATCATCGCTTTATAGTAATTTCATGTTTTCATTTGTGGGATATAGCATGTATATGATACGTACTATATATGTGGTGATTGGATACATATATGCATATATAAGCAAATAAAAAACCCTCAACAAACATACTAATTTGAAGATGCCTTCCAAAAGCAGCATACATGAAAATCTTGATCGACTAAGTGTAGTCATGCCTTCGCGAGGTGCACCATCTATCTCGTGGAAGTGTGATGGTGAATATGTGGGTCTTCCTTCATTGGGTGCATATTCATTGTGTTGGCTTTTGGGTTGAACTTAACAAGGTGATCTTAATAGGATTAAGCACCTTGAGGCATGCAGATGTTCATGACAAAGAGTTGTGCATAACATCTATCAAGAGTTGCATATGATGCAATTGGAAAAAGTTTCCTACCTGAAAGAATCTAGTTGTGACATCCCTCGTTGGTCCATAACTTTGAGGAAGTCAAGATCTTACTCACTAGAAGGTTGTGCAATGCAATCTTCCAAATTGATACATGAGGGTTATCAATTTGATCAAAATGGTGGGAGTGATAATTAATTAAAGACCTAATTAATATCATCAATTTTCAAATCAAATCAAATCAAAAGAGTTTTGGACTAAAATTTCAAATTTCCTTTTATAGAATAAATGGCTACCAACAACAACCACTTTTCATTGTGATCAGTCCTTGAGAAGGACTTGTTGAATGGGAACAACTTCCATGACTGGTTTAGGACATTGAGAATTTTTCTCACTCAAGAGTGAAAGCTCTATGTCCTAGATACACCAGATGCAAATGAACCCACTCCCACCGCACCAAAGGCTAAAAGGGATGCATACAAGAAGCATGTTGAGGACGCCATTGATGTAAAGTGGTTGATGTTGTGCTCAATGAAGTATGAGTTGCAGAGACAACACGAGAACATGGATGCCATTGAGATGGTTCAACATCTCAAGAACATGTATCAAGACCAAGCACAAAAAGAGAGATATGATGTCTCCAAGGCATTGTTCAAGTGTGTCATGAAAAGAAGGAGATCCAGTAGGCCCTCACACGCTCAAGATGATTGGGTATGTGGAGAACCTAACTCGAATGGGATTCCCTCTAAGCCAAGAGTTGGCTACTGATGTGATACTATCATTGCCAAAATCCTACAGTCGGTTTGTGATGAACTACAATATGAACAACTTTGATAGGCCACTGACAGAGATGTTGGGCATGTTGAACATTGTGAAAGACTAGATTTCTGGCTTAATTCCGAGGATGGAATTTCTTTTAAGGTGTGTAGGATGTGATGGAGTGGACTTTTGGAATCCAAAAATGTCCAATGACTTAAGCGAAAGCATATGGTTGAGTTAGATTGAGAGTTCCAAGCTTTTAACAAAGTAGATGTGTTGATGTGAGGTTGATATCATGATTAAGATCTCTCTTTTAATGCCTTTTTGAGGAATTTCATTGAATGGTCAAATAAGTGAGTGGGTGCATAAAAGATGTATGGGATATAGCTTGGATGATAGTAAATGTATGGTTAAAGTTTGGTGGCAATTGGAGTTTTCTATATGGAGTTATTTAGGATTGAAACAGACCAAATGAATAGTATTTGACATATTTAGGATCAATATTTCATATTAAAGGCATAGGCTTTGATCAATGATGTGTCATGCCCCCTGTTAGAAGGGGGTTAGTCACAGATTCACCAAAGTGGATTCTCCATCTCAGTCACCTATGAGGAACCAACAGCTGTGACTTTTGTCTTCCATCTAGAAGCAGTTATGATCAGTTTTTTGGCAGGGTTCTCCCACGATGACCAACACCCCCATCGTGGAGTGAGGAGGTATGATGATAGAATGGTTGATATCAGTTCGTTTTGATGAGTACAAGAACCCCTCACTTGAGGCTAGAGGGTAAGGGGACAGAGAGAATATGAGACAACTCCATCCCCCTTCTCCTTTACACTATACAGACCAAATGAGGGAGCACATGAGAGGGAAAAGTATGGGATAACAAGGTTCGGTTGTGAGTTGAGAGAGTCCCAGAGCATCTCTGACCCAACTGGAATCAAGTCATCGAGCTTCGGACAATGCTTGTGAGCTTGATCCCTATTGGAGAGAGAGCCTCTCGTAGTAAGATTGAATGTGGAGTTAGCTCTAGAGAGAGAGCGGGAACCAAGCAAGAAGGTTGGAAGCCTAAACCCTAAGATATGAGGAACAGTGGGGAGTCGAGTATGATGCAACCTAAGTGGATGATAGTAGTTGCCTCATGCATGATCCCTGGAGGTTGATGATATCTTGGTTGCCTTTATAGGAACCAAACCCTAGAGAGAGGATGATTCTTCTGGTACCTATGTGCCTATGGACCTAGAGAGTTTTAGTAATAGGTTGTGAGGCCTTATACCTTGTTGGTTGTCCTTGAGGAGGACTCGACCCTGATGTGTTTCTCGACTAGAAGGATGATAGGAAGTGCATGTCATACCCTGTACATGTTTGGTTCGTGGTTAAGAGGTTGAGCATGCAGTTGGACATCAGAAAAGTAAACCTAGGGTTCCTAGGCCTAAGAGGGGAAGTGGCGTACCTAATGCTCATGATGAGATTTGAGTTTCTATAAATACGAGCATGGTACTTCTCATGTTGACAAGAAAGGAAAACCCCTTAAGTTTAGGGTATGTTTCATGAACCCCTCATAGATAAGTTGATGACATAGGAAGGTATGATCTTGATCCAATGTTGAGGAAAGAGAACAAGTATGACATAACATGATTTAGTTGGTGGTCATCTTGTGCCTTAGTAGCTTGCTAGGGTTAAGAATGCTAGACCGAAGGACGTTTGTGACCTTGTTGTCAAGATGTAGTTCCTCCCATCCTGGAAGGGGGACCCTTTTGTAGGGTGTGTACCAGTTCTATCAATTTTGAGGTAACCTAAAGAGGTTTCAGATGATCTTGAGAAGCTAAGAGAGTACATGGTAAGAGAATGAACTTGTAGACCCATAGTTAACCATCTCTAAGTGCATATGGATGTGTTACCATGAAGGTAACTGGTAAGGGGCCTGACCAAGGTAGGCAGGTCACCATGACCCCTATGAAAGGATGAAAGTTAGCCCATGAATGCAGAGAGAGAGATGATGAAGGCTTGGGTAAGGTTCTAAGTTACACATGTACTATAATAGAATCCTTAGTCTAACCTAGGGTCAGGTAGGGATAAGACCAATGGAAGTAGGAGTTGCCTAATTCCCTAGTTGCGCATGACCATAGGGTCAGGAGGTAACAACTATCATTATCTGAGGGCCATGGGTTAGGAGATTAATCACCTTCATGAACTCATGGGACCCAAATGGCAGATGAGTATGGCACTCTCTGGACGCATAAGCGAAGAGGGATGACCCTAAAAGTGCCGGCACCCTATAGACCTAGAGGAGATGACCAAGGATTGCATGATGACCCAAGTAGGTTCGAAACCAGTTTTCCATGGAGGTAACTTTGATATCAAGATGACAGTAATATAGAGGCATAAATGACACATTTCAACTTAGGTTTAAAGGTGTACTGGCAAGGTGGGATGTACCATCTCTACTTTTGGAACAGGAAGAACTTTGTATTTGGACTGTAGCCAAATGCTTATTTCCTATTATTATGGGGGTGAGAGATAGGACAATAAGCATGCCATACACTGAGGATAAACATGATGTAGGTTGGAACGTTGCCACGAGATATGGGGACAGAGAAGATAACATACCCTAGTAAAGTGAATGATACATGGATGGTTTGGAATCACTAAGAGGAACGAGGTAGTCACCATATGAGGATGTTTTTATCATGAGATATGAGTCATACAAGGTTGAGTTTGATCACCAAGAAGATGAGCTCAAAGTGTTCTCAATGAAGATAGACTTAGAGTTTGAGTTTCGGATGATAAGTGAAATACATGGAAGTGTATGTTTTCAATGTTACCTAATACATAAGAAAGTGAAGTAGTAATGGATGCCCTGGTTGAGATATATCTACCTAGTTTGTCTAGAAGAGGTTGTTAGGCTAACCCTAAGTTTGGAAAGTAGATATGTTTTGGCTAATACTCAGATGTAATAAGATCTGTTGAACAAGTTAATGGTTGTTTGGTTAGCCAGCCTAGGCCTTGATGCAATGAAAGGATGGTTGTAGAGTCTCAAATGCACTTCTTTGGAAAGGAAGGTGATGAAACCCCGACTAGAGTGGTTTAAGGTTTCTGAGGAATCGATCTTGAGGAATCATGACATACAGGAGATCATGATTGAAGATCACCATACACCGTGGTACTACCAATATAATAATTGACAGTAGTACTTTAGATGCTAAGATAGTGTTGCATGTGGTATATGGCCATGCAAGCCGAGGGAGAAGGACGAACACCAATAACCCAGTGCATTGATATAAAGGATAAAGAGTCCCCAAAAGAGAAAGGGAGTTCATCGCTATGGATGTTGTAAGTCTCCCCCAGACCAAGGAAGGTCGAGATGCAATATGGGGTATGGTAGATCGTCTTACCCAGATGACATGAGAAAGAAAGAGTTCTTTCAAGGGACAGATTGGGTTGAACTACATATGAGAGAGATGGTTCAACTACACCATAATGCGAGTTCAAAAGTTCTTGAGTACAACCTAAAGGATCACTTCCGTGAGGTGGAAGTAGAAATATGAAAAACTCAATTTTAGTACAGGTTATCACCCCTAACTAATGGTTAGTATGATCCAGACAAAAGGGTCTGATGAGAGCATGTGTGCTCATTCAGGGTGATACATAGAGACAAGTTCTTAAGATGCGATGTTAACCACCATAGCCAGTATCGGGATGTAAAGAAGCTCTGTAAGGGAGGTTGTGTCGGTCACCACTTCATTAGGATGATGTGGTGAAGGGACCTCATGAAGGTCAGGAAAGGGTCACAATGTGTGTAAGGTAAAGTCACTTTGGTCGTGCAATGGCTGAAAGAGAGCCCAGAGGTGACATGAGTCGTGAGCTGATGCAAAGCAGACTAACATGCAGTTCATTGTGGGAGAGTATGTGATGTGAAAATCTGACCCCTCTAAGTTATAGCTAAAAGAGCTAAGTCCCAGCTGCTGGATCCATTTGAGATGTATTGGTGGAGATGGTTGTGTTTAACCTTACCCCTCAGGATAACATGATGTATAATGTGTTCTATGAGTCCGATTAGAGCACTATGTGAGGTACCTGAGTCATGTGTTGAGCAATGAACCTAGTGAGCCCCAAGGGAGGCAGAAATGTCCTGAGTCACCTATGCAGATTATAGATGCCAAGGTGAAGGAACTCAGAGAAAAGAATATGTGATGATAAAGGTTCTTTGGAAGCACCATGGATTGGGTAAAGCCACATGGGGGCCAATGCTGGATATGGAAAAGTCTTATCCTGAATTGTTTGTTTGCTTGATGGAATTTTGAGGACAAAATTCTTATAAGAGGGGAAGGATGTTACAACCCCAATTTTGCGTATGTTTTCATAATTGAAATGTAAAGATTTTATGAATTGAACTTAATTAAATAGGTTGTATGTTTTGCTTGAAACAATGGATTACTTAACAAATATCACTTTTGATAGGAATTTCGTGATTCCTATTATTAGATTAATCCATTAATGGATATAAAAGAGAAGAAAGGAAGAAAAGTCCAAATAATAGAAAAGAATACAAGATATTGGATATTAAGCAAAATAATTATGAGAAATACTTAAAAAAAGTCTATTAAGAAGGTAATATGAATTAACAAGAAAAGGATAAGAATTATGTGGAAAGCATGTGGTGGTGCCTCTCGTGGCCTTTTGGGATAAAAGCAAAGGGTTTATATAAAGGAGTATTTCTCTTCTTTCCTCGTTGGTGTTAAGATTATATAATCTTGGAAATTGATTTTTATGGATAGTTGTAATACTCCTTGCCACTTTTAGATTAAGAAGTAAGATACAAGGAGGAATCGTTCTATATATGTAATTATGTATGGAAACCCAAGATAATTAAATAAGAGAGCAATCTAGATGGGTTGTTAACCAAGTGCTTTAATCGAGAAGTTGACAATTTATCCAATAAGGAAAGTGGGATGAAAACCTCTAATATCCTTTCCTTGTTTAACGATGGCACTACCAATTTATGTATAAACAACTAAGGAAACTAGCACCACGCAGACTCACAAACCCTAAGAGCTATAGAATATATATAGGGATAGACCCCATCCTTTCACATAGAGGGAACCTCATATCTCCTTCCCCTGTCATCTGCTCCTAGTCTAGGCAGTGTTCTTCCATGAAGCTGTTCGAATCTGGTCAACCAACCACCATTACCTCTTGGTGTCGAGGCACTGGCGGCCATGACAAAGAGATATGGGGAGCAATGGGAGAAGGGTGAGGAGGGGCGTCGACGACGGACCAAGAACCAGGTTGCTCTTTGCAACCGCGTCACGAAGCTTGTACAGTCGTCACCATAGCAGGACAGGTCGGGGCGTCTTGCAGAGGTTAAGAGGACCTTAGGACACTATCGAGGACACCCTGCCACCATATGACTTTCCGGCAAGACAAGTGAGGTGGGCGCCCAGCCTTAGAGATGGCAGTGTCCGTCCTGGGCGCTGAAAATGCGACGGTGCGTCGCGGAGCGAGTTGCAGACGCCAAGTGTGTGGGAGGCCAGGAAAAGTTGGGGGAACGACGCCCTCATCCCTAGGGATGCTCAGCATGCCGAGATTTCCTCTGTGGCACCATGAGGAAGGGGCGGCAGAGCTTGTGCAGGAGGTGGAGTGAGTGGCTTGTCTGTGGAGCCGACGGTGGGCGCACGACTTCAAGTCGTTGCAGGCGTCGTGTGAAGGAAGGAGAAGATAGATCAAAAAGACTCATCTTCCCAAGCTTTCCTATTCAACAACCAAGGGCACGGGAGTCCTTTCACACTTAATCAAGAGCCGAATTAGTTTGTTACAAGGTAATCTTTTTTCTCTACTGACGTGGCAACACATGATTGGTCCAGATAATGATAACTTCAAATAATTTTAGAAATAAAATGGTAATTCAGAATTAGGCAAGTTATATATGAATTTTGCTTAGAAAAATGTGAGGAATCCACTAAAAATAGTTTTGAAGCCACATTCTAATTGCAATTAAAAAAGTATGTAAAGATGCTATCTTTAATGGTTTAATTAATGCAAAATCCAAATATTTGTGATTAATGATTTGGGAAGGGTTAAATGGATGTTTAAAGTTGATATTAACCTGTTAATTATAAAAAGGTACATTAAGAACAAAAAGGATGAACTTTGCACGTAATTAGTTTAATTTAGAGATTATATGCATAAATATGTTTGAAATTTGAAAAGTACATAAAGTTATCATCTGTAATGATTTAATTAATGAGAAACCCTTAGATTTGATGATAGATGGATTTAATGATGTTCTTTGGATAATTCAAGCCAATATTAACCTATTGTTAATAAAAGTGGAAATAGGATCTAAAAATATGATCTTTTTATATGAATGGTTTAATTTAGGGTTCCATGTGCATGGATATGCATTAATGATCTTGAAAACCCTAATTTAGATGAATATGTCTTTTAATTGTTTTAATTGGTCAAATCCATGAATAAATAGAGATATGATTATCCTAAGTCGGTTTGAGTATAAAAGACCATTAAAATGGATAATTTGAGCAATTAGGGTTTATATGTGTAGAAAGAGTATTTTAGGGTTTGTTGACCTAAAAGGAATAAAGTTTGAGAAATTGATCTAAGAAACCCTAATGAATACTAACAAAACCTTAATTCGGATTAGAAACCCTAGAAAGTGAATCCAAGTCAATAAAGTAGAATCTTGATAAAGTGTGTAGTAAATAAGAGTACATGTGTTTTTCAGGATTCTTGATGATGTGGTTGAATTACTTGCTTGGATTGCTTTCTTGGTTGGAATTGATATTAGCTTGAAAAATCTACTGAACAGGTATGTGGTTACGCTTATGAATATTCTGAGTTAGTTTTTCGAGGGTTTGTCAAGGTTTTATCGGTTGCTTGAAATTAACTGTTGGATGCTTTTATTTCATGCAACTATAGAGTGACTATGACTATCACTATAAATGTATACATATAACTGGCTTAGATTTGGGTCCACCCTTGTGGCTATGCAAAGGCTAAAAAGGATAACCTAGAGCAAGGTCTAGGCTATCATGAGTTAGAAATTGGGCTACACATGTGTAGTGCCATGAGACTCTTAGCATGCCATGAATTAAGGAGTGGGCTTCCTACGGGTAGTGCCATGTGACTCAACCCTAGAAACTGATTCACCTGTTAGGTGGGATCATGAGGGGTATAATGGGGATAGGATATGCATGGATTGCGCAGTTATATTCAAACTGTAAAATTGTTTGTTAAACTATAATTGATTGCAATACATTGTTATGGATAATTGCACGATTAGTGTTTCCCCCACATACTAGCTTTGGTTGACCAACATTTTGTTTTTTGGCATTTTAGGTACAAATCCAAAAGGACAAACAGTAAATTGTCCTATTGAGAAATACATGAATTGAAATACAAGGAGGATTAGTAGAGTAGAAATTCATATGTGGATAAAAGTTTAGATATCCAATTTTTCAAAAGGTATGCAAAAGTTTATTTTCTTACAGCTTTCCAGTATAGTCTGTTAAAATTTAGTAATTGTTCTTGGTTAAATGTTGAACCTTTGATCTGGAAATTGTGGGTGCGACTTCGACCTCTCAGTCTCCCTTAATTGGGGGTTACCAGAAGGTGGGGTCATAACACATGATGTACGCAATGTTGTGCACCCGTCCTGATGTCTCATATGCACTCAGCATGACAAACAGATACCAATCAGATCCCAGAGATGCTCACTAGACAGCCATGTAGAACATCCTAAACTCCTTCAGAAGAACTAAGGATCAGTTCCTCATCTATGGCGGTGAGAAAGAGTTGGTGGTAAAGGGTTACATAAAAGCAAGATTCCAAACTGATAAATATGATTACATATCACAATCATGATTGGTGTTTTGCCTCAACAATGTTTTTGTGATCTGGAAGATTTCCAAGCAAGAGACAGTTGTAGATTCTATGACCGAGGTTGAGTATATTGTTGCATCCAATGCAGTGAAGGAGGTTGTGTGGATCAAGATGTTAATCTATAAACTTGGGGTGGTTCCTAGCATCTGTGATGTGATTGAGATTTATTGTGACAACAATGGAGCTATTGCACAAGCTAAAGAACCAAGATCACATCAGCGGTCCAAGAACATATTGAGGTGTTTCCATATCATATAAGAGATCATACAATAAGGAGATGTGAAGATTTGCAGAGTACCAACCGAAGACAATATTGTTGATCCCTTGACTAAGGCACTTTCACATCAGAAGCATGATGGTCATGCTAGATCACAAGGATTGAGATTCGTGGTTGATTGGCTCTAGGTGCAAGTGGAAGTCTATTGATATGTATGCCCATAGAACCAGTCATATGATGATTTTAATGGCATACTTTGTAAATGATTTGAATAATAATAAAGTCAATTTCTATCTACATGTTTTGACTATTTTTGAGATAATAGTATAACATGTTAGATGTATAGAGAGTGACAATATTCAATGACGTATGTCTTCAAGTACGTGACTTGAACAACGAAATCATACATATGTTAAGAGTATGTACATTCTCACTATCGTCCCTAGTCAGTTGTTATTGTGGAAATAACCATAGACATCAATAACACAAAAGACTAGAGTGTTTGTTGGTTGATGACAAAATCTCATCAGGCATGCTATATGATATCAAACCACACACATAGATACATGTTAGAGAACAGAGAATCAGACAGACGTACCATTAGAGTGATGCATGGAAACCACACTTGGTTAGTCTGGATCATCTCTTATTGTATTGGTGGTGACTGTGGTTCTTAAACTTGAAATCACTGCACTCATCAAATGTTGTTGTGTACACTTTGACATCATCAAACACAGTCTTGAAATATGGGTTGTTATAAAGGTGATGGTTGGGTGACTTTGACACATGGGGTTTTGATTGTGAGTGATAGATATGGAATTTGTCCCTCCTAAGGTAATATGGTATTCTGGCCACTTGTGAGCAAGACTGAGAAATGCATGGCCATGCACATGTGAGTCAATATATGATATTGAGCTTACAAATATCTTAGATGGTCTACTCTAGTTCAAGGAATATGATGACAAGTCCATATCTAGAGTTCAAATTTAGATATCAGTTATGGACATTCACTGCCAACATGAAATGGAATCTATAGTGTCACACACATAGGATTAACATGGAAGAGGATTTTATCCAAGAATGTTGTTTAGATTGATTACTAAAGGGTTTAGGTACTCAATTAAACATTCAATCAATATAATTGACTGAGAATCATCAAGTTAAAGTGTTGAATCAACAGATTAGAGTGTCAGATTCATTGAGAACTGAATTGATTGAGTTTTGCACAACCTGGACCACCAGCTGACCAGTTCACTGGGTGAACCAATCAGCTCATGGTCAGTGAGATGACTAGTTCACTCTGATGAACTGATCGGCTCATCTGGACCAACCAAGCAAGTGTTTTATTTCCCAGATCGTGAGAAAAGTTTCCCACTTCATAAGTCCAATTCGATTGGGACAAGAATTAATCTTCGTATTAATTTGAAATGAAATAGGAAAGTCAATTGCAGGTAAGTCTAGGAAGTGAAATGATCAATTCACTAGGTGAACTAATCGGCTCACCTGGCCAGTCGACTAGTTTAGTTATGAACTGACTGGTTCCCCTCCCGCAGTGCAAATAGTTCATGGAAAATATGGACCCTTCTACTCCCACACAGACTGGGAACCCTGACCTTGCCCTCTACTATAAATAGAGGGGTATATGGGGCTTCTCAGAACATCAGTTTCTCTATAAAGTTGTTGTCCTCTCTAGTTCTTGTAACCAAGAGAGCCCGAGAAAGTGTTGCCTGGACAGGGAGGAGGCACAATGAGGGAAAGACAAATGTAGAATAACAACTGGTTGTGGGAGGGTGTGTATGTGACTAGTATGCTGATAGAAGGGGGAAACTCCTTCTAGTCTATTCATCATAATGACTAGAATTACTGGTATTCCATGTGTACTATCTATAGAGGCGGGAGATTTCTACCGCTCAGGAGGACGACTGTCAACCGTAGTTTGGGTCAAGACTAGAAGTTGCACAAACACCGTCAAAGACTAGGTGGTAGAAGGCCACACTAGCTGTGAGGTATTGTCACTGAGAAAGCATCTTGATCAGGTATATCTCGCTAAACCATCCTTCCTATTTCATAGTTTTTGATGCGATCTACTAGTTGAGGGTTTGTGGTTAGATACATTTTTTGTTTCCGCTGCCTGATCTATCCCACAAAACCCAACAATCCCCTACCTTTGGCTTCTTCTATAGTAGTTGTGGATAGGGGAAATGATAGATCTTCAGGAAAGCATATCTCCCTTGTCGTTGCTCCAGTTTGCATGTTTAAGGGTGTGTTGGATTTTTCTTGAGAATCTACTCTATATTTATGTTTAACTTCTTGCATATTCTTGACTCTTCGTGAAGCTTCAATGTTTCAAACATGACACCACCATAAATATTTTGGGAGTTTCAAAAGCCTTTGAATAGCCTAGATCTAAATCTCTCCTTACTATAAATAGACCCATTATAGACTCTATCTTGCTCCCACGAACACAATCCCACCCTCAGTACTTGTTTTCTTACCCTCTTGCATATTCACCCAAATAAGGATTGATGTCATTGCTTCCACTAGAGAAGCTCACCACCCTTGCTCTCTCTCTCCTTGGGTACACACTGTATTTATAAAATATGTATTTTGATCTAACATCTTTGTGGAATCTCAAAAATGATCAAACCATAGTCCGTTTTGAACGAAAGAGAGATACAAATACAATTGAAATATTTTTAACACTTAACTCAAGATTCTTTTCCAAAATATATACATCTAATGAACTTTGAGGGTGATTTTCAATCAAGTTTATAGCTTTATCTAATCTTGACCATATTATCATGAAACCGTATAGGATCTATAATGGATCTATTGTTAAGACCATGATACCAGACTTTAGAACATGAATACTTCATCTAAATGATCTAATACTTGACATTAAAAAGGGACTTTTTCATCCTCATACATATGAGTCATTCGTCGCTATTTTTACTCTACCTATTAATTGGAAACATGGAAAAATCATGATTTTTGTTAAATATGGATCATAATCATATGATCATCTGGGATGAGTACCTTTATCTTACTTTGGATATCAAAATTACCAGACATCCAACTCTGACCAAACACTACTTGAATATTGACAATATCTTGACCCTAATCCTTAATCATGCTTGTCTTGAGATTTCCAATTTGAGATCTTTTGAGAGGTACATGTACTCTAACTTCTTGATATTGGTTGTTTTAATGTAGTGCATGATTACCTATCTATGGATAAAAATACTTGGCTACATACAAGGTTGAGTTACTTCATTCCATATGGCTAGAGTTTTGAATATACATGCATATATATATATATATATATATATATATATATATATATATATACATATATATTCATACATATATATATACATATATATATGTTCATGTGTGTTTGTGTGTGTGTGTATATGTGTGTGTTTGTATAAATATATATATATATATATATATATATATATATATATATATATATATATATATACATATACATACATATATATATATATATATATATATTTGTATGTAGCCTAGTTATAGTATGACAGTGAAGATCAATGGTTTACATTTTGCAAAAAATAGTCTTGATATACAAACACACTTGAGTGTATTTGTGCGATCCGTACACTCGAGTGTATTCTAGCCTGACTCTATATATATATATATATATATATATATATATATATATATATATATATATATATATATATGTATATATATATATATTTGTGTGTGTGTGTGTATCATTCTTTTATTCAGTTATTCGACTTGCAATATACTCTTATCATTTCCTTTCTATTGTTTCATATTGAGCCTTTCCCCTTTTGTTTCTAGCGGTCAAGTGGTTCCCTTTTGCCTTTCCCTTAGGGTTAAGTGGCCTTGGCCTTTCCCTTATGGTTAAGTGGATCCTTGTTAGTCATTTCACCCACTCTCTTATTGGGGTCATTGACTCTTGTTACAGAGTATATTTTGTTTTCTTTTCTTTTGGAAACTTGAACATGGTGATCTTTCTCTTTTTGTTAATATCTTATTTGCTTAGTCATGCCAAGTAGTTCTTATTTTGAATATATATTTAGTCTCTTGGTTTTCCACAATTATACTCTATGTTTTTGGATTGACTTTGAGTCATGATTTATGATTTAGGAAAATATGATGAATTATAAAGAGATGACTAAGATCAATTCTGCACTTGACAAACTTTGATGATAAGGATAGGTCTATGAAATCATAAATTGGGTTGGTTAGTTTTGTTGCTTCCTCTAATGTTCTAAGATTATTATTTTCTTATTGTATATGCTAGTGTGTGAGATCAATTTGCACCACCCATGGATAAATGCTTCAATCCTTCTACCACTTCTTAGACAATGGGATTTGGTCTGGGACAAAAATGGTTTTGTGGCAGTTGATAACAGAGCATACACACTCCCATATGATTTAAGTAAATAATTTTCTACAATTCCATAAACTCTTAATGGAGATATTATCATGTCTAGGCTTGGGGTTCTAGCTAATAATCACCACCGATCTATCTCACAATAGTGCATGAGCTACCCCTCTCTACCTAGCCAATGTCAATCTAGAAAGGAGTTTCTTAAACCCTAGAGAGTCATCTTGCTTCTCATCTTTTCTTTAAGTACTACACCTTTCCACCTATTAGAAAGTAATAAGTTACTTCTTGTCTTTTTTTTATGATTGAGTGTCTTGACTTGACATGTACTCCCCCTATTTTTCGGTGGCATGGGGAAAAACTAAAATATGAGATAAATGTTTTTGAAAAATATGGACTAATATCATGCCACGATCTAATCTAAAAATGACATCCCTATTTGATATATTAAAATACTCTTGAAAGTGATATACTCGTGTGTAGAGTTCATGCAAACTCAATAACTCCGGAATGGATATAAGTGCTTCCTATGATTGAGGTGAATTCCTGATATGATGAAATAAGGTGTAACTCATGTGTCACACCACATGGTTGATGAGGTCCTTATTGATTGAACCTTATTGCCCCTATTTTTGATCAAATCTCCTACATGATCAAGAAAATATTTCTCTATTAATATGTATAATTCCCTATACCCTCATATGACTATATCTTTAACCCCTAGATCATAATGGGAATACTTGTTATAAGATTCACCTTCCCTATTTACTATCATGCCTCTTTCTAAGACTCAGTTTTAAAAAATATGAATCATACAAAGTCTTGATCACACCCTATTATGATTAAACTCTTGAGTTACTAATTTGAATTCTTTGTTTCCAAAATACATCCTTTCCTTGATCTATAAAAAGAAGGGAGCTATACTATAATCCCAAGTTTGCAAAATCATGGAATACAGTTACCCTATTATGACCTTGATCTTTGATCCCACAGCCTTATGAAGTACAATATGATAATTGATACTCCCTTTATTTTTCTATGATCTACTTTTAATGAATATGAGTACTAGTGTTCTTGATTAGGGTGGTAATTTAGATTTGAATCCCCTAACCTTGGTCACATCCCTATTTATGACTACCTCTATATTATCATCTTCTTGATTAGTTTGGAAAGTAACCCCTTCCACTCAATTTTTTTTACTTGACCTAAGTCTCCAATATGTCAAGTCTATGACAATACTAATTTTCAATCTTGAATCTTGATCTAAATACAATTTTAACTATTACTTATGGCTATGTTCCTAGAGAGACCTAGGTCTAGATCATTTATCAAGCCTCGATACCATGGTAATAGAAATTATTGATTGATATCACACACTATTGCTTAGTTATTTCTCGATTATTTGATAAAGATGAATGATCTCCCCCAAGGTTTAAGTAGGAACCTAAAACATAGCTCTGAAATATTTGGACCTATGACCTTTATGTCCAGACTTTGACTCTCAATATTAATGTAGGAAATATTTACTCATGATTATGGAGCTTGATATTGGTGTAACTCCTATAGTCACCCTATGTGTAAGATCACCCAAAATATATGACTAGTGTCTTTTAACCCCAACTCTCAAATTGTTTGAAAAGATGACTATGTGAATACACTGGATTTATGAATTAGGGTGTAACTCTCCTTGTGGACTAAGGTGGGACCTTACATTTTGAAAATGAAATCATGATATTGAACTATGATGTTTGTCTTGAATTGCTGAAATACAAAATCTCTATCATGGATTGTATAGCTCCACCTAGGCCATTTAGAAGCTAAGATCCTAGAATTTTAGGAATGAAAATTATAATGTACTCTTGGCCAAAGAACTTTATTCATTTGACCTAAAATCTTATGATTCACATTTTGACCTTTGAAAAAAAAACTCAGATCTTGAGATGTTGACTCAATGATAATTTTGAGGATGATATTTTTGATTATAGGGTTAGTTTGCTAAAATTGACCTAGGTCTAGTCATCGCCAACCTTGATTATCCTTGACTATGAATGGACATCACACTCAAAATTTTTCTAGATTGTTGCTTTATGATTAATGATGATGCCTAGGATCTAAAATAGGAAATATCACCTACTTTGAATGATTGGAAAAAATAACATTTTACATTGTAATCTTGAATCTTGAATCTTGATTCTTGAATTTAAATTTTTTTAGATCATGATTTAATTCGATCCATGATGGATAATCTCTACTCTCATTGCCAACCATTACTTGATATAGACATGACTTGGAATTGAACTCTATCGATGAACTTTGATATTTTGACCTCTAGTTGATCAGTACAAGTTTACAACATACTTTTTATTTCAACATGATCATAATTTTGTAAATATTTTTGAATTTTGGGGACAAAATCCCCTATCAAGTGGATTTTTCATCCTTTGATTTCTAAATCTAGTTCTATATTTCTTGTACTATATAGCCCCACTTTATCATATTAAATATGCACCAAACACTCATTTTAGAAGAATTCTAGATAAAGGTATGATTTGAGGACATTTATGACACCTGAATCTGATATCATTGTACACCTTGTATACATGAATTAATACGTATACTAGAATATCTAATATGTTATATCATTCTAGTATCTATCTTTATCCTTCGGATTCCAAAATTTTTGTGAATATTTTAGACCAAATTTTAAGCCTTGTATCCAAATTTCAATAGAAATGGACTTTCCCAGCTCTATCTAAAATTCACAAAATTTGCATCTAAATCATCTTTTTGTGGAAAAATGGGCCAGATTTGGTTAGTGAGTCATGCCTAGTCAGCCTAGGTGGGGTCATCCCCTACCTTTAGTTTCTTCTATAGTAGCTGCGAGTACGATAAAAACCATAGATATTTACCTAAGTTGATCTCCCTTGTCTTTGCCCCATTTTACATGTTTAAGGGTGAATTGGATTTGTCTTGAGAACCCGCACCAGACTCATGTATAACTTCTTGCATATTATTGACTCTTCGCAAAGCTTCAAAGCTCCAAACTTTTCACCGTCATGGATGTTTTGGGAGTTTTAAAAACCTTTCAAAACCCTATATCTAAGTGTCCCCTTGCTATAAATACACCCATTAGTGACTTTGTCTTGCTCCCACAAACACAACCCCACCCTCGGTTCTCGGTCTCTTTCCCACTTGCAAATTCCCCCAAACTAGGGCATGTGCCATTGCTACCATTGGAGCAGCTCGTGACCCTTGCTCTCTCTCTCTCCCCTTAGGTACACACACTCTCTCTACAATATGTATTTTGATCATAACTTCTTTGTGGAATCTCGAAAATGGTTGAACCTACAGTTTGTTTCGTCGACAAGAGCGTGCAAAATGAAATGGAAATATTTTCAACACCTAATTCATGATTATTTTGCAAAAGATATATATCAAGTGAACTTTGATGGTGAATTTCAATCAAGTTTATAGCTTTATCTAGTCTTGACTATATTATCGTTAAATCATGTGAGATATGTAATGGATATATTGTTATGAACATGGCATCAGAATTTGCAACATGAATACTTCATCTAAATGGATTGATACTTGACATTAGAAAGAGACTTTGTCATCCTAGTAGATACATCCATATCGTTACACTTTTTGTTAATTGGAAAGATGCAAAAATTCTGCTTTTTGTTAAGAATGGATGATAATTATATGATCAGGTGGGATGAGTACCTTTATCTTACTTTGGATACCAAAATTAATGGACATCCAATCCTGACCAAAAACTACTTACATATTGACCAGGTTTTAACCCTACTCCTTAATCACCCTCATCTTAAGATTTTTAATTTGATAACTTTTGAGAGGTAGGTGTACTCTACCTTCTTGACATTAGATGTTGTGATGTAGTGTATGATTATTTTGGATACTTATATGGTTGAGCTACTTCGTTTCATATGTATAGAGTTTCAAATTTATATAGATATGTTGATCATTCTTTATTTGGTTATTTGACTTGCAATATATTACCCTAGTTTCCTTACTATATTGTTTTGTTTTGAGCCTTTCCAGTTTTTTTTCTAGGGGTCAAGTGGCACATGTTTCCCTTTCCCTTAGGCTTAAGTGGCCTTGGCCTTTCCCTTAGAGTTAAGTGGATCCTTCTTAGACTTTTCACCCACTCTCATTATGTGAGGTGATTGACTCTCGTTATGGAGTATTGTTTTTGTTTTCTTTTGGAAACTTACACTTGTTGATCGTTCGATTTTTGTTAATATCTTATTTTCTTAGTCATACCAAGTGGTTCTTCCTTTGAATATATATTCAGTCTCTTGCCGTCAGGAGTATCACTGGGTCAACGACAGCTGGACTATTCGAGAGAGAGATAGGCCTTGGTTAATTGTCTGCAACCAGCCACAGGTGCCTTGGGACCAGATTCTTTGGAGCAGGTTCCACTGCCCCAAGTGGAGCTTTTGTGCTTATAGAGCAATCCTTGGTCGGCTTCCTATAAGGGATAGAGTTAGTAGATGGGTGATTGGCTCTAGCAGCGTTTGCCTTCTTTGCTGTGAGGAGATGGAGTCTCACCAGCACCTTTTCTTTGGCTTCTCGTATGCTAAGTACCTTTGGGTTCGGTGCTCCCTTAAACTCAGTTGGGGGGTAAACCCGCCCACCAACCTTGTGGATACTATGGGCTGGATTTTGCAGTCGACGACTATGGATTGTCATCTCAGGAGGTTTGCGGGGCTGATATGGACAGGTCTCATCTTCCTCCTCTGGCAAGAGAGGAATTGTAGAGCCCATGGCAAAAGGGCGAGGGATAAATTTCAATTTTTTGATTAGTTTGTTAATACCTTATGTTGGTTTTGTAAAGCTAACCCGGGTACCCTTGTGAGGGTCATGCTAGAGGTTAGGTTGATGTGGGGTCTTTGATGACCTTGTACAGTATACAGGGTGTCCACCTCTATACTCTTTTTTAGGGTTCTAGTAATATTTTACGTTATCCAAAAAAAATATTTAGTCTCTTGTTTTTACACAATCGTTCTAAAAAATTTTGCATCGACTTTGAGTTATGATTTTCAATTTAGGCAAATATGAAGAACTATGAAACATGACTAAGATCGATTTCACACTCGACAAACTCTGATGACAACTAAAGATCTATGAAATCATAAAATTGGTTGGTTAGTTTTGTTATTTCCACATGTGTTGAGATTATTATTTTCTTATTATATACGCCAGTGTGTGAGATTCGGTTGGGTCACTAAGAGATGGGAGATTGAATCCCTCTACCATCATTTACGAAGTGGGATTGGGTTTGGGGTAAAAAAGGTTCTGTGATAGTAATTTTGGGAGGAATATTTAACGGACAATATATATGGTCTTCCATCGTATTTTAGTCTTATTGAATCAATGCTTTCATCTTATACATGACATTCTTTAGATCCTTTTACACTGTGTCCTGAAAAATTCTTGTATGCTGAAAAATCATAAATCATACAAAACAACATATCATGCAAATTAAAGATTGCTCTCCATGTGAAGCATCATAACTCATAATGCATTCTTCACAATTTTTATTTAAGTCATCAATCATAGGTTCAAAGTATATATCAATATATTGCTATGTTGTTTGGGCCAAGTGCTATGTTGGATGCTTAATGAACCATATGAATTTGCATCAACATAGATTCTAAGCATTAGATTTCTCACTTTTTCACCAAATTGAGGGTACACTAAATAAATCTTCCATTGTGGTAAATCATACACATGTCGTAGGACCCGTCATTGTTTACCTTTCCCTCTATATGCAGGACCAAATTTTGTGCATGTTCCAAATTTATAAAAAACCACTGAAAATATTGTATGATAGGTATCTATTACATAGTCTTAGAAATATAGTCATTCTTACTCTAACCTAAAGTCATCATTTTGTACCTTGAGGTCACACATTTTTGACAATCATATAGACATTATCCTTTTGAAATAATTCACAATCATTAAGGCATGCATGTATCTTCTTTGCCTCCATTCCCATTATATACATCAATTTCCTTGCTTCATATGTTGAAATTGGAAGCTCGATATCTTTTGAAATAATTTTTTCAATGAAGAAAATAGATACATGAAATATTTATCATTTTGCATACTATTAAAATTTTGTAAGAAATCTTAACTTAATGCTTAGCCTCGTAAACTTACTACAACTTAAATACAACAATTTTTCAGCATCATGTAAATTTTTTCTACATAAGAAAGGTGGATTTGTAAGATTTATCCCACAACTATATAGCCTCAAATCAGCCACATTGTTCTGAACTGATTCATTTGCATCAACATCATTCATCATTTCTTATTCCACACTATTACTACTATAGACATTTACTGAACATAGGAGTATCTCCATGCCATTACCATTATCCCTGTATAATCTCATTACAAATGACATGAATTTTTATTTTCTTAACAATGTATACATTCAAGTTGTTATTAAAATTCCTACATGGGAAATAGAACCTATCTCCAAGTCATCTCCTCTGTTCTTCCACAAAACCTATAAACTAACCAGGACCACTTATAAACTCTAGAGTTCAACAACTTGAAATGGACTTCCAACATAGATCCATTCTAATATGCTTGAATATTGTTCAAAATTGAATCATTGTATGAATAATATTAGAATATAAATTGATGAATGCATACCAACTACCCCATTCTTGAACACTTAATATCACTAATATGTTTATATTGCATGTTCTATTTTTAGGATTATTTTGGTAGAATTTTTTGACAGTTCTCCAAGTGCATTAATGGAGATGTGTAAACACCCACATGCATATCTACTCCTAGAAAAAAATGAGAAATGGTTGTCATAATATTCTTGAAACAAAAATACACATTATACAACTCTTAAATTTAGTCATATTATTTTGTGGAAAAATAGCCCTTCTATCTCCTAATATTTTGTCATATTATTGATGCCACTATTAAACTCCTTTAGGTTTTTAGCCTCATACTAGTTTCTTTGTTAATCTTTGGTCTACTCAGGGTCTCTTACCACAACACAAAATTGATATATTGATATCATTCCAAATTAGGCATGTTAAGCTTGATGTTCTCTCATAGTTATATCCTTCAAAAGACAAAATACATTTGAATGTATTAGTGACCTTTTAGGTCTCAAGTTTGGATGTTGAGGCACACATCTAGTGACCCCTTAGAGATAAAGTTTGAGACACACATCTGAAGGCTTGGAGAAGCTCTTCCATAATAAGAGAATTGTGCAAAAACTTGATGGTCAATCTGGATCTCTTATTAATTCATTTGGATTTATTAGTGGCGTTCTGGATCTAGATCCACAAGATCGTGTTCTTCATCCGCAAAAGACACATCTAGATTTTGTACAACTAACATGCACAAAGGTATAACCTTTATCCCTTCTTATTTATTTAGTTCATTGATGTTTTCTACCTATGGAAAATCCAACAATTAGGATATCAAGGGATGACTTTCTTTTTATTCTATTTCACCCCCTTCCTAAAATATCTACATTGATATAAGAGTCGGTCTCATATGCTTTTAATGCTAGTTTATGTTTTTAACTATAAAAGATTCTTTGGACAAATATGTGCAAACTTGTAGACACATCAATCACCTAATATCGTATATGATATATACATATGTGTGTGGTGTCTTTGTGAGTACTACATATACATATGTGACACCTTAAAAATCATTTTGTTTGTGGATGAGGATATGGTATTTAGGTCATTGTGGTCTTATCTAAAATATGTAATATAAACATTTTGATTTTGATCAGTCATCATGTAATATGTATACAACTTTCATTCCATGCCCCTCTATATATTATGAATACATCATCGATGGACCATGCTAGAGAGGGTGAGATGATCAAAAGTGCATGCTAAAGAGAATGGTCCTTGGAGAGTTCATGATCAAGATGAAACGATAGATCATCAATACCACAAGAACATCCCAAATCAAGAACTTCTGATCATCTGACTAGCTTTTCTGATCAGGAGACTAGAAACCCGAAAAGGTCTATTTTAGAATTACATTTGGATGTGGATCTCTTGGTTGTTTCTACAACACTTACTGGCTGAAGTTATTGTACTAGCATATCTTATTTTATGACTTGTAGTGATGTTTATAGTACATGATACATATAATAATATATATATCTAATGGTGATTAGATACATAAGGATATATATATATATATATATATATATATATATATATATATATAAGACCCTCAATATGATAACAACATTGAATATACCTTACAAGTTCAATACACATGAAAACCTCATTTGATAATGTGTGGGAACACCAAGCATGGTATACCTCTACCTTGGGAAGTGTGATAATAAGCATGTGGGCCTACCAAGTTGGGTGTATGTCTTATTGTATTGGCCTTGGGTTGTACTTGATTGGGCGATCTTAATGAGATTAAGCACCTAAAGGCATAAATATGACATATTTTCATATGATGATTTTGACATGGAGTGTGCAACCATCTATCCAAAAATTGCATATGATGCAATTGTTAAATGTTACTATCTTAATAATTAATTTTTGAGTGATCAACCGTAGTTGACTCAACACTTACTATATTTTGTATCTTGGTTCACTAGAATATATCTCATTGTAATCTTCCAATTTAATAGTAAATGGCTATTCATTTGAATAAAAAATTAGAAATGTGATTAATTAAAGTCCAAATTAATATTGTAAAATCAGATTTTTGAAATAAAACTAATTTTCAAATCAAAATATTGACTTGCATAAAATATCTTCTATGCATATCAATGTAAAACACTAACAAAAATCCATTTTCACTTCGATCAGACCTTGAAAAAGAGAGACATATTGGATTAAACTTTAACGACTCGTTGAGGATGCTGAGAATCATTCTCACTCCATAGAACTAGCTATATGTCCTAGATACACCACTACCTAGTGTACCCACTCCAAATACTCCTAGGGCAGATAAGGAAGCTCATGCGAAGCATTCTAATGACATTATGGACATTAAATGAGTAATGCTTTTCTCTATGAATCATGAGGTTCATAAGAAGAATGAGAACATGGATGTTATTGAGAGGATAACATGTCTTAGGAACATATATGATGAACATGCAACATAGGACATGTAGGATGTCTCTAAGGTGTTGTTTAAGTACAAAATGGCAGAAGGTGATCGAATTGGAACCCATGTACTCATGTTCATTGGGTATGTGGAATGCCTTGCAAGATGAGGATTTCTTTTTGGTCGAGATTCGGCCATAGATGTGATCAAAAAATCATGTCATATTCATATCAACAATTTTTCACAAATTACAACATGAACAATTTTGATAAGCCATTTATAAACTACTTAGCATTTTGAAAATTGTTGAGGAGAAAATGAAAGACAAGTTGAATTCCATTTCAATGGTCATCAAAGAAAAAAAAAGGTAAAATGAAAATCTCATAAAGGTTTTAAATCTAGACCAAAGACTTTTTCACTTAAACAAAAAGATGTGGCTAAGGGAGGCCATTGTCGTCATTTTCACCAGACTGAGAAATTGCCTAATCTACCTTGAGAAACAAAACAACAAGAAGTTAGCGATAGAGATTTCCACTTGAAGTATATATGATACAGAAATAAACTTATGTACTTATTCATCATGGGTGTTGGAATACCATATGTAGATCTTACATATGCTCAAATATGCATTATCTGAAAAGATGTAGACCATTGAATGAAGGGGAGGTGGAATTACACATTGTAAGTGGAGCAACAGTTGATGCTACTAGAGTAGGCATCTATTATTGATGTCTACCTAGTTGGCTTGTAATAGAGATAGATAACTTCCATTATGTACCTACCATATATTGACATAATATTCTTGTATCTTATTTTGACAAGAATGATTTTGAGTTTATAATAATGGATGGTCATATTTCCATTTCTTGAGAAACATGTATATAATGTATATACCAACTAGTTTAAAGAGATTTTTTCAAACAAAATTTATCTTTGGCACTATCATCTAGGGCACATAAATGAAAATCTCATTCTAGAGTCCATGAATATGGTTATCTAGACTCTTTTGATTTTTAATCAATAGAGACATGTGAATATTGTTTATTGGGAAAGATGAAAAAATTACCATTCACTAGAAATAGTGAGATAGAGAGTGTGACTTATTAGGACACATACATACAGACATGTGTGGACCTTTTATCACATGTTTTAGAGGTGGATATCAGTATTTCACCACTTTTATTAATAACTTCAATATATTTGGATATGTGTATCTTATGATATATAATTCAGAGACCTTTGAAAAATTAAAGGAATAAATGAAGTACACAATGAACTTGGTAAAGAGTTAAAGAACTTTGACCAGATCTATGCTGTGAATACTAAGCCAAGAGTTTTAGGTCCTTGTGAGGAATTTTGTTGTTGTATCACAAAGGATTCCACCTAGGAAAAGACAACATAATCATTTGTTATAAAGTAGGAATAACACCTTGTTGGACATGGTATGATCAATCATGAGTTTAGTCGATCTTTTGATTTCATTTTGGGGGTATCCTATTGAAAGCGCCACATATACACTTAACTGAGTACCGTCTAATTTTGTTTAAAAGACACCATATGACATATGGAATGGGAAACATCCCAATATATATTTCAGGAAGGTTTGGGGATGTGAATCTTATTTCAAGAAGAAATTTATGTAATCTTGGACCCAAATAGGATACATGTATCTTTATTGGGTACCCTAAGGAAACTAAGTGTTACTATTTCTATATTCCATGTGACAATGAAGTGTTTATTGTCAGAAATGTTGTACTCCTCAAAAAGGAATCTATTTCCAGAAGAACCAATGGGAGGAAAATAGAATTTAAGGAAGTTCAAGACCAAAAAGATGAGATTGTACCTGCGGTGGTATATAAGGAATAAAGGAACCAAAAAAGATTATCAAATCTCGAGTTGATATCATAACACAAGAACGTTGAAGGTCTAGTATGGAATGTCTTGGGATCGACGATATGATTTCTCATGACTCAATATGATGTTGTGTTGGTTTTTGAGGATGATGATCCAACAACCTACAATGATGCTATTGAGGAACCATATATTGAGAAACGGATTGAGGCCATGAAATCTAACATGGAATCCATGTATAATAATAAGGTATGGAGCTTGGTTTATCTACATGAAGGGGTAAAGTTGTAGGGTTCAGAAGGGTCTTCAAGAAGAAGATGGGAATGGATGGTAAAGTAAAAAAAACTTATAAAGGTAGATTTGTAGTAAAAGGTTCTATACAAGATGAAAGTGTTAACTATGATGAAACTTCTTCACTAGTTGATGTGGTCAAATCCATCAACATCATGCTTGCCATTGAAGATTAACATGACTATAAGATTTCGGAAATGGATGTTAAAATTGCATTCCTTAGTGGGAATCTTCTAGAGGATGTGGCATGAAGGTTTTATCACTTCAAATGAACACAATATAGTATTTAAGCTATAAAGGTTAATATACAAACTGAAGCAACCATCCTGAATTTGGAATCTGTCTTGATGATATTATCAAATAGTTTGTCTTTATCCAAAATTAAAATGAACCTTGTGTTTACAAGAAGGTTAGTAGGAGTATGATTGTATTTCTCATATTATATATTGATGACATACTATTTATGGGAAATAAAATACCTACATGACAATTTATTATAACATGGTTGGGAAATACCTTCTCCATGAAGGAATTAGGTGAAACATCTTATATTCTAGGAATAAAAAATTACAGAGATGGATCTAGAAGGCTTCTTGGTCTAAGTGAAAGTACATGCATTGACAAAGTGCTAAAGAGGTTTGGCATGCAAAATTTTAAGAGAGGACACTTACCCATATCTCAAGGGATATGTTTGTCTAGAAGATATTGCCCCAGCTCCTTGGAAGAGTGGGAATACATGATAAGATTACATATGCCTCTACCATTGGATCTATCATGTATGTGATGGTATGTATGTGCCTAGATGTCTGGTAAGCTTTGGGAATGATGATAAGGTATTAGTCCATTGGATTTGGGTGATGGTCACTAGATATCTATAATGAACATGATGGACATGTTGTTTGTATGAATCTTATGTTTTCCCTTTGAGCATATAATGTACACACATCTTGCTTTTTTTTAATATATAGTAGTAATGTTTTATTAAAAAGATTAGAAAAATAATAAGCTTTATTGTTAAGACAAAAGAACAATTTATTGATGAACTTTAATATAAATGTCTCACATGTAAAGGATTTCATTGCATTGTAAAAATAAATTAATCCAATCAACTTACCCGACAAAAACAAGTTACCAATATCACATGCAACACATGTGTATTTTTTCACCCAACCTTTTCTAGATTTGATGGCTACGAAATATATACGCAATCACATGCAATATGTTTCTTTTTATTTGTCATGTAGGATTAACAATTAATTGATGTTTCATCGACAATTATTCTATAATTTTCTATTTCTACTAGGTGTATGAATATTATGTAACATTATGATGATATATTGGGAATAATTTATAGTGGTTGGTGAAAGAATATTTTATTTATGTCTCTAAAATTTGGTTGATGTGAAAAGATATTTAAATAGTTATATAATGTATATTGAAATACATATATGGGTAATAATTTTGAGACACATTGATAGTTTGAAAATTTTAGATTAAAAATTCTAATAAAACAATTGATTTATTTAACAACTAATAACACAAAACTTATAGGTAATATTTAACACAACATTAATTTTGCCAAATAATCATGTGCACTACCTGAGTGGGTTGTCATTATTCACACATTATATTAGGTCAAATGCACCATATTTTTTGGCAAATTTGGAATGCTCTATAAATGTTTTCATATTTATGGAAAAAGTGGTGCATGTATCTTAGTCCTATAAAAGCACTACATGACTCGTGTATTCTTGCCATGTTATGATGTGTCAGCTATATTTGTGCATTCACCTGAACAAGTCAAAATACCAAAATGGTTGGTGCATTCATAATAAAAATGTGCTCTTTTAGAAATTAGTTTATGTTGGGCCATATAGGGCTTAACATACATAATTTTTGGTTTAGTGTTGATTTTTAGGGAAAATGTACTATGGTTTTTTTTTCTTGATTTTTTTAGAAAAACTAGAGATCGATTCTTATTAATTGAACTCTCTAGTGCATATAAAATAGGATCTATATGAATATCTTGATTACAGTCAAGCCTACTAGGCTTTGCAAAAAAAGAAGAAACAAGCTATGTTAGAACTAAGAAATTATTTAGTAGTAGTGTCAGCTACCACATTCATGTTCTATGGTATGATGAACTTGTAGCACTAGTACAAGTTTGACGTTTAATGTCACTTTTGCTGACGTTGGTTCCTTAGTAAAATCGACACCACTTTACCAACAACGTCGGTTCTTTACGCCAACCGTCACCACATGTGAAGTTCTTCCGATTTAGAAAAGACATGGCTACCACTTTCACTTTAACGTCGGTTTCTTTTAAAAGAAATTGGCGTCTAAAATTTCCTGCAAAAAATAATTTTTTAGGAAAAATGTTTGCCCCTAAAATTTGCAGTCTGATGTTTATTGTGTATATAATTGATGACAAAGTTTTCACACCATGTCCCCATAGAAAAAATTATCCCCCATTTGTAATTGGTTCTATCTAATAACTGACGACTAAGTCCCCTTAGTGGGATACAAAGTTTTTAGTAGGGGATGGGTCAATGTCGTTGGTTTTTTGAAAGAAACTGACAGCTAGCTATTTTCACGCCATGTTTCTATGAAAATATTTCTCCCAAATTGCTTCTTCGTCGTTGATTTGTCATGCTTAACAGACAACTATACCCCTAACTCGAGGGTAATTTTTTGTTTGGATATGTAGTTAGTAATCAGTTTCTCAAACGTAACCGACGACTATGGTCCTAAACATGTGTCTTTTTTGTTTGGTTTAGGATTTAGTCATCGGCCTTTTTCACAAGCAACGACTATACCCCTAACCCGAAGACAATTTTTTATTTGGATATGTAGTTGATCATCAATTTTCACAGACTTAAACGATGACTATCGCCATAAGTCGATGTCTATTTTTTGTTTGGATTAAAAGTTATTGGTTGGTTTAATATTTTTAACCGATGATTAGTTACTTGTCAGTTTTCCTAAACTACCAACAAAAATATCCCACTTAATACCACCAGTGAAATTTCGTTCCCCCAATCTCTATTTCATTGCACTCAATTGTTCTCTAGCTTTAGTGATCCCAACTTCCTCGTTGCTTCTCCTACTCTACTTGCCACCACTACTAGTTGATGCCTAACTCCTAAACCAGAAATTAGGGGAAAGAAATTTTGCGGGTGGTATAGTCACCGATTGTAAAAAAACACTGATGACTAAATCCTAAATAAAAAAAAATTGACATCAGTTTAGAGCCATAGTCGTCAGTTATGTTTGAGAAACTGATGACTAACTACATATCCAAACAAAAAAATTTCCCTCAGATTTGGAGTATAGTCATCCATTAAGCATGAAAAACAAACAACAAAGAAACAATTTGAGGGGAAAATATTTTTGTAGCGACATGTCGCGAAGATACCTAGTCGTAGGTTTCTTTAAAAAAATCGACGATATAGACCCATCCCCAAATAAAAATTGTGTGTCTCACCAAGGGGACTTAGTCGTCAGTTATTTAATAGTACTAACAACTAATGGGGAGGTAATTGTTTCTGTGGGTATGGCATAAAAAGTTTATCGTCGGTTATATACAAAACCTACACCAGACTGAAAATTTTAGAGACACATTTTTCCTAAAAGTTTGTATTTTGCAGGCAATTTTAGACGTCGATTTATTAAAAAAAATCGATGTTAAAGTGAAAGTGGTACCCGTGTCTTTTCTAAATCGAAAGGACTTCACATATGGTGATGGTTGGCATGAAGAATTGACATTGTTGGTAGATTGGTTTCAGATTTACTAAGGAATCGACATCAGCAAAAGTGACATTAAACGTCAAATTTGTACTAGTGAACACTTTGATCCTTTCTTGTAGATTGTAGATCCATATATATTTCCATTTATCAAGAATAGTGAATTCTTTATCCACAAAGAGCCAAGGGCCATCTCTAAACTAAGTGTGAAGAGAATTTCCCACTTATTACAAGAGGCCACAACCAAACATCATCACCAACTATAGGGTCCAAAATAGGGATACTAGAAATTGTTTCCCATGTATCTTTAGGGAGGTAGTGGTAAATGAAGTTCCAACTCCATCCAACTACATCAAGAAACATGGAACTAACAATATAAGTTTGTAAATCCTCAAGAATCTAATAGTTGTTATTGTGCTCAAGTACAGACTTCCCAACAATCCATTTATCATTCCAGACATTGGTGATCAATAAATTGTCGATAATCTATGGCTAATGAGTTTAATGACACCAACATGCTTCTTTATAAAACTCCATGTAGAGGATCATGGCTGGGTCGCAAACCAATCACCTTGGACATACTTCTCTTTCATTATCTTAACCCAAAGTTTCAATGGATCATTTAATAAGGTTCAAACATTCTTTGTCA
Organism: Alisma plantago-aquatica; assembly: GCA_963693085.1. Taxonomy (NCBI): domain Eukaryota; kingdom Viridiplantae; phylum Streptophyta; class Magnoliopsida; order Alismatales; family Alismataceae; genus Alisma; species Alisma plantago-aquatica. Next base: position 1,613,664,447 of record OY856409.1, on the reverse strand, counting down.
TTAGTGCATAGTTTTTATCATGAGAATCATTTATGTCATGACCCCTATATCCTTATTTGAGGATACATTTTCCCATGAGACTAGTAATTTCTTATGTTTCTCCCAATTGCTTGACTAGATGAATATGTAGATATGTTCATTAATATCATCACAGATCCATGGAGAAAGTTGAGTAGACTACATATTAAAGGTTGGAAGTGCTTGTAGAGTAGATTTTTCCTAATTAATCCACCCATATAGAGAGATGTGATGCATGTCCAGCTGTTTAATCTATTTCAAAAGAATGAGATAATGTGGTCTATTAATATTGTGGTGAAGAATCAGAACTCTCATGTATTTTCCAAGAGAACTACTCCAATTGAAACCGAGTTTTCTACTGATAATATGAACAAAAAAGCATGGTGTAATGCATGAACCCACCTCTCGATGCTCTCGTAAAGTTTTGTGAAAGAAAACTGACCCCATGGACCATCATAGGTTGTAACTGTGTGATGTTTCCTCACCCGCGAACAAGCTGGGATCAACTTCTTGACTGGTCACTGATCCTAGTACTACTATGGACTAAGCATGCTTAATCACAAAGTGCTTTAGTGATGGGCGCCCTAAAAAGGAGGTGCACCTTGGAAATATGGGTATTACAATCAGTCCTTTAAAGATCATTTTATTCGAGGCCTCAAATCTTGTGACATAATATTACCCACTTAGAATCTTAATGTCCTTGACAAGGTTCAACAATGTGGTCTGACAATATATTCCATTTCAGTATCGACCTAGAATGACCCATGGACACCCATCTCCCAATCACAACTACTAGTGAAAGGGTGGGCACATCACTTAGGGTATCACTTTCCAACATGCATGGACCAAACTACTCAATGTGTTGTGGATAATATATAACCCTACAATTCTCTCTTTACTACCTATTGAATATTGCAAATGTCCTTGTCAAGGTTCAACTATAATGCCCCATAATGATTCCCCATTTTAGTGTAGAACCAGAATGAGACATTTCCACCCAACTCCTAATTAAATATACAACTACATGGGTGGTTACATCACCATCTACATCCCTTTCCAACATGTTTAGAGTGGCATGCTACATGTCCATGTGGGCCCCACGTACTAGAGGGGTTTTGGTTTTAATAAAATATCTAACATTCAAGCCGACTTTTCAAGACTCTACTATAGTTTCAAGAATGAAGATTGGGCCCACAAACAATTATTATCCTTAACTATGTGCTTTTTCCTCAATCAAGCCCAAGCTAGGATCAACTCCCTGACTAATCACTCATCCTATTACTACTCCAGACTAAGCATGCTTAACCAAAAAGTTCTTAATGATGGGCTCTTGCGGCACCTCTTTGTTGAACCCCATCAAAACCTTTCTATTTGATTCATTTACATAATTCAAGTTGTCAGACTATAATGAGTGAAAACCCTATTTTCTAAAAAAGGAATCAAGCGTAGGGCCACCATGTACATTTTAGTTACTTCTGGGTGCAAAATCAATTTGCACAAAGTTTAGACAAGATATGGACCCACATACAACTCTGTGAATCCTTAAATATGGTTCCCAACAGTCCTGAATCCTAATGGACAATATTTACACATAATCAAGGTTATAGGTGATGCCTATAAAAATATTAGTTTTCCCTTACTAATTATGAGATCTTATGAGACAAAATTCAAGCCCTATACTTTTTGGAATCTTATGAAAAAGTTTCTCATTTCTGTGCCAAAGGGTTTTAAATCCAAATGTGTCAAAACAAACCACACACATTTTGGGTCTCCTTTAGAATATCATGATGTGAGCCAAAGCGTTTCACACCCATGTGTCTAACCATATCACACACAATTTGTTTTTCCTTTCATCAGATCACATTGGGCACAATATAATTTCAGACACTGATGTGTCAAACCGATTCACACACATTTTAATTTTTTATTGGAAAAGGACACTTGGGCGCCAAACCCTTTCATTCCTGCAAGTTCCAAGTGAATCTTCTCCCACTAAAACTGCATTGGTCTTGGAAAACATGTGAGAGGGTCACATGGAACCCAATTACTATCAGTAGAGAGAGTGTGGCATCAATTTTGAGAAAAAGGTAAAATCTCCTTGACAACTCTCCCTATTATAGAAAAGCAGAGAACGAGACCCCATAGGGAGCCCATAGACGATTGAGAGGAGAATCAAAGAGACTGTAGAATGAGTGAGAGAAATAAAGACAAAAATTCCTTTGTGAAAAAGATATTCACATTGAGAAGTGAAAAAGCAAAACTAGTACACACTGAGAAGTGCAGCAAATCCCATCGCCACCCAGATGGGTGAAAGTAATCAACATTGGGAAGTGTTGATTGGACTGACGTCTTATCCAGATCCAAATTTTTTGCCAGACTTGTTGAAGCACAAATACACTCCATACTGAGAAGTGTGAAACCCTCTTGCACCTAAAATACAAAGCAAGGTGAGAGAACATCAGATCATCAACTTCCCCATGATTCACATTCCATTATTTTATATGGAAAATCATACTATACTATTTTGATAGGCGAAATGGGGCACTAATTTTTTATCCTTCCCATATTCGTAATTGAGTGTGCTGAATTTAGATTCTCATACGCGTTCCTTCGTTATCCACGCACAAGTCATTTCCTTTAGGTTTTCTGATTTTTCTTTTGAAAAATTAGTGGCAACTCCAAACCATCCTTTCTTGTTTTGAATTTCTAATGAAAACAAAATGGTGACTCTATTGGGGATGACTTGTAAAAGTACTATTTTTAAGTTTTGAAAACAAAAGGAGGTGCACCTTCATGATATTGGTAGTAAAATCATTCCTTTTAAATTTTTTTCATCCGAGGTCATAAACCCGAGGATGTTTTGGTCATTCACTAATGATGTAGGGAATCAAAGTTGTGATCATAATGAATATGCCACCATTTACGCCCTCTTGAAATTAAATAAGTGACTTATTTACATATAGGGAGTACGAATATGGTGTATATAAGGTAGTTTAATTTTGAGGTAAACAAAGTCATATTCACTATAATCATGACTTTGATTCCCTATATCATAAATGGATTTTTTTGGTCGAGGTTGTCTCTATAGAACAAGAGGGAGAGTCAGTGAGTATTGGAAATTTCTACATGATCATATAAAGGGATACAAAACATGTGGTTTGGAAAAAGCCTTATAGGAACACCAATCATGTGATTTGGTGGGAGATGTGCTGCATCTTCTCCTTACTGTTCTTTAAAATTTACAAACTTGAGGTGATGGCAAACCCACGACATGAGAAGAAGAAGCGATGTCTGACTTCAAATCCTTACTTTCCTAATTAAACAACATGAACATGTGGACTACTGCTTGAAGGGAGGGGGGATTTGTTCTAGAGCAGTAGGGCTTCACAGATTTGAATTTCTACATCAAATGAGGCTATAGAAATGACTAGTTTTCCCATTTTATAAATGGTGATGCCAGAAAACATGTTGGTGGAAACCCATGGAGGCATGCTATACATCAACTACTAGTTTGAAGTAGTAAGAAGGGTATCCTAAATTGAGTGTTTATACCAATGGTTCATTTTACATGATATAAAAAGTGTCCATGAATGAGATAACAATTGTGGTCACCCTTGGTGTACATGCTACAAAGTTTGAAAATAAAGATATACATCACAATGACTTATATGGGAAGAAAATAGGAGGTTGCTCAAAAGTAGTTTGTAGAATATTTTGAGGTGGGTAGGTGGGATGAACATCAATGGGATTAAGAGAGAAAGATTTCTCCCCCCTCTCCCATGCCTATGGCGGAGGTCGAATGCCCGGGAGGGTGGTAAATCAAGGCGGCAACTAGGATGAACATCTATGGTTGTAGATGTGGTGGTGGATAAACAATCAATGGTGGTGGTTTTGGCTGTGCTGGTGAGAAACATTAAACTAGCAGGGCATACAGATCATGGCATGTGCGACATTCTAATCATAAACAACAATTTCTAGTGTTTATATAAACTTGGGCCAATAGTCTTCATATTCCAATTACACAAGAACTAGACAATATGCATATATTAGATATTTCATTTCTACATATGTGGAAAAATTATAACTAGATAGGCACATTGGATATACATTGTTCAAGATCAACAAATGAAACAAACAATTTCATTGTTCAAGGTTGAAGAAAGAATTTACCCAAATAATCCCTATTATTGATTTTTGTAATTGTGAGGGAAGACGAAACCCTACGATATATGAGATTGTGATAGCTAACAATAATTTCTAGTGTTTAGATAAGAAAGCTTAATTATGCATGAACAAATATTTATTATATTCCATTTAGATAAGAGATAGATGATATTTATCACACTATATATTTCATTTCAACATATGTTAATCAATTCTAACTATATAGGTTGCATGTCATATATTGTTCCAGATTTATAATCCAATCAAATGATTTCCATTATTTATGATCATCAAATGTATTTGCAATAACCTTGAATTTCTCTCTCCTCCTTTATAAACCTTCTCTCTCCTTGATGCATCTAACTTGGTTTGATTTCAATTACATGTTTTAGGTGTTTTGATGTGTAATTGAGGTCAAATTGGTTCTGTGATCCAAGATGTAACACTATCTTATATGTTTTACCTCAGTTTTGTACCTTGATGATACATACCTTTTCATTTAATTTTACCTTCATCAATGAACTCTTTTACCCTCTAAGGTACTCCATGTTGTAGAGTTTTTTATTACAAATACACCAACACAAAAATCACATCAATATGGCCTATAAAACTCTACTTTGTACATTACAAACATTGACATGTTTGATCTCTTTTTTGATCTTTCTCTACCTTGTGCTGGCCTACATGGGTCCAAGTGCAAATCATGGGGCAACCAACATGCCCCTCTCCTCCTCTCACTTTGGGAAAGAAGCCCATGGGTGGAGGGTCATCTCCATCTTCCATCCAGATTGGGAAACCTTGCATGGAGGCCTTGGATGTACATTTGTGACTTGTTCTGAGAAATGATAGATTTTTACTCTAATCAGTTAGTATTGCATCATAATGTGAACTAATAATGGACCAACATCAAAATCAATATTTTATAGCCTCTATGACTCAAATATATGCCCCTAATCACCCTTATTTGTAAATTTTTCCTTTATGACACTTGATGAGTGAATGTGACCCTTTATGATGATGCATGTTATACTTGATCCACTTAATGTGTTTGACCTTGTTGATGCATCCAACCATCTTAGACCTTTGAAATTAGTTATCCTCATGATTTTATGACCTATATGCCTAGGTCCCATACCACTTTTGCTCCTAAGCTCACCCTTTTTGACCCCTTATAAGTACCTTAATCCATGCTCTTTTATCTATTACATGATGTGAATCTTATTAATATGATATCCCCTCTCAAATAAAAGTTGATTCCTTTGTTCTAGATCACCTTGATAATGATGTCCACCTAAGTCTTATGATGCAGATGAACTATGTTGATGCTTGCATATATGTTGGCATGTGGATTCCCAAGGTTTGGAATATGGTACCTACACCCTAGGGGCCAACCACCTATATTAGAGTGTGTTTCTTATGACCTAATGTGTTTTATTTAAACCATATTAGAAGCTTAAATCTCATGTCTTTATGATCATGACCTTTTTTTCCCTATTATGATCCTTTAACCTTATAATGTAATAAGTGACATGAATCTTGATGTGTTCTAATAAAGTAAATGGAAAATTGAAATGACTTGAATCTTTAACTACACCTTCATGATGACCTGTAAGTCAGTAAAAAATAATCAAAATACTAATAAGAAACTTGAAATCTAACTCAACCAACATTCTATAATGGAACTAGTTAGGTTTAATGATGAAAATATAATGCATGTATGTAATATTGTGCTTAATCAGGTGTTTCTTGTATCTAGATGGTCAAGGCGAAGTTAAGTTTAGAATCTCTAAATTAGGTATGAGCTTTAATAATTATATGGATATGGATTTCTTGTTTGAACTTTGACACATATAGATGCTTGTTTATTTGCTTAAATATAGCCATGTAGTATTCTAGTATTGTACTCGATGTTTGACTCATTGTCGATGTTTTGTAACTTGCAAAAATAAATTAGAACTCCGTTATATAATGTTGAAACACGTTTTTCTCAATGACTTTGGTCATTGAGGTCCCTCATGAAGAGATAGGGTTATCTCATCATGATGGCCTCGAGGTCCTTCACGCATAAAAGGGTTAGCTCTTAAGCAATGTCCTTGAGGTCCCTTAAGAATATGGTTAGATAATATTCAACACCCTTACAGACTCTTCAAATGGGAAGTTTGTCTAAAGGCCTTACGAATACATGATATTGATGGTATAATTGGAGTAAAATGACATAAAATATGGGCTCTCATTCTGTTAAATATATAACTTGCTTATTCTTATTCTTTTACTTCTATAAATCTATTCAAAATTATGCAAAGCTTATATATGTGTATCTTTTTACCATGTACTCAACACCTCGTGTGTTGAACCACTTGTTTAATGTATTTTATAGGTTTAGAGATGCCAAGGAGTTGATGGCTTGGTGAGCTATTTTTGGGGTGTACTTGTTGTAAAATCCCTAGTGTACATGAGCAAACTTGAACAATTAGACTCTTGAATATGTATTTGAAATCTTGTAATATGATAGTGTTTCTTAATTTTTCATTATCGAATGTTGAGATTATGACTGGTTCCTTTATCTTGTTATTTTTTCATGTATGCTAAGATTTTATGCTTCCAAATTCGCACTTTGATAATACCATGCTAGGGATGAACATCTAGATCCTATAGTCATTGATTTTGTTCTCACTTGGAGTAAGGATTTGGGGAATAAACAATTCTGTGACAACATTTAACCAAATAAGCCCTAATATGCATGTAATCAAACAATCCCTAATATGCATGTAACCAAATAATCCCTAATATGTTTGTAATCAAACAATCCCTAATATGCATTCATCCAAGGAAATAGGATGGTGTATGGATAATTGGACCTTGGGGTGGCATGCAAACAAGGTTGGTGGTTGTTGGATAGAGACACGATGACAAAAGCAAGCTAGGTGGAAGAAACAAGATAGCTAGAATAACAATGGATGGACAAAAATATGATGATGGACTTAGTTACAATGGCAGTAAGCAAGGATGTAACAAATAGAATGACATGGATAACTGCAAGATATGGTGGTAGCAAGCTAGGAGGCAGAGGTAACAGTTCATTCTTGGCATTGCTTCTACCTTACTAGGTGACTTCTATCTTTTATTGGTGGTGGTGGAGACAGATGCATTAGAAGAATGGGAGTGGCTTGCGGTAGGGGCAGCTGGTAGGAGGCAACTAGAGGTTATAGGAAGGAGTGTTAGGGTTTCATAGGTACAGAATGGGTGGAAAGATTTTGTGGGCTACAAAGTGGGAAAATAGTGTCTTCTTATTTTAAGAAATAATGTTGAAACCTATAATGTCAACTATTTAGGATAAATAGATGTTGTCTGAAAAGCCTATAGTGAAAATATATAACTACAACCCAATGATATAGCCTCAAACAATCAATGTTTTTATTTTTAATCTCATTTTTTAAGGAAATTTGACATTGTGGGAAGCATCGCTACAGTTACAAAAATGTATTGGTGCCTACCTTTTCCTTTTCTGAAGATGACCTTTGTTTTTTTATTACGCTTTTGATCATGTCCTATTCTCCACAATGGTCTACCAATGATGTTGTTACATCTTTGTAATTTAGCCAACAAGAATAAAATTTAACTAGAGAATGAAGAGAGATTGGAATGTCATGAAAGCCATGTACATTTTACATGTTTCACAATTACTTTAGAAACCAAAGAAATCACCACACTACCTAGTTTTCATATCCACATAAACCAATTAAACCACATTTAAAGGCATCAAATTGGTTATTGTAGTATACATATGTCTTATCATATATGGTAGTTAGTGATTATGTGGATGCACATTGCAAATGTTTGTCCAACAAAAATAGTTGTGGTTCCAAATCTAAACCACAATTATAGGAATATGACATAAACTTTGATACAACTATAGGGTTTCAATGGGAGGGGATGTAGTGGAATAAAAAAGTCTCCTAAAAAATACAAACATGATCCTGCACAACCACAAAATGTCAGTATATTAAGGAAATATAAGGAACACAGAAAATACATTGTTGCACAATAGTTTTTCAACAGCTAGACATGTTGCATCATTTTTGCTTGTGTCCTTATGAGTTCAAACCCTAAGAAGTTGTTTGTAGTAGCTCAGTTATACTCCATTGGCTACACCATGTAGAACTCGACCTCATGTGGAGATGGGCTTCATCCTCAAGCCTCGACGTAAGTGCCTTAGCCTCTACTCACACACACGATGAGGTAACTCTTGGTGCACCACCTCAATACTCCAAGAAGAAGTACATCCCTATTCATTGACATGCTAACATTAATTTCTCCTCTCCTATTCCTATCACAAGGTGTCATCTTTTTTATTGGTTTCTCTATCTCCAAGATGGGGAAATTTTTTGATCTGCAATTGTGTATGTTCCCTTAAACACCAACTCCTTTATACATGGGATTCATGGGTTAGGGTTTCTGAAAAAAAAAACACAATCCCTTTCCTATTCGTAGTCTCTAAATAGAAACATAATAGGAAAATTTAGAGAATACTATGAGCTAATCAAGTTGGAGTCCGGTCTGTCGTCTCATTGTTTTGAAAAATTGCAAATCTAAGTCTTTCCACCAATTGGAAACAAAATCCTTTGACCTTCCTATATCTAGTGTCCAAATTTATGTAGTTAATCGAGCAGTTATTTACTTTTAGAATTGTTTTATGTCAATCAAATTACAGTTTATTAACTAATTTACCAATCATTGAGTCAATCAGATGAGTTTTTTAGTTGATTGGTTTAATCATTACTTAACCTATTCATAATTCACAATCATTCTGATTATGAATGTGATTGTGAACTTATTTTTCCTCAAATATATTTTCATAAGTGACCCCTTTGGGTCCTCATTATGTTGGCAGGGATGTCAAAGACCACATGAGTAATGAAAAAATTTATAGAAACACATCTTTTCTAACTAAGTATTTGGATTGATAGTAAGAACAACTTCAATTTGTAAGTGAATAGTGTTACCATAATAGTATAATACTTTTGTCATGGATATCTAGATTGTACCTAAGAGTAGTCATGCTCTTATTTTCCAATGTATGTTTCTTAAGTTAGAGCATACTATTAATGTTTGGTGAGCTAAATATCACATATTGACTTACATGAGCATGGCCATGCATTTAATAGCATCACTAATCAAGTGGCTATGATATGATCCTAATGGGAAACCAAATTCCATGTACGTCACTGACATTAATCCACAAGTATCAAAGTGCACCCAATTACTACATGAATGGTAATTCTCATTCACAGTCACTTTGACTATTTTTAAAGAAAATAAAACACCATGTAATCATTGTAGTGACTTAGGTTTAGAGATAACCTTGACCATTATCACGTTAGAATATGACTATATATATAATGATATGGATTCTATGTGTCATTCTCAAGGTGAGTATATCTAGTTTAATGTGTTCTCTAACGAGTACTTATTTTTTCTAAGTTGATAACTGATGTTATGAGTAAGGAAATATTTTCATAAAGAAGAACACATACTAGTATTATGTATGATTGTTGTACAATAATATCCACAAAAACATATGACTAGGTACATAACAAAAAAGAATACTATCAGTATACATAAGATCTTGTGATAACCTACATTTTCTCTATCATTTAATCAATGTACATACTAACTTGTTAGATGCTAAATTACATTCAATACCTCCCTCACCCTCAATTAGATGACTTTGAGTCCCATTTTTCTCAATTGATGAATCAAATTTGATTAAATATCACATTAAGCCCGTTTAACTAAAGTTGAGTGCATAATAAGACTTTTGAAAATGAATTTCAAAAATTTAGTATTGTCAACATTATAATATGGGATCAAAATGTTTCTTTAGTATAAAATTTTAAATGCTATACAAGTCCATTATGACCACAACTACCAACACAAGGGTGGCCACATTACCAGGGATAGCCCTTTCCATGCACATCAGGAACACATATGGACTTATTGGATCATCTTGTCTCACTCCTAGGGATGATTTGAAAGATGGAAGAGGTTCACCCTCAAACATAATAGATGTCCTTCCTTGTGTTATGATATGCATGATGAAAGTGAAAATTTTACTAGGAAACCGTGTGTCATGGATAAAATCCCATATCATCCTATCAAAGACTTTTTCTAGATCTAAGTTTATGCATACATTTCTTCTTTGATGTTCAATTCTTCGTGTAGTGTATTACCTCTTATATAAGAAATAATTTTTCATTGATGAAGCATCTAAGGATGAAACTCGGTAGTGCAGGAGCTATTGAGTCATTGAGATGGTGTATTATTCTTTCAACAATGACTTTGAAGGTGATCTTGAGACACTAATTATTCTATGATATAGGCCTTAGATCACTACAATGTTGTAGAGTGTTTGGGGATAAGTACCATGTATGAATCCACAATAAAAGAATCAACGACTCATGTCTAAAAGTGACTGTGTGGATGATAGACTTTCCCACACGTTCCCCATTTCTTTGATTAAGCTTGTTGTGGACAACATCAGGTCTTGGGACTTTCATATGTGACATCTTGAAGATGACTCGCTTGACCTCATCCTCTTGTGGAATATAACTCATGAGTTGGCAGTCAATAATAATGAGGCCAAAAAAATTACCAGCATATCTATTGATATATCCTAGTTCCAAGGGATACTTCTTGGTTACTAATTCTTCAAAGAAGCTATGTAGAATGATATTATAAAAAAACTTTTGTTTTGGGTGACCCAACTTCTTGGATCATCTTTATGTCATGTAATCTTATTTTAATTTACCTTATCTTTGACATGCGACTGGTAAAAGATTAGTGTAACCATCACCAAATTTTGATGATTCTATATGAGCTTACTTCTACCAATAAACCTCTTCTTCTAAAAGGATTTGGTGATATATTTCCTGAAGATTTATACAATGATCCAAAACATGCATATCATTTAAAAATTAGGCATGTACCTAGTGTTCACTGATCCATGAAAGAATAATTCACTTCTCTTTGCATTGTTTTATGAGACTCATTGAGTCCCATTTAATTGCATCTTGTTTTAAAGGTACAAAAGCATCCTGGAAGCTTTTGTTCAAACCATTTACTAAGAATATAAGTACGGAAATCAAGAATAATATTCCAACTAATATTTGTTATGTGATTTAAGTGCTTAGACACCACACTACCTCAAGCAAGCAACATGGAGGTATGGTTTGAAATCATTCTTAGGAACATAGTGATAGATGCATTGTCAAATGTATCAAGACATTGAGCATTTGCAATAACTCTATCATGATTTTCAAGTAGATCATTGCATTAAAAGGTAAATCAATGACCCTAAGTATTCAAGTTTGTAAGGCATGTATTCAGAAGCATTTCATAAAATTTAGCACATATTTTTCAAAACACTTACCTCCCTTATGTTTGATGGTATGTATCATAGAGTTGAAAACCCCCATGATTGCCAGGGCATCTAAGATATCATGGGGACTTCTTCAAGACTTTCCTAGACATATTTTCATTTTGTGGGATATAGGCTAGCATAAACAATAGTAAGATGCCAAAAAATGTTTACTTTATAGTGAATGAGTAAATGTTGGCTAAGGAGTATGTCAATGAAACACTGGTTCTCATCCATCGTGAGTTATATACATCTATAGAAATTAATGGAATCCACCATGTGCTAAGAGATAAAGCAAAAGTTCTTGATGATGGTATATTTTTTAGCTCCGCTGCAATGAGGTTTTAAGATAGCAAAAAATTTGATTCTATGAGTAGATTCCATGTATTTATAAGGGCAAATTTTTCTATCAAGAAAGGCACATTTTTCTATCAAGAAAGGGCCTACCGTGAATGTTCCAACATGCATATATTTATATCAAATAGGGAATTAGCAGCCTTATTGTAAGATAGCACATACTCCAACACAATGTTCTTCTTCTTCTTCTTTAAGACTCATAGATTCATTAATTTGTTGAGACACCACTTCCAAGTGTTTTTGGAATCAAGCACACTTTTTGCATTTTCCTTTAGAGAGCGATTGGATTCATTGTCTTCTTCAACATCATTGGTTCTACCCTTTATCCTAAATCTCTCCATGCTTGGGATAGATGGGTAAGAAATTTTGTAGTTCCTCAACATAACAGAAACTTTGGCTCCTTGACCATGGTGGTTTAGCGTCTTCCTCGAAGGGTCCTCTGCATTGCTAGTTTTATTTAATCAAAACTAATGTGTAGCATCAGAAGATGAGTTTTGTACCTAATGATGACTTCATTGATTGTAAGATTAATGGTTTTGTCACCACATCATTTATCTAGTACCTTCTTGGTTTGATCTTTGAGACTTCTGACTTCTTACTGCTTACATTTTATTCTTTGGTTTTCTTGCTCACCATTGTGTTCTAGTCATATTAATCCTCACTGGTAGCCTCATCATAAAAAATCAAGATATCTTTTCCTTCTTGGTTATTTGATCATTTCTTTGTGTTATGATTCATCCTTATGTTATCTACCTTTGGCTATGGTGATGTTGTTCTGGCTTCTTTGCATGAATCACCATCATGTGTCTTACTCTAGGGATTGGGATAGGAAATGACATAGAGGCTAGGGAATTTAGTGGGGTTGATTACTACATGCAGTCAGAGTCAGAGTACAAAATATAACCATATTTCATGCAAACTTGAGGTAGGTTTTTATATTCAAAATGGAAGTCTTCACCTTTAATGAAGATTTTTAGCAGTATGAGTACATACGTGTCAACCTCCTAAGATATGTGAGTGAATTTATCCTGATTCCCTAAAAGGGTATTGGAATATACCTTGTTTATCTTCCCAACTACATTCAAAATTTGGTATGAATATGATTTTGACTGAGAGGTCTGCAACTACAACCCATACAACAAGTTTATGTGTTATTAGATCCGATGTCTTGAAGGAGGGGTACTAGGATAGGATAGAATGATAGTTTCCAAATATAGTACAAGGTTCACCCATCATTTCTTTATCATAATGCTTTATGTTTCCACATCTTATTATGTGATAAATTTGTACAAGATCAATAACCCTAAACTATGCCATCAGTTGCCAGAGAATGTTGATCTTATTAAACAAATATTGAAATCCAATGATATAAATAACCTTGAAAACAACATCATGTTGGCATGATTCCAGAAGTGGTTTTATGGTCTCGTGTCTGAGCGAGAATAGAGGAAGAACACCTCTTAGATCAACTTGGATATCTAAATAAGTTAGAATCCAAGTGAGGTTGGATTGATGTAAGAGAAGAGACCAACATCTCTACAAGCAACATTTTCCTTATATGACTTCTTAGGATCTATCATGGTTTCCCTATTAGGTCCCATATCAACATCACCTTATTCAGAAACATGATGATAATTGTCATTGTTTTGGCCTATTCCATGGTCTTCCACATTTTGTTCAGATGCATGATTGTTGACCTCCTTGTTTTGGGCATTTGAGATGCCCTTGGACCCTACTGCAAAGGCACCTCCATGACCGCCTCTGTGGTCACTAAACCCTAGCATCATCGTTCAAAATTTTTCCCTCAAATTTGAATCTTTAAAACCCTGTCAATATCTTCCATTCATGGCAATGTCAACAAAGTGGTTGTTGTCAAATTTTTATTTTAACATTAACTTCAAATAACATATTAGGAATTGAATATTAACATTTTACAACATTACTATAGTTAGTATATCATCATCTACACTTGATTTAACATTTTATAAAAAATAGTTTGAATTTAATATTGTGTTTATCAGGGTCAATTTGCATTGTTTGGTTTCCCTCAGTTTGAGGCAAGTTTAAATTTGATCAGTAATAACTTGGTTGATTTAATATCTTTTATTTAGTTCTGGATTGAGTAGGGTTAGTTCAACTTTTAGCATTTCAGGTAACTTCATTGATTTCATTGTCATCATACCAACTTAGTGTTCTTACTCAATTTATTTTCGGTGACTTGAATGTTTTGAGTTGTGCTCATTATTACTTTTGTGTTGCATTTGTTTTCAGATTAATAATAAGAAAGAAAATTATATGATACACAAAAAATGTGAAAGATATGAAGTTGTTTTCCTAGTATTGCATTGAGTCAATTTATATTTGGGTCCTCATCTAGTCAACATATATAATGTTTTCATATATATATATATGTTATATATATAACATAATCTATTAGAATAATATGTATATCGTAATCACCTTTACATTTGGGAACAATTATCATGATCCTAGGAATTTAACTTGTAGTTTCCAATATAACAACCTAGTAGAACAATACTCAAATTGGTTTGTTCATTCCATGCACCAACTACCCAGGTCATAAAAAAATGAAACACAATTAAACAAATATTTGACAAACTAGTCACAATAACAAACAAAAATAAAAAGATTTCAAAAACGTTTGTGTTCCAGATGATTGGGTTTTCCATTCAAAATGGGGTTGAAGTGCATGTTATTTCTAGTCTCATTCTATATCATTGTAACAACTTTCCTCTCTAATAATAATACTTGAAAATAATTATATTTTCACTAAGATGACTATATATAATTCAGACCCAATAAAATTTCCCAAGAAGGTCTCGAGTAGAATTAACTCCACTCAAACATGAATCAAACTGATGGCATAAAAATACTTTAGTTGTTGATAATCCGATTTGATTGGGTATAAACTTGAGAAAATGAACAACATGAGTTAACCCAAACAAAAATGACAAAACCTGATTTAGGCCTGGCAAAGTCATCTGTTAGCTCCATTATTCAATATAATAATAAATAAAAATAGCCATCTAATGTTTACATGATTTCTTCTTAAACTCATTCAAACATTCAATATGAGCCAATAAAACAATTCCTCACAAAATGTGGGAAATGAATTAAGCTACCAATATTTTCTCAGTGGCAAATATTATAGATGCAAATGCATAATTACAGGAAGTAGTGGACAACACCATCATGGTCCTATTTGTTACAATTTGATGAATAGAAGAAGAAAAATCATGGCATCAACACATTCCCGAAAGGTGTCAAATAAAAAGGTCTAAGATGATGAATATTTGCCAAACAAACGACCCCATGTTTAAGGATCTTTTCTGCAATGGTATTAGATGTTGCATGGACTTCATTAAATTTCCTAGAAATAATATTGTCAAAAGAAAAACTCATGTGAGGTTAAAATAGGTGTATATGCCATCCAATCAAACAATAAGATATCATCATGTTGGGAGTGTAAAATTATCACATTGTGTGCTATAAAAGACGTCATGAACTCAGTTTAGGACCGTTAATCCAACACGAGATACAGGTCAAAAAGAGAATTATGAACGACATCATGACAAAACTTGTAGTTTTGTTTGGAAATACACAGTGTCATCACCTAAGACATCAAGTTATGCAATGTTATAGAGTGTGCAACACTCATTGCCATGCATACAGGTATCATGAGATGGTACATATGGATATCTTGATACTAAATACATGACATGAGCAAGCTAAAGCCTTCAATGGGAAGTATAAGAAGGGAGTCTCGCGTGTGGTTGGATCATAGAGAAGAAATAATAACTTGTTGCTACAGGATAGGCCAGTTGTAGTAAAATGTTGGATGATTATTATGTTGTAAAGCATCTGTTAACATGAAGTGAGTCTTTGGGGGTGGCAAGAATTGCACATGATAGTGTGGAGTAGATTTTTTTTGGCTAAATTGCATATGATGGAATGTGTAGTGACGAAGGAAGTTGTAGGTGGCACACAACCATAATCAAAGTTGTAGACATCATGAGAAGTCTTGATGCCCCCACACCTATGATGCATAGCTAGTGTTACCAAGCATCATTGGAAATCACATAATCATGGGCCATCCGCAACCATGATGTGTGGCAAACATTGATAAAGCCCATATCAAAATCTTCCCTCATGGAGGAGACAAATGTTGGGTGTGTCTTTCGGAGAGAAAATAACATCTTCAGCATCACAACAAGTGACTAGAAAAGAAGAACGTCACAGTATAAATCATGAAGCAAAGTCAAATAATCAACTTGACAAGAGGTCACAAATTTTACAAGAAGCTCAATGGAAAAAGAATGGTCCATGGATATAGGACCAGTTAGGATCTTCAATCCCCACTTCGTTCAGATAAATCGGCATGGTAGATGCCCAAATATCAGTCTCACTATGGGTAAAGAGAAGGTCAAAAAATGTTCATTTGTTTAATATTGAGACGAAGGTAAAAACAAATTTAGATAAGGCTTGGATAAGGAATAGCATCTTAAAAGCCTCTCATGTGTCATCATTGGAGATATCATCATCAAGATAGAAAGTAAGAAGGTAGAGGTGACATTCAACAATCACCTGCCAAATAAAATAGAGAGCAAATTAAAAAGGAAAGGGGCCCAAGGAAAAGCCTTGTTGGACTCCAACTGTCGAGAGAAGAGACACCCTCTTACTCATGTACACATGGGTCGGGAAACTATTGCAAAACTCAACCGTGTCGATACCAATATACAATAATAGTATTGTACTAGTATGTTTGTAATAAATCTGTAAATGTAAGTGCCAGTATAGGATAAGAATTGATGATGTGGACTTTTTATCAATCGATTGACTCGGTAGACTGGTATACGGAAAAGAAAAACTCTTTAAAAGGAAAATGACGTTGTGAAAGGAATTGTGCAAGTGGATAGAAACCATGATTGGGGTTGTAACATCTCGTTTCAAGGTTCACCTAGATTGCGCCTCCCCTCCCCGCTGCATCTATACCATATAGGGTAGTCCATAGTTAACATTACTGCAAAATAGGCTTTCTTATTCCATTCGGCTTCGCCCTCTGGCTGATGCTCAGTCCCTTCTACTAGCACTGCGTAGCAGTACTATTATACATCTTAGAATGGATGTAATATAACGATACACAAGCATAGTGAGTAGTTGACTATTGACAAGCTTTCTTTCTTACTCTATAAAATTGGTAATCGTGTTGTTCGTCTACATATGTTCTTTCTGTTATTTAATTTTGGGAGCATTGAGAATTACTTGATGCTCTTTGTTGCAACTGAATTAGAACGGTGATGGCACAAGGTGAGCCATCTGGAAAAGAAAAATGAAAGTAAAATAATTCACTATTGCAATGATTATTAGAGGAAGTCACTTCACAGCAAAATTTATTTCTGGTACGAGGAATCCGAATGGGCGGATGATGTTACTAGGTATTACTAGCTTGAGACGTTCATTCCTTTTCAAAGCACAAACAGAGAGTTAAATGGGCCTATACAGACATTCGGGAATCCTTTGTATACTTCGATGCAAAAAAAATACTGCTCCAATTTGGGCCTAGGGCCCTTTTTAGTCCAGCCCAAACCGAAGACCATTAGGACTTGATCCGCTGTAGCGGGGTTAAAGTCACAACCGTGGCCACTCATTTTGGCTCCTGCTGTTGTTTGTTCCATGGAAACAAAAAGAGAAAGCAAGACACAAGAAGTCGGTAGATTTATTATTGATAAAACTGATTGATATAAATCACCGTTACTATGTGTATAAAAATATCTACGATGACGCCGGAATCAAGTGCACATAATATCAAAGAGGATGGGATTGAAAACACATAGAGAGCGCTCCAGTTCAATTTTCTGGTTGACGCACATAAGAGCAGATTTGACCAAAATTAATACTCAATTGGTCTTTGGAAGATATGCTGATAGAATTTATGTTAAAGTTCATTAGATGTTGGAATCAACACCTTAACTTGATGAATTTTCACACAATAATAGTCATCATCTGCGGACAAAGTATGGCTTCATGTAAGGCTTTATACGGAAGAATGTGAATATTATGCTAATATAAGGTGGGGAAATATACCTTTTGGTTCCTACACTAGTGTAAGAGATAACCGAAAACATATTACTAACCAAATAGAATTTGAGAGCATAACATGACACAAGGAACAGTATTGCAAGAAAACGACATAGACCGCTTGAGTTGGACAGTAAAGATGAAGTGCATGTAGATGTTTCATCTAATAAAGGTTCTTTGAGATTCGGGAAGGACAATAAACTCAAACCGAGGCCATGTCAGAACATTTGGATAACATGACCATCAGCTTACAAATTGGAAATTCTTCAGTAGTATATAATATACATGATGTATTTTGTTTCTCCATGTTGAACATATACCATCCAGGTAAAAAGGATATAAGTGATTGAGAACATGTTCAACCCAAAGAGGGTATTTAATATGAAAAGGCCCAATATAGATTCTAGACTGAATGATTCAATAAACATGAAAAAGGAAAATACCTTGAGTGAAAGTGTTGGTGAGAGATCACATGGTACATGTACTGATATGTATTACATATATTGAAGTCGTTGAAGAATTATTATTTTTTATTATTCCAAATTTTAGATAGAAATTTCATTTGATGGTGAGATTTTACAGCCTAGTTTTGTTTTAACTACTAATCTATAGTTAGATATCCTAAACTTAGTGTACAAGTTTGCCGATGATTTTTTTGTTTTTATATGATAAATGATAAATTAGTGATCCAATAGGTTTCTATAGTAAATATAGATATCAGTTAGATGATATATATGTAAGAAAATGATATAATCTATCAAGACTGATTCATATTGATTTTCTCTTAAAGTTTGAGGTATGTCCTTATGCTACGTGTTGCACATAAGCCGACGAAGTAGTATCGCGAGTGCTAAAGGCACATGCTCCCCAATGAAGGGACTTGGATTCCAAATACTTGGTGTGTGCCTAGAAAATGAATGCAAGTAGGCCCAATATCTGATTCAAATGCCCCCTCTGGTGAGAAGGTAGAAAAGGAGGTGGATCCTTATACTGTCTGGGTGGGGTCACCAAAGTGGCTCCTCCTATGGTGTGGTTCCCACACCATCCAAAAAATGTGTCAGACAATAACAACTAAACCCTAGTATGAGTATTAATAAATTTGTTTAAAATCATGTGATGATGATTTGTGCACATCGAATAAGAAATCTAAGTAATTGATGCAGTTTCTAAGTGTATGTTTTATCATTTGAGCACATATTACCCTACGTGGATTGCTTAAACAACTGATTAATCTCACTAGTTGAATTGAGTCAGGTAGTATCGATGAGTTTTATTTGAGTCACAAATAGATGGTTCTGCTATCAAAGTTTGACCCCTAGTAGGCTTAGTTGGACAACTAAAGACTAGTTTACAACAACTAAGGTTTGTCTTGGTCTGACCAGAGTAGCTCAGATGGTAAGAGCTCGGTAAGTACCAATCAAGGACCTGAGTTTGAATAATGCTGAAAGGCTCTCAACAAACAAATTTCAAGCTGATTGGGCTTGAGAGGGGGTGATTGGACCACACCCTCCTAGACGTCGAGAGTTTTCCATGCCGAGTTGGGTCCTGTAGTGGCTATGCCTGGGGTGGGTTCTCTCATAAATAAATAAAAAACTAATGTTTGCCTTGTCAGTTGTATTGGAGCCTGAATGGTGAGGATCTAGTATCTAGGAATGGGCCTCTACTAAAGAAGGTTATCTAATGGTTGTTACTTGACCAACCAAATTTCAATTGGATAAATAATGAAGGACGATGAATTAGCATTTTCCAATCATAAAAAATCAAATATCATAATTTGTAAACGAAATCTAATCACAAAATATGACCTGTGAAATTTTCCCTATAATACAACCTTTAAACCCTAGAATCAAACATGGTGATCCCACAGTCAATGTTTGAAGAAATGAAGGGATTTTAAGAAGGATGAAATAGAGTTAGAAAATCCAAGTATCTCCATCTCAGGTAAGTATGCATCTTCAGATTCTATTCTATACTAGATACATGTAGAAAATTTTAGTTGCTCAATTCTCTCTTCTCTTACCCAATTCTTCCATCCTCTTGTAGGATTGACCTATGTACATGAAAATTCAAACAAGGATAGTTTGATCTTTAATTACAAATTTCTTCACATATTAGAGCACATTGAGGTGATCTAGAATAAGATTTTAGCAAAATTAATTAACCTAGAGAGGCTAGAAATCTCTTCTTAAACTTTACTTTACAAATTAAAGCAAAGTAATGAATTTTTCATTTTTCATTCTCTTACTATCGTTCTATATAAAGTGATAAGTGCCTTAGGTAGAATGACTATAATGATTAGAATTCATATATTATTGTTAACTTAAATTCTACAATGATATTATGGAATTTTGTTTATTATTTGAATAAGATGGATAAAATGTCATCAACATACCAAGTTTTTTTCTTGATCCCGTGTCAAACAAAATTTCTAAATATAGCTATTTGAATGTCTATTTGAATGTGGTTTAGATCTTTGATTGTCATCTGAGGATTCCATATGAAAACTTCTATAAATGAGAGACTTCTTAAGAAGAGCATTTAAACATAAGAAACCATATAGGTATAAAAGAAAGAGATGTGAAAGTAATTTGTTTAGTTCCAATATATATATTTTTGATTAGTTTTATATATTTTCAAAATACAATATAAATTTATACATGAGATTCCCTATACACTTTAGATTTTTTCATTACTCTGTATCCAAAAAAAAAATGTACATACAAACTAGAAGAGTTCATATCACATGTTCAGAGAGAACTAGTGGTGCAATAAATTACCAACAAATATGATGTTCTTATTAAAGTTAGCATACCCAGCTTTGACCAAAGATTTTATTGGTCTTGGTTTCATAATCAGATGTTATAGTTACAACACAATGGGTCAATAATAGTGGAACAATTGTCATACGGTCAGTCCTAGTACATGTCGGATACATGACATCAATACCTAGGTTAGTGAGAAGCATATTTAGGAGGCCCAAGGTCCCCGTTGAGGCTTATACATGTAAGACTCCTAACCTAGCTTAATACTTAATTTTTCTTACTTTGTATTACGAGATGCTTTAACCTTAATCTAAGCTCTTGAGATATTTTAAGATCATGTGACAAGCTTATATTTTCATTTTAATCCAATTTGGCTAATGTTTGAGCCATCTTGCAATATATGTGTATGTTTTGGACTAAATTACAATTTGCCCATGAGAGAGGGTTATCTTACAAATTGTCATATGAAGAGAGTGTTCTTTGTACCTTGGCATCATGAGAGAGGATATGATGCAATGGGGAGCCTTATTTGAATCATTGATGATGGTGTGACATCATCATATGAAATAAGGGTTTCTAGGGTTTGCATAGTTGATAAGTAATTAACTTAGGGTTTGAGTGTTGTAACCCAACACCTCTTGTGATGAGGGTCATGACCGAAACACATTCTTTGGATGCCTGCTTGTGATTGAGACAACCTTATGAAGGGTGGGTGGAAACACCTTGTCTACTAGTGTCTCGACCATGTACATATTAGATCTAAGGTTTCAACCTTGAAGTGTCTCGACTGGGACATGAGGGCAACCGACCTAGTAGGTCACGAGTCTATGGCTGGATAAACATGACATTTCTTTTGGAGCTTTAAATCTTGGGAGATCATTTCTCTTTAGATTAGGTGGGTTTTATAACTTTTCCTAACTCTATTATGTGCATCCTTAAACCTGCTCTTATACTACTTTCTATATGGTCTGTTATACTTGAAACAACAAAAAGTTTTGATCTGATATCTGTTCACAAGAGTCTTAGTTTCCTCTTTCTAAGTATACCTCTTTTGATAATCTTTCATCATCATGTTTAGGGTGTAATGAGAACTATGAACTAGGGCGTATCCACCATGTTGACGCCTAGTATTCTTGGGTTGATCACCTATTTCAACCTTGGTTCAGATATGTTATGGGTGGAGCAGGTGGTCGAGACAACTCATGGTCATCTATTATGATTGACACTCTTTGGTGGGTGATTTCTGTCATGACACTCCTGAAACTATTAGACGGGTCACTAGTTATCATCTTGGTTGCGACACAACATTGCTCCATGGTTGATCAAGTTATTTAACATTGCAGATGTGACAACTAAGTGTGAGGGTCATAACCTTTGTTTAGGTATTGGTAGTAGTCAAGACATGCTTGTGTGTGTTTGGGTTGAAACTCAGGGTACGTAACGCTATGACACCGTGTTGCATGCTATGTCGTGATGCTCTGATGGCTATCTACTTGTGACATGGTCACAATGTTGCATGTGAGTAGCAGTCACGATGCACTTTGTGTAGTGGTCGCGACGTTGTGTTGCATGGCCTTCGTGTCGCAGTCATGACGTCATGTTGCTAAGGGGTCAAGACGTTATAGAGCTAATAGTTACCCCATTTGGTGTAGTGCCTCAATTGTAACAAGGGTTTATGTGTTACGGTTGTAACCCGATGGATGGAGGTCGTAACACCCTTGTATGGTGACGATCGAGACTAGGTGCATGGTTTGTTGTAACCATGAGATGTGTCTCAGTTGAGACACATGTGTTGTGTCTCGGTCGTGACACCTCGTTGTTGACCAGGTCAACACTCATTTGTCAAGGGGTGATCGACACTCATGTATTGAAGGTGGTTAAAACATATAAATGTAAGTATGAACATGGTTAGTGCATAGGGTTTTGGTCTACCTAAAAGTGTTGTGGTTATGAGTGGATAATCATTAGTAATAATCCTCAACTCTCCAACAATATGTGAAGTGATGCAATTAGGATTTAGAGGTGGTATGATTCTATGAAACCCTAATTGGGTACATATAGAACCCAACCCTAATTTAATGATAACCTGATAAGTGTGTTCACTTTATTTGAAGATAGTTATTCTAGGATAGTGTTTTCTCTCTTCTACTAGTGTAACACTAACTTGTAGGTGAGATGAATGGCATAGCTAAGTGAATTCTATGGTGAGCCCTATACAATAAGGAGTGGTGATTATGATTAATGTTGAGGATTTTTGTGATATTGAATGTGCAAGAGTATATGAATTGGTCTAATGACCTAGCAAGTGCCTTGTGCATAAATTGAGGGATAGATATCCCATAGTGATATGACATTGTTAATAATCTTGTGAATGGAAGGATTACAAGTTCCATATGATGATGAGACAAGTCCTTACTTAATACATTTTATATCTTCTGAAATTGTGTCCTACCTTAATTTATAGTGTTTGTTTAGGGTTAATAAGTTGTAACTTGATTGATGCATTAAAAGATACCTAATTGGTATATTTAATTGAGTGAAACCCTAATCATGTAGTTGCCCTGTACCATAGATCCATCTTTATCTCCAGTATTAAGCTGGATGGTGAAATGAGTAACTCCTACATGAAATTCAGAGTGCATATTGTTGAATATGTAGGGTACTAGTGGAGAAAACTCCCTATATCCTTAAATTGTTGAAATAGTGGTATATTGTTTATTATTGAACGTCCATGCGTGAGCCGATTCTCTAGTGTTGTGCCATGTACCAAGGCAGAGTAGTTTCTTTACATGATCATAGCCTTGACTATGAGTTGTTGTATCTATAGGAGTGTAACTTTGACTACAAGTTGTTGTCTTTGCAGTTTGATTGTTATGCCACTACTTTGTTGACTCGAAATGTCTGAGTAGTGTTGGTAATGATCATGGAGTCTGACTCTTCCATGCATCTTGTATGGTACTGAATTTGATTTAGCAGTGATTGGTTGGATTTGAGTGGTATGCCTCAAATCCTCAGGGCATAAAAAAGGTTAATCAGTCATATAGTATTATTATTTAGGGTCAAATACAAATCACATTGGATGACCCCATTCCTTTTTCCTTCTATTGTTTAGTTTTAAATAGTTATGCATGTTCCTCATATTCCTTTTAATAGCATTAAATGTTCTACTGCTCAGTGGTAACTACTTAAACTGCTCAAATAGTATTACTTGCTTTATTTACTGCTCTTTATAGTACTATGCTTATAATAGACGTTGGCAAAGACTTATATCTCTCACTGGGACGTTTGGTCATACTTTGTGGGTCCATAACTTTTTAGGTGGTCATAGAAGAGGAGGTTGAGGTCTTGGTGCTAGTGCAAAACAACAGATCGAATAGTATCTAACAGAGGTTGGACATGCTACCAGTTAGAGTCTTGTAGTAGTGTCATGTGTTTCGTTCCTGTACTCTCAGGTTTTTGGGGAGATTTTTTTGTATTGTATATTGACATGTAGATTTGGGCTTTATGCCATGTTTGTGTATAAATGTCATGTACATATAAAAAAGTTGTGAAATGTAACAATTGTGGCTGGATAGCCTCTGAAAATATATATGTATCATCTTTTGGCATATAATGAATACAATTGGACCGAGTTGAAGACTTGTTTATAAAATACTTCTGCTTGAGATACTTGTTTGCAAATGGTTTTAATTCACCCTATTTTTTGGTAACATTGTAATTAGTAATAATTCCACACTTTTTTTAGTAATCTTACTTTGTGTGGAGAAGGGCATCACAATTTGGTTGGTATCAGAGCTATAGGTTCACTAAGTCTCTAGGGACATATGTTTAGGGTTTGAGTCTATTCTAGTATCCTCCAATATATCCTATGGCAACTGCTGCTTATGTAGAATAAAAAGAAGAGAAGAAAAAATTTGTAGAGAACATGCAGTGCATGCTGCAGAATGTTGTGTTGCTGCACCAGGAGGTGGTGCAAGGGGTCAAGAATAGGCTGATGTTGTTCCTGAGATGCCTCAAGTCAACCCAGATGATTTATCCAATCCTGCTTTTAGGGATATGTTTGGACAATTTATGGCTACCATGACACACACGGTGGATAGGATGTCTATGAACCAACCTAGGGCAATTGTTTGAGGTGCTGAAACATAAAGTTCTGGGAAGACTTTTGAGAGACTTTGATGTGTAGGACTGTTGGAGTATGTAGGTACATTTGATCTAGAAGATGTAGACATGTGGCTGACTGAGTTAGAAAAGGCCTTTAAGATCCTTAACATTCCTGAGGAAGATAAAGTGAAGCATGTTATGTATCTATTGAAAGAGAGTGCTGGTCACTGGTGGACCATTGAAGAGGAGAAAAGGCCGGGTGTTGTGATTACTTGGGAAGAATTCTAACTGGAGTTTGTAAGTCAGTACTTTCCAAAGACTTACTTAGATGAAACGATTGTACAATTTGAGAACATCAGAAAAGGAACCATGTCAATCAATGCTTATGAAGCTAAGTTCATGGAGCTTCTTAGGTTTTGTCTGCATGTGGCAACAACAGACAAGGAAAGAATTAGGCATTTTGAGAAGGGTTTGAGTACTGAACTATAAATCCTAGTATCATCACTAGAGAATAAAGAGAGGTTTGCTACTTTTATGGAGTTAGTTAGGAGGGTGGAGAGATCTGTGATAGAGAAATGTGAGTTCAAGGCTAAGAAATGGCCTATGTAGTACCAAGGATAATCTTCTGGAGTCTTCAAGAAGCTCAGGTACTCAACTCCTCCGTCCGAACAAAGGTCGGTGACTCACTCAAAGTGGACTCAAAGCAGAGATAGAGGCCATAGTTTTCCACCTACATGAGCTCGCGGTGCAATGTCAGTGTCTGTGATAGGGCCTTCTATGTTGTGGTATGAGGGTAAAACCTGTTTCAAGTGTGGATAGATGGGGCATACTAAGTGGTATTGTCCTATAAAGGATGAAGACGTGACTTAGTAGACAAGGCAGAATCATCAAGAATCACAACAGTGACAACAACATTGGAAAAGGATGCGGTAAAGAATCACAAGATGGATCTTCAGGGCAAGCTGGTAGAGGAAGGGGATGACAACATGCGATGGCTAAATTATATGCTATGAGTCATCCAGATGGAGTGGTCAACCCAAGGGTCATGATAAGTCAGATGGAATTATTTCATTCTGATTTGTCTTCTTCATGTTTCATTTTTTTTCTGATTGATCCGCGTGCAACACATTCTTTTATCACTAGAGAAGTGATTACTAGTTGTTTCTTACATGTTAGTCGTAGACAAGATAATCTTCTTCTAGAAACTCCTCAAGTTGGTTCCGTCGAGTTACAAGAAGTATGTCCGTCATGTGTTCTATCTTTTTTGGGACATAAAATTTGAGTGAATCTTTTACCACTTGATATGCATGAGTTTGATGTAATCCTTGGGATGGATACTTTGGACAAGTATCATGTGATCTTGGACTATAGTGCCAAGATAGCAACCTTTGTTTATGGTGATGTTTCATGGGTCTTCCAAGGTGATAGGAGTATTCTTCTGACATGTTTAGTTTCATCTATGACAGTAGAGAAGTGGATGAGATAGAAACCTTTGTTTATAGTGATGTTTCATGGGTCTTCCAAGGTGATAGGAGTATTCTTCTGACATGTTTAGTTTCATCTATGACAGTAGAGAAGTGGATGAGATAGGGATGTGATGCGTTCTTGGCACATGTGATGGATACGAAGGCAAAGGGTCCTAATATTCAAGAAGTGTCAGTTGTATAAGAGTTCGAGGATGTGTTTCTTGATGAGTTCCCAGGTGTACCTCCTCCTAGATAGATTTATTTTGAAATCATGTAGCTTCTGGTACCCAAACCATAGCACAAACACTGTATAGGATGGAACCCGTAGAAATGAAAGAGCTTAAGAAATAATTGCAAGAACTGATTGGGAAAGGTTTCATTAGGCTGAGCATGTCTCCTTGGGGTGCTCGCGTTCTATTTGTAAAAAAGAAAGATAGATCCATGAGGTTGTGTATTGACTACTGACAATTGAATAAGATGACAATTAGGTATAAGTATTTGTTACAGCGTATAGATGATTTGTTTCATCAGTTACGAGGTGCCACCATCTTTTCTAAGATATATATAAGGTCAGGTTATCAACAGTTGAGGATTATAGAAGATGATGTATCTAAATCAACTTTTAGGACATGGTATGGTCATTATGAGTTTATGGTTATGCCATTTGGGCTAACCAACACTCCAAAAACCTTTATGGATCTGATGAACAGAGTGTTCAGACCCCATCAAGATCAGTTTGTAGTTGAGTTAGTAGATGATATCTTGATCTACTCTAGAGATGGTCTACAACATGAGCAACACTTACGTCAAGCTTTGACTTTGCTGAGGCAGCATTACTTGCATGCAACATTTATTATGTATGAGTTCTGGTTAAAGGAATTATCTTTCCTAGGACATGTAATATCTTCTAGAGGAGTCAGTGTAGATACAAAGAAGGTGGAGTCAATGCTAGAGTGGGATCGGTGAAAAACACCTGTGGAGGTTCACAATGTTTTAGGTTTGGCAGGATATCACAGAAGACTCATTAAGAACTTCAGCTCCATTGCTTTACCCTTGATAAAGCTTACAAAGGAATGATGTGTTGTTTGTTTGGGATGACCGATGTCAACAATCTTTTATGATCTTGAAAGAGAGATTGACTAGTGAACCAGTGTTAGTGCTTCCAGAGAAAGGAAAATGTTATATTGTCTTTTGTGATGCGTCCAAGAATGGTTTGGGTTATGTGCTTATGTAGGATAAGAATGTGATTTCTATTGCTTCACGACAACTTAAGAAACACGACGACAACTACTTGACTCATGATTTGGAGTTAGTAGCTGACACTTGTTTACCGTGCGTTATACGCAAGTGAACATATCAAAGTAATATAGGCCCTATTGAGTCTCGAGTCAAACACAGGGAAACATTTATCTAGTAGACTACTAGTAACTACAGTCTAATTAGCTAGGCTGGTTGTAAGTGGTTGAATTGATTTGAGTTACAAAACTAATGTAGAAATAAAATGAGTTAAAGGTTGAATTAATCAGAGATGGAATGGATTCCTTAGGATAGTGGTTTCCCCACAGATAATGCTAATTATTAACCTCACAAACAAATATCTATTATCTCAATCCCTAGATAAGGAGCCTGTATCCAAAATTACCTGCTCCTGTAGTATAATTCACTACCAAATCTAATGCCAATCCCACTTCCGCATTTATTGGCTGATTAGTTAGATGTTTTATGATTATTCTCTTTGGGTTTCTTCTCTCATTTACACTTTGCTTTTCCGAAAGGGCAAAGTACACAAGTAAATCTATGCTTTCGTACCCTTAATCTCTCTCCCGAGATGACTAAGCATCTATTAATCCACTCATGGTGATCTTGCACAAGTAGAACACAAAGCTTTCATAGATTTATATCCAGTAAAAAGAGATAAAATTGATATTAATACATAGAAACTAATTACCGTGTATATTCATGCTACTTATGGATCCTAAGGAATAAAGGTTTTTTTCCTTGCATGATTTTCATCAACAAATACAGAGAAAAGGAAGAAGAAAAATGTGGGAAACGTTAGGAAACTAAAGTAACCCTTGAATCTTTGCCCTTCCAGAAGATCTCCTCTATTGTACATGCATTCAGATGCCTTCTGACTGCAGAATCATCCTCCAAAGGTGCTCATATCTTCTCAATTTAAGCTTTCATTCCTCAGTTCTTCTCCTCTCTCTTTCTCTCTCTGGTTGTTGTGCAATGAAAAATGGCTCTCCCTTCAGTCTGGCCGTCATCCCCCTAAGTCATAGAAGGCACTTAGGGTACGAATTAACATCCACCATTAGATTAGAGTGAAATCTATAGATGGCCTGATCGGGCAGACTCGGTAGTATGTACTAGGTGAGTTGGTAGAATAAGTCAGTTAGGTTTAGTCACGCGATCCTGATCGTGTCCGTACTATCGACTGAACATGATAGCACAAAGATTTATGATTTTTGAACCACCTCTCTGATGTCCACTCGGTAGTTCCATGTTGGAAACTCAATAGCTCCAAGTTTTCTTGAGTCATGCTGGGGTTTACTGATTCTATTTTAGTACCACCAACTTTGGCTTATGGTAGCACCGACTCTAGGTGAGTTTCGGGTTCATCACTGACGTCAGGTCAGTACCGCCAACTTTTACTAGGTCGGTAGTACTGAGTCTGTGGACTTCCTTGTACCTAAAAATTCACAAAAACAACATAAGTACTTGGGATGCTTAAAATACTACATAAAATTATTAAAATCATATAATTTGATGGATTCAATAGAAACATGCCATCTATGTCATTTTGTGCATAATAAATCAAATAAATGACTAATCTACACATGAAATCAAGGAAAAATGTGTCTGTAATAATGAATAAAAACACATGCATCAAACTCCCCTAAGCTTAAATATTTCTCATCCTTGAGTAACACTCTCTTGGATCTATTTGACAATAGTAAGCAAAAGGACATAACACATATATTCCTTTCTTAATCATATCCATCTATCGAACCCTAAACCAGCCTTCACTGCCCACTGAATCGATAACTTCTCTAAAGTGACCAAAAACTTCCATAAAAGATGTCCACCTTTTAGTCAATGACACTATCAAGAAATTAGTTAACATCATAATTACTCAAACATTCACTTGGTGTATTGTGTGATTCCCTACAATAAATTGCTTTTCGTAACTACCAACTATTTGGAAGCAGATCTCCATATAAGCATGAATGAGAAGATAAATCATTAGAGTGGCCTACCAATAAGAGCAACTAATGATTCAAGATTGGTGGCAAATAAAAATCCATAAGTACATCCAACCTATTTATTCATAGAGAATAATGAACCCATGTAGATGAAAAGAATGTCATGCATGAATCCTAATTCCTATTTTTTTTCTTTTTATGAAATGATGCATGTATGAACAAGTTGAGATTGCTTGACAACTCAAAAGAATGCACGTGGATTAAATCATCACAAAAACAAACATGTAAGATATACTTTCTCCTTGTTTCTTTTGAACCATTTTCTTCTTCTTCTTTTTCTAGCAAGACTAATTTTTATGCTTCTTCTTCCATGATTTTTGAATTTTTTTTTCTTTGGGAGGTATATCCCTACACTTTAGATTTATAACTTGAAGTTATAATCCACATGTTTAGGAAAATATGCTTGCAATCTTGAAATGTATGAAACTACATGAACTGTGTTATGCAAGCTATGATGGTATGCACGAAAGTTAATGCATAAAAATGCAATGTTTTTCTTTCTTTTTCAAATGCAAGCAAACTAAGTATTATGTTCCTATCATTCCATGTAATGCAATCAAAGAAAATAACTTCGAGTACTCATGAATATTGAGGTGGTGAGTAAAAATGAATGGAAAAAAAATTAAATCACACATGTAAGAGACAATGCCTTTCATTATATTATGATGTGTCGCTCTTAATTGACCTATGTTCAGGGTGATCTAAAGGTTTATTTCTTATATTTTCATTCAAGATCTCATTATGGTTTGGTTAATTTAGGCTCAACATCTTCATCATTCACATTCCCGAGTTGATTCAGACTTTCATATATGTCCCAAGTCCTAATGTTGACTAGTTTAAACACTTCCTCAAGTGGTGTTACAGAAAGATTTTGTAGTTTAAGCTTTTAAGGATATGACCTTTTTCATGCAACAACACAAAGATTATAGTATTTTCAAAAACAAAACCATGCATTTACTACTCGACAATTACACTAGATAGACGTGGATCCTACACTTGCACACTAAAATTAAAACAAACAACTAAAAAAAAAACAAAGATAGAATGTTATTCTAGCACCCCTAAGCTTGAATATGACTATGTCTACATAGTCAATACTCACACCCAAGACGTGGAACAATGGTACCAAGGCTCATAATGGTGGAGGTGGCATGTTGGGGTCGTGTAGAGGGAACATCCCCTGGAATGAGAGATCTATAGGTGACATTGGTGGCAATTGTGGGCTCCCCAAAGTATCCATCGTTCTAGTAGTTGTCGAAGAAATGATGATGGTACTTCTCCATGCGCTGCAGGTGCATGTGAACATTCTCTTGTTTGGCCAAGAGAAGGCATTCATCCTCATAAATTGCCTACTGGTTTTGGCATAGCCTCCCTTGAATGTCCTATACACCGTCCAACGTCGCCTGAAGCTGTTGATGTCTAGTCTGGATCTCCTATAACATGGTATACATACCCACCATGTTGTAGAAGTCTTGCTCCTTCTGGGAATGAGATGGGGTAGAGGAAGTCGAGACAACATATGTGTGGGCCCATTTGCAAGGGACCACTCTCCTAGTGATGGGGATGGTGGGCTCTACCTCCTCAGCATCACCAGATTCATCATTGCCTTGCTCCTCATCATCATCATGAGATTCTACCCTAGGTGGATCTTCTTCTTCCCCCTCGTTCAGTGGCCACTGAAGATGGTTCACCCCGTGCAAGTTGAAGATAGGGTCGGGGAGGCTCCGCTCCCGAAATAGTCCTCGACATGTGCAATGCGCATAGAGCACATTGTAGTGGAATTGAAGAAGGTGCACGTTGCGGAAGTGCAGGAGGTCCACATTCATTGTATCCTCCAATGGCATAAGGGTGGACAAATCAAGGTGTAAATGTAGATAAATGGGGGTGATGAGACCCCCAAATAAAATCGATGCCTTTCTTGTCACATTGTGTTGTACAGAGATCATATAGAGCAGAATGAAGGATTCAAAGTTGACAGTATCCCCTTCTAGTATCATGTAGAGAAAGTAGAGATATGCCTTTTAAACCTTCCCTTGAGCTTGACCGGAATGAGAAAAAATAGTATTGTGCAGAGGCGATGAAGGATAGTAGCAAAAGGGTGCTCATTATCTGTGACAGAATTGATATGCCAATTTATACAAAATCCCCCTGACACCTCAGTCAACTGCTTCCAAGCCAAGTCATAGTCAAATTCAGACGGGGCCAAGCGTTCTGGGACATGAGTCCATTTGAATATGTTGTTGAAGGCCTTGAGAGTGATTGAATAGTTGTTGTTGAAGAGGAGGAAGTTGACTTTGCCTTCCTTCCATTCACCTCATATCTTCTGCTTGGAGGAGACGAGGACATCTAGCGATGCCAAGAACTCCAGGATGAGATCTGGGTAGGTCTGCTAGTCAATGAAGAAAGGATTATCCCCCTTCATGAATTGCTTCTGACATACCCATTGCATGTTGTCAGTGAAGCCCACCCTTTCGATCAATCTACGATCGCCATATTGTGTTGGAATGATCTGCCTTGTCTGCAACTCTTCATAGAGCTTCCTGATCTCTGAAGACAAATGTTTGATCCACGTTGGCCGGGGGACCAACTCTCCCTGCTCCGCATGAAGTACAGGCTCCTCTCCTAGGGGTCATGGCATTGATGCAAGAAGGAGGTTAAGAGAATAGATGCTCGAGGAAGACCGTCAGTGCCTAGTGTAGCCTTCCTCTGAAATGTAGGAGGAGTGGATGTTGAGGGTGTGAAGAAAATGGCTCCACCACCCCTCCTTAGATAGATGAATGCGGCAGATTCAGTACTACCAACTTTTGAGTCGGAGGTACTGAGTTGGCTAGCATGAATGCATGATCAGTGCATCGATAGCTTATGATTGGATGATGTTGTTGTTGCGGATTGCCCTAGAGTCGGTGGTAATGACTTCTTGTGGGTAGTACTGATTGGTGTCACAAATCGGTACAATCGACCACTCGATGAAGTGTGACTTAGCTGTTGGATCATGAGCACACAGATTGCTGACATGTCAAGTCAGTAGTACCAGCTTCAGGGTCAGTAGTATCGAGTTGTTGAAATTTTCATTGCTTTTGAAATTGTGGGCTAGGTGTACCAAACTTGGGCGTATCTAAAAGTTGGTAGTACCGAATGAGAAGTCAGTAGTACCGAGACCTTACCAGTTAGAGCTCAAAAGATCTTTAGAGACTTAGTGGTACCGACGAGTTGATTCAGTGGTACCGAGTTTGTGTTGCAGTTGTGGATAAAACCCTGACCTCATTTCGATACTACTGACTGATAAACTCGGTGGTACCAACTTTTATGCCCTGCACACTCCAAAAACAAGTCAGGGTACCATTTTTACATAAATTTAAGTAGAATAACAACTAAAAATGGAAATTGAACCTAAAAATAATGTAATAAAAATTGGGTTGCCTTCGAACAAGTGTCATTATTTAACATCCTAGACTAGACGGTCCTTAGAGCAAGAATATATGGAATGGTGAAAAGACGCACCTCCTCTATTCGTGTCTCTACCTCCCCTCCAAAATAGTGCTTTAATATTTGTCCATTAACAAGGAATGACATGTTCCCATCTACAATGTTCACAACACCATGGGGAAAGACCTTTTCAATAACAAACGGTCCACTCCACTTTGACCGTAGCTTACCCAGATGTAGCCTAAGCTTAGAATTGAAAAGGAGGACTTTCTAACCTGGGAGAAACACCCTATTTAGAATGTTTCTATCATGAATTTTCTTATTCCTTTCCTTATATATCCTAGATCTTTCATAAGCATCCATCCTATGCTCATCTAATTCATTTAGCTCCAAAAACCTCTTTCTACCCGCTTCATCTATGTTGAAATTCAACTTCTTTATAGCCCATTTAGCCTTATGCTCAAGCTCTACGGGTAGATGGCATGCATGACCATAGATCAGCCTAAAAGGTGTTCCTATTGGGGATTTGTAGGCTGTTCTATAAGCCCAAAGAGCATCACTTAGCACATAACTCCATTTTGTCCTATTGGTTGAGACCGTCCTTTCCAAAATTTTCTTCACTTCTCTATTGGACACCTCAACATGTCCTTGAGTCTGTGGGTGATATGGAATACCCACTCGGTGCTTCACCCCATATTTTCTTAGTAAAGCTCCAAACTGCCTATTAGTGAAGTGTGATCCACCATCACTAATAATTAGGTAGGGGACACCAAACCTACAGAAGATGTATTCTTTCACAAACTCACACACTATCTGTGCATCATTGGTGCAGGTTGGAATTACTTCCACCCACTTAGACACATAATCAACTGCCAATAATATATAAATATTAGAATTAAATGACACAAATGGGCCCATAAAATATCCCCAAAGATCAAAAACCTCAATCTACTGAAACACATTTAAGGGCATTTCATGTCGCTTTGAGATATTACATGCACGTTGACATGTGTCACAATGACGAACAAAGTTGTGAGAATTTTTAAACAAAGTAGGCCAATAAAAACCACTCTCTAAGACTTTGGCCACAGTCCTAGAGCTAGCACGGTGCCCACCTGTGGGTAGAGAGTGACAGTGTGACAAGATTCTTTCTACCTCACATTCGAACACACATCTTATTAAAAGCCCATCCCTACATTGTTTAAGAAGAATTGGGTCATCTCAAATATCAAACCTCAATGAGTGGAAAATTATTTTTTTCGTGGTATCCCCAATCTACAGGAAATTCCTTACAAGCTAGGTAATTAACAATTTCTACAAACCAAGGATCTTCTATTTTAATTGCAAATAATTTCTCATCTGGGAATTCCTCAATAATGGGGATGGCTACATATTTTTTGTCCACCCTTTCCAACATACACAAATGATCAGCTACAACATTCTCTAACCCTACCTTGTATCTAATCTCAATGTCAAATTCTTGAAGACAAAGAATCAACCTAATGAATCTGGGTTTGGCGTCTTTCTTTTGTAACAAGTATTTGATGGCAGCATGGTTAGTCCAAACTATCACTTTAGCCCCAACTAGGTATTGGAAGAATTTCTCAAATGCAAACACTACTGCTAACAACTCTTTTTCAGTAGTAGTGTAATTCATCTGTGCATCATTCAAAGTCTTTGATGCATAATATATGATAGTTGTAGTCTTGTCTTTGCATTGACCCAACACAACTCCTACTGCATAATCTGATGCATCACACATCAGCTCAAAAGGAAGGATCCAATTAGGAGCCTACACAATAGGTGCGGAAATCAATTTTTCTTTTAGGATTTCAAAACTTTTAAACAATGCTCGTCAAAGGAAAACACAACGTCTTTCTCTAAAAGTTCAGACAATGGTTTGGCAATTTTTGAGAAATCCTTGATAAACGGTAGTAAAATCCAGTGTGCTCTAAAAATCTCCTTACTCCTTTCACTGATGTCGGTGTAGGTAGTGTGGAGATGACTTCAATCTTTACTGGATCTACATCCATGCCTTTATTGGACACCTTGTGTCTAAGAACAATCCCTTCACTCACCATCATGTGACACTTCTCCTAGTTTAGAACTAGGTCAGTGTCCTCACATCTCTATAGCACCCTATCAAGGTTACATAGCCAAACTTTGAATGATTCCCCATATATAGAAAAATCATCCATAAAAACCTCTAAGCACCACTCTACCATGTTAGAAAAAATGGCAAGCATACAACGTTGAAATGTAGCAAGGCAACTACAAAGACCAAAAGGCATCCGTCAGTATGAGAACATGTCATTAGGGTAGGTGAAAGTGGATTTATCCTGATCCTTAGGCTCTATGGAGATTTTATTGTACCCATAATACCCATCAAGAAAACAAAAGTGTGAACGGACAAATAATCATTCCAAGATTTGATCAATAAAAGGTAAAGGAAAATGATCTCTAAGGGTGGCTGCATTTTACCGGTGATAATCTATTCACACTCGCCACCTCATCACTAGCCTCATGGAAATTAATTCATTAGTCACATTAGTAGTGACTATGATCCCCCCTTTCTTACGAACTACCTGGGTAGGACTAACCCACATTGAATCAGAAATTGTGTAGATTATACCTATCGATAGAAGCTTGACAACTTCTTTCTTCACCACCTCAGTCATAATAGGATTGATATGCCTCTGAGGTTGGACACTTGCCTTTGATCCTTCTTCAAGACTAATCTTGTGTTGACACAATGTTGGAGAGATCCTTGTTATGTCAGTGATGGACTACCCAAATGCAGCTCGGTGGTTTTTTAGCACAGTGAGTAACTTTCCTTCCTCTTCATCACTCAAAGAAGATGATATGATCACTGGGAGCTTTTCCTTTGTAGCTTAGAAGACATATTTCATGTGTGGCAGTAATGGCTTCAACTCCAAGTACGACAGGCTCAATAGAGACATGACCAATGGTGGGGGGGTCCAAGGTCTTCAAAGCGTCTTGCATAGTAGCAAGGTACCGCCTTCAACATCAAAACATACTCCTCTAGATGGTTGTTGTAGATTCTCTCCTCCATTCTATACATAAAACATGCTTCTAAGGGTAGCTTGGGTGATGAATGTATTACAGAATCACTTATGGCTTCTTCTATGGAAGCAGGGTCATACTTTTCTCCCTCATCATCTGGGTAGCACATTGCTTGAGTCAATGAGGTCACCTTTATATTTTCCAGGATGTCCACTGCTAGAGTACCTCTTTCCACATTAGTCATAACATGGGGCATATCTAGGAACAACTTCCCTAGAAATAGAGAAAACTTGCTAACCACATGCTGAAGCATGTTGCATTGTACCTTATCTCCAATGGCTTAAGAGTGCTCCGACATCTTGATCTCGAACCTGTCATCTTGGATTCCCATAGTTAGATGTCCTTTGTCCATCTCAAGTATCATGTCTGTAGTGACTTGAAATAGTGTTAAAAGTAGAAGCTCATTGCCATGGTCATCCTGCATTTTCATCACTACAAAATCTACAGGAAAGACGAACCTATCCACTTTCACCAAGACATTCTCACATATACCATATGGCTCAACTACTGAGTTGTCTTCCAAATGGATTCTCATGCTGCTCTTCCTGGATTCTTTAAGTCTGAGCTTCTTTAAGGTAGATAGGGGCATCCAATTTTTACTCACCCCTGAATCACATAAAACCTCTCTAAATTTTGTCTTTCCTATGAAGCATTAATCAGCCTTTTTCTCACATCCAAAAATGAACGCGGGATAAAGGAAGGAATCAAGCTTTAAATTTATAACCTGAAACCTTCTAGGCCCCCACAACTTTTATTACAGGGTCTAAGTAGATATACGAGGTCGAACACAGGGACGTGGTGACATTTAGGACGCCACATATCTCGTTCTTTAGTCAGATAAGCCAAGACGATAGTCGATAAAAGTAAATGCTAGAACTAGTCTAGCAGGTTGTCACGATATAAATCAAAACAAAGAAAAGAAAACAAAACCAAACAGAGCTCGTGAGTCTACTAATCAGAGAAAGAGAGTTCCTAGCTATGTAACCACAAATGGGGCAGTCTATGCACTTGTTCTCAGGCATAGACAACCCTCGAACACCCAAGCAAGCATCTAGTATGCACCGTGGCATCTGTCCTGTGGTTTCACCCCACTCGCTCTCGTGATGCGTGACTAGAACCATCAACAATATATCAATGACCCTCTCTCGAGGAATGACATATCAACACCTCAGAATACACTAAGTTCCCTCTCGAGTCTTAGGATATTCTGGGGTGTTAGGAACAGAATACCTTGGATCGTCCTCCTCTCGGGTTCAGATCCAAACTATTGTCTCTTAGCTATTCCTACAACGGATCTCTCGATACAGGCAGAAATAGCAGTTCAAGCGAGTAAGAGATCAACCAAACTAGCAATCATAACTTGGAAAGAGAAAATAGAACATGCAACATACTAGATCTGATATGAATCTACTTGCTTAAGGAAAAAGTATATAAACATGCCCAGATCGGGCTGCATAGCCAAGAAGGAGCTAACTAGCCATAGACAAGCATAGATGGCATCGAACAAAGATGGATAAACATCGTTTGTACAAGAAACAAATGAATGCAGTAGAATGAAAGAGAAGAGGGAAGAGATATAGCCCGTAGAGGAGAGGTGGATCTCGCTCCTCGGCCTCTGTGCAGGTCGGATCTCGGCCCTTGGGTCTTCTCTTTGTCCCTCTGGACTCCTCGGCTCACTCTCTCTCTAGACCGTATTGGTCGGCGGCCGTATCGGTCGGCACCCGTATCGGTCGGCACCTGTATCGGTCGGTGGCCGTATCAGTCAGTAGACTTTTTGGGGAACTCGACACACTAGCTCCTTGGTGTAGGCACTAGCTCTTGCCGGGTCCTCCCTCTGGCTCCCTCCTCTTTGTAGGTTGGCAACTGCTATTTATATGCAGCGAGTTGATGGGAGTTGTAGCTTTTATTGGTCCACATGTCCTTCATCCGTGGCTTCGATCTTAAGGCATTAGGTGGGCCAATATGACTGTTGCCCGACGGCTGTGTCGGGCAGGGGGAGTGTCTGGCAGCTGTATCGGTCAGGCCGTATCGGGCAGCCATATCAAGCAGACCGTATCGGGCAGCCGTATAGGTCAGAGGCCATATCGGGCGGCGGCCGTATCGGTCGGCGGCCGTATCGGGCAGCCGTATCGGCCAGGCCCTATCGGGCAGCCGTATCGGCCAGACCATATCGAGCAGCCATATCAGCCCGACCATATCAGCCAGCTGCTGGAATTCTTGTCTTTTCAGGTTCGGTACTTGAGAGTCCCAAAATTGGCCAGTTTCGGTGCCTGCAAGTCAAAAATTGGCTAATTAGCTACATTATTGGCTATTTTTACTACTTTTATCTAATGCGAGACAAAAATCATAAAACATGAACAAAAGAGTGCATATTAAGACTAAAGTGGCACAAAACTATAGATAAAATGTATAGAAAATATGCGCTAATTTGGGTGTTATCAACTACCCCAAGCTTATAACTTGTTTGTCCTCAAGCAAGACTGTGCTCAAAGAACAAAAGATAACATCCAAATTAAGCTTGGAAATAAATGCTAAGGTTAAGAAAAAAAATAGTTTAAAGCATCAATACTCTTGATCCATGTCATCTCAGAACAAACCCCCACCAAACAAGCATAATCCTGCCAAAGTAAGATCAAAGAATTTCCAGGCAAGATTAAGCGAATTCAC
Source organism: Alisma plantago-aquatica (assembly GCA_963693085.1). Taxonomy (NCBI): domain Eukaryota; kingdom Viridiplantae; phylum Streptophyta; class Magnoliopsida; order Alismatales; family Alismataceae; genus Alisma; species Alisma plantago-aquatica. The sequence goes on along the minus strand of OY856409.1, from coordinate 1,613,625,617 downwards.
TATAGCCTGCCAATACTCATGAGGGTTTGAATCATAATTATTTGATCATGAAAGAGTTTTCACTTAGGTGATCACGCGGGTGATGAGTAATGAGCCATCACCATGAATCCATGCATACCAATTAGAAATACCATGCCTCTCACTTATTCATGTCCTAAGAAATAAAGCAAAAAGACTCTAATGACTTCTGAGGATCCCGATCTGCGTCAGGTTGGTCCATGTAGCGAGCAACAGTTCTGGCAGTCCAAACCAGTTGGTCCAAAGCAGTGAGATGAACTCCTCGTACTGCGCCCAAACCAACCATGCTACTAATATGATCTCATAAGTCACCTAGGGGGTTCCAAGTGACTCTTTAATGAGCTTTTAGAGTGGTACTACCAGGCACGACATATCCACATTCATGAGCGCAGTCATACACTGGCTGGGCACCATCCTCAACTCTCCTAAAAGGGAAAACAACACTCATTTATTGTTCACACTCAGACTTTTATCATCTGCATTCTATTTTTAGGCTTGGGTGAGAACTATATAGATATTTTTGGGATTTTATGGGCGGCCAAACCACTTTTGCACATTTTTATATTTTTCATCTTTTTGACTCAATCTAATGTGAGAAGGCACGTAGTCCATCAAGGAGAAACATTTCATCTTGATCATAGATCAAAGCCCATCAGAATCCGCTTGATACCTGTGTGAGAAGTAGCAATTATGATTCAAGAATCCTTAGAATAGAGGCAACCTTGTGAAATTCGCAGCTAGGAGACTTTAATCATGATTTAGCTCATTCCAACGGTCCTTTACCATGGATTTTCCATTCACAACATAGATCAAGGGAATTTAGCTTTAAGCTATGAAAAAGGGACATAACCTTAGATTTATTGCCAAACTCAAGGAAAGAGTCAAAGAGCAAGTCAAGCAAGAGGTCAAGAAATTTTTAAGATGAAAACTGTGCAATTAGGCATAAAGTAAAGCATTTATCTATTAGAGTCGCACCACATAGCCATAATTGCGAAGCTACAAGCTTATGCTATATGCAAGAAATAAACATGCATGCAAGAAGGGTGAAGAGAAAGAAGGGCGAAGCCTACCACCCCAATCTTAAGAGTTTGCTCGTCCTCGAGCAAGACTTAAACTTGAAATAGTGAGGCATGAATGCATGATTATTAATGGCAGTTATTGAATTTCTAAAGATGATGCATGGATGCAAGGATATAAAACAGTTAGAGGAAAGAAATTAACCAACAAGAACATGAAAAGCAAAATTTATTGTAATAAAAGGGCGGGAGGGTGGGTAAGAGAAAAGGCGGTGATTGCCCCACGATACCGACACTGGGATCCCAAATTCTCAGCTTTGGGACCAGTGTCACCTGTGTCTTGCCGACGGGTTCCGCCACATAATATGAGTAGAATAGGCGTATGTGTTGGCCCTGCCGAGTCTGAAGAAGAAAAGTAAAATCTGGCGACTCAGTGAAGTCATCTTTGTGCTGGAATTGATTTGAGTTGCACTGGGATGAATTCTTTGGCAAATCATCCTCAAGATACCTTTCATTATATGAATCTGAAAATGAAGGTCCTGGGATGTCTACGCAGGATGAGATGGATGAGAGAGGTTGGATGTCATCTTGATGACTCATATCCTCTCTCTCCATCTCTACACTTGAGGTTGGATGTTCAAATAGATCTTCATGTACAGTTTGAGTCATCCAATCATCTTCTAAGCAAAAAGTATCCCCTGAAGAATATTTTTGTACTTCTACCACCCCAAGCTTATCACCTGGCGTGGAGTCAGGGGTGTCTTCATGCTCAGCAGCCATGTTGTTGTGAACCGTCCATCCTACCCCCTTGATGTCCACCAAGCCTTATAAATGGATGGTGGCAAATGATGGCTCATGCTTCTCCAACTCGTCTTTGTTACTGTACTCACTGCTCCTATCGTCGTCATCATCATCGTCGAACAAATTATTCCAAACCATGGTTCACGTACTGCTCAAAGTGAAATGACAAGTCTCAATATGAGAGATGTCACTATGGTCTGGTTCAATATCTGACTCTGGTTCCTCTAGCCAACCTTCTGGCTGTGAGGAAACTTGGCTTTTAGAGTCTTCATCATTGTCATCATAGACCCATTCATGTCTATCACTCATTTCTTCCATTGGTTCATCAACTGGGTCATCTGGATAGAATGAAGGGATTTCCCAAGTGGGTTTTTCTTCACAGAAAAATCTGAGTGAATCCAGTTGATGGTCTGAATAGGATGGTGATTCATACTCCACTTCAGACCCAATGGAACGGTCTTAATGATTAACATCTTTGTTGTCTTTTGATGGCAGTTGTAACTGAATTGTAACCAAATTGATGAGCTCTTGGAGCCTCCTGCCTTATTCAACATCTTTATCATTAAGTTGTTGTACTTGAGCAGCAATGCTTTCGAGACCCGTCGATTCTTCCATGCACATGTAAGGGGAACCCGCCGTATCAAACTGATGCTTTAGGATGGATCCTTGTTCAACGGTTTGAATTATAATACTATTGCGGTCTGGAGCCCCGATGGCTGCTTTGAGATGATGCTCCTGCTTGTCTAATAGTTGCTGGAGCGGATCGACGTTTTCTTGGAGATGAGGAACTAGGGAGGTGAGTGCCTTGACACTTTCTCCAGCTAACTCCACTGCCTTGATCAGTTCTTGATCCCATGATAGCATGGGAGTCGATGGTTGACTGGCAGTCTCCTTTGTTGGAATTTCAACATATGATGACGGTGGAGGTGAGTATAACTCGACTAGTTGCAGAGCACGACCTTCAATTATTTGTCAGCAGTTGGAACTACGGAAAAACTCGGGAGGACAGGTGGACAAGATGACTTGTCTTGCGGAAGCAAGGTCCATGGCTGAAAAAGGTATGAGAAAAAGAAAAGTGATTTAGTATATATGAACAAGTATGTGTAAAGCAAGAGGAAAACTATGCATGTATATACAGACTTATAGTGACAAAAAAAAAATCTACTAGGCGTGTAAACGTGGAAAACCACCTCCCCGGCAACGACGCCAAAAGTTGATCGGCCTTTTTCTGGCATCTGAAAATGAACGCGGGACAAAGGAAGGAATCAAGCTTTAAATTTATAACCCGAAACCTTCTAGGCCCACACAACTTTTATTACGGGGTCAAAGTAGATATACGGGGTCGAACATAGGGACGTGGTGATGTTTAGGATGCCACAAATCTCGTTCTTTAGTCAGATAAGCTAAGACGATAGTCGATAAAAGTAAATGCTAGAACTAGTCTAGCAGGTTGTCACGATATAAATCAAAACAAAGAAAAGAAAACAAAACAAAACAGAGCTTGTGAGTCTTCTAATCAGAGAAAGAGAGTTCCTGGCTATGTGACCACAAACGGGGCAGTCTATGCACTCGTTCTTGGGCATAGACAACCCTCGAACACCCAAGAAAGCATCTAGTATGCACCGTGGCATCTGTCCTATGGTTTTGCCCCACTCGCTCCCACGATGCGTGACTAGAACCATCAACAATATGTCAATGACCCTCTCTCGAGGAATGACATATCAACACCTCAGAATACACTAAGTTCCCTCTCGGGTCTTAGGATATTCTGGGGTGTTAGGAACAAAATACCTTGGATCGTCCTCCTCTCGGGTTCAGATCCAAACTATCATCTCTTAGCTATTCCTACAACGGATCTCTCGATATAGGAAGAAACATCAGTTCAAGCGAGTAAGAGATCAACCAAACTAGCAATTATAACTTGGAAAGAGAAAATAGAACATGCAACATACTAGATCTGATATGAATCTACTTGCTTAAGGCAAAAGTATATAAACATGCCCAGATCGGGCTGCATAGCCAAGAAGAAGCTAACTAGCCATAGACAAGCATAGCTGGCACCGAACAAAGATGGATAAACATCGTTTGTACAAGAAACAAAGGAATGCAGTAGAATGAAAGAGAAGAGGGAAGAGATATAGCCCGTAGAGGAGAGGTGGCTCTCGCTCCTCGGCCTCTGTGTAGGTCAGATCTCAGCCCTTGGGTCTTCTCTTCGTCCCTCTGGACTCCTCGGCTCACTCTCTCTCTAGACCGTATCGGTCGACGGCCGTATCAGTCGGCACTCGTATCGGTCGACGGCCTTATCGATCGGCACCCGTATCGGCCGGCACCCGTATCGGTCGGCACCTGTATCGGTCGGCGGCCGTATCAGTCAGTAGAATTTTTGGGGAACTTGACACACTAGCTCCTTGGTCTAGGCACTAGCTCTTGCCGGGTCCTCCCTCTGGCTCCCTCGTCTTTGTATGTTGGCAACTGCTATTTATATGCAGCGAGTTGATGGGAGTTGTAGCTTTTATTGGTCCACATGTCCTTCATCCGTGGCTTCGATCTTGAGGCATCATGTGGGCCAATATGACTTTCGCCCGAGGACCGTGTCGGGCAGGGGGAGTGTCTGGCAGCTGTATCGGTTAGGCCATATCAGGCAGCCATATCAGGCAGACCGTATCGGGCAGCCGTATCGGTCGGCGGCCGTATCGGGTGGCGGCCGTATCGGGCGGCGGCCGTGTCGGTCGGCGGCCGTATCGGGAAGTCGTATCGGCCAGGCCCTATCAGACAGCCGTATCGGCCAGACCATATCGGGTAGCCGTATCGGCCTAACCATATCAGCCAGCTGGTGGAATTCTTGTCTTTTCAGGTTTGGTACTTGAGTGTCCCAAAATTGGCTAGTTTCGGTGCATGCAAGTCAAAAATTGGCTAATTAGCTACATTATTGGCTATTTTTACTACTTTTATCTAATGCGAGACAGAAATCATAAAACATGAAAAAAAAAGTGCATATTAAGACTAAAGTGGCACAAAACTATAGATAAAATGCATAGAAAATATGCGCTAATTTGGGTGTTATCAAGCATGTGATATTTAAGCATCATGGATCCTATCTTTTAGGAGGCAATGTCCCCAAAATAAAAGCACTAACCTACTCTTTCAGAACCATAACATCAAACTCTAGTATCCCTCTCTTCTTTGTAATTATGTCCTTCAAAAACTTCCCATAAGATGGTATCTACTCAATAGCTTCTATCAAGGGAATGTTCATAAATAACTTTCTAAAATTCTCTAGAAATTTCTTGAACTGTCGGTCCATCTTAGTTGCATTTAAATTATTAGGAAATGGTACATGAACCACATGTTCCCTCTGGTGAGGTGGGATATAAGCTTGAGTTTTATCACCCCCAACCTCATCAACTTGCTCCTCTACAATCTTCTCCTGTGCTGACATGACTTATTCTTCTACATCTTTGATTTGTAGCTTCTTGTGCACCTGCACCTTGTAATGCATCATTTAGTAGATTCTTTCCACTGCATAGTAGAATGACTTTCACATGCTGATTCTCAGAAGGTACATTGGTGTTCACTAGAAATTCTTGTTGGGTTGGTTGCTTTAGTACACTCATATATGCCGCTATTTGAGAGATTTGTGTCTCTATGGTGCGAATACGTGCCCTTCGTTCTAAAGATCCCTTTGAGTTTGTGCAATCTATAGCTTATTCTGACTCAACATCTTACCCAACATTTCTTCAATCTTGTCAATTTTATGTGGCTTTGGTTGATATTGTGCTTGGACACCATACTGCTATGGATTAGGATGTTGTTGTTACGCCTATGATGGATCCTGTTGGAAGTTGTTAGGATCCTTCCAAGAGAATTTGGGATCCTTCCTCTAAGAATAGTCATTGTTCTTGTATTGCCCCTGGCACACATACTTGAACTCTTCTTCTTCTTCCTCAGTAAGAACTCTGTCTTTAGCACATAGCTTCTTAGCAATTAGGTCTAAATTCTTGTTTAAAGCAGATATCACTTTGGATTCCCCGACACTCTTAATGGTTGCTAGTAGCTCTCTTTGTTCTCCCCATGATTGGTTTTTAGACATGTTCTTGAGGATTTCATGGCAGCGAGCAGACTTGTTGTTGAGGAAGAAACTGCTCCTGCACTATCAAGAGTTGTTCTCTCCCCTTTGTGTAGGCCATAATAGAAGATCTTAGCCTGCCTCAGTCGATCAATGCCATGATGAGGCACATTTCTCAGCATATTCTGAAACCTCTCCCATGCCTCTGAATACGACTCGTTATCTTGTTGTCTAAAGTTGTGAATCTTCTTCACTAGGTCATTCGTCTTTTGTGGAGGAAAATAGTGCTCAAAGAATGCATCTATCATCTGATCCCATGTCTCGATGATCTCATCATCAAGATTGTTGAACCATGACTTTGCACTATCCACCAGTGAAGATGAAAACAACTTAAGATATATTGTAGTATTTGGGATCTTGTCTATCTTGACCATATCACAATTCTCAAAAAAATTACTGATATGCATCATTGGATCTTCAGAAGGATGGCCATGGAACGATTGAGATTTGACTAAGGCAATAAGTCCAGGATCTATCTTATGGCTGCCCACATTGATGGCTTACCTTTTGATGGGCCCTTTATGGGCCATAGATGATGAAGCCTTTATCCTTTCCCATATTGTTAGTTCTACTTCTCCTGCCATTTATGCTACCTCAGGTTCTTCTGGTGTTACAGGTCTCTCAGGAGGGGGTGTCGGTGGAGGGGTTTGGTTGAACCTATCCACAGATCTACCTATCTCCCTTTCTCCTTATAAGAGCTCTTCTTTTCCAAAGCCTGATGAGGACGATTCTCCATATTCTAGGGCTCTGGTATGCACCATGTACTAGTTTCCCTGATATAGTGAAAAGTGGGTATTAGCGCAAGAAATTTGTGATGTATCAAAAATATCTTATAATTCATCTTGAATGAAATTTGAATATGATAAAATAAAATAAAATATGTTTTGGCATAGAGTGGCTGACTATAGTGCTAGATGTTGTCATTTCCTCAGAAATGGTGCCAAAAACTTGACACATGTTTATCGTGCGTTATACACAAGTGAACGTATCAAAGTAATATAGGCCCTTTTGAGGCTCGAGTCGAACACATGGAAACATTTCTCTAGTAGACTACTACTAATTGTAGTCTAATTAGCTAGGCCAGATGTAAATGGTTGAATTGGTTTGAGTTACAAAACTAATGAAGAAATAAAATTAATTAAAGGTTCAATTAATCAGTGATGGAATCAATTCTTTAGGATAGTGGTTTCACCACAGATAACACTAATAATTAACCTCACACACTAGTATCTATTATCTCAATCCCTGGATAAGGATCCTTTAGCCAAGATTACTTGCTTCCATAGTGTAATTCACTACCTAATCTAATGCAAAATCCCACTTCCACAGTTATTGGTTGATTAGTTAGTTGCTTTATGCTGATTCTCTGGGTTTCTCCTCCCGCTACACTCCACTTTTTCCAAAGGGAACAGTACACGGGTAAATCTATGCTTTCCAACCCTTAATTTATCTCCCTAGATGACTAAGCGTTTATTAATCCACTCATGGTGATCAAGAACAAGTAGAACACAAAGCTTTTATAGATTTATATCTAGTAAAAAGAGATAAAATTGATATTAATGCATAGAAATTAATTACAATGTATATCAAGGCTACTCCCAGATCCTAAGGAATGAAGGTTTTTAGCCTTGCATGGTTTTCATGGACGAATACATAGAAAGGAAGAATAAAAATGTGGGAAGTATTAGGAAACTAAAGTAACCCCAACATCTCTGCCCTTGCGAAAGATCTTTTCCATTATACGTGCATTCTGTTGTCTTTCGACAAGAGAATCATCCTTTGGAGGTGCTCAAATCCTCCTGGTTGAAGCTTTCGGTCCTCAGATCTTCTCTTCTCTCTCTGTGGTTGTTGTGCAATGAAAAACAACTCTCCCTTCATTCTGGCCATCATCCCCCTAAGTCATAGAAGGCACTTAGGGTACAAATTAACATCCACTGTTGGATTAGAGTGAAATCTATAGATGGCCAAATCAGGCAGACTCAGTAGTACCAACTAGGTGAGTTGGTAGTACTGAGTCACTTAGGTTTAGTCATGTGATCTCGATCATGCCGATACTATCAACTAGACTCAATAGCACTGAGATTTGTGATTTTCGAACTGCCTCCCTGACGTTAACTCAGTAGTACCGAGTTGGAAACTCAATAGCACCACATTTTCTCGAATCATGCAGGGGTTTACTAATGTTGTTTCGGTAGCACCAACTTTAGGCGAGTCTCAAGTTCATCACTGAATTCAAGTCAGTACCACCTACTTTTACCAGGTCGGTAGCACCACGTCTGTGGAACTTCCTTGTACCTAAAAACACACAAAAACAACATAATTACTTGGGATGCATAAAATAATACATAAAATTGTTAAAATCAAATAATTTGATGCATTCAATAGAAACATGCCATATATGTCATTACATGCATAATAAATCAAATAAATGACTAATCTACACATGAAATCAAGGTCAAATGTGCCTGTAATAATGACTAAAAACACATGCATCAACAGCCATGGTTCATGCTTTGAAAATATGGAGACACTACTTCTATGGTGAGAAGTGTCTGATCTTTATTGAATACAAGAACCTGTAATATATCTTTTCCAAGCAAGAGTTGAACATGTGACAATGACGTTGGATGGAATTGATAAAGGATTATGATTGCACGATAAATTACCATCCAAGGAAGGTCAATGTGGTAGCAGATGCCTTGATTAGGAAGTTTTCCTCGTCATCATCTTCTGAGTGGCACAATTGAGTACTTTGATATGTCACAAGAAATATATGTTGGTCTCTCTTCTACAAGTGATTGTACAGTTAGAGATGTCTATGTTAGCGAGTCTGTTGCCACAATTACAAGTAAAGCCGACATTGAATTAGAAGATTAGAGATGCGTAGCAGAATGATACTGTAGTACAACAAATTTAGGCATAATTGGGTAGTGAAAAGCATGAGAGATTTCATGAATCTGAGGATGGGACAATATGTTACATAATAGAACCATTGTACGAGATGTGGATAATCTAAGGACGTAAGTTATTGAAGAGGATCACTCTTCTATGTATGTTATGGATCCATGTAGAATGAAGATGCATCAGAATCTGAAAGATCGGTACTGGTGGACAAGATCAGTGCTTGATGTAACAGAGTTTGTGGCAAAGTGTGCAGTATTTTAGTAGGTTAAAGTTGAGCATCATAAGCCTTTCCAGACTTTGCAACTATTACCTATACCTTAATGGAAGTCAGATCATATCACAATGGACTTTCTGGTTGGACTTCTAAGAACAGCCAAAGGTCATGATTCCATCTGGGTAACAGTAGATAGGTTGACTATTTCAAATCACTTTCATCCTGTAAAGACCACATATACAACTGAGAAACTTGCACATGTGTATTTCGATGAGTTAGTATGTCTACATTGTATCCCATTTACTATAGTGTCAGATAGAGGTCCATAGTTCACTAGTTGTTTTTGGGAACACCTACATACAATGATGGGTACCCAGCTAAGGTTTAGCATTACATTCCATCCACGGATAGATGGACAATTTGAAAGGACAATTCAAACCTTGGAGGATCTACTAAGAGCCTGTGTATTATAGTTTTTGGGCAATTGGGATATACACCTTATCTTGATAGAGTTTGCCTACAATAATATCTATCATAGGAGTATCAACATGGCACCATATGAAGTGTTGTATGGGAGACATTGCATATCTCCTTTGTGTTGGTACAAGACATGGGAATATCAACTTTTAGGTCATGAGCTAGTGCAACAAACCACAGAAAAAAGATCAAAGTCATCCAACAACAGTTGAAAGAAGCATAAGGCAGACAAAAATCTTATGCTGATAGCCATCATAGACCTTTAGAGTTTCAAATGGGAGACATGGTGTATCTCTAAGTCTCTCCTTAGAAGGGTGTTGTGAGGTTTGAAAAGACGGGTAAGTTAGATCCTAGATATATGGTACCTTATCTTTTAGTTGCATGTGTTGGGAAGGTGGCTTATAAGTTGGAGCTTCCACCTGAGCTGTAAAAGTTGCATCCTATGTTTCACATCTCTATGTTTAGGAAGTGTCACCCTAATATGGAGTTGACTCTTCATCCTATTGAAGTAGAATTAGATAATGACATATCTAATGTAGAAGGTCTTGTTTTGATCCTCGATAGAAGGATCAAGAAGCTGAAGAAAAAGGACATTGTGTTAGTCAATGTTTTGTGTCATCATCGTTGTGTTGAGGAACCCACATGGGAACTTGAAGATGAGATGCATAAGAAGTATCCATCCCTTTTTGTGTAGGATTTTGGGGGCAAAATCCCTAATAGGGGTTTATAGTTGTAAGAATCCTACCCTAGCTTAATAATTAATTGTTCTTACTTTGTATAATGAGATTCTTAAACCTTTAATCTCTTGAGATATTTTAATATCATGTGACAAGCTTATATTTTCATTTTGGTCCAATTTGACTAATGTCTGAGCTATCTTGCAATATAAGTGTATGTTTGGACTAAATTGCAATTTACCCATGAGAGAGGGTTATCTTGCAAAGTGTCACATGAAGAGAGGGTTCTTTATACATTGGGATCATGAGATATGATATGATGCAATGGGGAGCCTTGTTTGAATCATGGATGATGGTGTGACATCAACATATGAAATAAGGGTTTCTAGGGTTTGAATAGTTGATAAGTGATTAACTTAGGGTTTGAGTGTTGTAACCCTAAACCTATAACACCCCTGACCTGGGTTTTAGGATAACCCTAGAGTTTTTTCCTAATTAAGTTGTTTAGAACCTTGTCTTAATCTTTTGAAAGTAATTAAGACTTGAGAAAAGTTTATTTCTCAATTTTGAACTTATTTGCAAATTGTTTATGCCTTATATGATAACTTTGGTAATGATTGCAATTCACCCAAAAGAGGGGTTTATGTGCAATTTATCACCTCTGGAATGTCTCTTCTCTCTCTTAGTATCAACTAGAGGAAATAGAAAGAAGGGGGCTCCTTGTTTGAATCTTGGTTGAATGATAACACTCTTTGTGGTGAAAGAACCAAAGAAGTGTTGACTGTTTTGAACCCTATATGAGGTTGTATTGAGTTTTAAGTGTATATGGTAGTTCCTATGAACTTGTAAACTATAGAGGAGGTTCCATATCAGTTTGTTAACCTTTGTAATGTGTACATGATGGTCTAAGCACCTCAAGTAGGTGAAGCCTGTCAGTTTGCATGCTCCTTGCAAAAGTGGAATCAGTTTGCACATAAAGTAAGATTGTGTGGTGATATCTTGTCAAGCAAGATAGTTAAATGGCTGATATCTTCCTATGGATTATTCTCAAGAGTTTTGCATGAAAATATAATTATGGATGCATGAAGTTATTGTTGGATCTAGGACTCTAGAGGGGGGGTCAATAGAGCTACAAAATTTCTCACAATATAGATTAGACCTTCAAATTATATCAAATTGAAACCAATAGCTTAAGTGAAATTTAAAGTCCTAACTAACAAGTATAGCAAGGATGAGAGGAATTGATAGCAAGCACTTGACAAGGTGATGTAGAGTGGTTCCACACTTCAAACCGGAAGTGAGTCAGTCCACTACCTAGAGAGGTCAACCTCTAGGACTTTGTAAGTGCTTTTCTCTATATTATCATCAATAAGAGTTACAACACAAGACCACCAAAGGACTTACCCATCCAAGCACCAAGAGTACTCCGCCTTACCTAGGACTTACCCACTTTGCCAAGAGTCTTCAGCCTTCTCCAACGTCTTACCACTCTAGAACAAGTCTTCCGCCTTCAAGGACTTTTATACTCTTCTTGGATCTTTGGCCTTTGCCTTCTCCTTCACCTGGAGAAGATCACCACCTCTTCATCAACCTTGAAGAAGACCAACTACAACTCCTCCTTCACTCGGGGAATCTTACTTCACCTTTTCTTCATAGAGGAAAGGGGTAGGGAAGATGGAGTAGATGAGACCTTTACATGCACAAGGCTGGAACTCTCTTACAACAAGCCTAACTCACTCAAAACCACAAAATGAAGTATAAAATAGAGAGAGAAAGGGGATCAATATAACACACTCAACTATAGTAAGGACTTAGAGTAGAATGAATGAGAAGCCTTGGAATGAACTCCAAGGGGTCCTATTTATAGATGAGGGTGTTCCCTTGAGTTGGGGATCACTTTTTAGGTGGATGTTCATGAGGAGGTAGAGATCATGCAAAGAGTGGACAACAACAACAAGGACAACAGTAACAACTCAGGTTGAATGCACTTTTATGTGTCTTGTAGATATAGAGTCTTATGTGTTGTTCTTTTACTCTCAGGTCCTTTGGGAGATAGAGCGTAATCAATTTTATAATCAATTTGAGATTTTAGCTAGTACACTTCGATGCATAATGTTGCTTTTGTGTATGTTTTGGTAAAGAAACTATTATCTTGTATCCTTGAAGGGTGATGGAACAATGTATGTACAAAGTGAACCATGATGTATATATGGCTTGGTTCATTCTTAAAAGAGTTTCTTGGTAGTGGATCTCTTGGCAAAAAGGTTTTAATTTTTAGTAATTTTTAGTAATCCGCTATTAATGATTATTTCCGCATAATCTTATGCGATTAAGTTGTCAATTTGATAGCGGTCGTCACAATTTTTGGTATCAGAGCCTCTGGTTCCTTGAGTCTACATGGACATAGTATTAAGGTCATTGAGTCTGTTCTAGTGTCCTCTAGTTTATTATATAGTGTCTTCTGCTTATATAGAAGAAGAATTAATGCTTCAAGATGTCTGGAGAACATGAAGAACATGTTGTTGAGAGCAACATTGCTACACCAAGAATAGGTTCAAGGGAATAGGCGAGAGAAGAACAAGTTCCTGAGAATCCCCATGTGGATCAGACAATGTTGGAGAACCCTACTTTTCATGCTCTATTTGGGCAATTCATGACGACAATAACACATACAACAGACAGGATACCAACACCGCCCCTAGGGCACCAGTTCCCAATGAATTTTCGAGTTCTAATAAGACTTTTGAATGGATACACCATGTGGGAGCCCTAGAATATGCTAGAACAACCGACCCAGTAGATGTAGATCTATGGATCATTGTGCTAGAAAAAGCTTTTAAGATCCTTAGCATCCCAGAAACTGACAAAGTTAGACATGTTGTGTACCTATTGAAAGAAAGTGTTGTTCATTGTTGGGCCATTGAAGAAGAGAAAAGGCCTAATGTTGAGGTTGGATGGGAGGAATTCTGACATGAGTTCACCAATAGGTACTTTCCTCGTACATACCTAGATGAGAAAATCTCACAGTTTGAATGGATTAGGCAAGGGGCCTATGAAGATTAATGAGTATGAAGCTAAGTTCATGGAGATTTTGCGGTTTTATCTGCACATGGCTACAACAAATAGGAGAGGATTTGGAATTTTAAATAGGGTCTGAATGTTGAGTTGACCACACTTACGAATGCTCTGGAAAATAGGGAGTGATCTCCTATGTTTATGGAGTCTGTTAGGAGGATAGAAAGGTCAGTAACTGAGAACGTGAGGCCAATTTTAGGAAAGGACCTTCCCAATTCCAAGGACAGAGGTCCATAAGATAAAAGAAATCAAGGTTTTCTGTGCCATCAACACCACAGAGGTTCAGTGCTCAAACGCAGTGGACATCAAGTAAGGGTAGAGGCCATAATTTTCCACCTCCTGAAGCCCAATGTATGACATCGATGTCAGTGATAGGACCGATACTGTGGTAACTCAACAACCATGTTAGAGTTAGCAAGAATCTTGTAGGCAATAGTTCGTTAGTGGTGCAGGAGTACGAGGACATGGACAAGAGTCTGAAGTAGGTTCATATGCACAAGGTTATAGAGGACGTGGGTGACAACAGGCGATAATGAGATTCTATGCTATGTGTCAGCCGGAAGTAGTAGTCAGCCCATGAGTTGTGACATGTTAGATGGAGTTATTTCATTTTGATATGTCTTCATATTGCTTCATATCTATTTTGATTGATCCGGGCTCTACACACTCCTTTATCACTTGTGAAGTGATTCATAACTATCTTTTTCCTGTTAGTCGTACAACAGATAACTTGTTGTTAGAAACTCCAATAGTTGGTTCTGTAGTGTTACAAGAAGTATGTTTCCCTGTGTTCTTTCTTTCTCAGAACACAACTTCCAAGTGGATCTTATACCACTTGAGATGCATGGATTTGATGCAATCCTTGGGATGGAAACCTTGGAAAAGTATAAGGTAGTCTTGAATTGTGGTTCCAAGCAAGCTATGTTCACATACGGTGATGATAAATAGATCTTTCAGGGAGACATGAAGATTCTTCCAACATGTCTAGTATCAATAATGGTAGCTGAGAGACTATTTAGTCATGGATATGAGGCATTCTTTTCACATGTGGTGGATACCGAGGTAGAAAGTTCTATTATTCCATAAGTGCCACTTGTCCTGGAGTTTAAGGATGCGTTTCTTGAGGAATTTCCTGATGTTCCTCCATCTCAAGAAATTGATTTCGATATCAATCTAGTTCCCGGTACACAACCGATAGCTCAAACACCTTATAGGATGGAACCAGTTGAGATGGAATAATTAAATTTATAGTTACAAGAATTACTTGACAAAGGTTTTATCTGGCCAAGTACATTGTCGTGGGGTGCTTCGATACTTTTTGTAAAGAAAAAGGATGGATCTATTAGGTTATGTATAGATTATAGATAGTTGATCAAGGTGACAATAAAGAACAAGTATCCTCTACCAAGGATAGATGATTTGTTTGACGAGTTGCAAGGTGCAATAATGCTCTCTAAGATAGACCTGAGGTCAGGATATCATCAGTTACAGATTAAGGAAGATGACATACCCAAATCAACTTTTAGGACAAGGTATGGTCATTATGAGTTTATAGTTATGTCATTTGGACTGACTAATGCACCAACAATATTCATGGTGAATAGAGTGTTTCGGCCATTCCTTAATCAATTTGTAATGGTCTTTGTAGATAACATTCTAATATACAGTCGAGATAGGCAACAACATGAACAACATCTTCATTAAGCTTTGAATTTTTTGAGACAACACAAGCTATATGCTAAGTTTAACAAGTGTGAGTTTTGGTTGTCAGATTTATCTTTTCTAGGACATATCATATCTGCTAAAGGTATTTGTGTTGATCCTAAAAAGGTATGGCATGTTCTAGAATGGGAATAGCCCAAGACACCAATAGAGATTCACAGTTCCTAGGTTTGGTAGATTACTACAGAAGATTCATCAAAGACTTCAGTTATGTAGCATTAAATCTAACTAGGTTAATCAAGAATGATGTTCCTTTTGTCTGGAATGACAAGTTTCAATGCTCTTTCCATTTGTTGAAGAAAAAGTTGACTAGTGTACAGGTGTTAGTGTTACTTGAATAAGGGAAAGAATACATTATATTTTTTGATGCTTCGTAGAATGGTTTGGGATGTGTCTTGATGCAGAATAAACGAGTCATTTCTTTTGCCGCTCGAAAAATTAAGAAACATGAGGAGAATTATCCCACACATGATCTAGAATTGGCAATAATGATTCATGCCTTGAAAATCTAGAGACATTACCTGCACGGGGAGAAGTGTCAGATTTTCACAAACCAGAAGAATCCGAAGTACATCTTTTCACAATAAGAATTAAACATGAGACAGCGTTGCTAGATGGAACTAATCAAAGATTATCATTTCATGATTGATTATCATCCAGAAAAGGCTAATGTGGTGACAGATGCATTAAGTAGAAAGTCGTCATCTTCATTCACAGATAAATCAGAATTAAATTCTTTGATATGTCATAAGAGGGGCATGCTAGTTTCTTTACAACTAATGAATGTACAGCTGGAAGTATCTTTTCTATTCAGATTGTTGCCACAGATGCAAGTAAAACCTACACTGAGACAATAGATTAAAGAAGCACAACATGCTGATACTGTGGTACAACAGATCATATCAGAATATGGCAGTGAAAAGTGAGATGTCTTTCATGAGTCAAAAGATGGAATAGTTTGTTACCATGGTAGAATCATGGTACCTAATTTTAATAACTTAAGGAAGATAGTTATGGAAGAAACTCACTCATATATGTATTCTATGCATCCAGGAAGTACTAAGATGTATCACAATTTAAAAGATATGTATTGGAGGCCTAGTTTGAAGAAAGATGTAGTTGAGTTCCATATGTGGTGTCCAGTGTGTCAGCAAGTTAAGGCTTAGCACCAGAAGTCAGAAGGAACATTACGACCATTACCTATACCACAGTGAAAGTGGGATCATGTGACAATGGATTTCATAGTTGGTTTTCCTAGAACAACTAAGGGTCACGATTCCATTTGGGTGATTGTTGATAGGTTGACAAAGTCAACACATTTTCTTCCTATTAAGACAACATACACTACTGAGAAACTTGCACATGTTTATGTAGATGAGATAGTGTGGTTGCATGGAGTCCAAACAACAATTATGTCAGACAGAGATCCTCAATTTACAAGTCTCTTTTGGGAGCCATTACTCACGATTTTGGGCACATAGTTAAAGTTTATACTGCTTTCCACCCTCAGAGATATGGAGAATCTAAAAGGATTATACAGACTTTGGAAGACTTGCTTAGGGCATGTGTTCATAAGTTTTTAGGTAGCTAGGATATACATTTGAGTTTGATAGAGTTTTCGTAAAGTAACAGTTATCAGAACAACATTGATATGGAACCATATGAAGCATTGTATGGTAGATGTTGTAGATCTCCTTTATGTTGGTATGAAATAGGAGAATACGAACTTCTTGGTCCTAAACATGTGCAATAGATAATAGAAAAGATTAAAGTTTACAACAATAATTAAAGGTTGCACATGACAGACAAAAATCATATGTTGATAATTGTCATAGACCATTAGAATTCCAAGTTGGAGACAGAGTGTATCTCAAGGTGGGAAGAAGGGTAAGTTGGCTCCTAGATTTATGGGACCCTATCTGGTAATAACATGTGTTGGAAAGGTAGCCTATAAGTTGGAACTCCAACCTGAGTTGCATAGACTACATCCAATGTTTCATGTATCTATGTTGAGAAAATGTCACCCTGATACAGAGCTTGTATTACAACATGTAGATGTAGAATTGGATGAGGATATATCCTATGTGGTATGTCCAAAGTTGATTCTTGACTGAAGAATCAAAAAGTTGAAAAAGAAAGACATAGTGCTTGTGAAAGTTTTTTGACATCATTGTGGCGTTGAAGAAGCCACATGGGAGTTGGAGGAAGAGATGAGGAGGAAGTACCCTTCTCTTTTCTCTTGAGATTTTGGGGAATAAATCCTTATTACAGGTTGATAACTTGTAACACCCCTAGACTGGGTTTTAGGATAACTTTAGAAGTTTTTTCCTAAGTAAGTTGATTAGAATCTTATCTTAATCTTTTGAAAAGCAATTAAGACTTGAGAAGAGTTTATTTCTCAATTTTGAACTTATTTGCAAATTGTTTGTTCCTTATATGATAACTTTGGTAATGATTGCAATTCACCCAAATGAGGGGTTTATGTGCCAATTATCACCTCTAGAATGTCTCTTCTCTCTCTTAGTATCAACTAGAGGAAAGAGAAAGAAGGGGTTGCCTTGTTTGAATCTTGGTTGAATGATAACACTCTTTATGGTGAAAGAACCAAAGAAGTGTTGAGTGTTTTGAACCCAATGAGGTTGTATCGAGTTTTCAAGTGTATATTAGAGTGCCTATCGGCTTGGAAACCATAGAGGAGGTTCCATATCAGTTTTTTAACCTTTGAAGGTGTTCATGATGTGCTAAGCGCCTAAAATAGGTGAAGCCTATCAGTTTGCATGCTCCTTGCAAAAGTGGTATCGATTTGCACGTAAAGTAAGATTGGGTGGTGATATCTTGTCAAGCAAGATACCCAAATGGATGATATCTTTCCTATGGATTATCCTCAAGAGTTTTGCATCAAAAGATCATTATGGATGCATCAAGTTACCATGAATGGACGTGTGTCATTTAAGTGCACATAGCGAGGACACCTTATCCATACTCTCTTTCATATACCTCAACTATATATACCTCTCTTTTCAGCTACTAGTAAAATGCTTGACTCCTTTACCATCTCTTTCTTGGAGGACGATCCTAGGAGCTCAAGGAACAAAGATAAGGTCGAGCATCTTACCTAAGGTGAAGCCATGATTATCTTCAACCTTGGAAAGACTATGCTTCTTAGATCATGATTCTTTCCTTCTCTTCTTTCTTCACCAAATTCTTAACTATGGTATCTTCTTTCATAGAGAAGTTTTGTGATCGAGTCTTAGACTCTTGATAAGTCATCTTCAACCTTGGGAACTTGGAGCTTTGATGTTTGAATCTCTTGTGTTGATCTTGAGGCAAGATATATAACTTGAACTCAACTGTATTATTATTCACCTTCTATTATGCAATACTTGGTGATTCATTTTCTATTTTAATTTTCTTATTCAAATGATTATTCTATGAGATTTATTGGATATATGGGGCTGTTGTTAATTTACTAGAGTAGTAATGGATGAAAATTTGGAGCTTGAAGAAGATGAAACCGATATGCATAAATTGATATTGGTTTATGAAAAACCCTAAGATGATACAAGGGTATAGGTATGGAAACAGATACACATGAACTTCTATCCTTTTGGTTTGATTTCATGAGTAGGACTACTATTCTATCAATTGTTTAACCTTTCACCTAATGCCAAGTATAAGGCCGGCCAATATCTAAAATATATCCAATTTGACACATTTGCTTGCACCATCACATGGATAACCGATATGACTTGTGATGCTCTAAAATGATTTGTGGTTGTTAGTCCAATATGTTAGATGTTCTAAAACAATATGCCTTAAAGGCATTAGTTTTCCATGACCAAGGGATGATTGGTGAAGAGGGAATATTAAAATATGATGCCTTAGTTGAGTGTGGAGGCTGACATGGTCAATCCTAACCCTAATCCAATATGCTCACAATTTGATATCCCTTTATCCAACCTATGTGTGACGGGAGACACCCTTAGCTTGAGATACTTTGTGGAATTATGGTCAACACATTTTTAGAAGCCTTGACCGATACACTAAGCGGTTTTGAGGCCGATAGGTGTAAGAACTAAGTTGTTGAATGAGGGTTCATCAAATATAAAATAAACCCTAGAGGCTGATACCCTATATTGAGAAATAGCTGATACATAAAGGAATAGCTAGGCCGATACCCTAGCTGATGTTGAGTGGCTGATACCCTAAGTTATTGGTATGGCCGATACCCTAGTTCATGATGTGTTTGAAACACTAGTGGATAGAGTGGTTGATACCCTAAGATGATGGTGATGCTGATACCCTAGTTGATGGTGAGGCTGATACATAAGTTGATGATATGGCCGATACACAATATGATAGTATGGTCGACACACCAGAATACTCTATGGTCGATATACCTCAAGCACCATACAAACAATACTACTCTAAGCATCTCTAAACCAATATCATTTGATATGTCTTGGCTGACATAAGAATATGTGTCTAGACTGATACAGTTGAATGTGTGTAGGCCGATACAAAGATTGGAATGAAGGTTGATACACCTTGATGAGTGTAGGCTGATAAATCTTGAATATAATCAATTAATACATCATGAAAGTAATGATATGAATATGCTTTAAAAATTGTAGGTTGATAACCCTAAAGAAGGTTAAATAAATGTAATAAGTATGTTGAAGTCAATATCCCAGTAAGGATGAGAAAGAAACTTGTACTACTCACATGTGAAAGGTAATACTTCATGTTGATAATCAACTAATGATACTTGATGAAGTATGCTTGAACACTTATGGCAGTAATATAGCTCTTATGATGTGAATTGGGGTTGGTTGATAAATATGAGCCTGAAAACCCTAAATCAGTTACAAGGGATAACCTTAACCCTAATTCTGAGAGAGTTGCAATTTGAGTGATTGTCTTTATGGCGTGGTCATGATATTTACTTATTATTACATTTGTTATGAAATCCTAACCATACAGGTGTTATGAAATAATGAGCATAGCCAGGTATGAGCTATGATGATTTAGCATAATACATATTATATAAGGTCTTGTGAAGCATGTGATATACTTGTACAATAAGTATGATTTGCATATGGGTCTGATGACCTAGAGTTGGTTATTGCCTAATGAGAGGTGATATTGTTCAATAATGAACTGAGGGTTTGATACTGAAACATATGATCATGATAATGATAATGTTGAAGGGATGAAATTCCCAATGAAGTGTTCGGGGGACTTAGATCTCAGGATGAGTGTCACAAGATATGTACCAATTGTATAACATTTATTTACAATTCATGCTTGTAACTTGATTGATGTTAAAATATGTTGTAATGCACGTAATCTATTAAGTGAACTAAAAATGTAGTTTCCCTGGCCATATAATCATTAAGTGTCAGGATTTGCTGAATGGTGAAACGATTTTTACTTGCAACACATATTTTTGAATATGTAAGGGTGCAAGACAAGTATTTCCTTACTTCCTTCAAACCCCAGGATTTGGCCTTGAGCCGTTTTCCTAAAACGAATGTGGTTGTAGGTCGTAGCTCTAATGCAACATCAGGATTGGTTATAAAGCCATACCCTAAGAAGAGTATGGCTATAGGTCATGACTCAACAAGCATGATTGACTGTAGGTCATACCCTGAACAGAGAATATGTTATGCACTGTATCTCTATAGCAAAGAGCCTCTATATGCCAGGCTAGCTAAAATGCAGATTGACTCATATGTCACTGCCAATGTTCTCATATTGACCGAGGGGATGAGGTCATGGTTTCCGGCTCTTCCATAGACCTATATTGCACTAATGCTATCTTTGCAGTGGTCAGTTCAAGATGGAAGGTATATTCCCATCTCTACAGAGCATAAGAAGGAATGTTTAAAGATGTAATCAGCCACGTAGCGTATTTGTTTAAGGATCAAATACAGAAACATTTGTTGAAGCCTTGCTTTGTTTTTATGTTGTTTAGTTTATAACAATTATACATGTCCTTCATATTCCTTTTAAAACTAATTAAAATTATCTATTACTCAGTTGTAGATATTTGAACTAATAAGATAATGAGACTGCTCTACTCTATATATAATCAACATTTATACTTGTTTAATTCAATATAGGTTTCTTCTGCTCTCATTCATAAAGGTTTATATGTGATAATAATATTGTTGGCAGAGGGTTATATCTCTTGCTAGGACTTGTTGTCTCACCCCATGGGTTCGACAAATTTTTAGGTGTACGTGCACAAGGAGGTAGAGATCATGCAATAGGAAGCAGGCAGCAATAACAAGGATAGTAGTAATAGCTCAGGTTGAATATGTTGTTATGTGTCTTGTAGATATAGAGTATTATGTGTCATCCCTGTACTCTCAAGTCCTTTGGAAGATAGAGCATAAAATTTTTTATAATCGATATGAGATTTTGGCTAGTATGCCTCGATGCATAATGTTGCTTTTGTGTATATTTTGGTAGAGCAATTGTTATCTCATATCCTTGCAAGGTGATGGAACAATGTATATACAAAGTGAAACATGATGTATATATGGTTTGGTTCTTTCTGAAAAGAGTTTCCTGGTAGTGGATCTCTTGGCAATTTTTTTTTTATTTTTAGTAATTTTTGGTAATCCAATGTTAATGATTATTTCTACATAATTTTGTTTGATGAAGTTTTCGGTTTCATAGAGGTCATCACGAAACCACTTGTGGTGAGGGTCATGACAGAAACACATTCTTTGGATGCATGGTCGCAACTGAAACAACCTTATGAAGGGTGGGTCGAAACACCTTGTCTACTAGTGTCTCGACCATGTACATATGAGACCAAGGTTTCAACCTTGAAGTCTACTAAGACATGAGGGCAACCGACCTTGTAGGTCATGACTATATGGATGGATAAACATCACATTTCTATTTTTGCATGCATGTGGAAATAAGGTTATCTCTTTGATGGGCACATGTCCCTTGGTGATCTACTATGTTGACACATAAACAATCTTTACTTCTCTCCTCTTTTGGGTATATAACCCATCCTCTTCATAAGAAAGTAACCTTTTTAGCCCACAACTCTTTCTTCTACCTTTAAAGATGTCACACCTGCATTCCACAATTACCACTAATCATGAGATGTTGGCATAAGTTTACAGATTATACTTAATATAAATTTCACTCCCTTACTTTTTTTTCTTCCTTTATTTCATTTCAAACTCTTTGTTTTCTCATATCCAATCACATAAACAAACTTTACAAGAGAACTAAACTTTTATTACTCTAATATGATCTCAACATTAATGATAAACATCCATACATTCATTCTATTTCTCACACTTCCATGTACATACAACATGATAATTAGATACATTCTCTCTTATTAAGGAAACAAAGATACAAAACATTATTTACAACTCTCTCACATCTATACAAGGACCTAGAGTGCTAGGGACCGACTGAACTCAACTATTGTCATATTTAACTCATGTGGTAGATCTTCTCTGATGCATTGACCTTCTTCAAGTCCACGTAATTTCCCTACAAATTGTGAGTAGAGGGGTGAGCCTACTCGTTCAGTGAATGAGTACTTCAAAGAAATAGTTTAAATCACTTATATAATTAAAGATATATTGCCGAGCAACTGATAACAATTATAACAATATTAAGCTTTAAAGAGTACAATCATTGACAATCATAAATATAGCATGATACTCTAGATATCTACAAGAGTGAATCAATATATGAACATACTTCATTAATCTCAAAGAGAACTAATAACTCAGAAACATATAAAGGATAATTAAATAACTGCACACACTTGTTTAACCTCTCATTCATCTTATTATGCCTTGAACCCACATGAGGTGTACCACAACATGTGAAAGAATTGCAGAAAACTACGATCTCACTGTACAAGGCTTAGAAGCATGCCCGGGTTCCTAAGCCTATCTCTTGAGTAGGACCCTATCTACAACGGGCCTCGGCATGTCTGCCTCACCGCAGCTAATGGAAGTGGATGGATATCTCATACTCCACCTCTCAACCTAGGTACTCAAGCAGTGAGTCAAAGTCCTCAGGCTTATTGTGCATCAGTGGACCTACTGACCGCTGATCACTCAACATGTAACACAGGTACCACCGGCATACCTGGTTGGTGTTGGGTACCACACAATTGTAAGGAGTCTACCCTACTGGCCAAGATCCCCACACCCTACTGGCGTGCTCCGACTTACCTCGATCTACACTACCTCTAGTCGGGAAACAATTTCCTCCTCATAGCGCAAGCCTCATCCTGTGAGGATTCTATAGTGTTCAGGGCATCTACATATCTAATTCACTCTTTAAATTCACAATCCAATCATCACATCAATATATCTTTATTCAGCTTTGTAAATTGTTCATTCAATAAACTATCTAATAACTTTTACCAAAACTGAACTATTAAGCATCACCACATCTCCAACTGAGAAACATTGATATCACAATACTTGTTTCACTAAAAACCCCCTCATTAGGGTTTCATTTACCTCATTCACTTATCACATAACTCGCATAAGTATTTAATACATCATAACATCATTTAATAAGAATTGCTCTCAACAATTCACATATAATCAAATATATATATGAAACCATGTAATGAACTGAACTAGGGTTTCCACTCCATTTACTAAAACATCATACATCAATAATAACATTGAATCAAGATGTTTATTTTCAAAACTCCAATTATCCATTCATTTTGGGTTTTACTCTCCTTACTGATGTATCAAGCAAACATTGATATCATCGAATGAAATCCAAGATCTGAACTGACATATAGGTAATACGCATACAAATAAAACAATAAGTTGTAACCAAGGAGATTCAACTAGCACTACTATCTGTATTATCATCAATCTACATCATACAATAGGGATTCATGTAGATGTTAGGGCGACACATCACTACAAAATCAGAGATTTAACATTAGGGTTTTAATATCTTACATAGATTGATCACAAGATTTCAGCAATATAGTTAATTCAAGATTATGGTGAAATGTGCATTAGGGTTTTAATATCTTAATTCAACATGCATCAAAATTTACAGAATTAGGTCAAGCATTAGTATTCAATTGCAAATGTATCATCTTCTTTCTTCTCCCTCCTTACCAAATGGATAAAAGCAAGGCACGACCTACATGTGGGATGGACATGGCGGTTATGGATGTGTTGTCCAACCATAATCGTACTGACCAATACCAGGTATATAAGTAGTGATTTCAAATCCATAGGCTAATCGTACACTGGCAACTTTACGTGAGGCATAGTTTGGTTTTTTGGGGATGATAGTGGAAAAGAAAATAGATAAGTCACCCTTATTGTCACTCTACAAAACCGTACGTGAGATTGATGTACTAAATTCTAGACATATCCACGTATTGTGACTCAAACCATTGGCCCTTCTCTCTTTCTCTTCCCTTTCATGCCTTCCTAGGGATCCTGTAACATCCCTGACCTGGGTTATGAATTAACCCTAGGTGTTTTGCCTAAATATGTAATTAAATCCTTGTGATTATCTTTTGGCATGTAATTAAGTTCCTAAGGAACATACATTTTCATTTCTGACCTTTTTAAAACAATGATTGTAATATTGTTTGGTAATATAGGGACCTATGTGCAAATTACCCAATTAGAGGGGTTAACTTGCAAATTACATAGGTTAAGATGTTCCTCTAATAAAGAGACATCATATGAATGAATATGATGAGGTATGAGGGATCTCCCAAGTTTGGGCATCAAGGTGCAGCTTGTGGAGCAATCCTTGTGCTTAAAACCCTAATTTTGGTGTAAAGTGCAATTTACCCAAAATGTGGGGTGCAACTTGTGATATACACTTTGTAGAATATCTTTTATGACTATTGACATCATTTAAAGTTATAATAATGAAGGAGGCACTTCATTTGAATAATCATATTATAAGAAACACCTTTGTAATTAAACCACCAAAGTTGTAAGTAAAGGAGACCCTTATATGTATATGTACACCATAGTGACAAGTTGACCTTCCTTGCCTTTAGTCCTTGGTCTTAGAAGAAGTTTCACCTTAGATATGACGAGGAGGGACGTGCCTAAAAGAAAGGAAGGACCTAGTTGTGAAAAGGAGGAGTAAGTTGTCCTTATGATGAAGATAACCTCAAAGTATATATGATCCTTTCCTTTGCAACCAAAGGCAATGTTTCCTTTCTTCCCTTCTTATTTCCTTTCTTAGACCAACTTAGGCAAAGCTCTGGAGCTCAGGGAAATGACCAACCTGTTCTAAGGTAAGAGAGCACCATCTTCTAGCTTGGATTCATGGAGGAAATCCTTGTATAAGGTTGCTTTCATGGTTAATTCACTTAGGTTTCTTGTTCTAGCCGATCATCTCCATCTTTTCCTTGGAGAATCACCTTTGGCCAACCTGTGGAGCTCAAGAAGCCATTAAAAGCTTGAAGCTTGGAAGCTTGGAGCTCTAGGAACAACGTTTGAGGTGGGTTTTATAACTCTAAACCTTGATTTGTTATGCATACTTTTATTCTTGCAAATAATAGTTAGTCCTTCTTCTTCCCCCTCTTTCTTTGCACTCTTGCAAGCTTTTTCGTGAAGAACAAACCTTGGTTTCAAGGTTGAAGAGGAGCGGCGTTAATACCTATGTTGGTACTTATCCAACTTTATTAAACGATCTTGGACCAATAGGTCTAAATGGGTTCACACTCATTTCAGCTCAAATGGGTTCACACTCGTTTCAACACAAATGGGTTCACACTCGTTTCAGCTCAAATGGGTTCACACTCATTTCAACTCAAATGGGTTCACACTCGTTTCAGCTCAAATGGGTTCACACTCGTTTCAACTCAAATGGGTTCACACTCGTTTCAACTCAAATGGGTTCACACTCGTTTCAACTCAAATGGGTTCACACTCGTTTCAACCACTACTACAGAAGTCGCCTTTGGCGTCGGTCGTTTAACCCCATTTGGTGTCAGTTTTCGACCGACGCCTATGTGGGCGCCGCTAAAGGTCGAACACTTCGGCGTCGGTTGTTTAATCGACGCCTATTTAAACTATCGGCGTCGGTCGTTTAGTCGATAACCGACGCCAAAGGGGTTCGCGCCACATAAAACGGCGTCAGCTAGGGCACTTTCTGCGTCGGTTATTTACTAACGGACCGACGCCTATACTACTTATAGCATCGGTCTTTTAGTAGATAACCGACGCATAAAGTGTCCTAAATGACGCCATTTTTTGTGGCGCGAACACTTTTGGCGTCGATTATATACCAAAAGACCGACGCCTCTAATTTAAATAGGCGTCGGTTTGATACGTATATCCGACGCCATTTCGAGGACTGCTTTGGCCACATAAGGCGTCGGTTATCTATAAATAACCGACGCTGTAGATCTTTGCTGACGGTTTTTATAAATAACCGACGCCTATTTTTTTTTTTTCATATCAGTTTGCAGGCCTGCTGTGGCTGGTCAGCAGGATGAGAACCTGCAGTTCAGTAACTGAACTGTAGGTTTACGACATCCATTGATATCAGCCTACAAACAGGCCGCAAACCTGCAAAAGTCATAAGCAAAATTTCACACAAGTACATACATTCAGACATCAATTCAATTCTCGCATTCACACATATAGAAACATTCAAATACATGTATTAACATTCAGAAATATTCATTTACAAAGTATCATTCATTATCGCTATCAACATCCCAATTATATCTTACAGTTGCCACTGCTTGTATGGCTTTTGCCCATTCTTCTCTTACTTCATTTAATGCTTCCATCGTATATGGAGCATGTATATTTTTTAAGCGTTTACCTGTAGTGTTGTCAGTTTTAAACAACTGCAAAGAGAATGATGTATATATATAAGTAATAATATAAAAATAAGATAAGATTGATATATTGCATACTAACTAATGAGAGTATATATAATACCTCATGTATGGTATCGATGTCCAATGCGGCATATTTGATAATCATCTGCATAAATCACATCACATAGTATGCGCATGCCCAGCCATTATCTTGTGTAGCACACTATAAATTGAAACATACAAAATATTACAACTAAGCACAATTCACATCAATAATATATATATTCGAGTCGGGAACTTACTTGTACGTTCTGCCAATTTATTGGCTGGTTCTTTTTCCTTGGGACCGTTCCTCCAGCCTTTTTGAATGCATCTAAACCCCTACATGTTAATATAACACAATAAATTGCATAAGTAAATAGTAATGTAATAAAAGATGTTAACGGATATAAAAATGAAATATTTCTCACCAGAATAATGGCATTCTCACTACGTGTCCAATTTTAGTGTTCAATGTACTCCCCGCAGGATCTAGAT
Source organism: Alisma plantago-aquatica (assembly GCA_963693085.1). NCBI lineage: Eukaryota > Viridiplantae > Streptophyta > Magnoliopsida > Alismatales > Alismataceae > Alisma > Alisma plantago-aquatica. Next base: position 1,613,598,214 of record OY856409.1, on the reverse strand, counting down.
AATAAACAGTGAATGTCCCAGGGACAATAACTAGTAACTCCCAATGTCTACCGCTAGAAGTAAGAAGTTAACAATTAATAACTCAAAATGCAAAATAAAAATGGAATTTTCTTAAGTCCAAATTATAAATAAAATAAACTTACTTGACATTGAATGGAGCTATTATTATCGTCTTCTTTTGCTGACCAAAAATTGTAAAAGCATCTATACAGTATTGTTGAACATTATCAGGGTCTTTAGCTACCAAACTAATCAATGATGGAATCAAAATCCCACATGATCAAATGCAAATTGTTTGCAATGATCTTCGACTAGGTAGCTGCAAAACATATAGGCGTATGCATTAATATATAACAAACCAGATCACCGGATCTTACACAAGGTATATGGATGTATAAACAAGATCTCACCTTATCCATGTCTCTATCATTGATGTATTCACCCAATCATACATAAATAGCTCAATAATATCTTGTATAAATAAAGAGCTATCGTATGATTGACCTGCATAATTTGCATCTAAAGAAATAATTATAGGGCAATGTACATTATGTACCCGTAGCCAACATGCCATTCCCCTACAAGCAGGACCTAACGGGTATGTTAGGTCAGTTGGAACCCAATCGGGTAATGCGGGAAGTGGAAGTGGAGGCCTAGGTGCTCCTGGTGTCTTCTTTTTAACCTGTACATATAATTTCAGATCAGTTGACATCATATATACACATTAACAGTCTAAATCAATGTAAATTTATCTTACGATTTCAGTCGTGTAGACGACATCTGGTTTGGGCCACAATATCACCCCGCCTTCTGCCTCACCAAGTGTATCAATATCTGGGTGGGCATATGGCAATGCAACTTCCCTCCAATCGGGTAACACACGTAATGGGCCCACACAAACATAGCCCTGTGGCATTGGAGTCCCGTGAAACCTTTCCCCAGGAAGGGACGGGTAAGCTTGCGCCTCTGCAACAACGTAGTCTTGCATTCTTAAGCGGCATGGCTTCAATGCCTACAAATTTACGTAAAGAATATTATACATATATACATATCATCTTGAAAAAATAACAACTTGAAAAGACTAACTACAATGCCATAAACAATACTTACAGCAGACGTGCTAGGCGATGGGTCTCCAGGATTACTCACAGTCTGTGCATCAGGAGAAGAGTGGGTCGCCATAGGCGTATTGGAAGCCTGAGATGCCTGCCACCGCAACAATTCTTCCTTGACCTTCTCAGCAACTACATCGTTGATCTTCTTAGCAACTAAATCCTCAACTCTCTTATTCTCCTATACATGGATAAAAGAAACATTAGCTTCTTATTAATGAATTTCCTTTTGCAGTAACATTCTAAAAAAAGAATAGGTTACCTCTTCTTGAGAAAGTCCCGCTCTGGGTTTGCACTGGGATGGCCCAAAGAATGCTTTGATGCCAACACCAGCGCTGGCACCTCTAACACGTCCAGGATGCTCTGGGTTACCCAGAGCAACTGTCAATTCATCCCTTGTGCCCTGAGGGATGAACGTGCCTTATTTCCTCTGCTCGTGCAGCTCCCGCTAATCACCATAAACAGAAATTGGTAAGTTAACACCACAAATAATCAATATTCAAACGATTTCTCTAAGAGTTGTATTTTACCATTTTTGCAGCCGCCTCAGCAGTTACATGCTTCTTTATTTCACCCTTCTTGTTTTGCCTGCAAGCTATCCAAATATCATGGCGAGGCATGGGTGTGGCAGACTCCTGAGTAGGAGCAGACTCCTGAGTAGCCGCAGACTCCGCCTGTAGTCTTTGGCGAACGCTTGCATAGCCTTTTGGACCCATAGTGTGGTCATGCACATTCAGTGCACGCCTTGCTTTTTGTGCGTCACTGAGGGCCTAGTTAGTATGCACATTAATGATTTGGTTAGTAGCACTAAATGCTAATCTTGAATAGGTGAATACAATGTATATTAATTAAATTAGGAGTGACGCCTAATACCTTGAATTCTTCAGATTTTCTTGAAGCAAAAAAAATGTCCCAATCTTCTTTGTCCAAGAAGTTCCATTGTTCAAGGGCTGACTTCTTCTTCTTATCACCCTCTTTTATGTATTCTCTGTTCAGATTTGTCCTATAATTCCTAAGCATCTTTCCAGCGCGTTGCATCACATTTTTACGATGCAACTTCTCATCCAATGCAAACAGATTATGTAAAATAGAAATGTTATTAACTAGTATCCAAAATAGAATTGCAAATAATAGAATTTGTAATCTACAAAATAGAATTGCAAATAATAATAACTCACGCATAAATCCTTCCATATCAAGTCTTTTTTCCCTTGAGGAACTTTATGCCAATTGTCATACTTAACACCACAATGGCTCCGAGTGGTACACCCAAGATAGTTCACAAAATTATTGCGGTTCACTCCAATTGGATTTCCTCCATTATCAAACTCCACCACCAATTTGGATCCACTACCACTTAGCGCTAATAACTTCTTCAACAGAGTGATGCCCCTTTTCTTGTTAAGTGTCTGGTGTTGCGCATCAAGTTGCTCCAGTGCTTCAGTGGGTACAGGTGCATCAACCTAAAATTTGACAAAAATAAAACACACTAACTTAGCCCAATATAGAAATATAGGATATATGACATAACTAGAAGATAATGAATTTTATAGAAATACAAGATATGTTTTTAGAACTTACATTAGTATCCTCGCCATGCTCGTCATGGACAACATGCTCATCATGGACTTCATGCTCATCATGGACATCATGCTCATCATGGTCAGCCATATGAAAATTTCATTAAAAAGGCAAACATTTAGCATTTCTATTAACTAGAAAAAGGCAAACATTTAGCATTTGTATTAAATAGAAAAAGGCAAACATTTAGCATTTGTATTAACTAGAAAAAGGCAAACATTTAGCATTTGTATAAACATACATGTCTCTAAAATTGTGATCTTTTATCAATTAACAATCCTTCATTGTGATCTCCGCGCACATATAAGTCATCATTAGCTTCAATATTTTGTGGAGTTGGCAACCCAACTGAGAATGGACTGGAGTCATCATACTTATCATAGTACTCTTCTTCATCTATAGGATCTTCAATGAACTGTCTTTTACCATGAAGAAAAACCGACCATTTATCATTTGCAGGATCATCGATATAGAATATTTGTTTTGCCTGTGATGCCAATATGAATGGTTCACCCTTCTCGCCAATCTTTTCAAAGTTCACCAAAGTGAAACCCAATTCATCCACTATAACTCCTTTGGTGTTATCAACCCAAATATGTGAATCCATTAATGTCAAACCCTTCATAAGACATAACATTCAGTTTTGGTTTAAAGGCGAGGCATTTGATAGTTTCTGTAATATCATTTGGTGTTTGATATAGTTGATGTAAGACTTTATCTTCAAACCACTTAGTAAAAATCTTATTATGCTCTCTAGCAAGCCACATTGAACTTGCTCGAGGATGTTGTCTCTTTATGAAATTGGTATGTTCCTCGATATAAACACTCACTTCATCCATATTGTGTAAAATATACAAGTGAGCTTGTTCCAACTGCTCACGGCTGATTACTTTCACCTATGATCCCAAAATTCCTTTGCCCTCCTCAATATTCTTGTCATTATCAGGAGTGTCATTACCACTGAGAAAGTCATTGCAAAAATCCATAACCTCTCTCGCCACATAACCTTCAATAATACTCCCTTCAGGCCGATAACGGTTTCGAACATCACCTTTAAAAACGCTCATGTATCGTTCAAAGGGATACATCTAATGCAAGAAAACTGGTCCCAACATTTTCACTTCCCTAGTCAAGTGGAAAACAAGATGTACCATGATATCAAAGAACGAAGGAGGGAAATACATCTCAAGCTGACATAGGGTAACAACCACTTCTCTTTGCAAATTATCGAGAGTATCAGGGTCAATAACTTTGCTGCATAGACTGTTGAAAAAGAAACAAAGTCTGGTAATTGCAAACCTTACATGCTTCGGCAATATAGATTGAATTGCCACGGGCAATATTTGTTGCATTAGAGTGTGACAATCATGAGATTTAAGACCTATCAACTTCAGATCTTTCATTGATACCAATCTACGGATGTTGGATGAGTAACCATGTGGCACCTTAACATTTACCAAGCATTCACAAAAAGTTTTCTTCTCCTTTCTAGACAACGTGTAACAAGCGGGAGGTAAGTATGTTCTTTTATTACCCATTTCACGTAATTCTATTAATTCTGACCTTATTCCCATTTCACGTAGGTCCAGTCTGGATTTTATCCCATCTTTAGTCTTACCTGGTATATTTAATAGAGTACCAATGATGTTATCACAGACATTTTTCTCAACGTGCATTACATCGATACAATGCCTGACTGTCAAAAAACTCCAATAAGGAAGATCCCAAAATATTGACTTCTTCTTGAATGAAGAATTGTCACTCCGTGTGGCCATACTACATTGTGATTTCTTACCAAATTCATTGACAATGTCTTTTACTCTTTCATAAACAACATCCCCTGGTATAGGTTTAGGTGCACTCCGTTCATCATTCCATCCATTGAATGCTTTGCGCTTCCTACGATACGGATGGAATTTTGAAAGAAACCTTCGATGACCAAGATATACAGTCTTGCCACCATGTTTTAGTCTTATTCAATCAGTGTTTTCTTCACATATAGGACACGCTTTAGCTCCTTTGACACTATATCCAGACAAATTCCCATATGCTGGAAAGTCATTAATAGTGCAAAACAACATAGCGTGCAAACAAAATGTCTCTCTTGCTGAAGCATCATAGGTCATCACACCTTCAGCCTAAAGTTTCTTTAAGTCATCAATCTAAGGTTCAAGATAAACATCGATATCATTTCCGGGTTGTTTAGGGCCCGATATCAACAATGACAACATAACGTACTTATTTTTCATACACATCCAGGGAGGAAGATTGTATATAACAAGCATGACTGGCCAAGTGCTATGTTGGCTGCTCAATGTCCCGTACGGATTCATCCCATCTGTACAAAGCCCAAGTCTTAGATTCCTATCTTCTTCACCAAATTTAGGGTACAATAGATCAATCTTCTTCCACTGTGGGGAATCAGACGCATGTCGTAGGATCCCATCATTATTTTTCTTAACATCTGCATGCCACCTCAAATTCTTCGCATCTTTCGGATTTGCAAACAAGCGTTGAAACCGTGATATTATAGGTAGATACCACAACACCTTGGCAGGAGAACCAGTTTTGGACTCCCCCGAAGTCGTCAATTTATACCGTGACGCACCACATTTTGGACAATCTTTCAAATCTACATAGTCCTTTTGAAATAATACACAATCATTCGGGCATGCGTGTATCTTCTTGGCCTCCATTCCCATTGGGCACAACATTTTCTTTACCTGGTATGTTGAGATTGGAAGCTCGTTTCCTTCAGGAAGCATTTCTTTCAACAAAGTCAACAATGAAGTGAAGCTTTTGTCGCTCCATCTATTGTTAGCTTTCAACTTATACAATCTCAACACAGTGCTAAGCTTCGTAAACTTAGCACAGCCTGTGTATAACGGTATCTCAGCATCATGCACAATGTTTGTAAAGATAGGAGGTGGATCGGTGTGCTCTACCCTACAACTATCCAGCATCGCATCAACGATGTCTGCTGGAACTGGTTCGTTCACATTTACGTCATCAGAGGCAATTTCTTCTTCCACCCAAGCACTGCTATCGACATCTACTGGTTTCGAGTTTGAAATCTCTCCATGCCAGTGCCATTCTGTATAGCCTTGTACAATCCCGTTGCACATGACATGACTTTTGATTTCCTCACCAGTGTTGACTTTCAAGTTGTTACCGCAATGCCTACATGGACAGTAGAACCTATCTGTAGGTTTTTTCCTATGTTCCTCGGAAAATCTAATAAACTGATCAAGACCAGATATAAACTCTGGGGTGCAACGATTACGAATGGACATCCATGATCTTTCCATTCTATGATCAGAGAAAACAAGTATATATTAGGAAACAAGTATATATTAGGAAAAGATTAGGGTATACACTTACATCCTAAGCATATAATGTGATGTCATTCTTATATATAATAAATGTGTACCACCTATCCCATCCTTGAACACCTAATCTCACTAGTAAGTGTATAATGTGTATTTGGTTTTCAAGAAAATTTCGGCAGCATTTCCCTGCTGTTCTCTAAGTACATATGTACTTAGAGAACAAACGGGGAAATGCTACTGAAATTTTCTCGAAAACCCAATACACAGTATACACTTACATCCTAAGTGAGATTAGGTGTTCAAGAACAGTCCCAAACCGGGGACTATCCAAGATTTACTCCTAATGAGTCAATCTTGGACGGGTTTCCAGGCCAAAAAACACAATAATAGATATCTACAATGAAGCCGAACTCCATACAAACAGTATATAATTTAGTGATTGTTCATTCTAATTTATACCAATGTACAAGTAATATAAAAAACAATGATTGTTCACATTCTAGGCCAACAAACACATGTGATGTCATTCTTATATATTATAAATGTGTACCACCTATCCCATCCTTGAACACCTAATCTCACTAGTAAGTGTATAATGTGTATTGGGTTTTCGAGAAAATTTCGGCAGCATTTCCCCGCTGTTCTCTAAGTACATATGTACTTAGAGAACAAACGGGGAAATGCTACCAAAATTTTCTCGAAAACCCAATACACATTATACACTTACATCCTAAGTGAGATTAGGTGTTCAAGAACAGTCCCAAACCGGGGACTATCCAAGATTTACTCCTAATGAGTCAATCTCGGACGGGTTTCTAGGCCAACAAACACAATAATAGATATGTACATGTTAGGGTTTCATCACAATTGATGTTAGGGTTTAAACAATGTTAGGGTTTAATCAAATCAAATTAGGATGCTAGAATGGACAAGTTTAAATCAAATTAGGATTTAAATTAGGGTTCCAATAGGATTCAATTTAATTAATTTTTATGTGAAAGATGTAATATTATAATACATACAATGGCAATGAAATGAAACCCTAATTGTATTGGAACTCATAAAAGGATGTCTCAAAGGTTGAATCTAATATATGCATCCTAAAAAAGGTATCACGTCACAAATGTGCATTTCAATAATCATATTTTATTTCCTTCCAATTAGTGTGGGTGCCAAGTTTGGAATTGTTTTCTAATCATGGGTCCCTTAATTTTATTTAGGATAGAAGATAAAATCAAGGATTTCAAATAGTATAAGGCGCACCCCCAAAAGTAAAAAAATGGATATATATTATGCATCATACCTTGGTTGCTGATTTTGTTTTGATGCACGACAAATAGTTACCATTGGGTCTTGGTCCACGGGAGGATAATCTATCTTCTACCTATTTAGAATGCTTCCTTGTGTGCAAATCCACATAGTATATGTGTCTAAATTGACATTCTCCTATTTAGAATGTTTCATTCATAAACACATATGTGTTCTTGAGTTTTGGGATTCTAATTATAGCCAATTTAAATCATGTTAGTTAGTAGTATTTTTTTTGGATCAATTATGCTTGAGATGCAGATATTTCTGTAAAGGATGGTCATTGACTCCTGAAAATGGGAATGCCACACGAACATGGATAGAATAGGTAGATGTTTTTGAGCATGGGCTTGACATCAGCCAAGTTATGGTGTGGAACAAGGAGATGAGACTATTACTGAATGGAAAGAATGGCAGAGGAATGGCTTGATGCTAGTACCTTGTGAGAAACGGAGTTAGGGCGTGATCAAGGAGACGCAGAGCAGAGAAGCAACAAGGAGGAAGGAAGGAGCAAGCGGCGGCGGCGGCGAGTAGGAGTGGTGGCGAGCAGGCGGCGAGCAGGCGGCGAGCAGGAGCGGCGGCGAGCAGGCGGCGGCGACGCAGAGCAGCAGGATCTTCGGCGAGCAGGAGCGGCGGCTAGCAGGTGTCCAACGACGGCAGGAGCGGCGGTGAGCAGGAGTGGTGGCGGAGAAAGGGGCGCCGGAGAAGGGGGCGCCGGAGAAGGGGAGCTGGAGAAGAAATCACCGGAGAGAAATCGGCGGCAGTAGAGAAGAAATCGCTCACAATGAAATAGAAGAAAGGGGAAGAGTCGGGCGATCGAGGGTAATGAAGTTCCCAAATAGCGTCGGTTGTTTTAAACAACTGACGCCTAATCTCTTTAGCGTCGGTTGTTTGAAAAAACTAACGTCCAATTGGACGATATTTTCATGAAATTGTTTGGCAGGAACCACCTTCAGCGTCGGTTATCCTTGAATAACCGACGCTGAAGGTGACACTTTTCGCGCAAATATTCATCGCACATAGGCGTCGGTTTCTACCTTAATAACCGACGCTGAAAATGACACTATTTTTTTTGATCGAAATATGGATTTCGCGGGCGACTTTAAGCGTCGGTTTGTTATAAACAACCGACACTGAAGACAAAGCGGTACCCGTGTCTGGCTGGTCTTCGAATATAGACGTCGGTTTTCGTAAACAACCGACACCTAACATAGAAGGCGTCAGTTTTCCTTAATAACCGACGCCCAGAAAAGTGTCACTGAATGCTATTTCTGTAGTAGTGAACTCAAATGGGTTCACACTCGTTTCAGCTCAAATGGGTTCACACTCGTTTCAACTCAAATGGGTTCACACTCATTTCAACTCAAATGGTTTCACACTCGTTTCAGCTCAAATGGGTTCACACTCGTTTGAGTTCAAATGGGTTCACACTCGTTTAAAGCTTATATAGGTTCAATTAAGGGATACCTTGTTTTATTTAAACCCTAATGACATGATAGTGGTGATTTGGTTTATGTTAATCAATGAGGACTTAACCCAACCCTATATAGAGTAATATAATCACCATCTATTAGTAAGCAGAGAGAGAAAGTACCATTTATGGATTAAAACCCAAATAAAGTACCTTCAATGTATATGAATATGTAGGATTAGGGTATGATCCACTTATGAGAGATAATGAAAACCCTAATTAAGATAATTGATCAGTCTTAACCTAATTTGAAAGCATCAATGGTGATGTTTTTCATTCATGATGATGCTATGAGCTCATTTCACTATGAAGTAATTAGTAAACCCTAATTCTAGGGTAATCATGAGTAATGTGAATAGTAAACCCTAATTCTAGGGTAATCATGAGTAATGTGAATAGTAAACCCTAATTCTACGGTAATCATGAGTAATGTGAATAGTAAACCCTAGTTCATGGTAATATGTTGAAATGAACAATAAACTCTAAACTCTTGTTATTCCTTTAAGCATGAATTGTATGATCAAGATATGAGATGAGGAATTATTATTCCCAATCATAATGAAAGGGGTGAATAACCCTAAGTGATGTAAACAAGGGAATCTTACCCTTTGTAAGGACATAAAAGTATAACCTTTGAATTGAAAGGTTAATTTCTATCTTATTGACTGCTGATCTGACTATGAATTGTTGATTATTATCAATTGATTTAATCATGCAGGTTATTATAAGAGAATAATCATATCCATTGAAAGTATGTTAATAGCTTATGAACAGAAATAACTATGTTGCCTAGATGCAAGTAGCATCATATGAAACGGATATGCCTTAAGGGCCATGAATGACATCAATGTCATGCTAATAGATGACTTGATACTGACATGTCACTTGATAGTAAGTGTTATGATGATATAAGGGTGTGAGCACCCATGTTCCTGAATCATAGTGATAAGATAATTAAGAATTGATATCCATCTGATAACTGATATGAGTAATACCTGTTACATTTAGTATTCTTCTGTTATAGCCATGTTTAGTACTTGAATGTTTGGAAACATGTATGATGCTAAACGAATACTGAAATGTACCTAATAACCAAGTATAATTATATCATGTAGAGCCCTGATCATAGATCCATCATTGTCAGAGTTTAAATGACGGTGAAACAGGTTTTCCTAAGGGAACTCCTGGATCACATACTTTAGAGTATGTGGGGGAATATGGATGTGTATATCCTTACATCCTAGTGTAGGAGTTGATGTGGATGTATCTTAATCCATCAACCCTTCACTATATATTTATACCGGGATGATGTAACACTATTCTCCCAAAGGAATCTTTTATACCGCATCGATGAGAGATAAACATGAAATCTTTCGATAGCGAAGAGAGTGCAGAATGCCAATGTGACTCTAATAGCAAAGTACCAGAATGCCCTGGTGAGCTATAATAGCAGAGACACTAGATGTCCTGCATGTTTATCCTCATCCTGACTGAGGTAGTTGAAGGTCATGAGAATCCGGCTCTTTCGATGACCTAGTATGATACCGATGCGACTTACTAGTGATCGGTTGGAGCATGAGTGGTATACCTCATCTCCGCAGGGCATAATGCTGTTTGTAAAACATAATCAACCGCGTAGCATAACTTCTTAGGTTAAACATCGAATAACATTGGTTGTTATTACATTTCTTGTATTTAATATCTTGTTCAAGTATTATTATACATGTTCTTCATATTCCTTAATAAAGGTGAATAATTGTTATCAAGCCTGCTGTGAGTAATCTAAGTTACATGCTCATGATATTCCTTTGATTGCTTTTAACAAAGTTTCTGGTGGAGAGTTATAACTCTCGCTGGGACAATTATTTAAAATTGTCTCACCCCGTAGATTTTCTACCTTTAGGTGGACGTCGAGGTCGAAGGAACCGATCTGCAGGTGGACAGCAGTAGCAGCGGAAAAACCAGGAGTAGCAGTGATTTCAGGTGGAAACACTGTGTTGTCTAGTCTTGTAGATAGAATAGTCTTATGTCGTCTCTGTACACTTAGGTCCTAGGAGTTTGTTGATCTGAGAATTTTGAAGTCTTGAAATTTTGTATCATAATGTATATAATCACTCGACAAGTGATTTATCAGAGATGTAAACAGTTCATCTTACTTTTATGAGAGGAGTTTCAAGTTTTTGAGATCTCGTTTTCGAAAAGTTTTTAATTTCTCGTGATTTTTCATATTCCGCTATTAATCGAATCACTTCCGCTATGTTTATCTTGTGTTTTGGAGATCAGAGCCCACAATTAGTGGTATCAGAGCTCTAGGTTCGCTGAGTCTACAGAGACATAGGACTTAGAATGTCAAGTCTATCCTTAGTACTTCTTTCTTATCTAATAGAGTCTTCTGCTCCCTAGGAGAAGAAGATAATTAAGGATGTCTGGACCACAGGAGGAGTACGAGGCAGAATGTAGTGTTGCTGCACCTCGAGAAGGTGCAAGGAACCTAGAAATAGAGCAACCTGTACCTGAGACACCTATGGAGCCACCTCAGTTTGACCCAGCTGACATGGGAAACCCAGCTGTTCAGACCATGTTTGGGCAGTTTATGATTGCCATGACACACATAACAGATAGGATGCCTATGCCTGCACCTAGGGCACCTACCCAACCTGAAGGACAAGGTATCAGTAAGACGTTCGAGCGACTTTGACGAGTCAGAGCAACCGAATACTTTGGAACAGCTGATCCGGCAGATGTCGACCTCTGGTTAACTGAGTTGGAGAAAGCTTTCAGAATCCTCAACATCCCCGAAGGTGAGAAGATTAGACATGCTATCTATCTTCTCAAAGGCAGTGCTGGTCACTGGTGGACCATTGAAGAGCAGAAGAGGCCTGGAATAGAGATCTCGTGGGAAGACTTTCGTCAGGAATTTGTCCACATATATTTTCCAAAGACCTTCCTGGATGAGAAGATCTCCAGTTTGAGAGACTGAGGCAAGGTATGATGAACATTAGCGAGTATGAGGCTAAGTTCATGGAGTTGTTGCGATTTTGTCCACATATGGCTACCATAGATGAAGAAAGGATTAGGAGGTTTGAGAAGGGTTTGAATGCCAACATGACTACTCCCGTGTCTGAACTAGAAAATCGGGAGAGATTCTCTACCTTCGTTGAGTCAGTCTGAAGGATAGAGAGATCCGTAGTCGAGAAAAGACAAACCCAAAAGAGATATCCACAGTTCCAGGGATCTTCATCTAGAGACTTTAAGAAGCCTAGATTCTCTGCACCTACACCTCCACCACCCAGATCTAGTTCTCAGACTCAGTGGTCCCCAAGTAGAGGTAGAGGACGAGGTTTACCGCCACAAGCGACTTGCAGTTCAGCATCAATGTCAGTCACAGGACCACCAAGACCACAACAACTGGAAAGAAGTTGTTATAACTGTGGGAAGGTGGGACATCTGATGAAGGACTGTAGGTCTAGGCCTGTCAGTATGACACAACCTCAGAGGCAGAATCAACAGGGATCACAGAGAAGGCAGTCTCAAGGAGTAGCTAGAGGACGTGGGCAAGCGTCTCAGGCTGGATCATCAGCACCAACTCAACCTCAGGCGACAATGAGGTTCTATGCTATGAACCCACCAGAAGCAGTGGTCAATCCACGGGTTGTGGCAGGTCAGATGGAACTTTTATATTCTAATATGTCTAAATCTTGTGTTGTATCTATTTTGATTGACCCGGGTGCTACGCACTCTTTTATCACTCGAAGAGTGATTCGTAAATGCAACATGACAGTTAGTCATAGGGCAGATAGCTTGTTGCTTGAGACTCCGTTGAGAGGTTCTGCTATTTTGCAAGAGGTACGCTGTCCCTGCATTCTCTTCTTTTCTGATCATCTCATTCAAGTGGATCTTATACCACTTGATATGCAAGGATTTGATATAATCCTTGGGATGGATACCTTGGAAAGGTATAGAGTTGTCTTGGGTTGTGAATCCAAGCAGGCTGTGTTTGCTGATGAGAGCAACACATGGATCTTTCAAGGAGAGAGAAAGATTCTACCCACCTGTCTTGTGTCTGCTATGGTTGCTGACAAGCTGATGAGGCAAGGATGTTATGCATTCTTGGCCCATGTGATAGATACCACCATGAAAAGTCCTAACCTTGCTGAAGTTCCTATAGTCAGGGAATTTGAAGATGTATTTACTGAAGAACTTCCAGGTATGCCACCGCCTCGGGAAATTGATTTTGAGATCAATTTGATCCCAGATACCCAACCTATAGCCCAGACACTGTATAGGATGGCGCCTGCTGAGATGGCAGAACTCAAGAAGCAGCTTCAAGAGTTGCTTGAGAAGGGTTTCATCTGACCAAGCACTTCACCTTGGGGTGCTCCGATCCTTTTTGTTAAAAAGAAAGATGGATCAATGCGGTTGTGCATTGATTACAGGCAATTAAATAAAGTAACAATAAAGAATAAGTACCCTCTGCCGAGGATTGATGATCTCTTTGACCAGTTGCGTGGTGCAACTGTCTTCTCAAAGATAGATTTGAGGTCTGGATATCATCAACTTCGTATTAAGGATAGTGACATACCCAAGTCTGCTTTCAGAACAAGGTATGGTCACTATGAGTTCACAGTTATGTCGTTTGGACTAACTAATGCACCGACTGCATTTATGGAACTCATGAATAGAATCTTCTGACCTTTCCTCGATCAGTGTGTTGTTGTCTTTATAGATGACATTCTAATCTATAGTAGAGATGCTCAGCAACATGAACAACATCTTTGTCAGGCTCTAACTTTGCTAAGACAACATGAGTTATACGCTAAGTTTAGCAAGTGTGAGTTCTGGTTGCCGGAGGTATCTTTTCTTGGATATGTGGTATCTGCCTCGGGAATTCGTGTTGACCCTAAAAAGGTAGAATCTGTTCTACAGTGGGAACAACCGAAGACACTGGCGGAGATTCGTAGTTTCTTAGGGTTGGCTGGCTATTATCGAAGGTTCATTAAGAACTTCAGTTCTATAGCCCTACCCTTGACTAAGTTAACCCAGAAAGAAGTTCCTTTTGACTGGAGCGATAAGTGCCAGAAATCTTTTCAGCAACTAAATGAGAGGTTGACAAGTGCACATGTACTTGTGCTACCTGAGCAAGGCAAAGGATACATAGTTTTCTGTGATGCCTCCAAGAATGGACTCAGATGTGTGCTGATGCAGGATAAGCATGTGATTTCTTTTGCTTCTCGACAACTTGAGAAACACGAGGAGAATTATCCGACACATGATTTAGAGTTAGCTGCTGTGGTTCATGCTTTGAAAATCTGGAGACACTATCTATATGGAGAAACATTCCAGGTTTTCACTGATCATAAGAATCTTAAGTATATCTTCTCTAAGCATGACCTTAACATGAGGCAACTTCGCTGGATGGAGTTAATCAAGGATTATGATTGTACGATTGATTACCATCCAGGGAAGGCCAATGTAGTTGCAGATGCCTTGAGTAGGAAATCAACAACATCATCCTCTGATAGGGCACAATTAAACTCTTTAGTATGCCCTAGGAGAGATATGCTTATCTCCTTAAGGCAAGACAATGTACAGATGAAGATGTCATGGATTGTCGGGTTGTTGGCTGAGATGCATATCAAACCCACCCTAAGAGAGCAGATTAAGGAGGCACAACAAGTTGATGTTGCAGTTCAGCAGATCATATCTGAGTATGGTGATGAGAGGCAAGAAGGTTTTCATGAATCAGATGATCAAGTGGCATGCTATCATGGGAGGATGAATGTGCCAGATGTGGATAACCTGAGGAAGTTAGTCCTGGAGGAAGCTCATTCTTCTATGTATGCTATGCATCCAGGGAGCACCAAGATGTATCAAAAGTTGAAAGATATGTATTGGTGGCCTGGGATGAAGAAGGATGTAGCTGAGTTTGTTCTGAGGTGTTTGGTGTGTCAGCAAGTTAAAGCTGAACACCAGAAGCCTGCAGGAACAATGCAACCTTTACCCATACCACAGTGGAAGTGGGATTATGTAACCATGTACTTTGTTGTTGGCCTACCTAGAACAAACAAAGGACATGATTCCATTTGGGTAATTGTTGATAGGTTGACTAAGACAGCGCATTTCTTACCTGTCGAAACAACCTATTCTACTGAAAGGTTATCCCAGTTATACGTTCAAGAGATAGTGCGTTTGCATGGGGTTCCTGTCTCTATAGTTTCAAACAGAGGTCCTTAGTTCACAAGTCATTTTTGGGAACAACTACATAGGGCACTAGGCACCCAGTTAAGGTTTAGTACAACCTTTCATCCACAGACAGATGGACAATCGGAAAGGACTATACAGACCATGGACGACTTGTTGAGAACATGTGTTCTCCAATTCACAGGAAGTTGGGATCTGCACCTAAGCTTGATAGAGTTTGCCTATAACAATAGCTATCAACATAGTATTGATATGGCACCTTATGAGGCTTTGTATGGTAGACATTGTAGATCACCTTTGTGTTGGTATGAGACTGGTGAACATCAGTTGTTAGGTCATGATCTTGTGCAGCAGACTACGGAGAAGATTAAAGTAATACAACAACATATTAAGACTGTACAGGATAGATAGAAATCTTATGCTGACAAGCGTCGTAGACCGTTGGAGTTCCAGGTTGGAGACAGAGTGTATCTCAAGGTCTCACCTTGGAAAGGAGTCCTTCACTTTGGAAGGAAAGGGAAGTTAGCTCCTAGATTTATGGGGCCTTATCCAATCATTGAATGGGTTGGAAAGGTAGCCTATAGACTAAAGTTACCACCAGAATTACAAAAACTACACCCTGTGTTTCACATTTCTATGTTAAGGAAATGTCATCCCGATACCGAGTCAGTTCTACAACCTATGGAAGTAGAATTGAATGAAGATATAACTTATGAGGAAGGACCAGTGTCAATCCTTGATAACAGAATTAAAAAGCTAAAGAAGAAAGATATAAGTCTTGTAAAAGTCCTCTGGAATCACTGTGGTGTTGAAGAAGCCACTTGGGAACTAGAGAAAGAGATGAGAAGGAAATACCCTGCTCTTTTCTCTTAATATGTTTTATCGATTTTGGGGACGAAATCCTTGTAAGGGGTGGATAATTTGTAACATCCCTGACCTCAGTTATGAATTAACCCTAGGTTGTTTGCCTAAATATGTAATTAAATCCTTGTGATTATCTTTTGGCATGTAATTAAGTTCCTAAGGAACATACATTTTCATTTCTGACCTTTTGAAAACAATGATTGTAATATTGTTTGGTAATACAGGGACCTATGTGCAAATTACCCAATTAGAGGGGTTAACTTGCAAATTACACAGGTTAAGATGTTCCTCTAATAAAGAGACATCATATGAATGAATATGATGAGGTATGAGGGATCTCCCAAGTTTGGGCACCAAGGTGCAACTTGTGGAGCAATCCTTGTGCTTAAAACCCTAATTTTGGTGTAAAGTGCAATTTACCCAAAATGTGGGGCGCAACTTGTGATATACACTTTCTAGAATATCTTTTATGACTTTTGACATCATTTAAAGTTATAATAATGAAGGAGGCACTTCATTTGAATAATCATATTATAAGAAACACCTTTGTAATTAAACCACCAAAGTTGTAAGTAAAGGAGACCCTTATATGTATATGTACACCATAGTGACAAGTTGACCTTCCTTGCCTTTAGTCCTTGGTCTTAGAAGAAGTTTTACCTTAGATATGAAGAGGAGGGACGTGCCTAAAAGAAAGGAAGGACCTAGTTGTGAAAAGGAGGAGTAAGTTGTCCTTATGATGAAGATAACCTCAAAGTATATATGATCCTTTCCTTTACAACCAAAGGAAACATTTCCTTTCTTCCCTTCTTATTTCCTTTCTTAGACTGACTTAGGCAAAGCTATGGAGCTCAGGGAAACGAACAACATGTTCTAAGGTAAGAGAGCACCATCTTCTAGCTTGGATTCATGGAGGAAATCCTTGTATAAGGTTGGTTTCATGGTTAATTCACTTAGGTTTCTTGTTCTAGCCGATCATCTCCATCTTTTCCTTAGAGAATAACCGTTGGCCAACCTGTGGATCTCAAGACTCCATTAAACGCTTGAAGCTTGGAAGCTTGGAGATCTAGGAACAACGTTTGAGGAGGGTTTTATAACTCTAAACCTTGCTTTGTTATGCATACTTTTATTCTTGCAAATAATAGTTAGTCCTTCTTCTTCCCCCTCTTTCTTTGCACTCTTGCAAGCTTTTTCGTGAAGAACAAACCTTGTATTCAAGGTTGAAGACGAGGGGCGTTAATACCTATGTTGGTCCTTATCAAACTTTATTAAACGATCTTGGACCAATAGGTCTAAATGGGTTCACACTCATTTCAGCTCAAATGGGATCACACTCGTTTCAACTCAAATGGGTTCACACTCGTTTCAGCTCAAATGGGTTCACATTCATTTCAACTCAAATGGGTTCACACTCGTTTCAGCTCAAATGGGTTCACACTCGTTTCAACTCAAATGGGTTCACACTCGTTTCAACTCAAATGGGTTCACACTCGTTTCAACTCAAATGGGTTCACACTCGTTTCAGCTCAAATGGGTTCACACTCGTTTCAACTCAAATGGGTTCACACTCGTTTCAGCTCAAATGGGTTCACACTCATTTCAACTCAAATGGGTTCACACTCGTTTCAACTCAAATGGGTTCACACTCGTTTCAGCTCAAATGGGTTCACACTCGTTTAAGCTCAAATGGGTTCACACTCGTTTAAAGCTTATATAGGTTCAATTAAAGGATACCTTGTTTTATTCAAACCCTAATGACATGATAGTGGTGATTTGGTTTATGTTAATCAATGAGGACTTAACCCAACCCTATATAGAGTAATGTAATCACCATCTATTAGTAAGCAGAGAGAGAAAGTACCATTTATGGATTAAAACCCAAATAAAGTACCTTCAATGTATATGAATATGCAGGATTAGGGTATGGTCCACTTATGAGAGATCATGAAAACCCTAATTAAGATAATTGATGAGTCTTAACCTAATTTGAAAGCATCAATGATGATGTTTTTCATTCATGATGATGCTATGAGCTCATTTCACTATGAAGTAATTAGTAAACCCTAATTCTAGGGTAATCATGAGTAATGTGAATAGTAAACCCTAATTCTAGGGTAATCATGAGTAATGTGAATAGTAAACCCTAATTCTAGGGTAATCATGAGTAATGTGAATAGTAAACCCTAGTTCATGGTAATATGTTGAAATGAACAATAAACTCTAAACTCATGTTATTCCTTTAAGCATGAATTGTATGATCAAGATATGAGATGAGGAATTATTATTCCCAATCATAATGAAAGGGGTGAATAACCCTAAATGATGTAAGCAAGGGAATCTTACCCTTTGTAAGGACATAAAAGTATAACCTTTGAATTGAAAGGTTAATTTCTGTCTTATTGACTGCTGATCTGACTATGAATTGTTGATTATTATCAATTGATTTAATCATGCAGGTTATTATAAGAGAATAATCATATCCATTGAAAGTATGTCAATAGCTTATGAACAAAAATAACTATGTTGCCTAGATGCAAGTAGAATCATATGAAACTGATATGCCTTAAGGGCCATGAATGACATCAATGTCATGCTAATAGATGACTTGATACTGACATGTCACTTGATAGCAAGTGTTATGATGATATAAGGGTGTGAGCACCCATGTTCCTGAATCATAGTGATAAGATAATTAAGAATTGATATCCATCTGATAACTGATATGAGTAATACCTGTTACATTTAGTATTCTTCTATTATAGCCATGTTTAGTACTTGAATGTTTGGAAACATGTATGATGCTAAAAGAATACTGAAATGTACCTAATAACCAAGTATAATTATATCATGTAGAGCCCTGATCATAGATCCATCATTGTCATAGTTTAAATGATGGTGAAACAGGTTTTCCTAAGGGAACTCCTGGATCACATACTTTAGAGTATGTGGGGGAATATGGATGTGTATATCCTTACATCCTAGTGTAGGAGTTGATGTGGATGTATCTTAATCCATCAACCCTTCACTATATATTTATACCGGGATGACGTAACACTATTCTCCCAAAGGAATCTTTTATACCGCATCGATGAGAGATAAACATGAAATCTTTCAATAGCGAAGAGAGTGCAGAATGCCACTGTGACTCTAATATCAAAGTACCAGAATGCCCTAGTGAGCTATAATAGCAGAGACACTAGATGTCCTGCATGTTTATCCTCATCCTGACTGAGCTAGTTGAAGGTCATGAGAATCTGACTCTTTCGATGACCTAGTATGATACCGATGCGACTTACTAGTGATCGGTTGGAGCATGAGTGGTATACCTCATCTCCACAGGGCATAATGCTGTTTGTAAAACATAATCAACCGCATAGCATAACTGCTTAGGTTAAACTACAAAGAACATTGGTTGTTATTACATTGCTTGTATTTAATATCTTGTTCAAGTATTAGTATACATGTTCTTCATATTCCTTAATAAAGGTGAATAATTGTTATCAAGCCTGCTGTGAGTAATCTAAGTTACCTGCTCATGATATTCCTTTGATTGCTTTTAACAAAGTTTCTGGCAGAGAGTTATAACTCTCGCTGAGACAATTATTTAAAATTGTCTCACCCCGTAGATTTTCTACCTTTAGGTGGATGTCGAGGTCGAAGGAACCGATCTGCAGGTGGACAGCAGCAGCAGCGGCAAAACCAGGAGCAACAGTGATTTTAGGTGGAAACACTGTGTTGTCTAGTCTTGTAGATAGAATAGTCTTATGTCGTCTCTGTACACTCAGGTCCTAGGATTTTGTTGATCTGAGAATTTTGAAGTCTTGAAATTTTGTATCATAATGTATATAATCACTCGAGAAGTGATTTATCAGAGATGTAAACAATTCATCTTACTTTTATGAAAGGAGTTTCAAGTTTTTGAGATCTCGTTTTCGAAAAGTTTTTAATTTCTCGTGATTTTTCATATTCCGCTATTAATCGAATCGCTTCCGCTATGTTTATCTTGTGTTTTGGAGATCAGAGGGAGCAGGAATGCAAGTCAAAGAATTTCAAATTGGTAAAGAGGGAGCAGGAAGAAGAAGAGGTGGAGGAAGAAGAAGAGGTAGAGGACAAAGAAGGGCAACAACTTACCTGTCAATGGCATGGAGGAAGAAGAGAGCAGGGAGCTAGCAAGAGAGTTGCGCAGCGGCCGGCCGGAGAAGCGATCGAGTTGGAGAGTAGTGGCCAGAGCTAGCAGTAAGCGGCGATGGCGCGTGGAGGACCAACAAGCGGCGGCAGAGGCGGGGGTAGAGGAGCAACGAGCGGTGATGAGCAGAGGAGAATCACTAGACCTAAAACCCTCAATCTCATGGAATGAATGAAACAGAAGGGGAAGAGTATGGCTCATGCGGGTGTTGTTAAGTTAACAATAGGCGTCTGTTGTTTTAAATAACCGACGCTAAAAACTATAGTCATCAGTTTCCGTATAAAAATAGATGCTAAAGGGAGGTGAAAATTTCCGTGGTTAAGCACGTGAAAACACAATGGCGTCGGTTCTTGTAAGACAACTGACGATAAAATTGGTCAAATTTTTGTCTCGCAGAAAACCTTTAGTCATCAGTTTCTCTTTTAACAACCGACGTTGTATGTTAAATTTTGGAGGTAATTTTTTTCACTAGAAAATTTAGTTTTGGTGGTTAATTTTAGGCGTCGGTTTCTTATTAAGGAAGCGACGTTAAATAAAAGAAAAGTGATACCCGTGTCTGGTCGCCCTTCACAGATAGATTGTAACATCCCAGGATTTGAGGCCTCGGATAACAGGATCTTAAAAGGAATGACTAGACTACCCATATCACCAAGGTGCACCTCCTTTTCCAGGATCCCATCACTAAAGAACTCCATAGTTAAGCGTGCTCAGCTTGGAGTAGTACTAGGATGGGTGACCAGTCGGGAAGTTGATCCTGGCTTGCACGTCTATGTGGACAAAGTGCGCAGTTAAGGCTAGTGGTGGTCTGTGGGGACAGTCGTCATTCCTGAAACTCTGCTAGAGCCTAGGGCAGTGGGCCCGAGTGTTACAAATGGTATCAAAGCCAATTCCCCTCTAGTAGGTGGGGCCCACATGGACATGGCATGCCAGTCTTGAGCCGTGCGGTCCAGGCATGTAGGAAAGGGTTGTCCATGGTTGACGTAGCCACCCTTGCACTGGTATTCTGTGATTGGGAGCTGGGTGTCCATGGGCCATTGTGGGTCTGCACTGAAATAGGGAAGAGATTATGAGGCCTTATAGTTGATCCTTGACGAGGACGTCAAGAGCCTAAGTGGGGGAGATTGTAACATCCCAAGATTTGAGGCCTCGGATAACATGATCTTAAAATGAATGATTAGACTACCCATATCACTAAGGTGCACCTCCTTTTCTGGGAGCCCATCACTAAAGAACTCCATAGTTAAGTGTGCTCAGCTTGGAGTACTACTAGTATGGGTGACCATTCAGGAAGTTGATCCTGGCTTGCACGTCAGTGTGGACAAAGTGCGCAGTTAAGGCTAGTGGTGGTCTGTGGGGACAATCGTCATTCTTGAAACTCTGCTAGAGCCTAGGGCAGTGGGCCCGAGTGTTACATAGATGTCAGTTTTTTTATTTAACTGACACTTTATGTTTTAGGCGTCAGTTTTTTGATACAATTGACGCCTTTAAAAGTGACGTTATAAGAGCTAGTTTGAAATTTTGAAATCAATTATGAATTAGCTCTCCATCCCTAGGTCATACTAATTTATGTGTAATTTTATCTTGATGATGAACATGCATGGACACTCGAAATGTTGAAATCAATGTTATAGAATGACAACACATGTATTTGTTGGCCTAGAAACCCATCCAAGATTTACTCATTAGGAGTAAATCTTGGATAGTCCCCGGTTTGGGACTATTCTTGAACACCTAATCTCACTTAGGATGTAAGTGTATAATGTGTATTGGGTTTTCAAGAAAATTTTGGCATCATTTCCCCATTTTTTCTCTAAGTACATATGTACTTAGAGAACCACAGGGAAATGCTGCCGAAATTTTATTAAAAACCCAATACACATTATACACTTACTAGTGAGATTAGGTGTTCAAGAATGGGATAGGTGGTACACATTTATTATATATAAGAATGACATCACATGTATTTGTTGGCCTAGAAACCCGTCCAAGATTTACTCATTAGGAGTAAATATTGGATCGTCCCCGGTTTGGGACTATTCTTGAACACCTAATCTCACTTAGGATGTTTTAACCATTAAATATATATAAGACCTTAAACCCTAAAGTTTTAACCATAAACCCTAATCTTCTAACCCTAGACCCTAATCTTGTTCTAATATATACTTGTTTTCTCTTTGATCATAGAATGGTTAGATCATGGATGTCCATTCCAAATCACTACACCCCAAGTTTATTTCTGGTCTTGACCAGTTTATTAGATTTTACCGAGGAACATAGGAAACAACCTAGAGATAGGTTCTATTGTCCATGTAGGCATTGTGGTAACAACTTGAAAGTCAGCACTGGTGACGAAATCAAAAGTCATGCCATGTGCAACGGGATTGTACAAGGCTATAAAGAATGTCACTAGCATGGAGAGATTTCAAACCTAAAATCAATGGATGTCGATAGCAGTGCTTGTGTGGAAGAAGAAATTGCCTTCGATGATGTAGATGTGAACGAACCAGTTCCAGTAGACATCATTGATGCGATGCTAGATAGTTGTGGGGTAGAACACTTCTATTCACCTCCCATGTTTAGAAACATTGTGCATGATGATGAGATACCGTTATACACAAGTTATGTGGTGAGAGAGGTTATGGATTTTTGTAATGACTTTCTGCGTGCTAATGATGCTCCTATGAATGACAAGAATATTGAGGAGCATTTTGGCAAAGGAATTTTGAGATCACAGGTGAAAGTAATCATCTGTGAGCAGTTGGAGCAAGGTCACTTATATATTTTACACAACATCGACAAAGTGAGTGTTTATATCGAGGAACATACCAATTTCATCAAGAGACAATATCCTCAATCCAATTCAATGTGGCTTGCTAGAGAGCATAAAAAGACATTTATTAAGTGGTTTGAAGATAAAGTCTTACATCAACTATCTCAAACACTAGATAATCTTACTGAAACCATCAAATGCCTCACCTTTAAACCAAAATTGAATGTAATGTCTTATGAAGGGTTTGACGTAAATGGATTCTCGTATTACACAAAGCGTCAAGATGATAAGAGTGTCATCCAAAAAAGTGGGGTCACCCTTCAAGCGTCTTCATTGTTTTTTGCAAGTGCAAAGGATAAGAGTCCACATGAAGCTAAAATGTCATATTATGGTGTCATTGAAGACATATGGGAGTTTGACTATGTAGATTTCAGAATTCCACTCTTTAAATGTAATTGGGTTGACAACAATAAAGGAGTTATAGTGGATGAATTGGGTTTCATGTTAGTGAACTTTGAAAAGATTGGCGAGAAGGGTGAACAATTCATATTGGCATCACAGGAGAAACAAGTATTTTATATCGATGATCCTGCAAATGATAAATGGTCCGTTGTTCTTCATGGTAAAAGACAGTTCATTGAAGATCCTATAGATGAAGAAGAGTACTATGATAAGTATGATGACTCCAGTCCATTCTCAGTTGGGTTGCCAACAACACTAAACATTGAAGCTGGGGATCAGAATGACTTGTATGTTCACGGGGATCACAATGAAGGACTGTTAATTGATAAAAGATCACAATATTAGAAGCATGAATGTTTATATTTTTTATATGTTTTATTTTTCTGAATGTGAACTTCACAATGTGAACTTTACAATGTGAATGTGGACTTTACAATGTGAATTACTTTATAATGTGAATGTGAACTTTACAATGTGAATTACTTTACAATGTGAATGTGAACTTTACAATGTGAATTACTTTATAATGTGAATGTGTACTTTACAATGTGAACTTTACAATAAGTGTTACTTTACAATGTGAAATTTATTATTTGAATGTGAACTTTCAGATGGCTGAACATTCCCATGATGACCGTGCTGATGATCACCGTGAGGGTGAGGATGTGCTTGTGTCGCCTGACAATGTATGTTTTAAGAATATATCCCTGAGGTTTCTATCTATATGTTCATTTATAATTATATCATGTAAATGTGTTTTTATCAAATTTTAGGTTGGTGATGTACCCCCTGAAGATATTACAACACTTGATGAGCAGCAAAAGAAAATTGAGAAAGTGAGGGGTATCACAATGATGAACAAGTTAATACAGCAGAGGGGTAATGGACCCAAATTGGCTGTGGATTTCGATCATGCAGAAAATCCATATGGAGTGAACTACAACTCATTTGTTTCATATCTTGGGGTTCTTATTCGTAGCCATTGCAGTCCTATCCTCAAATCCTGGCATAAAGTTCCTAAGGAGAAGAAAGACCACATATGGAAGGAAGTAGGTGTGATTTATTATTATTTGTAATTCTATTTGTGTAGATTACTAATTTTTAGGATACTAGTTCATAGCAATTCTATTTAATTTGCAGAGAATATTTGATCTGGATGAAAAGTTGCATCGTAAATCTGTGATGCAACACTGTGGGAGGGTCCTAAGGAACTATAGGACCAATCTCTCCCTAGATTACATACGTAGCGTGGAGAAGAGGTTCTTGATTGATTTCTAATTCCAGACATTGATCACTATTTCACTAACTCTACACTAATAATTTTTATTTTTATTCTCTTTAAAAAATAAATTTAGACAGAAGGAAGCCACACAGCAATGGAAGTACCTGGACCCCAAAGACTGGGAGGCATTTGTTACCCAAAGAAAAATAGATGAATTCAAGGTATTAAGCGCCACTCCCAATTTAATTAATATATGTTTTTATGTATTCACCTATTCAAGATTAACCTTTAGTGTTACTAACCAAATCAATGTGCTAACTAACTAGGCTATCAACGATGCTCAATGAGCAAGGCGTGTACTGAATGTGCACAACCACACAATGGGTCCAAGAGGATATGCATGTGTTTGCCAAAGACTACAGGCTGAGTATGCTCAGCCTAGTGCTACTCAGGAGACTGCAGAGTCCTCTACTACTACTCCCGCACCTCTGCCTCACCATTCTATGTGGATAGCTGGGTGGCAAAATAAGAAGGGAGACATACTGAAGCCTGCAACTGCTGTGGCGAATGCAAAAATGGTAAAAATAAACTTTTAGAGCAATGGATCGATATTGATTATTATTATGTTTACTTTCTAATTTTTGTTGATGGTGATTAGCTGGAGCTGCACGAGCAGAGGAAGGAAGGCAAATTCATCCCTCAGGGCACAAGGGAGGAACTGACAGTTGCTCTGGGTAACCCAAAGCATCCTGGACGTGTTAGGGGTGAATGCGCTGGTGTGGGCATCAAAGCGTTCTTTGGGCCATCCCAGCGCAAACCTATCCAAAAAGCGGGACTTTCACAAGCTGAGGTAACCTATTCTTATTTTAGAATGGTATTGAGAAAGAGAATTCAATAATCAGAAGCTAGCGTTTCTTTTATCCATGTATAGGTAGATTCATTAATTAATAGGAAAGTCGAGGAAGTACTTGATAAGAGACTCCATGAAGCAATTAGCAAGTGGCATGCATCTCAGACTGCCACTCAGATAGTACCTATGGCGGGCTGTTCTTCTCCTAATGCTCGTACTGTAGAGGTTGGGAGTAATCCTATAGTCCTACCACCTAGCACATCCTCTGGAAGTATTTTTATGACATAATAGATAGTCTATTCAAGATCATATATGTTTGTGTATATATGCATATAACATTCTTTACGTAAATTTGTAGGTGTTGAAGCCATGCCGACTAAAAAGTGAAGAATATATTGTTACATAGGAGTTGACTTACCCACCCCTTAAAGGGTGCAAGTTTCATGGGTATCCACTACCAGATTGTGTGGTACGTGTGAGCCCAATACATGTACTCCCCCACTGGACAGATCTTGCAGTGCCTCATGCACACCCAGATGTTGAAACACTTGGTGAGGCAGTAGGCAGAGTGATATTGTGGCCTGAAGGAGATGTCCTCTATACTGATATTGTATCATAAATTTCCATTAATTTAATTTGTTAGTGTGTATATATGAGTCAATTGATCTAAAATTATATATATAGGTCAAAAAGACGAGACCCGCTACATCTCGGCCTCCACCTCCTCGACTACCAAGTTGGCTTCCAAGGGACCTACACACCTCGATAGGTCCTAATAGTAGGGGTGTGACAGTATGGATCGACGAACATGATCCAAATTACCCTATAATTGTTACTATTCCAAAGGATGTTGTAGGTAAATCATACGATAACAATCTATTTATAAAAGTTTAGCATACATATTAATGCATACGTAATACAAGTTCTACATACGTATGTATTAATGCATAGGTATTAATGCAAGTCAATCATATAAAAATAAGATATTTATACAAGATATTTTGGAGTTGTTTAGTTATGAATGGCTGAACACATCTATGATAGAGTTGTAGATATGGTGAGATCTTGCTTATACATCCATATACCTTGTTTTATATACGGTGATCTGGTTTCTTATATAATAATGCATACATAATACATGTTTTTTGCAGCCACTTACACAAGATATGTACAGATTTTGGGTTTTCCCTGTGGGATTTTTGGTTCCATCTTTGATTAGTCTTGTAGATGGAGACCCATATTCAGTTACTTCATACTGATGTGATGCTTTTCAATATTTTGGTAAAAATAATAAGATGTTGATAATAGCTCCATTCAATGTCGAGTAAGTTTACTTTGCTTATACTTTGGACTTAAGAAAATTTCATTTTTATTGTGAATTTTGAGTTATTAATTTTCTGCTTTCTTACCTGTAATGGTAAGCATTGGGAGTTACAAGTTATTGTCCCCAAGATGTTCACTGTCTATTATCTAGATCCTGCAGGGAATGAGTTAGATACATTATATGGACATGTAATTAAAAGTCCATTATTCTCGTGAGAAATATTTCATGTTTTTATATCTATTAATATCTGTTACTACATTACTATTTAATTATGCAATTTAATTGGTTACATTAACATATGTAGGGCTTTACAAGAGTACAAAAAAGATGGAGGAAAGGTCCCCAGGAAAAAGGATCTGTCACTAATTTGGGAGAATGTGAAAGTAATTTCCTGACTCTAATGTATATATTATTTATGTGAACTATGCTTATTTGTATTTTTGAATATTTTGTATATTTCATTTTATAGTGTGCTACACAAGACAAATGTTGGGCTTGAGCCTACTATGTGATGCAATTTATGGACCTAATCATCAAACATGGCGTAATGGAAATCGATATGATAAAGCAGGTATTATACATAGTCTCATTAGATAATATGAAATATATCAATCTTATTATATATTATTAATTATATATATACATCATTCTCTTTGCAGGTCTTTAAAACTGCTGACTTCAGCATAGGTGCAAAGTGTTTCGATGTACATGCTCCCTATATGAGAGATGAATTAGATGTTGTAAGAGAAGAATGGGAAAAAGCCCTACAAAGAGTGGGAATTTTTAAATATAATTTTATTGACAATGATGAATAAAGAATAACTTTGTTCTCATAATTATTTTTGTGTGAATGTGAATGAATTTTTATGAATTGTCATATGTGTGTGAAGATGATCAATACATAAATGTTTCTACATGTGTCTGAATGTGAAAAGAGATGAAATGAATGGAACTATAGGTTGCTACTGGTTTCTACATGTGTGTGATGAAAAAATAATATGAATTAAATGTGCTTATACATGTGTGTGAATCACATATATATAATATTGTCCATCTTATTAATTTTGTAGGTTTGTGGCCTGTTGTTGGCTGAGATGTCAATGGATGTCATAAACCTGCAGCTCAGAACTGAATTGCAAGTTCTCATCCTGCTAACCAGCCATATAGCAAGCCTGCAAAATGATAAGAAGAAAAATATCTTAACATAGGCGTCTGTTATTTGAACAAAACTGACACCAAAGACATACGGCGGTGGTTTTTGATAAAAAATCGACGTCTATGTGGCCAGGAACCACGACCGTGCTGGGAAGCATGACCATGGTGGTAGGCAGGGGATATGGCATCGATTATTAGCACAAAACTGATGTTGGTTCAGCTGATATGGCCAGGAACCATGGCCGTGCTGGGAAGCACGGCTGTGGTGGCAGGGGAGATGACATCGATTAGCTTTTTAAACTGACGCCTATAGGTCATTTGCTGGCGCGTTTTCAGTGCCAGCACGGCCGTGGTGGAAAGGGAGATGGCGTCGGTTAGCTTTCAAAACCGACGCCTATAGGCCCTTTGCTGGCACGTATTCAATGGCGGGAAGTGTTGTGACGTTAGTTCTTTTAATAACCGACGTCTGTAACCATTCTATAGTGTCAGTTTTTGTAAAAAACCGACACCTATAGTCCATTTACTGGCGCGTTTTCAGTGGCAGGAAGATTTTTGGTGTCAGTTGGGAACCGACACCAAATGGGTCCACCGTTAGTGGCACCCACTTGGGTGTCACTTGGAAACCAATACTAAAGCCCTTAATTAACCGACGCTAAAGGCATGTTCTGTAGTAGTGTAGGCAAACTTCTTTATTCAATTATACAACAAATCCAACATTACCGAAAACCCTAAATTTTAGTTTACTTTTATAACTTCTATAAATACTTTAAGAATTATCATTTAGATGGATTGCAATCATTTGTAATGTGATTTCATAGTCTGAAATTCATCACAACA
Source organism: Alisma plantago-aquatica (assembly GCA_963693085.1). Classification (NCBI taxonomy): domain Eukaryota; kingdom Viridiplantae; phylum Streptophyta; class Magnoliopsida; order Alismatales; family Alismataceae; genus Alisma; species Alisma plantago-aquatica. The sequence continues at coordinate 1,613,569,542 of OY856409.1, read as the reverse complement.
GAGAAATAATCCATTTCATATCATCTTGCAGAAGCTAGATCAAAAAGGCAACTTAATGTTTGTACTCGCATATCAAGAAATTGAAGATTATTGATGATTTAACTCATTTTCGTGCAATATACTATTTAAAGGAAGTACCCACTCACCCTAAGGTATAAAAACACCTTAAAAATATAGCCCGTCTCTGAAGATCTCGGATCCATATCAAATCTCTTGCAAAATCCACAGTTTCTTCTTCCTTTCAACCTTAAAGAAGGTCTGTTGTAGGTACAAGATGAAGATCAGAGGTTAACCCAACCTCAAATTTATGGGAGAAGGGATTCCAAGTAAGGGGAAATAAGGAGGAGGAAGAATCAACGGATAAAACTACTTACCAATTTGAATCTATAGAAACCCTTTTGGGTTTCCACCGTTCTTCACATTCCTCCCCAAAAATCAACCCAGAAATCGTCCTCCAGGTTTCTCTCTCATTGAGCAAGGTTCTGGGATGATAGGGGATTGAATTGTGGTTCTAATGCACTTTGTTTCATTGAAAATGAATAAGTATAGCTCGAGATAAGATCATTTTACAATTTGCTATCCTGGGCGGCGTCAGTCGCGGTCGTGGTGTCGACGCAGCATCAGTCACAGTCCTAGCATTGTGGGTCACAATATCGACACAGCATCGTGGTTACAGTGTCGACACAACGTCACGGGTCACGGTGTCAATGCAGCGTCACTCGCGGTGCTCTGTATATGTTTACTAAAAAGGGCATAACTCTCTTATTTTAACTCCGATTTGGTTCACTCTTTTTTTGTTGGATTCATAATAGAATTCTCTACAATAATAAAATATTATTTTGATAATAGTATTAGAATATAAATTATTTATTAATTATTTCATCCAATATCATTAACTCTCTTCTTGCATACATGTATGGGTTAATGTTGTGTTATTCCAACTCGGATCTTTATAGCATGCTTAAATCATGATTACGAGTTGCCCAAAAAAATATTTAAGGTTACCAAAGTTAAGATAAAGAACAACATAAAATATTACCAATAAAAACATGACAAGCATTAAGATTATCGTAAATCTCTTGGATTACCAATAAAGCTAGGAACGGGTTGTATGAAGATTGTCCTTGGAAGCTTGAGGAGTAAGGAAGGTTAGAGCTTGGACCTTGGGTGGCCGATCTACCTTATTTGAGGAAGATCTTGTGGTAGAAATAATCCTTGGTGGTGACTCTTGGTGAATCTTTCCTTGGTAAGTGATCTTCCTCTTTAGATCACGTTTCTTTTCTAAAACTCCTTCATCTTCTTCCTCCTTACCAGTCATGAGGTTGTGAACCATTCATGGTGGCTGTTTGAGAGGATGATTCCATCCCTTTCTTGTTTCTCCTTTGGATCGACTAAGTCTATTTTTCTTCCTTCTTGTGCTTTGTTGTGAGCTTGGTCTCTTTCTTCTTCTTGGAGATCATCCTTTGGCCGAGGTGGTGAAGCTTGAGATCTTGGGGGATCGTTTCTCTTCAGACCAGGTGGGTTTTATAACTTTTCCTAAATTTATTATGTGCATCGTTAAACCTACTCTTATACTACTCTCTATATGGTCCATTATACTTGAAACAACAAAAAGTTTTGATCTGATATATGTGCACAAGAGTCTCAGTTTCTTGTTTTTAAGTATACCACTTTTGATGATCTTTCATCATCATGTTTAGGGTTTATTGAATACTATGAACTAGGGCATTATCCACCCTATTGACGCCTAGTATTCTTGGGTTGATCTCTTGTTTAAACATTGGTTCAGATATACTACGGGTGGAGCTGGTGCTCGAGACAACTCTTGGTCTTATGTTATGATTGACACTCTTTAGTGGGTGGTTTTGGTCCTAACACTCCTTAAACTCTTAGACTGGTTGCTAGTTATCATCTTGGTTGCAACGCAACATTGTTGTATAGTAATTAAGTTATTTAACGTTGCAGCTGTGGTAGCTAAGTGTGAGGGTTGTAACCTATGTTTATGTCTTAGTAGAGGTCGAGACATGCTTGTGTGTGTTTGGGTTGAAACTTGGGGTATGTAATGTTATGACACCATGTTTCCTACTTGGTCACGGCTCCCTGATGGCTATCTAGTTGCTTCGTGTAGTATTTACGACATCACATTGCATGGCCTTAGTGACACAGTTGTGACGTAAAGTTTATAAGGGCTCAAGACACCCTATTATAGTGCTAATCATGATCCCATTTAGTGTAGTGCCTTGATTGTAGAAGGGGTCGATGTGTTATGGTCGTAACCAGATGGATGGCGATCGTAACACCCTTGTATGGTGACGATCGAGACTAGGTTTAGGGTTGGTTGTAACCAAGAGACGTGTCTCAGTTGAGACACATATGTTGCATCTCGGTTGCAACATCTCATTGTTGACCAGGTCGACACTCATGTGTTGAAGGTGGTTAAAACATATAAATGGAAGTATGAACATGTTCAGTGCATAGGCTTTTGGTCTACGTAAAAGTGTTGCTGTTATGAATGGCTAGTCATTAATAATAATGCTTAACTCTCCAAAAATATGGGAAGTGATGGAATTAAGGTTTAGAGGTGGTATGATTCTATGAAACCCTAATTGGGTCCATATAGAACCTAACCTTAACTTGATGATAACATGATAAGTGTGTTCACTTTATTTGAAGATAGTTATTGTATGATAGTGTTTTCTCTCTTCTACTGGTGTAACACTAACTTGCATGTGATATGAATGGCATTGTTACAACCCCAAATTTTGGGTTCGTTTGATGAGAAATGTAATTTCTCATATTATATATATTTGAATAAATGATGATATAATGTGCTTCAAATAAATGAATTTTCATTTACAATAGCCTTGATGATTGTGTTGTGGGCTTTATTGGCTATTGGGCCCAAATAACAAGGAAATTCAATTAGTAAATGGATAATTGAATTTTTAAGAAAAGAAATTTGTAGAAACCTCTAGAAGGCAAATCCAAAAAGGATTTCTTACCTATTGGGTTCCTTGGGTACCAAGGAGTCCAAGGTTGCAAAAAGAAAGCAATAAGAAAAGAAAAGATTAATTAAGTATTTCTTTATGAAGAAAGAAATTGAAAATAATGGTAAAATGTGGAAAATGAGTGGAAAGAGGCATAAATGAGATTTCTTGGGGAAATTTCGTATCCATGAGGTTGCTAATATTAAAAGGAATGCCAACAAGGAAAATAAATGAGAAATAAAAAGAAATCCTCAAAAAGGAATATTTTAATAAGAAATACACAAGATAATGGGAAATAATGCATATAGTTGCATCTAGAAGGATAATAAGTATCCTTAAAAAGTAATTTAGAAATAATATAGTTCTTGGGGTACAAGGAGCCCCAATGAAATAAGAGGAAAGAGAAAATACCAAAATTTGGAGAATAAAAGATAATATGATACTTTATTAATGATTTTGGTGGCATATTGAAAAAGGAAGTAATTTCTATTAAAAGAAAATAGAAATTCGTTCTAATGGATTAAAAGGGCATAAATAATGATAATAAGAGAAAGGATTTTCATTTTTCTAAGTATCCACGAGATAAGGAATATCAAGGAAGAAAAAGGAGAGAGAGAATATTGCTTCTCTTTGAAGCAATCGACTTCCTACTTGGAAAGGGACTCTTGGACTCGTGGATAACCCACCTAGGGCTTCGTACCCTCCTCTATAAAAGGTTGGGACCTCTAGGGCGAGCCCAAGGACATCCATGCATCCCTTCCTCTCTCATCTCCCTCTTCCTCTACATCCTTTTCGTTCAAAACCCTAGCAGGGTAAAGCAAGGTGATCCTGGCACAACAAGGAGACCAAGTGGGACTAAGATGGAGGCTGGACGTGCCCCGAGGTCAGAGCAAGGCTTAGCCATCAAGGTCGTGCCCTGAAGCATGCACAACAGTAGCCGCCAAGCTACAGTGACGGCTGCAGGTGCTTGGCCTAATGGATGAGCAACCGATCATCTTGGCTGCAGGTGGTTGGAGCCCTGTGTGCGCATGAGGGCAGCGGAAGCAAGGATTACATTTCCAGTGAAGTTCATGCCTAGAGTGGGGAGCAGGTGCCGTGCCAAAGTTGCATGGCCGCCGAGCATTGCAGGCCGGGCCAGTGCAAGATGGCTGCCTTGACCACGGATTAATGGCAACCCTAGTTGCGTGGGGGAGCGTCGGAGGTGATGGTACGGTCCCTGGGGGTCATTGGACCCTGGAGAGGAGGGGGCACACCCGCAGTTTGCATCAGATCGCGCGTCAGCCTTAGGGCAAGCAACAAGGAAGAAGATGAAGATCTTTTGGACGAAAATACCCCCGAGGAAGCATGAGGTCGGGCATCGCGTGAGGGGCAAAAACGATGTTCCGTTATGTTTTAAGTCGGCCGGCTCGCGCTGGAGAAAAAGGCATGCTTGGGCTGACGTGTCAAGCCCTCATTGGCTGTGGTAAGCGATTTCCTACAAAAATCATATCTAAAGATTGGTAGCTCAGATTTAGATAAGTTAAAAATGAATTTTGATCAGAAGAACGAAAGAAATCCAATAAAAAAAGTTTTATAGCCTGAATCTGATCATAGTTTGAAATGTAGTGCAAATTATCATCTTTAATGAATTAAAGGTTAAGAAACCCTATTTTGAAATGAATAAAGTATTTAATAGGGTTTAATGCATTAGAGTTGATATTAACCTGTTAAGTGCAAAACGTACATTATGTTCAAAAAGGAAGAACTTTGCACATGATTAGTCTAATTTAGAGTTTATGTGCTTAAATATGCTTGAAATTTGAAAAGTACATAAAGTTATCATCTTTAACGATGTAATTAATGAAAACCCCTTAGATTTGATGATAGATGGATTAAATGTTTTTCAATGAATAATTCAGGCCAATATTAACATGTGGATTTAAAAAGATGATATTTTTACAAAATTGGCTTAATTTAGGGTTTCGTGCACGAATATGCATTAATGAGCTTGAAAACCCTAATTTAGGCGAATATGTCATTTAAATGTTTTAATTGTTCAAATCCAGGAATAAATAAGGATATGATGATACTAAGTCAATTCAGGTATAAAAGACTATTAAAATGAATAGTTTGAGCAATTAGGGTTTATTAGGGAAATTGGTCTAAGAAACCCTAATGAATATTAATGAAACCTTAAAGTAGATTAGAAACCCTAGAAAGAGAATCCAAGTCAATAAAGTAGATTCTTGATAAAGTGTGTAATAAATAGAGTACATATTCTTTTCAGGAATTATGTGATGATTGAATTACTTGCTTGGATCTGTTGATTGGCTTGATTGTATATACATGAAGTATATCTTGAATAATCTGCATGGCTCTTCAAATCAGGTTTGTGGTTACGCTTATGACTATACCGATTAGTTTTCTGAGGATTTTATCGACGTTTCCCTCAATGGATGAATTAACTGTTGGATGTCTATTTATTTCATGCAACTATAATGTGACTATGATTATCACCATAAGTATGCATATAACTGGCTAGATCCGTTGTCCACCTCTGTTGCTTTAAAAAGGATGAAAAAGGGGTAATCCTAGAGCAAGGTCTAGGCTACCATGATTTAGAAACTGGGCTACTACGTGTAGTTCATGAGACTCTTCAGCATACCATGAGTTAAGGAGTGGGCTACCTACGGGTAGTGCCATGTGACTCAACCCTAGAAACTGGTACACCAGATAGGTGGATCATGAGGGGTTTAATGGGGATCTACCATAAGGAAGGTAGGATTCAGGTCCACTGCAGGGATAGTACAGAGGATAGGGTACTCATGGATTGTGGATGTTATATTTAAAATGTAATCTTGATTGTTAGATGATTCATTGAATGATTACATGGTTATCATAGTTGCAAGTTTATTGTTTCCCCCACATACCAGCTTCGGCTGACCGACATTTTGTTTGTCGGCGTTTTAGGTACAAGCCAAAAGGGACAAACAGTAAATCGTCACATTGTGAAATACATGAAGAAAAATACAAGGAGGATTAGTTAGCATAGAATCATTAAGTGGATAAAAGTTAGAAATCCAAAATTTCAAAAGGTATGCAAAGTTTATTTTCTTACATCTTTTTAGTTTATTATGTTAAAATTTGATAATTATTCTTGGTTAATTACCGAACCTTGATCCGGAAGTCATGGGTGCGGCTTCGACCTCTCAGTCTCCCTTAATTGGGGGTTATCAGGAGGTGGGGTCGTAACATTTGGTATCAGAGCTTAGGTTCCTCAGTTAACCATTAATAATTATTAAATTTTACAGACTCCATATAACCCAAGGGAGTTATTAGAGGATTATCCGAAAGACGGAGGTGTCTAGAAAAGGATCACGACAGGGGGCTGGCAATATTTTTCCTCCGCAACGCTAGTCGGAATACAAGGACTCCCAGATCCGTGTGACATCCTGGCCGAAGTCTTAGGGTATGAATCAAAATAAGATACCTTTAGGACTTTCTCATCTTATTCATCCCTTCTCATCACAAAATTCTGTTAAGGATCTGAAGGATTAGGGTTTTCTTTCTTCTCCTCACCCTCTTGAGGTATGGGTAAGATTGATAAGGTTTAAGGAATCCTCCATCACATTAAAGGAAATGCATGTAAATAAGATGTCATGGACATAAGCTTAATAGATTAAGTGAAAATTAAAGAATAGATACATGCTTAGGTCATATGACATAAGTTGTCATGTCCTCAGAAGAGACATGAGGCTAGACCTTCTTGTCAGGAGGATAAGTCAGTTTTGGAGATAGAGATCTCCATTGCTAGTAGAGACCTGGCACATCCTCAGAGGATGATGCTAACCCTAACCCTAAGTGAAGGTTAGAGAAAGATGAGTTAGACCAGGTGTTTGAAGGGACATGCCTTTGGGATGCCATATGATCCATGGGTGACCTAGCACCTTTGGCAACCCAACCCTAGAAAGGGTCATGCATGTTAGGGTAAAGGATAGCTCCTTCGATGATGTTGTTAGTGAAGGACCTGTAGAGACCCTATGGGCTTATACGAATAGGCATAGTATGCACCCAAGGTACATTAGTTGTGTTGAAACCCTGACCATGAGGGTACGAAGGATGGCTTATGAAATAAGCATGGATGACCTTGAGCGAACATAAGTTGAACATAGGCTTCATGCTTTGGAGGTTGACCCTTCACGAAGAGAGGACCTATAATGGTGAGGTTGGTTGTAGGGTTAGCTCTAGATAGAGAGCAGGAAACCCAGCAAGAAGGTTGGAAGCCTAAAACCCCGAGATATGAGATGATAGTGGTTGCCTCATGATCGATCCCTAGGAGTTGATGATGTATTGGTTGCCTTTAGAGGGACCAAACCCTAGAGGGAGGAGATGAAGCTTCTGGTACATAGGTGCCTACGGTATAAGTGTTTACCCTCTGGGAAAGGAAGAAGACGTTCTGTGTACCCTGAAGTGGATTTGTAACAGGTTATGAGGCCTTGCACATTGTTGTTTGTCCTTGAGGAGGACTCAACCTTAAAGTGTTGATTCAGGGAAAAGATGACAGGAAGTGTATGTCATACCCGTTACATGTTTGGTTTGTGGTTAAGAGATAAAGTATGCAGTTGGACACCTACAAGTCAACCTAGGGTTCCTAGGCCTAAGAGGGGAAGTGGTATACCTAATGCTCATGATGAGAATTAAGTTGCTATGATTTCGAGCATGGTACTCCTCATGTATAGAGGAAAAGGGAAGTCCCTTAAGTTTAAGGTATGTGTGATGAACCCCTCACCACTAGGTTGATGATAAAGGAAGGTATGACCGTGATCCAACATTGAGGACAGAGGAGAAGTATGACCTAGCATGGTTTAGTAGGTGATCTGTTTATGCCTTAATAGCTTGCTAGGGTTAAGTAGGCTCATGTGGATGTAAACCCTAGACCTAAGAGATATTGTGGCCTTGCTGTCAAGAGATAGTTTTCCTCCCATCCTGGGAGAGAGACACCTTTGGTAGGGTGTATATCAGTTTTGGTTAGTTTAAGGTAACCTAAAGAGGTCTCTTAGGATCTTGAGAAGCTAAGTGAAAAATACATGGTATGAGAATGAACTCGTAGGCCCATAGGTATCCATCTCTAAGTGCATGCAGATGTGTTACCATGGAGGTAACCGGTATAGGGCTTGACCAAGGTAGGCAGGTTGCCATGATCCTGATGAAAGGATGAAAGTCAGCCCATGAATGCAGAAAGAGAGATGATGAAGACTTGGGTAAGGTTTTAAGTGAACATGTACTATGATGGAGAATCCTAAGTCTATCCTAGGGTCAGGTAGGGATAAGACCGATGAAAGTAGGAGTTGCCTAATTTCCCAGTTGCACATGACCATAGGGTCGGGAGGTAACAACTATCATTGTCTGAGGGCCATGGGTTAGGAGATTGATCACCTTCATGAACTCATGGGACTCAAAGGGCAGATGAGTAGGGCACTCTCTTGATGCATGAGGGAAGAGGGATGCCTCCAAAAGAGTTGGTACCCTATAGACCTAGAGATGATGACCAAGGATGTAAATCTCAGTAGGTTTAAGATTAGTTTGTTATCATGATGTCGCTCAGGTAGAGACTTATGTGGCACGTTGCAAATTAGATGTAAAGGTATATTGGCAAGGTGGGATGTACCATCTCTACTCTTGGAGCAAGAAGAACTCTGTATTTGGACTACAACCAAATGCTTATTTCCTCTTATTATGGGGGTGAGAGATAGGACATTATGCATGCCATACACCAAGGATAAGAGATGATGTAGGTTGGAACATTGCCACAAGGAATGGGGATAGAGAAGATAACCTACCCTGGTAAGGTGAATGATACATGGATGGTTTGCAAACACTAAGAGGGATGAGGTAGTCACCTTATGAGGATGTTTTTATCATGAACTATGTAGAACTTACAAGTTATACCAGGTTGAGTTTGATCACCATGATGATGAAATCAGAGAAGTGTTCTTAATAAAGATGGACATAGAGTTTGAAGTGAGATGATAAGTGAAATACATGGAAGTGTATGTCTTCAATGTTATCTAATACCTAAGGATGTGAAGCGATAATGGATGCTCTGGTTGAGATACATCTGACTTGTTTGACTAGAAGACTAAAAGAGGTTGTTTGGATAACCCTAAGTTTGGAAAGGAGAGGTGTTTGGATAACTCTCAGATGTAACAAGGTACGTTGAAAAGTTAAAGGGTTGTTTGGTTAGCCAGTCTAGTCCTTGATACGATGAAAGGATGGTGGTAGTACCTCAGATGCACTTCCTTGGAAGAGAAGGCGATGAAACCCCGACTAGAGTGGTTTAGGGTTTCGGAGGAATCAATCTTGAGGAATCATGCAATACAGGAAATCATGATTGAAGATCACCATACACCGTGGTAAATGGCAATAGCACTTTAGATACCTAAGATAAAGTTGCATGTGGTATATGGTCATGCAAGCTGAGGTAAAGGACGAACCCCAGTAACCCAGTGTATCGATATAGAGGACAAAAGAGTCCCTGAGAGAGAATGGGAGTTCATCACTATGAATATTGTGATAGGTCTCCCCTAGACCAAGGAAGGTCGAGATGCAATATGGGTTATGGTAGATCACCTTACCTAGATGACATAAGAAAGAAGGAGTTCTGTCAAGGGACAGATCTGGTTGAACTACCCATGAGAGAGAGATGGTTCAACTATGAAGCGAGTTCAAGGGTTTTTGAGTTTGACCTAAAGGTTCCCTTCCAAAAGGTGGAAGTGGGTACATGAAGAACGTGATGGTACAGTTTATAACCCCTAACTAATGGTTAGTATGATCTAGACTAAAGGGTCTGATGAGAGCATGTGTGCTCATACATGGTGATATCTAAAGACAGTTCTTGTCCTACGAAAGATGTGATGATGACCTCCATAGCCAGTATCGGGATTCTAAGAAGCTCTATAAGGGAGGTTGTGTCGGTCACCACTTCAGTAAGGTGATGTTGGTGAAAGGACCACATGATGATTAAAAGAGGACCACAGTGCATGAAGATGAAAGTCACTTTAATCATGCAATGGCTGAAAGGAGCCTAGAGACGACGAGAGTCGTGAGCAGGTGCAAAGTAGACTAACATGCAGTGCACTGTGGGAGAATATAATGTGAGAATCCGACCCCTCTGAGTTGCAGTTGAGAAAGTTGAGTCCTCGATACATGGGTCCATTAGAGATGGATGGTTGGAGATGGTTAGGTTTTGACCCTACCCCTAAGGATAAAGTAATGTGGGATGTTTTCCATGTGTCCAATTTAGAGCACTATGTGAGGTATCCCGACCAGGTGCTGAGCAATGAACCTAGTGAACCCCAAGGGAGGCTGAAATGGCCTGAGTCACCTGTGTTGTTTATAGACGCCAGGATGAAAGAACTCAGAGAAAAGAATATGTGATGATAAAGGTTCTTTGGATGCGCCATGAGTATGATAAAGCCACATAGGGGCCAATGATGGACATGGAAAAATCTTATCCTGAATTGTTTGTTTGCTTGATAGAATTTTGAGGACAAAATTCCTATAAGAGGGGAAGGATGTTACAACCCCAAATTTTTGGTTCGTTTGATGAGAAATGTAATTTCTCATATTATAGATATTTGAATAAATGATGATATAATGTGCTTCAAATAAATGAATTTTGTTTACAATAGCCTTGATGATTGTGTTGTGGGCTTTATTGGCTATTGGGCCCAAATAACAAGGAAATTCAATTAGTAAATGGATAATTGAATTTTTAAGAAAAGAAATTTGTAGAAACCTCTAGAAGGCAAATCCAAAAAGGATTTCGTACCTATTGGGTTCCTTGGGTACCAAGGAGTCCAAGGTTGCAAAAAGAAAGCAATAAGAAAAGAAAATATTAATTAAGTATTTCTTTATGAAGAAAGAAATTGAAAATAATGGTAAAATGTGGAAAATGAGTGGAAAGAGGCATAAATGAGATTTCTTGGGGAAATTTTGTATCCATGAGGTTGCTAATATTAAAAGGAACGCCAACAAGGAAAATAAATGAGCAATAAAATGAAATCCTCAAAAAGGAATATTTTAATAAGAAATACACAAGATAATGGGAAATAATGCATATAGATGCATCTAGAAGGATAATAAGTATCCTTAAAAAGTAATTTCGAAATAATATAGTTCTTGGGGTACAAGGAGCCCCAATGAAATAAGAGGAAAGAGAAAATACCAAAATTTGGAGAATAAAACATAATATGATACTTTATTAATGATTTTGGTGGCATATTGAAAAAGGAAGTAATTTCTATTAAAAGAAAATAGAAATTCGTTCTAATGGATTAAAAGGGCAAGAATAATGATAATAAGAGAAAGGATTTTCGTTTTTCTAAGTATCCATGAGATAAGGAATATCAAGGAAGAAAAAGGAGAGAGAGAATATTGCTTCTCTTTGAAGCAATCGACTTCCTACTTGGAAAGGAACTCTTGGACTCGTGGATAACCCACCTAGGGCTGCATACCCTCCTCTATAAAAGGTTGGGACCTCTAGGACGAGCCCAAGGACATCCCTGCATCCCTTCCTCTCTCATCTCCCTCTTCCTCTACATCCTTTTTGTTCAAAACCCTATCAGGGTAAAGCAAGATGATCCTGGCACAACAAGGAGACAAAGTGGGACTAAGATGGAGGTTAGACGTGCCCCGAGGTCAGAGCAAGGCTTAGCCATCAAGGTCGCGCCCTGAAGCGTGCACAACAGCAGCCGCCAAGCTGCAGTGATGGCTGCAGGTGCTTGGCCTAATGGATGAGCAACCGATCGTCTTGGCTGCGGGTGGTTGGAGCCCTGTGTGTGCATGAGGGCGGCGAAAGAAAGGGTTACATTTCCAGTGAAGTTTGGGCCTAGAGCGGGGTGCAGGTGTCGTGCCAAAGCTGCATGGCCTCTGAGCATTGCAGGCCTAGCCAGCGCAAGATGGCTGCCTTGACCACGGATTAATGGCAACCCTAGTTGCGTGGGGGAGAGCCGGAGGTGATGGTACGGTCCCTGGGGGTCATTAGACCCTGGAGAGGAGGGGGCACACCCGCAGTTTGCAGCAGATCGCGCGTCAGCCTTAGGGCAAGCAACAAGGAAGAAGATGAAGAGCTTTTAGACGGAAATACCCTCGAGGAAGCACGAGGCCAGGCATCGCGCGAGGGGCAAAAATGACCTTCCGTTATGTTTTAAGTCGGCCGGCTCGCGCTGGAGAAAAAGGCATGCTTGGGCTGACGTGTCAAGCCCTCATTGGCTGTGGTAAGCGATTTCCTACAAAAATTATATCTAAAGATTGGTAGCTCGGATTTAGAAAAGTTATATATGAATTTTGATCAGAAGAACACAAGGAATCCAATAAAAATAGTTTTATAGCCTGAATCTGATCATAGTTATAAATTTAGTGCAAATTATCATCTTTAATGAATTAAAGGTTAAGAAACCCTATTTTGAAATGAATAAAGTATTTAATAGGGTTTAATGGATCATTAGAGTTGATATTAACCTGTTAAGTGCAAAAAGTACATTATGTTAAAAAAGGAAGAACTTTGCACATGATTAGTCTAATTTAGAGTTTATGTGCTTAAATATGCTTGAAATTTCAAAAGTACATAAAGTTATCATCTTTAACGATGTAATTAATGAAAAACCCTTAGATTTGATGATAGATGGATTTAATGTTGTTCAATGAATAATTTAGGCCAATATTAACCTGTGGATTTAAAAAGATGATCTTTTTACAAAATTGGCTTAATTTAGGGTTTCGTGCACGAATATGCATTAATGAGCTTGAAAACCCTAATTTAGGCGAATATGTCATTCAAATGTTTTAATTGTTCAAATCCAGGAATAAATAAGGATATGATGATCCTAAGTCAATTCAGGTATAAAAGACTATTAAAATGAATAGTTTGAGCAATTAGGGTTTATTAGGGAAATTGGTCTAAGAAACCCTAATGAATATTAATGAAACCTTAAAGCGGATTAGAAACCCTAGAAAGAGAATCCAAGTCAATAAAGTAGATTCTTGATAAAGTGTGTAATAAATAGAGTACATATTCTTTTCAGGAATTATGTGATGATTGAATTAGTTTCTTGTATCTGTTGATTGGCTTGATTGTATATACATGAAGTATATCTTGAATAATCTGCATGACTCTTCAAATCAAGTATTTGGTTACGCTTATGACTATACCGATTAGTTTTCTAAGGATTTTATCGACGTTTCCCTCAATGCATGAATTAACTATTGGATGTCTATTTATTTCATGCAACTATAACGTGACTATGATTATCACCATAAGTATGCATATAACTTGCTAGATCCGTTGTCCACCTCTGTTTCTTTAAAAAGGCTGAAAAAGGGGTAATCCTAGAGCAAGGTCTAGGCTACCGTGAGTTAGAAATTGGGCTTCTACGTGTAGTTCATGAGACTCTTTAGCATACCATGAGTTAAGCAGTGGGCTACCTACAAGTAGTGCCATTTGACTCAACCCTAGAAACTGGTACACCAGATAGGTGGATCATGAGGGGTTTAATGGGGATCTACCATAAGGAAGGTAGGATTCAGGTCCACTATAGGGATAGTACAGAGGATAGGGTACTCATGGATCGTGGATGTTATATTTAAAATGTAATCTTGACTGTTAAATGATTAATTGAATGATTACATGGTTATCATAGTTGCAAGTTTATTGTTTCCCCCACATACCAGCTTCGGTTGACTGACATTTTGTTTGTCGGCGTTTTAGGTACAAGCCAAAAGGGACAAACTGTAAATCGTCACATTGTGAAATACATGAAAAAAAATACAAGGAGGATTAGTTAGCGTAGAATCATTAAGTGGATAGAAGTTAGAAATCCAAAATTTCAAAAGGTATGCAAAGTTTATTTTCTTACAACTTTTTAGTTTAGTATGTTAAAATTTGATAATTATTCTTGGTTAATTGCCGAACCTTGATCCGGAAGTCATGGGTGCGGCTTCGACCTCTCGATCTCCCTTAATTGGGGGTTATCGGGAGGTGGGGTCGTAACATGCATAGTTAAGTGAATGCTATGGTCAGCCCTATATAATACAGAGTGGTGATTATGAGTAATTTTGAGGTTTTTTTGTGATATTGAATGTGCAGGAGTATATGAATTGGTCTAATGAGCTAGCAAGTGACTTGTGCATAAATTGAGGGATTGATATCCCATAGTGATGTGCCATTGTTAATAATCTCGTGAATGGAAGTATTACAAGTTCCATATGATGATGAGAGAAGTCCTCACATCATACATTTTATATCTTTTGAAGTTTCATCCTACCTTAATTTTATAAAGTTTATTTAGGGTTAATATGTTGTACGTTGATTGATACATTAAAAAATACCCAATTGGGATATCTAATCAAGTGATACCCTAATGATGTAGTTTCCCTATACCCTAGATCCATTATCAATGTCAGTATTTAGCAGGATGGTGAAATGAGTAAATCCTATAGGAAATTTAGAGTGCATATTGTTGAATATGTGGGGTACCAATGGAGATAACTCCTTATATCCTTTGATTGTTGAAATAGTGGTAGATTATTTATTATTGAATGGCCATGTGTGATCCAGTTCTCTAGTGTTGTGCCATGTGCCAAGGTAGACTAGTTATTTTATAAGAAGCCTTGACTATGAGTTGTTGTCTCTATATGATTGTAGCTTTGACTACAAGTTACTATCTTTGTAGTTAAACTGTTATGTCACTATGTTGTAGACTCAAACTGATCAAGTAGTGTGGGTGATGATCATGGAGTCTGACTCTATCATGAATCTTGTATGGTACTAATTTTGACTTAGAAGTGGTCGGTTGGATTTGAGAGGTATGCCTCAAATCCTCGTGGCATAAAAATGGTTAATTAGCCGTATAGTATAATTGTTTAGGGTCAAATATGAATCACATTGGATGATCCCATGCCTTATTCCTTGTACTATTTAATTTATAACAATTATACATGCTCTTCATATTCCTTATAATATCATAAATTATTCTACTGCTCAGTTTTATCTACTTAAATGCTCAAATAGTATTACCTACTTTATTTACTGCTCTTTATAGTACTATGCTTATAGATGTTGACCAAGAGTAATATCTCTAGCTGGGATGTTTGGTCTCACTTTGTGGGTTCCAAAACTTTTTAAGTGGCCGTGTACGAGGAGGTTGAGGTTGTGGTGTAGGTGCAAAATAGCAGAGTGAACAGTGGCTGATAGAGATTGGACATGCTACAAATTAGAGTCTTGTAGTAGAGTCATGTGTGTTGTCCCCGTACACTTAGGTCTTTGGGGAGATTTTATTGTATTGCATATAGACACGTAGATTTTGGCTTTATGCCATGTTTTTGGATAAATGGCATATAAATATAAACATGTTGTGAAATGTAAAAATTGTGGCTTGATAGCCTCTAAAAATAAAAATGTATCATCTTTTGGCATATAATAAATATAGTTGGCCCGAGTTGAAGGCTTGTTTATAAAAAACTTCTGCTTGAGATACTTATTTGCAAATAGTTTAAGTTTACCCTATTTTGTGTTAATATTATAATTATTAATACTTCCACACTTTGTTTTGAGTAATCTCTCTTTGTATGGGAAAAGGCATCACAATACATTGAGATGGTAACCTAATTTTTGTTCTTGCACATGCCTTGGTACACTACATATGGGTTCATGGGCATAATAAATGGAAGAAAAAAATAAAATCAACCCATTTTTCTTATTTTTACAATTAGTTTTATAATCTTCCCTTCTTGTAATTGAATCTTCAATGCTCTTCATGTTTACATTAAACTACACTTTTTCATTAGATCTTACGAGAGCAGAAGAAGTTACATTTAGTGTTTATGTGGTAACAAAATTCAAAATCTAACCGCCAATCATCTATCACTAACATGCATACAATGTCATGTTCCAATCTAGTTAAGCTAATCTTTGAAACATCCATAACAACTATTATTATTTTGTTGTTAGTTTCACTTTTTTGTTTCCTCTTGCAGTTTACCTTTACAATTGTCCACAAAATTCCTGATTTGCTTGGGTAGTTTCACTAATAGAAAGTCAATGTACTTTTTACTTTGACATATTGACTAGACTTTGTGACCTTGACTACAAAATCAAATTCCTACATATTTCCTAAAAAACAAGGACACATGAAGTATTTTTCTCAATTTAACTATGCAAACTGGTGTCTTCATTTAGCATGTTATTGACCACCAAGTCTAGTGTTAACTTCCCATCGAGACTAGATTGTTTAACTGAAATAATAAAAGTTTCCTCATTGTCATGTAAAGAATCAAGAAGT
This sequence comes from Alisma plantago-aquatica, assembly GCA_963693085.1. NCBI lineage: Eukaryota > Viridiplantae > Streptophyta > Magnoliopsida > Alismatales > Alismataceae > Alisma > Alisma plantago-aquatica. The sequence continues at coordinate 1,613,553,236 of OY856409.1, read as the reverse complement.
TGAAGTCTTTATACCTCGAGCTGAAGTGACAGACCCATAATGACCAGCAGATTCACCCAACCTCTAGATTCATGTAGGAGCTCTAGATGTTATTTCCTATATGAATTATAGATTAGCCAATTTTCTAATAGGAAACATCACTTTTCCTATAGTCTTCCTATGATACAATGACTCTATATTGTGTTAAACATACTGAGAACTAGTCTCATTTTCTACATAGTATAGATTGACTCTTCAAGCCAATGACAAGTGAGTTTCATACATATATTATTCATCTAGCTGAATGCCATCAGGTTTTCTAACATTGTTATAAATTATAGTGTACATATGGTTGTAGCATATATGATCCTCCATATGTATCTTCAACATTTACTAGGTAGAAGGCTTTAAATATACCATGCATCTAGTCTGTGTCTGAGTGTGCATTGATATCATTTGAGGGAGTCACATATCAGTACGAATGATCCTATCACATGTTAACTATAATAGAAGAAATTTATGTTTTGGATTAGATAATAGATCCCAATATAGATTCATATTATAATGACATTTGGATACAAATGTCTTCACTAAATCCAAAAAATATCCATGGAGTAAAATAAAATGTAGCACATTAATAAGAAACCTAATTAACTTGAAAACACTCAAAGAGTATGAGGCAAACTTATGTGACCCAATTGATGTACATGTTTACTCATATTGAGGATAATCTCAAATTATTACCCAAAACATGGTGTAGATAAGATTAAAGCATAGTGGATGTTTTTCAACTAATGTATAAATACTTCTCGTAATCACTGTTATAGTTGAAATAGCAAGAACATGCTATAAGAAAAACTAGTGAACAATGATGCAAGTAGAAAAGGTCAAAGGTTTGACAACCTTCTATTATGTTCTCATCCCTTTTTATGTTGCAGTCATTGGGAAGGTTGTGTCCCTTAAGAACAACTTCTACAATGTAGTCCTAGGTTCTTCACCAAGATATCAAAACATGCAATTTGTGGCTTGCATACTTCTTACAAGTTTTGAATCAAATCACACTTACTCATAGTATGACTTCTTTGACAACTAGGTCTCAGGTTCTCTATCCATAAAGATATCTCAATAAGACTCCCTCAATTTCTATTTCCACTCATGGGGGAAGGGTGGTGTCTCGTGCCTACCCTTCTCTCCCTAGGCTTTGTTATCTTGTTCCTGCTTGGGGTGGTGGGACATCTTGTAGCTTCCTTCTTGGATAGCGACTTCATATCTAGTTTTTATTTGACCACTTGCTTAAATTTTTGTGTTCTTGGGTAGGTATGGAGATGATCGAAAATGTTGGGTGGGGTAACATGTTGCAGGCTTCAAATGGATTTTCTTGCTCCCTTGTGAGTTAAGAATCCACTACAACTCCTCTTTGCACCAACCTTGTCAAATTGGGTCTTTTCCCTTCCATTTGGTATGTGTTTACTGTTACTCTTTCCTAATCATTAATTCCTTTTTTATTTACCATAGTATTTTTCTCAGGAACGTTACTACCCTTTTGCTTGTGATTTACATGAGTACTTTCACCATCCTTGTTTATGGTTCCTCCCATTATGAAGGTCGATAGGATTTGGTATTATGCTGAATCTTTATGTAACATCATGGTTTCTTCTTGATTTTTTTCTTACAAATTGTTGGTGTCATTATGAACCCTTGTTGTTTTTTTAGTAAAGTCGGGAGGCAATCTGATTCATCCCTCCCTCCCCATGTGAGCCAACAATAATTGCAACTTACATTCACTAATTAAGTAGGGAAATGTAAACATGGTATTACTACTACCATTATAGAGATCTAGTCTTAGTAAATTGATAACCTCCACAGGGGGTTGAGTGTACATAGTGTATACAATATTTATTTTTAGGGCTAGTTTAGCCATTCTATCCGCAACACCATTTCCTTCTCATCCATTGTAGACAACTTTCCATTCAGGTTTCATGCGCCGTTGGATAGGGCGAATGAATTTAGCATACTTGGGATTCACATTGATATCCTCATGTAGCATCCTCACGACCACCTACGAGTCTATTTCAAAGAACACTAAACGTAGGTTGTTACTCTCTGCAATCTCTAGAGCAAGCCCCATAGTCTTAAGCTCACCCTGAAGCACATCAAATGTATGCAGCCTGTAGGTAACACCTCCCATCAATGCACCCCGGTCATCTCTGGCCACCAGTGTTGCTCAAGCTTCTCCTTTCTTGATGACAACATATGTGTTTATCTTGATCTTACCGATGTCATGTGTCTTCCAATGGTTTTGTCTTCCCAGCAGTGTACTATCAGCCAAAAGTAGTTTTGGCTTTTTCCAAGCCTCCTCGTGCAGTTCAACATTGTTGAGAATGTGTCTGATTACCTGTTGAAAGTGACTCCCTTCCTTTTTGAATATATGTCCATGCCCTATGTGCCAACAGGTGATGAAGAAAGCTCATGCTTCGCTTGGTTTGAGTTGTAGCTAATTTCTAATCCACACCATAGGATCGGTGGTATTGAAGAACTCCTGATGTCAGTTCCTGGCTAGGATGTTGTACCAGATGTCCCATACAAATCTACAGTCCCTCAACGCATGGTTGTTGATTCCTCCATCTTTGAGCATCTTGATCAGGTAGTATTGTCAGTAAACATGCATTGTGCTCTTTTGTAGTTAGTAAGGATCACTCCGTGCATCAACAACCAAGAGAAGGTCTTAATACACGACGTTAGATGCATGCTCCACAGCCATTTCCATCTTCCAGGGACCGTCATTCCCTTGCCCTCCCTCAGGATTCTATAAGCCAATTTCGTCGTGAATTCCCCATTAGATGTATGCATCTAGACTCATATGTCCTGGCCATCCTCCTATGTAGGGGTCTTTATTCTCTTCACCTTCTACACTAAGTTGTCGGGTAGCCAGTTCTCAAGGAAGCCGGAGTCACAATGTCCATTTAGATCAATCATACTTGAGACTTTGAGGTCCAATAGATCGTCATGGATGGGTCTTAGAGTATGTTCTACTAAGAGGCTGTCACTCATGACCCATCTGTCTGACCACACATATGTGTCTTCACCATTCATCGGCACTAGATAGGAATGTTCAGAATGAAGTCTTTCCCAGATAGCATTGCTCTTCCCAGGTGAGACAAGTTGGGTTGTTTACCTGTTACATGCTTTAGCAGCCACCCTCACATGTTGTTGTTCCATGCTGACTTTATGTTATTAAGGATCTCCTAGGTATGTTTGTAGATTAAGGCCCTATTCCAGTCCCTCATTGTTCTCAGTTGGAGTCCGCCGTCTCTTTTGTGGAAAACCACCTTATCCCAAGCAACCAGTGCAAGCGGATGGGTTTTTTTGTTGCCTCCCCAAATGAATTTCTAAATGCGAGCATCTATTCTATCGCAGAGTTGGGTCGGGATCACCGGCGTCTGCATCACATAGGTGGGTATGCATCAAGGGTAGTTCTTGCTAAGCAAATTCTACCAGTGAGCAAGAGGCTATTAACAGCCCAAGTCGATGCCCTTCCTTTGACCTTTTGCAGTATATCACTGTAGTTCATTTTATTAACCCTTTTGTGGATGATTGGAAAACCTAGGTCCTTTCCTAGGTCCTCAGTGCACTGGAACTTGCAGGTGCAACTGATCTTTCTACTCGAGAAGCTGGTAACGCTCTTGGCAAAGAAGATTCTCATCTTCTCCACCGAGATAGATTGGATGGAAGCTTCACCAAAAATTTGGAAACATTCCATAATGGTTTTAATTTGTGGGACACTAGCATGGGCGAAGAGTATTAAATCATCTGCGAAGCAGATATGTGAGAGCTTGGGGCCATCTCTCCCCAACTTTAAGGGTTTCCACCTTCTTTCATCTACCCGCTGCTGGATCAACTGACTCAATCTATCAAGGCAGAGCACAAATAGATGTGGTGATAGTGGGTCTCCCTGAAGAAGCCCCCTTGTTTCCTTGAACGGCAGTGTCATTTTTCCATTCCGCACAAATCTGGTTTCCACATTAGTGATTGATGACATGATATAGTTGATAACATTCGTAGGTAGAGTGGTTCTGTGCAGGGTATCTTCCACAAAACCCCAGTCCATTTGATCATATGCCTTGGTCAAGTCAACCTTAATAGCCATAACCTAGGCTCCCTTTCTTCTCTTCATGGTGTGTATGGCTTCCTAGACGATGGCAATACTATCTATCATTCTGCGTCCCTGTATGAAGCTGCTCTGGGATTCAACTATCCAATTAGGTATGTGCAACTTTAGGTGCTCAACCACAACTTTTAAAATCACCTTCAGCACAATGTTGTTTAATGAAATGGGTCTCATGTTTTCACACTTGATGGGTGTGGAGATCTTCAGAATGAGGACGATGGTTGCATTGCATAGCTCCTCAGTGACGCGTCTCATGGCTAAAGCTTCTTGGACAAAGCGTACAAGAGATGGCCTAACTATGTTCTAGTTCTTTTGGATGAATGTTCCATTCACGCCGTCTAGTCCCGCCATCTTAGTTGAGTCGATGTCCATTACCACGCTGAGAACCTCGTCGTCAGTAGGTTGGCCACCAATCAGAGTTACGTGTTCCTCAGTAAGCACCACAAACTGACCAGGACATATCATATATGGACGAGGTGTTCTACGAGGCACATCGATAAAAACCTTGAGGAAGTGTTGAAGAATGTGGTTCATCAAAGCCTCCTCGCTAGAAATCCATTCACCGTCATTTCCTTTAAGGGTTGTGATTGTGTTTCTTCTCTGCCATTGGTTAACGAGGTTGTGATAATATCTAGTGTTGTTGTCTCCCTCCATCAGCCACTGGATATGGCACCGGTGTTTGAGGTCCTCCTCTTCCTCTTTTAGGATGTCATCCAACTAGTCTTGGAAGCTTGCACAGAGGGCATCTGAGATCTCATTATATTGGTTCGCCAGCTCATTCTATAGGGCATTGATATTTCACAAGAGCCGATCTTTAACTTTTGTTTCTACTTCCTTTTGTCAATGTCCCACTTCTCTATGCTTTTCTGGGCTGCATTGAGTGCGTCATTGAAATGTAAGTTCGTGTCCTAGTTGGATTTGAGAGTTTCCGTGAAGCCTGTAGTACTTTTCCATGAAGCTCTTGTGACAAATCTTCAGTGATGGTGGATCCCGACATTGAGGCGGACCAGTAACGGGCAATGGTCCGAGCCCATACGGGGGAGGTGCTCCATGCTTGCGGTGGTGAAAGTACTAATGAATTCTCTATTAGCAAGCGCTCAGTCGAGCCTCTTCTGTAGTAGCCCGTGTCTAGAGGTAAATTGCATACCAGAGATCCTAGATCATTCAATTCTAACTCCATCAAGCTGTTTTGGAAGAGGGACGCTTCTGTGTTGTTGTAGTTGTCGCCTTCACTTCTCTCGCTGGGGTTAAGAATGGCGTTGAAGTTCCCTAGTGCCAGCCGAGCCCTCTTGTACGATCTGCCCATGAGACTGATGTGTCTCCACAGAAGTTTCCTTGTGGTGCTCTGGGGGCTTGCATATAAGAAAGTAGTGTAGAGTTTGTCGTCGATCTTACAGGTGACAAATTGTCGGTGGCTGTTTATGATGCAGACTGTGGTGTGTGCTTCATTCCAACACACCCAAATTTCCCCCGAGTAGCCTCTGGCCTCCACCTGGAAGGAATTTGTGAAACCCAGCTCCTTGATCTTCCTCTTCACACAGTCGGTGCTAATTGGAGGTTCTAAAATAGATACTACCTTTGGTTTATGGGTGGACATGAGTTCTTTGAGTGCCCTAGTTCTAACATCACTTGCAATTCCTCTCACGCTCCTATAGAGTATCTTTGACATTTAGGAACTGGAATGAGGGAAGGGAAGCTTGCCGCCTAGTTGGAATTTCCTTCTGATTGGTTTCTTCATCGCCCCTCTCTTCCTCGTTCTCTGCCCCCACTATTCCATTATTGGGGGGGGGTCATCGACCCATGACTCTTTCTTCTGTGTTCGTATGGGGGAGTAGCCCTCTGCTTCTTAGTTTTAGATCTGGCTCCTTTCACCTTTCTACCAGGAGGTAAAGACGACGAGGTTATAATTGTAGAAGTGTTACTGAGTGCAATTTCTGTCCCCGTATTCTTTTCAAGTGGGGATTCCTCCTCCATAATTATCTACTTTTCAAATAGATCAATATTCTCCTCTGATTTTATCTCCAAATTAGGTACTGATGTCGTGGTAGTTCCTAGATTGATGGTGTCTGCTATTTGTGAGCCTTCTTGTGTCGCCTCCTTGTCGTTTCCAATGTGGTCCTCCTCTGCAATAATGATGACTTCGTCTACTCCTAGATTCACAGAAACATGTTCCTCATCATTCCTCTGGTTTTGGTTTGCTCATCCATTATCTGTGTTGGCCGTGTTATTAGCTGAGGTACTTGGCTGGTCTTGCTTCTGGCCTCCAATGTTAGACTTTTTCTTTACCCTCCACTGCTTAGCCGGTTTCTCTGCTCTTTTCCCTTGGATGTTGTGGTCAGCTTGCCCTGTTGTCTCATTGTCATTTGGGCCTCCTTCTATTTCATGTGTGTTTGAGTTCTCGAGTCCCTCAAATCTGTTGAATGATGATGTTGCCTGTTGCGGCTTATCAGTGTGCTTCGACAGCCTGCCCCCTCTTCTATTTCTATTTTTTCTTATTCTTTGTTGCTGCCATCATGTATCTGTGTCATCTATTGTCCCTCCTTGATCATTCTCCTGGGGCTTGTCCACAAACATATCATTGCAGTTTTGGTAGTGTTTTCACTATTGCTCTCTATGGCCATTCTTTCCGCAGAAGGAGCAAGTTTCCGACATTACCTCATACTCCACAGTGTACTCAACACAATTGACGATAATGGAGGGGGTGAGAGGTTTGGTTGTATCGATTTCGATCTCCAATCAGACGAACTTACTTCTCGTTCAAAAGGCAGTGTGGTTGTCCACTTTGATCATCCGCCCCAATGCAAGCCCTATGTACTCGAACAGAGTTGGTACATAGAGATGCAAGGGTAGGTCTAGTATCTTGACCCAAGTGACTACGTACTGCAGCATCTCCTCCATTAGCTTGAAGGATGTATTCCAGACCCACACAGTGAGGCAACATCTGAATATCTTCCATGGCCCTCTGGTCATCACTATCTCGTAATCCTCTCTACATGACAGTTGAACCACGTAGTGCCCCTTGTCAAGTTCATAATTGTTGAACCTTCCCTTAGGGTTCCATAAAAACTTGATTTGGCCCCTCATCGTCATGTATCTGATGTCCGTGCCAAGCAGCTAAGTGACAACATCGTACATCCATGGCCTGGCTAGGCCCTCCTCTTCCGGAGGCTCGATGAAGATAGTCGAGGTTCCTTCCATCACCGTCAAGTTGATATCTTTATCTTCAAGCTTATCCTCATACAACCTTTCCAGGAAGAATGTGTCATCATTCCCTTGCAGATGGTTTTGGTGTCCACCACCTCCCACCACGACATTGTAAGTTTGCAATTGCTGAGTCTGCTGTCCTACCAGCCTTGGTGGTGCTCCTGGTCGTAGATGCTTTGGTTCATTTGATTCTGGCCGTCTTTGTCTACCGTCACTCTCTCTTTTCTGCTAACCTCATCGTCTCTTGGGCTCCCCTCATCCCTGTGAACTGGAACTCCAGTCCTGTAAGAGGGATGAAAGCCCTAACCCCGCCGCCGCCGGTTTGGTTATCTTGACGGCGTGCAGGTTTGTTAGGACCTTTCCGTTGATCTACAATATTTTTTCCCTGACCATCGCTTCCTATGATGTTGTTATCTTTCTTCACACCATTGTCTCCTTGGTCGTTCACACCGTCGCCCCTCGGAACCCCTACCCTCATCATCATCTCCGAGGAATTTATTTGTAGATTTATCATAATGGAGAAAAGTCTGTGAAAGGTATTTTGATTTATCTTGTTTCAATTTATGAACATATAATTCTAAATTTTTAAAATTGATTGATGATCATGATTGGGTATAAATTCTATTACAATGCTTTTGTATCATTATGAACCCTTTCCTCTAATAGAGAAAGGTTTGTGGAAGGTACTTTGAGATATTTTGTTCGTGTTTATGATTAGATCATTCAATTTTTTTTTAAATGAGTGATGATCATGAATGGTCTATTCTGATTTAACATTGTTTGAGGGTGAATTATTTCACAAAACGTCAATTTGGTTCACAATGCATGATGAATTGGTTCCACTATCTGTGGGTGAACTTAGGATGTATTTCTAATATGGTAAAAAATGAAATCTTAGATAACCCTGACAACTTCATCTTTGTAGACTTTGACAACCTTTCTTGCATTCTATGTGGGCTTAATAAGTAAAACTTGAGCACATTTTGGAAATGTTTTGCTATCAACCATATAGAGTCAAAAGCATGTAATGATATAGGTAGACCCTAAACAAAATCCATCTTATGTTTTCCCAATTCCACTCAGGTCTTTGGATTTATTTAAGAGCTCTTGTTCGCTTAAAATGCTCAATGTAAACTTGCAAACACACACACCTTGTGATATATTCAACAACATATCTATTAAACCTAGTCACAAGTAAAACTCAGTTACGTTTTGTGTTCATTAAAATTCTGCATGGATGCAATTCATACATCAAATAATGGGATTAATCTAGAATGACCTTTAATTCAACATTATCAAGAATATGTGCCTTGTTCTATATGTATAACATACCATAATTTGCACATTCAAACTCAATCTTCTTTTCTTGTCCTCATCCGTCTTACTATATTTTTATTGTGATCATCCTAAGGATGCAGCTCTCAAAGCTGATCATACAAAATTGGCTCGTCCTATATCAGTGGAATTAATACACCTTTATAAGCACATCATTGTGTATTCATGTAATTTATGAAAATAAAGGAAAAGAATGCACCTAAACCCTTCTATATTCCCACACGACTTTCTTCTTAGAGTAACAAACAATTTGTAACTAGAAACATAAAAAGATTTGCATAAGATATCTCTCACATTGCTTCCTATGTATTATAGATTCGAATACAAAAGCTACTTTGGAATAATGAAAAACAGAGGGAAAAACAGTACTGAGAAAACCTTTTACGGACTTTCTTATATATAATATAAAAGTATAGATATGCACGTTCTCAAGATCGAAGTCCAAAAAAAAAGATTGACTTTTTTAGTTTCCAATTACTCATCTGTAGAAGGCTCAAAACATGGTTTCTCCCGAGAAGGCATTCTTCAAGACATGGTGAAGTCCCAAACGTAGATGGAAAGGAGACATGACTGAGATAGCCCGATGATATTGAACATTAGGCCCAGAGTGATGCACAACCATGGTACCTACAGCTGGGTTCCATATTTATATGGGAAAACTGATATTCGACAAATTGTCCAGGAAAGTTTAGATAATGAATCCCAAGCCCATACGATGAACCTTGTCGGATGACAGGTAATACGTGTCCTGGTAAGCAGACAGACACCAAATTCTACGGGTTTTGAATGCGCAGTTGAATGCGCCTAAATTGTGCAAGGATTGTCCGCATAAACATGTACAAACACGAAAAACTCGTAAATCATCATTCTTATATATTCAGTAGATCATGAAATATGTGAAGAAAAGATTCTGATGTATATTTTGAAATAGTTATTATGGAAAATGTCAATATATTGTTCAAGGATTCTGTTATTAAAATACTGGGATTTATATATATCATCGGCTGTGCAAATTTAGAGATACAACATGGTACTTCAAATTCTTTAAGGAAAACTTCCTTGGTCATTGTTGATGTCTTAATATATGGCTTGGATTTTTCTTGTAACATATCATGCACCTCTGTAATAGAGAGAGCAAGAAACGTCACTTCTTTGGGTCGAACCATATATCTTTCTTCTCTTAGCTGCATTACATTGGTCCTCTTCCATATCCTTTCAAGATTAATATTGACTCCTCTCCTCTTCTAATGATGGTTAATAGTGTTTGTCTCTATTGGATCCTTCTATATTCTTTCACCATCAACAACAATCACAACAGTATTAGGTTGCTTTGACACCATCAAGTTTCTCTGTAGCTGTTATCAAGTCGAACCATACATGTGTCTACATCCTATGTCCTTTCAAGAGTTTTTACATATATCGTGGTAAGCTCTTTGTTTCATGTAATTTTATCAATCATTTTTTATTCATACATTTATCCTCACCGACTCGAGTTGGAGACATCCATTAGGTATTGCATTACACTGATGTAGTCAGTGCTCTCTATTCTTGTAAACGTTGGACGTGTGGCTTATGTCTTGCCACCCAATCTTGGTCTAAGGCTTTTCCCATTGTGCTCCTAACGACTCGGATGCTACTATCACTTTACTCTGCCATCATGGTCAGGATTCCATTGACGTGATTGTTGTTTTGGCTGCCCCCATCAAACTTGACTTTTTGGCTCGTTTTCCTCATACATGTACGTATTGAACCACCACCACCTCCCATGAACTGTCTCTATATCAACGTGAATCTTATTGTTATGTCTTTTGTTTGGGTGTCTGTATGGTAAAGGACATCCCACTTCTTTTTCATCTGTCATTTTTTGACATTATATGTGTTGTACTACAATAAGTGGTTTCTTATCCTTGCTCCATTGATGCTTGAGTTCATCTTTTGCTGCTCCGTACATGTATTTTCTAGGACTTTTTCTCAAGTCAGATTAAGAACGCTCAACACAAAAGCGTGTCTCACTCTAACAATTTATGATCCTAAAGGCCTTGTAAACATGGAACAATGGAACCTGGTGGTATCCAAGAACTTCTTGCCCAGATATTGACCCACCAATGTCCTTTTGTGTGAGTGCGATATGTTAAATCTATAATTTCCCATGCCAGGACAAAGATCAATGATGGCCAATGTTCTACTTCGCATGCCCTCTGTGCCAACAGGTGATGAAGAAAGTGCATGCTTCGCTTGGTTTGAGTTGTAGCTGATTGCTGATCCACCACCATAGGATTGGTGGTATTGAAGAACTCCTGATGTTGGTTCCTCGCTAGGATGTTGTACCAGATGTCCCATACGAATCTATAGTCCCTCAATGCATGGTTGTTGATTCCTCCATCTTTGAGCATCTTGAGCAGGTAATATTGTCAGTAAACATGCATTGTGCACTTTTGTAGTTAGTAAGGATCGCTCCGTGCATCAACATCCAAGAGAAGGTCTTAATACGCGATGTTAGATGCAAGCTCCACAACCATTTCCATCTTCCAGGGACCGTCATTCCCTTGCCCTCCCTTAGGATTCTATAAGCCAATTTTGTCGAGAATTCCCCATTAGATGTATGCATCTAGACTCATATGTCTTGACCATCCTCCTATGTAGGGGTCTTTATTCTCTTCACCTCCTACACCAAGTTGTCAGGTAGCCAGTTCTAAAGGAAGCCAGAGTCACAATGTCCATTTAGATCAATCATACTTGAGACTTTGAGGTCCAATAGATCGTCATGGATGGGTCTTAGAGTATGTTGTCCTAAGAGGCTGTCACTCGTGACCCATCTGTCTGACCACACATATGTGTCTTCACCGTTCATCGGCACTAGATATGAATGTTCGGAATGAAGTCTTTCCCAGATAGCACTGCTCTTCCCAGGTGAGACAAGTTGGGTTGTTTACCTGTTACATGCTTTAGGAGCCGCCCTCTCATGTTGTTGTTCCATGCTGACTTTCTGTTATTAAGGATCTCCTAGGTATGTTTGTAGAATAAGGCCCTATTCTAGTCCTTCATTATTCTCAGCCCGAGTCCGCTGTCTCTTTTGTGACAAACCACCTTATCCCAAGCAACCACTGCAAGCGGATGGGTTTTGTTGTTGCCTCCCCAAATGAATTTCTGAATGCGGGCATCTATTCTATCGCAGAGTTGGGTCGGGATCACCGTCGTCTTCATCACGTAGGTGGGTATGCATCAAGGATAGTTCTTGCTAAGAAAATTCTACCAGTGAGCAAGAGGCTCCTAACAGCCCAAGTTGACGCCCTTCCTTTGACCTTTTGCAGTATATCACTGTAGGTCATTTTATTAACCCTTTTGTGGATGATTGGAACACCTAGGTACTTTCCTAGGTCCTCGGTGCACTGGAACTTGCAGGTGCGGCTGATCTTTCTACTCATGCAACTGCTAATGCTCTTGGCGAAGAAGATTCTCATCTTCTCCACCAAGATAGATTGTTTGGAAGCTTCACCAAAAATTTGGAAACATTCCATAATGGTTTTAATTTGTGGGACACTAGCATGGGCGAAGAGTATTTAATCATTTTTGAAGCAGATATGTGAGAGCTTGGGGCCATCTCTTCCCAACTTCAAGGGTTTCCACCTTATTTCACCTACCCGATGCTGGATCAACTAACTCAATCTGTCAAGGTAGAGCACAAATAGATATGGTGATAGTGGGTCTCCCTGAAGAAGCCCCCTTGTTTCCTTGAACGGCAGTGTCATTTTTCCATTCCACACAATTCTGGTTTCCCCATTAGTGATCGACGACATGATATAGTTGATAACATTCGTAGGTAGAGTGGTTCTGTGTAGGGTATCTTCCATGAAACCCTAGTCCATTTGATCATATGCCTTGGTCAAGTCAACCTTAATAGCCATAACCTGGGCTCCCTTTCTTCTCTTCATGGTGTGTATGGCTTCCTAGATGATGGCAATACTATTTGTGATTCTGCGTCCCTGTATGAAGCTGCTCTGGGATTAAGCTATCCAATTAGGTATGTGCGGCTTTAGGTGCTCAACCACAACTTTTAAAATCACCTTCACCACAATGTTGTTTAAAGAAATGGGTCTCAGGTTTTCACGCTTGAAGGGCGTGGAGATCTTCAGAATGAGGACGATGGTTGCCTTGCATAGCTCCTCAGTGATGTGTCTCATGGCTTAAGCTTCTTTGACAGTGCATATAAGAGATGGCCCAACTATGTTCTAGTTATTTTGGATGAATGTTCCATTCACGCCGTCTGGTCCCGCCACCTTAGTTGGGTCGATGTCCATTACCACGCTGAGAACCTCATCGTCAGTAGGTTGACCGCCAATCAGAGTTACGTGTTCCTCAGTAAGCACCACAAACTGACAAGGGCAGATCATATAGGGACGAGGTGTTCTGTGAGGCACATCGAAAAACACCTTGAGGAAGTGTTGAAGAATGTGGTTCATCAAAGCCTCCTCACCAGAAATCCATTCACCGTCATTTCCTTTAAGGGTTGTGATTGTGTTTCTTCTCTACCATTGGTTAATGAGGTTGTGATAATATCTAGTGTTGTTGTCTCCCTCCATCAACCACTAGATATGGCACCGGTGTTTGAGGTCCTCCTCTTCCTCTTTTAGGATGTCATCCAACTGGTCTTAGAAGCTTGCGCAGAGGGCATCTGAGATCTTGTTATATTGGTTCGCCAACTCATTCTATAAGGCGTTGATATTTCACAGGAGCCGATCTTTAACTTTCGTTTCTCCTTCCTTTTGTCAGTGTCCCTCTTCTCTATGCTTTTCTGGGCTACATTGAGTGCGTCATTGAAATGTAAGTTCGTGTCCTAGTTGGATTTGAGAGTTTCCGTGAAGCTTGTAGTAATTTTCCATGAAGCTCTTGTGACAAATCTTCAGTGATGGTGGATCCCGGCATTGAGGCGGACCAGTAATGAGAAATGGTCCGAGCCCATACGGGGGAGGTGCTCCATGCTTGCGGTGGTGAAAGTACTAATGAATTCGCTGTTAGCAAGTGCTCGGTCGAGCCTCTTCTGTAGTAGCCCGTGTCTAAAGGTAAATTGCATACCAGAGATCCCAGATCATTCAAATCTGCCTCCATCAAGCTGTTTTGGAAGAGGGATGCTTCTGTGTTGTTGTAGTTGTCACCTTCACTTCTCTCACTGGGGTCAAGAATGGCGTTGAAGTCCCCGAGTGCCAGCCAAGCCCTCTTGTACGATCTGCCCATGAGACTGATGTGTCTCCATAGAAGTTTCCTTATGGTGCTCTGGGGGCTTGCATATAAGAAAGTGGTGTAGAGTTCATCGTCAATCTTATAGGTGACAAATTGTCAGTGGTAGTTTATGATGCAGACTGTGGTGTGTGCTTCATTCCAACACACCCAAATGTCCCCCGAGTAGCCTCTGGCCTCCACCTGGAAGGAATTTGTGAAACCCAGCTCCTTGATCTTCCTCTTCGCACAGTCAGTGCTAATTTGAGGTTCCGAAATAGATACTACCTTTGGTTTATGGGTGGACATGAGTTCTTTGAGTGCCCTAGTTGTAAAATCACTTGCAATTCCTCTCACGCTCCAATAGAGTAGCTTTGACATTTAGGAACTGGAATGAGGGAAGGGAAGCTTGCCGCCTAGTTGGACTTTCCTTCTGATTGGTTTCTTCATCGCCCCTCTCTACCTCATTCTCTACCCCCACTATTCCATTGTTGGGGGGGGTCATCGACCTTGGACTCTTTCTTCTATGTTCGTATGGGGGAGTAGCCCTCTGCTTCTTAGTTTTAGATCTTGCTCCTTTCACCTTTCTACCAGGAGGTAAAGGCGACGGGGTTATAATTGTGGAAGTGTTGCCGAGTCCAGTTTTTGTCCCCGTGTTCTTGCCGAGTGGGGGTTCCTCCTCCATAATTATCTCCTTTTCAAATAGATCAGTATTCTCCTCTGAGTTTATATCCAAATTAGGTACTGATGTCGTGGTAGTTCCTAGATTGATGGTGTCCGCTATTTGAGAGCCTTCTTGTGTCACCTCCTTGTCATTTCCAATGTGGTCCTCCTCTGCAATAATGATGACTTCGTCTACTCCTAGATTCATGATAACATGTTCCTAATCATTCCTATGGTTTTGGTTTGCTCATTCATTATCTGTGTTGGCCATGTTATTAGCTGAGGTACTTGGCTGGTCTTGCTTCTGGCCTCCAGTGTTAGACTTTTTCTTTGCCCTCCACTGCTTAGCCGATTTCTCCGCTCTTTTGCCCTGGGTGTTGTGGTAAGCTTGCCCTACTGTCTCATTGTCATTTGGGCCTCCTTCTATTTCCTGTGTGTCTGAGTTCTCGAGTCCCTCCAATCTATTGAATGATGATGTTGCCTGTTGCGGCTTCTCAGTGTGCTTTGACAACCTGCCCCCTCTTTTATTTCTGTTATTTCTTATTCTTTGTTACTTCCATCATGTATCTGTGTCATCTATTGTCCCTCCTTGATCATTCTCTTGAGGCTTGTCCACAAATGTATCGTTGCAGTTTTGGTAGTGTTTGCACTATTGCTCTCTATGGCCATTCTTTCCGCAGAAGGAGCAAGTTTTCGGCATTACCTCGTACTCCACAGTGTACTCAACACAGTTGACGATAATGGAGGGGGTGAGAGGTTTGGTTGTATCGATTTCAATCTCCAATTAGGTGAACTTACTTCTTGTTTGAAAGGCAGTGTGGTTTTCCACTTTGATCATCCGCCCCAATGCAAGCCCTATGTACTCGAACAGAGTTGGTACATAGAGATGCAAGGGTAGGTCTAGTATCTTGACCCAAGTGACTACGTACTGCGGCATCTCCTCTGTCAGCTTGAAGGATGTATTCCAGTCCCACACAGTGAGGCAGCATATCAATATCTTCCATGGCCCTCTGGTCATCACTGTCTCATAATCCTCTCTACATGACAGTTGAACCAAGTAGTGCCCCTTGTCAAGTTCATACATGTTGAACCTTCCCTTAGGGTTCCATAACAACTTGATTTGGCCCCTCATCATCATGTATCTGATGTCTGTGCCAAGAAGCTGAATGACAACATCGTACATCCATGGCCTGGCCAGGCCGTCCTCTTCCAGAGGCTTGATGAAGATAGTCAGGGTTCCTTCCATCACCGTCAAGTTGATATTTTTATCTTCAAGCTTTTCCTCATACAACTTTTCCAGGAAGAATGTGTCATCATTCCCTTGTAGATGGTTTTGGTGTCCGCCGCCTCCCACCATGGCATTGTATGTTTGCAATTGCTGAGTCTGCTGTCCTACCAGCCTTGGTGGTGCTCCTGGTCGTAGATGATTTGGTTCATTTGGTTATGGCCGTCTTTGTCTTTCGTCGCTCTCTCTTTACTGCTAACTTCATCGTCTCTTGGGCTCCCCTCATCCCTTCGAACTGGAACTCCAGTCCTGTAAGGGGATTGGAAACCCTAACCCCGCCACCGCCGGTTTGGTTATCTTGACGGCGTGCGGGTTTGTTAGGACCTTTCCATCTATCTACAATGTTTTTCCCCTAACCATCGCTTCCTCTGATGTTGTTATCTTTCTTCGCACCATCGTCTCCTTGGTCGTTCCCACCGTCGCCCCTCGGAACCTCTACCCTTATCATCATCTCTGAGGCATTTATTTGTAGATTTATCGTAATGGAGAAAAGTCTTTGAGAGGTATTTTGATTTATCTTGTTTCAATTTATGAACATATAATTCTAAATTTTTAAAATTGATTGATGATCATGATTGGGTATAAATTCTATTACAATGCTTTTGTATCATTATGAACCCTTTCATCTAATATAGAAAGGTTTGTGGAAGGTACTTTTGAGATATTTTGTTAGTGTTTATGAATAGATAATTCAATTTTTTTTTAAAATGAGTGATGATCATGAATGGTCTGTTCTGATTTAACATTGTTTGAGGGTGAATTATTTCACAAAACATCAATTTGGTTCACAATGCATGATGAATTGGTTCCACTATCTGTGGGTGAACTTAGGATGTATTTCTAATATGGTAAGAAATGAAATCTTAGATAACCCTGACAACTTCGTCTTTGTAGACTTTGACAACCTTTCTTGCATTCTATGTGGGCTTAATAAGTAAAACTTGAGCACATTTTGGAAATGTTTTGCTATCAACCATATAGAGTCAAAAGCATGTAATGATATAGGTAGACCCTAAAAAAATCCATCTTATGTTTTCCCAATTCCACTCAGGTCTTTGGATTTATTAAAGAGCTCTTGTTTGCTTAAAATGCTCAATGTAAACTTGCAAACACACACACCTTGTGATATATTCAACAACATATCTATTAAACCTAGTCACAAG
Organism: Alisma plantago-aquatica; assembly: GCA_963693085.1. Taxonomy (NCBI): domain Eukaryota; kingdom Viridiplantae; phylum Streptophyta; class Magnoliopsida; order Alismatales; family Alismataceae; genus Alisma; species Alisma plantago-aquatica. Next base: position 1,613,536,225 of record OY856409.1, on the reverse strand, counting down.
TAAAACTCGATTACGTTTTGTGTTCATTAAAATTCTGCATGGATGCAATTCATACATCAAATAATGGGATTAATCTAGAATGACCTTTAATTCACCGTTATCAAGAATATGCACCATGTTCTATATGTATAACATACCATAATTTGCACATTCAAACTCAATCTTCTTTTCTTGTCCTCATCCTTCTTACTATATTTTTATTGTGATCATCCTAAGGATGCATCTCTCGAGGCTGATCATACAAAATTGGCTTGTCCTATATCAGTGGAATTAATACACCTTTATAAGCACATCATTGTGTATTCATGTAATTTATGAAAATAAATGAAAAGAATGCACCTAAACCCTTCTATATTCCCACACGACTTTCTTCTTAGAGTAACAAACAATTTGTAACTAGAAACATAAAAAGATTTGCATAAGATATCTCTCACATTGCTTCCTATGTATTATAGATTCGAATACAAAAGCTACTTTGGAATTATGAAAAACAGAGGGAAAAACAATACTGAGAAAACCTTTTACGAACTTTCTTATATATAATATAAAAGTATAGATATGCACGTTCTTAAGATTGAAGTCCAAAAAAAAAAGATTGACTTTTTTAGTGTCCAATTCCTCATCTGTAGAAGGCTCAAAACATGGTTTCTCCCGAGAAGGCATTCTTCAAAACATGGTGAAGTCCCAAATGTAGATGGAAAGGAGACAAGACTGAGATAGCCCGATGATTTTGAACATTAGGCCCAAAGCAATGCACAACCATGGTACCTACATCTTGGTTCCGTATTTATATGGGAAAACTGATATTCGACAACTTGTCCAGGCAAGTTTAGATAATGAATCCCAAGCCCATACGATGAACCTTGTCGGATGACAGGTAATACGTGTCTTGGTAGGCAGACAGACACTAAATTCTGCGGGTTTTGAATGCGTAGTTGAATGCACCTAAATTGTGCAAGGATTGTCTGCATAAACATGTACAAACACGAAAAACTCATAAATCATCATTCATATATATTCAGTAGATCATGAAATATGTGAAGAAAAGATTCTGATGTATATTTCGAAATAGTTATTATGGAAAATGTCAATATATTGTTCAAGGATTATGTTATTAAAATACTGGGATTTATATATATCCTCGGCTGTGCAAATTTAGAGATACAACATGGTACTTCAAATTCATTAAGGAAAAATTCCTTGGTCAATGTTCATGTCTTAATATATGGCTTGGATTTTTCTTGTAACATATCATGCACCTCTGTAATAGAGAGAGCAAGAAACGTCACTTCTTTGGGTCGAAGCATATATATTTCTTCTCTTAGCTGCATTACATTGGTCCTCTTCCATATCCTTTCAAGATTAATATTGACTCCTCTCCTCTTCTAATGATGGTTAATAGTGTTTGTCTCTATTGGATCCTTCTATATTCTTTCACCATCAACAACAATCACAGCAGTATTAGGTTGCTTTGACACCATCAAGTTTCTCTGTAGCTGTTATCAAGTCAAACCATACATGTGTCTACATCCTATGCCCTTTCAAGAGTTTTTACATATATAGTGGTAAGCTCTTTGTTTCATGTAATTTTATCAATCATTTTTTATTCATACATTTGTCCTCACCGACTTGAGTTGGAGACATCCATTAGGTATTGCAATACACTGATGTAGTCAGTGCTCTCTGTTCTTGTAAATGCTAGACGTGTGGCTTATGTCTTTCCACCCAATCTTGGTCTAAGGCTTGTCCCATTGTGCTTCTGACGACTCGGATTCTACTATCACTTTACTCTTCCATAATGGTCAGGATTCCATTGACCTGATTGTTGTTTTAGCTGCCCCCATAAAACTTGACTTTTTGGCTCCTTTTCCTCATACATGTACGTATTGAATCACCACCACCTCTCGTGAACTGTCTCTATATCAACGTAAATCTTATTGTTATGTCTTTTGTTTGGGTGTCTGTATGGTAAAGGACATCCCACTTCTTTGTCATATGTCATTTGTCGACATTATATGTGCTGTCCTACCATAAGTGGTTTCTTATCCTTGCTCCATTGATGCTTGAGTTCATCTTTTGCTGCTCCGTACATGTATTTTCTATGACTTTTTCTCAAGTCAGATTAAGAACGCTCAACACAAAAGCATGTCTCACTATAACAATTTATGATCCTGAAGGCCTTGTAAACATGGAACAATGGAACTTGGTGGTATCCAAGAACTTCTTGCCCGGATATTGACCCACCAATGTCCTTTTGTGTGATTGTGATATGTTAAATATATAATTTCTCATGCCAAGACAAAGATCAATGATGGCCAATGTTCTACTTCCATCTGACTTCTCTCCTCTAGTGGCATTGTCCCCTCTAATCTTTCTACTCATTTGGAGCTTGAAGCAAAACACCCCCAATGCTCACCTCTTATGGTGTGGCATCGTTAAATATTCTTTACTCTCCTTTTGTTGCTTTTATGCTATAGTGGAAGAGCTAATCTTATCCTTCTAGAAAGGGACAACTTGTGCACGTGATAGTCTTTGTGCATAACACCTTCTTGATTCTATGCGCTGTGCAACCCCAGTCGTTAAAGATGATGTTTTGAATGCAACGTCAAATGTGATCAAACTTTGACTTGTCGGTCGTTGCCCTACCTCTCTAGCACCCTATGTTTTAGTACCCCTTTGAATCCTATTCTCTAGACATACAATGGCATTCAGCCTATCGTAGTGGGAATTATTTGGCATTGTCTTGTGTCCAAGGTTGTAATGAAGGGTGTCTAGCATGTGCAATCAATTACCGTAAGGATTGCCAATTTGGTGGTGGTATTCTTGGGGGTGCTGAAGCCTTTTTCTATGTGTCACCCATGTTGTCCATGACTAACAACATTTTATCACTCTTACGATGGACCTTGTTGACTTTGGTAATGCTTTGAATATGGTTGACATATCCACCTCCAGGAGGTCTGTCTATATTGTCTAACTATTGCACCTTTGATTGAATTCTGTTACAGCTCCCCAACTCCTATTTATACGGATAAGAGTGAGCCTCTTTTCTCCAATGTTGGTGTCTAAGAAGGTGTTTGTTGGGGCACTTCTTTTTTGGTTGGCTCTCCATCCTCTTATTTTGTAACTGAAGAATGAATGTCACATCAACCTTCTTGCTTTCTATCTTGACGATGGAACCCACATTAGTGACACTGCTGAAGTCTCTAAGGCTCTATCTATTATCCAAGAATGAGACACAATACTTTGCTCTTCATATCAATATCAAGAAGACAAAAATCTTTTTACATTTAGATGATCCAAGACGAGACCTAGAGTTGATATGTTTCCTACTATCATATCTCACCCTATGCATGTAGTAAAGATTTTAGGAGTTCCTATTTTGACGGATCCATGTTTTACCTTAGATCTTCTTATGGAATGTGTGACTAAAACCCTTGCCATGATGGATCTCTTACTTTTTCTTCAAGACCAACAATGAGAGTTTCTTCTTATCCAATCATGTGTTGGGATGTCCAAGTTGTTTTCTTTTAGAACGACACTCCTAATATCTATCAACTCTACATTGGATGATTTTGATAATGGGATCCATCAATTTCTAGAACATGTTGTGGTTGGCAATGGCAAAAGATTTGGTGAACTACAGTAGCACTTGGCCACGCTTCCTGTGCACCTCAAAGGGTTTGGTATCCAATAAGCCCATGATGCTATCAAGTTTGCTTATGGTTCCTCTTGGATCCACACCTAGGAACTCCACGACCATATCTTGCAAGAGGTTGGATCTGTGTGTGAGCCTCTTTTATTACCACACATGAAACAATTTTTAAGATCTTGTCATCATTTTGATGGTTGTAGTTATCAAGTATGCCTTCTGCCTCTACAAAGACCCAATCCATTTTGATGAATGCTTCCTATAAAACTATTTTCCAACAATTCACTACAAGTGACCTCTCTCAGTGACAACTAGCTATCCTCACTTCTCTTGAAGACAATCATGCACAAGACTTACTACTTGTCATTCCCATTGATGAGTTTGGTTTTTTAGTGTCATCTATCGAGTATCAATTGATCCTTTGCTACTGACACATGATTATAGACCCACTTTAAGAGTGATACATGGAAACCATGGAATGGTAGTTAGAATCAACTCTAAAATTGATAGTGATGATTGTGGTTCTTAGACTTGAAGTCACTACACTTATGACATGTCATTTGATGAACTTTGATACCATCCAATGTGACTTTGAATAATGGTTGCCATAAAGTGGTGATTGGGTACATTGTGACACATGGGAATTAAGTACAAGTGATGTAGATGGGATTTATCCCACCTATTGAGAGTTTGATATCTTGTGCCCTTCATGAGAAATACTGAGAAATCTACAACCATACTCATGTGAGTCAATATGTGATATGTGAGTTCACATGCATCTCTACAGTCTTTTCTAGTTCAAGAACATAGATTGAGTATTAAGAGGATGACATTTCCATGCCTCACATATAATATGGATATCAAAGACAAGGAACGTATATGATCATCGCTACACTAATCATAGAGTGTAGGTTGAAGTTGTTATCTAACTATCTAATTCCTTGGGTAAGTGATGTATTGCTAGATATTTCTCATTCCTTATATAATCATAATGGTTATGGACTTCACTGCCAATATAATATGGGACCTATAACATCACACACATAGGATGTACTTGGAATAAGAATGTGCTCATGGATAATATCTAACTTGGTTACTAAATGTGGTTTGGTAATCAAATGCAACAACACTAGTTGACTAGAGTGTCTCATCAACCAACTATATCACCATTGAAATCTAACAGTTTGACTGAGGTCAACAATAGATGTAAAATGACTAGTTTGATAGAGTCAAACAATTAATGATATGTGTAATAATGTGCATTAATATTCATATTAAAATACAATGTTATTCTGTCACTGCAAACAAGCCAATCATTCAGACGGACAATCTAGTGGATCGACTAGTGTGCCACTTGACCCACTGGATGGTCTAGTCGATCTATTGACAACACACAACAGCCTAAAAACCATGTGATATGGCCTTTTATATCCCCTGGGTTTTAGAAACCTAGCCCATCCACTCCTATATAAGGAAGGGATTAGGAAAGGCTCTCAAGACACTTCTGTTCTCATAATTTTGGTAATGTGTGAGAGAGCCTAAGCAGTATTCTCAAGAAAGAGAGAGACAACAAGGGAAAAGAAATTTGATGTTGGTACATTGAAAACTGGAAGGACAACTCCTTCCCATTACCTGTAGAAGTGTGGTGTGGAGTTCGCAGAAGTCTGAATGGATTACATACAAGCGTGGAAGTTGTTTTTATCATGCTAGGAGGATGCCATCAACTGCTGTCTGTATACTACTTGTGAATGGAGCACAACACCAAGTAGGGATAGTCATTAGACTTGCTCCAAGACAATGTACATAGATTTGATCCAGGGCAATGTACATCTTGCACTTTCTTTCCTAATACTTCATTACTGATGCAATCTGTTGGTTAGGAAATATGGACAAACATTTTGGTTTTTGATTCCTACTCCGTGCCCATATTTTCCTATAGTAGTAAGTCGAGTCAACTTATGGTTTATCCAGATTTAAATTGATGCAATCGGAATTAGTATTTTTCTTTTTTTTGTTGCATACAAAACAAACATTTAAATGGTTAATGTGCATATCTGATTAAATACCACATACACTAGGGAATGCCTTATAGCCCCAATATATATCTATGTATATGATATGATATATATGCAATAGTTGCACGCCTTCCTAAAATGGTTTTGATGGTGGATGTATGTGTGGTTTTGGCCAATACCGCTTGGATTGTTGTGTGGTTAGATGGTTTATTTCTTGCCTTAAAATTTTAATTTTCACACCAAGCCTTCCTCTTTCTTATCTTGTAGTTAATTCTTTATTCCCTATACACCCCTTGAATATAAATCGACGTATTATTATTACACAATGTAATATATAGATAGAATTAACATCAAATTCATTTTGGCAAGAAGAAGGTATTCTTCCCAGGTGAGTTGAGCGAATGGGAGTTGGTTCGATCGAATGGAGGACTGTAGGATCCAACCAATTGACTAGAGACCCAACCGACTGACTAGAAGAAGTCTAGCCAACCTCTTGAGCCATGATCCAGTCAATTAACTGATGGATACCATGCGGCCGATAAGAGGATGAACCGATTGACTTGATACTCCAGTCGATCGACTGAAATGTTCTCAACGTAAGAAATTCTAATACATGTGGATACAAATGATGTATCACATTAGGTGGAGAACAATTCTTTGTTGCTCCAAAGAATTACATTGGTATGATCATAGATATATCTCATATGTTTTTGATTCCATGTTTCTCTTGTGGTTATAATATGTCTATGATACATATTATAAGTATGTGGCGATTGGATATGTATATGTATATATAAATAAAATCACTCCATAAATATTAAGTCTTAGATGATTTCCATAAGAAAACATGAAAATCTTGACCGAAAAAGTGGGGCATTCCAAGTTCCGTGTACCATTTATCTTGTGGAAGTGTGATGCTAGATATGTGGGCCTACTAAGTAGGGAACATTTTATCATGTTGGATTTTGGGTTCGACTTAACTAGGTGACCTTGATGAGATTAAGTGTCTAGAAGCATACAAATGGATTATGACAAGGACTTGTGCACACCATCTATCCAAGAATTGTATTGGATGTAATTGGAAAATGTTTCCTACCTTAATAATTGGTTATGGACACCGACATTGGTTGGGTAATAACACAATGTATTTTGGATGTTGGCCCACTACAAAATTGTATGTTGCAATGTTTGTTGAATCAATACAAAGAGTTATTGATTTGAAAAAATAGTAAAAATGATACTTAAGTAAAGGTCTAATTAATATCATCGATATTTTCAAATCAAATCAAAAGTATTTTGACAAATGCAAATTTTCCTTTTGTTGAATTAAATGGCAAACAATAACACATTACAATTGGTCCTTAGGAAGGAGAAACTGAATGGGATAAAATTTCATAATTGGTGAATGACTTTGAGAACGGTTCTCACTCATAAGCATAAGCTCTAAGTCCTGGACACACCAGTGCCAGAGGAACCCCTTTCCTACGCACCTAGGAATGAGGTTGATGTTTATAGGAAGCATGCCAATAATGCCAAAAATATTAAAAACCTTATTATATGTTGTATGAACCATGAGTTGCATATTCATCATGAAAACATGGACATTTTTGAGATGGTACCACATCTTATGAACATGTGGCAAATTCATGCAAAGAAGAAAAGGTACAATGTCTCCAAGGAGATATTTGAGTGTAAGATGATAGAAGGGGATCTAGTAGAGCCACATGTGCTCAATATGATTGATCATGTGTAACATCTAGAAAAGCTAGGATTTCCTTTGAGCCATGAATCATATAGTTAGTTTATCAAGTGCTATTACTTGAGTAACTTGGCTAAACTATTGTATGAATTTCTTAGCATGTTGATAAATGCTGAAGCACAAATGAAGGACAAACCTATGATTATGATCTGGGGAGGGGAGTCCAAGGGAAAAGGTAAGGCCAAGAAAAGTTTTGAGGCTAAGATGAAGTCCAAGTGTTCAACACTCAAGATAAGGAGAAGGGTAAGTACAAAAGGAATTTGTTCTTTTCACTTAAAGGAGTTGAGGAAGATGAAGAAAGAAATAGTGATCTCTACTTCAACTATATACATCATTGAGATTAAATTTATCACTTCTTCATCTTTGGTATTTGATAAAGGATGAAAATTTGACATATGCTCAAATGTTTAGGATATGAAGAGATGTGGACCTTTAAAGAAAGGCGACGTTTAACTGCACGTTGCTAATGGAACAAGATTTGCTTCTAGTGCAGTTGGAACCAATGAGTTATCTCTCCCCAACGGGCTTGTAATAGAATTAGGGAATTGCTATTATGTACATGACATCAAGCATCATCTATGTATCTTGTTTGGATAAGAGTGGATTAAAATTTCATATAATGAAATGTTGATGTTTTATTGTAAAGATAAGATATTTTATGGAAGTGCCCCAATGACTCATAGTATACACTCGATAGTTCTAAAGACAACTATATATAACATAAATACTGAAAGACTCGATGATGCAAACAAAACATACCTATGACACTGTCATCTAAGGCACATAAATAAGAACACATCCCAAGATCCCATAAAGATGGTTATATAGACTCTTTTGTTTTGAACCAATAGAGACATGTGAGTCTTGTTTATTAGGAATAAGAGAAAAGAATCTTTCACTAGAAATAGTGGGAAAGAGAGTTATCTATTGGGATTCAAACATAGTGATGTATGTGAACCTTTTAGAACAAATGCTAGAGATGGTTACCAGTATTAAAACACCTCATCATGATCGATCTAACCTAGAGTTTGAAGACCTTCTACAAGACCATAGTATTGTGTCTTAATGGACTCAACCTAAAACATAATGATGTACAAGACAAAAGGAATCATACCCTATTGGACATGGCTTTATTAATGATTAGTCTAGAATATCTTCTAACTTCCGTCTAGGGTTATGCTCTAGAAACTACATAGTTTGCACTAAACCATGTACCACCTAAATCAGTTCAAAAGACACCATATGGGATATGGCATGGGAAGTGTCGTGATGCGTCTTTTGCAACTATTTGGGGATGTAAAGCTTACGTGAGAAAGTAGTTTCTTGAAAAGTTTGGTCCCAAATCAGATACATACTATTTTGTTGGGTATCCCAAAGGATATTACTTTTATATTCCATCCAATAAAGTGTTTGTTTCCAAAATAGTTATATTCCATAAAAACAAATTTTATTCCAAAGGAAACAATATCAAAAGAAGCAGAACTCGAAGAGGCTCAATACCAACAAGAAGACATTAAACCTAAAGAGGTGCAAAAGGAACAAGGAGAATAAAAAAATGTTGTAAAATCTCAAGTTCCTCATGTAACACATGAAGCCATAGATCTAGTTGGACATGCCTTTAGCCTTTAAGATCTGGATATCTCATGACTAAAGATGGTGACAAGTTGGTCATAGATGATGGGCCAACAAACTACCTAGAAGATAAAAAGGGACTAGAATATGAGAAATGGCTTGATAGTATGAGATATAAGATGGACTCCATGTACCCAACAAGGTATGGACCTTAGTGGATCTACTTGAAGAGGTAAAACCCATAGGGTGCAAGTGGGTCCTCAATAAGAAGACTGACATGGATGGTAATGTACAAACCTATAAAGTTAAATTGGTTGCAAAAAGGTTTTAAACAAGATCAAGGTGTGGAACATGACAGTATCCTTTTCACCAGTTACCTTGGTTAAATCCATCATGATCATGCTTACCATTGCAATTTGACTGCAAATGTCAATCTATGGATTGAAGCAAGCAACTTAGAGATGGAATGTTCAATTTGGCGAGGCATTCAAAGAGTTTAACTTTAGTTAAAATGAAGATGAAACCCATGTTTACAATAAGGTTAATGGGAGCATAATTGTATGCCACATATTAATGAAGACTGTCATCCTTACTCTAGAAATGATAAAGACCTAACAGGGATGTACCTTCTATGTGAAGTATTTAGGATCCTATACCTTAGGAATTAAGATCTATCAAGATATATCTATAAGGCTTCTTAACTTAAATAAGAGTACATACATTGACAAGGTGCTAAAGGGTTGAGTATGTAGGAGTTAAAGAGAGGAAATTTTCCCATGTCCCATGGAATCAATCACTCTAGAGCCCAATGTCCCAGTTCTTGTGAAGAATGGGAACACATGCGTAAGATGAAATATACATATGCAATTGGATCTATCATGTATGTAGTGTTGTGGAATCGTGTATGCTTTGGAAGTGATGGGTAGATATTAGTTTCATCTCGGTGAACATCACTGGACTGCCATAAAGAGCATCCTTAAGTACTTGAGAAGCACGAAGGATCAGTTCCTTGGTTATGGTGATAAGGAAGACTTGGGTGTAAAGGGCTACACCAATGCAAGCTACCAAACTCTCAAAGTTGATTATTGATCGCAATCTGAATTTGTGTTTTGCCTTAAAACAAAATTGTAAGATGGATAAGCTTTGAGCAAGAGATAGTTGTTGATTCTACAATATAAGCAAAGTAGCTTACTACTTGGAACACAACAAAGGATAATGTATAGATCAAGATGTTCATTAGATGAACTGGGGATCGTTTCAACTGTTCTTGACACAATAGAAATATTTTGGCAACACTGGAGCAATTGGATAGGCAACCTAGATTGCATACTTTGACATTTCCATATCATGTGAGAGATCGTACAATAAGTAGATTTGAATATTTGTAATGTACCAACTAGAAGAAAATGTTACTAACCTATAGAAAAAAGCACTTACACAGAAAAACATGATGATCTTGTTAGATCACATGGAGTTGGATTTGTGGGTGATTTGCATTAAGAGTCTGTTGGTATGTATGCCCAAAGATTCCATCATGTGATGACTGCAATGTGGCATTATGTACTTGATTTGATAAGATTAAGAAATGTAATTCCATCTATATATGTTTGTTTCATTTTTGAAATGATGACATGTCATAATGGATGTCTAAAAAATCATGTTACTTGATGACATATGTCTTCAAGTTTAGGAACTAAAGAATTTGATCATATGTATGATAAGAGTACATACATTTTTGTTATGTCCCTACTCTGATATTATTGTGAAATAAAAATAGATGACAATAATACACAAGACATGAAGATGTGTTGGATGATGACAGTCTCATTAGTCATGATATCAGATATCAAGTTACACACATAGGTACATGTTAGAGAGTAATGTACCGAACAAAGCCACTTTGGGAGTGATACATGGAAACAATGTAATGGTAGTTAGAATAAGCTATCAAATTGATAGTGGTGATTGTAGTTCTTCAACCTCAAGTCACTAAACTCATCACATGTCGTTCGATGAATTGACACCATCCAACATGATCTTGAATAAGGGTTGCCATAAAGGTGGTGATTGGGTATGTTGTAATGCATTTGGGATTGACTATGAGTGATGTAGATGGGATTTTTCCATTCTATTAATAGTTTGATATCCCAAAGTCTTAATAAGTGAGATAGTAAAATATAAAGCCATACTCATCTGAGTTAATATGTGATATGTGAGCTCACATGCATCTCTATAGTTTGCTCTAGTTCAAGAAAATAGATTGAGTACAAATAGGATGACGTTTCCATGCCCCCACATTCAATTTGGAAATTTAGGACAAAGGAACTATATGATCATGGTAATACTGATCATAGAGTGTAGGTTGATGTTGTTATCCAACTTTCCAATTACTTGGGCAGAAACGATGTATTTCTACATATCCCTCATTGCTTGTGTAGACATAATGGTTATGGACCAATGTAATATGGTACCTATAGGGTCACACACATAATATGCACTCAGAATAAGACTTTTATCATTGACAAGATTTTAACTTGGGTATTGTTGGTATGTATGCCCTGAGAGCCAATCATATGATGATTGGATTGACATATGTTCTGATTGATTTGATAAATATCAAAGGCAAGCTTCTAATTTATTCTAGCTCAATCAATTATGAGATAAATGGAGTAGAATGAATGTCTAAAGAATGATAATAACTCAATGACGTATGTCTTTGGGTTAAGGACCTGAACAATGAGATCATATAGATGCTAAGAGTATGTACATTCTTGTTATGTCCCTAGTCAGATGTTAGTATGGAAGGTTGATATACAACAATGATACATCAAGAATAGAGTGTGTGTTGGTTGATGATAGTGTCTCATTAGTCATGATATATGATATCAAACCAAGAACACATATACATTTTAGAGAACAGTTTATCGGGAAGACACACCATGAGAGTGACACATGGAACCATGACCTGGTAGTCATAATCATCCCTCATAGTGATGGTGATGATTGTGATTCTTAGACCTGAAATCACTGCACTCGTCGAATGTGATTGGGTACACTTTGATATCATCACACGTAGTCCTAAAAAATGGGTTGTTAGAAAGGTGATGATTGGGTGACTTTGATGCATGAGATAGACTGTGAGTGATAGATATGGTATTTGTCCCTCTTAAGGGAGTATGATGTCCAGGCCACTTGATAAGAGAGACTGAGAAAGACATGGACATGCACATATGAATCAATATATGATATTGATGTCACACATATCTCAGACAGTCTGTTCTAGTTCAAGAAATATGAATGAACATTGAAAGGATGACAATTCCATGCCTTGAGTTCATTCAGGATATCAGAGACAAATGAATTATACATTCACTAGAACACCAATCATAGATTATAGGATTGAAAGTTGTTCTCCAACTTTCCTTTTTACTTGGTTAGAATTGATGTGAGACTAGGTACCGCTCTTTGCTTGTGATGTCATAAGCTTGTTATGGACATTCACTGCCACTGTGAAATGGGACCTATAGGGTCACACACAAAGGATTAACCTAGAAGAGGAGTTTATCCATGAATAATGTTTGGATTGATTACTAAAGTGTTTAGGTACTCAATCAAATATTCAACCAATAAACTTGACTTAGAATCATCAAGTTCAAGTGTTGAACCAACTGATTAGAGTGTCATATTGATTGAGAACTAAATTGACTGTGTTCTACACAATCTGGACCACCAAGTGACCGGTTTACTGGGTGACCTTATCGACTCATGGTCAGTGAGATGATCGGCTCACTCTGGTGAACCGATCAGTTCAACTGGACCAAAAGAGCAGTGTTGAGGTGTCCTAGTTTGTGAGATTTTTTTTTTCATTTCAAATGTTCAATTCGATTGGGACAAAAATTTATCTTTGCGTCAAGTAGAAATGAATAAGAAAAGTCAATTGCAGGATGGTCTAGGAAGTGAAATGATCAGTTCACTGGGTGAACCGACTGGCTCACCTTGCCAAATGACCAGTTCAGGTATGAAATGACAAGTTTTCCTACCACAATGCAAATTGTTCATGAAAATTCCAGACCCTTCTACTCCCACACAGACTGGGAACCCTGACCCTACCCTCTACTATAAATAGAGGGGTACAGGGGGCTTCTCCAGAGACATAGCTCAGGACATCAGTTTCTCTATAAAGATGTTTTCCTCTCTGGTTGTGGTAACTGAGAGAGCCCAAGCAAGTTCTACCTATCTAGGGAGGAACAGTGAGGAAAAGGAAAATGCAGAAAAGTGACTGGTTGTGGGAGAATGTGTTGGTGACTATTACACCAAAAAAAGGGGACCTACTTCTAGTTAGTTCTTCATGACGATTAGAGTTCTTGGTAATCCATGTGGACTATATATAAAGGCAGGAGACTTTTGCCGCTCAGGAGGATTACAGTCAACCACAGTCTGGGTCAAGACCAAGAGCTGCACAGACACCGTCAAACATAGGTGGTCGAAGACTGCACTTGCGATGAGGTATAGTCACTGAGCAAGCCTCAGGAGCAGGTATAACTCGTCGTGTGGACTATATATAGAGGTGGGAGACCTCTTCCGCTCAGGAGGATGATAGTCAACCACAGTCTGGGTTAAGACCAGGAGATGCACAAATGTCGTCGAAGATAGGTGGTTGAAGACCGCACTTGTTGTGAGGTATAGTCGTTGAGTAAGCCTCAAGATTAGGTATAACACACTAAAACCATCCTTCCCATTATATAGATGTTGATGCAATTTGCTGGTTAGGGGTTTATGGTCATGTAAATTTTTTTTTCCACTGCCTACTCAAATGACATAAAACCCAATAGGTACTAAATGTGATTAGGTAGTCAAATTAAATAACATCGACTGGCTGGAGTGTCCAATCAATTGACTAGTAAGCCAGTCTACCAACTAGGGCCATTTGATCAAATGGAGCGTCCAATTTACCTACTAGATCACTTTTGAAACCGACCAGTTTGACTGATAACAAAAGATGTGAAATGACTAGTTTGACAGGGTCAAACTATTAACGATATGCGTAATGACATGTATAGACCATTGTATTAAAAGACAATGTTATTGTGATGTTGTCTACAAGACAATCAACTGACTACATAGTCTAATTAGTTGACTAATGAGCCAGTTGACTGACTGACGATGCACAACAACTGTCGAACCATGACACTTGAACATTTGTATCCCCTAGGTTTTGGAAGCCCTAGCACACCAAATCCTATATAAGGAAGAGGTTGTGCAAGGCTCTCCAGAAACTTCTCTTCTCACAGTCGTGGTAATGTGTGAGAGAGCCTATGTAGTTGATGAGTGAATCTACATCATAGTTTAGTTCCATTATTAGCCCATGTATTCCATCACCTTCATAATTTTAACTTATAACTAGCTTACATTTAGGTTTCTTTGAGTTTATGCTAATTTATAGATTTTTTTATCCAAATTCCTTGTTTTCTTGGCAGGGTCAAGCTTTGTAGAATGGTGGGAGTGTATGAGGTGATATTATTGCTAATAGACTAGTGACCCCAAGAAGCTTTGAAAGAAATAAACCATATTTTCAATAATCTGTTCCCCCATTGGATGATTGAAACCATCCGTTTGCATTACTTCAACCATGCCGAAAAATTCCATTTTTCTATCCTTCCATTAGTTTACATTCATTTGGTTGATGCTCCATTAACACAAGCCATTTACTCATGACAATAGCCCCAGTTGGGGGGGGTTTGCATCAATGTGGCCAAACCATTTGGTTTGGCTGGTCAGTCAAGCCATTGGTTGACATATAATGGTTGTCTATAGTTTTCCTTTTGATGGCTAATAAAACTCATCTTCATATGGTCATACTGACCCACCTTCCAATGGTCAATCTGGAATCCTCTTCCGATGGATCAAGAATCGAAGGCATTCCTACTTCTTCTTCCAATGGGGAGTCCTGCAAGCCTCTTCCAATGGTCATATTCCCTAGTCACCTAATGATGGAACTCCACCATGTCTGTCATATGATGGTCACCCAGACTCCTTGCCTTTCGATGGATCAATTGTTCAGCTATTTGAAGGTGGTCTTGCATGTCCCTACAGATGGTCATGCCTGTTTGTTTACTGATGGGAGTGTTGCAAACCTTTCAACTACCTTTTGCCTTTGTTGCTTCACATCCATATCTGCCAAGATCCAATGAAAGATGGTTGGGCGGCTCCAAACCCTACCAACCACCTATATATATAGGCCCCAAACCTCCCATTGGAAGCTTCTCTTCTCTAGATGATAGGCTACTACATTCATGGCTCAACCATTAAAAGAAAATCCCCGCTGGTCATTTTCCATCATTTGACACTCAATAACAACCTCTCCACCAAGATTTGACCTTCTATGTTCAAAGGAATAAGGTCGACGGCCTCTCCATACCACCCATCCACCTCCTAGTTTCTCATATGTAGATCTTCTCCAAGCAGGAAGGGTGAAAAAGAAGAAGGGTCACCTAGCGATAATCCTAGGTGCATGTTGCTACTACATCTCTTCTACCTATTGAGATGTTGTCTATATCCTTCCTTTTCCTTATTATTTGTTCTAATATCTCTATGATCTGCAAGTAGTTCCTTATACTAGGGTGTGGGGTGCAGATATACTATTTACTTTTGTTCTTCTACTGCATCCATGCCTATATGGACCTTATTACATATTGAATCAATCATTGTTTGCTTGTATGATTGTTCAGCCAGTAAGTTTACATGTTTGTCATGATTTAGGGTGTAGGAACATCAAACCGAAAAACCAAGGATACCGACTAGTTTTTGTTTATCTTTAAATGAGAACTTATGATAAGTGTTTTTTACGATTGCAGATGTAGGATCTTTAAATAATGCGACATCGAGCCTAGAGTGATGTCTGTCTAGGTTTAATCCTAACTTTGAAAGGGGGATAAACCTAGCCTCGATTCTATTATTTATGTGTGTTTGTGATGCAGAGAGAGAATAAACATAGTTAGTGTTGGTGAAAATCACTCATACTTGTGTATCCATTCATCCAATAATCGTAGATTTCACTTAAGTATTTTATTCCTGGACATTAGATTTAATTATCCAAATCCACCCTTTGTGTTAAAATACTCTTCCTAGTTTGGTTAAATCAATAAAAAATTCTTAAAAATGTTATCCTTTGGGTTTCATTCTTAACTATACTGTAGTAAGACCTGTACACTTGTGGGTGGTGATTATTGTACATAGTTTAGAGCAAACTCTAGGGATTTCTGATGCGATAAAAGCCACGTCAAATTTTGGCACCGTTTCAAGGACAACGAAATTTTTGATTGATCTAATTGAACTTGGACTCGTTTGGATTTTTTCTAGAACAAAATTTTATCAAATATTCACTTGAATTGTATTCTCTCTAGTCTGATAACAACCTCCTTATTTTTCAGGCATCATGTAAAATGGAGTGGTTGACATTGCAGTGCAATCAATGTCATGTGTGCAGTTATTGTGGCCATTCATCACTAAACTGCCTTAACACTTCTCTAGAATATAGTGCATCACTCTAAAGGATTAACATCGAACACCAGTGTTGGTACAACTCCAATTCCAATACAAATTTTTTATAAGACTATAATTAGGAGACCTACTACATGAGCCAATTTATTAATGAAGGGGACCTCAATCAACAATTTTCAGGAGACTACTATGACCTGTCATGCTATGAAGATCAATTTCCTTATGTAGTGGGCTACAATCAGTAATATTGTAGGATCTACACTAATGAGCAATACTATGAAGACCAATCTTCTCCTGATATGAGTGATAGACTAGACTCTCTTGAGAAAGTGATCTTCGAGATAGACGCCCAAAGCAAAAGGTTACTTGCACAAATGGCTAAGCTTGTACAACTCACCATATCAACTAAAGATCATGAGGGTCAACAAGAAAACTCCCCAAGGCAGCTGGAGTAGCCAAAGATGTTGATGTTTGATAATGATGATGATAATACCATTATGATGTCAACAATACCTGATTCATCAACAACCTCCCAAACAAGGAACTGCAACCAAATGAACATGTGCACTTTTGCTCAATCCTTTTCCATGCTCGAGACTTTAGTGCCAGTATAAAAAGTCTCAGCAAGAGAATATCCCTTGCATGGTTGTAGAACCAGAAGCTTTTCTACCCTCCCTTTTGCATACCGTAATGATTAACCAATCTTGTTTGACCCTACACTAGAAGATGAACAACCAACTATAAGTTCACATTCAGTTGTTGTATACAAAAAAGGGATGCCTCAATAAGAACTTTACATTCCACCCCAGCCAACTTTTATTTCATATCAGGTTGAACTGGATGACGTGATTACACCCTCAGAGGAAGTTTACATGCCCACATTGATATTTGTCTATAGTGTCGATTTTCCTGCGCTTATTCCCCCCAGGTCAATTTATGAGTTGCACACATCCCACATGGAAATACCAGAGCAACATTCTGACATAGTCAAAGATCCTTTTGATACTATTACCTCCAATGCTGATTGGATGATATTTGAGGAGGGAACACAACCACATAGAGATTTCTATAAGGATAACTTTACCAATGAAATTGTCCCTCCCATGCCAACATCACATCTCTTACATGAAAATCTAAGTGTTTGAGTAGAATCCAGACCCAGACCCTCCACATGATCTACCACAAATGTCATCACAATTGGTGGATTCATCATTTCCTGCCTTCATTTTCAAAGCTGATCCACCAAATGTCTTCTTGGATGAGCCAATCCAGAAGACTCCAGACATGCACCACTCTTATTTTTTCCTCTTCATATTAACCCACACACAAATTCATCGCTTCCTTTACTGATGGAGAAATATTTTTGGATCCTACTAGATGGGATACGAGGTGAAAAGAAACATCATTTCAATCATCTAGAAATCCCATTCAAGCTACCTAGACCACCCAATCATGGCGTTCCTCTTCATAAGGTTCCAGCCCTTGTCAACATATCCTTCACTACGACTTTCTTTGAGTTTTCTCGACCACCTGGTTGAGCCTGATTTCTTCCCTCCATTTCAAACTTAGTGTTTGCTCATGGATGAGAAAATATTTAAATTTGGGGTGAAGGGTTGGCGGTATGTATCTCACTCCACCCACCCCTCTTTGTTTAAATTTATGTTTTTCTATTTTAAGATCATATAATTGCATATGCATTGCATTTAGCTAACAATTTTCAAAACATCCCTTTTTCAAAGTAAATAAAGTCATTATCTATAAGGATTAGATTTAAATTTTCTTTTTTCATCCATGCAAATTTCATCAATAACCCCCCTTACTCGAAGTAAAACCTCATAATGATTATGTGATGGAGTGAGATTTGGGGTTCTTGGATACCCAATTAGATAATCTAATTCAGAAGCTTGAAAATGGATGATTGTGAACGTGATGATGTTTAGAATATCCTACAAGAAGTTATAAGCTTTTGATGTTTTGAGATATTGGTATACCAATAGGAATAGAGCTAATTTTTAGTGTTATTTGATGTTCATATCATGACTAAGATCCCATAATTTGTGCCCTTTTGAGGTATTTAATTTATTGATCAAATAATTGAGTTGTGACACCAAGTTTTAGTAAAATGTATCTTGTGTTATGTTAATCTATGGTCAAATTTCATAATGGATTGATGTTTCTACAAGGGAGTAACATGTGGTTGAAAATTATGAAGTTTATTGATGTTTAATTAATCTAATGAATAAGATTTAGCATGGTTTAACTTAGGTGTAGAAATGGTTGCATGTCACACAACTGATTGAAGTGGGAAAGCTGATGCTTCCTTAGATAACAGATCTTTTGGCCATGCATGGGTACTAGTTGTATGTACCAAAGATTGCATTTGGGAGCCATGTTCTGGACCCTTGGATGATCTGAATCAATGGTGGAATCTCCATCTTCAAAACTTTTTAGTTACAAAGACATGGAGAGTCAACACACAAGTGGTTGCTACATAGTAGAACACAAGATGGATTGTGGGTTATCTCACGACCTCATCTTAGTAGTTTCCTTAGCGCTCAATCGTGCTTTTTAGTGCTGAGAATAGTGAGAATGGGAGCACAGAGAATAAGTTCTCTCACCTGACAAACTCATGTAGGGTTGATGGTGGAAGTATGGAGGTATGGGATGTAGTTAAAATAAGTTTCAAGTGACATGAGATTGGAGAAAGATGTTTTTCATTGGAGGATCAGACTGCATAGGAGATACCTCCTTTTTGCTTCACTTTGGAAGTAGTAGAGCCCACAAGTTCATTGAACTTTGAGGAGCAGTGACACACATAGATCATAGGTGGCATTCATGTAGGTGGGCATTTGTCCAGGATCTAGTTCATGTGAAGTTATGAGGGAGAAGCATGCCAGTCCACAACCACCTGCCAGTCTGGTTGTCTCCCTAGCAGCTAGGACATGACCCCATCTAAGCAAGGCATAACGCCGGAGACTCCTCCATAGTGACGACGCCATGCTAACCGAGAAGCAGATCCAGAGAGCAACTGTCATCCTAAGTAGACAAGAAAGAATCCATGGGAACAAGCCTGTGCATAGCGAAGAGGGAGATCAAGTAGAATGTGAGGAACCTTGGAGTTCTAGCATTTTACTCACTGAAGATACTTCTCCCAGTGATGGTGTTTGAAGTGTAGAAAAACGTAGAAACTGAGAGAAGCCTAGATTGCAATGCGAGAGAGAAAAGAGGGTGAGTTAGACCGGGCTCAAATGAGAGTGAACCGGCTAGATCAACTAAAGAAGACACACCCTTGATGCTGATGTGACATATCCCATTGGCTTAGAAAGGTAATATTCTCACATCTTGCATAATTCATAATAATTAGCATGATTGTTAGAAAAATACATGTAAGGTACCAAAATTCTTAAAATATTATGTAGACTAGCATAGAACCTTAATATCAATATTTTTAAGCTTAAATTTTATTGATATTAAGTAAGATGTATAATTCTCAAATAATGTGTACTAAATAGTAATTCAAATGCAAGATTATGGAAACGTTCTAATAACTCCTAAGTGTGTTTTGGAATTAATACCGTGTCTGGTATAATGAGATTTGATCATAAAATTCATATAATTTTCTTAGTATGACTAACTAGGGCTAATAACCCTAAATAAAATTTAGAAAATACATATATGGTCAATAAATGTTGGAACATACATTATAAGCTCATATTGGTATATGGAACATCATATTAGTTTTAGATTATGATGATACACATAAATCATGTTATACACTGTGATTTCTCTAAATGTGATATAAATCCTAATACGGTTAATGAATATGACCTAGGGTTAATTCATGAACACAATGATATGGAAAATAATGGTCATAGAATTGATTTTAGTTTGTAATACAACATCAATAACATCAATCCCAAATAATAATAAGAGTAAGACAAGAAATTGTGATGGGCATATCCTAATAAACCAAGCTAAACCCTAAATAAGTAATGAGTAGGGATGATGATGAGAATCTGATGATGGTACATGTCATCTTGTCTTAATCAGGGTTTGAGCAAGAGGGGCAGTTGAAATCAGGAATATGAGGATTATGATATCTCTTTTCAAGGTATGCTTTACCTCTTGCTTGGCCTACTATTTAGTATGTTTGTATTATATGTGTACAAATTACTTGGCATATGATATTGGATGAAATGATTGTTCTTGTATAATATCTTGCATGATTTTCCATACTTATAGAATTGAACATATGCAAACGTAATATATCTAATCCATCATATGATAGCACCAAACTCTTTGGTAATACAGTTCATTGAAGTGATCTAACTCTTTGGTAGGAGATCACATTGTATATATGATCTAACTCTTTGGTAGGAGATCATAATGACTAAAACATTTATCCATTTGGTGGTGGATGCATGATTTTATGATGGAAATGTGCTTAAAATATGTGTTCTCTTTGGTTAATAAATGTCTTTGTTCAATTATGCTTTTATTATATTTCTTTTGTTACTGCCAAGTGGTAGATTTATCTTGTTGCCAGGTCTTAGTAATGAGAGGTATATAAAAGAAACGTAGTTGTACTAGTACAATATTTTTGAATAATGTGCTGACGTGTACTACTTGTAATCTTTTGTTTAGGTTGTAGACATATGCTCTTGAAGGACTGAGATAGTTGAGAGTTGTGTGGTGAGCTAATGTACAGGTGGACCTATTATCATAAGATCCAATTGTTGGATAAAGTACATGCATATGTAAAAGTTTGTTGTCCAATGTGTAATATCAAATTTTCTAAAAATTCATCTTGTAATTATATGTTGAATAGTGAACATGTGTTGTATGGTTTTGTTCTTGTTCATGTGCAAGTGCTACTATTGTTTCCTTTTAACTCCCTTGATTTTCTTCTTATTGGCCTAGTGTGCGGTGTTAAAAATTGGAATTCTCACTAAGGTGAGGGTTTCAATTTTAACGTCACACACTGGTTCATGTCATTGAAAATATGGGGACAACACATGTGGTATCAAAGTATGAACAATAGCAAAGCCTGGCATTTATCATTATACAAATCAAAACTAAAGAAAACCTTGAACTTTAAAAATCTTTTGGGTTACATTAGTCATCTTTTAGAGACTAGTCTGACTTAGCCTCTAGGTTATAGCCTAGATACCTAAGAACAAGGTCTAGACTGGTGCTTTTTGTATAGCAGGTCTTGAGGTGTCATTATTTCCTTAAAGTGTGATGGCATGGGACGTTGTATAATTGGGAAATGATGTGCATCAAGGGAAGATAAACCCTTGACATATGATGCACATATGTTTTGGGTAGCTACACTAGTCTACACCATGTTATCATCCTTTTCACTAGGTGATATGACACTAGACTCTCTACTATGTGTAGGACACTCAGGTTTTGAATTGGTTTTGATTCCAATAGGATCAAAACTCGATAGTTTTCTATGATGCTTATTTTATCAGAGAAAAATTGTATACTATTTTATTATATATGTAAGTATTACAAAAATGTGTCCCCACACATGTATGAGTAGGAGGTGATCATGAAACCTATGTGAAAGTGAGTGTCATCAGTGTAGAAGAGATAGTAGTGCTAGATTAGATGTCTAGATCCTTTTTAGAATATGTTATAGATGGAATACATAAAAAGAGTTTAGATTATATGATCTAAGTTTTATATAATGAGGTAAGTTTGTTTATGATGATCAAAGTTGGTTTTAAGAATTGGAGTTTAGTTTTGAGGATTTGAGATACGTTTTGAGAATCTAAGTATGTAGATTTTTTTAAAGATAAGATAAGGTAAGACAATGTATGAATCAAAAAAAGCCTCAAGCTCTTTTACGAAGGATGACCTCTAATGTTGGGACCAATTATAGGGTTAACTCCATAGAGAGTGAGACCCAGACAGAGAGGGTCAAAGAACCTAAACTCTAAGATATGGGAATTATGAGAAATATTTATTTTGATATGTCCTAAATTGGACTACTCCTGAGTGAATGAGTAGAGTTTCTTTATGCATGATTCCTATAGATATCTTGAACCCTAGATGTCCTTGGGAGGACCAAACCCTAGAGTGAGAGGTTGTCTATATATGAACATGTGATGATGAATATGAGTACCTGTCATCTGGGTGAGGGAGAGTCCAAAGACCCTATAAGAGGTAAATTTGTTAGTTTCTATAAAGCCTCAAGTTTGGGTTGATCGTACCTTGTAGGAATCTAGTGGTTGCATATATAAGAGAGTTTTGGATAAGAATGTTCCATGGGTAGATAACCTATGAAAAGAGTGTCATATTTTTGTTAGGTTTGTGCTTGAGTAGTCAAAGCTTGTAATTCCAATCATCAGTACTAATGAGGTCGACCTAATAACCCTAGACCAAAGAGGGAAGATGAAGATAGTACTTTTGTAACTCGTATAGTTGAGAGAGATCAAAGAGAAGAATCATGTAACTACCCTTAAAATATGTCTCAGGAGAACCTTAGTTGGAATGGTAAAAGTTCAATATATGTTTGACAAGCCACTCATATGAGTTTGTTTAGTACTGACACGATATAATATATGTAAGAATGTGACCTAATCCTGAGAGGTGTTATATGTAGATATGACATGATGGAAAGTCTAGTGATGGTCTAATAACTCCATATGTATATATTGTTAACCATATGCATGAAATGTGATGACATAGTGTGATTGGTGATTCTAGTGATGAATTAACTAATAAAGTTTGTAATCTAATATACACATGAAATAGATCATATTAATGATAAATATCAAATGTGGTGTTAATTCTAATGGTTAATATAGATGTTGAATTTAGTTTGAAAAATTAACACAGCCTAAAATGATGATGACACCTTAATTTGGTGAAGATGAAAAAAGTTGGTTAATTATAACCCCCTTCATAAATTGTATAACCCAATGTTTGAATCTTAATGCTTGGGTGAAATGAGTAGGAAATCCTAAAATATGGAATGATGACATGACTTAATTTAATCTTATAAACATAAGTTTAAAGCTTTTGTTTAAGTGTGGTTAACCCTAAATGATTTTAAAACATCCTAGGAGTGATACAAATATGTTCTAGAACTCATGTTTGTGGAAGCATTGCACCTAGAGTGGTGTCCTACATGTAGAAGAAGACCTTTTGGTTATTCCTTAAAATAAGAGAAATAGCTTAATTTTGAGGACAAACTTTCTTTGATGATGTATATGGTGTGAAGAACTTGATTATGGCTTAATTTTAAGGACAAAATTTCTTTTAAGGTGTGTAGCATGTGATGGAGTGAGTTTTGGGGTTCTTGGAGACCCAATTAGATAATCTATTTCATAAGTTTGAGAATGGATGATTGTTGATGTGATGATGTTTATAAGTTCCAATAAGAAGTTATATGCTTTTGATGTTGTGAGATATTGGCATACCAATAGGAATAGAGCCATTTTTTTAGTGTTATTTGATGTTCATATCATGACTAAGATCCCTTAGTTTGTACCCTTTTGATGTATTTAATTGATTGATCAAACAATTTAGTTGTGAGACTAGGTTTTTGTAGAATGTAACATGTGTTGTGTTAAGCTATGGTCAAATTCATAATGAATTCATGTTTCTACAAGAGGGTAACATGTGTTTGAAAATGATGAAGTTAACCAATGTTTGATTAATCTCATGAAAAAGTTTTAGCATGCTTTAACTTAGGTGTAGAATCAGTTGCATGCCACACAACTTATTAAAGTCATAGGGCGACACTCCCTTAGATAATAGATGTTTTGGCCATGGGCATTAGTTGTATGTGCTGTAAATTGCATTTGGGAGCCCTGTTTTGGACCCTTGGATGACCTGAATTGATGGTGGCGTCTCCATCTTCAACACTTGCTAGTTACAAATACATGGACAGTCAATGCAGAAGTGGTTTCTATACAACAATATATGAGATGGATTATGGGTTATCTAATAAACTCATCTTAGTAGTTACCTTAGCACTTGATCATCCTTTTAGTACTGAGAATAGTGAGAATGGGAGAATAGAGAACAATCTCTCACACCTGAAGACCTCTTGTAGGGTTGATGGTGGAAGGGTGGAGGTAAGGGATGTAGTTAAAATAAGTTTCAATGAAGATGATATAGGAGAAAGACATGTTTCCTTGGAGGATCAGACTGCATATGAGATACCTCCTTTTTGCATCACTTTTGTAGTAATAGTGCCCACTAGTTCATTGGACATCACAGAGGAGAAAATCTCAAGTAGGTTGGCGACTGTTCGGGCTCTAGCTAATGCAAAGTGATGAGGGGGAGGCTGGTCGGTCCACAACCGCCAGCCAAACTGAGTGTCTCCCAAGCAGCCAGGTTATGACCCCATCTAAGCCAAACATAGCGCCAGAGACTTGCCCATAGTGACGGCGCCATGCTAGCCAAGAAGAAGATCTAAAGTGCAACTATCATCTTGAGCAGACAAGAAAGAAGCCATGGCAGCATGCCTATAGAGAGGGAGGAGGGAGATCACATAGAATGTGAGGAACATTGGAGTCATGGTGTTTTACTCGTTGGAGATACCTCTCCCAGTGACTGCACTCCAAGCGTAAAAGAATGTGAAAAATGGGAGAAGATCAGATTGTGTTGTGAGAGAGAAAAGTAGGTGAGTCGGATAAGGTTCAAAGGGTAGTGAACCAACTAGATCAACTAAAGAATCCACACCCCTTGACGCTGGCGTGGCATATCCCCATTGTCTTAAAAAGGTAAAACACCCACATCTTGCATAAGTCATAATACTTGGCATGATTGTCAAAGAAATGCAAATAAGTTGCCAAAATTTTTAGAAAATTATTTATAAACATGGGACCTTAATATCGGTCTTTTAAAGCTTAAATGTCATAGATATGAAGTAAGATGTATAATACTCAAATCATTTGTAGTAAATAGTAATTCAAATGCAAAGATAATTGAAACGTTCCAGTAACTACTAAATGTTTTTAGAACCCTTACAATGTCTGATATAATGATATTTGATCATACAAGTCATATAATTTTCTTAGTATGACTATCTAGGGCTAATAACCCTCAATAAAATATAGAATATACATATATGGTCAATAATTGTTGGAATATTCATTATAACCTCATATTAGTATATGGAACATCAAAATTAATTATGAGATTATGATGATACACATAATTCATGTTATACAATGTGATTGCTCTCAATGTGATATAAATCTTGATACACATAATAAATATGACCTAGGTTTAATACATACACACAATGTATGAAAACTAATGGTCATACAATTGATTCTAATATGTAATACAACATCAGTAATATCAATCCCAAATAATACGAAGAGTAATACAAGAAATAGTGATGGGAATATCCTAATGGACCAAGATAAACCCTAAATAAGTCATGACTAGGGTTGATGATGAGAATCTGATGATTGTACATGTCAATCTATTTTAATCAGGGTTTGAGAAAGAGTGGTAGTTGACATCATGAATATGATGATTAGGATATCTCTTTCCAAGGTATGATTTACCTCTTACTTTGCCTACTAATTAGTATGCTTGTATTATATGTATTCAAATTACTTCGCGTATGATATTGGATCAAATGATTGTTCTCGTATGATATCTTGCTTGATTTTCCATACTTATAGTTTTAAACACATGCAAACATAATATATCTGATCCATCATATGATAGCACTAAACTTTTTGGTGGTACAATTCTTTGAAGTGATCTAACTCTTTGGTAGGAGATGACATTATATATATGATCTAACTCTTTAGTAGGAGATCATAAGGCCTAAAATCATTTATCTATTTTGTGCCAGATGCATGAGTTGATGATGGAAATGTGCTTAAAATATGTGTTCTATTTGGTTAATAAAATCTTTGTTCAAGTATGATTTTATTATATTTCTTTTGTTACTTCCAAGTAGTATATTTATCTTATTGTCAAGTCTTAGTAATGACAGGTATATAAAAAGACACATAGGCATACTCAGTACAATATTTTTGAATATTGTGCTGACATGTACCACTTGTAATCTTTTGTTTAGGTTGTGAACGTATGCTCTTGAAGGACCAGGATAGTTGAGAGTTGTGTGGTGAGCTGATGTACAGGTGGACCTATTTTCTTAAGATCATGTTGTAGAATGTAGTACATGAATGTATGTAAAAGTTTGTTGTCCAATGTGTAATATCAAATGATGTAACAATTCATCTTGTAATTATATGTTGAATAGTGAACATGTGTTGTATGATTTTATTCTTGTTCATGTGCATGTGCTACTATTATTTCCTTCTATTTCCCTTGATTTTCTTCTTGTTAGCCTAGTGTGCGGTGTTTAATATTGGGATTCTCACTGAGGTGAGGGTTTCAATTTGAATGTCACACACTGGATCAAGCCGTTGAAAATTCGAGGATGTCACAGACCAATTTCTTGAAATAAACAATGGCTAGAAATAACCTTATGTGGCCTAGGAACCCAAATATCATGTTTCCCTGGATAAATGGCAATTCTTTAAGGAACTAATAGGGATCAAACACATTGTCATGGAATCATCACTTTTTCCCATATCATGTCACTATTCAAGCATTGTGGGACTAAGAGAACCACCTGATGCATTGAACTGTAAATCAAGTTGCGTACTGATTTCACCCCTTTTATACACTTCTTCTTCCATCCATCAAAAAGAGAAAATAAAAACACAAAAAATGTTCCAAACTCCATGTTTGGGGAGGCACCCCCCCTACTCTATCCACTTCTTCTATACCCATATCCATGTAATAGGGGCATGCCACCAAAAAGAAAGATATCGATGTGCACAAAACAAGAAGAAAAATAATGTTGCAATATATGTATTTGCACAAATAAAAGCAATCTCGAGTCAAATATAAGAAAGATTTGCATATTCCATCGAGAATCCCCTTCTCTCCATTTTCTTCCTAGAAACACAATTAATGTCTCATTTGATATCCTTTTCACACACCCAAATGTCATTGCAAATTCATGGTTGTTTTTTTAGGATTCTCTCAATGCTCATTAAACCTATTATATGTGCCTAGTTTTGGAATTATGGCGAGGAAGTGTTTTTGGGAATCAAAATTTGAAACAGACATATGGATAGATATGTTAAGTGGGAAGTTGTCAAAAGGATAATGTCTATAAGATTGTCAAAAATGTGTGACCTCAAGGTAAAAAATGATGACTTTAGGTTAGAGTAAGAATGACTATATTTCTAAGTTGATGTAATAGATACCTATCATACAATATTTTCAATGCTTATTTATAAATTTGGAACATGCACAAAATTTGTCCCTACATATAGAGGGAAAGGTAAACAATGATGGGTCCTACAACATGTGTATGATTTACCACAATGGAAGATTTATTTAGTGTACCCTCAATTTGGTGAAAAAGTGAGAAATCTAATGCTTAGAATCTATGTTGATGTAATGAATTCATATGGTACATTAAGCATCCAACATAGCACTTGGTCCAAACAACATAGCAATATATTGATATTTACTTTGAACCTCTGATTGATGACTTAAATAAAAATTGGGAAGAATGCATTATGAGTTATGATGCTTCGCATGGAGAGCAATCTTTAATTTGCATGATATGTTGTTTTGTATGATTTATGATTTTTCAGCATAAAAGAATTTTTCAAGACACAGTGTAAATGGATCTAAAGAATGTCATGTATAAGATGAAAGCATTGATTCAATAAGACTAAAATATGATGGAAGACCATATATATTGCCCGTTAAATATTCCTCCCAAAATTACTATCACAGAACCTTTTTTACCCCAAACCCAATCCCACTTCCTAAACGATGGTAGAGGGATTCAATCTCCCATCTCTTAGTGACCCAAACGAATCTCACACACTGGCATATATAATAAGAAAATAATAATCTCAACACATGTGGAAATAACAAAACTTACCAACCAATTTTATGATTTCATAGATATGTGGTTGTCATCAGAGTTTGTCGAGTGTGAAATTGATCTTAGTCATGTTTCATAGTTCTTCATATTTGCCTAAATTGAAGATCATGACTCAAAGTCAATGCAAAAATATTTAGAATGATTGTGTAAAAACAAGAGACTAAATACTTTTTTTTGGATAAGGTAAAATATTACTAGAATCCCAAAAAAGATTATAGAGGTGGACACCCCGTATACTGTACAAGGTCATGAAAGACCCCACATCAAACTAACCTCTGGTATGACCCTCACAAGGGTACCAGGGTTAGCTTTACAAAACCAACATAAGCTATTAACAAACTAATAAAAAAATTGAAATTTATCCCTCGCCCTTTTGCCATGGGCTCTACAATTCCTCTCTTGCCAAAGGAGGAAGATGAGACCCGTCTAGATCAGCCCCGCAAACCTCCTGAGATTACAATCCATAGTCATTGACTGCAAAATGCAGCCCATAGTATCCACAAGGTTGTTGGGCGGGTTACCCCCCCAACTGAGTTTAAGGGAGCACCGAACCCAAAGGTACTTAGCATACAAGCAACCAAAGAAAAGGTGTTGGTGAGACTCCATCTCCTCGCAGCAAAGAAGGCAAACGCTGCTAGAGCCAATCACCCATCTACTAACTCTATCCCTTATAGGAAGCCAACCAAGGATTTCTCTATAAGCACAAAAGCTCCACTTGGGGCAGTGGAACCTACTCCAAAGAATCTGGTCCCAAGGCACCTGTGGCTGGTTGCGGACAATTAACCAAGGCCTATCTTTGTCTTGAATAGTCTAGCTGCCGTTGACCCAGTGATACTCCTGATGACAAGAGATTAAATACATATTCAAAGGAAGAACCACTTGGTATTACTAAGAAAATAAGATATTAACAAAAATAGAAAGATGAACAAGTGTAAGTTTCCAAAAGAAAACAAAAAAAATAATCCATAATGAGAGTCAATCACCTCACATAATGAGAGTGGGTGAAAAGTCTAAGAAGGATCCACTTACCTCTAAGGGAAAGGCCAAGGCCACTTAAGCCTAAGGGAAAGGCAAACGGATGCCACTTGACCCCTAGAAACAAAACTGGAAAGGATAAAAAAAAACAATATAGCAAGGAAACCAGGGTAATATATTGCAAGTCAAATAACCAAATAAAGAATGATCAACATATCCATATAAATTTGAAACTCTATACATAGGAAATGAAGTAGCTCAACCATATAAGTATCCAAAATAATCATACACTACATCACAACATCTGATGTCAAGAAGCTAGAGTACACCTACCTCTCAAAAGTTATCAAAATAAAAATCTCAATATGAGGGTGATTAAGGAGTAGGGTTAAAACCTGGTCAATATGTAAGTAGTTTTTGGTCACGATTGGATGTCCATTAATTTTGGTATCCAAAGTAAGATAAAGGTACTCATCCCACATGATCATTTGATTGTCATCCATTCTTAACAAGAAGCAGAATTTTTGCAACTTTCCAATTAACAAAATGAGTAACAATATGGATGTATCTACTAGGATGACAAAGTCTCTTTATAATGTCAAGTATCAATAAATTTAGATGAAGTATTCATGTTGCAAATTCTGATGCCATGTCCATAACAATAGATCCATTACAGATCTCACAACATTTTACAATAATATAGTCAAGATTAGATAAAGCTATAAACTTGATTGCAATTCACCATCAAAGTTCACTTGATATATATCTTTTGCAAAATAATCATGAATTAGGTGTTGAAAATATTTCCATTACATTTTGCACGCTCTTGTCGACGAAACAAACTATAGGTTCAACCATTTTCGAGATTCCATGAAGAAGTTATGATCAAAATACATATTGTAGAGAGAGAGTGTGTACATAAGGGGAGAGAGAGAGCAAGGGTCGCGAGCTGCTCCAATGGTAGCAATGGTGCATGCCCTAGTTTGGGGGAATTTGCAAGTGGGAAAGAGACCAAGAACCGAGGGTTGGGTTGTGTTTGTGGGAGCAAGACAAAGTCAATAATGGGTGTATTTATAGCAAGGGGTCACTTAGATATAGGGTTTTGAAAGGTTTTTAAAACTCCCAAAACATCCATGACGGTGCAAAGTTTGGAGCTTTGAAGCTTTGTGAAGAGTCAATAATATGCAAGAAGTTATATACGAGTCTGGTGCGGGTTCTCAAGACAAATCCAATTCACCCTTAAACATGCAAAATGGGGCAAAGACAAGGGAGATCAACTTGGGTAAATATCTATGGTTTTCATCGTACTCGCAGCTACTTTGGAAGAAACTAAAGGTAGGGGATGACCCCACCTAGGCTGACTGGGCATGACTCACTAACCAAATATGGCCCATTTTTCTACAAAAAAGATGATTTAGATGCAAATTTTGTGAATTTTAGACAGAGCTGGGAAACTCCATTTCTACTAAAATTTGGATACGAGGCTTAAAATTTGGTCTAAAATATTCACAAAAAATTTGGAATCTGAAGGATAAAGATAGATACTAGAATGATATAACATATTAGATATTCTAGTATAAGTATTAATTCATGTATACAAGGTGTACAATGATATCAGATTCTAAAATTAGGTGTCATAAATGTCCTCAAATCATACCTTTATCTAGAATTCTTCTAAAATGAGTGTTTGGTGCATATTTAATATGATAAAGTGGGGCTATATAGTACAAGAAATATAGAACTAGATTTAGAAATCAAAGGATGAAAAATCCACTTGATATAGGATTTTGTCCCCAAAATTCAAAAATATTTACAAAATTATGATCATGTTGAAATTAAAAAGTATGTTGTAAACTTGTACTGATCAGCTAGAGGTCAAAAGATCAAAGTTAATCGATAGAGATCAATTACAAGTCATGTCTATATCAAGTAATGGTTGGCAATGAGAGTAGAGATTATCCATCATGGATCGAATCAGGTCATGATCCAAAAAAAATTAAATTCAAGAATCAAGATTCAAGATTACAATGTAAAATGTTATTTTTTCCAATCATTCAAAGTAGGTGATATTTCCTATTTTAGAACCTAGGCATCATCATTCATCATAAAGCAACAATCTAGCAAAATTTTGAGTGTGATGTCCATTCATAGTCAAGGATAATCAAGGTTGGCGATGACTAGACCTAGGTCATTTTTAGTAAACTAACCCTATAATCAAAAATATCATCCTCAAAATTATCATTGAGTCAACATCTCAAGATCTGAGTATTTTTTTCAAAGGTCAAAATGTGAATGATAAGATTCTAGGTCAAACGAATAAAGTTCTTTGGCCAAGAGTACATTATAATTTTCATTCCCAAAATTCTAGGATCTTAGCTTCTAAATGGCCTAGGTGGAGCTACACAATCCATGATTGAGATTTTGTATTTCAGCAATTCAAGACAAACATCATAGTTCAATATCATGATTTCATTTTCAAAATGGAAGGTCCCACCTTAGTCCACAAGGAGAGTTACACCCTAATTCATAAATCCAGTGTATTCACATAGTCATCTTTTCAAACAATTTGAGAGTTGGGGTTAAAAGACACTAGTCATATATTTCGGCTGATATTACACATAGGGTGACTATAGGAGTTACACCAATATCAATCTCCATAATCATAAGTAAATATTTCCTACATTAATATTGAGAGTCAAAGTCTGGACATAAAGGTCATAGGTCCAAATATTTCAGAGCTACGCTTTAGGTTCCTATTTAAACCTTGGGGGAGATCATTCATCTTTATCAAATTATCGAGCAATAACCAAGCAATAGTGCGTGATATCAATCATCAATTTCTATTACCATGGTATCGAGGCTTGATAAATGATCTAGACCTAGGTCTCTCTAGGAGCTTAGCCATAAGTAATAGTTAAAATTGTATTTAGATCAAGATTCAAGATTGAAAATTAGTATTGTCATAGACTTGACCTATTGGAGACTTAGGTCAAGTAAAGAAAATCGAGTGGAAGGGGCTACTTTCCAAACTAATCAAGAAGATGATAATATAGATGTAGTCATAAATAGCGATGTGACCAAGGTTAGGGGATTCATATCTCAATTACCACCCTAATCAAGCACACTAGTACTCATATTCATTAAAAGTAGATCATAGCAAAATAAAGGGAGTATCAATTATCATATTGTACTTCATAAGGCAGTGGGATCAAAGATCAAGGTCATAATAGGGTAACCGTATTCCATGATTTTGCAAACTTGGGATTATAGTATAGCTCCCTTCTTTTTATACATCAAGGAAAGGATGTATTTTGGAAACAAAGAATTCAAATTAGTAACTCAAGAGTTTAATCATAATAAGGTGTGATCAAGACTTTGTATGATTCATATTTTTTAAAACTGAGTCTTAGAAAGAGGCATGATAGTTAATAGGGAAGGTGAATCTTATAACAAGTATTCCCATTATGATCTAGGGGTTAAAGATATAGTCATACGAGGGTATGGGGAATTATACATATTAATAGAGAAAGATTTGCTTGATCATGTAGGAGATTTGATCAAAAATAGGGGCAATAAGGACCTCATCAACCATGTGGTGTGATACATGAGTTACACCTTATTTCGTCATATTAAGAATTCACCGCAATCGTAGGAAGCACTTATATCCATTCCAGAGTTATTGAGTTCGCATGAACTCTACACACGAGTATATCACTTTCAAGAGTATTTTAATATATCAAGCAGGATGTCATTTTTAGATTAGATCCTGGCACGATATTAGTCCATATTTTTCAAAAACATTTATCTCATATTTTAGTTTTTCCGCATGACACCGAAAAATAGGGGAAGTACATGTCAAGTCAAGACACTCAATCATAAACAAAAAGCCAAGAAGTAACCTATTACTTTCTAATAGGTGGAAAGGGGTAGTACTTAAAGAAAAGATGAGAAGCAAGATGACTCTCTAGGGTTTAAGAAACTCCTTTCTAGATCGACATCGGCTAGGTAGAGAGGGGTACCTCATGCACTGTTGTGAGATAGATAGGTGGTGATTATTAGCTAGAACCCCAAGCCTAGACATGATAATATCTCCATTAAGAGTTTACGGAATTGTAGAAAATTATTTACTTAAATCATATGGGAGTGTGTATGCTCTGTTATCAACTGCCACAAAACCATTTTTATCCCAGACCAAATCCCATTGTCTAAGAAGTGGTAGAAGGATTGAAGCATTTATCCATGGGTGGTCCAAATGGATCTCATAGACTGGCATATACAATAAGAAAATAATAATCTCAGAACATTAGAGGAAGCAACAAAACTAACCAACCCAATTTATGATTTTGTAGACCTATCCTTATCATCAAAGTTTGTCAAGTGTAGAATTGATCTTAGTCATCTCTTCATAATTCATCATATTTTCCTAAATGATAAATCGTGACTCAAAGTCAATGCAAAAACATAGAGTATAATTGTGGAAAACCAAGAGACTAAATATATATTAAAAATAAGAACTACTTGACATGACTAAGAAAATAAGACATTAACAAAAAGAGAAAGATCACCATGTTCAAGTTTCCAAAAGAAAAGAAAACAAAATATACTCTATAACAAGAGTCAATGACCCCAATAAGAGAGTGGGAGAAAAGACTAACAAGGATCCACTTAACCCTAAGGGAAAGGCCAAGGTCACTTAACCCTAAAGGAAAGGCAAAAGGGAACCACTTGACCGCTAGAAACAAAAGGGGAAAGGTTCAATATGAAATAATAGAATGGAAATGACAAGAGTATATTCCAAGTCCAATAATCGAATAAAAGAATGATATATATATATATATATATATATATATATATATATATATATATATATACTAGTGAACGCACATGTACACATGCACGTGACATATAAAATTTGTTGGAAATATATAGGGAGAGGACTCGTCCGTGAAAGGGTCCCTACGGTAAAAGATATTTGTGTTAGTTGTTTGAAAGGAGAGAATCAAGGATCCATTTCCGTGGGATGGAGAGAGAAATATAGATTTAAAGATAATAAAAGTTAATAGGAGAGTG
This sequence comes from Alisma plantago-aquatica, assembly GCA_963693085.1. Classification (NCBI taxonomy): domain Eukaryota; kingdom Viridiplantae; phylum Streptophyta; class Magnoliopsida; order Alismatales; family Alismataceae; genus Alisma; species Alisma plantago-aquatica. The sequence goes on along the minus strand of OY856409.1, from coordinate 1,613,501,723 downwards.
TGGGAATAAATATTTGTAGGAGCAAAATTCCTTGAAAAAAGGTGAGAAGGGAGTGAATCAAGGAGAGCGCAACATCAAACTCGCTCTTTTTATAGTAGTATAGATATATATATTTATATACACACACACATATACACACATACACACACACACACAAACACACACGAACATATATATATACATATATATATATGTATGTATGTATGTATATTCAAAACTTTAGCCATAAGGAATGAAGTAACTCAACCTTGTATGTAGCCAAGTATTTTTATCCATACATTAGTAATCATGCACTACATTCGAACAACCAATGTCAAGAAGTTAGAGTACATGTACCTCTCAAAAGATCTCAAATTGGAAATCTCAAGACAAGGATGATTAAGGATTAGGGTCAAGATCTTGTCAATATTCAAGTAGTTTTTGGTCAGAGTTGGATGTCCGGTAATTTTGATATCCAAAGTAAGATAAAGGTACTCATCCCAGACGATCATATGATTATAATCCATACTTCAAAAAAATCATGGTTTTTCCATGTTTCCAATTAATAGGTAGAGCAAAAATAGCGACGAATGACTCATATGAATGAGGATGAAAAACTCCTTTTTTAATGTCAAGTATTAGTTCATTTAGATGAAGTATTCATGTTCCAAAGTCTAGTATCATGTTATTAACAATAGATCCATTGTAGATCCTATACGGTTTCATGATAACATGGTCAAGATTAGATAAAGCTATAAACTTGATTGCAAATCACCTTCAAAGTTCATTAGATGTATATCTTTTGGAAAAGAATCTTGAGTTAGGTGTTAAAAATATTTCAATTGCATTTGACTCTCTCTTTCGTTCAAAATGGACTATGGTTTGACCATTTTCAAGATTCCACAAAGATGTTAGATCAAAATACATATTCTATAAATACAATGTGTGTACCCAAGGAGAGAGAGAGCAAGGGTGGTGAGCTGCTCTAGTGGAAGCAATGGAATCGGTCCTTATTTGGGTGAATATGCAAGAGGGTAAGAAAACAAGTACTGAGGGTGGGATTGTGTTCGTGGGAGCAAGATAGAGTCTATAATGGGTCTATTTATAGCAAGGAGAGATTTAGATCTAGGGTTTTCAAAGGCTTTTGAAACTCCCATAATATTTATGGTGGTGTCATGTTTAAAACATTGAAGCTTCACGAAGAGTCAAGAATATGCAAGAAGTTAAACATAAATCTAGAGTAGATTCTTAAGAAAAATGCAACACACCCTTAAACATGCAAACTGGAGAAACGACAAGGGAGATATGCTTTCCTGAAGATCTATCATTTCCTCTATCCACAACTATTATAGAAGAAGCCAAAGGTAGGGGATTGTTGGGTTTTGTGGGATAGAACAGGCAGCGGAAACAAAAAATGTATCTAACCACAAACCCTCAACTAGTAGATCGCATCAACAACTATGAAATAGGAAGGATGGTTTAGTGAGATATACCTGATCTTGATGCTTTCTTAGTGACAATACCTCACAGCTAGTGTGGCCTTCAACCATCTAGTCTTTGACGGTGTTTGTGCAACTCCTAGTCTTGACTCAGACTGCAGTTGACAGTCGTCCTCCTGAGCGGTAGAAATCTCCCACCTCTATAGATAGTACACATGGACTACCAGTAAATCTAGTCATTATGATGAATAGACTAGAAGGAGTTGCCCCCTTCTGTCAGCATACTAGTCACATACACACCCTCCCACAACCAGTTGTTGTTCTACAGTTGTCTTTCCCTTGTTGTGCCTCCTCCATGTTCAGGCAACACTTGCTCGGGCTCTCTTGGTTACAAGAACCAGAGAGGACAACAACTTTGTAGAGCAACTGATGTTCTGAGAAGCCCCATATACCCCTCTATTTATAGTAGAGGGCAAGGTCAGGGTTCCCAGTATGTGTGGGAGTAGAAGGGTCCAGATTTTCCATGAACTATTTGCACTGCGGGAGGTGAACTAGTCAGTTCATAACTTAACTGGTCGACTGGCCAGGTGAGCCGATTAGTTCACCTAGTGAACTGATCATTTCACTTCCCAGACTTACCTGCAATTGTCTTTCCTATTTCATTTCAAATTAATAGGAAGATTAATTCTTGTCCAAATCGAATTGGACTTATGAAATGGGAAACTTATCTCATGAATTTGGAAAACAAACACTTGCTCGGTTGGTCCATATGAGTCGATCAGTTCATCAAAGTGAACTAGTCATCTCACTGACCATGAGCTGATTGGTTCACCCAGTGAACCCATCAGCTGGTGGTCCAGGTTGTGCAGAACTCGATCAATTCAGTTCTCAATGAATCTGACACTCTAATTTGTTGATTCAACACTTCAACTTGATGATTCTCAATCAAGTATATTGATTGAATGTTTAATTGAGTACCTCAACCCTTTAGTAATCAATCTAAACAACATTCTTGGATAAACTCCTCTTCTGCGTTAATCCTATGTGTGTGACACTATAGGTTCCATTTCTTTTTGGCAGTGAATGTCCATAATTGACATCTAAAATTGAACTCTAGGTATGGACTTGTCATCATATTCCTTGAACTAGAGTAGACCATCTAAGATATTTGTAAGCTCAATATCATATATTGACTCACATGTGCATGGCCATGCATTTCTCTATCTCGCTTATCAAGTGGCCAGGATACCATATTGCCTTAGGAGGGACAAATTCCATATCTATCACTCACAATCAAAACCCCATGTGTCAAAGTCACCCAACCATCACCTTTATAACAACCCATATTTCAGGACTGCGTTTGATGATGTCAAAGTGTACACAACAACATTTGATGAGTGCAGTGATTTCAAGTTTAAGAACCACAGTCACCACCAATAAAATAAGAGATGATCCAGACTAACCAAGTGTGGTTTCCATGCATCACTCTTATGGTGGGTCTGTCTGATTCTCTGTTCTCTAACATGTATCTATGTGCTTGGTTTGATATCATATATCATGACTGATGAGATTTTGTCATCAACCAATACACACTCTAGTATTTTGTGTTATTGATGTCTATGGTTATTTCCACAATAACAACTGACTAGGGACGATAGTGAGAATGTACATACTCTTAATATCTGTATGATTTTTTTGTTCAACTTGAAGACATACGTCATTTCGTATTGTCACTCTCTAGACATCTAACATGTTATACTATTATCTAAAAAATAGTCAAAACATGTAGATGGAAATTGCCTTTATTATTATTCAAATCATTTACAAAGTATGCCATTAAAATCATCATATGACTGGTTCTACGGGCATACATACCAATAGACTTCCACTTGCACCTAGAGCCAATCAACCATGAATCTCAATCCTTGTGATCTAGCATGACCATCATGCTTCTGATGTGAAAGTGCCTTAATCAAGGGATCAACAATATTGTCTTCGGTTGGTAGTCTGCAAATCTTCAAATATCCTTATTGTACGGTCTCTTATATGATATGGAAGCGCCTCAATATGTGCTTGGACCACTGATGTGATCTTGGTTCTTTATCTTGTGCAATAGCTCCATTGTTGTCACAATAAATCTCAATCACATCACAGATGCTAGGGACCACCCCAAGTTTAGAGATTAACGTCTTGATCCACACAACCTCCTTCACTGCATTGGATGCAGCAATATACTCGGCCTCTGTCATAGAATCTACAACTGTCTCTTACTTGGAACTCTTCTAGCTCACAACAATATTGTTGAGGCAAAACACCAATCCTGATTGTGATCTGTAATCATATTTATCAGTTTGGAACCTTGCTTTAGTGTAACCCTTTACCACCAACTCTTCCTCACTGCCATAGATGAGGAACTGATCCTTAGTTCTTATCAAGGACTTTAGGATGTTCTACATGGTTGTCTAGTGAGCATCTCTGGGATCTGATTTGTATTTGTTCGTCATGTTGAGTGCATATGAGACATCGGGACGGGTGCACAACATTGCATACATCATGTGTTACCCCACCTTCTGGTAACCCCCAATTAAGGGAGACCGATAGGTTGAAGTCGCACCCATAATTTCCGGATCAAAGGTTTAGCATTTAACCAAGAATAATTACTAAAGTTTAGCAGACTATACTGGAAACCTGTAAGAAAATAAACTTTTGCATACCCTTTGAAATTTTGGATCTCTAAACTTCTATCCACATATGAATTTCTACTCTACTAATCGTCCTTGTATTTCAATTCATGTATTTCTCAATATGACGATTTACTGTTTTTCCTTTTGGCTTTGTACCGAAAATGCTAAAAAACAAAATGTCATTTAGCCATAGCTGGTATCTGGGGGAAACACTAATCGTGCAATTATCCATAACAATGTATTGCAATCAATTACAGTTTAACAAACAATTTTACGGTTTGAATATAATTGCACAATCCATGTATATCCTATCCCCATTATACCCCTAATGATCCCACCTAACAGGTGAATCTATTTCTTGGGTTGAGTCACATGGTACTACCCGTGGGAAGCCCACTCCTGAACTCATGGCATGCTAAGAGTCTCATGGCACTACACATGTGTAGCCCAATTTCTAACTCATGATAGCCTAGACCTTGCTCTAGGTTATCCTTTTTAGCCTTTGCATAGCCACAGGGGTGGACCCTAATCTAAGCCAATTATATGTATACATTTATAGTGATAGTCATAGTCACTCTATAGTTTCATGAAATAAAAGCATCCAACAGTTAATTTCAAGCAACCGATGAAACCTCGACAAACCCTAGAAAAACTAACTCAGAATATTCATAAGCGTAACCACATACCTGTTCAGTAGATTTCTCAAGCTAATATCAATTCCAACCAAAGCAATCCAAGCAAGTAATTCAACCACATCATCAAGAATCCTGAAAAACACATGTACTCTTATTTACTACACACTTTATCAAGATTCTACTTTATTGACTAGGATTCACTTTCTAGGGTTTCTAATCTGAATTAAGGTTTCGTTAGTATTCATTAGGGTTTCTTAGATCAATTTCTCAAACTTTATTCCTTTTAGATCAACAAACCCTGAAATACTCTTTCTACTCATATAAATGCTAATTGCTCAAATTATCCATTTTAATGGTCTTTTATACTCAAATCGACTTAGGATCATCATATCTCTATTTATTCATGTATTTGAACAATTAAAACAATTAAAAGAAATATTCATCTAAATTAGGGTTTTCAAGCTCATTAATGCATATCCATGCACATGGAACCCTAAATTAAACCATTCATATAAAAAGATCATCTTTTTAGATCCTATTTCCACTTTTATTAATAGTAGGTTAATATTGTCTTAAATTATCCAAAGAACATCATTAAATCCATCTATCATCAAATCTAAGGGTTTCTCATTAATTAAATCATTAAAGATGATAACTTTATGTAGTTTTCAAATTTCAAACATATTTATGCACATAATCTCTAAATTAAGCTAATTACATGCAAAGTTCATCCTTTTTGTTCTTAATGTACCTTTTTATAATTAACATGTTAATATCAACTTTAAACAACCATTTAACCCTTCCCAAATCATTAATCATCAAATATTTGGATTTTGCATTAATTAAACCATTAAAGATAGCATCTTTACATACTTTTTTAATTGCAATTAGAACGAGTATTGAAAACTATTTGTAGTGGAATCCTCACATTTTTCTAAGCAAGATTCATATATAACTTGTCTAATTCTGAATTACCATTTTATTTCTAGAATTAGTTAAAGTTATCATTATTTGGACCAATCATGTGCTGCCACGTCAGCAGAAGAAAAAAAGGTTACCTTGTAACAAACTGATCTGGCTCTTGATTAAGTGTGAAAGGAATCTGATGCCCTTAGTTGTTGAATAGGCAAGCTTGGGCAGATGAGTCTTTTTGCTCTATCTTCTCCTTCCTTCAAACGACACCTGCAACGGATTGAAGTCGTGCGCCCACCGTCGGCTCCGCAGACAAGCCACCGACTCAACCTCCTACACAAGCTCTGCTGCCCCTTCCTCATGGTGTCACAGAGGCAATCTCGGCATGCCAAGCATCCCCAGGGATGAGGACGTTGTTCCCCCATCTTCTCCTGGCCGCCCGCACACTTGGCGTCTTCAACCCGCTCCGCAATGCATCGTCACATTTTCAGTGCCCAGGACGGACGCCACCGTCTCCAAGGATGGGTGCCCACCTCACTTGTCTTGCCAGAAAGTCAGATGGTGGTAGGTTGTCCTCGACAGTGGCCTAAGGTCCTATTAACCTCTGCAAGATGCCCCGACCTATCCTGCTATGGTGACGACTGTACAAGCTTTGTGACGCGGTTGCAAAGATCAACCTAGTTCTTGGTCCGTCCTCGACGCCCCTCCTCACCCTTCTCCCATTGCTCCCTATCTCCCTTTGTCATGGCCGCCAGTGCCTCGACACGAAGAGGTAATGGTGGTTGGCTGACCAGATTCCAATAGCTTCATGGAAGAACACTGCCTAGACTAGGAGTAGATGACGGGGGAAGGAGAGATGAGGTTCCCTCTACGTGAAGGGATGGGGTCTATCCTTATATATAGTCTGTAGCACTTAGGGTTCTTGAGTCTGCGTAGTGCTAGTTTCCTTAGTTGTTTATACATAACTTGGCAGTGCCATCGTTAAACAAGGAAATGATATTAGAGGTTTCCATCCCACTTTCCTTATTGGATAAATTGTTAACTTCTCAATTAAAGCACTTGGGTAACAACCTATCTAGATTGCTCTCTTATTTAATTATCTTGGGTTTCCATACATAATTATATATATAGAATGATTCCTCCTTGTATCTTACTTCTTAATCTAAAAGCGGCAAGGAGTATTACAACTATCCATAAAAATCAATTTCCAAGATTATATAATCTTAACACCAACGAGGAAAATAGAAAAATACTCCTTTGTATAAACCCTTTGCTTCTATCCCAAAAGGCCACGAGAGGCACCACTACATGCTTTCCACATAATTCTTATCCTTTTCTTATTAATTCATATTTCCTTCTTAATAGACTTAATTTTTTTAAGTATTTCTCATAATTATTTTGATTAATATCCAATATGTTGTATTCTTTTCTATTATTTGGACTTTTCTTCCTTTCTTCTCTTTTATATCCATTAATGGATTAATCTAATAATAGGAATCACGAAATTCCTATCAAAAGGGATATTTGCGAAGTAATCCATTGTTTGAAGCAAAACATACAACCTTTTTTATTAAGTCCAATTCATAAAATCTTTACATTTCAATTATGAAAACATACGCAAAATTGGGGTTGTAACATCATGGATCTAATTGAGGATGCATATGGAATTCACTCATGCGTTCCCTCTCATCACAAGATTTGGAACATTGATCTCTAGAGACAGGAACTCCATGTACCATGGGTATGTTTCCTCTCTTTGAATTCTCCATGCTGAACCTCTTCAACACTTTTTCAATGTATGTGCTTTGACTTAGTCCAAGAAGCCTTCTGGATCTATCTCTATAGATCTTGATTCCTAAGATATAGGAAGCTTCTCCCAAGTCTTTCATGTTAAATGCATTTGCTAGCCATGCCTTTACCTTTTGTAAATCAGGGATGTCATTCCCCATCAATAGTATGTCATCTACATACAATATGAGGAATGTAATCATGCTCCCACTAACCTTCTTGTACACACAAGGTTCATCTTCATTTTGAATAAAGCCAAACTCTTTGATTGCTGTGTCAAATCAAAGATTGCAGCTCCGAGCTGCTTGTTCAATCCATAGATTGACCTTTGTAGCTTAAAGACTTTATTTGCATCATGTGAATTTATAAAACCTTCGGGCTATGTCATGTACACATCCTCCACAAGATTATAGTTAAGGAATGTGGTTTTAACATCCATACACCAAATCACATAGTCATGATAGGATGCAATAGCAAACATGATCCTGATGGACTTAATGATGGAAAATAGAGAAAGGTTTCATCATAGTCAACACCATGAACTTGTCTGTAACCCTTTGCAACCAATCTACCTTTATAAGTTTGCACATTTCCATCCATTTAGATTGTCTTCTTGAAGACCCATTTGCACCCTATGGGTTTTACCCCTTCACATGGATCCACCAAGGTCCATACCTTGTTGGTATACATGGATTCCATCGCAAATCTCATGGCTTCCAGCTATTTCTCAGAATCTGGTCCCTCCATAGCTTCTAGATAGTTAGTTGGCTCATCATCTATGACCAACTCACTGCCTTCTTGAGTCACAATATATCCAAATCTATCTGGCTCAAGGTGTGGCCTACTAGATCTATGAGGTTCATGTGTTACTTGGGGATTTTGAGATTCCACTACCACGTGATTCTCTATTTTCCTCTAGTTCATCTACTAGTTCAATGTTTTCTTGTCGGCCTCGAACTTCTTCGAGTTCAACTTTCCTCCCACTACTTCCTTTAGAAATAAATTCCTTTTCTAGGAATACGTCAGTTCTAGCAACAAACACTTTGTTGTTAGATGGAGTGACAAAGTAATATCCCCTAGTTTACTTGGGATATCGAACAAGGCAACACTTGTCTGATTCGGGTCCAATCTTTTCAGGAAACATTTTCTTGACATAAGCTTCGCATCCCCAAATCCTCATAAAAGACACATCGAGATGCTTCCCATGTCATATCTCATATGGTGTCTTTTGAACAGATTTAGATGGTGCATGGTTAACTCTATATGTGATGGTTAAAAGGGCATAATCCCATAATTGTTCAAGAAGATCAGATAAACTCATCACTGATCTCACCATATTCAGTAATGTGTGATTCTATCTTTCCGATACACCATTATTTTGTGGTGTTCCAGGTGGAGTCCATTGTGATGCAACACCACATGCTCTCATAAGGTCCTCAAACTGTTGGCTTAATCATTCTCCACCTCGATTAGATTAAAGTGCCTTAATACGTTTTCCAAGTTGGTTCTTTACTTCATTCATGAAATCCTTGAACCTTTCAAGATTTTTTGACTTATGTTTCATCAAGTAAACATAGCCATACCTACTAAAGTCATCAGTATTGGTAACGAAGTATTGATAGCCCCCTCTGGCATTTGTTTTAAAAGGGCCACATACATCAATATGTATGAGTCCTAATAGATGACTCGCTCTTACTCCTTTCCCAAAAAAGGGAGCCTTGGTCATCTTTTCCAATAAACAAGATTCTCATGTCTCCATTGATTTGTAATCAAAAGAGTCTAGATAACCATCTTTATGGAGTCTAGATATGTGATTCTCATTTATGTGCCCTAGACAACAATGCCGAAGGTATGTTTTGTTTGAGTCATTGAGTTTTTTTCTTTTGGTGTTTACTTTATACACATTTTTTTGTAAATCTATTAAGTATAGACCATAAGACATTGGGGCACTACCATAAAAGATCCCATCTTTAGAAATGGAACATTTTCCATTCTTAATAAGAAATTCAAATTCATTCTTGTCCAAACAAGATACATAAATGATATTCCTATTAATGGCAGTACATCATAGTAGTTCTGTAGCTCTATTATCAACCCACTTGGTAGAGACAACTCATAGGTTCCTATTGCACTGGCAGCAACTCTTGCTCCATTAGCAACTTGTAGTTCGACCTCACCTTTCACTAATAGCCTACTTCTTTTCATATCTTTCACATTAGAACATATGTGAGATCCACATCTTGTATCTAATAACCATGATGAAGAAGTAGATAGATTTATCTCAATAATGTATATACTAGAAGTGGATATCGATATCCCCATCTTCATCTTTCTGAATTCCTTCAAGTATAAAGGATTGTCTCCTTTTGTACTTTTCTTTCTCCTTATCTTGAGTGTTGAATATCTGGACTTCTGCTTGGCCTATGAACATTTCAAGGCTTTTCTTTCATCCTTAGACACAATCTCACTAATCATCAACATGGATTTGTCCTTCTTCATTCTTGCCTCTACATCTATCATAATGGCAAGTAAGTCTGACATGTCTTTAGCAACTTTATTCACATTATGACATGCAATAAAGCGGTTATATGATTCTGGCATTGTCCTCAGAAACATATCTATGGAAACACTTGGCACAAGTTAATTCCCAGTTGTTCAAGATGAAACATGTGTCCAATCATATTGAGCACATGCTCTTCTACTGAGGTCCCCTCTGTCAGCTTTGACACAAGTAGCAACTTCAAAATATCATTCCTTTCTTGCTTTGTGATACCAACTGCTTCTTTGAGATGTGTTACCATCTCAAGAGCACTCATGTCTTCGTATTGTGCATGCAAATCATAGTCCATGCATCTTAGCATAAGTTACTTTACATCCAAAGCGTCATTGGCCTGCTTCCAGTAAGCATCCACCTCGGCTCTAGGCGCATTAAGAGCAGGTAATTCTGGCACTGGTTTATCAAGGACATGGAGCTTATGCTCCTCATTGGGAACCCGTCTCAAAGTTCAAAAGTAGTCATGAAAATTTGTATCAGTAAGTTTTTCCTTCTTTAGGAGCAATCATAAAGACGATTTGAAACTCATAATTTTACAAGAAAATTTGCATTTATCAAAATATATTTGATTTGATTTGAAAATTTTGATAATTTTAATTAGGTCTTTAATAAATTATCGCCCCCACTATTTTGATCAAATTGATAATGGTCATGTATGAATTTGAAAGATTGCAGCGTGCAACCTTCTAGTGAGCAAGATCATGACTTCCTATACATTATGGACCAGTGAGGGTTGTCACCCACAAATAGATTCTTCCAAGTATGCAATTTCTACCAATTGCATCATATGCAACTCTTGATAGATGTTATGTACAACTCTTTGTCATGAACATCTACATGCCTCAAGGTGCTTAATCCTATTAAGGTCACCTTGCTAAGTCTATCCCCAGAATCCAACACAATGAGCATGCACCCTGCGAAAGCAGACCCACACACCCACTATCACACTTCCACGACATAGACACTGCACCATGTGAAGGCGTGCCCACACTTAGTCGATCAAGCTTTTCATGTGTGTTGCTTTTGGAAGGAATATTAAACTTAATATTTATATTTGAGGGGTTCGATATTTATATACATATACATATCCATTCACCACATATATAGTATGTATCATATACATGCTTTATCCCACAAGAAAACATGTGAAGCGATAAAGCAATGATTATGGCCATCCTATTATAATTCCTTGAGCCACAAGGAATTGCGTTCATCTAGGTCTACATCACATGCAACAGCCTATTGTTGATGAATATTTTTTCTTGGACCATTCCGAGTTGAGCGGCTTATCCTATGACCGATCAGGTCGCCTCCTAGCCGGTCGGTTGGTGACAAGCTCCTCCAGACAGTCAGTTCATTAGGTCGTCGGGCTCCTCGTTAGTCCACCAACTTATTTTCTCATACGTTCAACCAGTCAAATAGGTCCTGCATTTGTACATCTAGGTTCCAACCATTCTTTGACATAACAAGAAATAAAACTATCCTACTTTTACATATTGCATTGGGAAACCCTAAGTTACATTTAGGGGGAGCAAAGGTAGAAGAGAATCTTGAGTTATCTTGAGTTATATTTAAAATAGAATATAGGACTCGATACATAGACTGAGATGCAAACAACCACAACCAACCATGCACACATAGGGGTTTATAGGCCATAACCACGCTACACATCCACCATCAAAACCATTTTAGGGTGAGGTGTATCGATTGCATATGTATACCATATCATATATATTTATAGGGATTTTGGTGTTTAATCAGATATGCACATTAGCCAGTTAAAGTATTTGCATCGCATGCAATAAATAAATGGCAAAAGACCAAAATCCGATCATATCAATTAATCCTAAAACATAGTATGTTGACATGGATTTGATACCACTATTGGGTTTTGGGGGACATAATATGCAGCGGAAATAAAACATTTATCTAACCACAAACCCTCAACCAACCTATCGCATAAACAACTATGAAATAGGAAGGATGGTTTAGTGAGATATAACTTGTCTTGAGGCTTTCTCAACAACAATACCTCACAGCTAGTGCAGCCTTCAACCACCTAGTCTTCAACGACATCTGTGCAGCTCCTAGTCTTGACCTAGATTACAGTTGATGGTCGTCCTCCTGAGCGGAAGAAATCTACCGCCTCTATAAATAGTCTGCATAGACTACCGAGAACTCTATTCATTCTGATGAATGAACTAGAAGGAGTTGTCCCTTTTAGTTAGCGTACTAGTCACCGACACACTCTCCCATAACCAGTTGTTGTTCTGCAGTTGTCTTTCCCTCACTGTGCCTCCTCCATGTTTGTGTGGCACTTGCCCGGGCTCTCTTGGTTACTTGAACCAGAGAGGACAACAACTTTCCAGAGCAATTGATGTTATGAGTTGTGTGTTCTAAGAAGCCCCTTGTACCCTTCTATTTATAGTAGAGGGAAAGGTCAGGGTTCCCAATCTGTACAAGAGTAGAAGGGTCGGGATTTTCCACGAACTATTTGCACTGCGGCAGGCAAACCGGTCGGTTCATAACTGAATCGGTCGATTGGCCTGGTGAGCCGATTGGTTCACCTTCTGAACTGGTCATTTCACTTCCCAGAATTGTTTGCAATTGAATTTCCTATTTCGTTTCAAATTAATGCAAAGATTAATTATTGTCCCAACTGAATTGGACTTGATAAATAGGAAACTTTTCTCATGAATCGGGAAACCCAACACTTGCTCAATTGGTCTAGATGAGCCGATCAGTTCACTAGAGTGAATCAGTCACCTCACTAACCATGAGTCGACCAGTTCACCCAGTGAACCAGTCGGTTGGTGGTCCAGGTTATGTAGAATTTGGTCAATTAAGTTCTCAATCAATCTGACACTCTAATCAGTTGGTTCTATCCTTCAACTTGATGATTCTGAGTCAAGTCTATTGATTGAATGTTTAATTGAGTACCTAAACCCTTTAGTAATAAATCAAAACAATACTTTTGGATAAACACCTCTTCTAGGTTATCCTTATGTTTGTGACCCTATGGGTTCCATTTCACGTTGGCAGTGAGTATCCATAAATTACTTACGACTTCACAAGCAAAGAGCGATACCTAGTCACACATCAATACTACCCAAGTGAAAAGGAAAGTTGGAGAACAACTTTCAACCTACAATCTTTGATTGGTGTTACAGTGAATGTATAGTCCTTTTGTCAATGATATCTGAATTTGAACTCGACGCATGGACATGCCATCCTCTACGTATGTTCAATTCATGTTCCTTGAAACAAAGCAGACTGACTGAGATATTTGTAAGCTCAATATCATATATTGACTCACATGTGCACGGCCATGCATTTCTCAGTCTCACTTATCCAGGGGCCAATATATCATACTCCCTTATGACGGACATATTCCATATCTATCACTCACAATCCAAACCCATGTGTCAAAGTCACCCAATCATCACCTTTATAACAACCCATATTTCAGGACTGTGTTTTATGATGTCAAAGTGTACCCAACGACATGTGATGGGTGTAGTGATTTCAGGTTTAAGAACAACAATCACCACCAATACAATAAGAGATGATGCTGACTAACCATGTGTGGTTTTCATGCATCACTCTTATGGTGGGTCTATCCGATATACTATTCCCTAACATTTATCTATGTCCTTGGTTTGATATCATATATCATGACTGATGAGATTTTGTCATCAACCAACACACACTACAGTCTTTTGTGTTATTGATATCTATGGTTATTTCCAAAATAACAACCGACTAGGGATGATAGTGATAATGTACATACTCTTAACATCTATATGATCTCATTGTTCAAGTCACGTACTTGAAGACATACATCAATGAGTATTGTCACTCTCTAGACATCTAACGTGTTATACTATTATCTCAAAAATAGTTAAAACATATAGATGTAAATTGCCTTTATTATTATTCAAATAATTTATAAAAGTATGCCATTACAATCATCATATGATTAGATGTATGGGCCTACACATCAATAGAGTCCCACTTGCACTTAGAGACAATCACCGATGAATCTCAATCCTTGTGATCTAGCATGACCATCATGTTTCTGCTATGAAAGTGCCTTAGTCAAGGGATCAACAATATTGTCTTCAGTTGGTACTCTACAAATCTTCAAATCTCCTCATTGTACAATCTCTCATATGAGTTGGAAGCGCCTCAGTATATGCTTGGACTACTAATGTGATCTTGGTTCTTTAGCTTGTGAAATAGCTCCATTATTGTCACAATAAAGCTCAATCGCATCACATATGCTAGGAAGGACCCCAAGTTCAGAGATGAACTTATTGATCCACAATGCCTCCTTCCTTGCATTGGATGCAGCAATATACTCGACCTCTGTCATAGAATCCACAACTGTCTCTTGCTTGGAACTCTTCTAGCTCACAACTCCATTGTTGAGGCAAAACACAAATCCTGATTGCGATCTATAATTGTCTTTATAAGTTTAGAAGCTTGCATCAGTAGAACCCTTTACCACCAACTCTTCCTCACTACCATAGATGGCGAATTGATCCTTAGTTCTTCTCGAGTACTTTAGGATGTTCTTCATGGTTGTCCAGTGAGCATCTTTGGGATCTGACTAGCATCTGCTTGTCATGTTGAGCGCACAGGAGACATTGGGACGAGTGCACAACATTGCATCCATGATGTATCCAATTACATATGCATATGGAATCCCACTCATGTGTTCCCTCTCTTCACAAGATTTGGGACATTGAGCTCTAGAGACAGGAACTCCATGTATCGTGGGTAAGTTTCCTATCTTTGAGTTATCCATGTTAAACCTCTTCAACACTTTGTTAATGTATGTTCTTTGACTTAGTCCAAGAAGCCTTATGGATCTATCTCTATAGATCTTGATTCCTAAGATATAGGAAGCTTCTCCCAAGTCTTTCATGTTGAATGTATTTCCTATTCATGCCTTTACCTTTCATAAATTAGGGATGTCATTTCCCATCAATAGTATGTCATCTACATACAATATGAGGAATGCAGTCATGCTCCCACTAGCCTTCTTGTACACAGAAGGTTCATTTTCATTTTGACTAAAGCCAAACTCTTTGACTTCTTCATAAAATTGAAGATTCCATCTCTCAAGTGCTTGCTTCAATCCATAGATTGATCTTTGTAGCTTACAAACTTTATTTGCTTCCTTTGGATTTATAAAACCTTCAGGTTGTGTCATGTACACAACCTCTACAAGATTCCCATTAAGGAACACGGTTTTAACATCCATCTGCCAAATCTCATAGTCATGGTAGGCTACAATAGCAAGCATGATCCTGATGGACTTAACATGGCAACTGGAGAAAATGTTTCATCATAGTCAACACCTTGAACTTGTCTGAAACCCTTTGCAACCAATCTTCCTTTATAAGTTTACACATTGCCATCCATGTCGGCCTTCTTCTTGAAGACCCATTTTCACCCTATGTGTTTTAACCCTTTAGGTGGATCCACCAAGGTCCATACCTTGTTGGTATACATGGATTCCATCTCATATCTCATGGCTTCTAGCCATTTCTCATAATTCAGTCCCTCCATAGATTTTGATAGGTAGTTGGCTCATCATCTAGGACCAACTCACTTCCTTCTTTAGATTCCACAACCACTTGTGATTCTCTATTTTCCTCTAGTTCATCTATTGGTTCAATTTTTTCTTGTCGGCCTCGAACTTCTTTGAGTTCCACTTTCCACCCACTACTTCCTTTGGAAATAAATTCCTTTTCTAGGAATAAACTAGTTCTAGCAACAAACACTTTGTTGTCAAATGGAGTGAAAAAGTAATGTCCCCCAGTTTCCTTGGGATATCCAACAAGGTAACACTTGTCTGATTTTGGTCTAAGATTTTTAGGAAACATTTTCTTGACTTAAGCTTCTTATCCCGAAATCCTCATAAAAGACACATCAGGATGCTTCTCGTGCCATATATCATATGGTGTCTTTTGACTGATTTAGATGGTACGCGGTTAAGTGTATATGTGATGGTTTCAAGAGCATAACCGCATGATTGATGAAGAAGATCAACTAAACTCAACATTGATCGCACCATATCTAGTAATGTGTGATTTTTTCTTTCTGATACAACATTATGTTGTGGTGTTCCAGGTGGAGTCCATTGTGATACATTACCACGGGCTCTCAGAAGGTCCTCAAACTCTTGGCTTAAGTATTCTCAGCCACGATCAGATTGAAGTGCCTTAATACTTTTTCCAAGTTGGTTATGTACTTCATACATGAAATCCTTGAACCTTTTAAGAGTTTTTGACTTATGTTTCATCAAGTAAACATAGCCTACCTACTGAAGTCATTAGTATAGGTAACAAAGTATTGATACCCTCCTCTGGCATTTATTCTAAAAGGGCCACATATATACATCAATATGTATGAGTCCTAATAGATCACTTGCTCTTACTCCTTTTCCAAAAAAGGGAGCCTTGGTCATCTTGCCCAATAAACAAGATTCACATATCTCCATTGATTCGTAATCAAAAGATTCTAGATAACCATCTTTATGGAGTCTATATATGCAATTCTCATTTATGTGCCATACACGACAATGCCTAATGTATGTTATGTTTGAGTCATTGAGTTTTTGTCTTTTAGTATTTATGTTATATGCATTTGTCTATAAATCTACTAAGTATAGACCATAAGACATTGGGGCACTACCATAAAAGATCTCATCTTTAGAAATGGAACATTTTCCATTCTTAATAAGAAATCCAAATCCATTAGTGTACAAACAAGATACAAAAATGATATTCCTATTAGTGGTAGGTACATCATAGAAGTTTTGTAACTCTATTATCAACCCACAGGGTAGGGATAACTCATAGGTTCCTACTATACTAGCAGAAACTCTTGCTCCATTAGCAACACGTAGTTCAACCTCACCTTTTGCTAAAGGCCCACTTCTTTTGATATCTTTCATATTCAAACATATGTGAGATCCACATCCGGTATCTAATACCCATGATGAAGAAGTAGATAGATTTATCTCAATAATATATATAACTAAAGTGGAGATCATTATCCCTATCTTCATCTTCTTGAATTCCTTCAAGTACAAAGGACTGACTCCTTTTGTACTTTTCTTTCCCCTTATCTTGAGTGTTGAAGATCTGGACTTCTGCTTGGCCTCTGAACATTTCAAGGCTTTACTTTCATCCTTGGACACAATCTCACTAATCACCATCACAAATTTGTCCTTCTTCATGCTTTCCTCTACATCTATCATCATGACAAGTAAGTCTGACAAGTCTTTAGCCACTTTATTCACAGTATGACATGCAATAAAGGGGTTACATGATTCTAGCATTGTCCTCAAAATCATATATGTGGCCAACTCTTGGCTCAAGGTAATTCCCAATTCTTCAAGTTGATACATGTGTCCAATCATATTGAGCACATGTTCTTCTACTAAGGTTCTCTATGCTATCTTTGACTCAAGTAGCACCTTCAGAATATCGTTCCTTTCTTGCTTTATGATACCAAGTGTTTCTTTAAGATGGGTTACCATCTCAAAAGCACTCATGTCTTCACATTGTGCATGCAACTCATAGTCCATGTAGCTTAGCATAAGGTACTTTGCATCCAAAGCATCATTGGCATGCTTCCAGTAAGCATCCACCTCAGCTCTAGGCGCATCAGGAGCAGGTAATTCTGGCACTGGTTTCTCAAGGACATGGAGCTTATGCTCCTCATTGGGAACCCTTCTCAAAGTCAAAAACCAGACATGGAAATTTGTCTCGATAAGTATGTCCTTCTTCAAGACCGATCGCAAAGTCAATTTGAAACTCACGATTCTACAAGAAAAAATTGCATTTATCAAAATCTATTTGATTTGATTTGAAAATTTTGACGATTTTAATTAGGTCTTTAATTAATTATCACTCCACTATTTTGATCAAATTGATAGCCCTCATGTATCAATTTGGAAGATTGCAGTGTACAACCTTCTAGTGAACAAGATCCTGACTTCCCCTAAGTTATTGACCAATGAGGGTTGTCACCCACAACTAGATTCTTTCAGGTATGTAATTTTTGCCAATTATATTGCATCATACGAAACTCTTGATAGATGTTATGCACAACTCTTTATCATGAACATTTGCATGCCTCAAGGTGCTTAATCACATTAAGGTCACCTTGTTAATCACATTAAACTCACCCTGCAAAGGCAGACCTACATATCCACTATCACACTTCCACAAGATTAACAGTACACCGTGCGAAGGTGTGTCCACACTTAGTCGATCAATATTTTCATGTGTGTTTCTTTTGGAAGGCATCTTAAACTTAATATTTATACTTGAGGGGTTTGATATTTATATACATATAAATTTCCAATCACCACATGCATAGTATGTATCATATACATGCTATATCCCACAAGAAAACATGTGAAGCGATAAAGTGATAATTATGCCCATCCTATTGTAATTCCTTGAGCCCCAAGGAATTGTGGTCATCTAGGTCTACGTCATAGGAAACAACCTCTTGTTGATGAAGACCTGTGCTTGGGCCATTCCTGGTTGATCGGCTCATTCTATGACCGATCGGCTCACCTCGTGGCCGGTCGGTTGTTTGTCACCAACCAATCATCTGGCTCCTCCAAATAGTCAGTTCGCTAGGTCAGCAGGCTCCTCATCAATCCACCTACTTCTTTTCTTATACGGTCAGCTAGTCATCTCAGACCTTCATCTGTATATCTGGGTGCCCACCAATCTTTGACATAATAGGAAATAAAACTATCCTACTTTTACATATTGTATTGGAAACCCCGAGTTACATTCGGGCGGAGAAAAGGTATAAGTGAATCTTGACTTATCTTGAGTTACATTTGGAATAGAAGATAGGAATCGATATGTAGACCGAGATAAAAACAAATACAACCAACCATGCACACATAGGTATTTATAGGCCGTAACCATGCTATACATCCACCATCAAAACCATTTTAGGGAGACACGTATCAATTGCATATATATACCATATCATATATGTATGTTGACATTGTGGTGTTTAATCAGATATGCACATTAGCCAGTTAACATATTCACATCGCATGCAATAAATAAATGGTGAAAAACCAAAATCTGATCATATGCATTAATTATAAAACATAGGCACGACTCTGATACCATTGTTGGGTTTTGTGGGACAGAATAGGCAATGGAAACAAAAACTTTATCTCACCACAAACCCTCAACTGACAGATCACATCAACAACTATGAAATCGGAAGGATGGTTTAGTGAGATATACCTAGTCCACAGGCTTTCTTAGTGACAATACCTCGTAGCTAATGCGGCCTTCAACCACCTAGTCTTCGATGATGTCTGTGTAGGTCTTGAGCTGAACTACGATTGACGGTCATCCTCCTGAGCAGAAGAAATCTCCCATCTCTATAGATAGTCAACATAGACTAATTGGAACAATAGTCATTCCGATGAACAACTTAAAAGGAATTGTCCCCTTCTGTTAGTGTACTAGTCATAGACACACT
This sequence comes from Alisma plantago-aquatica, assembly GCA_963693085.1. Classification (NCBI taxonomy): domain Eukaryota; kingdom Viridiplantae; phylum Streptophyta; class Magnoliopsida; order Alismatales; family Alismataceae; genus Alisma; species Alisma plantago-aquatica. The sequence continues at coordinate 1,613,482,189 of OY856409.1, read as the reverse complement.
CTCCCACAACCACCTGTTGTTATGTAGTTGTCTTTCCCTCACTGTGCCTCTTCCCTGTTTTGGCAGCACTTGCTCGGGCTCTCTTGGTTACCAGAACCAGAGAGGACAACAACTTTGCAGAGAAAGTGATGTTCTAAGTTATGTGTTTTGAGAATCCCTCTATACCCCTCTATTTATAGTAGAGGGTAGGGTCAGGGTTCCCAGTATGTGCAGGAGTAGAAGTGTCTAGATTTTCCACGAACTGTTTGCACTGCAGCAGGCAAACCAGTTGGTTCATAACTGAACCAGTCGACTAGCCAGGTGAGCCGATTGATTCACCCAGTGAACCAGTCATTTCACTTCCCAGACTTCCTGCAATTGACTTTCCTATTTCATTTCAAATTAATACTAAAATTAATTCTTGTCCCAATCGAATTGGACTTGTGATACGGGAAACTTTTCTCACGAACTGGGAAACCCAACACTTGCTCGGTTGGTCTATATGAGTTTGTCGGTTCACCCGAGTGAACCGGTCATCTCACTGAACATGAGTCGATCGATTCACCTAGTAAACCGGTCAGTTGGTGTTCCAGGTTGTGTAGAACTTGGTCAATGCAGTTGTCAATCAATTTGACACTCTAATCAGTTAGTTCAACACTTCAACTTGATGATTCTGAGTCAAGTCTATTGATTGAATGTTTAATTGAGTACTTAAACCCTTTGTTAATCAATCTAAACAACATTCTTAGATAAATTCCTATTCTAGGTTAATCCTATGTGTGTAATCGTATAGGTTCCATTTCATGTCGGTAGTGAATGTCCATAACTTACTTATGACTTCAGAAGCAAAGAGTGGTACCTAGTCACAAATCAGTGCTACCCAAGTGAAAAGGAAAGTTGGAGAACAACTTTCAACCTACAATCTAGGATTGGTGTTACAGTGATTGTATAGTCCCTTTGTCACTGATATCAGAAATTGAACTCAAGGTACGGACTTGTCATCCTCTACATACATTCAATTCATGTTCCTTGAACTAGATCGGACTGTCTAAGATATTTCTAAGCTCAATATCATATATTGACTCTCATGTGCATGACCATGCATTTCTCATTCTCGCTTATCAAGTGACCAGGATATCATACTCCCTTAGGAGGGACAAATTCCATATCTATCACTCACAGTCAAAACCGCATGTGTCAAAGTTACCCAATCATCACCTTTATAACAACCCATATTTCAGGATTGTGTTTGATGATGTCAAAGTGTAGTGATTTCAGGTTTAGGAACCACAGTCACCACCAATACAATAAGAGATGATCCTAACTAACCAAGTGTGGTTTCCATATGTCACTCTTATGGTGGGTTTTTCTGATACTCTATTCTCTAACATGTATCTATGCACTTGGTTTGATATCATATATCATGACTGATGAGATTTTGTCATCAACCAACACACACTCGAGTCTTTTGTGTTATTGATGTCTATGTTTATTTCCACAATAACAACTGACTAGGGATGATAGTGAGAATGTACATACTCTTAACATCTGTATGATCTCATTATTCAAGTCACATACTTGAAGACATACATCATTGAGTATTGTCACTCTCTAGACATCTAACATGTTATACTATTATCTTAAAAATATTTAAAACATATAGACAAAAATTGTCTTTATACTATTATCTTAAAAATAGTTAAAACATCTAACCATTTACAAAGTATGCCATTACAATCATCATATGACTAGCTCTATGGGCATGTTGGTATGTATGCCCAGAGAGCCAATCATATGATGATTGTATTGGGATATGTTTTGATTGATTTGATAAATATCAAAGGCAAGCTTCCAATTCATTCTAGCTCAATCGATTATGAGATAAACGATGGATTAGAGTGAATGTCTAAAGAATGACAGTACTCAATGATGTATGTCTTCAGGTTGAGGCCTAAACAATGAGATCATACAAATGCTAAGAGTATGTACATTCTTGTTATGTCCCTAATCCATCATTGTGGAAGATTGATAGACAACAATGACACATCAAGACTAGCGTGTGTGTTGGTTGATGAAAGTGTCTCATTATTCATGATATATGATATCAAACCAAGCACATAGATACATGTTAGAATACAGTGCATCAGATAGACCCACCATGAGAGTAACAAATGGAACCATGAAATGGTAGTCAGAATCATATCTCTTAGTGATGGTGGTGATTGTGATTCTTAGACCTAAAATCATTGCACTCATCGAATGTGATTGGGTACACTTTGACATCATTGAACACATTCCTAAAACACAGGTTTTTATAAAGGTGATGATTGGGTTATTTTGACGAATGAGATAGACTGTGAGAGAGAGATATGGGATTTATCCCTCCTAAAGGAGTATGATGTCCATGCCACTTGATAAGCGGGACTGAGAAAGGCATGTGCATGCACATGTGAATCCATATATGATATTTATGTCACACATATCTCAGACAGTCTGCTCTAGTTCAAGAAACATGAATGAACATTGAAAGGATGACGACTCCATGCCTTGAGTTCATTCAAGATATCAGAGACAAAGGAATTATACATTCACTAGAACACCAATCACAGATTGTAGGATTAAAAGTTGTTCTCCAACTTTCCTTTTCACTTGGGTAGCACTGATGTGCAACTAGGTACCGCTTTTCACTTGTGATGTCATAATCTAGTTATGGACATTCACTGCCAACGTGAAATGGGCCCCATAGGGTCATACACAAAGGATTAACCTAGAAGAGGAGTTTATCCATGAATGATGTTTGGATTGATTACTAAAGTGTTTAGGTACTCAATCAAACATTCAATCAATAGACTTGACTCAGCATCATCAAGTTCAAGTGTTGAACCAACTGATTAGAGTGTCAGATTGATTGAGAACTTAATTGACTGTGTTCTACACAATCTGGACTACCAACTGGCTGGTTCACTGGGTGAACCGATCGGCTCATGGTAAGTGATATGATTGATTCACTCTAGTGAACCGATTGGTTCAACTGGTCCAAACGAATAGTGTTGGGTTTTCCCGATTTGTGAGAAATTTTTTTCGTTTCACTTGTTCAATTCGATTGGGATAAGAATTCATATTTGCATTAATTAGAAATGAATAAGGAAAGTTAATTGTAGGTAGTTTTGGGAAGTGAAATGACCAGTTCACTGGGTGAACCAATCAGTTCACACTCCCAACCGACTGGTTTACTAGTGAACTGATCGACTCACCTTGCCAAACAACCATTTCATTTATGAAATGACTGGTTTGCTTGCCGCAGTGCAAATTATTCTTGGAAATTCCAGACCCTTCTACTCCCGCACAGACTGAGAACATTGACACTGCCCTCTACTATAAATAGAGGGTTACAAGGGGTTTCTCCAAAGACACAACTCAAAACATCAGTTGCTCTACAAAGTTGTTGTCCTCTCTACCCATCCAGGGAGGAACAACAAGGGAAAGACAAATACAGAAAAGTGACTGGAGGTGGGAGAGTGTGTCAGTGACTAGTATGCTGAAAGAAGGGGACAACACCTTCTAGTTTGTTCTTTAGGATGACTATAGTTCCCAGTAGTCTGTGTGGACTATCTATAGAGGCGGGAGATTTCTTCTGCTCAGGAGGACAATAGTCAACCACAGTCCGGGTCAAGACTAAGAGCTGCATAGACTCTGTCGAAGATAGGTGGTTGAAGACCACACTTTCTGTGAGGTATAGTCACTGGGCAAACCTCAAGACCAAGTATAACTCGCTAAAACCATCCTTCCCATTACATAGATGTTGATGCGATCTGCTAGTTATGGGTTTATGGTCAAGTAAATTTTTGTTTCCACTTCCTACTCTGACCACATAAAACCCAATAGTAGTATCAGAGCAACGTCAATACTCTATGTTTTAGGTAATCGACATGATCAGATTTTGGTTTTACCATCTTTTATTTATTGCATACGATGTGAATATTTAAATGACTAATGTGAATATACGATTAATACCACATAATGCCAAACTAATATATACATATATGATATGGTATATATGCAATCGATATGTGTCACCCTAAAATGGTTTTGATGGTGGATGTGTAGAACAGTTATGGCCTATAAACCCTATGTGCATGTGTCTAGTTAGTTATGGTTGTTTATGTCTCGATCTGCACACTGAGCCCTCTTCTTCTATTTTGAATGTAACTCAAGATAACTCAAGATTCTCTTCAACCTTTACTCCCCTCGAATGTAACTCGAGGTTTCACAAATATTATGTAAAATAGGATTAGCTCTATTTCTTGTTATGATGAAGACTGAAGATGACTGCTTGATGGACCAAGGCAACCGACTGAGGAGCAGTTGGTGCACCGATGAGAAGCCTAGATGACTAGACGATCCGACCATCTGGAGGAGCCAAATGATCGGTTGGAGGAGACAAACTGACTGGCCAAGAAGTGAGTTGACCTGTTCAAAGGTTGAACCAGTCAACCCGGATTGGCAAGCACAAATCTTCATCAAGAATAGGTTGCATGTGATGTAGACCGTAGATGACCGTAGTTCCTTGTGGCACCAAGGAACTACAATAGGATGGCCATAATCATCGCTTTATAGTTATTTCATGTTTTCATTTGTGGGGTATAGCATGTATATGATACATACTATATATGTGGTGATTGGATACATATATGCATATATAAGCATATTAAAAACCCTCAACAAACATATTAAGTTGAAGATGCCTTCCAAAAGTAGCACACATGAAAATCTTGATCGACTAAGTGTAGGCATGCCTTCACGAGGTGCACCGTCTATCTCGTGGAAGTGTGATGGTGAATATGTGGGTCTTCCTTCATAGGGTTCATATTCATTGTGTTGGCTTTTGAGTTGAACTTAACAAGGTGATCTTAATAGGATTAAGCACCTTGAGGCATGCAGATGTTCATGACAAAGAGTTGTGCATAACATCTATCAAGAGTTGCATATGATGCAATTGGAAAAAGTGTCCTACTTGAAAGAATCTAGTTGTGACATCCCTCATTGGTCCATAACTTCGAGGAAGTCAAGATCTTACTCACTAGAAGGTTGTGTACTGCAATCTTCCAAATTGATACATGAGGGTTATAAATTTGATCAAAATGGTGGGAGTGATAATTAATTAAATACTTAATTAATATCATCAATTTTCAAATCAAATCAAATCAAAAGAGTTTTGGACTAAAATTGCAAATTTCCTTTTGTAGAATAAATGGCTACCAACAACAATCACTTTTCATTGTGATCGATCCTTGAGAAGGACATGTTGAATGGGAACAACTTCCACGACTGGTTTAGGACATTCAGAATTGTTCTCACTCAAGAGTGAAAGCTCGATGTCCTAGATACACCAGAACCAGATGAACCCACTCCCACCGCACCAAAGGCTAAAAGGGATGCTTACAAGAAGCATGTTGAGGATGTCATTGATGTGAAGTGCTTGATGTTGTACTCAATGAACTATGAGTTGCAGAGACAACACGAGAACATGGATGCCATTGAGATGGTTCAACATCTCAAGAACATGTATCAACACCAAGCACAACAAGAGAGATATGATGTCTCCAAAGGCATTGTTCAAGTGTGTCAAGAAAAGAAGGAGATCCATTAGGCCCTCACACGCTCAAGATGATTGGGTATGTGGAGAACCTAACTTGACTGGGATTCCCTCTGAGCCAAGAGTTGGCTACTGATGTGATACTACAATCATTGCCAGAATCCTACAGTCGGTTTGTGATGAACTACAACATGAAAAACTTTGATAGACCACTGACAGAGTTGTTGGGCATGTTGAGCATAGCGAGGCACATATGAAGAAAGACAAACCCAAATTTGTGATGATGATCAGTAGAAATAAGGGAAAGTCTAAAGACAAGGGTAAGGGCAAAGCAAAGAAAGGTTTTGATGCTAACTAATATCCCAAGTCATCTTCAACTGTCAAAGAAAAGGGAGAGGTGAACAAGGGAGGCAAATGTCACCATTGTCATGAGTCAGGACATTGGAAGTGAAATTTCCCTCGCTATATAGATCAACTAAAGAAGAAGGAGGGGATGGCAGTCTCCACCTCAGCTATTATGAAATAAACTTAAAATAATTCTTTAGCATAGGTATATGATACCAAGATATAGATTTGGCATATATGATATGCAGGATCTGAAAAGAAGTGATGGCCTTTATGAAAGGACCAAGAAGGAACACTCATCAACATTAGAGCAAGTGTTGTTGCCATAGATAGTAGTAACTTTTAGTTTATTTCAGCCCACAGAGCATGTAATAGAGTTATGAACTCCTATATCATTTTGCCAATAAATAGAAACACTTTATTTCTACATCTTGTAATGACAAGTATGTCTATCAATAAAATTCATGTTACAATTTCAAAGATATGATCTTTTATGGCAATGCCTTAATTATCTTGTGGTACGTGATATGCATGAGATAAAATAAATAATACCTAAAACTTATTGATGACTCAAACAATTAATTAGCATTATTATCTAAAAAAATGAATGAGAAATTCATCTCTAGGTTCCATATTGATGAATAAAGTAGACTCTCTTGGTTAATGAACCATTAAGTGATATGAATGTCTTATTTATTGGGCATGATGACAAGTCAATCTTCACTAGATGTTGTGGGAGAATGACTATTCTATTAGGTATAATACATATTGATGTATATACATACCTATTGGAATAAATGCTAATATTTTAGATCTGGTATTTAATGAAATAGCAATATGAATATCTTCAAATGTTCAAGAATATCATAAATGAAGAAAAAACTTGGTAAAAGTATTAACTCTTTGATATGATCAATGAATGAGATACTTAAACCAAATGTTTGAGGACCTTGTGAGTAACTGTGATAGTGTATCATAGAGAACTCATTATTAAGGCATAATGATGTCTAAATCAAAGAAGGAATCATACTCTAAATAGTAAGAGTGTGATCATCAAACAAATAACTAATCCTCTAAAATTCTTCTAAAGAACATGCTTTACACTAAATAAACATACAAAAGGAGATTAAGAATCACAAGTGTTGTGGAATCTCAAATTCCCTATGTAACAGATACACCTCATATATCTAGTAGAAAACACCTTGATCTTGATGGATAATGATGTCCTACAAACTCAAAGGTAATGAATTGGTCATATGATGATGAGCCAACAATCTATCTAGATGATGTTGAGGAACCAGATTTTGAGTTATGATTTGAATCCATAAGATCCATAATGATTCCTTGTGAAATAAAATAATGTATGACCTTAATGGTAGCACTTATAGGGATAAAACCCATAAGTGCATTGGGTTTTAAGAGTTAAGACTGACATAGATGACATTTGAATAGTTGATTGGTTGAGATAAATTCAAGTGAGTTCAAGGTGTTGAACCTAATGATTTTATTTAACCAATTGTAGTGGATATGGGACATAAAAGATCATGCTTGATATTGGTACTTAAAGACTATGAAATTTGGCATATGGATATTAAAACTGCATTCCTAGTAGGAATAACAAGAGGCTATGTACGTAAAACAACCTGAAGGGTTTTATAATTCCATTAATACAAATGCAGTCTATAAGTTACAATAGATTAATCAATATGATTGATTAAATACAAGCACCTCAAATTGGAGTCTTTACTTTGATTATATAGTCAAAAGGTTTGACTGATATATCGAAATAAAGAAGGGATCTATGATAACAAAGATTTCATGGGAGCATATTCATATTCCACATGATGATGAGGAATAAAATGAAACTGGTGTGGAAATACCTTCTTTAAAGGAATAAAGAGAAATGTCCTATGTGATAGGAATAGAGACCTATAGAGATAGTTCTTGAAAGTCTCTTGACCTGATAAAGAGAGCGAATACATTGTCAATCTATGATGAAGGGTTCAATATGCAATGATTTAGTGAGAGAAAACTTGTCCATATTACATGGAGTTAGTCTCTCAGATGCCTAGTGTCCCAAATTCTTATGAAGAATAGGAACACTTAGATAGATGCCTTATGCATTCAAAATTGGATGTATCATGTATGCAATCATCTGATTATCTTGTATGTATTGGACATGATAAGAAAATATATATGCATTCATCATCTTGCATGTATTGGACATGACAATATGATATACTCATCCAATTATCTCGTATGTATTGGACATGATGAGAGGATGTCTGTCTACTTCTAGTGAGAGTCACTGGAATACCATAAAGAACTTATTTGAGTACTTATGAAGTATTAAAGGATTAGTTCAATGGTAATAAAAGGAAGAGTTGAGTGTAAATGAGTTACACTGATGTAAGCTTCCAAAATGATAGAAAATTGATCGCAAAATGCAAAATATAAAAGTTATATTCAATTGTAAAGTGAACAATAGTTGTTAAATGGAAATATTCTGAGTAAAATTAAAAGTACATTTATTCTAAAAGGAATGTTGAGTATCCTTATGTTATGAACACCATAGCATACTATATGGATCAAGAAGTTCATACAGATGAACTTATATAAATTCCAACCATTGATGAAAAAGTAGAAATACTAAGTCAAACTATGGAGCTAATTGTTAGGCAAGGAATATCAAATAGCATATTACGGAAACTCCATCACATACGAAATTTCGTATAGTGAGGAGATGTGAAAAATGCAATATACCTACTAAAGAAAAATGTTGCTAACTCATAGGATTAGCACTAGTACAATAGAAACCAGTAGGACATATTTAGAGATCACTAAGAATATGATTCAAAGGTGATTGGCTCTAAGTGTAAGTGGGAGTCTGTTGTATGTATGCCGAGAGAGCCAATGGCATATGTTTTGATTGATTTGATAAACATCAAAGGCAATCTTCCAATTTATTCTAGCTCAATCGATTATGAGATAAATGATGGAGCATATTGAATGTCTAAAGAATGAAATTACTCAATGATGTATGTCTTTAGGTTGAGGACTTGAACAATGAGATCATATGGATGCTAAGAGTATGAACATTCTTGTTATGTCCCTATTCGGTTGTCATTGTGGAAGGTTGATAGACAACAATGACACATCAAGACTAGAGTGTGTGTTGGTTGATAACGGTGTCTCATTAGTCATGATATATGATATCAAACCAAGCACCTAGATACACTTTAGAGAACAGTGTATCAGATAAACCCACCATGAGAGTGACACATGGAACCATGACATGGTATTCAAAATCATCTATCATCGTTATGGTGGTGATTGTGATTCTTAGACTTGAAATCACTGCACTCATCGAATGTGATTGGGTACACTTTCACATCATCAAATGTAGTCCTGAAACATGGGTTGTTATAAAGGTGATGATTGGGTGACTTTGATGCATGAGATAGACTATGAGTGATAAATATGGGATTTGTCCCTCCTAAGGGAGTATGATGTCCATGCCACTTGATAAGTGAAATGACAAAGGCATGTGATGCACATGCGAATCAATATATGATATTGATGTCACACATATCTCAAACAGTCTTCTCAAGTTCAAGAAACATGAATGAACGTTAAAAGGATGACAACTCTTTGCCTTGAGTTCATTTAGGATATTAGAGACAAAGGAATTATAGATTCACTGGAACACTAATCATAGAATGTAGGATTGAAAGTTGTTCCTCAACTTTCCTTTTCGCTTGGGTGGCACTGATGTGCGACTAGGTACCGCTCTTTGCCTGGGATGTCATAAGCTAGTTATGGACATTCACTGCCAACACGAAATGGGACCTATAGGGTCACACACAAAAGACTAACCTAGATGAGGAGTTTATCCATGAATGATGTTTGGATTGATTACTAAAGTGTTTAGGTACTCAATCAAACATTCAATCAATAGACTTGACTTAGAATCATCACGTTCAAGTGTTGAACCAACTAATTAGAGTGTCAGATTGATTGAGAACTGAATTGAATCTGTTCTGCACAATCTGGACCACCAACCGACTGGTTCACTGGGTGAACCGATCGGCTCTTGGTTAGTGAGATGACCGGTTCACTCTGGTGAACCGATCAGTTTAACTGGTCCAAATGAGCAGTGTTGGGTTTTCCCAATTTGTGAGAAAAGTTTTTCATTTCACTTGTTCAATTTGATTGGGACAAGAATTAATATTTTCATTAATTAGAAATGAATAAGGAAAGTCAATTGCATGTAGGTCTGGGAAGTGAAACAATTGGTTCACTGGGTGAACTGATTGGCTTACACTCCCAACCAACCGTTTCACTAGTCAACTGGTCGACTCACCTTGCCAAATTACCGCTTCAGTTATAAAATGACTGGTTTGCCTGCCACAGTGTAAATTGTTCATGGAAATTCCAGATCCTTGTACTCCCACACATACTCAGAACCCTGACCCTGCCCTCTACTATAAATAGAGGGGTACATGGGGCTTCTCTAGAGACACAACTCAAAACATCAGTTGCTCTACAAAGTTGTTGTCCTCTTTGATTGTGGTAATTGAGAGAGCCCAAGCAAGTTCTTCCCATACATGGAGGAACATCAAGGGAAAAACAACTGCAGAAAAGTGACTGGTGGTGGGAGAGTGTGTTGGTGACCAGTACATTGATAAAAGGGGACAACACCTTCTACTTTGTTCTTCAAGACGTCTAGAGTTCTCAGTAGTCTGTGTGGACTATCTATAGAGGTGGGAGACCCATGAAACATCACGATAAACAAAGGTTCCTATCTTGGCACTACAGTCCAAGATCACATGATACTTCTCCAATGTATCCATCACAAGGATTACATCAAACTCATGCATATCAAGTGGTAAAACATTCACTTGAATGTTATGTCCTGAAAAAGATAGAACACATGATGGACATACTTCTTGTAGCTCGGCGGAACCAACTCGAAGAGTTTCTAGAAGAAGATTATCTTGTCTATGACTAACATGTAAGAAACAACTCGTAATCACTTCTCTAGTGATATAAGAATGTGTCGCATGCGGATCAATCAGAAAAAAAATGAAACATGAAGAAGACAAATCAGAATGAAAAAATTCCATCTGACTTATCATGACCCTTGGGTTGACCACTCCATCTAGATGACTCATAGCATATAATTTAGCCATCGCATGTTGTCATCCCCTTCCTCTACCATCTTGCCCTGAAGATCCAACTTGTGATGCTTGACCACATCCTTTGCCAATGTTGTTGTCACTGTTGTGATCCTTGATGATTCTGCCTTGTCTACTGAGTCACATCTTCATCCTTTATAGGACAATACCACTTAGTATGCCCCATCTATCCACACTTGAAATAGGTTTTACCCTCATACCACAACATAGAAGGCCCTATCACAGACACTGACATTGCACCGCGAGCTCATGTAGGTTGAAAACTATGGCCTCTATCTTTGCTTTGAGTCCACTTTGAGTGAGTCACCGACCTTTGTTCAGACTGAGGAGTTGAGTACCTGAGCTTCTTGAAGCCTCTAGAAGATTATCCTTGGTACTACATAGGCCATTTCTTAGCCTTGAACTCACGCTTCTCTATCACAAATCTCTCCACCCTCCTAATTAACTCCATAAAAGCAGCAAACCTCTCTCTATTCTCTAGTGATGACACTAGGATTTATAGTTCAGTACTCAAACCCTTCTCAAAAGATTATCAAGTCTAATATAAGTAGAAACATATGTAATCTAGGTGTGAATGATATCTAATTCTTCAATTAAGTGTTATCAATGTCATCTAATCATACCATTATCCAAATCTCCTCTAAAATGTGTGTTTGATAGATGTTGATATGATAAAGTAAGATTATTTAGTACATGAAATATAGAACTAGATTTAGAAATCAAAGGGTGAAAATCCACTTTATCACAAGTATATCCTTATATAAGGCTGAATAAAGCCTTTAATGGCCCAAATGAGGATAAAAGTGCCCCCAACCTGACATTAGGGAAGGATGTTTATGGCAGAGTCAAACCCTTTTTCAATGTATTTGGTAATGTATCGTGTAGTACTCCCACATGCAGTAAATATTTATATAAGAAGAGGTTAATATTATGGGTTTCTTCCTTATTGAAGTTCTTTGGCAATTAGGCATTGTATTGATGTCATGAATGCTAAGTAATATTTCTATGACATCATCATTGGTACATTATTGAATATACTATGCCAGACTAAATGTGGCATAAAATTGGAATGGACTTATGAGGAATCAATATAAGAAAAAAATTAACAACAAAAGTTATAAGTGTCCTCCGTATATATTTACCTCATACTTGTTACACATTGTCTAGATAGTAGAGGAAAAGTTTTATGAGTGTTTTCTTGATTTTAAGGTACCACATAGGTAATCTTCCAATATTCATATATTGGTATCAATAAAGGATTTAATGTTGATAGGTATTTAAAATCATGATTTTCACACCCTTAATGCAACAAATTTTTCTTGTGTCTACTAAATCTATATTGTTAAAGCATGTACAATTCACAACCATGACTCTTTGTTCCTGCTTCAATAAAATATGCAACAAAGCTATAGATCAGGGCAGTCTCAATAATTTGTAAAGAGAAGTAATCATTGACTTGTCCTAGCCTCAGATTTGTTTTTCTACTTCATTCTTTGATATCTCGATTGATTTATTGTCCATTTTTGTTATAATCTCATTTTTCTAAACCATGTAATGAGATTTGTAAATATCCTTTTAATTGATAAATGAAATCAATGGTTGAATTATTTGTTTGAATTGAATGATTTTCGTGCATAATAGCCTTGTTTGTTTTCTTAATGGGCTTTATTGGCTATTGAGCCCAATTGAGAGAAAAAGAAAAAGAAAAGAAAAAGGAATTCAGGTGAATAAAGGGATAAATAAGAAAATGGATAAATGATAAGAAAAAGGCTAAGGAATATTCCCAATATGGGATTTCAAGCCATTAAGGTTCCTTGAGGTTCAAGGAACTCAAGATAATAATATAATAGAGAGGGAAAGAGAAAATATGTGTAAAATGTATATAATTAAATGATGACTTGTAACTAAAGAAAGTACCTGATTTCTTTAGATAATAAGCCCAAATTTTTCATGATGAAAGATTAAATCATTAATAAGATTCCCTTAAAACTTGAGATAAAAAGGAGTTACAGATTAGGAGTTATGATTTTCTCAAATTATCCTCAAATATATGAATTATCTTGAATATAGGAATTCTTTTCCTTTTTGGTCGAATGTAGGGGATGAGGGTCATTGGATCATGATCTGATGAGTGTCTCTCATCATCCAGTTCCAAAGGAACTCGGACTCTGGTCGAGTTACAGAGGGATTTTTCCCTCGGTTTCCTCTCGATCTAGTACATGTGCAGTTTTGGAAATAACTCCATTGAGTCCGTGAGAGGATCCTGAACCCTCCACCCTGGTTTGTTGATCTCTCGGAGCATCTAGGAGAAACACCTAATTCACCCAAAGGTGAGGGCGGTGATCGAGGGAGAAATCCTAAAGGGACCCCTCCTAGCCCTATAAAAGACCCTCTCTCGACTCTCCGTCTCACACCAATCTTGAATGGATGCCTCACGAGCCCCGACACCCTCCCTACCTCTGGATTGATCTCGCTCTGACGAGAGCTCCGCCACTGCACTACTGCAGGATCGCGTGAAGAAGAGAAGGAGGAAGAGGAGCATCAGCCATTGGATAGCGATCAACAGTGGTCTCGCGCGCCAATCCAACAAACTAAGGAACGACCAGCTAAGCTAGCCGCGTGCAATGAGAGACGTTGGATTAAAAGGGTGGATCACCGGAGTATCGATCGAGGGGTCGTCATTTTTTTGGTAAATTTTTCTCTCTGACCGAAATTCCAGAAAAAGGGTTTTTCTTGAAAAATTCATAGAAATTGCTAGGGATCTCAGATTAATAAACATTATATATGAAAGTTGATCAAAAAAATACGAGGAACAAGATAAAAATGGTTTGGTAACCTATTTCTTTCTCATTTTGCAAAAGTAAATTAATTTGATAGAAAATGTATTAAAAAGAAACCCAAATTGAGTATAAATGATGAATCTTTGAGGTTTAATAGGTTAATTTGTGAAGTATTTGCCTATTGAATATTAAAGTCGAACTTCAATCTATTTAACATGAAAATTTGACTAATTTAGGGTTCTAATCTATGTATAAAAGATAATATTTTTAGAAACCCTAATTTATAGTGAAAAGGAGAAAAAGCATGTTTATTTCAGATTATGGAAATAAATTACTAAATAATGATCCTAAGCATGTTAGGAGCGATAAGATGAGAAATTTAAGGTTTTTATGAAGTTTTATTGAATTAGGGTTTATAATACTAAAAGTGGAGGCAAAACCCTAATTGCAAAAGAAACCCTAAAATTGGAATAGAAATCCTAAGAAATAAGACGGGTTTGGATAAATCTTGATAAAAGGAATTTTGTATATTTATTTTAGGATTTTTGTGCCGACTTGCTTGCTTGGTCGGGTTTTCTCTACTTGATTGATTCTATCTCAAAAATCTGCAATCACAGGTATGTGGTTATGCTTATGAATATCTCAAACTAATTTTCTGAGGATTTTCAAAGTTTTCATCGGTTTCTTGAATCAAACTGTTGGATGAACTTAATTCATGCAAACTATAATGTGGATATGACTATCACCTAAGATATATACCTACTAGATCAGATCCTAGTCCCCTTTGTAGCTTGATAGGTTGACCTAGTACATGACTACCTATGGGGTAGGTCCATCATGTCATTGGATGACTTAGTACATGGCTACCTATGGGGTAGGTCCATCAAGTCACCATGAGTCAGAGATTGGGCTACCTTTGGGTAAGGCCATGTGACTCCACAACCCTAAGAAATGGCTACCTGTGAGGTAGGACCATGGGGGTAAGTATATACCATATGAGAGAGGTAGTATCCAAGTCCACTGTAGGGACAACACAGAGATAGGGGATAGGTATGAATTGAGTATTATTGCTTAAAACATAACCTTGATTATTAAATGATATTTGGTTACTTACATTGTTACCATAGTTGCACAATTTTTGTATTCCCCTACATACCAGTATAATTCGTTATACTGACCTCATAAACTGGATTTCTTTAATACTCAGGAGGAGAGCTTCCCTGCGTAGCTGCATCGGCGACTACCCTAGGGTTTGCAAGGTTGATGAAGAAGGAGGGGTCGTTGGATGTTTATGCCCTAATTCCTCCTGAGTATTAACGAATGATTGGCCTACCCATATCATCAAGGTGCACCTCCTTTTCCGGGAGCCCAACTCTAAAGAACTCCATAGTTAAGCGTGCTCAGCTTGGAGTAGTACTGGGATGGGTGACCAGTCAGGAAGTTGATCCTGGCTTGCGCATGAGTGGACAAAAGCGTGTAGTTAAGGCTAGTGGTGGTGGGGTTTTCTAAAGGATAAAGATGGAATTAATGATAAATAGGGTTCATATGTGAATTAGATCATGATGAACTATGAGTTGTCAATTCAAAGGAAATTAAAGGTGGAAATTGAGTCTAATGGTCTTAAAGTAACTTAAAAAAGATAAAGATGGTAGTTTTAGTATAAAAGGGAAATAATGGACTTTAAATGTGCTTATGATGTTAAAATTAGGGTTTGTGAAATAAGAGGGCATTGAATATGATAAAAGGTATTATAGAGGCTAAAACTCTAATAAAACCCTAATGTGGCCTAGAGAGCCTAAGGTGGCATCCAAGTCTATCTTTAGAATGTTCTGGATAAACTATAACACTTGGATGCCATGCATTAATTTCAGGATATGGTTGATTTCTTATTGCTTGTTCTTTATCCTTATTGCTTGGACATCAAGTTGCTCTAGATCAGGTATGTGGTTAATTATGAATAACCTCCTTAGTTTCCCGATGATTTTCCGGATGGTTAATCGCATTGAATGCAAATTATCTGTTGGATGTTCATATTTGCAAATCATAAAGTCACTATGATTATCACATTAAAAATAGAAATATGTATTCTCGCACCTACATGCCACCCTGATGAATGATGCCAAAGGTCAGGCTCAGATGGGTAGACCAATGGACACCTTGAGTGGTGACCCCAGGCACCAAGAAGGTGGCCTATGATATTGCATGACTAGCGGGAACCATGAATAGTGACCCCCAGGCACCAAGCTCGGGATTCAGAAGGTGGCCTCAAGTCATTGGCAAAGGGCACCCTAAGGTGGGTATGCCAGGGTTAGGGCAAAAGCGGTGGAGAATGTCATACTGAAAAGTGTAAATTGACTTGTTAATTAATTTGATTGTGATTATTAAATTGTTAGCCATATGTGCAAACTTTTGGTTGTCCCCACATACCAGTATATTTCGATATACTGACCGACGTTTTGTTTGTTGGTGTTTTAGGTACAAATGAAAAGAACAAACAGTAAAGTGGCATATGTGGAATTAAATGAGAAGTAACGTACACAGGAGGATTAGTTAGAGTAACATCTTCATGGATAGAAGTTTAGAAATCCCAGTTTTTCCAAGGTAAGAAAAGTTTTATTTTATACCTATTTTCAGTTTAGTTGGTAAAGTTTATTAATTATTACTGATTATTTGTTGAACCTTTGATCCTATTAATTGAATAACAGCTCTGACCTTCAGGTCTTCCTTAATTGGGGGTTACCGGGAGGCGGGGTTGTTACAATTGGTATCAGAGCAAACCATTTGTAACGCCTGGGCCTTAGGTTTCCTCCCATCCTGGGAGAGGGACCCTTTGGTAGGGGTTGTACCAGTTTTGTGGGTATGAGGAAACCTAAGGAGGGTTCATAGGATCTTGAGAAGCTAAGTAAAGAGTACATGGCATGAGAATGAACCTATAGACTCATAGATAACCATCTCTATGTGCATGTGGATGTGTTACCATGGAGGTAACCAGTATCGGGCTCGACCAAGGTAGGCAGGTCGCCGTGACCCTTATGAAAGGATGAAAGTCAGCCCATGAATGCAAGAAGAGAGATGATGGATGTTTGGGTAAGGTTCTATGTTGGACATGTACAATAATAGAATCCTAAGTCTATCCTAGGGTCAGGTATGGATAAGACTGATGGAAGAAGGAGTTGCCCAATTCCCTAGTTGCACATGACCATAGGGTCGGGAGGTAACAACTATCATTGTCTGAGGGCCATGGGTTAGGAGATTGATCACCTTCATGGACTCATGGGACCCAAAGGGCAGATGAGTAGGGCACTCTCGGGATTCTTAAGGGAAAAGGGATGACCCCAAAATTGCTGGCACCCTATAGACCTAGAGGAGATGACTAAGGAATGTGCTTGGACCAAGTAAGTTCGAGACCAGTTCTCATGGATAGAAGTTTAGAAATCCCAGTTTTTCCAAGGTAAGAAAAGTTTTATTTTATACCATTTTCAGTTTAGTTGGTAAAGTTTATTAATTGTTATTGATTATTTGTCGAACCTTTGATCCTGTAATTGAATAATGGCTATGTCCTTCGGGTCTCCCTTAATTGGGGGTTACTGGGAGGCGGGGTCGTTACATTATATCTTTTCAATATAGTCTTGGTAGAATTTTCATAATTATTATTAATTATTTGTCGAACCTTTGATCCAGAAATTGGGATAACGACTATGACCTCTTGGTCTCCCTTAATTGGTGGTTATCGGGAGGTGAGGTTGTTACAATTGGTATCAGAGCCTAGATTCCTCATTTAATCTTTAATAATTATTTAATTTTACAAATTATGTAGAACTGAGGGAGTTATTAGAGGATTATCCGAAAGACAAAGGTGTCTAGAAATGGATCACGTCAGGGGGCTGGCAATATTTTCCTCCGCACCGCTAGTCAGAATACAAGGACTCCCAGATCTGTGTGACTGACTGGCCAATGTCTTAGGATCTAACTCGAAATAAGATACCTTTAGGAGTCTCTCATCTTGTTCATCCCTTCTCATCTTACATTCTATTCAGTATTTTAAGAGTTAGGGTTTTTCTCTCTCTTCCTCACCCTCTTGAGGTATGGGTAAGTATGTTAAGGATTAAGGAATCCTCCATCAAATTAATAAAAGATATGTAATACGATGTTATTGACATAAGTATAATTAGCTTAAAAGTATAGACTAAAAGGTCTATTTGTATGCTTATGTAGATGGCTCGAGTGAAGACTGTGGCTATCCCAGATGCCTCCAATGGTGGTGGACCTTCATGCAAGGGAAAAGTATCTTCCGAGAAGAGGAAGAGGAACCATAGTGGTGAATCCTCAAAGAAGAGGAAGAGACCTAAAGAAACGGCTAATGAGGTCCCCAACCCTAAACAAATACCTTTCGACAACCTTGAAAAAGAGGAGGAACAAGTATACGATGGGGAACATGTGTATGAGGAGGAGGCCAAGATGGAAGAGGACCAATTTGGTGGTCCAAAACCAACCATGGTGGTTCACATCCCCGACGCTTTGTGGATGGAGCAACAAAAGAGTCTGACGGAAGCCATTAGTGCTTTGGCCCTCTGAGACATAGCTAGAGGTGAGAATGGTGAGCCGCTTCCTGTTTGTCCTTGACTGGGAGCCACCATTTTGGACTTCGTCAAGCTGAACATCAAGAAGTTCTAGGGAGAGGATAAATATGAAGTGGTTGACAAGGCAGAGGCTTGGCTACTTGCAGTCGAGAATGTATTATGCATGCTTGAGGTACAACCAAGCAAGAAGGTTCTCTTTGCTGCTCACCTCTTGGAAGGAGCAGCCAAGATATGGTGGGAAACACACATCACAGGCCAAGATTTGGCTGAAGAACCAATGGCATGGGCCGGCTTCAAGATGATCTTCACCGCCAGATTCATCCATGTCTCAGATAAGAAAGAAAAGGAAAGGGAGTTCACCAACATGACTCAAGGAAACTCATATGTGGCAGACTTTGGGCGTATGTTTCGAATCCTAGATCATTTTGGGCATATGATGGATGAGGAAAGAAGGGTGGACCACTTCATAGAGCATCTTCACTCTTCTATCAAGCCCCATTTGATGACAAGTAAACCTAAAACCTTCGCTGAAGCTTACAACACCGCCCTAGACATGGAGAGGACGGTGATGCCTGCTCAAAATCCACCCAATGGATATCTAGGTTTCACTAAAGGAATCCAAGGCCAGAAGAACAATCACAAGAAAGGTCATGGGCATTACCATACCAAGGGAATACATGGAGGAAAAGGAAAACCCTGTCAAGAGAACAACTGACATCAATGCCACACCTACGAGAAGTGGCATACAGGTGAGTGCCACTAAAATAAGAAGACCTACTATTTTGTCAATAAGAGGGACGTATCCAAGTTTCTTGTCCTCTGCTAGATCCTAGAGAACCAGGACCAATAGCAACCCCACCTGTGGCAGCCCCATCTGCTGGAGAAAGAAGATAAGCTCGAGTGTTTGCTATTCACAATGAGGAGGCTCAAGCTAATGCTAATCGGTTGATCGAGGGTAATAATCCTTAGAGTTTTCTTTTATGTTTTAAGATAAGCATGTAATGGTCTAATATTATGATGAAAACAATGTAGGCATGCTTGAAGTCATGGGGCACAATGTAAAAGCTTTATTTGACTTTGGATCTACTAATGCTTTCATTTCAAGAAATCTTGCAACTATGCTTTGTTTGGATATCAAGGATTTAGGGTATGTCTTAGATGTTACAACCCCGAGTTGTCGGATCTTTACATCTCTTTTGAAAACTCCGATGATACATGTGACATATTGAGATCATGAGTTTCCTACAGACTTTATCCTTCTTGATATGAATGAATTTGATGTGATCATTGGTATGGATTGGCTTTATACTTATAGGGACAATATTGAATGTAGGGAGAAGAAAGTGGTCATTAAGAAACTAGGTCACCCACCTTTCATCATTAGGGGTAGGAAGGATGCCACCACCATCCTGTATGTGTCAGCCTTGAAGGAAGAGCGGATGATGATTAAAGGTTGTCAAGCTTTCCTAGCAATAGTTATCGAGCCAGAGCCCAAGGTTCAACCCTTAGAGGAAATAGAGGTAGTCAGGGACTACGCAGATGTTCTCACTCCCAGGAGAAGCCCTATTTCATGAGAACCTTATAGGATGGCCCCTACTGAGTTGCTCAAGTTGAAGAAACAATTGCATGAATTGCTAGACAAGGGTTTTATCCACCCTAGCACATCACCATGGGGAGCACTAGTTCTTTTTGTAAAGAAAAGACATGGTTCGCTCTGAATGTACATAGACTACAGGATGATCAATCAGGCTACCATTAAGAACAAATACCCTTTACCCCGGATAGATGACTTGTTTGACCAGTTAAAGTCTGCTTGAGTCTTTTCCCAGATTGACATGAGATCAGGTTACCACCAGTTGAGAGTCAAGAATGAGGACATTCTGAAAACTGCTTTTAAAACCCATTATGGCCACTATGAGTTTGTGGTTATGCCTTTTGGGTTGTCCAATGCACACAATGTCTTCACGAATCTTATGAATAGTGTGTTTCAAACTTTCCTTGACTCATTTGTCATAGTATTCATAGACGACATCTTGGTCTATTTAGATGACTTAGATCAACAGCAAGACCACGTAAGTGGAGTCCTTGATGTCTTAAGAAAGCAGAAGTTTTATGGGAAATTCTCCAAATGTGAGTTTTGGATAGACTGAGACATGTTCCTTGGACACATCATCTCAGGAGGAACGATCGTCGTAGATCTAGCTAAAGTGTCGATAGTTTGAGACTGGCCTGCACCAAAGAACCCCTCTGAGATTCGAAGCTTCTTGGGGTTAGCAGGATACTATCGGTACTTCATCGCAGATTTTTCAAAGACCACCTTGTCATTGACCATGCTGACTCGGAAGGATGTGAAGTTCGTGTGGTCCGATGTATGTGAGGCTCATTTTTAGGAGCTGAAGGAGAAGCTGACCACTACCCCAGTTTTGACTCTACCATCAGGCAATGAGGGTTTCATGATTTTCACCGATGCATCAAAGATGGGACTTGGTTGTGTGTTGGAATAGAATCGGCATGTGGTTGCATATGCCTCCCGACAACTCAAGCCCAATGAGGTGAATTACCCTACACATGACTTAGAACTAGATGTTATCATCCATGCATTAAATATTTGGCGGCATTACCTGTATGGTGCTACCTTTGAAATCCTCACTGATCATAAGAGCCTGAAGTACCTCCTGACATAAAGAGACTTAAACATATGACAGTGATGATGGATGGAGTGCATGAAGGATTACGACTTCACCATTGCCTATCATCCAGGAATGGCGAATGTCGTAGCTGATGCGTTGAGTCAGAAATAGCTCAGGTGTGCAACTGTTTTGTCTAGTTAGTGGAAGAGTTTGGAGGAGCTGGTGGAGTGGACTCCACAACCTCTTGAAGGTCAAGTTTGATTGGACAATATCCAGATCCAATCTGAGTTGTTGGGTGAAATTGTTGCAACTCAGTTGGCCAGTGGGGAACTTGACAAGATGAAAGACTTGATGAAGAAGCCACATACCCATATTTCTTTGGGAATAGATGGAGGGATCAGATTCGAGAATCGCATATGGGTTACTAAAGATTCACCATTGAAGGGACATGTCCTACAAGAGGCTCATGGTTCCAAGTACACGGTACACCCGTGAACTACCAAGATGTTTAAAGGCATGTAGAGGTTTTTCTGGTGGCCAGGAATGAAGAAAGACATTACGGCATATGTGGCCAGCTGTCTTATGTGCCAAATGGTAAAGGCTGAACACCAACAACCCGATGGACTTTTATAGTCTATAGAGATTCCAAAATGGAAATGGGAACAAATCACCATGGATTTCGTGGTGGGTCTACCCCAGACCAAGAGAGGTCATGATGCGATATGGGTAGTGGAAGATCACCTTACCAAGTTAGCATACTCCCTTGCCCTAAAGACCACTACCAAGGTGTCAGAATTAGCTGAGCTATATATCAGAGAGATAGTGTGTTTTCATAGCATACATGGTTCCATCATATCTGATAGAGACCCAAAGTTTACTTCCAAGTTGTGGAAGCAAGTTCAAGAGGAACTTAGTACAAGGTTGAAGTTCAGTACCACTTATCTCCCCCAGACAGAAGGCCAGTCAGAAAGGACAATCCAGACCTTAGAGGATATGTTGAGAGCTTGTGTGTTCGATTGGGGTGGATCATGGGAGTAGTACTTACCTTTAGCTGAGTTTGCCAATAATAACAATTACCAAGCCAGTATCATGATGCATCCGTATGAAGCTCTTTACGGGAGACTGTGTCGGTCACCACTTCACTGGGATGATATTGGCGAGAGGACCTTGTTGAGGTTAAATGAGCTCCAAGTGTTTGCTGATAAAGTCGCTTTGATCAAGCAGAGGTTGAAGAGAGCCCAAGATCGACAGAAGTCGTATGCTGATGTGAAGAAGACTGATGTGCATTTCACTATGGGAGAGCATGTTATTCTAAAAATCTGACCACTCCTAGCTATAGCCAAGAACAAAGGAAACTTGAGTCCCCGATACGTGGGTCTGTTTGAAGTGTTAGAACGGATTGGTGAAGTTGCATATCATGTGGCATTACCCCCTCAATATAGTATGATGCATGATGTGTTTCACGTGTCCAATCTGAAGCGATATGTGCAAGATTCAAGCCATGTGCTGAGCATTGAACCCATTGAGCTTCAAGGGAAGTTCACTTATCTTGAGTTATCTTTGCAGATTCTAGATACCAAGGTGAAAGAGCTTAGAAATAAGAATATAGAGATGGTAAAGTTTCTTTGGAAGCACCATGGAGAGGATGAAGCAACATGGGAGCTGAAGACGGGCATGGAAAAGACGTATCCTGATTTGTTTGTTTGATTGAAGAATTTTGAGGGCAAAATTCCTATAAGAAGGGGAGGATGTTATAACCTCATTTTTCTAAACCATGTAATGAGATTTGTAAATCTCCTTTTAATTGATAAATGAAATAAATGGTTGAATTATTTGTTTGAATTGAATGATTTTCATGCATAATAGCCTTGTTTGTTTTCTTAATGGGCTTTATTGGCCATTGAGCCCAATTGAGAGAAAAAGAAAAAGAAAAGAAAAAGGAATTCAAGTGAATAAAGGGATAAATAATAAAATGGATAAATGATAATAAAAAGGCTAAGGAATATTCCCAATATGGGATTTTGAGCCATTAAGGTTCCTTGAGGTTCAAGGAACTCAAGATAATAATATAATAGCGAGGGAAAGAGAAAATATGTGGAAAATGTATATAATTAAATGATGAATTGAAACTAAAGAAAAATATCTGATTTCTTTAAATAATAAGCCCAAATTTGTCATGATGAAAGATTAAATCATTAATGACATTCTCTCAAAATTTGAGATAAAAAGGAGTTATAGATTAGGAGTCATATTTTTCTCAAATAATCATCAAATATATGAATTATCTTGAATATAGGAATTCTTTTCCTTTTTGGTTGAATGCGGGGGGATGAGGGCCGTTGGATCTTGATCCGATGAGTGGCTCTCATCATCCAGTTCCAAAGGAACTCGGACTCTGGATGAGTTATAAAGGGATTTTCCCCTTGATTTCCCCTCGATCTAGTACATGTGCAGTCTTGGAAATATTTCCATTGAGTCCGGGAGAGGATCCCGAACCCTCTCAACCCTGGTTTGTTGATCTCTCAAAGCATCTAGGTGAAATGCCTAATTCGTCGAAGGTGAGGGTGGCGACTGAGGGAGAAACCCTAAAGGGACCCCTCCTAACCCTATAAAAAGACCCCCTCTTGACTCTCCATCTCACACAGATCTTGAACGACTGCCTCACGACCCCCGACACCCTCCCTGTGTCTAGATTGATCTCGCTCCGATGAGATATCCGCCGTGGTGCCGCTGTAGGTTTGTGTGAAGAAGAGAAGGAGGAAGAGGAGCAGTAGCCATTGGATAGCGATCCACCGTGGTCACACGTGCCGATCCAACGAACCAAGGAAGGGTCAACTAAGTTAGCTGCGCACGACAAGAGATGTTGGATTAAAAGGGCGGATCACTGGACTATCGATCGAGCGGTCGTCATTTTTTTGGTAAATTCTTCTCTGTTACCGAAATTCCAGAAAAAGGGTTTTTCTTGTGAAATTCATAGAAATTTCCATGTATCTCAGATTAATAAACTTTATATATGAAAGTTGATCAAAAAAATACGAGTAACAAGATAAAAATGGTTTGGTAACCTATTTTTTATCTCATTTCGCAAATGTATATTAATTTGATAGAAAATGTATTAAAAAGAAACCCTAATTGAGTATAAAGGATGAATATTTGCGGTTTAATATGTTAATTTCTCAAGTATTAGCATGTTGAATATTAAAGTCGAACTTCAATCTGTTTTACATGAAAAGTTGACTAGTTTAGGGTTTTAATCTATGTATAAAAGATAATACTTTTAGAAACCCTAATTTAGGGTGAAAACAAGAAAAAACATGTTTATTTTGGATTATGGAAATATATTACTAAATAATGATCCTAATCATGTTAGGAGTGATAAGATGAGAAATTTAAGGTTTTTATGAAGTTTTGTTGAATTAGGGTTTATAATCCTAAAAGTGGAGGCAAAACCCTAATTGCAAAAGAAACCCTAAAATTGGAATAGAAATCCTAAGAAACAAGATGGGTTTGGATAAATTTGGATAAAAGGAAATTTGTATATTTATTTCAGGATTTCTGTTCCTACTTGCTTTCTTGGTTGGGTTTTCTCTACTTGATTGATTTTGTCTCAAAAATCTACAATCACATGTATGTGGTTACGCTTATGAATATCTCGAACTATCTTTCCGAGGATTTCCAAAGTTTTCATTGGTTGCTTGAATCAAACTGTTGGATGAATTTAATTCATGCAAACTATAATGTGGATATGAATATCACCTAAGATATATGCCTACTAGTTCTGATCCTAGTCCCCTCTATAGCTTGATAGGTTGACCTAGTACATGGATACCTATGGGGTAGGACCATTAGGTCATTGGATGACTTAGCACATGGCTACCTACGGGGTAGGTCTATCAAGTCATCATGAGTTAGATATTGGGATACCTTTGGGTAAGGCCATGCGACTCCACAACCATAAGTAATGGCTACCTGTGAGGTAGGACCATGGGGGTAAGAATCTACAATATGAGAGAGGTAGTATCCAACTCCACTGTAGGGATAACACAAAGATAGGGGATAGTTATGGATTGAGTAGTATTTCTTAAAATGTAACCTTGTTTGTTAAATGATATTTGGTTACTTACATTGTTACCATAGTTGCAGAATTTTTGTATTCCCCCACATACCAATATAATTCATTATACTGACCGACATTTTGTTTGTCGGCAATTTAGGTACAAGATCTAAAAGGAAAAATAGTAAATTGGCATAATGTGAATAAATGAATTAAAGTACAAGGAGGATTAGCTAGAATGGTTTTAGTCGTGAATAAAAGTTTAGTAATCCCAATTTTAAAAAGGTATGCAAAGTTTTATTTTATTACATCTTTTCAGTATAGTCTTGGTAGAATTTTCATAATTATTATTGATTATTTGTCGAACCTTTGATCTGGAAATTGGGATAACAGCTCTGACCTCTTGGTCTCCCTTAATTGGGGGTTACTGGGAGGTGGGGTCATTACAATTTTACTATGGAAGGGAATATGTTAGGTCCAAATTTCTTACATTAGATGAACCCTTTTGAATTTTACATGAGTGTTGTTAAAGGTGATGTTTGAAATAGTTGTCACCTTTCAAAAGATTTAGAGGGGGATGAATAGAGATATTTGGAACATTAAAATTAATTACACAATTAAAGCACTCAACCAAAGAACGAGGAGGAAACAAGGAAGACACTTTGATGTAGAGTGGTTCCTACCATTGAAATCAAAGGTAGCTGTCCACTACACAATTGTTTCCAATTTGGATTTTTAAAGTGATTTATTTTATTGCCTCGCAAGGATGCTGCACAAAATACAATCACCTTCAACTCCCTTGAAGTAGACTTCTCCTTGAAGTAGCCTTCCTGAAGTAACTTCAAGTCTTTGGAGCAACCTTCACCTCCTAAAAGTAGCTACACCACCTTGAGATAGCCTTCTTTTAGAATTAGCTCCAACATCCCTTGAAGTAGCCTTCCATGAAGTAATCTCAAGATCCTCTCGTAGCAACCTTCTTCACAAAGAAGTAGCTTATCTGATGCTCCCTGAAGTAGTCTCCACAATCATGGAATACCCAAGGAGAAATTACAACTTGTACCTATGAAGGGAGATTGGAAGAAAGGAATGCAACAATGTAGCACAACACTTTGATCCTATATCAAGCATTAGAATCTCCCATCCACTAAGGATGAATGTGGCTATGTGTGGTGGCTTGAAGATTGTTTCTAAAGGACATGAAATTGAAGCAAGTAAAATAAGATGGCAAGTGTAGCTTTTGCTTAGTTTCTCACAAGAATTTATTCTCAAGTCTAGTTGTGTATCTTAGGTGACCTAAGGCCTCTCCTATTATAGGAATGGTTTGCAAGTGCTTAGGGACATTATAGAGGGTTTCTAGGGTATTCATAGTGCTTAACTAGTCATTAGGTATCCATTAATTGACTAGAAATGGCTAATTGTTTTGACCTCAAAAGAACAATCTAGAAACTATCTCAATCGAGGAACTTGTCGATCGAGATGTGTCTCGGTCAAACTTTTTTTAACCGAGGAGCGGTTTGGAGCAAAAGTGTTGCAACGTCTATTTCCAATCCCCAACTACAAACTACTTGGTCTAACAGTCATGGATTTTGGGTCGAAGCTTGTTCGGTCAAAGATATTGTCGACTAAAAACCTATTTTAGGGCATATATGTATAATTTATTGATCAATGCTTGTGACTTCAACCGAAGTGGTTCTTGGTCAAGAAAATCTTCAATTGAGTGTGTCTTGGTCGAGAAGTTTGTCGACCGAGAGTATCCCTATTTCAATTGAATCACCTACTAAGTGTGTGTATCATGGGTGATGGTGACTCTACCACTGGGGGACAACCTATATAAAGGTTGTGAGTGGATGAGGAAGATCTAATGCTTGATTTACATGATATCAAGGTACTTGTACATTATATACCTGTATCAGTTTTTACATTGAGTACAATCACAAAAATATTAAACATTTAAGTGCACTGATCTCCCATTTGTGTCGATCTTCAATTATCCAATTCCTTATTTTCTTGAACCTTGGAATACTCAAGTAGCACGTTAGATCCTCAAGAATGAAATGTTTGTCATCATCAAAACAAAGGGTTATTAATGTCCATATTATCCAACAATCTCCCCCTTTTGAAGATGACAAATATTTCTAAAATATAATCAAAATAATTTATATGAGATGAGTTTCATACTTGAGATTTACCTGAAATGAGAATGTTCTCTTGTTTTCATGAAGTGTGTGCCAATTATTCCTAAATAGACGTGGAACATAGTATCCATCTCTTAAGGAATGTAGCATCAATTAATGTCAAGCCAAGAGAACATGAAACTCATTAATTTTGATTTATATTATTTCTCCCCCATTGTGATTTTACAAAGATAATCATATAATCATATGTGTAAGTCAATAAGACTCCCCCTTAGTTTTTTTTCTTCAAAAAGAATTTCAAATTTAGCCACAATTCAAGGACCAATATTAATTTCTCAACCATTTGCAAGGGATGTTAAGCCCTGAAATGATATGGGATTCCTTTAGGCTCATGGTGGGATCAATAAATATATTTATCAACAATTTACAAGGGATGATAAGACATGAAATGATATGAGATTCCTTTGGGCTCATAGTGAAATCAATAAATGTATCTCTAACCAAATACAATGGATGTTAACCCTGAATTGGTGTAGAGTATTAAATTAAGAGAAAGATATACATTATATTCAAGAATTTTGTGAGCTCCCCTAAAAAAAGTGACTTTAAAGATACTAAGGTATTTCAAATCATAACCTTTAAAATGAATTGATTAAGTAAGACTATGAATCAATTTTTATAAACAATCTTGTTTGTTGCAAGATCTTAAAAGTTTATCTTATTCTAAGCAAATTAAAATTTAATAAATTAATGTTGGGTGCAAGTAAATGATTACAAATAAGAACCTTTGTCTGGCTTATTTTTGGTCGACCATGACTTCGACCGGGGCACCCCTCAGTCGAACTCCTTTTCGACCGAGAGGCATTTTTGCAAATGTCCCATTCATGCATCTTTGTTCTTAGAATGAACCAAGATGTAACATTTTCTTTTATATTAGTATAAATGACCAATCACCGTTATGCATATTTACATTCATTTGATGATGTTAATTCTTATCCAATGATTTATAAATCATATCTAAATCTATTTATTGTCATTAAATCCTAATGTTATTCCATCATGCCCATATAGTTCCAATGTTTTACTTTTAGGTCTAGGAGCTGAATTTTATTCATTATTTTAGTAGGCTCATTTGTCCAATAATTGAATATTTAAGGATATGACTAAGTCTTTTTGTGTATAATCATCATTAAATCTTTAGATTATTTGTTTAATTTTTTTTCAAAATAAAGCCTTTTTGTAACAAGATCAAATTTGTCTAACTTTTGCTTCTCACAAATTTTAGATTTATAAAAAAAACTAGATAATGATTCAAAGAAATTTTCTTGTGTGAACAATCTTTTTATTCCATTACCAATTTATTTTTTCAATTAATATCCATAGTGTTAACAAGTTTACAATTTACTCTATCAACAACTTTGATGTTTTTCTATCAACCATAACTATTGTTATAGCATTGATGATATAGTTCTTTGACACATAGCACATTTAAAACCATCACTTATGCTAACAGTTTTAGCTTTGAAATTTTCTTCATATGTGGACAATAATTTTACCTTTTCTCCAAGTGTGTGAAAATCTTCTTATTTCATGTGCCTTTTAGAGTAACTTTAATAGACCATCCAAACTTGCAAAGTATGAAAGTTTTGGTCCCATATAGTGGTCCATTTAGTTAGGAGAATTATTATAAATATTTTATCATTTCAACTATTTGGAACAATTTCATATGAAGTTTTTAGTATGGATTTGGGTCATCGAATTTAATTGTAGTTGAATAATTTTGTTTTCAATAATAAGTCCTGACAGAACTATATTTGGTCAAACATTTATTCGGTCGGAAGAATTTTAGGTCGAGCTAGTTATCGACCGAAAAGATTTTCCAGTAACACAATGTTGACAGAACTACCTTCGGTCGATCTTTTCTTTGACTAGATTAGTTCTCAGACAGCCATTTTGTCGACTGAGATGAAGTTCTGTGCACTTTCAGTAAATTCAACATTTCTAATGTAAATGTATCATCCCAATATATTTGGATAACATAATTAAGTAGTCAAATATAGAAAGATAAACAAGTTCAGGCTTAATTTAGTTGAGATAATACATTATGAATTTCAAGGTAAAGTTTAGGTCAAATCTCAACTAATTTGACCAACATTTTTAAGTTGGGGGTTTTGGAATCCAAACCAAGTCAACATCCTTTTTCTTGTATGGGCAAGATAATGAATAGCGTCCAAGACGTAAACAGTAATGACGAAAAATAGAATCAATTTCGTTTCTCTTCTTAGCTAGATTGTCTTTAGGCATATATATGCCCTTCGTTTTGGGTTTTTATGTTTTTCTAGTTCTAGGATTTTGGTAGGATTTCTCTTTAGGTACATGCCTAATCCTCTCCTCCCAATTCGGCCAAATGAGTTGTTTAGGATTTTATCAAGAATGTCTTTGTTTTTCAAACTACTAATGTCCTTTTTCAACTTTACAATTTCATTCATTCTCTTTTTAATGTCTAACTGTGTTTGGTCTAGATTAGATAACAAATTGTCTCTTTCTTTGACAATAGCATCATAATATGAATGAGTACATAGGATAGGTTGGTTTGAAGATCAATTATCTTAGCAAGCAATTCAACCTTTTCTTGGCAAAGATTATTGTTAGTTTCTAGAGCAAGAAATTTAATATTTCAATCATTAATGTGTAGATCTAACAGGAGTTTCCTCATTGGTTGGTCTGAAGGGTGGCGACTTTACTGTGGGACATGCTGCTCGTAAAGCCGTTTCTACTAAAGTGGCCAAACATGAGAAGGCATGTACAATCAACATGTTTTTATCCCATTTGGTTTTGACACTTTTGAGTTCCTAGCACCTCAGGTTGTGGAGCTTCTTAAGAGAGTTCAAAAAGTTATGCATAGTAATGTAATGACCCCCAGATCTATGGATGTGGTGTTTCATAGGATTGGATTTGCCATTCAAAAAGGGGTGGCGGCGCAGCTTGTTGCCTGCCTCCCTTCTATTTACTTGTAATCTTGTAGTTACATATAAATAATCTAAATACATGAATCATTAATAGATGATTTCAAAGTAGATTTTTTAGAAATAAAACTTTCCTTTTCAAAAGTAAGATCATTCAATTTATCATACAAATATTCATTGGTTTTTGTGAGCCTTTTTAATTTATTTTTACATTCAATATATTTATCATGTAATTCTTCAATACTAGTGACTAACTCTTCTTTAGATAAATCAAGAAGACTTACCTCATTTTCTTCTTCATTTATTGTTGCAATGAAACAACTTACCTTGTCTTCTTCTTCTTCACTCTTACTATCATCGCTTGAGTCATCCCAAGCTGCCTTGTAGGCCTTTTCTTTCTTCTTGAGAGTAGATTTCCTTCCCTTCTTAATTTTGGGACACTCATTTTTTAAATATCCCTTCTTTCCACATTCAAAGCACCTAAGGGAAGAAGAGTAAGAAATCAAAGAATTTTTGTTAGTTTTGAACCTTCATTATTTCTTACCATTTACATTGAGTGCCTCTTCTTTACTATCTTCTTCACTTGTTTCATTACTTTCTTTAGTTGATGCCCTAAAAGCAATTTCCATCCTTTTCTCCTTCTTGTGTTCAGATTCCAATCTTCCTTCTTATTCAAGAGTGACTTCATGAGTTTCTAGATTTTCGATGAGTTTCTCCATCTTTAATGTGGTGAGGTCATTGCCTTCTTCAATCGCTGTCACCTTTGGCTTTTATTTCATAGGCAAGGACCTTAGGATCTTAGAGACTTGATTTTCCTCACTTATATATTTACCTAAGGCATTCAAGATGTTAATAATAGAAGAGAACCTTGCACAAATTTCACTAATAGTGTCATTAGATAACATTCATAATTGTTCAAACTTTTGTTTAAGCATATTAATCTTAGTATTATTTACTTGAGTTTTAACTTCATGTGTAATTGCAAGTTTATTCCATATTTCATAAGAAGCCTCGCATGAAGATATTCTATTAAATTCACTTATAGAAATAGAACTATATAAAATGCTTAAGACTTTTGCATTTAATTGAACTTGTTTTACCATATTTGGATCCCGTGTTGCATATTTCATTGTGGGAAGTACATAGGGTGTAGATACCATCCTCCAAATGTCCAAGCTAAGTGTAGTTGCTTCCATCAAAGGGTGTTGGTCAGGTCATGTAGCTTCCTTCAAGGTTGAGGTTGTGAAGTACATCATCCCCCATTCTTTAAGACCTGTTACAGCACCTTGAAGACATGCTCAGATTCCAATTATAGAATCTACAGGGGCTGAATATAGATTTTTGGAACTTTGAAATTAATTACACAATTAAAGCACTCAACCAAAGAAGGAGGACTAAACAAGGAAGGCACTTGGATGTAGAGTGGTTCCTACCTTTGAAATAAAAGGTAGTCAGTCCACTAGCCAAATGTTTCCAATTGGGATTTTGAAAATGATTTATTTTATTACCTCACAAGGATGTTACACAAAATACAATCACCTTATACACCCTAGAAGTAGCCTTCTCCTTGAAGTAGCCTCAACCTCCTTGAAGCACCCTTCTTGAAGTAACTTCAAGTCCTTGCAGAAGCCTTCACCTCCTAGAAGTAGCTCTACCACCTTGAGATAGCCTTCTTTTAAAAGTAGATCCAACCTCCGTTGAAGAAGCCTTCCTTGAAGTAATCTCAAGCTCCTCTTGTAGCAACCTTCTTCACAAATAAGTAGCTTCTCTGGTGCTCCCTCAAGCAGCCTCCACGATCTTAGAGTAGCCAAGGATTAATTACAACTTGTACCTGTGAAGGGGGATTGGAAGAAAGGAATACAACAATGTAGCACGGAGCTTTGATCCTATATCAAGAGTTATAATCTCCTATCCACTTAGGATGAAAGTCACTATGTGTGGTGGCTAGGAGATTGTAGCTATAGGATACAAAATTGAAGCAAGTAAAATAAGATGGCAAGTGTAACTTTTGCTTAGTTTCTCACTCGAATGTATTCTCAAGTCTAGTTATGTGTCTTAGGTGTCATAAGGCCTCTCCTATTTATAGAAATAGTTTGCAAGTACTTAGGGATTCTCTAGAGGGTTTCTAGGGTGTTCTTAGTGCTTAACTAGATATTAGGTATCCATTAATTGACTTGCAATATCTAATTGTTTCGAGCTGAAAAGAACAATCCAGAAACTATCTCAGTCGAGGAACTTGTCGACTGAGATGTGTCTCGGTTGAACTTTTCTTTGACCGAGGAGGGGTTTGGAGCAAAAGTGTTGCAACGTCTATCTCCAACCCCCAACTACCAACCACTTCGTCTAACGGTCATGGATTTTGGTTCAAAGCTTGCTCAGACGAAGATATTGTCAACCAAAAACCTATTTTAGGGCACAGATGTATACATTACTGATCAGTGCTTGTGACTTCGACCGAAGTGGTTATTGGCTAAGAAAATCTTTGATGGAGTGTGTCTCGGTCTAGAAGTTTGTCGGCCGAGAGTATCCCTATTTCTATTGAATCACCTTCTAAGTGTGTGTATCATGGGTGATAGTGACTCTAACTCTAGGGGAAAACCTATCTACAAGTTGTGAGTGGATAAGGAAGATCTAACACTTGATTTGCATGATTGATAACACCTAAAAGTATGCATTTATGCTAAGCATTTATTTATGGCCTTGTGTTACTATAGACTTACATATGCCCAAAATAACCCATGTTTCTTATCTTTTACTAATTTATGTCTTTTATTAGATAAATTTGCTCAACTAGCCAATTTTGGGACTTGTAGGCACGAGCCTGAAAAGACATCTATTCTCCATGATTTCTCCCCAATACACAGTTTTTGTAGTAGCTAGACTCCCATCCATCATGATTGTGTTGGACTAAGCATCACACTATGTGCACCAGCTTAGGAGACAGTGGTCCCCGGGTGGTTTCATTCCATAATATCAAGACAGTGCGCCAAGAAGAAGTAACCTCGACTGCGATCGAGGTACATCATCCTCGATCATGACCGTGGCCAAGAAGAAATAACCTCGATCGCGACTGACATACTTCTTCCTCGACCGCGACCGCGATCTCAACCTCGACCGCGACCTCGACCGTGACCGAGGTACATCTTCCGCGACTGCGATCTCGACCTCGACCGCAACCGCGACCGCGACCTCAACCGTGACCGAGGTACATCTTCCTCGACCGCAACCATGACTGCGACCATGACCGTGGGGTGCACCTCGACTACTACCGAGCAAGACCGCGGTCTGGATCTATACCTCAACCATTTTGCCTATAAATACACACCCCCACAACCTGGAGAGGGGTTCCACACCTTGGGGAGTTCCATCTACATGTTCGGATCTGGGGAGTTTTTCCACCCTATGGTCCCAACCTGGTGAAGTTCCCAGAGCCTCGTGGGAGAGTTGGAGGTCTGAGAAGGCTGAAGTGCTCATTCTAGACCCGTCTCTTCAGCGTGCTTCCATTCCCCACCATCTTCCCCCTCAGTCTTAGATCTCTAAAGGCGGAAGCTGAGGAGAGAGAAGAATGCGGATCCATCTTCTTTAAGAGAAGGAGAATGTCCACACCATCATCTTCCACCATCTTTCACTCACCATGCTACTGTTCGGGGGCAGGATCTAGAGAGAAAGGAGGCCGAGGAGTCCAAAAGATCAAGGAGCATGATCCAAAGATGAGATCCGACCTATACGGAGGCTAAGGAGAGAGAGACACCTCTCCTCTATGGGCTAAATCTCTTCTTCTCTACTTTTCTTCCACTGTTCTCCTTTGTTTCTGTACACATGATGTTCTTCCATCTTTGTTTGGTGCCAACTATGCTTGTCCATGGCTAGTTGAGCTCCTTCTTGGCTATGTAGCCCATTTTGGTCATGTTTATGTACTTTTACCTTAAGTAAGTAGTTTTATTTCAGATCTAGCACGTTTTATGTTCTATCTCCTCTTTGTGGTTATGATTGCTAGTTTGGTTGATCTCTTTCTTGCTTAAACTACTATTTCTTCCTATATCGAGAGATTCATTGAAGAAACAGACAAGAGAAGATAGTTTGGATCGAATTCAGAAAAGAGGATGGTTCAAGTTCGTCTGTTCCTAACATCCCAAAATATTCTAGACCTGAGAGGGTATCTAGAATATCCTAGGATGTTGGTTTATCATCCTCAAGAGAGGTTTTATATTATCGATGGGTTTTAGTCACGCTACGCGAGAGTGAGTGGTATGACCCCACAGGAACAGATACCACATTGTGTGCTATTTTCAAATGTAGGTTGCTTGATGAGGTGTTTGAGGGTTGTCTACACCCGAGAATGGGTGCATAGACTGCCCAACTTGTGGTTACATAGCCAAGAACTCCTTCTCTCTAATTTAGTAGAATCCTACAGACTCTGTTTTATTTTCTTTTCTTTTTTTTGTTTTAATTCGTGACAACCCGCTAGAGTAGATCTAGCCCCTTACTTTTCCGATTATTGTCATGGCTTATCTAACTTAAGAATGAAATCTCAAGTGTCCTAAATGTCACCAGATACCTATGTTCGACAATGTATATCTAGTTTGACTATGTAATAAAATTTGTGGGGGTCCTTGAATGTTTTGGGTTATAAATTTAAAAGTTCGATTCTTTCTGAGTCTGCCTCCCTTTCCGGACACGCAATTTGAGGCCGATCAATGATATCTAGCTACTTGTACATTATATAATTGTACAAGTTTTTACACTGAGTACAATCATGAAAATATTAAACATCTAAGTGTATTGATCTTCCATTTGTATCGATCTTCAATTATCCAATTCCTATTTCCTTGAACCCACGAATACTCAAGTAGAACATTAGATCCTCAAGAATGAAATGTTTGCAATAATGTAACATCCCTGGCCTGGGTTATGCTTTAACCCTAGGTGTTTTGATTAAGAAAGATGATTATATGTTTAATCTCATCTTGTGAAAAGTAATTAGGGCTCATGAGGAACTTATGTTTCAATTTTGGTCCTGTTTGAACAATGTTGAAGCAATGATTTCTTATTTTGGACTAAAGTGCAAATTACCCAAGTTGAGGGGTTAACTTGAAAATTGCACATGATAAGATGTTCCTCAGATGTTGAGACATCATAAGGATGAATATGATGTAGTAGTATGGTTTCTACAAGCCTGGACATCAAGATAGAGCTTGTTGGACAATGTTGTGCATTAAAACCTAGTTTTGGAGTAAAGTGCAATTTACCCAAAATCTAGGGTTCAATATGCAAATTACCACTTCAATAAGGTCCTTAAGGTTTCGTGGCATCATTTATAACAAATAAAATGAGAGGGACTCCTCATTTGAACTAAGTTGGAGGAGAGATAATCTTGACATTAAAATAATCAAGAATAATGCCTAATTGAAACCCTAATTCGATTTAGGGAAAAAATGAATAAAAAATAATTGAAGGGCTTTCAACCAAAATGTTTTGGGTTGATTTTGAATAAGGATGGACGTTCCTTTGCTAAGATAAGGAACGAAAATATCTTAAGTAGGTGAAATTCCACTCACCTTATTATAAAGAAAAGTAATTTCCACTCACATATGGGATATTAATATAATAAGCATTAAGGTGCTTAATTTTCTTTTCTTTAAATTGATGATAATGAAGGGGAATAAAAGGCAAAGGAAGGTGCCTCGTATCCATGGAATTGAGGGGGAATAGGCGGCCATAATTTTTGGATTAATTGGATTTTTATAAGGCATTTTCTCTCTCATCAATTTCCTTATAAAAGTGCCTTTTCCAAATGAATTGAAAGGCTTTTTCGTCCCTTTCTTCTTCCTTTGCTTGGGATGAGCTCAAGGGGACTTAGGAGCAATAGGAGGACGAGCCCCAACCTGTTGGTAAGCTTCTTGACCCTGGTTCTTCATGATTTCATGGTGGAAATCGAAAATAAATTATGGATTCCTTCTTATTTCGATCTCCTCTTCAACCCTAGCCAACTTTTGCAATCAAAAGCTTGAGGACGAGCCTAGGGGGAGTTGCTATTGCATCAATCTTCTATGCTTTGTTGATTGATTTCTTCAATTTTATACACTTTTGTTTCTTTGCTGCAAATTCCATCAAGAACGGTTTCTGTTCTTGGGTGCACGAAGTAAGATGATGATGACATCATCATAAGCAAGCACCTCACCAAATATCTTGGGAGCAAACGATCTCAAAAGTTGGGACCAAACAGTTTCACCAAAACCGTTTGGTGGAAAACGGGTTCAAACCCATTTGAAGGAGTTGACCAAGCGTTGACCGTTTGGTAATCTCGTTCCTAATTATGTAGGATAATGACCCTCCAAATTTTAGGGGTTAAATCCAAAGGAATCATAGGTTGAAGGCCAATCAATTAGACAAATCGAATTGAATTAAGTGCTGATTTTGAACCTGAATAACTTGACCTGCTTGGGAAAACGGGTTCAAGACCGTTTGAGAAGGTTGACCAAGCGTTGATAGTTTGGTATTCCTGTTTATAATGATGTTGGTTAATGACCCTCCAAATTTGAGGGGTTAACTCCAAAGGAATCATAGGTTGAATGCTAATCAATTAGGAAAACCTAATTGGATTAGGTGCTGATTTTCAACCTGATTAACTTGACCTGCTTGGGAAAACGGGTTCAAGACCGTTTGAGTGAGTTGACCAAGAGTTAACCGTTTGGGAATATCGTTCCTAATTATGTAGTTTAATGATCCTCCAAATTTGAGGGGTTAACTCCCAAGGAATCATGAGTTGAAGGCTATTCAATTAGGCAAACCCTAATTGAAAACAGTGCTGAAATTCCAATGAGTTAAGTTGAGATTTTCGGTTGATTAGCCCAAACGGGTTCAAGACCGTTTGGGAATCATCCAAACGGGTTCAAGACCGTTTGGGGATCTGGGGTCAAGTATAGTTGATCAATTGAAGGTCCAAAGGTACTAAATCATACTGCAACTCAATGCTGATTTGTTGATCAACTCGATAGACCAATCCATGATGATTTTTCACTAAAGTCCAAAGGTTGGATGAGCCAAACGGTCTCAAGACCGTTTGGAGCTCATCCAAATGGTCTCAAGACCGTTTGGTGGTCACCCAAGACCGTTTGGAGGTCTAGGGTTGAGTATGGTTAGCTGTTTGAAGGTCTAAAGGTACTAAGCTGATATACAATGCAATGTTGATTTGGTGATCAATCCAATGAACCAAACCCCAATTGGATTGCTTAGATTTGAGTGATATGATGGGCAAACGGTCTCAAGACCGTTTGGAGGTCATCCAAACGACCTCAAGGCCGTTTGGGGTCATGTCATACCCAATTTCGATGATGGTTCAATGGTTTCAAAGCAACTAGTCTTACATTGATTAGTGTTGTTGAATCATCGATTCCAAACCCTAATTCAATTGAATCAAACCCTAATTGATGATCAATTGAGGGTCAATTTAGGGTCAAATTAGTTGAAGGTTGACTTATCAAACTCAATTTAAGTATGAATATAGGTCCAATTGATGATTGGTTCCATGAATTCAATGATTGAAGGAATCAACATTGGAAACCCTAATTCAATTGGATACCTCATGTTATTGAAGGTCCAATTGATCAAACCTTTTTGGAAACCTAATGTAATTAGGTGAGAGATACCTTAATGGTACTAATTAAGAATGCATAAAAAATGCATGGATCCAATACATGATGAAAACCCTAATTGAGGTTGATTCCATGTATAACCCTAATAAGAGGTTGTCTACATGTGAAATCACTAATTAGGATGAATAGTAAACCCTAGTTGAGGGTGTATCCAAGTGAAACCCTAGTTGAGGGTGTATCCATGTGAAATCCTAATTGAGGGTGATTTCATGAGAAACCCTAATTGGGAATGATTAGTAAACCCTAATTATGGGCAATGTGATATGAAATCCCTAATGAAGGGTGATGCTATATACAATCTCTATTCTAAAGAAGGGAGATGGTATGTGAAACCCTAATCCCTAATGAATGAATAGAATTCATACTTGAATATGATTTATGAGGTGAACCCCTGTGGCACGACCGTGCAAGGTAGCACGGCCGTGGTGGATTTCACTTTGCACGACCATGCAAGGTAGCACGGCCGTGGTGGCTTCCCTTTGCACGACCGTTCTTGGTTACACGGCTGTGGTGCTCTATGCTTGACTTAGAGCTGAATTGAAAGTGACCTAACATGGTCGTTTTGTTAATTTCCAACCTAAGGATGAGAGAGAAACTCATACCTTGTGATGATAATCATTTAATGATACATAATGAATGTAATAAGTATGAATGAATACTTAGGATATCAATGAATGCTCCTAGAGGAGTGTAGCAATAAATTAGGGTTGGAGTGATAATACAAATATGAAACCCTAATTGATAAGAAAGGAAAATCCTAACCCTAGCTTTGGGTAAATGGATGAAAAACCCTAATTGATGGTAAACCCTAACCTTGGTAAGGGAATAGTGGTGTTACCCTATATTGCATGATGTGTTGTGAACTTGATAAATCTATTATCATGTGTGATAATCATGCAGGTCTCATGAGGTGATGATCATAGCCAGATATGAGCTATGATGTTTATTTGATAAGAGTTCATTGGCCATATGTGCCATTATGTTCTTGTTACTTAGAAAAGAAGTAACAAGATTAGTATGGGCTTGTAAGCCTTGTTATAAAGTTGTTGCCTAGTGAGAGGTGACAAGATGTGAATGGCCTTATGAGCCATGTGAATAAAGTTGTTGCCTAGTGAGAGGTGACAAGATGTGAATGGCCTTGTGAGCCATGTGAATAAAGTTGTTGCCTAGTGAGAGGTGACAAGATGTGAATGGCTTTTGAGCCATCTGAATAAGTATCTGATGAAAGTGGTACATGTCTCTTTATAGCATTTATCTGAATAAAATATGTTTGAGAACTTGACTGATGCTAAAAGAATATGATAATGTACTTAAATAATCAAGTGAAATCTTTCATGTAGTGCTCTGACCATAGATCCATCATCGTCAGGAATAGGTGATGGTGAAACAGGTTGCTCCGCGGCATATCCTGGATTTCGTATATTTTTTAATATACGGGGTTCAATGGGCAAAAATATCCTTACGTCCTCTTGAAATGATTTTGAGGAGGTAAACAAGAAACCTCTCAAATCCTTCATGAATAGGTCGGGATAGATGTATCACTAATCTCCCGATGATTGGGCCAGATGTTGTACCCATCTCCCAATGTTTTTGTCGGGTCGATGGAGATAAAAATGAAATCTCTCGATTGCCGACGAGAGTGCAGTTGACGCTGTAACTCTGTAGCGAAGTTTCCAGTATACCCTGGAAAGCTACATTAGCAGAGACACGAGATATCCTGCATTTTGTCTCACACTGACCGAGACGTGGGAGGTCTTGGAAGCCGGCTCTTCCCTAGACCTATGTATGGTACCGGTTTCAACTTCGCAATGGCCGGTTGGAGCACGAGCGGTATACCTCATCTCCTCAGAGCTTAAATATGATTGTAAAATGTAATCAGCCATATAGTATGTTTGTTTAAGGATTGAATATGGAGATTCATTGGCTGATGTTGCATTTCTTTGTGCATTCCTTAGCGGATAAATGCAATTTATGTCTCTTTATATTCTCTGCAAAGTAGACAGATGAATTACTTATCTACCATGGGTAGATGCAATGCTCTCCTTGAGAATAGGAGATTATCTTATTATGTTCTATGATGAATAATTCTGCCTAATAAGGTAAAAGTAACCCCTGCTCAGTTTTAATTTAATAAACTGCAATAACAATGTTTTGGTGGAGAGTTATATCTCTCGCTGGGGCAATTTTTCAATTGTCTCACCCCCGTGGGAAACATTTTTAGGTATGCATGGGAGGCAAGGCAGGAAATCCCTAAGATCAGAAAAAGAGCCGCAACAACAACAACAACAAGGACAGCAATCAGATCTCAGGTGGAGATATTGTCTGTCAAGTCATATAGATAGTAGTCCTATGTGTCGTCTCTGTACTCTCAGGTCCTCAGAGTTTTAAATGATTCAATCGGAGTTTTGGCATAGTGCCTCAAAGTTTTTATACCGCCTGTGTATATCTGTAACAGGGCAGTCAATGTTGTAATCCTTAAAAAGGAATTGTACAGGCTGTGTACTTGTGAACCAGGATGAAATGGAAACACTTTGGTTCTTGGTTAAAGAGTTTTCCTGTGAATGGATCTCTTTGAAAAAGTTTTAAATTTTTAGTGATTTTTAGTAATTCCGCTGCAAATGATTTGCTTCCGCATGTTTTATTATTGTGAATGGCACTTGTTATCTTAACGATGGCGAGTGTCGTTACAATTTAGTGGTATCAGAGCTCTAGGTTTGCTGAGTCTACAGAGACATAGGACTAAGTTGTTGAGTCTGTGTTAGTGTCCTCCAGTATACCCTATAATGATTTCTTCTTGTGCAGAGAAAGGGTAAAGTTTAAAATGACTGGAGAGCACAAGGAACACATTGCTAAGGGCAATGTTGTTGCACCGAGAAGAGGTGCAAGGGATCATGCAAGAATAGAATGAGTGCCTGAGAATCCCCATTAAGACCTGATCAGGTAAGAGAATCCTATGATCATGCTCTTGTTGGGTAGATTAGGGCAACAGTAATGCATATGAGTGGACTGGATGGTAGGTTTATAACCTAGGTAATCAGTCCTTAATACAGAAAGCTTGAGCTTAAAATGAGTTCCTAAATGACTTAGATATGTTGGAATAAGGGAAAATATGGAAAAGATTAACTTATGGAAAGAAAGTAGACTCTACCATGAGCTTAGACAGATAATAAATATGTGATGGCAGTGCCCAAGAAGGGGCAATAAGCTGAGAAGTAGGTGATGATCTCTATAATTTTAGAGACATTTGCCTAATGGTTCTAAAAAGCTAAGGTTTTTGGTACAAATAGTGCAATAAATGCCTAGTGTACGAGGGCAGCAGCCCCTAAGTAAGTGTAAAGGTATTAACCTTTCACCTATAAGATTCCATGGCATAGTTTTTGCATCAGTAATAAGACTAATAAGACCATGATGTGAGGACAATGTATGTTATAAATGTGTACATGTTGAGTACACTAAACCCCTTTTGTTATAAAAAGGAGGACTGTGGCTTTTGTTTTCCCTATTAGTTGTCATATAGGGAAGAAATAATGAGAATTAGAATTTGAATTCTGTTCAAGTATCCTTTTAAATGCTCTATATTGATCTTACCTCTATGAAAGAGGAAGAGGTATAGAAGAGATTCTTGGATAAAATCCAGGGATGTTAAATCTTATGTTATGATAATAGGAAAAGCAAGAAATATGATAGCATGTAATTGCATACTACTTGATCTTAGTACTTGTAAACCCTGATCAGGTATACAACTATTGATGGTAAAGTGAGTATGGAAACTCTTAGATTGATATCTTTTTGATTGCCCTAATCAAGCAATCATTCTGAGACAATCTAATGAGTATCATGAAATTGGAAATATGGTATGGATAAATGTATCATATATTAAGTACAAGAAAGAGGGATCTGATATGAATTTAGATCAGTATGTGTATATGAGGAAGTAAAAGTATGACCCTCATATGATAAAAGAAAGATGAGAATATAATGTATTTCAACACATGTGACTGATACCAAGGTAAGAGATTCTGGTATCTGAGAATTATCAGATGGTTTAGATTGGCTACCTGGAATGGTCAACTATGAAATCAGTATGATTATGTAAAATGATATGAACATCATATGTTAGGGGTTTATGCTTTGCATAAACATAACAACTCAATATGTCTTTAAGATAAGTTCTCATTTGAATCTATGAGAATATTGTGTGAAGGAACTTTGTGCTGATCAAAGTTCTATGATGTCTCCATAATAATGAGGTATTATGAAGAGATATGATGATATGATGAATGAATAATATATGTTCCCTTTATCTGGGATTTCGGGGACGAAATCCTTGTTAGGGGTTTATAATTTGTAACATCCCTGGCCTGGGTTATGCTTTAACCCTAGGTGTTTTGATTAAGAAAGATGATTATATGTTTAATCTCATCTTGTGAAAAGTAATTAGGGCTCATGAGGAACTTATGTTTCAATTTTGGTCCTGTTTGAACAATGTTGAAGCAATGATTTCTTATTTTGGACTAAAGTGCAAATTACCCAAGTTGAGGGGTTAACTTGCAAATTGCACATGATAAGATGTTCCTCAGATGTTGAGACATCATAAGGATGAATATGATGTAGTAGTATGGTTTCTACAAGCCTGGACACCAAGATAGAGCTTGTTGGACAATGTTGTGCATTAAAACCTAGTTTTGGAGTAAAGTGAAATTTACCCAAAATCTAGGGTTCAATATGCAAATTACCACTTCAATAAGGTCCTTAATGTTTCTTGGCATCATGTATAACAAAGAAAATGATAGGGACTCCTCATTTGAACTAAGTTGGAGGAGAGAGAATCTTGACATTAAAATAATCAAGAATAATGCCTAGTTGAAACCCTAATTCGATTTAGGGCAAAAATGAATAAAAAATAATTGAAGGGCTTTCAACCAAAATGTTTTGGGTTGATTTTGAATAAGGATGGACGTTCCTTTGCTAAGATAAGGAACGAAAATATCTTAAGTAGGTGAAATTTCACTCACCTTATTATTAAGAAAAGTAATTTCCACTCACATATGGGATATTAATATAATAAGCATTAAGGTGCTTAATTTGCTTTTCTTTAAATTGAGGATAATGAAGGGGAATAAAAGGCAAAGGAAGGTGCCTCGTATCCATGGAATTGAGGGGGAAGAGGCGGCCATAATTTTTGGATTAATTGGATTTTTATAAGGCATTTTCTCTCTCATCAATTTCCTTATAAAAGTGTCGTTTCCAAATGAATTGAAAGGCTTTTTCGGCCCTTTCTTCTTCCTTTGCTTGGGATGAGCTCAAGGGGACGTAGGAGCAACAGGAGGACGAGCCCCAACCTGTTGGTAAGCTTCTTGACCCTCGTTCTTCATGATTTTATGGTGGAAATCGAAAATAAATTATGGATTCCTTCTTATTTCGATCTCCTCTTCAACCCTAGCCAACTTTTGCAATCAAAAGCTTGAGTACGAGCCTAGGGGGAGTTGCTAGAGCTTCATCCACCATTGATGGCGTGATCTTGGAGCTTTGGAGCTCAGTTGGAGGCGGTTTTTATAACTTAAACCCTCAAACATTGCTATTGCATCAATCTTCTATGCTTTATTTATTGATTTCTTCAATTTTAGACACTTTTGTTTCTTTGCTGCAAATTCAATCAAGAACGGTTGATGTTATTGAGTGAACGAAGGAAGATGATGATGACATCATCATAAGCAAGCACCTCACCAAATATCTTGGGAGCAAACGATCTCAAAAGTTGGGACCAAACGGTTTCACCAAAACCGCTTGGTGACCAAACGAGTTGCAAACCGTTTGGTGGAAAACGGGTCAAACCCATTTGAAGGAGTTTACCAAGCGTTGACCGTTTGGTAATCTCGTTCCTAATTATGTAGGCTAATGACCCTACAAATTTGAGGGGTTAACTCCAAAGGAATCATAGGTTGAAGGCCAATAAATTAGACAAATCGAATTGAATTAAGTGCTGATTTTGAACCTGAATAACTTGACCTGCTTGGGCAAACGGTTTCAAGACCGTTTGAGATGGTTGCCCAAGCATTGAACGTTTGGTATTCCTGTTCATAATAATGTTGGTTAATGACCCTCCAAATTTGTGGGGTTAACTCCAAATTAATCATACGTTGAAGGCTAATCAATTAGGAAAACCTAATTGGATTAAGTGCTGATTTTCAACCTGATTAACTTGACCTGCTTGGGAAAACGGGTTCAAGACTGTTTGAGTGAGTTGACCAAGCGTTGACCATTTGGGAATATCGTTCCTAATTATGTAGGTTAATGACCCTCCACAATTTAGGGGTTAACTCCCAAGG
Source organism: Alisma plantago-aquatica (assembly GCA_963693085.1). Taxonomy (NCBI): domain Eukaryota; kingdom Viridiplantae; phylum Streptophyta; class Magnoliopsida; order Alismatales; family Alismataceae; genus Alisma; species Alisma plantago-aquatica. The sequence continues at coordinate 1,613,437,942 of OY856409.1, read as the reverse complement.
AAGCGTGAGTTGAAGGCTAGTCAATTAGGCAAACCCTAATTGAAAACAGTGCTGAAATTCCAATGAGTTAAGTTGAGATTTTGGGATGATTAGCCCAAGCGGGTTCTAGACCGTTTCGGGATCATCCAAACGGGTTCAAGACCGTTTGGGGATCACCCCAAGACCGTTTGGAGGTCTGGGGTCAAGTATAGTTGATCAATGGAAGGTCCAAAGGTACCAAATCATACTGCAACTCAATGCTGATTTGTTGATCAACTCGATAGACCAATGCATGATGATTTTTCACTAAAGTCCAAAGGTTGGATGAGCCAAACGGTCTCAAGACGGTTTGGAGCTCATCCAAACGGTCTCAAGAGCGTTTTTTGGTCACCCAAGACCGTTTGGAGGTCTAGGGTTGAGTATGGTTAGGTGTTTGAAGGTCTAAAGGTACTAAGCTGATATACAATGCAATGTTGATTTGGTGATCAATCCAATGAACCAAACCCCAATTGGATTGCTTAGATTTGAGTGATATGATGGGAAAAAGGTCTCAAGACCGTTTGGAGGTCATCCAAACTACCTCAAGATCGTTTGGGGTTAGGTCATACCCAATTTGGATGATGGTTCAATGGTTTCAAAGCAACTAGTCTTACATTGATTAGTGTTGTTGAATCATCGATTCCAAACCCTAATTCAATTGAATCAAACCCTAATTGATGATCAATTGAGGGTCAATTGAGGTTCAAATTAGTTGAAGGTTGACTTATCAAAATTGAAGTATGAATATAGGTCCAATTGATGATTGGTTCCATGAATTCAATGATTGAAGGAATCGACATTGGAAACCCTAATTCAATTGGATACCTCATGTTATTGAAGGTCCAATTGATCAAACCTTTTTGGAAACCTAATGTAATTAGGTGAGAGATACCTTAATGGTACTAATTAAGAATGCATAACAAATGCATGGATCCAATACATGATGAAAACCCTAATTGAGGTTGATTCCATGTATAACCCTAATAAGAGGTTGTCTACATGTGAAATTACTAATTAGGATGAATAGTAAACCCTAGTTGAGGGTGTATCCAAGTGAAACCCTAGTTGAGGGTGTATCCATGTGAAATCCTAATTGAGGATGATTTCATGAGAAACCCTAATTGGGAATGATTAGTAAACCCTAATTATGGGCAATGTGATATGAAATCCCTAATGAAGGGTGATGCTATATACAATCTCTATTCTAAAGAAGGGAGATGGTATGTGAAACCCTAATCCCTAATGAAAGAATAGAATTCATACTTGAATATGATTTATGAGGTGAACCCCTGTGGCACGACCGTGCAAGGTAGCACGGCCATGGTGGATTTCACTTTGCACGACCATGCAAGGTAGCACGGCCGTGGTGGCTTCCCTTTGCACGGCCGTTCTTGGTTACATGGTTGTGGTGCTCTATGCTTGACTTAGTGCTGAATTGAAAGTGACCTAACATGGTCATTTTGTTAATTTCCAACCTAAGGATGAGAGAGAAACTCATACCTTGTGATGATAATCATTTAATGATACATGATGAATGTAATAAGTATGAATGAATACTTAGGATATCAATGAATGCTCCCAGAGGAGTGTAGCAATAAATTAGGGTTGGAGTGATAATACAAATATGAAACCCTAATTGATAAGAAAGGAAAATCCTAACCCTAGCTTTGGGTACAAGGATGAAAAGCCCTAATTGATGGTAAACCCTAACCTTGGTAAGGGAATATTGGTGTTACCCTATATTGCACGATGTGTTGTGAACTTGATAAATCTATTATCATGTGTGACAATCATGCAGGTCTCATGAGGTGATGATCATAGCCAGGTATGAGCTATGATGTTTATTTGATAAGAGTTCATTGGCCATATGTGCCATTATGTTCTTGTTACTTAGAAAAGAAGTAACAAGATTAGTATGGGCTTGTAAGTCTTGTTATAAAGTTGTTGCCTAGTGAGAGGTGACAAGATGTGAATGGCCTTATGAGCCATGTGAATAAAGTTGTTGCCTAGTGAGAGGTGACAAGATGTTAATGGACTTGTGAGCCATGTGAATAAAGTTGTTGCCTAGTGAGAGGTGACAAGATGTGAATGGCTTCTGAGCCATGTGAATAAGTATCTGATGAAAGTGGTACATGTCTCTTTATAGCATTTATCTGAATAAAATATGTTTGAGAACTTGACTGATGCTTAAAGAATATGATAATGTACTTAAATAATCAAGTGAAATCTATTCATGTAGTGCTTTGACCATAGATCCATCATCGTCAGGAATAGGTGATGGTGAAACAGGTTGCTCCGCGGCATATCCTGGATTTCGTATATTTTTTAATATATGGGGGTCAATGGGCGAAAATATCCTTACGTCCTCTTGAAGTGATTGTGAGGAGGTAAATAAGAAACCTCTCAAATACTTCATAAATAGGTCGGGATAGATGTATCACTAATCTCCCGATGATTGGGCTAGATGTTGTACCCATCTCCCAATGTTTTTGTCGGGTCGATGGAGATAAACATGAAATCCCTCGATTGCCGACGAGAGTGCAGTTGACGTTGTAACTCTGTAGCGAAGTTGCCAGTATACCCTGGAAAGCTACGTTAGCAGAGACACGAGATGTCCTGCATTTTGTCTCGCACTGATCAAGACGTGGGAGGTCTTGGAAGCTGACTCTTCCCTAGACCTATGTATGGTACCGGTTTCAACTTCACAATGGCCGGTTGGAGCATGAGCGGTATACCTCATCTCCTCAGAGCTTAAATATGATTGTCAAATGTAATCAACCGTATAGTATGTTTGTTTAAGGATTGAATACGGAGATTCATTGGCTGATGTTGCATTTCTTTGTGCATTCCTTAGCGGATAAATGTAATTTATGTCTCTTTATATTCTCTGCAAAGTAGACAGATGAATTACTTATCTACCATGGGTAGATGCAATGCTCTCCTTGAGAATAGGAGATTATCTTATTCTGTTCTATGATGAATAATTCTGCCTGATAAGGTAAAAGTAACCCCTGCTCAGTTTTAATTTAATAAACTGCAATAACAATGTTTTGGCAGAGAGTTATATCTCTCGCTGGGGCAATTTTTCAATTGTCTCACCCCCGTGGGAAACATTTTTAGGTATGCATGGGAGGCAAGGCAGGAAATCCCTAAGACCAGAAAAAGAGCAGAAACAACAACAACAACAAGGACAACAATCAGATCTCAGGTGGAGATATTGTCTGTCAAGTCATATAGATAGTAGTCCTATGTGTCGTCTTTGTACTCTAAGGTCCTCGGAGTTTTAAATGATTCAATCGGAGTTTTGGCATAGTGCCTCAAAGTTTTTATACCGCCTGTGTATATTTGTAACAGGGCAGTCAATGTTGTAATCCTTAAAAAGGAATTGTACAGGCTGTGTACTTGTGAACCAGGATGAAATGGAAACACTTTGGTTCTTGGTTAATGAGTTTTCCTGTGAATGGATCTCTTTGAAAAAGTTTTAAATTTTTAGTGATTTTCAGTAATTTCGCTGCAAATGATTTGCTTCCACATGTTTTATTATTGTTAATGGCACTTGTTATCTTAACGATGGAGAGTGTCATTACAAATAATCAAAACAAAGGGTTTATTAATGTCCAATTTTGCCAACAACCTTGAGCTCGTATTATTGAGGGTTACTACCTAGGGTTGGAATGGAATTTTGCAATTTTTTTCTGAATTGTAATGAAATTCCACCAATATAGACTCCCATCACATTGATACTTATAGTGGAAATAAAATTTTTAGGAGTGAAAAGAATTCATTAGGAGTCATGAGAATAAGTATTCTTATTTGTTTTATACAACATTAACAAAGTGGGTATTTATACCACAAATCACATTGATTTTATCAAAAAAGTCCTTTGTCTATTTCAATGTGGGTCGTTGTAGAGCACAATTAAATGCTTATTAGGTAGTTTGAAAATAAAATGTTCCATTAACTTTCTCAAACATGAAATGATCCATTAACTTTCTCAAACATGCAATGATGCTTCTAAGAACATCAAATGTATCACCTTTAAATAAAAAATAAATGACATATCATACAAAGGGTATGACATAAATGGGTTTTTTATCTACATAAATTGTCAATATGATAATATTGTGGCCCAAAATAGTAGGGTCACTCTAGAAGTGTTTCTATTATATTTTTCTAGTGTAAAAGAATAAGAGTCTGCATGAATCTAAGATGACATATTATAGTGTCAAAGAAGACATATGAGAATTTAACTACTAAGAGTTCACAGTTCCAAAAAACATGTGTAATTGCGTTGATAAGAGTCCACAAGAAGTATATTTCTAACACTACAAGTTTGTAACACTATTTTGATGGCTGTTACGGATAAGGCCTCTGACCAGGAGCACTATGAGCCTGAGCACGTCGAATAGGGTTGTGTTGATCATGCTAGTGTTGATCAGGTTGGTGTTAAGGAAAGTATTGTTGAGGTTTCAGGTAGTGTAGATGCTTTGTGTACTAGAGATCACTCTCTCATACAAATGATGTAGAATATTATGGAAAAACAGGGGAAGTTGTCCATTTACTTTTATGACACATGACCTATCAAGGAGAATGCTAGTACTTTCAAGTGCTATCTAGGAATCACCACACACATCTAGGTTCCATTACACATAGAGACTTTGAATGAAGTTGAATATGCCATGATAGAGCTCCTGTGAATGGACATAGCTTTAAGTTAGATTCTATAATATTAAATTTATCAGTTTTGCATCGCACTTTGTTTTACCAAATTTGGAGTAGTACATATAGTTTAATTTGTAGGGAGCTTTTCACCTAAAAAAAGTTCAACATAAAATGCTACAATGTTGTGGAAAGATGTGGAAAAATTTTAGGCCCACTTTCAGTAGATAGCATATAACTGATAAAAATAAGTGGAATCTTATCACTGAGCAATAAATCTCTCTAGACCCTGAGGTGTGGACAAAAATTCTTGATTTTGGGCAATATGATGAGTTCAAGATATGAAGTATATTCAAGCTTAACTAATTTAAATATCATCGGTGAATATTTCATGTAATATAACATCAATTTTGAATTAATAGTCCTATTTGTGAAGCTACAAAAGATAGATGTGCAAAGAATATACATGATCATTATTGAGTCATGGTGGTTTTACCTTGCATAGCTGAAATAATGAAAAGCACTCAATGACAAAGGAGAATCAAGAACAACTCTAAGTCCATGTCCACTCTGATACAAGTGTATAAATGGTAGAACAAATCACTCAAGATTAGTTCCCAACCTCACAACTGATGAGGCAACAGAAAAAATCATGAAGTGCAAAACTCACAATGCATGTTTATTTACAAAAGTGACAAAGTTCAAAACTCACAATGGATGTTTATTTTATTTTGCAGACTTAACCAAATAGTTTCATTGATTATGATTAACATGAGCTTCACGACAAACAAAAAAAGGGAGAATTCATCCTTGAGGGCCAAAGGGATGAATTAACATTTGCTATGGGTACTGAAGAGCATCTTGATAGTGTTATGAGAGAAAGAGTTCGTGTAGATTTGAGATCATATTTTGGCACTTCACAGTGACCATGCTGATGTACTAAAAAATTCAGTATTTCATAATAGGAAGTAAAAGTTCTTATAGTAGAGAAAATATAAACATGGAACAAATTTTAGTATTCTTAGCATTCTCATCCTGCCCAAACTAAAAGCCTCTTATGCCACTGCTCTGACAAGGTATTAGAAGGTCGTGGGAGTACTCCCATGAACTCTTCAGGCCTACCCTATTTATGTTTCTTAGTACTAATACTAAGTGAATTAGTATATATGTTGTGGTGTTGTTATAATATGTTTCAAAATTCATAGATGGCTACAAAATAATGACTTGTAGTTTTAGAGCATGATTATTGTATTGTGGTAAAGGGTGAGGTGCTTGATAGGGGTACCATGCCACATTGATTACCCATGGATATGAACCGGTCCATGCGTCTATCCAACATATCCATGGAATGAGAGACATGCCACTACCATCCAATCACCAGAACACACTATAGTACGAGAATAGGAATTCAACTGGGATGGGTGTCCCAAACACCCATTTATCTTATAGATGGTCTGATAAATGTCTCTTACATTTGTATTTAGGATTATATTCTTTTTGTTTGTATATGATTTCGATTGATATGAGTCATACTAACAAATAAAATAACCTAAGTCACCTCCTACAGGTCGTACTCCTAAGACTACACATGCTCTGATTCCATAGGGAGTACTTGATAAATGCATATGTATCCATTTTATTTACATTTTTATGATCTATATTTAGGATCAATTAAAGATTATTCTCTATTTTTAGAGTTAATTGTCTTAATTTATCTTTTCCTTCCTCAATTGTAGTTTTTAATTTATTTATTATGGCTTTTGGAGGATAAAAGACAATTTACTCTAAAGCCCTAAAGGCCCAAGAATTAGAGGCTTCAAACCCCATCTTCACCCACCCAATCGATCGAATGACTCACCCAGTTGGTCGAATAACATGCACTAGATCTCAGCTTCCCAAAACTCCAGTCGATCGACTCACCATCCCCAGTCGATCGACTCACCAATATAGAGTAGTCAAATTTAGATTTGGGAAAGCTCATTACTTTAGACAAAAAATTAGGATCAAAGCAAACATTTATAGACTAGTCAATCGACTCACTATCCCCGTCGAGCAACTCACATTCAAAACAAAGTCAAACTCCAAAATGATAAATTCATCAACATAATCAAATCTTAACCGACTTGAATTTAGGCTGAAGCAACAAATTAATTTCAATCAATTGACAGGATTCCCAGTTGATTGATTGATTTCCTAGATTAGGACACAATCACTGCCAATAGCCTTCTTTCTAGGGTTTTTCCCCCTCCTTTCCCTCTATAAAAGGAGGGGGGACTCCAAAGACAATAGGATCCAAATTTTTCATACTTTGTGCTTGATTCTTAGTTTCATTATGTCTGAGTAGTTCCCTTACCGGGGCATGGGGAGTATCCCTAAAGAATATTCTTTATCTTAATTGTATTTTTACTCCAATGTTTTAGTGAATAAATGTTCTCCAACCATTTTTGCACTCAATGTTTTCTAATTATAATATGTTCTTTTGGGGGTGATGGAACCCATATCCCCACAAGAATGAACCCATTATCCCCTGATGAGACCCCCCTAATGGTGGTTATGATCTTTTTATCCATTCAATCTTGCACTCATTTTTTGTTTAGTTAGATTATGTTCTCATGGGGTTATGAGACCCCAGATTACCACAAGACCTATTATCTCTTGATGAGACCTTTGACAGAGATTATGATCGTTCTACCCAGTTTATCTTGTTTGTTACAGCTTATGGTGAGGAGGCCATTTGACCCGTGAGTTTGGACACAAGAATGGGAATCACATGTTCCTTTATGAGACCCTGGAAAGGAACTTGTTGGATGGTTGGATGAGGATCTTCAATCATAGAGAACCTGGGGTTGAGAGAAGTCCAACCCTTGTGAAGCTAGCACTCTAAAAGGAAATCAATCCACATGGTCTTGATTTCATCATAAAAATTGAGGAGTATAATCAGTTGATGTAAGGATGTGGTCTATGGTGGTGACCCTATAAACCCCTAGTATCTTTTATCATCTGATCAACTAGTTTTATTTCTACACTTTTTCAACTTTAATTTATTCAACCACTCTCTAATTGGAATTTACTTTATGTTCATAAAAATTGATTTGGATTGATGATGCTTAATAACACCATTCTTTGGGACAGATACCTTTCCATAATGAATTTATCATTGCTTCCATATAGTTAATAACCATTATAAAGGTCAAACTCTAGGATTTCCCCTCCGTAGTGGTTTGGTGTGTAATGACATGCATCAAATTTGGCATCGTTTCTAGTGGAAATGACATTGTTTTGAAACCAATTTGCTTTTCTTGATTTTCTTACAAGTTTATTTTATAATTTTAGTTTTTTTGTAATTTTTTTTATAGTTTATTTGTTTATTTTTATAGTTTTTAATTTTGTTTTTCAATTTTTCTTCTCATATTTTTTCCTAAATATTTTTTTCAAATTTCATGACTTATACCACAGATTGTGCGATGTGTGAGATGTGTCTCCCCCAATCATGCATACTAAACTGTCCCAAGATGCTCCACATCAAGAAAACATGATAATGCTTTGCCTTGTGCATAATATTGAAACCCCCTAAGGAGAAATATGAAGCGTAGCACCTTGTACATGAGAAAAAAGGAAACTGTCAAATAGAATAGACCCTTGCTAGTCAAAGAGAGGCCATGAGGGCTGAGGCAAGAGGAATACAGGCATCTGCATAAGAAGCATAGATATAATGCAAGGTGGAACATGTTGTTAGAGCAGAGATAAATAGATTTCTCATAGAATCTAAGGATGCCTGTCAGGAAGAGTTTGAGGTAGCTCCAGAAGCAGCCACATGGGGCCCTGATCAACAATACAAGATTGAGAGTGAGTGGATGGCTTCCTATTGGAAGAAATTCATAAAATAAGAAACCATAGGAAAAATGTTGATCGTGGTTGGCTAAGATAACCTCTCAACAACCTAAAGCTCCACCAACCTTCCCTATTGAAGACCCAGATCCAGATGTTTATAATGATCAACCATCCTTCATTGAACATGTTCTAGATAATATACCATCACTCTCCCACAATGAGTCAGTTGATTCTTCTGAAGAAAGGCTTCATTATTAAGAGCCTTACACCCAGTAACATCCCTGACCTGGGTTATAAACTAACCCTAGATGTTTTGCCTAAATATGTAAGTAAATACTTGTGATTATTCTCTGGCATGTAATTAAGTTTCTCATGAACATACACTTTCAATTTTGTCCCTTTTTAAACAAAGTTGTAATATTGTTTTGTAATGCAGGAACCTATGTGCAAATTACCCAGTTAGAGGGGTTAACTTGCAAAATTTCACAGGTTAAGATGTCCCTATGATAATGAGATATCATATGAGTAAATATGATAAGGTATGATGGATTTCCTAAGCTTGAGCATCAAGATGCAACTTGTGGAACAATCCTTGTGCTTAAAAACCCTAATTTTGGTATAAAGTGCAATTTACCCAAAATGTGGGGTGCAACTTGTAAAATATACCTTATAGAGTATATTTTATGACTCTTGACATCATTTAGAGTAGAAATGATGAAAGGGGCGTTTCAATGAGTAATCAGATAAAAAGAATGATCTCTATGGTAAAATCCACCTAGTATGAGTATGGAGACTCTTCATATATGTACCTTAGTTGGCATAATGGTTTTCTTTACCTTTATATCTTGAGTTTTGATGGGATTTGCATAAGTTATGATAGTTTGGACGTGCCTTAGAAAGAAGGAAGGACTTAGATGAGAAATCTATGTTTTAGAGGTCCTTATGGTGAAAAATAGCTTAAACTATATAAGCCTAGTTCCCGTGCAAACCAACTAAATGTATCCTTTATCCTCTTCATTTCTCATCTTCCTCAACTGACCAAGGCAGAGCTAAAGAAATCAAGGAGATGACCAACTAGTTATAAGGTGAGAAGGAACCATCTTCTAGCTCGGATTCTTGGATGAAATCCTTGTATAAGGTTGGTTTTATGGTTAACTTACTTAGGTTTCTTGTTCTAGCCGACCATCTCCATCTTTTCTTTGGAAAATCACCTTTGGCCGACTTGTGGAGCTCAAGATGCCATTAAAGGCTTGAAGCTTGGAAGCTTGGAGATCTAGGAACAACGTTTGAGGCGGGTTTTATAACTCTAAACTCCTTGCTTTATTATGCATATCTATGTTCTTGCAATTATGCTTAGTTCTTCTTCTACCTCCCTTCTTCCTTGCACTTTTGCAAGCAAATCCGTGGTATAAATGACTTGAACAGAGGTTGAAGATGATGGGCATGAATTCCTAGGCAACTTTATCAAATTACCTTTGACCCTTTTGGTCCAAACGGTTGCAAACCGTTTGAAATCAAACGGTCTCAAACTGTTTGATCTCATGCGGTCTAGCAAGACCGTTTGGAATCAAACGGTCTCAAGACCATTTGATAGGGTTGACTAAGGGACGACCATTTAAGGGTCTGTTGTAAATATGTTGAATTTAATTCCTACAAAGAATCATAATCTAATTCCAAACCAATCAAGAGTTGAAGGCACTTCAACCCCTTAAACCCTAATCGGGTTGATTTGCTGATTTCAAGGCTAGATCTTGGTGAGTTTTGGGTTGAAGGACCCAAACAGTCTCAAGACCATTTGGGGGTCCATCCAAACGGTCTCAAGACCAATTTGGTGACAACCCAAGACCGTTTGGAGGTCTAGGGTTAAGGTAATTTGATGGTTTGAGGGTCCAATCGCAATAAGTTGAAGAATTGATAAAAATGTTGATTTTAGAACTAATTAGGGTTCAACCCTTATGCAATCGATTTGGTTTTTGGTAAAAATTTGGGGAAACGGTCTCAAGACCGTTTGGAGGATGTCCAAACGATCGCAAGACCATTTGGGCCTAGTTTGGGCCCAATTGGAGGTCAATTGATGGGTTCAACCTCAAGTTGATTCACAATGTTGAACATTGACGATTATCCGATTGAAAACCCTAATTGAGTTGGATTCAACCCTAATTGGCTTTCAATTGAGGGTCAATTTGGTGTCCAATTGATTAAGGCTAATCCTAATTGACTCAATTTATAAGTGGTTAACAAGGTTTTGGCCAATTGAAGGCTTCAACATAGATAACCATAATCGATTGTAACCTTTGGTTCACTTTTGAGGTCCAAACGGTTTGAGCCCATTTGGACCAAACGGTCTCAAGACCGTTTGGATCCAAACGGTCTCAAGAATGTTTGTGGCCAAGCGGTCTCAAGACCATTTGGGGTCAAACAATCTCAAGGTCGTTTGGACCAATCGATCTCAAGATCGTTTAAGATCAAACGGTTTCAAACTGCATAACTTCAAACGGTTTGGAGGTCAACTTTCTGAAACGGTCTTCACACCCATGCGGTCTTGGTGATCCATGCAGTCTTGAAGGTCAAACCATCAAAACGTTCAACGCCCCCAAACGGTCTCAAGACCGTTTGGAGGTTGAAGGTTGAAACCGTTTGGAGGTTTTCAAGGTTGTTTATGCTTAATCGTTTGAAGGTGTTTTTGGTCCTACGATGGTCTAATCAAAACCCTAATGGTACCATAGGAAATTAAGGGACTAAGTGACTAATGATTTGACTCATGATGGTGATCAATGGTGTAAATTACCAAATTACCCCTAAGGGGTTCAATTGAAGGATACCTTGTTTTAATCAAACCCTAATCATATGATAATGGTGATTTGGCTTATGATAGTCAATGAGGACTTGACCCAACCTAATCTAGAGTGATGTAATCACCATCTATTAGTGAAATGAGAGAGAAAGTACCTTTTATGGTTGAAATTCAAGTAAAGTACCTACAATACATAAGAATGTGCATGATTATGGTATGATCTACCTATGTGAGATCATGGAAACCCTAATTGTGATAATTGATGAATCTTAATCTAATCTAAGGGCATCTATGGTGATGTTTCTCATGCATGATGATGTTATGAGTTCAATTCACCATGAAATGAATAGTAAACCCTAATTCTAGGGTGATAACATGTAATGTGAATAGTAAACCCTAATTGATGAGAAATCAGGGAACCTGACTCTTTTGAAAGTATGAAAGTACAACTCTTGAAATGAATTGTTTACTGTTATTAGTTGAATTAATCTTGCAGGTTCTTATATGATGATGATCATGTCCAAGTAAGGATTATGATACCTTATTCATTGAAAGCATGATTTTAGCTTTATGAATAGTGAAATACCTTGTTGCCTGGTAAGTGGCATCACATGAGATGATAGGCTCTAAGAGCCATGAGTATCATCAAGGTCATGCTTATTAGATGACTTGTGATGAGATGATTGAGAAATGATAATTGATGTGAGTTAGACCTGTTACATTTAGTATTCTACTTTCATAGCTGCTATGCTAATAATAATGTTTGAGAACATGTATGATGTTAAAAGAATACTGAAATGTACCTAACTAATCAAGTATAATCATACCATGTAGAGCCCTGATCATAGATCCATCATTGTTAGAAGCAATATGATGGTGAAACAGGTTTTCCTAAGGGAATTCCTGGATCACATACTTTTGAGTATGTGGGGGAATATGGATGTGTAAATCCTTACATCCTAGTGTAGGAATCGATGTAGATGTATCTTAATCCATCAACCCTTCACTATATGTTTATGTTGTACTACAATTCTCTCGAGGAAATTCTTATACCGCATCGATGAGAGATAAACAAGAAATCTTTTGATGACAAAGAGAGTACAGAATGCCACTGTGAATCTAATAGCGAAGTACCAGATTACCCTGGTGAGCTATAGTAGCAGAGACACAAGATGTCCTGCATGTTTATCCTCACATTGACTGAGGAAGATGAGGTCATAAGAATCCGGCTCTTTTGATGACCTAGGTATGATACTGATGCGACTTAACAGTGATCAGTTGGAGTATGAGAGGTATACCTCATCTCCGCAGGGCATAATGATGTTTGTAAAACTTAATCAACCGCGTAGTATATCTGCTTAGGTTGAACTATGAGATACTTCAATGATGTTACACTGCATAGTACATATGTTCTTCATTTTCCTTAATTGTTGATATTCTGCTTATTACCAATCTACTGTTGGTTACCTTAAAAGCTTTTATTGCTTATGTTGTTCTTTGATTGCTATATAAAGCTTCTAGTGGAGAGTTATAACTCTCGCTGGGACAATTATTTAAAATTTTCTCACCTCGTAGACTTCAACTTTTTAGGTGGTCGTCGAGGACGGAGGAACCAGCCTACAGGTGACCAATACCAGCAGCAGCAACACCAGGAGCAGCAGTGAATCTCAGGTGGAGATACTGACTGCTGAGTTAGTAGTTAGATAGTCCTATGCCGTCTCTGTACTCTCAGGTCTTGGAGTTAGTGGTCTGAGATTTTGGTTTTGACTCTTGAGATTTTGTATCAGGTTGTGCATAATTAATCAAGAAGTAATTTGACAGAGATGTAAACAATTTATTTCCTTTCTATGAAAGAAGTTTTATGGTTTTCAAGATCTTGTCTCAAAAAGTTTTAATTTTCGATGATTTTTGTATTCCGATGCTAATCGAATGCTTCCGTTGAGTTTATATCGTGGTTTTGGAGATCAGAGCCCACAATTAAGTGGTATCTGAGCTCTAGGTTCGCTGAGTCTACAGAGACATAGGACTTAGGATGTCGAGTCTATCCTTAGTGTTTCTTCCTTATCTAATAGAATCTTCTGCTCCTCAGGAGAAGAAGATATATAAGGATGTCTGAGCCACATGAGGAGTACGTGGTGGAGAGTAGTGTTGCTATACCTCGGGAAGGTGCAAGGGACCCAGAAATAGAGCAACCCGTACCTGAGCCACCCAGGGAGCCACCACAGTTTGACCCAGCTGATATGGGCAACCCAGCTATTCAAACTATGTTCCGGCAGTTTATGACTGCCATGACACACATAACCGACATGATGCCCATGCCTGCACCTAGGGCACCTGTCCAGTCTGAAGGACAAGGTATCGGTAAGATGTTCGAGCAACTTCGTCATTTCGGAGCTACCGAATACTTTGGGACAACTAACCCCGCAGATGTCGATCTTTGGTTAACCGAGTTGGAGAAAGCCTTCAGAATCTTGAACATCCCTGAAGCTGAGAAGGTTAGACACACTTTCTATCTTCTTAAAGGAAGTGCTGGTCACTGGTGGACCATGGAAGAGAAGAAGAGGCCTGGAATAGAGATCTCGTGGGAAGACTTTCGACGGGAATTTGTCCACAGATATTTCCCGAAGACCTTCCTGGACGAGAAGATCTCTCAGTTTGAGAGATTAAGGCAGGGCATGATGAACATTAGCGAGTATGAAGCTAAGTTCATGGAATTGTTGCGGTTCTGTCCGCACATGGCTGCCACAGAAGAAGAAAGGATCAGAAGGTTCGAGAAGGGTTTGAATGCCGACATGACTACTCCCGTGTCTACTCTAGAAAACCGAGAGAGGTTTGCTACCTTCGCTGAGTCAGTCTGCAGGATAGAGAGATCCGTAGTCGAGAAAAGGCAAACCCAAAAGAGATATCTGCAATTCCAGGGTTCTTCATCTAGAGACTTTAAGAAGCCTAGATCCTCTGCACCTAACCCTCCACCACCCAGATCTAGCTCTCAGACTCAGTGGTCCCAAAGTAGAGGTAGAGGACGAAGTTTACCATCACAAGAGACTTGTAGTTCAACATCAATGTCAGTCACAGGACCACCCAGACCACAACAACTGGAAAGAAGCTGCTACAACTGCGGGAAGGTGGGTCATTTGATGAAGGACTGCTGGTCTAGGTCTGTCAGTGTGACACAGCCTCAGAGACAGAGTCAACAGGGATCACAGAGAAGGCAATCTCAAGGAGCAGCTAGAGGACGTGGACAAGCATCTCAAGCTGGATCATCAGCACCAACCCCACCTCAGGCGACAGCGAGGTTCTATGCTATGAACCCACCTAATGTAGTGGTCAATCCACGGGTTGTGTCACCATCTCGAAAGCTCCAGGTCCTTCACTTTTCGCCTTCAGCAGTATCCATATCTTGCAAGTTGATCTATGTCCTTCTAACAAAAGCTTTGTGTTCATAGAACCTTTTCACCTTGTGCCCGTTCACTTGAAAAACCTTGGATGGATCATTTTTTTCATATAGCTCCATCATTCCAGACGGGTATATCTTTGATACAGTGAACGGTCCAGACCATCTCATTTGTAACTTACCTGGAAAAAGACGAATGGATGACTTAAATAATAAAACTTTGTCACCTTCACTTACGTCCTTCCTCCTCAGGTGGGCATCATGTCACACCTTCGTCCTCTGTTTATAAATCTTTGCATTCTCGTAGGCATGCAATCTCAGTTCTTCGAGTTCTTGCAACTATAGATATCTCTTCTCTCCTGCTTTGTCCAGATCCATATTCAAGAATTTAATTGCCCAAAGGGCCTTGTGTTCCAGCTTAAGGGGTAGGTGACAAGATTTCCCATAGATCAACTTATAAGGAGTGGTTCCAATGGGTGCTTTATAGGCAGTTCTGTAGGCCTAAAGTGCGTCGTCAAGATTCATTGACCAATCTTTCCTTGTACGGTTGACAGTCTTCTCTAGAACCTGCTTGATTTGTCTATTTGAAACCTCTACCTACCCAGAAGTTTGTGGGTGGTAGGGCGTAGCAACCTTGTGTTTAACTCCATACTTTTGTAGGAGCGCTTCAAACTGTCTTTCTCCGAAATGCAATCCACCGTCGCTTATTACAGTACGAGGTACACCGAAACGAGGGAAAATCATCTTTTTGAACAACTTAATCACTGACTTAGCATCACACATTTGAGTTGCAACAACTTCTACCCATTTGGATACATAATCCACTACCACTAGAATGTACTAATATCCCTTTGATGGGGGAAACGGTCCCATGTAGTCAATCCCCCATACATCAAAGATCTCCATTTCAACCCAATTTTCCATTGGCATCTTGTTTCTTCGTCCAATATTTCCCGTCAATTGGCACTCTTTACAGACTTTTACATATTTTGCAGCGTCTTTGAGCAAAGAGGGCCAGTAGAAACCTGATTGTAGTACTTTGGCAGTAGTCCTTTCGCCACCCAGATGTCCTCCATAAGGGGAGGTGTGACACTCTTTCAGAATGTCCGGGATATCTTCTTTGGGAATGCACCTTCGGTACAAGTTATCCGCACATCTTCTAAAAAGGAGAGGATCTTCCCAGTAGTAGTTCTTCACATCCGCGAAGAGCTTCTTTTTTTGTTATAGGTTATGTCAGGGGACAGTTCTCCGCAGGAAAGATAATTACATATATATGCAAACCAATGTAAACTCTCTTCCTTGGTTTCAATCATCATCAAAGCTTCATCAACATAATTTTCATTAATAGGTGGCTCCTTCTGCCCTTCCACAACGATCCTTGATAAGTGGTCGGTGACCACATTCTCTGCACCCTTCTTATTGACTATCTCATGGTCAAACTCTTATAGTAACAAGGCCCACCTCAACAGCCTGGACTTTGTATCTTTCTTCTGCATGAGGTATCTTATAGCCCCATGATCTATGTAGACTTTAACATTTGCTCGAATGAGGTAAGATCTGAACTTATCGAAAGCGAAGACTATCACGAGCATCTCTTTCTCTGTAGTTGTATAATTTACTTGAGCTTCGTCCAGGGTACGACTAGCGTAGCAGATTACATGGTGCTTTTTGTCCTTTTTATACCCCAGGACCGCTCCTACTGCATAGTCGCTGCCGTTACACATAAGCTCGAAAGGTAACTCCCAGTCTGGAGCTTGGAGGATAGGTGGTAAGAGAAGAGCATCCTTTAAAGCCTAAAAAGTGATTAGACAATCATAAGAGAAAATAAATTCAACATCTTTTACCAAAATGTTGGACAACAGTTTCAAAATCTTTGAGAAGTTTTTTATAAATCTTCGGTAGTAGCCGGCGTGCCCAAGGAAGCTCCTTACTCCCATCACAGACTTTGGTGGAGGAAGTTGTTGGTATGTATGACCTGAGAGCCAATCATGGGATGATTGGTGGGATATATTAAGATTTATTTGATAAACATCAAAGGCAAGCTTCCAATTCATTCTGGTTCCGTCATATGAGATAGTGATAGAAAAGATTGAATGTCTAGAGAATGACAATACTCAATGACGTATGCTTTCAGGTTGAGGACCTGAACGATGAGATCATACGGATGCTAAGAGTTTCTACATTCTTGTTATGTCCCTAGTCAGATGTCATTGTGGAAGGTAGATAGACAACAATGACACACAAGACTAGATTGTGGTGTTGGTTGATGACAGAATCTCATTAGATGATATAGAGATATCAAACCGAACACATAGGTACTTGTTAGAGAACAAGTGTACCAGACAGACCCACCGTGAGTTTGACACATGGAACCATGACATGGTAGTCACAGTCAGTACTCGCAGTGATGGTGGTGAGTGTGATTCTTTGACCTGAAATCACTGCACTCAACACATGTCATTGGGCAGACTTTGACATCATCAAACACAGTCCTGGAACATGGGTTGTTATAAAGGTGATGATTGGGTGGCTTTGACACATGGGGCTTTTGAGGGGTGAGTGATAGATATGGGATTTGTCCCTCCTGAGGGAGTTTGATATCCAAGGACACTTGATGAGTAGGATTGAAATAGGCATGCACACGTATATGTGAGTCAGTATGTGATATTGATGTCATAAATATCTCTTCCAATCTGCTCTGAGATCAAGAAAGTGAATGAACATTGTCAGGATGACTGTTCCATGCCTCGAGTTCATTCAGGATAATAGTGACAAAGGAATTATACATTCACTGTAACACCATTCACAGATTGTAGGATTGAAAGTTGTTCTCCAACTTTCTATTTCACTTGGGTAGCACTGATGTGTGACTAGGCACCACTCTTTTCTTGTTAAGTCATAAGTGTTATGGACTTTCACTACCAACGTGAAAAGGACCTGCAGGGTCACACACATAGGATTCAACCTGGAAGAGGAGTTTTGTCCACAAACAATGTTTAGATTGATTACTATAGGAGTTTAGTAGTTCAATTAAACACTCAATTAATTGATAGCTCAAAATCATAGTGTTCAAGGTGTTGGACATGTTGATTGGAGTATCAGATTGATTGAAATCGCAATTGACTGATTCTGCACAATCTGCACTCCCAACCGATCGGCTCATGTGATGAACCGATCGGCTGAGCTTGGTGAACCGGTCGGCTCAAGTGTTGAGTCGATCGGATCATGGTCAGGGTGAAATGATTGCTTCAAGTGTTGAAACGATCGGTTCAACTGGTGCAACCGAGCAAGTTGGGAACGTAGAATTGGTGAGAATTTTCCTTGCGTTTCACTTGCCCAATTTGATTGGAACAAGGATTGGTATTCGATACCAATTAGAAACAAAAGAAGGAAAGTCAATCGGGAACTGACCAGGACCACCAACCGACCAATTCAGAAGTGAACCGACCGGTTCATGAGTCCCAACCGATCGGTTGAGGTGTCAACCGACCGGTTCATGTCCCCAACTGACCGTTTCAGTTGTGAAACGATCGGTTCAGGTTGCGAGTTGGTTGTTTTGTGGAAAGTCTCGAACCCTTCTACTCCTGCTTTTAGTCCCGCATTGCCCGGGATGGAGAACCCTGTCCCATGACCCTCCCATATATAGGGGTATTGGGGGCTTCTCAGAGGACAACTCAGTGCAAACCAATTGCTCTGTAAAGTTGTCGTTCTCTCTGGTTTTGGTAACCGAGAGAGCCCGAGCAAGTGCTACCCAATAAGGGAGGCATCGCAAGGGAAAGACAACTACAGTTGCAACTGGTGGCAGAAGAGTGTGTCAGTGACTAGTACGCTGACAGGAGGGTGCGACTCCTTCCAATTCCTTGTGGGACAAGGAGATTGGAGTTCCAGGTGGTCTGTGTGGACTACTTCAGGCAGTCAATCTCGCCAGTCCTGGTGAGACCAGGAGTCGTCAGTCCCAATGCAACCAGGAGCTGCACAGACACCGTCCAAGACCGGAGGTGAAGACCGCACAACGCGCGAGGTATTGTCTCCAAGCATGCCTCGGGACAAGGTATGATTCCACAAACCATCCTTTCCTATTGTATAGATGTTGACGCGTTTCCTTGTTCTGGGTTTGGGGAGGAGAAATTTTTTTTTCCGCTGCCTTCTCTGCCTCCCCTAAAACCCAACAGAAGCTTGGATATGGCTTCAACCTTGCTAACATCTACCTCGATGCCACGCCACAAAACTTTATGTCCAAGTACGACACCTTCTTGTATCATAAAATGGCACTTCTCCCGGTTTAAAACCAAACTCTTCTCCTCGCATCGTTGCAGAGCCAAAGAGAGGTTTTTCAGGCAGGTATCGAAGTCTTTTCCATAGATAGAAAAATCATCAGTGAAAACTTCCACTATATCCTCCAGAAAATCCGACAACATTGATATCATGTAGCGTTGAAACGTAGTGGGAGCATTACACAGGCCGAAAGGCATCCTCCTGAAGGCGTAGGTGCCATAGAGAAAGGTAAAAGTTGTTTTCTCTTGGTCATCTGGCAGGATGGGGAGGTGATAAAATCCTGAAAAACCATCCAAGAAATAGAAAAAGTCATGATGTGCTAACCTTTCAAGAACTTGATCAATGAAAGGAAGCAGATAATGATCTTTTTTAGTAGCTTGGTTTAGCTTCCGATAGTCAATACGCATTCTCCATCATGTGACGGTCCTAACTGCCACTTCATCGCCTTTATCTCCCTTTACCACTAATATACCACCCTTCTTGGGTACTACGTGGATCGGGCTTACCCAGTTATTGTTGCTGATCGGGTAAATGATCCCAGCATCCCTCAACTTGATTACTTCTTTCTTTACGACTTCTTTCAGCATCTGATTCGATTTTCTCTAGGGTTGAGCTAGAGGTTTAGCAGATTCCTCCATATTGATGTGATGCATACACAATGCAGGGCTAAGGCCTTTGATATCTTCTACCGAGTATCCTATAGCCCGCTTGTGGAGTCTTAACTCCCCAAGAAGTTTGTCCAATTGATCTTTCGTTAGATGGGCATTGACGATGACAGGATTCCCCTCCTCTCGATCAAGGAATTCGTATTTCAACCCTTCTGGTAACTGCTTCAACTCAGTCTTGGCCTTAGGTGACCTTTCTTCTAGTGCCTCCTCAAGAGAGGAAAACTTAATAGTCTCCACTACCTCATCCTCGTTGCTCAGGTCTTCATCAGACTGGTTAAGATAGTTGAGAAACTCCACAACTTCTAGATTTTTAGAGTCAGAATCTTGATTGCTTATCGCCCTCACAAGAGGGTCCACCATTAAGATATCATCTTCTACCTCTTCGTAGAACTGGTAGTAGCTTTCCGCAAAGCAAGCAGACTCTAACAGGGATGGTCCTTTCATCGCATCCTTTACCTTGAAGTCTAAGTGGTCGTTTCCGACCCTTAGAGTGATTATTCCCTCAGCAACATCGATCAACACCCTTCCTGTAGCTAAGAAAGGACGTACAAAGATGATAGGGAAGCCATGGTCCTCCACGGTATCAATGACAATGATATCACAAGGAATGAAGAAACTTCCTACCCGGATAGGTACATTTTCAACAACGCCAACAGGCCTTTTAAAGGTATGATCTGCTAATTCAATTCTCATATTGGTTTTGACCATATCAGTCAAACTTAATCTCTGCGTGAAGCTTAGGGGCATAAGGCTGATACTAGCCCCTAAATCGGCAAGACCTTTTTGTTCGACATTATCTCCAATGGTGAAAGGAATGGTGAAAGCCCCTGGATCTTTCTTTTTGTTGGGAAAATCTGATTTAACAAAAGCAGAGGACATACTTGCTAGATGCACAGTTTTGGTTCTTCCTCCTCTTCTTTTCTTGGTAATCAAATCTTTGAAAAACTTAGCATAAGTCAGCATCTCTTCTAAAGCGTCCAAAAAAGGTACTTTGAGATGAAGTTTCTTTATTGATTCCATGAACTTCTCATGGTGCTTCTTAAGGTGTGCCTTTATCAGCTTGTAAGGAAAATGCAACTTTGGAGAGTAAGGGCTTCTCTTACCATATAACTCCTTAAAGGATCTTGGTTCAGGTTCCCTATCATGAGCTTGTCGATCGTCTTCTTCCTCGGGAATATCTGTGACGACCGTCTAGCGAAAATAGGATTAACTAATGCGGAAGCGAATTATTTGCAGCGGATTATTGAAAATCACTAAAAATTAAAACTTTTTGCAAGAAGATCCACAAACTGTGAAACTTTGACATAAAGAACCAAAGTAAGTTATTTACAAACTGATTCATCATTACATCTCTGTATCATTTCATCTCGAGAGTCATAACATTGTCAGCCCTGTTAAACTATGCATGAGCAGGATACAAAAATCTCGAGGCTTCAAGCCAAAATCTCAGATCAACATCAAACACTCTACTGACTCCTAGGACCTGAGAGTACAGAGACGACTCATAGGACTTTCTATATATACAACTTGACAGCTCATATCCCCACCTGGGATTTACTGCTGTCCTTGCTACTGCTGCTGCTGCTCTTCCTCTGTAATAGGTTCCTTGCCTTTTCGTCGGCGGTTACCTAAAAATTTAATCCCACGGGGGTGAGACAATTATAAAAATTCTCCCAGCGAGAGATATAACTCTCCGCCAGAAACATTGTTATTGCCGATAATAGAATAACACTGAGCAGTAGAAATATAAACATTTATCAGCAGGTAATGCATTAGATAAAATAAATAGAGCAGCATTCTCTATGCAATCATTTCAGTTGTAACTTGAATAAGTAGCAAGTTATCCATTTAGGAAGAAATATAAAGATAATGTAAATCATTTATCCAACTAGAACATGTTAATCAATGTATTCTCAACCATTGATTCTCGTAGTTCAACCTTAAGCAAATATGCTACACGGCTGATTACATATTACAAACATACTTATGCCCTGAGGAGATGAGATATACCGCTCATACTCCAACCGACCACTGCGAAGTCGAAATCGGTACCATACATAGGTCATCAGAAGAGCCAGATTTCTATGACCTCATCCTCCTCAGTCAGTGTGAGGAACAACATACAGGACATCTCGTGTCTCTGCTATAATAGCTTTCCAGGGTATTCTGGCAACTTCGCTATTAGAGTTACAGTGGCATTCTGTACTCTCTTCGCCATCGAGGGATTTCTTGTTATCTGTCTCCTTGAAAGATCCATGTGTCACTGTTATCTGTAAACACAGCTTGCTTGGACTCACAATCCAAGACAACCTTGTACCTTTCTAAGGTGTCCATCCCAAGAATTATATCGAACCCATGCATCTCAAGTGGTATAAGATCCACTTGGATGTAATGTTCAGAAAAGGAAAGAATACAGGGAGAACATACTTCCCACAACATAGCAGATCCCATTAAAGGAGTTTCTAACAACAAACTATCTGCTCTATGACTTGTAGTCATGTTGCAGTCAAGAATCACTCTCCGAGTGATAAAGGAATGAGTAGCTCCTGGATCAATTAAAACAGATACAATGCAGGATGTAGACATATCAGAATAAAATAGTTTCATCTGACCTGTCACAACCCGAGGGTTGATCACTGCATCAGGTGGATTCATCGCATAAAATCTCGCCGTTGCCTGTGGTTGATTTGCTGCTCGATGACTAGGTGCTGATGATCCAGCTTGGGACGCTTGTCCACGTCCTCTAGCTCCACTTGGAAACTGCCTCCTTTGAGAACCTTGCTGACTCTGCCTTTGAGGTTGAGTAACACTCACCTCTCGGGCTCTACAATCCTTCATCAGATGTCCCACCTTTCCACATATAAAACAACTTCTGATCCCCTGCTGTGGTCTGGATGGTCCTGTAACCGATACAGATGCTGAGCTGTGAGCTCTTTCTGGTGGTAAACTTCGTCCTCTACCCCTATTTGACGTCCACTGCGTCTGGGTATTGAATCTAGGTGGTGCCATTGGTGCAGAAAACCTCGGTTTCTTGAAACCTTTGGATGAAGATCCTCGGAACTGGGGGTACACCTTCTTGTTCTGGGTCTGTCTCTTCTCAGTCACAAACCTCTCTATCCTTCTAACAGACTCTACAAAAGTAGCAAATCTTTCCCTGTTCTCCAGAGCAGACACAGGGGTGGTCAACTCAGCATTTAATCCTTTCTCAAAACGTCTGATCCTTTCTTCATCAGTGGTTGCCATATGCGGACAGAACCGCAAAAGCTCCATGAACATAGCTTCATACTCGCTAATGTTCATTGGTCCTTGTCTTAATCTCTCAAACTGAGAGATTTTCTCATCTAGAAAGGTCTTAGGAAAGTATCTATTGACAAATTCTCGTCGAAATACTTCCCATGAAATCTCCACACCTGGCCTTTTTCCCTCCTCTATGGTCCACCAGTGACCAGCACTCCCCTTCAGAAGGTACACAGCATGCCTGACCTTCTCAGCTTCTGGGATGTTAAGGATTCTAAAGGCCTTCTCTAGCTCAGTTAGCCACATGTCAGCATCTGTTGGGTCAGCTGTCCCAGCATATTTTGTGGCTCCAACTCGGCGAAGTCGTTCAAACGTCTTGCCAACTCCTTGTCCTTCTTGATGAGTAGGTGCCCTGGGTGCAGGCATGGGCATCCTATCAGTCATATGTGTCATGGCAGTCATGAACTGCCCAAACATAGCTTGGAAAGCTGGATTCCCCATGTCAGCTGGGTTGAACTGGGGTGGTTCAGGCACATGCTCCTCCCTATGATGGTCCCTTGCACCTCCTCCATGTGCAGCGACACTACTTTCAGCAACATGTTCCTCGTGTGATCCAGACATCTTTAATTTTCTCTTCTCCTCCTATATGAGCAGAAGACACTATTCAGATATACTGGAAGACACTAGAACAGACTCAACAACCCTAGTCCTATGTCTGTGTAGACTCAGCGAACCTAGATCTCTGATACCACTAAATATGTGACGACCGTCTCGTGAAAATAGGATTAACTAATGCGGAAGCGAATTATTTGCAGCGGATTACTAAAAATCACTAAAAATTAAAACTTTTTGCAAGAAGATCCACAAACTGTGAAACTTTGACATAAAGAACCAAAGTAAGTTATTTACAAACTGATTCATCATTACATCTCTGTATCATTTCATCTCGAGAGTCATAACATTGTCAGCCCTGTTAAACTATGCATGAGCAGGATACAAAAATCTCGAGGCTTCAAGCCAAAATCTCAGATCAACATCAAACACTCTACTGACTCCTAGGACCTGAGAGTACAGAGACGACTCATAGGACTTTCTATATATACAACTTGACAGCTCATATCCCCACCTGGGATTTACTGCTGTCCCTGCTACTGCTGCTGCTACTCTTCCTCTGTAATAGGTTCCTTGCCTTTTCGTCGGCGGTTACCTAAAAATTTAATCCCACGGGGGTGAGACAATTATAAAAATTCTCCCAGCGAGAGATATAACTCTCCGCCAGAAACATTGTTATTGCCGATAATAGAATAACACTGAGCAGTAGAAATATAAACATTTATCAGCAGGTAATGCATTAGATAAACTAAATAAAGCAGCATTCTCTATACAATCATTTCAGTTGTAACTTGAATAAGTAGCAAGTTATCCATTTAGGAAGAAATATAAAGATAATGTAAATCATTTATCCAACTAGAACATGTTAATCAATGTATTCTCAACCATTGATTCTCGTAGTTCAACCTTAAGAAAATATGCTACACGGCTGATTACATATTACAAACATACTTATGCCCTGAGGAGATGAGATATACCGCTCATACTCCAACCGACCACTGCGAAGTCAAAATCGGTACCATACATAGGTCATCAGAAGAGCCAGATTTCTATGACCTCATCCTCCTCAGTCAGTGTGAGGAACAACATACAGGACATCTCGTTTCTCTGCTATAATAGCTTTCCAGGGTATTCTGGCAACTTCGCTATTAGAGTTACAGTGGCATTCTGTACTCTCTTCGCCATCGAGGGATTTCTTGTTTATCTCTCATCGATGCGGCATTAACGACATTATCGGGAGATTAGTGATACATCATCCCGACATATACATATAATGAAGAATTGAGAGATTTAGTGTTTATCTCACATCAATTCCTTCATTAGGGCGTAAGGATATTCGCGCCCATAACCCCCACATACTCAAAAGTATGCTCTCCAGGAGTTCCCTTAGGAAAACCTATTTCACCATCACCTGACTACTGACGATGATGGA
Source organism: Alisma plantago-aquatica (assembly GCA_963693085.1). Taxonomy (NCBI): domain Eukaryota; kingdom Viridiplantae; phylum Streptophyta; class Magnoliopsida; order Alismatales; family Alismataceae; genus Alisma; species Alisma plantago-aquatica. The sequence goes on along the minus strand of OY856409.1, from coordinate 1,613,413,022 downwards.
TCTATGGTCAGGGCTCTACATGATATAATTTCACTTGATTATTTAAGTACATTACAACATTCTTTTAGCATCAGGCATGTTGTCAATCATATAACATTATAACATTTGCTATAAAGAATGAGTACTATTTCTATCAAGTTCATTTCACAGCTTTGCTAACATTGGGATCTCAATCCCTTATCATCTCATCATCATGATTCAAGAATATGGGTGTTCAAACCCTTAAATCATCAAGACACATGTTACCACTTTAACAGGTAACTTAATGCCATCAAGTCATCTAACAGTGTAAACATGATAAATGTAATGCAGGTATTTCACATGGCTCTTAAAGCCTATCAAACTCTTTTGTTACCTTTCACTAGGCAACATGGCATATCATTGCTTATAGAACTTATAAAGTGTTTTCAATACACAAGGCATCATAGCTCATACCTGACTATGTTCAATACCTCATGAAACTTGCATGATTAGTACAGATGATAACAACACATCAATTTTATATCAGTACAATGCAAAATCATGATAACATCACTATTCAAGGATTACCCCACTATGTCCTTACTAGGGTTAGGGTTTCCTTTTTAATTTAATTAGGGTAATCATTCCCTTAGCTCAATTAGGGTTAATAACTTATCCCTCATCTTCTATAAGATGAAGTTACTTCAACCTTGATTAATCTAAGTCAACTCAATCTTGAAAGAAGAATTGACATCATAGGATATGTCATTATATCAAGATCATTAAGAACTCAATCTCCCTTGGATTACATCATGTGATTGATTACATAAACCACTGACCTTCATCCAATTTGAGAGTTCATACTCTTTGGTTGATTACCTTCCAAGTGATCTTGGAATAGGTGAAACCATTTAGTAGGATAGTAATTGAAACCACTTAACAAAATTGAACTTCTGAAACTGTTTAAGCCTCAACTGATTTGGGATCGTTTGGTCCCAAACGGTCTTGAGACCGTTTGGACTCAAACGGTCCTGAGACCGTTTGGTCCAAACCACCTCAAAACCGAAAGGACCAAATATGGTTTCCATCAATCACATCGAATTAGAGTTTTCAATGTTGAACCCTTCAATCGATCTTGCACATGTTAGACACTAATCAATTGAGTTAATTATATCAACCCTCAACTGATTTGATACTCAATTGACCCTCAATTGATCCTCAATTAGGGTTGGAATCAATTGAATTAGGGTTTAGAATCAATTACCTTCAATATTCATCAATGTGTGACTAGTTACTTCATAACTATTGAACCACCATTCAAATGGGGTATGACCTGACCCCAAACGGTCTTGAGGTCGTTTGGATGACCTCCAAACGGTCTTGAGACCGTTTTCCCATCATATCACTCAAAACCAAGCAATCCAATTAGGGTTTGGTTCATTGAAGTGCTCACCAAATCAACAATTTATTGCAGATCAACTTGATATCTTTAGACCTTCAACCACTAAACTATACCCAACCCTAGACCTCCAAACGGTCTTGGGTGACCACCAAACGGTCTTGACGTCATTTGGATGACCTCCAAACGGTCTTGAGACCGTTTGCCCATCATATCACTCAAAACCAAGCAATCCAATTAGGGTTTGGTTCATTGAAGTGCTCACCAAATCAGCAATTTATTGCAGATCAACTTGATATCTTTAGACCTTCAACCACTAAACTATACCCAACCCTAGACCTCCAAACGGTCTTGGGTGACCACCAAACGGTCTTGAGACCGTTTGGATGAGCTCCAAACGGTCTTGAGACCGTTTGGCCCATCCAACCTTTGGACTTTAGTGAAAAATCATCATGGATTGGTCTATCAAGTTGATCAACAAATCAGCACTACCTTGCAATATGATTAATACCTTTGGACCTTCAATTGGTCAACTATACTTGAACCCAGACCTCCAAACGGTCTTGGGGTGATCCCCAAACGGTCTTGAGATCGTTTGGGTAATCCCCAAATGGTCTTGAGACCGTTTGGGCTAATCAACCCAAAATCTCAACTTAACTCATTGGAATTTCAGCACTGTTTTCAATTAGGGTTTGCCTAATTGATTAGGCTTTCAACTCATGACTCGTTTGGAATTAATCCATAAAATTTGGTGAGTCATTAGATCACATCATAAGGAACAGTAATCCCAAACGGTCAATGCTTGGTCAACGCACTCAAACGGTCTTGAGACCGTTTGCCCAAAAAGTTCAATTAAATTAGATTGAAAATCAGCACTTAATCCAATTAGGTTTCCCTAATTGATTAGGCTTCAACTCACGATTCCTTTGGTGTTAATCCCTCAAATTTGGAGGGCTATTAATAAACGTAATTATGAACATGAATCCCAAACGGTCAATGCTTTGTCAGCCATCTCAAACGGTCTTGAGACCGTTTGCTCAACCAGGTCAAGTTAATCAGGTTGAAAATCAGCACTTAATTCAGTTCGATTTGCCTAATTGATTGGCCTTCTACCTATGATTCCTTTGGATTTAACCCCTCAAATTTGGAGGGTCATTATCCTACATAATTAGGAACGAGATTCCCAAATGGTCAACGCTTGGTCAACCATCTCAAACGGTCTTGAGACCGTTTTCCACCAAACGGTCTGCAAAACGTTTGGTCACCAAACGGTTTTGGTGAAACCGTTTGGTCCCAACCAATGAGATCATTTACTCCCAAGATATTTGGTGAGGTTCTTGATTATGATGATGTAATCATCATCTTCCTTCTTGCAACCAAGAACAGCAACCGTTCTTGATGGAATTTGCAGCAAAGAAGCAAAAGTTTATCAAATTGAAGAAATCAATCAACAAAGCATAGAAGATTGATGCAATAGCAATGTTTGAGGGTTTAAGTTATAAAACCCGCCTCAAATTTGATCTCCAAGCTCCAAGCTCCGTGGCTTTAATGGTGGATGGAGCTCCAGCAACTATCCAAGGTTCGTTCTTGAGCTTTTGGATGAAATGGATGGCTAGAAATGGAAATCGAGTGAAGAAAACCTAGAATCAATCATTGATTTAGGGTTTTCACCATGAATCCAAGGTAGAAGATGATCAAACCTTACCTACAGGTGGTGTTCGTCCTTCTCCTGCTCCTGAGCTCTCCTTAGGTCGGCCAAAGCAAAAGGAATAAGGAAAAGGCTAAGGGAAACGTTCCTTATGTTTTATTGAAATAAGGTATATATAAAGAATATGTATATGGGTCTTTGATGAAAGAGAAAATGAATCATTTTCCTTAAATAAATTCCATACTAATTCCCCCCTAATCCTCCTCCATTACTTGATCACGAAACCACCTTCAAACTTTCGTAAAAGCTCTTCATTATCCAAGAATTAATGGAAAAGAAATTAAGCACCTTAATCCTTATTATATTAATATCCATATGTGAGTGGGTTTTCTTTTCCTTATAATAATGGTGAGTGGAATTTCACCTACTTAGGATATTTTCGTTCCTTATCTTGGCAAAGGAACGTCCATCCTTATTCAAAATCAACCCAAAACATTTTGGTTGAAAGCCCTTCAATTATTTTTATTCATTTTTGCCCTAAATTGAATTAGGGTTTCAATTAGGATTAAATCTTGATTATTTTAATGTCAAGATTCTCTCTCCTCCAAGATAATTCAAATGAGGTGCCCATCTCATTTTCTTTGCTCTACTTGATGACAAAGATTATTAGGGACCTTATTGAAGTGGTAATTTGCATATTGAACCCTAGGTTTTGGGTAAATTGCACTTTACACCAAAACTAGGTTTTAATGTACAAACTTTGCTTTATCAGCACTTTCTTGGTATTCAGGCTATCACAAGCCATACCTCTGCATCATCTTCATTCTTATGATGCATCAACACATGAGGAACTTATTATCATACACAGTTTGCAATCTAACCCCTCAACTTTGGTAATTTGCACTTTAGTCCAAAATTAACAAAACAATGTTTCAACATTATTCAAAAAGGACTGAAATTGAAATATGAGTTCCTCAAGAGCCTTAATTACATTTCAAAAGTTAACCACAAGCATCAAATCACATATTTAAGCAAAACACCTAGGGTTAGTTCATAACCCAGGTCAGGGATGTTACAATATCAACCACAGTCCTTGATTCAGGTTCCTCTGGTCTGGCTTCTTCATGACGTTTCACTGTCCTTCCCGATCTCAGCACTACCATTTTTGCAGATTTAGTGTTGTAGGGTATCTTACCCGAGGGATTCTTTATCAATTCGGCCATCTGGGCTAACTGTTGATCAATTTGGCATTGATGCGTCTGCATGTCCGCCATCTGGACTTGCATTGTGTTCAGAACTCCTGAATTTGAAAGTGCACTCTGCGCCAGCTGGTTATTGATGGTATCTTGTCTTTTTACAAAATCAAACAACTGGCCAACCAAGTCTGGTTGGTTCGAAACCTTGTCTTGACCTTTCTCCTTGGCTTGACTTTGACCTTGACTAGTGTTTGCCTCTTGTCGACCTTGGTACTTTACTTGACCTTGGAAATTTGCCTTGTTTGACTAGAAAGATGTAGTTCTGGTGAACTGACTTTGTCCTCCTCTTTTCTCAAAAACTTGGGGTTTCTGGGTGGGGTGATGCAACTGATGCGAGTTTTCGGCCGCATCCTTGTTTCCATAACTAAAACCAGGATGATCTAGCCTCTTGAAATTAACGAAAGAGACGTTCTCAGCCTCCTCAGTCTTGGATTCACTTTCGCTCGACTCGTCAGGTCGGGTGTAGATATAGTTATCTACCCCGTGTCCACCTTCTCCGCAGGTGACACATTTCATGACCTTTTCAACTTGTTTCTTCCCCTTTCCACTTGATTCTTTCAGCTATTTGACATCAGTGGCTATCCTCTAGATCTGAGAGGGGATAGTTTCCAGAGCCTTGGATTCAATTGAACGTCCTTCACTAGCCTTCTTAGCATGTCCCTTGTCTGATCTATCGTAGTCGATGCCAGCTTGCAACTCGACCATTCTCTTTATGATCTTTTCAGATCTGCTAGGCTTCTTCCCCAGAAAGTCATTGTCTGTTGCTACATTCAGCGAAACCCTTTCCTCAGGGGTTAGACCATTGTAGAAGGTAGTTATCAAGAAACCTTTCTTATAGTTGTGATAAGGGCAGTCCCTCTAATATTCTTGATATCGTTCCCAGGCATCATGTAGATTCTCGTTCGGCTTTTGCATGAAAGACATGATCCTCTGTCTATTCCGGACACTTTTCTCTATAGGACAAAACTTGTTTACAAAGACATCCGCTAGTGCACTCCATCTGTTCCACTCTACACCTCATGCACCAACATAAGGCGTATATCGGAGTTAAAGTTTCCCATCCCTGAGTGGATCAAACACATGAATATATAAATGCACCGAATAAAGAGCTTCCATACATAAACCAAATTGATCGTTACATAGGGGCCCGATGGCATAGGAGTGCTACAGAAGAAACTTAATACATGAGAAACTAATTACAGAAGAAAATAACATAATCTAAGAGTCCCATCTAGCTTTAGCATCCCCATGATAGATTTGATTTTTGTGAGGCAGCATATAGAGTAGCAACATCATCTTCCTTTCATCATGAGCATCATAAGCAGAAAGTACCTATAAGACATATGCAATTCGTACGCGTCAACAAAATATATAAATATATTGTACTGAGTACGCCTCCGCGTCATTTAATTTAACTCTCATCATATCTTGGCAATAACATTAAAAGTAACTTGGCAGTAATAAGCAATATGGCAAAATCAGGCTTGAACAAAAGTAAGTTTATTAACAACAGAGAACACATATCTTTTAAGCATATTTTCCATTATATCATCCATGCATTACTACCAAAGAGTTGAATGCATTAAAGCCTTTATGATCACTACGAAAGAGTTGGATCATATGTACAATGTGACAACTACCGAAGAGTTGGGTCCAAGCACACTACCAAAGAGTTGGTGCTACCATATGTACAATGTGACCACTACCAAAGAGTTGGGTCACTTCCAAGCACACTCCCAAAGAGTTGGTTCTTTCCATATAATGGACAAAAATATATTATGTTTTTGTTTTGCAAAATATATATATATATATATATATATATATAAAGCACACATCATCAAAGTTGGATATTCATATAGCTCTATTTCAAACAATACCATATGCCAAGTTCTTACACTATTTTACAACCATACATTATTATAGGCCAAGTGAGAGTTAATGGCATACCTTCTACTCAGAAGTGGGGAGTCCAGAGATGCTCCTCACTGGTACCTTTGATTTCCTGAAATTATTGGAGATTTGGTATTTATTAGATATATTGTTCAAATCACCCTTATTCTAAAGAGTATATAAAGAGGCCCTTTTATTAGCTTTGGAGTCATTAGAGTTGAGTACGAATCTTAGAGTATGTGTTTGAGTCCATGATTATCAATGTCACATTAGGGTAGGTCTATAAGGTCAAAGTCATGGTGTTTAGATCATGATAGCTAATTATGCACTTCATTGATAAGTCAAAATAGGGAAAAGAGTGATAGTTAGGTTTTATTGATAATTGAGTCTCAATAATTGGATTTGATCATTCCATAATTACATAGATGTAAAAAGATGACGACCACATGTTTTTGGTGATTTAAACAGGTTCAAGTATTTTCTACATAATTAAACAAGATATGAAAATATTTAAACATGATCATTCACTCGAGTCAGATTTAGGGTTAACAGATGTCAAAATCATGATCCTCGTATTTTTATGATCAAAATAGAGTACTTGTTTGTATTTTTCTAACACTCCTATGATTTATAATGAATTTCCTAAAATTAGGTTATTTCTTGAATTTCAAGTTAATAATGAAATCTAGAAAAATCGTGGACCGTTGGATGATCAGATCCAACGGTCGAGAGCTTGCACAAGGGAATCAAGATAATTGAGGTTGATAACATACTGCTTACTTGGTGAGTTTTTATTGGGTCCACGTGGACACACGTGGTGGGTTGTTACTGGTCCAGCTAAGCTAAGCGGGTCCCTCTCTTCTCCTTGCTCAACTTTACACAGCAAGTTGGCAACCCGATCTCCGGTGAGCTCGTACGATGGTTGTGATGTCTCTTGTGCAATAACAAGGTCGAGATCACGTTCTTGAGGGTGATCCGAGTCAGGACAGCTTAGACTCGGGTCGCAGCTCCCCTTGGAGTGGTGCGCCACCTAGAGGATCAGAGCAACAAGTAGCTCCGCGGCGGAGGTAGGAGATAGCAGGAGCAGAAGGCGATGGAACTTGTCCTTGAGATGTCGTTGGGGTGACTTGAGGTACCTCGGGGCTCGGTAAAGGGTCAATTAGGGCTAGAGAGGGAGAGAGCGCCCTGGTTAGCAGCTAGGTGGCGACATAGTGAAATGAAGGAGGTGAGCTTGAGGTCGGAGTTAGCTGAGCTTGCCTCAGACGAATTGAAAGCTCAGGAAGGCTAAAGGGGTCTGGGTGAAGCTCAAGGGAGAGTTATATAGGTAGGATAGGTGGTAGTTTGTAGACACCCAAACCGAGTCAGTTGGGTTTGGAGAGGGCCCTCATCGGTGTGGTCTTGGAGGCTGGTCTGGTCACCATCGCGGGTCGTGTGGGTGCTCGTCGTGTTCGTGGAGACGAGGCGGAGGCATTGCCTTGGTTGGTTGCTCATGAAGTGGTCAGAACGAGGAGTGGGGGGTCAAGATCGTGGACTGGTTGTTGTAGCCACGTCCTCCCGAGTCAGCCAGAGGAAGGGGACGACCGGATGGCCGTCCGATCTTCTTTGGATCCGTGGGTGTGCCATCGGGTGGCCAGGGCAGCTCAGGGAGGAGGAGACACAGATCGCTACCCTCAGCTCTGCATGATAGGGTAAAATGTCCATCAAATGATAAAAAACAATAGGTTGTATACTGATGCGATTTAAAAAAGGAAAGAAACATTGTGAAATCTTTAAAAATTTGTAGAGAGGGCTATGAATGTCCAATTGACATGAAACTTGGACCATAGCTTCACCATAACATACCCCACATGTTGGTAAAGTTTGGGCTCTAAATTCCAATCTTTGAGTGATCAAATAATCTTTAGGAGAAATATGGTTTTGAAATAGATTAAAGATTAAAGGAACAAAGCATAAAAGAAATTAGAAAAGTCACTTTATCACATCCTACTCACCTTAAAATAAATTTTGTCCTCAAAATTAAACTGGTTGAAAGAGGTGAGTAAAACGTTGCTCCATATCTGCTCGTAGTTCCCAAGTTGCATCTTCTGCACCATGATGGTTCCACTGCACCTTTACCATCTGGATTTGCTTGTTCCTGAGCTCTTTGACCCTGGAGTCGAGAATCCTTATAGGTTGTTCGGGATATGAGAGATTCTCTCGCAACTCAAGTGGTTCGTGATTCAACACATGATTATCATCTTTTACATACTGCTTCAAGTTGGATACATGAAAAACATTGTGCATCATGCTGTACTGCGGAGGAAGAGCAAGCTGATAATCACTTTCACCAATGCGCTCTAAAACTTTAAAAGGACCCACATATCTCGGAATAAGCTTCCCTTTGTTCTTTGCTATGGCATGGATGGGTCTAATCTTCAAGAACACATAGTCTCCATCATTAAACTATTTGTCAGACATGTGTGCATCTGCATATGACTTCTGACAATCTTGGGCCCGTTTCAACCTCTGCTTGATCAAGGACACCTTATCAGCATATATTGTAACTCCTCGAACTTTATCATCTTCCTTTCTCCGACTTCATCCCAATGGAGAGGGGCTCTACATGGCCTACCATAGAGAGCTTCATAGGGTGGCATATCAATACTAGATTGATAGATATTATTGTAAGCAAACTCTGCTAATGGAAGGTAGTAATCCCAAGATCCTCCCCAATCTAAAACACATGCTCTGAGAAGATCCTACAAGATTTGGATAGTGCATTCTGACTGGCCATTAGTTCCAGGATGATATGTTGTGCTGAAATTCAACTTTGTACCCAGCTCATTCTGTACCTGCTTCCATAAATGTGTTGTGAACTTTGGATCCCGATCTGAAACAATAGAAATTGGTACCCCATGCAGCCGTACAATCTCCTTTATATACAACTCAGCAAGCTTCGGAACCTTGGTAGTCCGCATAGGTAAGAAATGTGCAGACTTGGTCAACCGGTCTACTATGACCCAAACTGCATCATGACCCTTCCTGGTCCTGGGTAGTCCCACCATGAAATCTATGGTGATATTTTCCCATTTCCACTCGGGAATTGGTAAGGGTTGCAATAGACCACCGGGACGTTGGTGCTCGGCCTTAATCTGCTAGCAAGTGAGACACTTAGAGATAAACTCAGCGATATCGTTCTTCATACCTCTCCACGAAAAGTGTCTCTGCAGGTCCTTATACATCTTAGTAGATCCAGAATGTATGGAATACTTAGACCCATGTGCCTCTTACAGGATACACTTCTTAATCTCCGACTCTTCAGGTACCCGCATCCTATTCTTGTACCTTAGTCCACCGTCCATACCAACAGATAGATGTGTCTGGGGCTTAGCCACGAGAGCTATCATTTCCTCCAAGCTAGGGCTGTTCTTTTGGGACGTCAAGAGTTCAGAAAGAAGACTAGGAATAATATTGATATTCGCCAAAATAATAGAGCTAAATTCTTCTTGATATGACCCAGAAGATGAAGGTTCCAGATGCTTTGATGCACAAATCAACTTCTTACGACTAAGAGCATCAACTACAACATTGGCTTTGCCTGGATGATATGCAATCGTGAAATCATAATCTTTGAGATACTCCAACCATCTCCTCTGTCTAAGATTGAGGTCCTTCTAAGTCAAGAGGTATTTGAGACTTTTTTGGTCTGTGAATATATCAAAAGTAGCACCATACAGATAATGCCTCCAGATTTTGAGAGCATAAACAATGGCAACTATATCCAAATCGTGAGTTGGATAATTGACATCATTAGGTTTCAATTGTCTAGAGGCATAGGAAACAACTTTACCATCTTGCATAAGGACACAACCCAGACCCATTTTAGAAGCATCAAAATATATTACAAAGCCATCATTCCTAGAAGGTAGGGTCAAAACAGGAGCAAAAGTCAAGAGAGATTTCAATTCTTGGAAACTACCCTCACACTCAGGAGTCCAAACGAATTAGGCATCTTTTCTAGTAAGTTTAGTCATGGGTAGGGCTATTTTACTGAAATTAAGGATGAAACGACGGTAATAGCCAGCTAGGCCAAGGAAGCTATGAATTTCAGAAGCATTGGTAAGAGCTTTCCAATCAAGGACAGCTAGAACTTCGGCAGGGTCAACAAAAATTTTCCCACCCGAAATGACATGGCCAAGAAACATGACTTGGTCAATCCAAAACTCACATTTAGATAATTTAGAATACAATTTTTGGGCTCTCAAAACATCAAGAACTTTCTGGAGATGTTCATGATGTTGATCAACAGAATTTGAATATATAAGAATATCATAAATGAAGACCACAACAAAGTTGTCAAGGAATGGCTGGAAGACAGTATTCATCAGATTCATAAACACTCCAGGAGCATTAGTCAAGCCAAAAGGCATCACCACGAATTCATAATGTCCATATCTAGTTCTGAAAGCTGTCTTTGGAATATCACAATCTCTTACTTGTAATTGATGATAACCTGATCTAAGGTCAATCTTGGAGAACAGAATGGCAGTACGAAGCTGGTCAAACAAGTGATCAATTTGAGGGAGGGGATATGAATGTCCAATTGACATGAAATTTGGACCATAGCTTCACCATAACATACCCCACATGTTGATAAAGTTTGGGCTGGAAATTCCAATCTTTGAGTAATCAAATAATCTTTAGGAGAATTCGGGTTTTGAAATAGATTAAAAATTAAAGGAACAAAGCATAAAATAAATTAGAAAAGTCACTTCATCACAAGCTTGGTGTGGCAGCCCCTGGTAACAGGATAGAGCCTTATCTTCCAAAGAAAAGATGAAACCCTTGCAATAAATCACCTCATGTGGGACTCACCGTATTTTGATGGTGTCACAAATGTTTTTAAAAGCATCTAAATGGTGATAGGGATTATCATTCTTCGAATTCCCTCTCAAGCTCTTGTTCTGGATCATAGAGATGATTGATGGTTTTAGCTCAAAGTTGGTTGCATTGAATCTTCGGATAACAACAGGACATCTGGAATTGTTAGCCTTGGTGGCAGCTAACTCCCTGAGGGTCTTTTCTTCTTCATTGGAATCATCACTGTCACTGTCTCCCTGGTTCTTTTCATGATTATTTTGATTCCTTCTGCACCTCCGGTGATGACGACGTCTCTTCCAGCGATGGTTATCCTCGAATGGTTCTGTTTCAGGATCTTCATGATGATTGCAATCATAGCGGTCATTGTCTTCAGGCGGAGGTGAGTGAGGTCTAGCTCTCGCGTGTCGCTCACCACCTGAAAGAGGTGGTTCAATGCGAGGCGACATGTGTGGTGATTTCGGTGCTCAATGGAGCAGAACGCCTCCCTTCTGAGTACCTGAATAGCACGTAAAAATCAAGTTAGAAAACATGTATTAATAATACAAATTGCTCATTTTTCAGGTTAAAATATAATAAAAAAAAATAAAAAAGAAAGTGCTGTCAAGCTCGTTTCTAAGGTTGAGGCAATGGAGTGTAGTTAGTGGATTCAGGTTCGTCAACAATACCATTTTTCCTTGTCCCCGGCAACGGAGCCAAAAAGTTGACCGGCCTAAATCGCGCATCCGAAAAAGGGAGCGGATTTGAAGTAGTCGGACTTTTAAATTTATAACCCGAAACCTTCTAGGCCCCCGCAACTTTATTACGGGGTCGAAGTAGATATACAGGGTTGAACACAGGGACAAGGGTGGTAGTGTTGGGAATGCGGAATGGACACTTTACACTCTGGTATGGGTAAGCAGATGATAACGTTTCCCCAAGGGAACAACAAGCTAAGATCGATAAAACAAAAGAAGTCTATCTCCAACTGGAGCTACGAGGAAAATTAAGGTTTTACAGGTTTATCAATTTTTAGGATTTTGGCGCAACGGAAATAGAGAGGATAAACTATTTCTTTTAGTAAGGAACGAAGGAGAAAGCTTTGGTAAAACAAGAGGCAGCAGAAACATCCTGTACCCCTTCTCTCGAAGCGGGTACCTCTAAGTAAGCATCAACACCTCTCTCGAGGTTGCTGGTCTTAAGTTAGAGTGGAAAGGTCACTAAAGCAGCTCCAATCCTGGGCACTCTCATTCTCCCATATCGGACCAAACACTAGAGCCACAACACCTCTCCTGAGGCTGCTGCAACGGGAAAACATGATTTGGTAGCTAGTTGAAATGTGATCCAAGCGTACAAGCTAGAGTTCGGATGCTAAGAAAAATAATCATCCAACAAAAGGGACCAAACATAAAGCAGCAGATAATTAAAACTCTTTTAATTCCATTAGCATAAGAGGGTTTGGTTACATTGCATAAGTAAAGAAAGTAAATGACTGAAATAAGTAAAGATAATTGTTGCCTTCTTGATTTAGAAGGGCAACAGGCAGTAGCAAATCCCCAAGATCCCTCCAGCCTGATACCAGGCGGGAGCCTTGCCCGATATGCCCGTGTCGGGCAGCACACCCTCTCGGGCGACATGCTCATGATGGGCAGACGTATCATGTGGGGCGCTCATGCCCGATACGATTGTGTCGGGCGGCACCCTCTAGGGCGACACACCGTGACTGATGATGTGTATTGGGCTTGGTATCGTGTCAGGCCAGAGTTTTGCTTAGAGTATTAGGTACTCATATCGGGTGTCCTTGTTGGCCGATATCACTCCACTGCGGTGCCCGGGCCGATCCTAAGTGAACCATTCCCTCCCTCTCAGGTTGGGGAAGTGCTCACCTAGTATCACCCGGTAAACTTCTGAGGCACGACAACTAGCTCCAGATGCTTTCCCAAGTTGGCTTTCGAGAGGTTCCGACCCATCCCATCGGAGTCATGTAGCTGCTATTTATAGGCAGTGGTTGGGAGAGGTTGTGGTTGTCCGGGCACCACGTGTCCTCCTTTAGCTCCACCATCGCGGATTCTGGGATGCTCGATATGCGTGTCATCCGACACAAGGATGTCGGGATGGGAGTGTGTTGGTCATCGTGACGAGTAGCGCCTGCCAGTGGGTGGCTTGTATTGCATGACACACTTCAGTTGTCGTGGCGAGTTCGGCTCCCTGTCGGGTAAACCCCGTATCGCTCGTCCGCTCCTTTTTGTGCGGCACCCTCATGTCGTGCAGTAGTGTATTGTGTTGCCCTGTGTCGGGCAGCGATCGCGTCGGCCAACTCGTAAGAAGGTCGATGCAGGTGGAACACGTTCGTGGGCCAGGACAGGCCATTTTGCTGATAAATGAGTCACAAAATGAGGAAAACTCTGGAAAAGATGATAAAATTGAGTTAAGAGCGTAGCGTGGCCTATTTATGAAAAAACATGACAAAAAGGAGAGGAAAACAGTTTAAAAGGGCATATTTGATAACGAAACAAGGGCCAAAACATCACAAAATTTGGTGTTATCAACTCCCCAAACATAGCATTTTGATTGTCCTCAATCAATCTTTAAGCTTTGTTTTGTGACGCTTCTTCTTGAAGGGTATAGTTTTCAGACCATGGGTTTGAGCGAGCATTGATATATCTTACAGAGAATACGGCCCGACCATGAACAACAGACTTTACTTCCCCTGCCTTATTTAAGCAAAATTTTTCTCCACAGCTTCGGCGAGACTTGGGTGCATGATTTTGAAGTTAGCTTTCACACCAAACAGCTTTTGGGAACACAAAGTTATGTGTTTGGGTAGTCTTAAGGCTTTTTGGGTTTTTCTTGTTTCCAATCAGTCCATCTAGGTATGGGTCCGTTAGCGGGTGAGTGGTCCCTGCAGTCCAAGCCAGTTGACTTTAGAGCAGTGATTTCAAATCCTACGTACCACTGCCCCAGATCTACCATGCCTAAAGATGGGTACTTTTTGGAGAACAAGTGTATATATTTATATATATTTTTGGCACAACTTTCATGCTTTTATTCACTCTCATAAGGCTATTCTCTATTTTTGGGATTTTGTTGGGTAAGGGAAAATAAGAGGAATTTTTGCTGTTTGGGCAACTTTTTCCTTCTGCATACACGTCTCTTAGTTTTTGCAAGATTATTTTTTGAAATTTTTGGCGTGGAAAGTCATAGTCTTTTGTTGTTTGAGGCTACATTATGAAAAAGACATAACAAAACATGTATCTCCTTGGGAACATAGAAAACAAACTGGCAAGAAGTCGTATCAGGTTTTTACTATATAGTGTCTTTGTACATATGTGTGGAGACAAAATAAGAAAAAAATTTGTATTTTGTATGGGGCATGTATATGTATATGTACACATGTTATAGAAAAAGAAACAAAAAGGGTGGAGTTTGAAGAAATTTTTTTTACCTCCCTCACTGGTACATGGTACCCCCCCCCAAATTACTCCACACTCTGTCCCAGAGTTGTGAAGTAGATAAGGTAGGGTAATGTTAACTGAGTGAGGGTTTTATATGGTGAGCACGCCTTTGCCAGATAGAAGCTCCCACACATATTCTCCTCATTTGCTGTGGTAGTTGATGTGGTGGAGTTGGTCTGGCGTCTCTTTATTTGATATCCATTCTAGGACGAAGATGCCGCAGTCGTTGGATAGAGGAATTCGTTGTGGACTGTGGTGGCATAACTAGAGCTCGTGCCATTTGCTTGATGTCGTCTCCAGGAATGGTTGTATCAGCGTCGCCATCTCGTCATAGTATTTTCATACTAAGCGCTTGAGGGATGTCAATGATGTTGATGTACACTGCACTGGATGATCTTTGTTGTTGTCTGAGCTGTTGTAGAAGATTCCTGCTCGTTGGTGAGTGTACATCGTCCGGAGTGTCCAGTGGTTGTAATGCAGGATGGGTAGGAAGATTGTGAGTGGAACACTGCGCTCCAACTATGCCAAAAATGATTTCTTTGCTCCTGATTCATCGATGAGGCAGATGTCGTTGAAAAACATAGGATGAGCTATGTATGCATGGTCAAACTTTGTCTGTAGTGTCTGGATGTAGGAAGCCGCCACAAATATCACCAAACATCCTCCTTCTTTAACCATGTCCCAGAAGTCATCAACGAGGACTATGACACTACCTGCCTCATAGATAACATATGTCGTGGTAGAGTCGGCTAACTTCAGAAGAACTTCATTAACCTACTTCTGCGTGAGTGTAGAGCATGAGAAACGGTCAAAATTGTTGATCAATTCTTCTGATGTTTCAGGCAAAGCAGGGTCTTTGAATCCGTGCACTTCCCACAAGATCTCTAACTGCTTGCCTGCCCCGTAGATGTCTGTTTCCATCTCAGCTTCTTTCTCTGGAGTGTTGCTGGGTTGTGAATATTTGCCTTCTAGGTCACTGTCCAGCAGCTTCTCTGGTAACCCTACATCTTGGAAATAGCGCCAGTCAGTGCATATATGCTTCTGAGCTGGTAGAAGTTTTGGCCCTGGAGATGCCTTATGTATCCAAATATGTTGAGCAGCTCCATGGAGCGCAAGACAATAAAGGTGTTGTTTATGCTTCCCTCTTCTTCTTAGACGGGGAAGTCTCTGATAGAGAAGAAGTTCCAAACGCCGTTGTGATGTTTGACTCCTTGCTTGATGGTTCGTAGCAGATGCAATGGTTGAAGCCTCAGATCCTCCGGGAGACTGAAAATAAGCATGGAGCGTGGCACCTCGTTGTTGTTGCAGCTAAGCAGCTGGACGTCATGGTTCCTGAGGTCTTCCACACAGTGGAACCATACGTTGTGGTGCTTGTACGGGGCCAACATGATGTTCGTGTTATGCTCTTCGATGTGTCACAGCATGTCGGACACCCTGACGGAGTCTGGTACTCCCATCATTAACCTTCTTGCCAAGGTCAGGGTGGCATTGTATATTGTTCTCTGACCTGTCGCGGTGCTGATATTCTCTATTATTGCACCTTCTAGGACCCTAATCAACTTCTTGCCGACGACGGATGGCGAGCGAAATATGCTTCTGAGTGCTCCCCGTCGTATGGAAAAGTAGCCATCGCTCCATACGACGTCTTCTTCATCTGCCTGCGACCTTAGGACCTTATTCAGTAATTTCTGGTCCCTGATCGACATATAGCTGATGACCCTTCTGTCGAAGTCAGCCATCTCGAAGGAAGGTAGCTCTGACGGCGTAGAGAATGCATCTGCCGTCGAGCGTTTTCCTCTGGAGGGTGTCTATCATTGGCGACACATATATCCCCCCCTCTCCCTCTAATTCATCAGAAGAGTCCTCCCCGACGCTGATGTCTTTGTTGTCATCTTCAGCTTCGTCCAGGGGGACTGAGGGAGCTACTTCTTCTAGACTGTGGGAGCTCTCCTATCCTGCCGGAGCTCCGTTGGCCGATCTTTGTGGCATCCCTTCCTCGGGCATTGGGGATGGCCCACTGGAGGAAGAAGAGGACGATGATCTTGACAAGGCTACTAACCAGGAAGGTTGAGAGCCTAAGCCAGGAGGCGACATAGACCTTCTCGGCTACCTTGGGCACGGATGGTCGCCTCCCCTGTTCAACCTCTCCTTGATCACGTCAAGGCACTGGAGGGCCTGTTGAAGCATGGCGTTGAGTGCCTCTAGTTGGCCAGGAAATCCAACTAGAGTCAACAATTCCCATTCCTGGCTATTCAGCCTCTGCTGGAAAAATGAAAACTTGTGGGTTAGAGAAGTAAATGTAGCCGAGTGTCTTTCTGTTACCTCCTGCAAGTTGTCGAGTTCGTGCCCTAGCATTTTCCTGAGCGACGGAGGGGCACCTACATATCTCCCTCTCATCCTTGAGATACTCCTCTCGCGCGAGGGTCTACCCGATGAGGTAGAACCTATCTCGATCATCCGTGAGGTGGATGTTGCTGGGTGAGGCATCAGCGCTCTCACGGCTATCTCTGCCTCACCTTCTTGTGGTGGTGGAGAAGGACGCGATGTGGGTGGGCGCTGCTCTACCTCTCTGCTTTTGGTGACCTCCTCTGCAGCTATCACAGGAGACACCAGCGGCAATGTTGGCATGAGTCATGCATCTCTGAGCTCCATCTCTAGGATGTCGGCGAACATCCTGTTACTGGCGTCCGGCTGCACTTCTTCTTCTATACGATGATAATTACTTCTCACAACAAGTCCTATAAAATTCATTTGTGAGGAGTTGGGGCCCATATCAAGACAGTGTCCTCTCACAACAAGTCCCTAAAAATGCACTTGTGAGGAGTCAGAACCCATATCATGAGAATGTCCTCTCATGGAAAGTCCTTGAAAATACATTTGGTAGGAGCTAGGGCCCATATCATGAAATCTTCCTCTCTAAAAAGTCCTCAAAAATGCTTCTGGGAGATATAGGCCCTATATCATGACAATGTACTTTCACATCAAGCCCCTACAGATTCTTTGATCAGTGACATGTATATATGTATTATCATCTTTACTGTTCATAAGGGAGACATGTACGAGTTCAGGGATGATTAGAGCACGATCCGTCAGGTTCTTGGAGAAGCCACATTGTAACTATTTCCACTGGGGGTAGGTGGTCTACACAATCCATATCATTACAATGTCCTCTCACGTCAAGTCCCTAAAAATGTGTTTGGTACGAGCCAAGACCCATATCATGATGGTGTCATCTTAAAATAGTCCCTCAAAATGCCTTTGGGAGGAGCCAGGGCCCATATCATGATGGTGTACTCCCCCAAAAAGTCCCTAAAATGCTTTCTGGAGGAGCCATGGCCCATATCATGACAATGCCATCTCATAACAAGTCCATGATAATGCTTTTGGAAGGAGTTGAGGCACATCTGATGAACGTTTTCTCTCAAAAAAAGATCCTAAACATGCATTTGGGAGGATCTGAGGCCCATATTGTGACATGGTTTTCTCTCAAAAAGTCTTTGATAATGTTTTTTAAAGATCCACGGCCAATTTGATGATAGTGTCCTCTCATATCAATTCACTAGAAATACTTTTGGGAGGATTCAAGGCCGATATCATGATAGTGTCCTCTCACAACAAGTCCCTAAAAATGAATTGGGAGGATCCACAACCAGTATCATGATAGTGTCTTCTCACAAGAAGTCCTTGATAATGCTTTTAGGAAGAGCTAAGACCCATATCATAACAATGTCCTCTCATAGTAACAATTTCCTCTCATAGTAAGTTCCTAGAAATGCATTTGTGAGGACCCAAGTCCCATATCATGATCATTTCACCTTACAAATTTTTAATGTTCATAAAGAGTCATGTTTGAGTTTAGGGAAGATCGAAGCATGGTATGTCAGGTACTTGCGGAGGCCACCCCCATGTTCAACATTTGTTGACCATGCTAGATGGTCCTGAACCACACTAACATATGAGAAATTTCCCTGACAAGATTAAGGAACATTAGCCTTAGAATGTTCATAAAAGATCCGTGTATGAGTTTGGAGATAGATCGAAGCATGCCATCTCAGGCACCACCCGTGGTCAACATTTTCTAATTGTGGTGGGTAGTCCTACACTATGCTGATAGAGGAGGAATTTCCCTTATAGGAGAAAGGACCATTAGCCTTAGAATGTTTGTAAAAGAGGTATGTATGAGTTTAGGTAAAATCATAGAATGGCATGTCGGGCACTTAAGGTGGATACCTCACCCCGCATCACCTCTGTGGAAGCATTTCTAGACCATGGTAGGTGGTCTCCGACCATGGGCACATTTTTAGGGACTTGTTGTGAGAGGAAAATTTCATGATATAGGTTGTGGATCCTCACAAATGCTTTTCAGGAACGTGTTGTAAGATAACATTGTCATGATATGGGCATCAGCTCCTCGAAAATACTTATTCAAGGACTACTTGTGAGAGGACACTACAATGATATGGCTCATGACTCATCCTATATGCATTTTTGAGGACATGCTACGTGAGGACATTGTCATGATGGGATTTGCCTCTTCACAAATACATTTCTATCAACTTGTTGTGAGAGGACACTACCACAATATGGTGTTGACTCCTTGAAAATATTTTTTAAAGAACTTGTTGTGAGAGGATGTTGTCATGACATGGTTGTGGTTCCTCCAAAATAAATTTTCAAGACTTGTTGTGAGAGGATGCTTTCATGGTATGTGTCACAGATCCTCCTGAATTCATTTTTAGGGACTTACTGTGAGAGAAGAAAATCATGATATGGGCCTCAACTCACCCAAATACATTTTAGGGACTTGCTTTGAGAGGACACTGTCATGATATGAGCCTTGGATTCTCCCAAAGGCATTTCCAGGGACTTGCTATGACATAACACTACCATGATATGGGTCCATGATCCACACATATCCATTTCTGAGGACAAGTTGTGAGAGGATATTGTCACGATATGGGACCTGGCTCCTCAAAAAATTATTTTAAGGGACTTTATATGAAAGGACACTATCATGATATGGGCCTCGAATCCACCCAAAAGCATTATCATGAACTCACTATTAGAGGACATTGTCATATATGGGACATGACTCCTCCAAAAAGTATTTTTAGGGACTTGTTGTGGGAGGACACCATCATGATATGGGCCCTGACTCCTCCCAAAGGCATTTTGAGGGACTAATGTAAGAGGATACCATCATGATATGGGTCTCGACTTCTACAAAACACATTTTCAAGGATTTTCCCCGAGAGGATAATTTCACGACATGGGTGTGGATCCTCCCAAATGCATTTTCAAGGACTTGATGTGAGATAAACTAACATTATACGGGCTTCAAATCCTCCCAAATGCATTTTCAATTACTTTTTATGAGATGAAACTGCCATGATGTGGCCCATGGATCGTCCTAATTGTATTTCTGGGGACTTGTTATGAGAGGATACCGTCATGATGTGGGACTTGGCTCTTCACAAATGCATTTTTATAGACTTTCCATGAGAGGACACTATCATGATATGAGTCTTGGATCCTCCCAAATGTATTTTCGAGGACTTTTTGTGAGAGGACACTATCATGATATGGGCCATGGCTCATCTAAAATGTAGTTTCATTTAGATATATTCTTACCTTATTTATATATATTTACTTTACTTTTGTTATCTATTTCTTTGTTTGAACACCATCATCCTGTGAGGGATACTTATATCTCCTTTTAGTGAGATATAGCTAAACCAATGTCTTAAGTCATATACACTTGAAACCCATGTCTCTTTGTTCAACCTCATTAACTACACATGATCCCATATTATTGTTACCGACGTCTAAGTATCAAATTACAAATTTAAATCCAAATATGGACCATGTCCATCCTTAGATTGTAGTTAGGATATCATGTTGACATGAAAATCTAACTACAAAGTGATTCAAACTAATTTCATATACTCTTATTTAACAATCGAGTCCCATATCATGTGCAAATGGTCACACAAGGTAAGATATATAATGCTCTGGCCAACAAGTTTGGCAATTGTAGAGAACTTCCAAGAGTTGTACAATATACTATAGGTTGCAATATTCAATTATGGAAAACCATGTTCATGAATAGGGGAAATATCATTAGGATTGATGATATATGGTGTATCATCAATAAAGGAGCCAACTGCTAGATTTCTTCTTGCCCCTACTGTTACATCCCTAAATGACTTGGTAGCATTGTAACTGCCAACGAGTTTTTGAGAAAAGCCCCCATGTCTTGATGAAGATGTCTATATTCATTGGATGAATTGTTGCAAAAAGTAGGAGAGTACATATTATATTCTTCTAATTTTTCTTCCAAAAATACTAGAATATGGACTTCAATCTTGCTTCATGAATTCACAGACTAGGGTGATCTCTTTCCACAATCGATTTCTCTCCATTCACCCATGTCATGGGATCTTCATCCCCATTGGATAATCCACCCCCATTATGAGCAATGGTTTTGTGTTGAACATTGGTAGTTCTATCATTACTTAGACAATAGAGAACACCCAGAATCTCATGACGTATTTATATGGCACGTCCATGTTCTAGATCAGTGGTATTAATAATAGAAAACTAAGATGTTTTGTAGGTATACATAGCACATTCAAACTCATCACCTTCACCTTGGTGTCCCTGATATTGTCGCCACTTTTCTCCACTATGATACTTCCTAGTCAACATTCACTCATTCTTGGAGAGTGGAGATCCTTATCATCCCCAACGACCCCAATCCCCACTGCCATGCCTCTATCTGTGTGGGTGTCGGTGTCTCCTCGGCCAAAAAGTTGGTAACTATCGCATTGGCAAAGAGCGTCCCTCCCATATCTTCCATGGGTTATGATCTTAATTGAAAGCATAAAAGCAAAGTTATCTATGAAAGAAATGTAAAACATTATTTTGAGGCTTCTTGGGTTGGAAGGAACTTATATGTATAAGAATACGATATAATAGGCATATGATATTCGATGAAACATCATTTGTGATTCTTAGAATTATATATTTGACTTAAACATTCATAGCTTGCAAAATTTTCAACCGGATCCATAATCCCACGGTTCCATCTAGCCATATCATTCATGTGGTTTTACTCTGTTTCCCTCGACTTATTGCTAACTCCCACCACCGTCACACTCCCTACCCCACTCCCCAACAAAATGCCTCTGCAAGCCCCTCCTCTCATGAACAAACGACTCATCACCTCACTACTTTGTAGGACTTTGTCTAGCAGCCCAATGCCTCCATTGTAGTCGAAAAGAACAAACACTCTAGCATGCCCTAGAAAAAAAATCGGAAGCATAGCCCGTAGTCAAAATTTGGCAGCAATGCCCTACCCAAAAATTGGCAGTGATGCCCTTGTCGAAAATTAAAAGTGCTAATTTGGAATTGTAGAGTGATGAGGCATTGGAATGTGACGTTTGGTCTTCATTTTTTCTAGGTACCAACATGTTTATCTTATTTCTTCCTTTCTTCCTTATACTATTCTATACATTCTGATGCGATGATTTTGATTCGCATTTATGGACTTGTTTTACTTGTGTTTTATGCATTTATTGGTCATTTTGGTGGTTAATATTGCATAATTCATTTATTTCAGTCTATGATCTTTCTCAGTGTCAAATCTCCCTTATTCTATTGTTTTGAGCATAAATGATTACAATAATATGTTCTATTTTGGCTTATGTGGTTTTGTGTTGCAATTTTAGGAAAAACACATATTTGCTACTGTCGATACCATCGACAGTGGTCAATACCATTGACACAACCACAGGTTGCCAGCCGTAAGGAGCAGCACAGAGTCGATACCATCGATGACAAAGTCGATGGTAGCGACTTACCATCAGGTTGCTGGCGAGAAGACATTCGATACTATCGACCATAGAGCTGATACTATCGACAAGTGGAGCTTCAACGAAGGAAAAGGAAAAAAATCGATGCCTTAGGGTGTCGATACTATCAACCCTCGTCTATGGTATCGAGTCAGCATCAGGCGCAACAACGAAGAGAAAGAAGACTTGTCGATATCGCGCAAGGTCGATACCATCGACCCACGTCGATGGTATCAACACCGTCAGATACAAGTTTGTTTCATATTGATCTAAATCCGACAGTTGTGATATTTTTACAACCTAACTCGGTGATTATACCTAATGAAGGCGGCCAAGAGTAATGTGTCACGTCATTAGCCGCTGCACACATCTCGAGAAGGTGTGGAGAGAAGAACGGAGCCAAAAGCACGCCCCAGCCGTTCCGGAAGCCGAAGAAGACGTTTTTGACCACTGAAAGGCTGTAGATCGCGCATTCCATGCCAAGGAACACTTGGATCTTCTCCGTTCAAGGGTTTTATTACTTATTCACATTTTTCTCCATGTTTCCCCTTTTTTTCTACCATGTTTTACTCTGAGATGAACATTAAGGGCTAACCCCCTTTATCTTTAGGACCGGGAGTAGCCTGGGGAAGCATTGTATGACATTTTTATCATAGTAATTCATCATTAATCTCTTAAATCCGTGGTATGATTTCATTTTCTCAAATATATTGTTATGCTTGATCACCATAATAATAATCAAATGCCTTTAATTACTTTGAAAGAAGAATTAACGGTTGAAAAGAGATGAAATTCACATTAATTAACAAATCCCTTGAACAAGGTGATGTACGGTTAATGGTGGAAACCCAGAGGTCGATATTAATGCACCTAGTTTAGGAGATAGGTTACTATGACGGTGGAACTGACCTAGACATAGGTAGTGAATTGTACCACGACAGTGGGCAATTCTTACTACAAGCCACTACCCGGAATGAGAGGTGAACCTAAATTATTATATGGAAATTCATACAATGAAAACCCGCGGTGAAATCACAATCGTAAAGATCTTCACCTAAATGGATTAAATTAAACCTTTAATTGATTGCTTTGTTTTCTTTTATTTTTATTTTTCTTTTTAAACAACTCTCAAACTCTTTTAATCGGTTTAGCTGATCACGACTAGTTAGCAGTAGTCTACCGATAGTTCAGTGTCCCTGAGTTCAACTCGGGCCTCACAAAAGGCCTATACTACATTGATGCATACACTTGCGTTTTACGCACGAAAAAAGTGTGTCAAGTTTTTGGTGCCGTTGCCGGGGAGACAGAAATTGTCGGCACTACGAGTGCTGCAAGAGGCCATTCTAGGCCACTTTTTATTTTAATTATTTTGAAATCATTTCTAAAAATTCATAGTCTATCTTTCCAATTTTGTAATCATCTAGCACGGTACTGAACTAAAATTATCATTTTGTAGGTACTGTGCATGGTGCAGACGCGTAGCACCGACTACACGCAACAGGCACCAGAGGTTCCACTGCCGAGATCTGACGAGGAGGAGGATTACAATCAAGACCACCTGGAAGAAATAGATTCCGAATTCGAACAAGAAGAAATGGTAGAGAAACAAACGATATGGGAGAAGATAAAGGCTTCTTCTTCATCTACTTCAAAGGGGCCAATCAAGAAGCAGGCGATCAACATTCCGACCTATAAGATTGATCCTGCATTAATCAACTTGGTCAAGTCAAATGCATTCCATGGGCTAAAGAACGAAGACCCGGTGACTCATATCAGCCAATTCGTGGAGAATTGTGACATGATTAAAATTGACAGATTTCCACAGGAGACGCTCTACCTGAAGTTGTTCCCGAGTTCTCTGGAAGGAAATGCACGAGAATGGTTGCACAATCATGACGATGAATATGTGGAATCATGGAACCACATGGTGGAAGTATTCTTTGAAAGGTTCTTTCTGCCCGAGAAGACAAATGACATGATCAGGAAAATCCATAATTTCACCTAGAAGGCAGGAGAGACTTACTCTGAGACATGGGAAAGGTTCCAAATAATGCTAAGGAGGTGCCCGCAACACAGGCTTGACAAAGAGACGTAGGTCAAAATCTTCTATTTTTCTCTCTCTGAGCATGGTAGAAGTAACCTAGACTCCGCAGGTTCAGGGTTCTTTTTGAACAACACAGACACGAGGTGTTGGGAAATTCTGAAAAACATGGCCAAGAAGCAATCCTGGGGTGACAGAGACGTCGTAGAGCACGTTCGAGCTGTGGGGGAGTCAAAGGCCATCAAAGAGCTGAATGAGAAGATGGAACTTCTAGAAAAGAAACTGCTTGCAAAAGAAGATACCGAATCAGATGATGAGGCTCAAGTCAAATTCATGCGCCAGCACCCTGGATAGAGAAATAACGATTATGCATGGAGGAAGGACAAAAAAATTTCCTGGAAAGATCCGAATAACTTCTTGTAGGACCCCGATGCAAAACCCCAGCCGGTGGTAGAGGATAAGAGCATGGAGTTTCTCAACCAAGTGATAAAGCAAAACCAAGAACTAATGAACAATTTTGGCCAACAGATCAAGCAACAGGGGGAATTCATGAATCAGTTTGGGCAGACATTGCAGAGCCATGGGGCTCATATGAGGATGATAGAGACGTCTATGGCATAAATGGCAGCTGAGATAGCCAATCTGAAGAAGCCAATGCAACAAGGCTTTCTGGGTAACACAAACATTCCAGGAGGAAACCAACAGGCGAAGGCAATCTTGCTAAGGAGTGGCAAGAAGATTTTAAACCCCAGGGCCGATGAACCAAGCAAACCCCAGTCAGAAACTGAAGGTGAGGCCACTGAGGAAGTGCCAATTTTAGTCACAGAGCCAGTTGAGGATATAGCAGAGGATGTCATTGCAGACCCTGTAGTTCTTGAGGAGGAGACACAGAAAAGGACACCGTATGTACCACCGCATCAAAGGGCACAGGCTGTCCCGGTCCCATATCCAAATAGTGTGAAAACAAAGAAAGTGGACGCCCAGTTCAAGAAATTTCTGGACAGTTTCAGAAAGCTCTCTGTCAACATTCCATTATTAGAAGTAATAGAGAAAATTCCCTCCTATGGGAAGTTCTTGAAAGACATAATCACTAAGACGAGGAAGATCCCTGATACGGAGGTAGTAGTTCTCAAGGAGAAAGTGAGTGCCTTCATCATGGGCACATTGCCACCTAAGAGGCAGGATTCAGGCTGCTTCAATATTTCATGTTACATTGGTAAGGTGACATTTGGTGAAGCACTGTGTGATTTAGGGGCAAGCATAAACTTGATGCCTCTCTCTATGTTCAAGAAACTGGGACTGAAAGAATCAAGGCCAAGCAATATGACAATACAGCTGGCGGATAATTCAGTGGTGAAGCCCTATATGGTATTTGTGAAGATGTGTTGGTGAAAGTAGATCGGTTTGTATTTCCAGCCGACTTTGTTGTAATGGAGATGCAAGATGAACCAGGTAATGAGTTACTTCTTGGACGACCCTTTCAAGCCACTACTGACATAATACTTGAGATGGGAAGAGGTCATTTGACCTGGGGTATTGCTGATGATTGATTCGAGATGGTCATGCCTTCCAGCACCACGCTATCTAAAGCTAAGGAGCAATGTTTCATGGCGAAGCATTTTGATCAAAATATCTCACTCTGTCTAGGGAATCCATTTTTAGATATGGCTCATGTAATGACTAAGGTGGAGAAAGGGACACTGGATGTAGACATCATGGAAGAAACCAAGGTTGTGTCCCTTAGCAAAGCTGTGGGTTTTCGCAATGATGAAGAGGAGGACATCCCACCTTCTACTGAAGATGAGGCCATAGCAAGTTTTGTTTCCAATGCATATCCAGAATTACCACTTGAAGCCTGCATGGTTAATATAACACATGATTGGATGAGAAGAAAGTCACTACAAGAGTGTGCCAAGATGCTTCAAGTACTTCCATGCTTTTATGCTAGGTACTATGAAGACCTTTGAGAACTCCCACCACCGCTTCAGTCATCCTTAATCAGTCTGCCAGATTTAGAATTGAAGCCATTCCCACCGCACTTGAAATATGCATTTTTAGTTGAGGATGAGAAGCTGCCTGTGATTATTTCAGCATATCTGAGTGCCGAGGAGGAAGATCAACTGCTGATTGTGTTGAAGAACCACTGAGGTGCATTCTGGTGGTTGGTTGTAGACATTAAGGGGATCTCCCCTACATTGTGCCAGCACAAGATTCGGCTCAAGGAGGGAGCCAAGCCGGTGATTCAACCACAGTGTCGACTAAATCCTAGCATGATGGAGGTCGTCAAGAAGGAGGTGATCAAGCTCCTTTCTGCAGGTATTATCTATGCTATATCCGACTCGACGTGGGTGAGTCCTACACAGGTAGTCCCTAAAAATAGGGGAATTACAGTTACACATAACTTGTTCAATGAACCTGTCACGACCCGCTTGGTAATCGGGTGGAGTGTATGTATAGATTATCGTAGATTGAACGCAACTACACTTAAGGATCATTTCCCTCTCCCATTCATTGATCAGATTTTAGAGCGATTAGCAGGTCGATCACATTTTTGTTTTCTTGATGGTTATTCGGGGTACAACCAGATTTCCATTGATCCTAAGGAGCAAGAGAAGTCCACCTTCACTTGTCCTTATGGAACATTTGCATACCGCTATATGCCATTTGGGTTGTGTAACGCAGCGACAACCTTTCAGCATTGCATGCTTGCCATTTTTTCTGATATGGTTGAACGTTGTTTGGAGGTTTTTATGGACGATTTCCCCATCTATGGTGCATCCTTTGACGAATGTTTATACAATTTGGACAATGTTTTGTAGCGTTGTGAGGACACACATTTGGTCCTCAATTGGGAGAAATGCCACATGATGGTCAGCGAAGGGATTGTGCTTGGACATAAAGTGTCTAGCAAAGGGTTGGAGGTAGACCCGGTAAAGATCGAAGTTATTTCCAAATTGCCCCCACCACATTCGGTTAAAGGGGTACGGAGTTTCCTAGGTCACGCCGGTTTTTATCACCGCTTTATATAAGATTTCTCTAAAATCGCTAAACCTTTATCTGAGTTGTTGGAAAAGGATGTTGTGTTTGATTTTAATGAAAAATGTTTACATGCTTTTAATGTTCTTAAAGAAAAACCGATTTCCTCACCGGTTGTGCAAATGTCGGATTGGACCAAACCGTTTGAATTGATGTGTGATGCATCAGATTTTGCAGGTGGGGCTATTTTGGGACAACGTGTGGACAATAAACCCGCTGTGATTTTCTATGCGTCCAAAACTTTAAATGATGCACAGTTGAATTACACAACAACCGAAAAAGAACTTCTCGTCGTTGTTTTTGCTTTTAAAAAATTCCAGCAATATCTTGTAGGATCTAATGTCATGGTATGGACGGACCACGCCGCCATTAAGTACATGATGGAGAAAAAGGATGCCAAACCTAGACTGATTAGGTGGATCCTACTGTTACAAGAATTTGATATTGAAATCAAAGCTAAGGCGGGGATTGAAAATGTGGTTGCGGACCATCTTTCTAGGTTGGAAAGGGTAGATGAGAAGGACGTTCATATACCCATTACTGAGACGTTTCTTGATGAGCAACTTTTATCTGTGAAATCTAAATATCCTTGGTTTTCTTATATAGTTAATTATCTTGCTTGCAAAATTATCCCAGATGATTGGACATACCAAGAGAAAAAGAAAATTTTCCATTCTTTGCGGTATTATTTTTGGGATGACCCTATTATGTTGAAGCAGTGCAGGGATGGTGTATTACACAGGTGTGTACCGGAGGTGGAGTACGAAAGCATCCTTCGTCATTGCCATACTCTACCGATGGGTGGCCACTATGCAAGTTCTAGAAATGCGTCCAAGGTACTGGTGAGTGGTCTTTATTGGCCTACTCTGTTCAGGGACACCTATGAGTATGTGAGGCAATGTGATTCCTGCCAAAGGGCAGGTAATATTTCAAAAAGGCAGGAGATGCCCCTCAATGTATTTCAAGAGTTCGAGGTGTTCGATCTATGGGGTATTGATTTTATGGGACCCTTTGTGTCCTCAAATTCTAACTTGTACATTCAATTAGCTGTTGATTATGTGTCGAAGTGGGTAGAGGCAATACCCACTAGGACTAATGATGCCACTGTAGTGTGCAGATTTGTCAAAGAATACATTTTCTGCAGGTTTGGTGTACCAAGAATGATCATCAGTGATGGAGGTATGCATTTCTGGAATCAGAAGTTCACAGAACTATTGAGAAAGTATGCGGTAAAGAATAACATTAGTACCCCGTACCACCCACAGACACAGGGGAAAGTGGAGGTCTCCAATCGGGAGATTAAAAAGATCTTGGAGCGCATTGTGGCTTCCACAAGAAAGAACTGGAGCACCCTACTACCGGATGCTTTGTGGGCGTATAGGACGGCGTTTAAGACATCTATAGGCACTACGCCTTTTAGGTTGGCTTACGGTCGGGCCTACCATTTGCTGGTGGAATTGGAACATAAAGCGCATTGGGCGCTTGGGAAGCTAAATTTGAGCTACGATGAAGCGGGAAAGAAGAGGTTGCTTGAGTTGAACGAACTTGATGAGCTAAGGATGAATGCATATGAAAGCTCATGCATATACAAGGAGCAAACAAAGTTGATTCATGATCGCCATATTCAAATGTGCATCTTCAAGAAAGGAGATCGTGTACTCTTGTTCAACTCCAGGTTAAAGATGCATCCTGGGAAATTGAAATCCCGATGGAGTGGACCATTCACCGTAGAGGAGGTCAGGCCACATGGTGCAATCATGGTGTGAGATGGCAAGACAACATTCTTGGTGAATGGACAATGATTGAAATTGTATTTCGGTGAAGATTGCACAAGGAAAGTGAATGAGTTCAAACTCATTGCACTTCAAGATGCATGAGGAGCTTAATGTTGTCTAGCCTAAGATGTTAAATAAGGGCGCTTGTTGGGAGGCAACCCAGCTATCAGTAGCTTAGTTTAGTTTCTTTCACATGTTTACTTTAATTTGATTTGATTTTGTTTTTAGTGTAAAAAAAAGATACCTTGATCGTTTGTTCAATGTGCAGGACTGAGGCAGAGTTGATACCATCGACCCTTGTGTCGATGGTATCGAGATGGGTACAGGTTGGCAGCTACAGAAAATGCTCTGTGTTGATACTATCGACGAATTTGTCGATGGTATCAACACACCAATAGGTGGATCGCAAAAATGAGGTCGATAGTATCGACATGGGCGTTGATACTAGTGAGATCTCTGGAGATATTCAGACAAAATTGTCTCAGTGAAGTCGATACCATCGATGGGCCTGTCGATAGTATCGACCCAGTTATAGGCAGAAAGAGGTGGCCAGGCCTCACGAGGGTGTTGCCCTAAGCAGAAGTCAATACTATCGACTTGCGTTGATAGTATCGACGCGACACGTCACCGATCTATGAGAGGAAATCAATGGCGATCGCTGCATTAGGAGAGTCGACCCATGGGATAGGGTCGATACTATTGACCCCCGTCGATAGTATTGAAACGTCATCGATCCGGGCCCCCACATTGGGCTATCGACAGTCGTCGATACTAGAGGAAGTACAAATTGTGCTACGCGAGTCGATACCATCGACCCGTGTCGATGGTATCGATGGGCACACAACAGCGTCAACCACGGTTATAAAAGGGATGGTTTGTTGTCATATGACCTCACACCTTCAGCGATTTCTTCCTCCACTTGTGCCGTGCGTCTTGTTGAGAAATCAAATCCCGACTACGAGCATCCAAGGAGCATGTTCTTCCCCGAGCCTTCACCGAGCGGAGATTGTCTTCTCCGACCTTCACCAAGCTCTGTCTCCTACTCTTTCTTTCTCGATGATGGTGCGTACAGCCAGTGCATCCTCTTCACAGGTGAATCCAATGGAGATCCCAGAGTTCATTCCTCCACCCATTGCATCTATTCCGTGCCCGCGGATCGTCCATCCTTCTGCAGAGGTCCGGAAGGTCTACGAGGAGATTATGAAAAGAAAGATCGAGCCCACGGGCTACGTTGATCAGACAATGGTCTGTGATCTGGGGTTCAAGGCCAATCTTGCATACGTTCTTAAGGGGCTGGCAAGGCATACGGGCAGGACGCCCGATCAGATGGAATGCCATGCCAATGGCCAGTCATTCTTTGGTGACTAGCCCACATACAAGGAGTTGGTGGCGGAATTCATGGCATCGATGGACATATGCGTCGTGCCAAATGACGTCATCGCCACTGATCGGGGGTGCATTTAGGGCCTGTAACGTCCGGGCCCACTACCCTAGGCTCTAGTAGAGTTTTAGGAATGACGTCTGGCCCCACAAACCACCACTAGCCTTAACTGCGAACTTTGTCCCACGCGCAAGCCATGATCAACTTCCTGACTGGTCACCCATCCTAGTACTACTCCAAGCTGAGCACACTTAACTATGGAGTTCTTTAGTGATGGGCTCCTGGAAAAGGAGGTGCACCTTGGTGATATGGTTAGTCCAATCATTCCTTTTAAGATCATGTTATCCGAGGTCTCAAATCCTGGGATGTTACAATCTCCCCCACTTAGACTCTTGACGTCCTCGTTAAGGCTCAACTATATCACTTCATAATTTGACCCCATTTCAGTGAAGACCCACAATGGCCCATGGACACCCAGCTCCCGTCCATGACTACTAGCGCAAGGGCGGCTCCATCTCGTCTCTACGGATAGCCCTTTCCAACTTGCCTGGACCGCACAGCTCAAGACTGGCATGCCACATGCCCATGTGGGCCCCACCTACTGGAGGGGTTACGGCTCTGATACCATTTGTAACATCCAGGCCCACTGCCCTAGGCTCTAGTAGAGTTTCAGGAATGATGACTGGCCCCACAAACCACCACTAGCCTTAACTGTGCACTTTGTCCCACTGACGCGCAAGCCAGGATCAACTTCCCGACTGGTCACCCATCCTAGTACTACTCCAAGCTGAGCATGCTTAACTATGGAGTTCTTTAGTGATGGGCTCCCTGAAAAGGAGGTGCACCTTGGTGATATGGGTAGTCCAATCATTCCTTTTAATATCATGTTATCTGAGGTCTCAAATCTTGGGATGTTACAGGGCCACATTTCTTTCTGGCTGTACAACAATGATTACACTCTTACCCTCAGGCAGTTCAATGAAATCTACAACTGGAATCATGGGAGAGACCAGTATCGGTGGCCCGATAACAGGACAGACTATGATGCTATCTTCGCTGAGCTAGTGACTGCGCCGCCCGACAAATCAGTGAGCTACCACAATGCGGCAGTGGCAGATTTCGAGCATCCGTTCGTGCGGGTTCTTCACCGCATGCTTTGTACCACTTTGTTTGCCCGTGGTGACATGTCTCTCAGCAAGTTTCAAGAGACAGATTTGTTTTTCCTACACAAGTTGTTGAAGCACCAAGAGTGTAATTGGGGCACATTTTTCTTAACGCGCGTGTTGGCGGTAAAGAGGAGTACGCGGAAGGCTCCAATTCACTTTAGAGGGCTCATCACACCGCTGGCCCACTATCTTGGGTTAAATTTCTCCCAGCTTACTCCCCTCTACAACAGGAGCAAGGTAAATCTGCAACATCTGCACCGCTCTAACCTCATCCTTCTTCGTGATGGCTTGGCATATGCACACTTCCATGTCAACCAAGCATATCAAGAGTGTTCACTTCCAGACCACGTCTTCCACATCGAGGGCGCTCAGCATTTTTGATGGCATGTCATCTCCATCAAGAGTTTGGATGAAGACGGCGACAACGACGACAACGACAATGACGGTGACGAGGCTGATGAGGAAGAGGAGGCTTTCACTCCTCTTCGCACACGCGTGGCACCCAGGAAGCGTCCCCGTATGCATCCAGGTGCATCTTCTTCTTCGCAGCCTCTGCCACCACAGCCCTCGCAGCAAAGCGAGGATCTCTACTCCATGCAAGGGATGTGTGCAATGATGCAGGATATTCATCAGACGTAGCAGCATACAACTTCATATGCCGGTATTCAGGAGACGACGAACCGGCTTCTTGACAACCAGAGGGCTATCTTTGAAAATGAGCGCCTCCTCCTCGACAACCAACAGCACATCCACGACAGGTTGCATAGGATGGAGATGTAGCAGCATCCTTTCTATGATCATTACTGGAGCCAGAATTACTTTGGGGGGTATCCACAACCTCCGCCTATGCCCCAGTATGATCTGAGTTTTCAGGGGCAGTACCCATCCTGGGACCCCACGGCCCCGTAGTACCCGCCTCCTCCGGAAGAATGCTCGGTATCACTGTTCCACCTTTTAAGGTTGTTTTTTACTATGAGGCCATAGTCGAATTCAAGCTTGGGGGGGAGTTGGAACAACTCTATCCTTTAGTTTTCTCAGTTTTAAGTTTTTGTTGTTTTGTCTTTTGTCATTTAGTTCTTGCAATTTTTAGTTTGTTTGTGGGATCCACACTCTATCTAGTGTACTCGTAGATGTCTTGAGCCATGTGTCATCTTGTTTGCTTGTACATGGGAATTAGGGGCAAATTTAAACATTTTTAGTGTTTGCAAGCTTTTTTTTTTCAACTTTGAGCACATTACTTAAGAAAATGATTGGGTTTGTCAACTCTAAAACAGGAAATCACAACTGTACATGCCTATGATTCATGAAAAGTGGACTTAATTGGTTGTTTGAGCCTAAGCTGACCAAATGATAATGATACCTTAATTTGAAATAAGAGAGAGAAACCTCTTAATTACCACACAGGTCAATAAGGAGGGACACATAATAATTTTCAAAGGTTCAGTCAATTAGTCTTGTGATCTATCCACCATAAGAATTGGAAGTACATTACAGTTTTAATCTCCTTGATTGCATTCCATGTAAATAGGTCTTGCAGTGCAACTACTTTAGTATATTTTGCATGAAATAAAAAAAATATAGAGTAATCATACATGCACATCATCCTTAAGTGCATGTCATTTAGTTGCATAATTATCATGTTGTAGCTGCATTCACATTTTTGTGCATAGAGGACATCATGTGTCTTATATCTTCTGAACATTAAGGGTGATTAACTTGTTCCATACCTTCTGAATGCCTCAAATACTTAAGCTATGTAGAAAGAAGTGAGCCCGACAAACAATTCATTGTCATCTACGAAAATAAGGGCTTAAAAAAAGAAAAAAAAATTGGTAAAAAAGGAAAAGAAAAGAATTGAGATGTAAGTAGTAATGAGAGGGAGAAAGGAACATCTCTCACCTGCATTTTAAAGAAGAATAAGTACATGATGTAGTTCTCCTAGATATTCCATCTCATCTTGAGACGGGATGTTAGTGCATGCATCATTTCACACAAATGTAGGCATTAGGGCATTTCCATTTGCATATGCATCATTTAGGGCATTTTTGTCTTATGCATGTTGAAACTGTATAATGCTTTCATTTCTTCCATGATCCACCCATTCCATCCACTCGTTGCTCAAATTGGTAGGCCACCGTGATTTTCTCCTCACTTCTCAATATCAGGAGAGTTGCTCCCATGTGGATGGTAGTTAGGGCGAGCAACGTAGAATAGGAGATCACAAGATGCACCAAGCCTGCAACGGAGAATTTCATTATGTTAACTGCCTTATATGATAGTGTTCATCAATTTTGAGGTAGATATCTTTTATGGATGATTACTGTCTCCTTTAGGGTAATTATCATTATGTGGTTAGTGAAGGCCGGTTTGTGAATGCCGGTGGGGATCATATGGTGATGTTTGTTGTGATGATTTGTTCTTTAGTTGACCCTCACAATTCTATTCTAAGGTTTTGTTGCTCAAGGGCAAGCAATGTTCAAGCTTAGGGTAGTTTGATGCGATGATTTTGAGTCACATTTATAGACTTTGTTTGCTTGTGTTTTATGCATTTATCGGTCATTTTGGTGGTTAATATTGCATAGTTCATTTACTTCAGTCTATGATCTTTCTCAGTGTCAAATCTCCCTTATTATATTGTTTTGAGCATAAATGATTACAATAATATGTTCTATTTTGGCTTATGTGGTTTTGTGTTGTAATTTCAGGAAAAACGCATATTTGCTGTTGTCGATACCATCAAAAGTGGTCGATACCATCGATACAACAACAGGTTTCCAGCCGCAAGGAGCAGCACAGATTCGATACCATCGACGAAGAAGTCGATGGTAGCGACTTACCATCAAGTTGCTGGTGAGAAGACAGTCGATACTATCGACCATAGAGTCGATACTATCAACAAGTGGAGCTTCAACGATGGAAAAGGACATAAAACTGATGCCTTAGGGTGTTGATACCATCTACCCTCATCGATGGTATCGAGTCAGCATCAGGCGCAGCAACAAAGAGAAAGAAGACTTGCCGATATCGCACAAGGTAGATAACATCGAACCGCGTCGATGGTATCGAAACCGTGAGATACAAGTTTGTATCAAATTGATCTAAATCTGACGACTGTGATATTTTTACAACCTAACTCGGTGATTATACCTAATGACAGTGGCCAAGAGCAATCTATCACGTCATTAGCCATTGCACACGTCTCGAGAAGGTATGGAGAGAAGAACGGAGCCAGAAGCACACCCCAGCCGTTCCAGAAGCTGAAGAAGACGTTTTCCACCGCCGAAAGGCTGTAGATCGCGCATTCCATGCCAAGGAATGCTTGGATCTTCTCCGTTCTGGGGTTTTATTACTTATTCACATTTTTCTCCATGTTTCCCTTTTTTTCTACCATGTTTTACTCTAAGATGAACATGCGGGGCTAATCCCCTTTATCTTTAGGATTGGGAGTAGCCCGGGGAAGCATTGTATGACATTTTTATCATAGTAATTCATCATTAATCTCTTAAATCCATGGTATGATTTCGTTTTCTCAATTATATTGTTATGCTTGATCACCATAATAATAATCTAATGCCTTTAATTACTTTGAAAGAAGAATTAACAGTTGAAAAGAGACGAAATTCACATTAATTAACAAATCCCTTGAACACGGTGATGTACGGTTAATGGAGGAAACCCAGAGGTCGATATTAATGCACCTAGTTTAGGGGATAGGTTACTACGACGGTGGAACCGACCTAGACATAGGTAGTGAATTGTACCACGATAGTGGGCAATTCTGACTACAGGCCACTACCCGGAATGAGAGGTGAACCTGAATTATTATATGGAAATTCATACAATTAAAACCCGCAGTGAAACCGCAATCCTAAAGATCTTCACCTGAATTGATTAAATTAAACCTTTAATCGATTGTTTTGTTTTCTTTTATTTTTATTTTTATTTTTAAACTACTCTCAAACTCTTTTAATCAGTTTAGCTGATCACGACCAGTTAGTAGTAGTCTACCGATAGTTCAGTGTCCCTGAGTTTGACTCAGGCCTCACAAAAGGCCTATACTACATTGACGCGTACACTTGCATTTTACGCACGGAAAAAGCGTGTCACATTCCCCAATTGGCAGAGCCAAAGGTCCTGTTTATCACATACATGTCTCAAGGATCCTAACTATCAACCTTCCAGCTGCTTTAGCAAAAAGCCACGATGGCTTCGTCACGATGGTCATTGTCAACTCAGACAATCTGTGGGTGCCAACAGTGACAACATATAATATTGATCCTCCCCTTCCTATCTCTCATGCACAAACTCGCTAGTATGCAGGATGGCAATTTTTGTATCTTCTACACATTCTTGCTAGGATATGCACAATATGGCTGAGCTGACTGGGATGGCAGATGTTGTTTTTACTTCTTCTCTTTTCTTTGTTTCACCTATCCACACCCTTATGCCTTTAGGTTAGGTGTTACATAATTCGTTCCTTGGTAGTGCTTGGATAAACACAATTTCATATGAGAGTTTTGTGTTGTAGTGCATTCTTAACCTCCAATTGGATCTACTATATGTTCTAGGCATGGTACTTCTTTCTTGTGCCAAAATAAACCATGTCTTTGTGTTGTAGGGAAAAAAACATCTATTTAAACATTCTTCTCTAAGAAAGATGTCAGAAGGCACTTAAAATGGGTGTATGGTTTAGATAGACGGCTTGTTGCAACTTCTCAGAGTTCAACTGACGACTATTTAGGTATGGTGCTGCCTGAATCTCCATATTTCCTTCTAATTCTACAATACGTTTGTTTCCTAAAGTAGAATAAGATATGATCTTTATTTGTAAAGTGGATGATGCAAAATTCATGTGAATAAACAATTGAGGATTCATGATGTATTATCAATACAACTGTTCAGGTATAACTAAAGTGTCAAAGTTATCTGAAATAGCTAAAAGATACTTTGATCTTATTCCTTGGATTTAAAGAGTTCTCTACTTCTCTTAATTATACTAACATATGTACCATGTAGGGCATATAAAAATGCGACAAACAACAATAGAAAGCAAGTGAATACTCCATGATTGAGAAAACCTCCAAGTGTGCTATGGTAGTTCTAGATGAAAATATTCAATGAAGAGGGTGGCAGATTTCAAGGAATCTGGGAGTCCGGTCAAGATCCTAGGAGATGATTTTGATTGGCATCTACTTGTGGATGTAGTGAGTTCTTCAAATCCTACATGGACGACTTCAACTACTCCAACATGGCCTAATTGGATAAGGAAACTAGGACAAAGGGGTACTGTTTGCAATAAGGTCTTGCTAAAGAATCTTAAAGACTTAAATATATACCTCAAACAAAGTACCTTGAATTTATTTATGTTTATGTGCACTAATGCATCGTTGTTTTCCCTGGAGAAAAAGAAATAGAAATATTATTTCGCAGATAGATTAGCAATCTAAATAGACACTAAATCTACAACTTGTTTTTTGTAATCCAATTGCTAACTATATCATTTTGGTGGTTTTCATGTAGAATTTAACAACCAATCAGCAGAAAGGTGAAACATTGACATTTTTTCTATTTTGGTTAAGATTTCTCTCAATACAACTTACAATAGTGGTACCAAGTAACAACTAGAGCATGGCAGGTGCATTCATTTTGTCATGTTTGTCTTTTGACTCTTGTACCATCCAACTAAGAGAGCTGAAGTGAGTACTAAGAACCTAAAAGATCCAAATAATGATGGATTATGATTAATGAAAGAATTAGGACATTGGAAAATTTATACATGGCATGTTATGCTTCTACAAAAAACTTGATTTTACACAAGTTAAAACTATAGTGAAAACATACCAAATATAGAAAATGACCTTGATACGATTTATTCTTTAGATTGTATCATTATTTTGTAATTTTGAGGAAAAACATTACATCTTTTCCCTGTAAATGAATATTTTTTTAAATGAATAAATATGAGTTGGTTTATACATGTTTCGTTTGTGGATGTTTTAATATCTTCTCCTATGTAGATGATTTGTTCTAAATCAATATATATTTGAGTTAGTTGGTGAATGTTTCATCTATGAAAGCTTCTAAAATATGGTTGTAGTTTGATTTGATTAACTATTTATTGTGTGCCACTCGATTACTTGTCTCATGCACACTTTATATAGAAGCATGCCATCTTATATGGATTAGGCAACATTTTTTCTTAATAATTTTTATGGAGATGATGACAATTATGAGTGTATTCTTTAATAAGCATAGGTGACATACTTTTCAAAGCCTACATAGTGCATATATTACACCTAAAAGATGACAATCATTTGGTATATGACTGCAAATCACATCACCTTTTAAGCAAAATGTGACATACTTGAACGTTATGTTTTGAAGTGATTTTAGTTTTTTACTAAAAATTATGGTATTGGTGATAGGCGCGCATGTCACCTTTACATGAAAAGGTTACATAGCTTGATGTAATCTACAAAATGAATGTCATCTACCGTGTGTAATCTTTGTGCTAGGTAGGCTTTGAGAGTATATCATTTATTCATTGCACACTTGGTAACACCGCTGTTGAGAGACAAAGCTCCAACTTCTCTCTAGCCCCAAACTTAGCAACATCAATAGCTATCTCCTTCGGCGAGCTCCAGATCACTGAACTCCATCTACTCTCTATCCCATACCTCTGGAACACCAACCATCCTCTCTGACTGTGGATTATGGCGCATGAATCTCGCAGAGCCTCTCATGACACCATCGAGGCATACATCTAGACTTTCTACAGGCTCGATCAAGTGAGCTTTTTAACCTAGGGTTTCTACTTAGGTGAGCTCTTCTAGTTGTTATTCCTCCATATCAGAGCTGCTACATCTCTGATTTTGCAATTGTACCACCTATCTGGACTCCCACTACTGCATCTTCCAAAATCGATCGCACGACCCCCCCCCCTTTTGAGTTGCCCTACACCTGTTCTCGTCCTACTACGATCATCCCCTTTATGGGAAGCCCCCTGGCCATTCCTGCTCCCTACATGCATGGTTTGATCCGTCATTCTTCATGCGAGACTTTCTCTACCTTTAGCGATCACATTTTGTGGCATCTCTTACCATCTCTGGTGCCCCTGATATTAATTGATGTCCCTTTATATCCCTCCAGCCACCCTCCCAATCTATATCCCTCAGAAACTTCAATATGAGGACTGGAGGTACCATCTCTGCCTCTCTGTGCACCAACAAGAGGATAAAAGGCAAGAAAATGATCTCAACTCTTTTCAAACATGTTATGCTGTATAAGAAACCACCGACCCCTACAAGATCAGACTATCTGCTTCCTGTTTTACCAAATATGGCTTCACGCTTCCCTTTCATGGATTACAACCGATCCAACCCTTTGTACCTCACCAACATATATACCCCTCCCAAAATCATAGAAATACCACAAATTTGACATCTCGCCTGGTCCTAACACTATCCTCATTGGAAACAAATCTTTCCCAGTCACCATAGAACTCATCGGAAAATCTAACGTCTACATCACCGAAGGATGGGCAAGCATGATCACTGAGTTGAAGCTTAAGCAGGAATGGACCATATTCATAAAACCCTCATCTCACAAAACCGTGACTGTTTGGGTAAATGATTTCAACAACGAAACCCCCCAAGAACTATACCCACTTTTCTTCAACAAGGAAGAGCACATCTCATCTTCTACTTCTAGCTCAGTTGATCATCTCTTTGTGAGAAAAGAGCACCAACCTCCCACTGGTTCAATGTTTTGGCCCATCCCCCTATCATCTAGCCTCGATAATGAAGATATGGAAAACACATCTACATCATCATCTATTAGAAACACAATTGCAACAAGGTATGAAAAATATTTCCCATCTGAGTTTTGTAGGGTAGCTAGTAAACACCACGTTCAAAAAAATGATAACATCATCCCAACCTACCCTCACCAAATAATTCTTTCTTTTCCACCTCTTGGACATCTCCCAGCGATTGCTCTTACTTAGTTGTGCTTTGAGACAGAAGACACTCTCAAACTTGGGAACCATCCCATGAAGGCGACCCATCAGAGCCCTTCGCTGCACCTATTGCCACAGCCAACACCACTCACGACTCAGATGCACCAAAAAAGTGATCTGCTTCAATTGCCAAGAGAAGGGCCACACCTGGCGCATCTGCAAATCCACCCTAAATCATTTTCCAAAAAATCTTAGGCACTTCCCAAGATCTCAACTAGGTTTCGATGCTCACAAACAACCTACTAAACACTCTTTCAGATATGACCAATCCCATCAGTAGAAACATCCTAATCATTCTTTCTCGATTCAAAACAACTCTTTTTCATGTCCTGAAGATCCACCTTTCCCTCCATCTAACCCCTATGCACACGATAAACTCTTATAATGTCCTCTTTTTGAGTCCTCTATGGCACCTCCAGAGAAAACCACACCCCATCCTTCTGAACCCAACATAACCCCTTCTCTTCTTCTAACAACCCAAACCCTTGCCATGGCTCCTGCTGCCCACCTTGAGTCTTCTATTCCATTTGATCTCCCAGCCAACTCTATGAGACTTTTGAATGTATTCACAACTAGATGTGTCCTCGCTACTATAAAAAACAACCTAGATACCAACATGGTCAATATTTTGGATGTCACTAAATCTATTTCCCTATTAATCCCTGGGCACACTGTGCTCAAACTAAAAATTCTCTTGCCCTCACAACTTTTATACTCTATCCCTAAAGGTACAAAGATCGACCACCTTTTTGGACATATCCTCACAATTCCTTGTGGGTCTAGCTTTGTTCAAGCCAATTTCTCTAAATGGACATCAGGACAGGGGGCTTTTGAGGCCCAGTCGGGTGGTTTAGGGTGGGTTGCTATATCCAACCTCCCCCCCCCACACCTTTGGGAAGTAGAGGTCTTTTGAGCCATTGCTCATGTAGTTGGTGCTACTCTCTAATACATCAGTCCAGAGACCTTACACCCCTCGTAGTTTATCAAAGCTTACTGCATATTCTCTGTAAAACAAACCACCTCTCTCCCATCTTCCCTGAATATCATACTGGGAGAAATCATCTACAACATCAAACTCTCAGCAGAGCACCCCTCTAACATCAAAACCTTTTTCTCTGATCTTTCTATTCATCCCCCTTCCTGGTACTCTTCGATCAACAACAAAAAATCTTACAATCCTAACCACAAATTAGGTGAAAGGAACTTGGTCTGGGATAGAAAAATAGCCACCACAAAATCCTCAGTTGATTCAAACATATCTCACACACTACTACAGAACATGCCTTTAGCGTCGGTTAATTAAGGCCTTTAGTGTCAGTTTCCAAGCGACACCCAAGTGGGCGTTGCTAAAGGTCAACCCCTTCGGTGTCGGTTCTCTAACTGATGCCAAAATGCTTCCCGCCACCAAAAATGTGCCAGTAAGGAGACTATATGCATCAGTTATTTAGGAAAACCGAGACTATAGCATGGTTAAATACGTCCGTTATAAAAGAAGTGATGCCATTACCCTTCCCGCCACCAATAACGCGCCAGCAAGGGGACTATCGACGTCGGTTCTTGGGTATAACTGACACTATATCTAGATAAAGATGTCAGTTATATACCAATAACTGATGCCATATCCCTACCAGCACGGCTGTTTTGGGCCATAGTAGGCGTCGGTTCTTTCTGACAACCGACGCCAGGAAGGGATAAAGACGTCAGTTTTTTGCTAATAACCGACACCGTATGTCTTTGGTGTCAGTTTTATACAAATAACTATAGTATGTCTTTGGTGTCAGTTTTTTTGTTATTAGTTTGCAGGCATGCTGTATGGCTGGTCAGTAGGATGCAGAACCTGCAGTTCAGTTCTGAACTGCAAGTTTACATCATCCATTGATATCAGCCAACAACAGGCCACAAACCTGCAAAGTCATTGACATTCAGTCACATGTATTGATCAGATACATGTAGAAACCTACAAAGTCATTTACATTCACATTCAGTTCCATTCATTTCATCTCTTTTCACATTCAGACATTCATGTATTGATAAAAAAAGTTATTCACATTCACACATATGACAATTCAAAAAAAGTCATTCACATTCACACAAAAATAAATATGAGAACAAAGTTTAGAAATATCATTCTTTATTCATCATCGTCATCATTGTCCCAATTATATTTAAAAATTCCCACTACTTGTACGACTTTTTCCCATTCTTCTCTTACAACATCTAATTCCTCCCTCATATGGGGAGTATGTACATCTAATAACTTTCTACCTGTGTTGAAGTCAGTTTTAAACACCTGCAAAGAGAATGACCTATATATATAATTAATAATATATAATAAGATTCATGTATTTCATATTATCTAATGAGACTATATATAATGCCTGATGTATAATATTGATTTCCATTATGGCATATTTGATGATTAGGTCCATAAATCGCATCACATAGTAGGCACATGCCCAACCACTATCCTGTGTAGCACACTATAAATTGAAGCATACAAAATATTCAAAAATACAAATAAGCACAGTTCACATAAATAATATATACATTGGAGTCGGGAAATTACTTTCACATTCCCCAAAATTAGTGGCTGATTTTTTTCCTAGGGACATTTCCTCCAGCTTTTTTGAACTTTTCTAAAGCCCTACATGTTAATGTAACACATTAAATTGCATAATTAAATACTAATGTAATAACAGATGTTAACAGATATAAAACTATGAAATATTTCTCACGGAAATAATGATCTTTTCATTGTGTGTCCATATAATGTATTCAATTCATTCCCCGCAGGATCTAGATAATAGACAGTGAACATCTTGAGGACAATAACTAGTAACTCCCAATGCCTACCACTAAAGGTAAGAAAGTTAAAAATTAATAACTCAAAATCCACAACAAAAATGTAATTTTCTTAAGTCCAAATTACAAGAAAAGTAAACTTACTCGACATTGAATGGAGCTATTATCACCGTCTTCTTATTTTTACCAAAATATTCAAAAGCATCACATCAGTATGAAGTAACTAAAGAAGGGTCTGTATCTACAAGACTAACCAAAAATGGAACCAAAAATCCCAAATGGGAAAATGCAAAATTTGTACATATCGTGTGTAAGTGGCTGCAAAAATGTATTACGTATGCATTAATATATAAGAAACCAGATGACCATATATAAAACAAGGTATATGGATGTATAAACAAGATCTCACCATATCCACAACTTTATCATAGATGTGTTCAGCCAGTCATAATGAAACAACTCCAAAATATCTTATATAAATAACTTGTTATCGTATGATTGACCTGCATTAATATGTATGCATTAATGTATATGCAAAACTTGTATTACGT
This sequence comes from Alisma plantago-aquatica, assembly GCA_963693085.1. Taxonomy (NCBI): domain Eukaryota; kingdom Viridiplantae; phylum Streptophyta; class Magnoliopsida; order Alismatales; family Alismataceae; genus Alisma; species Alisma plantago-aquatica. The sequence continues at coordinate 1,613,369,955 of OY856409.1, read as the reverse complement.
ATGCATTAATACATATACAAAACTTGTATAAATAGATTTTTATCATATGATTGACCTACAACATCCTCCAGAATAGTAACATTTATATGGCAATTTGAATCATTATCACCTATCCATACTGCCATACCCCTACAATTAGGACCTAACGAGGTAGAGGCTGAGATGTAGCGGGTGTCTTCCTTTTAGCCTATATATATAATTTTAGATCAATTGACTCATATATACACTAACAAATTAACGTAATGTAAATTTACCATACAATATTAGTATAGACGACATCTGCTTTGGGCCACATTATCACTCTGCCTTCTGCCTCACCAAGCATTTCAGAATTTGGGTGGGCATATGGTAGTGGAAGATCCCTCCAATCAGGGAGTATATGTATCGGGCTCAAACGAACCACACCAGCTGGTACTGGAGTCCCATGAAACATCTCTCCTGGAAGGGTTGGGTAAGCCTATGCATCTGCAACGATATATTCTTGACTTTTTAGATGGCATGGCTTCAACCCCTACAAATTTATGTAAAGAATGTTATATACATATATACATTAACATATCATCTTGAAATGACTAGCTACTATATATGTCATAAAAATACTTATAGCAAATGTGCTAGGTGGTGGGTCTACATTATTACTCCCAACCTCTGTAGTAGGAGAAGAGCGGCCCGACACAGGTACTGTCTGAGTGGCAGTTTGAGACGCCTGCCACTTGCTAATTGCTTCATTGACTCTCTTATCAAGTGCTTCCTCGACTCTCCTGTCAAGTGCTTCCTCGACTCTCCTATCAAGTGCTTCCTCGACTCTCCTATCAATTAACTGATCTACCTATAGATGGAAAAAAGAAATGCTAGCTTCTGATTATTGAATTCTCTTTTGCAATAACATTCTAAAAAAATAATAAGTTACCTCATCTTGTGAAAGTCCCGCTTTTGGGATTGGTTTGTGATGTGATGGCCCAAAGAACACTTTGATGCCCACACCAGTGCCTACACCCCTAACACGTCCAGGATGCTCTGGGTTACCCAGAGCAATTGTCAATTCATCCCTTGTGCCCTCAGGGATGAACTTGCCTTCCTTCCTCTGCTCGTGCAGCTCCCACTAATCTCCATAAACAGAAATCAGTAAGTAAACATAACAATAATCAATATCGATTGATTTCTCTAAGAGTTGAATTTTACCATTTTTTTAGTCGCCTCAGTAGTTGCGGGCTTCGTTACATCTCCCTTCTTGTTTTGTCTCACAGCTATCCACATAGCATGGTGAGGCAGAGGTGCAAGACCAATAGTAGAGGACTCCTGAGTAGCAACAGACTGAGCAGTAGACTCAACCTGCAGTCTTTGGCGAATGCCTACATAGCCTCTTGGACCCATTGTGTGTTCATGCACATTCAGTGCATGCCTTTCTCTTTGAGCATCGTTGATAGCCTTGTTAGTAAGCACATTGATTTGGTTAGTAACACTGAAGGTTAATCTTGAATAGGTGAATACATAAGAATGTATATTAATTAAATTTGGAATCACGCTTAATACCTTGAATTCATCCAGTTTTCTTTGGGTAACAAAGTCCTCCCAGTCTTTGGTGTCTAGGTAGTTCCATTGCTCAGTGGCTGCCTTCTACCTAAATTTATTTTTTAAAGAGAATACAAACAAAAATTATTAGTGTAGAGTTAGTCAAAAAGTGAGCAATGTCTAGAATTAGAAATCAATCAAGAACCTCTTCTCAACATCGCATATGTAATCTCAGGTGATATTTGTCCTATAGTTCCTTAGGACCCTCGCATAATGTTTAATCACACATTTACGATGCAACTTTTCATCCAAATCAAATATACTCTACAAAATAGAATTACTATTAACTAGTATCCTAAAAATTAGTAATCTACAAAAATAAAATTGCAAATAATAATAACTCATGCATAGTTCCTTCCATACTAAGTCTTTCTACCCCTTAGGAACTTTATACCAGGATTCAAAAATAGGACTACAATGGCTGTGAGTAAGAACCCCAAGATATGAAATAAATGAGTTGGGGTTCACTCCAACTGGATTTCCTGCATGATCAAAATCCACAGCCAGTTTGGGTCCATTGCCACTTTGCTGTACTAACTTGTTCATCATTATGATGCCCCTCACTTTCTCAATTTTTTTTGCTGCTCATCAAGTGAACCAATTTCTTCAGGGGGTACATCACCAACCTAAAATTTGGCAAAAAAAACACACTTACAAGATATAACTATAAATGAACATATAGATAGAAACCTCAGTGATGTATTTTTAAAACTTACATTGTGAGGCGGCACATTGATGTCCTCACCCTCATGGTAATCATCAACATGGTCATCAGGAGAATACTCAGCCATCTAAAAGTTCACATACACATTGTAAAATAATTCACATTGAAAAGTTCACATTATAAAGTTCACATTCACATTGTAAAGTTCACATTGTAAAGTTCACATTCAGAAAAATAAAACATATAAAAAAATATAAACATGCATGCCTCTAATATTGCGATCTTTTATCAATTAACAATCCTTCATTGTGATCTTCTCGCACATACAAGTCATCATTAGCTTCAATAGTTGGTGGTGTTGGCAACCCAACTGAGAATGGACTGGAGTCATCATACTTATCATAGTACTCTTCTTCATCTATAGGATCTTCAATGAACTATCTTTTACCATGAAGAACAACCAACCATTTATCATTTGCAGGATCATCAATATAAAATACTTATTTTTCCTGTGATGCTAATATGAATGGTGCACCCTGCTCACCAATCTTTTCAAAGTCCACTAACGTGAAACCCAATTCATCCACTATAACTCCTTTGGTGTTATCAACCCAATTACATTTAAAGAGTGGAATTCTGAAATCTACGTAGTCAAACTCCCATATGTCTTCAATGACACCGTAATATGACATTTTAGCTTCACGTGGACTCTTATCCTTTGCACTTTCAAAAAATAATGAAGAAGCCTTAAGGGTGACCCCACTATTTTGGATGACACTCTTATCATCTTGACTCTTTGTGTAATATGAGAATCCATTTATGTCAAACCCTTCATAAGGCATAACATTCAATTTTGGTTTAAAGGTGAGGCATTTGATAGTTTCTGTAAGATTATCTGGTGTTTAAAATAGTTGATATAAGACTTTATCTTCATACCACTTAATAAATGTCTTTTTATGCTCTCTAGCAAGCCACATTGAATTTGTAAGGACCCTGACCCATGTTTTGGGATAACCCTATTTGCTTTGCTTAAGAAAGGTGCTTAGAACCTTAATCGAATCCCTCAAGATGTTTTGATATCATATGACAAGCTTATGTTTCCAGTTTGGTCCCGTTTGGATGTTGTTTGAGCAATGTTTGCTTGATTTGGACCAAAGTGCAATTTACCCAAAGAATGGAGTTATATTGCAATATGTCACATGTAGAGTGTGCCTTTAGTTCTTTATAATCTTGAGAAAGATAATGATGCTATGGGTCTCCTGGTGGTGGGCCTATGTTCCAAGTTTGAGCTCGGTTGGATGATGTTTGTGCTTTATGTGCTAGTTTTGGTAAACATTGCAAATTAACCAAAATGGAGGGTCAATATGCAATTTATCAGCTCTAGAGTCACCTCCCTTCTTTTTGGCATCATCTAGGATGTGTATGGAAGTTTGTGCACCTTGTTTGGTTGATAGTTGACGAGTAACATCTTTATATGGTCTTTATATCACATATGTCTCACACATGCTACATTGTCTTTTAGTGTATCGGGTAGAAGCTTGAGAGTGTTTCACCCACGAGGGTTTGTCACCCATGGGAGGTACCCAGATGCACGATACACATCCTAGAGTGTATCACCAGGCCATACATGTGTATCTTGGGTGGCAATAAGTGGCATTAAGTGCATGAGCAAGTGGCATCTTGCGTTATGTGGTTATGACACCTCTCCTTTGCTACCTCTCTCTTCCTTGGTGTATATAGCCCCTTCCTCCTTAACCAAGTTCTCCTTTTTGGCCACCTTCTTTCCCCTTCTTTTATGGGACGAGCATGGGATCTTGGGAACTCAAGGAAACTCCCATGGAGCTTGGGAGGGCGAGCTCTTTGGCCATGGATACTCCTTGCTCAAGATCTGACCTTGGTGAGTCATGCTTCCTTGCTAGCTTTTCCTTGTGCCTTCTTCTTCATCTCCTTCTCCTCCTCTCGGCCATGGATGGGCCCTTGATGTGAGTAGGCAAGGTCGTGGTTATCTCCCCCTCTTTTCTTCTTCTTGAGCTATACATAACTATGGTATCTTCTTCTTCTTCTCTTGTTCCTTGAGGTGATGATGATGGAGCCGAAGACAAGCTTAGAGCTTCGGATGGATGGTTTCCATGGATAGGAACGTGGGTTTTCTTCTTGGATTAGGAAGATTTATGCCTTTCATGGAGATCCTCTTAAGGTTAGTTACATAACTCTTAACCATCTCTATTATGTTCACTCTCCATATGTGCATGTGATGATTCTTGCCTTTAAATTGATACCCTTCTCGATGATAGTTGTGCATGTGGAACTTGAGGTCTATTTTAATGGAAGTGGTCACATTTTACTACTATCCTTATCTTGTTCTTCTTGCTTTAGATGATAATGGGTGACTATAGGTTGAAGATGACTTTCCCGATAGGGTGCTTTACCCGATATGGGGGCTTGCCCGATACTATGCTTGCCCGACATAGTACCTTCCTCAATAGGTTATACTTTGATTGATGGTTTGTGGCATTACCCCTTTCTCTTCTTTGGAATTGAAAGGTGAGCCTATGGCCTAGATGTTTGGGGAGATATGATGTGGTGACTGATATCTCTTTCCTAGCCTAGGGTTAGGGTTTGGAGGTTATGGATGGTGGCTCCTTGAGGTTGTTGCCCGATACCCTCTTCTAGAGTTGAGCCTTGGGTGATATGCTAAGTGAACCCTTTGTTGACCTTTTGACTGATATGCACCTCTACCAAAGATGATGATGGTGGGCGATATGGTGGTTGGCCGACATGAAACCCTAACCTTAGTGTCTTGGCCGACATAGAGCTCCAACCCTAGCTTGGGCGATGGGGTTGCCCTAGGCGACATGGATGCTCTAACCCTAGTTTCCTGATATAGCATCCTAGACATCATGGAGTTTTGAGTGTTGGGGGTTTCTCTAACCCCAGCTAACCGATAGGGGTGCCTTTGTGGTAATGATCCATTGGGCGATATGTTGGGTGCCCAAGATGGTGCTCCACGAATGACAAAGGATGTGAGGATGTGCGTTATGAATGGTCCCTTGATATGCTGTCCGATATCATAAACCCTAGAATGTTATGAGTGTGTATGTCTGCATAGCTTGGGTGAAATTAGGGTTAAGTGCATGGCCGATACCCCCACAAGGAGATATGTTACTTTGACCGATATGCCTTGCCCGATACATGCTCTCTCTTGGTTGGTTACCCAACATGTGTATGTGCTTGATAGCTTGGATGGTCCTAGGGTTGAAGGTTTGGCCGATACATGTGGTGAGTTTGGACAGTATAAAGTCTTGGACAATATAATTTGAGGGCTTGACGATATAGTACCTTGACCATTATAGGGTCCCAAACCTTAGTTGGATGATAGGCTACCTTGGGCTCCATGGAAATGTTTGATGGATAATAGTAGTGTACCTTGGGCGGTATGAGAGTTCCTTGGACAACATGATGTGCTGACCAAGTGGGTGCATGGTGGGCGATATAGTTGTGGCTTTGGGTGACATGATTTGATGGTTGCCTGGAATGAACCCTAACCCTAGAAGGGCTATAAGGGGGTCTTGGCCAAAAAGGGTTGTTGTGATGATCATATGCTGACCGATATACTCTTGGTCCATGGTTGCACGACACATCATTAGGTCTAAGACTGGTCGTTATCCCCTTTGTACATGGGTGCATGTCATGCTTGAGGCTGACAACTTTGGGTGAAGGTTAATACCCTACCCGATACACCTTTAGTGAGGGTTTATGGTCGCTTCCTAGTATTGGTGAGGATAAGTGTACTTCTAGTGAGGGTTGTGCCCTAACCTGATAATCCTAAAACTTATCTTGAGACGCATAACGTCAATGTATTACCTTGTTACCTTTGGCTCGTACCTTTGATCAAATTGGTGAGACATGATGAATAAGTTGTGAAGCCTTAGTATGGGGGTTACCTATGGTTGATTATAGGTGAACCATGGTGTATGATCCTTAAAGATGAATCCTGAGGGATGGCGTGCGTGATTATATGAGGCTTAGGGTATGGTGGATACCCATGCTATGGTAACAGTAATGAGTATTGTTTAATACACCATCTATGACTTTATGTTTCATATTTTCATAAAAGTGGATGATTGCTTCGAACCTTAATCCTAATAACATGGTAATCATGATATGCTCTGTAAACATTATTTTTGGTAATAAAGTTATCTCTTTGCTATGCTCTCTAACCATGCAGGTACTATCAATTGGATTCATAGCCCGGTAAGAGCTATGATGATTATATGATTATGTGCTTTGTCTGGCATTTGGTATATGCAATATCTGAGTAATGAGAATGCACCTTGTTGATGAGATAACATGTAACATCAGTATGATGAGGAAGGTTTAATAACCTAATAAAGGCTGAGTGCCTGAATGAGATGTTATCCTCTATTGATAACATGAGGGATTGATATCACATGATGATGATGATGCCTTGAGGGGTAATGGTATTATGTGATGAACCGAGGGACTGATATCCCATGATGATGTATGATGATGAGAGGGATTCATGTCCTGTGGAAATAAGATGATTGTTGAGGGCAATGAGAATAGCAATAGCAATATAATCCCAAAGTAATGAAATTGAATATTGTTCATGTTTTATATATGGTTTCTTAATAAAACTTGGTTGCCCCAACAATCTACTTAAAATGCATTAACTAATTACAGATGAACCTTTCATGTAGTTTGCCCTGGCCATAGATCCATCATCATCAGTAGCTGGTGATGGTGAAACATGTTTATCCTGTGGGATTGCCTGGAGCGCGTATTGTTGAATATGCGGGGTTTCTCCTAGCTGAAAATAGGAGGATTTGAGTGCAACTGTGGTTGCAGACTCAGTATACTTAGAGCATGGTGAACATGCCCGTGGCTCAGTGTGATGGAGCATGAATGTGTTCACGGCTCAGAGCATGGTGAACAGGCCCATGGCTCTAGGTATACTAGCGCCAAGACCTATACCAAGGTGGGCTAGAGATATGGGTAGCTTGCGGAGCTGACCCTGTGTCTGAGGCCACTTAAGCATGAGATTGTGGTCATGTGTTGGTTTTCATGCACTTACCATGAGCATGAGAGGTCATGGAGTCTGGCTCTTCCATTGACCTTGTATGGCACCAGCTCCGGGCTTCGTAACCGTTGGTTGGATTTGACCGGTACGGCTCACTTCCTCAGGGCATAATAATTCGTAATCAAGCCGTAAAGTATCTTTGCCTAGGGTAAATATGAAACATTGGTTGAGGCCTTGGATGATGTAAGCTTTCTCATATGCTTTTAAATGGTCTTTTGTATAAGTTTTCATATACATGTTCTTCATATTCCTTCTTGCATAACTGGTCAGTTATTACCTATTGTTTAAATTGTTGTATCTGCTTAGTTATCTGTGACAATAATAAAGTTGGTAAAGGGTTATGTTTCTCGTTGGAACTGTGTGTCTCACCCTAGTGGTTAATCACCTTTTTAGGTGGATGTGCCTGGCAAGATGAAGATCATGTGGCTGAGATGATGTACAGGTATCGTACCCAGTGGAATAGATAGTGTCTAGTAGTAGAGTCCTATGTGTCGTCCCTGTACACTCGGGTCTTCGAGAGAGTTTTCGATGTTTCTCCTATGAAGATCAATGTACAATTTTCGGTTTATGTATCTTGAGGTAAATCAACATGTGGAACATTTATTTCATGTAATGAGATGATGGGAAATTATGTTGTAGCACCTTAGAAATATGTTATGAAAAGAAAAGTGTTGACTCAAATATTATATGTCTCATCTTGTGGTGCTCATTGTAAATCGGTTTTAATTTCCCGTGATTGTTGGTAATCCGCTAGTTAGCATGAAATCGTGTTTTGTTAAGGATGGGGTGTCACAGGTGTTTGGTATCAGAGCTTTAGGTTTTCCAAGTCTATAGGGACACTAGGACTAGGATTAGGATGGTGTCTATGGTTGGACCGTGACATAAAATATGGTGCATACTACCTAATCTCAGTAATTGGATGCCCTAGCCAGGTATTCAAATATTGAAGACATAGGTAAGTGTGGAGCCTTAGATTGTTTCCTCCTTGATTACTCTGATCAAGTAGTCATTCTGGAGCAATCTAAAGAGCATAGAAAATCAGGAATATGATGCTAATACCTTCATCTTGTTATAAAGGGAGTAAATAAATGCGCCATAACTCTCTAAAACTTGGATGCTTGGTAATCCAAAGAGGAAGTAATGGTTCTATGAAACCTAAAATCCATATAAGAATATGATGAGATAAGTTCTTGAAACCATAATCTTAAGAGATACATCAAGTAAAAGACAGATTAATCTGTGATAACAAGGAGAGTTAAAACATAAAACTTACTAAAGATAAAGAAAATGCTTGAAAGAAAGCAAAAAGTTGGAAGACAGAGAAGAACAAGTAATTAATGAATAAGATGGAACCTGAGATAATCTCACACCAACCAATGAAAATGAGAGAGTATAAAGTGCAAATTCATGATAAGAAAAAGGGAACAAGGGAGATGATCCTTGTTCAATAAAGAATATGTGAAGAGTAACTATCTTTTTCACAAATAGGAAACAAAAAATTGATATAATTAGGAAATAATCATGATTATAATGAAACGACGACAAGAGAAAAAGAATAATGACACGTAATGGTCTTGATTCTTCCTGTGCTAAGTGCAAGGAAACTATGAAGAAACAGGATAAAACCAGATGGAACAAGGTTTAACGATGCACAAACAGTTGAAAGTTCATGTAAGCATCAAAGAAAGTGATAATCTCCCCCCCCCCCTGATATGAAACCATAGATGTTGATGGGGTGATATGAGGAGTTTGTTCCCTTATGTTCCTTCCTTCCGAGGGAATGGCAGTCAAGTGGACCTTGTGTCACTTGATATGAATGCTTTTGGAGCGATCTCTGGTTGGTTACTTTAAAAAGTATCAGTTGATCTTGGACTTTAGTTTCCAAGATGGAGGTGCATGTGAAGATGACGATGGTAGGATCCTCCTGATGCGTTTTGATCTGGTAATGGCAGTAGATTATGGATGTGATACTGGAAGTGATATGTTTTGGCTCAAGAGATGGATACCAAAGTAAGGAATCTAAGAATACGAGTAGGTGAGTACATGTCTTCTAAGGAATTAAGAGCCAAGATACCTGGATCGTGAAGGTATGGTGGTGAACCGTCTTAAGAGATCATCCTTGACCTGGAACCCATAAGCTTGAAGCTTGTTTTGGAGTCTAGACCTATGTGGTGACCCTTGAGGCAGTAGTTCAGCATCCCAGGAGATTGCTGATAAGGATAAGCAAGTGAGGACCGAATGGTTTGACCAGGAAGCAGAGGGCAACATGCAACAGATAGATCCCATGACATGAGCTAGCCAGAAATGGTGAGATGACCAGGGTATGCTGGTAGGTCGGATGGAGTTAATCCCTTCTGCTTCTGTTGATCTAGTTTAGGATGTACCTTCCTATGAATGTTTATAGTGTGTTTGGCAGATTGCTTTCAGAGAGGTTGGCTTTTGGTTCGACCTTGCTAAGTGCTCATAGGATGGCTATCAACTGTTAGGGGTTTATGCTCTGCATAAACATGATGACATAAGGTATGCACCTAAGGAAAAGAACTATTGTAAGATTGTCTTGGGAAAAGTTCATCAAGTTAAGCCTGATTCCTTGGAATACTCCTAGCTAAGTCTCAAGTAAAAGAAGGTCCAGGTAAGATGTGCATCGGTTAAGAGACAGATGAACAAGGTTTGTGATTCCTATCTAGATTAGTTGAGATAATGCATACATGTTACAACCATTTTGACACGTGTTGTTCCCTTGGGAGCTGACATGAAGACATGGCAGGCTTGAAACCGAGATGATGTGGTTGCTGTTAACCAAGATGTTTAGCTCCTTTTGTGTTAAGCCTTAAGTGATACATAGTGAGGTGCCTTGTGAGCCCTTTCATGTACATACATGTGTTTTGTAGAGTACGTATCTTGTGATAACCTCTTCTAAGATAGATCTCCCTTGGATTAAGACATCCTTTATGGTAGGATAAGGAACAGTTGGAATGTATATAGAAGAAGGACAATAATACAAGTATGCAAAGCTTAAGTGTCGAGCCTGTGAGTTCAGTGTAGAACAATGGAAACATAACAAGGACGGTGATATATCAGTAAAGGAACTGATACTTAAGTGATACGAGTTGCACGTGATGTTCCAGTATATAAAGAGTATTATCAGATAATGGATGATGAGACAGAGGGTTGAGTCTGTGACCAGTACAAGGAAACCCTATGATGGCTCTGGAAGAAGAGAAAGTGTGTTGGTCATAGATCTATGACACCCATGAGCTTTTGTGGAGTTGTATGATGCGATGTGTGAGTAACACCCGTCTTCTTTCCGCTCAGGATTTTGGGGACGAAATCCTTGTTAGGGGTTTATGTCTTGTAAGGACCCTGACCCATGTTATGGGCTAACCCTATTTTCTTTGCTTAAGAAAGGTGCTTAGAACCTTAATCTAATTCCTCAAGATGTTTTGATATCATGTGACAAGCTTATTTTTCCAGTTTGGTCTCGTTTGGATGTTGTTTGAGTAATGTTTGCTTGATTTGGACCAAAGTGCAATTTACCCAAAGAAAGGGGTTATATTGAAATATGTAACTTGTAGAGTGTGCCTTTAGTGCTTTAGAATCTTGAGAAAGAGAATGATTATATGGGGTGCCTGGTGGATGGCCTATGTTCCAAGTTTGAGCTTGGTTGGATGATGCTTGTGCTTTATGTGCTAGTTTTGGTACAAATTGCAAATTAACCACAATGGAGGGTCAATATGCAATTTGTAAGCTCTAGAGTCACCTCCCTTCTGTTTGGCATCATCTAGGACATGGATGGATGTTGGGGAACCTTGTTTGGTTGATAGTTGAGGTGTAACATCTTTATATGGTCTTTATATCACATACGTGTCATGCATGCTACCTTATCTTTTAGTGTATCTGGTAGAAGCTTGAGAGTGTGTCACCCATGATGGTGTGTCACCCATGGGAGGTACCCAGATGCACGATACACATCCTAGAGTGTTTCACCAGGCCATGCATGTGTAGCTTGGGTGGCAACAAGTGGCGTTAAGTGCATGAGCAAGTGGCATCTTGGGTTATGTGGTTATGACACCTCTCCTTTGCTACCTCTCTCTTCCTTGGTGTATATAGCCCCCTTCCTCCTTAACCAAGTGCTCCTTTTCAGCCACCTTCTTTCCCCTTCTAGTATGGGACGAGCATGGGACCTTTTGAACTCATCGAAACTCCCATGGAGATTGGGAGGGCGAGCTCTTTGGCCATGGAGACTCCTTGTTCAAGATCCGGCCTTGGTGTGTCATGCTTTCTTGCTAGATTTTCCATGTGACTTCTTCTTCATCTCCTTCTCCTCCTCTCGTCCATCGATGGGCCCTTGATGTGAGTAGGCAAGGCTGTGGTTATCTCCCCCTTTTTTCTTCTTCTTGAGCTATACATAACCATGGTATCTTCTTCTTCTTCTCTTCTTCCTTGAGGTGATGATGACGGAGCCGAAGACAAGCTTAGATCTTTGGATGGATGGTTTCCATGGAGAGGAACGTGGGTTTTATTCTTGGATCAGGAAGCTTTATGCCTTTCATGGAAATCCTCTTAAGGTGGGTTACATAACTCTTAACCATCTCTATTATGTTCACTCTCCATATGTGCATGTGATGATTCTTGTCTTTAAATTGATACCCTTCTCCATGATAGCCGTGCATGTGGAACTTGAGATCTATCTTAATGGAAGTGGTCATGTTTTACTACTGTCCTTATCTTGTTCTTCTTGCGTTAGATGGTAACAGGTGGCTATAGGTTGAAGATGACTTGCCTGATAGGGTGATTTACCTAATATGGGGCCTTGCTCGATACTTTGTTTTTCCCGACATAATACCTTGCTCAATAGGTTATACTTCGGTTGATAGTTTGTGGCAATACCCCTTTTTCTCCTTTGTACTTGAAAGGTGAGCATATGGCCTAGATGTTTGGGGTGATATGATGTGGTGACTGATATCTCTTTCCTACCCTAGGGTTAGGGTTTGGATGTTATGGATGGTGGCTCCTTGAGGTTGTTGCCCGATACCCTCTTCTAGAGTTGAGCCTTGGGTGATATGCTATGTGAACCCTTTGTTGACCTTGTGACCGATATTCACCTCTACCCAAGATGATGATGGTGGGTGATATGGTGGTTGGTCGACATGAAACCCTAACCTTAGTGTCTTGGCCGACATGAAACCCTAACCTTAGTGTCTTGGCCAACATAGAGCTCCAACCCTAGCTTGGGCGATGGGGTTTCCCTGGGTGAGATGAATGCTCTAACCCTAGTTGCACGATATAGCATCCTGGATGTCATGGAGTTTTGAGTGTTGAGGGTTTCTCTAACCCTAGCTGACCGATAGGGGTGCCTTTGTGGTAATGATCCCTTGGGCGATATGCTGGGTGTCCAAGATGGTGCTTTATGAATGACAAAGGATGTGGACATGGACGTTATGAAAAATCCCTTGATATGCTACCTGATATCATCAATCCTAGAACGTTATGAGTGTGTATGTGTGCATATCTTGGGCGACATCAGGGTTAAGTGCATGGCTGATACCCCCACAGGGAGATATGTTACTTTAGCCGATATGCCTTGCCTGATACATGCTTTCTCTTAGTTTGTTACCCAACATGTGTATGTTCTTGATAGCGTGGATGGTCCTAGGGTTGAAGGTTTGGCCAATACATGTGGTGAGTTTGGACAGTATAAAGTCTTGGATGATATAAGTTGAGGGCTAGACTATACAGTACGTTGACCATTATAGGGTCCCAAACCCTAGTTCGATGATAGGTTACCTTGGGCGCCATGACAACGTTTGATGGATAGTAATAGTGTACCTTGGGCGGTATGAGAGTTCCTTGGACATCATGATGTGCTAACCAAGTGGGTGCCTGTTGGGTGAGATAGTTGTGGCTTTGGGCGACATGATTTGATGGTTTCCCGGTATGAACCCTAACCCTAGAAGGGCTATAAGGGGGTCTACGCCAAAAATGGTTGTTGTGATGATCATCTGCTGACCGATATACTCTTGGTACATGGTTGCACGACACATCATTAGGTCTAAGTCTGGTCGTTATCCCCTTTGTGCATGGGTGCATGTCATGCTTGAGGCCAACAACTTTGGGTGAAGGTTAGTACCCTACCCGATACACCTTTAGTGAGGGTTTATGGTCACTGCCTAGTATTGGTGAGGATAGGAGACACTTATAGTGAGGGTTGTGACCTAACCCGATAACCCTAAAAGTTATCTTGAGACACATAACGTCAATGTAATACCTTGTTACCTTTGGCCCGTACCTTTGATCAAAATGGTGAGACACGATGAATAAGTTGTGAAGCCTTAGTATGGGGGTTACCTATGGTTGATGATAGGTGAACCATGGTGTATGATCCTTAAAGATGAATCTTGAGGTATGGCGTGCATGATGATACAAGGCTTAGGGTAGGGTGGATACCCATGCTATGATAAAAGTAATGAGTATTGTTTAATACACCATCTATGACTTTATGCTTCACATGTTCATAAACGTGGATGATTGCTCCAAACCTTAATCCTAATAACATGGTAATCATGATATGCTTCATAAATATTATTTTTGGTGATCAAGTTACCTCTCTGCTATACTCTCTAACCATGCAGATACTATCAATTGGATTCATAGCCAAGTAAGAGCTATGATGATTATATGATTATGTGCTTTGTCTGGCATTTGGTATATGCAATATCTGAGAAATGATAATGCGCCTTGTTGATGAGATAACATGTAACATCAGTATGATGAGGAAGGTTTTATAACCTAATAAAGGCTGAGTGTCTGAATGAGGTGTTATCCTCTATTGATAACAAGAGTGATTGATATCACGTGATGATGATGATGCCTTGAGGGGTAATGGTATTATGTGATGAACCGAGGGAATGATATCCCATTATGATGTATGATGATGAAAGGGATTCATGTCCCATGGCAATAAGATGATTGTTGTGGGCAATGATAATAGAAATAGCAGTATAATACCAAAGTAATGAAATCTAATGTTGTTCATGTTTTATATATGGTTGCTTAATACAACTTGGTTGCCCCAACAATCTACTTAAAATGCATTAACTAATTACAGATGAAACTTTCATGTAGTTTTCCCTGGCCATAGATCCATCATTGTCAGTAGATGGTGATGGTGAAACATGTTTATCCTGTGGGATTACCTAGACTGCATATTGTTGAATATGTGGGGGTTCTCCTAGCCAAAAATAAGAGGATTTGAGTGCAACTGTGGTTGCAGACTCAAGATAGTTGGAGCATGGTGAATAGGACCATGGCTCAGTGTGATGGAGCATGAATGCGTTCATGGCTCAGAGCATGGTGAATAGGCCCGTGGCTCAAGGTATACTAGCACGGAGACCAGTACCAAAGCAGGCTAGAGATATGGGTAGCTTGTGGAGCTGACCATGTGGCTGAGTCCACTTAAGCATGAGGTTGCGGTCCTACTTTGTTTTTCATGCACTGACCATGAGGAGGAGAGGTCATGGAGTCCGGCTCTTCCGTTGAGCTTGTATGGCACCAGCTCCGGGCTTCGCAGTCGTTGGTTGGATTTGAGCGGTACGACTCACTTCCTCAGGGCATAGTAAGTCGTAATCAAGCTGTAAAGTATCTTTGCTTAGGGAAAATACGAAATATTGGTTGAGGCCTTGGATGATGTAAGCTTTCTCATATGCTTTTAAATGGTCTTTTGTATTAGTTTTCATATATATGTTCTTCATATTCCTTCTTGCATAACTGGTCAGTTATTACATGTTGTTTAAATTGATCTATCTGCTTAGTTATCTATGACAATAATAAAGTTGGTAGAGGGTTATGTTTCTCACTGGGACTGTGTGTCTCACCCCACTAGTTAATAACCTTTTTTAGGTGGACGTGTCTGGAGAGATGAAGATCATGTGGCTGAGATGATGTAGAGGTATTGTACCCAGTGGAATAGATAACTAGCAGTAGAGTCCTATGTGTCGTCCATGTACATTCGGGTCTTCGAGAGAGTTTTTGATGTTTCTCATATGACAATCGATGTACGGTTTTTGGTTTATGTATCTTGAGGTAAATCAACATGTGGAATAGTTATTTCATGTAATGAGATGATGGGAAATTATGTTGTAGCACCTTGGAAATATGTTATAAAAAGAAAAGTGTTGACTCAAATATTATATGTCTCATATTGTGGTGCTCATTGTAAATTGGTTTTAATTTCCTATTATTTTTGGTAATCCGATGGTTAGCATGTAATCGTGCTTTCTTAAGGATGGGGTGTCACAGAGTTGGCTCAAGGATATTGTCTCTTGATGAAATTGATATGTTCCTCAATATAAACACTCACTTCGTCGATGTTGTGTAAAATATACAAGTGACCTTGTTCCAACTGCTCACGGCTAATTACTTTCATCTGTGATCCCAAAATTCCTTTGCCAAAATTGTCCTCAATATTCTTGTCATTAATAGGACCGTTATTAGCACTCAGAAAGTCATTGCAAAAATCCATAACCTCTCTTGCCACATAACCCTCAATAATACTCCCTTCAGACCGATAACGGTTTCGAACATCACCTTTAAAAATGCTCATGTATCGTTCAAAGAGATACATCCAATGCAAGAAAACTGGTCCCAACATTTTCACTTCCCTAGTCAAGTGGACAACAAGATGTACAATGATATCAAAGAACGAAGGAGGAAAATACACCTTAAGCTGACATAGGGTAACAACCACTTCTCTTTGTAATTTATCGAGAGTATCAGGGTCAATAACTTTGATGCACAGACTGTTGAAAAAGAGACAAAGTATGGTGATTGCAAATGTTACATGCTTTGACAATATAGATCAAATTTCCACGGGCAATATTTGTTGCATTAGATTGTGACAATCATGAGATTTAAGACCTATCAACTTTAGATCTTTCATTGATACCAATGTACATATGTTGTATGAGTAACCCTGTGACACCTTAACATTTACCAAACATTCACAAAAAGCTTTCTTATCTTTTCTTGACAACGTGTAACAAGCAGGAGGTAAGTATGTTCTCCGATCTCTACTAACTACATATGTTAATTCTGTCCTTATTCCCATTTCATGTAGGTCCATTCTGGATTTTATCCCATCTTAAGTCTTACCTGGTATATTCAACAGAGTAGCGATGACGCTATCACATACATTTTTATCAACGTGCATGACATCGATACAATGCCTGACTGCCAAAGAACTCCAATAAGGAAGATCCCAAAATATTGACTTCTTCTTGAATAAAGATTTGTCACTCTGTGTGGCCATTGTACATTGTGATATCTTACCAAATTCATTGGCAAACTCTTTTAATCTTTCATAAACGTCATCCCCTGGTATAGGTTTAGGTGCACTCCATTCCTCATTTTGTCCATTGAATGCTTTACGCAACCTACGATACGTATGGAATTTTGGAAGAAACCTTCGATGACCAAGATATACAATCTTGCCGCCGTGTTTTAGTCATATTGAATTAGTGTTCTCTTCACATATAGGACACACTTTAGATCCTTTGACACTATATCTAGAAAAATTCCCATATGCTGGAAAGTCATTCACACTGCAAAACAACATAGCGTGCAAACGAAATGTCTCTCTTCGTGAAGCATCATAGGTCATCACACCTTCATCCCAGAGTTTCTTCAAGTAGTCAATCAGAGGTTCAAGATATATGTTGATATCATTTCCAGGTTGTTTAAGGCCCGATATCAACAACCACAACATAACGTACTGATTTTTCATACACAACCAGGGAGGAAGATTGTATATAACAAGCATAACTGGCCAAGTGCTATGTTGGCTGCTCAATGTCCTGTATAGATTCATCCCATATGTACAAAACCCAATTCTTAGATTCCTAACTTCTTCACCGAATTTAGGGTACAATAAATCAATCTTCTTCCACTGTAGGGAATCAGACACATGTCATAGGATCCCATCATTATTTTTTTAACATCTGCATGCCACCTCAAATTCTTCGCATCTATCGAAATAGCAAACAAGCGTTGAAACTATGGTATTATAGGTAGATACCACATCACCTTGGCAGGAGAACCAGTTTTGGACTCCCCCGAAGTCGTTAAATTATACCTTGACGCACCACACTTGGGATAATCTTTCAAATCCACATAGTCCTTTTGAAATAATACACAATCATTTGGGCATGCGTGTATCTTCTTGGCCTCCATTCCCATTGGGCACAATAATTTCTTTAATTGATATGTTGAGATTGGCAGCTCGTTTCCTTCAGGAAGAATTTCTTTCAACAATGACATGAAGCTTTTGTCGCTCCATCTATTGTTAGCTTTTAGCTTATACAATCTCAACACAGCGCTAAGCTTCGTAAACTTACAACTTATGTATAATGGTATCTCAACATCATGCACAATGTTTCTAAACATGGGAGGTGGATCAATGTGCTCTACCCCACAACCATCCAACATCACATCAACAATGTCTGCTGGAACTGGTTTCTTCACATCTACGTCATCAGAGGCAATTTCTTCTTCTACACAAGCACTGCTATCAAAATCCATTGATTTTAGGTTTGAAATCTCTCCATGCCAGTTCCATTCTGTATAGCCTTGTACAATCCCATTGCACATGATATGAATTTTGATTTCGTCACTCGTGTTGACTTTCAAGTTGTTACCGCAATGCCTACATGGATAGTAGAACCAATCTCCAGGTTGTTTCCTATGTTCCTCGGCAAATCTAATAAACTTATCAAGACCAGAAATAAACTCTGGGGTGCAGCAATTTGGAATGGACATCCATGATCTATCCATTCTATGATCAAAGAGAAAACAAGTATATATTAAAATAAGATTTGGGTCTAGGGTTAAAAGATTAGGGTTTATGGTTAAAACTTTAGGGTTTAATGTCTTATATATAACAAATGTGTACCACGTATCCCATTCCTGAACACCTAATCTCACTAGTAAGTGTATAATGTGTATTGGGTTTTCAAAAAAATTTCGGCAGCATTTCCCCGTTGTTCTCCAAGTATATATGTATTTAGAGAACAAACGGGGAAGTGCTACTGAAATTTTTTTGAAAACCAAAAACACATTATACACTTACATCCTAAGTGAGATTAAGTGTTCAAGAACAGTCCCAAACCGGGGACTATCCAAGATTTACTCCTAATGAGTAAATCTTGGATGGGTTTCTTGGCCAACAAAATATAACACCACTCATAAGTAGGCGGGTCTGATCACAATAAATTTTTAGGATCGAACCTAGGACATTTTTTCTTAAGGCCAATTTGGATTTTAGTCCAATTAAGAAAAAGTGATTAATAAGATTGGATCAAGTTGACTATCTTTTTATATAACTAAGTTATGTAAGGAAGTAAATAAAATAAAAGCAAAAATTAAAAATAAGATAAAAGAATTATAAAAGAACATAGACATAAGATTTCACCACCACTACATGTATTTGCTCACTTACATTGCATCACTCACAATTTGGATATTAGATCAAGGGTCAAACACATTTCAAATCTTGTTAGAGTATGTAAATCACAAGGACAAAGTTCCCCATTGAATTGAGGTATCATTACTTATATATCATGAACCCATCACCACAGAGAATGCCATTCTACCGTCACATCTAGGTTTCATTGATGATTTATTGATGCTTTAATTTCATATACATATGTCTCTACAATAGGATTTTAATAGACATGATAAGTACCTAATCTATAGAGCATTATTAAATAAAAAACCAAGAATTCAATAGTTTCAAACATGCAATAATTCACGATGCAATGTTATAAACTACAGGAAACATGGATAGATGAGACTAGAGTTCATATTAGATTAAAAAATAGCAACTTAGGACAAAGTTCATCACTAAAGTCTCAAACTCAGCATATATACACAATTAGCATCAAATATAGGACAAAAGGGTAGATTAGAACCCTAATGTACTGTTGTTTTCTTCCTCTATTTGCCCCACATTCCCGACAACTGGGTTTAATGAAAGAAACACAACCATATTCATTCTACTCTCTCTTAGGCGGAAGAAGAGGGTACTTGTGTCGAGCGGCAATGACAGTGGCGAGAAGCGAGCAGGCGTCAACTAGCGGCGGTGAGCAGCAGGTATCCAGTGGCGACTGGAGCAGTGGCGAGCAGTAGGTGTCCAACGGTGGTCAGAGCGGCGACAGTGAATAGTAGTTGTCTAGCAGTGAGCAGGAACCAAGCGAGTGGTAGCCGGAGCGGCGGCGGTAGGTGTGGCGGCAGCAGCAGTGAGCAGCGGTGGCGGAGTAGGGAATCGACAGACCTAAGCTCTCACAATCGGGAATGAAACAGAGAAAGGGGAAGACCCTGGCTCACATGGATGTATTAAGTTAACAATAGGCGTCAGTTATTCAAAATGGTCTACACTAAAAACAATCAGCGTCGACTGCCGTAAACAACTGACGTCAAAGAGGGGTGAACATTTTCGTGGGGACAACGCACGAAAACACATCGGTGTCGGTTATTTCAAGAAAACCAACGATAACAATGTACCCAATTTCTGTCTTGTGAAAAATCTTTAGTCGTCGGTTAATTAGTTAATAACCGACGTCGTATGTTAATTTTTGGAGGTAATTTTTTCCCATTGGAAATTTAGATTTGGCCGTCGGTTTTAGGTGTCGGTTGCTTATTAACGAACCGACGCTAAATTAAAAGTGATACCCATATCTGACCGCTCTTCACAGATAGATGTCAGGTTTTGTATTCAACAAATGTTGTAGGGTTTAGGTGTTGGTTTCTGGTATACAACCGGTACCTGTAAATGTGATGTTATAAGCCATTTCTGTAGTAGTGACAATCTCAAAAGATAAAGAAAAAATTCTCCACCTGCCAAAAATTCTTTTCCCTCCCCCAATGTCACATATCATCCTTTCTCCTCGATTCCAAAAGACACTACAAAAAATATGGCCTTTAACTACAATTTTTCTAATTACATATAATTTCTATGTAGTTAAATCCCTAGTTAGGTACAAATTTGAAAAGTATAAATAAAATAAGTATAGTTAACTCAATTCATAAGACTTAGCTGCACTTATCCTCTCCATGTCTTAAATGAATTAACAAAATATAACTAAACTAGAACTTTTTAAAATAAAATCAAGCTTCATATCATCCTCTTTTGCGTGCAATATTCCTAGTAGGTGATTTGAAAATCGCACAAGGCTCTAAAATACCCGCAAATTCTCGCATTGATCAACTGCTTAAAGTGATTCAGGCGATCACCTTGGTTCAACATAGATCGCTCGCGTGCCCACTCTCCCATAGAGAACCCGTGTAAAGAGCCTCCAGTCGATCCTGGTTTTGCCCTAAGCGCTCGCCTGCATGCAGCTCGCCGCCCAGCAGTCCGAGGACAGCATCGCCGCCCTGCAGCCGCTCGATCCTCCATCGTCTCCGGTGCCTCCATCCTCTCTGGTCGCTCTATCATCTCCGCCCAGCATCAGAGTGCCCCGACGTCCATCGCCGCCCAGCAGCCCGAGGACACGGTCCCTCCGTCATCTCCAGTCCATCGTCTCCGCCCAACATCAAAGCGCCCAGACGTCCAGGTTAGGGTCTCTGATTTCAATATCACATATGCCCTTCTTTCACGAAAACCCAGATGCCTCTAGAAAAGAGACGAGCTTCACATATCTTGGTTGCATTTTGAGATGAGTATGTTTGTATGTATTGTCTGGCTTTGCTTTCTGGGGTTCCTTCTTCACTTCTAGTTGTTCTTCTTCACTAAGAGCCCGTTTGGGGGGAAGAAATTGAACTCGTGTAGCCACACTGAAATCTATATGGTTCCCATACAAACTCATCACAGAGATTTTCAGATTAGATCATTAGAAGAGATCAACCCTCGAGAAAAGTTAGAAATCTACTAAACTGAAACCTAGCAAGTCCTAGGCCACGCTTAAGAGTTATATAGACACTTAAAATCATTAAGAATAATATTCCAAGGGTAGTTCCTGGGCATTTCATTTTCTTCATGTACACTAGAATTTCTCTCGTTTTATATCCAATGCATAATGCATAGCATAAGAGATGAGTTCTATCAAGTAATTTGTTAAGACTATATTGTGTAATTTTAATCTTTTCAAAATTTTATTTAACTCGATTAGTAT
Organism: Alisma plantago-aquatica; assembly: GCA_963693085.1. Taxonomy (NCBI): domain Eukaryota; kingdom Viridiplantae; phylum Streptophyta; class Magnoliopsida; order Alismatales; family Alismataceae; genus Alisma; species Alisma plantago-aquatica. Next base: position 1,613,348,456 of record OY856409.1, on the reverse strand, counting down.
GTTATTCGAAGTATTGCGTAAGGAAATCTGAATTCGTGATAGTCATTATACAATTTATAATTTTTCATTAAACTTGTATAGACTATATTAGTATGTTGGATTGTCAAATGATTTATGAATTCTATTTATCTAACTACATGTGTTCCATTTGCAGTCAATAACTACTTTTCATTATAAATTATAAAAATATAAGTAATACAAATATAGTTAATGGTAATGACTACAAATATAGTCAATAACCTTTCTCTTGACGCCCGATGTAAATAACTATTTTATTTTTTAGGGGTGATGGTGCAACTTGTTGACCTCTTACTTTCTAATTAGAAATACATATACATATCTTTATGTATATATTCTAACAATTATAAGTAATACAAATATAGTCAATAACCTTTCTCTTGATGCCCGATGTAAATAACTATTTTATTTTTTAGGGGTGATGGTGCAACTTGTTGCCCTCCTACTTTCTAATTAGAAATACATATACGTATCTTTATGTATATATTCTAAAAATTATAAGTAATACAAATATAGTCCATATAGTCAATAAAAATTATAAAAATATAAGTAATACAAATATAGTCAATAACCTTTCTCTTGACGCCCGATGTAAATAACTATTTTATTTTTTAGGGTTGATGGTGCAACTTGTTTCCCTCCTACTTTCTAATTAGAAATACATATACGTATCTTTATGTATATATTCTAAAAATAACAATCTAACTTTTCACATATTGAGTGGCGCCAACATTCCCTCCCCTTTCATACAACCCGCGCGCGATAGTCATTCTTTTTTCTCGCGCGATCCCTCTGTATCTACCCTAACCGATCATCCGCACGATCGCTACCTAGCTCTGTAACCGGTCATCCGCACGCCAAGGAAACCCTGATCGACTGTGCTCCCCCAGTTCTCCAAGGAAAGCTTCTGTCTGAGGGTATCCCGGCATCAACGATCATCTACCACTCGGGTGGACGGTCGTTTCCTCCCGATCGCCCAATCAGTACTTCTCTTCACCGCCACCACCCAGCAGCCTGAGGGGCACGACATCTCTCCAATGTCACCGCCCAGCAGCCCGAGGGCACGGTCTCTGCAACTCGCCACCCAACAACAGAGCGCCCAGACGTCCAAGTCAGTCTTTCAATTGTGCCCCACCTAATAAATCAGAATGTGCCATATTTCTTCCGCTAAACTTGTTTCTGTAATAGAAATGAGGGGTTAGGTTTCCTCACTGCATTGGTAATCATAATAACAATACCACATTCCTCTTCCCAACCGGAATTGTATCTCTCTCCTAAAAAGCGAACCCATATTCAAATAAATAATTAACACCATGGTTGGAGGTTGTTGAGATTTTCTTGGTTGTTTTCATTCCTTATGGGCCGATTGGGCAACCTGTAATATATCACTTATAGTGGGATTCAAACAGTTACCATTATCAGTTATAAATATAATAATATGATAACAAATGAATGACAATGACATACTACAACTATGGCAATCTGGTAAAGGGTAATACTTGTGTGTTGTCTTTCTATTTATCTGAGGAAAAATCTCTTGATGATACCAAGTTTAAGTAAACAGTGCTGCAATCAAGGTTTTACTTATATCTTATTGAATAATCACGCAAATAATTTTGCTCTCTTTTGTTTATAACAAACCTTCCTCGACATCCAGGATTGTGTTTGTTCATGATTTCCATTATAGTGGATGTTCAAAATATTTAATAGTGTTCCTAGATCAGTAATGTCGTGTCCACTTGTTTGTTCATCGATTTTATAAGAGAAAAATTTCATATGAATTAAGTATAGATTAACCAGAGTCCTTAGAGATATTGAAAAACTAAAAGCATTGTGTTTTGTTACAATATTTTTTTTTGCGTGAACCATTCATTATATTTTGTATGGTGCCCACCCTAATAAGAATTTCTGACTAAGCCACTGATTGTATCTTACTCTCCACGCAATGAGGTTTTGATGGAACACTGCTAATACTAAGAAGTTGAGTTTAGGGAATGGAAGGATGCACACCAAAATGTAAGATGGAAAGTAGGAAGGAGAAGTAGTAGAATGCTCCACGCAATGATGATGATGTCAGTCAGCAATTTGTAGAAACAATAATCTAAAATGGTGTTGGGGCAGCAAACCTCAGCACAATGCTTATTAATATCACCTCCAACCTTCCAACCTCTTCCTTATTTCCCCACCACTTCATCCAACCCCTGTTGCTTCCTAGCAGTAAAATCAACAAATTCGTCAGTTGTTGTAGCCATGCAACAACATGCAGAAATGAAGGACAAAATGGGAGGGAAGGGGTGTCTGGTAGAGAAGAATCAAGGAAGGAGGGAAGATGGTAATAGTGAGGTCTTCGGTGAGGTTTTTGTAAAAACTTAATGGACAGAATAGGTTTATGTAATTTGATATATTCCTGTAAAGGTTGTGTTTTGTTAAACTAACAATTTGATCTAATATTATTCTAATATTGCCTAGTAGGGGGGCATCTACAATCATATACATATAAGACATAGAGTGTACTACATCATAATAATAAAACATTGTTGTATCCATTATTATTTTCCTATCTTTCCTCCTTCATACTCCATGAAATGGATCTATGCATCAAGAGAACTACTCAAACTATTTTCATAAAGAAATCTTCTTCTTAAACAAACACATAAGAATAGAGGGACAAAGTAGTAAAACTAAGTGTACATCTTTAAAGCAATAATTGTGATTCAATGCCTATCAGTAGCATTTAATAATTTGTTGATATTCTCAGCATAGCTTCCAAATAAGATCTTAGTCAATGTCCTGACAGGAAGCGTTTGTATGTGGGGGGAGGGGTGGGGGTTGGGGGATGAGGGATAGTGCATGGTTTCAGAAATCAGAACGAGTAGAATACACTGTCATAGTAAAAACATCATACTGAGAGATTGTTCAATCACCAATAGAATGGCCTCATAATAGACCTCATTGATATGCATGCTTTATGTTTTTGTATTTACTTAATGTTTTAGACTTGTCTTCATCGTTGATCTATTCTTTTTACTCGAGCAAAAATAGTTATTTTGAGTCACTGTGTCATGGTCTTGCTTTTAGAAAGTGTCGCAATACTTCTGTGATGAATCTTTTCTTGGGAGGTTTGTTTTAGTCACTGTGTAATGTTAAGACACTCATTATACTGATGGTCTTCCCCCTATGTTCTTCTTAAAATGCTAGCGTCTAACTAGAATAAATGCCAAATATGACCGTCTAGTTATAAAGGTTCAATTAAACTAAATCAAAACCTCATGTTGAGGGATAATTAATTGATAATTTATAATATGAATAACCCCTCTTTGGAATGATTAACATATGTAATACTAATAGAGGACCCAGTGTTGTCTAGGCACGCCTAGGCGTCCTAGGCACTAGGCAAGGCTGCTCAAACTAGGCGCCCAGCCTAGTATGTGCATTATATGGGTGTCTAAGGCCTTTTAAGCCTAAATTAAGTCATTTAAAGGATAAATTAGCATGAATCAAGTCTATATTTGGTCGAATTAGATTATCTTGAGTCAATTTATGGCTGAAATAGGTCTAATTTAGGCAAAATCAGGCCAAATTTTGGAAAATTAGGGAAAACATGTTTGATTTGAGCCAAATTGGTACGTCATAAAATCAATTCCTCATATATTTGTTGTTCTTGCTTCTTTTTCTTTTCTTTTTTTATCCTTTCTCCTACATTTTAGTCCTTAATCCTACTACTGCTGTGTTTTTTATGAGTTATTCCTCATATATCCCCTCCTACTTCGAAATCCTACTACTACTGTGTTTTTTTTTTATTTTGTTTTCTTCAAATCCTCTTTTACATCACCTGCGCTTTGTAATGTTGATGATGTTGTACTTTCTACTTTCCTCTTTTACATCACCTATTCCTCGTGATGTTGCTTCTGTTGTTTATATTTCTTTTGTTTTGTTTCCCATCCTCCATTTCCTCTCTATTGAGATACAACCTCATCCCGCCCTTTTTTCCCTATTTTCTTTTATCCTTTTCTACATCTCCTACTCTAATTGTTATTGCAGGCTTGTTGATATTACTTCCCTTTTTCCTTCCTATTCCCATCTCCTTCTACTTCTGTCATAGCCTCATTCTGCCACCCTTTTTCCCTGCTTTCTTTTCTAAGTCTCCTGCTCCAATTGTTGTTGCAGGCTTGTTGATATTACTTCCCCTTTTTCTTCCTATTCCCATCTCGTGCTACTGTTGTCATAACCTCATTCTGCCCTCTTTTTAAGTTTCCTATATGGTATTATATGTAGTATATATGTATAATAAGAATCAAATTAACATACTGAAAAAGATACAAAATATAAAAAATGCCCAAAACAGCCTAGGCACCCGCCTAGGCGCCCCTTGGGAAATGCTGACCGCCTAGCCGCCTTGACAACCTTGAGGTGACCTAATCAGCTAATCTATAAAGATTGTGTCTTATGTTGATCTTGGCATATTTTTGAGATGGAATTAGGTCCATGTACACCTATATTAACTGGTCATGCCAAGTTACCATCAAGGCTAAATCCTCAATATGATTCCAATTTTCTCAAGGTACACCTATATCTCAAGTAACAACTTCAAAGATGTTTGGCAGGAAAATGGAAAATGCATAAAACTGACCTACATATAACTGCTCATTCCATTCATGAGATGACTCTTCACATAATAGACTACCACTCCCCTAAAAGGGATGAGTCTCTACATAATCATTGAGCTCAGGTTTTTCATGTGCTTGTATAACAACATATATGTATATGTTATACATGCATGGCTTACATTCTTACATGCTAACTCAATTGTATTTTGTACAAGACAAAACTATTTTGATATTTATTGCCAATACGTCATAGATATATAGATATATACATGGCTTGTAAAAGTATTATGTAGTATATATTGTACAATATGATCGGTATTATACTTTATTGATTTTCTACTTACTTATATATTTAATTTTTCATTGTGTTAAATTTATGTATACTTTTTTACCTTCTTTATTATTATTATTTTTAAAATCTTTCCGTTTGATTAACAATTTCTACGTATTTATAAATTTATTTTATTGATGTGTTTACTTACGTTTATCTAGGGAAGTATGATCGACAAAAGTTGGATAGTTGAGGAAGACAGGACCAGTACAAAGTACTTAATTGGGGTAGTCAAATTCATAGAGGATGCTTTCAAAAAATATAGTAGGAATGAGACTATCTTAAGCCCTTGTAAAAAGTGTCTAAATACACAAAGACACAACCGTCAAGTGACAACCGAGCACCTGTTATGGAATGGTTTTTTCAGCAGCTACACTGACTGGATTTTTCATGGTGAGACTTCTTCTGATGCCAAGGAAGATTCTTCTATGCAAGACAACATGCCGTTTGATGATATGATAGACATGTTGCACGATGCATATGGAGTCCAAAACTGTCGAGAAACTATGGACAACGACGAGGATGATTCATTTGTATTTGTTGACAACGAAGAAGATGAGCAATTCTACAAATTGTTAGAGATTGCTGCACAAGAGTTGTATCCTGGAAATAAGAAATATTCCAAGATGTATATTGTCATGAGGTTGTTCCATATAAAATGTAGCAATCATTGGAGCAATAAATCATTTACTGAGCTGCTTGAACTTTTGAAGGATTTGCTTCCTAAGGGTGACACGTTGCCTAGCTCATACTATGAAGTAAGGAAAATAATTCGGGACCTTGGTCTTGACTACGAGAAAATTGATGCTTGTATAAATGATTGCATTTTGTATCGCAAAGAGTTTGCAAATAATACTTCATGCCCGTGTTGTCATGTTTCTAGATATATAGAGACTGAAACTGATGTAGACGGTACACAAAGTATGGGAATTAAAAAGAAAAGAGCTCCTTGTAAAGTTATGCGCTACTTTCCCTTGACTCCAAGGTTGAAGAGATTGTTTATGTCCTCTAGAGTTGCACCACTAATGCGGTGGCACGATGAAAGTCGCACCAAGGATGAAGTTTTAAGACATCCAGTAGATTCACCTTCATGGAAGACATTTGATAACATGCATGCTGATTTTGCATCTGACTCTCGTAATGTGCATCTTAGTTTAGCATCTGACGGATTTAATCCATTTGGCATGATGAGTAACTCATATAGTATTTGGCCAGTCATATTGATTATGTATAATTTGCCACCATGGTTATGCATGAAGACACCTAATTTTATCCTTTGTATGATTATTCCTGGTCCAACTCGACCAGGAATGAAGATAGATATCTACTTACAACCTCTGATTGAAGAGTTGAAAGAACTGTGGGAAGTTGGTGTTGATACCTATGATGTTGATCGTAAAGCTGTATTCAAATTGTGTGTCACCTTACTATGGACGATAAATGACTTCCCTGCCTATGGTTATTTATCTAGTTGGCAAAATAGTGGATATGATGCATGCCCTGTTTGCAATAAGGACATGTGGTCTATTAGACTACCACATAGTAGGAAACAATGTTTCATGGGACACAGGAGGTTCCTTCTGATGGGTCATAAATTTCATAGGGATATGTCCTCATTTGATGGAAAAGAAGAATTAAGACCTGCTCCAAAGATGTTGTCTGGAAATCAAGTTTTAGTTCAAACAAGAGATGTAGACAATATGCGTTACAATTGGAAAAAACAAAGCATTTTCTTTGAGTTGCCATACTAGAAGTAAAACCTTATTCGTCATAATCTTGACGTAATGCATATTGAAAAGAATGTATGTGAGAGTTTGATTCACACGTTACTTGGGATGGACAAGTCAAAGGATAATGAAAAATCTCGTTATGACCTATTAGAGATGGGAATAAGACCTAGACTGCACATTATCAAGAACGAAAGTAAGAATATTATTCCACCATCTTGTTTTACTTTGAAAAAAGAGGAAAAAGAATTATTCTGTAAGTTTTTTAAGTCTGTACGGGTTCCAGATGGTTATTCCTCCAATATCTCACGAAATGCACACATCAAAGAAAGAAAATTGTTGGCATTAAAGAGTCACGACTACCATATATTAATGCAACAATTTTTGCCATTGGCTTTACGGGTAGCGTTGTCGAGCAAGAATGTCATAACTGTGATAACTTAGTTGTCTAGATTTTTCAAAGACATATGCTCAAAAGAGATAAATCTGTATGCTATTGAGAAGTTAGAATCTAGAATTGCGGTGACTCTGTGCAACATGGAGAAGATTTTCCTGCCCTCATTTTTTGACATAATGGAGTACGTGGTCATTCATCTTCCACGAGAAGTTAAGATAGCTGGACCACCATTTTATCGTTGGATGTATCCAGTGGAAAGGTAGTATGTATTTACTATTTGTTTCACCAAAATTTTATCAAATATATTTTTTTATTTTAAACAAATTCTATTTATCATTATAGATACTTGAAAACATTGAAAGAATATTTGAGGAATAAAGCTGCTCCAGAAGCTTCCATAGCAGAATGTTACCTAGCAGATGAATGTGTAACATTTTGTTCAAGGTATCTCTCCGGGGTAGAGACAAGATTCATAAAATTGGCTAGAAATGATGTTGAAGATGACAATATTGTTACTGATGATGATTGGTCTATATTTTCACACAAAGGGCGTCGAATAGGAAAGAGTATTCCTGTTTATCTTGAAGATGTGATGCTGAAACCTGCACATCAGTATATTTTATCTCATTGTGTTGCAGTTGAACCGTTCATGGAGTGAGTTCATTAAATTATTAAGAAATATGCATGCTCACCATTAGATGTTTGTACACACGACTTATGTACTTGTTAGCAGGGAACACATTCGCCACGTGAAGAAATTGAATCCGCGTGCAAGACATTGGGAAATCAGTAATATTCATATGAACACTTTTAGTGATTGGTTTAAGAAGCATGTAAGTCTATAACATTAATTTCATTTAATATTGTTAGAGCATTGTATTAATAACTCAATTCATAATGTATACAGATTGAAGAGAAGGCCAAGTCAGAAAATTTTCCATCAAATCTACTAACTCTAGCTCGGGGACCACAAAATATGGCGAACAAATACAATGGATATGTAACAAATGGATATAGATTTTGAACCAAGGAGGGGGAACATGGTAAAAAAACCTAGAATAGTGGGATAATGGTGAATTCCCATATAGAAAGTTTTTCCAGTTCCAAGGACAAAAATCCTAAATTGGGTCAAGTTACCTACTATGGGGTACTCCGAGAGATTTTTGAGATTAGTTACAATGAGCAACTGAAAGTTGTACTGTTCAAAGGTGATTGGGTCAATGCAAACAAGGGCGTCAAAAAAGATGAAAATGAATTTACAATGGTCAAATTAAAACTCATTGACTTAATTGAAAATCCATTTGTATTGGCCTCTCAAGTACAACAAGTCTTTTATCTGGCTGACATCAATCACCGTGGGTGGAGCTTTGTCGTGCAGACGACACCACGTGATACTTATGACATGGATGAGAAGCTTACTGAAAATTTCATGGATGGGACATGCGTACCCAAAGATTCTCATGCAGATGATTGGGAATCTATTTTTAGCGATGTTTCTGATGGATCTGATTTGGTTAGAGAAGATATGTAGGGTGTAACTTTTTACGATGGCAAAAATGATGAGCAACTTGATTGACATCATTGTGATCTATCATATGTAATTTCTAATATTTTGTATCTTGATGTAGCGTTATAGGAATTTATTTTTATTCATTTATTATTAATTATCAATACCATTGTTCTTCCTTTAATATGCATACTATTTCTCTTAAAATTTGCAAACTTTTTTTTGTTCTTAAAAATTGAATCAGCAATTGTTTTATAATGTTTATATCAGGTAGCCCCTACAACCATTATTATTTAACTATATTTTTTATGGTTATAGTTTTCTTTTATTAATATTTGTTATGCATTATATTTTTAGGATGTTGAAAAGACGTTCACAATTGTTGTCTGCACGAGAAACTGATGATGCAAACAATGGAGTAATTAAACAAAAATTGGCGGGTACGGTGACATATGATTTATCTATTATCATTTTGTACTTATAGTTGTAGGATTTTGTCTTAATATTTATCTTTTTAGGAATGTCTAAACGATTGCAAATGAATGGAGGCTATCTTGGTTCAGTTAATGCTGATTTGGGAATGAATGGAGGTTATCTTGGTTTTGTTAATGTTGATTTGGGAATGAAAGGAGGATATCTTGGTTTAGTTAATGCTTATTTGAGAATGAAGGGAGGTTATCTTGGTTCAGTTAATGATGATCTTGGAAGTTCTAAAGATGATTTGAGTAATAAAACTAATAAAAAGGTTGGTGCATCATCTGTTTTCAGCAGCAAAAATGTTGAAGTACACATCAGAAAAGAGAAGCATCCACATGTGTCAATGATAAATCATGATGTTCCAATCGGTGGAAGGATGTCTTTGTTAAACAACCGTATGAGAACTGGTCATTGTGTTGATAATGTCGATATAAATCATGAGGTTGGAGCTTATCATATAAATTCTTTGACAAATAATAGCATCAGAGCTGGTCATTCTGTTCATAAGGCTAATTCTTTGGCAAGCAATGGTACCGGAGTTGGTCATTTAGTTAATACAGCCAATATCAATCATGAGGTTGGAGCTGGTCATAGGAATTCTTTGGCAAATAATGACATGAGAGCTGATCATTCTGTTGATAATGACAATATAGATCATGAGGTCGAAACCAATCATGTAAATGATGAGGACTTCGAATTGGTTGATCAAGAAACTACTACTAATCATGATGAAGGTACATAAGTTTCGAATCAACAATTTACACCAAGTAGCTATTACCTAATATTTTAGCATTTATATGTATATTTTAAAAAATAATTGCCTCATATTGTTTTAAATTTTTAGGTGGTGATGTGTATAATAAAAAATGAGGCTATTCTAAGTGTCTTCGATTATGGAGTAAGACAGGGGATGCAAAATTACCAATCACATTGGATGAAAATGGAGAACCAATTGGACCTCATCAAAATGACTTTTCTTTTTTGGGAACAATTGCTAGAAATTCACAACTGGCACCCTTGGATTACTTGGATTGGCGACAAGTACCAGCTGGAAAGAAAACTGAAATATGGAATTATGTCTTGGTAATATATTTTAGTAAAGTGTTATTGAAGCGTATATTTGTTATATTCATTCTATTTTTCATTTAACAGAAGAAATTTACTATCGACTCAACGGGAAAGAAATCGGTTCTACGCACAGTTAGGGATTGTTGGAGAAACTTCAAATCTGAAATCAAAAGAAAAAATTATATGCACCACAAAGACAAAACAAACAGACTTAATGATTGTCCTTCCCATGTTGACCCATTGCAGTGGGCTTTTCTTGTGAATTTCTAGGACTCTAATGATGGAAAGGTAAGATAATTAGTTATATATGATGTCTTCTCTTAGTTTTCATTGGTGATAAGGTTAATGTTCATGAACTGCAGTTACGGAGTGCAAAGAATAGTATGAGTAGAAAGATTGTTACCACACAACATACATCGGGGTCGATACCCTATGCTTGTGTGAGAGCGAATGTGAGTGATTTGCCACATAATGATAATAATATCATAACACATTCACACTCTACTTAAACTTTATTTGTGTGTTAATAATAGTTGCAACAAAAGAATAAAGGGGGTCCCGTTAGTCGATTGCAGTTGTTTGTTGCTACCCATAAGAAGAAGGAGAGTACTCCCGTAGATGCAAAATCAGCTAAACTAATTGTAAGTATAAAATTATTCATGACATATTTGACTTTATTTGATCAATTTTTTATCATCATTATGGTTACTGTTGTAGGAAAAGTTACAATCAGGAATTGAAAACAATGATGCAAATCTTGATTAAGATGAAATTGTTGATCAAATATTGGGTGCAAAGAAGGCTCGTGTGAACCATGAGACTAATGAGTTTGGTCAAGCATATGTTGAGGGTTGTGAAGGTACAGTCAAAGACCTACAACACGTATGCGAGTCACAAAAAATAGAATTGTCAGATCTGAAAAAAAGACAAGAACATCTCAAAGCAATAATTTTGGGAAATTCAAGCGGGAGTGTTCCATTTCAAGCAAATCAAGTAATTATTCAAATTTTTAGTAATAATTATAAGTTATGATTTTATTAATTTCATAAGTGTTTTGTATTGTAGAATATGGAAACAACTAGGAATGAAGGAACACCCATGCCACAAAAGTCATGTAGCGAAACCACCATTACAGAAAGACAGGTTATTAAACACAAAAAACTCCTAATAACTTTGATTCTTGATATCTAAAATTTTATATTGTAATCCGTACAACTTATAGGTCATGAGGTTGTTAAGTTTCGATGATGGAACGTCAATTGTAGCTCAAGGACAAGTGATAGGTGTGAATCCTAACCTTGTAATAGGAGGAGGAAAGTTAGGGTCTGCATTTGCTGTTGTTTGCGTTGGTGTGGCAATTAAACCTGAAGAGCAACTGGTTAGACCATTTGACAATGATCAAATCATTGAAGATGCAATCAGGTCAATAATAGCTTGGCCAAAGAAGCTACTCATTGTTCGGTAATTTTTTTATTTCAATGTGCTATAAGTGTAACATGTCTATATAATGGTTTTAGATAATTATTTTTGTTATTATAGGTAAAATGCTTGGAGCGAGGCAAGTGAGGCAAACAATAAAAGTTCCTTCAGAATTATGTAGATGCTATTTTTCCTCTTTTCTATAGGTTTAGAATAAAAATTTTGTTTGATGTAAAGCTTGTCAATTCATTTGATATAGAAAGGATTGTCATCCGAACCACCATTACAACATTGTTTTCCATTTCTCTTGCTACATAAGACCGTGATATGAATATTCTATAGTATTGGTTAACATTTAGACCTCTTTTATGACAAGGCTACATTTCACACTTATGTATGTGATTTTCTCTAGTATGCAATGATGCATGTGATGTTTCTGTTGGCTCTTTCTATTATTTACAACTAGTACATGATATTCTCTACTGTAGGTCATGATGGTGTTACAACAATACATGATATTCTGCTTGAATCACGTCTCATGGTCATGGTCAAGCTGATAAATACTATCATTGAATATAATTCCACCAATAGCTCATTCATTGAATATTTTTACCTAGAATGAATTTGGGTCCAAGTCAGACTGTCTTAATATAGTACATTAGGCTTGGTTGTATTTCTTTACCAGTGAAACTTTTGTTTTGTCAACAATTTCATAGCATGTTTGTATTTCTTTACCAGTACATCACGCTTGGATCAATTTATAGTTCAGGTCCCTGCCATGCTTTTAGGAACCCAAGTGGAAGCAGAGGTGGGGATGCCCATGCCTTTGTCCTGATAAACAATAGTGAAATGGAAAATGATGGACAATTTGGACTCCATGCCATGCTTGGGCGTTTTTCTTCTTGTGATAAAATAGTGTATATGCCTTTTCTTTCATATGTAGGATGTGACATCTTTATATAGATAAAACCATGTTGCTGCAATTCCCATGATGAATCTGTTGCCAAAGACCAATGTTCTCATAGATTGTCGAGGGAACAAGTAGGAGGTATCAATCACTACCCCTTGAATATGCATGCTATGTACAATACAATGGAACTTGGAAAATTATTTTGGAGTGCTTTATTAGGTAAGTGACGTGACAATAAAATCAAGTTCTACCTAATTGTGTTTTCATTTTTCTAGTATATATAAGGTAATGGAGCCTGTGTCTGAAGCATGGAAAGAGAGATAAGGGAGATTGAGACACCAAAAAAGGTCCCTCTTGTGCTTTAATTCAGTATTACTTATTTTTGAAGAGTCATTAGGCTGGAAGGCGTCAGGTTCTTCTTCATTGGCTAAATATATTGATTCCTCAACTGTTAAGCTTGCACTACTCTTTCTGACCTTGTTAGAGAGACAACTTTTGCTAGCTCACAGCCAATGTGTGCAGCTGGATCACTGGATTGTGGGTGTCATTCAGACTAGATTTGGAATTGTCGACATGCTCTAGATGACATGGGGATTAACAACTTGTTGCCCTAATGACTTGAAATCACAAGATAGGTATGGCTTACAACTCAAATGTTTCTTGTTCCTTTATGGTGTATATAACTGATTATTGATCTCAAGCAATTTAGACCCCTACAATCCCACCCCAACCCAAAGTCAGTACAATACTCAGAAAGATTTGTTGTTCATTCAAACTTGTTTGTCGTCTCGTTCAAAGTCAGTCCAATTGGAGCACTAATTGTGGCCTTTTCAATCAAAAACTTAGAGCCTTCTACAGATTTCTTAGAATCTTATATTTTGTAATCATTCAAAATCTACATTGCAAATATATGAGCATAGATATGTAGAGATCCTAAGAGATTCTAATTTAGTAATGGTGTTTTATCAATGATGAGTCTTTTTATTTTATTTTGAAGTGTTTTTGGAATTTTTTGAAGTCATTGAGAGAATGTCTGGGGATACTATACTCATTCAAGATGCCATGGGAGGGAAGGCAAGTTTCCATTCAACAATAAGGTTTTCTTCAACCACCAATATGAGCATATTATTTCTTTTGGGTTTGAAACAGCCACAGTAAAGACAGTTTTAGTAATGCATTCAATATCTTGAGTTTTTCTGTGTCCAAATATCTCTAAATGGCCATTTCCCACTAAAAATGATCCAAATTTCAGGAAAATGCAAGTCAACTAAATGGATGAAAAAATTTACATGCTTCTTTATCTTTTGAATTTGAATTGGTTTTATATCTTAGCAGATAACCCATGTCCCACTTGTTAGGAATTTTTTGAGATCATGCCTTGGACAATATGTCAGAGAAGAAAAGTCGGTATGTCTAATTACCAAAGTGTAGCCGACAACACTAAAACTTCATGTTAATTAAGAAATAAGAAATTGAAGCTTTTAACTTTTTGAGTTCCTCCTACTTTGCTCGAATTTGGGCATTTTCATTGGCATCTTGTCTTTATTTATTTTTTTGACTTGCTCATGACTTGTAGATATTATAGATCTTCTATGGAACTAATGCTTCCTACTCTCTAAGGTGATGGCTGCAAAATGTAGGGAGTGAGAATATGTAGGAACTATTATGATGATAGAGGCCTACGAAGATTGTAGGGTCTGGTTTGAGGCAGTGCCTTTGGTAGCACCATGCAAGATGGTCGGTGAGTTTTTCACTTGAGTCTTACATAGAAGATGGAACTTCGTATTTGAGTTTGTGGGATACTTGACTGGACATAATTATTTTCTGAAGATTGTACAACTTGTGCCTTAAATTCATATTTGTTTAGTTGGGGATGAAACTTTGGATTCAAGTTCATCGGTATTCAGATTCTGAATTATTAACCTTTCTTCTATATATGTATCATAATACATGCACTCTTTGTATCTCTTCCTCACTTGCATGACTGTTTAATATTGCAGTTCTCTTAAAACTATTAGTCATACGAAAGACTTTGATGTTAAACTGAGTTATGACAAAGTATACTCTCAGCCTCCCAGGGTCTTCTCTAACAACTTTGCCCTGTTTCATATTTTTGGGTAAACAAATGCCAACGAGATGTGTTAACTTTTCTCAAAGAATCTTGTTAGTGTTGACTTTATGTTGGTGCTATCTTTCACCTTCCTAGAGCAGGAAATCACATCTTCTTTCCCCTGGTCCTTTTATCGGATCTTTTCGACACTTTTCTGGAGGGGATATGAGGAGCCGCCATGACGATAGGTGAAAAGCCATAGAATTTACCCACATTAGGAGACCGTCCTTAGGTCACACTGGCATCAACTGGGACAGGTTTGATAGAGGGATGGGGTAGGCATTTTATAATCTGCTGACTTTTTGCTTTTGATTCTGTTCAGTTTCTGAATTTGAACCAACTATGCAGAGCTCTAGTTTTCTAGAGGAAAGGAACTATTGAGGACTGTGATTTGAGAAAGATGACAACTTGAGACAATGGTGGAACAGTGGAAGGGGATATCCTCAGGGATAACATCAGTCAGCGAAGCATGTGGGATACATTAAGAAAGAGAGTTGTTGATCTGGACAAGGACTAAATATATAATGAAACAACTATATCACTTGATAAAGTAGCACATGAGCAAGAGAGTATTGTTAATATGTACAATGAAGGTACTAACACTAATCGTGTTTATATTTCTCAGACCTATGAGTTGTTGAAAATAAGCTATTCACTGTCATGATTTTTTAACCAAGTTTTTTGCGCCAAGAAACTTATGTGTTAGATATATGACTCGGCCTATTGTTTGAGTTTTCATTAGTTATATTGTCATGATCTTATCAGTCAGATAGGGTACAGTCGTAGAATGCTTGCCCTTGATATTAGACTAATTGTTGACAACAACTTTCTTAGATTTTAACACAACACTATCATCAAAAACCTTGTTAAGGGTGTGAGAGGAACCTTCAGACTAGGATTTTATATAGCTGTAATGGGTTCTAGTTGTGTCATAAATACAACTTTGTTGAATGTTTTAGTTGGTAGGAAAACAAGTAGGATAGCGCCATATACATTGACTTCTTCAATGTAGGCCTCCCAATGGGTTAGATCTCTTAGATACACTCCAAGATTGTATTTCTTTGTCGAATTAGGGTCCTTACAATAATCTATAAGACTATAATGATAAGATTTACCTTAGACTATTGATTCCTTTTTCTGGAAGGAAATACAGATAGAGTATAATTGTCTATTTTTCATATGTACATCACTTAAAATATGTATAGTTTCCATCACTTTAGTGCCTCAAATAACTCACATGAGTTTGACCTTCTTTCTTGTGCTTTGTAATTTATATTCTAATGGTCCATTGTTGATTTGAAGACACATAACTAAGGTATGTGATGCTCATCAATTTTTCCTACTGTTGAACTTGTACCTACACTCACCATTGCGATAGCATACTAAATTTGTAGCATCTAGTTTGTTCTTATTTTTATCTCAAGTGAATGACAAGCCCTTCATATCTATATAAGCTATTGTTGTCCTTACAATATTCTCCCAGATGTTATATATAAGATAAGAAGTTAGCTCGCCTAAGACCTCACTATCTCTCTTAATTTCAGACACATATTTCGGCTCATCAAAAGTGGCATTCCCACTAGCAGGATTTGCATACTCGTCATCATTATAATGAGCTTCCATTGCAGGGTTTCTCTCATTGACTAAGACAAACGAATTATGGCACATATTTTTTGAATTATCATTAATTGCACTCATTTCAACAACTTGGCCACTTGGTTCCAATGAATTATTCAACATATTGGCTGAACATGAGCTAGTTTCCAGGGGAGTTGAAACAAGAATTGGTTTTTCCTTACAGTTCTTTTCATTGTCTATCTTTAATAATCAACGAGCAATCATTTTGGTTTTCTAATAAGTAAACCTTCCTCCCTTCTCTTAACGTATCTCTAAGTATATGAATTGCAAATTAAACTCTAAAAACAAAATTTTCTCATTACTTTTGCTGCATTACTAAATATGAGATTTAACTTTGTCTTGTTCCGCAGAGCTGTATGGAATATTGTTAGATGTTGAGATGTACATGTGATTACTATTTTTAAAGCTTTGAGTTCCAACATTGTCTACTTCAGTAATCCCAGTGGATAATCCAACAGTCTTAGGCTTAGTTAAGGTAAGGTTTGACTCTCATGTCTGGGATTTGTTTATCTATAAAAATATTTTTCAGGTCCAAACATCATGTCTCGGTTTGGATCAGACTATAGCCATTAGTCTATGCACTGTGTTGTTCTGCTTTTACAGATAGTAGACATTACTTTTTCTTACATTATAGAATCCGAAACATAGATGCTCCAATGTTTTGCTGCATTTATTTATGTAATCCACTAGGTTTTTTATTTTGTTTGTATTTGTGTGTGCATTATAGCATCTAGAACATAGATGCTCCAATCTATTCCATGCATGTCCAAGAAATTTACTACGACATTTGGGAATAAGACATGTGAGCTGTAAGACATTTGAGCAAACATGTTGTATACCGTGATGTTGTAAACTTAATGCAAATAAAATGATGATCCTTTAGGCTTATTTGGAATGCAATTTAGAACTAGTATGTGGTTTACTCTGAGTATGCTCATCTTAATTTAGGAAATGAGCTACTTCCTATTAATGACTAACTATTAATGTGTGGAAATGAGTATGCTCACATTAATTTGCTTGATATTTATGGTACAACACTAGGAATTAATAAAGGACCATTTCACAAAACCAGGAAAGAGCTATATACATTTAAGCAAAACCGGTGTTTCCCTCTTAAGTTTGCTACTTTACCAACTATGGAATTGTTTTATCCAAAATGGTAAACAGAGGCCAACTTAAACATAGATTTTAATAAAATTCAATCAACCCAATTCATGAGCGATAATTATTCGTAGTGAATTTGATTAGATTACAATTTTTAATGCCTTTCTTTTTTAACATGATTTTAAACACACAATGAATATTTTGGTCTTCAAGTCTTTTGTTTCTAATAAACTTGCAATTTGGTGTCTTCTTTTTCTGATGCCTCATAGCCACTACGTGTTGATCCTCTATTTGTTCAAGGAGCAGCTTCTTCAATGAGTAGCTTCCACAACACATTGTGTGCATGCCATGAAGGTTGTCATGGATTGTTGGGAGCTGGAGTGGTCTATGTAGAGCTTCACATGTGAGGCAGGAAGTTTATGTTACCTTTCATATTATGTTCAATGTCGATCTTGATTATTTAAATCTCAAGTCATTTAACATGCTGGTTGAGGATGATGAATTGAAGTATTTGTCATTTATTCTGACTTTTTTCTAGTTCCCCCACTCTCCTGTCCTCTTTCTGTTCTTCTATATCTCATTTTCTATTGATATGTTTGTCACATATTGTTCACAAATGTACCATGGCCACAATTTTTTCTTTGGGTGCGGCTCGTGAATGTTGTAGTTATATATCATGTTCATAAAGATTGGACTTCCTTTGGTGGTGAGGGTGCATGAGGGTGAGCAAGATATGTTATTTAATAACTATAACTGAATGTGTCTCTATAATTTTTCTTCTAGAAATAGTTGTTGCATCTATTGCCTTCCACTCAAGATTGATGCTAAACTAGTTTGATAACCCATATATATTTATTTGATCAATATGCAGATGGACCTTGACCGGTGATGGAGGCAGAGGTCTTAATTTCTAGTTAACTATTTCTCAAGAGACTTTTTCTGATTATGGTTGTTTGGTTGGTACGAAGAGGGTGGAAGTCTTCATGTGTGCTCAAAAGAGGATTTGCAATACAAACTTGCATATGCTCCTTGGTAACGGTGATACATTTTTAATTGTTTGATAAGTCAAGATTTTACGCTAGTTATTGTGAGGTTATATGTCCACCGTCTAGGAAACTGAGAAGTGTGAATTAGGCATGATGATTTGGAGTCTTAAGTGAATAAATTAGTCATGTCTAGTGCTTTATAAGGGAGAGTAAGTGAAATCGTGGCTATAGGATTTATTGAAAATTATGACATCATTCTATTTTCACAATCACTAAAACCATTCTTTACTAACTTAGGTCATTGCAATTAAGAGAATCAAACTGAATAGGGCAAATTCTCCATGAACAACAAGTAAAATGGTTCAATATGCTTTTTTAACTAGGATATGAGTAATTTTTTACACAAACTAAAACCAATTGTTACTGAATCTAGTGAAGAGAATCATACAGAACAGGGGAACTTTCCACAAATGCTACATCAACCCCAAAACTAAGTTTCTTTTTGTTCTGATGGATTTGTATATAATGGACATTTTAGTTCTATTCCTTTTATTCTTGAAGTCCTAGGTAATCTAGATTCTTCTTGGATTGAGCTATTAGTTTTGATAATCCTTTGAGTACAATTTTCTTAGCTTCTAATTATGTTATTTGCCTTTAGATCCTTCTGTTTCTTTCTTCAAATGGAGTTGGCTTCTTGTCATGTACTACAAGTGGTACACTTCTCATGCACTGCATATGGTTTGGAGTAGCATTTACTAAATTTGGATCAAAAGTGTATTCTAAAGATAAAAATGTTCTCAAATTAGTTCATTATGTGTTTTGTTAGTTTAGCTCCTATTATGAACCATAATATCTAGATTTTAGTTCATTTTATCTGCACTGTATCTCCAAATCATCACTATGTTGGGAGGCATTACATAGGTGATGTAGATAAAAATTACTAGGTATGGTTTGCTGGGAACCAGATAGTCAAATATATGCAACTTCATTGGTGCTTTTTTAGTTACTGACTTATGAGAACATGAATCATAATTTTATGTCTCGTTTGAAGTGTTTAATTGATGAGTAGGGACGTATCAGTCCCTTGGATCATATGCTTGTGTAAACCAAAAAAAAGTGCTTAAGCTTAGACAATTACATATATTTGTTGATTACTAATGGTCCAAACTTTTTTTCTCTTATACAATAGACATAGAGGGCATTGACACATGGCCTTCCTAGGAAAAAGAGTTGAAGAAACGATGATAGACAAAATGAAAGTTCACCCTAATTTGGTGATCGACCACATGAGGAAGCCTTCTTATATGCTTTAAACAACTTTGTATTGACTAATTATTCTTACCTAATAATTTGATTGGTGTTATTGAATCTTGAGAACGTAAAGGATTTCATGATTCCTCATCAAGGGAAGAAAAAGTTAGCAGTTTAAAAGTGGTAAGTTAGCTTTGACTGGCAGCCAAAGTTATGACAACTTCTGCCAGTGTCAGTTTGGTTTTATTCGGGCAGATAATATTCTGACCATATATATTCAAAGCATCAAATGGTTGATATAGCATTTTTTTCCACATGTAATAAAGTTTATTCCAAACCCTCTTGGAAGTAGCAATTCCTCAGGAAAAACCTGTCTTGAGTCTGGCAATAGTTGTATGAATACAACAGGGTATCTTTTATTTACAGCTAATCTCAAAGTGGGAAACTTGAAGATGCTGAAAATTGGGGAGGAATATGGCAGGTTTTTCTCTTAGCGTCTGCCAATCTACTTATCTAGATTGTGTATGGTCATATTGATGTAGAACAAATTGTCCATCATTCAGTCCTTATTTAGGCCTGAAGACCCCCATCCCCCACCCCACCCAAAGAGTGCCTTATTAGGTTTGAACAGATAATTCTATTTTTAGCCTGAATTAGAGATTGTAAGTTTTACACTATTGGACTTATGTGCGTATATCTAAGTTTTAGGAGTTTAATTACGATTTATTTAATTAGTTTGTCAATTTTGGGCAATTACTGGAGTCATTTGGGTTTTAGTATGAGTCCTTATAAATACTAGCCTTGGGGCAGTTCTGCTGCCAGAGTTTGATTACGAGTTCAAGTATTTGGGAATTGGGTCCTGATCACATGTGTACAGGAGTAATCAAAAATTATCCACTATACCTAATGATTAAGAGTCTCAAGATCACTGACCTGTGAAGAATAATGGGCAACAAATTTACTGGATTCCTGGATTTGGAAAGGTAGAAAAAAGATTTTGTGCAGTATAAATTGAATGAAGGTGTAAGAAAAGAGAGGATAATTGTTACGACCCCACCTCCCGATAACCCCCAATTAAGGGAGACAGAGAGGTTGAAGATGCACCCATAACTTCCGGATCAAAGGTTTGGCAATTAACCAAGAATAATTATCAAATTTTAACCTACTATACTGAAAAGTTGTAAGAAAATAAATTTTTACATACCTTTTTGAAAACTTGGATCTCTAAACTTCTATCCACTTAAGAATTCTACTCTAACTAATCCTCCTTGTACTTAACTTCATGTATTTCACAATATGACGATTTACTGTTTGTCCTTTCAGCTTGTACCTAAAACGCCGACAAACAAAACGTCGGTCAGCCGGAGCTGGTATGTGGGGGAAATAATAACTATGTAAATACGTTAACAAAGTAATCATTCAATTAATCATTTAACAACCAAGATTTCATTTTAGATATAACTCAGCGATCCAAGAGTAACCTATCCTCTATGTTGTCCTCATTAAACCCCTCATGATCCACCTATAAGTGAACCAATTTCTAGGGTTGAGTCACATGGCACTAATCATAAGTAGCCCACTCCTTAACTCATGGCAGGCTAATGATTCTCATGGCACTACATGTAGCTAGCCCAGTTTCTAACTCTCGGTAACCTAGACCTTGCTCTGGGATTACCCTTTTTTTTATTAGCCTTTTCAAAGCAATAGAGGTGGACCCAGATCTAGTCAGTTATATACGCACATTTATAGTGATAATCTTAGTCACTTTATAGTTGCATGAAATAAATAAGCAACCAACAGTTATTTTCAAGCAACTGATTAAAACTTCGGGAATCGCCGTGAAACTAGAGCGATTATTCATAAGCGTAACCACATACCTGATTTGATGAGTCATGCAGATTATTCAACATATACATCATGTATATACAATCAAGCCAATCAACAGATCCAAACAAGTAATTCAATCATCACATAATTCCTGAAAAGAATATGTACTCTATTTATTACACACTTTATCAAGAATCTACTTTATTGACTTGGATTCACTCTCTAGGGTTTCCAATACACATTAAGGTTTCATTCATATTCATTAGGGTTTCTTAGATCAATTTCTCAAACTTTATCCCTTTTAGGTTAACAAACCCTAAAATACTATTTTCCATTTATATGAACCTTAATTGCTCAACTATCCATTTTAATAGTCTTTTATACCCAAATTGACTTAGGATCATCACATCCCTATTTATTCATGGATTTGAACCATTAAAACAATTAAAAGACATATTCATCTAAATTAGGGTTTTCAAGCTCATTAATGCATACTCATGCATGAAACCCTAAATTAAGCCAATTATATAAAAAGATCATCTTTTAGATCCTATTTTCACTTTTATTAACAACAGGTTAATATCATCTTGAATTATTAAAATAACGTCATTAAGTCCATCTATCATCAAATCTAAGGGTTTCTCCTTAACTAAATCATTAAATATGATAACTTTATGTACTTTTCAAATTTCAAGCATATTTATGCACATCAACTCTAAATTAGACTAAACACGTGCAAAGTTCTTCCTTTTTTTAACATAATGTACCTTTTTACATGTAACAGGTTAACATCAACTCTAATGATCTATTAAACACTATTAAACACTTTACTCATTTCAAAATAGGGTTTCTTAATCTTTAATTCATTAAAGATGATAATTTACACTACATATCTAGCTATGATTAGATTCAGGCTAAAAAACTATTTTTATTGGATTCCTTGTGTTCTTCTGATCAAAATTCATATAAAGTTTGTTTTAAACTGAGTTTCCTAGCAAATTCTACACTTTTTGCAAGATATGCAAATTCTGACCAATCGCAGATTGACACATCAGCTTTAAGTGATTACTTGTTTATCAGCGACCAGCTAAAAAAATATAACAAAATTATGTTCTCACCTTCATGGATAACGCACAGCCCCAGGGGCCAACACATCTTTTTACTCTATCATCCCTCTCCTCGTGCTAGTCTACATCAATCGTTGTCTGTCGCCTCGCGACTTCAGTCCCTCACGCACCGGCGATGTGAAGCAGCACGAGTAGGGTTGCTGCACCTCCGCAGACGCTGTTGGACCTACCCCGACCTCGATGGCGAGGTTCTCTAGCCGGAGGTAGGGCGAGATGCCCTCCACTGTCTCATCGGCAGAAGCAAGGTCACAGACCTAGGAAAGGCTCCGACGACAACATTGGGGAAAGGATAGCCGAACAGGGTACATCCCGCAATTGCGCACCCCCTCGCTACATCTTCAGGTGACCCCGGCTGTCAGACCAGACTTTTGTGCCTTCGGGGAATAACTGAAGGAGGAGGAGGAGGGCGTCGAGGTTTAGCTAGGGTGCAGGTCTATAATGGATTCGGGATTAGGTTGAATGCTGCATAACACAGCCCATCTATCCCTCTTTTATAGACTGGCTACTCGTCCTTCTCCCAACACACCTCTCATACAGGCAGGAGACTACAGGTCTTCGATCACCATCAGGAAACAAGAAGGAAAGTTTCCCTTTTTTTTATTAAACCCCAACAAAGAAAAGTTATTATATCTTTTCCCTCATAGCCTCTTTTCGCACCAAAATTTAGGAGAAGTCAAAACATGGTGTTTCCTTTCATTGGAACCAAAAATTAACTCAATTTACTCTCATATCTTTATAACACTTGATTTCCAAGATAAATTAACTTATTTACCAAATAAGTTACTTAAGTCACAAGGTATCTTGGAACCACTTGGATTTTCTCTCACCATCTTAAATTGGGATTATCTTTTATCAAAAATTATCTAGAGCATTAACTATGGGCACGAAATTCCCTTTTTCCTTATTTTGTTTAAGAAGGACTTATATGTGAACTTTTAATTAAATAACACATATCTTCCTCATAATTTTGTATTATTTGCTTTTTCTCTTTCTTTTCCTTTTATGGGGACTCCTTGAATCCCAAGAAACACTAATAATTCCAAATTCCTTTTTAAGGATACTTATTATCCTCTTACATGCATTTATTTCTATTATTTCTCATTATCATGTTTATTTCTTAGGAAAATATCTCTTTTTGAGGATTTCTCTTTATTTCTCTTTTATTTTCCTCTTTGGTATTCCTTTTATCATTAGCAACCTTATAGATATGAAGTTTCACCAAGAAATCTCATTTATGCCTCTTTCCACTCATTTTCCACATTTTATCATTATTTTCAATTTATTTCTTAACAAAGAAATACTTAATTTATCTTTTCTTTTCTTATTGCACTCTTTATGCAACTTTGGACACCTTGGAACCCAAGGAACCCGAGAGGCATGAAATCCATCCTTGGATTACATCTCTTTGCCTTCTAGAGGTTTCTACCTCTTCCTTTTCTCAAATATTCAATTATTCAATTACTAATTGAATTTTCTTTGTTATTTGGGCCCAATAGCCAATAAAGCCCACAACACAAACATCAAGGCTATTTTAAACAAAATCCATATATTCAAAACAAATTATACCATTCTTTGTTCAATTATCTTTAATATGAGAAGTTGCAGTTCTCACTAGATGAACCCAAAAATTGGGGTTGTAACATCCTTCCCCTCTTATAGGAATTTTGTCCTCAAAATTCTATCAAGCAAACAAACAATTCAGGATAAGACTTTTGCATGTTCGTCATTGGCCCCTATGTGGCTTTACCATACCCATGGCGTCTCCAAAGAACCATTATCATCACATCTTCTTTTCTCTGAGTTCTTTCATCTTAGCGTCTATAACTGGACATGTCACTTAGGCCATGTCAGCCTCCCTTGGGGCTCATTAGGTTCATTGCTCAGCACATGGTCGGGGTACCTCACATAGTGCCCTAAATTGGACACATGGAACTCATCACACATTACTTTATCCTGAGGGGTAAGGTCAAACTTAACCTTCTCCACCAAACCATGTCAAAAGAACCCATGCATCGGGGACTCAACTCTCTTAGCTATAACATAGAGGGGTCGGATTTTCATGTCACATATTCTCCCACAGTGGACTGCATGTTAGTCTACTTTGCATCTGCTCATGACTTTCGTCATCTCTAGGCTCCTTTCAGCCATTACATGATCAAAGCGACTTCATCTACACACATTGTGGTCCTTTTCTAACCATCATGTGGTCCTTTCACCAACATCACCTTACTGAAGTGGTGACCGACACAACCTCCCTTACAGAGCTTCTTATAAAACTCGATATTGGCTATGGTGGTCATTGTCACATCTTTCATAGGACATGGACTATCTCTAGATATCACCCTGAATGAGCACACATGCTCTCATCAGACCCCTTTAGTCTGGATTATACTAACCATTAGTTAGGGGTGATAAACTGTACTAACATCGAGTCCTTCATGCACCTACTTCCATCCTTTGGAAGGGAACCTTTAGGTCAAACTCAAGAACCTTTGGACTCACTTCATGGTGTATTTGAACCATCTCTCTCATATGTAGTTCAACCCGATCTGTCCCTTGACAGTACTCTTTCTTTCTTATGTCATCTAGGTAAGGCGATCTACCATAACCCATATTGTATCTCGACCTTCCTTGGTCTAGGGGAGACCTATCACAACATCTATAGTGATGAACTCCCATTCCCTCTCAGGGACTCTTTTGTCCTCTATATCGATATACTGGGTTACTGGGGTTCGTCCTTTACCTCCTGGCTTGCATGGCCATAAACCACATGCAACTTCATCTTAAGCATCCAAAGTGCTATTGCCATTTATCACGGTGTATGGTGATCATGATTTCCTGTATGTCATGATTCTTCAAGATTGATTCCTCCGAAACCCTAAACCACTCTAGTCGGGGTTTCATCACCTTCTTTTCCAAAGAAGTGCATCTGAGGTTCTACCACCATCCTTTCATTGCATCAAGGACTAGACTGGCTAACCAAACAACCCTTATCTTTTCAACGTATCTTGTTACATCTGAGTGTTATCCAAACACCTCTCCTTTTCAAACTTAGGGTTAGCCAAACAACATCTTCTAGCTTCTAGTCAAAAAAGTCATATGTATCTCAACCAGAGCATCCATTACCACTTCACATCCTTAGGTATTAGGTAACTTTGAAGACATACACTTCCATGTATTTCACTTATCATCTCACCTCAAACTCTATGTCTATCTTCAATTAAGAACACTCTTTGATTTCATCATCAAACTCAACCTGGTATAACTTGTAAGTTCTACATAGCTCATGATAAAAACTTCCTCATAAGGGGACTACCTCATTCCTCTTAGTGTTTGCAAGCCATCCATGTATCATTCACTTTACCAAGGTAGGTTATCTTCTCTATCCCCATTTCTCGTGGCAACGTTCCAACCTACATCATCTCTTATCCTTGGTGTGTGGCATGTGTAATGTCCTATCTCTCACTCTCATAACAAGAGGAAATAAGCATTTGGCTGCAGTCCAAATACATAGTTCTTCCTGTTCCAAGAGTAGAGATGGTACATCCCACCTTGCCAGTTCACCTTTAAATCTAAGTTGCAACGTGCCACATATGTCTCTACATCACAGACATCATGATATCAAACTAGTCTTGAACCTATTGAGGT
Source organism: Alisma plantago-aquatica (assembly GCA_963693085.1). Lineage (NCBI taxonomy): Eukaryota > Viridiplantae > Streptophyta > Magnoliopsida > Alismatales > Alismataceae > Alisma > Alisma plantago-aquatica. Next base: position 1,613,322,304 of record OY856409.1, on the reverse strand, counting down.
TTATATCCATGGTCATCTCCTCTAGGTCTATAGGGTACCGACTCTTTTGGGGTCATCCCTCTTCCCTCATGCATCAATGGAGTGCCCTACTCATCTTCCCTTTGGGTCCCATGAGTTCATGAAGGTGATCAATCTCCTAACCCATGGCCCTCAGACAATGATAGCTGTTACCTCCCGACCCTATGGTCATGTGCAACTGGGGAATTAGGCAACTCCTACTTTCATCGGTCTTATCCCTACCTAACCCTAGGATAGACTTAGGATTCTCCATTATAGTACATGTTCACTTAGAACCTTACCCAAGTCTTCATCATCCCTCTTTCTGCATTCATGGGCTGCCTTTCATCCTTTCATAGGGATCATGGCAACCTACCTACCTTGGTCAAGCCCCATACTGGTTACCTCCATGGTAACACATTCATATGCAATCAGAGATGGATATCTATGGGTCTACAGGTTCATTCTCATACCATGTACTTTTCACTTAGCTTCTCAAGAACCTGTGAGACCTCGATCAGGTTACCTTAAACCAACAAAACTGATATACACCCTACCAAAGGGGTCCCTCTCCCAAGATGGGAGGAAAACTATCTCTTGACACCATGGTCACAAAAGCTCTTAGGTCTAGGATTTACATCCACATGAGCCTACATAACCCTAGCAAGCTATTAAGGCACAAGCAGATCACCTACTGTACCATGCTAGGTCATACTTATCCTCTTTCCTCGATGTTGGATCAAGATCATACTTTCCTTTATCATCAACCTAATTGTGAGGGGTTCATCACACATACCTTAAACTTAAGGGACTTCCCTTTTCCTCTATACATGAGGAGTACCATGCTCGAAACTATGGCAACTTAATTCTCGTCATGAGCATTAGGTATACCATTTCCCCTCTTAGGCCTAGGAATCCCTAGGTTCACCTTTAGGTGTCCAACTGCATGCTCTGTCTCTTAACTACGAACCAAGCATGCAAAAGGCATGACATGCACTCCTTGTCATCCTTCAACTCAAGCAACACTTAGAGTTGGGTCCTTCTTAAAGACAACCAACAAGGTACAAGGCCTCATAACCCGTTACTAAACCTTTCTAGGTCTAAGGAACTCTTCTTCCTACCTCAGAAGGTAAACACCTATACCGTAGGCACATAGGTACCAGAATCTTCATCTTCTCTCTCTAGGGTTTGGTCCCTCTAAAGTCAACCAAGATATCATCAACTTTCATGGATCGATGATGAGGCAACCACTATCATCCATTGTTCCTCATATCTCAGGGTTTTAGGCTTCCAACCTTCTTGCTGGGTTTCCTGCTCTCTCTAGAGCTAACCCTACATCCAACCTCACCATTAGAGGTCCTCTCTTCATGAAGGATCAACCTCAAAAGCATTCCCTACATGGGTGAAGCCTAGGTTCGAACTTATGTTTGCTCAAGATCATCCATAACCCTTTATGCTCCATCATGATTCCTTATATAGGGTTTCATCCTACTGTCAGCACTATGATGTTCCCTAGGTGTCAGCTATACCCTAGTTGCACAAGCCCATAGGGTTTCTAAGGTCCTTCACTAACATCATCATCTAAGAAGCTATCCTTTACCCTAACATGCATGACCCTTCCCAGGGTTGGGTTACCAAAGGTGCTAGGTCACCCATGGATCATATGGAATCCCAAAGGCATGTCCTTTCAAACACCTAGTCCAACTCATCTCTCTCTAACCTTCACTTAGGGTTAGGGTTAGCATCATCCTCAGAGGATGTTCCAGGTCTCTACTTGCAATGGAGATCTCTATCTCTAAGACTAACTTATCCTCCTGACAAGAAGGTCTAGCCTCAGGTCTCTTCTGAGGACATGACAACTTATGTCATACGACCTAAGCATGTATCTATTCCTTACTTTGCGCTTAATCTATTAAGCTTATGTTCATGACATTCTATTTACATTCTTTTCATTAATTTGGTGGAGGATTCCTTAAACCTTATTAACCTTACCCATACCTCAAGAGGGCGAGGAGAAGAAAGAAAACCCTAATCCTTTAGGTCCTTATCAGAATTTTTGTGATGAGAAGGGATGAATAAGATGAGAAGTCCTAAAGGTATCTTATTTCGATTCATACCCTAAGACTTTGGCCAGGCAGTCACATGGATCCGGGAGTCCTCGTATTCTGACTAGCGGTGTGGAGGAAAATATTGCCAGCCCCCAGTCATGATCCTTTTCTAGACACCTCCGTCTTTTGGATAATCCTCTAATAACTCCCTTAGGTTCTCTGGAGTTTGTAAAATTTAATAATTATTAATGGTTAAGTGAGGAACCCATGCTCTAATACCAAATGTTACGACCCCACCTCCCGATAACCCCCAATTAAGGGATACCGAGAGGTCGAAGCCGCACCCATAACTTCCGGATCAAAGGTTCGGCAATTAACTAAGAATAATTATCAAATTTTAACCTACTATACTGAAAAGTTGTAACAAAATAAATTTTTGCATACCTTTTTTAAAACTTGGATCTCTAAACTTCTATCCACTTAAGGATTCTACTCTAACTAATCCTCCTTGTATTTAACTTCATGTATTTCACAATATGACGATTTACTGTTTGTCCTTTTGGCTTGTACCTAAAATGTCGACAAACAAAATGTCGGTCAGCCGAAGCTGGTATGTAGGGGAAACAATAACTATGTAAATACGTTAACAAAGTAATCATTCAATTAATAATTTAACAACCAAGATTTCATTTTAGATATAACTCCACGATCCAAGAGTACCCTATCCTCTATCTTGTCCCCATTAAACCCCTCATGATCCACCTATAAGTGAACCAATTTCTAGGGTTGAGTCACATGTCACTACTCGTAAGTAGTCCACTCCTTAACTCATGGTAGGCTAATGAGTCTCATGGCACTACACGTAGATAGCCCAGTTTCTAACTCTCGGTAACCTAGACCTTACTCTAGGATTACCCTTTTTTTTCTTAGCCTTTTCAAAGCAATAGAGGTGGACCCGGATCTAGTCAGTTATATATGCACATTTATAGTGATAATCTTAGTCACTTTATAGTTGCATGAAATAAATAAACATCCAACAGTTATTTTCAAGCAACCGATTAAAACTTCAGGAATCACCATGAAACTAGAGCGATTATACATAAGCGTAACCACATACCTGATTTGATGAGTCATGCAGATTATTCAACATATACGTCATGTATATACAATCAAGCCAATCAACAGATCCAAGCAAGTAATTCAATTATCACATAATTCCTAAAAAGAATATGTACTCTATTTATTATACACTTTATCAAGAATCTACTTTATTGACTTGGATTCACTCTCTAGGGTTTCCAATCCGCATTAAGGTTTCATTAATATTCATTAGGGTTTCTTAGATCAATTTCTCAAACTTTATCCCTTTTAGGTTAACACACCCTAAAATACTATTTTCCATTTATATGAACCTTAATTGCTCAACTATCCATTTTAGATGTCTTTTATACCCAAATTGACTTAGGATCATCACATCCCTATTTATTCATGGATTTGAACCATTAAAACAATTAAAAGACATATTCATCTAAATTAGGGTTTTCAAGCTCATTAATGCATACTCATGCATGAAACCCTAAATTAAGCCAATTATATAAAAAGATCATCTTTTAGATCCTATTTTTACTTTTATTAACAACAGGTTAATATCATCTTGAATTATTCAAATAACGTCATTAAGTCCATCTATCATCAAATCTAAGGGTTTCTCCTTAACTAAATCATTAAAGATGATAACTTTATGTACTTTTCAAATTTCAAGCATATTTATGCACATCAACTCCATATTAGACTAATCACATGCAAAGTTCTTTCTTTTTGAACAAAGTGTACCTTTTTACATTTAACAGGTTAACATCAACTCTAATGATCTATTAAACCCTATTAAACACTTTACTCATTTCAAAATAGGGTTTCTTAATCTTTAATTCATTAAAGATGATAATTTACACTACATGTCGAACTATGATCAGATTCAGGCTATAAAACTATTTTTATTGGATTCCTTGTGTTCTTCTGATCAAAATTCATATAAAGTTTGTTTTAAACCGAGTTTCCTAGCAAATTCTACACTTTTTGCAAGATATGCAAATTCTGACTAATCACAGATTGACACATCAGCTTTAAGTGAATACTTATTTATCGGCGACCGGCTAAAAATAATATTACAAAATTACGTTCTTACCCTCATGGATAATGCACAACCCCAGGGGCCAACACGTCTTTTTACTCTATCATCCCTCTCCTCACGCTAGTCTACAGGAATCGTCGTCCGTCGCCTCGCGATTTTAGTCCCTCACGCACCGGCGATGTGAAGCAGCACGAGCAGGGTTGCTGCACCTCCGCAGACCCTACTGGACCTACCCCGACCTCGATGGAGAGGTTCTCCAGTCGGAGGTAGGGCGAGATGCCCTCCACTGTCTCATTGGCTGAAGCAAGGTCACTGACCTAGGCAAGGCTCCGGCGGCAACATTGGGGAAAGGATAGCCGAACAGGGTACATCCCGCATTTGCGCACCCCCTCGCTACATCTTCAGGAGACCCCGACCGTCAGACCAGACTTCTGTTCCTTCAGGGAATAACTGAAGGAGGAGGAGGAGGGCGTCGAGGTCTAGCTAGGGTGCAGGTCTATAATGGATCCGGGATTAGGCTGAATGCTGCGCAACACAGCCCATCTATCCCTCTTTTATAGACTGGCTACTCGTCCTTCTCCCTACATACCTCTCATACAAGCATGAGACTACAGGTCTTCGATCACCATTAGGAAACAAGAAGGAAAGTTTCCCTTTTTTTTATTAAACCCCAACAAAGAAAAGTTATTATATCTTTTCCCTCATAACTTCTTTTCGCACCAAAATTTAGGAGAAGTCAAAACATGGTGTTTCCTTTCATTGGAACCAAAAATTAACTCAATTTACTCCCATGTCTTTATCACACTTGATTTCCAAAATAAATTAACTTATTTACCAAATAAGTTATTTAAGTCACAAGGTATCTTGGAACCACTTGGATTTTCTCTCACCATCTTAAATTGGGATTATCTTTTATCAAATATTACCTAGAGCATTAACTATGGGCACGAAATTCCCTTTTTCCTTATTTTGTTTAACAAGGACTTATATGTGAACTTTTAATTAAATAACACATATCTTCCTCATAATTTTGTATTATTTTCTTTTTTCTCTTTCTTTTCCTTTTATTGGGACTCCTTGAATCCCAAGAAACACTAATAATTCGAAATTCCTTTTTAAGGATACTTATTATCCTCTTACATGCATGTATTTCTATTATTTCTCATTATCATGTTTATTTCTTAGGAAAATATCTCTTTTTGAGGATTTCTCTTTATTTCTCTTTTATTTTCCTCATTGGTATTCCTTTTATCATTAGCAACCTTATAGAAATGAAATTTCACCAAGAAATCTCATTTATGCCTCTTTCCACTCATTTTCCACATTTTGTCATTATTTTCAATTTATTTCTTAATAAAGAAATACTTAATTTATCTTTTCTTTTCTTTTTGCACTCTTTATGCAACTTTGGACTCCTTGGAACCCAAGGAACCTGAGAGGCACAAAATCCATCCTTGGATTACATCTCTTTGCGTTCTAGAGGTTTCTACCTCTTCCTTTTCTCAAATATTCAATTATTCAATTACTAATTGAATTTTCTTTGATATTTGGGCCCAATAGCCAATAAAGCCCACAACACAAACATTAAGGCTATCGTAAAAAAAATCCATGTATTCAAAACAAATTATACCATGCTTTTTTCAATTATCTTTAATATGAGAAATTGCAGTTCTCACTAGATGAACCCAAAAATTGGGGTTGTAACAATAATGGTATATCGTAACCCTAAATCCCTCTTTAACCATCATTAAAGTAGTTTTGGGAATTACGATCACTCTCATTGACTTTCTCATTCAATTTATCTGTCTCTGGCATACCAAGAAGAAATTGGTGGCTGATTGTGTTCGGGGAAGTGTTTTGAAATAAAACCCATGCACTTCAAAGCTTTTATTGCCCCAAATTTGCCTAGGTGTAAAAACAACATCGAAGAACACAATGTAATAAGCTTTCCACGGTATAGAACTAAGTGAAGGCACCTAGTCAGGCCTCGTGAGATCTTAAATGCATGTATCCTTGTAATAAACCATTCTATATGCATCAAAATGTTAGATCAAATTGAACTAAGGCACCTAGTCAGGTCTCGTGAGATCTTAAATGCATGTATCCTTATAATATACCATTCTATATGCATTTAAATGTTAGATCAAATTGAAGTCATTGTCAAAGCATGGCGAAGATGTGTCAGTTTTCTCTTGGTTTCTTATCAAAAGTTCTGAACTTCCAAGGGTTGCTGGAAATTTCTGGAGAACAGGACTAAGAATGGGTTTTCTTTGAATCTGGTAAGCACATGTAAGTGCATTCTCACCTTCTACTTCCATGATCTCAGAATCTTTCACAGTTATACTATTCTTTACTTGAATGAGGTCATCATTACTACTACTGCAAATATTACAGTTGGATACTTGAAAGGATTCTATAAACATGTAAAGCAAATGTAGAGTGCATATTAGCAAAAAGTGATGTTTCACATGACAATATTAAATGTACGTCCACGAGCTATATCATTCCAACCTTCTCATGCTTAGTAGGATAGTTCGGTTGGCTTCGTTATGGTTGTACCAGACTCTGGAATTAAATAGGTGTTGAATAAAGTATCTCTTGATTCTGTACACAGACAAGATGAGAGAAATAGGTTGGCTTCTTTTCCAGAAATGAATTCAACAGAAATAAAGGCTTAAGCAAAGTTACAACAATGTAACAAGCCAAAATAAAAAATAGGTTGATTTTTTCACATATGATTTAAATTATTTTTGCATATTGTTTTAGGTGATGATTAATTGCACAATCCACATTGCAGAAATTCTCACAGACTCCACAAGGTTTGAGCATAGAGGTATGTCTTATTATGAAGACTGACATTGAAAATAAAAATTCTTTCAATTTTCTTTCCAAACTATGGCTATATGTATAACACTTCTACCTTTTATTCTAATTTCTGTGTGCTAAAAAACTTTGGATACTTACTTGTGATCTTGCAATATGATGTTCCCTAGTTAGAGTATCCTTTCCACTATCTCCATCTAAGAATTAGTTGGTTGATGGTGTTCTACTTTCTAATATCAAGTGTATAGAAAGTGCTATTATACGATAGCATACAATGTTGAACAATCTCTGATGTCTTGGTTCTTGAGGTCATATGTGCTTGCCTAGTTGGTGTTAAGTCTTATTTAGTTGCCCCATATGAAGTTGTTCATACTCTTGTTAGGTTTTCAGTGCATATAGTCCTTGTGACGATGGATAATATTGCTACAGGTCCCCTTGTTATGATATTGAAGCCAATTCTACTGCATAATGAAACACTAGATTGTTTGTGTTTCTTGCATTCTTTAAAATGAGGCTAGATTGTTTGTTTTGTTGGATTCTCAAGGTTGTGAACATGTGGCTTAATTTGTTTTTTCCTAGTTGTGCATCCTCTTCTAATGGTGTTCTATTCTACAAAGTTGATTCTTTCTGTATAGCTCATTTCTTAACCCCTGGCTGTGTTTTGTTGTTGTTCATTTTAAGGTTTATGAAAAATCTTGATTTAATTTTACTCAACCATCGCAGGTAGGCACCCAATTACTTTCACATCTACCACCATTAATAATAGAACTTGCTAGTCTGCATCCAGCCACAACCTGATCCCATCAAGCCCAACTAAGGTAAAAATGGTATCACAGTCACTACTAATTCTATTTATTTCTAAAGAGTTTATCATTTCTAAGCAATTCTATTTATTTATCCTCAATAGCAAGAGTTGGAAGCAATCATGTTTAAGAGCAGCAAATGAGTAGTTGCAATCACCTAGATGATAAAAGAAGCAAGCGATAGTAGTAGGAGAAACTGGGATGGAACAGGACTGCAATGAGTAGAGAAATTACAAAGCAAACCTGATTATAATCTCATTCTCCAACACAAAAGAAAGGTTCTGGAAACTAATTTTCCATCTAATATGGTAAAGTTTAACACCAAGTTTCAATTTTTTAGGTATGTGCCATGAATAAGGTCTATCCGACCCAACCAACCTTTAAAGCTGGCATGGTTTGAGGTTCTAAATTATAAACAAATTGATCCCTTTGTAGATCATTACTCAACCTTTCAGGTACGCTAGTTGATTTGTCCATTATCATTACTTAAGCAGTAATTGGTTTATCTTCTTAATACTAGGTCTTTCTCTTGTGTGCTTATTCAAGATCAGATTTGTACTTGTTATATGTTGCTAATAGAGTTAAAATGATTGACTTCCTCTCATATTTCATGATTTCTATTATGGTTTTCTTGTTTAATGCTCTAATTAACATGCACAGTTCTAATTTGCTGCTTCTAGTGCTGAACTTTTATCACTCTTCTTTCACAGGGTCTTGCAAGTAATCAGGGGCTTATGTTTTCTTCTCGGTTCTCTTCTAGTTGTCTCTATGTTCTATTCGATGTTCATTTATGTTAATACTCTAGTAGAGTTGGCCATATTGAGATTGGCTTTATGCTATTTTCTGCTAAAATTTAACCTAATGAGTTGGTCTGCTAGAAATGCAGATTCATCAACTCATGGCTAAAAAATTTTCCAATGTGGTTGAATCTTTACAGGTTAGTGTGGGGCTTGCTGGGATGACCAATAAGACATACCATGTGCCCAAGAGCTTCATTCTCCATGCAACCAGTCCCGTGGATGCCATTTTCTAGGCACAAGTGTTGCCAAACACTTACTTGGAGATAGAAGAAGCAAGGGTTTCTTATGGGATGTACTGTTCATATTTCTTTTGTTTTGCTTCATCTTCATTCTTTAAAACTTATTGGATCAGACCTTCCAAAGTCATCGACAAGTTCCTTCTTGTGTGCAGAAGCTTGGTTTATTTCATTTATTTACATACATTTTTTGAATCTTGTTCTTTTAGCTCTCCTTCACCCTATTCAATCTATTTGGAATTCAGGGTATTCAAATATGTGGATGACCACTGTGCTGGGAAGATTGTTGTTGAACCGAACGGATTGAACAAATGCAGTTTAATCAGTCCTTGTTTTGATGTTGAGGTTATGGATATTTAACCATGGACCACCAAATAACTTCCTTCTCCTGGCCTCAATAGGTTCTCATTATTTTAGGGACCTAGGATTACCAGTCCTTGGGTTTTCTCCAATGTCCGACAGCCCTATTTTGCTACATGCACACAATGAGGTAACTTTCTACCCAAATGTCTAAATGGATGGTTATCCTAGTTGATATTGTTGCCACTTTGTTAGGTTCTTGACCTTTTTTTGTTGCAATCAGGATCATCAATGTCAAAGGAGTTCAAGCACTGCTGATCACCAACAGTGGGTCACAAAAACTAAAGGATTTCTAAATCTTGGTGCTGCTATAAAACATGCAAAGGTATTGGGACTTCGGTCTTCTGGTTCTCTTGCTAGGAAACAAACCTATAGCAGCAAGAAAATAACAGCAAGGCAACTAATTGAACTTGGAAATTTGTCTACAAAGAAACTCATGATGCTATTTGTCTTGATGGGTCACAATAAGGAAACTCCAAACAAAAATAGGGACTCAAGTCGCAATGGAACCACTCAAAGGGCTTTAGAAATGGCCACTTCGACTTCTGCTTTCAACCCCACATCAGCAGAACCTACTGCTCTAAGGTTGTGTCACGGACCCAAGCATCTCAAAGAGTGGCTACAGTTAACATGCACTTTATCTGGTGTATTAACAGCTGAAAATAAAGGATATAAAGAGCCTTCTTCTACATGGTTTATTAGAAGCCCTTCTCCTATCTTCCATAAGAAGGGTTCCTAGAGAGTTAAAGTAGTGCACATTGTGTAATAGGGGCAAGGTATATGTCCTCCCCGTGTACATTTGACATTTCAATATAAATGAAAGTAAGAATAGTGTTGGCATAATGAGCATAACTTGGCCTAACTACTACAATTATATATATATATATATATATATATATGTGTGTGTGTGTGTGTGTGTGTGTGTGTGTAGTAATTGTCACCTTTCCCTACACATTAACTTCATATAAAATGTATTAATTTCATGTTTTTGCTACATACTAACTATATATGCAATTGTAGTCATGCATTTAGCTATAATTATACTTATATTTAAATATGTAAGGGCAATATCTAGCTATGCTTCTGGATACATATGAATTTGTAGCGAATGTATTATCTAACTACTTATTTGAAAAATATAGTTAAAGGCTTTAGCTATACGAGCATATACTACAATTTGTATGTGTAAAGAAATATGTAGTTAAAGCCTTTATCTACAAAATATGGGGTTTTCACTACAATTTTTTTTTATAGTTAAAGACCATTTTTTGTAGTGAGATGAAATTTTTTCTCTAAACATAGATCTGGATACTATCAAGAAGCTCAAAACAACAATCATTGATGAGATTAAATCTTCACAGGGTCCAAAGTAAAAGGGAAAAGGAAAGGACACGAGTATCATCAAGTCCATCAACACCATGCAATCCAACCCAGAAGGGATGCTCAGGAGAAACATCTTTGCTTCTCCTGAAATAGGTACTTGTTTCTCTTCTTCCTACTCAAATATTATTTCAAATTCTAGTTTATCATCATTTGCCTCCATAGAAGATCATGATATTGACAAAATTGAAGACTTATCATCATGAAATGATATTCAAAGTTTCAGTAGCTTTGCTAACAAAATAGGAATACAATTTGAAGAGGAAAACATAGCAAACACTGCATTGAATGACATAGAAAAATTTATGAACTGGACAGATTGAAGGCCATTAGGAGAGGCAAACCTGAAGATCAACTTATTGAGTATCACTTAACTACCTTTCTTTTTGAATCATCTTGATTTGTTTGTCCTCTCTGCTGAACCAATGAGAATAACATCCCAGAATGTTTGTGGTGCGGCCAATGAGCATAGAAGAAAAGAGATTAGAAACCATATCTACAGAAACAACATAGATATTATTACCATTCAAGAAACCAAAACCACACTTTCTCCTTTTGCTTTAAAAACTATAGGAGGAAACAAGATCACTGAATGGTTTCAAATCCCACCAGATGGTTTCAAAGGGGGACTCATAGTGGGATATAATAAAAACACTTTCACTCTCTCTCACTGGGATCTCAACACATTCTCCATTTCTATCTATCTGACAAACTCATCTGATCACTTCAGCTGGACTTTTACTGATATATATGGTGAGCCAAGACACAACAAATCTCTTTTTCTATTAGAACTCTCAGAAATCAAGCAAGCCAACTATCATAAACCATGGCTTATTGGAGTGGACTTCAACCTCATTACCAGGGTCACCGACAGGTAGAACTTATTCTCAACAACATCACCCCTTACTCCAGTTGACAAAACCTTTATACACCTCCTCTCTAAACACAAAATGATTGACCTTCCTCCCTCTAATGCTGGCTTCACGTGGACTAGAAGTAATACCAGAGCCAGATTGGATCACTTCATCTATTCCTCCTCTTGGGAAGAACATTTCCCTCTAGCTTATGTCCATATTGCCCATCGACCTATCTCATACCACTTTCCCTTAATCATTGACACCCATAGAGAAGTTTGGGGGGGGGGGGGGGAAATCCTTTCGATTCGAAAACTTCTGGCTCACAAACCCCTCAATTTGTTAAACTCGGTGACAACAACTGGATGTTGGCAGATCACATAACTAGAAATCTGGGGTTCCACATACAGAGAAATACCAAACTCATGAAACACAATATTTTAGATTAGAAACTCAGACAACCCCCAAACCTTACAAACTCTCTTAAAGATCTTGAACAACAACATCTTTTTGTTGATAGCGACCCCTCAGCTGATCCAGCTCATGTTCTTACTATTAAGTCGGAGATTGACTATATTAAAAATTTCTTGGAAATCAAGTGGAGACAAAGAGCCAAAGTCACTTGGGCTAAGGAAGGTGACAAAAACACAAAATTCTTCCATAAAGTTTGCAACAATAACCATAGGAGAAATATCGTTGTGTTTTTAATCATTCAAGGGGTCATCACCACAAACAAACACCTAATCATTTCTCACATTGTTGAATACCTTAGAAAGATATTTAATACCCACCATAATCCATCCTTCCTTAACTCCATAAACTGGCAGATTCTTTGCCCGATTAAGATTGATTCTCCATCAAACTTAATCAAACCTTTTTGTTCTAATGAGCTTGATTATGCTATAAAGTCACTCAGAAAATAAAATCTCATGGGCCTGATGGGCTAAATGTGGAATACTACCTTGCTAACTGGAACCATTTCAAGAAATACTTCTTGGCTTTACTTCAAAAAATCCACAAACAAAAAAATGCTCACAACATCCTCAAACATCTAAACAAAACTTTCATTGCTATTATAAAAAAAATTGATCATCCTGAGCATATATCGCAATTCCATCCCATCAACCTCATCAATACATCATACAAAATCATTGCTAAAACCATGGCAAATAGATTGAAACCCTGCATCAACAACATCATACCTCTTAACCCGAATGCCTTTCTTAAAGACAAAATTATCCAAGATGCTTACCTGATGGTAAATGAGATGATTCATCTGTGCCACATAAATAAAACTCCTTTGATTGCTATCAAACATGATTTTGAAAAAGCCTTTGACTACATCAACTGGAATGTCTCATTAAAACAGTGGCTGGTTTTGGTTTCCCAGAACCTTGGATAGACTGGATACGTGTCTGCATTTCCACAAATCACTTTTCCACAATCATTAATGGCTCACCTTTTGGATACTTTAAAAACACTAATGGTCTCACGCAAGGTGACCCACTTTCCCCTTACCTGTTTATAATTGTGACCACGATCCTCACAAAGATTATCAAACTTGGCTCTGGCCATGTGCTTATTACTTCCCCCTCTGAATGTAAGGAGAACATCATACAGTTTGTGGATGATACTATCGTCCTGATTTCACCAAAAGATGACACCATCATAAATACCATTAGAATCATTGGAATCTCTTCATACATCTCAGGACTGAAACTTAACCTCCAAAAGTCTTCCATCTTTGGTGTTCACACTGATCATCACATTATCAACATATATAAAACTCTCCTCAAATGCAAGCATGAAGAGTTCTCGGTTAACTATCTTGGCTTACCCATCACCCCTCTAAACATCACTCATTCTATATGGGTTCCCATCATAGACAAGATCAACACAAAACTAAACTCATGGACAAATAACTTCCTCAATCTTGCTGACCGCCTAACTCTCGTAAATAGTGTCATCACCCCCATCACAACACACTACCTCAGTTGCATTCCCTTACCTACCAAAACAAAAAATATCATTGACAAAATTAGGAGGATCTTTCTTTGGAATAATCAAAATCACTCACATGCTAAAAGAAAACATGTCAACCTAGTTAACTAGAACACCATCTCAGCTCCCACGGGCTTTGGAGGATGGGGCATCATCGACCTTGAAACTCATGCTCTATGCCTAGTGATTAAGATCATCAACACCTTGGCAAATAACAAAAACAAGATCTGGAGTGACCTCATCCATGGAAAAAAACCACAAAATGCATTGCTTTGCCACTCTGGAAATAAATTAACAGACACATCCCCCTGATCAGGTTTATCATTCATACCCCTCCACATGCTCACTACCACATCAACTTCTGGAAAGATGCTTGGTTCCATCAAAATACCATAAAAAACCTACATCCACAATGGTCTATACTAAAAAAATTATCTTCTACTACGGACAAAGCCCTAAGTCTCCTCACCAGCAAAAAAATAAATGCTCTCAAGCAGCTCTTTTCACAAACTTAGAAAATTTGAAAATAAACATCATCATTCATGATTTGGAATTCAACACAAAAATTAAGATCTCATTGAGATGGGGGACATTATACACCCCAAAGACAGCTTACACTTTCCTCACCTACAGAGGCATCATCCCTAACTACTCCCTCACATGGAAAAATAAATGGTCTCAAAAGTAAAAAAAAAATTTGGCTCCTACAAAACAACAAACTTCTCACCGACCAAAACATTACAAAGAGAGGATTTGTTTGGCCTTCCAGATGGTATCTCTGTCTAGCCGATTCAGAAACAACAAAACATATCTTAAAAAATTGTCCCGTCTCAAAACTTCTCATAAAAAACTTTCTCGATATTAGATCTGTTAATTAAAATCTTACCGCTATACCTTTCAATATAAAATCTCTACACAAAGTAGCAAATTTCTACCCAGAAGATATCTATATCACCATCCTATGGCATATTTAGATAGAAAGAAATCATAAAAATTTGATAATGCCAAAAATCCATTTCATATCATTTTATTGAAGATAACATCAGATCTCGCTATTCAACATGCTTGCAGGACAGATGCCGACGTCATCTAAGATGACTCCAGCAAAAGAAAGCCCAGAAAACAACACAGCTGAAGGAAATGTCTTCTACACCCTGGAGGAGATTTTAGAGGAAGAATCGGACTTCTGATGGAGCGCTTTGGCTAGACCAGTAGATGTTTGTCTTTAGTTTGCTTAGCTCATGATTTTCATCATTTAGAGGCTTGTCTAAGGGGTGTCTCTCCATGGAACATTTTCTTCATCGCAATTGTATCTCATCATATATGTAGCTTCCGCTTTGTACCAAACATGATCTCATGCATGTACTAGCCTGCAGATCTGTAGCTTTTTTGAAATTTTAATAGAATTGCATGACCTTTTATCAAAAAAAAAAAGTATATCATCTATTCATTGCAACATATGACAACACTGCATGTCATCTAATACAATATCTATCACATTTATTGGTGTCACCTTTTCAAAAAGTGATGACAAACGATATCATCTGATTAATAATGGGTGACATGCATATGCTAATGCATGTACCAAATTCCGTGCCAAATCCAAAACATGAGAACTGCCTTTTTTTTCTATAGCCATAATCAGAATTTTGATACTTAACAGAATTTTCGAGTCATGAGGCGCAACTCTTTTTCATTGGGACAAATAAACTCATTTATATCATCATGGGAACACTATAACAACTTAAATTGCACCAATCATTTTATTTAATTTAGCATCTCATACGTAATCACGTCACAACATGCGTTCATACATAACATTCTTACATCATGGACATGTAATTCGTGGAGCATACCTACTACAATTTTTCTAGTGTAAACAATATTATAAATAATGGCACTAGTACTCTGCTTGAGATAATGTTTTTCTACTTTGTCTTTCTTCTCACTGGTGTTTCTTGAGGATGTCTGTATGGACTTCCAAGTAATGATTTTCTTTAAAAACTCTACATGCCACTAACTTTCAGATCTGTAGTTATTTCTTCATATTCACACACTCCTGAACCTTCAATCAATTTGTTTGGAGATTTGTCTCAGATGATGCAAATTGCGATCATAAAATATGGATAGGAAACGAAGACCAACCTGTCTCATAAAACAATAAATCGAGATCTGGAATTTCAGGCCATGTGCAAGCTAATTACTGACAAAGAAAAGTGGTATTCATCTAACTGATTTTCTGCATAGAAAACACATGATCATTATTAAAGACATCATAATTGTAGAAGGTTGATCGCTGATTATGATCTGGTCAAAAAGAAATTGTCCTGAAATAGATAAAAATACAGAACAATATGAATGACTATGAATTGGCTGAGTAATTTATAAGCTTTGTTAAAAACAATTGTATCCAGAAGCAGAAGTAGATAGATAATAGATTGACAAATAGCTAGAAGAAATACCAATCAGGACGGAAGTACACGTGCAAATTACATAGATTGAACGCCTATCGGACTTCGCCCAGCTGCGGCTTTGCCTCATACTGGGGTGACGCTTCGAACTCCACATTTTTTTTTATTCTTGTTGAATATCAAGCGATTTTGGATGAACACAGTGCATCAAATAAATAACATGTTAGAATAATTACATTGAAGAGTTTGAAATGTCAAAAAAAAACTTTTGGTTAAAAAAAATTCAATAACTGAAACGTTTGTTCATTGTTAGCATCTTTAGGAAACCGGTAAACGAATTTCATCAACTCATCTGTGTTAAGTGTATATAAAATTGCATAAGGAACAAACTGATGGTGCCTAAGAAACCTACTGGAAATTAGGTGAAATGGTACCTGGAAAGCCTAAAGATGCAGTAGACTAGTCAGAGATGCACTACACAGAAGAAAACACCCGATCTGGCATGAGATATAGGGTAAAAGTTATGAATATTTAATCACTTAAGTCTAGATTTTGGACCATGAACCCTTCTTTGCTTCAATCATCCTGGATCGCGTCGCAGTACAACACCCTGATCTTTTGCATATTGTCGACTACTGGTGTTCCAGGGGTATTTAATCATTAATGTCTGAATTTTGCACCATGAACCCTTCTTTGCTTCTGTCGTCCTTGATCGCGTCGCATTACAACACCCAGATGTTTTGCATCTTGTCGACTACTGGTGTTCCAGGGGGCTATATACAAATTGTGTTACGAACTTTGCAGTCGATAAGGCCGAAGTGTTTGGGTACATATAGTTGAAAGATACAATCTATAAGAAGAGAGTTTTGGGGGCCAGACGGAGAGATTATTTGAGAACGATCCGACAGAAACGACATACAGTTGGTGACGATGGAAGATAGATGGAGAGAGTGGAGGAGAGGGGTGCGGTAATTGAGGGGTTATTGGGAACAACGGGAGAAAGATGGTGATAGTGGCGAAGACAAAGGCTGGGTTTGCTGCATGGTGAAACAGGATAATAGTGATGATGAAAAAAGTTCTTTTTAAGTGTCCATTAATATATGGACATATGTGTAAAGAAATATTCTATTATATTTTTCCTTTTCTCTCTATGCAACATGTTTTCCTTTAAGATTTCTTTCCCGACAACAAATTTTGACTTTCTATCAAAACTTATTTTGCTCTAAATACTACTTATATATCAAATTTTCTGGGAACAAATTTTTTCATGTTATTTTTTTATTTGTTAATGTACCCATTACTAACTAAAAATGTTTATTTATCGTTAAAAATCTCCCTTCTAAAAGAAAAATGTCCCACCACGGCGTTTCTCTCCAAGATGATCTTTCTCCCTCCAAGACCAAATTTCCCGCCACACGTTTTTCCTAAGACGACATTTTTCCCTCCAGAACAATGTTTCCCGCCATGCCTTATTCCCTCTAATAAAGTTTCCCACTAAATCTTTTCTTACAAGACAAAGTTTTCCGTCAAACCTTTTTCCCTCCAAGAAAAAATTTCCCATCAAACCTTTTTCCTCAAAGATATCTTTTTCCCTCCAAGACAATGTTTCCCACCCAAGATAAATTTTTCCACTAAATTTATTTTCTTGCAAGACAAAATTTGCTGTCAAATTTTTTTCTCCTCTAAAAAGAACTTTCCCACCACTCCTTTTTGACCAAGACACCTTTCTTCTCCAAGACGACGTTTCCCGTCAAATTTTTTTTTCCTCCAAGAAATTTTTTTCCGGCGCATATTTTTCCTCCAAGACAATGTTTCCTGCCACATCTTTTTCCATCAAAAATAAAATTTTCTGTTAAACCTTTTTTTCGACAAGATAAAGTTTCCCGCCAAATCCTTTTTCCCTCCAAGAAAAAGTTACCCCCCAAATGAGTTTCTAACCAAGTGAGTAGTGACTTATTCTTATATAAACTTGTATGATGACTAAATATATATCGCTATATCTTTTTATGTTAATCATACTTTGAAGATACAAAAGATTTGACTCCTTCCAAGTAAATTCTCCATCAATTTAGTTATGTCTATGTAAGTACTGGCATCTTTTTATATCGTCTTGTTATCAATTTAGAATGAGAAATGTAGACGATCTATGGGAGAGTCATCATCATCTAGATATAGTGCACGTAATCTTCCTTATAGTTTAATATCTCATGGTATGAAGACACAATAATCATTCTTATCTAGAGTGGCCTTTGAGAGAATCAATGAATGAAAGAGCAAAAATTAGGAAGACAACACTCTACCATCTAAATATAGACGTCAATTGTAGGAAAATGTTAAGAATGGGTGTGGTTGCATTTACACGTCTATGTGATATGCTTAGGAGAGAAAGAGACTTGAATGATACAAAAAACTCAACACTTGAAGAACAAGTCATGATTTTTTTAAATATCATCGACCATGGCGTTAAGATTCGAATGCTCAAGTGTTATTTTTTAAGGTCTGAAGAGACTAGATTCTTTCACAAAATATTAAGAGAAATTATTTCTCTAGTGGACAAATTTCTTATTCAACTAAATGGAGCAGAAGTCCCACCTCAGATTTTGCATAATGATAGATTCTATCCTTATTTCAAGGTAAATATAATTATATTCTTTATAGATTATATATGTCAAAAAAAATGTTGAAAGTCTTTTCATTTATAGGATTGTGTAGGAGCTATTAATGGAAGACATTTTCGTGTTAGAGTACCAAAAAAAGATGAGCCAAAATTTAGAGGTAGAAAAGATTGGCTCACAATGGATGTCCTTGCAGCTTGCTCATTTGAATTAAATTTACATATGTATTAGCTGGATGGGAAGGTACAACATCATATTCTAGAGTTATAAAGAATGCTCTACCAAGGAACATAGATCCCTTAAAATTTCCAAAAGGTATGGAATTTAAACAAATTGAACTTCTAGTAACACAAGTTTAGGCATAAGTAAACATAACTTTTGGAAAGTAACTAACAAATCATTATTGTTTAGGTAAATATTACTTGGTGGATTCTGGTTTCATGTTGAAGCGTGGCTTAACAACACCATATCAAGGGGTTTGATACCATCTAAAAGAATACTCTGCACGTGCACCACAAAATTCGCAAGAATTATCCAACCTTAGACATGAATCATTACATAATGTCATTGAAAAAGCTTTTACTATTTTGAAAAAAAGGTTTGCAATCATAAGAGGTGGGAATGAGCCTCACTACTCAAAAGATACTTCGGCTGAGACAATAATAGTATGTTGCATTTTGCATAACTATCTTATGAATATTGATCCTGATCAAGAGTTAATTAATAAAGTGGAAGGGGAGCTTCTTACTCAAACAATATGAGGATACTCAACTACAAAATGTCATAGATGGCGAAGAGGATAGTCAACAAGGACATTTTATTCAAAATCTATTGATGCATATATGTGGCTAGACAATTAAAATATGTAACATGTTACAATTTCATCTATTTGAAAGTTTTTATAGTTTTTCTACGTCATTTATATTGCATATTTTTATACAACAATAATTGATGCATGTGTTACTATTAGAAGTATGGGAAGAAAAGCAATGTTGAAACAACAAAATGATCAAATTGAATACCCTATTGTTGGTGATGACCCGACGTGGAATCCTCAAATGGATGATCTTCTTATAGAATATCTAATAGATCAACAAATTACAGGGAATAGAGTCAGTGGAACTTTTACCTCTATAGATGTTGATAATGTAATTGAGGAGTTCAAAAAGAAATTGAATATGACTTTTTTTTAATTAAGTCGGGAGGCTATCTTATTCATCCCTCCCTCCCCTTGCGAGCAAATTCAAAATAGGGCTACAAACACTTATTAGATTTGCATAATTAAACGAGGTAATACTACTACCCTTACAAAAATCCCTGACAAGATAGTTATATATCTCGGTGGGTGGAAGAGTATACTGGAGGTATCTCTCCGGGAGTTTTAGGTGAATTTTAGCTAGACCATCAGCTGCCTCGTTGGTTTCTCTACATGTGTATTGAATAGACCACTCCAACCTTGTTAACGATTTGATCTTGGTCACTAATTTAGCATACCTAGGCTTATCATGCCAATCGGACGTGGCTATCTTCACAGCCAGTGAGGAGTCAGCTTCAAAAACTGCCTTATTAACATTATTACTGTGCACGATCTCCATAGCTAGGAGAATACCTCTGAGTTCAGCTTCTACCAAATCCTGGGTGAGTAACCGTAGGGATGTGCCTCCTTTCCATTTTCTAAGGTTGTCTCTAACTACAGTGGCGCAGGAGGCGCTGCTAGGTTTGACAGCAACATCTGTATTAAACTTCAGAGTGTGTACCTACAGGGTCTGCCATATCATCTTCCTGTTTGAGCCTGGATCATGTGCTTGGTTGCTAGGGCTGGTGAGGGCTTCCAGTTGATTTCTAATTTCCCTCAAGATGAATCTAGCTTGCTGTATACGGTTGACGGTATCATTTTGGATGACCTATTTGTTTCTGCAATTTGAGATGTGCCAGCAGGCTGTTAGGAAAAGAGTCGTGTCCTCATCAAATGTACCTAGCTGCTCCTGAAGCCATTTAGTGAAGATGGTGTTATTGAAGAAGTGAACAGAGTTTCAGTTTTGAAAGAGGGCCATCCACACAACTTTAGCTAAATTGTAATCTCTGATCGCATGGATAGTGGTTTCTTCTCTAGACTTGCACCTTGGGTAGATGGGGTTAGAGGAGAGTCTTCTTCTTACTCTTCTCAATTTTATTAGCACAGCCTCGTGCAATAGGAGCCAAGTGTAGGTTTTGACACGGGACGAGGTCTTAGCATCCTAGATTTTCCTCCACTTTCCAGTTGTTGGGTGACATTTCCCCTCCATCAATTTGTGGTATGCTGTCTTGGTAGATTATAATCCAGAGGTAGTAAGGTTCCAGATTCTGATATCATCTCCATCTACGTCGGTTGGGATGTCAAGCTTGGTGACATCATTCACTATGTTGGGTGGAATCCAGTCCAAGAGAAATGAGGTGTCCCATTCGCCTTGCAGATTCACTAGGCTACTGACTTTTAGGTCTGCTAGATCAGTTGGGATTTGGCTTCAATGAGTGCTCCTTTAGTATATGTCCACCTCTCCGCCATCTATCTTCCCAGACATTGATGATATGGCCATTCATGGGTAGTATGTATGAATTAACTTCTATGAATTCTTTTCCTGCAATGGAAGCTCGTCCAAGCCTGGATATGCTATATGATTTTCTAGCTGTGGCTTTATTAAACTGACTTCTTAAACCCGCACACCACTGTGAGTGTTGAGAGGTAGCCAAGTCCCATGAGTGTTTGTAGATTAAGGCTAGATTCTAGGGTCACATCTTCTTTAGACGGAAACCACCCTGTTCTTTGGTGCAGCATATCTTGTCCCAAGAAACTAGGGCTAAGGGATGAGATCTGTAGGAGCCTCCCCATATGAAATTTTTTATGGTGTTATCAAGTCTATCACAGAGTTATAGAGGAAGTTGTGCAATTTGCATGACGTAGGTGGGCATGGCTGCTAAGGTGGCTTTAGCTAAGCATACCATACCCGCCAGGGATAGGCTCCTTGTTGACCAGGCTGAGATTCTATTGGACACAATGTTGAGGACTTCACTGTAAGTCAGCCTTGTTACCTTGTGGTGTAAGATCAGGACTCCAAGGTATTTCCCTAGATCTTCAGTAGATTGGAACCCGAATAATGTTCAAATTCTTCTTCTCAACGCTGCGACAATGCTTCTGGAGAAGTAGATACGAGTCTTCATCTTGGATACTGATTGGCCGGAGGCAGATTGGAAGGCTTTGAAACATTCTTTAATGACCTTCATCTGTTTCACTATTGCTTGTGCGAAAAATATTAAATCATCGGAAAAGCAAACATGGGAGATTCGCGGTCCCATTCCTCCAAATTTCATAGGTTTCCAAATCCCCTGTGTGACCTTGAGGTCTATAATTTGGCTGAGGTGTTCTAGGCACAACACACAAAGGTATGGGGATAGGGGATGATCCCCTTGTCTGAGACCCTGACTTGCCCTAAAAGGTCTAGCGTTCTTTCCATTCCAAGCGATGGTGGTATGCCCCTTAGTTATCGACTCCATAATGAAGTTTATGATATTTTATGATAAATTGATACGGTGAATTGTGTCGTTGATAAACTCCCAGGACATCTGGTCATAGGCTTTAGATAGATCTACCTTAATCGCCATTGTGGCCTGTCCATGTTTCCTTTTCATACCATGTATGAGTTCTTGGACAATAGCAATATTGTTGGTAATCTTGCGTCCATGTATGAAGCAACTTTGAGCTTGGGAAACCCAATCGGCTATAAAGGGCTCGATCCTCTCAACAACCAACTCGGAGTTAGCTTTTAATGCAATATTGTTGAGTGAGATCGGCCTAAGGTTCTCACATTTCTCTGGTGTAGGGACTTTGGGTATGAGGACGATAGTAGAGTTTCCCAGTTCTTCAGGAATGTTGCCTGAATGGATTGCTTCTTTACTAGTCTTCACCGGGCTAGGACCGACGGTATTCTAATTATTATGAATGAAAAGCACTGACACACCATCCGGGCATGTGACTTTTGTAGGGTCAAAGAGACATAATGATGTGGCGGACTTCCCTTGTTGTCGGCTTGGTGCCTAGAGAGGCCAGTTGCTCATTGCTGAGCAATTAAAACGAACCCGAAATCTCATCAAATCGTAGACTGGTATCGTGAATAGGAGTAGTGAGAATGGATTCAAAGTGAGAGACCACAAGCTCCATTAACTCGTTCTCATCTGTGATCCACTCACCTTGCTAGTTCTTAAGTCTAGTGATAGTATTCTTTATTTTCCTTTGATTGGCATAATTATGGTAGAATTTAGAGTTGTTATTGAAAAACCACTAGAGGGGGGTGAATAGTGTTTTATAATTATTTAATAATAATTCAACTCAAACAACCACAATTGAAACTTTAAGAAGGAGGCAAGGTGTTTAGAGTGGTTCCACCTTTAGCAAAAACTAAAGGAGTCAGTCCACTACACAATTGTTTCCAATTGGGATTTTGAAAGTATTTAAATTTTATTACCTCGCAAGGATGTTACATAAAATTACAAATACTTTCACCACCCTTTGGACAGCCTTCACCTTGAAGTAGTCCCACCGACCTCGAAGCAGACTTCCTCGAAGTAACTTCAAGCTCCCCCTTGAAGTAGCCTTCCTCTTGAAGTAGCTTCCTGTTGAGACAGCCTTCTTGAAGTAGTCCAAAGTCCTCCTTCTCCTCCAAGAAGATCACACCCTCTCCTGTCCGCAACCTCCAACCCTAGGAGTAGCAAGGAGAGTACAAGCAATAAGAAAGAACAAGAAGGGAAAATGGAAATTACAATTACCGTTGTAGCACAAGGATTGATTTCCTATATCAAGCGTTTTGATCTCCTAACCAATGTGTATGGAAGTGCAAGTGCAGTGGGTAGGAGATACTAGCCTATAGGACACGGATTTAGAGCAATGGAAATGAATAGAAAATGTTAGAGTTGCTCAATTGCTCACAAGAATGGATTGCCAATTGCAAGTATGTATGCTCAAGTGTTGCACAAGTGTCTTTTGGGTGTCCTAAGGCATGTCCTATTTATAGGAATGGCCTATGAGCACTAAGGAAGTTCTAGACACTTTCTAGGGGGTTCTTAGTGCTTAACTAGTTGTTAGTTGTCCACTAATTGCTTTAGTAGTGGCTAGTTAATTAATTCTGAAAAATGCAGACAGAGACAGTCTCAGTCAAGGAATTGTCAACCGAGAGTTTTGTCGGTCAAAGTCTTTGTCGACCGAGGGATAGTCTGGAGAAAGTGTATATAACATTCGATTCCAACTCCCAACTACCTTGTCTGCTGTGTCTAACAGCTATTTGGCTCAATTCTCGGTCGAGGAGATTGTCGACTGAGAGTGTCTCAGTCGAGAAGTTTGTCGACTGAGAATGACTCTATTTCAATGTTTTGAACTATGTACTAAGTGTGTGTATCAGTGTGAAGTTGTGACACTATTGTAGGGGATGAATTTTCTAAGTGTTGTGTGTGGCTAGGGAAGATCTAAACGCTTGATTTTCATGATATCTAAGTACTTGTACATTATATACTTGTACAAGTTTTTACATTTGATTACAATCATGAAATTTACACATTGTGAGCATTTAGATCTTCCAAAGGATTGTCATCCACCTTATTCCTGCAACACTCAAGTGGCACGTTAGATCCACAAGAATGAAATGTTTGTCATCATCAAAGCAAAGGGATTATAATAATGTCCAATTTAGCCAACAATCTCCCCCATTTTGAAGATGACAAATATTTCTAAAATATAAAATAAGGAAATAAAAATCATATGAGTTTCGTACCTGAAGTTTGCCTCTTGTAGTCATTTTCTTGTGTGCAAGTGTGTGATGGCCGAGATATTATGAAACTCATTTAAACTCATTTTATTTTATATTATTTCTCCCCCTTTGTCATTTCAAAAAGATAACGAAGATAATCATTAAGTATGACTTTTATTATTCCTCTTTAATTTTATTGCTATGCTCCCCCTTAATAAGATATTTAGTTTTAAAAGCAAGGGATTTAATATGAATGCATGTGTTGTCAAATTTAGCCAAAATTTATTTCTTAATCATTTACAAAAAGGGTGTTAAGCCTTGAAATGATACAAGATCCTTTTAGGTTCATGCCATATATTACTCCCCCTGATTGTTATGCTCCCCTATAATATTCTTATTTAACAAGGATATATCCAATTGAAGCCATAGGAAACACTTTTTATTCATAATAAATCAGTGCTGATACAACTCATAAGATGACCCATATGACATACTAGCTTATAACAAAAAGATTTCCATTTCAAACATTACAAAGATAGCCATAAATCTCATGATCTCACTAAAAAGACTGAAGAATTACATCAATTTCTGGGTCTTTCCCAAGAAAGGGCTCAACTCCATAGTATTTGACCAACGTCTGCCACTCCAAGGCATCTATCTTGGTCATAGCATAAGCCTCCAAGAAGGTGGGAACACGATCGAATCGAAAGTGGAAAGCAATGTCTTGGAGTTGGATTGGGGAAAATTGAGTGTGGCTGAGGTCATGAGATGGTGGTAATGGGATTCGAGTGTAGTTGTAGACTGGGTTGTAGGAGTAGAGCTTGTCAGGATTAAGTGAATAAGGATATGCGTCACGTGTATCAGGATAAAGAGCTTGCATCCTTTGATTCAAGTAAGACATGGCATGATGATTGTAGTCTAATTGCCTACTTAAATGATATTGAGAATCGGCAATGTATGTTAATGTATTTGTGATAGGATCATAAGGTAGGCTAGAAAGAGGAGGTGGTGGAGGTGGTTCTTGAGTGGATGGCTCCCCTTCAGTCCTAGCACTCTTGTGTCTAAAATCAATCCCCATCTTCTCTACCATATTTCTAGTGATCTTTTGGGGTTTCCTATCACATGTGAAACCTAGATCCTCAATGCTTTTCTTAAGACAATGTTGTGTAATTTGGCAAACAAAATCAGCATTGGGTGGATTGCCAGAAAACTCAACCATATTCTTAAGCATAAGACAAATAAAATTGATGGGTATGCTATTTAGGATGGCATAAATAAGATATAAATGAAAGGTGGGTACTTCGGATTTGTTTGATGTAGGATAGATATTTGTGGCAACAATTAGATTGATTATCCTAGCTTTGGCTTTTAAATTGATGGCATAATAGGTACCCCTTTCTTCATGGCAAGTGGTATTAGATAAAAATGGCTTTCTTGATATCACTCAAATTAGTGGTAGTGTTATCTTGGGATAACTTATTGAGAATATTACCAGTGGTGAGATCAATAAACTCCTTATATTTGTCTACATTAATGTTGAGCATAGTAAGAACATCCTCCTCGGAAAAGTGAAATCCATACCCACTAACCATAGAAGAGAAAGAATTATCATTGTCAGGATGTGTGGCTAGATTGGTATAGAATTCATTGACGACTTGGGAGGAGTAGGAACGGAAGGATGGTTTTATGAATTCAGAAAGATGTTGCACCTCAAAGAGTTATTAAAGATCAACAATGTTGATGAAGTCCATGACGTCCACCAGCCATCGAGGAAGAGGAGTCTTTGAGGACAGCCTGAGGTAGCGATCTCCGACAGTTACGTCATTGAATGGAATGTCGTTGATTATCGCCAGCGTCAGGGAGACCGTCCTTCCCTTCCTAGTTGCAACCTGCTTCTTTCCATACAAGGATGAGGAAGCCATCTTGAATATTTGAGGTGGAGAAGAAGCAAGATAAGATTGGGGTGAAGAAGAGCTAAAAATTCACACAAGAAGGCACTAGAGAAGAGCTAGAGAAGTTAGAATGTGAATTTGTGAAGAATGGGGCCATTTTGGGCTCTATTTATAGTAAAAAGGGACCCAACTCGGTCGACAATTCGTCGACCGAGGACCGCAATGGTCGATTCTACAGACGCTCTGCTCGGTCGTCCAACGGTCGATCAAAAAATAGTCGTTGCAATTTTTTTATTTTAATAAAAGAAATTTTCCTTTTAATTTAAGCGAATTGGGGGGTTCACCAAGTTGGTCTTGGTCGATAATTTTGTCGACTAAGATAGACTTGGTCGAACATTTTGTCGACCGAGCTGAGTTCGAGTGTGGCATTTTCTTGGTGAGTGTCGGTCGAGAAAGGTGACCAACCGAGATATCTTCGGTCGACAAACTCATCGATCGAGTTTGTCTCGGTCGAGATTTTTGTAGACTGACAGGATTGCTGTATTTGAGCATTGTAAATGAAAATTTGAGCTAGTTTTTAATAACAGTTATGAATGTAAATGAGAGACGGTAATATTTTAAGAGTGTGGAGCACATTATTAGGAGTATTTCCAAAATATAATTTCTATGTTTAGAAATAACCATTAGAAATAATAGAATTTATTCAATGATTGACATTCATATATTTCTCATTTATTTATGATGAATGTTAATCCTAAAAATAATATGAGATCTCTTAAGAACACATTAGAATCAAGAAAGATATGTCAACCAATGATGAGCAAGTATATACTAATGCTGAGTGCACAAAAATAATTTCCAATTAAGCATTTTATCAAGCTTATTTTAGGTCGACCTTGACTTTGAACTTAGCGTCCCTCGGTCAAATTTGATTTCAACTAAGAAGCAATTTTTGTAGATTTCAAATTTAAGCATTTTCATAGCTTACATAGTATTAATCATGTATAACAAGAATATCATTTTCCATAAGCTAAGCATAATATAATAATTTAACTAGTATGTCAAGATGCATTTGTGCCATAGAGATTCATCTTAATATGTAATGAGCTGAATCACAATGATCATTTTGAAAGTAATATCCATTCATGGTTTGTATATTTTTAGTTTTAAGCCAAACCATGTAGGAGATTATAGCAATTAGAAATGAACTTGCAATTTATGGTATATGTTTAAAGAATTTTCTCCAAGATTTATTCTTGATTTTCATATTAAATCAATCATTATTAGCAAATTGATAGCAAACTATATCAATTAAAATAGGTTCAGTAGAACTTGATTCGGTCAAACTTTTCTTCAATCGAATATTTATCTCGGTCGAAGATTTTCTCGACTGAGTATTCTGCTATTTGTACATGTTTTATCAAATTTTTGCAAGCTTAAAATTAGTAACTTGCTCGGTCGACTAATTCTCGACCGATAGTGTTCTCGGTCGAACATTTTCTCTACCGAGAATGTTTCTATATCATTTTTCAATAATTATTTGCAAGTAAAATATAGATCACTTTCAATTCAATTATGTAATTTAAAACTCAGTTTAATTGAGATAAAACATTTAAGTATCAAAGTAACATTTGAGTCAAATATCAACTAATCATATTCAAATCTCTAGGTTTATTAAAGATGTGTCTCTGTAGGTTTATATAAAAATGTATATTTTCAAGTTAGAAATTTTAATTACTTCAATCAATTTGTTATCTCATTATGTTAAGTTGAGATAGACATAAAGATATACAATTTAGAGTCTTTGGTCATATCTCAACTTAATTTAATCTATTTAGTTTGGGGGTTTTAGAACCCATACCAACTCAACATCCTTTTTCTTGTAAGGACATGAGAAGGAATAATGTCCAAGATGCAAACAATAATGACAACATATAGAATCAATCTTATTTCTCTTTCTATGAGTTTGATCTGGATTGTTCTTGGGTATATATGTATACTTGCCTTTAGGTACATACATAGATTGAGTCTTTGGCACTTGTGTCCTTCTCCCACTAGGCTTTTGATAGGATTTTCCTTTAGGCTTGTAACCTAGTCCTCTCCTTCCAATTTGACCATGAGAATCATTTAAGATCTTATCAAGAACCTCATTGTTTCTTAAGCTACTAACTTCTTTTTGTAACTTAGCAATCTCATCCATTCTCTTTTTGATATCTAACTTTGCTTGATCTAGATTAGATAATAAAGAATCTCTTTCTTTCACAATAGTATCATAATCTAGATGAGTGCATAAGATTGGTTGTTTTTGAAGATCATTAATTTGGGTTTGCATGTTTATCTTTTCTAGAGAGAGAATATTGCAATTTGCCTCTATTGATTTCATGTTAATATCATGGTCTTTAATAGTTAAGTTTAATGTCTCCTTAAGATCTTCATTTTCAGATGTGAGAGCAAGAAGTTTAGCATGTAACTCATCATTTGCTTTATTAGATTTCTTTAATTTCTTCTTGCATTCAATATACTTATCATGTGTCTCTTGAAGGCTAGCAATTAATTCTTCTTTAGATAAATCAAAAAGGCTTACCTCTTCTTCTTCTTCACTTATTATAGCAATAAGGCATTCTTTATGAACATCTTCCTTCTTTAACCTCCATGGATATCTAGGTGTTGTATGTCTTGTTCCTAAGCACCAAATACAGCTTGTTGAAGATTGGTCTAAGCTTCTCCTTTGCTTTTGGTTGTTGACACCACCACCCTCCATTCTTCAAGACTCTATTAGAGCTCCTTGAAGCCTGCTCTGATACCAAATGAAAAACCACTAGAGGGGGGTGAATAGGGATTTATAATTATTTAACAATAATTCAACTTAAACAACCACAATTGAAACTTTAAGGAGGCAAGGTGTTTAGAGTGGTTCCACCTTTAGCAAAGACTAAAGGAGTCAGTCCACCACCTAATTGTTTCCAATTGGGATTTTGAAAGTATTTAAATTTTATTACCTCGCAAGGATGTTACATAAAATTACAAATACTTTCACCACCCTTTGGACAACCTTCATCTTGAAGTAGTCCCACCAACCTCGAAGCAGCCTTCCTCGAAGTAACTTCAAGCTCCCCCTTGAAGTAGCCTTCCTCTTGAAGTAGCTTCCCATTGAGACAACCTTCTTGAAGTAGTCCAAAGTCCTCCTTCTCCTCCGAGAAGATCAAACCCTCTCCAAACCGCAGCCTCCAACCCTAGGAGTAGCAAGGAGAGTATAAGCAATAAGAAAGAACAAGAAGGGAAAATGGAAATTACAATTACTGTTGTAGCACAAGGCTTGATTTCCTATATCAAGCATTTTGATCTCCTAACCAATGTGTATGGAAGTGCAAGTGCAGTGGGTAGGAGATGATAGCCTATAGGACATGAATTTGGAGCAATGGAAATGAATAGCAAATGTTGGAGTTGCTCAATTGCTCACAAGAATGGATTGCCAGTTGCAAGTATGTATGCTCAAGTGTTGCACACCTGTCTTTTGGATGTCATAAGGCATGTCCTATTTATAGGAATGGCGTATGAGTGCTAAGGACATTCTAGACACTTTCAAGGGGGTTCGTAGTGCTTAACTAGCTATTGGTTGTCCACTAATTACTTTAGCAACAACTAGTTAATTAATTCTAAAAAGTTCAGAGTCTCGGTCGAGGAATTCTCGACCGAGAGTCCTATCGGTTGAAGTCTTTGTCGACCGAGGGATAGTCTGGAGCAAGTGTATATAACGTTCAATTCCAACTCCCAACTACCGTGTCTGTTGTGTCTAACAACTATTTGGGTCAATTCTCAGTCAAGGAGAATGTCAATCGAGAGTGTCTCGGTCGAGAAGTTTGTCGACTGAGAATGACTCTGTTTCAGTATTTTGAACTATGTACTAAGTGTGTGTATCAGTGTGCAGTTGTGACACTATTGTAGGGGATGACTTATCTAAGTGTTGTTTGTGGTTAGGGAAGATCTAAATGCTTGATTTACATGATATGTAAGTACTTTTACATTATATACTTGTACAAGTTTTATATTTGATTACAATCATGAAATTTACACATTGTGAGCATTTAGATCTTCTAAAGGTTTGCCATCTACCTTGTTCCTGAAATACTCAAGTAGCATGTTAGATCCACAAGAATGAAATGTTTATCATCATCAAAACAAAGGGATTATAATAATGTCCAATTTAGCCAACAGTTCTCGCCATCTTTGATCCAATTAATATGACATCGGTGCCTCAGGTCTAGTTCCTCGACTTTTAGAATGTTGTTGAGATCTGTTTGGAAGTCTGTACATAAAGCATCATAGATTTCATTATACTATATCTCAGGATCCTTCCACAGCCGATTTATGTTGTAGATAAGCCTATTTTTTGTTTCCTTAGTTCCTTCTTTGTCTTGCTATCCCAGTTGACGAGATTAGTATTGTCCTTCTGAAGAGTATCATTAAAATTTAGATCTTGGTCCCAGTTATATCGGAGGACCGTGGGGAAGTCGGGGTTTTGCTGCCAGGATACTCTCGTAATGAACCTCTTGGGCGGTCGGGAAAGATGTTAGGATTTGATCAGGAGGGGGTTGTGGTCAGATCTGAGTCTAGGAAGGTGTTCCACCACCAAACTAGGATAAGCACTAAGGAAGGCAGAGTTGGCTAGAGATCTATCTATCCTCTTCAAAAGCAAGCCATGGCGGAAGGTGAAACTCATATCGGAGAAGCCCAAGTCAGACAGATCCACTTGCATCATGGTGTTCTGGAAAATGGATGCTTCTACCTAGTTGAAATGATCACTACTGCTCTGCTCAGTCAGATTAACAATGGAATTGAAGTCTCCCAGAGCTATCCATGGGGAAGAGAAGGTCTCTCCCATGTTGACAAGGTGTTTCCAAAGGAATTGTCTTGTTCTGAGTTGTGAGCTGGCATAGATGAAAGAAATGTATCATTCGTTGTTGATCTTGCAGGTAATGAAATGTCTATGGTTGCAAATGATCTCAAGCATACAGTCGTTGGAGTTCCAACATACCCAGATGCCCCCTAAGAAGCCTCTGGCTTCCGCCCGATAAGAATTAGAGAAGTCTAGGTTTTTGATAGTTTTCTCCTCTGCATTAGCACTGATGCGAGGCTCAAGGATGGCTATGATCCCAAGTTTGTGGACAGCTTTGAGTTCTTTAAGAATTCTATAATGTTCATCATTCCCTATTCCTCAGACATTCCAACTGACTATATTTGTCAGAGGCATTAAACAACTATAAGAAAATGTGATCAGTAAGATGGTCGATAGTTAAAGAGTCGCACTCTCTTTTCCATTCTTTCCCTTCTGAACTTCTGATGACACATTGTTCAGACGTGGGTTTTTGCACCGCTGCTCGCAGGGCATGGACGCTCTGGTCTTCTTCATCTTTGTAATGTTAGCTTTTAGTGTTCTTCCTGAAGGTATTGATTGGGATTTTGATTTGTTTTCCCCTACTGGCTTCTTCATGGTTCGTTCCTTGGGCCCCTCTGTGTTTTTATTGGATGCATTCTCCTCCTTATAGTCTTCATTTATAGATGATGTGGTATCTTGGCCATCTGTGTCAGTTTGTGTTGCGCCCCTTTCTTCTTCGTTCAGTCCTTCATCTTCGATGATGATCGCGGTATCCACAATGTCTTGTTCCATTTCGACAATGACTTCATCTGTGTCTGGGAGTATTACCCTGTGTGATTTCTCTGCTTGGTCTTTGTCGGATGAGCTGTTGGTTGTCGCATCCCTGCCAATGTCTGTCGCTCCCTCCTGTAAGCCATTAGTTGATACGTTGGGTCTACATTTTTGTTTCCATACTTTCCTCATCGCCTGTTGGTGTTGCTTGTCTTGGGGGCCTGTCTCATTTGCAGCCTCTATAATAGCTTCCTGGTCCTCCTGTTCCTCCTCAAATAGAAGATTTATGAATCTATTGCTAGTGACCAGGATGTCAGCCTGTTGAGATTGTTTGAAAGCATATATATGCTTCCATCATCGGTTCCCCTACTGCTGCCATTCGTTGTCCTAAGTACCTTCTCTCCCATTTACCTCCCTCTCGTTAGTAATGTTGTCATGTTGAGACTAGGTATTTTGGTTGGTTGTACAGTACTTGGCGATGTGGCCGTATTTCCCACAGGAGGAGCAGCCTTTTGGTGTCATTTCATATTCCACCTTATATTCCACATTGTTTATCTAGATTGATGAGCATAGCATTTTTTGGGTATCTACCTCGATCGCCAGTTGTGCGAATTTGCTCCTAGTGCGAATTGCAGTGTAGCCATCCACCTTGATGATTTTCCTCAAAGCAAGCCTTATGTATTCAAACAGAGTAGGCACATAGAGGTGTAAGGGTAGATCCAATATCCTGACCCATGTTACGACGTGCTGGGGCAACTCCTCGATAGGCTTGAAGGTGGGAAACCAGTCCCAAACTACTAAGCAACATCCAAAGAGTTTTCGAGGACTCCTGTAATAGTCATTTCATAGTCTTCCTTACATGATAGTTGGACCACATAATTATTAAGGTCCAGTTCATACATATTGAATCGACCCTTAGGGTTCCATAGTAGTTTAATTCTATCTCTCATCATCATGAATCCAACATTTGTACCCAATAATTGTATAATCACTGCGTATTTCCAAGGTCTCGCTAAATTATCTTCCGCCTCTAGATCTATGAAGATCATTGGGTTGCCTTTGATCTGTGTTAATTCCACAATGTTGTCGTCCAGGGTGTCCTCAAATAGTTTGTCTAGAAAGAAGGTGTTGCCTTCACTATTGTTTTCATTATTTGTATTTGATCCACCCAGGATTGCCCTAAACGACGGTTTGGTATGTTGTTGAATGTGACTTTGGCAAAAACCCAACTCCACAATCACATTAAGTATGTCAAAGAAAAGTTTCATAAATGTTATGACATATTTGAAAATGGATTAAGCATGTTTAGCATTGATCTTGTATCACAAAGGTGGGTTGCCAAACCTGAAGTATAGAAGCAACTAATTGAGGTAATACTTTAGTAGTCATTTACATTTTATTAGTAGTGGTTGATTACTTTTTCAAACTATAGGAAACTTTAGATGCAACAAATTGGAAAACAAAGGATGTTGGTAATTATGATAAGATGACATAATTATGGGTTAAAGATAGAAAAAACGAAGAAGAAGAATTTACCTCCAAGGAAAGAAATCAACAAAGGAATACTGATGCAGGCTAGTTTTCTAGTATTGATGATATTGATTTTATGGATTCTCAAAATGAAGCTACAATAGATTCTTCATTTATTCATTTATCATGTGACAATGACACACAATAATCCACAACCAAATCTTCATCTGTGAAGTGTAAGAAAAGAAAGATGATGGATGATGAAGACATTATAATGATCAAAGATGTCATAAATAATGTTAATGAAGCTATTAGAGATGGAAATATAATTTATGCAAAATGTATTCCACAACAATTCTCGAAAGCTGATATTTTTCCTTCTTTGGGTGCCATAGGACTTGAAAATCATATTTGTTCCAAAGCTTACTTTTATCTAGTTGATCATCCAAATATGATGAGGGCCTTCTTTTGTTGCCCACAATATGAGCGACATCAAGTTATATGCAATATGATTGACAAAAATTGATCATGTTGTATTTATCAAGAAAATATTTTATGATGAAATATATTTTTTCATAATGTTTCAATGAAGTATTTCTTTGCAATGATTGTTAAGAAATATAACTCGCATGTGAAAGAGTCTCCTTGATATTTGTTTAAATTTAATAGTTCATACTCGTACTAAAATTTGATGATAAAATGTTTGTGCTATTCATGGCATAAGAAATTTTCATGTATGAGGTTTTTAACAAATAAAATTTATATTTGTAGGAGGTGTTTACCATGTAACAAACAATACTTTTTAAATATTTTCTCATCCCTTTCACCTTCACCATGCAGGTGTTACCAAACAACAATTTTTAATAATTTCACCATCACTATCACCGTCACTGTCACCGTTACTATCACCACGTATTATGTCACCAAGTCCCAAACACAACCTAAAAGATAGATCTTAGGAATATTAATGAGTTTTATCCTAAATCCCCTTACTTTTTACTAACTTCCAGATAACCCCTCATCAACCACCCCCTCAACTATTTAGAGAATTCTAAATACCCCCCTAGCTGTTACCCATTGTTACCAAATTAACATATGGGCTATATTTCCTCTTTTTTAATTTATCCATTACCCAACTACGAGCTTAGTCACTTCCTTATCTGATTTTTTTCAGTTACATGCTTAATCATGAAACCAAATAAGTAACAACATGTAGGGATGACTATAAATATATTAGTCCATATTTGTGGATCAGACCAGATTGGGTATTCACTCTGGTCTGATCTTGGACTGACATGGCTTTCGGTCTGCTAGTTTTATAAATCTAGTTCTGAGTCTGGACCAGTCTGGTCTAATCCTTAATCATTAGAAGTCAGTCAAGATCGTTTGGTAGACATGTAAATAATTCGAATACAGAGCAAATACTACTGCTATATTTGATATTTGAATTTGAAAAAAAAATATGATCTGATATCCAACGTATATCATATGTTTACATCTAAATTCTATCCGACAAATAATATTTGAATTTAGATAAAAATTTGATCCGATTCGAAAAGTATACATCTAATATTGATAAATTTTATATCTTTACAGAATATTGACATTGCATAAATTTATATAAGATGAAGTAACTATATTTCTATATTTATATTTATAAATGATATATATTTAATAATATATTGTATATTTGTGAAATTTGGATTTTTTTGCAACAAATATCAATCCAAAATTGTCATATCCAAAATTTCATACACTACTACAGAAACAACATTCAATGTCGCTTTTCTGGGCGTTGGTTATTAAGGTAAACCGACACCTATATTAGTCAACGTTGGATATTTAGGGAAACCGACGTCTATCATCGAAGACCATCCAAACACGGGTACCGCTTTGTATTCAGCGTCAGATGGATATAACAAACTGATGCCTAAAATCGCCCGCGAAATCCAAATTTCGAGCAAAAAAATTTGCGTCACATACAGCATCAGTTTTTTCAATAATCACCGATGCCTATTCAAGAAGGATATTTCCATGAAAAGTTCCGCTTTCGGTGTCGATCAATCCTTTGATAACCGACGCTGATAATAGTTCCCGCCAAATAATTTAGGGCAAAGATTGTCTAATTTGGACGTCAGTTTCTTCCTATCAACTGACGCTGAAGATGAATCGGCGTCGGTTATCTACAGAACAACCGACACGGTTTTCTTTGGCGTCGGTTTTGTGTAATGACCGAAGCCGAGTGGTTACTTATTAGCACCCGCACGAAGCAGACTCTTTCCCTTTCTCTGTTTCACTGCAATCAAGCATCGATTTTAGGTCTGCCGATTCCGGTGAGTAAGCACCCGCCGCCACCGCCGCTCCTTCCCCCTGCTTGCATGCCACCACCTGGCGCTCCTACTGCAACGGCTGACTACTTGCTCGCCACCGTCATTGTCTCCTGGTCGCCGCCGACACTGCCTCCTAGTTGCCCGGCTGCTCACCTCCGACGCTCCTCTCCTCACCATCGCTTCTCTCTCCTCGTCGGCGCTGTGCTCCTGGTCTCCCACTCACCTGGTATCCTTCTTCTTCCTCTTCCTACTTAGATAATAGGGTTTTTCTGGCTTGCTCCTTGCTCCTGCTCGTGCCCCCCTACCCCTCTTCCTACTTCTTCCTCCTCTTCTCATTTTTAATTGAGTTGTACATGCATCAAAATCATTCCTACTTCATATAAGCTCTGTATGTATGTACTGCTGCAACCATTTACATATTTATGTATGAACTGCTGCACCCACATTGCATATTTATCATTTGTACATACATTGATGCTCTACTATGAACTCAACCACTAATATTTACTGATACATTATATTTGTACCTATACATACATTCATACCTTAGTTTTTCTTGTATTGTTATGCATTCAACTAATGTATTATCTATGTAGATGTACTTTGTAGTCTGCAATACATATAACGGTATAATGTACATATCATGTACTGCCTACTACTGTATAATGCATATTCTATACTATGTTTCAGGAATTAATTTATCATCTACTGCTGCCCGCCGTCTCCCTATCCGTCTCCTGCTCACCTGGTTGTTCGCCTGCCTGCTCGCCTACCCTTTGTCTCGCCCTCTCTCACTTCTGATGCCCGAATGGGCTCAAACAGAGGTAAATGTCCCCCAAAACCTTGATTAAAGGCACTCTTTCCTGGTCCCCTCAGTAACTAATGTTTCCTTGAGATGAGTGTTAATTGATCTAGCTTTCTTACATTCCTTGTAATGCCATCTTTTATGTGCTATGACCCACTAGTCACCTTTAGAGTATTAAAATGATGCAACTTGTACACTTGTTAAATTTGAATTTATAAATACTATGAAATGATATCACCCCACAAAATCAGTAGTCATTATTATGTCTTGTACACTCTTCAATCAAGATCTAATACTCTTATGCCCATTCTAGTGGATTATTATGACCTACGATGACCTAACATGAAACCATGCTCTTAATGATATGATTTTTTTGGCCTAGAAACCCGTCCAAGATTTACTCATTAGGAGTAAATCTTATATAGTCCCCAATTTGGGACAGTTCTTGAACACCTAATCTCACTTAGGATGTAAGTGTATAATGTGTATTAGGTTTTCGAGAAAATTTCGGCAACATTTCCCCGTTTTTTCTCCAAGTACATATGTACTTAGAGAACAGTGGGGAAATGCTGTTGAAATTTTCTCGAAAACCCAATACACATTATACACTGACTAGTTAGATTAGGTGTTCAAGGATGGGATAGGTGGTACACATTTATTATATATAAGAATGACACCACATGTATTTGTTAACCGTAGACCCTAATCTTGTCCTAATATATACTTATTTTCTCTTTGATCATAGAATGGATAGATCATGGATGTCCATTCGCAATCGCTGCACCCCAGAGTTTATATCTGGTCTTGATCAGTTTATTAAATTTGCTGAGGAACATAGGAAAGAACCTGGAGATATGTTGTATTGTCCATGTAGGCATTGCGGTAACAACTTGAAAGTCAGCACTGGTGACGAAATCA
Source organism: Alisma plantago-aquatica (assembly GCA_963693085.1). NCBI lineage: Eukaryota > Viridiplantae > Streptophyta > Magnoliopsida > Alismatales > Alismataceae > Alisma > Alisma plantago-aquatica. The sequence goes on along the minus strand of OY856409.1, from coordinate 1,613,285,009 downwards.
AAAGTCATGTCATGTGTAACGGGATTGCACAAGGCTATACAGAATAGCACTGGCATGGAGAGATTTCAAACTCGAAATCAATGGATTTCGATAGCAACGCTTGGGTGGAAGAAGAAATTACCTCCGATGATGTAGATGTGAATGAACTAGTAGTTCCAGTAGACATCGTTGTTGATATCGGGCCCTAAACAACCCGGAAATGATATCAATGTTTATCTTGAACCTCTGATTGATGACTTAAAGAAACTTTGGGCTAAAGGTGTGATGACCTATGATGCTTCAAGAAGAGAGACATTTCGTTTGCACGCTATGTTGTTTTACACTATTAATGACTTTCCATGATACGGGAATTTGTCTGGATATAGTGTCAAAGGAGCTAAAGCGTGTCCTATATGTGAAGAAAATATTGATTCAATAAGACTAAAACATGGTGGCAAGACTGTATATCTTGTTCATCGAAGGTTTCTTTCAAAATTCCATCTGTATCATAGGAAGCGCAAAGCATTCAATGGATGGATTGATGAACGGAGTGCACCTAAACCTATACCAGGGGATGTTGTTTATGAAAGAGTAAAAGACATTGTCAATGAATTTGGTAAGAAATCACAATGTAGTATGGCCACACAGAGTGACAATTCTTCATTCAAGAAGAAGTCAATATTTTGGGATCTTCCTTATTGGAGTTCTTTGACAGTCAGACATTGTATCGATGTAATGAACGTTGAGAAAAATGTCTGTGATAGCGTCATTGGTACTCTGTTAAATATACTAGGTAAGAGTAAAGATGAGATAAAATCCAGACTGGACCTATGTGAAATGGGAATAAGGTCAGAATTAACAGAATTACGTGAAATGGGTAATAAAAGAACATACTTACCTCCCGCTTGTTACATGTTGTCTAGAAAGGAGAAGAAAGCTTTTTGTGAATGCTTGGTAAATGTTAAGGTGCCACAGTGTTACTCATCTAACATCCATAGATTGCTATCAATGAAAGATCTGAAGTTGATAGGTCTTAAATCTCATGATTGTCTCACTCTAATGCAACAAATATTGCCCGTGGCAATTCGATCTATATTGCCGAAGCATGTAAAATTTGCAATCACCAGACTTTGTTTCTTTTTCAATAGTCTATGCAGCAAAGTTATTGACCCTGATACTCTCGATAATTTGCAAAGAGAAGTGGTTGTTACCCTATGTCAGCTTGAGATGTATTTCCCTCCTTCGTTCTTTGATATCATGGTACATCTTGTTGTCCACTTGACTAGGGAAGTGAAAATGTTGGGACCAGTTTCCTTGCATTGGATGTATCCCTTTGAACGATACATGAGCATTTTTAAAGGTGATGTTCAAAACTGTTATCGGCCTGAAGGGAGTATTATTGAAGGTTATGTGGCGAGAGAGGTTATAGATTTTTGCAATGACTTTCTGAGTGGTAATAACACTCCTATTAATGACAAGAATATTGAGGAGGGCAAAGGAATTTTGGGATCACGGGTGAAAGTAATCAACCATGAGCAGTTGGAACAAGGTCACTTGTATATTTTACACAACATGGATGAAGTGAGTGTTTATATTGAGGAACATACCAATTTCATCAAGAGACAACATCCTCCAGCAAGTTCAATGTGGCTTTCTAGAGAGCATAACAAGACTTTTACTAAGTGGTTTGAAGATAAAGTCTTAAATCAACTATCTCAAACACCAAATGATATTACGGAAACTATCGAATGCCTCGCCTTTAAACCAAAACCGAATGTTATGTCTGATGAAGGGTTTGAAATTAATGGGTTCACATATTATACAAAGCGCCAAGATGATAAGAGTGTCGTCCAAAATAGTGGGGTCACTCTTCAAGTGTCGACTATGTATTTTGCAAGTGCAAAGGATAGGAGTCCACATGAAGCTAAAATGTCATATTACGGTGTCATTGAAGACATATGGGAATTTGACTACATAGATTTCAGAATTCTGCTCTTTAAATGTAATTGGGTTGATAACACCAAAGTAGTTATAGTAGATGAATCGGGTTTCACTTTAGTGAACTTTGAAAAGATTGGAGAGAAGGGTGAACCATTCATGTTGGCATCACAGGCAAAACAAATATTCTATATCGATGATCCTGCAAATGATAAATGGTTGGTTGTTTTTCATGGTAAAAGACAGTTCATTGAAGATCCTATAGATGAAGAAGAGTACTATGATAAATATGATGACTCCAGTCCATTCTCAGTTGGGTTGCCAACTCTACAAAATATTGAAGCTAATGATGACTTATATGTGAGCGGAGATCACAATGAAGGATTGTTAATTGATAAAAGATCACAATTTTAGAGGCATGCATGTTTATATTTTTTTATTGAAGCTAAATGTTTGCTTTTTTAATATCAATATCATTTTCTGATTTGATGTTTCATTATCTTCTAGTTAATACAAATGCTAAACATTCTGGGAGGGTGCTAAGGAACTATAGGACCAATCTCACCCGAGATTACATACGTGATGCTGAGAATAGGTTCTTGATTGATTCCAATTCTAAACATTGATCAGTATTTCATTAACTCTACACTAATAATTTTTTTTTGTATTCTCTTTGAAAAATAAATATAGGAAGAAGGAAGCCACACAACAATGTAACTACTTGGACCCCAAAGACTGGGAGGAGTTTGTTACCCAAAGAAAAACAGATGAATTCAAGGTATTAAGCGCCACTCCCAATTTAATTAATATACATTTTTATGTATTCACCTATTCAAGATTAACCTTTATTGTTACTAACCAAATCAATGTGCTAACTAACTAGGCTATCAGCGATGCTCAACGACAACTACATGTTACGACCACACAATGGGTCCAAGAGGATATGCAGGTGTTCGCCAAAGACTACAGGCTATGCAGGACGGCCATGACATAGCTATGCAGGATATGCAGGCGTTCGCCAAAGGTTATATAGATATATAGGCAACAAGCCATGAAACAACAAAAGAAGCCGCAATGAAGAGAAGCAGGATACATATACAATACATAAAGTGCAACACGCACAAGTGCTTCAGATTCATATAACAACATGACAGACTAACACATATATAGTGCATAACAACAGCAGTGCCGAATTTACATACAACACTAGCTTAGTACATATATAGTGGGACTAAGGTGACGATCCCACCTGCTAAAACAGGTTACCGATAACTACATGTTACGATTGAGAGGTCGTGATTCAGCAACCGTATGCATTAGTAGGAGGATAAACATATTTCACCATAGAAATATGTTTATCCTCCTGCTAATGCATACACATCTTTCAAGTTACTTGGTTAGCAATAATGTGTTGCTAGATATTGTTCATTGCTTGTGATGTCATAAGTTGGTTATGGACATTCATTGCCAACATAATTTGGAACCTATAGGGTCACACACATAACATGCACATGGAATAGGAGTTTATTCATGAATGATGTTTAAATTGATTACTAAAGTGTTTAGGTATTCAATTTAAACAACAATGTCTGAAAATTGATTGACTGGACTGTGAACCGACCGGTTCAAGTGTTAAACCAATCTATTCAAGTGTCAGGTCAATTTGAACAACATTGGTTGAACATTACTTGAACTGTGATATGAGCCGATCAGTTACGTTGGTGAACCGACCAGTTCAAGGTCTATAAACAACCAGTTCAACTTATAAACCACCCATTTCAATGAACAATATGATCAAATCAAGGATTAATGCTGATATCATGTTGTTCATTAATCGAATATTGAAAGCTAATGTGATTGAGAATAAGAAAGCAATTGAACCGATTGGTTCAAGTTTTTATGTGATCATTTTACATTTGAGTTGACGGGTTCAACTATGAACTGACCGGTTCAACATTCACATCTTGCAAAAAATTTATAAAATTTTGTCTCTTCGACTCCTAGATGATTTGGAAACCCTGAACCTGGCCATCCTATATAAAAAGGGACAGTCTAGGATTTTAGAGACACAACAACAAACTCTGACAAATGTTGTCCTCTCACAGTTTTGGTAACATGAGAGTCTGAGCAAGTCCTACGTGTGAATGGAGGGACAACAAGGAAGAGACAACATGGGAGAGAGAATCAACCCTAGCGGGTCGTCGTTTAAAGGGACAAATCCTTTATGTTGGCTTTGATAGTGCAACATGGAGTTCCCAGTGGTATGTGTGGACTACATAGAGGCGATGATGCCTTTACCACCTGCTAAGGTGGATATCGTCAATAGCCCTTCATGGCGATCAACCAGGAGGCTGCCGTCGATAGCTGCCACGCTTCAGCAAGGATAGTTGTTGAACTTTCTATATGATCATGCATATGCCACTACAAAAAAATTACCCATTACTAGCATTTTAAACACCGACATTTGTGAAAAACACCGCTATACATTCTCTTTTACAGGCATTTCTTATTAAACTTCCACTTAACATCTTACTCTAAGGTTTCAGGTTTGTAAACGGAGCCATACAATACATGCATTTTTAAATCTTATTAGTGGCATCTATAAATTCCAAATGATTTTATTCTAAAGCTTTCCTCCCTAATTAATTATATGTGGTTGGGCGAAAGGAGGAAATTTACACCTATGAATATTCTTCATCTGTACAATCCGACGCACGATCCACACAAGTACGAGCGTCGGCCCTAACTCCATCTTTGCTCTTCTCCTGCCTCTCTCCACCACGAACAAAATCTGCTCCTTCTCACCTCCATCTGATCACGATTTCAGTTGGCGACCAGGTTCATATCTATATTGCTAAATGTATCTAAGAATTACAGTATCCTTGGCGCAGTGGGTGAATGTGATGTGCTTTTCAGATCTTCTCAGTCATGCTTTTCATATATCTCTCCCATCTATTCTTGAAGCAATCTGCAAACTTATAGCACGGTCAGCCACTTCTTCGTCACGATGAACTACAACCGAGCGCATGATAAATGAATCAGTACATTTGCTTTCCTTCGAGAAACATATACATTGAAATTGTCAGGTATTCTGCTAGTAGACTCTATACATACACATGTTTGCTAAATACAATCATTAGCCCTTCGTCAAATTCCATGTAGGTTTTGTCCAGATTCGTATGGTTATTATGGAACGGAGCTAATATATGTGTTGAGAGTTGTTGCTAAGTTACAAAGGTTTCATCTTATGTATCTTAACATCTTAGACATTTAGGATGTGTTTGGTGCATATGAAAAACTAGATGGAAAAGGAGAAGGATCCACATGAATAGGAAAAGAGAAATTGTAAAAAAATGTTGTTTGTTAATATTTACACAAGAAAAGGGATAGATATGGAAAATATTTGAGAAATATTGTGTGTTATACATGTATAGATGTAGCATATGGTGCAAGTTTGGCAATATCATAATCATACCATTCATTGATGCAGGTAAGGACACTAGTATATACCTACTTTGTCAGGTGACTTACCCGCACCATACCCTTAATCTTGTATCTATGGGTAAATCATATTGCTATATAGTTATACATGATTATATAAATGTCATATTTTAAATTTAAAGAATGCTACCAAGGACGTGCTATTTGAGCCTTAAATTATCAAACCTTTCTCTACTCAAAGCCGTAAGCTACCATATTGATGCTAATTAAATGGAGAATGTTCGGTTATCAACCTCAAATTTTAAACAATTCATATAGCTGGAACACGATTTATAATATTTTGAACTACGTCTCTATACATCTGTTGGCAGGTGACGAGCATTGTGGATATTTTTCAACGCCTAGCGCCCCTAGTGCTGTGGCCAAAATAGTTGTACCACATATTTTTATAGCACGGTGGACACAAATAAGTCATGCTCTATAGATGAGGTGAGTTCATACTTTGTATTAGTTCTCTATAGCCCCAACTCACTCTTAAATTACCTCGTTCTATGAGTGTTTTTCTTTCCTCCAAACCCCTCTATTACCAACATATCTATTGTAGATATGGTAGTACCAGAAAGACAAGAAGGCCATGTAGTTATTGATTGGAGCTTGGGAGAGTTGTACAAGGGACATGAAGGTATTTTGAATATTTAATTCTAGTATCTATGGTAATCTTGTTACTCTCTATCATGAAGGCATAGATGAGTTCTAGCTGTTTTGGAGATCTTATAGATGTTTAGTTGACCTAGACAAATATGTTGTCTCTCGTATGATTTTCAGGATTGTTTTCATCATGATTGAAACTACAAAAGGTGACGACTGGTTTCATACTTTTTGGTGAGGTACAAATCACTGATATAGATTATGGTCCTCATGAGTTCTAGAGAATGACCTTTATTATATTAAAATGAATCATAGAGCTTCATGATTGGACTGTTTGCTACTCTTCTCATTTTTGAATTAATGATGAATTAGATTTATATAATAGAGTAAACTCAATATAACCAAAGAATTCTTATCTATATTAGTGTATGTATAATGGAAATAGTACTTAGACTCAATATTTAAAACAGTTTCAGTGACAAGGATATTCACATGTAATTCTTAAATATTCATACACGCTAGTACTACTTCAAAATAATATTAAATAGTAAGTTATAGAATAGTAATCTTAAGAAACAATATATCATATCATAAAGAAGTAGGTTTGTTTGTGAAGAAGGAGATAGAGAAATGAGTAGGGTTTGGCGGTGGCGACGACGCACACTCAAGATGCAGTGTGGAGGATCATCAAGGAAGGCCTCCAAAAGTAGAGAAATTCTCTAATTCTCACATCCCTCTTGCAGAACTGACAAATTTAGAGTTGTCGGTCTAGATGCTCCTTGTATTGTGCATCCTATACACGACTATACTTTTTGGTAGACATGATTTTAGAAGCATGTGTGCTACCTACAACTCTTGGCATTAGGATTTGTCTTCTTGATGTGGTAACTATCAATTTTATTTTAATATGGGTTACTTATTCAAGTGCTTATTAACATCTAGATTCCATCTCTTTGGATTAGTCTCCTAAACTGCATCAAGCTACCTTCAAACCTCTTGTTCTTTGGTGAAGTACTAAACACCTTCGATGAACCCCTATGAAGGTGATGAAATGTTCACTTTGGTCTATCTACTGGTAATCACCTCTCATTTAACCTATTACTACCAAATCATACATATGAACTAACAATCCCCCATGTGGACCTTCTTCCTCAATATTTCCTTCTATATAATGATCACCGAGAATTCTCAAACTCATTTTGCACTTCCATGTTTGTAGTTTTTCTTAGAATTGAATTTTTGTACCTCCAACTCAAAGCAATCCATGGATAATAGTCGGCAGAAAATCCACTTACTCTGGTAGTGAAGTCCATATTTGCAGTGAGGTTCGTATTTGTTAATTCTTGGGGGGTTCCATACATGCCTTACTTCATTTTCATATGGTACTCTATTGTTGATCTAGGTAAATTTACTTCCTTTGTTTCAGCTAGGACAACTTCAATGCATGCCTTGTTTTAAGTTTCTCTGGAACTAGGATCAGCACTGGCATCAATATTCATTAAAGTTGTTTTCATGCTAACTTTGTTCTAGTAAAAGAACTAATGGTTAGGCGTAAATACCTCTCTCGACATTTTTTTCTTATAGATTCTGTTAACATGTTGGTGGAACTGCTACACAACTTTTTGATAAAGTTATATTAGAATATGGATAGGATTCTGATCATACTACTAATCTATGGTGGTTCCAACGTTATCACTAATTTTATAATATATTTCTTATTTAACACACATCAATTTGGAGCACAATTTAATTCAAGAAATTCTATCTAAAGATGATTACCTTGATGTCTTCATCCCTTTTTCTTTTATTTCAAAATGTTAGAGTTACCTATTTGCAGTTGGTTGCATCATTTTATCAACATTTATTCTCCCAAGAAGAGTAAGTATTTAAGTTCTAATTTTTTCTTAGTATAAATTGTTTTCTTTTATGTCTAAAATTATTGCACTATTGATGCATTTTAACCCTCAACAATGCTACCGGTGTTTGCCAATTGATTGGTGCTCCACATTGGAAATGAGACATAATTTGTGTTGTTGTTAGGTAATATGTTTCCTTAGTGATGCTAAGAATATTATAATATCTTGATATATACCAGGCCAACAATCCACTTGAACAAGATTAGGTAGTTCTAAGTACACATTGCATAGACATTTGTTTTTAGTTGCAAACAAGGTAATTTAAAATTTGTTATGCTCTTTTGATTGTAGATTAAATTTTTCCATACAATGGAAAATATAAATTTTACCATTCTCATCTAATTTTGTATATCCTATCACAAGTATGGCACTTCCTTTAGGACCAATCAAGATATACTCCAACATCAATGATTTTATTATTAAATTTTGGGATCATCTGTCTATCTTGATAATATGTTGGAAATGCTATTAACTTATCATGGTGATAATGTTGTCATTTTATCAGTGCATATTCTACTAAAGGTTCTTACTTTTTATGACGTGTATTGCAATTTTAAATATGCTTGATTAACGAAGCATGGTTTTTTGTTGCGTGATTAAAGGAGCATGGCTATTTGTTGGAACCTCTCAAGAAATCAAGGTAATGTCACATGCATCATTTTTTAATTTTTGTGTTGTTCTAAACTTCTTTTGTATACACATAGGAAAAACAATAGTTTTAGACTTGATATCCATAATAGGATAAGAATAAATAATTTTTGCACAGCAATGAAGTAAATTTTTATTTTAAATCAAACTAAGTTAATTTTGTTGATTTTGTACATAATATGAGATGCAAAATATAGAACTTCAAAAATTTGCCTTCATTAACATTAATACTTAGAAAAGATTCTTTTCTATTGATAATTTACATAGAATAATAGTTGTGTGTACTTTTATAGTTGTTCATAATTTTTATTGAAGCCAACGTGCCTAATGTCATCGTGTTATTTTCTAACTTGTATTCAATGGAAAGGATGAGTTGTTAAATGTGACACATTAAAAATCTATTTTCACGATTTAGTATTGATAAATAAATGTGATATATATCTTAATATCAAATATGATCATGGTTTGGATCACAAAGTAATTGGGTGAGTTCATACCATATTTCTTAGTCTTCATAATTCATTGCAACTAACTTGTTTGCACTTCGCCATTTGGCATTTGCTACTTGTGGCATGGGAGAAATTTAAAAGAATTGATCTATATAATGACTACGAAAATCTTTGAATTTTCTTAGGATTATTTGTCAAAGAAAATTTCCTAGAGTGGTTCATGAGACCCCACCCTCCATCATAAGAACCTAGAGTTACTAAATCTGAATTTTATCAACGCCATGCCTCATTAGATATCAAGAAAATAATATATAATCTTAAACAATATTTGGGTGTGTTTCCCATAGTGTAAAAAATCTTATGTTTTTTCAATGGCAACCATTCATTAACTGAATGGGTTCATTTTGTTTCTTTGCAGACTACAAGACATGAATCATGTTACACCCAAGCAATGTTTTAGTCAATTGATGAGTAGGTTGGATGCCTTAAACAAATAGAACATGGTCTGGTCTTTGCCCAATTTTCTCTAGAAATAGCTCAAATTCTTAAAGTATGGTGATATAGGATTTGTGAAGATTATTCCCATCAAGCCCATGTTCTTATTGTCAGCAATCAATAGTTAGCAAATCTAAAAATATTAAGTTCAGATATATACCATTTCATTATATCAAGCAAGTGGTTGTCAAATGATGCAGAATCTATTTTACTAATTAGAAAATCTTGTATGAAATAGTGTCTCATGTGTGTTGTATTTTATAAAAGGGGCAAGGTAAAAGTCCTCCCTATGTAATTTGCATTTTATTATAAATAAAAAAGATTGATAATTAGAATCTTGAAAATGTGAGTTCAATATACTTTTGCTTTTCATTTAGAAATTCTTATTATGTACCAAATATTGAATCATTAAAATCCATAAAAATGGAATCTACACATTAATCGTGTTGTTGTAGTGGAATTTTATATATGCCATTATACACAATATGCACAACTTCATACAACATCCTAATACATAATAGTGACATTTTTATAAAAGCCAATTGATTTAATAGTGGCATTTTTGTAAATGCCAATTGTTGTTTTAGTGGAATTTTTGTAAATGCCAAATGTTATTTTAGTGGCATTTAGTTGGAATTTTTCAAAAGCCACTAAAGTCAAATATTTACTGGCATTTACAACTTATGCCACTATCTTTCTAGTGGCATTGGTACTAGAGGTGTTTTTCTAAGTGTTAATAAATACCACTAAATATTTTTTGTGGCATTTATATTATTTTATCGACATTTGTTAAATGCCACTACTGAGTTTATTTGTTGTAGGCCTTGTAACCTTTCCTTCCCATTATATAGTTGTTAATGACATTTGTTGTCTAAGGGGCATATGATGTAAAATTTTGTTTCCTCTGTCATGTTTGTCATCATATTTTCCTATAGTGGTATCAAAACCACATCAATTTACTATGTTTTGGCATTTAAATCGATATGATTGGATTTATTTTATTGCATATGATACAAAATATAAAAATTATTAGTGCGCACATCCGATTAAATACCACATGTGATCCCACAAATATATATATATATATATATATATATATATATATATATATAGCTATTAGGAAAGTAATAGAATTAGGGTTTTCCAAGCCAATGACTCACCTATATAAGGAGGGCACATCCCAAAGGATTTGATACATCTTCTAAGACAATGTGTGACACAAGTTGGTCATCATATCTCTCTCATAGAGGGAGAGAGGAAGAAACCCAAGGGACTTTTTCCCTAGATAGGAGAAGAGAAGGAGTTACGAGATGACTAGCACATCGACAACTCATGTTCCTATTTGACTTGATGGCCAAGGTGGTTCAACACATTCTCCCTCATTCTTGTGGACAAAGTAGAGGCCATAGAACATGTGCAGAACAGTGTAACAGAACATGCATGATGCATGTTGATTAGTGTTGGTAGCAAAGACTTTTGGACTAAGTCTATATATATATATATATATATATATATATATATATATATATATATATATATATATATATATATATATATATATATATATATATATTCAAGCTAGAATACACTCGAGTGTATAGATCACGTCGCACACCCCAATGGTGTTTGCCTATCTAGACCATATTTTTTCCAAAATCTAATCCATTGATATTCATGGTTACAATAATAATAGGTCACATATATACAAAAATTGAACTGATTTGGATGAGTGTAAGTCACTCATCCAATGACAACAAAATCGACACACAAAACTAATTTGAAATACATTTTTTTCCTCCTTTAGATGCATGACCTATAAGTGTCCAAATGAGATAAAATTTATTATATAGTATGTTCTTATGATAATTATGAAGAACAATGGTTTAGATTTTTTAAAAATTTACTACATCTTCAAAAATGACTGAGGTGTACGGTGCCTCTGGTACACTCGAGTGTATACTAGCCTGACTCATATATAGTCACGCTAGAATACACTCGATATATATATATATATATATATATATATATATATATATATATATATATATATATATATATATATATATATATTTGTTGTATACATACATACATACATTTGGGAAACATTTTACACACAAAACGTGGCCGTCCTCTAGGGGTTGGCTCCGGGCGATCGGGAAGTGATTCTCGCTGGCAACCCTTGGCATGGCACCCACGTCACCAGCTACTCCGGCTGACGATGTCCACTCCTGCACAACACCACCACTACAATCCGCCCGCAACCCTCCACCACCATCCGCAGCTACTGGAACAAAGACCTTCGGAACTAAGGGAGGAAGGAGCTCGCAAGTCGCTAAACCTAGTGCTCGTGCGAAGGGAAATGAAGAGGGTGGCGCTCCGCCACACGTGACCGGTGAAGGATCAGGAGGATCGATTCGAACCCCACTAGCATGGAATCAAGTTCTTAAGCAGCCAAAGTCAGGGTCGAAGGAGACCATGGATTTCCCGCCGCCAAGGGAGGAAGAGGATGAGATCCATGTCGACCTAGACATAGAGGAATTCGAAAGACTCCACAACATCTGGGAGTTTACTGTGATGATCTATACATTGGGACAGAGGCCTTTCTACCCGCATCTGCAAGCATGGATTAAACGTACATGGAAACCAAAGGGTTCCTTTGAGTTGCTGTCGTGAGAGAACGAAATCTTTCTAGTCCGTTTCTTGACAGCGGCTGATAAGGAGGCGGCTCTCTCTATGGGACCGAGGTAGTTCGACCACCAATTGATGATTGTGAAGCATTACACACACGGTGATGAGTTGAAGAAGGAGGTCTTCAGCACCGTGTCGACCTGGATCACGATCAACTCTTTTGGACGGTTGTGGACAAGAAGAACAACAAGTACCATCGAGTCTTACACATAGACGAAAGATCGCTGGAAGGAGAAGATGCTCGAGTGCTCATCGAGTTGAAGTTTGAAGGACCTAAACCTATCAAAGTTTGGCTCAATGTCAAGGGACGTGAGCCCATTCCAGTCTCGATGGCCTACGACCACATCCCAGCTAGTTGTGAACATTACAAAGCCTTTGGACATGATACAACGGATTGCGGTCGAGTAACGGAGGAAAAGAAGGAAGACCTGAAGGGGAAAATGGTGTGGAAGGAGAAGAGACCTTCTACGGCTGGACAAGCTCCACCAGATGACGCCAGATAGGAAGAACATAAGGATTTAGCTGTGAATGAAGACAACGTCAAACAGATGGATAATTCAGTTGAGAAGGAAGGCAATGCCGAGCAGCATGGAAATAAGCCTGAACAGGAAGCATGAGGAGAAAGTAGTCCTTTGTTATCTGGAAACAATAGCAAATCTGTGGAAAACGGATTGCAAGGTGATAAAGAAGAAGAAGGGCAATTCATATCCAGTGCTAGAAGGAGAGGAGTCAAGAAGACTGGGATACCGAGAACCCAGGGGGCCAGCACTATCCTAGATACCACTAATAGTTTTGAGGCGCTATCCGAATCAGATAATGAGGAGGACTTCGTCTCCAAACAACAAGAGCAAGCAGCAAAGGGAAAGAATGTCGGGAAAGTGCCTTCGAGGCGTACCAGGTCAAACAAGCACATTTGATATGTCCATGCTCTTGTGGAATATCAAAAGAGGGTGTGACAAAAACAAGAAGAAAGAAATCAGATAATGGATCACAGCTAGTGGTCATTCAATGGTTGCTTTAGTGGAGACAAAGATAAAGGAACAAAACAAAAATAGTGTTAAGTTTCTTTTTCCACAAGGTTGGGAGCACGTGTCTAATGTTGAATGTGCTGATGATGCTCGTGTCTGTGTGGCTTGGAAGCCCAATGCTTGATAGGTGTCTGTTGTTCAGATGTCGGACCAACATGTGACAGTGGACTGCGTCAATAATGGAGGTCTTCACATATGGTTGACAGTTGTGTATGGCCATAATGACGGGAATGCAAGACATGATCTATGTGATGATATGGTTTCTATTTCAGGGAAGGCTCAGTTACCATGGATGGCTATTGGGGACTTCAATACTATACGACTACATGCGGAAAAAAGAGGCAAAAGATTATCTATTAATGCTGAGATGGATGTGTTCAACCGAGCCATTGATAAATCCTACTTGTTTGAACTACCTATGGTAGGAAGGGACATCTTCACCTGGAGCAATGAAAGAGGACCATAGGACAAGATAGCTAGCAAGCTTGACAGGGCACTGGTAAATGATGAGTGACTGAAAATTCTCCCAAATGTTTAGGTTAAAGCAGAAGGGTCTGACATTAGTGATCATGCACCTATATCAATCCAAATAATAGAGAAAAAGCAGAAAAGAAGACCGTTTAGATTTCTGAACTACTGGGCATACTGGAGAGGCTTTGATGATATTGTCAAACAAAGTTGGAGCATCCAGATGACGGGCAACCCCATGTACATGTTTGCTATGAAATTAAAGAATACTAAAGAGGCGTTGAAGAAATGGGCAAAAGAAGAGGTGAATATCCCAAATATGTTGAAAGACACAAAGAAGGATTGCAAAGAGATTAGAAAAAAATTACAGGCTGATCCCCTGAACCCAAATCTTATTGAGAAGGAAAGGGAAGTGAAGAGGATGCTTGAGGACCAAAAAAAGGCTGAGGAAAAATTCTATTGGCAAAAAAGTAAAGAGAAACGGTTGGAGGATGGCGATAGGAATACAAAGCTCTATCATGTGGCAGTTAGAAGAATAGAGGCAGGTAATATCATTTCCAAACTTATAAATGTAGAAGGACATGTGATCAACAAGCAGGAGAACCTTGAGGAACATGTCACTCAATTCTACTCCTCTCTCTACAATAAAACCTTTTCAGAAGATATTGATGATAATGAAGAGGTGGACTGGAAGTTCAATATTAATAGCACTCACAATAACATCCTCACAAGAAAGACAAATGAACAAGAGGTTAAGGATGCTCTATAGAGCATTGGAAGCAATAAGTCCCCTGGATCAGATGGATTTAATGCTTTCTTCTTCAAAAGAATGTGGAATATCATTAAAGACGATCTACTTGCCTATGTTGACTGGTTTCTGGATGGAGGAAATATGGTAAGACAAGTTAATCATTCTTTTCTGGTTTTGATTCCAAAAAAGAAAGTTACCTCTTCTCTTGCGGACTTCTAACCCATTGCTTGTTGTTCGGTCCAATATAAAATCATTGCTAAAATTATGGCTGCCCGGCTGAAAATGGTCCTCCCCTACCTTATTTCTGTCAACCAAGGAGCTTTTGTCACCGGTAGAAGTATTAGTGATTGTGCCTTATTAGCGGGTGAATTCCTTTTGGATTTTAATGTCATGAGAGGAAGCAGGAAAGCTTATCTGAAACTGGATATCTCTAAATCCTATGATAGTGTGAGATGGGAAAAATTATGGTGGATCATGGAGCAAATGGGGTTTAATGAAAAATGGATGGGATGGATGAAACAATGTGTTGGGACTACTAGCTATTCTGTCTTGGTCAATGGTACCTCTGCAGGCTTCTTTTGCGGCGACAACGGTCTACGTCAAGGCGATCCTCTCTCACCGCTTCTATTTGTGATGGTCATGGAGTATTTCTCGAGGAAAATGCAACAAGCTGAAGAAAGAACGGAAATAAAGCCATACACAATCCATGGCACAAAGTTTATGACACACTTGATCTTTGCAGATGATGTCCTAGTTTTTAAAGATGCAAAACAACAATGCATAGGAAACCTTAAAAGTCTTCTGGAAAAGTTTGGGCAGCAAACTGGGTTGTGTGTCAACGCTAGTAAAACACATATCTTCCTATCAAAAAATTGCCACCAAATGGAGGAAAGACTTGTTCATGATATGGGTGTGGTGAGAGGAGAATTTCCCACAAAATACTTGGGATTTCCACTTGCCGGTGGCAATCTTCAAGTAAAGGACTTTGCTGAATGCATAGACAAAGTGGAGGAAATGATTAGCAGATGGCCTACACAAAAAACATCTACGGCGGGACGCATGACTCTAATCAAAGCTGCTATTGAAGGCCTTCTTATCTTCTGGTTACAACAAGGAGAAATTCTTGTATCAGTTCTTGACAGAATGGAGATGAAGATGGCTAATTTCTTATGGGGGAGTGGACATCATCCTATGAAATATTCTAGATTGGCCTTCCCCAATGATGAAGGCGGGCTTGACTTGAAGACCCCAAGAGATATAGCGAGATGGGGAACCATGAGACGGATTGTTGCTTATCAGGAAGGTTCATCCACATGGGGGAAATGGATGAGAGACAGATATCTAAGGGGACTAGATTTCTTTCCAAAAACAAGAGAAGGCTACTCGAGATCCATCAACGTCATGCGAGAGATATGGCCACAAATCAAGCACTTGTTTGTGGTTAATATCGATGGGGGATGGAAGCTCAAAGACAAAAAGATAAATATATGGGAGGTGTCCCGTATAGGGGGCGCAAAGGATCCAGTGGGTGACCAACTGTGGATCGAAAGACATGTACCAAAATGGAGCATATGCGTCTATAAATTTCTACACAACATCCTTGCTACCTTGGACAGAATCAAAGGTTGGAAGTATGACATATCTACTGTCTGCTTTCTGTGCGGGGAAGAGGAGGAAAATCACATCCATTTAGCGGGGGAATGTAAGTTTACAAGGGAGATCTGGGAGAATATATGCAGCAAATTCAGCCTACAAATTCAGCTTTGTGCGGATCCACGGAGGATGCTAGCAAGATGTGGAACGAGTTCAAAGAAAAATCTGTTGTTGGCGGGCCTTTACTACCATGTTTGGGAGGAAAGGAATGTGAGGAAACACCACGGAAAGTCCACTAGTGCAACTGTTATTGCTGTAAAAATTAGTAAATGCATTAGACGTAGACTAAACATTGAATAGGTGTGTGAGTTGTAATGTTGTTTTGGGTGTATGGCATCGGGCCTACATGTACTCTTGACCCCCTAATATTTGTTAGGGGGAATGTCGGAATATATTTACCAGATTCCGATATATATATTTGTTGTGTATTCTGCCTAGATTTACTTTTTCAGTCGTATAGTTATTTTTTTATCATCACAGTTACTCTTTTACCTAGTGAGTTACTTTTTTGACAGTATAGTTACTTTTTTGACTTACGGGTAGCGAACTCCAAGCTACCCGCACAGGTATTAAATGAACACCCATATATATATGCAAATTATATATATATATATATATATATATATATATATATATATATATATATATATATATGTATGTATGTAATCAATATTTGTCGCTTACAAAGTATTTTAATGGTAGATGTACGTGTGGTTACAGACAAAATCCTTGTGGATTGTGTGCATGATTGGATGGTTGTTATTCCTATTTTGTATCTGGGTTTGCATGATGAGCATATATATATATATATATATATATATATATATATATATATATATATATATATATATATATATATATATATATATATATATAAAGTATTAATGATTTCCTTCCTATGCTCCCCTCAAATGTACTCGAGGTTTACCTATTACAATGTAATAACTTAAATAGGAATAGGATAGTTTATTTTTCTATTGTGGCAAAGAAGGTCTTCTACTCCAGACAGATCGACTGACTCAGAAGATGAACTGATCGACTGGAGGACCGAGGAGGCTAGATAAAAGGAGGAACCAGTTGATCGATTGGTGGTACAACCAATTGACTAGAGGAGTCCATTTGAACTAGAGATTAGTCGACTGATCCAAGAGACCAACTGACTGACCAAAAGACCAACCAACGGGTTCAAGAGTTGAATCGGTTGATCTAGACTGGTTCTAGCACAAATCTTTTTTAACAACATGCTTCTACATATGATGTGGACTTTAGGTGGTAGTAATTTATTTTGGCTCTAAGGAATTACATTAGTATGGCCATAACTATCACTCTTATAATTCTGATTGCATGTTTTTTGTTTGTGGTTAGAGAATGTATATGATACATATAAATATGTAGTGATTGGATATGTATATATATTTGTATAAAAATAAAATCCATCAATCAAATGTTAAGTCCTAGATGCTTTTCATAAGAAACACACATGAAAATCTTGATCGACTAAGTGTGGGTATGTCAAGTTTGGTGCCTTGTCCATCTTGTGGAAGTGTGATAGTAGTTATGTGTGCATGTCAAGCAGAGTGCATTAATATCAGGTTGGCTTTTGGGTTAGTCATAACTAGGTGACCTTAATGAGATTGAGTGCCTAGAAGCATGCAGATGAATATGGTAATGAGTTGCACATACTATCTATCCAAGAATTGCATGAGATGCAATTGATGAAAGTTGCCTACCTTAATAATTGGTTATGGATGATGGTGATGGTCGGGTAATAATCCAATTGTTTTGGGTCTTGGCTCACTAGAAGGTTGTATGCTGCAAAATTTTGAATTGATATGTAAGGGATATCAATTTGAAAAAAATAGTGGGAGATATAATTAATTAAAAGCCTTATTAGTCATCAAACTTATAAAATTAAATAAAATTGAAAGTGTTTTGACAAGAGTTGCGAATTTTCTTTTATAGAATCTAATGGCAAACACAAACATGTTTTTATTGTGATCGGTCCTTGAGAAGGACACACTTAATGGGAATAATTTCCACGACTTGTTCAGACTATTGAGAATCATTCTCACTCAAGAGTGGAAGCTCTATGTCCTGGAGACACCAGAGCTAAATGAACATGCTCCCAACGTGCCTAAGGATGACATGAATTGTAAGGACCCTGACCTTCATTTAGGGTTTACCCTGTTTGTTTTTCTTAACCTTGGTGCTTTGGTGCTTCCTAATCACCTTTAGTGGTGATTAGGGTTTGGTTGTGCTTTATTGAGAGTTGGAGGGGCTACTTGCAATAACCCAAGTCTAGGGTTTTTGGACAAGTTTTCCACCTTGTGAGGTGTTCCTCTCTCTTTGCTTCCTCTAGTGTAGAGAGGAAGGCTTGGGTTTGTTGCTTGAGTTCTGTTGGGCTTGGTTGAGGTTGTTGGGCCTTGTTGAGTGTTGCCTTTTCTCCTTTATGCATTGTGTCGGGCAAGAGCAAGCTATGTCGGCCTGAGCTTGTGACGCCCAGTGTTTGTTTCACCCTGGTGGTGTATTGCCCATCTGTGTCGCCCTAGTATATCGCCCATGTGTGTCGGACATGTTGGGGTGTGTCGCCCAGTTGTGTCACCCATGACCCTTTGACCAAGCCTTGACCTCGTTTGTGTCACCACTAGTGGACACTTGGTGCATGATGCTTGCATGTGGCAATAACCTTGGACATGTGTTTAGAGCTTGCTAGAGTGGTGGCTCGTGCACTAGGACAAGTGTCCCTAGGTAGGTGACACCTTGCTTGGTTCTACCTTGTTTTCTCCTCCCTTTCCTTCTATATATGCATTTCCCTTTCTTTGTAAAGGATCCCTATAGCTCTTTAGTCTCCCTCTCCTTGGTGTGCATGAAAAACCCTTCTCCTTTGCAAGTTGGTGGCCGATATGCTTGGAGGAGCTTGCTTGGTGGCTGATATCCTTGGAGTCTCCTTCTTCTTTGCTTGGTGGTGCTTGGAGCTAGGAGCTTGGAGCTTGCTTAAGGCGGGTTACATAACTCCTAACCCTAACTACTCTATCTCCTTCTATGATCTTGTTTACATGTTGTTAGTTTAGTACCTTGCTTAATTATCCATGTTGGCCGATCCTTGTGATCTATGGTTTCTTGGTAAGCAATACTCCTTTCTCTCCTTGGTCTAGAGGAGTGAGTTTAAGCTTCTAGTATCATGAGCAACACCCCTCTTTCTCTTAGTCGATTGAGGTGAGCTTGTGTTCTAGTTTCTTAAGCAACACTCTCCTCTCACCATGGATTAGAAGGGTGAGCTTGGTATTAGTGGTGAATCTTTCTAGGGTTTTTCCTTGTGACCCATTTGGTGATAGATGATGTGCAAGACCCCTCTTTCTTAGTTGATTGAGGTGAGCCTCTTCTTGACCCACTAGGGTTTCGGGTATCCTTGTGCATGAGGTGGAAGATGATCTTGTGAGTTGCACCTTGGACGATGTAAGCATGGGGAGGTGCTGCCCGACAACCCCCTTGACCTAGACCCCCTTTGCACGACACATGAGTGGACGATACCCTTTGGTCCATGTTGGTGTCGGGCGTCACAACCTCACTTTGCCCTGTGATGGCCATTAGGATATGATTCAGTTGGTTGCACGATACGATGGGTGAGTTACTCCCTTGAACGATATCTCCTGTGGCATGACCTTGGCCGATAGTCACCTTGTGACGGGCGTTTCTGAGCAGCCTATGACAGGCGCCACCTTGGCTTGTGTCGGCCGATAGCATGTCTTGTGACGGGCGTTGCCCGATAGGGCTGGGTGCCCGACACCCCCCCCTTGTGTGTGACCCCGACGCAGCGTTGTACGTTGTTCTTGAGTGCTACCCATTACAGCTTTTGGGTGAGGGCAGGTTGCCCGATAACAACCTTTTAGTGAGGGTTCTTTGTTCTTCTTGTGAGGGTTTTACGTATCTTGGAAAGCAGACTTGTTGTATATGTTCTTGTTTAGAACGATGGTGACATTTGTGCATGCTTAATAGTATTCCCTATGGTAAAGCTTGTTCATCTAAACTTAACATGGCTACACACACGAATGTGATCACCTTGGTTATCTGTATAATTCTAAGGACAATAATTAGCATGTAACGTGGATTGCTTAATGATGTACCCTATGTATATAATCATAAGTTGATGTATGATTAAGGAAGTATATCTAGTCCTTGATGTCACCTTATATTGATAGCATGATCATTCTATGATTATTGTGTACTAACCATGCAGGTGAGGCATAGCCAAGAAAAAGGGCTATGAGGTATAGGTGATGAGTAACACTACTTTGATAGTTACTCTTGATACTGAGATAACATGTATAATGTGATTCCTATTCTATGATGATGATGATGTAAGCCTTGAAAGGCAGTGGCACTATATGATAAGGGATTGAGATCCCATGGTATGTGATGATTCTTGAGATGGATCTGGATGATTGGCAAGAGGCCAAGTGATAACATGTAATGTTGGATCCTTGTGATGGATCAGTTTGATGTGAATTGTAGTAAAAGCACAATGTTGAGTTTTATATTGTTTACTTTTGTTATAATTGCATGTTATACAACTTGGTTGAATCTTGCAATCCATATAAAAGATACTAATTAATCACAGTGGAATATATCATGTAGTTGCTCTGGCCATAGATCCATCATCGTCAGGAATTGGTGATGGTGAAACGGGTTCTCCTACGGGTTAACCCGGAGCACATATTGTTGAATATGCGAGGTTGCTCCTAGCCTAAAGTGAGGAGGTAAGAGTGCAACTTCGGTTGTAGACTCCAGGGTACGGTTTCAGGCTCGTAGCCCAAGTGTGATAAGAGCATGGTGAACAGGCCCATGGCTCAGGATATGTGATATGAGGAGCATGAATGCGTTCATGGCTCAGAGCACGGTGAACAGGCATGTGGCTCAGTTTCACTAGTGCCGAGACCTGTACCGAGGCGGGCTAGGAAGAGGGTAGCCTGACCCTGTGGCTAAGACCACTTCAACATGAGACTGCGGTCCTTCTTGTGTTGTACTCGTGCACTGACCACGAGATGGGAGGTCGTGGAGTCTGGCTCTTCCATTGATCTTGTATGGCACCGGCTCTGGGTTTCGCAACCGTCGGTTGGATCTGAACGGTATGGCTCACTTCCTCAGGGCATAATAATAATATGTAATCCAGCCGAATAGTATTTGCTGCTTAAGTTAAACACGAAACATTGGTTGAGGCCATGTTTGTGTAGTTAATCTTTCTATATCTCACAGTTACTTATATGTTTCTCATATGTGGTAAATCTTATATATCTTGTCTTGTCAATCATGTTCCATAAAGAGATGCTTGACTACATCCGGTAAGCTTGCTAAGTATGAACAACTTTATTTTATAACTGCTCTTGTTATACTTCTTATCAGTTATCTGCTTAATCTATCTGAGGTTTTGTAGTTTCGGCGGGGAGTTATGTTTCTCGTTGGGACAATGTTCAATTGTCTCACTCGACTGGTTTACACCCCTTTTTAGGTGGTCGAGCTAGATGTGGTGGTGGTCGTGGGGTTGCGGCAGAGCAGCAAGAAGAGCAGTAGAAGGCAAGCGATGGATATGTTGTTGTTTTGGATGTTTTATAGTAGAGTCTTAGAGTCATCCCTGTACTCTCAGGTCCTCGGAGGTGTTTGACGTTGTTTCATGATGTATAACCATTTATGTTTTGTATATCCTGCTGCTGGCCGGATGTGGGCCTTTATGTATATATAAACAAATGATGAACTCATGTGATGGTTAGACAGTTGTTGCCCTAAGTTGTGGACATGTATCAAGGCTTGTATATGTTTATATAACATGTTTCCTTGCAGGATGTGGACTGGAATGTAATAGTTCTCAGTTTATCCACTTTCTGCAATCGGTTTTAATTAACCCGTGTTTTTGTTAATCTGTGGTTATGGTGATTTCCGCACGTTTTCGCGTAACACCTCGCTGTCTGTGTGATAGTGGGATGTGTTGCCACATGGATGCTTATGGGAAGTACTGTGAAGATGATGTGGATGTCAAGTGTCTGATGTTGTGCTTATTTAATTATGAGTTACAGAGACAACATGACAACATGGATGTTATTGATATGGTTATACTTCTTAAGAACATGTACCAAGATCAGGCAAGACAATGCATTCAAAAAGTCACCTTTAATGTACATTATTGCACCACACATAGCGTCAAGAAGGTATTTTGCACAAAGACTGTCATGTGTACAAGTTTTTGGAAATTTAAGATTGCCTCTTCAACAATATCACAATAAGAAATAAAGGGAGAGCAAGAAATATCTAACACAAGTTGCACCGTAAGAGGGGGGATTTGGGGTTATCTTGCTTCAAGCTCCAAACTAGTAGCAGGGTTGGGGGGGCAATGTTGCTAAAGGAGAAAACTCAGATGGAAGTTTTGTCTTTCCATAGGAAAGCTTGACTTTGATAGATTGTACATGTACAAAAGGATAATTATGGGACATGATCCTACCAAGGAGTTATTGGATTTCCTCAGGTCCTAAATTCCATGTTTCTAGGGCCTTAAGGATGATAAGTTATTGGAGCGAGGCATGCTTTTCTGCTGAGTGTTCTTGGGAAGCCTCGAGAGAAAAGTGGTAGAGTACGCACATAGGGAGCACAAAAAGACAAACTTAAGCATCAATGGATCAAGGACAAGAAGTCATTTGTTGTAAGGTAGCATGCATATGTTGGTGAATAGAATATGACAAAGAAGTTGGATGCTCTTTACTATAGGGACACCCACACAAAATATATAATCAATAAGATTAGTTTTGAGCTCAATACGGTTCATAGGATATGGTCACAGTTCAATACATTGACGAACCATCAAGGTTCAAGGAATAGGAGCCATAAAGACATGTTTGATGGAGACAAACAAGCCAACAATCACATTGATCATATCTTGATCAGGATGATAGAGTGAAGTGATAGCAGCATCAAATTTGTTATAAGCTTGGAGGGGGCAAGCCTTAGATCAAGGTTGGGTGGAAAGACATAAGCTTGTCGTGACCCATATCATGACAATGTCCTCTCATAACAACTCCGTAAAAATAGATTTGTGAGGATTGAGGGCACATATTATGAGAGTGTCCTCTCAAACAACTCCTTGAAAATGCATTTGTGAGGTTCCATTGACATAACATGGCATTTCTCTCTCATAGGAAGTCCCTAGAAATGCATTTTTGAGGCTCGATGGCCCACATCATGATAGTATCCTCTCAAAGTAAGTCCCTAAAAATGTATTTGGGAGGAATATAATGACGGTTATCTCTCATAGCAAGTCCCTATAAATGCATATGGGAGGAGATAGGACCAATATCACGAGTGTGTCATCTCAAATAAAGTCCCTAAAAATGCATTTTAGAGGAGTTATGACTCATATCATGATAGTTTCCTCTCATAGAAAGTCCCATGAAATGCATTTGTGAGGAAATGGGGGTCGTATCATGACAATGTACTCTCACAAAAAGTTTGAAAATGCATTTGTTAGCATCCAAGGCCCATATCATGAGAGTGTCCTCCCGTAGAAAGTCCCCCAAAATGAATTTATGAAGAGCCAAGGACATATCATGATAGTGCTCTCTCATAAAAAGTCCATAAAAATACTACTGGGAGGAGCTAGGACCCATACATGACAACGTCATCTCACAACAAGTCCCTAGAAATGCTTTGGATAGAGACGTGTATAAATGTATTGCCCTCTTAAGTGTTCTTAAAAGGGACGTGTGTGCATTTAGGGACAATCAACACACATTCAATTGGGTGCTTATGGTATCCACCACCTATTTGTAGCAATTGATGCTTGGGCTGGGTGGTCTACGCAACTCGTAGCCAAGGAGAAGTTTGCCTCACAAGACAAAGGCACATTATCCTTAGAATGATCGCAAAAGAGACGTGTATGAGTTTAGGGACAACTGACATGCAACCACTATTTATGAATGACTCTTAGAATGACTCTAAACAACAATTTCTCCCACACATCTAATATATGAATTATCAAATAAATGTATTGACATATCCCCACAAAAATGTATTTGGGAGGAGAAAAGGCCCATATCATGATAGTTTTGTCTCATAGTAAGTACCCTAAAGTGCATTTATGAGGAGTTAGGGCCCATATCATATCAATGTCCTCTCACAACAAGCCTCTAAAAATGCATTTTGAGAAGTCGGGGCCCATATCATGACAATGTCCTATCACAGTAACTCCCTTAAAATGTATTTGCGAGAATCTAGAGCACGGATCATGACAATGTCCTCTCAAGGCAAGTCTATGAAAATGCTTTTGGGAGGAACTAGGATCATGAGAGTGTCCTTACAAGTCCCTAAAAATGCTTTGACTAGAGACATATATAAATGTATTGTCCTCCTAATTCAAAAAGGAGACATGTATGAGTTTGAGGACAATCAAAGAACGATCAGTCGGTTCTTGTGGAGGCCACCGCCTGTTTGTAGGAATTTCTACTTGGGGTGGGTGGTCTACACAAGACTCTACCAAAAGGTTGTTTTCCTCACAAGATAAATGACTATTAGCCTTAGAATGATCACAAAAGAGACGCATATGAGTTTGGGGACAATTGTCATGACAATTTCCCTTTATGAATGACTGTTAGAATGACACTTATATCAAGTCCCCCTAAAATGCATTTGCGAGGAGACATGGAATATATCATGACAATGTCCTCTCAATGAAAGGTTGAAAAAGTACTTTTGGGAGGGGCTATGATCATGACAGTACACTCCCATAGCATGTCTAGGAAATACTTTGATCAGAGACATGTATAAATTTTATGTCCTCTTAAATGTTCATAAACGAGACATGTAAGAGTTTGAGGATGATCAAAGCATGATCGATCAGGTGCCTATGATAGTCACCAACCGTTTGCATCAATTGTTGTCTAGGGTGGGTGATGTACACAAGCCGCTGCTAAAGAATAGTTTACCTTGCATGAAAAAGGCTCATTATCCTTAGAATGATCACAAAAGAGATGTGTATGAGTTTGGGGATTGTCATCATACCAATATCCAATATGAATGACTCTCTGAATGACTTAGAATGTCTTGTAATGACTCTCAATAGCCATTTCTCTCACGCATATCCTTTATGAATTATCAAATAAATGTATTGATATATTTTTGTGGGATATATTTAGGGAGAGTCATGGCCCATATCGTGA